>JAZHRO010000067.1:37190000-41990000 GCA_037157565.1 Thalassia testudinum
GGTATGGCAGCAGAGCGATGAGAAGGAGAGGAGGAGGTCGTCGGAGCTTACGGGTCTCTTGGCCAGAGATGGAAGAGAGGAAAGTTTGGGGGAATCTCCGCCAATTCAAGTCTGAAGATTTGTGGCCGGGTCTGAGGATCCTTTTATAGGTGTTGGCCGAATCTTCTAGTGCGTGGAGATCGTGCAATCACCTCCGCCGGCTCATCGGAGAAGGAAAGAAGGTGGATACCCAAATCCCTCGTGCGTTCGCACGAGAGATTGGGTTCACACCAGAGATCGTGATCGACTTTAGATGGAAGGGAATTCCTCAGAGAATCTCCCTTCCATTTCTGGGAGGGAATCTCTGAGGAATCAGAGAGTAATCCCTCTCTAAACCTCGCCGGAGATCGGTTCTGCCCTAACAATGGCCGTAGGACCTGATTGCAAAGGTGGCGAGGAACTTAGGGGGCTCTCTGCAATGATTTTCAAAAGATAGGGACCAAGTTGTGATTTGAGTGTACTAAATAGAAAAGTAGGTCAAGATGACCTCCACTTAGGTCCAAATTTTGGTATAAACCTAATTTAGACCTAAGGAATTCAATGGTGAAGTTGGATTTTAGGTTTGACCTTGTTTGACTGGACATTTTACGTAAAAACCCAAATTAGGTTAATTGAATGGCTAGGACCCTAATCTAAGTCAAACTGGGTTCCAAAGGCCACATTAAGTGTTCTAAACCCTAAGGAGTATTTTTCCATGATTTTTAGAGGGTTTACTTGATTTTTATCCTGACCGAAACCTTGTTAATTTAAGCGGATCTATTTTAGGGTTACTAAATGTCATTTAATTCCTAGATTGCAGATAAACCCATTTCTGATTGACTCAACCCACTTTTTATCTTATTTAGACCATTTAACCTATGTTTTGCCTCTGAGAAATCCCGTTTATGTACTGCAATGGTAAAATTGCAGTTTTACCCTTTAATTCATGTTTTCTTCTCAGAGCACTTATTCCTTTACTTAGGCCTTCTTCTAGGTTATGTAGGAGCTTTTATCTTCTTTATTGGGTCAAAATGAGCTAGTTATGGCTCATGATGAGGCTCTCATCAATACCTGCAGCAGAGCCAGCTTTGTCTCATCTTCCCACGTCGCGCTGCACCAAGCACATGCCTCCCTGCCCACTTCCTCGTCACTGCTCTCTCCCTCTGGGTATTTCTTCTCCGATGACAGTCGATACGACTGCCCGCCGCTCCGGCCCCCTTTGTCTCTCCAAGTAGGTTACATTTACTCCCCTTCTTCCCCTCTTTCTTTTCCCCAATCTATTTTGTTTGATTGTCCCACGACCACGCCTGTCCACCATCACCTTCATCGCCTCCGGCCACTCTCCGGGGAGTCGCCCCCATCATTCCACAACTCCACCCAACTCGCCAACCGTCCCAGAAGCTCCACCTCATCTCACTGAACTCCCTCTGCCCCTCCACAGTCCCTCCACACTCACCCAACTCACCCCCGGTCACACCCACTTTTCCAGCCACAGGATGACCTAGGCACGCATGCCTAGGCCATCCCGCAGCCTGCTGCACCTCGCACCACCTTCGCCGTGCCACGACGATGGTTTCCCTGTGGTTTGATTAGGCCGAGAGGCCCTTTTTGTGCTGGACAGGTCGGCTGCCCCGGTCGCCATTGACGACGACTTGAGAAGCTCCCAAGCGTGCTCCAGGCTTCAGAGCGTCAGGTTTCCAGTTGCTGCGAATTGGGGAGACTCGGGTGAAGGCAGGCAGCTGGCAAGCGAGGGGAATCGAGGCTGCAGCTGCTGAAGCAAGGCTGCGGTCTTCCTGCAGGCGCGCGCGATTAGAAGCAACAATTTAGTCCAACATCATAAGTTCTCGAAGCACCGCACCACTTTAAATTGTTTCTGTGTTTTTAGCCTATCACCTCAGAACACGGGGTGAGGTCCCCTCGCCCACTAACCTGCCTCGTCCGCGACCCATGCTACGCGGACCTGGCCGACCCGTTTACCCTGCACTCCTCGCGCACCACCCACGCCGGTGTGCCTGGTCACGGGTGCGCTGTCTGACCCGTTAACCCTACTCTGGGAGAGCTTCCTGTGAGAGGTTTACAGAGAGAGACGTGCGAGTAGAGGGAAGGGGTTAGGTTTTGCTGTGCCTTGTGTGCAGGAATAGGGTGCGAAGGAGAAAGGCTAAGTACTTAGTCGCAGGTAAGGCAGAGAACAAGCAGAAGGAAAGAAGAAGGTTCGCCAAAGAAGAAGAAGCAGCGAAGGAAGGAAAAGAGGAGAAGCACTGTAGCAGACTGCAGTTAAGTCATCTGACTGCGGTATCAGACGACGGATGAGAAGCCTTCAGAGGAGATAAAGCAGAGAAGAAGAAGGAAAGAAGAAGGCTCTGCAGCTGAAGAAAAGAGAAAGAAAAGAAGAGAAGAAGAAGACAGAGACGAGCAGAAGAAGAAGACGAGCAGCCAGGAAGAAAAAGAAAGAAGAAAACTTGGCCGCCAGAAAGAAAGAGAGAAAGGCAAAGGAAGAAAAGAGAAAGAAGAGAAGAAGAAGACAGGAAGAATAGAAGAAGAAAGAAGAGGGAAGAAGATAGGATCAAAGAGAAAGCACAAAGAGAAGAAGAAGAAGCCAAGACAAAAATCTATCTCTCTCCCTCTCTCTCTCTCTTATTTTTGTAATTCAATAGAGAAACTTTGTACTTCTAGAATTCCAGTAGCTCCCTGAGTTCGACCTCGGGAAAACTATTTCCAAGTAAAAAAAATTCTATGGTAATGACAACCGTAGCTATCTTGTCTTATACTATAACGACTATACTATAATAAACATAAAGATGCCACAAAGCAGCACCGCGGTTCGCCCATTACCACAGATCCATTTACTAAACGACTTGATAGATCTTTAGTCGTTAAGTCTAGGCTTGGGATGGGACTGAGACCCATTGGGAGTTTACCCGCAACAGTAACCCAACCTAACTGAGTGGAGATCCCACAAAGTAGGTTCAATGTGGTAACAACAGCTGTATGGGGAACTGGTTGGCACTCCTTGTTAGATGCTTTTGCATCTGAGTCCAATCCCTGGAAGCTTGAGTGCCTTAAGCTGCAAATTTAGGAAGAGCAAAAGTTCTGAATGGGTTCAAGCCTTTTATGGCAGGATGTGAGCAATGCATCCTTGGAGAACGCCACCTATGTGAGTGTTACTGTGAGTTGTAAGTAAGGGAATAGGGTCTTTCCCGATTACACTCATGAAATAGGAAAGGGTACATGGCCTTTAAGAGCACCAACCCTGAAGATTATCACCAAAACCTTCATTTTGTTGTCACCACTCTACACCCTACATCAAAGGTCTAGAGTTCAAGACTAGTTTTGCTTTATTCCTGTGGTGGTGAAGGTGAATGACTCAGGTAAGAGTTCAAACCGGAAGGTACCTTTACTAAAAGTAGAGTGTGGTAGCCTAGGAATTTATCGTTGAATTTCAACGATGAATTTATGGGGGATTATTGAATTTGAGAGCCTAATTGTATCAATTGGGATGCAATTGTTATACGGTGACATGAGAATTCATATTGAAGTCAGTGAGATTTGGGAGAGGTTTTTAGTCCCATACTGGAAGTAGACAAACCTCTTGGTGAGTGTAAAAGGCTTCTGCCTCCCATGAGTTATGTAGCAAAAAGTGAGAGGTAGGGTTGCGGACTACGCATGCACGCGCCCTGCCCCGCCTCGGCTCGGGTGAGAATTAATTTGGAACTTGGAACTTTGATTCATTTTGCTACGGATTTTTAATCTCATGATTTTAACCTGGATTGGTCGATCATAATGTAAAATTGGTCGACCAATTATTTTGGTCGATCAATGAATTTAGTTTGGTCAATCAATTGATTTGGTCGACCAATTAGTGAAGTTTGATTGACAAATTATTTTGGTCGATCAATTGCCGTGTTTCCATAAAATGAGAATTTCCTTAAATGCCTGGTCATGAGCTCTATAAGTGGGCTCTATATAAGGGTCACGAGAGAGCTCTCATTTGACACACAACAAGAGCAAAAAGCTTTCTCCACTCTCTCCCTCTCCCTCTCTCGCTCTTGTCTCTCTTTCTTGGTGCGTTTGTTCGACGTGAGATTGTAGAAAAATCTCTAATCACTTTTGTGGATCTTGCACAAGGAGATTGAAAGATTTACGAGAAGTTTTTAGTTGATCAAATCATTCAGTTGGTAAAGCAATCAGGAATTTGTTTGGAAACCAAATTGTCTCGGCTTCGTTCTCTTGAGATGGTTTCAAGGATGTCCAAGATCGGAATGCGCCAAATCTTGGAGGTGGATCGTCGTATCCTGGGAGGAGTTCGTTAAACCCCAACGCACTGGTATTTTGGGAGGCAATACCTTCTCTAAGGGAAGTCCTTAATGGGTGCTTTGATCGGAGTAAAATCTAATCATTTCTCATTTTGTTTATTTGTGCTATTGCATATTATTTGTTCTTTATTTTATTCTGAATCTTGTCAAATCATATTTGGCTTGCTTAATTTAATATTTTTGATCTATACAAAAATATTGGAAATGCATATATTTTTATTTATTTACTTCTTATATGTGTTTATTTCAACATTTACTTGCTTATTTATAAATAATATGTTCTATGGACCTACTTATACTATAATGTCTTATGTATGATTGCAGGTCCATATAAGAATAATAAACTAAGAAGAAGATCAAGAAATAAAGTGGGAGAAAAAGAAAGGAAAAGATCCAAGAAGCCAAAGAATAACCAATGAAGTAAAGGGAGAAGAGAGAGAAGAGGAATAAATCTATTATCCCATCTACCACCAAATAGACTTATCCTAACACAATCCAACCGAGACCTAATTCCTTTGCACTAGAGCCAAACAACCTATTCCTAAACCCAACTAATTAAGCCTCAAGCTAATTTCTCTTTCCTAACTTTAATTTCCCTTTTAGGTTCCAATTAGTACTCTCACCTAAATTTAATTCAACCCACCTATTCCTAACTAGATCCACCACTCCTATGCATTCAAACAGCCATAAAGAAATCCCATACCCATTCATGTCCAAGCCCATGCAAACAATCTCCGCCGAACACCACGTATTCCTTCCTACGTACTCGAAATGAAATCCCGCCCCTCTATCCTATCCCCATGCACCGTCCACCAAAAACCCATTTATGCACTCCCCACAAAACATCCCACCAAATAAAGCAATCTCCACTTTTTCCGAATTTTCTTAAAATAAAAAATCAATCCCAATCCCAGAGCAACAAACCCCACACCCACCCACCTACGTAACCTAACCCATCCACGTACATACACCCACGCACAACAACGCATACACATAGTCACACATCAACATTCTAGAAAGTCCTATTTTTAGAAATCCTATTTTCTAGGAAATCCCAACCGGAAGCTCTCGGATGGAAGGAGAGATTATACGGCCTCCTTAAGGATTGTGAAACAATTCTACCATCTCTATTTTGAATAAAAGTTGATTTACTTTGCTCTCTTAGTTGTTTATTTCTTGTAATAGATCTTTACTTTCCAAATCAAAAATCACAAAAAAATCTAAAAAAATGAAAATAAAAAAAAGTATATATATTTATATGACAGCACCGATCTACATTAACGACTCACACAACTTTTTGAACTTACTCAACAGTATTAACATAATAGACATCGTGGAAACTGAGACACATATATTTTACATTC
Organism: Thalassia testudinum; assembly: GCA_037157565.1. Taxonomy (NCBI): domain Eukaryota; kingdom Viridiplantae; phylum Streptophyta; class Magnoliopsida; order Alismatales; family Hydrocharitaceae; genus Thalassia; species Thalassia testudinum. Next base: position 37,195,696 of record JAZHRO010000067.1, read on the forward strand.
TATATCTCATTAACAAGTGCAGTTATTATCCGTAAAAATAAGAGAATGGGTGAGATTTATATTCATGAGCTGGAAAACGAATTACGCAGTTAAGTTGAAGTCTAGGTAATTAGGTTAACAAAATCACAACGCATAGATTGAAAAATTAGAAATCAAGTCGAGCCGCATTTCCACCTCTTTAAGTTCGACCAAGACTTACTAAATCTCGTTACATTTTATTTGTCGACGTATCTTCACACTATACTACGACGAAAATATTAAAAAACACGATTTTACGATGAACATCAATTTAATGGAATTAGACCTCAAGATAATATTATCCTTCATGTGTAAAGGATTCATGGATATTTAGAATACCTAAGTAGGTGTAGTGCCAAAATTCCACAAATCCTAAAGCTTCATTATTGGCATGATGAAACCAATAATAATTTTGTTAGGTCCCACTTGAAGGATAAATCAACTGTAATTCAATGAGTTAAATTGCACCTGATTTAATTAGGTAGAAAATTCAAGGGTTGAATTGCAATTAATATATGTTTAGATACTAGATCCAAACATCCCATAATTTATTATGGGATAATCATGTAAAAGTCAAGTAGGATTTGATTTCCTCCATTAGATGAAAATCAAATGGATCAAATCAAATTAGGATTAGAATTAGAATCACTATAAATATCTTCCAAAGGCTGTAACGACCCGGTTCCCGAGTCCCTACGAGACACGAGAACCGGACCGACTCGACTAATCCCAAGACCTAGTCATCCAACGAGGAAGTAACCAAAAGAGCAGTAAAATAAACCACATTCAGCATGAATATAACTAACAGTAAGAAGGTACAGCAGTAAGGAAAGAAACTACTACAGTATATACCACCACAACAGTAGAACAACATTTATCATATAACATGAACTGCAGGTAAAGAAAAGTACAGCGGAAACAAGAACTACTCACTATAATGGAAACAAAGAGGTACAAAAGACAGTGGTAACTCTACTGGACCCTACTCGGCCCAGCGTCCTCTGCAGCCGCTGACCCTGGTTGCTCAACACCTAGTCCTGAAAAAGGTAACGAGTGTAACACGTCAGCAAAACGCTGAGTAGAGTGGCAACTAAAACTAAAGACAACAGTAGAGTGTACAGTAGCTGTTATGTTCTATTACTTTCTTTATTCACATTTTTCAATTGTCTCACTATTTCATTTATTCCCTAGATCTTTTTCATGATCTCGAATGTTCCTCGTGGGAACGATCTTGATTGCAGTCTTTTCCAAAAAGTAGAAGTAGCACGTGGTGCTCTCCTGGCCGGGAGAGTCCCCCGTGGTGATCCTACCCTCAGTCAACCACCCCAAGGTCACTGACAGACGTAACGGTGACTACGACACGCGCGATAAACGCATAAGTAGCTAACCCGTACTGGCACGCGGTCAGTCGTTTCCGTTAACGGGTGCACCCAAAGCATAGCATGGAACCAGTCCAGGGTAGAGCCCTCTCAGTAACAGGGGTCCAACCCCTCCACAGTAACCAAACCGGGGCCTTGCCCCTCCACAGTCCGCGCACCCTCGCCTGACTACCCTGGTTTGCCCCAGCGGGCCTAACAAGTCGGTGTGGGAGGCTAGCAGAACCCTGGGGCCCGTGGGGTAGCTAGTACCTCCCTACACTAGTAGCTCTCCTCGGTACTACATACGCGAGGGCCAGCAAGTCGGTACAGAGTGGCCAATCCTAACCCCGGGTCCTTGGGGCGGCTAGCTCCGCTCTGCACTAAACAGGGGGACAGTCGCTCTCCTTGGTACTCCATACTCAAGGGCCAGCTCACTTCCCCAAAACTATTCCATTCACCTTCCAGGAGTTCTACTCCTACTTCCCCGTAGGGTTCCATCCTTTTTACTCAAACGTCCAGGTTTCACTTTCCAGTTTCACATTCTTACAATCCATGTTCTCAACCACGTTATTTATTCACAACAGGCAGCTGTTAATTCAAATTACAGGCAGCTTTATATCTCTTTCCATTTTCCAAGACTGCAGTATTATACATTCCACTAGTTTTTCCCATCCTAGGATTTATGCCATATCCTAGGATCTATCATACAATCTAGTTTTCCAGCCCTAGGATTCATGCAACACCTAGGAGCTATCATATATTTCTCATTCCTAGGATTCATGCAACGTCCTAGGTTCTAGTTATGGTTCCATACTTTAACAGATTTTATTAATAACTTAAAGCCACTCTACCAGGTACAACGGGAGTAATGGGGAAGTGATCGGGAATCCCGCGTGCCTCCGCGACTCCCAAGACTGCAACTGAAGGAGGTCCTATCACAAGGATCAAACACAAGGAGTGTCTCAAAATAGTGTATAGCTACTGTAGACGGGTAGAGGAATTAATTCTGAAAAGAATGCAACTCGAATCGCGGAAAACGGAACCCGAATGGGCCCTAAACGGGTCAAAAACGACGACACTGTACAAAATCAGATGTCTGGAACTTCTTCCAGACATCTTAAAAAGTGGATCAGAGAATTACCTGTTCAGCGTGGTTTCCCAGACGTCCAGAAGTCTACAGGGACGTCTGGCCTAGCTCACAGATGTCCGATGGTCACCCCGGACGTCTGGAGGTCACTCCCGCCGTCTGGTACAACTTCCAGACGTCTGATTCGCAAAGGATGGCGAATCAGCGAGCCTGCGCACAGCTAACTCCCTCCCTCAGTACGGTTAGTCGACAGGAAGGAAGAAGAAAGCGGAATACTCACCTTTCAGACGTCTGTATGATCTTCCAGACGTCTCCCTCGCCGTCTGGCTATAAACCCAGACGTCTGATTCTGGAAATTTTTCCAGAACAGGGCACCGCTCGGCCTCCGCTCGCGACGCCGCCCGCGTCGCACCTCGCATGTCTGCTGCTCAGACCGCAGCAGGTCCCTCTCCACGTCATTCCGCGCCTCCTGCGCCCTCCGCCGGCCGGCCAAGCCGCTCCGGCGAGCTCGCCCTCACGGCAGAGCTCCGCCCTCGCACGCCACACCTCCTCCGCGCTCACTGCGGCCACCGCTGCCGCCCTCGCGCTCGCTCGCTCTCGCGCACAGGAAGGAGAAGAGGAAGGGGACGGTGGAGACGACAGGAGGGGAGGCGTGGCCTTTTAAGGCCGCGCGAGGAGGAGGGAGAGAGAGTGCGGCAGGTCTGCAGCCGCAAAGAGAGAGGGAAAAAGAGAGAGAGAGAGAGGAATCACGGGTCTGCGCGCACAGGCGCGCAGACGAATCTCTCGTGCGAAAAAAATAACTGTTTTACAGACGTCTGGAAACTATCCCAGACGTCTGGTAAGACGTCTAGATGTGATCCCAGACGTCTGGTACGACGTCTGGGCCACCTCCCAGACGTCTTAAAAGACGTCTGGGGCACGCGTTCGTTACAATATAACAAACTCAAAGGAAGCTTCGTCCCAGAAACTTGCGCCAACTAGGGTGCGGGAAAAGACGTCCAAATAACCATAACAAACTCAAAGAGGACTGAAGCCGGTCCGAAAAGACGTACCCGTGAAAAGCTCCGGGTACCGCTCCCGCATTGCCGCCTCAGGCTCCCAGGTAGCCTCCTCGTATCGCTGGCTCCTCCACAAAACCTTTACCAGGGGTACTTGCTTTCGTCTCAAACTGCAGACGGCTCGGTCTAGGATCTGCACTGGCCGCTCGGGGTAGGTCAGGTCATCGCTCACCTCGACGCTCTCGTGACTCAGTACGTGACTGGAATCGGCTACGTACTTCCTGAGGTTGGACACGTGGAACACGTCGTGCACACCAGAAAGCTGCGAGGGAAGGGCAAGTTTGTAAGCAACGGGTCCAACCCGCTCCAGGACCTCAAAGGGCCCTACGAACCTCGGCGTGAGCTTCCCTGTCACCCCAAACCGCTGTAGGCCCTTCATGGGCGAAACACGAAGGAAGACGTGGTCCCCAACCTCAAACTGCACCTCTCTGCGTCTCCGATCCGCGTAGCTCTTCTGTCTGCTCCTGACAGTGCGGAGTCGTCTGTGGATCTGCTCAACTACCTCCTGACTCTGCTGGATCAACCTGGGGCCAACCTCCCACTTAGACCCCACCTCAACCCAACTCAAGGGTGCCGTACACTTCCGTCCGTACAGAGCCTCGTAGGGAGCCATGCCGATGCTCGAGTGATAACTGTTGTTGTATGCAAACTCCGCCAGGGGCAGGTGCTCCTCCCAAGAGCCCCTCCAGTCCAGTACACAGGCACGCAAAAGGTCCTCAAGTGTCTGTATCGTGCACTCAGACTGTCCGTCCGTCTGGGGGTGGTAAGCCGTGCTAAACCTCAACCTCGTCCCCAAGGCCTGCTGAAACTCAGCCCAAAATTGGACGTAAAGCGGGTATCCCGGTCGGATACGATCTCCCGCGGAACTCCGTGTAGTCATACCACATCACGGATATACCTCTCTGCCAACTGTGCTGGTCCCAAGGTGACTCGGATCGTCAAGAAACGCGCCGTCTTCGTCAGTCTATCCACTATTACCCAGACTGCGTCGTGTCCCCGCTGGGTAACAGGTAAGCCCACCACCAAGTCCATGGTGATGCTCTCCCACTTCCACTCTGGCACTGGAAGCGGCTGAAGCGGCCCTGCAGGCCTCTGATGCTCGGCTTTCACTTGCTGGCACACTAAGCACTATTGCACGAACTCACCCACATCCCGCTTCATCCCTCTCCACCAAAAGTCGCGTCTCAAGTCGTGGTACATTTTCGTGTTCCCGGGATGTATGGTGAATCTGGAACCGTGTGCCTCAGTCAGGAGCTCTCTCAACAGCTCCTCGTCTCTGGGAACGCACAACCGTCCCCTCAAACGTAGCACCTGGTCTGTGAAAGAGAAGTCCCCTGGGTCTCCTGATAGTACTCTGTCGCGCAAAGACTGCAAGTACGGATCTGCCATCTGTCCTGTGATGATACGGTCTATCAGCTCTGGCCTGGTCTGCCGTGTCACCGTCACTGCCCCACAATACCCTCGTAACTCTAGAGGTCGCCAACTTCCCACCTCCTCCAAAAGGCTCCAACTCTGTAACTGTAGACTGGCCAAGCGTGCGGGCACCTTACGGCTCAAGGCGTCAGCCACCGCATTGGCCTTTCCCGGGTGGTAGGAGATGCTGCAATCGTAGTCCTTCAGGAGCTCCAACCAACGTCTCTGTCTCATGTTGAGCTCCTTCTGGTCAAAAAGATATCTGAGGCTCTTGTGAACTGTAAAAATCTCGAAGGTCTCACCGTACAAGTAGTGCCTCCAGGTCTTCAGCGCGAAGACAACAGCTGCCAACTCTAGGTCGTGGGTAGGGTAGGTATGCTCATGGGGCTTCAGTTGCCGCGAAGCGTAAGCGACAACATGACCCCTCTGCATGAGCACACCTCCTAACCCCTGCAAGGAAGCGTCCGTGTACACAACGAACCCTCCACTACTGTCAGGAATGGTGAGCACGGGAGCCGAGGTCAACCTCTCCTTCAGCTCCAGAAAACACGCCTCACAGGCATCTGTCCAAGCGAAAGGCACGTCCTTCCGGGTCAATTGTGTCATAGGGCGCGCAATCTGCGAAAACCCTCTGATGAACCGTCTGTAGTAGCCAGCTAGTCCCAGGAAATTGCGGATCTCAGTGACTGAACGCGGTCTCTCCCAGCTGAGCATTGCCTCGACCTTGGCGGGGTCCACCACCAGGCCGTCTCCAGAGATCACATGACCCAAGAAGGTCACTTCCCTCAACCAGAACTCGCACTTGCTGTATTTGGTGTACAGCCTGCGTCGTCTCAGGGTGTCCAGAACCATCCGCAAGTGTTGTCCGTGCTGCGTCCGATCTCTAGAATAGATGAGTACATCATCTATGAAAACCACCACGAACTAGTCCAAGTACGGTCTAAACACTCGGTTCATCAGGTCCATGAAAGCAGCGGGGGCATTGGTCAGCCCAAACGGCATGACCAAAAACTCGTACTATGTCCGTACCGGGTGCGGAAAGCTGTCTTGGAGACGTCGGTCTCCCTGATCCTCAACTTGTGGTATCCAGACCTCAAGTCTATCTTGGAAAACACCGTGGCACCCCGTAACTGGTCAAACAAATCGTCGATCCTCGGCAGCGGATATCTGTTCTTGATGGTGACCCTATTCAGCTGTCGGTAGTCCACACAAAGGCGTAGGGTCCTGTTTGCACCTCAAAACACGCCTGTAATAACGCCTTCTTGTGCTATTTTCTAGCATTAACATTGCATAATAGGATCCTGTAATCGCATTTGTAAAAACACTTGCATGCATGCATTTAATCAAGAGAGGAAGAGGAGTGAAACAATCGCCTGCATAGTTACATTTTTCTTCAAGTGCCTCCTTGCAAAATCACCCTCTTTTTATTTTTCCTCTTGATTTCTTCTTTTCTCTCCTTCCCGCGGCTGCACCCTTCCCGCGGCTGCACTCTTCCCGCAGCTGCATGCAGCAGCCACGCAGCACTTCTTCCCGTCACTTCTCCCTGCCAACGCCGCTCCCAATAGCTGCAACTCGCACACCCTCTCCCTGCTGCAGCCGGCACGCCACTCTCCCCTCCTCTATAAGTAGCTGCAGCTTCATCCTCGCGAGGCAGCTACTGCAGCTGCTGAAAAAACCCGCAGCCATCTTCTCAACCGCTTTCCCCTCCCATATGTCGGCCCTCCGTCGAGGAGGCACCCGGCGAGCAGGAGAACCCACTGTGGTGCACACCACCACAGTGGGAGCACCACCGCCCAGCTCTTCGACGAGCCGGTGGGCGTGGTGCATTCCCTCGCTTCGTTTTTTCTCTTTAACGCCATTGCTGCCGCTTCAAGCTCCGAAGCTTGAAGCAGCAGCAGCAGCAGCAGCAGGTCCTCCCGCCCCTCCGCGACCGTCCCCGCAGTCGCTCACCGCCTCCGCGCGCGTCTGCAGGGCGTTCCCCGCCTCCATCTCCGTTCTGTCCGCCTCGCAGTTGCACCTGTAGCCATCCGCCGCGCGCACTGCAGCGGCCGGCTACGGCCTCGCGCCGCCCCCTGCCCTCCTCCGAGTCCCTCCGCGACCACCTGCAGACCTCCTCCACGCTCGCTCCTCCACGCCTTCGCCCGCCCGTCGCCTTCGCGCAGGCCTGCAGAACCCTACGCAAAGGCGCGCCCGCACCCGCCGTCTTCAGACGTCCGCCTCCGCCTTCAGACGACGCGGCGTCAGACGTCCGCCGCCGCGAGCAGACGTCTTAACTCGCTGCCATTGTCCGCGCTCTCGATCTCTCCAGCCCGCTCTCTCTCTCTGCTGATCTCTCTCTCCCGCTCTCTCTCTCTCACGTATTCTCTCTCTCTCCCGCTCTCTCTCTCTCTCTCTCTCTGTTTTTTTACTCACAGCAACACACACACACACATTCACCGACGCACACACACCTATACCAACACATACACACACACTCACACACTTATAGTAACATATATATACTTATATACATCTATATATAATATATACATACATATATATATATATATACTTATATACATAGTAATGTCTATAGTTATGTATACATACATATATATATATAATATATATACATATATATATAATATATATATATATATCTACTTATATATATCTATATACTTATACATATACTTATATATATATATATACTTATATACATAGTATATCTATATATTTATGTATACACACACATATATATAATATATCTATATATATATATATATATACACGTATATATATATCTATATACTTATACATATACTTATATATATATACATATATACTTATATACATATATATATATATACATATCTATATACTTATATATATACACACATATATATATATATATATCTAGATACATATATACTTATATACATATATATATATATATATACATCTATATAGTTTTATATATATATACTTATATACATATATACATAGCTATATACATATATACATACATATATATATATACATATACACCTATATATATATATATATAATACATATATATCTATATATATCTATACATATATACTTATACATTTATATACATATAGATATATTTACTCATATACATACATATGTACATATATTTTCACGTTGTTTACTATACGCTGTATCACGGGAATATCTGCACCAGTTGCTGATATTCCCTGATACACGCGTACAAAAAAAAGCGTGGTCCCATACATCATCCATCCTCCATCCACACTCCACGCGGCACCTAGTCGTGTTGGTTGCGTCTCTCTAGACGTCGACTGACTCGACATAGTGCTACACTCCATAGTCACCTCCACCCCCACCCCTTTATATATATACTACATATAAATATATATCTATAGCTACTATATTTACTTTCTATCTGTTATCTTCCTTCTTAGTAAAAAGATAAAAAAAAGGTATAAAAGTGAAAAGATAATCTTTGATTTGCAGGTACCCCCGTCTTGCGAGTAGCAAGACTTGTTTTGGGACTCTGTTTGGCTAAAAGCCAAGGACACAATTTTGAGGGTGTGCCTCAAGAACAAGAATTACCATAAAAAACCTAAATAAGAAAAACACCAAAAACACAATAAACGAACGGAAGAGACGCGTTTTAAGGAAAACGTAGAAACTCGACTTTAACCCCACTTCCCTGAGTTCGACCCTGGGCCTAAAAGTGACAAGATAAAATCAATTAGGCCAGGTTAAAAATTTTGTAAAGAGATGGTTAGGTCTGAATTAGGTTAACCACTATACATATTTCAACGATAAAAACATCATATTAACAACCTATCCAGGCCGACCCATCAGGTCCCATCCTTCTTCTTCACAAACAGTACCGGGGCTCCCTAGGGAGACGCACTGGGCCTCACGAAACCTTTCTCCAAAAGGTCCTACAACTAGGACTTGAGCTCTCGCAGCTCAAGCGGTGCCATCCTGTATGGCGCGGTGGAGATGGGGCTGGTCCCTGGTACTAGTGAGATCTCAAACTCGATCTCACGCTCGGGCGGTAGTCCTGGTAACTCGTCTGGAAACACGTCGGGGTACTCTCTGACCACCGGGATGCTCTGAAGTCTGCCACAGGGCTGGGCTCTGCCACCACACAGGCTAGGAAGCCCTCACACCCCTGGCTCAAAAGTCTCGCCACCCGAAGTGCTGAAATGCACCGGAAACCTCCGTCCACTGGCTGTCCGTGAAACTCGAAAGAAGGCAACTCCGGAATGGAGAAGACAATCTTCCTCTCAAAATAGTCCACCAAGGCGTGGTAAGCGGACAGCCAATCCATCCCCAGAATCACACCAAAGTCCTCCATCTGGATCATAATCAGGTCAGCTGGCAGGCTATGTCCTCCAACGCTGACCTCGCAATCCGTGTACACCTCCTCAGCTACAAATAGCTGACCACTCAGACCTCTGATTACGAACGGATTTTCTAACAGTGTATAATCTTGGTCCAAACTAACTGCGAAACTGGCTGCGACAAACGAGTGCGTAGCGCCGAAATCGAAAAGCGTGTAAACGAGTCTGCCAGAAACTGCAACCATACCTGCTACCACGGATCCCGAAGCTCTGGCGTCCTTGTGTGTTAGGGCGTTGATACGCCCCTCAGCTCTAGGTGCGGACGAAGCAGCCACACTCTGCGTCGGACAGGTAGGTGCTGGCCGGTACCCTCCTCGCGATTGCTGTCCTCCTCCTCGCACCTGGGAACCGTGGCCTCCTGCGCGCCCTCCAGTGCTCTGCACGGGAAGTATCTGCTGACCTCCTGCACTAGATGGGCAGTCCCTCCTGATGTGGCCCGGCTGGCCACACAGGTAGCAGAGGGGAACCTGACTCCCGCCCTCAGTGAGTCCCTGCTGTCGACTAGGCGGGGGTCCGGTGCTGGCGACTGGCCCCTGTCGAGGGCCCCCAAAGAACACTGATGGCCCTGCACAACGTGACGACTCTCCTGCGGACGCCACGTGTCTCCGTTCTCGCCGGCCCTGTGAGAAGTCTGGCTGAAAGGGCCTCTTCCGCCCGCCATCGGTCTCTCGCGCGGACAGGTTGGTCTCCTCGTAAGTCATAGCTGCCTCTACCACCCTCGAAAACGTAGGCATCTTCAGGGGTTTGACATACCCCCGGATCGCAGGCCGGAGCCCCTCGGTGAACCCCCAAAGGCGCTCCTCCTCAGTGGCTACCGCTGTCGCTGCAAAGCGGGACAGCTCCAAGAAACGCATGCGGTACGCGCTCACAGTCATCGTCCCTTGGCGGAGAGTGTGGAACTCCCGCCTCCTCTGGTCCTGCCACGTCTGGGGAAAGTACTGCTCGCAGAAGAGGGTGACGAACTGGTCCCACGTCGGCTCATCCCTCTCCTGTCCCCGAACCGCCCTCCACCACCAATGTGCCGCACTCTCCAGCTGGTACGTGGCAAAGGCCACGCGGCACTCCACCGGGGGGCGAAGGGTGTCGAAGATCTTCTCCAGCTGCTCAAGCCAGTCCTCTGCCTCGGTCGGGTCCTCATCCCCCTTGAAGGAGGGGGGCTTCAGCTTTCGGAACTGTCCGAAAAGCTCGAAGTGGCGCTGTAGGGGAGGTGCACTGTAGGGGAGGTGCTGGTGCACCTCCAGGAGAAGGTGCCTCGTGTACAGAAGTGTCGGAGGAAGGTGGGGGCGGCAGGGGCCCATCCCCTCCCTCGTGTCCAGCGCCGTGTCCGTCGCGTGGTCCCACAGAGGACTCCCCCTCTGCAGCCCCAGGAGGAGGCGCTCGGGGCAGTGGGTGGAGCTCCTCTCGTACAATATCTCGTATCAGTCTGGCGAGGTCCTGGGCCTGGATGCCCGGGAGTGGTGGCTGGTCCACCGAGACGTCAACAACAGCACGTCCACCTCGCCGACCTCGCCCTCGGCCGCGCCCGCGGCCAGTCCCGCGATGAGGCATCTCCTGCAAGGAGACGCGAAACCAAACGAAAACGTCAAAACAGACGGTACCTAACGAAACTTCTAAGAGCTCAAGTCAGGAGATATGTTGTGGTGGCTACTCTAGCTATAAACATGTGAATTGGTTATTTTCCAGTCAGTTGATTCACTTCTCGGGACGACCTTGCTCCGATACCATCTTGTAACAACCCGGTTCCCGAGTCCCTACGAGACACGAGAACCGGACCGACTCGACTAATCCCAAGACCTAGTCGTCCAACGAGGAAGTAACCAAAAGAGCAGTAAAATAAACCACATTCAGCATGAATATAACTAACAATAAGAAGGTACAGCAGTAAGGAAAGAAACTACTACAGTATATACCACCACAACAGAAGAACAACATTTATCATATAACATGAACTGCAGGTAAAGAAAAGTACAGCGGAAACAAGAACTACTCACTATAATAGAAACAAAAAGGTACAAAAGACAGTGGTAACTCTACTGGACCCTACTCGGCCCAGCGTCCTCTGCAGCCGCTGACCCTGGCTGCTCAACACCTAGTCCTGAAAAAGGTAACGAGTGTAACACGTCAGCAAAACGCTGAGTAGAGTGGCAACTAAAACTAAAGACAACAGTAGAGTGTACAGTAGTTGTTATGTTCTATTACTTTCTTTATTCACATTTTTCAATTGTCTCACTATTTCATTTATTCCCCAGATCTTTTTCTTGATCTCGAATGTTCCTCGTGGGAACGATCTTGATTGCAGTCTTTTCCAAAAAGTAGAAGTAGCACGTGGTGCTCTCCTGGCCGGGAGAGTCCCCCGTGGTGATCCTACCCTCAGTCAACCACCCCAAGGTCACTGACAGACGTAACGGTGACTACGGCACGCGCGATAAACGCACAGGTAGCTAACCCGTACTGGCACGCGGTCAGTCGTTTCCGTTAACGGGTGCACCCAAAGCACAGCACGGAACCAGTCCAGGGCAGAGCCCTCTCAGTAATAGGGGTCCAACCCCTCCACAGTAACCAAACCGGGGCCTTGCCCCTCCACAGTCCGCGCACCCTCGCCTGACTACCCTGGTTTGCCCCAGCGGGCCTAACAAGTCGGTGTGGGAGGCTAGCAGAACCCCGGGACCCGTGGGGTAGCTAGTACCTCCCTACACTAGTAGCTCTCCTCGGTACTACTTACGCGAGGGCCAGCAAGTCGGTACAGAGTGGCCAATCCTAACCCCGGGTCCCTGGGGCGGCTAGCTCCGCTCTGCACTAAACAGGGGGACAGTCGCTCTCCTTGGTACTCCGTACTCAAGGGCCAGCTCACTTTCCCAAAACTATTCCATTCACCTTCCAGGAGTTCCACTCCTACTTCCCCGTAGGGTTCCATCCTTTTTACTCAAACGTCCAGGTTTCACTTTCCAGTTTCACATTCTTACAATCCATGTTCTCAACCACGTTATTTATTCACAACAGGCAGCTGTTAATTCAAATTACAGGAAGCTTTATATCTCTTTCCATTTTCCAAGACTGCAGTATTATACATTCCACTAGTTTTTCCCATCCTAGGATTCATGCCATATCCTAGGATCTATCATACAATCTAGTTTTCCAGCCCTAAGATTCATGCAACACCTAGGAGCTCTCATATATTTCTCATTCCTAGGATTCATGCAACGTCCTAGGTTCTAGTTATGGTTCCATACTTTAACAGATTTTATTAATAACTTAAAGCCACTCTACCAGGTACAACGGGAGTAATGGGGGCGTGATCGGGAATCCCGCGTGCCTCCGCGACTCCCAAGACTGCAACTGAAGGAGGTCCTATCACAAGGATCAAACACAAGGAGTGTCTCAAAATAGTGTATAGCTACTGTAGACAGGTAGAGGAATTAATTCTGAAAAGAACGCAACTCGAATCTCGAAAAACGGAACCCGAACGGGCCCTAAACGGGTCAAAAATGATGACACTGTGCAAAATCAGACGTCTGGAACTTCTTCCAGACGTCTTAAAAAGTGGATCAGAGAATTACCTGTTCAGCGTGGTTTCCCAGACGTCCAGAAGTCTACGGGGACGTCTGGCCTAGCTCACAGACGTCCGATGGTCACCCCGGACGTCTGGAGGTCACTCCCACTGTTGAACGTTTTACGAAGCTACGCTAACGTGTTCGATTTTGGAAAACCTGTCGTTGTAGTTCGAAAGCGAAGGATTCGTGTTCAACAAATAAAATTTATACCGAAATTAAAATTCCGGGTCGAACACAGGGAGGCGAACGTTTGATTTAAAAACTTCGCGTTTCTTTTTATTTTATCACGAAGAAATTCAATTTAAACTATCTAAGTATCTACAACAAATAAAAGAGAGAGAGGGAGTAAGAGAGAGAGAAAGAATACTATACATGGAAATCAAAATGAGATGTAGAATAGACAAGGAATTTATCATAAAAGAGTTCGTTCGTTACAACTAGAAAACATAAAACAATTACTCTAGAAAGCATTAAAAGAATGGAGGGAGAAATGTCCTCCTCGACGATCGCTCGGAGGACGAATAGACTACTCTAGAAAGCAGTAAATCTATACTAGAAAGCAGTAAAAAGAATAGGGAGAGAGAATCCTCCTCGACGGTCGCTTGGAGGACGAGCCGGACGGGACGACGCCTGGACGAAGGAGAACGAAGCGGGACGAAGGAGGACGAAGCAGAAGAACGGGAACGAAGCAGCACGCCGTCGTCGTCGCGGGATCCACTTCCGAAGGGGGACGAAAATTTGGACTTTATCTCGCGAGAAGCATCCCGGGTGTGGGACAAGCTTCTCTTGAGCTTTGGAGAGGTAGAGAGGAGAAGGAAGGGATGAAAATTTCGTATGGAGGGGGTCTCCTTTTATAGTTGCAAGGAGTGGGGGCAAAATGGACATTACATCTTCAAAATAATAAATAAGGGGTCTTTAGTGACGGATAAAACCGTCGCTAAAGCCCCGACGTCGCCGTCGCCGCCGCACCCACGCGCGCCCGCTCGGCTGCCCGCGCACGTAACGCCTACGCACGTCGCTTGATTTTCAGTCGTCCGATCGCGAGATTGGACGGCTTAGATCGCGTCCGCGCCCGCTGCGTAGCGCACCGCCCGCGTGTGATCGCGCGTTACGCCCGGCGTCCAATCGCGCGTCGTCCTGATTGAGCGCGCGCAGCCATTGGATCTTCATCTGACGCTCGTCCGCGCCCGCTCGCCCGCGCCTTCCACCCCCTCACCGCGGCTCGAACCCGCGACCTCCGCTTCGCCCGCAGCTGCGTCGCCGCTGCGCTACGCGGGCGAAATGGTCGCGCGGACGCTTTTAAGCGCGAGCGACCGCAGCCGTTGGATCGAGATCCAACGGCGAAGAGGAGACGGTGTGCGGTCTTCACAAGATGCATGCGGCCGATTGGGCGGCTAAGATGGTGCCACGTGGCGCCATCTTGGCCGTCCATCTTCTGGAAGTTGTCGATGGTGCCACGGATGTCAGATTGACTCGATTTTTGTGTCCTTGGGCTGCGATCGTCGATCCGAATTCATCCGTGCGGTCGGATTTATCATCTGAAGTGTGGATTTACACCATCCTGACCCTTGATCTTCTCAGGTTCCCCGGTCTCTATCTGATGCTACGGATGCCTGATTAGGGCGATCTTGGAGTCGTTGAACTCCAATCGTCGCCTTGATCACATCCATACGGTTGGATCTTTGATCCGAGGCCCCGATAAAATATTTGCCCTGTCCAAGCACATAAAAGGAGACAATTAACCTCCATTTTATTCAAACTACTCTAAATGCAAGATGATGCATGTAATGCAATATTTATATCATGAAATGCAATCCTATGCTTAAGAACATGCATAAATAGACATTTTAAGTAGTGTAAATGTGTTTACATCATACCCCCATGCCTATCTTTTGCTAGTCCCTAGCAAAAACTATATGCTATTTATAAAAGAATTAGGTTAGATTATTTGGACCTGAGTCACTTTCAATCATTAAGAAATTGTCTACTTAGGAACTGAACTTTCAAAGACACAACAGTGCCCGGGTATCAGCCAAAATGCAGACCGCCTCAAGCCTCGCCTTATTCAAAGAAACATTTCTTTTTCTCTTTTTACACTTTTCTATTTTTTTTTTTTGGATTTTCAACTTTTAGGGTTTAAGAGTGGCTTTCTATGGCCATTCAACTCACCCAAGATTTGATGAGAATCCTAAGTTTTAAGCATCTTATTGTGATTGTGATAGACTCGTTGACCGGCAATTAGAACGGACTTCGGATTTCTACGCCTCTAGGGGACCTCAAAAAAAATTCTGCCTAAAGGTGTATCTTTACAACCGGTAGCTTTCTCCCTACTTTTATTTTTTAACGGGGTCAACACAAGGGTGAATCCAGTGTATATCTCCCCGGTTTATTCTACTTCTCCGCTTCTTCCTAAGTGTTTTGGGAATTTTTAGTGCATTTTCTGAGCTGGGTTCTGGACAACCGGTCGATGAGCTGTTACCACCGACAACTTGCCAGCCATACTCGTGCGGCGAAGTGTGGCTTATTTCTTTTTGTTCTTTTCTCCTTTTTGATTTTTTTTTTTCTTGTTTTTCTTTTTTTTTTTTTTTAAGTAGGTGGCTTCCCTGGTCTAAGATTTACCTAAAGGCAGCAAAAAGAGAAAGGTCCAGTGACTGGGCTCTGGACAACCTACCTATGGGCTGTTACCCACGATAACTTGCCAGCCATATCACCCTAGAAGGTTCATTAGCTACCCAATTTCCGTTAAAATCTCCAAACAACGAGTCAGTGCAAAGAAAGTGTGTAGATGCTTAAAACTCAAAATTCCCTTAAATCAGAGGGTGGGTTGACAAGTCGTGTACTTATCACCCAAACTTATTTATTCCAATTATAATAAAATTCAGGTTGGCGAGAACTCGAAAAACAAATCCACATTTTAGTGGATACATAGGCTGATTAAGTCCAAAGACCTGAAGGGTCTTTGTGCTCAAACCATAATATAGTATTTCTTAAGATCGAAAATTTTCTTAAACCCAAATTCTCTTTCCTAATTTTGATTTTTTTTTTTGTTTTTTTATAAAATAAAACAAATCTACGGAGCTGACGAATGAATTCAAAGATAAATATCCACCCCCCCATGCCTATCTAATGCAATGTCCTCATTGTATTAAAAAGACATAAAACAGAGTGGAAAAGCGTAGAAAGCACCTGAATTGCGTGGATATCGAGTCCGCTCCGAGATGAAAATGAAAAAGAACTGTATATGTACTGAGTTTAGTGCCTTCAGCTAGGCACACTATACAAAGAAAAGAAATGAAGAATTCAGAAGTGCAGGTCAAAATTAGAATAAACAGAAGAATCCTCCGACCTGTCAACAGAGGTCCACAGATGTGGACCAGATTGTGGTGCAGACCCATCCCCCATAATCGAGAATATCTTAGGTTCTGGATAAAAATTACCCAAAACCTAAAATCAGAATGCAAGCGGGGTCGGGCCTGCGATTTGTGAGGATGCAACCCAAGGCCAAAATGTCGGGTTACAGAGAATTGAAGCTCAAAAGGATAATCGTTAAATGTGTGCTTGAGTTCGACATCCTCGAAACAAATGTCGTAAGGGTTCTGATTTGATGGTTTCAGCTTAAAAGGAACCCTTCGACTCAATCTTCCATATCCTCCAAAATTAACTTCCCAAATTAGAACTTCCCCGCTCCTATCCTCCTCATTAAGTGTATCAAATTCCAAGACCTCTTGTATATTCATCACCCCGTCTGAAATCTCCAAGTCTAGATGATATGGCAAAATCAAAATTGACTTGGGTCTAATTATCTCAGAATTAGAATCATCAATAAGCTCAACAGGGTGTAACTGATAATCAGGGCATTGAATTGATTCCTCCAGAAAATGCGATTCTGGATCTGTATCGTGTGCCCTAATAAGATCAGTTTCCTCAGTTATTGGGCTATCAAATGATCTATCAGATTCCTCAGGCCCAATCGTCTCACAAAAATCGTGATCTGAAAACTCGTGTGAGACTTCGCAACTTGAATCTTCACCATCAAAGAAATCAGGATCCGTATCAATGTATGTCCCAAAATCAGTTGTCACTTTGTGTTCCCAGAAGACATACGTTTTCTCGTAACCCGGCTCAGGGATCTCAGGTGAAGAAATCAGATCATCCTTAATTGGTTGCTTTAATTCAATCTGGTCAGCCTCGTAACACATGTTCCCCCCAACAGGTGCCTGAGCGGGTTCTATCATTGGCTTTCCTGAAGAGGGTTCATCCTGGGAATCATCCCAAGATTGAATCAAAGCAACCACGAATCTCATCCTCAATTTCGCTAATTTCCCGAGTAGAAACTCACCCGGGTTCTTATCATTAACATCCTGGAGCCAATCCAACAAAGACTTGTTTAAATCATCAATCATTTCAATCAGGGGCTCCAATCTCTCAATGCAAGGTATTGGCTGAACTTCTAAAGATTGTATGATATTTCTCAAGTTAGCCAGAACCTTATCTTGAACCTGATTAACCTGAACCAAATGAGTTGGTTCAAGATTGGGCGGGTTTGACATCAAAGCAGAGGAATTAACGAATTGAGATTCGTTATACCCTTCCTGAAAATAGGTCATTTCAGAATGTTCAAAGGATGGTGATGACCTAAAGGCAGTGAAATCAGAGGATGGGTAAGGATCAGTGTATCCTTCTTGATTGTAGATCGCATTAGGTTGTTCATGAAAGGAGGACGATCTATAATCGATGCAACTCTGAGAAGGATAGAATTGAGAATCAAAGTGTTCAGGGTTAGACCCTAAACTCGGGGGTCCGGAATTGTATCCCCAATCCGAATTATCCCAACTAACTGATGGTCGATTACAATACGAGTTGGGATAATTGTCATGTTGAGGATAATTTACAACAGGAGGGAAAGAGCGGGAATGCGTGAAATATGTGGAAGGATTCATGAGACACGGGAGGAAGAAAGGTGCCCTGCAATACAAACAATCAAACCTGTCCTTAAATGGGTTAGCCTACAGACCTACAGACTCCCAAAACCCGTCTTGAGATAAAGGAACGATTTGATCTACTTCTGTCTGTTCAATCCAACCAGTTAGAAGGAGGGACTGGGGAGAAGGTTCTTCCTTCGGCTTGCGCCTCCGGTTCCTAGTGTACCCCCCAGCCGCGATCGTTTGACTCTGCTCCCCTAGCTAGACATCAGATTGAACAGTAGAAACAGACTAATCGAAAATAATCTCGTTCTGAGTTCTGAAGAGCGAGTCCAATCCTTAAGGCCAACGTCTACTCTGTTTTATTTAGGGCTAGGTTTGAATGTGCTTTGGAATGTGATGGGCCCTTTAAATGGGTTGTGCCCTTAATGATTGATTGCTTTGTGTGTGCGTGCACAACCAGTGGTTTTCAAGCAAGATTATTTTTGATGTGGTGAATTTTAAGGTTCAAATCTTGCTTAGTAGCTTTTAGGATTCAACTTTAGGTGTTTTCAATCAAGTTTCATTAGCACACCAGGTTTTGCAAGCACAGGTGAAGATATTTTCCTTTAAAGTTTAAAAAGAATGTGGAGTGCCTGGTAGATCCCTAAGAGTTGAACCTAATTGGCAGCTACTTGATGAGTTGATTTTATTTGAAGTAGTGCGGCCCAATCAACTCAATCAATTGACCTGTTGCACCACTTAATTAGGTACACAAATGATTACCTAATCTGATTTCTACTCGATTATGTGTTTGGATGTGTGTACCGGCTCCTAAGATTGGTTTACCGGTTGAGTTAGAAAATCAGATGAGGTTGTGTACCTCTGTGAGATTTTTTTTTTATTTTTTTCTTTTTTTAATGTGGGGGTTGGAGTGAGTATGGATGTCAATCAACAAACAATCTAACCTTAGAGTTTATAAGAACACCTAGGTTGATTAATGTTTGAATTATTATGTGATGAAATAAAATCTAATGGGTGGGAGGTGGGGGATAACTTACAAAACCTTCCACAGCACTTTACTCCGATCTACCGCTTTTGCCTGTCTCGAAAGAGTACCTGCAATTACAATAAGAAAGGAGAAAAGTGAGGTAAATGATTTGTAAGTTACAAAACGCGAAGAGAAATCAAAGAGCGTTGCCTCCCCGACAACGGCGCCAAAATGTTGAACGTTTTACGAAGCTATGCTAACGTGTTCGGTTTTGGAAAACCTGTCGTTGTTGTTCGAAAGCGAAGGATTCGTGTTCAACAAATAAAATTTATACCGAAATTAAAATTCCGGGTCGAACACAGGGAGGCGAACGTTTGATTTAAAAACTTCGCGTTTCTTTTTATTTTGTCACGAAGAAATTCAATTTAAACTATCTAAGTATCTACAACAAATAAAAGAGAGAGAGGGAGTAAGAGAGAGAGAAAGAATACTATACATGGAAATCAAAATGAGATGTAGAATAGACAAGGAATTTATCATAAAAGAGTTCGTTCGTTACAACTAGAAAACATAAAACAATTACTCTAGAAAGCATTAAAAGAATGGAGGGAGAAATGTCCTCCTCGACGATCGCTCAGAGGACGAATAGACTACTCTAGAAAGCAGTAAATCTATACTAGAAAGCAGTAAAAAGAATAGGGAGAGAGAATCCTCCTCGACGGTCGCTTGGAGGACGAGCCGGACGGGACGACGCCTGGACGAAGGAGAACGAAGCGGGACGAAGGAGGACGAAGCAGAAGAACGGGAACAAAGCAGCACGCCGTCGTCGTCGCGGGATCCACTTCCGAAGGGGGACGAAAATTTGGACTTTATCTCGCGAGAAGCATCCCGGGTGTGGGACAAGCTTCTCTTGAGCTTTGGAGAGGTAGAGAGGAGAAGGAAGGGATGAAAATTTCGTATGGAGGGGGTCTCCTTTTATAGTTGCAAGGAGTGGGGGCAAAATGGACATTACATCTTCAAAATAATAAATAAGGGGTCTTTAGTGACGGATAAAACCGTCGCTAAAGCCCCGACGTCGCCGTCGCCGCCGCACCCACGCGCGCCCGCTCGGCTGCCCGCGCGCGTAACGCCTACGCACGTCGCTTGATTTTCAGCCGTCCGATCTCGCAGATCGCGTCCGCGCCCGCTGCGTAGCGTACCGCCCGCGTGTGATCGCGCGTTACGCCCGGCGTCCAATCGCGCGTCGTCCTGATTGAGCGCGCGCAGCCGTTGGATCTTCATCTGACGCTCGTCCGCGCCCGCTCGCCCGCGCCTTCCACCCCCTCACCGCGGCTCGAACCCGCGACCTCCGCTTCGCCCGCAGCTGCGTCGCCACTGTGCTACGCAGGCGAAATGGTCGCGCGGACGCTTTTAAGCGCGAGCGACCGCAGCCGTTGGATCGAGATCCAACGGCGGAGAGGAGACGGTGCGCGGTCTTCACAAGATGCATGCGGCCGATTGGGCGGCTAAGATGGTGCCACGTGGCGCCATCTTGGCCGTCCATCTTCTGGAAGTTGTCGATGGTGCCACGGATGTCAGATTGACTCAATTTTTGTGTCCTTGGGCTGCGATCGTCGATCCGAATTCATCCGTGCGGTCGGATTTATCATCTGAAGTGTGGATTTACACCATCCTGACCCTTGATCTTCTCAGGTTCCCCGGTCTCTATCTGATGCTACGGATGCCTGATTAGGGCGATCTTGGAGTCGTTGAACTCCAATCGTCGCCCTGATCACATCCATACGGTTGGATCTTTGATCCGAGGCCCCGATAAAATATTTGCCCTGTCCAAGCACATAAAAGGAGACAATTAACCTCCATTTTATTCAAACTACTCTAAATGCAAGATGATGCATGTAATGCAATATTTATATCATGAAATGCAATCCTATGCTTAAGAACATGCATAAATAGACATTTTAAGTAGTGTAAATGTGTTTACATCACACACCGTCTGGTACAACTTCCAGACGTCTGATTCGCAAAGGATGGCGAATCAGCGAGCCTGCGCACAGCCAACTCCCTCCCTCAGTACGGTCAGTCGACAGGAAGGAAGAAGAAAGCGGAATACTCACCTTTCAGACATCTGTATGATCTTCCAGACGTCTCCCTCACCGTCTGGCTATAAACCCAGACGTCTGATTCTGGAAATTTTTCCAGAACAGGGCACCGCTCGGCCTCCACTCACGACGTTGCCCGCGTCGCACCTCGCGCGTCTGCTGCTCAGACAGCAGCAGGTCCCTCTCCGCGTCGTTCCGCACCTCCTGCGCCCTCCGCCGGCTGGCCAAGCCGCTCCGGCGAGCTCACCCTTACGGCAGAGCTCCGCCCTCGCACACCGCACCTCCTCCGCGCTCACTGCGGCCGCCGCTGCCGCCCTCGCGCTTGCTCGCTCTCGCGCACAGGAAGGAGAAGAGGAAGGGGACGGTGGAGACGACAGGAGGGGAGGCGTGGCCTTTTAAGGCCGCGCGAGGAGGAGGGAGAGAGAGTGCGGCAGGTCTGCTGCCGCAGAGAGAGAGGGAAAAAGAGAGAGAGAGAGGAATCGCGGGTCTGCGCGCACAGGCGCGCAGACGAATCTCTCGTGCGAAAAAAATAAATGTTTTACAGACGTCTGGAAACTATCCCAGACGTCTGGTAAGACGTCTGGATGTGATCCCAGACGTCTGGTACGACGTCTGGGCCACCTCCCAGACGTCTTGAAAGACGTCTGGGGCACGCGTTCGTTACAAAGACAAACCCTAATTCCAATCACAATTACTTGATTTCTAATCAACCACATCAAATTTGGAGAGCCACAACTGTCAGAAGAAGAGAAGAGCCGCTCCAGGGCCTCTCCAGAGAAACGTTCCCTTCTCTAGCTAGTAGACCAACCTCTTTTATTAGTTGACCAATCAGTATAGGGCCATTTTTTCGCAATCCTGTTGGAGGCCTTCTCGTCGTGCACTCATGGTTCTATTATGAGGGTTGCTTTGGATTTGTGAAGAGTTCATGGATCTCATTCGTGAATAGATTTTCTCAACACGAAAGGTCCCATCTACCCATCAAGGAGTTTGGGTTTACCAGGACTTATTGTAGGGTCTGGGGCACCACATGTGAGGTGTTCTACATCGCTTATAAGGTATAATCCGATATCACGTGGGATCCTGCAACAATTGAAAATTAGTTCCAATCGTGTGGTTTCGATTTAGGCTTTTGTTTTCACTTTTTTATTGAGTTTTGGCATCGATTCAATGCCAATTTTGAAAGATTTTAAACGTCATTTTTCATGCCTCCATGATGCCATAGGTTGATTTGATCTATCCCTTCAAGGAGGCCATCCACCACTGTGTATCTGTTAGCTTTCAACTTGAAGGACTTGGGATCCTTGCATCCTTCGGAGTGCTGCTCTGAGGATGTACTCTCTTACGAAATTAGTCCACATTTGCTTTGCCTCAATCATAAGAACCACAAGAGGTTCGATTGACAACAAATTCAACTTTCTTAAGAGCAATCTCCCTCCATCTATGTTCTCTACAAAGGAGGCATTTTGAGCCCTTGGCACCCTCTCAACTTACCCCAAGTCATCTCTTAGTGCTTTTACTGCCTCCGCGTATTGTGTCATGAAATCTTCCTTAATTTGGTATGTCCCCTTAACTTGATTGGCTACTAATTGGGGGTTTGTGAGTGCCTTTTTGTGCTTTGCTCCCATCAATTTCGCCAAGCACAACCTCGCTAGTATGGTTTCATATTCTACTATGTTATTAGTGGACTGATCTTTTAGGATCATGCTCATAAAAAATTCAATTTCTATCTTCAGTCAAGATGAAGATCTCTTGGTTGAGTCCATTATAACAAATTTACATTTTTTGAGTCTAGAATCAATGTAAGGAATCTTAGGAATTAATTAACACTTTTCTAAGTCAACCAAAGTTTTTACGATGCAGTCTAATCTTCTATTGATTGATCAAAATAAGTTAATTAATAGATCAAATCAACTAAATTAAAAAATTTCTCAATTGTACAAATTGATCGACCATTTATAAATTTGATCGATCAGCAGTTGATCAATCAACTATAATGAATGATCGACCAAATACAAAATTGATTGACTAATAGAATTCAAATTATTTCCTGATCTAGTTGATTTTCAACCATAAATAAAATCCTTTGGCAACTTTTTCAACACACAACTTCCAAAGTATTTTCCAAGAGAAAAAGTGCTTCACTTATATTTTCCTTGTGCCTTCGCGGTCATTCTTTTGCACTCTTCAAAGCACAATGCTCTGCACTTCTATAGAAAAACTCAATTTACGTATTTAAATTTTATGAGGTTCCATAGGTTGTTTATTGTAATCTTTATTTCTTGCTTTGATTGGGACCCAACGTGTTGGGAATTCTAAGTTGTTACTTTTCTTATAGGTACAAGAAAAGTGGTTATTGGAAGAGTTTGCCGTACCCTTCAAGTGGTGTGATAGTGGATTGACTAGCTTTGCTTAGTCAGAAAAATCCTAAGCTAAGAGACTAAGGTATGGGTTTTTACCTACAAGGGTTTTCACTATAGGTGTCATTGTGTCATGCTTCTTATGGATTGAATTATAATTTGATATCATTTTTCATTAGACACTATTCACCCCCATAGTGTAGACCATTGGATCCTACAGGTATCTTTACCCCGCTCCTACTCCTAAGAAGAAGGAGGATCCATCTACTTGTAGGGTCCATGTTACGTGATCCTCTATTCCTTCTTACGGAGTCAATTTTGTGATAAAGTTGACTAGCACTTGTTCTTTGATGGAGAGTTGAGATTATTACTTTATGTCAAATTCGCTCAGCTTCAAAGACCACCTTATGTATCGGGCCAATGTTAAGGGGCAAAAGAGCATGCTTTTAAAGGGTTGGTCCATGAGAACCACTATTCTGTGTCCCTGAAAATACGGGAGTAACTTACTAGCTAGCTGTAAACACTAAAGCTAGGACTAATTTCTCTAAGGGCAACTAGTTGGACTCAATGCCCTGTAGCATCTTACTGACACAATATATGGGTCGTTGGGCTCCCTCGTCTTCTTATACCAAGGTCACGCTTATGGCTTGGCTGGACATGGCTAGATATAATAAGTATAGCTTTTCACTTGTAATGGAGGCGGAAAGCACTGGCGAGTTCACAAGTGTAATTTAAGTTCATCTAAGGCTTTTTGGCACTTGGGTGTCCAATGGCTAATATTATACCCTTTCCCTTTCTTTATGTAATCAAAGAAAGGAGAACATCTATCGGAAGCCCTTGATAAGAAACACCCCCAGAAAGTGATTATTCCTACCAACAATTGTATGCCTTTCAAAGTAGTAGGAGGTTCTAAATCCATAATTGCCTTTATTTTTTCAACGTTTTCCTTGATTTGTCAATGGGATACGAGAAACCCTAAAAACTTTTTGGATGGGGCTTCGAAGATTCATTTTTCCATACTGAGTTTAAGTCTACATTTTCTTAATATAAAAAAAAATCATGTAAATTACGCAAGTGGTTCTCAAAGGATCTACCTTTGACAAGCATGTCATTAATGTAGACTTCAAAAACTTTTCCAATCAAATTAGAGAAAATGAAATTCACTAAATGCTGGTAGATTGCCTTGGCATTCTTTAAGCAAAAATTCATTACATTATGTTAGTACAATGCCTTATCTGTTGCCTTATCTGTTACAAAACTTATATAAGGACATTCCGCAATCGCTAGAGATATCTGGTGGTAACCTAAGAAGCCATCAAGGAAGGACATTTACTTCTGGCCTATGCCTGAATCAACTAGAGCGTCGATCTTTGGCAAGGGAAAATTGTCCTTTAGGTAGGCGCTGTTGAGGTTGGAGAAGTGAATACACATGCGCCACTCCTCATTTTCCTTTTTGACCATCACTATCTAAGTTATCAGTCAGGATATTGGGCTTCTTCTATGAAACTAGATAGAGAGTTTTTATTTCTTGTATTCCAATATCCATAGTCCAACCCATCAAAATAAGGAGGTCAATTGAATGCCTGCCCTTCCATACACATTATTTGTGTGGCCCTTGCGAGTCAACATGTGACATCTTCTCGTAACCTACTCTGATACCATTATAGGACTTGTAAAGCTAAGTGCACACACTAGAAGGGAGGGGGCCATAAATAGTGTGGGATAAAAAAAATTTAATGTGTAAAGAAAGCAAACCACAAAGACATACAATATGTAGTGGTTCTCCAAATTGGGTACTCCATTATCTAAGCATCCCGACTTAGGATTTTTAAGCCTAATTCCCTTGCCCCGAGGGAATCACTTTCACAAAATAAATGAGATAATTATCAAGTTACCTCAACCCTTGTACAAGGATCAACAAAAATAACAATATGTACAAAGGTAAGATAAAATAAAAGATCTTACAACTTCAACCTAGGCATCCCAACAAAATTAATTAGAAGTTGTTTACCAATTAGAGCCTAATATTCGAGAAAGAGCATGCTTAGAATGAATGAAGAAATCAATGGGCACATGGAGAGCCCTTTGAGAAAGTAGAGAGAGTAGAAAATGCGCTCTTAAGAGTGTAGATAGTGTAGAGAGTGATCTTTGTAAACAAATGTTTTCTTTTCAATTGGCATATCTAAACCAAGGTTATTAGGCCTTATTTATAGAGTTAGAATAGTTTAGGTTCAAAAACTAGCCATTGGGGATGATTGATGGTTGTTCACAATCCAAATTAATAAAAATAGGCAAGTAGTTTTAATCCACTAGATAGTTGGTACTGGCACTAAATAAGGAGTATCGGTACTAAGTGCCCATAGTTTAGCACTTAGTCCAAACCACTCCTTAACCTGTAGGCAATGAGTATTAGTACTAAGCTTTAATATTGGTACTTGTATGCTACATATCAGGTACCAATTTTAATTTGTGTTCAACCTGTATGCTACATGCACCAGTATTAGGCTTTAGTAGTAGTACTTGTACGCTATATATCAAGTACTGTAATGCCCTAAAATTTAGGTTCTGAGTTGTTTTGAAGTCATTTACGTCGATTCAAATCCATATGCACTTATTGGGTTCAGGTCGAGTCAAAATGCCTTATAAAACATTAAGAAACATGTGTTTTTAGTCAACCCCTTGTCAAACCTTATCAAAATGGGGTTATATGTGGTATCATTGCATTTGTCTCATTACAAGCTTTTCAACAACACTTGTTTCATGTGAATTCAAAGTATATAGCTCAAGTTATGCCAAAACTAAGTAAAAAAGGACCAAAATGTAAAGTTAACCAAAACCTAGTCCAAAACCCCATTTTCCTTAACTTAAATCCTAATTGATGGTCTATATAAAGGCCTCATTAGGGTTTAGGGGCATCACAAATCTCAATTCTCGACCATAGCTTGAGGAAAAAGAAGAAAGAAAAAGGAAAGAAGAGAGAAAGATAAGTTAGGGGCATTTTTGCGATTAAGGTCGGCATTGTGGTTTCCATTGCAAATTTCATGACAACAGTGGTGGTAATGCAAGTGTAGGTGACATGTCATGGCGGTGGTGTGCACATGCACGATGCATGGTGTAATGTCCCAAAATCCGAACTCCGAGTCATTTGAAAGTGGTTCGGCTTAGTTCGAACCTGAAAACTCAGTTAGGGTTTGGTGCTAGTGTCAAAATCCCCCTAATTTGCCAAAAATGCATATTTCGAGGCAACCCTTTATCAAAAATTGTCAAAAGGGTGCTATATGTGATACCATTGGATTCCTCTCGTTGCAAGCTTTCCAACGACACTTGTTTCGTGCGATTTTGAGTTGTATAACTCAAGTTATGGCCAAAAGAAGTTACCAGGGACCTAAATGTAAGGTGAACCCAACCCTAAGGGCATTTTGGGCATTTCACCCACCTAAACCTACTCACAACCACCCCTAAAGCCTATTTAAGGACCCCTTGAGTCCCTTGGGTCATCATTAGCCTCCAAACCCTCTCTAATCAAGAGAGGAAGGGAGAAGAAAAACCTTAGTTTTTCTTCTTCAAAAAAATCAAAAATTTATTCGTGGGGACTCGGTTGTGATTCCGCAAAACCCAGAGTCCCCACTACAAAATCGCGGGCACGCAGGCGCGAGCACGTGCGGGGGCGCATCGGGAGATGATGAGTGGCTACTCATCATAGCTAAAAAGCTAAAGTTAAGCTAGACACTGAGTAAAATAACATCAAATTAACAGATAAAAAGGGTTAAGTGTGGGAATTAAAGAAAAAGACCTAAAACCTTTACTATGTGTTAAAATTTCATAATTAGGTCACAAAACGAGATATTCTGAAAGCAAAGGACAAATGGTGATCCATGCGTTAATTGAACACATAAATAAGTTTGAAAGGTCAAATCAAAAGTATAATTAATGTCTTAAATGTTCAATTAAGCACATATAAAAATTTGAAGGCATTTGGACATCATTTAAGCTATGTAATATGTAGTTTACACTTAGGTCCTTCATGTATCACATTCTTGTCTTTAAAATTCCTTTTTGGACCTACTTGTAAACCACAAGGACCCCTTTGAAAGGCTGCAGGGTCCATCCTGTTGCAATTCTCTTCACTTATGGGCCTGCACGCAAATTTTCTACCCCTTCGCGTAAGGGTCTTCCCTGCAATTTTCCCGACATTTCAAAGGTCGGCCTGCTGCTCTTCACACGCACTGTAGCGCATGAAGAACACGGCAAATCTCGGCCGTCCGTTGCTTCTCGCAATTTCGATCTGCGGTTGGATTTGAATAGAAGCTTCACGCGAATCAGCGCGTGCACTCACCCCTCTCCCCAGATCCCATCTGATGGTCAGATTTTGAGATTGGCTCGCCGCGCGCTCCTCTCCTCGCATCCCCGCCGCCGGTTACCTCATCGATTATCCTTACCCGCGTGGTGATCTCAGCCACTGAGTTTGCTACTTAAGCACCTCAGTGGTTGCGCACGCAAGGGATCGCTCCCTCCTACATCTCTTAGCGATTGTTCGTCCACTCCAGTTCCTCCTCCCCATCAATCCTCTGATTTCACAGCCACCAGCTGTGAAATTGTCATCTTCTCTCGACCTCCTCATCGCTAAGGACCTCGTAGCACCTGAGGATGACCCTGGAGCCTCACTAGCAGACTCTTCCCTCCGCTGGAGTCATCTTCCTCCCTTCTTCCTCCTTAGCCACCGGCTAAGGACCCATAGGTCCCATTCTTCCTGTTAAAGTAGATTTATCATTCTGCAAATTAGTTGTAGCTGTAGTTAAGTAGGTTTAGAGTAGAATTAACGTAATTTGTAGTGTTTAATTTTGTTGTCATGATAGAGTAGCTGTAGCAATAGATTTAGGCTGTAATTCCCCCCCACCTCCTCTGATCATTCCAGATCAGAGGGGAAGGTTTCACACAGTCATGATCACAAATTCTCTTCCTCTCCATAGTTTCCTATTCACTTCTGATTTCCACGACCTGTTTCTCGCATTCCACCCATACATTCAGACCTAATTTCAGATCTGATTGGTTTTTAACCTCAGATCTGAAATTGGCATCAAAAAGAACATAAGGGGGTTTCCCATTCACCTCACTCTTGTTCACAAAAGCCCCTGGTCTGAGTTTGAAGTTATCAGTCTGTTAGATTTTTCTTTAACTTGGATTTCAAGGTTTTTCATTCAATTTGGTTTTAACTGTTTTGATCTGACAAATTGAAAAATTCTTATTTGTGTTCATTGTTGGCAAGGAATCTGAGATGTTTCTGATGTCAGAATTCATCTCAGAAGAGCCATATCCTGATCTGAGTTTGATGAAGGTTTTACTGCATTGAATGCAAGATAGAACTAAGGAAAATCACTGTGGTGATTTGAAGTTTTATCTTGCATCCATGAGTTTGTTTTGGATGGAAGCATTGATGATTTCCTAACCTAAGGAGTTCTCAATACTCCTTAAGATTGCAGAAACTGGGATTTGAATTATGGATTTTAATTAACTGATTTAACTCTTTCTACATGCTGTCTATAGCATTAAGAAGAGTTAGATCAGTGTTTTTGTTGATTTAATCTGATGTGAAGTTATTGATAAGGGTTTTTGCATTTGAATTGGGGTATTTAGTGTTTTTAATGAGAAGTGAAACCCTTGTCAGATGGGGGATTGAGAGAATATTTCTTTTCTTTAGTCTTGATTTATCATTTTAATCCCAGTGGTCACAGCAAGTTGCTGCACTTTGCAGCTACATTCTCATTCTCTCCTAACTCAGATTTCATCCCAAATGGACTAACTGCAGCAGCAGTTAGACCATATGGAATCAGATCTGAGTTGCTACAGGGTTAGATGTAAAATCCATGTTGCTGCTGCTGTCTGACTGTCCTAATTTGTAGCAGATAGAGTCTGATGTAAAACCTTGTAGAGTGTATTTTGAACATAGCTGACATATAGTGTATTATTTTCCTTGTGTATACAAGCTTCCCTGTATAAGTAATTGAATTTTAATTTCAGTGAATGCTTGTTATATATCTTTCAAATGTTGTCAGCTAGTTTAGTTAAAGCTAACTGTCCAACCCATGATTTAAAGAGAATATAAATTGAGGAATGTATTAAAAATGGGCAAAAACACTTCCCAAATTCCATGCTGAATGTAAATAAGGTAGGCACTGCCTTTTCACACCTTTTAAGACCCATCCTAACCCTTTAGGATCCTTTATAAACCTGTTGAAAGGCTTAGGTTGGGTGAGATTTAAAATTCAATAAAAATCAGTAAAAATTCTAAAAAAATTAAAATAAAACTGTCTGATCAAAGATCAGAAAGTTTTCTATCCATATACCAAGTTTCATGGTATGCAAAGCCCTCGACTTGGTAGAATTTTCCAGTCGACGGATTTGTATACCATGAAGCATAATAATAAAAGTCATCTAAAAAAAAAATATCAAACACACCTATTTCTCCTCAACCAATTCTTCCCTTCTCATCTCTTATTTCTATAATATTTATAAAAACTATAAAAAGTGAAAAACTCCAAAAAGACCTAAAAAAATTTACTTTGTATATTAAGTATACTCTTGTAAATATAAGCTTTATACTAGGTTATATATGTAAATAGGTAGTATATGTATATAAACTGTACAAATAACTATGCATATAATGCACACTGTAAATTGGGTATCTAAGTTAGATCAGACTGTATATACATTAATTATATAGCTATCTATGAATTAAACTAACTTATATGTATTCTTAGACTAAATAAATCAATAGACAGTATAAATAACAGTATTAAGCTATAAAACTATATATACATATGCATATGTAGATTATAAGTAAATAAAACCCTGTACCTTAATTTAATTCTTTATACATAATAAATAATGAATTTATTAAGTTACTAGCTAAGTTATTAAATTAACTTAGATAAATTAGTAATTTAGAGTTATAATTAAGTTAATTGAATCTGTATACTTAGACTAATATACCTTAAGTAATTTAAGCTAATTGAAGTATGTTTATATCTTATTATACTACTTTAACTTAATTTATAAGTAAAACAGTCAAATCTACTATTTAAATATAAATAGAACAGAAATTAATTCTGAAAAATATAATAAAAATGTTTATAAAATACTTATACATGTATACTAACTCTGTATAAGGTCAATTAGACCATATAGTAGCTAATTTATAAGTAATTAAAGAATTAAACAACAAAATCAGTATGTAAAAACTGTATACTTTAGTTAATTTATTTATATAGTAAATATAATTAAAATCTCAAATCAAGGGTACAATTGTATAGTATTATATAAATACTTTATTTTCCCATAGTTCATTTTTATTTTAAAATAAATTATGGCCCTCGAATTGAGGGCCAAAACCCTCTCTGTCGAGCAGCTGCACGCATCTTCAGCACAGATGCGATGCTCGAATAGCACCACGTCATGCGCTGAAGAGTGCGTGCAGCTCTTTTTATTATTTTTGTCTCCTTTAAGGCTCAGTCGTCACGGGCGCCGGGCGCCCGAAATATTGAAGCCTTACATCACTTGATCATATTCTGAGCATATGAATTGAGCATTTGGGGGCCGGGGGCCCGGGGAGGTGTGTGTGTGTGCAGGCTGAGAAAGCCCTGATCTGAGCTTGATAATGTACAATTAAGCAGCCTAATGAAAATTAGGGCGTGCTTAGTAGAGGTTTGGTCCCACCCTCTGGGTGTTGTGTATCCCTTGAAAAGCGTGCCCGTAAATTAGACACATTTTTTATTAATTAAAGAGAACTAATGATAGTAGTTAATCACCCTACACCGCAGTTTGTGAAGATTGTTAATGTAGAATTAAAACAAAGAAGAAGAAGAATAACAGAAGAAGAGTAGTGTGGAATGAGAGAGAGAGATGTAAATACGAAAGTAAATACAGATACAAAGGATATATATATACGTATTATAGCCAATTACTTTTATGTAAATAAATTCATACATTTACTAATAGAATAAAACGTCGCCATAACCGTCGCTACAGACCCTGGTTTCCCTCTTTAAGTTTGTATATAGTATTTTCTGGGATCTAGCGACGCTTACATCTGTCACTGTAACTAATGTATGTGTTACTATAGGTGTCAGATTAGTAAGTTAAGTGAGTATACTTTGTAATCTTAGTTGGTAGTGTACTTTCATGTAAGTATTAATACTATAACCTATAAAGAGATAGTTTAAAATATAGTGATGAAGTGTTTGGTGCTTGTTTATAGTTAGTTTTTGCAAGCATTTTGATTAATTCTTTGTGAGTAGGCAAACCAAGTCTTTATTCATTCATTCTTTATTAGATGTAAAACTTCTTTTTGGAATTAAAGGATAATTTTGAGATTAAAGAGCGATGTAAATCAATAATTGCCTCCCAGTAAACGACCTGGAATAAAAATAGTAAAAATTAGATAAGTAAATAATAATGGTCATAATAATGACTGGTATCCCATACAATTTACTACAATGACACTAATGGTATTTTCATCCATCAATACACCTTACACCATGCATCATTATGAGAACGACAATACACCATTATTAGGCGACGCGTGCGGGGGCGCATCAGGCAACGCGTGCAAGGGTGCTTCAATCCAACTCTAGACCCCTTCATGTTATTTTGACAGATTCAAGGCTTTCCCGACCTCAGATTTCGACAAATAAGGTATTGTTGCAATCGTATCGACGCGTACTGTGCGTTGGTATAATCTATTTCTACTTTTGAGTTCTTTATCCTTATTGAAAAATTAGAAACGTAATTAGGTGCCTCCAACCCCTTCGTAGGTCCGATTGAACCAGGCCTTCTTACCGGTGCATGCCCAGATCCCGAGGCAGGCATGGAGACTGTTTGCAGGCCCAGTGCACATGGTTCGGAGCCATCGTGACCCTCTGGTGGCATTAGGTAGAGTAGCCTACCCATCTTTCAATTTAGCCAATTTTTTGGGTACCTATGGACCCATCCTGTATAATATTTTTCCATACACCACCTTGGTCGTGTGTGTTCTCCTTTTTGTTGAGTTTGGAACCCCTCCAGTGTTTTCCCTGATTTATGGGCACTTAAATGAGAAATGATATCTTTATGTAAAATGATGTAGATTAATGATCACATGCACCCTTGTTATCGCATGTATAAAACGAACTTCGTTTTCAGTAAAACAAGTTCAGTTAATTTCAGTAATTTATAAATAACATGAGACCACTGTCACAAGATTGAATTTTCTTGTAAAAGGATAAGTTTAAGGATAAGGTGAATAATTAAAAATCCTAGAATTAGTAATATGAAATTACTAAGAATTTTCTTAATAAGAGATATTGTTATCTGAAAATTGACATAACAGATATGTCGGGAAAATAAAAAAATTAGATAACTGGTTTTAGCCTCGCTACTTGCCAGGATTTCGGCCATAGCTTTAGGTCTTCTCAAACCAGGTTTAGGGGCTGGTTTAGGGAGTTGTTAGCCTCCCTACGAGTCTTTGGTTAGGCTTAATGGCTAACTGAGATAGCAGATTCACAAGGCTCCAGGTTTGGAGTAGTTCTTTCGGTTGGTGGGCAGGTCATTGGCTGTCTGTAGTTCAGCATACACAGCACTTGTACGTGTTCACGCTACACGACGTAGCCGCCACCCGTTTCTACGATGACCCCAGGGTGACGGAGCGTGGCGACTTGATGGATATAAGCGGCCCTTCCGACCAGAAGGGAGGCTTATATCGGTCTTGTACCACAGGAAGTTACATGAAATTGTCTCATGGCCGAGATGTTGATTGACAGTTTGAGAACAATAAGAATATGGGCAAACCGCATAAAAAGGGATTGGATATAAAATAAATTGTAAATAGATGAACTATCAAGATAGTGTCTTTTGACTGTACTCTATTACTTGAGTTACTTGTTTAGTTGTACTACTTTACTCAGTTTTTACTGACGTATTTTTGGGTTCCGTACTCAGGTGTACTTGGCAGTTTGCCAGGAGATTTCCGTTGTACATCTCTTTGGACTAATACTACAGTAAAACTTCTAGTTAGTATTCAATTTATGTCTCTTTAAATTTTGCAATATGATTTGTTTGTTTCCTACATTTATATTTTATGATTATGTGTTGGGTGACTGCGATCTTATGAGCGAGTTGTGATGGTTGTTAGCACACGGCAACTCAGGTTTTGTCGGTTGACGCGACTCGGATCGTCACACATGGCATGTGATGTGGGGAAGACACATATGTTTAAAAGGGTTGTTAGAGCTTCCACTCGCAAAGTCAGTTTTAAATGAAGAAACGGACGTGAGTCTGATTGTCGATCTGAGGGAGGCATGAAAACCAGATTTTTCTTGTCACTTAATGTCACGGAAATGACGGATTTTTGCTTGCGAGAAGACGTGGGTGAAAAGTGAGTGAGAGAGAGAATAGGGTTAGAATCTTTCATTCACAACATGCAACTTAAACACAAAAGAGGGCAAGTAACTAGATAGGAAACAACTTCATTTGACATGTAACTTTGGTTTTACAATTACAACACTAGATAAATGCTTAAACACAAGTAAAGTAAAGCTTCAGATAAAGAGAGAAAGAGAGAGAGAGAAGACGACGAGGTGGCCACGGCAGTGGAGAGGGGCTCCGTCGACGGCTCATCGGCTCCGGTGATTACAAAGAGAGCTAATGGTGGCCAGGAGTGGGGTAGAGCACTTGCAAGTGAATTCAATGCCCTTCCATGAGTGGTTGGATGGATTTTATATAGGCAAAAGGGTTTTCTAATTTAAGTATGGGATTTAGTGACGTCTAGGATCGCTCTAAACCCATACCAAATCCGTCGGTGTAGCCCCCTTTGCCCACCGATCGTCAGCGCGCCCTATGCTTCCTCTGTGGCAATCCGTGCGCGTGCGTTGTGAGCCGTCCGATCTGAGATCTCACGAAGGGCGCGCTCACGGATTACTGCTGAGGCAGGTGCTTCTGCCGTGTCATCGCGCGAGTGAGCGTCCGCACGCATCCGTTGCGCCGTACGGTTCGATCTTCGCCGTTCGTTGTTGATCGAGCGGCTCGATTTTCCCATAGCACGCCTTCGCCTTCCATTTGCTGCGCAGCATGGTTCGATCCAGTGTCGGATGCGTGGGTGTGGAGTGGTCGACCATTGTGCTGTCGCAATGGTTGGTCGCGAGAGGGCAGGTGCGCGGGTGGCTCTCAGCCGTTCGATTGAAGATCGACAGTTGAGAGTTATCCTCCAGGTGAAGGAAAAAACAGGCGGTGGTGGGGGTGCGACAAGCGGACGCCACGTGGTGCGCTGTGGGCCGTTGATCATTAGATCAACGGCCAGAACTTCTTGGGCCCATAGCAAGAGCTTCGGATGTCGAATTTGGCCGATTTCGAGTCCGTTGGACTCAGTTCGTCGCTCTGAATCCATCCGTGTGGTTCGATTGCTCATCTGAGGCCTATTTTGACATGTTCTTATACACATGGCCATTAATAATGCATTATAAGTAATCTTGATGTGCAATGCATGCGATGCTCCTATTCTTATTATGATGTGTGATCTGTGCATTTTGCTCTTAAGATAAACCCCAATTGACAGAATTATCACCCCAAGATGCAGTGTTATCATACCTCCATGCTTACTCCTTGCTAATCCCTAGGAAGGTTTATTCTAGTCTTTATTTCCAGTTAGAATTTAAGAAGTAATTACTTGGACACTTCGTCACTTGTCAATAGGAGGAAATATATTAAGATCCTAATCTACAAAGACTAAGCAGCGCCCGGGTGTCTACCAAAATATGAATCGCCTGAATCCTTACTTTAATGCATGTGTATATATATATATTTCTTATTTTTAGATTTTTGGAGTTAAGAGTGCGTTGGTAACTTTTTACAGCTACCCAACCCACCCAAAACTCGGACAAAACTCTAAGTGCTAAGCATCTTGGTGTGAAGATCGTGATAGACTCACTCAACGGTAATTTAGACAGACTTCGGGTTTCTAAACCCCTAGATGACCAGAAGAGGAAGTGTTTTGCCTAAAGGTGTATTTGTTTGATCGGTAGCTTTCTCCCTATGTTTGTTTTACTTGGGGTCAACACAAGGATTTTTCCAGTGTATATCTCCCCGGCTTGCCCTACTTCCCCACTTCTTCCTTAAGTGTTTTGGTTCTTTTTTTATGCATTTACTGAGCTGGGCTCTAAACAACCAACCAATGGGTTGTTACCCACGATCACTTGCTAGCCATACTCGTGCGGTGAAGTGTGGTTTATTTTGTTCTCTTTTTCTTCTTCTTTTTTTTTTATTTGGTAGGTGGCTTCCCTGATCTCAAATTTACCTAGAGGCAATAAAGAGGAGGTGGTCCCGTGGCTGGGCTCTGGACAACCTACCAATGGGTTGTTACCCACGACAACTTGCCAGCCATACCACCCTAGAAAGTTCATTAGCTACCCAATTTCTGTCAGAATCTCCGAGGAGTGAGTCTGTGCAAAAATGTGCGCAAATGCTTAGACTAAAAGTCCTTCTGAGTTAGAGGGTGAGTTGATAAGTCGTATACTTATCACCTTATTTAGTTAATGGATTAGAGTAGATTAAGGTTGCAAGGATTTGAAGCTAAATCCTATTTTAACGAACACCAGGGTTGATTAAGGCTAAAGGTCTGAAAAGTCTAAGTGTTCAAGTTCTTTCCGTATTATTTTCCACTATTGACAAATTTCTAATGCCTAAGTTTTGTTCTTCCTAAATTCAATTTTTTTTAAATTTTATTTTATTCTATTCAAACAGATTAAATGAGTTCAAAATCATGCAATTTACCACCCCCCATGCTTAAGCTGGAAAATGTCCTCATTGACAAATACATGGATGCACAGGAGCCAAAAGGATACTACCTGAGTGAAGTAAAGTACCAAATCAGTCTGAATCTTTTGGGTTGCCTCCCAGGAAGCACTGAGTTTAACGCCGCCAGCTGGGCAGTGCTTCGTGTCATCCCTTAATGAGGGTGACAACCTCCTTTGGGGGAACCTGGGTGAGGAAGTGTTTCAATCTTTGGCCATTGACTGTGAAAGTGTGCCCCGTGTTTGGATCAACGATTTCAACTGCCCCATTGGAGTGGGGCTTGACTACCCTAAATGGTCCTGTCCACTTGGACCTAAGCTTCCCTGGAAAGAGTTTCAAACGGATATCAAAAAGCCAAACTTGCTGGTTAGGCTCAAAGGTCTTTCTATGGATGAGTCGGTCGTGGACGACTTTCATTTTCTCCTTATACAACCGACTGTTCTCAAAGGCGTCCCGACGAATTTCTTCGAGCTCAGAGAGTTGGAGCGTCCTTTGTTCACCGGCTAACTGGGAATCCATGTTACACTGCTTGACGGCTCAATAAGCCCGGTGTTCCAACGCGACAGGAAGGTAGTAGGCTTTGCCAAAGACCAAGCGATAAGGTGACATGCCTATCAGGGTCTTGAAAGCGATCCTGTATGCCCACAGGGCATCATCCAGTCGTGTTGGACCAGTCTTTCCTGTCAGGTCTCAGTTTTCTATAGAATGTTCTTGATTTGTCTATTTGAGACCTCGGTTTGCCCATTTGTTTGCGGATGATACAGGGTAGCAATGCGGTGGTTAACCCCGTATTTTTTAAGTAGGGAACGAAATTGGGTGTAGATAAAATGTCTTCCACCATCACTGATCATGGCCTTTGGTATTCCAAATCGGGAAAAGATGTTCTACTTAATAAAGTCCCTGATAGCCTTATGATCACATTGGCGGGTGGTGACGACTTCAATCCATTTGGAGACAGTCTATAAAGACTGGGATGTACTCAAAGCCATTGGATGGTGGAAAGGGGCCTGATGAGAACCTCATCATGAGCCATAACTAGCTCATTTTGACCTAATACAAAGGATAAAAGCTCCTACATAACTCAAGGAAAGGCTTAACTCAGAGAATTCTAAGTTTAAGGAGAAAACAAGTCATAAGGGGTGAAAATGCAATTTTACCAGTATAATCTGCATACAGGGTAATTCAGGGTCTAAACATAGGTCAAACAAACCAAATAAGAAGGAAAGTGGGATGATCTGACAAAGGCTACAGCAATTCCAAGGAACTAAATGATAATCTGTAACCTTAAAACAAACCCACTTCAATTCACGAGGTTCGAGGCAAAGTAAAAAATCAACTAAACCCTCTAAAAATCATAGAAAAATAATCTCTAGGGTTTAGAACCTTCAATTTGGCCTTAGGAACCCATTTTGACCTACATTGAGAACCATGCCCAATTAACAACTTAATTTGGGTTTTTGCGTAAATTGACCGGTCAAAAAAGGTTTAATCTGGAAATAAAATTCATCATCATAATCCTTAGGCACCAATTAGTCATGTATAAAAACTTGAGCCTAGGAGGAAACCTTCTCGACCAACTTTACACTTTGGTCCTCATTTATTTACTTTTTGGCCCTCAACTTTTGAACCCTCACATTTCTGTCCCTAACTCTCCTTCGTTCTTTGCATTCAGGTCCCTCCTGCCAAAACCTTACCGGCACCATGCTCCGGCGACCTTGCGCGGAGCATGGCGCCGCGCAGGGTAAGGGGGAGGGTCTGGCAAGTAAACCGGGGGTGCCCTGCGTCGTCAGCCGTCGCAGGGACACCCCCCTGGTCGCTGCAACCCACTATACCGGCCGTGCGAACGCACGGACAGTATGGGTCTCCATCTCCGGCATCCTCCGGCGAGGGAGACACATCGTCTCCCTCCGCCCTCCTCTCTGATTCTACCCTATAAGTACCCCCCGTCGCTCCACCGTTCGGGGGAGCTCGGTCCTGACGGAGAAAGACCCCTATTTCCTCTCTTCCCACTTCGACAGGAAGCCCTCCGGCTCCGGCGGCCTCCCCTCTTCCTCCTCGTCGCTCTGCCGCACTACCAGCTGCAGGGTTGCTCTCCCTTGCTCTTCCCGCGCCACGCCGCACCCAGCTGGCGCCTCTCCGACCCTCTCCTCGCCGCCGCCCCTTCCCCTGGGCAGTTTCTTCTCTGGCGACAGTCGATACGACTGTCTCCT
The DNA here is from genome assembly GCA_037157565.1 of Thalassia testudinum. Lineage (NCBI taxonomy): Eukaryota > Viridiplantae > Streptophyta > Magnoliopsida > Alismatales > Hydrocharitaceae > Thalassia > Thalassia testudinum. The sequence continues at coordinate 37,233,943 of JAZHRO010000067.1, forward strand.
GCTCCGGCCCCTCCTCGTCCTGCTAAGTAGGTAGAACTCCTCCTCTTCCTCCCCTCTTCCTTTTCCTCACTTTACATCTTTACTGTTACCCCGATCTGACCAATCGCCCTCACCTTCTCCACCTCCGGCCCCTGCTCCGGCGACCCACTCCCATCACTCCAGCAACCCACACGGCTCGCCGACCACCGCAGAACCTCCGCCTCCTCACCCTGATCAACCTCTGCCCACTCACTTCCCCCAAATCACCCTCTGCAACCCCACCGAACAAACCCACCTCCTATCCTGCAGTTTGACCTAGGGCAGCCCTTAGGCTCCGCCCCGCCGCCTGCACACCCCCTGACCACCTTCGCCGTGCCACGGCGAAGGTCCTCCGCGTTTCTGATTGGGCCGAGAGGCCGTTTCTTTGTGGGCAGGTACCTGCGCTCGCCGCCGCCATTGTTGAAGCGAAGCAGCTTCTTCACCTGCTGCCCCAGGTGCGCCACGCCCAGGTCACGCTCCCAGGCTGCGCGAGGTGTCTTCGCAAAGCGTCAGGCTGCAGTCGAGGCGAAGCCCTCGCGCGAAGCCCTCGTGCGAAGCCTCGACCGCCGCTGCCTCCTCTGCGCAGGCGTCAAATTGGGGTGGGACATTTAGTCCCACCTCGGAAAGCCCTGAAGGAGCGCAGCGGTATAAAGTGAAAAAGTGCTGGAGGCTTATCGCCTCAGCACACGGGGTGAGGTCCCCTTCACCCGCCCGACTACCCGGCCTCGTCCGCACGCATGCCTCGCGGACCTGGCCCAACCCGACTTAGCCCGACCTGCACTCCTCGCCCACCACGCACGCCGGTGGGCCTGGACCCGGGCGCGACCCGTACCCGACTACCCGGCAGCTCTGGGAGAGCTTTCCTAAGAGCGGATTCTGTGAGAGAGAAACGCGGGTGGGGGTAGAGTAGGTTTTTGCCCGCTGACGAGAGCTTTGAAGTGTGCAGGCACAGAAGAAGAAGAAGAAGACGAGCGAGGCAGAGAAGGACGACGAAAGCTGAAGGAAGGAGGAGCGCTGTAGCAGCGGCGGTTTAAGTCGTCTGATTGGAAAATCAGACGACGCTCTGAAGGCAGAAAAGAGGAAGAAGAACAGGACCGCAAGGGAAAAGAAAAAGAAAGAGACAAGCAAAAACAAGAGCTGAAAGAAGAAGAAGAACATCAACCCACTGCTGCAGATAAAGAAGACAGAAAGAAAAAAAGAAGAAGAAGAAACGCTTTACAGCTGAGGCAGAAAGAAGAAAGAAGAAAGAAGAGATAAGAACAAAAGGCAGAAGAAGAAGACCAGGAGATAAACAAAGAAGAAAAACCAAAAGCCAAAGAGAAGAGAAAACGAAGAGGAAGAAAGAAGAAATCAAATTTTTATCTCTCTCTCTCTCTTTATTTTTGTAATATTTTTTTGAATTTGTATCTCTAGAATACAACTTGCTCCCTGAGTTCGACCTCGGGAACTCTTTTATTTCCGAGTAACAAATTATATTAAACTGGTAATCACTTCTCTATACTATACTACGACGAAATAATAGAACTATAGAGGAAGGTCGTCACCAGGGCCCATGAAATCAATGCCCCAAACGTCAAAGATCTCGACGATCAAAATGGGCTGGAGGGGCATCATGTCTTTCCGGGTCATGGTCCCCAGAGTCTAGCAGCGGGAGCAAGTCTTTGCAAAGCTGTGTGCATTCTTGAATAATGAAGGCCAATAAAATCCGGATTGCAAAACTTTTGCAGCCATTTTCTTTCCTGAGAAGTGGCCACCACAAGCTTAGTCGTGACAAAAAGATAGCACACTCTGAACTTCGTCCTCAGGGATACACCTCCTGATGATCTGGTCGGCATAGAGGCGAAATAGCATGGGATCATCCCAGAAATAATGCTTGGCCTCGGCCAAGAAATTGTCCCGTTGCTGTCTGGGCCAACTATGCGGGGTCAGTCCTACAACTAGGTAGTTGACATAGTCAGTATACCAAGGCAGTTTCCTGTCTTGCACAGCCAAAATGTGTTCATCGGGAAAGGTGTCGGATAAAGGCAGGGAGGGTCCAATGTGGTCTGGGTGAAGTTTGGATAGGTGGTTGGCCACCACATTCTTTGATCTAGCTTTGTCGCGGATTTCCAGGTTAAATTCCTGCAAGAGTAGGATCCATCTGATGAGCTGGGCTTCGCATCCTTTTTAGCCAACAGGTGCCAGATGGCTGAATGGTCCATAAAGATGGTCACGTGGGATCCCAGCAGGTAACATCGGAACTTCTCAAGTCCGAAAACTACAGTGAGTAATTCTTTTTCTATGACCGTATAATTTCATTGGGCCTCATCCAATGTCTTGCTCGCATAGTAGATCACCACGGGTTTCTTGTCTTGTCTTTGTCCCAGGATAGCGCCTATGGCAAAATCTGATGCATCACACATGATCTCAAAGTCTTGGGACCAATCCAGGGGTTGAAGTACAGGTGCTGTGGAGACTAAGTCTCGGAGGGTGTGGTAAGCCTAGATGCAGTCAGAGGTCATGTGGAATAAGGCGTCATTGGCCAGAAGGTCGGTTAAGGGTTTGGAAAGCTTGGAGAAGTCTTTGATGAACCTTCGGTAGAAGCCAACATGTCCAAGGAATGAACGGATCTGCCGGACCAAGCTAGGTGGAGGAAGTTTGGAAATCAAATCAACTTTGGCCTGATCCACCTCAATGCCCCTATGTGATACGATGTGACCGAGGACAATTCCTTCTTGAACCATAAAATGGCTCTTTTCCCAACTTAACAACAAATTAACCTCGATACATCGTTTTAAGATTTTCTCCAAGTTGCTCAAACAGTGGTCAAATAATTCTCAAATACAGAGAAATCATCCATAAAGACCTCCAGGTATTCACCCGCCATCTCTGAAAAGATGGCTAGCATGCAATGCTAAAAGGTAGCGGGTGCATTGCATAACCCGAATGGCATACGACGGAATGCAAACATGTCGTACGGGCAAGTGAATGTGGTCTTCTCTTGATCTTCAGGAGCAATTTCAACTTGGTTATATCCTGAATATTCATCCAGGAAGCAGAAATACTTTTGCCCTGCCAATCTTTCAAGAATCTGGTCAATGAATGGCAGGGGAAATGATCTTTCTTGGTTGCTTCATTGAGTTTCCTATAATCAATACACACTCGCCATGCGGTGGTGGTGCAGGTGGGGATGGATTTGCCATGTTCATTGGTGACAACGGTGAGCCCGGCTTTCTTCGGAACCACTTGAGTGGGGCTCACCCAGGGGCTATCAAAGATGGGATAGATGATGTCGGCGTCAAGCCACTTGATAATTTCTTTCTTAACAACCTCCTGCATATTTGGGTTAACTGTCTCTGCATCTGACGGGAGGGTCGCGCCCCATCTTCTAGGTAGATCTTGTGGGTACAATAAGTGGGGCTAATTCCTCTCAAATCTGAAATAGTCCAGCCATTGGTAGCCCTGTGTTCTGATAGGGTTGTTGTCAATCTAAGTTCCTGATCTCTAGTTAGGTTGGCATTGATAATTATGGGGTAGGTCTGGTGAGGTCCCAGGAAGGCATACTTGAGATTCTCGGGTAGTGGCTTTAGTTCAGGTGTGGGTGGAACAATGTTTGATGGAAAGGGGAAAGGTGGGAGTTGATCAACATCAATTTCCTCAAATGGTGTTGGTTGATGGTAATCAGCCTTACAGCGGTCCATGGGCATAGATGGTGATGGGTCAGAATATTTGTTACAGGATTGGTAGTCCGAGACAGAACTAAGGATGAGGCATTCCTCGACCAAAGGTTCCACGGGATCATGTTCCTCGATACAGTCGCAATCAAAAGACTTGGTCGCCCGAAAGATATCCAACTGCATTTTCTTGTCTCCAAAGGCGATTTCCATGCATCCCATGTCACAATCGATGTTTGCCGTAGTCGTAGCTAAGAAGGGTTTGCCTAGGATGATGGGTGTGTTCTGTAGATGTTCAGGGACTTCCATGTCGAGTACCAAAAATTCGACCGGAAAATAGAAGTCCTTGACCCGCACAATTACGTCCTCGATAACCCCCTTTAGGGTTTTCACAGATCTATCAGCCAATTGGATGGTAACAGGTGTGGGTGTCAACTCTCCGAATTCAAATTGGTGGTATAGGGTTGTCGGAATCAGATTGATGGAAGCACCTAAGACCAGGAGAGCTCTATCAAATGTCATGTCCCCGATATTGCAGGATATCAGGGGTGCTCCTGGGTCAATTCGCTTAAGCGAAAGGTTGCTTGATATTACGGAACTTGCTTGCTCTAAGAGCACAACCTTCCTAGGTGCTTGAGGTCTTGGCTTATGTTTTGGTGTACAGGCATCCTTTAGAAACTTGGCGTAAGCCAGGATGTGCTTGACGGCTTCGAGGAGTGGAATATTAATCTGAACCTGCTTAAAGACCTCCAAAAGCTCCTTAGTTTCCACAACACTTTTCTTCTTCTTGATTGTCTCCAAGGCCTCGGGGTATGGTGTCTGAACATGGATAGGATCTATTTCTGGGTCCTTGGGTTTTTCCAGTGCCTCTTCTAAGTTGGGTGATTCAAAAGGTGAAGTCTTAGGAAGAGTCGGCCATTTGGGATCCTAGGTTTTGGTGCCACTTCTCAAGGTTATCACATTTGCAGAGGCATTGGGACCATGGGTTGATCCTTGAGAAGACGAGGACGAAGAAACACCAAACCCAAGGGTGTTTGTGGGGCAGGCTGGACCATGTGAGCCTGCCTGGGATTGCCCTGGAACCCTTGCGAATTGGGGCCTATGTTAATCATGTTTCATGGGTTCGGTTGTGGCTGGGAAGGCAGGGATCCTTGTTGTTTATAGTCCAACAGCTGGCTTAACTATCCCTTTACTAAAGCCATTTCCTCCTTATGTTTTTTATTCATCTCAGCCATCATCTTTATCAGGGTGTCCATTTGGTTTTGCGGGGGAGGGGCCGCCCTATTCGGATTATATGGGGGTCTAACTGGTGGTCCTTGCTAATAGGGGGCAAGTTTGGCTGCTGGTTTGGCCTGGGTTGGTTCTGGAATTGAGGTGGTTTCTGGTTTGTCCAACCAAAGTTGGGGTGATTCCGCCAGCCAGTGTTGTAAGTGTTGGAGAAAGGGTCAGGTTTAGCATAACCTTGGACAGCCTGTACATCTTCAAGGATAGCAAATGTCGAGGGGGAGGGAAGAGAGTAATCAAGGGTTGAGAGAGCAAAGGTCCCTCCCTGGAACGTGGTTAGGGGTTGTTCTAGGTTCAGTTGGCTTACGGGCTGGACCAGGTCAACATTGTGAGCTCCCTTTGCTAGAGAGAAGGTCTGTAACGGGTTCCTAGTCTGGTTCAGTATCTCATCTATCTTTTTATCCACCAATTCCACTCGATCTAATTTCTTGGCAATGATATCCATGTCAACCATCCCAGAATTTGCTTGTACCTCATAAATCCCACCACGGGGTTGACTGGATCAGCTAAACTGGGTCATGGAGGCATTGTTGAGTGAATTTTCGCTCATTTACTCAAAGAGCTCAAACGCGCTCTCCTCGTCTTTGTTTAGGAAGTTCCCCCCGCATGAGGCATCAACGAAGTTTCGTAGGTTGCTGTCCAGACCGTGGTAGAAGATCTAGGGCAATTGCCACCTTGGTACTTCATAGTGTGGGCATTTCCTCAATAGTTCATTAAAGCTTTCCCATACCTCATGGAACTGTTCCCCACCTTGGAGTGTAAAGGTAGTAATGGCTCTTCTGAGGGCATTGGTCTTTCCTATGGGGAAGAATTTCTTTAAGAAAGCATGTCTCAATTCTTCCCAGGTGGTGATGGGTCTACCCAGGGTTCTAAGCCAGTGGGATGCTTTGTCTCTCAGTGAGAAGGGGAACATTTTGATCAAAACAATGTCAAGGCTAATGTTCCTAGGTTTCACAGTTCGGGCTATCCGGTCAAGATCCTCTAGGTGCTGGAAGGGATCTTCATTTGAGCTTCCATGGAAGTGGCTCTGAATCAGACTTAGGTCATTTGGTTTTAGCTCAAAATCATCTCCCCCTTCGGGGATCCTAAGGTGTGGCTCGACTCGAATAGCGAAAGGATTGTAGAAGTCGCGGAGGGGCCTAGGTTGGTCCTGGAATGGTGGTGGATCAAGTGGCAGTTGCCCTTGTGGGCCTTGGAAAGGTGGTGGTGGTTGCCCTTGTGGGTTCTGCAATCGGTGTATGGCTTGCATGATAGTGTGGATCTGTTGCTACTGAAGCCAGTGGTTTGTGTTAATCTGGGCTTAGATGGTGGCCATTGTGTTTGGTGGGGGTTGGTCCTCAACCTCATCTACCCTAGGTTCAGCCATGTCTCTAGCAGAACCAGGTCGCCTGGATTCCCGTACCAAAACAAACAACTCAGGATGCAGTGATCGTCTCCCGTGCATACACTAGAGAAGAACAGGAGGGGATGCAGAGAGTGATAGATGCGAGAAGTGTGTGTACAACCAAGCAAACAAGCCTAGTCCTTATGGTGTATTCCTTAGGGGACCTAGAAATCTCCAGAAGGGTGATCAAGTCTATAAGCACTGAACTCCCCTTCCTAAAGCTAATCTAGCTAGGTTGATTACAAGGGGATTGTAGGGAAGGTTCTTCCTTTGGCTTGCACCGTCGGTTCCATAGACCCCACAACCGGGGTTGTTTGACACTTCCCCGCAACCTAGTCACCAGATGCTACTAAGGGAATGAAAGCCAAGTGCTCAGTGAACAAAATCACGCCTCTCAAGACTTAACCCAATCCTGCCTAGGGCACGTCTACTCTATTTTAAAAGAGCTAGGATAGTGCTTGTGCTAGGGTTATGTGATGAGGCGTTGATTGGGGTAGTGCCTCTTAGTTTTCCAATTCCAGTGTGTGTGCTCCTATTAAAACATGGTTTTCAAGCAAGGTTTTTTTTAAGATGTGGTGTCTTTTAATGTTTCATCCTTACTTTTGTGCCTTTTAGGATTGACGTGTCTTAATATTTTCATACAAGTTTCAGGTGGGCAGGTCAAGTTTTGCATACAATTGGTGAAAGTGGATTTCCTTTGATGTGAAGAGGCTTTAAAACCCTAATATACTCATCCTAGTAATCATGCAGCTTCTATTGGATGAGTCGATTTTAGGGGTAAGTGGTGCGGCCCAAGTCAAGTCATGGTAGCTTCACAAACACCACTCAAAAAGAAAGATAAACACTCCAAAAAGATTAGGTCTTAAGAATGTTAGAGTGTATATATATATATATATATTGTTGGGTGATGAGTGAAGGATGTGGATTAGGCAATCATACACCACGCCAAAATTTTTTCGATTTTACAATTTTTTTGAAGGTTTTTTTTTAGGTAAGCAAACAACCACAGGTGAAGAGTTACTCACAATTGGTCCTTACTGCGCTTACTCCATCTCTACCGTCACAAACTGCACTGCTTCGCCGTACAAGCATCGAGTTCCTACAACCATCAAGTGGAGGTAGAAAATGCGTTAGATGATGTGAGCATGGATGTAAAATGGAAGTGACAAAATAAATCTGTAGCCTCCCCGACAACAGTGCCAAAAACTGACGTGGGGAAGATGCGTATGTTTAAAAGGGTCATTATAGCTTGTGCTCGCAATGTCGATTTTAAATGAAGAAACGGACGTGAGTCCGAGTGTCGATCTCAAGGAGGCATGAAAACCAGATTTTTCTTGTCACTTAATGTCACAGAAATGACGGGTTTTTGCTTGCGAGAAGACGTGGGTGAGAAGCGAGTGAGAGAGAGAGAGAAATAGAGAGAGAGAATAGGATTAGAATCTTTCATTCACAACATGCAACTTAAACACAAAAGAGGGCAAGTAACTAGATAGGAAACAACTTCATTTGACATGCAACTTTGGTTTTACAATTACAACACTAGATAAATGCTTAAACACAAGTAAAGTAAAGCTTAAGATAAAGAGGGAAAGAGAGAGAGAAGACGGTGAGTGGCCACGGCGGTGGAGAGGGGCTCCGTCGGTGGCTTATCGACTCCGGTGATTACAAAGAGAGCTAATGGTGGCTAGGAGTGTGGTAGAGCACTTGCAAGTGAATTCAATGCCCTTTCATGAGTGGTTGGATGGAGTTTATATAGACAAAAGGGTTTTCTAATTTAAGTATGGGCTTTAGCGACGTCTGGGACATCGCTAAACCCATACCAAATCCGTCGGTGTAGCCCCCTTTGCTCGTCAGTCATCAACGCACCCTGTGCTTCCTCTATGGCAATCCGCGCGCGCATGTTATGAGCCGTCCAATCGAAGATCGGACAGCTGAGATCTCGTGAAGGGCGCGCTCACAAATTGCTGCTGAGGCACGCGCTTCTGCCATGTCATCGCGTGCATGAGCGTCTACGCGCATCCGTTGTGCCGCGCGGTTCGATCTTCGTCGTTCATTGCTGATTGGGCGACTCGATTTTCCCGCAGCGTGCCTTCGCCTTCCATTTGCTGTGCAGCGTGGTTCGATCCCGCATTGGATGCGTGGGCATGGAGCGGACGACCGTTGTGTTGTCGCAGCGGTTGGTCGCGGAGAGGGCGAGTGCGTGGGCTGCTCTCAGCCGTTCGATCGAAGATCGACGGTTGAGAGTTACCCTCCAGGAGAAGGCAAAAATGGGCGGTGGTGAGGGTCCGACGAGCAGGCGCCACGTGGCGCACTATGGGCTGTTGATCATCAAATCAATGGTCAGAACTTCTTGGGCCCATTGTAGGAGCTCCGGATGTCAGATTTGGCCGATTTCAAGTCCATTGGACTCCGTTCGTCACTCTGAATCCATCAGTGTGGTTCGATTGCTCATCTGAGGCCTGTTTTGACATGGTCTTGTATACATGGTCGTTAATAATGCATTATAAGCAATCTTGATGTGCAATGCATGCGATGCTCCTATTCCTATATGATGTGTTATCTGTGCATTTTGCTCTTAAGATAAACCCCAATTAACAGAATTATTATCCCAAGATGCAGTGTTATCAGCATGCTAAAAGAGTGTGAATGCGTGCCCGTATGCATGATCGAGCAGAGTTGATGGGAACACCATCATGAGCACTAACTAGCTCTTTTTCGATCCAATTAAGTCAGTAAATGCTCCTACATAGCCGCTAGAGAACCATAACTCACTGTATAACCATTTTGAGGGAAAAATAAGAAACTAGGGTTAAAACTGTAATTTTACCTGCTTATCATAAATGTAGTACAACCATGGATTTTCTCAGGGGCTGAATAAAAGTCAAATAATCTTAATAGGAAAACAGGTGGGTTAGATCAGACAAAAAAGCATTTGCTTATATTTTGAGAATTAAATGACTTTTGAAATCCTAAAAATAGAACTACTTAATTAATCAAGGTTCTAGTCAAGATAAAATTCACCTAAACCCTCTTAAAATCATAGAAAAATATTCTCTAGGGTTTAGTACCTTCAATTTGACCATCAGAACCCATCTTGACCCAAAATGGAGTCTCAGACAGATATTTGCCCTAATTTAGGTTTTTGCATAAATTACCTAATTAAACATGGTCAAAGCCAAAATCCAACTTCACCATTGGATTTCTTAGGTCCAAATTAGGTTTGTACCAAAATTTGGACCCAAGATGAACTTGTCTTGACCTAGTTTGCAAAATGGTCCTATTTGATTACATTTATACCCCCAACATTCAAAAATCCTTGCATTCAGCCCCTAACTTCCTCGTCATCTTCACAATTAGGTCCCCCCACCATTATCGCGGAGGAAACCTACTCCGGCGATCTTTGACAGGAGATTTCTCCTTGATCTCTTAGCGAATCCCTTCCAAAATTGGAAGGGAAACTACTTGAGAAATTATCTCCAATCTGAACCCGTTCATGTGCTTCGAATCTTTCCCAATCTCTCATGAGAACACATGAGAGATTTGAGTCTCAAGAAACTCCCAATTCTGGCAAGAGTTTCCGAGCTTGGAAAGTTTGATTTGCAGGCTTTCCTTGCCTCTGGGTCCCTATAAAAGAACCGCCAGATCTTCCCGAACTTCCCTCAGCTAGAAGTCCCCTTCTTCCTCTCTCCTCTTTGACCGCAAATCTCAGCAAGCTCCGGTGGTCTCTCTCTGACTTCTCTTGTCGTCTGACCACAAAACCAATGGCAGATTCGTCTTCCTCATCATCCTCCGCATCGTGCAATACCAGTCGTTGTCGTCCTTTCCCCATCTTCACCGCCGTCTCTCCCTACGGAGGTTCGCCTTCCCCATGTCCGGCAACCACACCAGCGTGGGAATCTAAAGTAAACATGTTTACATTGCTTAAGATGTCTATTTTTGCATGTTCTTAAGCATAGAATTGCAATGCATACTATAAATATTGCATAACATGCATCATCTTGCATTTAGATTAGTTTGAATAACATGGAGGTTAATTGTCTCCTTTTATGTTCATGGACAAGGCAAACATTTTATCGGGGCCTCGGATCGAGGATCCAACCGTACAGATGTGATCAGGGTGACTATTGGAGTTCAACGACTCCAAGATCGCCCTAATTAGGCATCTGTAGCATCAGATAGAGATCGGGGAACCCTAGAAGATCAAGGGCTAAGATGGTGTAAATTCGCACTTCAAACGACAAATCTGACCGTACAGATGGATTCGGATCAACGATCGCAGCCTAACGGCACGAAAATCAACTCAATTCGACAACCGTGGCACCATCTACATCATCCAGAAGATGGACGGCCAAGATGGCGTCACGTGATGCCATCTCAACCGCCCAATCAACCGCTACACCCGTTGCGCCCTCTCTTCTTCGACGATTCTCCGCTGTTGGATGCACATCCAACAGCTGTAAGCACCCGCACACAAAACTCAAAGCGCGACACAAACACGCTGATAGCGCGTTAGTCGAACGCGCTCGCGAGAAGGCGGGGCGTGCGTTCGACTCCTCGCGAGCAGCTGCTAGGGCACGGTGAGCGGGCACGATTGACTGCTCGATCGCGATCGAGTGGTCGTGCGCGCGCAATAGCGCACACGCCGTATCGCACGCCCGTGCGTGACACAGCATCACACGCGCGAGCGCACACCGAGGAGCGGGCGGAGAGGCAAGTTAAACCGTCTGATCTCACGATTGGACAGCTAAGATTCACATATCGTGAACGCGCGTTACACGCGCAAGCAGGCGAGCAGGCGCGCGTGCTCCACCATACGTCGCCCACGATGGGCTTTAGCGACGGTTTTATCCGTCACTAAAGACCCCTTATTTAATGTTTTGAGATTTAAATGACCAAATTGCCCTCACTCCTTACAACTATAAAAGGAGATCCCCTAGACACGAAATTCTTATCCCTTCCTTCTCTTCTCTCCCTCTCCAAAGCTCAAGAGAAGCTTGTCCCACACCCAGGATGCTTCTCGCAAGATAAAGTCAAATTTTCGTCCCCCTTTTGGAAGCGGATCCCACGATGACGACAACGTGCTGCCCCGTTCCCGTTCTTCCCATTTCGTCCTCCTTCGTCCTGCTCCGTTCCCCATCGTCCAGGCGTCGTCCTGTCCGACTCGTCCTTCAAGCGACCGTCGAGGAGGATATCTCTCTCCCCATTCTTTTTACTGCTTCCTAGAGTAGGTTTACTGCTTTCTAGAGTAGATTTAATGCTTTCTAGTGTAATCATTTTCCCGCTTTCTAGTTATAATGTTTAGTGTAATGAACAATCTTTTTGATAATGAATTCCATATTCATTCTACATCTCTTTTGATTTTTGTTTGTAATATTCTCTCTCTTATTCTCTCTCCTCTATTTATTATAAATAGTTAGATAGTTTCTAATCAATTATTCTGCTTCGTGACAAATAAAACAAACGCGTATTTTTAAATCAAACATCCACCTCCCTGAGTTTGACCTGAGATTTCTATTCCGGTATAAATTTTATTTGTTGAACACGAGTTCTTTGCTTTCAAACCACAACGACTGGTTTTTCAAAACCAAACACGTTAGCGTAGCAACCCGTAGCAATTCAACATTTTGGCGCCGTTGCCGGGGAGGTGACGCTCTTTAATTTTTTTTTCGCATTTTTACAACTTACGAATCATTTACCTCACTTCTCTCCTTTCTTATTGTGGTTGCAGGTACTCTTTCGAGACGAGCAAACGCGGTAGATCAAAGCAAAGTGCTGTTGAAGGTTCTGTGAGTTATCCCCCACCTCCCACCCATTAGTTTTTATTTCATCACATAATAACGCAAACATCAATCAACTTAGGTGTTCTTGTAAACTCTAAGGTTAGTTCTGTTTGTTTGTTTGACACCCACACCCGCCCCAACCTCCACATTTAAGAAGAAAAATATAAAAAAAAAATCTCACAGAGGTACACAACCTCATCTGATTTTCAACCTCAACCGGTAAATCGATCTTTGGAGCAGGTACACACATCCAAACACATAATTGAGTAGAAATCAGATTAGGCAATCATTTGTGTTCCTAATTAAGTGGTGCAACAGGTCAATTGTTTGAGTTGATTGGGCTGCACCACTTCAATTAAAATCAACTCATCAAGTAGTTGCCGCTTAGGTTCAACTCTTAGGGATTTACCAGGCACTCCACATTCTTTTTAAGCTTCAAAGGAAAACATCTTCACCTGTGCTTTCAAAACCTGGTGTGCCAACAAAACTTGTTTGAAAATACCTAAATTTGAATCCTAAAAGCTACTAAGTAAGATTTGAACCTTAAAATTCACCGCATCAAAAATAATCTTACTTGAAAATCACTGGTTGTGCACGCACACACACATCAATCAATCATTAAGGGCATAACCCAGATAAAGGGCCCATCACATTCCAAAGCACATTCAAACCCAGCCCTAAATAAAATAGAGTAGACGTTGGCCTTAAGGATTCGACTCGCTTTCAGAGCCCAGAACGAGATTATTTTTGATTAGTCTGTTTCTACTGTTCAATCTGATGTCTAGCTAAGGGAGCAGAATCAAACGATCGCGGCTGGGGGGTACACTAGGAATCAGAGGCGCAAGCCGAAGGAAGAACCTTCTCCCCAGTCCCTTCTTCTAACTGGTTGGATTGAACAGACAAAAATAGATCAAATCGTTCCTTTATCTCAAGACGGGTTGTAGGAGTCTGTAGGTCTTTAGGGTAGCCCACTTAAGGAAAGGTTTGTTTGCTTGTATTGCAGGGTGCCTTTCTTCCTCCCATTTATCATGAATCCTTCCACATATTATATGCATTCCCGCTCTTTCCCTTCTATTTTGAATTATCCTCAACATGACGATTATCCTGACTCGTACTATAATCAACCATTAGTTAGTTGGGATAACTCGAATTGGGGATACAGTTCCGGACCTTCGTGTTTAGGGTCTAACCCTGAACACTATGATTGTGATTTCTATCCTTCTCAGAGCCACATCGATTATAGACTACCATCCTTTCATGGACAACCTAATTCGATCTACAATCAGGAAGGATACATTGATCCTTACCCATCCTCTGATTACACTGCCTTTAGGTCATCACCACCTTTTGAACAATCCAAAATGACCTATTATCAGGACGGGTATAATGAATCTCGATTTGTTAACTCCTCTACATTGATCTCAAACCCGCCCAACCCTAAACCAACTCATTTGGTTTAGGGTAACCAAGTTCAAGATAAGGTTCTGGCTAACTTGAGGAATATTATACAAACTTTAGAAGTTCAGCCAACACCTTCCATTGAAAGATTGGAGCCCCTGATTGAAATGATTGATGATTTGAACAAGTATTTGTTGGATTAGCTCCAGGATGTTAAGGATAAGAACCTAGGTGAGTTTCTACTTGGGAAGTTAGTGAAATTGAGGATGAGATTTGTGGTTGCTTTAGTTCAATCGTGGGATGATTCTCAGGATGAACTCCCTTCAGGAGAGCCAATGTCAGAACCTGCTCGGGCACTTGTTGGGGGGGACACAAGTTACGAGGCTAACCAGATTGAATTAGAGCAACCAATTAAGGATGATCTGATTTCTTCACCTGAGATCCCTGAGCTAAGGTATGAGGAAACGTATGTCTCCATGGATCAGAAAGTAATAGATGATTTTGGGACATACATTAATATGGATCTCGATTTCTTTGATTCTGATGGTGAAGATTTGATTTGTGAAGTCTCACACTAGTTTACAAACTATGATTTTTGTGAGACGATTGGGCCTGAGGAATCTGAAAGATCATTTGATAGCCCAATAATTGAGGAAACTGATTTTATTGGGGATCACATTACAGATCCAGAATCGCATTTTCTGGAGGATTCAATCAAATGCCCTGATTGTCAGTTACACCCCATTGAGCTTATCGATGATTCTGTTTTTGAGATAATTAGACCCAAGTTAATTCTGATTTAGCCACATCTTTTATACTTGGAAATTTCAGATGGGGTGATTAATATGCAAGAGGTCCCAGAATTTAACATTCTGATTGAGGAGGATAGGAGTTGGGAAGTTCTGATTTGGGTAACTAACTCCCGAGGAAGTAGAAGACTGGGTCTAAGGGTTCCATTTCATCTGAAACCATCAAACCAGGACCCTTACGACATCTGCTCTGAGGATGTCCAACCCAAGCATACATTCATTGATTATCCTTTAGAATTCTCTGTAACCCGACTCTTTGGTCTTGGGTTGCATCCTCATAAATCATAGGCCCGACCCCACTTGCATACTGATTTTAGGTTTTGAGTAATTTTTATCCAGAACCTTGGACATTCTCGATTATGGGGTATGGGTCTGCACCACAATCTGGTCCACATCTGTGGACATTTGCTAGCAGGTCAGATGTTTCTTCTCTTTATTCTGATTCTGATCTGCACCTATGAATTCTTTATTTCTCTTCTTTGTATAGTGTGCCTAGTTGAAGGCACTAAATTCAGCACGTATACATTTCTTTTTAGTTTTTATCTCGGAGCAGACCTGACATTCACGCAATTCAGGTGCTTTCTACTCTATTCCACTCTGTTTTATGTCTTTTTAATACAATGAAGATATTACATTAGATAGGCATGGGGGTGGATTTTCATCTCTGAATTTATTCGTCAGCTCCATAGATTTATTTTATTTTCTTTTATTATATTAAAAAAAAATGGAATTAGGAAAGAGAACTTGGGTTTAAGAAAATTTTCAATCTTAGGAGATACTACATTATGATTTGAACACAAAGACCCTTCAAGTCTTTGGACTTAATCAGCTTGTGTATCCATTAAAATGTGGATTTGTTTCTTGAGTCCTCACCAACCTGAATTATATTTTAATTCGAGTAAATAAGTTTGGGTGATAAATACACGACTTATCAACCCGCCCTCTGATTTGAGGGAATTTTGAGTTTTAAGCATCTACATGCTTTCTTTGCACTAACTCATTGTTCGACAGTTCTAACGGAAATTGGGTAGCTAATGAACCTTCTAGGGTGATATGGTTGGCAAGTTATTGTAGGTAATAGCCCATAGGTAGGTTGTCCAGAGCCCAGTCACAGGACCTTTCTCTTTTTGATGTCTTTAAATAAATCTTAGACCAGGGAAGCCACCTACTTAAAAAGAAAGAAAGAAAGAAAAAAAAAAGAAAAGAAACAGAGAAAAGAAAAAAAAAGAAATAAGCCACACTTTGCCGCACGAGTATGGCTAGCAAGTTGTTGGTGGTAACAACTCTTCGACTGGTTGTCCAGAACCCAGCTAAATAACTGCACTGAAAATTCCCAAAACACTTAGGAAGAAGCGGAGAAGTAGAATAAATCGGAGAGATATGCACTAGATTCACCCTTGCGTTGACCTCGTAAAAATAAAAGTAAGGCGAAAGCTACCGGTTATAAAGATACACCTTTAGGCAGAATTCTCTTTTTAAGGTCACCTAGAGGCGTGGAAATCAGAAGTTCATTTTTACTGCCGGTCAACAAGTCTATCACATTCACAATAAGATGCTTAGAACTTAGGGTTCTCATCAAATCTTGGGTGAGTTGAATGGCCGTAAAAAGCCACTCTTAAACCCTAAAATAAAAAAAAAATTAGAAAAGAGGAAAAAGAGAAAAAAAAAAAATTCTTTGAATAAGGCAAGGGCTTGAAGCGGTCTGCATTTTGGCAGATACCCAAGCACTGTTGTGTCTTTGAAAGTTCAGATCCCAAGTAAACATTTCCTTAAAGATTGAAAATAACTCAAGCCCAAACAATCCAACCTAATTCTTTTATAAATAGCATATAGTTTTTGTTAGGCACTAGCAAAAGATAGGCATGGGGGTGTGATGTAAATATGTTTACATTGCTTAAGATGTCTACTTATGCATGTTCTTAAGCATAGAATTGCATTGCCTACTGTAAATATTGCATAACATGCATCATCTTGCATTTAGATTAGTTTCAATAAAATAGAGGTTAATTATCTCCTTTTATGTTCATGGACAGGGCAAACATTCTATCGGGCCTCGGATCGAGGATCCAACCGAATAGATGTGATCAGGGCGATGATTGGAGTTCAACAACTCCAAGATCGCCCTAATCGGACATCTATAGCATCTGTAACGACCCGGTTCCCGAGTCCCTACGAGACACGAGAACCGGACCGACTCGACTAATCCCAAGACCCAGTCGTCCAACGAGGAAGTAACCAAAAGACAGTAAAATAAACCACATTCAGCATGAATATAACTAACAGTAAGAAAGTACAGCAGTAAGGAAAGAAACTACTACGGTAGGTACCACCACAACAGTAAAACAACATTTATCATATAACAAGAACTGCAGGTAAAGAAGGTACAGCGGAAACAAAAACTACTCACTAGAACAGAAAACAAAGGGGTACAAAAGCTGTGGTAACTCTACTGGACCCTACTCGGCCCAGCGTCCTCTGCAGCCGCCGACCCTGGCTGCTCAACACCTGGTCCTGAAAAAGGTAACGAGTGTAACACGTCAGCAAAACGCTGAGTAGAGTGGCAAACTAACTAAAGGAAACAGTAGAGTGTACAGTAGCTGTTATGTTCTATTACTTCCTTTATTCACATCTTTCAATTTTTCTCACTATTTCATTTATTTCTCAGATCCTTTACTTGATCTCGAATGTCCTCGTGGGAACGATCTTGATTGCAGTCTTTTCCAAAAGTAGAAGTAGCACGTGGTGCTCTCCTGGCCGGGAGAGTCCCCCGTGGTGATCCTACCCTCAGTCAACCACCCCAAGGTCACTGACAGACGTAACGGTGACTACGGCACGCGCGATAAACGCACAGGTAGCTAGCCCGCACTGGCACGCGGTCAGTCGTTTCCGTTAACGGGTGCGCCCAAAGCACAGCACGGAACCAGGGCAGAGCCCTCTCAGTAACAGGGGTCCAACCCCTCCACAGTAACCAAACCGGGGCCTTGCCCCTCCACAGTCCGCGCACCCTCGCCTGACTACCCTGGTTTGCCCTAATGGGCCTAACAAGTCGGTGAAGGAGGCTAGCAGAACCCCGGGGCCCGTGGGGTAGCTAGTACTCTCCTAACACTAGTAGCTCTCCTCGGTACTACGTACACGAGGGCCAACAAGTCGGTACAGAGCGGCCAATCCTAACCCCGGGTCCCTGGGGCGGCTGGCCCCACTCTGCACTAAACAGGTACAGGTACTTCCCTTGGTACTGCGTACCCAAGAGACAGTACAAACTACATCTCAGTTCCATTCCTTTTTCCTTCCAGGAGTTCCACTCCTAATTCCCCGTAGGGTTCCATCCTTTAATCTCAGAACATCATATGTTTCACTTTCCAGATTCACGTTCTCAAGATCCATGATCTCCAACATGTTTCTTTATTCATAACAGGCAGCTGTTAATTAAATTTACAGGCAGCTTTATATATTCCTTTCCATTTTTCCAAGACTGAAGTAATATACATTCCACTAGTTTTTCCATCCTAGGATTCATGCCATATCCTAGGATCTATCATACAATCTAGTTTTCCGGCCCTAGGATTCATGCAACACCTAGGAGCTATCATTCCATATATTTCTCATTCCTAGGATTCATGCAATGCCCTAGGTTCTAGTTATGGTTCCATACTTTAACATATTTTATTAAAAGCCACTCTACCAGGTACAACGGAGTAATGGGGGCGTGATCGGGAATCCCGCGCGCCTCCGCGACTCTCAAGACTGCAACCGAACGAGGTCCTATCACAAGGATCAAACACAAGGAGTGTCTCAAAACAGTGTATAGCTACTGTAGACGAGTAGAGGAATTAATTCTGAAAAGAACGCAACTCGAATCGCGGAAAACGGAGCCCAAACGGGCCCTAAACGGGTCGAAAAAGACGATACTGTGCAAAATCAGACGTCTGGAACTCCCTCCAGACGTCTTAAACGGTGGATCAGAGAATTACCTGTTCAGCTTGGTTCCCCGGACGTCCAGAAGTCTGCGGGGACGTCTGCCCTAGATCCCAGACGTCCGATGGTCCCTCAGGACGTCTGGAGGTCACTCCCGCCGTCTGGTACAACTTCTAGACGTCTGATTCGCAAAGGATGGCGAATCAGCGAACCTGCGCACAGCCAACCCCCCTCCCTCAGTATGGTCAGTCGACAAGAAGGAAGAAGAAAGCGGAAACTCACCTTTCAGACGTCTGTATGATCTTACAGACGTCGACCTTGCCGTCTGGCTATCAACCCAGACGTCTGATTCTGGAAATTTTTCCAGAATCAGAACCCTGCTCGGCCTCCGCTCGCGACGCCGCCCGCGTCGCACCTCGCGCGTCCGCTGCTCCGACCGCAGCAGGTCCCTCTCCGCGTCGCTCCGCGCCCCCTGCGCCCTCCGCCGGCCGGCCAAGCAGCTCCGGCGAGCTCGCCCTCACGGCAGAGCCCCGCCCTCGCACGCCGCAGCTCCTCCGCGCTCACTGCGGCTGCCGCTGTCGCCCTCGCGTCCGCTCGCTCTCGCGCACAGGAAGGAGAAGAAGGAGGAGACGGTGGAGACGGGAGGGGAGGCACGCCCTTTTAAGGCCGCGCGAGGAGGAGAGAGAAGGCGGTCGCAGCACGCCTGCAGCCGCAGAGAGAGAGAGAGAGAGCAATCGCAGGTCTGCGCGCACAGGCGCGCAGACGAATCTCCCGTGCGAACATAACTATTCTCCAGACGTCTTTAAACGATCCCGGACGTCTGGTCAGACGTCTGGATGTGATCCCAGACGTCTGGTCCGACGTCTGGGCCACCTCCCAGACGTCTTAAAAGGCGTCTGGGGCACGCGTTCGTTACAATATAACAAACTCAAAGGAAGTTTCGTCCCCGAAACTTGCGCCAACTAGGGTGCGGGAAAAAGATGTCCAAATAACCATAACAAACTCAAAGAGGACCGAAGCCGGTCCGAAAAGACGTACCTGCGAAAAGCTCCGGGTACCGCTCCAGCATTGCCGCCTCAGGCTCCCAGGTAGCCTCCTCGTACCGCTGGCTCCTCCACAAAACCTTTACCAGGGGTACTTGCTTTCGTCTCAACCTGCGGACGGCTCGGTCTAGGATCTGCACTGGCCGCTCGGGGTAGGTCAGGTCGTCGCTCACCTCGACGCTCTCGTGACTCAGTACGTGGCTGGGATCGGCTACGTACTTCCTGAGGTTGGACACGTGGAACACGTCGTGCACACCAGAAAGCTGCGGGGGAAGGGCAAGTCTGTAAGCAACGGGTCCAACCCGCTCCAGGACCTCAAAGGGCCCCACGAACCTCGGCGCGAGCTTCCCTCTCACCCCAAACCGCTGTAAGCCCTTCATGGGCGAAACACGAAGGAAGACGTGGTCCCCAACCTCGAACTGCACCTCTCTGCGTCTGCGATCTGCGTAGCTCTTCTGTCTGCTCCTGACAGTGCGGAGTCGTTTGTGGATCTGCTCAACTACCTCCTGACTCTGCCGGATCAACCTGGGGCCAACCTCCCACTTGGTCCCCACCTCAACCCAACTCAAGGGTGCCGTGCATTTCCGTCCGTACAGAGCCTCGTAGGGAGCCATGCCGATGCTCGAGTGATAACTGTTGTTGTATGCAAACTCCGCCAGGGGCAGGTGCTCCTCCCAAGAGCCCCTCCAGTCTAGTACACAGGCACGCAAAAGGTCCTCAAGTGTCTGTATCGTGCGTTCCGACTGTCCGTCCGTCTGGGGGTGGTAAGCCGTGCTAAACCTCAACCTCGTCCCCAAAGCCTGCTGAAACTCAGCCCAAAACTGGGACGTAAAGCGGGTATCCCGGTCGGATACGATCTCCCGCGGAACTCCGTGTATTCGCACCACATCACGGATATACCTCTCTGCCAACTGTGCTGGTCCCAAAGTGACTCGGATCGGCAAGAATCGTGCCGTCTTCGTCAATCTATCCACTATTACCCAGACTGTGTCGTGTCCTCTCTGGGTAATAGGTAAGCCCACCACCAAGTCCATGGTGATGCTCTCCCACTTCCACTCTGGCACTGGAAGCGGCTGAAGCGGCCCTGCAGGCCTCTGATTCTCGGCTTTCACCTGCTGGCACACTAAGCACTGCTGCACGAACTCACCCACATCCCGCTTCATCCCTCTCCACCAGAACTCGCGTCTCAAGTCATGGTACATTTTCGTGTTTCCGGGATGTATGGTGAATCTGGAACCGTGTGCCTCAGTCAGGAGCTCTCTCAACAGCTCCTCGTCTCTGGGGACGCACAACCGTCCCCTCAAGCGTAACACCTGGTCTGTGAAAGAGAAGTCCCCTGGGTCCCCTGATAGTACTCTGTCGCGCAAAGACTGCAAGTACGGATCGGCCATCTGTCCCGTGATGATGCGGTCTATCAACTCTGGCCTGGTCTGCCGTGTCACCGTCACTGCCCCACAGTACCCTCGTAACTCTAGAGGTCGCCAACTGCCCACCTCCTCCAAAAGGCTCCAACTCTGTAACTGTAGACTGGCCAAGCGTGCGGGCGCCTTACGGCTCAAGGCGTCAGCCACCACGTTGGCCTTTCCCGGGTGGTAGGAGATGCTGCAGTCGTAGTCCTTCAGGAGCTCCAACCAACGTCTCTGTCTCATGTTGAGCTCCTTCTGGTCAAAAAGATATCTGAGGCTCTTGTGATCTGTAAAAATCTCGAAGGTCTCACCGTACAAGTAGTGCCTCCATGTCTTCAGCGCGAAGACGACAGCTGCCAACTCTAGATCGTGGGTAGGGTAGGTATGCTCATGGGGCTTCAGTTGCCGCGAAGCGTAAGCGACCACGTGACCCCTCTGCATGAGCACACCTCCTAACCCCTGCAAGGAAGCGTCCGTGTACACAACGAACCCGCCACTACTGTCAGGGATGGTGAGCACGGGAGCCGAGGTCAACCTCTCCTTCAGCTCCAGAAAACACGCCTCACAGGCGTCTGTCCAAGCGAAAGGCACATCCTTCCGGGTCAACTGTGTCATAGGACGTGCAATCTGCGAAAACCCTCTAATGAACCGTCTGTAGTAACCTACCAATCCCAGGAAACTGCGAATCTCAGTGACTGAACGCGGTCTCTCCCACCAGAGCACTGCCTCGACCTTGGCGGGATCCACCGCCAGGCCGTCTCCAGAGATCACATGACCCAAAAAGGTTACCTCCCTCAACCAGAACTCGCACTTGCTGTATTTGGCGTACAGCCTGCGTCGTCTCAGAGTGTCCAGAACCATCCGCAAGTGCTGTCCGTGCTGCGTCCGATCTCTAGAATAGATGAGTACATCATCTATGAAAACCACCACAAACTGGTCCAAGTACGGTCTAAACACCCGGTTCATCAGGTCCATGAAAGCAGCGGGGGCATTGGTCAGCCCAAACGGCATGACCAAAAACTCGTACTGTCCGTACCGGGTGCGGAAAGCTGTCTTGGAGACGTCGGTCTCCCTGATCCTCAACTGGTGGTATCCAGACCTCAAGTTGATCTTGGAAAACACCGTGGCACCCCGCAACTGGTCAAACAAATCGTCAATCCTCGGCAACGGATATCTGTTCTTGATGGTGACCCTATTCAGCTGTCGGTAGTCCACACAAAGGCGTAGGGTCCCATCCTTCTTCTTCACAAACAGTACCGGGCTCCCCAGGGAGACGCACTGGGCCTCTCGAAACCTTTCTCCAAAAGGTCCTGCAACTGGGACTTGAGCTCTCGCAGCTCAAGCGATGCCATTCTGTATGGCGCGGTGGAGATGGGGCTGGTCCCTGGTACTAGTGAGATCTCAAACTCGATCTCACGCTCGGGCGGTAGTCCTGGTAACTCGTCTGGAAACACGTCGGGGTACTCTCTGACCACCGGGATGCTCTGGAAGTCTGCCACGGGGCTATGCTCTGCCACCACACAAGCTAGGAAGCCCTCACACCCCTGGCTCAAAAGTCTCGCCGCCCGAAGTGCCGAAATGCACCTGAAACCTCCGTCCACTGGCTGCCCGTGAAACTCGAAAGAAGGCAACTCCGGAATGGAGAAGACAATCTTCCTCTCAAAACAGTCTACCAAGGCGTGGTAAGCGGACAGCCAATCCATCCCCAGAATCACTCCAAAGTCCTCCATCTGTATCATAATCAGGTCAGCTGGCAGGCTGTGTCCCCCGATGCTGACCCCGCAACCCGTGTACACCTCCTCAGCTACAAACAGCTGACCACTCGGACCTCTGATTACGAACGGATTCTCTAACAGTGTATAACCCTGGTCCAAACTAACTGCGAAACTGGCTGCGACAAACGAGTGCGTAGCGCCGGAATCGAAGAGCGTGTAAACGAGTCTGCCAGAAACTGAAACCATACCTGCTACCACGGATCCCGATGCTCTGGCGTCCCTGTGTGTTAGGGCGTTGATACGCCCCTCAGCCCTAGGTGCGGACGAAGCAGCCACACTCTGCGTCGGACGGGTAGGTGCTGGCCGGTACCCTCCTCGCGACTGCTGTCCTCCTCCTCGTGCCTGGGAACCGCGGCCTCCTGCGCGCCCTCCAGTGCTCAGCGCGGGAAGTATCTGCTGACCTCCTGCCCTAGATGGGCAGTCCCTCCTGACGTGGCCCGGCTGGCCACACTGGTAGCAGAGGGGAACCCGACTCCCGCCCTCAGTGAGTCCCTGTTGTCGGCTAGGCGGGGGTCCGGTGCTGGCGACTGGCCCCTGTCGAGGGCCCCCAAAGGCCACTGATGGCCCTGCACAACGTGACGGCTCTCCTGCGGATGCCACGTGTCTCCGTTCTCGCCGGCCCTGTGAGAAGTCTGGCTGAAAGGGCCTCTTCCGCCCGCCGTCGGTCTCTCGCGTGGACGGGTTGGTCTCCTCGTAAGTCATAGCTGCCTCTACCACCCTCGAAAACGTCGGCAGCTTCAGGGGTTTGACATACCCCCGGATCGCAGGCCGGAGCCCCTCGGTGAACCTCCAAAGGCGCTCCTCCTCAGTGGCTACCGCTGTCGCTGCAAAGCGGGACAGCTCCAAGAAACGCGTGCGGTACGCGCTCACGGTCATCGTCCCTTGGCGGAGAGTGTGGAACTCCCGCCTCCTCTGGTCCTGCCACGTCTGGGGAAAGTACTGCTCGCAGAAGAGGGTGACGAACTGGTCCCACGTCGGCTCGTCCCTCTCCTGTCCCCGGACCGCCCTCCACCACCGGTGTGCCGCACTCTCCAGCTGGTACGTGGCAAAGGCCACGCGGCACTCCACCGGGGGGCGAAGGGTGTCGAAGATCTTCTCCAGCTGCTCAAGCCAGTCCTCTGCCTCGGTCGGGTCCTCATCCCCCTTGAAGGAGGGGGGCTTCAGCTTCCGGAACTGTCTGAAAAGCTCGAAGTGGCGCTGTAGGGGAGGTGCTGGTGCACCTCCAGGCGAAGGTGCCTCGTGTACAGAAGTGTCGGAGGAAGGTGGGGGCGGCAGGGGCCCATCCCCTCCCTCGTGTCCAGCGTCGCGTCCGTCGCGTGGTCCCACAGAGGACTCCCCCTCTGCAACCCCAGGAGGAGGTGCTCGGGGCGGTGGGTGGAGCTCCTCTCGTACAATATCCCGTATCAGTCTGGCGAGGTCCTGGGCCTGGATGCCAGGGAGTGGTGGCTGGTCCACCGAGACGTCAACGACAGCACGTCCACCTCGCCGACCTCGCCCTCGGCCGCGCCCGCGGCCAGTCTCGCCAGTCCCACGACGAGGCATCTCCTGCAAGGAGACGCGAAACAAAACGGAAACGTCAAAACAAACGGTACCTAACAAAACTTCTAAGAGCTCATGTCAAGAGATATGTTGTGGTGGCTACTCTAGCTATAAACATGTGAATTGGTTATTTTCCAGTCAGTTGATTCACTTCTCGGGACGACCTTGCTCTGATACCATCTTGTAACGACCCGGTTCCCGAGTCCCTACGAGACACGAGAACCGGACCGACTCGACTAATCCCAAGACCCAGTCGTCCAACGAGGAAGTAACCAAAAGACAGTAAAATAAACCACATTCAGCATGAATATAACTAACAGTAAGAAAGTACAGCAGTAAGGAAAGAAACTACTACGGTAGGTACCACCACAACAGTAAAACAACATTTATCATATAACAAGAACTGCAGGTAAAGAAGGTACAGCGGAAACAAAAACTACTCACTAGAACAGAAACAAAAGGGGTACAAAAGCTGTGGTAACTCTACTGGACCCTACTCGGCCCAGCGTCCTCTGCAGCCGCCGACCCTGGCTGCTCAACACCTGGTCCTGAAAAAGGTAACGAGTGTAACACGTCAGCAAAACGCTGAGTAGAGTGGCAAACTAACTAAAGGAAACAGTAGAGTGTACAGTAGCTGTTATGTTCTATTACTTCCTTTATTCACATCTTTCAATTTTTCTCACTATTTCATTTATTTCTCAGATCCTTTACTTGATCTCGAATGTCCTCGTGGGAACGATCTTGATTGCAGTCTTTTCCAAAAGTAGAAGTAGCACGTGGTGCTCTCCTGGCCGGGAGAGTCCCCCGTGGTGATCCAACCCTCAGTCAACCACCCCAAGGTCACTGACAGACGTAACGGTGACTACGGCACGCGCGATAAACGCACAGGTAGCTAGCCCGCACTGGCACGCGGTCAGTCGTTTCCGTTAACGGGTGCGCCCAAAGCACAGCACGGAACCAGGGCAGAGCCCTCTCAGTAACAGGGGTCCAACCCCTCCACAGTAACCAAACCGGGGCCTTGCCCCTCCACAGTCCGCGCACCCTCGCCTGACTACCCTGGTTTGCCCTAATGGGCCTAACAAGTCGGTGAAGGAGGCTAGTAGAACCCCGGGGCCCGTGGGGTAGCTAGTACTCTCCTAACACTAGTAGCTCTCCTCGGTACTACGTACACGAGGGCCAACAAGTCGGTACAGAGCGGCCAATCCTAACCCCGGGTCCCTGGGGCGGCTGGCCCCACTCTGCACTAAACAGGTACAGGTACTTCCCTTGGTACTGCGTACCCAAGAGACAGTACAAACTACATCTCAGTTCCATTCCTTTTTCCTTCCAGGAGTTCCACTCCTAATTCCCCGTAGGGTTCCATCCTTTAATCTCAGAACATCATATGTTTCACTTTCCAGATTCACGTTCTCAAGATCCATGATCTCCAACATGTTTCTTTATTCATAACAGGCAGCTGTTAATTAAATTTACAGGCAGCTTTATATATTCCTTTCCATTTTTCCAAGACTGAAGTAATATACATTCCACTAGTTTTTCCATCCTAGAATTCATGCCATATCCTAGGATCTATCATACAATCTAGTTTTCCGGCCCTAGGATTCATGCAACACCTAGGAGCTATCATTCCATATATTTCTCATTCCTAGGATTCATGCAATGCCCTAGGTTCTAGTTATGGTTCCATACTTTAACATATTTTATTAAAAGCCACTCTACCAGGTACAACGGAGTAATGGGGGCGTGATCGGGAATCCCGCGCGCCTCCGCGACTCTCAAGACTGCAACCGAACGAGGTCCTATCACAAGGATCAAACACAAGGAGTGTCTCAAAACAGTGTATAGCTACTGTAGACGAGTAGAGGAATTAATTCTGAAAAGAACGCAACTCGAATCGCGGAAAACGGAGCCCAAACGGGCCCTAAACGGGTCGAAAAAGACGATACTGTGCAAAATCAGACGTCTGGAACTCCCTCCAGACGTCTTAAACGGTGGATCAGAGAATTACCTGTTCAGCTTGGTTCCCCGGACGTCCAGAAGTCTGCGGGGACGTCTGCCCTAGATCTCAGACGTCCGATGGTCCCTCAGGACGTCTGGAGGTCACTCCCGCCGTCTGGTACAACTTCTAGACGTCTGATTCGCAAAGGATGGCGAATCAGCGAACCTGCGCACAGCCAACCCCCCTCCCTCAGTATGGTCAGTCGACAAGAAGGAAGAAGAAAGCGGAAACTCACCTTTCAGACGTCTGTATGATCTTACAGACGTCGACCTTGCCGTCTGGCTATCAACCCAGACGTCTGATTCTGGAAATTTTTCCAGAATCAGAACCCTGCTCGGCCTCCGCTCGCGACGCCGCCCGCGTCGCACCTCGCACGTCCGCTGCTCCGACCGCAGCAGGTCCCTCTCCGCGTCGCTCCGCGCCCCCTGCGCCCTCCGCCGGCCGGCCAAGCCGCTCCGGCGAGCTCGCCCTCACGGCAGAGCCCCGCCCTCGCACGCCGCAGCTCCTCCGCGCTCACTGCGGCTGCCGCTGTCGCCCTCGCGTCCGCTCGCTCTCGCGCACAGGAAGGAGAAGAAGGAGGAGACGGTGGAGACGGGAGGGGAGGCGCGCCCTTTTAAGGCCGCGCGAGGAGGAGAGAGAAGGCGGTCGCAGCGCGCCTGCAGCCGCAGAGAGAGAGAGAGAGAGGAATCGCAGGTATGCGCGCACAGGCGCGCAGACGAATCTCCCGTGCGAACATAACTGTTCTCCAGACGTCTGTAAACGATCCCGGACGTCTGGTCAGACGTCTGGATGTGATCCCAAACGTCTGGTCCGACGTCTGGGCCACCTCCCAGACGTCTTAAAAGGCGTCTGGGGCACGCGTTCGTTACAGCATCAGATAGAGATCGAGGAACCCTAGAAGATCAATGGCTAAGATGGTGTGAATCCGCACTTCAAACGATAAATTCGACTGCACAGATGGATTCAGATCGACGATCACAGCCTAACAGCGCAAAAATCGACTCAATCCGACAATCGTATTACCATCTACATCATCCAGAAGATGGACGCCAAGATGGCGTCACGTGGCGCCATCTCAGCGGCCTAATCAGTCGCTACACCCGCCGCACCCTCTCTTCTTCGACGATTCTCCGCCGTTGGATGCACATCCAACGACTATAAGCGCCCGCACACAAAACTCAAAGCGCAACACAAACGTGCTGATAGCGTGTTGGTTGAACTCGCTCGCGAGAAGGTGGGGCGCGCATTCAACTCCTCGCGAGTAGCTATTGGGGCGCGGTGAGTGGGCGTGATTGACCGCTCGATTGCGATCGAGCGGTCGTGCGTGCGCAATAGCGCTCAAGCCGTATCGCACGCCTATGCGTGACGCGGCATCACACGTGCGAGTGCGCACTGAGGAGCGGGCGGAGAGGCCAGTTAAGCCGTCCGATCGTGATTCGCAGATCGTGAACACACGTTACACGCACGAGTAGGCGAGCGGGCGTGCGCGCTCTGCCACACGTCACCCACGATGGGGCTTTAGCGACGATTTTATCCATCACTAAAGACCCCTTATTTAATGTTTTGAGATTTATATGACCAAATTGCCCTCACTCCTTGCAACTATAAAAGGAGACCCCCTCCACACGAAATTCTTATCCCTTCCTTCTCTTTTCTCCCTCTCCAAAGTTCAAGGGAAGCTTATCCCACACGTGGGATGCTTCTCGCGAGATAAAGTCAAATTTTTGTCCCCCTTTCGGAAGCGGATCCCGCGATGATGACGATGACGACGTGCTGCCCCGTTCCCATTCTTCCCGCTTTGTCCTCCTTCCTGCTCCGTTCCCCGTCGTCCAGGCGTCGTCCTATCCGGCTCATCCTCCAAGCGACCGTCAAGGATGATATCTCTCTCCCCATTCTTTTTACTGCTTTCTAGAGTAGATTTACTGCTTTCTAAAGTAGATTTAATGCTTTCTAGTGAAATCATTTTCCCGCTTTCTAGTCGTAATGTTCAGTGTAATGAACAATCCTTTTGATGATGAATTCCATGTTCATTCTACGTCTCTTTTGATTTTTGTTTGTAATATTCTCTCTCTTATTCTATCTCTCTCTTCTATTTATTGTAAATAGTTAGATAGTTTTTAATGAATTATTCTACTTCGTGACAAATAAAACAAACGCGTATTTTTAAATCAAACGTCTGCCTCCCTGAGTTCGACCTGGGATTTCTATTCCGGTATAAATTTTATTTGTTGAACACGAGTTCTTCACTTTCAAACTACAACGACAGGTTTTTCAAAACCAAATACGTTAGCATATCAACCCGTGGCAATTCAACAGAATCCCTTCACCTTTTCGTCCTTAGAGTAGATTCTTAGGTTCCTTATCTCTCCTGCTTTCTTCTCCTCTCTTTATTTTCCAAATTCGACCACCGACGCTTCTCCGCAACTTTATTGTCTTCCACTCCAACAATCCCTCTGGCGAAGTCCCCCGCTCACGCCACAACTCCAAATCCTTCGCTGACCACACCAAAACCTCCACTTCACTTTTCCGTACCTTTCCCCTCACTCCATTAGCTCCATCACCCATCCAAACTCGCCCCCTAACACAACCACCTTCATGCACATAGTCTGACTCCGACCAACCACAATACGCATCCATCCGCCACGCCGATCCTCTCTACAAGTTCGCCGTGCTCTGGCGACGCTTTCTGAGCGTTTTAACGCGGTTGAGAGACCTTCTTTGTGATTTTCAGGATATAGGTTCACGCCATTGCCATAGCTGCTTCGAAGGAGCTTGAAGCATGTTCTAGCGACCTGCAGCTACAGGTGTTGTGTCCAGGTAGCACGGAATCAGCCCAGAAAGTGACCCAGGCTGCTAATTGGAGGAGTCTACCTCCTCTTCACCTTCAATTGGTCGCATCCTCTACAGCCGTTCGCACGCGAAGAAGGAAGTGGGATAGTCCCACATCGAAAAGTGCTGAAGCAGTGCACCTACATAAATTGAATTTGTGTTAGAGGCTATTCTCCTCATAACACGGGGTGAGGTCCCTCTCACCCGCTCACCTGGCCTCATCCGTGACATGTACACGTGGACCTGGTTCGACCCGATAACCTGCCTAGACCTGCACTCCTCGCTCACCGCCGTATGCCGGTGAGCCTGGACCTGGGTACGCGCCTGAATCTGATAACTCGATTACCCGTGGCTCTGGGAGAGCGGATTCCAAGAGCGAAAGAGAGAAGGAGAGCTGCGCAGGTAGAGGGACTGTTTTGCCTTGAGAAGCTTGGCCCTGACACTTTGCCAAATTATGAAGAAAAGAAGAAGGGTCGAAGAAGAGGAGGAATTACAAAGCCAGAGAAGGAAGGAGAAAAAGAAGAAGAAGCCGCAGCTGAGAAAGAGAAGAAGTTGAAGAGGAAAGACAGAGTCAGAGATAGGAAGAAGAAGAGTTGCAGCACATCAGCAGATGACTTTAAGCCATCTGATTTCCAAATCAGACAATAGATTTGAGCTTTCATTTCATACATATACATTGAGTTCCTTAGCTGATATTGTAGGAGTATATGGTGATTTAATCCACCATTTTACTCCCATCTTTTTGTACATTGATACCTGATATTGTTGCAAATTCTTTTAGTTTAAATTGTGATCTTGATTTCTGATTTCCATATTGCTCCTTGTGTTCGACCTCAGAATCTTTTCGAGTAATAAAAATTATATTTGTTTGAACGTTATTTCGGCTATATTGCAACGTGACACCTTTTAAAACACCGATTTAGTGCGATAAATATTTTGGCGCCGTTGCCGGGGAGCAACGGGCAATTTATAACTCTTGATTGCAATTCCTGATTTGGTACTAACTTGCTTTATCTCTTTGTTGTTGTTTTAGGAGGGATTCATTGAAGAAAGTTCAGCCGCACATCAAACACGCTAAGGGAAAATAAGCTCTATCTCTTCTCTCTTAAGCCCCTATTTCTGAAAAGGTTAAAAGGAAAAAAAAAATCAATTAGGGCTACTTGCATTTTATTCTTAGATTAATCAAGTTGATTGATTTGATACATTCTATTTAGAAAACAACAAACCCTGATTTGTGCACTCACTTAAAGTTTAAGGTACCTAGGGCTACCACATTCTTGTTTGAGCCCTAGGTATTACATTTGGACAAATTAAATCGGACCAAATCAAGAGCCAACTAGGGTTTCTAGTTTAAAGAATTAGAAACACACTTGCTTAAACAAGAATAAACTTTCCCAAATAGTGTGTGCCTAAGCCTTGATTGAATTGATCTATTCAAGCAAACCCTAAAAATCAGGCTCTTAATCTCACTTGAATCCTAGAAAAGGGACCTAAATTTTCAAGGACAATACAGGTGAAGTTGACCTACCTTGTTTGGGTCAACCAATCTTCAAATTAGGTCACTCTTGCACTCAACATATCTTAAAGTTTAAGTGAAATTCTAAGCACCCTTGCTCTTAATTAAAACTGGTAGGCTTAAGAGTTCAAGTCCCCATTCTGATCTACCTGGAACATTAGTGACAAGAGAGGTCGGGTGGGGGAAACCCTGTAACCCGTGGGGGTGCTCTACCATGTAGGGGTCTTTGCGGACTCTCCCTCTCTGGTTGCCCAAGTAATTCTCAGGTGGACGGCTTTCTGACTAAGGGGTATCATCCGCCCGAACCTCTATAGTCATCCAAAATCTTTGGGTGCCTTGATTGGGTCAATATCACATCCAGTCCCCCATCCCTTCTATTTAGAGCACACACATATTTTCTTAGGAATCTTTTTCAAGATCTAATCAATTTCGATCTAAACTTGAATTTTGATTCTACATCTTGATTCTACCATCTGATTCAAAAATGCAGCCTGGCTACTTAGGGAAACCATTTAAAAAACCTGAATCTCAAAGATCCATGAAAGATAGAATGGTTGAGGATGCCCTTAGATTTTATGAGATTGATGACAAAACCTCAAAACCAATTGAAGACATTTAGGTTAATATATCGATAACAACCACCTTCATCATAAACTATGCCCAAGTAATTATAATACAAGTAACAAATGGATCCACCCGGGATGTTCTCATGACAGGATACATTGAGTTAGAAAAATTACATAACTTTAAATACCTCCAATGCATGATAAATCATGTACTTTGGGAAAAACACCAAGATGATCTTGAAAAATGGGAGGAGATGATAAAATTATTAAAGCAAATAATCGATTAAAAACACCCGTACATTCCCCAAACATTCAGCGAAACATCTTGGAACAATACTGAGGATCTATCTGATTTTCCAAATCCCGAGTTCAAGAATCAATGTTATTGTGAACCTCCAATGGAATATGATCAACCTAATAGATAGATTGATATGCCTGACTGTGACACAGGTTGGGAGAA
Source organism: Thalassia testudinum (assembly GCA_037157565.1). Classification (NCBI taxonomy): domain Eukaryota; kingdom Viridiplantae; phylum Streptophyta; class Magnoliopsida; order Alismatales; family Hydrocharitaceae; genus Thalassia; species Thalassia testudinum. Next base: position 37,265,317 of record JAZHRO010000067.1, read on the forward strand.
TCCAATTGCAGGAGGATACAATTTTGAACTAGCCCTAGAAAACCAAAACCCTGGTTCGCCAAGCATAGAATTCCTAGACTCCTATGATAATGAGATTGAATTAGAACCTCTCAAGGGTGTAAATTCCTCCCCTTACTCTGATAAGGTGACCCCTGAAGACAATTTTGACATCCCTGTAGAGCCCAACCTAGATTCTAGTGATTCAACCCACATCCTTAGCCTAAAATCTGGATCTGAACCTTCTTGGGGTAATTATAAGGCCCCGTATGATGAAAATCATAGTTTGAATTTGGATTACGATTTTGGGCCTTTATTTGATGAATGTACCTCTCCAACATCCTCAGAAATACAGATTGATTTTTTGGAAGTCACACCGATCTATGATACAGAAACCGAGGAGTTGGAAGAGTTGGATTTTGATTGGGATTTCCCTACAAACCAAGAAACTAAGCCCAAACCTAATAGGGACACCTTTTTAGACTCGAAATCCAAAACTAGGTTAAATCCAAGTCAGGTTGCTGAGTCTATATCTTTTGATTTATTTTATGGTGGAATCTCTGATCCCGAATCAAATCCAGAACTTGATTCTCACTAGTTCTCCAACAATTTCAAATCTTACTATGATTACAGAGAACCATTGTCTCTTGACAACTACGAGCCAATCTACGACTTCAACACACATGATCCATTCTTCGACTCTGACTCTGAGGTCCCTAATCTCGAGATCATTGATTTAAATTCAGGTTCCATTGAGATGGAATCATTTCTTTTTGATACTCAAGAATCAGAAATGGAAATTGCCAAGAGTGTCTACAATCCAGAGTTCGAATCTTTTCTTGACTCTAATTTCTTTCATCCTATAAACACTCTTCCGGGATTTACCTTTGAGTTTGATGGCTACTATGAGGACTCTCTAAATGAACCCAACTTTAATTCTTTTTTAGATGAGCCCTCACACACAATTCGTATTAATGCCACCTCCTCTACATATACAGAACCTATTCAAACCCAATCTCAGCCTCGATCCACAACCGGGCTCAATTTCTATTCTGATTCCCCTCCTAATGAGCCGGTTGTAGATGATTCTCCTTCACATTTTTATCAGGTTTCGGACATCGATCAGACTACAAATCACGCCCCATCCTTCTCTAATCACTCTTGTAGGGTTCCTACATCCTCCATTGATTCTTTTCCATTTAAGGATCCCTACTCTGATCAGGCTGATTTGACTCAGCCAAACCCTAGCTATACACTTCCATACCCTTTCGAGTTCCAAAGTATATGGTGGGTTCCACATCTCTTGATCTACATTTATTAACCAACCAGATTGATTAGGTTTGGGTTGCATCATCAGCCTGTTGATTTGAACAAGCACCTGGTTGGACCAACCAGGCTTTTGATCAATGTGCTTGTTCTGCAAAACTCATCTGATTTGACCACTCCTCCATACCATTTCCCTCTCAACTGAAGGCATTGAATTTAGCGCTTAACGGGAGGCAACCCGTCATTCCAAAAAAAATCGAGATCCTTCTAATTATCCTTCTGTACTTCATGTCTATTGCACCCTGAGTACGATTTTAGGATAGTCGATCTCACCTCTGGTACACGTGCCAGAGCTTGAAATCGTCCACAATAGTCATTCTCGACCCAGTCGCCCTCCCGATAATCCTGTTCTAATTCCTGAACCCAAAACTGTTTCACACCCTCCGTTTACAATGAGGACATTGCAAAACTTAGGCATAGGGGGGTGGTAAAGTGCAAGCATACAAAAAATCAAAGTTCGGAAGGGTTCTCACAAAAAATCACATACTCCAAAAATGCCAAAAAAATAAAAAAAATTCTTAAAAAAAAACAAAAAAAAGGGGGAGGGAGGAAATTTTGAATATCATTTTTAAAGAGGAAAGGGGAGGAGATAAAAATGTCAAAAAGGAGCACAATTTGAAAAGAAAAGAAAAAAGAGATAGTCATTAGTAAATGATTAAGGAATTAACTTAGTTCTAGACCAAGTCAAAAGAAAGAAAATGAAAGATAAAAAGTGCTAAGAGACAAAAGAGATTAGTAAGACTGCTAATCTTAGGCCTCTTGGGCTGTAATCTTAGGCTTAAAAATTCAAGTACCCGCTAAGATCTGAATAGTTCTCAAGAAGTTGGGGAAAATGCGAAGCTTAAGTATTAGGTCTAAGGCTTAGGGACTATTCGATCTCGTTAATTGACTTCTGGTTTGCGGGACTCGGTAACCTAAGCACCCCAATCCACAACAGTCTAGTTCAGTGCTCTTAAATATCAAAATCACGTAAATGCGTTTAACTTGTTCTGAAAAAGTCACTTAGAATAGGAGTAGCCGATCAACACAAGTTGATTTGGACGAGTTCCCGACGTAGAGAGGTGGGAAATTCCCCTCGAAGATGCACAATAACATATCGTCTCCTTGGTGCTTGTCTCCTAGGATATCGACATATCCAACTGGGGGTATGTAAGCACCATGTGCTGGTTCAGATGCCATGAGCAGCATTATCTCAAAATGTCGATTGCCAGGGTCTAGATTTAGCTATAGAACACCATGGGCGGTGCTATCTCGAAGCATCGACTGCCAGGGACCCTGCGAGGATTGATGATGGGGACTAGGATTCCGATACAGACCGTGTTGTAAAGTCAATCCGAAGCTAGAAATAAAAAGAAAAGAGAGAAAACTCTCCAAAAACAAAGAAACATTCCTCTGTCTCTCTTTGACAAAAAACTCACTGCAAACTGAACCGAGGCTAAAACATGTTACAAGCATGGGTGCTTTAACCATGGAGTTCAATGAATCTTAGGTTAGTTCCTGTGGGCCTCAGAAACATTCGTGGCAGACTGAGGCTAGAGCTGGTCAGGTTCAGATCTTGGTTAGTACTTGAGTACCTCTAGGCCTATTATCAGGCATTCTAACCTAATCTGCAAAAGAAAGCACACATTAAAGTTTTGAGCATCAAAGGTTTTATGGTCTAGAATCAAAGTTAATACCTTAAAATTTTGCTAAGGGACTAGCAAAAGCTAGGCATGGGCGTATGATGGGAACACCATCATGAGCCCTAACTAGCTCTTTCTTGATTCATTTAAGTCAGTAAATGCTCCTACATAGCCGCTAGAAAATCATAACTCATTGTATAACCATTCTGAGGGAAAAATAAGAAACTAGGGTTAAAACTGTAATTTTACCTGCTTATCATGAACGCAGTACAACTACGGATTTTCTCAGGGGCTGAATAAAAGTCAAATAATCTTAATAGGATAACAGGTGGATTAGATCAGACAAAAAAGTGTTTGCGTATGTTTTGAGAATTAAATAACTTTTGAAATCCTAAAAACAGACCTACTTAATTAATCGAGGTTCTGGTCAGGATAAAATTCACCTAAACCCTCTAAAAATCATATAAAAATATTCTCTAGGGTTTAGTACCTTCAATTTGACCATCAGAACTCATCTTGACCCAAAATGGAGTCTCAAACAGATATTTGCCTAAATTTAGGTTTTTGCATAAATTACCTAATCAAATATAGTCAAAACAAAAATTTGACTTCACCATTGGATTTCTTAGGTCCAAATTAGGTTTGTACCAAAATTTGGACCCAAGATGAGCTTGTCTTGACCTAGTTTGCAAAATGGTCCTGTCTGATTACATTTATACCCCCAACATTCAAAAATCCTTGCATTAAGCCCCCTAACTTCCTCGTCATCCTCACAATTAGGTCCCCCCACCATTATCACGGAGGAAACCTACTCTGACGATCTTTGACAGGAGATTTCTCCTTGATCTCTTAGCGAATCCCTTCCAAAATTGGAAGGGAAACTCCTTAAGAAATTATCTCCAATTTGAACCCGTTCATGTGCTCCAAATCTTTCCCAATCTCTCATGTGAACGCATGAAATATTTGGGTCTCAAGAAACTCCCAATTCTGGCGAGGGTTTCCAAGCTTGGAAAGTTTGATTTGCAAGCTTTCCTTGCCTCTGGATCCCTATAAAAGAACAGCCAGATCTTCCCGAACTTCCCTCAGCAAGAAGTCCCTTTCTTCCTCTCTCCTCTTCAGCCGCAAATCTCCACAAGCTCCGGTGGTCTCTCTCCAACTCCTCTCGTCATCTGACCACAAAACCAATGACAAATTCGTCTTCCTCATTGTCCTCCGCATCGTGCAATACTAGCCGTCGTTGTCCTTTCCCATCTTTGCCGCCGTCTCTCCCTACGGAGGTTCGTCTTCCCCACGTTCGGCAACCACACCAGTGTGGGAATCCCTTCACCTTTTCATCCTTAGAGTAGATTCTTAGGTTCCTTATCTCTCCTACTTTCTTCTCTCTTTATTTTCCAAATCCGACCACCGACGCTTCTCCGCGACTTCATCGTCTTCCGCTCCGGCAATCCCTCTGGCGAAGTCCCCCGCTCACGCCACAACTCCAAATCCTTCGCCGACCACACCAAAACCTCCACTTCACTTTTCCGCACCTTTCTCCTCACTCCATTCGCTCCATCATCCACCCAAGCTCGCCCCCTAACACAACCACCTTCACGCACATAGTCCGACTCCGACCAGCCACCATACGCATCCATCCGCCACGCCGATCCTCTCTACAAGTTCGCCGTGCTTTGGCAACGCTTCCTGAGCGTTTTAATGCGGTTGAGAGACCTTCTTTGTGATTTTCAGGATATAGGTTCACGCCATTGCCGTAGTTGCTTCGAAGGAGCTTGAAGCGTGTTCTAGTGACCTGCAGCTACAGGTGTTGTGTCCAGGTAGCGCGGAATCAGACTAGAAAGTGACCTAGGCTACTAATTGGAGGAGTCTACCTCCTCTTCACCTTCAATCGGTCGCATCTGTTGGTGCTAGAGCACCATGATCATTTGTTTTGATGATAACAAAACACGTGTTATTTAACATTTGCAATTTGAGTCCTAGATTTCAGGTCAATTGCAAATGTGGACATGTTTAGACGGAGTTCGAGCTCGCATCCAGGACGGATTGGAGGAGCTTGACAGAAAACAGAGGAGGTTCGCATGGAGCGAAAGATTGAAGATGGAAGGAAATGAAGAATAGGATAGATTTCCTTTTTTTGTACTTGTTGTATTTTTCGTTTCTTTTGTTGCTCTTTATTTCCTTAGATATTTTATGTTAAAGAGCCTCAAAGAACCCTAACAGTAGTCCTAGGAACACCGGCACAACCCTAGGATACTTAGGTTTTCTGTAGAATACTTAGAAAACCAATATAGGGTTCAAACAGCACTTCCAGACGTCTAATTCCCAAATCAGACGTCTGATAAAGTATTTTAAGACGTCTGACTGTTGTTTCAGACGTCTGATAACTATTAGGCTGGACATAGCTAGTTCTGTCTGATGAAATCAGACGTCCAGACCTTAGTCCAGACGTCTTAGAAGACGTCTGATAATTGACCGTTTTGCCTCAGCTGACCCAAAATCTCTTCTCAAAGATTTTCTAGCCGTTGCAACGTTTGGAAATCAATTCCCACAGTAAAACTAGGTTTCCAGACGTCCATACATAGTGCTAGACGTCCTGTATGTCGTCTGATGGACTTGCGTAAAAACCCTGTTTAGATCTGATCCAAGTCAGGGAGAGACCCGCCCAAAATCAGACGTCTGACCTTGGAATCAGACGTCTTAAAGTGAACTTCCAGACGTCTGATTCTAGAATTAGACGTCTGGTAAGCCTGTCAGAACAATGATTGTTCCTGATTTCGGGCTGATTCACTTGGGCTTTGTACCCAACGGCTATGGAACCTTTCCTAAGCCTTCCAAAGCCTTCTTAAGGCCTCTATAAATAGAGGGGAACCTTTGCAACACAAATACACACCTAGAGAGATCAAGATACACAAGAAACACTTTGTAATACACTTTCCACTCTCTTGTGTCCTAGCTAGCTCTTGCTCTCCAAGCTCAAGTTTCTTTCTCTTGAGAGCATCAAGCTGTTGCGCACCCGCTCTCCCGCCGTTGCTCACGAGAGCGAAGTTGCGCCGTCGCGTGGCTCACGCACCGCGTCATCAACTCGACGCACTCCTTGCAAAGGGGAGTTTCCTAATTCCTATAGAAGCTTAGGTTTATTACTTTGTTGGCTCTATAGGTTTGTTGTTTATTTTATCTTTATCTTTTGGTTGGGTATTCGCTTTGCGAATTCCCGTCTCCTTCGCGAGACAAAATCCTTCTCGTGGAGAGAAGGGGTTGAGGTACGTTACCCTCGTTTAAGTAGCGTGGTTGTATTGAGGTTGAATCACCCTCGTTTAAAGTGATTCGGTTTAGTGGATTTTGATCAACTTGGTTGATCGGAAAATCCTAACTCGAGAGGGTTAGGTGGTGGTTTTCACCCGATTTGGGTTTCCACCTAAAAATTCTTGTGTACTTGTGTGATTGCTTATTTGTGAGATTATTTATATTTCAATTCTGCATTTTTTACGTTACGCTAATCTCACCCCCTCCAAGTAGGAAACTACAGCATCCTCTGCAGCCGTTCGCAGGCGAAGAAGGAAGTGGGATAGTCCCACATCGGAAAGTGCTAAAGCAGTGCACCCGCATAAATTGAATTTGTGTTAGAGGCTATTCGCCTCATAACACAGGGTGAGGTCCCTCTCACTCGCTCACCCAGCCTCATCCATGACATGTACACGCGAACCTGGTTCGACCCAATGACCTACCTAGACCTACACTCCTCGCTCACCATTGCATGCCGATGAGCCTGGACTCGGGTATGCACCTGAATCTGATACCCCGATTACTCATAGCTCTGGGAGAGCGGATCCAAAGAGAGAAAGAGAGGAGAGTCGCGTGGGTAGAGGGAGGGTTTTGCCTTGAGAAGCTTGGCCCTGACACTTAGCCAAATTCTGAAGAAGAAAAGAAGAAGGGCAGAAGAAGAGGAGGAATTACAAAGCCAGAGAAGGAAGGAGAAAAAGAAGAAGAAGAAGAAGAAGAAGCTGCAACTGAGAAGAGAAGAAGTTGAAGAGGAAAGACAGAGTCAGAGATAGGAAGAAGAAGAGTTGCAGCACATCAGCAGATGACTTTAAGCCATCTGATTTCCAAATCAGACAATAGATTTGAGCTTTCATTTCATACATATACCTTGAGTTCCTTAGCTAATATTGTAGGAGTATATGGTGATTTAAACCACCATTTTACTCCCATCTTTTTGTACATTGATACCTGATATTGTTGCAAATTCTTTTAGTTTAAATTGTGATCTTGATTTCTGATTTCCATATTGCTCCTTGTGTTCGACCTCAAAATCTTTTCGAGTAATAAAAATTATATTTGTTTGAACGCTATTTTGGCTATACTATAACATGACACCTTTTAAAACACCGATTTAGCACGTTAAACAGGAGTGCGCAGTTATGCGTGTGTAGCACACGGGTGTAGTGTGTGGTGCACACCAGCGTGAGTGCGCGGTGGCCAATTCTAGGCTAGTTCAGGCCTAATTTGCATACCTTTGCCCTTGCGTATTTAGGCTAGTTTGGGGCCTTCCTAACCTCCATTTTTTGCAAATAAGGTATCGTTGGCATCATTTTGATGACTAGTATGTGTTAGTGAGCACTTTCCTTTTAGATACTATTTTCTATGTGAAACATTTAATTAGGATTCTAATGAGTTTTAGAGCTAGTTCTTGGTGTGTCTAGCCTAGGGGACCAACCCAGAGCGTGCCCAGAAATCGAAGAAGGATTAATGCATTTCCCTAGACCTGGTGTGCATGGTTCAAAGTCATCGTGACCCCCTAATGACATTTTTTCCTGCTTTTGATTCATTTCGATCATGTTTGATCCATTTTTTTGACATTCTTTGCATAGTTCTTTGTTTTGCATGCGTTCTTACCTCTTGTTGGGTTCGAAACCTAGATTGGTGTATTTCTAATGTTTTAGGTACCAAAATATCTAATAATGTTGTGGACTCAATTGTCAAACAACAAACGAGGTCAACTTTATTAAACAAAGGGATACCTAGGTTTGGGGTGGTGATTTTTGGCCGATTAAATACCAATATCAGAATTGATGGCTTGGGATGAATAAGCTACTAAAATCAGGAGTTAACTGATGAGGAAATTAGCTTACTAATCAATGGGCCCTAATTAGGGCAGGAACTTGGATAATTAACCAAATAATATAATACGTTTGGGCTTAAATAGATTCATTTATCTGGAAACTAAATTTCAGATGTAATAATGATGGATTAGTTGGAAATTTAAAGTTGAACAACTGGTTTTAACCCTGCTACTCGCCGAATTTTGGTTGTAGCTTTGGTCTTCTAGATTGGTTTACGATGGTTAGGGAGTTGCTAGCCTCCCTACAACTCTTGGTTAGGCTTAACAACTAACTAGGATGGCGTGATGCATGGCTTGACAGTTGGAGTTAGCTTTCTTTACTAGGCTAGTGGGTTGGTCATTGGCTGTCTATGGTTCAGCGTGTGTAGTTAGCACCTATTTATGCCATACAATGTAGTCACCATCCCTTTCTACAATGACTCAAAGGTGATGGATTGTGGTGACATAATGGGTATAGGTCATCCAAATGACTAAGGTGGTGGCTTATATCAGTCTTTACCTTAGGATGTCACATGTAGATTATTTCATGCTCCGAGGTGTTGATTGATACGATCATAACAAGTTGGGCTTGACTTCTCAAACGAACGGAACAATGTAAAGATTCAATAAATGGATTAACCTATGGAATGGTACCCTTTTTCCTGTTCTTTCTTTCTACTACTACTTTTATACTCCTTTGTTAATTCTACTCTACTTAGTTTTTAAGGATGTACCTCCTTAGGTTCCATACTTAAGTGTACTCGGTAGCTAGCTAGGTGATTATCATTCAAGCATCTCTTTGGTTTATATACTTTTGTTTTGCGATAACCATTCTGGTTAGTACTTTGTTATTCTATTTAATTGTTGCTTTATGGTTGGTCTGTGTGGATATTATTGTTTTATGATTACGTGTTGGATGATTACGATCTCGTCTTTATATCGATATTTCATACTTGATGACTCGGGTCTCATTAAGTTTACTTGATTAATGGGATATAGGTCATCACAGGTACCAAGTTTGATTCTTTGGCCAAATTTCTGTGAGTGATAGGTACTAGTCTTAATGACTTAGTATTGAAACAAAACACTTTAATTTCGCTTAATTCTCTTATTAGGATTTAAGTATTCTTTTGAAAATTCATTTAGTTTCTTAATGAAAATACTTGTATAAAGGTTTTGAAATGCCAACCTACTTGATTCTAATTTGAATGTGCGATTTGATGTTGATACTAATTTATCTCTGGGTTCATTTTACATGAGATAGTTGAAGTCCAATTTGTTAAAGAGGCTTACAATCTACTATGTACAATCAACAAAACAAAACTTCATAACTTGATTGAAGCCTCCATCATCATGGCTATCACTATTCTCCATGTCCCTCCTTTCTTCATCATGCTCGATGCTCTAATCTTTACTTATTCAAATCTTCATAAGCTAATCTTGCTCATCATCAAGTGTATGCAATATTGCTCATTTGCAATTGTCAAGTACGATGTGTGTCGTTAACACCAAAACTTAAAATCACGTGGAGCCTCATTCCAATAGAGATGGGTGGTAGCAATGGTAGGTGGAGGAGAGGGTGGAAAAGGAGAAGGTTGGAGATGTTGAGGGTTGAGGCTAGAGAGGGGAAAGAGGATTGTTGGAAGGTAGGACAAGGTTGGAAGGGAGAGATAGGGGACAAGGTGTCATTGACTTGAGAGAGACCCAATACTACCATTATATATACTTAAAAAGGTCAATAGCCATCATTCTTTAAGTACTCAATCATTTGGTTTAGGTGGTATGATTTCCATTCTGGCTACTTTTTTTAAAGTACTAAGTAGCCAAGGTATATATAGTTGATATCCCCTTACAAATATTATTTAAAACACCAATAGCTGCTACATGCATAGAATAGATACAGTAAAGTATCATGAATTAGAAAGAATTTTTGTGCACTAGGAGATTTTTGGTGGAGTTGCTTCTTCCTCCACATTGTTGAGGAGGTCCTCATCTTTAGTGTTAATTTTTGAGTTGAAGTATTTATGGCAAGCCTCATCTTTTCCTTACTGCCAAGGCAAAATCCTTTTGATCTTGCATAATTTCACAAGGACAAGTTTCACAATTTGGAAAAATCATTTAGGCCTTGCAACTTTATAACACAAGAATAGAGCCATCACTCTCGTTCTTGTCATAACTTATTTTGCTTGGGGATATTGTACTTGCAATGTTCTTCCTCAAGGTGGCAAAGTTTGATTTTTTTTTTCCTTGAGGAAACTTTAGGCATGTTCCTTTTAGGGAAATTTGGAAGTGAAGGTGTTTCTTTTAGACAATACTTAGGTAGATGTTTTCTTTGTCATTGTATTTCATATTTTGCCACTTCGAGGTTACATTGCCAAGAATTATTCTTGCAACCTAAGAAGCTGTCCCAATTTAGGGATTATGAGATCCTTTCGATCATAGTGTAACTGCATATATAAATTTGCTTTTAACCCAACCTTGGCTTGACTTGACCTGCTTTTGTTAGAGTGGGATATTAGATTTGTAGATGGAAACGACTACGGATATATTCGGATTGACATCTTTGATAATGGTCACTCAACATGTTAACGGAATCCCAATAGATAAATAGTTAAGGATTTAGACACCTAATTGGTAAATAACTAGGGTGCAGATATTGGAGCGGGAAATGAAAATATCTATTTGATTTTATATAAAAGTTGATCGAAGTCAATCGTTTGACACCTATAACTACAACCGAACCGTCTCATCTTTGTAGGTGGTTGATTACTTGAGATCTTCATCATACATGTTTGAGCAAAAATAAAATGTTAGTGTGGGTCTAATAAGATTGCTCAAGGGGAAAATGGATTTATCATTTATTACGCATATGTCAATAACATTTGCCATCTCTTCCTTACATGCTCAATGATCTTTAAGGAATGATTTACGTGGAGGTTGAAAGATCCAGATTTTCATATGCGAAAGTCTTTAACATCCATTCCTATTTGCCTTGCAGTGATGTTAACCCACGTCAGTACTTGTATGTACTTACTTTAATAGACCTTAAATGTGGTGTTGAATTATGACGTGGTGTACGCTAATTACCCGGTAGGGGATTTTATAGGGTATCAGAGGGTATGAGAAGTTAGAAAAGTCCATTGGAGGTCATGTGGGCTGAAAATATAATGCCATCGTGTGATTTGCAAGAGGATAAGAAGTGTTATTGTGTGTGAAATATGATTATTTACAAAATTATCAAACTCTTGAAATAAATAAAAATTAATATATAAAAAGTCTGAGTTATTTTTAAGGGGATAAAATCATTTAAATTACTTTCTCTAACCTAATTTGTTTGATTTTATGAGAACTTTTTATATTTTTTTTATTTGTTTGAGAAAAGAAGATATTAATCCTAAAAACTAAGGAGCAGACTACAAACCATATGCTAAAACATCAAAACACTAAAAAATAATTTTATAAAAATATAAAAAATTCTAATAAAACTCAAAAATCACCACAAAATTCTCACGGTGCATACACAAAATCCTAAGGCCTTGTTTGCATGAGGAATAAAGGAGAGGATATGAATAGATCACTTTAATCAATATCTTCGTATATCATTCTATTATATCACACCAATATCAATATACATTAAAATATTCTCACTTCGATATAATATATCCGTTAAAATACATTTATTATATCACATCAATTCACTCACATTCATATTTTAATACTCAATGAATAACTACTAATATTACATCAATATCACCAATCATTTTATCACAAAATAACTTTTATCCCATTACCAAATGCAACTTAAACAACTATTAAGGGTTATACTGCAATAATCTTTAGACGAAAGTGTAAATAAATTTCATTTTTTTAATACGATAAATCTATGTATGAAATTTGCTAGATATATAATCCTAATATAAAGCAACCAAAGGAAAAGGTTTGAGAAATTTACAATGTATGGATTCCTAGGAATAATTTTTGGAACATAATTTATTAATAAAATAATACAAAGAGAGAGAAATAACTAATAAGGAGAGCTTCTCAGTGTGCTGATGTTGTCATGAGGAAGACGTGTAAATCATATACTCAAGAGATGAAGAGGGAGAAAAGAAGAATGAGAGAAGAAGAAACGAGAGAGATGTGTGTTACACGGATATGAAGAGGTATTTATAGGTTTCAAATAATCTTAAAATCATTAGGATTAGTACAAATTTATGACCTCTCATTTTGAAAATTTTTAGAGGCTTTGTAAACTCTAAATTTCATTAGAAATGAAATTATTTCCTTAATTGTTGATTAACAATAGGATTGAACTTCTATTTTTCGTTTCTTTTTCTTTAGTTCCCAGCTAAACTTGTCCATTTCTAAATGGGCTTCCACGTTGAAACATAGGTGGGATTGGGAGTTCCCTCCCTTTTCTATTTTTTTTATATGATCTTTGTTTCTTTAGCATTGTCTTACCTTAGTATCATTTTTTAATTTTTTTCTTCGTGATTGAACTTTGAGATCAATATTATATATATATTTTTTACAGTTTCTTCTCTTACATTAAAAAATAAAAAATATATTATATAAAAATATAAAATAAAAATCTAAAAGATACTTTAAAAATAATGAAAAATAGGCAAATAATTTATCCAATATTGTGATATGATCACAATGCAATCATGATTTGGTCCCTGAAACATCACTCACAACACCTAATTCACATTACATGGGTTTTCAATCCAAAATCTAAGTTTTCAAATTGTGGGTTAACTCCTCAACTAAGGGTTAATTCACTTCGGAGGTTAAGCTAGTTGCGGGTAACTCAAGCTTTGCATATCCTAACATGTGTTACACCAAGACTAATTGAAGACTTGTTAACACCGTCCTCTTCGAGTAAACAAAAAATAAAGTCAACTTGTATCTACGAGGCAAACAAAAATGAGACTTAATCCAAAACTTCACTTTACAAAATCTAAACTTCCTAATCCTCTCAGTATAGATAATTGACATTGCCACCAACACCATAATCCCAAGAAAAAGGAGCTAACTCGGACCAACACAGTAGCGGCAAACCCTAGCCCCGCCCAAACCCCACGTTCCTCCCTTCCTACAGAAACGAATCCACACCAAACCCTAATTTCCCTTCCTCTCGTTCTTCCCTCCGTATCCGACGCCCGTTCTCTCGATCTCCCCCACCCACCTTTCGAAAGACACGTACGTACGATCTTACCCCCCTTCCTCCAAAACCCTAATCAAACCCCTCAAATCGAGAATACTCACCACCACCTTTCTCCCCTCCCGTCCCAGATCGAAGATGTCGGTCGGCGAGACGGCCTGCACGTACGCCGCCCTCATCCTCCACGACGACGGCATCGTCGTCACGGTAAGTAACAAAGATCCAACCTTTCCTCGTTTCTAAACTCGTTTGGGCTGGCTCGTGGGTACTCTTCCTCTTAAAGATGGGGTCCGTCCTCTGCTGCGGTGTTGTGTTGGATCTTTCTTTGTAGGCGGATAAGATAAGCGCGCTGGTGAAGGCCGCCAACGTCTCCGTGGAGTCCTACTGGCCGTCTCTCCTCGCTAATCTCGTCAAGAAGAGGAACGTTGCGGACCTCATCACGAATGTTGGCTCTGGTGAGCATTTGGATGGTCTTCTTCGTCTTTTTGTTGGTGGTTATGAGTTGATTGTTTGACTTGGTGATGCCCATTTGGTCAGGTGGAGGTGCTGGTGGTGCTGCTGCTATTGCTGCTCCGGCCTCAGGAGGCGGAGCTGCTGCTTCTGCTGCCGCTGCGCCGGCTCACGTGGAGGAGAAGAAGGTGAGATATTTTGGTTGGGCACTTGGAATTATTGGTTATGGTGTTTGGAGTGTCCCATTGTTGGTAACTACTACATTGTTTTGGGCACTTGATGATCTTACTTGAATTCTTCATTTATAGTGTTCAAGTGTGAATAGGGATAGGGCAATTCAGTGTATGTGTATGCATTTTTTTGTTTATATGGTTGTGCGTGTCTTTTGTAGGTGGTGTTTGGTTAGAGGTAATTTGATAAGTAGACTACAAATTTGGTTACATGTTGTTTGACTACCTCTACACGTTCTCTCTCTCTCTCCACACACACACACACACACACACACACACACAAGGGGTTTGAACACATATTTTACTAGATCCAGTTATGCGGTGCACAAACTATGTCTAAACCGTTGACACCATATGAAAGGGAGTGATGATATGTTATTGAATTAGAATATTTTTGTTATGATAGGTTTGTAATACCCATTTTTGTTTAAGTATTCATGTTTTGGTTTGACTAGTAGAAGAAGTTGCTTTTTTTGTGGAAAAGACTAGTAGCAGAAATTATGGAGATTTTAATTTCTGTTATTTATAAAAAAAAAATGCATACCTGCCTCTGTAGTAACCTGCATAGAAAATACTATGAATACTGCATATGGGCTGTCTTAGCATTGGTTTTGACTAAGTGGGCTTCCCTTGCATTGAGATTTGTTATGTGCATAGGAATTCATGTTATATAGTTGTATTGGTGGGTGAAGTGTAAATGGTTCATAATTCAAGCATGATATCTAAATGACTGGAATGCTGAGTTAGATTTACTCTAGTTCATTGGGATGATTGAAGAAAACAGGTCCACTACTTGAAGTCATAGAATTGCTTTGGATACATAAGGATTGCTCTGGCTGATCTTAATTAATGGTCTGATTACCCATTTTGATGACATGTAGACATCTCACAGTTGCGTACATTTAGTGTTATTAATCCGTTATTGTTTCTTCAATAAAGTTAAAGTGTCAAAACAACACTTTATCTTATCGTAATTGGGATCCTATTATAATGCAAGTGGGATTGCATTGTTAATGATGGAGTCTAACCACATTAGTTGAAGTGAAATAATTATTCTTGAGAAGAAGTTGAAGTGAAATAATCATTCTGGAAGTTAAGTTTTGAAATCTTATCATGACAATTACCAAGTTCTTGGCTTTGGAGTGTGCTGGAACTAAATGGCATTTTTTGTAAGAATTTTTTTTTAAACAAACCTGAAACATTATTGGGGCTCGGGTTACCCCTTCTATTATTAAACTCCACAACAAAAGAATATATGCGGTGCCCTTCTAGGGGAAAACAATGAAAAAGAAAGACAATACAAGTAAAAGTGAAACACAAAGCGTGCTACAACCCTTCAATCTGAAAGAACTTCAACCAGCTTGAGAATTTTCGATCTTTCATTTTTGTGTGCATCTGAACAAGCTGAACTTAAATAAATTTCTTGTTTGAACATATCTCACCTCCCATGTCCAGAAATCGATCCAGAAATCAGTAGCAGCAACCGTCATTAAAGAACCCTGAAACTTCCAACCCTGAAATGAACAACCAAGTCATAGCAGCAGTACCACATATTGCAATCTTGAAATGAATCCATCTGAGCTGAAAGGAAAAATCTGCAGCATCTATGCAAATCTTCTCATAATCCATCAACATTATTAGCTTTGTAAACTTTATAGCAGTAAGAACATCAATGCATCTTCCATCCCTGTAGACTAAAACATATAGTCTTTTTTTATGCCTTGTTTATTTTGTTGAAAGTGGTATCACCAGTAACTCTAAGCATGGTTGCACAACTAGGCGCTAATTTGAGTCGAGGCGAGGCTTTAGCTTTTGGGCATGCCCGATGCTGCAGACAAGGCCTTTTGCCTACTTTTCAAGGTTTCTGTGTTATTTATTTACAATCATATATGTACGTGCACAAGCAACAATGCATGTGTATATACTTAATTTATGTAGCATACAAACATATATAGATATTTATATACACTTTTATGTATTTACACGAAAACTCATGCATGTAGACATGCACCCACATCACATGTTCGCGTGCACACTGTGAATGTGTTTGTGCGTGCATATGTATGTGCGAGTGTACAAGTTTTTATGTAACAGGTGCGTATGCCAACATACCATAGTTGTATTACTTTGTATGTGCACATTTATGTCCGAATTGATAGTGGCCCTAGTGCCTTAGATAACAGTGGTGATATCAAAGCAACAAACACTTATGGTACTAATACCGGGCCTGGCAGCACTGGCTTGCTAAAGCTAGTGTGGTTGTAAAAGATGAATACTGGACTGATGATTTAGATGGTGCAGAGGTCATAGGTGTGTATTGTAACTCTTATTTTCAACCCCCATCAGACTAGTTAGGTCATTTTAACCAGACTCTTTAAGTTGAGGCTTAGGTCTCTAATATTTTGTTGGTCATGAGGTGGGTGAAATGCATTTTGGTGGCTAGTATATGGTTCGGCATGTTTGCCTTCATGCAATTTCAAGAGTTAAGCCAATTTTCTGGAGCCATTTATTGTAATGTGGTTGTCTGTCTGCCATTGGTCTTGCAGGAGGAGTCCGAGGAAAGTGACGAGGACATGGGATTCAGCTTATTTGACTAGATTCCTTTGCTGGTTATTCTTTCATGAATAGAGAAATGGCTTTGATCTTCATTTGAGTAGTTTTTAGGATCTTTAAATTGTTTTTCTCAAGAAATTTCAAATTGGGTAGAGGCTATATCTTGTCAATGAATTTTTTGTTCGGATAGAATCATATGAATTTATTTGCGTTTCTCGAATACTTTAGGGATTAATCCTACTGCATCCTCTTAATTGTCACACGCCTAGCTTTTGTTATATGGTTCTAATGATGACTATTAATACCATTGTTGCATTAATATTTAGACACGTGATGTCAATTAGTATTGCTAATTGGAGTCCAGTTAGCCAGTGAAGTGGACTCTGCGTTTGAACTATGTGAAAATTTCATCACGTACGGCTTGTATTTACGGAATGCAGTTTCAAGTAAGAATCAATCTTAGAAATTTGGTTGTCTTATATTTGGATTATTATCTTCACCCAGTCTTGTTCTTTTGGGTCAAGAGATAGATGACTTCCTGGGATGCTTCTCTCGGCTTAAAGTTTAGGACATTGTTGGTTTCGGTCAACATGTGAAAGTAAAATTAAGGTTGGATTTTCGTTGCACTACATTGTTTAGTATTGAGTCATCGACGTGTAATCTGCGTTCTATTGCTCAGTCACAAACATTCGTTGCTTGTCCTCTAAATGGATGAAATTTTTTTTTTTTTTTTTTTAAAGTTTTTATTAGAATGAAGGCGAACAAGGGGCTTAGGTAACTTGGATGTTAAAATGTGGCAAAAGAAGTGTCTTTTTACACATTTTTAATTGCTCATCTCGTTGACGCTCACAAAATTAATGGACTAACTGCAATGCTTCTTGAGTTAAACTTTGTTGCAATGCTTACAAATATTACTTCTGCCTCTGATTTCTAATGTGATTCAAAAGCGTGCTCCTTCCCTTCGGTACAATGCCATGGCTTGATGTTTCAAAACCCTTGTTGATTGTTGTTGCTGATTGTCCTCAATTGTATCATGATGAGATGTTATCAGCTACCAATCTTGGTTGTTTCCCAGCTCCAGTTCTCCTTGCAATTCTATGAGTGAATGTCATTATTCTCAGGCTATATGCTTAGTATCTGGGAATTTTAGACACAGTGATTCGACACTGCCTAAGGTGATCGGTTGGTATAAGTTCTGCACAAAATTATGGAGGTGGGTGGAAGGGGGGGGAAGCGTAGAAGGCAGGGCAAGATATCGGTGTGTGTGTGTGTGAAAGAGAGAAGGAGGGAGAGAGACGGTCATTGAGCACTAGGACTACCCAGATAGGCATCCCACCCCCTTTTTCCCAAGACATGCAGCCCAGTCTTTGTAACCCATCACAACCTATCCTACTGAGGGAAGAACCAGCTTTTCCCCAACATTCCACCTGAAGTACGTGACTACACAAATTCAGGAAGATGAAAATACGCCCTACCTTGATTTTGAGGTGATTCACGGAAAGTCCCACCCGTAGTCACCCCAAGAGCACCTGCGACGACCACATTCACCCCAAAATGACCCTCGATTGAACTTCGTGGTCAATTCAAAGCCCAAAACAATCCGCGATTGCCCGGATTCCCTCATTAACTCGACGACCACATTGCAAGCTCATTTGCTACAATACAACGTCAAGAGAAAGGAGAACCAAAGGTGAGATGGGGCTTTACCTCAACGTGGGGCTGATGAGCCAATAAAGGTGCCTCTCTTCTTCTTGCAAGTACTATGGAGCTCCCCCTTCCTCTCCTTCTTCCACTTCTTTTTCTCTGCCGTTGCGGCCGTGCTCCTCTCTTTCCTCACTCGCTTTTTGTTGCAAAGGTGGAGAAGAAGAAGATACGGTGGTGGAAAGAATCCCATCATTGAGAGTGGGACATCCTTATCCCATTAATTTCCCCTCTTCTTTTTTTTGTGAAATTTTCCAGGTAGCCCTCCTCCTGTTCTTTGATTTCTTCTTACCATTACCCCCTTACCATTACACTAATGCCCTCCAAGGTCCTTAGTTTAAATCACTCACTCACCTCATCCAATTTGGTAACACCACCTTACTAGGAATATGAGAACTTAGTTCTTAGGCCATTTAATTGGGTGATTAAAGTTTCAAATCACGTTTAGGTGGACACTTTACATTGTTACCCATGTCATTTCAACTACGTACTTATAACATTCTAATTTGCAATGTAGGGGAATCAAACACTTAATTAATCTTAATTAACCTTGGGATTACATGTGGGCTCTCACATTATATGCCACTAATCTTAGGAGTGTTCAAGACTATTTATAGAAGTGTTTGGAGCACTCTAGATAAACTTTGGACAAATATATGCTTGTTGGAACAACAATGGCTGACGAGGGTTATAATAGATTTCTGCAAAATCGAGCATGATGCTCTACAACTGGTGAAAGTGGCCCTAGGTGAACTATATTGGCAGGTCGATTGGTGGTTGGCTTAGGCTATAGTAGGTTGACTGACGGTTGGTTGGTTATGGAAGGATTCTAAGTTTTAATTACTTGGACTTGGAGTTTCTTGGCTATATAGGTCGATGCTTGCTACATTATCAGCTGGTGCCCTACTGTGGGATAGGTCAGCTGAGGGTCGACTGACTAGTAAAGGGTCTTGGGAAAAAGGCCAATTAAATAGGGGAATTAAATGGGTTCTAGTTCTAAGGTTTCTAGCCATTGTACAATTGATGTCTATCCTACTAGTCGACATCTAGTTGGAGCCCTACATAGGAGTTGATCGGTGAGTGAGGTCGCCAGTTGATTGGCTACTAAGGAGCCAGTTGGCGCATAGTGTTTTTGGTCGGTGCCTATGTGCTAACTTTTGTTGTTTTAGGGGTTTTAAGTGTTAGCTTAGGTTCTTTAGGATGCCTGATGGACAACTTAGGGTATTAACTCTATTTTAGGCTCTTTTACAAAGATTCTAATAAAACAAAATAGCAACAATAAAATACATTGAATACAAACTATATTTCTAAGTCCTATTCTTCAAGTCTTTAAGCTTTGTGTCCAAAGTTCATTCCTTCAAGCTTCTTCCTTAAATGTTCCTTAATGCTTTTGTCTTTGCCATCAAGTTCCTCCAATCTTCCATGGATGTTAAGCTTGAGCTCCAACTAATTGCATTAATCTTTAAATCTCACAACTTAAATGTAATTGTTAAATAATATTTATTTTGTTATGATTAAAATCAAAGATTATGGTGTATTGTCACTAACAAATCATAGGATAAACCTCCAAAATCCTTATACGACACGAACCCAAGAATAACTTATCCTGGATTAAGTACCCTTAACCTGGGTTAAAATATCTCCTTTATCAAATGGAGTTAACCTCCATTTTCATAGGTTAACCCGGTTGCCAAACTAGACCTAAAGCTCCCCATCCCTTGCATGGCCTTGGGCCTTAGGTTGGTCCCTCGTGGTGGCTAGTCCTCCTTGTTTTGTCTTGCACTCTTGTAGTTTGCCGACCTCTCTTTTGTTGTGAGAGGGTTTTCACCCTCAAGCCAGGTTGTTCTCCGGCATGGGTAGCCCTCATTTTGAGATTTGGTTTTCATTTGAGCAAGGTCAATCTACTTTGCGATGCTAGACATCAGTAAGATGTTGGTAGATTTGATCTCTTCACGTACGTGTCTCTTGCATTATTTTCTTTTGGGTATATCACGTGGAATGGGATTTGGCTATGATATCTAGTTTTAACCTTACAGATCATTGGATATTATAATTGTAGAAATAAACAATTAAAATAAAACCATCACAACGTTAAAGCATCACCATGAGAAACCTCGGAGTTTACCAGAAAATCTTTGGGATAGAGCTACGCAAGAGCCCTAACGGGTAGATCTTCTACTATTTTTCTCTCTGAACAAATGATTGCATAAGAGCTTTTATATAGGATACAGGACACCAACAAACTCACACACACATTATGTAGGACCAAATAACTTAATAACACATATATCCTCCAACACCCTCCTCTAGCTGAGTATAAAATGTTTTAAGCATGAATGCTCCGTTGGAAACAAATACTCACATACATGATGCAACATGACAATGCATCCTTGCCACGACTTGCATGATCTAAAGATGCAAAGATGCCCCATGAGTCACATCAATGAAGAAGCAACAATTTGGAGGTATGAATGCTGGAAGATTTGCATTGTTGGATAAAGAACCATGACTTTAGAACATTAGTCGAATTTCAATATAGTCTTGATGTTTTCTATATTACAGCATAAGTCTTGAGCATTACAATTGATACTTAATGCATAGAGATTCACATGGCACATCTATCTATCTCTCTCTCCCTCTCTCTCTCTCTCTCTCTCTCTCTCACCTTTTTTGCCTCCTTTATCAAAGTTTCCTTTTTTTCTCTTGGGAACAACATCTAATAATCAAACTAACATATTAAAATTATAATTTTACCCCCTTTTTCAACTTTCCCTTCTTTTCTTTTGGGAACAACACCTAATAATCAAACTAACATATTAAAATTATAAAGGAGAGGGCTAAAACTACAAGACAACATAAGTAGTGGATTTAGATAAACCCTCCAACAAATCTTACCCACCATCCTGCTAGATCTTCGTACTCTCTCCTTTGAACATTCCGCCTTCCCCTTTTTTTTCCGTACTCTCCTCTTTCCGTTTCTTTTTAGCTCCATCAACCTCAACAAACCAAATGAATGAAAGGATGGATACCTCTCCCCAACAAACTTTTTGTCCCCTTTTTCAACTTTCCCCCCTTTTTTCTTCTTTTATTCTGGAACATAACGTTTTTTTTTTTTTCCTGTAACTCTTTCCTCCTCTTTTCCTTTTTCTACTTTTTTTTTTCAATACCTTTTTGCCCCCTTTTTCAGCTTTCCCTTTTTTGTTTATCTACGATCGTGCGAGATCTTCATGCTCTCTCCTCCGAACAATCCGACTTCCCCTTGTTTTTCTTACCCTTATTTGTCCATTTCTTTTTCCTTCGATCAATCTCAACAAACCAAATAAATTGAAGGATGGATAATTTAATGCTTGATTTTGTAACGATCCAAGTCTAAATCTGAGTCTAATTAAGAAAAATTAATCTTAACAATTTGTAGGATATGTATTTCATAAACTCAAATAATCATCTAAAATACTTAAGTCTAAGTTATCAAGTATTAATTCTTAATCCATATATTCAAGTACTAATTTTTATGAGTTTACGATGTGAGACTATTTTTAGAGGTGTTACAACCTCCTCCATTTGAAATCCTGACGTCTTCGTCAAGGTTCAATACTCCCAATAGTAGTGGCAGCTTCACTTCATGACACACTCTTTGGTCGTCCCAAGGGCAACCCTTTCCTCCTAGTAGAGGGAATTTGGCTCTGATACCATTTGTAATAACCTGAATTTAGACCCAAGTTTAATTGAGAAAAACTACCCTTGATAACTTATTAGGTATGGATCTCATAAACTCAAATAACCACCCTAAATGCTTACGCTCAAATTATCAAGTAGTAATTCTTAATCGATATGTCACACCACTCACTTTCATGAGTTTACGATGTAGGATTATTTTTGAAGATGTTACAATTTGCTCCATCATTCTTGCGATTGACATGTAAGATCTTCTTGCAAGATTACACCCGCATTTGTAAGAATTTTTATTGGACCATGAGTCCAAATGATGGACTTATATGTGTGAATGATCACACATTGATGACTGCCAATTGATATTTAGGTCCATGTCCAAAGAGATCAATTAAGGGTAATATGGTTATATAATAGGCATTAATGTGTTATCAAGGTGTGGGATTAAATGTGAAGAAATCTAGAGGGGCTATTTCATTTCTTTGATGAGTGGAAATGAAATTTACCAAAAGTAAACTGGTGGTTACCAATTTGCTAAGGGAGGGATTATGGTCCCCACTCTTGACACAAGATTAATCTCTCCTTTGGCCAAGCCCATTCTCTGAAGGAGAGTAAGGAAAAGAGGAGACCTTGTAAGATTTTCTTTCAAAGCTTTACTTGAGGATCGATACTCTTCATTCAAGTCGTGTTTAGTTTGGAAGGTCATCTCCATTATCTTCAACAAGATATCAATAGCCATGAATTCAAGTATGTTTTCTACCTTGAATCTCTTATTATAGTTGAATCTTCTATTTGTATCAGTCTCCTTGTTGTTGTGAATATCTGATTACATGTATACCTTTTATAGTTCCTAGGATCTTACATAAATTAAGGATAAGAAACCCTGCTATACACTTTCTGCAAACCACTTTTCTTCTCGTAACTACTATAAGTATCGATACTTAACTTTAGTACAGGCTACAGATTTGGCACTTAAGTTTTAGGATTGAAACTGTAGCTATTAGGTACTAGTACTGAACATTAGTACTGATACACGTAGTATATAAGTTCATGTTGTGGTTTAGGACGACCTAAACCTATATGCCACCAGTATCGATACTAATATTTGGTACTAGTATATGTTGGATACAAGTAGAAGTTAAGATTCTGGTGCCTTGATTAGTACTTCACATGTACCAGTATAAATTCTTAGTACCGGTATAAGATGTGTACTAATAAAGTACTTCAGTTTCTAATGATCGAGCTAGTACTTAACAAGTATCGATACCGAACCTTTGTATCGTTACTCGCTGAGATAAGGTGAGTCCTAAAGTCTTTTGATGTTATGAATCAATATGATTCAGGTACCAGTACTAAGCTTTAGTACCAGTACACCTAGAGTATTGATAAGGCACGTCGATTGACAAGACATCTCAAACAAAATGTTATTGGTATCAATATTAATCCTTAATACTGGAACTATTTAGATATGGGATTTAGTCAGCATTGACAATAAGTCAATGGTACTAGTACCGGTCCTTGGTATTGCTATCCATTGATATGTTGTATAACCATGCAAACAAGATGCACCTCCACCTCTTTGAATCTTTGTTGCGTCCGTGACAATCTAGCGATCTAGTGCAAGAACTTCACCTAGGTTTGTGAAGTAACGACAAAATTTGCAAAGCGGTGCTTGCGATGAATCGATGGTGAGATCAAAGGCACCACTACTATCAATGCGAGAGTTGACACCACCAGAAACATGAGGTGCCCCCTCGCCTCCTTCTTACACTAACAATGTTAGGGTGTGTTTGGTGGTGGGGTTAAGAGGGGTTAAAATGGAATAAGTGGAAATAGTGTTTGTTTGGGTTGTGGAATAAGGATAGGGTTAAAATGATTGATGCTTTGATGTGATGTAATGGATATTTGTTTAAAAATATAAATAGGAGTGGAGAATGTTAGTATGTATTTGTTTATTATTAAAAGTAAGAGTGAAAGGTATAGTGGGTGTTTTTTAATAGTAAAAGTGAGAGTGAAAAATAATTGATGTATTGATGTGATGTTTATATTGAAATGATGAAAAAAAAATTAAAAAAATTTAAAATAACCTTTAAATTGAGTTAATCCCGCCGACAGAAACGGCTTTAGGATCATGATGCTCATGGCGGCTGGAGGTGCGAGGGACAACACAAATCAGATTGTCGACTACCACCTTCGTCAATACCCAGGCAACACCGTCTATGCTAAAAGGAGTCACAACTTCGAAAGTTGTGGCTGCACCATCCTCCATGGGCGGGGGTAGACCTATACACACATGGGCGGGGGTAGACCTATATACATGTCAGGTGAGTCACGTGTCGCCTTAACATTTTGGAAAACTTGCATAGAGGTCTTCCGTGCCTTGAAAACAAGCAAAAATAATCCATTCTATATTTTAATCTAACACGTCTCCTATCTCGCTTTCAAATGCCCGGGTCTTCTTTCAGACATTTGAGTTGCCTCTTTGAGATGTACCATCTTCTTTTACAGACGTCTAAATCAATTATATTATGTATTAATGCATCGTATCCATTCAAGTTCGAATTGCTTGAAATTTTAAAGACTTTTAAAGCTTAAATTTGACCTCCTGCATCTTATAAATATCTATCTAAGGTCTCATAAGCCTATACATCAAGAAACAAAATTTTCTAGTGAAAATTTCTCCTATTCTTCTCATTTTGAGCTTTCTGTACTCTCATTACTTTAGCAAAAATCTAATAGCATACTCACTCTCTATGATTGATCTTTGCTCCATATAGGTTTGATAATTAGGGAGTAATTTTATCTGACTTTATTTTTCATATCCTTTCGAAGGCTTATAGGATTTTTCATTATGTTGTTTTAAATATTAGGTACCTAAGTAGGGTAGAACTAGAAAATTGGTGACGAAGGCGAGGGGGAGGGTGTGTAATACTTAATTATGTGAAAAGAAAAACCTTAATATTATGGTAATTAAAAAAAAGAGAGAGAATATTCTGATTATTCAAAAAAAAACCTAACAAATTAAAAATACGTATTCTTCAAAGGAAAATAATTAGAAAATAGTGTAGAATTAATTATTACCTTTATACATGTAGAGTCCTACTTTGTTTCCTGACATCAAATTCATTTATCAACTCATTTGTGCTAATTTTTTGGACAATCTCTTTTTTATACATATTTTTCAGGTTTATTATTAATGGATGGTTGTTCAACATATTATTTTAGAATAAAAACATAGTAATTTGATTTTTTTTTTTCTTTTGAAGTTGAAATTTGCTCTATTGTAAACTTAGTATCTATACGTACGTACAATATGTTCAAAGAAAAACTATAATACCACCAACATGTCCTTGCAATAAAGTAAAGCAAAATAATTTTTATAGTATCTATATATGTAATGTAAGCAAATAGATGGGATGGTGTGCTGCAAATTCTTACCTCTTGACCCCTCCTTTGTAACCTCTACCAAGAAAGAAATAAAAAATATCAAAGTCACATGGGATTGGGATGGAATGGGGGAAAAAAGACCATTAAGGATGGCTAGAAAAATTGGGGAAAATAAAGTATGTCTTACCATCTTAGAGATGGCTAGAGTTGAGGAATAATGACAAAGGATAACACGGAAAAAGAAATTAACAGTAATGATAGTGTTCTCTACATTCTCACATTAGTGATGTTTATGCAATATTTTTATCCTTGCCCTAATTTTTTTTACCAAATGTATGGAGGGGCCAATATGAATTTTACCTTACATATAGAAGGAATTTTGAAAAAAAAAGGAGGGGCCATGTCCCCCCATGCCATATGTTGGTTTTGCCCTTGTACCTAAGTTGTAGATTTCCCATTTTCTCTTATAGAGGGGCAAAACTCTCATTGGGGGCGGTCCAAGAGAGGATTTTTGTAAATTTGACTATAATGATTCCCATTTATTTTTGGGGGTAGAATCATAGATTGGAAGATCAAGGTAGAGGTTTTTTCTACTTTTCCACAAGGGCTTCCTCTATAAATTCTAATATTCTTTTGTGCGATTGTTTATAATTTAATTTTGTTGCATAATTCAACCTCTCTTCTTGTGCCACTATCAATTATCAGCCAGATCCTAGGGCTAAAAACCCTTTGGCTGATGGTTTGGTTAGATTGGCATTAGCCATATCAACCAGAGAAGATGACAACATTTGCCTTAAAGAGCTGGTTGAGCCGTTAGTTTCCTTGACACCTACCTTACAACTCCATCCTAAGAACTCATGGATGGCTCGAATTATTAAATACTTGGCTGACGGTTAAGTCCAGCCAAATACCCCTCAGCCTAAAGCATTCCGCCTTAAGGCTATCTAATATTTTATGTTGGACAGTATCTTATATAAGTAGGGCTATTCTACCCTCTTATTAATATGCCTTACAGAATCTAAAGCCACTTAAGCCCTCAAAGATATACATGAAGGCATTTGTAGAAATCATGAGTGCTACAAAGCACCGGTAACTAAACTCATGTAGTATGGCTATTTTTGGCCCCAAATGTCGCAGGAGTTTGAACACTTCGTCAAGAAGTGTGACACATGTTAGCACTTCTCTAATGTGCCCTGTCTGCCCCCTAAGGAAATGATGTCGCTTTTCTCTCTTGTCCCTTAAAAGGTGGAGAATGGATTTTCTTGGCCCCTTCCCAATGGTTCTAGCCCAAAAGAAATATGCCTTAATGGCAGTGGATTATTTCTCCAACTGGGTAGAGGCTGAACATATGTTAAGCCCCAACTCTGACCGTGCCATTAGTTTTGTTTGTAAGGACATAATTTGCTGCTATGGCATCCCCCAGGTTATTATGACAGATAATGACACACAATTTGCCTCCAAAAAGTTTGAAAACTTCTGTGCAAGCTTGGGAATCAGCCTAAAGTTTACCTCAGTAACTCACCCACAAGCTAATTATGGGCAAGTGGAAGTCACTAATCGAACCATAATTGCAACCTTGAAGAGGAAACTCAATTTTATCAAAGGCAAATGGCAGAAGAGTTGTCAAATGTCTTATAGAGGTATAAAACTAGTTCAAAAAATTCTACCACTTATACTCGATTCAATTTGGTCTATGGGACAAAAGTACAAGTCCCTACAAAGGTACTCTTGCTGTCCTATAGGACACAACTGTACAACCTAGCCTTGAATGAAGGGCAGCTATGGCTCGCTCTAGACCTAGTGGCTGACTCTAGAGAAGAATCCTTGGCTTCCACAACAAAGTACAAACAAGAGGTAACAACAGATTATAATAGGTAGGTTGAGAAGCGATGATTTCAAGCAAGGGATCTCATTTTGAGGTAGACAGAGGCATTTAACCTAGTTGAACCATGCAGGAAGCTGGTGCCTACTTGGGAAGGTCCCTATAAGGTGACCATAGTGAGCGATGTTGGTTTCTACAAATTGCAAGCACTGAAAGGATGACAAATACCAAGAACATGGCACGTAATCAACCTACGTGCTTATTACAACTAGGTTTTCATTCATTTCGTACATTTTCTATTAATGCAAAGCAACAATGAACAATAGAATAACAATTTTCATCAATATAGTGACATTTTTTTTATTTCATCAAAAGATTCTTACAAAGTAAAAGGGGGCATGCCCTGCTTGCTTATAATAAAGAAAAATAAAATGAAAGGGAAAGTGCACAAAGTCGTAATGAAAATCCAAAAGTAAATCAAAAGTGAGTCATTCAGACTTAGTCACATTGGAGACATTGGTGTTTGGGTCTACCTCACCTTGAGGTGGTGGTTCCAAATTCGTTGCTGCCGGTGAGGCTCATTTGCTTCCTTTAACCCTTTCTCTTATACTTACTTAGCTTTCTTAGTTTTGCCCTCTGGCGTTAGCTCCTCCTCTGTGGATTCTAAATTGTCGACTGATGTTAGACCATCTCACTTTATTAATTTGTCGTTGTTAAGTCGTAGTATAGTGATCAAGATAATCTACATATTTTATAATTTATACTAGTTTGTAAGTCCAAGCTGTCTGCTGGGAGGCTAAATAAACATTTATTCACCAATTATTCTTAAATTATTTCTTATCCTTAATTATAAGAATCTACTAATTAATGTACACTTAACTTATTCTTCTAATACTTATATAACTTATAATAAGTTACTTAGATTAATTGCTAAATATAAATACATTACTACTATAAATCTACTTAATTATAATTTACTATACATTAGCTTATGGCTTAGTATCTACTTAAATTACTTAACTTAATTAATACTAATTACTTAATATTTACATAATTAATCTCTATACATAACTAATAAGTAAATACCTAATTTAAATTAGACTATGATACTTAACTAATTAAATTAAAGATTACTTAACTTAGTTATAAATATGTTAGCTTACATTACTACCTACTTAAGTTATAACTACTTAATTTATATCTACATACTTAATTAACTAATAATCTACCTAAGTACTTAAATTATATAGTTATATTAATTACTTCAGTAACTACATAATTATAATATGTTATCCACATGAGCTAACTGCAAATATTAGGCATGAAACATGGCAGTTACTCCATAAGATATATGAAAGATGCATTGAATTTGTAAAAAGAATGCACTAAAAATGTTGTTTTAGGACAACATCTATGTCCTCAAATTTATTCTAATTTCAAACCATAGCCAACATATATGCCTTTACATAGCTTCACAATATCTCAGCACAAGGCACAACACTAAGTCCTTCACTCTTCACAAGTATGAAACACTCAAATTTGACTAAGTAATGGTGTGCACATCACATGAGAAACATGTGTGTGCTCAACCTCAAAAAGGAGGGTGGACTTTTCGTAGGATCAACGACCTAGATTGGACTAGATTGGTACCACTACTAGGTCCACCCTACAATAAGGACACATGGTCACAATGTTGGTGCAAGAATACATTGATCGTTGATTTTGGTGATAATAAAATACTTATTTAACATTTTCATTTGAGTGTACAAGTTTCAGGATAAATGAAAATGGATATAAGTGTGAAGGAGCTCAAGCTCGTATCCATGGCAAATTAGAGGATCTTGATGGAGGAGGAGCTTCGCTTGGTAGCGAGAGCTTGAAGAAAGGAGATGAAGAATAGGATAGAAATATTCTTTCTTGTACCTTGTATTTTTGTCTTGTACTTTGCTCTTTTATTTCTTTAGATTCTTGTAAAGAGACCAAAGTACCCTACCTTAGTCCTAGGAAACCTTATACCTCACTAGGACTCTTAGACAAACACTTAGAAAACTTAGCAAATCTATATAGAAATCAGATAGCCTGATCAGACGTCCAATCTAGACCTTAGACGTCTGATCTTGATATTTAAGACGTTTGACCTTTTGTCCAAACGTCTAAACACTTAGGCTAGACTTAATGCTTTTTGTCCATTAATTTCAGACGATTATCCCATAGTCTAGATTTCTTATAAGACATCTAATGCCAATGACAGACATCCAATAATAGGACCGTTGGATTATTAGAAGATGATCCTCAGAGATTACCTTATAATTAATTCTCTAACACTTTCAGATGTCCTTAAATCATCCCAGATGTCTAATAAATAGATGCTATGCTAAGATCTGACCCAAATCACCTTTTGTCAAAGGATTTAGCCATTAAGCCTCTCAAGAAATCCATTCCCATAGAGGATTGTCTTTCTAGACATACAAAGACTTTGCTAGACGACCGACCTGTCGTCTGACCTAAAAGACACTAGAACCTTGTTTCAATCTTATGAAAATAGGAAGAAAGCCATCTTAGGATTAGACGTCTGATTAGTATCCCAGACGTCTTAAAAGTGAGTTTTAGACTTCCGTTTTGATCCAACTTTGATCAGATCATCGTCCCTTCTAGATCAGACGATTGAACCTTAGATCAGACGATGACCCAGATGTCTGACCATAAAAATAGACTTCTGATAACCCTGTTAGAATCATAAATGACCCTGATTTCGGTGGGTTTTTGGACCACACTCTCGAGCCTTGTTCCCAACGGTTACAAGAGGCTTCTAAGGCCTTCTAAAGCCTTCTTAAGACCTCTATAAATAGAGGATCACCCTTCCTAAGCTAAATGTTTGTAACGGAAGGATCTACGCAAAAAGGATTGGATTTTGAAAAACCTATCGTTGTAGTTTGATTTGCGAAGAAATCCGTCAGCAGATAAATTTATATCGAAACTCGTAAAGAGATTTTGAGTCAAACACACGGAGGCAAACATTTGATTCAAAACCACGTTTGTTTAATTGTCATGTAGCAGATTAGCTAGTCGAATTGAATCTAAACTAACTATCTACTTAAAGAATAAAGAATAGAAGACAAAGAGAGAATATTACAAATAAAGAGAAAACAAAGATAGGATAAACATGGATTTCATTACCACAAGCTGATGTTCATTACAGTTACAACTACTCACTACACTAGAAAGTAGGAAATCTACACTAGAAAGTGGGAAATCTATACTAGAAAGCGGTAAAAGAGAAGGTAGAGAAAAGTTATCCTCCTTGATAATTACTTGGAGGATGAGCCGGACGAGGTGACGCCTGGAAGACAGAGGACGAAGCGGAAAGGAGAACAAAGTAGGAAGAATCGGGGGCAAGGCAGGATGTCGTCGTCGTCGTGGGATCCACTTCCTGAATGGAGTGAGAGAACAACCACGGGATGCTCCACGAATGGGGAGAAGGTGGAAAACTTCTAATTTTAACTCTAATGGAGCATCCCAGGTTTGGGACAAGCTCTTAGAGCTTTGGAGGGGGTGAGAGAAGAGAGGAAGGGATCAGAATTTCATAGGGTAGGGGTCTCCTTTTATAGTTTCAAGGATTGGGGGTAATTTGGTCATTGCAAATTCAAAATATTAAATGAGGGGATCTTTAGTGACGGAATTAAGCATCACTAAAGACCCGATAGTGGCCTTTCGTGCACACCCGCCCGCATGCCCTTTCCTCTTCAGCGTAACTGCGCTTGCTCATGTTCTTGCAAGATCATCGATCTTCATCTGTCCGATCGTCAGCTCAACACACAAGCACTCCTCTTCTCAGCTGTCCGATCTCGCATCCAATGGCTCAGAATGCACCACATCCCCCACATCTGATTGGGCATTTGAATCTGCAACTGATCACGTGTGCGTGAACCACTCGCATTCGTTGTGCCATGTCGCCTGCTCCTTGCCCGCATGATCTGCATCGAACAGCTGAATTGAATGTGCCCCACGCCTTCACCTCAATTTGAGGCTTGCGGGGATTCGATCCCGTGGCCTCTGCTTCACGAGCATGCCCACGACCAATGCACTACGGCCTCGTCTTTGTCTCATTTAGGAATTAAGCGTGTGCAATCTAGGCCGTTGGATCAAGATCCAACAACCTAGATCGTATGTGCCTTTGCCTTCAGAAGTGCAGCTGTGGGTCCTTAGGTCGATTGGGTGGCTGAGATGGTGCCACATGGTGCCATTTTGGCCGTCCATCTTCTGTGACTTGTATAAGGTACCACGGATGTCGGATTGAGCCGATTTTTGCGTCGTTAGGCTGCGATCATCGATTCGAACCCATTTATGCGATCAGATTTGTCATCTGAAGTGCGGATTGACACCATCTTGGCCCTTGATCTCTGACCTTCCTCGGATTATATCTGATGCTACGGAAGTTTGATCGGGGCGATCTTGGAGTAGTTGAACTCCAATCGTCGCCCTGATTAGATTCGTACGGTTGGATCTTTGATCCGAGGCTTTGATTAAAAGTCGCCTTATCCCTAGTCACCACAAAGAAGAAATTACTATATAATTTGTACAATTTGACCTAAATGTATGTTGATGCATGTTATACAATATTTACAATGTGTGATGCTAATATGGTACTAATAACATGCATTAATAGACATTTTTGGCTATTTAGATGTATGCACATCACTAAACACACCTTGAGAATACTACTTCCACCCATATTGTGTCCAAGAAGAGATAGAAAAGTGATCTTGCTCTCAAAGTCCTATTCAATAAATCTGAGAGCACCAAAACTTTGCCGTGATCACGCTTACATACTTAAGACTAAGGGAAGTTCCTTTTGCCTATAGAATCTAGATTTTATATATACTTATTTGGGCTCTATAGGATTATTGTAACTTTGCTTTTGGTTGGGTATTCATTTTGCAAATTCTCGTCTCCATCGTAAGACAAAATACTCCTCGTGAAGAGGAGGGGATTTAAGGTACGCTACCTTCGTCTAAGTAGCGTGGTTGTAAGAGGTTAAGTCACCCTCATTTAAGTGACTTGGTTAGTGGATTTGATCTACCAGGTAGAATGGGGAATCCTAAACTAAGAGGTTTAGGTGGTGGTTTTTACTTGAGTTTGGGTTTCCACCTAAAAATCATTATGTGCTTTATGAGATTGGCTTTTGTGTGATTGTCAATATTTTATTCCGCATTATTGTTTATCACGTTCAATCTTACCCCCCTCCTCAGGGAATTACACACAACACCTGGTGCTCGAAGGTCATGTACGTGTACACACACAGGCGTAGCATGCCCTCAAGTTAACACGCAAGGCACATCGTAGTTGCTCGGCAAGGTTAAGAGCGCGATTCATTAAATACGCCTTCATACACTGTTACGATCCAATTCCCGAATCCCTACAGGACACGAGACCGGCTCAACTCGACTAATCCCAAGCCCAGTCATCCAACAAGAAATAATCAAAAAGCATGAAAGTAAACCAGATTCACTATGCTAAGTAACTAACAGTAAAAGAGTACAGCAGTAAAGGAAGTAAAAGCTACTAACAGTACATATCAGCACCACAACAGTAAAGCGGAAACAAAGTATGGAAACATAAACGGTAACAAGAGTCGGAACTCACTAACAAAAAGGAAGTACAACAACAGGAAACTACTACTGGGCTCGATTGGGCCCAGCACCCTCTACAGCCGGTGGCTCGGGCTGCTCAACTCCTGGACCTGTAAAGGGGTACGGGAAAAATGGAGTCAGCGAATGCTAAGTAGAGTGGTAATCAAACTAACTAAAGAAGAAAAAGCTAATAGGTAATTTATCTTTTTAAATTATTTTATTTTACAAGTCATTCCTTTTCACCCATTGGTTTACTTTTCAGATCTCTTTCTTGATCTCGCATGTTCCTCGTGGGAACGATTTTGATTGTAGTATTTTCTGAAGAGTAGAAGGCACACGTGGGGCTCTCTTGGCCGGGAGAGTCCCCCGTGGTGATCCTACACCCAGTCAACCACCCTGAGGTCACGGACAGACGTAGCGGTGACTACGGCACGCGTGATAAGCGCACGGGTAGCTACCCCACACTGGCACGCGGTCAATCATTTTAGCTAGTGGATCGCCCAAAGTACATTATGGAACAGTATAGGGCTTAGCCCTCTCAGTAACAGGGGTCTAGCCCCTCAGAACCAAATAGCCCCTCGTCTGACTATCCCGGTTTGCCCAGTGGGCTTAACAAGTCGATGTAGGGTGGCTAGCTGAACCCCGGGTCCTGTGGGGTGGCCAGCTCTCTCCCTACACTAGTAGCTCTCCCCGGTACAGTGTACACGAGAGTTAAAGAAGTCAGTGTAGAGTAGACAATCCTAACCCTGGGTCCCAACCCAAGGGCGGCTAGCTCTTCTCTACACTAAACAGGGGACAGTCGCTCTCCTTGGTACCACGTACTCAGGGGCCAGCACATTTCCCACTCACATTTCCAGATCCATTCCATTTGTCCACAAGAGCTCTACTCCTAATTCCCCGTAGGGTTCATGCTCGTATTTACCATGTTATTCCATACCATGTTTCATCATTCACGTTTCCATTCTCATATTATACACATGCAGCTCGTATTTCCATCATTTAACATATACAACAAGTAATGTCACATGTAACTGTTTAACTAGCACATGCATTTCATATTTCATGGGTAGCTCTGATTTATTAACAGGTAGTTGTTTACATTTCTATTCATTCATTTAAGACTGCAATCTCAAACATTCATTCAAACAGTGTAAGTACTTCTCGTCCTAGGATTCATGCCACATCCTAGGTTTCTAGTTATCCAATTTCACATATGCGTTTATGATTTATAATTAAAATAGGAGAAACCACTCTACCAGACAACCCGAAAGTACTGGGAGCTCGAATGGCAGGCTCACGTGCCTCTGTAGGCCCCAAACATGCAACAGATAGAAGTCCTATACCAAGGGACATACCAGAACTAAATGTTCAGAACAGTATAAAAGGCCTTCTAACATGTAGAGGAACTCGCAAGAGTCCACAGATATCTCGTTTGCATAAAACGGACCTCAAACGAACCCTAAACAGGTAAAAAATAGAACTACAGACCTAAATAAGACGTTTGGCACAAGGTCCAGACGTCTTAAAAGTAACCAGAGTCTCACCTCAGGTTCCTGCATCGACTTCAGACGTCGAGAACCCCTATTTGACCGTCTGGACCCAACTCCAGACGTCTGACCTCTTCTCCAGTTGTCTGGGAGTGCTTCCGGTCATCTGGTAAGCTATCTAGACGTTCGAAACGTGTGGGAGGGCGTGCCTCGCACCTTCCCGAAGCTATCCCTGCATGCGACAGGTGAATCACCTACATTTAGCCATGCAAATTGTAGCTGCGGTGCGGCCTGCATGGCCGTAACCACAAGAGGAATGTACCTTCGCGAAGTTTTGCTTTTAGACGTCTAGTGTCATCACCAAACGTCCAACATGTCGTATGGACGGCACACCAGACGTCTGATTCTGGGAAAATCCCAGAATCAGAACGACCTCCTACTCCTCCTTGTCTACAGCTCCGGCAGCAGCAAGGTGTTGGGGATGTCTCCCCCGATGTGCTCCTCCTCCCGCACGCGCCACTCCGGCGGTGCATCCTTCGGCGAGCTCCCATGAGCTCATAGACACAAGCTCTTCCTTCTCTCTTCATGCCGCCTCTCCTCCTCGTCGCTCGCTCTCGCGCTCTCTCTTGTGCTCGCCCCTCTCACTGTAGTGGAGAGGAAGGTGGCTATGGTGGGGTGGGGAAGAGAGGAATGGGGGAGAAGGGTCTTATATAAGGGTGCGCTAGGGTTCTGCAGGGAAGAAAGAAGAGAGAGAAGAGAGGAGAAAGGGCAACAAGCGCACAGACGCGAAACTACGTACAAATTTTCAATTTCTAGACGTCTGGGAAAGGGTCCAGACATTTGACCAGACGTCTAACCGACAGTCCAGACGTCTTAAAGGGCTCAGAATAGAATGGGTCTTTACATCATAACAAACTTAAAGGAAGTTTCATCCACGAAACTTGAGCTAGCTAGGGTGTGGAAAGAGAAATATATAAGTGTAACAAACTTAAAGAGGATCGAAGCCAGTCCGAAAAGACATACCCTCAAAAAGCTCTGGGTGTCGCTATCGCATTGCTGCCTCAGGCTCTCTGGTAGCCTCCTCGTACCGCTGGCTCCTCCACAAGACCTTCACCAGGGGTACTTGCTTCCATCTCAAACTCCGGACGGCTTTGACTAGTATCTGCACTTGTCTCTAGGGGTAGGTCAGGTTGTCACCCACCTCGACACTCTCGTGGCTCAGAACGTGACTGGGATCGGCGACGCACTTCCAAAGGTTGGACATGTGGAACACGTTGTGCATACCAGAAAGCTGGGGAGGAAGGGCAAGCCGGTAAGCAACGGGTCCTACCTGCTCCAGGACCTCAAAGGGTCCCACAAACCTCGACACAAGCTTCCCTTTTACCCCAAAATGCTGCAGGCCCTTCATGGGCGAAATGCGAAGAAAGACGTGATCCCCAACCTCAAACTGCACCTCTCTGCACTTTCGATTGGCATAACTCTTCTATTTACTCCTGACAGTGAGAAGTTGTCTGTGAATCTGCTCCATCACCTCCTAACTCTGCCGGATCAGCCTGGGGCCAACCTCCCACTTGGTCCCCACCTCAACCCAACTCAAGGATGCAGTACACCTCTGTTCGTACAGAGCCTCATAAGGTGCCATGCCGATACTCGAGTGATAGCTGTTATTATATGCAAACTCTGCTAGGGGTAAGTTTTCCTCCCAAGAACCCCTCCAGTCTAGTACATAGGCACACAAAAGGTCCTTAAGTGTCTGTATAGTGTGCTCTGACTGTCCATCCGTCTGGGGGTGGTACGTCGTACTGAACTTCAACCGTGTCCCCAAGGCCTACTGAAACTCAGCCCAAAACTGGGAAGTAAAATGGGTATCTCGGTTGGATACAATCTCACGCGGAACTCCGTGCAGACGTACCACATCACGAATATATCTCTCTGCCAACTACGCTGGTCCCAAGGTGACTCGGATCGGCAAGAAACGTGCCATCTTAGTCAATCTGTCTACAATCACCCAGACTGCGTTGTGTCCTCGTTGGGTAATGGGTAAGCCCACCACCAAGTCCATGGTGATGCTCTCCCACTTCCACTCTGGCATAGGAAGTGGCTGCAACGGCCCTGCAGGCCTCTGATGCTCGGTCTTCACCTGCTGGCACACCAAACACTGTTGCACGAACTCACCTACATCTCGCTTCATCCCTCTCCACCAAAAGTCACGTCTTAGATCATGATACATCTTCGTGTTCCCGGGATGTATGGTGAACCTAGACCCGTGTGCCTCAATCAGGAGCTCTCTCAACAACTCCTCGTCCCTGGGAACGCACAAACATCCTCTCATGCGCAGCACCTCATTTCTAAAAGAGAAGTCTCCTGGGTCCCTTGATAGCACTCTATCTCATAACGACTGCAGGTACGGATTTGTCATCTGTTTGTGATGATGCGGTCTATCAGCTCTGGTCTCATCTGTCGTGTCACCGTCACTGTACCACAATGCCCCTGTAACTCTAGGGGTCGCCAACTACCCAACTCCACCATAAGTCTCCAACTCTGTGCTTGTAAACTGGCCAAGTGGGCGGGCGACTTTCGGCTCAAGGCGTCAGCCACCACGTTGGCCTTTCCCGGATGGTAGGAGATGTTGCAGTCATAGTCTTTCAGGAGCTCTAACCAACGTCTCTGTCTCATGTTAAGCTCCTTCTGATCAAACAAGTACTTGAGGCTCTTATGATCCGTGAAAATCTCAAAGATCTCACCGTAAAGGTAGTGCCTCCATGTCTTCAGCGCGAAGACAACAACTGCCAGCTCTAAGTCATGGGTAGGGTAGTTATGCTCATGGGGCTTCAGTTGCCACAAAGCGTAAGCGATAACGTGACCCCACTGCATGAGCACACCCCATAACCCCTGCAACGAAGCGTTCGTGTAGACCACAAAATTGCCACTGCTATTTGGGATAGTAAGCACAGGAGCTGAAGTCAGTCTCTCCTTCAACTCCTGAAAACATGCCTCACAAGCGTCTGTCCATGCAAAGGGCACGTCCTTCCAGGTCAACTGAGTCATAGGACGTGTAATCTGCGAGAAACCCTTGATAAACCGCTGGTGGTAATCTGCCAGTCCCAAGAAACTACGTATCTCTGTCACTGTACGTGGCCTCTCCCACTTGAGTACTGCCCCAACCTTGGCTGGATCCACAGCCAAGCCATCCCCTGAAATCACATGGCCCAAGAAGGTCACCTGTCTCAACCAAAACTCGCACTTGCTGTATTTGGCATACAGCCTACGCCATCTCAAAGTGTCCAGAACCATTCGCAAGTGCTGTCCGTGCTGTGCTTGATCCCACGAGTAAACGAGCACGTCATCAATAAATACCACCACAAACTGATCTAGATACGGTCTGAACACCCGGTTCATCAAATCCATGAAGGCAGCGGGGGCGTTGGTTAGCCCAAATGACATGACCAAACACTCGTAGTGTCCGTACCGGGTGCGGAAAAATGTCTTGGAGACGTCGGTCTCCCTGATCTTCAACTGGTGGTAGCTTGATCTTAGATCTATCTTGGAGAACACCGTGGCACCTCATAACTGGTCAAACAAATCATCAATCCTCTGCAACGGATACCTGTTCTTGATGGTGACCCTGTTCAACTGTCTGTAGTCAACACAAAGGCGTAGGATATCATCCTTCTTCTTCACGAATAACACAGGGGCTCCCCACAGGGACTCACTGGGCCTCACAAAGCCCTTCTCCAATAGGTCCTGCATCTGTGACTTGAGCTTTCGCAGCTCAAGTGGTGCCATCCGGTATGGTGCCATAGAAATGGGGCTGGTCCCCGATACCAGTGAGATCTCAAACTCGATCTCACACTCAGGTGGTAGTCCTGGCAGCTCCTTTGGAAACACATCGGGGTACTCTCTGACCACCAGGATGCTCTGAAAGTCTGCCACGGGCCTAGGCTCTGCCACTACACAAGCTAGAAAGCCCTCACACCCTTGGCCCAAAAGTCTCGCTGCCCGAAATGCAGAAATGCACCTGAAACCTCCGTCCACCGGCTGTCTAAGAAACTCAAAGAAAGGCATCTCCGGTATGGAGAAGATGATCTTCCTCTCAAAATAGTCCACCAAGGCGTGGTAAGCGGACAACCAATCCATCCCCAGAATCACGCCAAAATCCTCCATCGGTATCACGATCAGGTCAGTGGGGAGGCTGTGTCCCCCAATACTGACCTCACAGTCTATGTAGACCTCCTCAGCTACAAATAGTTGACCACTCGGACCTCTGACACAAATGGATCCTCTAACAACACGCAGTCCTGTCCCAAACTGACAGCAAAACTCACAGCATCAAATGAGTATGTGGCGTCGGAATCAAAAAGTACGTAAACTAATATGCCAAAAACTGTAACCATACCTGCCACCACTGAACTTGATGCCCTGGCATCTCTGTGTGTCAGGGCATTGATATGCCCCTCAGCTCTCGGTGCAGAAGAAGCAGCCACACTCTGCGTCGAATAGGTAGCCGCTGGCCGGTACCCTCCCCGCGACTGCTATCTTCCCCCACGTGCCTGGGAGCCACGACCACCTTCTCGGCCTCCAGCGCTCGATGCGGGAGCATCTGCTGCACTCCAGCCCTAGACGGGCAGTCCCTCCTGATGTGGCTTAGCTGGCCACACTGGTAGTAGAGGGGAACTCGACTCCCTCCCTCGGTAGGTCCCTGCTGACGGCTGGGCGGAGGTCCAATGCTGATAGTTGGCCCCTGTCGGGGACCCTCAAAGGCTACTGTTGTGCCTCCTCTCTTGTCGGCCCTGTGAGTACTCTAGCTGGTAGGTTCTCTTCCGTCCGTTGTCGGTGTCTCGTGCGGCCGGGTTGGTCTCCTCGTACGTCATAGTTGCCTCCACCACTCTCGAGAAGGTGGGTAGCTTCAAGGGTTTGACATACCCCTGAATGGCAGGCCAAAGCCCTTCAGTGAATCTCCACAGGCGCTCCTCCTCAGTAGCTACAGCTGTCGCAGCAAAACATGATAGCTCCAGGAAGCGCATACGGTATGCGCTAATAGTCATCGTCCCCTGGCAGAGAGTGTGGAGCTCCTGCCTCCTCTTGTCCTGCCAAGTCTGCGGGAAGTACTGCTCACAGAAGAGGGTCACGAACTGGTCCCACGTCGGCTCTCCCCTTTCCTAGCCTCTGACTGCCCTCCACCACCTGTGTGCCGTACTCTCCAACTAATATGTGGCAAAGGCCATGCAGCACTCCGCAGGGGGGTGAAGGGTGTCAAATACCTTCTCAATCTGCTCTAGCCAGTCCTCTACCTCAGACGGGTCCTCATCCCCCTTGAAGGAGGGGGGCTTCAGCCTTCGGAACTGTCCAAAAAGCTCATAGTGCAGCTATAGTGGGGGAATAGGCATGCCTCCAGGCAGGGAGGGCTCGTGCTCAGAAGTGTCAGAGTGCGGTGGGGGCGGTGGAGGACCACCCCCTCCTCCTTGTCCAACGCTACGTCGGTCTCTCAGCCCCACAGAGGACTCCCCCTCCACCTCCCCAGGGAGAGGCGCCTGTGGAGGCGGGTGGAGCTCCTCTCATACTATGTCTCGTATCAACTGAGTGAGGTCCTAGGCTTGAATGCTCGGGAGAAGTGGTTGGTCAACTGGCACCTCAGGCTCGGCACGTACGCCCCTCCGACCTCGTCCACGGCCACGTCTGCGGCCCGCCTAAAAAACTCCATGTCGAGGCATCTCCTGCAAGGAGACGCGGAAGACAGAACAAAAAGAAGTCAATTCTAATGGACTTCAGCGAAAGAACTTAGAACAGATGTCAAGTGGTACGTTGTGGTGGTTACTCTAGTTACAAGCACGTAAATTGGTTATTCTCAAGCTAGTTGGCTCATTTCTCGGGACGACCTTACTCTGATACCATCTTGTTACTACCCGATTCCCGAATCTCTACAGGACACGAGACCGGCTCTACTAGACTAACCCTAAGACCCATTCGTCTAACAAGAAATAATCAAAAACCAGGAAAGTAAACCACATTCAGTATGCTAAGTAACTAACAGTAAAAGAGTGCAGCAGTAAAGGAAGTAAAAGCTGCTAACAGTACATATCACCACCACAATAGTAAAGCGGAAACAAAGTACGGAAACATAAACGGTAACAAGAGTCGGCACTCACTAACAAAAAGGAAGTATAAGGGCTCGACTGGGCCCAGCACCCTCTGCAGCCGGTGGCTCGGGTTGCTCAACTCTTGGACCTGTAAAGGGGTACGGGAAAAATGGAGTCAGCGAATGCTGAGTAGAGTGGTAACCAAACTAGCTAAAGCAGTAAAAGCTAACAAGTAATTTATCTTTTCCAATTATTTTATTTTACAAGTCATTCCTTTTCACCCATTGGTTTACTTTTCAGATCTCTTTCTTGATCTCGCATGTTCCTCATGGAACGATCTTGATTGCAGTCTTTTCGAAGAGTAGAAGGCACACGTGGGGCTCTTTTGGCTGGGAGAGTCCCCCGTGGTGATCCTACACCCAGTCAACCACCCCGAGGTCACGAACAGACGTAGCGGTGACTACAGCAAGTGCGATAAGCGCACGGGTAGCTATCCCGCACTGGCATGCGGTCAGTCGTTCCCGCTAGCGGGTACACCCAAAGTACAGCACGGAACAGTATAGGGCCTAGCCCTCTCAGTAACAGGGGTCTAGCCCCTTAGAACCAAACAGGGGTCTCGCCCCTCCACAGTCCGCGCACCCTCATCTGACTACCTCGGTTTACCCAGTGGGCCTAACAAGTCGGTGTAGGGTGGCTAGCTGAACCCCGAGCCCCATGAGGTGGCTAGCTCTCTCCCTACACTAGTAGCTTTCCCCGGTACAATGTACGCAAGGGCTAAAGAAGTGGGTGTAGAGTGGCCAATCCTAACCCTGGGTCCCAACCCAAGGGCGGCTAACTCCGCTCTACACTAAATAGGGGACAGTCTCTCTCCTTGGTACCAAGTACTCAAGGGCCAGCACAGTTCCCACTCACATTTCTAAATCCATTCCATTTGTCCACAGGAGCTCTACTCCTAATTCCCCGTAGGGTTCATGCTCATATTCACCATGTTGTTCCATACCAGGTTTCATCATTCATGTTTCCATTCTCATATTATACACATGCAGCTCGTATTTCCATCATTTAACATATACAACAAATAATGTCACAAGTAACTGTTTAACTAGCACAGGCATTTCATATTTCACGGGAAGCTCTGATTTATTAATAGGTAGTTATTTACATTTCTATTCATTCATTTAATACTGCAATCTTAAACATGCATTCAAACAGTGCAAGTACTTCTCGTC
The DNA here is from genome assembly GCA_037157565.1 of Thalassia testudinum. Lineage (NCBI taxonomy): Eukaryota > Viridiplantae > Streptophyta > Magnoliopsida > Alismatales > Hydrocharitaceae > Thalassia > Thalassia testudinum. Next base: position 37,306,756 of record JAZHRO010000067.1, read on the forward strand.
CTAGGATTCATGCCACATCCTAGGTTTCTAGTTATCCAATTTCACATATGCATTTATGATTTATAATTTAACAGGGGAAACTGATAACACCACGCAAGAGGGTAGTAATTAGGTTGAATATGGCCCATCTTTAGAATAAAAGGCACAACATAAAGTAGAATAGGAGCATGCATGCATCAAGTACCAAGATTGCTTATAAACTGCATTAATGGCCATTTGTGTGAAGCATGTGTCAAAGCAGGCCCCAGATGAGCAATCGGACCGCACGGATGGATTCAGAACGACGAATGGAGTCCAACGGACTCAAGATCGACTAAATCCGACATCCGGAGCTCCCACAATGGGCCCAAGAAATTCTAACCGTTGATCAGGAGATCAACGGCCCAGAAAGCGCCACGTCGCCCCGCCTCCACCGCTCGCACACCCTCAAGCCAGCCAAGGACGAATCTCGGCCGTTGATCTTTGATCGAACGGCCGAGATCCGCGCGCTCGCCCGCGGTCGCCGCGACAAAGCGCGGGCGTGGCGCAACGGCTAGCGCGCACGCCCGCATCGCAGCGACACGCGTTCGAATCGCGCGGAGCAGAAATCAAGCGCGAGCGAAGGGCGCGGCAAAATTGGGCCGCCCGATCAGTAGCGGGCGGCCAGGATCGTGCCACACGGCGCAATGACAGCTCCCGAGCGCCCACGCACGCGCGCACGCCAGGCGGAAACGCGTGTGCGCACGCACGCCCGAGGCGCGATCTCAGCGCGGGCGCAGGAGGATCTCAGCCGTCCGATCTTCGATCGAACGGCTCTCGTTCAACGTCCACGGATCGCGCATGGAGAGAGAGCGGGGCGGGCAGCTGACCGACGGCAGGAGGGCTTCACCGACGTATCTGGAAGCGGTTTTAGCGACGTTCTGGATGTCGCTAAAGCACATTCTACTTTTAGGAAGCCCTTAACTCTATTTAAACCCACTTCTACCACCATTCAAGGCATCCTCTCCCACTTGCAACTACTCCACTCCTCTCTTAGCTAGCTTTAGGCACTTTTGTAATCACCGGAGACGACGAGCCGCCGACGGAGCCTCCTCCACCGCCATGGCTGCCTCGTCGCTCTCCACACTCTCTCTCTACCTCTCTCTCTCTCTCTCTCTTTTAAGCTTTCATTTACTTTTGTTGAAGCATGTATTTAATGTTGTAAACCATGAACTATGAATGCATGTTTAATGAAATTATTTTCCGTTTAGTTGCCATTTTAATTTATGTTTAAAGTGCATGATCAAAACCAAGAGCTTTCTAACCCTAAACTCTCTCTCTATCTCTCGCTTTTCAAAATCGTCTCTTTCGCAAGCAAAACTCCGCCTTTTTCGTGACAACAAGTGGTAAACAAAATCCGATTTCCTTGCCTCCCTGAGACCGACACTCGGACTCACCTCCGTTTACTTCTTTCAAAACCGACGTACCAAGTGCAACTATAACGACACCCCTTAACACACACGCACTACGGCACGTCAGTTTTTGGCGCCGTTGCCGGGGAGGCAACGGATTTGTTTTATCACCTCCATTCCACATTCATTCTCACATCGTCTAATGCCCTATTTTCCTTTTTACTTGACGGTTGCAGGAATTCGGCGCATGGACGGCGAAGCGACGCATTCCACGACGGTAGCAAGGGAGTAGGCACCTCGAGGACCGATAGTGAGTACCCTCTCTCTCATTGTTTGCTTGCGTGAAAAAGCTAAAAGAAAATCATAAAAACTGAAAAAAATTGGCGTGGTGAATGATTGCTTGACCCACATTCTTAACACATCACCCTACAAAAAAATGTACACTCTAATATGCTGAATAAATCCTTGGAGTGTTCTTTTCTTTTTCTCTTGAGTGGTGTTTGCGAAGCCACCGTGAGTTGACCTGGGCCGCACCACTCAACCCTAAAATTGACTCATCTAATAGAAGCTGCACGATTATCAGGATGAGTACACTAGGGTTTTAGAGCCTCTACAAAAGAAAAGGAAATCTACTTTCACCAAGTTGTGTGCAGAACTTGACGTGCCCACTGAAACTTGTTTGAAAATATTAAGACACGTCAACCCTAAAAATGTACTAAAGTAAGGATGAAACACTAAAAGACACCACATCTTAACAAATCCTTTCTTGAAAATCATGTTTTGCTAGAAGCACACACTTTGAAAGTGAAAAATTAAGAGGCACCACCCCAATCAACGCCTCATCACATCACCCTAAGCACAAGCACTATCCTAACCCTCTAAAACTGAGTAGACGTGCCCTAAGCAGGACTGAGTTAAGTCTCAAAAGGCGAGGTTTTGTTTGCTAGGCACTTGGCTTTCATTCCCTTGGTAGAATCTGGTGACTAGGCCGCAGGGCTGTGTCAAACGATCGCGGTTGTGGGGTCTATGGAACCGGAGGCGCAAGCCAAAGGAAGAACCTTTCCTGCAATCCCTTCGTAATCAACTTGGCCAGATTAGCCTTGGGAAGGGGAGTCCAGTGCTTACGGACTTAATCACCCTTTGTGAGATTTCTAGGTCTCCTAAGGAATACACCATAAGGATTAGGCTTGCGTGCTTGATTGAAACACATTTCTCGCATCTGTCGCCCTCCGCATCCCCTGTTCTTCTCTAGTGTATGCACGGGAGGCGCTCACTGCATCCCGAATTGTGTGTTTTAGGGCAGGAATCTAGGCGACGTAATTCTGTTGAAAACATGGCTGAACCTAGGGTAGATGAGGTCGAAGATCAACCCCCACCTGATGCTATGGCCATCATCCAAGCTCAAATCAATGCTAACCATCGGCTGCAGCAACAACAAATCCAAACCATCATGCAAGCCATACAACAGTTACAGAACCCACCAGAACAACCACCACCACCTTTCCAAAACATGCCAAGGCAACCACCACTTGATTTACCGCCATTTCAGGACCAGCCAAGACCCCTCCGTGATTTCTATAACCCTTCTTCCATTAGAGTCGAGCCACACCTTAGGATCCCCGAAGGGGGAGATGATTTTGAGCTAAAACCTAATGTATTAAGTCTAATCCAGAGCCACTTTCATGGAAGCTCAAATGAAGACCCCTTTCAGCACTTAGAAGATCTCGATCGCATAGCAAGAACAGTAAAACCTAGGAACATTAGCCTTGACATTGTTCTAATCAAGATCCCTTTCTCATTAAGAGACTAGGCTTCTCATTGGCTTAGAACCCTAGGTAGACCCATCACCACCTGGGAAGAATTGAGGCATGCATTTTTAAAGAAATTCTTCCCCATAGGAAAGACCAATGCCCTCAGAAGAGCTATCACTACCTTCACACTCCAGGGTGGGGAACAATTTCATGAGGCGTGGGAAAGATTCAATGAACTTTTGAGGAAATGCCCACACCACGAAGTTCCAAGGTGGCAATTGGCCCAGATCTTCTACCACGGTCTAGACAGTAACCTACGGAACTTCGTCGATGCCTCATGCGGGGGAAACTTCCTAAACAAAGACGAGGAGAGCACGTTTGAGCTCTTTGAGTCTATGAGCGAGAATTCGCTCAACAATGCCTCCATGAACCAGTTTAACAGGTCCAGTCAACCCCGTGGCGGGATTTATGAGGTGCAAGCAAATTTTGGAATGGTTGACATGGACATCATTGCCAAAAAGTTGGATTGAGTGGAATTGGTGGACAAAAAGATTGATGAGCTTCTAAACCAGACCAGGAACCCCTTGCAGACTTTCTCCCTAGCAAAGGGAGCACATAATGTTGACCTGGTCCAACCCTTCACCCAACTGAACTTGGAACAACCCCCAACCACGTTCCCAGGAGGGACCTTTGCTCCCTCGACCCTTGATTACTCCCTTCCCTCTTCATCAACTTCAGCTATTTTAGAAGATGTGCAAGCTATCCAAGGTTATGCAAAACCTGACCCTTTCTCCAACACTTACAACACTGGCTGGCGTAATCACCCCAACTTTGGTTGGACAAACCAGAAACCACCGCAATTCCAAAACCAGCCCAGGCCAAACCAGCAGCCACACTTGCCCCCGTATCAGCAAGGACCACCAGTTAGACCCCAATATAACCAGAATAGGGCGGGCCCTTCCCCACAAAACCAAATGGATACCTTAATAAAGATGATGGCTGACATGAACCGGAAACATCAGGAAGAAATGGCCTTGGTAAAGGGGCAGTTAAGCCAACTCTTGGACTGTAAACAGCAAGGATCTCTACCTTCCCAACCGCAACCGAACCCGCGAAACATAATTAACAGAGGCCCCAATTCGCAAGGGTTCCAAGGCAACCCCGGGCAGGCTCATATGGTCCAGCCGGCCCCACAAACACCTCCTGGGTTTGGCGCTTCTTCATCCTAGTCTTCTCAAGGATCACCCCATGGCCCCAATGCCTCTGCGAATGCGGTGACCTTGAGAAGCGGCACCAAAACCCAGGATCCCAAATGGCCGACTCTCCCCGAGACTTTACTTGCTGAGATACCCGACTTAGAAGAAGCACCAACCAAGGACCCAGACATGGAACCAATTCAGACACCCTATCCTGAGGCCTTGGAAACAATCAAGAGAAAGACGAATACTGTGGAAACTGAGGAGCTGTTGGAAATTTTTAAACAAGTACAGATTAATATTTCGCTCCTAGAAGCGGTCAAACACATCCCCGCTTACGCCAAGTTCTTAAAGGATGCCTGTACACCCAAGCGTAAGCCGAGACCTCAAGCACCTAGGAAGGTTGTACTCTCTGAGCAAGCCAGTTCCGTGATATCAAGCAACCTTTCACTCAAACGAACTGACCCAGGAGCACCCCTGATTTCCTGCAACATCAGGGACATGACATTTGATAGAGCGCTCCTGGACCTAGGTGCTTCTATCAACCTAATTCCCACAACCTTGTACCACCAATTTGGTTTTGGGGAGCTGGCACCAACCCCTGTCACCATCCAGCTGGCGGATTGATCAGTGAAAACCCCGAAGGGGGTTGTTGAGGACGTGATTGTACGGGTCAAGGACTTCTATTTCCCAGTCGACTTTTTGGTGCTCGACATGGAAGTCCCTGAAAAATTACAGAACGCACCCATAATCTTAGGCAGACCTTTCTTAGCTACGGCTAAAGCAAACATCGATTGCGACACGGGATGTATGGAAATCGCCTTCGGAGACAGGAAAATGCAATTGGATATCTTCCGGGCAACAAAGTCTTTTGATTGTGATTACATTGAGGAACATGATCCCGTGGAAACTTTAATCGAGGAATGCCTTACCCTCAGTTCTGTCTCAGACCACCAAACCCGTAGTTTTGACCCGTCACCATCATTACCTGTGGACCTCTGTAAGGCTGAGTATCATCACATGACACCATTTGAAGAAATCGATGTTGATCAACTACCGCCCTTTCCATTCCCATCGACTGTGGTCCCACCCGCACCTGAACTTAAACCATTGCCCGAGAATCTCAAGTACGTCTTCTTGGGACCTGACCAGACCTTCCCAGTGATTATTAATTCCCATCTAACCAAGGATCAGGAACTAAGGTTGACTGCAACTCTTTGAGAACATCGGGCCGCCATTGGTTGGACCATCTCAGATCTAAGAGGAATTAGCCCCACCTATTGCACCCACAAGATTTACTTGGAAGATGGGGCCCGACCTTCCCGCCAGATGTAGAGACGGTTAAACCCTAACATGCGGGAGGTCGTTAAAAAAGAAATTATCAAGTGGCTTGACGCCGACATCATTTACTGAGCCCCACTCAAGTGGTTCCAAAGAAGGCTGGGCTCACCGTTGTTACTAATGATCATGGCGAATCCATCCCCACCCGCACCACCACTGCATGGCGGGTGTGTATTGATTATAGGAAGCTTAATGAAGCCACTAAGAAGGACCACTTCCCCTTGCCATTCATTGACCAAATCCTTGAAAGATTGGCAGGGTAGAAGTATTTTTGCTTCCTGGATGGATATTCAGGATATAACCAAGTCGCAATTGCTCCGAAAGATCAGGAAAAGACCACATTCACTTGCCCGTATGGCACGTTTGCATTCCGTCGAATGCCGTTCGGGTTATGCAACGCACCCGCGACCTTCTAGCGTTGCATGCTAGCCATTTTTTCAGAAATGGTGAGTGAATACTTGGAGGTCTTTATGGATGATTTCTCTATATTCGGGAATTCATTCGACCATTGTTTGAGAAACTTGGAGAAAATCCTGAAACGATGTATCGAGGTTAACTTGGTGTTAAGTTGGGAAAAGAGCCATTTTATGGTTCAAGAAGGAATTGTCCTCGGACACGTCGTTTCGCATAGGGGCATCGAGGTAGATCGAGCTAAGGTTGATTTAATTTCCAAACTTCCTCCACCTAGTTCGGTCCGGCAGATTCGCTCTTTCCTAGGACATGTTGGCTTCTACCGAAGGTTCATCAAAGACTTTTCCAAACTTTCCAAACCCTTGACCGACCTTCTAGCCAACGACGCCACTTTCCACATGTCTCCCGATTGCATCCAGGCTTATCATACCCTCCGGGACTTAGTCTCCACCGCACCTGTACTTCAACCCCTAGACTGGTCTCAGGATTTTGAGATTATGTGTGACGCATCAGATTTTGCCATAGGCGCTGTCCTGGGACAAAGGCAAGACAAGAAGCCCGTGGTGATCTACTACGCGAGCAAAACGTTGGACGAGGCCCAACGTAATTATACGGTCACAGAAAAAGAGTTTCTCACTGTAGTCTTTGGATTGGAAAAATTTCGATCATACTTGCTGGGATCCCACGTGACTATCTACACCGATCATTCAGCCATCCGGCACCTGTTGGCCAAAAAGGACGCAAAACCCAGGCTCATCAGATGGATTCTGCTTTTGCAGGAATTTGACCTGGAAATCCGAGACAAGGCCGGATCGAAAAATGTGGTGGCTGACCACCTGTCAAGACTTCATCCAGACCACATTGGACCCTCCCTACCTCTATCTGATACCTTCCCTGATGAACACATCCTAGCCGTGCAAGACAAGAAAATGCCATGGTATGCTGACTATGTCAACTACCTGGTTATAGGACAAACCCCGCACAGCTGGTCTAGACAGCAATGGGACAGGTTCTTGGCTGAGGCCAAGCACTATTTCTGGGATGATCCCATGCTGTTTTGCCTCTGTCCTGATCAGATCATCAGGAGGTGCCTCCCCGAAGACGAAGTTCAGAGTGTGCTTTCCTTTTGTCATGACCAAGCGTGTGGCGGCCATTTCTCTGGCAAGAAAACAGCTGTAAAAGTTTTGCAGTCTGGATTTTATTGGCCGTCCCTATTCAAGGATGCACACATCTTTGCCAAGACTTGCTCACGATGCCAAACACTAGGGACCATGACCAAAAAAGATATGATGCCCCTTCAGCCCATTTTGATTGTCGAAATTTTCGACATTTGGGGTATCGATTTTATGGGCCCCTTTCCACCATCCAACGGCTTCAAGTACATCTTGGTCTCGGTAGACTATGTTTCCGAATGGATTGAAGCCGTCGCCACCCGACAATGCGATCACAAGACGGTCATGGACTTTGTAAAGAAGAATATCTTCTCCCGGTTTTGAATACCCAAGGCCATGATCAGTGATGGTGGAAGCCATTTTATCCATTCCCAGTTCCGTGCCCTACTTAGAAAATACGGGGTAAACCACCGCATTGCCACCCTGTATCATCCACAAACAAATGGGTAGACTGAGGTCTCAAACAGACAAATCAAGAACATTTTACAGAAGACTGTGAGACCTGACAGGAAAGACTGGTCCACACGACTTGATGATGCCCTGTGGGCATACAGGACTGCTTTTAAGACCCCGATAGGCATGTCACCTTACCGCTTGGTCTTTGGCAAAGCTTGCCATCTCCCTGTCGAATTGGAACACCGGGCTTACTGGGCTGTTAAGCAATGTAACATGGATCCCCAGTTAGCTGGTGCGTAAAGGACTCTTCAATTATCTGAGCTTAAAGAAATTCGTCGGGACGCCTTTGACAATAGTCGGCTATATAAGGAGAAAATGAAAGTCGTCCACGACCGACTCATTCATAGGAAAACCTTTGAGCCAAACCAACAAGTCTGGCTATTTGATGCACGCCTGAAACTCTTCCCAGGGAAACTTAGGTCCAAATGGATAGGACCATTTCGGGTGGTCAAACCCTATTCCAATGGGGCAATCGAAATCGCCGATCTTAATACCGGGCACACCTTTACAGTCAATGGTCAAAGATTGAAGCATTTCCTGGCCCAGGTACCCCCCAAGGAAAGTGTCACCCTTGTTGAGGGCTGACACCAAGCACCGCCCAGCTGGAGGCGTTAAACTCAGCGCTTCCTGGGAGGCAACCCAGCGGATTCAGACTGATCTGGTAGTTTACGTCACTCAGGTACTATCTTTTTGAACCCTTCTGCATCCATGCATCTGCCAATGAGGACATTGTCCAACTTAAGCATGGGGGGGATGGTAAATTGCATAATCCTGAGCTTAATTAATCAGTCTGAATGAATAAATTAATTGATTAAAAAAAAAATTTGAATTTAGGAAGAAAAACTTAGGCATTAGAAACTTGTCAATAGTGGAAAATAATACAAAAAGAACTTAAACACTTAGACTTTTCAGGCCTTCAGGCTTAATCAGCCCTGGTGTCCGTTAAAATATGGATTTAGCAGCGAATCCTTGCAACTTTAAGCTATTCTAATTCACCTAATAAATAAGGTAATAAGTATACGACTTATCAACTCACCCTCTAACTCAGGAAAACTTTGAGTCTAAGCATCTACACACATTTTTGCACAGACTCACTTCTCGGAGATTTTGACAGAAATTGGGTAGCTAATGAACTCTCCAGGGTGGTATGGCTGGCAAGTTGTCGTGGGTAATAGCCCATTGGCAGGTTGTCCAGAACCCAGCCACAGGTCATTTCTTTTTCGCTGCCTCTAGGTACATTTGCGATTAGGGAAGCCACCTACGAAAAAAAAAAAAAAAAAACCACACTTCACCGCACAAGTATGGCTGGCAAGTGATCGTGGGTAACAGCCCATTGGTCGGTTGTCCAGAGCCCAGCTCAATAATTGCATAAAAAAAGACCAAAACACCTAAGGACGAAGCGGGGAAGTAGTACAAGCCGGTGAGATATACACTGGAAAATCCTTGTGTTGACCCCAAGTAAAATGAACGTAGGGAGAAAGCTACCAATCGAACAAATACACCTTCAGGCAAAAATTTATTTTCTTTTCCGGTCACCTAGAGGCGTAGAAACTCGAAGTCTGTCTCAATTACCGTTAAGTGAGTCTATCACAACATTCACACCAAGATGCTTAGCACTTAGGATTTTGACCGAGTTTTGGGTGGGTTGGGTAGCCGTAAAAAGTTACCAACCCACACTGAATTCCGAAAATTCTAAAAAGACATATATAGATATATACGTATACATATGTATAGTTATATATAAAAAGCAAGGATTCGGGCGATTCGTATTTTGGCAGACACCCGGGCGCTGCTTAGTCTTTGTAGATTAAGATCTTCGTATATTTCCTCTTATTGACAAGTAACGAAGTGCCTAAGCAATTACTTCTTGAATTTTCCAAAGAAATAAAGGCTAGAATAAACCTTGCTAGGGACTATCAAGGAGTAAGCATGGGGGTATGATAACACCACACAAGGGGGTAGTAATTAGGTTGAATATGGCCCATCTTTAGAATAAAAGGCACAACATAAAGTAGAATAGGAGCATTGCATGCATCAAGTACCAAGATTGCTTATAAACTGCATTAATGGCCATTTGTGTGAAGCATGTGTCAAAGCAGGCCCCAGATGAGCAATCAAACCGCACGGATGGATTCAGAACGACGAACGGAGTCCAACGGACTCAAGATCGGCCAAATCCGACATCCAGAGCTCCCATAATGGGCCCAAGAAATTCTGACCGTTGATCTAGAGATCAACGGTCCAGAAAGCACCACGTCGTCCCGCCCCCACCGCTCGCACACCCTCAAGTCAGCCAAGGACGAATCTCGGCCGTTGATCTTCGATCGAACGGCCGAGATCCGCGCGCTCGCCCGCGGTCTCCGCGACAAAGTGCGGGCGTGGCGCAACGGCTAGCGCGCACGCCCGCATCGCAGCGACGCACGTTCGAATCGCGCGGAGCAGAAATCAAGCGCGAGCGAAGGGCGCGGCAAAATTGGGCCCCCCGATCAGCAGCGGGCGGCCAGGATCGCGCCACGCGGCGCGATGACAACTCTCGAGCGCCCACGCGCGCGCGCACGCTGGGTGGAAATGCGCGCGCGCACACGCGCCCGAGGCGCGATCTCAGTGCGGGCGCAGGAGGATCTCAGCCATCCGATCTTCGATCGGACGGCTCTCGTTCAACGTCCACGGATCGCGCATGGAGAGAGAGTGGGGCGGGCAGCTGACTGGCGGCAGGAGGGCTTCACCGACGTATCTGGAAGCGGTTTTAGCGACGTTCTGGATGTCGCTAAAGCACATTCTTCTTTTAGGAAGCCCTTAACTCTATTTAAACCCCCTTCTACCACCATTCAAGGCATCCTCTCCCACTTGCAACTACTCCACTCCTCTCTTAGCTAGCTTTTGGCACTTTTGTAATCACCGGAGACGACGAGTCGCCGACGGAGCCTCCTCCACCGTCGTGGCTGCCTCGTCGCTCTCCACACTCTCTCTCTACCTCTCTCTCTCTCTCTTTTAAGCTTTCATTTACTTTTGTTGAAGCATGTATTTAATGTTGTAAACCATGAACTATGAATGCATGTTTAATGAAATTATTTTCCGTTTAGTCGCCATTTTAATTTTTGTTTAATGTGCATGATCAAAACCAAGAGCTTTCTAACCCTAAACTCTCTCTCTATCTCTCGCTTTTCAAAATCGTCTCTTTCGCAAGCAAAACTCTGCCTTTTTCGTGACAACAAGTGGTAAACAAAATCTGATTTCCACGCCTCCCTGAGACCGACACTCGGACTCACCTCCGTTTACTTCTTTCAAAACTGACGTACCAAGTGCAACTATAATGACACCCCTTAACACACACGCACTACGGCATGTCATAAACCACTCTACCAGACAACCCGGGAGTACTAGGGGCTCGAACGGTAGGCTCACGTGCCTCTCCAACCCCAAATGCGCAACAGATAGAAGTCCTATAACAAGGAACATACTACAACTAAATGTTTAGAATAGTATAAAAGGCCTTCTAACATGTAGAGGAACTCGCAAAGAATCCACAGATATCTTGTTTGCGTAAAACAGACCTCAAACGGACCCTAAACAGGTCAAAAACAGAATTGCAAACCTAATTAGACATCTGGCACAAGGTCCAGACGTCTTAAAAGTAACTAGAGTCTCACCTCAAGTTCCTGCATCGACTTCAGACGTCCAGAACCCCTATATGACCATCTGGACCCAACTCCAGATGTCCGACCTCTCCTCCAGTCATTTGGGAGTGCTTCCAGTCGTCTGGTAAGCTTTCTAGATGTCCGAAATGCGTGGGAGGGCATGCCTCGCACCTTCCCGAAGCTATCCCTACATGCGACAGGCGAATCACCTATATTTAGCCACGTAGATAGTAGCTGCGGTGCGGCCTGCATGGTCGTAACCACAAGAGGAACGTACCTTCACGAAGTTTTGCTTTCAGACGTCTGGTGTCGTCACCAGACGTCCAACCCATCGTCTGGACTGCACGCCAGACGTCTAATTCTGGGAAAATCCCAGAATCAGAATGACCTCCTACTCCTCCTTGCCGCGCACAGTCGCGGCCCCTCCTCCTCGTCTGTAGCAAGGTGTCGGGGACATCTCCCCCGACGTGCTCCTCCTCCCGCACGTGTTGCTCCGGTGATGTGTTGTCCAGCGAGCTCCCACGAGCTCACAGACACAAGCTCTTCCTCCTCTCTTCATGCCGCCTCTCCTCCTCGTTGCTCGCTCTCGCGCTCTCTCTTGCGCTCGCCCCTCTCACTACAGTGGAGAGGAAGGAAGGAAGGTGGTTGTGGTGGGGTGGGGAAGAGAGGAAGGGGGGAGAGGGGTCTTATATAAGGGTGCGCTAGGGTTCTGCGGGGAAGAAAGAAGAGAGAGAAGAGAGGAAAAAGGGTAGCTTGCGTGCAGCCAGCACGCAGACGCGAAGCTACGTACAAATTTTCAATTTCCAAACGTCTGGGAAAGGGTCCAGACGTCTGACCAGACGTCTGACTGACAGTCCAGACGTCTTAAAGGGCTCAGAACAGAACGAGTCTTTACATACACTTTTCAACTTCCGATGTGGGACTAATAGTCCCGCTCTCTTTTCTACGCTTGCCTGTGTTCACCTATGCTCCAACACTTGATTCAGCTTCAAATTGCAATCAACTCAAAGCTTCATCTACTAAGGTTAAGCTCTAGATCAACAATCCTATCATTCCTTTTCTGATTCCACACTTTACTTTGCTGATTGGATCACCATAGCACCTCTGAATCATCATCCAAAAATGGCTTTGTGCCATGGGTATAGAACATTAGCAGCTTCTCAAGTAAAGCTTGTAATCTCTGGAATTAGGCATGTTCTCTCTCTCTCACTCTCACCTAAGGTTCTCTCAGAGTGCCTACAACTATTCCGTATCTTCAGGATTTGAATAGAGGAAGAAGAAAGAATCGGAAGCTTAAAGAGCTTCAAGACTTTGCGCTGCTCCTTAGAGTAGTCGGTTCAAAGGTTCAAACAGCCTAGTCAAATGATTAAACCCTCTAGAAATGTTCTAAATGGATTTAGGAGATTGAAAACTAGTAATCTAAGCTAATTTAAGCTCAAAATCTCAATATAAACTCAGTGAAGCTCACTGAGGTTCATTTTCTACCCAAACTATGAAGGAAATTAAACTATCCTAAAACAACATCAAACCTTGCTAAAATAATCCTAACTAACTCCTAACAACCTAAGGAACTCAAATCATCCATTAAAATTGAGTTTAGAAGCTTAGAGCTCTTGAACAACCTCATGTTGACCAATTTGAGCTCAAAAGTTGACTTTGAGTTCTAAGGAAATTTAGCCTCGAATAGTAGACTGGATCAACTCTATAACTCCTTAGGAACATGTTTGACTCATCAAAATGGAGGTTTGACTACTAGAATATGAATCTCAAGTTTGTCACCTAGGATTCAAGTGGGATCTGGTCGACAGACTAAGTCAAGAATCTGACAACTTAAATGAGGTCTGATATGAATTCCCTAAGTCCTAAGGATGATAAAGGACCTATTGCCAGAGTTTGATATCACATGATTAAACTTCCTCAGCTTTGCCGGAGCTGTGGAAGACGATGATCATTAGAGTAGCAAAAGCATTAAAATAAGAAATAGAAGAGTGAATCATAATCAGTTTGACAAGGATTGATGATCTAGAGCTTCATGCAAAGTTTCAAGCTCTAAACCTCAAAATTTATATCGCCGAAGCTTGGTAGTGCTCCGATGATAATTGGATTCTGTATGCCAAAGTGCAAAACTCCATGAAATTGAACAAGAGATAGATCAAAAGATTCCTGATGATCTCAAGATCATCAAGAACACATTAATTGGCTTGATTAACAAATGAATCAAAGATATTAACCTGAATTGCTCAAAAAGACATCTTGAGTTCACTAGAACTTAAGAAAGGACTCTCGCTCAATTGAGTGAGGCATTTCACTCTGCATGTCACTGCGATAGTGTATGGTGGATGAATTAGGTGGAAGAACACTCCTGATCTTCGCCATTGACAGCGGAGGTCAGGAGGTGGGGTGGAATTAGGCATTTAATGATGGACTAATTAAGGTCATATAATTTGGAAAATGGCCCTAATAGTGTAATGGAGTCGGAGGATTGATTTGGATGTGGAATTATTTCTAAAGCTCCACCATAGACAACGAAAGTTCCAGGTGAAGGTGAATTGTGGATTAGGTGATAGATGACTAATTAGGGAAATTAAGAAGTGAAATGTGTTTTTGAAGAGGTTAGGAAGGTGATTAGGAGGTGAACAAAGCAAATGAAGGTCCGATGAGGCCGAAAATGGTTCGCCTGAGTCAGAGAAGAAGGTGAGAAATCAAAGTTATCTTATGCCTACTCCTAAGAATTACTTGCTTAAAATGATCCTAAGAACTATGCCTAACTATTTTGCATGTACTTGATGAAATGGTGAGGGATTCCACCATTGGCAAGGTGGAGATAGGAAGAAATTAGAGGGAGAGAACAACAGACGTTCGACGAGAAAGGAAAGTGGAGAGAGAGAGAGGATTTGAGTGCTCCTTTATTCTGTCACAGCGTTAGAGAGGAAGAGGGGGTGAGAGAGACAAGTAGCTCCGAAGGAGTTGCTTCGATAGGGAGGTGACACTACAACAAAGAAGGGTTTTGGTCAAGGTTAAAAATCGTCACCAAAGGGTTTATAACCGTTACCAATTAGTGTCAGCAAAAGTTGCGTTGCGAAAGGATCTTTTGTGACGGTTCCACCCAAAACCATCACCAAAGGATTTGGTGATGGTTCCACCAAGAACTGTCACCAAAGGCAGAGATATTTGGTGATGGTTCCATCCAAAACTGTCACCAAAGCTTGAGACTTTGGTGACGATTCCACCCAAAACTATCACCAAAGTCCCCACTGTAGCTAGGTTCCACAGCTTTGGTCATGGTTATAAACAATGACCAAAGGATTTGGTGACGGTTTCACCAAGAATCGTCACCAAAGGCGGAGATATTTGGTGACGGTTCCACACAAAACCATCACCAAAGCCCTCACCGTAGCTAGGTTCCACACCTTTGGTCATGGTTATAAACGGTGACCAAAGACGTTTAGTCATAGTTGTAGAACTGTGACCAAAGAGAAAGCTTTGGTCATGGTTCCTTAACCGTCACCAAAGGTGCCACCATCACCAAAGGCTACCTTTGGTCATGGCCAATAAATCGTGACCAAAGGTCTCTTAAAACAAAAATATTAATCCCATTAGATTCTTGTTTATCTTGTTGTGGCCATAGATCAACTTCATCACTTACACATGAGTAAAATCCTTAAAAGTATTCTAGAGATCATGTCACCAACTTAAATGCCAAGAAATTTCAAGAGAATCTTATTTCAATTCTTTTATTTTTGCATCATTAACCAAAACTTGGATGCGAACAAGTAAAATTGCTGCAAACATGGATGTGAACAAGCAAAATTGCTGCATATATGATTGATACAAGAGCTTAGTTTTAGAGTAAAATAACCAAGAACCACAGTGTGATACATGTATGAGAGGGAATTTGACAAAAAATGTTGCATTGAGGCACTCACAGGAATTTAACATGCAATGCCAATGACATTTTCAAGCGAATGTTCTAGGTATAAAAATTATGAACCCTGGCAAAGTAGGCATTCTACCTGTTGGTTTGCATGTACATCAGTCTAAGATCCCAAAGATGCAGTGACATTCTCAAATGGGGCAACCTTCTCAAAAATAGAATGCGGCATTAGTTCTGTTTGAGCTTATCTCAAGGGATCTGACAAAAGGGCTAGGGAATTGAATCAGCTCAATTGATATTTCTATATGAGCTTAGAAACTATATAAGAAAAAGAAGGTCATATTATCTAAAATTTTGAAGGCATGCATTTAAGCGTACAAGCTACTTAGTACTAAGTATTAAACCGAGTAAAGAAAACATTCACACAGCAAGAATAAAATTCACCAAACGTACTGATTTTTCATTCAAAAATTATGAAATTAGCATGGAACATTGTGTATTAGTTCACCTACCATCATGCCCAATTTTGTAGCCATTATAATAATATATTACAAGATAGAAAAGAAATTTCACCTTCTAACTTCATGCTGAAAACTTAGAATAGTATTCAAATAGAGAGTCTTATTCAAATTTTATAGGCATTAGAAAATTCTATAGAATTTTAAGTATAAACCACATCACTACAGAAAGCTACACACCAAATTTCATATCAAAATGTCAAGCCAAAAATTCTGAAAAATTCACTGAAGTATCGTTCAAAATTTTGACAAAAATCTAAAAAGATAAACTAAAAGTCCTATAACTTCTAATAGACAAAGAGTTTTGATTTGAAATTTTAGAGTGCAGTCAACAAACTTAAACTACAACTGGGAAAATTTTTGGTGATTTTTGGAAGTAAAATAGAACACGAAAGTGGAAACCAAATAACTAATTCAGATTTCAATTAGCAGCACATTGTCATTCATCAAAACACTAATTCACAAGTTAAAATTCGGTCAGAAGAGACTATTGGAAACATTAACTAACATCTAAAAGAAATCACAATAGCAAGGTTTCACTGCAAAGTTTTCATAGCAAACAAAATCAAAGTGAAAGTGGAGAAGAATGCGATGGATGAGGGTGGTGCCGTCGATACCAGCAATAGAGAGAGGAAGCCAAGCAGCAGGAGGGGTTGAAGAAGCACATAGTTGAAGAGACTAGTAGCGGTTGTTGCAATTGCAGAGGTGAGGAGAGGCCATCAGGGAGAGGTGGTGGTGGTTATTATGGCTGCTGGGTTATTGATGTGTAAGGGACAAGAGATTGCCATGGAAGACAGTAGAAATAAAATACCAGATGATTGATATGGAAGATAGAACTAATGGAAGAAGTTTGAAGTGGTTGCTCAGGCATAGGAAAAGAATGGTAAATGGCACTTTCAGGTAGAAGAAAAATGCATAGAGGAATAATTTAGGTAAATGGCACTTCTATGCTGCCTCAGGTTACAAAAAGATCAAAGGAAATCTTAGATGCAAGCATAATTTAGGGACGACAACATTTGATTTCAGATGAGATGTGTGCAAGCTGACTAATACACCATTTCCAATACTTAGTATTCTCAAGTCAAATTGAAGCAACCAACAGAAGGGACTGGAGCAGTTGGTGAAATTTCTATAGATGGTGAAATTTCTATCTTATTTTACAAGAATATACTTAATGTAGAACCAACCAACATTTGTCAGAAAAAATTGAATATGTAACTTTCATCAAAATCTTATTATGCCAAAAAAAGGAATATTTAAGGGATCAATAGTCAAAATAAAAATCAAACCTTGCCATAGCATAATTAGCCAATGAGGATATAAAAATATAGGAACATTACTAGAAGAAATAAATTTTGGTGATTGACCTATAATCTGCATATTGTATTCATTAACTAAATTTTGGGAGCTTCAAGCAAGAACGCAAATTATGTGAAGGATAGATGCAAGCAGAACTCATCATTAAAATGCGAAGTACTTTGATCAGCAAGGACGTGAAATGTGTGCAGAAGCCAATAAGTACTTTGATGCAGAAGCTGACAGCTTTGTGTACCTTCGTTGTATATTTTGCCTCTGCAAATGCCTCTGCAAGTTGAGTAGCATCTGTGTTGGATGTTACACCTACAAGTTCAAATATTTGAGATATTAGAGCTCATGATCTAATTGCCTTGAATGTTTTTATTTTCTACTTACCCCCAACTATAACTAGACCATCCAACTTCAAGGCTTTACAAGTGGCCAATGTAGCATTCACTTGTTCTGTTGTCCTTATTTGATCTTTTGTGCGTCCAAGCATGTCGAACCCACCTTCATAGGCATTCATAGCATGTCTGTTATGAGGGAATGTGGCCCTGTATATTAACAATGAATGCAACTAGACATCCTGATAAGTGTAGCACCTTGATTTTTGTAGGAGGAAAGCAACTCTTCAATGATCTCAATGTTTTTCTGCTTAAATAACCTCTCAGTGCCACCTATTTTCACATAAGAATATTGGATGAATCTGGTTTAATATATATATATGAGCTAATCGCCGATCTTGTTCAAACATTGGTTTAAATTCCGTTCGTATGATTGGCCTTCCTCGGAAATCAAATGCTGAAAAACAATCTTCCACATTTTCGTTGTTCTATCTATCATCATTCCTTTCCAATTGATTGAATCGATTATCTGGACCATCCATATACGTCGCACAAAAGTTGATGCATTCTTCTACAAGATACCTTTCGACAATTGAACCTTTTGGCTTAGTCTTATTGAAGACGTAGTCTTTCAATTTTTTCAAGAAGCACTCAACTGGATACATCCACCTATATTGAACTAGTCCAGCAATCCTTGCTTCATTGGCTAGGTGGAGTATAAGATGTACCATGACATCGAAAAATGCAGGAGGGAAAATCTGCTCCATCTTGCATAATGTGATCACAATTTACTTATCCCAATAGTCTAACAATTGAGAATTCAATGTCTTTGAACATATAACCTTGAAGAATCGGCTTATCTCCATCATAGAGTCAACCACTGGTTGAGGAAGCACTCCATGAATTGATAATAGGAACAAGATTTGCATATAAACATAGCAATCATGGCTCTTTAACCCACTTACCATCTTCAATGCTTCATTTACACATGTAGAAAGTTGTGACGAGAATCCATCTGAAACCTTGATAGTTTTTAGAAAAGATAATATCTTCAGTCGTTGCTCATCCTTCAAAGTATATAATGCCTTAGGAAAGTCATAACTGCCATCATCTTTATGATTTACGTGCAATTCAGGACAAATGCCCAACATCTTTAAATCATTATGGATCTTCAATGTGTCTTTTGGACTATCCGTTAAGTTTAGCATATCTAAAATGTTATCCATAACATTCTTCTTGATATACATCACATCAACATTGTGACGAACTATGAGATCTTGCCAATAAGGGAGCTCTATGAAGAATATGCTCTTCTTTTTAAATCCAGAATTACGTAAATCTTTAAGATCTTTCTAAAACAGACGACCCAATTGGATATTACCAATCTGTTGTAACTTCTTCATTATTTTGTATCCTGACAACCTGATTGTATCTGTTAGAAAATTTCTTGGATTCTTGGATGAATAGCGGCATGGTTTACCATCAAATTTGTCTTTAAACTTAGATTATCGCCATCTATGTTCAATTGGTAGGAATCTACGATGCGCTAAATAACATAATTTATTGCTTTTAGGTAAACACAAGTAATGAGTATCATCCATACATATAGGACAAGCCAACTTGCCTTTAGTGCTCCAACCAGATGAATTTGCATAAGCTAGGAAATCATTAATAGTCCATAACAGTGTTGCATGTATCTTAAAAAATTATTTTCTAGCTGCATCATATGTTTCAACCTCGTTATACCATAACAATTTCAACTCGTCGATGAGTGGTTGCATGTAAACATCAATTGCATTTCCTGGTGCCTTTTTCCCAGGGATGAGAAGCGTTAGCATCATAAACGAAGATCTCATACACATCCATGGCGGTAAATTATATGTGAAGATCACCACTGGCCATATTGAATATGACGGATGCATATTTTTGAAAGGATTGAATCCATCACTTGAAAGACCAAGCCTAACATTACTTGTTTCCTATGCAAATAGAGCATGCTTGTTATCAAATGTAGCCCACTCGTCAGAATCTGCTGGATGACGCATAAGTCCATCTCGTGATTTGTTATTATGATGCCATGTCATCCACTTTGCAGTTTTATTCAACATGAAAAGACGTTGTAGCCTAGGAATCAAAGGAAAGTAACGCAGTACCTTCTTTGATCGTTTCTTCCATCGTGTATTTGAACTGGTATTTTCTTCATATCTTCCTTCTCCACATTGCAGGCAACTATTCAAGCATGCATTTTCTTTAGTGTACAACATACAATCATTATTACAAGCATCAATCTTTTCACACTTCAAACCAAGTACGCGAAACTGTTTCTTCACATCATACCATGACTGAGGAAAATCTTTGGGATTATTTAACAACTCTTATATGAACTTAAGGACATCAGACATTAACTTAGATGTTGTCTTATTTATCACTTTAATTTGAAACATTCTCAAAAGAAATGACAACCTTGACATGGAATTAATTCTATGAGCAATGGGTTCCTCTGCTGCCTTCAGTGCATCATAAAAATGATTACAATATCCAAGCATATTATCATTATCTATATTATCATCATTTTCAACCCTCATCTCTTCTAACATCTCTACAACATTATTACCTTCAATATCTTCAATGCGATTCTCAACATCATTATCAACAGAAGGATAAGTGATTTCTTCTCCATGTGAGGTCCAGACTGTGTAGTGAGGCCACCAACCGGTACAAATAAGATGCTCAAATACTATGTTACGATAATGCATAAATCCATTCAAACAACTTTTGCATGGATAACAAATTCTCTCATAGAAGTCTCCTCTTCTATACTGCTTCCTATCTTCATGGAATGCCTAGTCTAAGAATGAAATCACTCTGCTCTTATATCGAAAATAATTAGAAATCCTCAAACCAATCCAAGACTTATCCATGGAAACCTATAATCAAATAAACCCACAAACAATGAAAGTAAGTTACATAAAGAAACATTAGATATTTGTATATCAAGAAGCATTTGAATTGTATCAAATGATAGGATAAGTTTTTGAGAATATTGGACACTTGGATCATATTACATGAACTTTAGGGAAAATTGTATTGAGCCCTTATAGGCGCGACCATTTTTTCATTTGCATCTAATATATGATTGCAAGACAACTACCCTCTACCCCTCTTAGCCTTAAACCAATGTTCTTTCTCCTTTCCCATGAAGTAAAATGAAATGATTGATCTTCACAGAGAAAAGAACCCAATAAACATAATATAAATGCCATTGTTTAGACTCTGTAAATCAAATAGCTTAAAGAGTAAAACTACAAGGTCCAACTTAGGGTTTGTATTTGAAGTCAATTCCCTTCTCATTTTTGTGCTTTTTATCAAGTACCAAAACCCTTGAAAGATTGATCATACCACCATGAAGTATGAATATTTCGATGCCCCTTGTAGAAAGGTCAATACTACATAACCTAGAAATATTACCCTCCATGAAAAAAATAACCCTCAATGAAGCTGCACTGTTGACTATATTAATGGAGATAAAAATCATGCGCAAATCTTAAAGCAGAGTGAAAGATCCTTGTATTACCATCAATTTCTTCCCAAAATTAATAAATCTTAAAAAATTAAACATCATCGTAGCTTGTGATGCTATTAGTGATCTACGAGGTTAAGCTCAAGGCAGGGAGTTATGAAATGAAATTGAGTTTGATTGAACTCTAAGTGGGATTTGAGCTTCGCGTAAGGTCAGAGTTGACTTTTAGTGTTCGAACTTATAACTTCTGAGTGCAAAGCATGTGAAAAAGAAATATTAGCAGTGGCAATCTCTTTTGTACACATGTGATTCTCTCATTGTCAAGAGCGCAAATAGATGCATTGCTTGCATGACAAAGGGACTTACCTAAAGTGTACAATTTATTTCTTTCAATGGAAAATCAAATTGATAGTAACTTTCAACAATGTCTTTTTTATAAAAAACTGTCAACAATGCCCTATGTGTAACACTCACAAGTAATATTGCATTGCTGACATAATGGGGATTTAGCTTTCTAGTAGCAAATGGAACTGTAGCGAAAGTGCAAACTTATAAGGGGTTTCAATTATAGAGATATTTTTTTCTATGGATAATTACCCATCCAATTTCCAGTGGAGATTTTAGATAAAAACCCATACAGAAATGCTGGCAGGTAATGATTTCCATTCCAGTGAAATTAAATTGATTAGTGTGTAGGAGAAGGATTTTTGGGGGTGTCTTGGGACAATTGGGCAAGATTACACATAAGGGTGTACAAGATTCTTCTTTGTTATGGAAGCACACCTTGGCACCTATTCAATTGATTGTAAAGAAAGGGCTTCTCTACTTAGATCTCCTTGCAACCTAACCCTGTTTGGGTCTTGACATGCTAATTTCCATCATTTCAAATGAACAATGCCTGAAAAGAGAGTTGAGTAGAATGAAGCTTTTTGAAGTGGATGTTTTTGTTTTAACTAGCTTTTTGAATCTGTATTACTTAGGGGTTTGGGAAATTGGCAAGTTTGAGATATTAAGAGGAAATATATGTGGTCTTACGGAGTCAAAGTTAAGCAAAAAAACTCTCTTAATTAGATATCTTGAGCCTTTACGGTTTGCTCAGCACCATCCTGATTATGCCAGAGCTTAACTATGTCTAAATTTATTGAACGAACATAAGAACTAGGCAAATGCTTCCTTTTTTTCCTTTGTTGATTCAGTTGTCTGATGATTTAGGAGTCAAAAAGAACTCTATTCATTCTATGATCAATACTTTGAGAACAGGGAAAACATGTTTGAACTTTCTTCACTCTGATTATAAAGGACTATGCTTACCATCTAGCCATGCTATTTTGACATGGAAAATGCCTTATATATGTTTATGAGATTTGTCTGTTTAAAGAAGCTCCTCAGATTGAAGGATACAGAACAACATGACTAGGGCATGTTCTTTGATCTTGCTTATTAATAATGTAGAATGTTGCAATCTTGACACTATTATAATCTTAAAGCTTCCTAGATGCATGTTGTCTATGACCAAAAAAAGGTTCCTAGATCCATGTTGTCTATGACCAAAAAAACCTTCCTAGTTACAAAACTTGTTGGCATACCATCAAACACCTGGCGTGTGTGTTACCCCTTAAGCCAATCTGAGGTCAGCAGATCTCCTTGAGCCACTCCACAGCCACTAGATCCACCAAGTACTACAACAACAATAATAACAGGAGATCAAGAGAAGTGGACTTGGAGGAGGAGGAATGAAATGAACGAATAAATAAAAAGAAGGAAGAGTGGTGGATTAACCCTAGTTGTAGCAGGGGTAGTGGTAATGGAGGTGCTGCTGGGGAAGATGAGGGAGGGAGAGAGGTAGCGGTCTTGAGGGGGAGAAGATGTGCCTTCGTCAGGGCAGGAGACAGGTCTTGAGGTAGCGGTTTGCTGGGGAAGATGGTCAGGGGAGGTGCCTTCGTCAGGAGAGGGAAGGGGTTTAGGGATGGTCAGGGGAGGTGATGTCGTCTAGGAGGAATTAGAGAGTCGAGGGAGGGGGAAGGTAATGGCAGAGGGAGTTGATTTTCGGTGGTGATCTTGAGGGCTAGGAGAGGTGTTGCTGGAGATCTTGAGGGGGAGTCAGGCAGGCACCACCGTCATCGGGAGAGGGAAGGGGGCTCCTTGGAGGTTGGGGGAGTTGACGCAGTCAGGGAGGGGGTCAGGGAGTTTGAGGAGGGGGAAGGTGATGAAGGCATGAGTGGGTTTGGGGAAAGTTGCGGCAAGGAAATTCGAGAGATGGTGCGTGGGAAATTTTTGGAGGGAGCAATGGTGATGGTTTCACTTAAAACTATCACCAAAGGCAACAGAGGGAGCAATGGTGATGGTTCCACTTGAAACCGTCACCAAAGGGAACTCTATGGTTACGGTCTCACTAGGAACCGTCACCAAAGGGAAGGCCATGGTCACGGTCCCACTTGGAACCATCACCAAAGGAAGCCTATGGTCACAGTCTCACCTAAAACCATCACCAAAGCCTTTTGTCATGGTTCTCATACCCGTCACAAAAGGTTAAAACAGAAAACAAATCCCACTCTCTCACAATGGTCACGGTTTTGAGTGGAACTGTCATCATAAGTTACTTTTGGTGCAGTTACCAAAATCTTCACCAATTCCCACTTTCCTAGTAGTGTGAGAGGTCGCCGGAGTCCGAGAAGAATAGCCTAAGAGCAACTACGGCGTAGGAGAGTTGCTAAAGGAGATCAAAGGTCAAGTGGGCTATTTATAGGTGGAGAGGGAGCTCTAGGGGGATGTACATGGCTGTATGAGCGTCTAGGTACATGGTAACCACCGTTGTCGTCCCTGATGACGGTGAGCCTACTCACCTTGAAAAGTTAGGTTAACAACTCATCTAACTTGTTGTTCATAACGCTTTTGTGCGGGTTTTAAAGAGAATATGACGTTGTAGTATAGCCGACAAAGCGTTCAAACAAATAGAGAATTTTATTACTCGAAAATCGGAGTATCCGAGGTCAAACACAGGGAGCAAATGGAATTTACTACTAATCAAAATGTAATTGAACACTCTAATTTACTCAAAACTGGAATTCAGAGGTATCTAAACAAATAATTCAGGCAAAAGAGTCAAATTGGACGTCTGATCTTGGGATCAGGTGTCTTAAAAGTGTTTTCCCTTTCCCTTTTGATTATTCTTCTTCTGATCTTGCTTTCTTTCTTCTTTTGCAGACTCTTTTTCTTCTTCGTCTTCTGTCTTGGCTTCTCTTCTTCTTTCTCTTCTCTCTTTCTGCTTTGCTTCTTTTCTTGCGAAGGCTTCTTCTTCCTACCTTTGTTTCTTTTCTCTTGTTTCTTCTCCTGCCTTGCGCTTCCTTCTTTCTTCTGCCTTGCCTTCCTTCTTCTCCTGCTGATCTTTGCAGTCTTTCTTCTGCCTTGCCTTCCTTCTTCTTTGGTCCTTCTGTTCTTCCTGCCTTTCCTTCTTCCTACTCGCGGCCAAGTCTTTCTTCCTCAACGTTCAGCCTGTGCCTACACAGAGCAAAACCTACCCCTTTCCCTCTACCCGCGCGTCTCTCTCTCAGCAATTCACTCAAACACGCTCTCCCAGAGCCACACGGGTAATCGGGTCGGATTCGCACCCGGGACCAGGTGCACCTGTAGGTGGTGATGCGCGAGGAGTGCGTGGGGTTTGGGTCGGGTCGGATCCCGCCAGATCCGCGAGATGAAACCGCGGACGAGGCGGGCGTGAGGGCAAGTGAGGGACCTCACCCCTGTGCTTTCGGAGGCGGTAAGCATAAAACACAAATTCAACTTATAGCATACCCGCGCCTCGCGATTCCACGATGTGGGACTAAAGGTTCTGCCCTGATTTCGCGCGCGCCCGCAGACCTGCGTGCAATCGCCACAGCTGCTGGCTTCACAGCGCCCCTGGCTGGACTCGAGGCACTTTACGACACTTGCCCGAATACGCAGCACCTGAAGACTGGAGCTGCTGACACCTAGAGCTGCTGCGAAGCTGCTTCAACCTTCGTCAATGGCGGCAGGAGCTGAAATCTTGTCAGACAAAAAGCGAGCCTCTCGACTCAATTAGACCAACTATGGACAAGGTGGTGAGCCATGCTGCAGGCCGCAGGATGGCCTAGGCATGCGTGCCTAGGTCAACCTGTGGCCGGATGTGTGGGGTTGTTCGGGGGGCTACTGTGGATGTGCGGAGTGGCAGTGGAGGGGTGGAATGTGTTCCTGGTGGTGAGGCGGAGCTTACGAGATGGTCGGCGAGCCATGTGGAGGGGCGGTGGAGGGGTGGAATGTGTTCCTGGTGGTGAGGTGGAGCTTACGAGATGGTCGGCGAGCCGTGTAGAGGGGCGGAATGGTGGGAGCGGCTCGCCGAAGGTCGATCGGTGATGTGGAAGATGAGGGTGGTCGGCGTCGGTCGAGGGTCGATTAGATGAGATAACAGGGGGAAAAGAGAGAGGGGACTACGGGGAATAGTTCTACCCTAATTGTAGGGACGAAGGAGGACGGAGGGCGGACAGCTCTACCTGTTGTCGTCGGAGAAGACGCTGCCCAGTGGGGTAGAACGGCGGCGACGACGGGGCTGAGCCGGCATGCGCGGGTACTGCGCGACGCGGAGGAGAGTTAGGAAGATAACTCTGCCACTGGTTTTGTGGCAGAGCGAAGAGGGAGGGGAGGGGGGCTCGCCGGAGCTTGCTGGGAACTTTGGCCGGGCAGGAGGAGATGAATTGGAGGTGGAAACTCGGCCAAATCAAGCTGAAGATCTGCGGTCGGGCTTAGAGGTTATTTTATAGGCACTGGGCCGTGCTGTCAGAGCGTGGAGGGTGCGCAATCGCTTGAGGTCGGTCGCCGGAGATGGAAAGAGGTTAAGATACCCAAATCTCTCGTGCGTTCGCACGAGTGATTGGGTTCACACCAGAGATTATAATTGGCTTTAGAAGGAAGGGAATTCCTCAGAGAATCTCCCTTCCATTTCTGGGAGAGAATCTCTGAGGAATCAGAGAGTAATCCCTCTCTAAACCTCGCCGGAGCTTGGTTCTGCCCTAACAATGACGGTAGGACCTGATTGCAAAGGTGGCGAGGAACTTAGGGGGCTCTCTGCAAAGATATTCAAAAGATAGGGACCAAATTGTGATTTGGGTGTACTAAATTGCAAAGTAGGCCAAGATGACCTCCCCTTAGGTCCAAATTTTGGTACAAACCTAATTTGGACCTAAGGAATCCAATGGTGAAGTTGGATTTTAGACCCAACCCACTTTTTATCTCATTTAGACCATTTGACCTATGTTTTACCTCTGAGAAATCCCATTTATGTACTGCAATGGTAAAATTGTAGTTTTAACCTTTATTTCATGTTTTCTTCTCAGAGCACTTGTTCCTTCAGTTAAGCCTTCTTATAGGTTATGTAGGAGCTTTTATCTTCTTTATTGGGTCAAAATGAGCTAGTTATGGCTCATGATGAGGCTCTCATCATACCCCCATGCCTAGCTTTTGCTAGTCCCTTAGCAAAATTTGAAGGTTTCAACTTCCATTCTAGACCCTGAGTGTCTGTCAACAATGATAAGTGCTTCTCCTTTTGTGATTAGGTAGGAATGCCGACAATAGGCCTAGAGGTATTCAAGTACCAACCAAAATCCGGACCTGTTCCGCTTTAGCCTCAGTCCTCCGCAAAGGTTTCTACGGCCCACAGAAACTAACTTAGGGTTTGTTGGACTCCGCAGTTAAAGCACCCGTGCTTGAGACATTTTTAGCCTAAGTTCAGTTTGCAGTGCATTTTTGTAAGAGAGAGATAGAAGATTTATTTGTTTGGAGAGCTTTTCTCTCTCTTTTCTTTTTATTTCTAGCTTCGGATTAGCTTCTCAACACGGTCTGTATCGGATTCCTCGTCCCCATCATCAATCCTTAAGGGTCCCTGGCTTTCGAGATTTCGAGATAATCCTGCCCATGGTGTTCCGTGGCCGAATTCAGACCCTGGCGATCGACATTTCGGGATAATGCCACCCATGGTATCTGAACCAGCAGAGTGCTTACATGCCCCCAGTAGGATATTTAAATATCCTAAGAGACAAGCACCGAGGAGACAATATGTTGTTACGCATCTTCGAGGGGAATTTCCCACCTCTCCACGTTGGGAACTCGTCCAAATCAATTTGTGTTGATTGGCCGCTCCTAATCTAGGTGACTTTTTCAGAACATTAAACGCTTTTTGCGTGATTTGGATGTTTATGCACACTGAACCAGACTGTGTGTGAATTTGGGGTGCTTAGGTTACCGAATCCCGCAAACCGAAAGTCAGTTAACGAGGCCGAATACTTCCTAAGCCTTAGACCTAATACTTAAGCTTCGCATTTTCCTCAACCTCTTGAGGATTATCCAGATTTTAGCGGATACGTGAATTTTTAAGCTAACAAATCTAGCCCAAGAGGCCTAAGACCAGCGTTCCTGCTAATCTCTTGTTGTGTCTCCTTAGCACTTTTTCTTTTATTTCTTTTCTTGATCTGGTCTAGAACTTCAGTTAATTCCTTACTCTTTTACTAATGACTACTTTTTTTCTTTCTCATTTTGTGCTCCTTTCTTCATTTTTGCTCTTTTTCTCCTCCTTATGAATATGTGGCTCACAAAATTTCCTCCCTCCCCCATTTTTTGTTCTTTTTCTTAATTTTTTCAATTTTTTTTGTGTTTTTGACATATGTGAATTTTTTTTTTGTGTGAGAATCCTTCTGATTTTTTCTTGGTTCTGTATGTATGCACTTTATCACCCCCTCATGCCTAAGTTTTGCAATGTCCTCATTGTAAACAGAGGGTGTGAATTAGTGTTGAGGTTAGGGGCTTAGAACAGGATATATCGGGTGGGTGAATGGGTCGGAAATGACTGATGCGAACGATTTCAAGCTCTGATATGTGTACCAGAGGTGGGATCAACTGTCTAAGGCTGAACTCAAAGTGCAATAGACGTGGAGTACGGACGGATACTCAGACGGGTCTCTATTTTTGGGATGACGGGTTGCCTCCCGTTAAGCGCTAAATTTAATACCTTCAGCCAAGCGGAAAATGGGGTGGAGAGGGAGTGGTCAAATCAATGGAATTTTGGAAAACAATCACCTTAATTAAGAGCCTGGTTGGTCCAACTAGGTGCTTGTTAAGATCAGTAGGCTGATGATGCAGCCCAAACCCAATAAGTCTAGTGGGTTGATAGATGTAGATCAGCGGATGCGGAACCCACCATATGCAGTGAAGTTCTGATGGATATGGAAGTGAAAACTCGGGTTCAGGTTGAGTCGAATCAGCCTGGTCAAAGTAGGGTTCCAAAAATTTATCCATGTAAGGTGTGGAATCCCTATAGGGGTGATCAAAGGATGGAGGCTCCTAATTTTTGGTCTGATCAATACCCGATACCCGGTATAGATATGGAGTTGAATCATTTGCAATCGGCTCAGTGAGAGGTGAATCAGAATAGAGATTGAGTCCGGTTGCGGGTCGGGGTGGGGAACAGGTTTTGATTGGTTCTGTATATGTGGAGCAAGTGGCTTCAAAGAAAATTGACATGTTATAATCAGGAGGCAGATTTTCTCCGATGTTATGGTCAGATTCAAAATCGTCGGAGAGTTTGCGAAAATCAAAGTTTGAATGAGATTCCAGATCATGAGTTCCACCATAGAATAAATCATATGTAGTATATTCAGCAGCCTGACTGGGATCTAGCCTAAATGTTAATTCTGAGCTTAAAAGGGTATCCTTATCTGGTAGAGGCTCAGATTCTAAGCTAGTAGGGCAGACCCAATTGAAACCCTACTCGTCCAACTCCTCGTTTTCTGTGTCGTAGATTGGCATGACTTCAGAAAAATCGATTCGTTCCTCTGAGGAGGTTGGCGAGGGATATTCATCAAATCGAGGCCCAAAATCATATTCTTCATTAAAAGATTGATCTTCTTCATCTGAGGCCTTGAAATCTTCAAAATATGTTTCAGATCTAGGTGCTAGGCTTAGGATGTGGGTTGAATTACTAGAATTTAGGTCTGAATAACCTTCGAGGGTCACCTTATTAGAATAAGGGATGGAATTTACACCCTCGAGAGGTTCAGTTCTACTCTCATACTTGCAGGAGTCTTGGGATTCTAAAATGGGCTCATCATGGTCTTTTCCTGCATTTGGAGCTTCCCAACCTTCTTCAATATCAGGTGCATTATACTCCATCTGGGTTGGGAATCCACAACCATTTTGTGCCTCAAACCCGAGATCAGATTTATCCTCGATGTTGTCCCAAGATAGTTCATCCTCTGTTGGTGGTATGTACGGGTATTTTTGATCAATCACTTGTTTTATTAATCTCATTATCTCTTCCCATTTTTCAAGACTATCTTGGTGTTGCTTCCAAAGTCGAGGATTTGTCATACATTGAAGGTATTCACTATTGTGCAATTTTTCTATCTCAATGTATGCAGTAATGAGCAAGTCACGGGTTGATCCTTTGTTGGCTTCTACTAATAGTACTTGGGCACAAGTTATGACAAAGGTTGTGGTTGTTGGGACATCAACCTGAATGTTTCCTACTGTTGTTGAGGTTTCTTCATTTTCATAGAATTTCATGGCATCCTCAATCATTTTATCTCTCATGGATCTCTAATATTCAGGTTTCTTGAATGGTGGTCCTAGGTGGTTTGGCTGCATTCTTGGATCAGGTGGTGGAATCAAGATGTAGAATTAGAGTTTGAATCAAGATGTAGTTATGAAGCAATCAGATTTGGATAATGAGTCCCACTTGAAGATGTGTGTGTGTGCTCTAAAGAGAAAAGATGAGGGACTGGAGATGTTTTTGACCCAATCAAGACACCCAAAGATGTTTGGATGACTATGGAGGTTCGGGGCAGATGGACCCCTAGATCAGAAGATCATCCACCTGAGAATTACCTGGGCAGCCAGAGAGGGAGAGTCCCGCAAAGACCCCTACACGGTAGAGCGTCCCTACGGGTTACAGGGTTTCCCCCACCTGATCTCTCTTGTCACTGAGATTCCAAGTAGACCAGAATGGGGACCTTGACATCTTAAGTCTACCACTTTTATTTCAAAGGTGCTTTTAGGGTTCTCACTTGAACTTTAGATGTGTTGATGGTATTGTGACCTAATTTAGAGGTTGGTTGACCCAAGGGGTCAACTTCACCTGACCTGTCCTATAGATGGTAGAATGATTCTAAGTTTGGAGCCTAGAGATCACCCTGATTTGACTCCCAGGTTATTAGGTCCAAAAATTTTAAGATTCAAGTGATTTTAGAGCTCAATTTTAGGGTTTGTCTTATTTAGCTCTCTTCAATCAAGTGCTTGGGTAGCACACTGGTGCGGGAGGGTTTATTTCCTTTTATACAGGCATGTGTGACTAGCGCTTCAAGACCCTAATGTGGAAACCCTAATTTGGTTCTATTTCCAATCCTCTTTTTCTTTTTCACAAAAGTTCTCTTTGGACTTATAAACAAGAAGTGTGTGGTCCGCCAAGATTAAGCGTTATTTCAATTAGGCACAAGAATTTGTGGGATGGAATCTAAAAAAAAAAATCACTCCAACTTCAAGAATATTTGCAGAAATTTTCGCAAAATCAGGAAATGTTTTGCCTTAGAGATGGTGATTACTATATAAAGAAGGCAATTGAATCCTAAATTGATTTTCTTCCTTTTGTCTTTCAAAGATTAGGGGATGATTAAGGAAGAAAAGAAATTACCTGCCCTGGAGTGGTTGACTTGCGGGAGAGATTTTCTCGTGAAGTACTTGCAAGATCACATCAAAGCAAAGTAGGGCAAGTTAGTGTTCAATATGATAAAAAGAATGTAGAGACTAGTGGTAAATTGCGTGTTGCTCCCCGGCAACGGCGCCAAAATGTTCGTAACGCTTTTGTGCGGGTTTTAAAGAGAATATGACGTTGTAGTATAGCCGACAAAGAGTTCAAACAAATAGAGAATTTTATTACTCGAAAACCGGAGTATCCGAGGTTGAACACAGGGAGCAAATGGAATTTACTACTAATCAAAATGTAATTGAACACTCTAATTTACTCAAAACTGGAATTCAGAGGTATCTAAACAAATAATTCAGGCAAAAGAGTCAAATTGGACGTCTGATCTTGGGATCAGGTGTCTTAAAAGTGTTTTCCCTTTTCCTTTTGATTATTCTTCTTCTGATCTTGCTTTCTTTCTTCTTTTGCAGACTCTTTTTCTTCTTCGTCTTCTGTCTTGGCTTCTCTTCTTCTTTCTCTTCTCTCTTTCTGCTTTGCTTCTTTTCTTGCGAAGGCTTCTTCTTCCTACCTTTGTTTCTTTTCTCTTGTTTCTTCTCCTGCCTTGCGCTTCCTTCTTTCTTCTGCCTTGCCTTCCTTCTTCTCCTACTGATCTTTGCAGTCTTTCTTCTGCCTTGCCTTCCTTCTTCTCCTGCTGATCTTTGCAGTCTTTCTTCTGCCTTGCCTTCCTTCTTCTTTGGTCCTTCTGTTCTTCCTGCCTTTCCTTCTTCCTACTCGCGGCCAAGTCTTTCTTCCTCAACGTTCAACCTGTGCCTACACAGAGCAAAACCTACCCCTTTCCCTCTACCCGCGCGTCTCTCTCTCAGCAATTCACTCAAACACGCTCTCCCAGAGCCACACGGGTAATCGGGTCGGATTCGCACCCGGGACCAGGTGCACCTGTAGGTGGTGATGCGCGAGGAGTGCGTGGGGTTTGGGTTGGGTCGGATCCCGCCAGATCCGCGAGATGAAACCGCGGACGAGGCGGGGGTGAGGGCAAGTGAGGGACCTCACCCCTGTGCTTTCGGAGGCGGTAAGCATAAAACACAAATTCAACTTATAGCATACCCGCGCCTCGCGATTCCACGATGTGGGACTAAAGGTTCTGCCCTGATTTCGCGCGCGCCCGCAGACCTGCGTGCAATCGCCACAGCTGCTGGCTTCGCAGCGCCCCTGGCTAGACTCGAGGCACTTTACGACGCTTGCCCGAATACGCAGCACTTGAAGCCTGGAGCTGCTGATGCCTGGAGCTGCTGCGAAGCTGCTTCAACCTTCGTCAATGGCGGCAGGAGCTGAAATCTTGTCAGACACAAAGCGATCCTCTCAGCTTAATTAGACCAGCTAGGGACCTTTGCCGTAGCACGGCGAAGGTGGTGAGCCATGTTGCAGGCCGCAGGATGGCCTAGGCGTGCGTGGCTAGGTCAACCTGTGGCCGGATGTGTGGGGTTGTTCGGCGTGCTACTGTGGATGTGCGGAGTGGCAGTGGAGGGGTGGAATGTGTTCCTGGTGGTGAGGCGGAGCTTACGAGATGGTCGGTGAGCCGTGTGGAGGGGCGGAATGGTGGGAGCGGCTCGTCGGAGGTCGGTCGGTGATGTGGAAGATGAGGGTGGTCGGCGTCGGTCGAGGGTCGATTAGATGAGATAACAGGGGGAAAAGAGAGAGGGGACTACAGGGAATAGTTCTACCCTAATTGTAGGGACGAAGGAGGACGGAGGGCGGATAGCTTTACCTGTTGTCGCCGGAGAAGACGCTGCCCAATGGGGGAGAACGGCGACGACGACGGGGCTGAGGCGGCGTGCGCGGGTACTGCGCGACGCGGAGTAGAGTCAGGAAGATAACTCTGCCACTGGTTTTGTGGCAGAGCGAAGAGGGAGGGGAGGGGGGCTCGCCGGAGCTTGCTTGGAACTTTTGCTGGGTAGGAGGAGATGAATTGGAGGTGGAAACTCGACCAAATCAAGCTGAAGATCTGCGGCCGGGCTTAGAGGTTATTTTATAGGCATTGGGCCGTGCTGTCAGAGCGTGGAGGGTGCGCAATCGCCTGAGGTCGGTCGCCGGAGATGGAAAGAGGTTAAGATACCCAAATCTCTCGTGCGTTCGCACGAGAGATTGTGTTCACACCAGAGATTATAATTGGCTTTAGAAGGAAGGGAATTCCTCAGAGAATCTCCCTTCCATTTCTGGGAGAGAATCTCTGAGGAATCAGAGAGTAATCCCTTTCTAAACCTCGCCGGAGCTTGGTTCTGCCCTAACAATGACGGTAGGACCTGATTGCAAAGGTGGCGAGGAACTTAGGGGGCTCTCTGCAAAGATATTCAAAAGATAGGGACCAAATTATGATTTGGGTGTACTAAATTGCAAAGTAGGCCAAGATGACCTCCCCTTAGGTCCAAATTTTGGTACAAACCTAATTTGGACCTAAGGAATCCAATGGTGAAGTTGGATTTTAGGTTTGACCTCGTTTGACTGGACATTTTGCATAAAAACCCAAATTAGGTCAATTAATGTGCTAGGACCCTAATCTAGGTCAAGCTGGGTTCCAAAGGCCAAATTGAGTGTTATGAACCCTAGAGGATATTTTTCCATGATTTTTAGAGGGTTTACTTGATTTTTATCCCGACCGGAACCTTGTTAATTTAAGCGGGTCTATTTTAGGGTTACCAAGTGTCATTTAATTCCTAGATTGCACATAAACCCATTTCTGATTGACTCAACCCACTTTTTATCTCATTTAGACCATTTGACCTATGTTTTGCCTCTGAGAAATCCCATTTATGTACTGCAATGGTAAAATTACAGTTTTAACCTTTATTTCATGTTTTCTTCTCAGAGCACTTGTTCCTTCAGTTAAGCCTTCTTCTAGGTTATGTAGGAGCTTTTCTCTTCTTTATTAGGTCAAAATGAGCTAGTTATGGCTCATGATGAGGCTCTCATCACTTGTTGGATGGAAATGTGGTGAGAAAGGTTCTTACGACCATGGCGAGGGAGTTTTGTCGATAGATAGGTGGTCATCGGTGACTCGGGTCACCAATGAACTACGGTCATTCATGAGGAAGAAGAAGAGAAGAGGAAGAAGGTGTTCACAAGAACCCAAGTGCAAATAATGAAGGACTCTTATGTATAAAAAGGACTTAATTGTCATGAATCTAAAGAACTAAAATGCAAATCATGGATTTTAATAAGTAAATTAGTTTATTTCTTTTCAACTTTTTATATAATATTAAATATACATTAAATAATGTATTATGCTTTGAATTTATATTTTTGTCCCTTTTAGCTTTATTTAATTTAATTATTTATATATATATTTTTGAAACTGAAAGGAAAGCTATTATGTTACGATAACGATTTGGAGGGCTTTTTATTCAAAATTATGAAGTAGGAAACAAGGAAAACTAAAAATTAGATCCCCATCTATGTATGAGGGATGAGCACTCATTTACAATTTGCTCATAGCATACTGGTCTCTCCTGAAATAATCTTTCATTTCTCACCCTCCAAACACACCTAAGGGACACGGTCATGTGCAGATGTGGTTTCCCAGGTATCGCAAAATTCTACCATAATGATTCCCATGATGGGAGCAGCTCCTGGTAGATTTTTCTCCAAATTGTATCCATGACCAAGCATGAGGAGAAGATGTGAGTTAGACTATCAGTGTGCAGTCCACAAAGGTGACATTCGTGCAATGTTGTCCCCATCCGCTTGTGTCTAAGGTCCCCTATAATCATACCTTCTTTTTTGCACAACCAGAGAAAGATTTGCACCTTGAGAGGGACTTTCAATAACCAAAGCTTCTTTTCAATATGAGCTCTCCCCAAATCCCTGCCAGAAATTAGGATTTTATTATATGCACGTTGGGTTGTGTAGATGCCATCCCAAGCATATGTGTCCTCCACGCTAGGCCTTGGTCTGAAACTCTGTAGGTCTGAAATTAGGTGTTGTCTTTCCTCCCACAGTTGAGTGCCGTCCTTGCTGGTTTCAGGTTCAACCAATTTCTAGCTGCTACACATCTCAGACTAGAAGCTGCTAATCGAACTGTCTTTATCAGCTGCAGCTGCATATACCCTTGGATAGGACTCTTTTTTGGATGCCCAATGGTGACCAATATTCCCTCTAGAAGTTAAAATTCTTGCCATCTCCAAGCACCGACTACACCAAGTGCCAGTTATTCTTGATGTCCTGAGTAACTAATCTCCAAAATGGAGAAGGTCTGACAAGGAATAATCTCTTTAGTGCACTGTTACAGTCTCCATAGCCATCCTTAACAAGATCAGTCCATAACTTATCCTCACCACTAAGAATTTTAATCGCCCATTTAATCAAAAGGGACTCATTAAATTCTTTAGGTGCTTTAATCCCCAAACCACCTTCTTCCTTGGGGTGACATAGATGCTCCCATTTTAAAGGTTGCATGAATCTCCCTTCATGTCACGCCCCCTTCCAAAATAATTTCTTTCGTGGTAGATCCACTCGTTTCCAAATAGACTTCAAAGCTCTGAAGAAGGAAAAAAAGAAGATCGGGATAGAGGTAATAATCGAGTTTAACCAGATCAGTCTTCCTCCCTTAGATAAGAATTTACTGCTCCATCCTTCCATCTTAGTGGACATCTTTTCAAAGAGTAGATTCCAATCGCTCTTCCTCTATTTCGAGCTTCTCAATGGCAGCCCTAGGTACCTAATTGGCAAGTTGGATCGAGGGGTTCCCAATGTCATAGAGAGTGCTTCTTGCTCCTGCTCATTAAGGCCAAAACATATCAAGGTGGACTTCTCCCTGTTTAATTTCAGACCAGACATATCTCCAAATATCTTGACCATGCATCCTAGTGCTCGAGCTTCAGTGGTTGTCCCTTCCACAAAAAAAAATGTCATCTGCATATTGTAATATAGGCGCCATAGCTCTCCTGTTGGTTAATGAATATCCTCATAAAACACTAGCCTCAAAAAGCTTATAGGCATATCTAGCAAGAACATCCACTGCAAGATTAAATACTAATGGGGCTAACGGGCAGCCTTGCCTAACACTGCACTATGGCTGAATCCAAGCCCCATAGGGTTTCCCATTGATCAATGGAGAGAAGGAGGTGGTTGTAATGCATCGCTTCATCCAATGGATCCAGAGAGGAGGGAAACCTCTTCTTTTAAACACCCCCCAGAGATAGGGCCAAGAGACAGAGTCATAAGCCTTTTGGAAATCAACTTTCCACATAAAGGCTTTACACTTCCTTCTATGCCAACCACACACCATCTCTTGAGCCATAATAAATGATTCCTAAAGAGATCTATTGGGTAAAAATGCTGATTGAATAGGGTGGATCAGGTTTTGCAATACAAGCCTCAGTCTATTTGCTAGAATCTTGCTCACCACCAAGTAGATGGAGTTTGAAAGAGCGATCGATCTGAAATCAGAGAATTTTTTTGCACCTTGTACCTTTGGTAGTAGGAAGAGAAAAGATCTGTTGATCTTATCAAAGCTAGAGTTACCTCTCTCAAACTCTTTGATAACATCCATCACCTCACTGCCAAG
Source organism: Thalassia testudinum (assembly GCA_037157565.1). NCBI lineage: Eukaryota > Viridiplantae > Streptophyta > Magnoliopsida > Alismatales > Hydrocharitaceae > Thalassia > Thalassia testudinum. The sequence goes on from JAZHRO010000067.1 coordinate 37,342,906, forward strand.
CACACTCCACATTTCATTATAAAATAAAACTTGAAAGTCATCAGGTTCAGGAGAGCCTTTATTGTTTAAGTCTTTTATGGCATCCACAGTTTCTTTCTCAGAGATGGGAGCCGTCAGATTAGAGGCATGTTCAATAGAGACTTTAGGAGCATCGCACGCTACCATCCTCCATATACCTCTCTTAGCTGCCCTTGAAGAGTCCCTGTAATATTTGATAGCCTCCGATCTAATCTCTTTCATAGAAGATAATCTTTGACCATCCTTGAGTATGGAAGAAATTATGTTTACCCATCTGCGAGAACTAGCTACGAGATGGAAAAATTTTGTGTTGGCATCCCCCTCCTTTAGCCAAAGTTGTCTTGATCGTTCCCTCCAGTCCATCTTCTGGTTCAAGTCCTCCTCCGCCACCATGTCCTGCCACATTTTTCTAGCATCAACCTCAACATCAGATAAGGGACCTGCTGCCTCCTTAGCATCCAATACTTGGATTTCATTCAGAGCCTCAAGACGCCTTTGCTGCGTTAGAGCAGACACCACAACACCATACTCCTTCAGCATTATGCGTAGAGCGATCAGCTTAGAGGCAAGCTTGACAGTGGCTGAACCCTCCACCTGTTTAGCCCTCCACCACATCTCAATCATCTCACAGAACCCAGGTTCTCTCAGCCATGACCATCTAAATTTGAAATAAGATCCTGCGTGTATCTGTTCCCCACTGTCCCAGTCCAAGGGGGTGTGATCTGAGAAGGAGTGGTCCAGCCCAGAGACAGTAGACAACTGGAACGTGTCTAGAAGAGTGGTATTCCCAAAAAATCTATCAATCTTTGACATAAGGTTGCTGCCATTTCTCCAAGTAAACTCAACTCCTGAAGATGGATATTTGTTTAAACCGAGAGCTTGAACCACCAGCTGGAATCCAAGTGAAGCACTGTCCATTGCACAATTTGGCCTATCACTCCCTATTAGTACACAGTTAAAATCCCCACCCACTAGCCAGGCATCCCCTTGTATAAGTCTGCAATTGCAGCCCAGTCTTCCCATAGTTCATGCCTCACTGAAGCGATACACGGTCCATAAACACCAGTAATATAGAAAACTCCCTGGCCCTGACTTCTTTGGAATTTACAAGTCACCAAATGCTGAGCTCTATGCACCTTTAATAGCTGTAACCATGCCTTTTTCCACCACAGAGCAATGCCACTAGATCTGCCATGTGCGTTGAGCATCGTACATTCAGCCACCCCCGCATTCTTCATTTCATTCCAGACCCTATCATCCTCATTTTCAATGTGTGTTTCTTGTATAATCTCACAATCAATCTCCCACTCTCTCAGTCATCTCAAGAGAGAAGCCCTCCGGCTCTTGTCGCGCAACCCATGCACATTCCACGTAAGGATTCTCATCGTCCTCTCTAGGTATCCCCCCTCTTTGAATTCTGTACCTTGCCAACCTGCATAATGGCAGCCACAACATTTTCATGAAGTTTCAAATCTGTGGTCAACCGCTTCTGCCTAAGCCTATAAGGTGATCTACCCAACCCAACCTTGGTAGTTGATCCAGCTCCAAATTTTAGGCCTTTCATATATTGTAAATTGGAGTGAACTCCCAAAGAATTATTCGAGATCTCTTTCAGGACTCGTTCTTTAGTTATGTTAGTCAACGGCTGAGCTGCTGCCACTACCTCAACCATGTCTGTCTCCATTGCAGCCGTATCCACCAATTCCTCCTTCTCCCCAAGGTGGTGGTCCTTATGTTTCTTGGTCGCCGGTGCCTCTTCAGGAGTCAGCCTGCCCGTCAGATGTACATCATTCTCCTCATTAGTGGCCTGCACATAAGACGTCTTATCCTGACCCTTCTCCCCAATTGTAACATCCATGGTAAAGCTTAAGATCAGCAGCCATGAGCTTCCCCCACATCGGAGAATTAGCCTTTTTGGGATAGACCTTGCCTTGAAAACGTCCACCAAAACATTTAGAACCCGTCCATCTCCCTCAATTAGACCTACCTCAGCATCCTCAGCCAACCTAGCAAATCTTGATATCATGGCCACCGCCACCTCTCTTGATCTTAGATGAAGCGGATGACCTCTGATTGCCAATCTCCCCGATCTAGAGCTTACCCTTTGGGGCAGTCTCTCAAGTAGAGACCCATCAAAAGGGGTGACTAATCTCCAAATCACCGACAACCCTTCAAAGGCACTCGATTGAAAGTGTAGACGTTCCACATCCATCATCCCCAAACCAAAAAGCACAAAGCACGTGGGGGTAAGCAATGTGATCTTCCAACCATCGGTCGACAGGGATAGAGAACTTACCAACTACTGGAGCTTTTCCGGTGCAGGGTTGCCGGTCATCACTTCTCTAATTAGTGCCCCTCTCAGCACCAATTTAGCCATTTTGATATCCTCTGTCATAGGGATTTCAACGTCAACAGTATGTACCCCAAAGGTAGGAGGCGGTGGCGTTGGCGACTGCGCTCTCATATTCAGTACTCCAGGGCGCATAGTGGTCTCTCCCTTCTCCTGCCCTCTATTGACCACGCAGGAGTCCTGCTTATGACCATGCCCCCAACATGAAAGACATACCAGGGGGTGGTGGCACACTGCTGCCATGTGTCCTCGCCGTTGACATCGGAAGCAGTCAATCTCCCTACCGCCCCAGGATCGACCCATGTTCGCCCTTCCCATGCTTGTCTCCCTTCTGCTAACCTCCATGAATCCTCTTCTTTCCTTCCTTCTCCAAGCCTTGGATCTCCAAGTTGTCCATCCAGCAACATCACGACTTCTCCCTCCTATCGCCCTAAAATCACCTTCCATCCTCTCCCACAAGGTTCCCAGATGGTAGTTACGAAGAACAAGAGGGATGCCATTTAATTATTTATATTACTACTTATATTATTAACTCATGTTATATAATGCATATAAGCTTGGTTATAAATAATTATGATTAGCTAAATGCTAATGTATAAATCCTAATTATTAATTAAATATATATAAATGTTTATTATCCAATAATTAAGGTATTTTAACATATAATTAAGGTCATTACCTATTATTAGCTTAATACATAATTAACCCTGTTTCTATGTTATTTACTAGTTAATTAACTAAGTAAACTAGCTTATTTTAATGAGTTAGGAGCCATGATGAATCCCTCATCATACCCCTATGCCAAAGTTTTGCTAGTCCCTAGCAAAGTAATCAGTGAATATGATGATTTAAATACACCAGGGTTTCAAATAAAATATAGTTATGAATTCTCGAGTCAAAGATTAGGTCAGATAAATTTTCAAGATTTTTCTATTTTTATATTTTTATACATAAAACCATAAATAAATGCTTATAATTGATCTTCTTTTCAGAGCATTGGATATGAATCCACTTACTAAGGACTCAAAAACTCAAGGGTACTTCTCAAAACAGATACAAAAAATAGACTCTTGATGAGAATTCTGATCTAAGTCAAAACATTTGATACCCATTTTTGAAATTTGTAAACCACTCAAAAACTTTAGAAATCAAAGAGGTCAAGATGGAGAATGTAACAAGACTCAAAGACTAGAAATAAAATTCTAACTCAAAAATTCAATACAAAATCAGTCCTTAAGTTTGTGATTTCTGATTTTTATCGACTTAAGTTTTCGTAAATTAACTAAACACCCTTTATTAACCAAACTCACAAAGTGAGTATGACCCTTAATCCAACTGGCCCACAACATTAAGGATGGACTTCTAGACCCAGGTCTTTGTCAATTTGTCTCCTTTAAGCTTCAATAGCTAGTTTTCATAATTTGATTTCTTAGGCTTCACTGCTCACTCAAGGTTTAGTAGCTATGAGGTTAAAATATCTGTGTAGGTGAAGTAGATTTGTCCTACAGGCATCCGAAGTTGCAAAAATCCAGACCTCAAGACATTAAAGTCCCAATCCAGATAATCCCAACTTAAGTCTTTGGCTTGGCCTTACTCAGATTTGGTTTCTTTCTCCTCACCCATTTTTATCTCGAGGTCAACACTCAAGGCGTATATTTTCTCGGCTGGACCAATGGGTCTCTTATTCTTAGTCTTTATCTCCATATTTTTCTAATCCATTTTCTATAGGTCAAAACACCCATTTGTATTGAGGATGCTTTATTTGGTGGATAATTACATAAGCACCCATTTGTACCGAGGTGCATTGATGTAGGGTGTAATATATTTTTTTTATCTCCTCATTTTTCTTACTACTAAGTAAAATCTCCAAATCTTTTTTCTAGGTGAGTAGCACATCCTTCATCCTTTCAAGAGTCGCCTTCCGGAAATCATTGGAATAAAAAAGGTTACAAGACTTATCTCTTTGGTTTCTGTTGATAGGAACACTATCATAAGCCATAACTAGCTCAATTTGATTTAATTAAGTCATTAAATGCTCCTACATAACCATCAGAAGGCCATAATTCACTGCATAATCATTATGAGAGAAAGACAAGAAAATAGGGTTAGAATTACAATTTTACAATCATATCATGAACGTAGTATAATCACGGGTTTTCCCAGGGGGTAATTAAGGGTCAAATAGTCTTAGATATCCAATAAGTGGGTTAGAATAGACAGAAAAGGGTTTTAGCGTGTTTTGAGAATTAAATGACTTCTGAAACCCTAAAAATTGACCTGCTTAATTAAATGAGGTTATGGCCAAGATAAAATTCACCTAAGCCCTCTACAATTCATATAAAAATATTCTCTAGGGTTTGGTACCTTTAATTGAACCATCAGAACCCGCCTTGACCCAAAATAGAGTCCTAGACTGATATTTACCCTAATTTGGGTTTTTGCATAAATTACCTAGTAAAACGAGATCAAAACCTAAATATAACTTCACTATTGGATTTCTTAGGTTCAAATTAGGTTTTTACCAAAATTTAGACCCAATCTGTGATCATCTTGAGCAAGTTTGCATTTTGGTCTAGTCAGACTCATTCTATCTCATTTTGACCCTTAGCTTTTTGAATTCCTTGCAAATAGCCCCCCAACTTTGTCGTATTTATCACAAATAGGTCCTCACATAATTTTTGGAAGGTTAAACCTTAACCATCGAGCTTCGAGCGAGGATTTCTCACTCGATTATCAATCAATCTCTCCCAAATTTAAATCGAAGATTCCTTAGGAAGTTACCTTCCACTTGAGCCATTCCTTGGGCTTTACATCTTTCCTAAATCCTCATGCGAACCTTTTGAAGGTATGCATGTCAAACATGCACGAGAATCATGGAGCTTGGAAGCTTGGCTTCAAAGCTCAAAACCCCCTCCTGAGCCCTACAAAAGGATCCCCAGGGCAAGACCGTGTTCTTCACCAAGGTTTAAGGCCAAAACAACATCTTCCCTCTCTTCCATAGCCGGCTCCGACCTTAGCTCTGACAAGCTTCTCCCTCCATCGTCCTACATCCTCCCAACGACCAAATTGGGAGTGCTACGTTCCTCCCCTTCTTCGTCACCTCCTCGACGACCAACTCAAGGGCTACTAAATCCCTCTCTTCCTCACTGTCTCTCCCTTTGGAGGTTTGTCTTCCCCACATCCGAACATCACACCGATGTGGGAATCTCTCCCCCTTTCATCCCTAAACTAGGTTCTTTAGCTTCCTCTACTCTCCCTACTTCCTTTTCCCTCTTTTTATCTCTCAATTCGACTACTAAACACATGCGACCACCTCCGTCTTCCTCATCTCCAGCAATCCCTTCGGCGAGGCATCCCCGCCGCTACACCCCTCCATTCGCCTTGATGAAACCCTCTATACCATCACCACATCCACCCACATCAAAGCCCCACCTTTATTTCCTACTTCACTCACTCCCGTGACCCGCCAAACACACCCATCGTCGTGTTCCTCCTCCGACCTCCGTAGACCACCACACACCTCCACTAACCACGAGACCATCCCCTACGCATTAGCCATGGTCCGGTGAAGCTCATGAACTGGTTTAATTGGGGCTACAAGCCCGTAATGTGATTTTCAGGGTTACACCATGCTCTGCCACCATCGCCATTGATGACGTCCTTGTTCTTTGAGCTCCAGCCAAGTAAGCTCTAGGTTTTGCTTCCAGGAATTGCGGATTGCATCCACATGTCTATCTGCACCTCCAATTAGAGATGCGAAGACCACTGGTGGCTAAATTAAATGAGGCCTCTTCAGTTGACACATGCAGGAAGAGCTGGTGGGAATAATCCCACATCGGTGAAAGACAAGTGCCTAGCCACGCATAAAGGCAATTTGTGTTGTAGGCATATCGCCTTAACACATGGGGGTGAGGTCCCCATATCCCTCACATGCCCGACCCGACCCGCCTATGCCTGCTCACTCCTCGGTCACTACACGTTGGTGACCTTGGACCCGAGTGTGCGCCTACTTGATAACCCGACTACCCTGACTGTGGCCCTGGGAGGGAGTGAAAGAGGTTGACCTAGAGAGAAGGAAGAAAGAGAGAGAGCGTAGGCTTAAGGGGGGTTTTGCTATGGAGAAGAACGGCTGACACTTAGCAGTTCGAAGAAGAAATCCCCTCTGTTTGTGAAGAGAAGAAGAAAAGAGAAGGCACAACCGCAGAAGAAAAGAAGAGGAAGAAGAGAGCAGTTGAAGAAGGAAAGCTAAAGAAGAAGAAGAGAAGTAGGCCATAAGAAGAGAAGAGAAAGAAGAAGAATAGTGCTAGGGAAGCACTGTAGCACTTGTTGGATAAGTCGTCTAATTCAGTAACCCGACGACTGATTTGAGGCCTGATACTGTTGAGATTTTGAATGCTTGATATATATGAGAATAATTGGTGATTTAAATCACCATCATTTTAGCTTCTCTATCTTTTTATTGCCTCAAAATACATGAGAATTCATTGAATATCTAAAGTGACAGATTAGTATTTATTGAATATCATTTTGTGGTTTAAATTATTGTGCTCATTTTCATTATTTGAGATTAGTGTGTGAATTCCTATTTGCTCCCTGTGTTCAACCTCGGACTTTCATTTGAGTTATAAATTTTATCTGTTTTCAAGCGATTTCAACTATACTACAATGCAGCTTTTATAAACATCGATCTCACTCTGTAAACATTTCAAGAGTCACCCTCTGGAAATCCTTGGGATAAAAAAGGTTATAAGACTTATCTCTTTGGTTTCTATGTTTCCATGATTTTAAATGCTTGTAAGTCAATTATATTGTGTGTGTACTTTGGAAACTTAGGTTACTTAGCTCTCAAACCAGAGAGCGAACAACAAAGCCCTATACTTTCAAATCTCTTAAACCCTTAGTATCAGCTGGTAGGATCTGTCAAGACACAGACCAACTAAGTATAGTGGAACGTCCTTGACTGATTAAGCTACCTGTAGCCCATTAGGCCTTATGGCTAAGGTTCCAAACTAACTTCATTGTTTGATTAACTCTGAGTGTTTAGTCTTTTTACTCAACTTAGTAATAAAAATAGAAATTCAAAGTTGAAAGGACAAAATCCAATCTTGTTGACCAAGAAAGTTACAATTTGATTCCAAAAATTAAGTCTTGTATATAAATTAAGAACATTTAGTTACTCTATTTTTGAAGTAAAGAGCAGGAATACAAATTGCATAATTAGGTTTCAGATTCTAACTAAAAAAATCCCGTGTTAAGTTCCAAGAACAAGTATTTGTTTTGAAAAGGTATTCAAGATAAAGTCCCTAGTAGGGATTAATGCTCTTATTTCTATATACAATAAATATTTAGTTTATTTTTCTAACCTTAAAAATTATTTGAGAAATTCACAATTCCTTATGCTCAATAATTTACATATAATTATTAAATATGGTCCTTAAATGATTTTCTTCCAAAATTTTCTTCTCTTTATGAATGGATTCCCTAAAATGTCATCTACCCATAAAAGGAAAATGTTTTTGTTATTTTTGTTTTTATATTTTTAGTACTTTTAATTTTTTAAATTTTTATATGTTTTTATGAATTTTTAAATTTTTATGATTTTAATATAATTCTGTTCTATGTCTATTAATACACTTAAAGTAAATGATATTCACTTCACACCCCCTTTTGCCAAAATTGTACAATGTCCTCATTGTGTGCAAGGGGTGAAACAGAACTCTAAACTTCACTTAGTGTAGGGTGACGGAAGGAGTTGGATTGAAGAGATTAATAGATCTCAAGAGAACGATTTTATAACGACTCGAGTCCCGCCAATCAACAAAACCCGAGTCATTGCATGCTAACAACAAGCATAACCCAACCACACGATCATAGTCACCTAGCACGCAATCATAGAACATCAGTAGCCAAACATTCATATATAAGGCATTAAATGAAAAAAATAAAATACTGACAAGCATAATAAAATCCACCACAGAAAGTAAAAAGGTAAAGAGTGCTCAAGTGCTAATACAATCACAAAAGTCCAGAAAGAAAATCTAACTACGGAAAAGAACAGAACTGAAGAGCCACAGTGCTCAGTACAGATCGTCTCCTACAGTATAATTCTATCCTACAGTAGACAAACCAACAGTAGCTGCTACCCGATTGCTCAGCAACACCTAAGTACAAAACTCGAGAAACACGTTAGTAAAAATTGAGTAAAATAGAGCAATGACAACAAACTAAAGAAAGAGGACATTGCATCAGCAATTATTCCATTTACTAATTATTACTTATCCAATTTCGTTTATGCATTTAAACCCACGTTATTACAATCTACATTCTGTCAATCAACGTCTTGGGACACGAGATGATCTCGTATAACTTCCTGAGTTGCAAGACCGGTATAAGTCACTCTCTTAGTCAAGAAGATGATTATACCCATTGAGTTACCATCCTTTGTCACCTTGGGGTCATTGCAGAAGGAGGTGGCGGCTATGTCGTGTAGCGTAAATGCGTACAAGTGCTATATACGCTGACCCACAAATAGCCAATGACCCACCCATCGAATGAGAAGAAGCCACTCCAACCTTCGAGTCACGCATCTCGCTATCCCATTTGGCCACTAAGCCTAACCAAAGAATCGTATGGAGGCCAGCAACTCTCTAAACTAGCTCGGAACTGGTCTAAAAGACCAAAGTCAGCCAAATTCAACATGTAGTGGGGCTAAAACCAGCTATCCATCCTCTAAATCCTGACTAAACTATCATTATCAATTTAATTCCTCAAGTCTAGATAACTGCATCATCAATTATCACTAAACCAACCCATAACTAATCAATTACACTTATTGATGTCAGAATTACCAGATGTTCATGTTATTCCCCAACTGATCTAATTACAAGTAATTTCCAATTTATGATAGTGGTCCCATGTTGTTTACTAATTAACTAACACAACAGACTTGTTTCACGTAAATGGGAGTTCGTTTCATGCATGCGATAATAAGGATACATTAGGTCAATAAATCTTAATCATTGACATGGCATCCAATTATTTTACATTAAAGTGCCCAAAATTAGAGTACAACATCAAATAGGTTCTGGACTCAGCAAATGAGGAATCACCATGCCAACCAATGCAGTATATGCACAAAACCACCCAAAATGGGTCATACAGTTACTTAGAAAAGACATAGAAACAAAAGAAGAGTAGACTACTCTACCAAGCACCACTGGGGGGTCACGATGACTCCGAACCATGCATAAAGGGTTTGGGAACAGTCTCCACGCCGCCTCATAAACCTGCGCATGATAGGGGACAAATCCTAGTTTCCACGTACCAAAAATAGGGTTGGAATCACCTAGACATGTTTATGATTTTTCACTGAGGAAAAAAAACCCAAAAATGAAAATAACGTATACCAAAGTGTAGTACATGTCGATATGATTCTAACAGTACCTTATTGAATTTCGAGATCAGGAAGGCCTTAAATCACTCGAAAACGTGCAAGGGGGTCGCTGAACTAATTGGTTCACGTAAATCGGTCAACTGGTCCACGTAATTGCAAGGGGGTCGCTGAACTAATTGGTTCACGTAAATCGGTCAACTGGTCCACGTAATCTGCGCACACGTCACGTGTTGTGCACAAATTTGCCCTCATGCACACACATGGATTGCCCGCACTATGCCTTTGCCCCCTCGTGATCGTTGGATTGGCCATGTGTTGCTGAACAACATATCGCGCGGGCCCCTGTTCTGTGCGAATTCGTAATAGCTCGCCTCCTTCGCGTGCCATGCATTGCATGCACATCGCATGCCATCTCCATGCGTCGTGCACTGGAAGTGTGCCACCACCGATATTGAGAAAATTGCGGTGGGAAGCTCGTGCTTTCTGTTATCAAGCGAAATAGAGGTTATAAAAGTTGCATCGTAGTATAGGCCGAAATCGCTTGAAAACAAATAGAATTTATAACTCGAATTTCAGAAATGAAGTCTGAGGTCGTTCGCTGGGAGAAAATAGGAATTCACACGCTAATCTTGATTAACAAGTAAATGAGCACAAGAAATTAGCCAATAATTTACTCAGAAAAAAGAATCAATGTAAAGCATGAGTTTAACAATAAGTATGCATGGCAAAAATAAATCTAAAAGCAAAAATAATGGTGATTTAGATCATCAATTATTCAATTTAAGCATATTTGCATTGAGTTCAAATAATGTAACAATGCCATCAACAATTCAAACTTAGGTACTTAAATATATCAACAGTATCAACCAGGTAAAGCCTCTTAATCAAGTATCAGACGACTTAACCACCAGATGCAATAGTGTTAGGGAAGCACTGTTCTTCTTCCTCTTTTCTTCTTTCTTTCCTTTTGCTTCTGCTCTTCTTTTCTTCTCTTCTTGGCTTCTCTTCTTCTTTTGTCAAGGTCTTCTCTTTCAATTCTCTTCTTTCTTCTTCACACACAAAGGGAGGCAATCCCTCTTGCGGCTAAGTGTCACAGAGAGCAAAACCCCCCTGCCCCTGCTCTATCTTCCTTTGTCTCTCTAGGATCCTCTTCCTCGCCTTCCCAAGGCCCTTTGCAATATCAGGTTATCGGGTTAACGGGCACACGCGCACCCAGGCTCACCGATAGTGGGTGGTGAGCGAGGTGTGCTTAGATTAGGTGGGTAATCGGATATGCCAAACTTGCGGAGTATATGTCATGGGCGAGGCGTGCGTGGGTAAGGAGGACCTCACCGTCGTGTTAGGAGGCAAAGAGGCATAGGCAAAAAATCAATTTATGCGCCTCTACTTCGCTGCCCACTTTCGAGGTTGGACTAAATGTCCCCCTCCTTCCTTCACGCAGTAGCAGGTGGTGGCATCTTCAAATGGAGTGGCTGTTGCTCCTGTGGTCTTCAATTGAGGACCTAGAAGCTCTCCTGGGCGTGGAATTGGCGAAGAACACGGTCGAAGAAGCTTGAATGACGTCGGAGATGGAGGTGGCAATGGCGGTGGACGACGATGACTTGAAACATGAAATAGGGCCTCACGGCCACATTAGAATAGCTCGTAAGCTTTTCTGAAGCACGGCGAGTGTAGTGGCAGTGGTGCTATGGCGGATTGGGGTGTGTGGTGGCTGATCGGAGTCAGGTACAGCGTGTGGAGGTGGGTTTGATTGTCGGGGTGTTTGGATGGGCAATAAGGTGGAATATGATAGAGGTTTTGTAGGGCATGAGCTGGCAGAGCCTGTGGACTAGTTGGCAAGGGGGATGGTTGTGTGTAGTGGGCGGGAACCCTCACCGGTGATGTCGTCGGAGGTGGAGATGAAGCTGGTTTGCGATGATGTTGAGGGTTGTTTTTGGGATTTTTTTGTAGGAAATTAAACTAAGGACCTAGGGGAACTAATATAACCCTAAACTAACTGACAAAAGAGGAAGAATGGCACCGACGTTGGTAGGCCGGCGCTGGGGAAGAAAACACTCCAGTAGAGGGGGACACGACGACAACGGAGAGAGGGCGATGACGGTTGGTATTGCGCGATGCTGAGGAAGGTGAGGAATAAGAATCTGCCGCTGGTTTTGCGGTCAAATGACGAGAGGAGTCAGAGGGAGTCACTGGAGCTTGAAGAGCTATTCGGCCGAAATAGGAGAGAGGAAATTGGTAATTTTTTGGCCAAAATCGAGTCTAAGGAGCACGACCATGCATTAGGCATGCTTAAATAGGGCTTAGGAGGGGGTTTCAAGCTTGGAAACTAGTTTAGGAACCTTGGAGCCTACTAAAAAATAGGATACCCATTCCTTCAAAATGTTTGCACGAGCTTTTAGGAAGGAGTTGGGATCCAAGGTTGGTCCCAATGGAAAGGGGATTTCCTAAAGAGTCTCATGTTCGATTTTGGGAAAGTTTCATCAATCAATCAAGGAGAACTCTCCAAATGAAGCTCGTCGGAGTACGATTCTTGAGCGATAATGGCAGAGGGACCCATTTGTGAATAAGAAGACAAAGTTGGGGGGCTATTTGCAAGAAATTCAAAAGTTAGGGGTATGAGTGTAAGATAAAAGAATCAGACAGGACTAAATTGCAAACTAGGTCAAGACAATCTCGATTGGGCCCAAATTTTGGTACAAACCTAATTTGGACCTAAGGAATTCAATGGTGAAGTTGAAATTTTGGTTTTGACCTAGTTTGATTAGGTAATTTTCACAATTACCCAAATTAGGGCAAATGTCTGTCTAAGACTCTGTTTTAGGTCAAGATGAGTTTCAATGGTCAAATTGACGGTACCAAATCCTAGAGAATATTTTTCTATAATTTTTAGAGGGTTTAGGTGAATTCTATTTTGACCCGAACCTTAATAGATTAAGCGGATCTATTTTTAGGGTTTCAGATGTCCATTAATTCTTATAACGCATGAAAACCCTTTTCTGTCTGTTCAACCCACTTATTAGACTCTTAAGACCATTTGAACTTTGTTCCACCCTTGAGAGAACCCGTGGTTTTTCTATTTTTTTGATAGAATGGTAAATTTGTAGAAATAATTCTGTTTTCTTGTCTTCTTAAATCAATGTTTTGTGCCCTTATGACCTTCTGATGGATATGTAGGAGCTTTTATTGACTTAAGCAGATCAAACTGAGCTAGTTATGTCTCATGATGGTGTTCCCATCATACTCCCATGCCTATCTTTTGCTAGTCCCTTAGCAAAATCTTATGGAATTAACTTAAATTCTAGACCATGTCTTTTTATGCTCAGATTTCTGCTGTGTGCTTTCTTTTGTGGATTAGGTCAGAATGCCAATAGTAGGCCTAGAGGTGCTTAAGTACCAATCGAGATCCAGACTTGACCAACTCTAGCCTCAGTCCACCACGAAGGTTTCTAAGGCCCACAGGAACTAACCTAGGGATCGTTGAACTCTACGGTTAAAGCACTCGTGCTTAAAACATGTTTAGTCCTGGTTCAGTTTGCAGTGCGTTTTTGTGAGAGACAAAAGATTTTTTATTTTTGGAGACTTTTCTCTCTCTTTTCTTTCTTTTTTTCTAGCTTCAGATTGGCTTTATAACACAGCCTGTATTGGATTTATCGCTCCCACCATCAATCCTTGCAGGGTCCCTAGCAATCAATGCTTCGAGATAGCACCTCCCATGGAATCCCCCAGAACCTTGGCTTGGCATTCTATGGCTAAATTCAGGCTCTGACAATAGACATTTCAGGATAATCCCGCCCATGGCACCTGAACCAGCACAAGGTGCTTACATGCCCCCGGTAGGATATTTAGATATCCTAGGAGACAAGCACCAAGGAAACGGTATGTTATTGCGCATCTTCGAGGGAAATTTCTCGCCTCTCTGCACCGGGAACTCTTCCAAATCAACTTGTGTTGGTAAGCTGCTCCTAATCTAGGTAACTTTTTCAGAATAGAATTAATGCATTCATGTGATTTTGATAATTAAGCGCACTGAACCAGACTGTGTGTGGATTAGGTGCTTAGGTTACCGAGTCTCGTAAACCAGAGGTCAGTTAACGAGGCTGAATAATCTTTAAGCCTTAGACCTAATACTTAAGCTTCGCATTTTCCTCAACCTTTTGAGGACTATCCAGATCTTAACGAACACTTGAATTTTTAAGCCTAAAACACAACCCAAGAGGCCTAAGATCAACGTTCATACTAATTTCTTTTGTCTCTTAGCACTTTTTATCTTTTATTTCTTTTTTTTTATTTGGTCTAGAACTAAATAGATTCCTTAATCTTTTACTAATGACTATCTTTTTATTCAAATTGTTGCTCCCTTTTGACATTTATATCACCTCTTTTCCTCCTCAAAAATGATATGCAAATTGATCTTTCAAAATTTCCTTCCTTCTCTATTTTTTTGTTCTTTTTCAATTTTCTAATTTTTCTGATTTTTTGGAATATGTATTTTTTATGAGAACCCTTCAGCACTATGAATTTTTGTATGTTTGCACTTTAACACCCCCCTTTGCCTAAGTTTTGCATTGTCCTCATTGTAAACAGAGGGCATGAAACAATTTTGGGTTCAGGGATTAGAACAGGTTAATCGAGTGGGCGAACAGGTCGGGAATGACTGTTGCGGACGATTTCAAGCTCTGGTACGAGTACCAGAGGTGGAGTCGATCGTTCTAAAAACTGAACTCAGAGTGCAATAGACTTGAAGTACAAAAGGATAATCAAAAGGATCTCATTTTTTTTGGAATAATGGGTTGCCTCCGTTAAGTGCTAAATTTAATGCATTCAGCTGAGCAGAAAATGGTATGGAGGAGTGGTCAAATCAGATGAATTTTGTAGAACAAGCACCTTAATCAAAAGCCTGGTTGGTCCAACCAGGTGCTTGTTCAAGTCAACAGGCTGATAATGCAGCCTAAACCCAATCAACCTGGCGGTTTGATAGATGTGAATCAGTAGATGCGGAACCCACCATATGCTCTGATGCTTGGAACTATGTGGAAGTGAAAAATTAGGGTTTGGCTAAATCGGATTAGCCTGATCAGAGTAGGGATCCTTAAATGAAAATGAATCAGTGGAGGATGTAGGAACCCTACGGGAGTGATCAGAGAAGGATGGGGCATGATTTATAATCTGATCGATGTCCGAAACTCAATTGGAATGTGGAGGAGAATCATCTGCAACCAACTCATTGAGAGGAGAATCAGAGTAGAAATTGAGTCCAGTAGCGGGTTGGGGTTGAAAACGGGTTTGGGAGGGTTTTGCATGTGTAGAAAAGGTATTTTCTTTCAAATCATTGACCTCAGCGTCAAAATCAAAAGACGGGTCGTAGTTGCTGAGGTTGTAAATTGGCTTGTAGTCGTCAGAAAATAATAGTTCTCTGAAATCAAAGTAAGATTCGAAATCGTTGGAGAACTTGCGAGAATCATGTTTTGAATCTAATTCAGGATTCGAGATTCCACCACAGATTAAATCAAGATGTGGACAATCAACAGCCTGACTTGGGTCTAACCTAGTTTCAGATTCCAAGCTCACAAAGGTGTCCCTATTCGTCATGGGTTCGGGTTCTTGGCTTGTAGGGTAGACCCAATCAAATCTCAACTCTTCCAACTCGATTTCTGTATCATAGATTGATGTGATTTCCAAAAAATCACTCTGTATCTTTGAGGAGTTTGGAGAGGTGTATTCATCAAATATGGACCCTGAATCACACTCCAGATTCAAAATCTGATTTGTTTCTCATGGGGCCTCAATCATCCCAATAAGGCTCAAATCTAGATTCTAGGTTAAGGGTGTGGGTTGGATCACTAGAATCTAAGTTGGGCTCTACAGGGATGTCAGAATTGCTCTTGAAAGTCACTTTATTAGAATGAGCGAAATTTACACCCTCGAGAGGTTTTATCTCACTATCGCAGGAGTTTGGGAAATCTAAGCTTGGCTAACCAGGGTTTTGTATCTCTAGGGTTGGCTCAAAATCGTGATCTCTTGCAATTGGATCCTCCTAACCCTTATCAAGATCAAGAATGTCAATTGCTATGAAATTTGAATCTGAATTTATTTGGGCTGAGGATCCACAATTATCATCATTGAAGCTGGGATTTGGGAAATTGTGTTGATCACTAGTCTCACTCCAAGATGTTTTGTTAGTTTCTAACGGGTATTTTTTATCAATTGTTATATATAACTTATTCAGCAATTCTCCCGATTTTTCTAAAAATTCATAGGATTCTTTTGGAGGTGAAGGGTTTGACCAACATTGCAGACAATCATTATTGTGTAATTTCACCAATTCATTATGTTCTGCTAATAGGAGATCCTGGGTTGAACCATATTTCATTTGTGTCCATATTATCTCTACACAGTTCTTGATGAGTTCTGTTATTTTTGCAAATCTTTCCTGAATGTCCCTTGCAAAATATTCTTCATGGTTTCTATAGGCATTCTCAAGTATCTTTTCTTTCATTCTCATTTGAGACTCAGGTTTTCTAAATAGTCTTCCTATATAGCCAGGTTGCATTTTTGAATCAGATGGTGGAATCAAGATGTAGAATCAAAACTCAAGTTAGATTGAAATTGATTAGATTTGAAAGAGATTCCCAAGAAGATCTAATGAGGCTTCTTAGGTTAAAAAAGCCTAATAGCTTTCCTATGTATGTGTTGTAATAGAAGGGATGAGGGATTGGATGTGAGATTTGACCCAATCAAGGACCCGAAGATTTTTGGATGACAAAGGTAGCTTCGAGGCGGATGATACCTCTGAATCAGAAATTTGCACACTTGAGAATTACTTGGGCAGCCAGGAAGGGAGAGCCCTGCAAAGACTCCTACACGGTAGAACGTCCCCACGAGTTACAGGGTTTCCCCCACCCGACCTTCCTTGTCACTGAGGGTCCATGTTGAACATTCGAGTTGCTACGCTAACGTGTTTGGTTTTGAAAACCTGTCGTCGTAGAATGAAAGCAAAGAACTCGTGTTCAAAAAATAAAATTTATACTAAAATAGAAATCCCGAGTCAAACATAGGGAGGCAGACATTTGATTTAAAAACACACATTTGTTTTATTTGTCACGAAGCAGAATAATTGATTAAAAACTAACTATTTACAATAAATAGAAGAGAGAGAGAGAATGAGAGAGAGAGAATATTACAAAAACCAAAAAGAGATGTAGAATGAACATAGAATTTATCATCAAAAAGATTGTTCATTAAACATTACAACTAGAAAGCGGGAAAATGATTACACTAGAAAGCAGTAAATCTACTCTAGAAAGCAGTAAAAAGAATGGGGAGAGAGATATCCTCCTCGACGGTCGCTTGGAGGATGAGCCGAACGAGACGACGCCTGGACGAAGGGGAACGGAGCAGGATGAAGGAGGACGAAGCAGGAAGAATCGGAACGGGGTAGCATGTCATCCTTGTCGCAGGATCCGCTTCCGAAAGGGGGACGAAAATTTGACTTTATCTCGCGAGAAGCATCCCGGGTGTGGGACAAGCTTCTCTTGAGCTTTGAAGAGGGGGAGAAGAGAAGGAAGGGATGAGAATTTCGTGTGGAGGGGGTCTTCTTTTATAGTTTCAAGGAGTGAGGGTAATTTGGTCATGTTAATTTGAAAAACATTAAATCAGGGGTCTTTAGTGACGGATAAAACCGTCGCTAAAGCCCCATCGTGGGCGTAGTGGGACGCCGCCTGCACTACTGCTCGCCTGCTCGCACGTAACGTGCGCTCCAAGATCTATGATTCTCACGATCGGACGGCTTATCTCGCTCCTCTGCCAACTCCTCAGCACGTGCCCGCCTGAGTTTGATCTCGCGTAAGGCGCGGCGTGCGATACGGCGTGAGCGCAATTACGCCACACGACCACTCGATCACGATCGAGTGGTCAATTGCGCTCGCTCACCCGCGCCCGCTCGCCTCCTCATGTGGATTTGAACCCGCACCTGAAGGCGACTGAGCGCCTTATCCACTACGCTGCGCGCATGGATTGGGCGGGCGGCCGATCTTTTGAACACGCGATCAGGACCGTTGGATTGAGATCCAACAGTTGAGATAGCTCCTTCCAGCGATTCTTCAGGATCTTCAAGCGCCGGCTGAGCTCCTCTCTCAGCCGTTGGATCTTGATCCAACGGCGGAGATGCGTGGGTGCTATTGTCTTAAGTGATTGAGGGCAGCTGGTTGGGCGACCGAGATGGCGCCACGTGGCGCCATCTTGGCCGTCCATCTTCTAGATGATGTAGATGGTGCCACGGGTATCGGATTGAGTCAATTTTGGTGACGTTAGGCTGCGATCGTCGATCCGATTCCATCCGTATGGTCGAATTTTTCGTTTGAAATGCGGATTCACATCATCTTGGCCCTTGATCTTCTAGGGTTCCCTGATCTCTATCTGATGCTACAGATGTCTGATTAGGGCGATCTTGGAATGTCTGATTAGGGCGATCTTGGAGTCGTTGAACTCCAATCGTTGCCCTAATCACATCTGTACGGTTGGATCTTCGATCCGAGGCCCCGATAAAAAGTTTCCCTGTCCATGAACATAAAAGGAGATAATTAACCTCCATTTTATTCAAACTAATCTAAATGCAAGATGGTGCATGTTATGCAATATTTATAGTATGCAATGCAATCCTATGCTTAAGAACATGCATAAATAGACATCTTAAGTAGTGTAAACATGTTTACATCAGTCCAGGTAGACCGAAATGTATGAACTTAAGTCCTTGAGTCTACCAATTTTATGTCCTAATTTGTGCCTTTGATTTCACTTGATTAGAAGTTAATTCAACTTGTGACCTAATTTGGAGGTTGGTTGGCCTACAATGTAAATCAACTTTACCTGACCTGCCCTAAAGATGGCAAAATGAGATCTAGGTCAAGACCTAGAAATCACCTTGATTGACTCTCAGTTTATTAGGTCCAATGATTTTAGGGTTCAAGTGAATTTAGAGCCTGAAGGGTTTGATTAGATTTTTTCAACCAAGGGCTTGGGTAGCACACAAATGCGGGTGGGTTGTTTCCTTTTATGCAGGAAAATGTGAACTAGCACTCCAAAACCCTAAAATTGAAACCCTAATTGGCTTTATTTTGTATCCACTTTGATCTTAAAATGTTATCCTTAGACTTCAAACAAGAAGTGCATAGTCTAAGAAGATTAGAAATTAAGCGTAGTCCCTAATAGGCACAGGAATTTTGGGTTAGGGAATTCTAAACAAAATCATCTCAATCCTCAATTAAAAAAAATTTCGCAACTTAGGAAACTTGCCTTTAAAGTGATAATTACTATGAAAAATAAGGCAGGTGATTCCTAATTGATTGTTTCCTTTTTTATCTTCCCAAGATTAGGAGGTTGATTAGGGAAGAATAGAGAAATTACCTGCCCTGGAGTGGTTGCTTTGCGTAGAAGATTTCTTCGTGAAGTACCTCGCAAAATCACATTAAAGCAAACAGGGCAAGTCAGTACTCACATATAATCAAATAGTACAGAGAATAGTGGTGAATTGCTCATTGCTCCTCAGCAATGGTGCCAAAATGTTATCGAGTGAAATCGAGGTTATAAAAGCTACGTCATAGTATAAGCTGAAATCGCTTGAAAACAAATAGAACTTAGAACTCGAATATCAGAAATGAAGTCCGAGGTCATTCGCTGGAAGCAAATAGGAATTCACATGCTAATCTTGATTAACAAGTAAATGAGCACAAGAAATTAACCAATAAATTACTCAGAAATGGGAATCAATGTAAAGCATGAGTTTAACAATAAGTATGCATGGCAAAAAGAATTCTAAAAGCAAAAACATTGGTAATTTAGATACCAATTATTCAATTTAAGCATATATGCATTGAGTTCAAATAATGCAACAGTGCCATCAACCATTCAAACTTAGGTACTTAAATATATTAACAGTATCAACTAAGTAAAGCCTCTCAATCAAGTATCAGATGTCTTAACCAACAGATACTACAGTGTTAGGGAAGCACTGTTCTTCTTCTTCCTCTTCTCTTCTTTCTTTCCTTTTGCTTCTGCTCTTCTTTTCTTCTCTTCTCGGCTTCTCTTCTCTTCTTCCCTTCTGCTTCTACTCTTCTTTTCTTCTCTTCTTGGCTTCTCTTCTTCTTCTGTTAAGGTCTTCTCCTTTAATTCTCTTCTTTCTTCTTCATGCACAGAGGAAGGCAATCCCTCCTGTGGCTAAGTGTCACAGAGAGCAAAACTCCCTACCCATGCTCTCTCTTCCTTTGTCTCTCTAGGATTCTCTTCCTTGCCTTCCCAAGGCCCTTCGCAGTATCAGGTTTTCGGGTTAATGGGCACACGCACACCCAGGACCAGGCTCACCGGCAGTGGGTGGTGAGCGAGGTGTGCTTAGATTAGGTGGGTAATCAGATGCGCCGGACTCGTGGAGTATATGTCATGGGCGAGGCATGCGTGGGTAAGGAGGACCTCACCCTTGTGTTAGGAGGCGAAGAGGCATAGGTAGAAAATCAATTTACGTGCCTCTACTTGGTTGCCCGCTTCCGAGGTGGGACTAAATCTCCCTCTCCTTCCTTCGTGTAGCAGCAGGTGGTGGCATCTTCAATTGGAGTGGCTGTTGCTCCTGTGGTCTTCAATTGAGGACTTGGAATCTCTCCTGGGCATAAGCTGCACTGCCTGGGCATGGAATTGGCGAAGAACACGGTCGGAGAAGCTTGAATGATGTTGGAGATGGAGGTGGCGATGGTGGTGGACGATGATGACCTGAAACATGAAATAGGGCCTCACGGCCACATTAGAATAGCTCATAACCTTCGCCGAAGCACGGGTGTGGTGGCGATGGTGCTTTGGCGGATTGGGGTGTGTGGTGGCCGGTCGGAGTTGGGTTCAGCGTGTAAAGGTGGGTTTGATCATCAGGGTGTTTGGATGGACAATAAGGTGGAATATGATAGGGGTTTTGTAGGGTGTGAGCTGGAGGAGCTTGTGGACTAGTTGGCGAGGGGGATGGTTGTGTGTAGCGGGCGGGAACCCTTGCCGGTGATGTCGTCAGAGGTGGAGATGATGATGTTAAGGGTTGCTTTTGAGATTTTTGGGTAGGAAATTAAACTAGGGACCTAGTGGAACTAATATAACCCTAAACTAACTTATGAAAGAGGGAGAGAAGCACCGACGTTGGTAGGCCAGCACTGAGGAAGAAAACACTCCAGTAGGGGGGGACGACGACGACGACGACAACGGAGAGAGGGTGATGGCGGCTGGTATTGCACGACGTGGAGGAAGGTGAGGAATAAGAATCTGTTGTTGGTTTTGCGATCAGACGATGAGAGGAGTCGGAGGGAGTCTCCGGAGCTTGAGGAGCTATTCAGATGAAATAGGAGAGAGGACATTGGCAATTTTCCGACCGAAATTGAGTCTAAAGAGCACGACCATGCATTGGGCGTGCTTCAATAGGGCTTAGGAGGGGGTTTCAAGCTTGGAAAAAAGCTTAGGAACCTTGGAGCCTACGTAAAAATAGGATACCCATTCCTTCAAAATGTTTGCATGAGCTTTTGGGAAGGAGTTGGGATCTAAGGTTGGTCCATTAGAAAGAGGATTTCCTAGAGAGTCTCCAATTCGATTTTGGGAAAGTTTCATCAATTAATCAAGGAGAGCTCTCCAAATGAAGCTCGTCGGAGTAGGATTCTTGAGTGATAATGGTAGAGGGACCCAATTGTGAAGAAGAAGACAAAGTTTGGGGGCTGTTTGCAAGAAATTCAAAAGTTAGGGGTATGAGTGTCAGATAAAAGAATCAGACAAGACTAAATTGCAAATTAGGTCAAGACAATCTCAGATTGGGCTTAAATTTTGGTACAAACCTAATTTTGACCTAAGGAATTCAATGGTGAAGTTGGATTTTGGTTTTGACTTAGTTTGACTAGGTAATTTTCACAATTACCCAAATTAGGGCAAATGTTTGTCTGAGACTGTTTTAGGTCAAGATGGGTTCAAATGGTCAAATTGAAAGTACCAAACCGTAGAGAATATTTTCTATGGTTTTTAGAGGATTTAGGTGAATTTTATCCTGACCAGAACCTCAATAGATTAACCGTGTCTATTTTAGGGTTTCAGATTCCATTAATTCTTGTAACGCATGAAAACCCTTTTCTGTCTGTTCTAACCAACTTATTAGACTCTTAAGATCATTCGAACTTTGTTCCACTCTTAAGAGAACCCGTGGTTATTCTCTTTTTGTGATAGAATGGTAAATTTCTAGAAATAACCATGTATTCCTGTCTTCTTCTCAAATCAATGTTTTGTGCTCTTAAGACCTTCTGATGGATATGTAGGAGCTTTTATTGACTTAATTAGATCAAAATGAGCTAGTTATGACTCATGATGGTGTTCCCATCACTTTTTGAAATTATGAATAGGTCCCTGGGAATTTGAATTAGGATTTCTAATTGAAATCTATTTCTCTACTCTTGTTTTCTCTCTGAAACTAATAGGCTTAGGAAATAATGATGAAACAAAGTCCCAAAAGGGTAATTTATAGACCCAAATTAGGTTTAGTGTTAGGATTACTTGGGAAAATTACCTAATTTACCCCTAGGTATTGTTCACCTTACATTTAGTTCATTTTTGACTTGTTTTGGGCATAGCTTGAGCATACACCTCAGATTCGTGTGAAACAAGTATCATTGGAAAGATTGTGATGAGTGAAATCCAAAGGTACCATACATGGCACCCTTTTGATGTGGTTTGATTAGGGGTTCACCCAAAATATGCATTTTTATACATTTTGCAAGGTTCTTGTACTTGTATGAGACCACAATCGTCGAAGTGACCCAAACCACTTCAAAATGACTTGCAACCTAGATTTTGGGATGATACAAATATAAAAACCTTAAGGAGAATTTCGTCCTTGAAACTTGAGCGAAAGTGTAGGTAGAACGAAAACCATGCTGAGTGCATAGTGACCTTAAAGAGGAATAACAACCTTAAAGAGAAACAAATAAGGGGGTTAAGGACTCACCAGTGAAAAGCTTCCGGTATTTCTCCTTCATTTCTACCTTTGGTTCCCAAGTCACCTCCTTGTACTTCTGACTGCTCCATAAGACCTTCACCAAAGTAATCTCCTTCTTTCACAGCCTCCAAATGGTACGATCCAGGATCTGCACCGGCTAGTCCTAATAGGTTAGGTCATCCTCTATCCCCACATCCTCATAGCTAAGAACATGGTTAAGATCCGACACATACTTCCACAAGCTGGAGATATGGAAGACATCGTGGATGCCGACCAACTAAGGTGGCATGGCAAGTCTACAAGCAACTGGTCTGACACACTCCAGTATCTCAAACGGGCCCACAAATCCTGGTGTTAGCTTACCCTTCACCCCAAACCTCTGTACTACCCTCATCGGCGAAACACTAAGGAAAACAAAGTCACCAACTTTACGTTGTATGTCCCGTCGCTGACAATCTACGTAACTCTTTTATCGACTTTGTACTGAAATGAGTTTCTTCTGGATCTACTCGATGACCTCCTTACTTTGTCGGATCAATATGGGGTCTACCTCCTACTTCACGTTGACCTCATCCCAAGCAAGTGGAGACGTGCACTTTTGACCATACAATGCTCATACAGGGCCATATTAATACTGGTGTGATAAATATTGTTGTATGTAAACTCCACTAGAGGTAGGTTCTCCTTCCAAGAGCCTTGCCATTCGAGTATACAGGACCTCAACAAGCCTCTAATGTCTGAATGGTCCTCTTAGTCTATCCATCACTCTATAGGTGATAAGATGTACTTAGGCTTAACTGTGTACCCAGGGCTTGCTAGAAGCTTCCCCAGAATTGGGAAGTAAAATGGAAGTCTCTACCTGAAATGATTTCCTTGGGTACACCATATGATCGTATGATCTCCTATATATAGAACTCTGCTAGCTGCGAAGGACCATAAGTTACTTTGGTAGGCAAGAATCATGTTGACTTCGTCAAGCGGTCCATAATCACATAGACTGTGTCGTATCTTCTCTGAGTCAAGGGTAGTCTGGTCACAAAGTCCACAGAGATGTTCTCCCACTTCCACTCCGAAATTGGAAGGGGCTGCAACTGGCCGGCTGGTCTCTGATGTTCTACCTTCACTTGCTGAAAAATTAGGCATTACTTGATAAATTCGCTCACATCCTTCTTTAAGCCAAGCCACAAGAAGTCTTTTTCGAATCATGAAACATCTTAGTGTTCCCTGGATGGATAGTGAGTTTGTGTTAACGGGGCGAAATCGATTTTTAAAAAGATGTTTGTTGTAGTATAAATGAAATTGCCTGGGAAACAAATACGAATTTATTACTCGAAAACCTAGGTATCCGAGGTTGAACACAGAGAGAAAATTGGTCTTTAAAAACTAAGATCACAACTTACAATTTAATAAAATGCAATGACCAATCAAATTATGAAACAATAAAAATGGTTTCAATGTATATAGAAGCTAAAGAAAATGTAAAGATGGATGTCTGATGTAAAATCAGACGTCTTAAGTCTTTGATGCCACAGTGTAGAGCTTTCTCTATTTTTGCTTTCTCTGTTCTTCTTCTTCTTTCTTCCTTCTCTCTTTCTGATTTATCCTTTCTTTCTCTGCAGCTACTCTTCTTCTTCTGCCTTCTTCTTTCTTCTTTTTCTTCTCTTGTTTCCTTAGCTTTCCTCTGCCTTAATTCTCTACTTGGCAGCACCTCTGCTTCCTTCTTCCTTCTACTTTTAGCCCTTGGCTTCTCCTCCTGCCTTCAAGTCTTTCTTCCTTCTTCAACCTCTGCTTCTGCAGCTAAGTCCTTCTTTCCTTAGTAGCACCTTCTTCTTTCTTCCACGCTCTTGCCTTCAGCTTTCTTCCTTAGCCTCTTCTTCCTTCTCCTTCTTTCCCTACACAGCACAGAGCAAAACCTACCCCTACCCTCCCCCGTGTCTCTCTCTCTCTATTTCTCTCTTCGCTCTCCCAGAGCCAGCCAATCGGTATACAGGTCGGGTTACGCGCACCTGAGTCCAGGCGCACCGGCGTGGGTGGTGCGTGAGGAATGCAGGGTAAACGGGTCAGCCAGGTCCACGTGGGTGCTCGTTGCGGACTAGGCGGGGGCGTGGGCAAGGGGCCTCACCCCGTGTTACTTGAGGCGCTAAGAAGAAAACACAAAAATAATAAAAATGACTCACCTGCGCCTACCATTTCCGAGGTGGGACTAAAGTCCCACCCACTTCTTCGTGCTCCTGCAGGGAAGACACCCGTCCAATTGAGGCAGTTGCAGTCGCTGATGCCACTAATTGCCAGGTGCAAAAGGTTCGTAGGAGGGTTCTGCGCACTTGGGACGCTACTGTCTGGAGTGGGATGACATGGAGCATGCAAGCTTGCTGCTTCACACCTTCGCTAATGGCGGCAGAGGCTCAAAACTTGAAACACACTAATATGGCCTCGCGGCCATGTCAAATGCCTTAGAGATCTTCGCCGTGTCACAACGAAGGTGAGATGGGGGTTGGTTGGTTGCAGAACGGCGTAGGCGTGCGTGCCTAGGTCGCTCTGTGGCCGTGAAGGTGCGTGTGTCGGGTGAGGGTGTAGGGCGTGTGTGGCGGTTGGTGAAGGGGCAGAGGATGATCAGTGAGTGATGGTGAAGGTGATGAGGTAGGTGACGGGGCGTGTGGAGTGGGGGAATGACGGATTCGCCTCGCCGGTGGTCGGCTGGAGATGGGGGAGACGGAGGTGGATAGTGGCTATCGAGGGGTGTTTTACGAAATTGAATGAGGGAAAATGAAGAGTAGAGGGAGAGGAACTTATTTGCGTGTAGCTAGATGAAGGGGAGGTAGAGGGGACGAGCGGCATGTATGTGTCGTCGTCGGGGAAGAAGACCATGAGGTGAGGATGACGACAATGAGGAAGGGGTTGGAGAGGCG
The DNA here is from genome assembly GCA_037157565.1 of Thalassia testudinum. Classification (NCBI taxonomy): domain Eukaryota; kingdom Viridiplantae; phylum Streptophyta; class Magnoliopsida; order Alismatales; family Hydrocharitaceae; genus Thalassia; species Thalassia testudinum. The sequence goes on from JAZHRO010000067.1 coordinate 37,368,570, forward strand.
TGCGCGGGTATGACGCAGAAGAGCAAGGCGGAGATAACTCTGCCACTGGTATTGTGGCAGAGCGATGAGAGGAGGGAGGAGGGATCGTTGGAGCTTGCGGGCAGTTGGCCGAAGATGAGGAAGGAAGAAATTTGGGGGAATTCTCAGGCCAATTCAAGCTTAGAAGATGCGGCAAGGACCGGGGGTGCTTTTATAGCTGCTGGCCGAGACCTTTGTGCTTTGAAGGCAAGCCTCCAAGAGCAAAGATCTCGCTGGAGATGGAAGGTGCGTAAGACACCCAAATCTCTCGAGCATTCGCATGAGAGATTTGGTGTAAACTCGATCTTAGGATCCTGTTCAGACGGTGGGGAAATCCTTAGAGAATCTCCCTTCCAAATCTGGAAGATCTCTGAGGATTGGGGGAGATATCCTCCTTAAATCCTCGCCGGAGTAGGATTCCTCTGCTGTAATGGTGGAGGGACTTGAATGCAAAGAGTGGCAAGGAAGATAGGGGGCCTACGCAAGGGTTTTCAAAAGTTAGGGGCCATAATGTAATTGGGTGGACTATTTTGCAAAGTAGGTCAAGATGACCATCCCTTAGGCCCAAATTTTAATAGAATCCTAATTTTGACCTAAGGAATCTATTGGTGAAGTTGGATTTTAGGTTTGACCACGTTTGGCTCAATATTTTGCATAAAAACCCAAATTAGGTCAAATACTAAGCTAAGATCCTTATCTAGGTCAAAATAGGTTCCAAAGGACAAATTGAAGGTTCTAAACCCTAGAGGATATTTTTCCATGAAATTTAGAGGGTTTAGTTGATTTTTATTCTGACCAAAACCTTGTGAAATTAAGTGGGTTTGTTATAGGGTTACAGAATATCATTTAATTCTTAAATCTCACAATAACCCTTTTCTGACTGGACCATCCCACTTTTCCTCTTATTAAGTCAAATTGAACTATGTTTAGCTCCTGAGAAATCCCATTGATGTTCTGCAATGGTAAAATTACAGTTTTATCCCTTAGTTCATGTTTTCTTCCCAGAACAGTAATCCCTTGAATTAGGCCTTTCTTTAGGTTATGTAGGAGCTTTTGTTCACTTTCTTAGGTCAAAATGAGCTAGTTAGGACTCATGATGAGGTTTTCATCATACCCCCATGCCTAGCTTTTGCTAGTCCCTTAGCAAAATTTCAAGGTTTTAACATCTGTTCTAGACTATGAGTTTCTTTTACCAGTTGTGTTAAGTGCTTTTTCTTTTTCTTTTGTGATTAGGTCAGAATGCTGACAATAGGCCTAGAGGTACTCAAGTACCAACCAAAATCTGGACTTGACCAGCTTTAGCCTCGATCCTCCACAAAGGTTTTTAAGGCCCACAGAAACTATCCTAGGGTTCGTTGGACTTCTCGGTTAAAGCACCCGTGCTTGAGACATTTTTAGCCTTGGTTCAGTTTGCAGTGTGTTTTTGTAAGAGAGAGAAAAAAGATTTATTTGTTTGGAGAGTTTTCTCTCTCTTTTCTTTTTATTTCTAGCTTCAGATTGGATTCTCAACACGGTCTGTATCAGATTCCTTGTCCCCATCATCAATCCTCAAAGGTCCCTGGCAATCGACGCTTCATGATAGCACCGCCCATGGCAACCCCCAGACCCTGGCTTTCGAGATTTCGGGATAATCCTGCCCATGGCATTTCGTGGCTGAATCCAGACCCTGGCAATCGACATTTCGTGATAATGCCAGCCATGGTATCTGAACCATCAGAGTGCTTACATGCCCTTGGTAGGATATGTAAATATCCTAGGAGACAGTACTGAGGAGACGATATGTTACGCATCTTCGAGGGGAATTTCCTGCCTCTCCATGTCGGGAACTCGTCCAGATCAACTTGTGTTGATCGGCCACTCCTAATCTAGGCAACTTTTTCAGAACATTAAAACGCTTTTGCGTGATTTTGATAGTTATGCGCACTGAACCAGACTGTGTGTGGATTGGGGTGCTTAGGTTACCGAGTCCCGCAAGCCAAAGGTCAGTTAACGTAGCCGAATACTCCCTAAGCCTTAGACCTAATATTTAAGCTTCGCATTTTCCCCAACCTCTTGAGGAATATCCAGATCTTAGTGGATACTTGAATTTTTAAGCCTAAGAGTCTAGCCCAAAAGGCCTAAAGTCAGTGTTCCTACTAATCTCTTTTTGTGTCTCCTTAGCACTTTTTTTCATTTTTCTTTTTTCTTGATGTGGTCTAGATCTTCAGTTAATCCCTTAATCTTTTACTAATGACTATTTCAATTTTTCCATGTTGTGCTCCTTTTTGGCATTTTGCTCTTTTCCTCCTCGTGTTTTGTGTAGCCTAAAAATTTTTTCCCCCCTCAATTTTTTGTTCTTTTTCAAGATTTTTTAATTTTTTTGTGTTTTTTTTGATATGTGATTTTTTGTTGAAACATTTTCTTGATATGAGTTTTCATAACATTTTGCACTTTCATACCCCCCCATGCCTACGATTTGCAATGTCCCCATTGTAAATTAGGTGGGTTCGAATTCAGCTTAGTTCATTCATTATGACAGGTGTTGGGTCAGCGAATGGATCGAGGTGATTGTTGCGAACGATTTCTAGACTCGGGTCGGGTACCTGAGGTGGAGTCGGCTTTTCTAATGGATGAACCCTAAAGTGCAATATGAATTTAGCATAGAAATGTCAGGAAAGGTTTCAGGTTTTTCAAAGAATGACGGGTTGCCTTCCGTTAAGCACTGAGTTTTACACCATTGGCTGGGCGCAATGAGCTCAGGGAGAATGGAGGATAAAGGATATCTCAGGCAAATCTGTATTGGTCATGTCAATGAATGGTTTGAGTCTCTGACCGTTCACGATGAAGGGTTCGGAATCGTGGCTGAGTGGACTGATCTCAATGGCTCCATTCCAAAGATTTGTCAGACTAGGTAGGGTCTAACCCACTTAGATCATAGCTTTCCTGGGAATAATTTGAGTCGGGCATCAAAGAGTAGAACCTTTTAACCAGGATGAAAGATCTTTCTAGAAATGTGCTTGTCGTGAAAGGCTTTAACCCGCTCTTTGTAAATTTGCGAGTTCTCATACGCGTCGTGGCGTAATTCATCGATCTCGCTCATTTGAAGCTTTCTATGGGTTCCAGACTTAGAAAGATCTAAGTTGCAATTCCATACTGCCCAATAGGCTTTATGCTCCAATTCGACGGGGAGGTGACATGCCTTCCCGTACACCAGTCTGAAGGGAGCCATAGCTAATTAGGTCTTGTAGGCGGTCCTATAAGCCCACAAGGCTTCCGGAAGCCGGGATGACAAATCCTTCCTGTCAGGTCGAACAGTAACCTGGAGGATTTTCTTGATCTCCTGGTTTGATAGCTCAGCTAGACCATTAGTTTGAGGGTGGTAAGGAGTAGAGATTCAGTGCGACACCCGTATTTGGTCATCAGTGACCTGAACTGAGTGTTAGTGAAATGGGTCCCTCCATCGGAAATTATTGCTCGTGGAATCCCGAACCTTGAGAAGATGTTTCGATGAATGAATTTGATAACTTTGTGATCATTGGTTCGGGTCAAAATGGATTTGATCCACTTGGACACATAGTCAATAGCTAGTAAGATGTATTCGAAGCTATCCAAGATAAGGAAGGGTCCCATAAAATCAATCTCCCAAATGTCAAAAATCTCACATACCAGAATCGACTGTAAAGGCATCATGTCTTGATGGCTCATGTTGCCCAAGGTCTGGCAACGGGTACATGCCTTACAGTGACTGTATGCGTCCTTGAAAATTGTGGGCCAGTAAAAGCCACACTGGAGGACTTTTGATGTGGTTTTGTGTCTTGAAAAATGTCCATCGCATGCCTGGTCATGGCAGAAAGAGAGTATGTCTTTGATTTCTGCTTCTGCGACACATCGTCGAATTATTTGATAAGCACCAATGTGGAATAGATACAGGTCTTCCCAAAGGTAATACTTGGCATCGGAACGCAATTTGTCCTTCTTGGCCTTCGACCAATCAGATGGGATCTGATGTGATGCCAAGTAGTTTACTATGTTAGCAAACCATGGAAGCCCTGTATCGATAGTCAAGAGGTGCTCATCAGGAAAATGTTCCGTGATGGGTCCGGAAGGGTCAATGATCTCAAAAGGAAGGTGGGACAAGTGATCAGCTACCACGTTCTGTTTCCCTACTTTGTCATGAATCTCGAGGTCAAATTCTTGCAACAGCAAGATCCATCGGATTAATCGAGGTTTCGCGTCCTTCTTTGCAAGGAGATGCCTCACAGTTGTGTGATCTGAGTAGATGATAACATGGGAACCCAGGAGGTATGATTTGAATTTTTCTAGGGCAAATACTATAGCCAACAGCTCTTTCTCAGTAACCGTGTAGTTACGCTGAGCCTCGTCTAGTGTTTTGCTAGCGTAGTAAATGACCATGGGTTTCCCGTCAATTTCCTGCCCCAAAACCACTCCAACAGCGAAGTCAGATGCATCACACATGATCTCAAAGGGTTGAGACCAATCAGGGGACTATAGGATCAGGGCTTGGGTGACTCGGTCGCAAAGGATCTCAAATGCTTGAGTGCATTCCTTGGAGATTTCGAAAGGCACATCCTTGGAGAGAAGATAGTCAGGGGGTGCATGATTTTTGAAAAATCAGGGATAAATGGACGGTAAAAACTGACGTGCCCCAGAAAAGATCAGATGTCCTTGATCGAGCTAGGCATAAGGAGTTTGGAAATCAAGTTAACCTTGGCTCGATCGACTTGGATGCCTTTCTCCGAAATTAGATGTCCCAGGACGATTCCCTCAGGAACCATGAAATGGCTCTTTTCCCAGGAAAGAACCAGATTCACATCGATGCACTGCCTAAGTATTTGGACCAAGTGCTAGAGGCAATTGTCAAATGATGCTCCAAGTACTGAAAAGTCATCCATGAAGACTTCCAGATAATCACCTACCATATCTGAGAATATGGCAAGCATGCACCGCTGAAAAGTCGCGAGTGCATTGCAGAGATCGAACAGCATCCTTCGGAATGTGTATGTCCCGAAGGGGCAGGTGAACATGGTCTTTTATTGGTCCTATGGATGGATTGCCACTTGGTTATAACTAGAGTACCCGTCAAGAAAACAGAACCTATTTCTCGCTAGTTTCTCGAGGATCTGATCAATAAACGGTAGTGAGAAATGGTCCTTCTTCGTGGAGGAATTGTGTCTTCTATAATCAATGTAGACTCTCCACGAGTTAGCTATTCGGGTCGGTATGACCTCTCCGGTTTCAGTCGTGATGATGGTAAGTCCAGCCTTCTTAGGCACAACCTGGATTAGACTCACCCAGCGACTGTTGGAGATCGGGTAGATGATCCCTACATCTAACCACTTAATGATCTTTTTCAGGACCTCCTACAGATTAGGGTTTAAACATCTCTGCATTTCTCGCGAAGGTCGTGCACCCTCTTCTGTGTAGATTCGATGTGTGCAATAAGAGGGGCTTATGCTAGTCAAGTCATCGAGAGTCTATCCAATGGCTCTACAATGTTGCTAGAGAACAGTAATCAGATGGGATTCCTGGTCAAGTGTGAGTCAGGAGTTGATAATCACAGGAAACGTTTGATTGGAACCCAAAAAGATGTACTTCAGATGATCGGGAAGGGGCTTGAGTTCCAGGACGGGATTATCAGCAGTAGCGGGCGGTTCAGGGTGTATATCAGGGACAAGGGTAGGAGTCATGGGTGTGTCTAGATCAGGTTCAAACTCCTTTGTTTGCAGCCTTTGGTCTTGTGGTGGTTGATCGGGGATAATCAGGTTGTCCTCAACATGCGATTCATCAACCACAACTTTGATATCACATATTTGCTCTATAACCCTACAATTAATCCCTTGTTGGGCCTTAAAGATGTCAATCTTCAAAGTTTGGTTCCCAAATTTTAATTCTATTTGGCTCTCCTCACAGTTTATGTTGGCCTTAATAGTGGCCAGAAAAGGTCTTCCTAGTATAATCAGTGTATCCCTTGGGTTCTCAGGTGCATCCATATCTAGAACTATGAAATACACCGGGAAGTAGGAATCCCGTACCCTAACAATGACATGCTCGAGTATTCCTTTAGGTGACTTGATGGATCGATCGACTAACTACAATGTCACCTCAGTTGGTTTAAGCTCGGACTCTTCCAGGTGGTCAAGGAAGGATGTAGGTATTAGGTTTATGGAGGCACTTAAGTCTAACAAGGCTCTGTCGAATTGGGTTTCACCAATTTTACATGAAATCAGGGGAGTACCTGGGTCTTTAGCCTTAGGTGGGAGTTTACTCAAGATTACAAAGCTGGCTTGCTCTGACAGTATGATTGGACTCCCACTTTTGGTTCGCGGCTTACGCTTGGGTGTACACATGTCTTTCAGAAATCGTGCGTAAGTCGGTATGTGGCGGATTGCATCCATCAAGGGGATGTTTATCTAGTCCTGTTCAAAGAGCTTGACCAAATCCTCCTCAGGAGCCATGGGTTTGGTTATCCTCTTTCCCTTGGTCAAGGCCTCGGGAAATGGAACCCTAGTTGGTTCCTATAGAATAGGTCCAGGTTCTTGATCTGGGATAGGGGTATCCTGGATAACTATCCTAGGGTATAGGTTACTACTAGTCTTGGAGTGGTTTGTTTAATGTGGGTCTTAGGTTGCTTTACCACTACGAGCTGTTTCGGAGTTTAATCCTACCTGGTTTTGGTTTGGGTTTGGTAAGATGGGTGGCTGCTACTGAAATCCCGCATAAGATGTCGAAGCTACCATCCCGTCGGGTGATGGAACAGAAGGGGCCTGATAAATCATATGTGCGTGGCTTGGATTTGGGTTCATAACGCGCCTCTGGGTCGGCACGTTATTTGGGTTTGGTAGAGGTTGCAAAGGGTGCCAGGTTGGCGGGAATTCACCATTTGGGAAAGTTGATTGCGAACCTATGTGATCTCATCCTTGTGCTGTTTCTGCATTGCCGCATTCGTCTTTTGAATGTCAACCAGTGCTTGAAGGAGAAGAGTCATTTGATCTTGGTTTGGCCCAGATTGATAGGTGGGGTTGGGTCGAGGTTGAGGCAGTTGATATGGACGAGGCGCTTGTGGACGAGGTTGATAAGGTGGTCTTTGATTATGAGAATTTCCCGTCCACTGGAAGTTGGGATGATTTTGCCATCCAGGGTTGTAGGTATTGGAGAATGGGTCATTCTGGATGGCGTTGAGGTCCTCGTAGGTCTGAGGAGCCTCAGGAAAGTCAGAATACGAGGGTTCAGAGTTCCCCCAATTAGAATAGAATGGATCAGAGATCCCTCCTGTCCGAGAGTCAGGAGGGGGTCGATACGAGTCCATCCCCTAAGAAGATCGGTGATAGATGTTTTGCACAGTTTCCCTCGCAAGAGGTGGCTGTGCAAAAGAGTTCTGCGCAAAGGTGGCTCACTGCAGATGCCGAGTCAGCTCATCCACCTTCTTCTCTATGATAGAGACCTTGTCCAACCGACTGGCCATCAGTTCCAAGTTGACGGATGTGGACAGGTCCTGCGTCTCATGTGCTCCCCTAAGATTCGTTGATGCATGGGCATTCGTCCGGTCGAATAAGCCCATGGAGTCATTATTGATGGAGTTCTCGCACATATTTTCGAGAATCTCCCACACCGTGTCCTCATGTTGACCCATGAAGTTTCCTCCGCATGTTGCATTGACGAAATAATTGAATGTCTTCATGGAGTCCCTGGTAAAATGACTGGACTTGTTCCCATTTAGGAACTCCATGATGGGGGCACTTTCGCTTGAGATCTAAGAATCGATCCCATGCCTCATGAAGAGGTTCTCCCGATTGTTAAGTGAAATGAGTGATTTGGTGGCGCAAGGCATTTGTCCGGCCAACTAGGAAGAACTTCAAAAATTCGGATTGAAGTTCATCCCATGTGTTGATCGGACGAGTCTGAGTTTGATACCAATGAGCAGCCTTATCCATGAGGGAGAAAGAAAACATCTTCATGAGTAGAATATCCCGATTTTGTGCATCTGACTTGAAGGTCTGGGCCAGATGTTTGAGCTGCTTAATGTGTTGGAATGGATCCTCGGAGTTAAGCCCATGGAATTTTGGTATGGCATGAATCATATTGGGCTTGAGTTCAGAATCAAGACCTCCAGCCGGGATTCACACTTGAGGCTCGATTGCCATTGCAGCGAGATTATAGTGATCTCGCATCGTAGGATGCTGCGGCGGGTTTACAAAGTTTTGGAAGAGATCATTTAGGCACTGAAGTTGGTGCTCAAGGTTGTTCTCTTCTTCAATGGGTTGTGCCATGATGGAAGAAGGAGAACTTGGTTTTGAATCAGAGGAAAGATCTATGTGGTGGGGTTGTTGCACAAACAAGGGTGTCGAGGCTTGGCCGTGGCAGGAGTGAATTTCTAAAGGAGGTCTTAAGGACCTCCTACCAAACATGCACAGAAGGATTTGATGAGATCAGAATGTGCTGGACCCAATCGAGACACCCAAAAAATGTTGGGTGACTATAGAGGTTCGGGGCGGATGATACCCCTTAGTCAGAAAGGTCGTCCACTTGAGAAATACCTGAGCAGCCAGAGAGGGAGAGTCCCGCAAAGACCCTTACATGGTAGAGCGTCCCCACGGGTTACAGGGTTTCCCCCACCCGACCTCTTTTGTCATTGAGATTCCAGGTAGACCAGAATGGGACCTTAACCTCTTAAGTTTACCTTTTTTAATTAAGATCAAGGTGCTTAGGGTTCCACTCGAACTTTAGGTCTTTTGAGTGCAAAAAGTGACCTAATTTTAAGGTTGGTTGACCCAAAGGATCAACTTCACCTCTTTGTTCCTTTGAGAGCTTTTAGGTCCTTTCTTTTAGGGTTCAAGTGAATTAAGAGCTTGATTTTCTTAGGGTTTCTCTTGGATAAATCTCTTTAAACAAGGCTTAGGCACACCTCTTTTTGAAAATTTTTGATTCTTTGCTTGAGAGGAGATGTATCTCTAAAACCCTAGACTGAAATCCTTAGGTTGGCTCTATTTGGTCCACTTTAGTTGCCTCAAAAATGGTATCTAGGGCTCAATCAAGAAGGTTTTAGCCCTAGTTACCTTAATTGGATGTGTAATTCAAAATATGTTGAAATGAAAATCAGGCAACTTTGATGAATTACTAAATATGGAAGAAGGTAGCCCTAGATTGATTTTTCTTTGTTTTCCTTTTCAAACTTTGAGGGGAATAAGAGAGAGGGCTAATGAAAGTTTACATGTTCCTTGGCATGGTTGTTGTGCGGCTGCTTTTCTTTCCTTTTCTTCCCCTGAGACAAACACAACAAAAGAGAGAGATTAAGTCAGTATTGAATCAGAGGTTGTTATCAAAGTTTCTAAAATGCCCGTTGCTCCCCGGCAATGGCGCCAAAATGTTAACAGGGCGAAATCGATATTTAAAAAGATGTTCGTTGCAGTATAAATGAAATCGCCTCGAAAATAAATAAGAATTTATTACTCGAAAACCTAGGTATCTGAGGTCGAACACAGGGAGCAAATTGGTCTTTGAAAACTAAGATCACAACTTACAATTTAATAAAATGCAATGACCAATCAAAATATGAAGCAATAAAAATGGTTTCAATGTATATAGAAGCTAAAAAAAAATTTAAAGATGGACGTCTAATGTAAAATCAGACATCTAAAGTCTTTGATGCTATAGTGCAGAGCTTTCACTATTTTTGCTTTCTCTGTTCTTCTTCTTCTTTCTTCCTTCTCTCTTTCTGATTTCTCCTTTCTTTCTCTACGACTACTCTTCTTCTTCTACCTTTTTTCTTCTTTTCCTTCTCTTGTTTCCTTAGCTTTCCTCTACCTTTATTCTCTGCTTGGCTGCACCTCTACTTCCTTCTTCCTTCTGCTTTCAGCCCTTGGCTTCTCCTTCTGCCTTCAAGTCTTTCCTCCTTCAACCTCTGCTTCTATGGCTAAGTCTTTCTTCTTTCTTTAGCAGCACCTTCTTCTTTCTTCCACGCTCTTGCCTTTAGCTTTCTTCCTTAGCCTCTTCTTCCTTCTCCTTCTTTCCCTGCACAGCACAGAGAAAAACCTACCCCTACCCTCCCCCGCATCGCTCTCTCTCTCTATTTCTCTATTCGCTCTCCCAGAGCCAGCCAATCGGGTATATGGGTCAAGTTACGTGTGCCCGGGTCTAGGCGCACCGACGTGGGTGGTCCACGAGGAGTGCAGGATAAACGGGTTGGCCAGGTCCTTGTGGGTGTGCGTCGCGGACGAGGCGGGGGCATGGGTGAGGGACCTCACCCCGTGTTACTTGAGGTGCTAAGAAGAAAAACCAAAAATAATAAAAATGACTCACCTGCGCCTACCGTTTCCGAGGTGGGACTAAAGTCCCACCCGCTTCTTTGCACACCCACAGGGAAGACAACCGTCCAATTGAGGCAGCTGCAGTCGCTAATGCCTCTGCTTGCCAGGTGCAAAAGGTTCGCAGGAGGGTTCCACGCACCTAGGATGCTACTGTTTGGAGTGGGATGACCTGGAGCACATAAGCTTGCTGCTTCACGCCTTCGCTAATGGCGGTAGAGGCTCAAAACTTGAAACACACTAATATGGCCTCGCAGCCCTGTCAAATGCCTTGGGGATCTTCGCCGTGTCATGGTGAAGGTGAGACGGGGGTTGGTTGGCCGTGGAATGGCCTAGGCGTGCGTGCCTAGGTTGCTCTGTGGCCGTGAAGGTGTGTGTGTCGGGTGAGGGTGTAGGGCGTGTGTGGTGGTTGGTGAAGGGGCAGAGGATGATCAATGAGTGATGGTGAAGGTGATGAGGTAGGTGGCGAGGCGTATGGAGTGGGGGAATGACGGATTTGCCTCGCTGGTGGTTGGCCGGAGATGAGGGAGACGGAGGTGGACAGTGGCTATCGAGGGGTGTTTTACGAAATTGAATGAGGGAAAATGAAGAGTAGAGGGAGAGGAACTTATCTGCGTGTAGCTGGACGAAGGGGAGGCAGAGGGAACGAGCAGCGCATATGTACCGTCGTTGGGGAAGAAGACCATGAGGTGAGGATGACGACAATGAGGAAGGGGTTGGAGAGGCGTGCGCGGGTATGACGCAGAAGAGCAAGGCGGAGATAACTCTGCCATTGGTATTGTGGTAGAGCGATGAGAGGAGGGAGGAGGGATCGCTGGAGCTTGCAGGCAGTTGGCCGAAGATGAGGAAGGAAGAAATTTGGGGGAATTCTCAGGTCAATTCAAGCTTAGAAGATGCAGCAAGGACCGGGGGTCCTTTTATAGCTGCTGGTCGAGACCTTTGTTCTTGGAAGGCAAACCTCCAAGCGCAAAGATCTCACCGGAGATGGATGTGCGTAAGACACCCAAATCTCTCGAGCGTTCGCATGAGAGATTTGGGGTAAATCAGATCTTGAGATCTTGTTCAGACGGTGGGGAAATCCTTAGAGAATCTCCCTTCCAAATCTGGGAGATCTTTGAGGGTTCGGGGAGATATCCTCCTCAAATACTCACCGAAGTAGGATTCCTCCGCTGTAATGGTGGAGGGACCCGAATGCAAAGTGTGGCGAGGAATATAGGGGGGTCTACGTAAGGGTTTTCAAAAGTTAGGGGCTAAAATGTAATTGGGTGGACTATTTTACAAAGTAGGTCAAGATGACCATCCCTTAGGCCCAAATTTTAATAGAATCCTAATTTTGACCTAAGGAATCTACTGGTGAAGTTGGATTTTAGTTTTGACCACGTTTGGCTCAATATTTTGCACAAAAACCCAAATTAGGTCAAATACTGAGCTAGGACCCTTATCTAGGTCAAAATAGGTTCCAAAGGCTAAATTGAAAGTTCTAAACCCTAGGGAATATTTTTCCATGAATTTTAGAGGATTTAGTTGATTTTCATCCTGACCAGAACCTTGTGAAATTGAGTGGGTTTGTTTTAGGGTTACAGAATGTCATTTAATTCTTAAATCTCACAATAACCCTTTTTTGACTGAACCATCCCACTTTTCCTCTTATTAAGTCCAATTGACCTATGTTTAGCCCCTGAGAAATTCCGTTGATGTATTGCAATGGTAAAATTACAGTTTTATCCTTTAGTTCATGTTTTCTTTCCAGAACAGTAATCCCTTGAATTAGGTCTTCCTTTAGGTTATGTAGGAGCTTTTGTTCACTTTCTTAGGTCAAAATGAGCTTGTTAGGGCTCATGATGAGGTTCTCATTAGTTTGCTGCAATGGGACTCGAACAACAACTCTTGTAGAATTACTTCATCTTGTAGGACACACAACCTGCCATAGAGCTGGAGTACTCCATCTGCAAAGGTGAACTCACTTGGGTTTCTGTAAGTACCTGGTCACGGAGAACCTGTAAGTCTGAATCCTCCATTTGGTTTTCCACTACACGAGTTATCAGATTAGGGCATGTGTGCCTCACTACTATCAACTCCCCTAGGTATCTTGCCATCTGCGATGGCTTCCTCAAGGTTGCCTTAATCATATTGTTCCATTTCTGTGCCTAAAGAGCTGCCAAATGGACTGGTGGCTTCCTATTGAGAGCATCCACCATGACAATTTCCCTTCTTGGGTGATAGAAAATTAAACAATCATAATCTTTCAGGAGTTTCATCCAATGCCTTTGTAGCAAATTTAGTCCCTTCTGATCGAATAGGTACTTCAAATTCTTGTGGTCTTTGTGAATCTCGAAGGTCTCACCATATAAGTAATGGTGCTAAATCTTCATAGTGAAGACTATGGCTACCTACTCCAGGTCGTCCGTTAGAGAGTTCTTCCTATGCAGCTTCAGTTGCTTCGAGGCATAGGCAACCACATGCCTATGTTGCATAAGAACACAGCCTAGTCCCTGGAGTGAAGCATCTGTGTAAACTATGAATCCGCCACCACTGCTAGGGATGGTAAGTACAAGGGCTAATGTTAACTTCTCCTTCAGTGTCGGGAAACTGGCCTCACAATCACTGGTCCAAACCAAGTGGGTATCCTTCCTCATTAACTGGGTTAATGGAAGAGTGATCTGTGAAAAGCCTTGAATGAATCGTCTGTAGTATCTCGCTAAACCCAGAAAAGAATTGATGTCTGTCACAGTCTTGAGACGCTCCCACTATAGCATTACCTCAACCTTAGTAGGGTCCACTAAAATCCATGCACCTGATACAACATGTCTCAGAAACTCCACCTGGTGTAGCCAGAACTCACACTTATTAAACTTGGCAAACAACCTGTGCTTCCTCATGGTCTCTAAAATTAACCGGAGGTGCTTCTCATGTTGTACCTCATTATGGGAATAGATGAGGACATCATTAATGAATACCATGACAAAGTGGTCCAGATATGGTCTAAAAATCCGATTCATCGAGTCCATGAATGCAGCAGGGGTATTTGTCAATCCGAATTGCATCACTAAGAACTCATAGTATCCATAGCATATCTTGAAGGCGGTCTTTGGTACATCCCCTTCTTTGACCCTGAGCTGGTGGTAACCTAATGTTGAAACGTCGAAGTACTAAGCTATCGAATTTAATTTTGAAAACCTGTCGTTGTAGTTTTGAATAGCGAAAAACTCGGCTTAATAAATAAAATTTATACCGGAATAGAAATGCTGGGTCAAACTCAGAGAGGTTACGTCGATCCAAATTTGCAATTATATTTTTTCGTATTTTTTTGATAAAGAGCGGAGTAATTACAATGAAATGAAGCACTATAAACAATCAAAGAAAGAGAGAGAAAGAGAGAGAGAGAGAGGAAACATCCATTTGATACATAAAAATGTTTATACAACTAAGTAAGCAAGAAATTACTCTAGAAAGCAGGAAAACTATTACAACTAGAAAGTAGGAAAATTCTACTCTAGAAAGTAGGAAAAAAGAATGGGAGAGAGAAGTTATCTTCCTTGACGATCACTTGGAGGACGAGCTGGACGAGACGATGCCTGGAAGATGAAGAACGAAGCGGGAAGAAGGTTGAGGTAGGACGAATGGGAACGAGGCAGCACGTTGTCATCGTCGTGGGATCCGCTTTCGAAATGGGGGCGAAAAATTGACTTTATCTCTTGAGGAGTATCCCGGGTGTTGGACAAGCTTCTCTTGAGCTTTGGAGAGGGAGAGAAGAGAAGGAAGGGATGAGAAATTTGTATGGAGGGGGTCTCCTTTCATAATTGCAAGGAGTGAGGGCATTTTGGTCATTACATGTTGAAAAACATTAATTCAGGGCCTTTAGTGACGGATAAATCCACTAAATGCACCCCCACGTCCATCAGATCTTGGCCTTCCGATCATGAGATCGGACGGCTGAGAGCTCTCCTCGCCGCGCTTTAACCGCGTGCCTTGCACATGAGATCACGCGGGGTGTCAGATAGCGCGTGGGCGCTATTGGCCGCACGGCGCCGTTGGATCTTCATCATGTCGCTGATCATGCTCGCGCTCCGGCTCCAATTTAAGGCGTGCGGGGGCTCAATCCTGTGCCTTCGAGCCTCGTTAAGGTGCTTGACCAACGTGCTACGGGCGTGTTTGTGTCGAGCGCACAACTCAAGTACGCGTGCCTCGTAGCCGTTGGATCTTGATCCAACGGCGGAGAAGAGCTGGCCAGAAGAGCTTCAGTGGGGGCGTGCGGCTGGTTGGGTGGCTGAGATGGCACCACGTGGCGCCATCTTGGCCGTCCATCTTTTGAGTGATGTAGATGGTGCCACGGGTATCGGATTGGATCGATTTTTGCGTTGTTAGGCTGCGATCGTCGATCCGAACCCATCCGTGCGGTCGGATTTGTCGTCTGAAGTGTGATTTATTACCATCTTGGCCCTTGATCTTCTAGGATTCCTGGATCTCTATCTGATGCTACAGATATCCGATTAGGGCGTTCTTGGAGTCATTGAACTCCAATCGTCGCCCTGATTATATCTGTATAGTTGGATCTTCGATTCGAGGCCCTGATAAAAAGTCACCCTGTCCCTGACCATAAAAGGAGACAATTAACCTCCATTTTATTCAGACTAATCTAAATGCAAGATGATGCATGTTATGCAATATTTATAGTATGTAATGCAATTCTATACTTAAGAACATGCATAAATAGACATTTTATGTAATATAAACATGTTTACATCACCTAATCATAGATCGACCTTGGAAAATACCATAGCTTCATGAAGCTGATTAAACAAATCATCGATCCACGAAAGAGGATATTTGTTCTTGATGGTCACCTTATACAGCTATCGGTAGTCAATGTAAAGGTGTAAGGTGCTATCCTTCTTCACGAACAACACTAGAGCCCCCTAGGGTGAGGCACTAGGTTGGATGAACCCTTTCTCAAAGAGTTCCTGAAGCTGCGTCTTTAGCTCCTTCAACTCCACAGGTGCCATCCGGTATGAGGTAATTAATATAGGGTTTGTTCTGGGAATAACAGATAACCACCCACAAAAGTAGAGTCAAAGCATAAGCACACCCAATTTTGCCTAGAAGATCTCACAGGACCAAAATTAGATTCAAATGTAGATCTCAAAAAGATAAAACTTGATTTCACAAAAGATAATCCTATTTGGTTCGAGGTAAACAAATCAAAGCATGAGGCAAAAATAGAAATTGAGTTCTACATAAGCACAAGATCAACAACCAATCAATTTTGATTCTGAATGATAAGTGGATCATTTTGATATAATAAAGGTGGTTGCTGAGTCAGATTTGATATGTCAATCTCAAGAGGTGAAAAGGGTGGGTTTTGATTAAGATTGCTGGCCTGATTAACCACATTTGCTTGGCCCTGATTCAATGGAACATACCTAGGATTTTGCAGATTCCTAGGGTTCGGAACTGGTTGCAATGGTGGGGCACTTGGTTAATGAGACTCAGCCAACTGAGTGATTTCACTCCTAAGATCAGCCAACTTAGCCATGCATTGCCTCTGGATCTCAGCAAGACCTTCAGAATTTCTTTGCTGGCTCTCATTCACAGCTTGCAAAATCTGATAATCTCTATTTGGTCGCAAATAGTTCTGCATATTCAACTGATGGGCCTTGCATTCAGTTGCTGAAAAGGCAATGCTGACGGGTTTGATTCGGATAAGTAGGCCTTTGGTTGTGATTAGTCCAAGAGAAATTAAGGTGGTTTCTCCATCCAGGGTTATCGGTGTTGGAATATGGGCTTGATCTCAAATCATTATTTTGAATGGCATAAAGATTATAATGATTCATCGTGTTTTCCGCAACAAAGGGGGGAAAAGAGTAGGAAAAGATGGGAGAAAGTCCCTCCTTGGGTTGGAGCAGGAGTATGGTAGAAACCTAAGGCAGATGGGTCTTATAAATCCATATTATTCACAAATTTCCTTCCTATGGGAATTTGTGAAACAAATTGAAGTGCAGGATTTGTAGAGTGTAGAGGCAAAAGATTCTTCATTGAATTGCGATAATTTCAGGTGCTTTGCTACGATATCGACCTTATCCAACTTCTCAGCAATAATTTCCAAGTCTCGTGAATTGGATTGGTCTTCGATCTCATGGGTGCCCATCATATTTATGCTTTTTCAACTAAACTGGAACATGGAGGCGTTGTTGGTAGAGTTCCTTGCCATTCCCTCGAAGAGTTCATAGGCGGATTCCTCATCCCGATTAAGAAAGTGACCTCCACAGGAAGTGTCCACGAGATTCCGCATGCTCTCGTGTAAACTATAGTGAAAGATATGCATGAGTTGCCAACATGGAATATCGTGGTGTGGACATTTCCTAAGTAGATTGTGAAAGTGTTCCCATGATTCATGTATAGGTTCTCCTTGATTTTGAGAAAATGTAGTGATAGCTCGACTAAGTGCGTTGGTATGACCTATAGAGAAGAATTTCTTCAAGAACGTAGATTTAAGCTTGACGTAGACACATCTATGTTACATAAACTGTGTATTTATGCATGTTCTTAGGCATATAATTGCATCATGTATTATAAATATTGTATAACATGCATCATCATGCATTTAGATTAGTTTATACAAATTTTAGGTTAATTTTTCCTTTTTATGGTCAGAAGACAGGGTGATATTTATAGAGACCTCGAATTAAAGATCCAACTGTATGGATTTGATCAAGGTGACGATCAGAGTTCAATGACTGTGAGATCGCCCCAAGTAGACTTCTGTAGTATCAGATGCAGTCCAAGGAAGATCAGAGGTCAAGGGGTAAGGTGGTGTAAATCCATACTTTAGATGACAAATCCAATCGCACGGATAGGTTGGAATGATGATCGCAGCCTAACAACGTGAAAATCGATCCAATTCGACAACCGTGGCACCTCTTACAAGCAAAAGAAGATGGACGGCCCAAATGGCATCACATAGCACCATCCAAGCCGGCCGAAATGAAGGCATCAACGCTCCTCTCCTCAATAAAGAAGCCTTGATCTCAGCCGTTGGATCTTGATCCAATGGCTGAGAACATGCCATGTCGCTCCCCAAGCCGCGCTTTGCATCTCTTGAAGGTGAGGGCTCGGGTGATCTTGACTATTGGATCGCCATCCAACGGTTGCGAGTGCCCGACCCTTAAAATGAGAATGTGACAAAGAATCAAGCGCAGCGCAGTAGTCGTGCACCTTGCACACAATGCGCGATGAACGCTTGAATCGCGGCGAGGAGGCGGATTCGTTGAAGGCGCGCCCAGTCAAAATTCGGCCGCACAATGATGATCGAACAGTAGCGACGGTGTTGATGTGGAGCCATCTTGAGCGTCAGATGGACTAGCGCTCCCCACATGCGCGATGATGCACGATCGCACGCGAGCACTGTGCTTGGTAAGGTGAAGGGGCTCGTGCAATCTTAGTTGTTTGATCAAACGATTGGATGGTTGGGATGAGTTTAGCGCGATGAGGCACGCAAACATACGAAGGAGAGATGACATCGATGTGGTTCGATTTGAGCCATGAGATCGGCGATGAGCGGCCCTCCTTGCATGCACACCAATAGCAATGTGCACCTTTAGTGACGCTTACATGTGTCACTAAAGGCCACATATTCATTTTAAACGCTTTTAAAAAAGACTTTTATGCCCTTCTTCCTCAACTATAAAAGGACCTCATACCTCTCATTTTATCCATCCCTTCCTTTCTTCTCTCACCCCCTCCAAAGATCTATGAGGTCGTCCCAAACCTAGAATGCTCCATTATAGTTATAAAAATAATTTTTCCATCTTCTCACCCCCGTTCATGGAATGCCTGCGGTTGTCCTCTCACCACCGTTCAGGAAGCAGATCCCACTGCGACATCACCCTACTTCGTTCTTCGTCCTCCAAGTTCATCCTCCCTTGTCCAGCATCTCACCAACCTCGTCCGGGCGCTCCGTCAACGCAGCTCGTCCTCTAAGCAACCTTCGAGGATAATTTCTCATCCCCTTCTCTTTTAGCGCTTTCTAGTGTAAATTTCCTGCTTCCTAATGTAGTAAGTAGTTGTAATGGACATGCAACTATTGCTATAAAATTCTTGTTTATTCTCTCCCTATTTTCTCTTTATTTGTATTATTCTTTCTCTCTCTTCTATTAATTATTCTTTAAGTAGAATAGCTAGTAAATTAATTTCAACCAACCAATCTGCTTTCGTTGTAATAATTCCTATGCTGTTGTTGATCAAACGTTTGCCTCCCGATGTTCGACCCGGGACTCACCAGAGTTTTGATTAAATTATCTGTTTGACGGATTTTTACGTTACTACAACGACAGGGTTTTCAAACTCAAACTCTTAGTGTAGAAATCGCATCCAACATTTTGGCGCCGTTGCCAGGGAAGCAACGTTCTTTGATTTCCCACATTTTCTGCCATACTTATCTTTTACCATACTTCTCTCCTTTCTTAGTGTGATTGCAGGTACTCTCTCTCAAGGCAAGCAAAAGTGGTAGATTAGAGTAAAGTGCTATTGAAGGGTCTGCAAGTTTACCCCACACCTCCCACCCCTAGATTTCATTCCGTCAAATAAATAACACAAACCTTAATTAACCTAGGAGCTTGCATAAATCCTAAGCTTAGTTTGGTTGCCACCTCCACCGACCTCACCCTCCATATATAAAAAAAATCTTAAAAAAAAATCCCATAGACGTACACAACCTCTTCTGATTTTTCATACTCAATCGGTAACTCGATCTTTGGAATCGGTACACGCAAATCAACACATAATCAAGTAAAAATCAGATTAGGTAACCACTTGTGTGCCTAATTCAGTGGTGCATCAGGCCAATTGCTTGAGTTGTTTGGGCCACACCACTTCATCTAAAAATGATTCATCAAGTAACTTGCTCATTAGGGTTAACATTTAAGGTCAGTACCAAGCACTCCATCTTATTTTGATTTTAAAGTGAAACATCTTCACCTGTGCTTTCAAAACCTGGTGTGCCAACTGAATTTGATTGAATACATCTAAAGTTAAATAAAAGCTACTTAACAAGGTTGAACCCTAAAGGACAAATCATCAGTTAACCTTGTTTGAAAACAATTGGTTGTACACGCACACACATCGAAACTGATCTTTAAGGGCACAACCCAGATAAAGGACCCATCACATTCCCAAGCACATTCGACCTAAGCCTAATTAAAATAGAGTAGAAGTTGGCCTTAAGGATTGAACTCGCTCTTTCGGACCCAGATAGAGATTATTTTTTATTAATCTGCTTCTACTATTCAATCTGATGTCTAGCTAGGGGAGTAGAGTCAAACGACCACGGTTGGGGGTATCAAAGGAACCTGAGGCAAAAGCCAAGGGAAAAACCTTCTCCCAATCCCTCCCTCTAACTGGTTGGATCGACCGGAAAGAAGTAAATCAAATCGTTCCTTTCATCTCAAGATGGGTTCTAGGAGTCTGTAGATCTTTAGGCTATCCCACTTAAGGATAGGTTTGATTGTTTGTACTGCAGGGCACCTTTCTTCCTCCCGCTTTACCATGGATCCTTCCACATCCTACTCGCATTTTCACTCCTACCCTCCTGATACTACTTATTCCCAAGATGATTGTTATCCTAACTAGATTTATTCTCACCCATCTACTAGTTGGGATAATCCTGATTAGGGATACAATTTAGGACCTCCGAGTTCAGGGTCTAACCCTGGACATCATAATTGTGATTTCTATCCTTCTTTAAGCTATAATGATTATAGATCTCCACCATTTGATGATTAATTTAACCTGATCTACAATTAAGAAGGATATTTTGATTACAACTCTTACCCTCCCCCAGATTACATTGCATATAGGTCACCACCCCTCTTTGAACAATCCGAAATGACCTATTATCAGGGAGGGGATCGAGAACCTCAATTCTTTGACTCCCCTGGATTGAACCCAAACCCACCCAACCCTAAACCAAACCATTTGGTTCAGATGAACCAGGTCCAAGATAAGGTGTTGGCTAACTTAAGGAATACCATACGATCTTTAGAAGCTCAGCCAACACCTTGCATTGAAGAGTTGGAGCCTCTGATTCAAATGATTGACGATCTTAACAAGTATTTGTTGGATTGGCTCTAAGATGTTAAGGATAAGAACCCAGATGAGTTTTTACTTGGGAAATTGTCGAAATTAATGATGAAATTATGGTTTCTTTAGTTCAATCTTGGGATGATTCCTAGGATGAACCCCTTTTAGGAGAGCCAATGTCAGAACCTGCTCAGGCACCTATTAGGGGGGACACATTTTACGAAATTGGGGATGACCAAGTTGTTCTAGAGCAAACAATTAAGGATGAATTGATTTCTTCACCCGAGATCTCTCAACCAGGGTACAAGGAAAAGTATGTCTCCATGGACTAGGAAATGATAAATGATTTTGAGACATATATATATACGAATCCAGAATTCTTTGATTTTGAAGGTGAAGAATCGGTATGTGAAGTCTCACTTAAGTTTGAGGGCAATGATTTTAGTGAGACAACTGGGCCTAAGAAATTCGATAGATCATTTGATGGCCCTATAATTGAGCAAATTGATCCTGATTGGGCTAACTTGGAAGATACAAATCCTGTTTTCATGGATGATTCAACTCATAGCCCCATTCCTCACACACACCTCGTTGAGCATAATGTTGATTCTATTTTTAAGATAACTAGACCCAAGTCAATTTTGATTCAGCCAGAAATTTTGGACTTGGGATATTTTATATGGGGATGATGACACTTTAGAGGTTTCGAAGACACTTATTTTGGAGGATAAGAATCAAGAGATGACAATTTGGGAAGCTAATTCTGGGAGAGATAGACATTTATATCTAATGGTTCCTTTATGTTTGAAACAACCAACCTTTTAACAGGACCCTTATGATATTTGTGACTATGAGGATGTGCAACCTAAGTATAGATTAATGGATTATCTTTTTGAGCAAACTGTTAATTGGACAAATGAGCCCATTGATTTAGATTTTCCTATTGTTTGACTTTTTGGACTTGGGTTGCATCCTCACAAATCGCAGGCCTGACCCTGCTTGCATACTGATCTCAGGTTGTGGGTAATTTTTATTCAGAACCTTAGATGCACTTGACCTTGGGGCATGGGTCTGAACCATAATTTGGTCCACATTTGTGGACACCTGCTAGTAGGTCTTGAGGTGAATCTGTTACTTTTGATTATGACTTACACCTGTGAATTCTTGATTTCTTCTTTTGTATAGTGTGCCTAGCTGAAGGCACTAAATTTAGTACATATACAGTCTATTTTCATCTTAGAGTTGATCGGGTAATCATGAAATTTAGGTACTTTCTTCTCTACTCTGCTCTTTTTCATGTCTTTTTAATACAATGAGGTCATTGTATTAGATAGGGATGGGGGGGTGGACATCATTATCTGAATCATCTTGTTAGCTCCGTATATTCTTTTTATTTTCTCTTTATTTATTTTCTTTGAAAAAAATTGAATTAGGAAAAGAAAACTTGGGCATTAGAAATTTTCAACTTTAGGGAATGATACGATAAGACCAGAACACTTAGATTCTTCAGATTTTTGGGCTTAATTAGCCCGGGTGTCCACCAAAATGTGGACTTGTTCTTGAGTCCTAATCATTCGTAAATTTATTTCAAATTAGTTAAATAAGTTGGGGTGATAAGTACACGATTTATCAACCCACCCTCTAATTTGAGGGGACTTTAAGCCTGAGCATCTACACACTCTTTGCACTGACTCACTTTTCAGTGGTTTTAACAGAAATTGGGTAGCTAATGAACCTTCTTGGGTGGTATGGTTGGCAAGTTTTCGATGGTAATAACTCATTGGCTGGTTGTCCAGAGCCCAGCCATAAGACCATTCTCTTTCTGCTGCCTTTAGGTTAATCTTAGATCAAGGAAGCCACCTACTTAAAGAAAAAAATAGAAAAACATCCAAAAAGAAAAGAAAAAGAAATAGAAAAGAAAAAAGGAAATAAGCCACACTTCATCGCACGAGTATGACTGACAAATTGTCGGTGGTAACAACTCATCGGCTGGTTGTCCAGAACACAGCTCACAAAAATGCACATTTAATTCCAAACACTTAGGAAGAAGTAGAGAAGTAGAATAAGTCAGGGAGGCATACACTAGGTTCGCCCTTGTGTTGTCCCCATAAAAATAAAAAGTAGGGAGAAAGCTACCGATCTGATAGATACACCTTCAGGGAAAATTTCTTTTCAAGGTCACCTATGGGCTTAGAAACCCGAAGTTCGTTCTGACTGCCGATTAGTGAGTCTATCATATACAAAAAGATGCTTAGAACTTAGAGTTTTCTTCAACTCTTAGGTGGGTTGGATAGATATAGAAAGCTGTCCCAAAACTCAAAATTCAAAAATCCAAAAAAAATTAGAAAAGAAGAAAAAAAGATAAAAATGTATTTGCATTTGAATAAGGCAAGGGCTTGAGCGGTCTGCATTTTGGCAGACACCCAGGCGCTATTGAGTTTTTGTAGTTTAGGTCCTTAGTAGAAATTTCCTAATGTTGAGAAATAAATATTGCCCAAGTAATTTGATCCTAATTCTACTTATAAATAGCGTATAGTTTTGCTAGGGACTAACAAAAGATAGGCATGGGGGTGTGATGTTGACACATCTATGTCACATAAACTATGTATTTATGCGTGTTATTAGGCATATAATTGCATCATGCATTATAAATATTGCATAACAAGCATCATCATGAATTTAAATTAGTTTATACATATTTTAGGTTAATTTGCCCTTTTGTTGGTCAGGAGATAGGGCGATATTTATAGTGACCTCGGATTGAAGATCCAACCGTACAGATCTGATCAGGGCAACGATCAAAGTTCAATGACTCTGAGATCTCCCCGATTGGACTTCCGTACTATCAGATGCAATCCGAGGAAGATCAAAGGTCAAGGGGCAAGGTGGTGCAAAATTGTATTTCATACGAAAAATTCAACTGCACAGATAGGTTCAGATTGACAATCGCAGACCAACGACATGAAAATCGGTCTAATCCGATAACCGTGGCACTTCCTACAAGCAAAAGAAGATGGGTGGCCCAGATGGCACCACGTGGTGCCATCCAAGTTGTACGAAGGCACTGGCACTCCTCTCCTCAACAAAGAAGTCTTGATCTCAGCCATTGGATCTTGATCCAACAGCTAAGAACGTGCCACGATGCTCCCCAAGCTGCGCTTTACATCTTCTGAAGGAGAGTGCTCAGGTGATCTTGACCGTTGGATTGCCATCCAACAGTTGCGAATGCCCGACCCTTAAAATAAAAATGCAACAAAGAATCGAGCACAGCGTAGCAGTCATACGACTTACGCATGACGCATGACGCGTGCTCGAATTGCAACGAGGAGGCGGATTCGTTGAAGGCGTGCCCAATCAAAATTCGGCTGCATGATGATGATCGAACGGCAACGATGGCAGTGACGTGGAGCCATCTAGAGCACAGGATGGAGTAGCACTCCCCACACGCATGATGACACGTGATTGCACGCGCGATCGCACGCGGGTGCTGCACGTGTGTTAAGGCGAAGGGGCTCACGCGATCTAAGCCGTCCTATCAAACGATCGGATGACTGAGATGAGTTGAGTGCGATGAGGCGCACGAACGTACGAAGGCCAGAAGGCATCGACATGGTTCTATCTGAGCCATGCAATTCGCGATGAGCGGGTCTCCTTGCATGCACGCCAACAGCAACATGCGCCCTTAGTGACCCTTACATGCATCACTAAAGACTGCATATTCATTTTAAAGGCTTTTAAAAAAGACTTTTATGCCCTTCTTCCTCAACTATAAAAGGGACCTTATACCTCTCATTTTATCCATCCCTTCCTTTCTTCGCTCACCCCCTCCAAAGCTCTGTGACCTCGTCCCAAACCTAGGATGCTCCATTAGAGTTATAAAAATAAAATTTCCATCTTCTCACCCTCATTCATGGAGCGCTTGCGATTATTCTCTCACAGCCGTTCGGGAATTGGATCTTGCCGCAACGTCATCCTACTTCGTTCTTTGTCCTCCAACTTCGTCTGCCCTTGTCCTGATGCTCCGTCAATGCGGCTCGTCCTCCAAGCAACTGTCGAGGAGGATAATTTTTCACCCCCTTCTCTTTTATCGCTTTCTAGTGTAGATTTCCTGCTTTTTAGTGTAGCAAGTAGTTGTAATGGACATGCACCTATTGTTATAAAATTCTTCTTTATTCTCTCCCTATTTTCTCTTTATTTGTATTATTCTTTCTCTCTCTTCCATTAATTATTCTTTAAGTAGAATAGCTAGTAGATTAATTTCAACCATCTCTCTCTCCCTAATCTATTTTCGTGGCAATAATTCCTATGTGATTTTTGATCAAACGTTCACCTCCCAGTATTCGACCTGGGATTCACCAGAGTTTCGGTTAAATTATCTGTTTGACAAATTTTTACATGACTACAGCGACAGGGTTTTCAAACTCAAACTCTTAGTGTAGAAATCGCGTCCAACAGAGCTCGACCCAAGATGTAATAGGTCGTGCGATAGTGCAATCCAGTAGGTAGCTTTATCCTTTAAGGTAAAGGAGAACATCTTCATAAGAAGGATTTCCCGATTTTGGTTCCTCGAACCCAAAGTCTGACTTAGATTCTTAAGATCTTCGATATGCTGGAATGGATCCTCGAAACTATAACCATGAAAGTGGGGAATGAGACTAATGATATTTGACTTAAGTGCATGGTCATTTTTGCTAACGGGGATTGATAGGCCCATGTTAGTGGACTAAATTAGAGCCGAAGTATATCATGGTTGGAATAAAAATGTAATTTGAAGCATGCATTGTATTAATAATATTAATTAAGCTTTAAAATTATCATTCAACACGTTTCATCAATTTTTACATACCTTGATTGCATAATTTGATTAATTACTTATATTTTATTCTGTGGATGCAGGTCATTTTTGAGACATCAAACTTTGTTGTGGAAGGCCACGTTGGTACCTGGAAAGTTCCATAAAAAATGGCACTTATGGTTTTGGCAAGCTTGTTTATTAGGAAAGAGAGAGGAACCCACCACCACCTTGATATCTCTCCCTCAACCATCGTAGTAATTCCCTCTCTTTAATTTTGGAAAAAAGCCATTTCTCTTTCTAAATTCCTCTCTTTCCAATCATGTACATGATCGCGAACAATCCGTACTGCGTAAAAATGTGATTTTAATTATGTCGTTGTTGTAGTAGTATAGCGTTATAATGTAAATAGATGTGTCATTTTATTTATTTACATAATTTTTACTAATTTATTCTAGGTCGTTTACTAGGAGGTAGTTATTGATATGTATCACACTCTATGTTCCAAAAATTCTCTTTTATTCCAAAAATGTCTATTATATTTACAAATGAATCAAATTAATCAAAGAATGAATAAATGAGTTAATTATGTATAAAAGAATCAATTAATACAAATTGCAATGCCTTAAACATATGTACAATCAAAGAGGCATAGAAAAAATAATTTAATCTACTCTATGTTAGTTATATGCAATTATCCTAAATAATACCTAAGTATATGTACAAAAATAACTACAATTATGTACTTAACTAAGTTATACTAACATATAATGTACCTATAGTGACATATAATATACAAACGGTGACGGCTATAACTGTCACTAAAGAGGCCTTACAAAAATATATACATAATAAGGTAAACATATTTATACTACTTATGATATAGCACACACACACGTATACAGTACATATACACTATTTATTTATTTTACATGTACTTATACTATTACTTATACTGTACATATTTACATGTACATATATACACTCCACAACACACACAATACACTTTACACTCACACAACACTTCTTTTAGGACACTTAGTCTCATACACGGTTC
The DNA here is from genome assembly GCA_037157565.1 of Thalassia testudinum. Taxonomy (NCBI): domain Eukaryota; kingdom Viridiplantae; phylum Streptophyta; class Magnoliopsida; order Alismatales; family Hydrocharitaceae; genus Thalassia; species Thalassia testudinum. The sequence goes on from JAZHRO010000067.1 coordinate 37,394,812, forward strand.
AACACTTAGAATTTTTTTAGGCTCTTCTCACTCTTAACACACTTAATACATACAAAAATTTTGGTTTTTAATGGGTGGACTGGTTTGGTTTGCAAGATACGCAGCACCCTTAGGGTGGGACCAAACCGCTACTATGAATTAATCCTAGTTCTGTTTAAGTATATTTTTGTGCATAGTTTCAGCCTAGGTCTAGCATAGTTGAATTGGATCCAGACCAGATTAGGCTCCTAGCCTACACTCAATGCTCAATATATGCTCATACTCAGATAATGGTTAGAAGGGTAAGAGGTATATGCTGTGCCGTGTGTTGATGACTGAAGGGGCAGCAGCGACGATTCAATTTATATGGCAGCGGTCGCTCACACACAAATGAGGTGGGATTATCTTAAAGTGAAATGAGGCGTTGTAATGTGTTCTGAAGCCAAGAATTGGGCCTCGATTTGAGTGCCCTAATGATCTCCAATTTCAAATTAAATTACATTATTGTAAAGCCCTTATATATGGCTATGTAATTGTATAATTAATTTATAAAAATAACTTATTTAATTGTATTTAAAAATTACTTAAAATTAGTGCTATGTATATGTTGATTTTTGGTTTAATTACTTAATTAATGTACAAATTAATGATTTAATGATTCAATTCACTTTATAAATAGTTAACTTACATAATAATATATTTATTAAACTTTTTTAATTTATTTTAGAACGTTTTTTTAATTTATGTACATTTAATTACACGTTATAAATAAATATACACATATGTAAGGTATAAATATTATAATACAGTATAAATATATTACAAATAGGATGGAATTATTTAAAATAATAATATACAAGTATACACTATAAATTACTTCAGTAATAACTTAATTTACTTATTTATTTTATTTTAACTTAATAATCTACCTAATTAATTTACTAATCTAATTATGTACAATAAATATATAAATAAATCAATGTACAGGTTTCATATAGTATATAATACTAACTTAAATATGCATGTACGGTAATGGATACAATTATACAGGTATACATATTTATTTATAATTATCTTAGTTTAAATACATATAATTTACTATAGGTTAATATCTAATTATATAATAAAGTTCTATAGGTAATAAATCATCCTAAATACTTATTTAAATATTTATAATACATTTATAAGTTATTTTTATGAGTTATTTATGTACATTATTTACATGTATTACAATATTTACATTTAACTTATTGTTAAATTATATTTACAAGTATAAATACAATATACTTGGTATTTTTATGCATTTTTGAACTTTTTTTAGTTTTTTGTAGTTTTTTTGTGTTTTAGAAGGATAGTAGAGGAGAGAGAGGAGATGAGAAGAGGAAGAGAGAATTCTTTTTGGTATTTTTGATTTGGTTTTTTTTATTGAGTTTTAAAGTAGACTAAACCATTGGCTGGTATGTTTTGTCAACGTAGGGGTTCGGATTACTTTGAAACTTTGTGTATACTTATACAAATACCTAATCTTATTAAAGACAGGTTTATTTTATTTCTTTTCAAATGTTTAGAATTTTTTTATATTATTTCAAATTTGTCCAAATGTGACCTTAAAGGAGTGAAGTCAAGTGGACCTAAGGCCTCTAAAATAAGTCCTAAGTGCTGGAACAAGAATATTAACATTCAAATATGTCCAACATATTTCAAGAAAGTTGTTTGAACATTTAAATAGGACTTTGACCATGAATTTAATCAGATTTACATTTTGGATAGTTAAAACTGTAAACATGTAGTTGACAATAATTGAAACCATGAATTACATGCCATTTCAATTAAGTTTAAAGTCTGGTAATATGATGTACATCCTCAAAAACATTCAGCAATTAATTTGCAACATAAGCAAGTAATGGAGCATGACTTTTAACTTTGAACTCCATTAAAACTCAAGTAAGACAGTTTGCACTCCATGCATGTTGACAATGAACTTAACATATAGAATACAAGCCATTTTAAACTTGAACACTTGTACAGGAATGCTTGCATATGATCTAATATACAACAACATTAGTAGCTCAAACAACATTCAAACCTAGCCCAAAAATTCCTTGAAACTAGACCAGAACTAGCTGCTGCTATTGTAATAAATCAGCAACACATGCTATCGTCATAAACTCATACCTAATAGGCATGCTTTAAAATCTTTGAAAGTCATCCTAAGATCTAGGAAATCAGATCTAAAGGATACCAATTCCGGACAATCCAAATTCTTCATCAATTTACTTAAAATCAGGGAGTAAAAACCACTAGAAGACTCTCAAAATCCAGTTCTCATGTTCCAAAACTGTAATTACTCTAGTTTAATCATTACCTTACATTACAGACAATGTAAGGATAATCGATCAAACTAAACTTCAAAAATTATTTTCAAAATGAATCAAAACCTCCTTAACAGTTTGTAAACATTGCTTCAAACCCTAGAGATCAGATTGAACGTGATCTCTTTTAAGATCAACATGTTGCCCTAGTTTAGGATTTTGTTTTAGGATCCATCTAGATGATCTAATTACCCGGTCACCCTGCACACCATTGGTTGGTGTTCAGGTTGATCTAATGATCCCACAAAAACCCATTGGGTCATTGTTTGGCCTCAAATCAAAGGATAGGATCATCCTTGGCCAAACTATACAAATCGGAGCTCAAATTGGGTAAATGTTCATTTGATAATAAAACTCCAATCAAACCACATCCAACTCATCTCCTTATACCCAATTAAGCAAATCCAAGCTTGAATCGCTTGATTAAACCTGTTTAAACCGAAATTAACTCTAAATCACATAATTGAGCATGAAACACAAATATGAAAGAATCGGGTGAATCGAGTCAATCAAAATGAGATCGAGGGTCCTTGTGAATTTATGGAGTGAATGGATAGACCCCCAGGTGGTTTTGAGCGTGAATTGGATCTGGAAGTTGGCAAACTTTAGGTTGTAATTCAACTCTGATGGATGAGGTGAATCGCGAATTAAAACATCGAGGAAATCAAGGAATGCGAATTATGAGATGTAGAGGGAGATCCATGAATCGAAATGGAAATGGAAAATACCTCTCTAATATGAATTGATCAGAGAGGGTGAGATCGATCTAATCTACTTAACTCTAATCTAAACTAAATTGGGTCAGATCTACTAGTGATTGCTACTCTAGCTAGTCTAAACTAATCTAAAAAAGCATTAAACTACACTAAGAAAGCATTAAAACCTAGTCTAACATAAGAATGGGACCTTGGGAGAAGCTACAACTGGTGGTTGTAGCGAGGAATGAGGGAGAAGTCTCCAACGGTTTGAAAGCTCTCTAGTGGAGCTCGAGGTAGCCTTAGGGAGTTACAAGATCCTTTGCGGAGAGGAGAGTCGAAGGAGGTGGAGTTCCACCATAGCAACGATGGACTGAGGCAAGGTGGGGAGAAGAAACTGGAGATGAGTGAATGGATCAACTCAAGAATGTAGGAGAGGAGCTGATGGAGGCTGCAAGGGTGCTGAGCAGGTGCTTAAGTAGGTCTTGAGTGAATCCAATCACCGCTAAGGTGAGATTAATCCCCAAGGGCTTCAACGGTGGATGAGAGAGGAGAAGAGCACGGGAAGGAAATGGATGAATCTCCACCGCTGGATCAGATCTAAGGAGAATGATAGAGCTTCGCGTAAAGGTGTGGGGAGAATGGAAATGGATCAACCATTGGATATGAGGAGCAAGAGATCAACGGTGCCTGTGCATCGTGTTCTTCTTGTGAACAGTGAACTCATGGGTGTAGGTGTTTAAGGGCAAATTGCGAAGGATGGCTTATAGTGAAATGGTGTGAATTTTGTGAAGAAGCCCATAAGTGGTAGAAATGAGTACAGAGAGATCCCTAGCCCCTTACAAAGTTGTCCCTGTGGTTGCAAAAAGGCCCTTGGCACTTTTGTATGTAAAGAAATGTAATGATATGAGGACCTAAGTGTGAAACTCTAAATGAATGGTCCTAGTGATGTCTAAATGCAACCAAGTTTTTATGATAGCTCAATTGAACATATTAGAAGTTAATTCAACCCATGATTTGCACTTTTGAACTCAGAAATGTGTTCAATTAGAAATTGGATCATCAATTTGTTTTTGTGAATAGAATATCTCATTAATTTGACCTAATTATGCATTTTTAACATGAATTTGATGTTTTGAGTCATTTCTGTTAATTGTCACACTTAACCCATTTATTGTGTTAATTAGATAGTGTTTAACCTTGTTTCTAGCTTAATTTGGGCATTTTAGCTATGATGAGCCACACCTTATCAGTACACTCCCTTATTTCATTTTTTTCCCGCTCTCTTTTTTTGGATGAACCCCTCACACATGAAACATTTCTCGATCTCTCTCCCCCTCTCGTGAAAACCCACGGCCCACCTCACGAGAGCCATCGCTTCTCTCTCCCCCTCCAACACATGCACACATATAACCACCCACGCACACTCCTCTACCTCTAGGCCTCCATCATCATCATCATCCCATACACAGCACCAAACACTACCCCTCCCCTGCCATCGCTCGATCTCCCCCCTCTCCTCACGCACAAGCACAGTGCCGACAGGAGGATCGACTTGCACACTTGCTCGATCTCTTTCTCTCCACCTTCATTCTTTTTCTTCAACACCTAACGGTAGCGACCATCATGCTCCACCATCGACACTCGTTAGCTGTGACCCCACCTCTGATTGCAGCAATACTCCTTGTGCATAGACCAGACACTCCTCATCGTTGAACGCAGATTATGCCACCACCATGCCTTCTCTATCCACACAGCCTTGATAGAGAATGCCACTATGCTCCTCCTCGCTATTGCGACTGTGCCATCGATAGCCTCAACCGTAAGCCACCACCATCACAGCGCTCTTGACAAAGTCAACACCACAACCACCACATCACCGCACCTCAACGACAGCCACAACTACGCCCCTGTCCTCGTCCCTACAACAAGGATGTGGATCCCTTTCCCACTATCACAGGTAGCCATCTCGACCGTGTTCCTACCACCACAGTGCTCCAGCCTTAACACTTTCTCTGTAACCGTGACTCTTCCTCGACATCTACACTGCGAGTAACCATGACTCCATCTTTGACCACGATGTGTCTTCTCCAACAAGCATGGTGACAGCACACCCATCTACGTCATCACACCGTGTCCGCAACCATGTGCTTCCACCGCAACTTATGGCATTTGCTTTAGTTTTTGTAGTTCATTTATATTTCTCAGATTATTAGAATCATTATTATATCTTGAACCTATCTGCGCACTTGCTTCCCTATGGAGATGATATTCTTTCCCTACGTGGTCTATATAATAACTGGATTCATGCATATTTGGTTATCTTTGTTGATCTAGCATTTCTCCACCACGATTGATGCTACAATGGCTTTATTATCATTATTCTGATTACTATTATCATTATTATCATTACTATTATTATTATTAGCAAAAAAGAAAAATTATCATATCAGGGATCCTAATGCATGGCTCCACTTGGGCATTACCAGGATTATAGTAGTCTCTAAGTGGTGGCCTAAGTGGAAGACATGGAGCAAAACCAGGACCCACCGTAGGTTGATAAGCCTAGAGATTATGGAGAGCAACTGCCAACAGATTGATCTGATGGTTCTGCTTAAGCATTTGAAGATTTTAGTATGGGAATGCCTTATGGATATTAAAAGGCAGGATATTGTCTTGACTAGGGGGTTCTTAATAATCTACGGTTGATCAGCCATTGAATCAAATGTAGAAGAAGAGGAAGTAGAAGGTATAGAGATAGAGTATTACACAGTAGTAGTAGGTCTGGGAGCACCTATCAATGGAGGGACAAGAAACGGTCTCAGTGAACGCCTCCTGTACATAAACTAAAAAGAATGTGCAAAGGTACACTCAACACTACAGCGTGAAACTACAGCAAGTAGAACCTAGAAAACAATGAAAGAATGATAGGTTTTCTTCTTTCCTACAGAAAAGAAGACTTAGGGTATGCATAAAATATGAGGACGTAAGAAGATATTGTATTAGTACAAATACGTATCCTATGTGTCTACTAAGTACATATTCCTGCATACTCAAAGGTCCAAAGTCTAGGATCGAGACCGCTCACCACTGGCTCCTTGGGGCTCAGGTAGTTAGATAGACTTGTTGATCTTCGACTAAGATCCTAAGAGGTGCAAAGAGGAGAGGTAGAAGCAAAGACTCATGAAATGTAAGTGATTGCATTGTGTGTGCAATAGCATTCAACAGATAGCAATGAAAACCCACACACAAGTTTGCAAATAGAATATGTCACAAGTTTTAAAAGATTTCCTCTTTATATAATGTCTTCACAGGAAAAGAAGATAAATGTCTCTCTTCTTAACCTTTGCACACAATAAGTTGTCTTGCTCTGGTCCAATGATAGGAACTAATATGATAAAAGCAATTCTATCTCTACAAAATCTCCAGAATAGTAAGTTTAGCAGGAAATATGCAAACCTAGAGTGGATGCCTAGGAGATATAGCTGCTAGTTAGAAAGCATGTCTTTTTGTATTTTTTAAATTTTCTAACTAAATGCAACAAGCAAACTATCTACAAGACTTACTACTAGAAAATGCATGTTTTGTGATGGTTTTTGAGTGATCGTTTTACAACCATCGCCAATAATTCTTTTTGGAGACAGTTATTTAAATAACTGTCTCCAAAAAGAATTATTGGCGATGGTTGTAAAACGATCACGACAGTTATTTAAATAACTGTTGCCAAAAACCCTTCTACCTTCGTCGCCAACCTAGGCTTGCAGGTGGTAATATTTGGGGACGGTTATTTTGAAACCGTCGGTAAAGGATACTTGAAGAGGGCATGCTTTTTGCGTGCTTGATGAGTCCATTTCAATGGACTATTATTACACCTAAGTTAGATTTATTCTTGCATTTTATGTTCATTAATAACTATATTAGGTCATAGAATAATTGCATACATCATTACTTAGATTTGCATATGTTCTATTGCATTTTATAACTTATTATGTATATAAATAATTATTTTATATTTCATTATTTCAAGAATAAACCATCCACTGACCACTGTCCACCCTCTCCTCACCGCACCCCCCTCACCAACACAACCTCCTCTGCCAAACCCACTCACCCTCTTCACGCAACACCGACCTAACTTCCATATTGGGTCATGGCTAATTTTAGTAATGGGAATTCAAAATCCCAGAGGTTGTGGCCGTCGGTTAGCAACGCTGCGGAGGAGTAGGATAAAAAGCCCCCCGACCTTCCCCCTTGGAGGGACCTTCTTCCTCTGGTCGCCTGCACCATGAACCGAGCCTGCACCATACCATGGTAGAGGCGAGCACTGTGGCTTAAAGCATACCTCCATCTCCGCTCATCCTCCCTCTTGCTGGTTGCACGGTGACAGCATGCGGCCATAACGCTACCACCGACAACTTCAACCCAAACCCAACATCACAACTTTAACCCCCATTGCAGCCAAATCCCATCCACCACTTCTTCATCTTCTTCCTCATCTCCACCCGTAGAGTAACCCACCTTCACCACCCTCTCCCATCCCACGCCAACACCACCCACCCTCTCCTCTTCTCTATTTTCCACTTCTTCTTCCTCTCCTCCAACCCATCCTCTGTCCCAAAAGAACCCAACGCACCAAAACCCGTAGCACCTCCTCTGAGCCTCCTCCAACCGCCAAACTTGGTCCTAAGCTAACTTCGGCGATCTCAAGCACCGACGAGCCTCCTCGTTGATCGCAAGCACCCATCGATGCCTCCACGATTCACCTGCAGCCACCCATCACCGCCAGCATCCGATCTGCCGCCCAACCACATCTGCTCTCCATGCACCGAGCCAGCAGCACCAATGCAAAGCCCACACTCCGGAGGTCCTCCACGTGCGACCTTAACATCGGCTGTGGCCTCCTCCTCTTATGGCTGGGCTTGAGAGTGCATGCTCTGTTCTGCTACAGTAGAAGGGCCTATTTCTATTTACATTACAATGCCATTGCTGATTGGTTTTATGTGATTTTAATGATTAAAGAATATATTGGATGAAATTGCAGCCTACACCCTTTAATTCTGGTTATTTCTTTAGCCATCCAATTACATATCTCTTTCTTTATTTCGTTAAGCCTCGCATAAGTTACATGTTATATTATAATTGTGGGCAAATATTTGACCTGCACATTTGAATAATAAAATAATAAATTTGCGAGTTAATTTGACTTATTCCTCCCTATGAAAATGACCTCATTCTCATGGTTAGAATTAATTAAATTTTGATAGTTGATTTTCCACTACAAAAGCTTTACTATGACACGACATTTCATGTTAAAAAAATTCAACGAAAGCAAAAATTGACTAGTCAAATGCCGTCATTGCCGGGGAGGTAATGGGCCTAGTAAACTCGTGAGTATTTTTCCTATCAACATTGAGTTATGATTGAGATTATACATCCATTGATCTATCTTTTTTCTGTGCAGGGTACATTCTTGAGGAGGAGGAGCACGTAGCGGAGACGATAAGTTTGGTGGACCTTGACGTCACCTGGAGGATAGCAATAGGAATCTGTGGGCCTTGATCCTACACACTTGCAGATGCATGGAGAAACGTATAGGAGGGTTCTGCCTCTAAGATTTCTGATTTAGCATTTTAGAGTAGACTCTTAGGATTTAGTTGTAATTATATCTTTTCTCGCCCTTGTAATTTGGGGCCAGTTTTTGGGGCAGTGTCCCTGCTTCTTTAGATTCTAGGATTATTCTGTGTGTGCTAGTTAGTTGTTTTGATTGCGCATTTATTATTATTATTATTTTAAGAGAATCCAAGCTGCTTGATAGAAGCTACATATTCATAGGTCGACCATCTAGGAGTGCTTGAGCAGTATCTAGATTTTTTTATTGCATTGTGTACATTTTTGCATCAAAGAGTGCTAGAGCAAGGTATGTATTTCCTATCTTTCTGCATTAGTTATCTGCACACGCATTGCACTTGGACATAATTAAAGAAGACCACTTAAGCTGACTTGAAAAGATTAATCAAGTGGTCACATTACTTCTTAAAAGAAAAGTAAAATATATGAGAAGTGTTTAAATAACTTGATTGCTATTTTCAAACGAAAAATCACTTTTCGCGGTGTGATGCATACTTCCTACACCAAGCACGCACTATAGGCACTGCACTAGGACTTGGACCCTTAAGGCTATAGGCATTGATCTCTTTATCGGTGCAAACCCTCCTATCTTGATTTGTGACGGTGATATTAACTTTTGCTCGAGTGATTTGATACTCTAAGGAGGGGGACACTTTATAAAGGAATTCAAGGATAGTTAAGAGGCATCGCTAATGCATCGCCTCAAAGGAAGGGTTCATCCTACTTGCATCCCTTGGTTCCATCCTTGGAGTACCTTTTTACTTGAGCATTTGAGAATATCATTGCAACAAAGTGTACGTCTCTAGGGCACTCGAAGGTCAATTTAGGGTGCGTAATTGATTGACAACTTGATTGGTCACCCGAAAGAACTAAAAGTAACCACAACCTCCTTAACAGCATTTGACCAGGAATCTCAAGTGCCTCACTTCTCTTATACCACTTACGTGGGAATGAGGAAATACTGCCTTGACTCTATTTGGGCAAGCTAGAAAGGTTGGAAGAGGGCTTAAAGTACTTTAAATCAACAAGCTTGCCTTGTGGTTGCTTGGTGTATGCTTGGTAGGTGCTTTCTTAGAAATAGTCTTCTTTTCAACCCTAAACCTGAGAGAATTATTAGGAAAGCCAATCAAGAGAGAAGAAAAATGGCAGAAGAAAGACCTAAAGAAGAGATTAGGGTTGGTGAAAATTAGAGAACCTTGAGAGACTATTTCCTCCCTATAACCCACCAAGCCCTACCTATCCGAAGACTTGGAGTGGATAATTCTTATGAAATCAAGAGCAGCACCATATCTTTGCTTCCCTCTTTCTATGGTACTACTAGGGAGGACCCTACAGGCATCTTGAGGAATTCACCAAGGTCTGTTCCATGGTGAAGCTCCAAGGATTTACTGATGAAACCCTGATAAGAACTCTATTTCATTTCTCCCTAAAGGATAAGACCAAGCACTGGTATCATACCCTGGATGCAAGGGGAAATGATTAGGCCACCCTTAAGGGAGAATTCTTGAAAAAGTACTTTCCTATGAGTAAGGCCAACCATTATAGAAGAGAGATTATGAGTTTTACTCAACAGGAAGGGGAGCAATTTCACGAAACTTGGGAGCATTTTAATGACCTTCTTAGGTTATGCCCCCACCATCAGGTGCTAAGATGGCAATTGGTTGAAAGGTTTTACAATGGATTATCTAAAAGGCATAGGCAAACCATCGATGCAGCTTGTGCAGGAACCTTCATGACCAAAACTGAGGATGAAGCCTAGGCATTACTTGAAACACTAAGTGATAATTCTATACATATGTCCTCTGCCCATCAAGAAAGAAAACCATCAATCTTGCAAAGGAAGATAGGGGCCCATGAAGTGGAGGCTACTCAGGATTTGGCTTATCATATTCAATTGTTGAACAAAAATTTTGATAGGCTTTTATCAAACCCTGGCATGAACCCGCAAGCAGCCTCTATCTTTCAGGCTTCAAGTGAATGCTCCATTTACCAAAGCAGTACGCATACCACTGTGGAGTGTCACCTGGCAAATCAATTCCCTGAGTTAATTCAGGTCAACCTAAACATGGCCCAAGGTTTCCGCCCACCTCCTCGTAATAACCCTTATTCCAATACCTATAATTCGGGGTGGCGGAACCATCCAAACATTTCATGGAAGCAAGGTGATGCTTCTAACTTAGGGAATGCAAGACCCCAACCTCCCCAACCCATATATCTGCCTTCCTATGCAAGCCCTCCTCAAAATAAGCCTTTTAAGATGGATGAACTAAAAGCCATGATGAAAGAGATGCAAGAGCATCAGAATATGGTCATCCATTCTCAGAGTAAGATGATGACTGACATGCAATCCGAAATTTCTCATCTTACTGAGGCAGTTAGGCAGCGGGATCCGGGGAAGTTGCCTAGCTCTTCTGAAGAGAACCCAAAGGGTAAAGGGGTTATATTCAGGGAGCACACTCAAGTTGTGACCATGCTGAGGAGTGGAAAGAAAATTGACAAACCTGATAGAACTCCTTTGGTCACCTCTTAGGATTTCCCTTCTGTACCAAACCCGACTTCCATCCCCACCAAGGAAGAGCCACACTGCTCTCCCTTGCTTGAAATCACCCACCCAGAGGATGTTGTCATTCACCACCCCTTTCCCACCATGATGACCCCTCTACCCAGAAGTTGAGGGTGCCCTATCCAGAGTGCCTATCCGCTCCTGAGGAATCTTCTGTTGGCTCGTTTGGAGCCAAGGATAGGATGGATGAGATTCTGGACACTTTTAGGCAAGTTCATATCAACTTGCCTTTATTGGATGCTATAAAATAGATTCCATCCTATGCCAAGTTTTTGAAGGACCTGTGCACCCAGAAGCACCGATCTAGGAGATAGGTCCAAGCTAAGGTCATCCTGCCTAACCATGTTAGCTCGATACTCCAACATGGAGCACCCCCCAAAATGAAAGACCCAGGGGCCCCATATATTTCAGTGGTTATAGGTAACCAACACATTGACGAGGCTCTGCTCGATCTAGGTGCAGGGTTGAACATTTTACCGAGCTCTGTCTACGACCTTTTGGGAGGAGGCAATTTAAAGCCTAGTCCAATCATCTTCCAAGTTGTAGACAGATCGCTTAAGACATCACGGGGATTACTGGAAGATGTTCTGGTGAGAGTGGAGGACTTTTTCCCTGTTGACTTTCTCATGTTAGATATTGACCCAGCTAATAAGCCCACCAAGTCGTCCATTATTCTTGGATGCCCCCTTCTTGGCCATAGCCAACTCTATCAATTGTAGATCAAGGGCACTTAAAATAGGCTTTGGGAACAAGAAGATCCGGTTGAATGTTTTTGATACCTACAAGCAATCTGGCTTTGAAGACTATTCCCAGATTGAGGTAGTTGATAAAATCATTGAAGAGACTACTTCAGCACTCTTATGTAGAGATCCCCTTCAAAAGGTCATATCTAAGGACCATCCTCCGATTATTGAAGAAACTAAAGGGGATATGCCCAAATTAGAAGAGTTACTGAGAGTGCACATAGAGTCTTTGTCCCCACCCTGGACCCTGAAGGTAGATTTGCTACTTGAGCTGGGGACATCTCAACTTTTACCCTCAATCCAAAATGCTCCTGAGTTGGAGCCTAAACCCCTCTCGAGCACATTAAAGTATGCTTTCCTTGGCCCTAACGACACTCTCCCTCTCATTATCTTGTCTGCATGATCTGAATCGTAGGAGGGAGCTCTGCTTGAGTGTTTACAAAGGCATAAAGAAGCAATGCTTGGTCGATAGCTGATATTAAGGGTGTTAATCCCTCCCTCTGCATGCATCATATATACATAGATGAGTCCGTGAAACCCTTTCGAGACATGCAGAGAAGACTCAACCCCAATATGTGGGAGGTTGTTAAAAAGGAGATTCTGAAATGGCTGGATGCAGGAATTATCTATCCCATTTCAGATAGTAAATGGATCAGTCAAATACATGTGGTGCCCAAAAAGGTAGGAATCACTGTGGAAGAAAACGACCAAGGAGAGTTGGTGACCACTAGACTCTCAATTGGCTGGAGGGTTTGCATTGATTACCACCATTTGAACACAGCTACTGTTCGGTGCGTAATTCGAGTTTTAAAAGTAATTCAGTTGTAGTATAGCGTGAAAACACGTCGACAAATAAATTTATAAAACTGGTGGGTATCAGGTCGTTCGCAGGGAGGCAATCGCAATTTATGCAGAAGCGTTTCAATAAAACTTGCTCTAAACAGATATTTATATATGTATATATGTATACAAATCAGATATCATGCATTCAGAATATCAGAATTTTATTGCAATTAAAATAGAGTTTTCATAATAGAGAATGTTACTAGAAACAAATAGATAGATAGATAGATAGATAGATAGATAGGTAGAAAGAGAGAGATAAAAAGTGGCAGAGAGACGCCACCGCTTGTAGGATGCTTGTGCGAGGTGTGGTAGCACCTCAGATCCAGAGCGCCGGGACGAAGGTCGGAGCAGAGTTGCAGAGGGACGGAGAGTTGTAGAGAAGGTGGAAGGGTTGTATCTAGAGATGCCTTCAACTGGGGAATCCTGGGCCTTCTTTTATAGTTTTGATGAGGGGCAAAGTGAGCATTTTAGCCCTTAATCTCGTGTAACAACTCTTGGGCAATCAGATCCATCGATCGGGAGATCAACGAATCAAATTTGGCCTCAAAATAACCTCCAACGCGCCCTCTACACGCGGATTCAACCTGGGCTCGACACGAGGTGCACTCTCGTGTGTCCGATCAAGATCGGATGCTCTAGCTGCTCCCGTGCGCTTCTCTTCTTTTCTTCGCATGCCCACTTGCCTCTTTTTAGCGCCTAATCATCAGCCACTCGATTGTGAGATCAGATAGCTCTCATGCACGTGCCTCACTAATGGGAACACCATCATGAGACCTAACTAGCTCATTTTGACCTAGAAAAGAGAATAAAAGCTCCTACATAACCTAAAGAAGGGCTTAATTCAAGGAATAACTATGCTGAGTGGAAAATAAGAAACAAAAGGTAAAACTGCAATTTTACCATCGCAGTACATCAACGGGATTTCTCAAGGTCTAAACATAGGTCAAATGATCTCAACAAGGTAAAAAGTGAGTTGGTTCAATCAGAAATGGGTTCATGTGCAATCTAAGAATTAAATGACTTCTTGTAACCTTAAAACAAATCCACTTAATACAACAAGGTTCTTGTCAGGATAAAATTCAAATAAAACCTCTAAAATTCATGAAAAAATATCCCCTAGGGTTTAGAACCTTTAATTTGGCCTTTGAAACCTATTTTGACCTAAATAGGGGTCCTAGCTAATTATTTGCCCTAATTTAGGTTTTTGTGCAAAATGCCTGGTAAAACGTGATCAAACATAAAATCCAACTTCACCATTGGATTCCTTAGGTTTAAATTAGGTTTGTACCAAAATTTGGACCTAAGGGGAGGTCACCTTGACCTACTTTGCAAAACAATCCACACAATTACATTTAGACCCCTAGCCTTTGAAAACCATTGCGAAGACCCCCCATCTTCCTCACCACTCTTTGCAATTAGGTCCCTCTGCCATTACAGCGGAGGAGTCCTACTCCGGCAAGGATTTGAGGAGGATTTCTCCCTGATTCCTCAGAGACTCCCTCTCAAATTTGAAGGGGAGATTCTCTGAGGAATTCCTGATCTCATGAGCGTAATTCCAAGCCCTAATTGTCACCTAATCTCTCGTGCGAACACTCGAGAGATTTGGGTCACTCACACATTCCTTCTCCAGCAAGGATACTTGCGCTTGGAAGCTTGCCTTCCAAGCACAAGATCCTCTGCCTATGCCTATAAAAGAAACCCCTGATTCAGCCGCTCAATGGCAGCTTGGTTTGGCCGAAGAACAACCTCCAATTTCTTCTCTTCTCCTCCGGCCAAGTGTCTAGCGAGCTCCGACGACTCCTACCTCTTCTCGTCGCTCTGCCACAATACCAGTGGCAGAGTCTTCTCCGCCTCTGTCGTCCGCGTTGTGCCATACCCGTGCACGCACCTGCAGCCTCTTCATCATCGCCGTTCCCTCTCCACTGGAACCTTCGTCTCCAGCGACGGCAGGTACGTGCCAGCCACCCTCCTGTCCGCCTTCGTCCCTTAATTAGGGAAGAACTCTTCCCCTTTCTCCTCTCTGTTTTTCCCTCTTCTTTATTTCTACTTTCGACCCGCGACCACCACAGACCACCACCATCTTCTCCATCTCCGGCAGACCATCGGCGAGGTGTCTTCGTCACCTCCACACACCCATCCACCTTGCCAGACCCCTCAGAACCTCCGCCACCATCCACTGATCACTTTCCCCATCTCCATCGATAGCCATACCCTCCACAAGCTCCCCCCGACCACACCCATCACCACGGCCACAAACCGACCTAGGCACACACGCCTAGGCCGTCCCGCGGCCAGCCACCTACCGCAACACCTTCGCCGTGCCACGGCGAAGCTTCATGTTTGGTTTAATGAGGCTGCAAGGCCGTATTACTTGAATGTAGGATCGAGCCTCCACCACCATTAGCGTCGGCATGAAGCTTGCTTACAAGCTTCAACCCAGGCTGCCTCGCTCTAGGCATACAGGTCCAGGAGGCGCAGAGTTGTCTCACGCACACATCTAGCCAGTGAGTGGCTTTGCGAGGCATCATAGCTGCAGTAATTAGGCAGAGCATCTCCTGTGGGCGCAAGCGAAGCGGGTGGGACTTTTAGTCCCACCTCGGAAAGTTTAGAGCACATTTAGTGATATAAGTTGAATTTGTGCTATCGGTTGATTGCCTCCGATCATGGGGTGAGGTCCCCTCACCCATATGCCCTACTCGTCCGTGACCCACGCTACACGGACCTGGCTTGCCTGCCCTGTTTACCTAGCACTCCTCGCACACCACCCATGCTGGTGCGCCTGGACCTGGGTGCGCTTGACCAAACCCGAATACTCGATTGCCTCTGGGAGAGCAAACCTAAGAGAGAAAAGAGAGAGAGCGTACGCGGGGGAGGGTAGGGGTAGGTTTTGCACTTGTGTGCAGGGAAAGGAAGAAGGAAGAGGAAGCTGCAGCCGCAGAGAAGAAAGAAAAGCAAAGGGATGAAGGAAGAAGCTGAGGAAGCTAAAGGAAAGAAAAAGGAAGGTGAAGGCAGGAATGATCAGACGCTAAGGAAGGAAGGAGAAGGCACTGTAGCAGAAAGAGAAAGAAGAAGTCAGAAGCTAAGAAAGCTAAGGGCTGAGAAGGTGCGGCTAAAGAAGAAAGAGAAAGAAGGAAATCATAAGCCAAGGAAGAAAGGCAGAGAAGGCAGAAGCAAAGAAGGAAGGAGAAGGTGTGACCAAGCCAGAGAAGGAAGGAGAAGGCAGAAAGAGCTGAAGTTAGAGGAAGAGAGAGTCAAAGAAGAAAAGAAAGAAGAGAGAAGCTAAAAGCCAAATCAGAGAAGGAAACCAAAGAAGATGAAGGAAATAAAACAAAGAAGAAGTAAGCCATCGACCAAAGCCAAGGAAAAGAAGAAGAAGAAAGAAAGAAAGGCAGAGAAGAAGAGAAGCTAAAGAGAGAGCTAAGAGAAGAAGAATCAAACTTTTTATCCAATTCTTCTTAATTTCTCTTTTACTGCTGATTAGCCCATATTTGTGGGCTATTTAAGTATCTAAATGTTTAGACATTAAATTAATTTTAACATTTAGATAGCATACATTAGGATGTAAATAAATTAATTCATATTTTTAGCTTAATTACATAATTCATGCATTTAGAATTAACCTAGGGTTGCATACACTTAATTAGTTAATTAATTAGGTGCACTATTTTAATTAACATAGAAGTTAACGAGTTATGTATAAATAACCCTAATTATTTTATTCTTTTATGCTTTTTCTCCTTTGCACAGGTAACTCCTTCAGCTCCGCCTCCTCCTCCTGCACATCACATTCATTCTACGGCGTTTTGAATTTCAAATCAGTGTGGCCGTGGCTACAAAAGGAGAAGGAAGAGCTGCCGTTGAGGAGGAGGCCACCACCCTTTGTTCCTCACTGTGCTTAGAGGACCTTGCTCCTCTTCCATTCCATACCGCCAGCCTCACCTCGGCAAACGACTCACCACCGTGGGCATGTCGGGTGGCAGCCCACATCGCTAAAGAGTCTCTGCAACTCCTCACCTCAGCAGCAACTCATGCCAACCTCTGCGCACCCACCTCCAGTGCACCCACCTTTAGCGCACGCACCTTCTGCCACCACACCTTCACCACGCCCGCATGCGTTCCTCAGTGCCCCCCGCCCACACCAGCCTGCACGCGTGCGCGCTCTCACCCCGCCGCACACAGCACACACGCAGCGCACCCTCCATCACCTCCCACGCCCGCTGCTGCTGTGTGCGCACGCCGCCGCAACAACTGTCGTGCACGCTCCGCATCCCAAGCCGTGCACCCAGCAGCAGCTACCAGCCTCGCCCACCAGCAATGCGCGCATAGCGTGCTTTACTCCAACCTGTGTCACCGCCTGGGCACACGCCCAGCTCCTCCTCCTCCTCCTTGTTCTTCTTCTTCTTCTCTGTTGACGAAGGTACCCAAAGCCACCACAAACGCAGCCATCAAATCTGGCCTCGAAACTTCGCATCGGGAACTCCATCGGACTCATCCCGACTCCTCGAGCACAACTACGCTTCTGGCTGCACCAATCGACCACCCGGCGGCCTGTCGGAGAGCCTCACCACCGACAGCCGTTTGGAGTGCCACCACCACCATTGGAATACTCTCGTCACGCTTATCCTTCTTCGAGCTTCCCATGAACTACCATCGCCTCCTCTTCGCGCACGCACAAAGGAACGAAATCCTCTATTTTTGGGGTTGATTAATATTTACATTTGAATGCCATTTCCATGAAAATGAATTTTGATTTATGATTATTTTATTATGGTGAAATTGTGACTTCATACTCATGCTTTCTTATAATTGCGTGGCTTTTGTCATTCACATGTTTTAACATTGGTTTTGGATTAAAATGAGCATAAATTTTCTCTAATGCATGTCAATTGGAAATTACATAGATTCATCACATATTTATTGAATATTTCAGAAAGGAAAAATTGCACATATACCCTTACATTTTTGAGTTATTGTGTATCTTCTTTTCATTGCATTTCATGTCAGATTTGACTCGGGTTTCGCACTTGATTGAACGAATACGAGAAAAATATTCGTGATTTTATTGCATCATTGCCTCCCTGTGGACACGACCCGCTCTTCTGTGAGTGGTTTAATTTTAATTTTAATTATTTTGTTAAGCGATTTTCCACTACTTTGATCCTACAATGATAAATCATCTTAATACATTATTCAAAAGTGAAAACCGTCTTATCAAATGGCGCCATTGCTGGGGAGGCAACTGGCTTAATTAAGTCGCATTCATTCATTCATCCATTCACATTGATTTAAATTTTGAATCATATTTAACTCTGGATTTTTTTTTCTGATGCGAGTGCAACAATCAGCGACACACATTCTACGACTCACAATCACACCAGCCATTGTGAGAGGCGACCCTTGACGTCGCCAGAGGAGAAATTGTTCGAGCTACCTTGCAAGAAACTAGATCGCTAGGAGGGGAAGGACGAGGACGCGACGATCATCTCTGCACATTTAGTCACTGATTTGATTAGAGTAGGATTAAGACTTTAGACTTAATTTTTCATTGCACATTTGGTTTGAAACCCTTATTCTGGGGTATAGTTGAGGGGTTTGTTCCCTGATTTTGTTTTAGGCCCGTGTTGGGTAATTTTTGGGAGCTTGTTCCCTTTTCTTTAGATTTAGGTTTTTAATTTATTTTGTGGATTGTTTACCTTTAATTTTCTTTTGCATAAGTAGCTAAAAAAAAAAACAAAAACAAAAACATGTGCTACCTACTAGAAGTTGCTTGCCCTTAGGTCGAATCATTTAGGATTGAATGAGCAGCATCTAGATCTAATTTCCTGTCTTGCATATTGCATGAAGAATGCTAGAATCAGGTATGCACTTCTAACTTTGCATTTCTACCTGTCATGCAAATGCATTTGGATTAATTTCAAGACCACCTAATCTGAATTGAATAGATCTAACAAGTGGTCACATATTTTCTGGAAAAAGGACTAATTAAAGGAGGGACATTTTAAAAACCAAGGATTTGATTTTTAAACTTGGCGTGTGATTCAAAATTCAAAATCTTTTGTGGTGTATACACACTTATATCTCTTGCACCACGGCATGCGTTTATACACTCCTTAGGTTTGGAAATACTAGGACAAGATCCCTCCTATCGTTGGATTCTAAAGTGTTTAGAACTTGAGATCAAAGGTTTTGTAAATCCAAAGAGGGGGATACTCTGTCATGGATTTTTGGGGGTAGTTGGGAAGCACTGCGAAAGCATAGCTTCAAAGGAAGGCTTAGGCCTACTTGCATCCCTCGATCTTCCATTTTTGGAGTTGCTCTACCATTTGAGATTTAGGGAAGAACACCTAAGCTCCAACTAGGTCTTCTTAGGCGATCCATAGGTCAACAATAAGCGCGTAAATTGATTGAACAAATTGTATTGTCACCTACAATCTGACTTAAAATCAAAAGCCTAAATTGGGAAAGACCTAAAAAGTCCTTTTTGAATTGTGTTTTGCTTGGGGAATTCTGATTGAGGTGTGAGTTAGAATGGACCACATTGATTTTCATCCTTTCACACCTTGCCCACACCCTTACCCCCACTCTGCACTCTTCGGTCGCATACGCCGAGATGGTACATCCTTTGATGGACATAATGACAATCATTGGGATCCATTTTACTCCTATTATAGGAGTATTGTCCTGGTTAAGCCCCAAATCAGTGAGCAGAACCTAGGAGCGGGATTTGCTTTGCCCAATATCCCACACACCAAAGAAATACCCAACCCACCCTCCCTGAATAATTATAATGGTTGGACAGAAACTCCTGGGTACCATAAGCCTAAGCCTGACTTCTCTCCTGATAGAAATGACCTCTCCTCCTTGAAGATGGAAATACAGAAAATGCAAGATGAAATGATTGAATTGTTAGGAGAATCTTCGAGAGCAGGCCAACAAGAAAGAGATGAAATTAGCCACCCAATCTACCCCATTGAGAATGACATTCACCCCTCTACAATAGATGCATCTCCCCGTTAGAGTGTGGGAGAGCCACACTTTAAGTTGGAGGGAAATTTTGGGGATTATGTAAAGGAGAATAGCTACTTTTCAAGGATCAATTTTGAAACCTCCCCGTTAGATGACACTTCCTTGAGAGATCCAAGCCTGAAGTGGGAGGAAGATACATATGAAAGTAGCTATGCATTGGATGAAGAAAGGTGGCAACCCGAGGAAGATGATAATAAGGTTGAGCATCCACCTAAATTATATTTGAGTCAAAAGAAGGGAATGATGGTACCATTGGAAGACCTCGACCCAAATGACAGTATTTTCGTGACATTTGATGAAGTGGGTCGAAGTCATGTTGTTAATCCTACCCTCCCTTTTGATTACAAGATGGAACTCAAGCCCACCCTTAGGGAACCTAACCCTAAAGAAATTCACCTATCTGAGGAGTCCGATGTTACCAACGTAAACCATTTACCTCAGATAGAGTACCCTAGGGGATCTGCTGAGATTTTAGATGATTCTAGACCTTGGGTATATGATGAATCATATGATGAGGAGATGGATAAATTATATGAGGAACCTACATTCAAGATTTGGAGTGACACTAAGGGCGATTATGTCTTATTTGAAGAGTTATCCCCTAAGGATGTCACAAATTTGACCAAATTAGGTTTCCTTAGCACACCCATCGATGATATTTCTCCTCATAATGGAATGATGGAAAATTTGGAAGCAACTTCTAAGATTTATGTGGATTCACATATAGACTCCGGGGAAGATTTGAGTAAAGAACAAGAACCCGGAGATGACATTGATAGGATAATCCTTAGATCTATTGCTTCCAACTTGCCTTCATTTGTTTCGAAGTCACCCTCTAATTCGCTTATGTCTGAAGGCGAAATTTTGACTCTTGATGAAGTGCAGGAAGATATTTGTGATAGTGCAAGGAATGCTAGGGATGCAATTAAGGATTTGGAAAGATTATTAGGGATGGACATCGAGCTGATTAAACCCAACCTAGATCTTATGGCCATCCTACAACCTCGAAGCTTGGACACCCTAGACGATCCTTGGCTTAGAGATATGCTCACTTTTGTTCTGACTGGGGGTTTAACAAACCAATATTTCCTGTAATGGAGTATCGGGTATGGATTGATGATTTCTTTAGTCAGTCCATTGCTCTGGGGGTTTATCTCTGCACCATTGCTTCCCCATTCCTTTTGGAGGATCCTTGTCATCCTCCCCCTACCCCTTTGGAGGTTGTTATGCCAGTTTATCCTTTAGAACCGCTTCTGGTGACTTGGGAATATTTCATTCCCATCATAGTTGGGCGAGCATTTGCTATTGGGATTCATCATTAGCTCGCCAACATCCTAGGTTACCTATTTTTTAGGCCAGCATTACTTTACTCATTTTTAGGGCCTATTTTTGCAATCCTTGAACCTGATTTGTAGGTTCTTTGGTTACTCGGCTGCTAGCAAATTAACGGTAGCCCATCTCTGACCCAGGTAATATCCTTCTTTATAATGGGGACATTGCAGATTTTAGGCATTGGGGGGTGTACTTGGGGATATACATAGCATTTATACATAGTGCATTCATGCATTTAGTTAAAGCATTCGCATTGCATACATTTGCATTAAAAAAAGAAAAAAAAAAGAGAGAACATAGAGAAAAATATTTTGTAATTATTGAGCTTAACTGGCTGGGCCTGCATTCTTAAGCAAATCAGAACTCTAGGTTAGATTAAGTTGATTCTAGGGTTGAACTTTAGAAGCTAAGTGAGCTACTAGCTTTAGACCTTTAGGATCCTTTGTGGACTTAAAAACTTAAGTAGGAGTTAAGTTGCGGACCATTCCTCAAGAAATTGAGGAAGGAAAGCTAGGGATTGAGTTAAAAGGTGAGGTAGTACCTGGAATCTTGTTCTACCTTTTGGTTTACGGGTCCTTGTAACCCAAGCATCCAAATTTCACACACTTGGTCTTGTGTAAGTAATCACCTTAATTCATTTCTTAAAAGAAATTTGGTTCTCTTAGTTTTGACTTAGGAGAGGCTTGAAAACACAATTTGATTGGAAGAGTTCCTGCTGCAGGAGAGGTGGAGTGTATACTCACCTTGAGGATGTGATGATAATATATTACCTCCTCGGCACTTGTCTCTTAGGATATCCATCCTACTGGGGGCATGTAAGCGCATTGTGCGGTTCAGGTACCATGGGCAGCCCTATTTCGAAGTGCCGATTGCCACATGCCTGAATTCGCTTAAGAAATCCATGGGCGATACTATCTCGAAGTGTCGATTGCCAGGAGTTCTTGGGGTCGCTATGGGCGGTGCTATCTCAAAGCATCGAAAGCAAGGCACCCTTCGAGGTACGGTGATGGGGACAATGAATCTGACATAGACCGTGTTGATAGTTGATCCGAGGTTAGACTTAGAGGAATAATATATATATATATATATATATATATATATATATATATATATATATATATATATATATATATATATATATATATATAATCCTTTTTCCTTTCTAGGTTGGCAATCATACCAACCTCAAATAACTCAGACCAATGCACATGCATGGATGCTTTAATTGCAAGGATCAATAAACCTTATGGTAGAGTCAGAAATCAGGAAAACTTGTGCCTGCAACTCGTCTTTAGCTGACCTAGTCTGTAACTTAGCAACTACTTGGGAACCTTAGGTCTAAAGTCTGAACTTAATATGTTTCTAAAGGAAGATCGATTGGGTTGGCTTGGAGTGCTAGGTTTTGCTTGGATTTGCTAGGGACTAGAAAAAACTAGGCATGGGGGTATTTGATTAGCCCATGCCACCGTGCACACCCTCTGCACACCCACCTTCAGCGCACGCGCCATCTGCCACCGTGCCTTCACCTTCACCATGCCCGTGCGCGTTCCTCAATGCCCCCCGCCTATGCCAGCCTGCACGCACGCGTGCTCTCACTCCCGCCGCATGCAGCACACAAGAAGCACACCCTCCATCACCTCCCACGCTTATTGCAGTTGTGTGCGCACGCTCCCCGCAGCAACTATCGCGTACGCTCAGCAACCCAAGCTGTGCGCCCAGCAGCAGCACCCGGCCTCGCCTACCAGTAGCACGCGCATAGCGTGCTTTACTCCAGCCGGTGTCGTCGCCTGGGCACACGCTCGGCTCCTCCTCCTCCTCCTTCTTCTTCTTCTCTGTTGACGAAGGCACCCAAAGCCACCACAAACGCAGCCATCAAATCTGGCCTCGAAACTTCGCGTTGGGAACTCCATCGAACTCGCCTCGACTCCCTGAGCACAACCACGCTTCGATCCGCACCAATCGACCACCCGACGGCCAGCCAAAAAGCCTCACCACCGGCGACCTCTTCCACTCCAGCCAACGACCACCGACATCCATTTGGAGCGCCACCACCACCATTGGAAAGCTCTCGTCATGCTTATCCTTCTCCGAGCTTCCCGCGAGCTGCCATTGCCTCCTCTTCGCGCACGCACAAAGGAATGAAATCCTCTATTTTTGTGTTGATTAATATTTACATTTGAATGCCATTGCCATGAAAATGAATTTTGATTTATGATTATTTTATTATGGTGAAATTGTGACTTTATACTCATGCTTTCTTATAATTGTGTGGCTTTTGTTATTCACATGTTTTAACATTGGTTTTGGATTAAAATAAGCACAAATTTTCTATAATGCATGTTAATTGGAAATTACATAGATTCATCACATATTTATTGAATATTTCAGTAAGGAAAAATTGCACATATACCCTTACATTTTTGAGTTATTGTGTATCTTCTTTTCATTGCATTTCATGTCAGATTTGATTCGGGATTTCGCACATGATTGAACGAATACGAGAAAAATATTCATGATTTTATTGCATCATTGCCTCCCTGTGGACACGACCCACTCTTTTGTGAGTGGTTTAATTTTAATTTTAATTGTTTTGTTAAGTGGTTTTCACTACTTTGATCCTACAATGATAAATCATCTTAATACATTATTCAAAAGCGAAAATCGTCTTATCAACTGCTACATTTTAGTATTCACAAACTCTTGCATTATATTTTGAATTAGATTTTGAGTAACTTTAAGTGTTCAAATTACATCTATTATTGAGATTAGTATGAATTCCATTTGCTCCCTGTGTTCAACCTCGGACTTAACATTCGAGTAATAAAATTCTAATTTGTTTACAAGGCGATTTCAACTATACTATGACGTAGTATTTATTTTATAAAACTGATCTTGCTCTCTGTTGAACACTTTCCTTCTTGACTTCGCAAAATGTGTGGGATCACGCGTCCGGTCGCGGAGCGCTTTGATTGTGCCTCATGGTCGCACCTCCTCCCTTCGATCGCCTTCTGATAGTGCAATTACGCCCGTGCGAGTGCTCCTTAAATTTCCCACAACACTGCTCGAACGTGCATCTCATGCTTCCACGCAAGCGAGTGAGCCAACGCGCTACGCAAGAGTTTTGTTATAGTTTCCTGTTTGTCTATTTGTCCTTATCTGGCTGGATGGGCGACGTGGCACGCTCGTGGCCGTTGGATGAAGATCCGACGACCCACAGTGTGTGAGGGTGGCATTCCTAGATGGGGCGGTGGTGAGAGAGTGGCTGTGATGGCACCACGTGGCACCATCATGGCCGTCCATCTTCTTTTCCTTGTATCTGGTACTGTAGACCTCCAATCGAGTTGATTTTTTCGTCGTTGGACTACGATTGTCAATCTGGATTCATTCGTGTGGTTGGATTCTTCATCTGAGGCTTAGATCTTTGTATTTTGGCTTTGTGATCTCCGTTCTTTTATGGATTGCACAAGATACCCTGGTTGTTTGATTGAGACTATTTCAGAAGCATTGGACTCCCGTCGTCATTCTGATCAGATCTATTTAGTCTGATTTGACATCCGTAGCTTCAGATCATCTACGATAAAAATCATCTCTCATTGGTAGAAAATGATGATATTATCTATATGACTAATAAACTAGCTATTGTGCAAATTACGATGCCTATGAATGTGTTATTCCTAAGTTATGCTAGAATCTAGCTTAATTCAGGTGATTTAGGTTGCATGATTGTTGTGTAATCAACTACCCAGAAAGATCATTTCCCCTTGCCATTTATTAATCATATTTTGAAAAAATTGGCAGGGAACAAATACTTATGTTTCCTTAACGGGTACTCTGGGCATAATCAAATAGCTGTCTTTCCTGATGATCAGGAATGTACCACCTTCACGAGTCCGTACGGCACATTTGCATTCCACCGAATGACATTTGGGTTATGTAATGCTCCTACCACATTCCAATGATGTATGATGGCTATCTTTTCCAACATGATCGACGAGTTTGTAGAGATTTTCATGGATGATTTCTCCATTTAAGGCTCATCATTTGATCTATGCCTTTCGCACCTTGATAGAGTCTTAACCCATTGCGAAGAGGCAAAGCTGGTGCTTAGCTAGGAGAAAAGCCACTTTATGGTCCAGTAGGGCATTATTTTGGGGCATGTAGTTTCCAAGAGAGGAGTAGAGGTGGATAAAGCCAAAATTGAATCCATCTCTAAACTTCCATCACCCACCAATGTTCGTCAAGTTAGATCTTTTCTTGGCCATGCTAGATTATATAGGCGCTTCATTAGAGATTTCAGTAAAATCTCTAAGCCACTCTGTGACCTGTTAGCGAAGGATGTTTCCTTCGAGTTTGATAACAGATGTGGCAAGGCTTTCCAAGTCTTGAAGAAAGCCCTTATTACCGTGCCAATTCTCCAGGCACCGGATTAGGCCCTCCCATTTGAACAAATGTGAGATGCTTCTGATTTCATCGTGGGAGCGGTCCTAGGTCAAAGGGTTGATGGAAAACCTCATGTTTTGCATTATGCCAGCAAGACCCTTATGGATCCTTAGCAAAACTACACAATCACTGAAAAGGAACTTCTTGCTGTAGTGTTTTCTTTGGAAAAGTTCGATCTTATTTATTGGGATCCAAGGTTGTGGTATTCACTGATCATTCTGCTTTAAAGCACCTTCTTGCTAAGAAGGATACCAAACCTCATTTAATTCGTTGGATTCTGCTACTACAGGAGTTTGACCTGGAAATAAAAGATAAGAAAGGAGTTTAGAATGTGGTAGTAGATCATCTGTTTAAGATCCCTATTGCGACATCAACCCTTGCTGGCGATATCCTAGAGACTTTTCCTAGTGAGTCTCTAATGATTGTGGAGGCCAAAATTCCTTGGTTTGCTGACATAGTGAACTATCTGGTCACAGGCATCACCCCCAGTACTTGGGACAAGCAGAACCGAGATAGGTTTCTTGCTGACACTAAATTTTATCACTGGGAGGAACCCAAGCTTTTTAAAATAGGCCATGACCAGTTATTCCGCCATTGTGTCCATGACAAAGAACAAAGGAGTGTTCTAAGTTTCTGCCACGACTTCCACTGTGGAGGGCATTTTAGTGGGAAAAAGACTGCCCATAAGGTTCTTTAGTATGGCTTTTGGTGGCCCACATTATTCCAAGATGCACTGTTGATGCAGAAAATGTATGCAATGGGATTGAGTTTTGAAAACCCGTCATTGTAGTGAGATTTGAGAGAAAAAACGTCAGTAGATAAATTTTACCAAAACTCGAAAAGAATTCTAGGTCGAACACATGGAGGCGAATGTTTGATTAAAAATTGCATTTGTTTTATTTGTCACGAAGCAGATTAGCCGGTTGAATTGAATCTAAACTAGCTATCTACTTAAAGAATAAATAATAGATGAAAGAGAGAGAATATTACAAATAAAGAGAAAATAGAGATAGAATAAACATGGATTTCATTATCATAGAGAAATGTTCATTACAACTACTTGCTACACTAGAAAGTAGGAAATGTACACTAGAAAGAGGTAAAAGAAGGTGGAGAGAAGTTATCCTCCTCGACGGCTGCTTGGGGGACGAGCTGCAACGACAGAGCACCCAGACGAAGGTGGTGAGATGCGGGACGAAGGAGAACGATGAGGATCGACGGAGAATGGGGTAGGACGACGTCGTAGCGGGATTCGCTTCCTGAATGGTGGTGAGAAGACCACTGCGAAATGCTTCACGAAGGGGATGAGAATGTGGAAAAATTATAATTTTAACTCCAATGGAGCATCCTAAGTTTGGGACAAGCTCTTAGGGCTTTGGAGGGGGTGAGAGAAGAGAGGAAGGGATGAAGAAAGTGTGGGGGTCTTAAGGCTATATATAGTGTAGATTGGAGGGGGAAAATAGGTCTTTGCACTTTAAAATTAATTTTAGGATCTTTAGTGATGGATAAAATAGTCACTAAAGCCCAGATTGTGGGCTTCGTGTGTGCGCGCGCTGCACACCTCTTCCTCTCCCCACACGCAATGCATACACACGTCCAAAGGCTATCAGCCGTCTGATCAAGCGATCGGATAGCTTAAAAGCTCTCCACACCGCTTTTGCTTCGACGTGCCCAACGCTCGCGCATCGATTGCGTGTGGTTTTTGGCGTTCGATCTCGCGTGTGCCCGCTTGCGCATTTAATGCGTTTATGTAGCCGCTTCTCCATCTCCTGATGTGCATTGCACGATTGACATCAATCGCACCCTGCCCGCTCCTTCAATTTGAGGTGAGTGGGGGCTCGAGCTTGTGACCTTCGCTTTGTGAATGCGTGCTCGCCCAATGCGCTATGCACGCGCTTGAGGCGAGTTTACGCATTTAGGTGCGAGCTCTCTCAGCCGTTGGATCTTAATCCAATGGCTGGGATCGTTCGCACGATTGAGGAGAGAGAGGGCAGCGGTGGTTCCTTGGGCCGGTTGGGCGACTGGGATGGCACCACGTGGTGCCATCTTGGCCGTCCATCTTCTATGTATTGTAGATAGTGCCACGGATGACGGATTGAATCGATTTTTGTGTCGTTGGGCTGTGATCATCGATCCGAACCTATCCGTGCGGTCGAATTTGTCATCTGAAGTATGGATTGACACCATCTTGGCCCTTGATCTCTGATTTTCCTTGGGTTATATTTGATGCTACGGAAGTCCGATTAGGGGTATCTTGGAGTCGTTGAACTCCGATCGTCGCCCTGATTCGATCTGTACAGTTGGATCTTTAGTCCGAGGTCTCAATTAAAAGTAGCCCTATCCTTGGCCACTAAAGAAGAAATTACTCTACAATTTGTACAATTTGACCTAAATGCATGATGATGCATGTTATGCCATATTTACAATGCATGATGCTAATATGATATTAAGAACATGCATTAATAGACATTTTTGGCTATTCAGCTGTATGCATATCATGCACATACATATGTAGGCGCATGTCTATGTTGCCAGTAGATGGGAACCATCGAAATAAGGGATGAGATGCCCCAATAACCTATTCTCCCTATTGAGATCTTTGATATTTGAGGCATCAACTTCATAGGTCCCTTTCCTGTGTCCTTTGAATATGAGTACATCCTTGTGGCCATGGACTATGTATCAAAATAGATAGAAGCCATACCCACGCGAACCAATGACCATTCCGTAGTCTTGGATTTTGTTAAGGCTAATATCATTTCTCAGTACGGGTGCCCAAGGACCATCATAAGTGATGGATGACCTTACTTTAAGAATGTGCACTTCATAAGACTACTCCAAAATTTGGGAGTCAACCACATGATGACCACACCTTACCATCCCCAAATGAGTGGACAAGTTGAAGTGTCTAATAGGGAGATTAAATGGATTCTAGAAAAAATTGTCATGCCCAACCATAAGGATTGGTCGAAAAAATTAAATGATGCTCTTTGGGCCTACAGAACAACGTATAAGACTCCCTTGGGCATGTCTCCTTTCCGTCTTGTCTATGAAAAACGTGTCACTTTCCTGTGGAAATCCAACACAAAGCTTATTGGGCTATTAAAAACGTTAACTTAAATCTGGATAAAGCGGGTAAGGCATGCAGGTTGGAGTTAAGTTAGCTTAAGGAGCTTCACAATGAAGCCTATGAAACCTCTCAAGCTAACAAACAACGCACAAAGGTCTTCCATGATAAGCACATCGTTGGAAAGACCTTTGAGCCCAACCAATGGTTTTGGCTTTTCAATTCTAGACTTAAAGTATTTCTTGGAAAGTCAAGTCTTGCTGGGATGGGCCATATGTTGTTATCAATGCCTTCCCTCATAAAGTAGTAGAAATTTAGAACCCTACTTCTGGTGCGAGCTTTAAGGTAAATGGCCAATGACTTAAACCTTATGTTACTTTTCTAAATGGCCAGGTTTTGGATGCAGTTCGGCTTGAGTAGCCTTAGCTCCTCCCATTCTCCACCTCAGGTGATATTCTTCTATGTCTTTATTTTTTCAATGAGGACATTATCAATCTTAGGCATGGAGCGGTATAACTTGAGGATGTTCGTAGCATTTATAAATATTTGCATGCATTTAGGATAGGTACATTAGTCAAAAAAAAAAAAAGAAAAAAAATCTCTTTTGTTTTCTTGAGTTGAATTGGTTAGTCACTAGTAGAAGATTTTTATTAAGGAGGTGTCATTAAAGATTTTCTTCTTAAATTATTTCTGAGTTTAGAATCCAATATAATTACTTCACTTACGCGTAGACTAGGTAATGGATCTTTGTAGAAAATCAATAAGTATTTTTAGTCTACTAAATCCTTGGACAGTTTGAAAGGAGTCAGGAAAACTATCTTCTATTAGATCCACCTAATATTTGTGAGGAGAAAGTAGAGAGACTACTGGTGCGCTAAGTCTAATGCAAGGACTCTTAAGTTCTGGATAATTAGATGATGATACCTCAGAGTTAGGCATAGTTTTCGCTCTCTGTTCCTATGTGCAAACATTGAGTGTAAATTCTTGAGAGTTACCAAATAAGGCAAATACACAGAGATGGAGTTCTAATAAAACTATGACTATGGCGGATGGTTATGACCATCCTTTATAGAATCCTCGACTGAAGGAGGGTGTTAATGCCAAAGGTCAAAAATGCGCTTGCCCTATCCATTCCTTCCCAGTACTGAGAGTAGGCACTTCCACCAAATAAGCCACACAATATCCTCTTGACCATCATCATCCCTAATAATGCCTCATGAATAAAAGTCTATGTCGTGTTCTGTTGGAGTTATAAAAAAAAGAAGAAGAAAAGAAGAGAGAGAAAAAGAAGAAGAAAAGAAATATATAGATATAAATAAAAAAAGAAATATATGTATATATGTACAAAAAAAATGTTCGAGTTATAGTTATCTTAGGTGTCAATTTTATCAGGTGTCCATATCATTGAGGCAACAAAAACACCAATTGTAATCCACCAAATATGACCCATACCTACTTTCTTAGTATTTCTGATCGCCTGGTTGAGGAATTTTGACTTAATTGTAGGGTTATTAGGACTTTAATTGAAGTGGGAATGCCATGCGAGGTCACCAAACATTGAGTACATTTACAAAATCTGGTAAGATATGTGATCTTAGAAAGGAAAAAAGAAAAAGAAAAAGAAAAGAAGGAAAAAGAGTGAGTGAAAAGGAGCATTAAGAGAGCACAGTTTTTAGCCTCTCTCTGGGTTGACTCATTTGATAGTCTAGAGATTGAGTCTGTAGTACTAGACAACATGTAGCACCAGATGACTGTGAGCCACCAAATATAAATCCTTTCGACTTAGTGTCTTCTACCTAAGCTAAAAAGTCGGGGTCAAATTATAGATCATTTCCTGCTTTATCCTCGAGGGAAGTAGTTGCCTATCTCGATAGAATTTTATCAAGGATAAAGCACAAGCTTTAAACATAGGTTGGCCTTTCACTTTGTTTCGTTACCCAAGCTATTATCACTTTACATTTGTTTGGATCTCCAAATTTTTGGAATAAGGCAAGAAGAAATCTTTTGGTCACTTCCATCACTTTTCACTTTTGCTCGAGACTAACAAAACTTAGGCATGGGGGCATTTGATGAGTCCATTTCAATGGACTATTGTTACGCCTAAGTTAGCTTTATTCTTGCATTTTATGTTCATTAATAACTACATTAGGTCATAGAATAATTGCATACATCATTACTTAGATATGCATATTTCTTGCCTTTTATAACTTATTATGTATATAAATAATTATTTTATATTTCTTTATTTTAGGAATAAACCATCCACCGACCACCGTCCACCCTCTCCTCACCGCACCCCCTACCAACACAACCTCCTTCTCCAAACCCACTCACCCTCTTCATGCAACGCCGACCCAACTTTCATATTGGGTCATGGCTAATTTCAGTAATGGGAATTCAAAATCCCAGAGGTTGTGGCCATCGGTTAGCAACGCTGCGGAGGAGTAGGATAAAAAGCCCCCTGACCTTCCCCCTTGGAGGGACCTTCTTCCTCTGGTCGCCTGCACCATGAACCGAGCCTGCACCATACCATGGTAGAGGCGAGCACTGTGGCCTAAAGCATACCTCCATATCTGCTCATCCTCCCTCTTACCGGTTGCACAGTGACAGCGTGTGGCCACAACACCACCACCGACAACTTCAACCCAAACCCAACATCACCACTTTAACCCCCCTCACAGCCAAACCCCATCCACCTCTTCTTCATCTTCTTCCTCTTCTCCATTTGTAGAGCAACCCACCTTCACTACCTTCTCCCTTCCCACACCAACGCCACCCACCCTCTCCTCTTCTCTGTTTTCCTCTTCTTCTTCTTCCTCTCCTCCAACCCATCCTCTATCCCAAAAGAACCCAATGCACCTAAACCCACAACACCTCCTCCGAGCCTCCTCCAACTGCCAAACTCGGCCCCAAGCTAACTCTGGTGATCTCAAGCACCGATGAGCCTCCTCACCAATCGTAAGCACCTGTCGATGCCTCCACGATTCGTCCACAGCCACCCACCACCGCTGGTATCTGATCCGCAGCCCGGCCACATTTGCTCTCCATCGCTAAGCCAACACCACCAACACGAAGCCCACGCTCCGAAGGTCCTCTGCGTGTGACCTCTACGCCAGCCGTGGCCTCCTCCTCTTATGGCTAGGCTTGAGAGTGCATGCTCTGTTCTGCTACAGTAGAAGGGCCTATTTCTATTTACATTATAATGCCATTGCCGATTGGTTTTATGTGATTTTAATGATTAAAGAATATATTGGATGAAATTGCAGCCTACACCCTTTAATTCTGGTTATTTCTTTAGCCATCCAATTACATATCTCTTTCTTTATTTCGTTAAGCCTCGCATAAGTTACATGTTATATTATAATTGTGGGCAAATATTTTGAATAATAAACTAATAAATTTGCGAGTTAATTTGACTTGTTCCTCCTTGTGGAAATGACCTAATCCTTGTGGTTAGAATTAATTAATTTTTGATAGTTGATTTTCCATCACAAAAGCTTTACTACAACATGACATTTCATGTTAAAAAATTCAATGAAAGAGAAAATCGACTCGTTAATGCTCAATGAAAAAATTGGAGTTTTAGGGATGAGTTTAATCGAAACTGTCGCTAAATGATAATTCAGAAGGGCGGGCTTTTCGAGTGCTCGATGCCAAAATTGGGGTTTTGGCGATAGTTTTTTTTGAAACCGTCGCTAAGGTAAAAGTTGTGCATCAAAAATTAAGCCAACCTAAAAGTTGATGCCGGTTTAGTGGGGACAATTTTGTAAGACAACTTTCACTAATACCATCCCATTTAAATTCTTGTAGCGACAATTTCGAAAAGAACTATCACTAAATGTCAAGATATTTCCACAAAATCGATCGACCTTCCCCTCCTCTCCCTCATTTCTTCTCTGATCACCTCTGTTCCTTTGCTCCTCCGTGCCTTCTCATTCTCGACATCCCACTCGTCTGCTTATTTGCGACCTCTCGCTCGTCCGCTCGTTCATGACCTCGATCGACCTCAACCGACCTTGTACGAGGGAAATGTCTCGCCCTCTCCTCGCAGCCCTCGCCGTCAACGTTGTCGCACTGCATCGCCCCCTCCTTGCCGCGCTACCCCATCCTCCTCCTCGTGTTACCGTGCCGCGCTATCCCCCTCCTCATGCCACCCCCTCCCTACACGACCGCGTCGCGCACCTCCTCCCTACGCCATCGCGCCACCCCCTCCTCGTCGCGTAGCCCCTATCCCCTCCCCACGCTGTTGCACAGCACCACCCCCTCCCTGCTGTGCAGCCCCTCCCCACGCCGCCGTGCAGCACCACCCCCTCCCCACCGCGCAACCCCTCCCTACGCTACTGCGCAACACCTCCCCCCTCCTTGCACCGCTGTGCTCCCTCCCTAGAGCCCCACGGCCCCCCTATGATGTTGCCCCCTGCCCCGCACCTGGCACCCCGCCACCACCCCGCCTTCCCCCCATCCCCAGCAGCCCCCTACGAATGCCCCCTGCCCGTTTATTTTTTTTTGTTAATTAAATTTTTGTTATATTAATTACATTAATTTTTTGTAATGAATTTAATTGTAGTGCATAACATTAGTTTGTTAATTTAATTAGATGTTAATGAATGCAAATTAATGTTTAATGAATTTGTTGGCATGAAAAGTAGTTGATATGAAATTTATTAAATTTTGCATGTAATATATTTATTTTTTTTGAAATTTGCATGTAATTAATTAAAATTTGATACTTGTTACAAATGATTACATGTAATTAATTATGTTCTTAAATTTAAATTTTCCTATTAGATTAGGTTATTTCTGTTGTTTAATTTGAATGTGGGGTGTGCCCACAATTTAAATATGTGCAAATTGAATTTATTGTGTTACATGTGGGGTGTGCTCACATCTTGTGAATGATTTATTCTATTTTTGTAGGAAATGTGAATGTCTAATATTATAAGGGAAACTTTGTCAAAATTTTTTGGCAGAGTTATAGTATTTAGGTTTTCGATTTAGGTTTTAAGGTTATAGGTTTTGGGTTTAGGTTTTAAAGTTTTGATTTTAGAATTAATGACTTTCTATTTTGGATTTAGGGTATTAGATTTAAAGTTAATGTTTTAGGGTATTGAGTTTAGGTTTTTTGATTTAAGATATAGGGTTTTCAATTTAGGTTGTTGGGTTTAAGGTTTTGGATTTATGATTTTGTGTGTATTGTTTAAGGCATTAGATTTAAGGTTTTGAGTTTAGAGTTTAGGGTTTTGGATTTTGTGTTTAGGGTCTTGGTTTTCTAGTTTAGGTTTTAAATTTAGGGTTTGGGTTTAAAATTTACAGTTTAGTGTTTAGGGTTTAGGGGTTATGGTTTAGGATTTTTTTATGAAGTTTAGTTATAGAAATTTAATTGAAAACTGAAATTAAATTTAAATTTGGGTTTAGGTTTAGGAGTTAGGATTTTTGTTTTAGGTTTTTTAGGTTTACGAGTTTTTATTTAGGTTTTCAATTTAGTTTAGGGTTTAGTTTGGCTTTACCTTTTGGATTTTGAGGTTAGGGTTTAATGTTTAGGGTTTAGATTTTTTGTGCATAAAATTTCCATCTAACAATTTAATTTAGAAGTTAAATGTTTGATTGTCATCTTTTAGTACCACACACACTTGCACAAATTTAGAAGCACTTCATAACAAACAATAGGAATTCTAACCCCTAGGTAGTAGGTTGAAAAAGGGATATAATTATGTCAAAATACTTACCTGTCGTGACTTATGATCATGTTATATGTAGAGTGTATGTATACCTCACTTACATGCATGATGCGTTGTCTTTATAATATGTCGTATGTGTCGTCGTCCTTAGTTCAGAGAAGTTTTGAGTTAAGGGGGTCCTTGAAGATTTGATCACAACTTAGGGTTACTTGTTACATGTAACTAGTGTGTAGAGAAATTTTGGATGCATTTTCTCTCTCTTCACTAGTATACCAACTAATCTTAGCTTTGTTCCTGAAGTGCCCTTTAGTGAGAGCTATTGGGAACGTAGTTAAGGTTAGTCTTGGGGGGTATACTGGAGAAGTGTGGGGAGGTGATGCTGAGGTTTCTCTACACACTAATTGCATGTGAAAAGTAATGTTGTGATCAAATCTTTGGGGATGGGCTATCAAGTGAAAATCTACTTTAAAATACAAATACCTTCCGAATATTCTCTCCTAACTTGTAGGTTGTTTGCAATAAAATTTTAGGTTATCATGGATAAGTCTTGGATTGGTTTGAGGAATTTTGATTACCTTAAGTATAACAGTGGAGTTATCTCATTCTTGGATTGGGCCTTCCATGAAGATAGGAAACAATACAGACATGGAAAATTTTTGGAGAAAATATTTTGTCCTTGTAGAAAGTGTTTCAATGGATTTGTTCAGGATAAGAGGATAGTTCCAGACAGGTTGGAGGAGGTCACTGCCCAGTTGCAGGCCGCCACTAGCAGGGTAGAGCATTAAGAGGAGTTGTTAGAGCAGCATAATAAGCAATGGGAGGAGGTCTTATCCTATATCCAAGGGGTGGTGGTGGTGGTGGATCTAATCATTTGTCATTCCATATTTCGAGGCATGGCGATGACAATGATGGTGGTTTTGGGGCTGGTGGCGCAGGTGCTGTAGCATAATGTATATGTATTTATATCCTTCCTGTAATTGTTTACATTGTTATAATATTTGAACCTCGTTTATATATATACATAGAAATTAGTTTCATTGTATAATTGCTTTATATTGAATGTTTTGAAAAATTTACGTATTTCCATGAATTTTTTATTTCTTTTGTGTAATTACTTTTAAAAAAAAAGTAAACCATTACTAGCAATGGTTTAGCAACCATTTCCAATAGATTAATAAGTTTGCCTTACTTTGGGAGACGGATATTAAACCATCCCAATTGGCGATGGTTTTTCTATAACCAACCCTAAAAGTGCAAAAAATTTTGATGTGTAAATCGGGTTCTCGCTAAGAAAATTGGCAACGGTTAATTGAAAACTATTACAAATTTATTTTAGCGACGATTTGAAACTGTCGTCAAATCCCACTTCCATGTTCGCCTATACGTGCTCAGATGGTGACGATAAGGGATTATAATCATCGCCAAAAGAAAATAGTGATGCAATATACTACGACAGTGTTTGGCGATGGTAATTGTGTTTTGGTGATGGTTTAGAATCGTCACAAAAGTGGTGTACTGTTGTAGTGACTAAGGAAAGAAATATCTCACAATACTACAAGGAAAATAGCGGGAAATCAAATCATCTTCTTGATGCCCAAGAATCTATCAGATAGATACTTGACGAAATGGTGAGGGACTTTGCCTTTAGTAAGGCGGAGACAGGAAGAAATCAGAGGGGGAGAACAACAAACATCCAACGAGAAAAGAAAGTAGAGAGAGGGAGGATTTGAGCTCTCCTTTGCTATGTCACGTCATCTGAGAGGAAGAGGGGGTGAGAGAGACAAGAAGCTTCATGGGAGCTGCTTTGATAAGGAGGTGAGAGGTCATCGCGGTTGGAGAAGAATAGCCTAAGAGCAACTACGACGTAGGAGAAGGAAGGGATTTGCTAATAGAGATCGGAGGTCTAGTGGGCTATTTATAGGTGGAGAGGGAGTTTTAGGGGGATGTACAAGGCCGTATAAGTGTCTAGGTACACGGTAACTGCCATCGTCGTTTTCGATGTTGATGAGCTTACTCACCTTGAAAAGTTAGGTTAATGACTCATCTAACCTGTTGGATGGAAAGAGGGTGGTGAGAAAGGTTCTAATGGCCATGGTGGGGGAGTTTTGTCGACAGATAGGTGGTCATTGATGACTCTGGTCACCAATGAACTACGGTTGTTCATGAGGAAGAACAGAAGAGGAAGAAGGTGTTCACAGGGACCCAAGTGCAAATAATGAAGGACCTGTATCTATAAAAAGGACTTAATTGTCATGAATCTAAGGGACTAAAATGCAAAGTGTGGATTTTAATAAGTAAATTAATTTATTTCTTTTCAACTTTTTATATAATATTAAATTTATATTAAATAATGTATTTATGCCTTGAATTTACATTTTTATCCCTTTTAGCTTTATTTAATTTAATTATTTTTATTACTACTTATATTATTAACTTATGTTATGTAATACATATAAGCTTAGTTATAAATAATTATGATTAGCTAAATGATAATGTATAAGTCTTAATTATTAATTAAATATAGGTAAATGTTTATTATCCAATAATTAAGGTATTTTAACATATAATTAAGGTCCTTACCTATTATTAGCTTAATACACAATTAACCTAGTTTCTATGTTATTTACTAGTTAATTAACTAAGTAAACTGACTTATTTTAATGAATTAGGAGCCATGATGAGTCCCTTATCACTGGCTTCATCACCTTCTTTAGGAGGGCTGAGGTAATGATCATCAGGGGTGGGCAAGATTAGATCCCTATCCTCCATCAATTTCTCCTTAACTTAATGGTTGTACTCGAGGTTGAACCTCTCAGATGACCAATAAAGGAAGTCCTTAATGGACATCTACCCATCCCCTATAACCGATTGGGTGGCAACCAAAGTATATTTGCTGACTTGTGAACACATGATGGTGGTGGGAACTCAATGGAGGCATGTTCACATTGTAGGGAAGTTAGGAAGGTGACTTGATTGATTGATTGCAACTAAAAAAATAGGGTTAGGTAATTAGGAATGGGTAATTTTTGGATGGGAATTTTTATGAAGGGAAATATAGTAGATGATGGTGCAATATGGTGGAAGGTTCTAGAATGTAGGGTTAGGGTTTTAGGAATGGAGAATTAAGAATAGGATTAGGTTTAGGATTAGGACTAGGGTTAGGATGGCTAAGTTAGGTAGGTTAGGGTTTAGGGCTAGGGTTTGGGGATTGGGATTACGATTAGGGTTTCAATCGGATTCCCGTCAATTCTGTAATTGAGCCCATTTGATATGTTTCTTCTCCCTCCTTCAGATTAACTCAGATGTTCTATTTCTCCTCTTCCTCCTGAGCCTGGTTCAGCTATCTTGCACTATATAGAACCTCAAATCAGTATTTAAGAATTACTTAGGCTCAATTCTGCATTCTTAATCCTATAATGCAAATATGTAATTATTTATAAAATACCCTAAACCAAATGCATCTGATTACTCAAAACTAACAAAATTAACCATGTTAACATGTTGTTAAGCATACTCATCATAGCCTCCATCTTCTTTTGTGAAGCCAGGGCCTCCTCAACCTAGCAAGACATTTCTTTCATCTCCACTAGCATAGTCTCTACCCAACTCATTGATTTCTCGGCAAAAATAGTTTTAGGACTATTCTAATGATCCAAGTATGGTATCTTAGGAGATGTGACTCTCGAAGATAAGGTCTTGGCCAATCGTCTCCACCTACAAGACATACCTATGTCAATAAGGGAGGATCTAACTAAAATCGTATGTACTTGGTAATCATACTTACCACACAAAGATAGTACAAGGGGGGTGGGGACAATACCCAATTAAGTGTTGAATTGAGCAAGGTTAAAAACCTTCTACTTAGTCGACAATTTTGCATGCAAGAAGGTTTCCAGCATTGTGTTTCCTCTTGAACAATGACCCTAGCATAGGCTGTTGAGGTCAACAATGGATGGATTTACTTCTTCGATTCTTCAATTAGAGGATGATGCTCCCTCGTAGGTTCCACAATTGGAGTTTGTCGGAATTGGTGAGGCTTGCATCATAGGCTCTCCTCTTTCTATCCCACCCTCCTCTAATATAGAACCCCCCACAAAGCTGACAACCTTTCCTAATAGGCCAAACCCTCCCTGATGTGAAGGATCCAGAAGGACGTAATGCTTGACAACACCTCAACTCATGGGCATTCGAGGAAATTGGCCTTTCCATGGTAGTGAGCAAGGCACTGATTGCTTCCTCAACCTAGATGAACTTTGAGATAGTTTCATCTAAGGTAGCAAAGTTTGTCATTGCAGGGATGGTGTGAGCCCCTTCTTCGATGATTTGGCTAACTCTATTGCTTGGGAAGATCCTCGAGCTGGAGAAGGGTTAGCCCATTGTAACTCACACCTTAACTAGCCTGAGCACACAACTTGGTGTCTTCATGGTGGTTGAACTGCACTCACTTTCCTTGTTTTCGTTGGTGGCTTGGTAGTAGAAGTATGCCCTTTTACAGGATCTTTTCTTTTCTCTATGACCTCATGGGCTGGACGTTCACCATGAGAAGTCGTATCCCACTTAAAGTGTTTTCTCTCTATGTGATGAGTAAGAGGAGTGCAATTCATCCACCTCCCCCTTGTTCTCGGAATGCCCCACCTAATCGGGACACTACTTTTCCTAGTGAGCACTGTCACACGAAGACCCAACACCTCCTTGACCTTGCTTCTTAAGCAATTATGGTTTTGAGGAGTAGAACATTGCAAATTACAACAATGATATTAGACACAAATAGGAAGACACACAAGGTAATTATCCCTAGTGTCCCCCAACTTACTTGGCATTGGATAACAGTCTGCCACCCAAGATAGAATCTTCCACACCTCTTCCACCTAAGGTCAACCCAGGAGATAGCACCAAAGCTAACAATTCTCTCTGCATCTTCCTGGGTGGATGGATTAAGTTCATCTGAGGATGGCAACAAATCTTTACTAGGCAACCCTTGCCAAGAGTTGGGGACAACCAATGACTTCCCATTGCGGATCATGAAGAAGTGACAGTATTGCCCCTTTAAACTATTGGGAAGGTCTTCTTTCTTATGCTTATTTTTTCTATTGTATAAGGTGTATGTCCTAGATGGAGGCTTGCCTTTTTTAACCTTAAGAGGCATGAGGCCAAAACGTATATGGAAAGCCATAGGTGGGGGAAAATGTCCAAATGAAAGCACACCACAACGAATGCATTTAAGACTGGACAATAATTTAAATTGAGTTGGGATTGGGCCAAATTATAGAATGAAACAACAAAAGGGTTGAGGGGAACCTTAAGACCATGCTTGATGGCTTACTTACAAATGATAAAGGAATCCCCCACGTTAGGATAGCACAGGCGGAGATCCTTACTAGCAACCTCGTATTCTATACTACCAAGATCATGATTTTGGAGAAATGTCCTAAGTTTGGATCGGCTACAGAAATCCAAACTAAAAGTGTGCAAACTTAGCATTTCTATAGACAAGCTAGATGAGGAAGAGGTGGACTCACCTTTTTCAGAGATTCCAAACATTTTCTTTGGAGTCGTTCCTTTACAACTAGCCCGACTACACTCAAGAGGACAAAAGTCGGACGATGAAGGCACAAGCACTAGTAAACTTTCTCAATCAAGAGTAAAAGTGCATTAACTCTGCATCTACCTCTCCATTTATAGTTGTTCGGTGAAAAGGTTAAACGTAAGAATACGCATTGCCTCACCATGTCAAATTGGCACTAATTACCCACTTGCAACGATACGCCTTCCCACCAATTGGGACAAGACATGTCAGCTTCATTTTTCCCTAAAAATGGGTTATAATCAAGAGGCTTATGTCATGTATACTTCACCACTTTAAGTGAAGCATACATGGTAATGACTGGCCATTACCCATCATACCCATGCGACATTGATTGCCACCTTATTGAAGGGAAGGCTAATTATACTCGGGTATGCAGAATTAAATTGCCAGATACTAGGTGATGATGTGCCTACAAGTATCACCATAAATATGGCATCGATATGCCTAAATCATGTTGCCTAAAAAGGTGTCTACTCCAATGTTTGCATGTTTTCCCATTAAAAGCAACGTCCTACTTTTCTAGTACATAGAGGTTGCTTACTGGGGTCAACATGAAGCAATAGTTCTTTCTAAACATACTCTTTTAGTTAGTATACCAATTAAAGAGAGTGGGGGCAACGGATGAGGGAAAGAAAATCCCCATTTAAGTCCAACAAAAAAGGACTCATGATGACCTAAGGAAAAGCCATTAAGAGGCCTATGAAGGTCCCCGCAAAGGAATGGAACAAGCCAAAAGTCTAATAACTGAAGATCTGTTTGATTAGCAAAAATAAGATAACTCCAACTCTAATTATAAGCGTATGGCCAAGATAATAGGTTTGCGATTCGACCCGACAAGTTTGGTTAAGAAGTTGGACACTTAAATCAACTACGAAGTCTGGTGAATGGATGGATAACCATAGTCGGCATCTTCATATCGTATAGTGGTTATGCCATCTGTTATTCCACCATTACAACCCCTGACAAACGTGGGTAACGTGCCTAAACATGCGCAACATGGCAATAATTTGCCTAACCATTACAAAACTCATGGGATCATAGAATATAGTCAATGACCATGATATAAGGAAGTTTGCTATATAAAGGAATTACAACTATGGTATGGGGGCTTGCGACTGAGAGGAGAGAGCACTCTTGTGTTCTCTATTTCCTTCAATACTTAGTGAAAAATTTTGAGGGTTTATACTCCCTCCCTTGACGTACACCTTTTGAAAGGTGGAACTGGGTAACAAAACCTTCTGGTTCCTTGTGTGATTGTTTATTTGATACCTGCTTAAACAGACCTTGTCTCTGCTTATGAACCTCGTAAGAATTTGAAAGGAGGGCTCTAATCAAATATGTACTACGTTTCTGTTTGCTTCGAAGAAAATATGATAGATTTTCCTAATAATACCTTGTGGCTAGATTCCTGTACTGCTATTCATGTAACAACCTAAGCCTAGACCTGAGTCTAATCGAGAAAAATTGACCTTGACAACTTGTTAGGTATGTGTCCCACAAACCCAAACAACTACCCAAAATACTTAAGCCCAAGTTGATAAGTAGTAATTCGCAATCCTTATATCCCATCACTCACTTTCATGAGTTTACGATGTGAGACTATATTTTGGGGGTGTTACAACCTCCTCAACTTGAAATCCTGACATACTCGTCAGAGTTTGATATTCCCAGTAGTAGTGGCAGCTTTGCATCATGGCGCACTCTTTGGCCATCCTAAGGGCAGCCCTTTCCTCCTACTAGAGGGAGTTTGGCTTTTATACCATTTGTAACAACTCAGGCCTAGTCCCGAGTCTAATCAAGAAAAACTAGCCTTGACAACTTGTTGGGTAGGTGGTTGTGTGTTTCACTCAACTCAGTAATTAAGTTAATTTCACTTAATTAAGAGTAGAAGAAATCACTTAGGTTAACTCGAAGTTGTGGCGGTTATGTAGTATAGGGTCGAATTAACCTA
Source organism: Thalassia testudinum (assembly GCA_037157565.1). Taxonomy (NCBI): domain Eukaryota; kingdom Viridiplantae; phylum Streptophyta; class Magnoliopsida; order Alismatales; family Hydrocharitaceae; genus Thalassia; species Thalassia testudinum. The sequence goes on from JAZHRO010000067.1 coordinate 37,436,719, forward strand.
ACATTTTAGAAATTTTTACTGGTTGAGTCCAGGTTGTTCACTGGGAGGTATAATAATTTTTCGCCAAATTCACTAATTTCCTTTTATCTCTTTAAGCTTAGGAGGTAAAACTAGTTTAATTTTAAAAACATGAATTTTGTCAAATATTTAAACTATGAAGAACATACAAAATTCCATATGCAAACATATTTACTCAAAATGTTATTCTTTATTAACAAGTAAACATGCTACTTTTTTTCTAATTTTATTTCATTAAGGCAATTAGAAAATTATCCAACTAAAGCATGCCTTTTACAATTAAGAACAAAAAGTAAAAGTAAGTATGCAAAAATTCATTTAATTTTTCATCTCTCTACAGCCTCTAATCTTCTTCTCTTTCTTTCTTGTTTCTTCTCTCTCTTTTATTTTCTTACTTGTCGAGCTCTCTTTCTTCTTATGTTGTTCCTGCCTCCTCTTCTTCCCTTAGTTTCTTTCTTTTGTTCCTTAGTCTTTCCTTAACACTTCTTAGCGTCCGCACTCCTTTCTTCCTTAGCCTTTGCATCCTTCAGCACTTAGCTTTCTTCAGCAGCTTCTCTTTTCTTTTCCTTTCAGCTGAACCAGGCTTTTTTACTCTTTAAACCAAAAGTTTTTGTATTTGCGGCGAGGTCCTTTCGAGGATACACAGTACCCTGAGACCAAGGTGGGACCAGACCCTACTTGGTCCTCGCCTAATCTCAGTTAGGTTTGTTGTGGTTTATTTATTTATCGGTTCACATAATCGAGTCGCATCGGCTCAACCCGACCTCCCAGGCCAAACTCACGCCCTCGCAAGGCACATATTCACATTCGCACACATGCCCCCAAGGGCGCACACACCCGCAGGCCAATGCCCACACACTCATATACAATGCTCAAATTAGATCAGAATCGGAACCGCTGCGCCTTGCGTTTGACGACTGCATAGCCATAGGAACAAAAGAGTTTTATACCCAGGCGCGTGCTCGTGGATATCCGAGGTGGGACAAAGCTAACCCTTCCAGACCCGAATTCAATTAATCACAACTTCCTACCCAGAGCTCCAAATTCGATGATTTAAAGTTCGTTGGAAAGCTCTAAGGGTAATCTATTCAATTTTAAGGTCAATTTAATGTTTTATCGATGTTTAGCTCTTCAATTTAAGTGATGAAATCAGGGGTTTTTATGGATTTAATAACAAGCCTGGAAATGTTTTTAACTCAGGGAAGTCCTCAAATGGACTTATCTCATCTATTTAAAGGTCTGTATACATTATATAAACAATTCTGCTTCTGTTAGGATGAATTTAAAGTTCTTGAGACCTACAGAACCTGCAGAGAAGCTTTTCTCTTCTCTAAAAACTTCAGAGATTAATTTTCAGTTTTCAACAAGTGCAACAGACACTTTAAAGTGTTCCTAATCTATTTAGATTAATTCTAAGGGTTTTAACTAATCAATCTGGGCAGGTTTTAGATTTGAATTTCAGCAGAACAATGCTTCTGTTGGTTTGGGTTCAAGAGTAACCAAACTTAACAAGAATAAAATTTTCACTAAAAACATCATCTGAGCTTACTTAAATCGATTTCAAATCATCAATTAAGATTCCAGAAACAACTTCCACATCTCAATTCCTCAATTCAAGCTCAGAACACCATTATCGAACTCAGGTTTGACTGTAGAAGCTCAAAATTTGACTTTTTGTTTGAAGCTTCTTCCTAAGAAATTAACACATCAATCAAAGTCTCTTCATCATCTGGAACTCACTCAGATCTTCAGATTTGAGTTCTGTCCTTAATTCCTAGGGATCCAGATTTGCCGCCTGAACTAAATTAGGTATGTGTTCGACATAGTAAATCAGTGTTTATTATAGCATTTTAAAAGTTAAAATAGCTTCAGTGCATCGCACTAAAGCTTCTTAGCTCGTTAAATGTTTCTCAAATCCTTCATAACAGTCTTCTCCAACTCACCGGAGTTGGGGAAGATGAAGTTGAATCTTAAGCTCCAGTGAATGAAACCTCAAACAAATTTCTTAAAAATGATCAGTAATCCATGTAATAACATTCTGGAGCCACCTAGCAAGTTCTAGAGGCTGTAACTCAACTTTGACTCGCCGGAGCTCCGGTGAGTCCAGAAAATACAAAATGCATGTACAGATTGACAAAATTAACTATTTTTGATCCAAAAATGATTCTGAGGTTTCAAGGAACCTCTTTATCACATTAAATTCCTTGTTTGTTCATTGAAATATAATGTTTGACAGTAAGCTTGCTTCTTAAAAGATTGATTGGTTTAAGCTCAGGACTTGATTTAACTACTCAATTGAGAAGTTAAATCAAGTCAACAGTCGTTATTAATCATAAATATATGTTTAATTTATAATTTGAAATGTTCCTGAGTCGCCATGGACAACGAACTCAGAAACTTAAATTAAATTTGGGCGTTTAATTATAGATGATAGTAATAGGTAATATAAAGTCGATTAGGGTTCATTAGTGATGGAAGGTGATGAAAGAACCCAGTGAAAGTGGAATTAGGCCGACTTCTGTCACCATGGACAGTGAAGTAGTCGGTGAAGGTGAGATATGAATTAGGCGTTTAGGTGATCTAATTAATTGATTAAGTGGATTAGAAATGAACATGGAATTTAAAAGAAGGTGAACAGTGAGTTAAAAGATAAAATTAAAGTCTCTGGCGAGCTCAAGGAACTCGCTGGAGTTGGAAGAGATGAAGCTAAATTCTACAATTACTCTAACCTAACTAACTAAACTAACTAACTAAGCTAGCCTACTCTTACTCCTACTCCTAGTCTACTGTTACCTGGACGAAGGAGTCAATAGGGTTCCGCCGAAGTTTCATAGCGGACGACGAAATTAGAGGGTTGAAGAAAGAGCTTCGGTGGGCGAATTTGAGGTGGAGCGGAGGAATCCTAGGGTCGGCGCCTTTGTCAGAGGTGCGGAAGACCACGGCGAATTTCCTCGGCTACTTAAGATGGACGGAGGAAGTTGGAAGATGGAATGGGGGTTCGCTGGAGGTTTGGAAGAATAGCCTATTGGGTTGGCTGCAGCATTAGAAGAGGGAAGAGAGCCAACTTACTAAAATTAGAGGTGAGAGGGGGTATTTATAGCATTTTGGGGGCGAAGAGAGGGGCGGAGTCTGGCCGAAGAAGAAGCTCAAGGAGCTTAACCTCTGTCGTCGTCTCCGACAATGGTGAGGTTAACTCCCACTGAAAAATAGGATTTTCGGTTAATCCAGACCGATGGATCAAGTGGAGGTGGTGAGCGCAAGCTGTAAGAGCTTGGGCAAAGAGGAATGATGTCGGCAGGGCGGTGATCGCGCGGTAGGATGACTCTCTGCCACCAGCCGTTCGTTTGGCTGGAGAAGAAGAAGAAGACGAAGAGGGATCTAGAAGTAATAAAACCTAAGGACCTATGTGAGAAATAAGGACTCGACTGTAATAAAAATTAAGGACTAAAATGTAAACCCAGGTTTTGAAGGTTTATTTTAATTTAAATCTTTTTCAACTTTTTATATATATTAGTAAATAAGGTAAATATTATGTTTACACATTGAATTTACATCTTTGACCTTTTTAGATTAATTTATTAGATTAAGTAAAATTACTTAAGTTATTACATACTTAGGTATACAGTATATTTAAGTTACTTATCTTATTAATTAAGGAAATGATTAGTATGATTTCGAGTCCAATTATTATCTAAATTATTAATAATGTTATTTGAATGATAAAATGTCATTTTTAACTTATTTTAAGGTCCTTAACTAAATATCCCTTATTCTATAATTAACCTTTATATATTCATAACCTTAGCTAGTTAACTAGGAAGACTAGTTAATTAGGGATAATTAGAGATCATGATGAGTGTCTCATCAGTAGGGTCCCACAAACCCAAACAATCACCCAAAATGCTTAAGCCTAAGTTAACAAGTAGTAATTCTCAATTTTTATATCCCACCACTCACTTTCATGAGTTTATGATGTGGGACTATAATTTGGGGGTGTTACAATTCATGTGCCTCATATATTGTAGAGAGTCAATACAATCTAGAACATAAAGAAAGTGAGTAGTACTTTCTCATGGGGAACATGATGAAGGCATAGATAGAAGGGATCGAGACTTATAGGTTAATCATGGGCACTAGGTGTTAGATTGATTTAGAAGGATGTCTCTGTGTCCTTGAATGTGCTAGAACTCTTGTTTGCATTTATAGACTAGATGTATTAGGTTTTTCTTTTAAGATTTCTTATGGATGTTTCTCATCATTCAAGAAAAATTACTTTTATGGTTCTAGTACTTAAGAAAATAGTCTTTATTATTTTCATCTTGATGATAAGTTTTCTGAATCTCTATTTTATATTCAATGTAATATGGGTGTTAAAAGAAATGCATCAAATGAACGTTCTACCCTTTTGTGGCATCTGAGATTAGGTCATATATCCAAGGAAAGAATGAGGAGGCTAATTAATAATGAAATCTTGCCTCATTTGAATTTTATTGACCTAGAGCTATGAGTCGATTATATTAAAAGTAAGCAATCCAAGCACACAATAAAGAAGCTAGCCACAAGGAGCACTTAGCTCTTAGAATTGATACACATGGATATCTATAGCCAATTTGATACCTCATCATGAGGGTGGTGAGAGATGCTTTAGCACCTTTCTAGATGATTTCTGGCATTATGGTTATATCTATTTGTTGCATGAAAGAACTCAAGCAATAGATGTCCTTAAGATATTCATCAATTAGGTTGAGAGGTAACTAGATAGAAAAGTAAATGTTGTAAGATTGGATAGAGATGATGAATATTTCAATAAATATAATGGCAACGGGTGATGTGTTGGTCCATTTATGAAGTTCTTCAAAAATCATGGCATGTATGCACAATACATGATGCCAAGAACATCATAACAAAATGGTGTTGCTGAAAGGAAAAATCATCCATTAATGGGTATGGTTAGAAGCATGATAAATAATAGTTCCATACCATTTCATTGTGAACATACACATTAAGGATAGTTGTGTATTTACTCAATAGGGTTCCTACTAAGGTAATTCGAAAGATGCCTTTTAAACTATGTATGAGGTGGAAACATAGCTTGAGATATCTACTCATTTAGGGTTGTGAAGTGGAAGAGTATATAATCCACATGAAAAGAAATTAGATCAAAGGACAGTCAATGGATTATCCATTGGCTATGTTGAGAGGTTGAAAGGATACAGGTTCTATTGTCCTAATCATAGCATGCGAATAGTTGAGAGTGGCAATGTGGGAACCTAGAAACATGAAATATAGGAATTATGAAAGTCAAGGATGAATTGTTGGTTCCAATTATGTCGAAAACTTCTAAAACTACTATTCCAATTGTGGATCCACAGCCACATGATGATATGGAGCTTCAAGGAAATAAGCCCCCATCATAGGAAGATGCCATGATTAATGAATCAGTTGTGAATGAGCCAAGTACGCAATAACTACAAGAGGTGACATTAAGGTGTTTCGAAAGGACAAGGAGGCCTACCATCTTAGATAATTATATGGTTTATGCACCTAGATCATGAACATGACTTGAGCATTGATAAGGATCCAACCTTATTCCATCAAGCCATAAAATGTGATGATTCTAAAAAGTGGTTAAATGCCATGAAAGGAGAATTATAGTCAATGGCTGATAACGAAGTCTGGAACCTTGAAGAGTGACCCAAAAGGTCAAAGAAAGTTGGGTGTAAATGGGTCTTTAAGACCAAGCGCAGCTCTAAGGGTAACATTTAGAGATTTAAAGCATCACTTGTTGCAAAGAACTTTACTCAAAAGGTGGCATTTACTATAAGGAGACCTTTGCTCTAGTTTCTAAGAAGGATTCCTTAAGAATTGTCTTAGCCTTGGTGGCTCATTATGATTTGGTGCTCCACTCGATGGATTTAAGTACCACTTTTTTGAATGGTGATTTAGAGGAGGATGTTTATATGAACCAACTTGAAGGCTTTGTGGTCATAGGAAAGGAAAACTTGGTGTGTAAATTAAAGATGACAATATATGGACTAAAATAAGCTTCTTGCTAATGGTACATTATGTTTAACAATACCATTATGTCATTTGATTTTGTAGAGAACACCATTGATCGATGTATCTACATGAAGGTTGGTAGGAGCAAGTTCAACATATTAATCTTATATGCTAACGATATCTTGTTAGTTGCAAATGACATGGGCATATTATATGATGTAAAGAAGCTTTTCTTTAAGAACTTTGAAATAAAAGATGCGGGTAGGGCATCCTACGTGATATGAATAGAGATATTCTAAGATTGATCACAAGAAATTTTAGGATTGTCTTAAAAGGCATATACTGAGAAGGTCTTGGAGAGATTTAGGATAGATACATGCTTTGTAGAGATAGTGTCAATTTAGGAAGGGGACAAGTTCAGTTTAAGTTGATGCCTAAAGAATGAATTGGAAAGGAAGGAAATGAAAGAAAGTCCTTATGTGTTAGTGGTTGAGAGTTTCATGTATGCTCAACCATGCACACACCATAACATTAGTTTTGCCCTTGGCATATTGAGTCAATATCAAAGTAATCTTAGTATGAATGATTGAAAAGCTACAAATAAAGTTTTAAGGTGCTTACAAGACACCAAAGATCACATGCTCATGTACAAAAGGTTTGATCACCTTGAGGTGATTGGATATTTGAATTTGGACTTTGTAGGATACATCGACACATGGAAGTCAACATTTGTCTACATATTTATTTTAGCTAAAGGAGCAGTATTGTGGAAGAGTGCAAAACAGCCTATCATTGCTTCTTCCACCATGGAGGTCAAATTTGTAGCATGCTTTGAGGCTACAATTCAAGGGCTGTGGTTGCGAATTTGGATCTCAGGACTTGAAATTGTCAACAGCATAGCCAAGTTGCTAAGAATTTATTATGATAACTTTGTAGCTGTCTTCTTCTCAAAGAACAAGTATTCTAATCATTCGAAGCACATGGAGATAAAATACTTGACAATAAAGGAAGAAGTCCAAAAACAAAGGATATCAATTGAGCACATCAATACTAATTTGATGGTAATAGATCCATTAATGAAAGTTTTGACACCCAAGCTATTCTATGAGCATGTCATTGGGATGGTATCTTAGATAAGTCCTTGTTATGTGGTTTTACTAGTCCTTTAATATGTGGTATTCATTATGTATGATATTTTCGATTCCATTTATAGTAATTTGCTTTTGATTTATATTGTTTCATGTTATTATTATGTGTTGCATGCATGTTTGTGTGGATAACATATTTTGTCTATGTGACATTATGATAGAGGAAAATGTTCCCTTTGATTAAAGAATGATTGGATCGAGATAGTATTGTGATACATGGAAGGGATCATGTCAAGATGTACCATGTATTATCCTAATTATCGTTCCAATTTCAGTTCAATTAAAGTAAATGATCCATTGACATTACAGTAGACTCAAAAAATGTGTGCTTAAAGTTAATTAATTGACCATTAGGCGTCATATGAACCAAGTGAGAGAATTCTGGATTGAATCCTACTAATTGGTTCATAAGACTTGGATCAAATAATAAATGAGTAGACTTTGTTCAATGGGTTCAGCCAATCAGATAAAAAACCCATGCTGATGGTTAGTGGGATGGATAGAATCATTTATGGTAGGGAATTGGAATGTAATTAGGATTCCTTTCGACCTTGCCCCTATAATATAAAAGTATAGAGTGCCTCAATGTTGGGTATGTCTTCATTAAAGAAAAAAACCCTAACAAGATTTTGGTGCCTCCTCGCCATTAAAGAAACTCATAATGGCAAGAAGAGAAGGAAATGAGAAGCATTCACGTGATCATGATCGTACATGTTGCAAGTGGTATTCCTCTTCACATGTCACATGGAGAGAAGTAATCATTAATTCTAACGTCTCTTAGTATTAATGTGAGAATTGAATCAGTCGTGTTGTATGTAGCATGGTGGTTTTATTTGTCTAGTATGGTAATCGATTTTTGAAATTATATATTATTTCTTATGATTGAATTTGACTTGTGATTTAGGAAAGATTTTTGACCTTGATAAATAAATGCTCAAAAGAAATACTTTTATAAATTATTCATTTTTTAATCTTTTGGTAATCATCGTCTTATAATAATGCTTGCGAGGGAGTTTGAAAAATGTAACGGTCGTGGATGAAGGATTAATAATTTAGATAAAAAGGGACAATGCTAGAAAATATTATGATTGCCGATGGGAACCTGATATTTGGGAATATGAAATGTGTAAGATGAAAGGTTGTGGTGCATAATCTTTTGAAAAAAATTAGAAAATTGGTGGGGGTGGAGGGTGGTGGGGTGTGCAGGAGGTGGGTTTGGGTGGGGACCACTAGTACCTCGCTCCTGGTTCAAGGCCTACTAACCTGTGCCTAAGTACTTCACATGCTGAGGGTTTTTATGCAGATATTTAAGAAAATTGCAAGCAGGGTCCCTTATGTTCAGACTTGCAAAGGATGGCATGTGACAAGTGTACCTCTGTATTATATGTCTATAAAGAAACTACTCCCCTCTCGGTAAAAGCCCCCTCACCGATCCTTATACCAGCCATAACCTTTTTGCTTCCACTTCACCTAAAAGCATTTTTGTACGAGTCGATTACTTCCCTAGGTATGCTGTTTTTTTGGAATTTCAGAAAGTCAAATGCATATTTTATCAGATTTTTGTATAAAATCCTTGACTGAAAGTTTCTATTTTCGCAATTGATACAAATCCAAGATATCATTAACAACAGAAAAACAAAAAAAAAAAGTGAGGTGAACCGGCTGTAGTACTAAGACCCAAACAGATTTCCGGAGGACTCCTTGGCCTATATTTATATTAAGCCAAAATGTATAAAAAAATGCAACACACAACGTGCATGGTGACGTGATCTCCACCGTATAATTATTATTTAATGTAAAATAATAAAAAAAATAACGTAAGTTTAGATCACCATATTGAAAAATTTCATTCTTGTGTGAGTTAGTAGATACAGTCATATCTTTTTTATTTTAAATAAAAATATATCAATGTAAAATTATTTTGAGATGATTTTCATGATTTTGTTTCGATATAAAATTTATGTGAATTGTGATTTTTTAATTTTATATATGTGTAAAATAATTTTAAAGATAATTTTTGTAATTTATATTGATTTTTTTTTGAAAAGTTATAATTTATATTGATGTAAAATTATTTTATTTGTAGATTTTTTATTTTTTTATCGATAAATTTTAATGTTGGATGGATATATTTTTAATTTTGAACTTGTGTGATTTTGATTTGAGAGTAATAATCATTTTTTAAAGTGATGGTGATAATTTACATGACGTGATATTGACTTTTAAATTACTCTTGTTGATCCCTCTACATTATTACATAGCCAACACATCACCTTTTATGATTTTATAACTAACTAGATATGAATTAGTACTTCCTGTTTCCAAGAATAAAAGGCGGCACGGTACCTCAGATAAATTTTATTCTCCAATATAACATGTATTTAGCTTTCGATAGAATTAGAGGCGACGCCTCTGTGATGTACTAAATCCCCTTAAACTATTATTTTCATAAATTAAGAGCCTGGTTGGGAACTTCTAAGGTGTCATGTTTTGCCTCAAAACTCAAACTTCCTGACTTGTTTTGTAGCATACTTGAGTCAAGCTCTTGACTTGTATATTTTCTTCAATGGTATCCCATTTTGGCACCGATGCACCTTAACCGCAAATGCTAGTCATGGCATCTGAATTTTTCCCTTTTACGAGCATATTAGAAGACCCCCACCCCGCAAAAAAAAAAATTTAAGCAAAACTAAAAATACAAATCCAAAACCAAACTTTTCCCTAAGGCCCATTTATATTGAGGGCTTTTTCTTCAAAACATTGGATATCGCTTAGTCAGAAAAGTTGGACCTGGATTTGACCCAAAACCTAGGTTTGAACAATCCCATGTGTGAGGTTGAGGTGAGTGGATCCTTTGTTTTCATCCCTCACCCATTCCCAAGTCATCCCCTCAAGTAAACACCACCAAAGGATAAACCTGAGATCGAAGTAAACACCAATAAAGGATATTCCTTAATTGGGAATTTCAAACACAAGTTTTTATCCCCAGTATAAACTAGCTCTTAGCTAGATGGGCACTCTACTACGAAGGAAAAAGAATTTCAAAGCAGATGAAAAAAAAAACATAAAAAACTAATCTCCTTTAGAGAACCACTTTCACATATAATCTTTTCCGTCATTCCAATGCTGGCCGTGCAAATTCCTGCATGAATTTCTAAAACAATGTTAAATTTCTGTCAATAGAATAACACCGGAGAAATGAGGTCCAAATGATGCCCCTCCAACAAAAATGATCCTTTTTCACATAGTATAAACTCTAGATTTGGTCCTCCGCTATCTTAATTGAACTCTACATTCCTTTCTAACGTTCAAAAAGCTATCCAACTTCACTTTTTTTCTAGATTAATCGCTAGTGCCAAAGTAAAGTCAAATTCTAAACTTGTAGCTTCAATTAGAAGGGGGGCTAATAATCAAAAGTACTAAATAATGCGGAGCAGCTTCAGAAAAAGAATAGAGCATTCCTTCATGAATATATTACAAACTTGGTCTTCTAGCGAGGGGGATGTAATGGAGACAGGATCCAAGTACTGGAGCTAAATAGATAAGGAAAGGCTTGGTTCAAAATTAGGGATGAATTATTTTAACCTTCCATATCTTTTTGAACGGAGAGGTGCAACCAGAAAATGGAAACAATTTAAGGAATATGGCAGACGTAGAACCCATATTCACAAGTTTACTTTACGTATCGAACAATGCCCAGCTGAATTCCAAATATGTGGCAGTAGATTTTATTACTAAAATAGATCATTTATGGTCATCATATAATAACCTATCCAACTTGATCAGAAGCCATCCTACATTTCATTTAGACAAACAAATTATATGGTTGGAACACCAAACCTCATCTTGGTTATACACATATAAGGTTTCCTACAGTCAAGTTAGTTGGCATGTAACATCTTGCTTGTTTTCACTTTTTCCAAGCTTCAGGAGTTGAATAAGGAATTTATAATTCTTAAACATCTCCAAAATCAAATACAATGGCAAGCTCTCAAATAGTTGGTACCATCAGGTTGCGGTAGACATACCTTAATTAAGTACTTTGCAAATCATAATTTCCATAAGAATATGAAAAGCCCATGAGATGATACCTGAAATAACTGGGCTGACCTGTTTGATTTGGGAACAAGGACTCCAACGTTAACTATTGAGGATAAAAGTAGTAGTGATTGTTATGTTAACAAAATATTAGAAGATGATTTAGTATTATTTTGATTTGATTAACACATTTTGAAAAGTTTGAGTTACTAAAGTATAATTTTTACATATGGACTATATTTCAAAAATTATGAAAAGATGTAGCGTTGACTTAATTAAAATTTCACATGGTCCATTAGAATATTTGAAGTGTACACAATTTTATTTGTTCATATATATATATATATATATATATATATATATATGAATTTGTGAAGAGTGCAGCTGTAATGTCAAATATTACATCAAACACGTACATGGTTCTTCTTAATGTTAACATGAAGATTTTAAGAGCAAAAATAAACACATGACAAGGCTGGAGATGAGCGTTCATGGATACCTTAGCTTAGTCACTCTGTATGGTCTTGAATATATCAATAGCAAAAATGTTAAGCATGTGGGTACATAAATGTAAAATGTAATGTGTGAAGGTGTACGTAAAAGGTGATGTAAAATGTAACATATGGAGGTGTAAAGGAGGTTTTCACTTGATGTATTTGTCTTTTATGTAAAAAAATAGAGACATTTGGTGGGGTCCACCACTATTAAAATAAATAATAATCATTTTACACGAGTATAGATCATTCAAATTACCTTCAAAATTACTTTACAGATGTGCAAAATTATCAGATCACATTTTAAATCACTTTGATCTTTGGAAAAATTTTTCATTGGTTCAAAATGACATTGCACTGGTGTAAAATCACTCAAGAACAAATAATTTTACATCAGTACAAAATCACCTAAAACAATTTTGAATAGGTACAAAATCACCTAAAATAATTTATTACTGATGTAAAATTATTTTACATCTATGCAAAATCACGTAAAATGATTTATCACTGGTGCAAAATGATTTATAACCTATACGTTTTAGTTTAAAGTGGTGTAATTATTTTTTTTCAATGTGATGAGACCCATCAGGTAATAGACCTTGCATTCTTTTGTTTCTTTACATTGAATACCAATTGTTAAGTGAGGAGCACATTCACATCACCTTACGTTATGTTATGACCCGATTTTCGAATCCCTACAGAACTCGAGACCTACTCGCCTCGACTAATCCTAAGACCCAGTCATCCAACAAGAAATAACCGAAAAGCAGGAAAATAAACCACATTCACATATGCAATGTAACTACGCAGTAAAAACGTACAAGCAGTAAAGGAAAGTAATAGCTGCTAATTCAGTACTTACCACCACAATAACAACAAAGACGGGATGAAAGCAGCAGTAACAGGAACAGTAGCAAGAAGTCTAGCACTCACAATAGCAGTAAAGAGAGTACAACAAAAGTACTGAAAACTACGGCTGGGCTCGACTAGGCCCAGCACCCTCCGCAGCCGGTAACTCGGGCTGCTCAACTCCTAGACTTAAACAGTGTTATGAAAAAGATAGAGTCAGCGAACGCTGAGTAGAGTGGTAACCATACTATGTAAAGCAGTAAAAGTAGCAGGTATATTTATCTTTTCGAGTTATTTTATTTTACAAGTAATTCATTTTCACCCCATTTGGTTAACATTCATATTTCTTTCTTGATCTTGCATGTTTCTCATGGGAACGATCTTGATTGTAGACTTTTCCGAAGAGTAGAAGGTACATGTGGTGCTCTCCTGATTGGGATAATCTCCCGTGGTAGTCCTACACTCAGTCAACCACCCTGAGGTCACTAACAGACGTAGCAGTGACTACGGCACGCGCAATAAGCGCATGAGTAGCTACCCAACACTGACACGCGGTCAGTTGTTTCCGCTAGCGGGTACACCCAAAGTACAGCACGGAACAGTATAGGGCCTAGCCCTCTCAGAAACAAGGGTCTAGCCCCTCAGAACCAAACAGGGGTCTCGCCCCTCCACAGTCCGCGCACCCTCATCTAACTACCTCGATTTGCCCAAAGGGCTTAACAAGTTGGTGTAGGGTGGCTAGTTGAACCTCGAGCCCCGTGGGGTGGCTAGCTCCCTCTCTACACTAGTAGCTCGCCTCGGTACCATGTACGCGAGGGCCAATAGAAGTCGGTGTAGAGTGGCCAATCCTAACCCCGGGTTTCAACTCAAGGGCAGCTAGCTCCGCTTTACACTAAAAGGGGACAGTCGCTCTCCTTAGTACCATGTACTCAAGGACCAGCACACTTCCCATCCACATTCCAGGCTTTTCCATCTATCCACAGGAGCTCTACTCCTAATTCCTTCTAGGATTCATGTTCATGTTCACCATATTATTCTAATCCAGGTTTCATCATTTACAATTCAGTTCTCCTTTATACACAGACAACTCGTATTTCAACAATTTAATATATGCAACAAGTGATATCACAGGTAACTGTTTAATTATCTCAGCCAGCTCATAGTTATTTACAGGCAGTGGCTAACAATTTAGCTCATTCATATATACAATTACAATTACGCAGAACAATTGGTTCAACCATTTTCTCTGTCCTAGGGTTCATGCCACATCTTAAGTTTCCAGTTGACTAATTTTCATAAATGCATTAATATTTAATAAGTATAACAGGGGTGGACCACTCTACCAGATAATCCAGGAGTACTGGGGGCTCGAATCGCAGACCCACGCGCCTCTGTGAACCCCTGACATGCAGCAGGTCAAAGTCCTAAACCAAGGAACACATCACAATGGAAGGTTCAGAATAGTGTGTAAAGGTTTCTAATACATAGAGAAACTTACATGGAAACCACAAATATTTCGTTTCCGTAAAACGGATCCCGATCGGACCCCAAACTGGTCGAAAACGTGTCTGCAGACCAAAATCAGACGTCTGGAAACAAGTCTAGACGTCTTAAAAGTCACAGAGACACCTCAAGCTCTTGTAGTGACCTCAGACATCCAGGACTCCCCCGCGACCTTTTAAAAACAGTTCTAGATGTCTGACTAGTCCTCCGGTCATTTGGAAATGCCTCCAGTCGTCTGATAAGCTGTCCAAACGTCCAAAAGTGAGTGGAAAGGTGTTCCACACACCTTCCCAAGGCTGCTCCTACGTACGACAAAGTAGCAACCTACTTAAGCCTAAACCAAATCGCCTGCTGTGCGATCTGCATGGCTGTAACCGCGAAGAAGACCTAAATTCACGATACAGATGCTTTCAGACGTTTGGTGTTGACGCTAGACGTCCAGTCGGTCGTCCGGAAGACACTCCGGACGTCTGATACTGGAAAATTCTAGTATCAGACCGCGCTCCTACGCTTCTCGCCGTGCTCCGCCGTGTCTTCTCTCGCTCCGCCGCAGCTCTAGCTGCTGTAGGTGGTCGAGAACAATGCTCCAACGCCCTCCTCTCGCACGCGCCGTGGTGGCCATGCGAGTTTCCGATGAGCTTCCACGAAGCTCTCAACCTCGACCTTCTCCTCCTTCTCACGCACCCTCCTCCTCCTCGCTCTCACGCTCTCTTGCACGCCCTTGCTCACGGCAGTGGAGTAGGGTGTGGTGGTGGTGGTGGAGTGGAGAGGAGAGGAAGGGGGTGGCCTTTTATAAGGCTGCGGCTAGGGTTCTGCAAGGTGGGGGGAGGAGGAAAAAGAGAGAGAGAAGAGTTCTACCCGCTGCCCGCATGCAGAACGCAGAAGGCGTACAAAAATTTAATTTCCAGATGTCTGGGAAAGGGTCCAGATGTCTGGATAGATGTCTGACTGACATTCTAGACGTCTTAAAAGGCTAAAAACAAGACGTCTTAAATATTTAGAATATTTAAGATGTAACAAACTTAAAGGAAGTTTCGTCCCTGAATCTTGAACTAGCTAGGGTGCGGAAAGAGGAATATAAAACGCTTAACAAACTTAAAGAGGAACCAAGTCGGTCCGAAAAGACGTACCCTTGAAAAGCTCCAGGTACCGCTCTCGCATCGCCGCGTCAAGCTCCTAGATAGCCTCCTCGTACCGCTGGCTTCTCAACAAAACCTTCACCAGGGGTACCTGCTTCCGTCTCAGACTCCGGACGGCTCTGTCTAGTATCTGCATTGGTCTCTCAGGGTAGGTCAGGTCATCACCCACCTCGACACTCTCGTGGCTAAAAACGTGACTGGGATCGGCGACGTACTTCCTGAGGTTGGACACGTGGAATACGTCGTGCACTCCAGAAAGCTGGGAAGGAGGGCAAGCTGGTAAGCAATAGGTCCTACCTGCTTCAGGACCTCAAAGGGCCCCACAAACCTCGACGCAAGCTTCCCCTTCACCCCAAAATGCTGTAGGCCCTTCATGGGCGAAATGTAGAGAAAGATGTGATCCCTAACCTCGAACTGCACCTCTCTGTGCTTCCAGTCAGCATAACTCTTTTTCCTGCTCCTGACAGTGTGGAGTCATTTGTGGATTTGCTCTATCACCTCCTAACTCTGCCGGATCAACTTGGGGCCAACCTCCCACTTGGTCCCCACCTCAACCCAACTCAATGGCGCAGTACACCTCCGTTCGTACAGAGCCTCGTAAGGCGTCATGCCGATGCTCGAGTGATAACTGTTATTATATGCAAACTTTGCCAGGGGTAAATGCTATTGGTGCTAGAGCACCATGATCGTTTATTTTGATGATAACAAAACACGTGTCTTTTAATATTTGTTTTTGAGTCCTAATTTTCAGGTCAAATTGCAAATAGAGACTGGTGTTTAGACGGAGTTCTAGCTCGCATCCATGGCAGATTGGAGGAGCTGGACAGAGGCAGAGGAGATTCATGAGGAGTGAAAGCTTGAAGAAGAAAGTAGATGAAAAATAGGATAGATTTCCTTTTATCTTATGCTATGTAATTCTGTTTCTTTGTTTCACTCTTTATTTCTTTTTTAGATCTTATGTTAAAGAGCCTCGAAGAACCCTTAAAGTAGTCCTAAGAACACCTGCACTACCCTAGAATACTTAGGTTTTATGTAAAGAACTTAGAAAACCAAAATAGGGTTCAGACAGCCTTATCAGACGTCCAATCTAGACATCAGAGGTGTGATATTGACTTTTAAGATGTCCGACTGTTTGATCAGACGTCCAAAACATCTAGGCTGGACTTACTAGGTTCGGTCTGTTAGAATCAGTCGTTCAGACCTTAGTCCAGACGTCTTAGGAGATATCTGATGCCTTTGCCAGACGTCTAATTAATGGAACGTTGGCTGCCTTAGTAGCCATTGAGGAAATGACCGTTAGCCTCGTATCAGACGTCCGTAAAGGACCCCAGACATCTGATACATGGTCGTTTTACCTCAGCTGACCTAAAATCTTCCTTCAGAGATTTTCTAGCCATTGTACTTAGGAATCCATTTCCGCGGAACAATAGGTTTCCAGACGTCCAGACCTAGTGACAGACGTCCTGTGTGTCGTCTGATGGACATACACTAGAATCCTGTTTAGGTCTGATTCAAGTCAGGAAACCCACCTAGAATCAGATGTCTGACTTAGCTCCCAGACATCTTAAACAGATTTTCCAGATGTCTGGTGCTAGGACCAGACGTTTGATGACCTTGTCAGAATCATGATTAATTCTGACTACGACCTGTTTTGCCTTGGATTTGCTCCTAACGACTATGGAAGCCTTCCAAGGTCTTCTAAAGCCATCCTAGGCCCTCTATAAATAGTGGAGGACCCCTTGGCTTGTAGGAGACACCTAAGACACACCTTGTGTAACAACCCGATTCTCGAGTCCCTATGAGACACGAGAACCGGACCGACTCGACTAATCCCAAGACCTAGTCGTCCAACGAGGAAGTAACCAAAAGAGCAGTAAAATAAACCACATTCAACATGAAATATAACTAGCAGTAACAAAATACAGCAGTAAGAAAAAGAACTACTACAGCATGTACCACCACAACAGTAGAACAACATTTATAACATAACATGAACTACAAGTAAAGAAAAGTACGGGGGGTAACAAGAACTACTCACTACAGTGGAACAAAAGGGGTACAAAAGAACTGTGGTAAGTCTACTGGACCCTACTCGGCCCAGCGTCCTCTGCAGCCGCTGACCCTAGCGGCTCAACACCTGGTCATGAAAAGCAACGAGTGTAACACGTCAGCGAAACGCTGAGTAGAGTGGCAGCTAAAACTAAAGAAGCAGTAAAGTGTACAGTAGCTGTTTTATTTTCTTTCTTCCTTTATTTACGTCTTTCTATTGTTTCACAATTTATCTATTTCTCAGATCCTTCACTTGATCTCGAATGTTCCTCGTGGGAACGATCTTGATTGGAGTCTTTTCCGAACAGTAGAAGTAGCACGTGGTGCTCTCCTGGCCGGGAGAGTCCCCCGTGGTGATCCTACTCTCAGTCAACCACCCCAAGGTCGCTGATAGACGTAACAGTGACTACGGCACGCGCGATCAACACATGGGTAGCTACCTCGCACTGGCACGCGGTCAGTCGTTTCCGTTAATGGGTGCACCCAAAGCACAGCAAGGAACCAGTATAGGGCAGAGCCCTCTCAGTAACAGGGGTCCAGCCCCTCCACAGTAACCAAACAGGGGTCTTGCCCCTCCACAGTCCGCGCACCCTTGCCTGACTACCCTGGTTTGCCCAGTGGGCCTAACAAGTCGGTGTAGGTGAGCTAGCAAAACCTCGGGCCCCGTGGGGTAGCTAGTACTCGCTCTACACTAGTAGCTCTCCTCGATAATGTGTATACGAGGGCCAAAAGTCGGTACAAAGTGGCCAGACCTAACCCGGGTCGATGGGGCGGCTGGCTCCGCTCTGCACTAAACAGGTAACAGGTGCTTCCCCTAGCACTACGTACCCAAGAGACAACACACCTCCACATCTTTCCTTCTTAGTTCCATTTCATTCTCTTTCCAGGAGTTCTACTCCTAATTCCTCGTAGGGTTCCAGCTCTTTTAACTCAGCACATTCAGGTTTCACCTTTCCAATTTCACGTTCATACAACCCATATTCTCAATCATGTTCATTTATTCATACAGGTAGCTGTTAAATCAATTTACAGGCAGCTATTATTTCCTTTCCACATTTTCCAAGACTGCAATATCTATATTCATATCACTAGTTTTCTAGCCCTAGGATTCATGTCGTACCCTAGGATCTATCATTCAATCTAGTTTTCCAGCCCTAGGATTCATGCCGTACCCTAGGATCTATCATTCAATCTAGTTTTCCAGCCCTAGGATTCATGCAATGCCCTAGGTTCTATTAGTTGTTCCATAATTGTAACAAATTATGTTAATAATTTTAAAAGCCACTCTACCAGCTACAACAGAAGTACTGGGGGTGTGGTCGGAAATCCCGCGCGCCTCCGCAACCCCCGAGACTGCAATAGAACGGGGTCCTATCACAAGGATCAAACACAAGGAGTTTCTCATAATAGTATATAATTACTGTAGACGGGTAGAGGATTTTATTCCGAAAGGAACACAACTCGAAACGCGGAAAACGGACTTCGAACAGGCCCTAAACGGGTCGAAAACGACGAAACAGTCCAATGTCAGACGTCTGGAACCTCTTCCAGACGTCTTAAAATGTGGGTCAGATGGTACCTTTGTTCTGCGTAGTCTCTCAGACGTCCAGAAGCCTACGGGGCGTCTGACCTAGTTCCCAGACGTCCGATGGTCACCCCGGACGTCTGGAAGTCCTTCCCGTCGTCTGGTTGGAAGCCCAGACGTCTGATTCTAGAAAAATTTCCAGAATCAGAGCTCGACTCTCTCTCTGCCCGGACGCACAGTCGCGCCGCGCCTCGTTCGCCTGCTGCTCGAGCTGCAGCAGCCCTCCCGCGTCACTCCACGCCCGCGGCTCCCCCGCCGGCCGGCTCTAGCTGCCCCGGCAAGCTTGAGCCCTCACAGTCGAGCTTCTCCTCCCTCACGCAACACCTCCTCCCACAACTCGCTGTGGCTGCCGCTGTCGCCGCTCGCTCGTGCTCGCGCTCTCGCACCGGTTGGAAGAAGAACAAGAAGGAAGTGGAGGAGATGAGAGTGAGGGAGAGGGCTAGGGCCTTTTAAGGCCGTGCGGGGAGAGAGAGAGAGGGGGAGCGCAGCCTGCGCCTGCAGGAGGAGAGAGGGAAAAAGAGGGGAGGTGCGGCGGTTGCAGGCTTGCGCGTGCCTGCTCACAGACGCAGCCCCGCGTGCCACAGAGAATAAATCCCAGACGTCTGGAAGGGGTTCCAGACGTTTGGTCAGACGTCTGGGCCGCCTCCCAGACGTCTTAAAAAACTTTCTTGGAATGCGTTCGTAACAATATAACAAACTCAAAGGAAGTTTCATCCCCGAAACTTACGCTAACTAGGGTGCGGGAAAAACGTCATATAAAAACATAACAAACTCAAAGAGGACCGAAGCCCGTCCGAAAGACGTACCCGCGAAGAGCTCCGGGTACCGCTCCGGCATTGCCGCCTCAGGCTCCCAGGTAGCCTCCTCGTACCGCTGGCTCCTCCACAGAACCTTCACCAGGGGTACTTGCTTTTGTCTCAAACTGCGGACGGCTCGGTCAAGAATCTGCACTAGTCGCTCAAGGTAGGTCAGGTCGTCGCCCACCTCGACGCTCTCGTGACTCAGTACGTGACTGGGATCGGCTACGTACTTCCTGAGGTTGGACACATGGAACACGTCGTGTACACCAGAAAGCTGTGGAGGGAGAGCAAGTCTGTAAGCAACGGGTCCAACCCACTCCAGGACCTCAAAGGGCCCCACGAACCTCGGCGCGAGCTTCCCTCTCACCCCAAACCCCTGCAGGCCCTTCATGGGTGAAACACAAAGGAAAACGTGATCCCCAACCTCAAACTGCACCTCTCTGCGTTTTCGATCCGCGTAGCTCTTCTGTCTGCTCCTGATAGTGCAGAGTCGCCTGTGGATCTGCTCGACTACCTCCTGACTCTGCCGGATCAACCTGGGGCCAACCTCCCACTTGGTCCCCACCTCAACCCAACTCAAGGGTGCCGTACACCTCCGTCCGTACAGATCCTCGTAGGGAGCCATGCCGATGCTCGAGTGATAGCTGTTGTTGTATGCAAACTCCGCCAGGGGCAGGTGCTCCTCCCAAGAGACCCTCCAGTCCAGTACATAGGCACGCAAAAGGTCCTCAAGTGTTTGTATCGTGCGCTCAAACTGCCGTCCGTCTGGGGGTGGTAAGCTGTACTAAACCTCAACTGCATCCCCAGGGCCTGCTGAAACTCAGCCCAAAACTGGGACGTAAAGCGGGTATCCTGGTCGGATACGATCTCCAGCGGAACTCCATGTAGTCGTACCATGTCGCGGATATACCTCTCTGCCAACTGTGCTGGTCTCAAAGTGACTCGGATCGGTAAGAATCGTGCCGTCTTCGTCAGTCTATCCACAATTACCCAGACTGCGTCGTGTCCTCGCTGGGTAACAGGTAAGCCCACCACCAAGTCCATGGTGATGCTCTCCCACTTCCACTCTGGCACTGGAAGCGACTGTAGCGGCCCTGCAGGCCTCTGATGCTCGGCTTTCACCTGCTGGCACACTAAGCACTACTGCACGAATTCACCCACATCTCGCTTCATCCCCCTCCACCAAAACTCGCGTCTCAAGTCGTGGTACATCTTCGTGTTTCCGGGATGTATGATGAATCTGGAACCGTGTGTCTCAGTCAGGAGCTCTCTCAACAGCTCCTCGTCCCTGGGAACGCACAACCGTCTCCTCAGGCGCAGCACCTGGTCTGTGAAAGAGAAGTCCCCTGGGTCTCCTGACAGTACTCTGTTGCGCAAGGACTGCAAGTACGAATCGGCCATCTATCCTGTGATGATGCGGTCTATCAGCTCTGGCCTAGTCTGTCGTGTCATAGTCACTGCCCCACAGTGCCCCCGTAACTCTAGGGGTCGCCAACTACCCACCTCCTCCAAAAGGCTCCAACTTTGTAACTGTAAACTGGCCAAGTGTGCGGGCGCCTTCCGGCTCAAGGCGTCAGCTAGCACATTGGCCTTGCTCGGGTGATAGGAAATGCTGCAGTCCTAGTCCTTCAGGAGCTCCAACCAACGTCTCTGTCTCATGTTGAGCTCCTTCTGATCAAAAAGGTATCTGAGGCTCTTGTGATCTGTGAAAATCTCGAAGGTATCACCGTACAAGTAGTGCCTCCAGGTCTTCAGCGCGAAGACGACAGCTGCCAACTCCAGGTTGTGGGTAGGGTAGGTATGCTCATGGGGCTTCAGTTGCTGTGAAGCGTAAGCGACAACGTGACCCCTCTGCATGAGCACACCTCCTAACCCCTGCAAGGAGGCGTCCGTGTACACAACGAACCCGCCATTACTGTCAGGGATGGTAAGCACGGGAGCCGAGGTCAACCTCTCCTTCAGCTCCTGAAAACATGCCTCACAGGCGTCTGTCCAAGTGAAGGGCACGTCCTTCCGGGTCAACTGTGTCATGGGACGCGCAATCTGTGAAAAACCTCTGATGAATCATCTGTAGTAGCCTGCCAGTCCCAGGAAACTGCGAATCTCAGTGACTGAACGCGGTCTCTCCCACCTGAGCACTGCCTCGACCTTGGCTAGGTCCACCGCCAAGCCGTCTCCAGAGATCACATGACCTAAGAAGGTCACCTCCCTCAACCAGAACTCGCACTTGCTATATTTGGCGTACAGCCTACGTCGTCTCAAAGTGTCCAGAACCATCCGCAAGTGCTGTCTGTGCTGCGTCCGATCTCGAGAATAGATGAGTATGTCATCAATGAATACCACCACGAACTGGTCCAAGTACGGTCTAAACACCCGGTTCATCAGGTCCATGAAAGCAGAGGGGGCATTGGTCAGCCCAAACGGCATGACCAAAAACTCGTAGTGTCCGTACCGGGTGCGGAAAGCTGTCTTGGAGACGTCTGCCTCCCTGATCCTCAACTGGTGGTATCCAGACCTCAAGTCGATCTTGGAGAACACCGTGGTACCCCGCAACTAGTCAAACAAGTCGTCGATCCTCGGCAGCGGATATCTGATCTTGATGGTGACCCTATTCAGCTATCGGTAGTCCACACAAAGGCGTAGGGTACCATCCTTCTTCTTCACAAACAGTACCAGGGCTCCCCAGGGAGACGCACTGGGCCTCACGAAACCCTTCTCCAAAAGGTCCTGCAACTGAGACTTGAGCTCTCGTAGCTCAAGCGGTGCCATCCTGCATGGCGCGGTGGAGATGGGGTTGGTCCCTGGTACTAGTGAGATCTCAAACTCGATCTCACGCTCGGGCGGTAGTCCTGGTAACTCGTCTGGGAACACGTCAGAGTACTCTCTGACCACCGGGATGCTCTGGAAGTCTGCCACAGGGCTGGGCTCTGCCACCACACAAGCTAGGAAGCCCTCACACCCCTGGCTCAAAAGTCTCGCCGCCCGAAGTGCCGAAATACACCTGAAGCCTCCGTCCACTGGCTGTCCGTGAAACTTGAAAGAAGGCAACTCCAGCATGGAGAAGACAATCTTCCTCTCAAAACAGTCCACCAAGGCGTGGTAAGCGGACAGCCAATCCATCCCCAGAATTACGCCAAAGTCCTCCATCTGTATCATAATCAGGTCAGCTGGCAGGCTATGTCCCCCGACGCTGACCTCGCAATCCGTGTACACCTCCTCAGCTACAAACAGCTGACCACTCGGACCTCTGATTACGAACGGATTCTCTAACAGCGTATAGTCCTTGCCTAAACTAACAGCGAAACTGGCTGCGACAAACGAGTGCGTAGCGTCGGAATCGAAAAGTGTGTAAACGAGTCTGCCGGAAACTGAAACCATACCTGCCACCACCGAGCCGGAAGCTCTGGCATCCCTGTGTGTTAGGGCGTTGATACGCCCCTCAGCTCTAGGTGCGGACGAAGCAGCCACACTCTGCGTCGGACGGGCAGGTGTTGGCCGGTACCCTCCTTGTGACTGCTGTCCTCCTCCTCGCGCCTGGGAACCGCGGCCTCCTGTGCGCCCTCCAGTGCTCTGCGCGGGAAGTATTTGCTGACCTCCTGCCCTAGATGGGCAGTCCCTCCTGATGTGGCCCGGTTGGCCACACTGGTAACAGAGGGGAACCCGACTCCCGCCCTTAGTGGGTCCCTGCTGTCGGCTGGGCAGGGGTCCGGTGCTGGCGACTGGCCTCTGTCGAGGCCCCCCAAAGGCCACGGATGGCCCTGCAAAACGTGACGATTCTCCTGCGGACGCCACATGCCTCCTCTCTCGTCGGCCCTGTGAAAAGTCTGGCTGAAAGGGCCTCTTCCGCCTGCCATCAGTGTCTCGCGCGGACGGGTTGGTCTCCTCGTAAGTCATGGCTGCCTCCACCACCCTCGAAAACGTAGGCAGCTTCAGGGGTTTGACATACCCCCGAATCGCAGGCAGGAGCCCCTCGGTGAACCTCCAAAGGCGCTCCTCCTCAGTGGCAAAGCGAGACAGCTCCAGGAAACGCGTGCGGTATGCGCTCACGGTCATCGTCCCTTGGCGGAGAGTGTGGAACTCCCGCCTCCTCTGGTCCTACCACGTCTGGGGAAAGTACTGCTCGCAGAAGAGGGCGACGAATTGGACCCAGGTCGGCTCATCCCTCTCCTGTCCTCGGACCGCCCTCCACCACCTGTGTGCCGCACTCTCCAGCTGGTACGTGGCAAAGGCCACGCGGCACTCCACCGGGGGGCGAAGGGTGTCGAAAATCTTCTCTAGCTGCTCGAGCCAGTCCTCTGCCTCGGTCGGGTCCTCATCCCCCTTGAAGGAGGGGGCTTCAGCTTCCGGAACTGTCCGAAGAGCTCGGAGTGGCGCTGCAGTGGGGATGCTGGTGCACCTCCAAGCAAAGGTGCCTCGTGCACAGAAGTGTCGGAGGAAGGTGGGGGCGACGGCGGCCCATCCCCACCCCCGTGTCTAGCGCCGCGTCCGTCGTGTGGTTCCACAGAGGACTCCCCCTCCGCAGCCCCAGGGTAAGGCACTCGAGGCGGTGGGTGGAGCTCCTCTCGCACAATGTCCCGTATCAGCTGGGCGAGGTCCTGGGCTTGGATGCCCGGGAGTGGTGGCTGGTCCACCGAGGCATCGACCACGGCATGCCCACCTCGCCGACCTCGTCCTCGGCCGCGCCCGCGGCCAGTCTCGCGATGAGGCATCTCCTGCAAGGAGACGCTAAAGAAAATGAAACACGTCAATATGGAACGATACCTAACGGAAACATCTAAGAGCTCATGTCAAAAGATATGTTGTGGTGGCTACTCTAGTTATGGACATGTGAATTGGTTATTTTCTAGTCAGTTGATTCACTTCTCGAGACGACCTTGCTCTGATACCATCTTGTAACGACCCCATTCCCGAGTCCCTACGAGACACGAGAACCGGACCGACTCGACTAATCCCAAGACCTAGTCGTCCAACGAGGAAGTAACCAAAAGAGCAGTAAAATAAACCACATTCAACATGAAATATAACTAGCAGTAACAAAATACAGCAGTAAGAAAAAGAACTACTACAGCATGTACCACCACAACAGTAGAACAACATTTATAACATAACATGAACTACAAGTAAAGAAAAGTACGGGGGGTAACAAGAACTACTCACTACAGTGGAACAAAAGGGGTACAAAAGAATTGTGGTAAGTCTACTGGACCCTACTAGGCCCAGCGTCCTCTGCAGCCGCTGACCCTGGCGGCTCAACACCTGGTCATGAAAAGTAACGAGTGTAACACGTCAGCGAAACGCTGAGTAGAGTGGCAGCTAAAACTAAAGAAGCAGTAAAGTGTACAGTAGCTGTTTTATTTTCTTTCTTCCTTTATTTACGTCTTTCTATTGTTTCACAATTTATCTATTTCTCAGATCCTTCACTTGATCTCGAATGTTCCTTGTGGGAACGATCTTGATTGCAGTCTTTTCCGAAAAGTAGAAGTAACACGTGGTGCTCTCCTGGTCAGGAGAGTCCCCCGTGGTGATCCTACTCTCAGTCAACCACCCCAAGGTCGCTAATAGACGTAACGGTGATTACGGCACGCGCGATAAACACACGGGTAGCTACCTCGCACTGGCACGCGGTCAGTCATTTCCGTTAATGGGTGCGCCCAAAGCACAACACGGAACCAGTATAGGGCAGAGCCCTCTCAGTAGCAGGGGTCCAGCCCCTCCACAGTAACCAAACAGGGGTCTTGCCCCTCCACAGTCCGCGTACCCTCGCCTGACTACCCTGGTTTGCCCAGTGGGCCTAACAAGTCAGTGTAGGTGAGCTAGCAGAACCCCGGGGCCCGTGGGGTAGCTAGTACTCGCTTTACACTAGTAGCTCTCCTCGATACTGTGTACACGAGGGCCAAAAGTCGGTACAAAGTGGCCAAACCTAACCCCGGGTCCCTGGGGCGGCTGGCTCCGCTCTGCACTAAACAGGTAACAGGTGCTTCCCCTGGCACTACGTACCCAAGAGACAACACACCTTCACATCTTTCCTTCTCAGTTCCATTTCATTCTCTTTCTAGGAGTTCTACTCCTAATTCCCCGAAGGGTTCCAGCTCTTTTAACTCAGCACATTCAGGTTTCACCTTTCCAGTTTCACGTTCATACAACCCATATTCTCAATCATGTTCATTTATTCATACAGGCAGCTGTTAAATCAATTTACAGGCAGCTATTATTTCCTTTCCACATTTTCCAAGACTGCAATATCTATATTCATATCACTAGTTTTCCAGTCCTAGGATTCATGCCGTACCCTAGGATCTATCATTCAATCTAGTTTTCCAGCCCTAGGATTCATGCAATGCCCTAAGTTCTATTAATTGTTCCATAATTGTAACAAATTATGTTAATAATTTTAAAAGCCACTCTACCAGCTACAACGGAAGTACTGGGGTGTGGTCGGAAATCCCGCGCGCATCCGCAACCCCCGAGACTGCAATGGAACTGGGTCCTATCACAAGGATCAAACACAAGGAGTTTCTCAGAACAATATATAATTACTGTAGACGGGTAGAGGATTTTATTCCTAAAAGAACGCAACTCGAAATGCGGAAAACGGACTCCGAACGGGCCCTAAACGGGTCGAAAATGACGAAACAGTCCAATATCAGATGTCTGGAACCTCTTCCGAACGTCTTAAAATGTGGGTCAGATGGTACCTTTGTTCTGCGTAGTCTCTCAGACATCTAGAAGCCTGCGGGGGCGTATGGCCTAGTTCCCAGACGTCCGATGGTCACCTCGGACGTCTGGAAGTCCTTCCCGTCGTCTGGCATTGCGGCCAGACGTTGGATTCGTGTTGGATGGCGAATCTCAGAACCTGCACGTACCCACTCCTCGTTCTCAGTACGAACGGTCGCAGAAAAGGAAGAAGGACGAAAATAACTCACTTGCCAGACGTCTGGACAGTCCTCCAGACGTCCTCACCGTCGTCTGGTTGGAAGCCCAGAGTCTGATTCTGGAAAAATTTCCAGAATCAGAGCTCGACTCGCTCTTCACCCGCGACGCACGGTCGCGCCGCGCCTCGTTCGCCTGCTGCTCGAGCTGCAGCCCTCCCGCATCACTCCATGCCTGCTGCTCCCCCGCCGGCTGACTCTAGCAGCCCCGGCAAGCTCGAGCCCTCATGGTCGAGCTTCTCTTCCCTCGCGCAACACCTCCTCCCGCAACTCACAGCGGGTGCCGCTGCCGCCGCTCGCTCGCGCTCGCGCTCTCGCACCGGCTGGAAGAAGAACAAGAAGGAAGCGGAGGAGATGAGAGTGAGGGAGAGGGCGAGGGCCTTTTAAGGCCGTGCAGGGAGAGAGAGAAAGGGAGCGCAGCCTGCGCTTGCAGGAGGAGAGAGGGAAAAAGAGGGGAGGTGCGGCGGTTGCAGGTCTGCGTGCGCCTGCGCACAGACGTAGCCCCGCACGCCACAGAGAATAAATCCCAGACGTCTGGAAGGGGTTCCAGACGTCTGGGCTACTTCCCAGACGTCTTAAAAAATTTTCTTGGAATGCGTTCGTAACGCCTTGCAAGAATATTTCCACTCACTTGTGTCAAGAAGAAGTAGAAGATCAAATAGAAGAAGCTCTTGCTCTACAAGCACTCACTTCACACCTAAGAGCTTCGTCCTGTTGTGCACCCGCTCTCCCGCCGACGTTACGAGAGCGCTGTTGTGCCAAAGCGTGGTTCACGCATCCGCGTCATCACATTGACGCACTTCCACCAAAGGGAAGTTTCCTAACTCCTATAGAAGCTAGACTTAAATATTTGTGGCTCTATAGGATTGTTGTACTTTTTATTGTCTTTGGTTGGGTATTATCTTTGCGAATTCCCGTCTCCTTCGCAAGACAAAATCCTTCTTGTGAAGAGAAGGGGTTCTGAAGTACACTACCCTCGATCTAAGTAGTGTTGTTGTAAATGAGGTTCAGTCACCCTCGTTCAAGTGACTGGGTTTAGTGAATTTGATCGACTAGGTCGATTGAGAAATCCTAACTCGGAGAGTTAGGTGGTGGTTTTCACCCGATTTGGGTTTCCACCTAAAAATACTTGTGCCCATTGTGTGATTGCTTATTTTTGTGAGATTATCTATTTTAATTCCGTACTTTATATTACGTCACACATATCTCACCCCCTCCAAGTAGGGAATTAAAAATGCTCCTCCCAAGAGCCTCTCCAGTCTAGTACACAGGCGCACAAAAGGTCCTCAAGTGTGAATAGTGCGCTCTGACTGTCCGTCCGTTTGGGGGTGGTACGCGGTACTGAACCTCAGCCGTGTCCCCAAAGCCTGCTGAAACTCAGCCCAAAACTGGGAAGTAAAATAGGTATCCTGATCGGATACAATCTCACGTGGAACTCCGTGTAGGCGTACCACATCGCGAATGTACCTCTCTGCCAACTGTGCTGGTTCCAAGGTGACTCGGATCGACAAGAAACGTGTCGTCTTCATCAATTTGTCCGCTATCACCCAGACTGCATCGTGTCCTCGCTGGGTAACGGGTAGACCCACCACCAAGTCCATGGTGATGCCCTCCTACTTCCACTCTGGCACAAGAAGTGGTTGTAACGGCTCTGCAGGCCTCTGGTGCTCGGCCTTCACCTGTTAGCACACCAAACACTGCTGCACAAACTCACCCACATCCCTCTTCATCCCTCTCCACCAAAAGTTGCGCCTCAGATCATGATACATCTTTGTGTTCCCGGGATGTATGGTGAACCTGGACCCGTGCGCTTCCGTCAGGAGCTCTCTCAACAACTCCTCGTCCCTGGGATCGTACAAGCGTCCCCTCATGCGCAGCACCTCGTCAGTAAAAGAAAAGTCTCCCGGGTCCCCTTACAGCACTCTGTCTCGCAACGTCTGGAGATACGGATCTGTCATCTATCCTGCGATGATGTGGTCTATCAGCTCTGGTCGCATCTGTCATGTTACCGTCACTACCCCACAATACCCCTATGGCTCCCGAGGTCGCCAACTGCCCAACTCCTCCATAAGTCTCCAACTTTGTACCTGTAAACTAGACAAGTGGGCGGGCGCCTTTCGGCTCAAGGCATCAGCCACCATGTTGGCCTTCCCCAGATGGTAGGAGATGTTGCAATCATAATCCTTTAGGAACTCTAACCAACGTCTCTGTCTCATCTTAAGCTCCTTCTGGTCAAACAAGTACCTGAGGCTCTTATGATCTATGAAAATCTCAAAGGTCTCACCGTAAAGGTAGTACCTCCATGTCTTCAGTGCGAAGACAATAGCTGCCAGCTCTAAGTCATGGGTAGGGTAGCTATACTCATGGGGCTTCAGTTGCCGCGAAGCGTAAGCGACAACGTG
Organism: Thalassia testudinum; assembly: GCA_037157565.1. NCBI lineage: Eukaryota > Viridiplantae > Streptophyta > Magnoliopsida > Alismatales > Hydrocharitaceae > Thalassia > Thalassia testudinum. The sequence goes on from JAZHRO010000067.1 coordinate 37,465,673, forward strand.
ACCTTGCTGCATGAGCACACCCCCTAACCCCTGCAATGAAACGTTCGTGTAGACCACAAAATCGCTACTGTTGTCTGGGATGGTGAGCATAGGAGCTGAAGTCAGTCTCTCCTTCAACTCCTGAAAATAGGACTCACATGCATCTGTCCAGGAAAAGGGCACGTCCTTCCGGGTCAACTGAGTCATATGACGCGTAATCTGCGAGAATCCCTTGATAAACCTTCGATAGTAACCTGTCAGTCCCAAAAAGCTACACGTCTCTGTTACTGTACGTGGCCTCTCCCACCTGAGTATGGCCTTAACCCTGACTGGATCCACAGCCAAACCATCTCCTGAGATCACGTGGCCCAAGAAAGTCACCTGCCTCAACCAAAACTCGCACTTAGTATACTTGGAATACAGCCTGTGCTGTCTCAAAGTATCAAGAATCATCCGTATATGTTGTTCGTGTTGTGTCTAATCCCGCGAGTAAACGAGCACGTCATCGATGAAAACCACCACAAATTGATCCAAATACAGTCTGAAAACCCGGTTCATCAAATCCATAAAAGCAGCGGGTGCGTTGGTCAGCCCAAACGACATGATCAAGAACTCATAGTGTTCGTACCGGGTGTGGAAAGCTGTCTTGGAGACATCGACCTCCTTGATCCTCAACTGGTGGTAGCTTGACCTCAAATCTATCTTGGAGAATACTGTGGCATCTCGCAACTGGTAAAAAAGGTCGTCAATCCTCGACAGTGGATACTTGTTCTTGATGGTGACCCTATTCAGCTGTCTGTAGTCAACAAGAAGTCATAGGGTACCATCCTTCTTCTTCACAAACAACACAGGGACGCATTGGGCCTCATAAAGCCCTTCTCCAACAAGTCCTGTAGTTGTGACTTGAGCTCTCGCAGCTCAAGTGGTGCCATCCGGTATGGTGTAGTAGAAATGGGGCTGGTCCCTGATGAGACACTCATCATGATCTCTAATTACCCCTAATTAACTAGTCTTCCTAGTTAATTAGCTAAGGTTATGAATATATAAGGGTTAATTATAGAATAAGAGATATTTTGTTAAGGACCTTAAAATAAGTTAAAAATGAAATTTTATCATTCAATTAACATTATTAATAATTTAGATAATAATTGGATCCGAAATCCTACTAATCATTCTCTTAATTAATAAGATAAGTAACTTAAGTATAATGTATACCTAAGTATGTAATAACTTAAGTGATTTTACTTAATCTAATAAATTAATCTAAAAAGGTCAAAAATGTAAATTCAAGGTGTAAACATAATATTTACCTTATTTACTAACATATATAAAAAGTTGAAAAAGATCTAAATTAAAATAAACCTTCAAAACCTGGGTTTACATTTTAGTCCTTACTTTTTATTACAGTCGGGTCCTTATTTCTCACACAGTTCCTTAAGTTTTATTACTTCTAAGTCCCTCTTCGTCTTTTTCTTCTTCTTCTTCAGCCGAATGAACGGCTGGCGGCAGAGAGTCACCCCACCGCACGATCACCACCCTACCGACATCATTCCTCTTTGTCCAAGCTCTTGCAGCTTGCGCTCACCACCTCCACTTCATCCATCGGTCTAGATTAACCGAGAATCCTATTTTTTAGTGGGAGATAACCTCACCGTCATTGGAGACGACGACAGAGGTTAAGCTCCTCGAGCTCCTTCTTCGGCCAGACCCCGCCACTCTCTTCGCCGCAAACTGCTATAAATACCCCCTCACACCTCTGATTTTATTCAAGTTGGCTCCCTTCCCTCTTCTAACACCGTAGCAAACTTCGATAGGCTATTCGTCCAAACCTCCGGCGACTTTTCATTCCATTTTCCGACTTCCTCCATCCATCTTAAGCAGCCAAGGAGATTTGCCGTGGTCTTCCACACCTCTGACAAAGGCACCGACCCTAGGATTCCTCCGCCCACCTCAAATCCGCCCGCCGGAGATCTTTCTTCTACCCTCTGATTTCGTCGTCCGCTATGAACCTTCTGCGGAACCCTATTGACCCCTTCGTCCAAATAACAGTAGACTAGGAGTAGGAGTAGGAGTAGGCTAGCTTAGTTAGTTAGTTTCGGTAGTTAGGTTCGAGTAATTTCAGAATTTAGCTTCATCTCCTCCGACTCCAGCGAGTTCCTTGAGCTTGCCAGAGACTTCAATCTTGTCTTTTAACTCATTGTTCACCTTCCTGTATCTTCCATGTTCACTTCTAATTCACTTAATCGTTTAATTAAATCACCTAAACGCCTAATTCATATCTCACCTTCACCGATTACTGACACTGTCTATGGTGATAGTAATTGGCCTAATTCCACCTTCACTGGGTTCTTTCATCACCTATCACCACTAATGAACCCTAATCGACATTATAATACCTATTATTATCATCTATAATTAAATGCCCAATCTTAATTTAGTTCCTGAGCTCGCTGTCCATGGCGGCTCAGGAACAATTCAAACTATAAATTAAATATATATTTATGAATAATAACATCTGTTGACTTGATTTAACCTCTCAATAGAGTAGTTAAATCAAGTCCTGAGCTTTAACCACTCAAATCTTTTAAGGAAACAAATTTACTGTCAAATCTTTTATTTTAATGAACAAATGAAGAATTTAAAGTGATAATGAGGTTCCTTGCAACCTTAGGATCATTTTTGGATTAAAAATGGTTAGTTTTGTCAATCTGTACATACAATCTATATTTTCTGGACTCACCAGAGCTCCGGCGAGCCAAAGTTGTGTTGCAGCCTCTAAAAATTGCTAAGTAGCTCCAGAATAGTTTAATAAGGATTATTAACTGTTCTAAAGAAATTTGTTTAAGGATTTAACCATTGGAGCTATAGATTTGAACTTCATATTCCCCAACTCCGGTGAGTTGGAGAAGTCTGTTAGGAAGGATTTGAGAAGCATTTAAGGAGCTCAGAAGCTTCAGTGCGATGCACCGAAGCTATTTAAACTTTTAAAACATTGTAGCAATCTTCCCATGACTCTATTGAACACACACCTATTTCAGTTCAGGCGGCGAGCCTGAAACCCTAGGAATTAAGGTTGAAACAACTTTCTAAAGATCTGAATAAGTTCTAGATGATGAGAAGACTCTATTTTAGGCATTAATTTCTTAGGAGGAAGCTTAGAATAGAAAGTCAAATTTTCGAGATTCCATAGTCAAACATGAGTCTGATAATGGAGTTCTGAGCTTGAATTGAAATTTTGAGTGAGAACTGTTTCTGGGATCTTATTTGATGATCTGAGAGTGATTAAAGTAAGCTCAGATGAATGAATGTGTGAGTATTTAGTTTCTGCCAATTTGGGTTACTTTCGAACCCAAACCAACAGGAGTACTGTTCTGATGAAATTCAAACTTAAAACCTGCCTAGATTGATCTGTTATAACCCTTAGAATTAATCTAAATAGATTAGAAACACTTTTAAGTGTCTGTTGCACTTATTGAAGTCTAAAAATCAATCTCTGAAGCTTTTAGAGAAGAGAAAAGCTTCTTTATAGGTTCTGAAGGTCTTAAGAGTTTAAAACCTACTCTAATAGAAGTGGAATCACTTATATAATGTGCACAGACCCTTAAATAGAAGAGAGAAGTCCATCTGAGGACTCTCCTAATTTAAAACACTTTCCAGGCTTAAAAAAAACCCGTAGGAACCCCTGATTTCATCTTTCAAATTGAAGAGTAAAACATCATTAAAACATTAAATTGACCATGTAATTGTGTAGATTACCCTTAGAGCTTTCCAACAAACTTGAAATCACTCAATTTGGAGCTCTGGATAGAAAGTTATGAACGTTTGAATACTGGTCTGGAAGGGATAGGTTAGTCCCACCTCGGTTATTCACGAGCGCGCGCCTGGGGATAAAACCAATTTGTTTCCTTGGCTATGCAGTCATCAGTGCTCGGTGCACTGGTTCCGATTCCTTCTGATCTGATTTGAGCATTGCACGTCTGAGTGTGCGGGCTTATGCCTGTGGGTCTACGCCCTTGGGGGCGTACGAATGTGGTTGTGCCCTGGGAGGGCAAGTGTGGCCTAGGAGGTCGGGTTGAGCCGAAATGGCTCGAGATTGTGAACCGATTAACAAATGAACCAAAACAAACCTAACTGAGATTAGGCGAGGACCGAGTAAGGTCTGGTCCCACCGTGGTCTCAGGGTGCTGTGTATCCTCAAAAGGACCTCGCCGCAAATAAAAAAACTTTTGGTTAAAAAAGTAAAAAAAAAATCCAGTTCAGCTGAAAGCTTAAGGAAAAGAGAAGTTGCTGAAGGATGCTAAGTGCTAAAAAAGAAGAAAGCACAGGCGCTAAGGAGTGTTAAGGAGAAAACTAAGGAAAGAAGAGAAGGCAGGAGACTAAGGGAAAAAGAATAAGAAAAGAAGGCAGGAACAACACAAGAAAACAGAAGAAAGAGAGTTCGAGAGACAGAGAAGGAAATAAAAGAGAGAAAGAAGAAAGAAAGAAAGAAGAAGATGAGAGGCTGAAGAAAATAAAAAGGCATCAATACTTTGTTAAAGAAATAAATGAATTTTTCTTACATCATTATCTTTTTGCTCTTAATTGTAAAAAGGCATGTTTTAATATAATATTTTTAATTGCCTTAATTTCTTAGAATAAAATTGAAAAACTAGCATGTTTATTTGTTAATAAAGTACAACATTTTGAGTAAATATGTTTTGCATATGGAATTTTGTATATCCTTCATAGTTTAAATATTTTGACAAAATTCATGTTTTGAAAATGAAACTAGTTTTACCTCCTAAACATAAAGAGATAAAAGAAAATTTGTGAATTTGGAGAAAATTATTATGCCTCCCAGTGAACAGCCTGGACTCAACCAGTAAAAATTTCCAAAATGTTAGGTTAATTCGATCCTATACTACACAACCGACACAACTTCGAGTTAACTTAAGTGATTTCCTATATTCTTAATTAAGTGAAATTAACTTAATTACTGAGTTGAGTGAAACTCACGCATCAGTCCCCGGTACCAGTGAGATCTCAAACTCGATCTCACGCTCGGGCGGTAGTCTTGGCAGCTCCTCTGGAAACACGTCGAGGTACTCACAAACCACCGGAATGCTCTGAAAGTCAGCCACCGGGCTACGCTCTGCTACTACATAGGCTAGAAAGCCCTCACACCTTTGGCTCAAAAGCCTCGCTGCTCGAAGCGTAGATATGCACTTGATGTTGGTGCTAGAGCACCACGATCATTTGTTTTGATGATAACAAAACACGTGTTATTTAACATTTGCAATTTGAGTCCTAGATTTCAGGTCAATTGCAAATGTGGACGTGTTTAGACGGAACTCGAGCTCGCATCCAGGATGGATTAGAGGAGCTTAATGAAGAACAGGGGAGGTTCGCGTGGAGCGACAGATTGAAGATAGAAGACAAGAAGAATAGGATAGATTCTTTTTAATCCTTTCTTGTATCTCTTGTCTTTATTTTCTTGCTCTTATTTTCCTTAGAATATTATGTTAAAGAGCCTCAAAGTACCCTAACAGTAGTTCTAGGAACACCGGCACAACCCTAGGATATTTAGGTTTTCTGTAGAATACTTAGAAAACTAATATAGGGTTCAAACAGCACTTCCAGACGTCTAATTCCCAAATCAGACGTCTGATAAAGTATTTTAAGACGTCTGACTGTTGTTTCAGACGTCTGATATCTGTTAGGCTGGACATAGCTAGTTCTGTCTGATGAAATCAGACATCCAGACCTTAGACCAGACGTCTTAGGAGACGTCTGATGGACTTGCCAGACGTCCAAATAGTGGACCGTTGGCTGGCTTAGCAGGCACTGCAGAATATGACCGTTAGAGCCTTATCAGACGTTGAAACGCTGTGGGCAACCGGGTTTTATTGTTATAGCGTTGTAGTATAGCCAGTTATTGCCAACATTTCAAATATAAAATTTTTTACTCGGAAAATAAAAGAGTTCCCGAGGTCGAACTCAGGGAGCAAGTTGTATTCTAGAGATATACATGTTTCTTTTACAAAAATAAAGAAAGAGAGAGAAAGAATTTGTTGTCTTCTTTTCTCTTTGTTTCTCCTCGTCTCAGATCCTCTTCTTCTTTGTCTGCAGAGGTGATGTTCTTCTTCTGCAGTGGTGATGCTCTTCTTCTTCTTTCAGCTGTTCCTGCTCTTCCTTTTTCTTCTGTCTTTCTTCAGATCTTCTTCTTTCTTCTTTGTTTTTCTTCTTTCAGTTCTTCCCTTGTTCTTTTGTGTTCTCCTCTGCCTCGCCTTCTTCCGTTGTTCTTCAGATCTCCTTCTTTCTTCTTTGTTTTTCTTCTTTCAGTTCTTCCCTTGTTCTTTTGTGTTCTCCTCTGCCTCGCCTTCTTCTGTTGTTCTTCAGATCTCCTTCTTTCTTCTTTTCTTTTTCCAGTCAGGACGTCGCCCCTCCTTCTTTCTTCTTTTCCCTTCAGGACGTCGTCTGATTTCCAAATCAGACGACTTAAACTGCCTGTTGCTACAGTGTCTCCCTCAGCTTCCTTCTTCTTCCGCGGTCCTTCTTCTTCACCTGTGCCTGCACACTTCAGAGCTTACGTCAGAGGACAAAACCTACTCTACCCTCTCCCCCCCGCGTCTCTCTCTCTCTGAAACCACTCTTGGGAAAGCTCTCCCAGAGCTACCGGGTAATCGGGTACGGGTCGCGCCCGGGTCCAGGCCCACCGGCGTGCGTGGTGGGCGAGGAGTGCAGGTCAGTCTAAGTCGGGTCGGGTCAGGTCCGCGGGGCGTGAGCGCGGACGAGACCGGGTAACCGGGCGGGTGAAGGGGACCTCACCCCGTGTGCTGAGGCAGTAAGGCTAATGCACAAAATCAATTTAAACGGTGAAAAGGTTGTGAGGCTTACCGATGTGGGACTAAACGGAGGCCTCTCCTCGCGTGCGCCTGCTGGGAGACCGTGGCCTAGCTTCTGCAGCTGCGGCTTCGATTTGCGTCGGTTGCTGGCTGGCTGCCTTCGCAAGACTCCCCGTAATCGGCAGCAGCTGGAGACCTGGAGTCCTCAAGCCTGGAGCGCGGGAGAAGCTGCTTCAATGTGCGTTAATGGCGGTCGAACCTCAAAACCTGTCGGACACGAATATGGCCTCTCGGCCTGATCAAACCACTGGGGAACCTTCGCTGTGGCACGGCGAAGGTGTGGAGCTGCGCGGCAAGCCACAAGGTGGTGTCTGGCGGCAGCCCTAGGTTGGACTGCAACCGGAGGAATGGGTTTGTTCGGGGGAGCGTTACGGAGGTGTGGAGTGGCAGTGGAGGGGTGGGGGGTGCTCAGTGTGATGAGGCGGAGGTTCGGTGAGGGTCGGCGAGGTGTGTGAGGCTGTGCAGCGATGGGAGCATCTCGCCGGAGGGTGGCCGGAGACGAAGGGGGGTGACGATGGTCAGGGTCGGTCGAGGGCTTAATTGAACAAATTGAAACCGGGGAAAGAAAGAGGAGAGGAAGGGAAGTAGTTCTAACTTACTTGCAGGGACGAAGGGGGAGCAGTAGGGCGACAGTCGTATCGACTGTCGCCGGAGAAGAAGATGCTCAGGGAAAGGGGCGGCGGCGAGCAGAGAGCCGGGGAGGCGCCAGCTGGGTGCGGCGTGGCGCGGGAAGAGCAGGGGAGGAAGTCTCTGCTGCTGGTATTGCGGCAGAGCGAAGAGGAGGAGGGGGAGGAACCGCCGGAGCTGGTGAGTGTCTGCCGGAGAGAGAAGAGAGGAAAGTTGGGGGTTTTCTCCGTCAGATCCGAGCTGGGAAGAACGGTGGAGCGACGGGGGTATTTATAGGGACCGAATCAGGGAGCCTCGCCGGAGGGAGACATCGTGTCTCCCTCGCCGGAGGACGCCGGAGATGGAAACCCATACCGTCCGTGCGTTCGCACGGCCGGTATGGGGGGCTACAGCGACCAGGGGGGTGTCCCTGCGACGGCTGACGACGCAGGGCACCCCCGGTTTACTTGCCAGGCTCTCCCCCTCACCCTGCGCGGCGCCATGCTCCGCGCAAGGTCGCCGGAGCATGGTGCTGGCAGGTTTTGCAGGGGGGACCTGAACGCAAAGAACGAAGGAGAGTTAGGGGCTGAAATGCGAGGGTTCAAAAGTTGAGGGCCAAAAAGTAAATATATGAGGACCAAAATGTAAAGTCGGTCAAGGAGGTTTCTTCTTAGGCTCAAGTTTTTATACATGATTAATTAGGACCTAAGGAATCTGATGGTGAATTTCATTTCTATATTAAACCTTGTTTGACCAGTCAATTTATGCGAAAACCCAGATTAAGTTATTAATTGGGCATGGTTCTCAATGTAGGTCAAAATGGGTTCTGAAGGCCAAATTGAAGGTTCTAAACCCTAGAGATTATTTTTCTATGAATTTTAGAGGGTTTATTCTATTTTTACTTTGCCTCGAACCTCGTGAATTGAAGTGGGTTGTTTTAGGGTTACAGATTATCATTTAGTTCCTTGGAATTGCTGTAGCCGTTGCTAGATCATCTCATCCCACTTTTATTCTTATTAAGTTGCTTTGACCTATGTTTGGACCCTGAATTACCCTGTATGCAGATTATACTGGTAAAATTGCATTTTTACCCCTTATGACTTATTTTCTCCTTAAACTCAGAATTCTCTGAGTTAAGCCTTTCCTTGAGTTATGTAGGAGCTTTTATCCTTTGTATTAGGTCAAAATGAGCTAGTTATGGCTCATGATGAGGTTCTCATCATACCCCCATGCCTAGCTTTTGCTAGTCCCTTAGCAAAAACTTAAGGTTTCAACCCTTGTTCTAGACCATGAAGTTTTTAATAGTTTAAGATAAGTGCTTTTTTACTTGAGCATAGATTAGGTTAGAATGCTGACCATAGGCCTAAAAGGTACTTTAGTACCAATCAAGATCCAAATCTGTCTAGCCTTAGCCTCAGTCTTTAGCAAAGGTTTTTAAGGTCCACAAGAACTAACCTAGGGTTTATTGGACTTTGTGGTTAAAGCACCCGTGCTTGAAATGATTTTAGCCCTGGCTCAGTTCGCAGTGCGTTTTGTAAGAGAGATAGAAAGTTTTTCTGTTTGGAGAGTTTTCTCTCTCTTTTTCCTTTTAGTTCTAGCTTAGGATTGGCTTTTCAACACGGTCAGTATCAGATTCCTTGCTCCCATCATCAATCCTCAAGGGTTCCTGGCGATCGATGCTTCGAGATAGCACCGCCCATGGCAACCCCCGGAACCCTGGCTATTGAGATTTCGAGATAATCCCATCCATGGTGTTCCGTGGCCGAATCCAGACCCTGGCAATTGACACTTCGAGATAATGCCATCCATGGAATCTGAACTAGTAGAGTGCTTACATGCCCCCAGTAGGATATGTAAATATCCTAAGAGACAAGTACCGAGGAGATGATATTTTGTTACGCATCTTCGAGGGGATTTCCCGCCTCTCCGCGCTGGGAACTCGTCCAAATCAACTTGTGTTGATCGGCCGCTCCTATTCTAGGTGTTCTTTTCAGAATTTTGCGACGCTTCTACGTGATTCTGATTTTTACGCTTACTGAACCAGGCTGTGTGTGAGGTTAGGGTGCTTAGGTTACTGAGTCCCGTAAACCAAAAATTAGTTAACGAGGCCAAATACTCCCTAAGCCTTAGACCTAATACTTCAGCTTTTCATTTTCCTCAACCTCTTGAGGAGTGTCTAGATCTTAATGGGTACTAAGAGTCTATTCAAGAATGCCTAAGGTTTGCGTTCTTACTAATCTCATTATGCACTTTTCAGTTATTTTCTTGAATGAGGTCTAGAACTTAGGTTAATTCCTTAGTTCCTTACTAATGACTATCACCTTTTCTCATAATTTTGTGCTCCTTTTTCATTTTGTTTCTTTTCTCCTTCACAAAATTTCCTTCTCCTCTTTTCCTCTTATTCTTTTTCGAAAATTTTTTTAATTTTTATGATATTTTTGGCATATGTGAATTTTTTGTTTGAAACATTTTCTTACAAGTTTTTGCACTTTTCTACCCCCCCATGCCTAAGATTTGCAATGTCCGCATTGTAACCTAGGGGTTTTTATTCAACTAAGTTCATACATTAGGATAGCTGTTTTGATGAGTGAATGGGTCGGGGTGACTGTTGCGGACGATTTCTAATCTTAGATGCAAGCACCTGAGGTGGAGTTGGCTGTCCTAAAGTGTGAACTTCAAGTGCAAAAAGCTGTCAGAACAAGTTTCAGGTTTTCAAAGAGAATGACGGGCTGCCTCCCGTTGAGCGCTAAATTTGATGCCTTCAGCCAAGCGGGAAATGCGATGGAGAGGGGATGGTCAAATCAGCGGAGTTTTGTAAGACAAGCACCTTGATTAAGAGCCTGGTTGGTCCAGCCAGGTGCTTGTTCAGATCAACAGGCTGATGATGCAGCCCAAACCCAATCAATCTGGTGGGTTGATAAATGTGGATAAAAAGGTGTGGAACCCACCATATACTATGAAGCTCAGATGGATGAGGAAGTGTAAACGCAGGGTTTGGCTGAGTCGAATCAGCCTGGTCAAAGTAGGGACTCGTAGAATAATCAGTGGTTGATGCAGGAACCCTACAGGGGTGATCAGAGAATGATAGAGCATGGTATGTAGTCTGATCAATGTTCGAAACCCGATGTGGAAATGCAATCGGCTCGGTGAGAGGTGAATCTGAATAGAAATTGAGTCCGGTTGCGGGTCGGGGTTTGGGAGAGGTTTTGATCCGTTCTGTGTGTGCGGACAAGGTGGCCATTGTGTACGAGGGCTCTTCTAGAAACAGATGATAGGTGGTTTTCTGTAGAGAGTCCTCTGGGTAACTATCAAATGCCGGAAGAGTGTCTGTAGGATGAAAGGAATCGGATTCGAGAAAAAATTTGGGTTCTTGGTTGTAATCACTCTTGGCATTTTCTATTTTTGGTTCCTGAGGATCGAAAAGGAATGATTCTGTGTTATTAGTGATCTCGGGAATCAGGACCTCAGAGTCAGAGTCAGAGTCATGTGAACTGAGGTCGTAGATAGGCCTGGCGTGTTCAGGAAGGGGAATCTCTCCGCAATTATAGTCAGATATGAAATTGTCGGAGAGTTGGCGAAAATGATCATGAATTCCACCACAGCAAAAATCATCAGATGTGGAATCAGCAGCCTGACCGGGTTCTAGCCTATATGTCACTTCTGGGCTCAAAAAGATGTTCTGTTCAAGCTCTAAGCTGGTAGGATAGACCCCATTAAAACCTTGCTCATCCAACTCCTCAGTTTCTGTATCATAAATTGGCATGTTTTCTGAAAAATCGATCAGATTTCCTGAGGATGTGGGAGAGGGATATTCATCAAATAGAGGCCCGGAATCATATTCTGTAAAAATTTGATCTTTCTCATAAGGGGCCTCATAATCTTCCCTATAAGTTTCAGATCTAGATTCTAGGTTTAGGATGTGGGTAGGATTACTAGAATCGAAGTCCGAATGACCTTCGAGGGTTACCTTATCAAAACAAGGGGCGGAATTTATACCCTCCAGAGGTTCAATTCTAATCTTGTTATTGCAGGAGTCTTGGAGTTCTAAGCTTGGTGATTTATGGCCTAGGGTTGGCTCAGCATTGTGTTCTCCTGCAACTTCCCAACCTATTTTAATGCTATCTTCTATTTGGGTTGGGAGTCGACAACCACCTTGTGCCTCAGTCCCGAGGTCTGGGAAACTGGATTGATTTTTAGTACTGTTCCAAGATGACTCATCCTCTATTTCTGGTGTATACGGGTATTTTTGGTTGATAGTTTTTTCTAAAAGTCTCATCATCTCTACCCGTTTTTCAAGAGCATCTTGGTTTTGTTCCCAAAGTACAGGATTTGTCAAGCATTGAAGGTATTCAGATTTGTGTAATTTGTCTATCTCAATGTATCCTGTCATGAGCATATCTCGGGTTGATCCTTTTGAAATTTCAGTCAATAGGATTTGGGCATAGTTCATGATGAAAGCTGTGGTTGTTGGGACATCAACCTGAATGTTTTCTACTGGTGTTGAGGGTTTGATTTCATAGATTTCAAGGGCATCCTCAATCATCTTATCTTTCATGGATCTCATATATTCAGGTTTTTTGAATGGTAGTCTTGCTAGGTAATTAGGCTGCATAATTGGATCAGGTGGTGGAATCAAGATATAGAATCAAGGTTTGAATCAAGATGGAAGAAGGGGATTTTGTTCAGAATCAGAGGAAAGAAGGGCTGTGTGAATGATTTTTGAAAAACAAAGGAGCCGAGGCTTAGCCTCGGGGAGAGTGAATTTCTATAGGAGGTTTCAAGGACCTCCTGAAAAATACTGAAGGACTGGATGAGATAAGCAGGTGCTGGACCCAATCAAGACACCCAAAAATTTGTTGGGTGACTATAGAGGTGCGGGGCAGATGGACCCCTTGATCAGAAAGATCGTCCACCTGAGAATTACCTGGGCAGCCAGAGAGGGAGAGTCTCGCAAAGACCCCTACACGGTAGAGCGTCCCCACGGGTTACAGGGTTTCCCCCACCCGACCTCTCTTGTCACTGCGGTTCCAGGTAGACCAGAATGGGGATCTTGACCTCTTAAGTCTACCAATTTTAAGATCAGGGTGCTTAAGGTTTCACTTGAACTTTAGTCTTTTAAGTGCAAGGAGTGACCTAATTTAAGGTTGGTTGACCCAAGGGGTCAACTTTACCTCTTGTTTTCTTTGAGAGCTTTTAGGTCTTGTCTTTTAGGGTTCAAGTGTTTAGAGAGCCAATTGTTTTAGGTTTTCTTTTGAATAGGTATTTTCAATCAATGGTTTAGGCACACTTCTTTTGGATTTTCTCCATTCTTGATTTAAGTAGTGTGTCTCTAAAACCCTAATGTTGAATCTTATGTTGGCTCTACTTGGTCCAGTTAGTTCTTTGTTGGGTAATTAGGGCTCAAGCAAGAATGTGTTAGCCCTTAAATACCCTTAATAGTGTGCAGGACTAATGAGTTGAAAACATGCAACTCTTTATGGTTACTAAGTATGGAAGACAGGTTAGCCCTATATTGCTTGTTCTTTTCTTTTCTTCCTCTTTAGAGTTTAGGGGTTAATAGCGAGAGGAAAAATTTACCTGTCCTCGGAGTGGTTGTCGTCCGGTTGCTTGTCTTCTTGATTTCCTGTAGTTTTCTGCACAAAAGAGAGGAGATTATCAGAAATTAAAAAGAAACAGGAATGTTTACCTCTAGAATAGCTGTTGCTCCCCGGCAGCGGCGCCAAAAATGAAACGCTGTGGGCAACCGGGTTTTATTGTTATAGCGTTGTAGTATAGCCAGTTATTGCCAACATTTCAAATATAAAATTTTTTACTCGGAAAATAAAAGAGTTCCCGAGGTCGAACTCAGGGAGCAAGTTGTATTCTAGAGATATACATGTTTCTTTTACAAAAATAAAGAAAGAGAGAGAAAGAATTTGTTGTCTTCTTTTCTCTTTGTTTCTCCTCGTCTCAGATCCTCTTCTTTGTCTGCAGAGGTGATGTTCTTCTTCTGCAGTGGTGATGCTCTTCTTCTTCTTTCAGTTGTTCCTGCTCTTCCTTTTTCTTCTGTCTTTCTTCAGATCTTCTTCTTTCTTCTTTGTTTTTCTTCTTTCAGTTCTTCCCTTGTTCTTTTGTGTTCTCCTCTGCCTCGCCTTCTTCTATTGTTCTTCAGATCTCCTTCTTTCTTCTTTGTTTTTCTTCTTTCAGTTCTTCCCTTGTTCTTTTGTGTTCTCCTCTGCCTCGCCTTCTTCTGTTGTTCTTCAGATCTCCTTCTTTCTTCTTTTCTTTTTCCAGTCAGGACGTCGCCCCTCCTTCTTTCTTCTTTTCCCTTCAGGACGTCGTCTGATTTCCAAATCAGACGACTTAAACTGCCTGTTGCTACAGTGTCTCCCTCAGCTTCCTTCTTCTTCCGCGGTCCTTCTTCTTCACCTGTGCCTGCACACTTCAGAGCTTACGTCAGAGGACAAAACCTACTCTACCCTCTCCCCCCCGCGTCTCTCTCTCTCTGAAACCACTCTTGGGAAAGCTCTCCCAGAGCTACCGGGTAATCGGGTACGGGTCGCGCCCGGGTCCAGGCCCACCGGCGTGCGTGGTGGGCGAGGAGTGCAGGTCAGTCTAAGTCGGGTCGGGTCAGGTCCGCGGGGCGTGAGCGGACGAGACCGGGTAACCGGGCGGGTGAAGGGGACCTCACCCCGTGTGCTGAGGCAGTAAGGCTAATGCACAAAATCAATTTAAACGGTGAAAAGGTTGTGAGGCTTACCGATGTGGGACTAAACGGAGGCCTCTCCTCGCATGCGCCTGCTGGGAGACCGCGGCCTAGCTTCTGCAGCTGCGGCTTCGATTTGCGTCGGTTGCTGGTTGGCTGCCTTCGCAAGACTCCCCGTAATCCGCAGCAGCTGGAGACCTGGAGTCCTCAAGCCTGGAGCGCGGGAGAAGCTGCTTCAATGTGCGTTAATGGCGGTCGAACCTCAAAACCTGTCGGACACGAATATGGCCTCTCGGCCTGATCAAACCACTGGGGAACCTTCGCCGTGGCACGGCGAAGGTGTGGAGCTGCGCGGCAAGCCGCAAGGTGGTGTCTGGCGGCAGCCCTAGGTTGGACTGCAACCGGAGGAATGGGTTTGTTCGGGGGAGCGTTACGGAGGTGTGGAGTGGCAGTGGAGGGGTGGGGGGTGCTCAGTGTGATGAGGCGAAGGTTCGGTGAGGGTCGGCGAGGTGTGTGAGGCTGTGCAGCGATGGGAGCATCTCGCCGGAGGGTGGCCGGAGACGAAGGGGGTGACGATGGTCAGGGTCGGTCGAGGGCTTAATTGAACAAATTGAAACCGGGGAAAGAAAGAGGAGAGGAAGGGAAGTAGTTCTAACTTACTTGCAGGGACGAAGGGGGAGCAGTAGGGCGACAGTCGTATCGAATGTCGCCGGAGAAGAAGATGCTCAGGGAAAGGGGCGGCGGCGAGCAGAGAGCCGGAGAGGCGCCAGCTGGGTGCGGCGTGGCGCGGGAAGAGCAGGGGAGGAAGTCTCTGCTGCTGGTATTGCGGCAGAGCGAAGAGGAGGAGGGGGAGGAACCGCCGGAGCTGGTGAGTGTCTGCCGGAGAGAGAAGAGAGGAAAGTTGGGGGTTTTCTCCGTCAGATCCGAGCTGGGAAGAACGGTGGAGCGACGGGGGTATTGATAGGGACCGAATCAGGGAGCCTCGCCGGAGGGAGACATCGTGTCTCCCTCGCCGGAGGACGCCGGAGATGGAAACCCATACCGTCCGTGCGTTCGCACGGCCGGTATGGGGGGCTACAGCGACCAGGGGGGTGTCCCTGCGACGGCTGACGACGCAGGGCACCCCTGGTTTACTTGCCAGGCTCTCCCCCTCACCCTGCGCGGCGCCATGCTCCGCGCAAGGTCGCCGGAGCATGGTGCTGGCAGGTTTTGCAGGGGGGACCTGAACGCAAAGAACGAAGGAGAGTTAGGGGCTGAAATGCGAGGGTCCAAAAGTTGAGGGCCAAAAAGTAAATATATGAGGACCAAAATGTAAAGTCGGTCAAGGAGGTTTCTTCTTAGGCTCAAGTTTTTATACATGATTAATTAGGATCTAAGGAATCTGATGGTGAATTTCATTTCTATATTAAACCTTGTTTGACCAGTCAATTTATGCGAAAACCCAGATTAAGTTATTAATTGGGCATGGTTCTCAATGTAGGTCAAAATGGGTTCTGAAGGCCAAATTGAAGGTTCTAAACCCTAGAGATTATTTTTCTATGAATTTTAGAGGGTTTATTCTATTTTTACTTTGCCTCGAACCTCGTGAATTGAAGTGGGTTGTTTTAGGGTTACAGATTATCATTTAGTTCCTTGGAATTGCTGTAGCCCTTGCTAGTTCATCTCATCCCACTTTTATTCTTATTAAGTTGCTTTGACCTATGTTTGGACCCTGAATTACCCTGTATGCAGATTATACTGGTAAAATTGCATTTTTACCCCTTATGACTTGTTTTCTCCTTAAACTCAGAATTCTCTGAGTTAAGCCTTTCCTTGAGTTATGTAGGAGCTTTTATCCTTTGTATTAGGTCAAAATGAGCTAGTTATGGCTCATGATGAGGTTCTCATCAGACGTCCTTAGGCCTTTCCAGACGTCTGATAAATGACCGTTTTGCCTCGGCTGACCCAAAATCTCTTCTCAGAGATTTTCTAGCCGTTGCAACGTTTGGAAATCAATTCCCACAGTAAAAGTAGGTTTCCAGACGTCCGGGCATAGTTCCAGACGTCCTGTATGTCGTCTGTTCAACTTGAACAAAAACCCTGTTTAGATCTGATTCAAGTCAGGAGGAAACCCGCATAGAATCAGACGTATGACCTTGAAATCAGACGTCTTAAAGTGGCCTTCCAGACGTCTGATGCCAGAGTTAGACGTCTGATCACCCTGTCAAGTGCAATCATTGTCCTGATTTCGGCCTGATTCTCTTGGGCTTTGCACCCAACGGCTATGGAAGCATTTCCAAGCCTTCCAAAGCCTTCCTAAGGCCTCTATAAATAGAGGGGAACCTTTGCAACACTTGGATACACTTAGCTACACACTTTCACACTCTTTTGTGTCCAGAAAAGATCTTGCTCTCTAAGCTCAAGTTCTACATCTTGAGAGCATCAAGCTTCGCGCACCCGCTCTCCCACCGTTGTTTACGAGAGCGACGTTGCGCCGTCGCGTGGCACACGCACCGCGTCATCAACTCGACTCACTCCTTGCAAAGGGGAGTTTCCTAATTCCTATAGAAGCTAGGTTTATAATTACTTTGTTGGCTCTATAGGATTTGTTGTTTCTTTTATCTTTGTTATTTGGTTGGGTATTCGCTTTGCGAATTCCCGTCTCCTTCGTGGGACAAAATCCTTCTCGTGGAGAGAAGGGGTTGAGGAACGCTACCCTCGTACTTGTAGCGTGGTTGTACTGAGGTTGAATCACCCTCGTTTTAAAGTGATTCGGTTAGTGGTTTTGATCAACTTGGTTGATCGGAAAATCCTAACTCGAGAGGGTTAGGTGGTGGTTTTCACCCGGTTTGGGTTTCCACCTAAAAATTCTTGTGTTCTTTGTGTGATTGTCTTTTTGTGTGATTGGTTTTCTTTGGTGAGATTGCTTTATATTTTATTTCCGCAATTATTACGTCACCCCCTCTTCGAAGGGAAAACCTACATTTGGTATCAGAGCAGGTTCTTGCAAGATCGGAGTAACACCCGGCAAGAAGATCATGGAGGGAAGCTGTTCCACAAGCTGGATTTCCGAGGGGCAGTCCACAACCCGTCCGCCGTTCTTCGACGGGAGCAACTACCCCTACTAGAAGTTGCGGATGAAGACCTGGCTTCAAGCCACCGACTTCACGATCTGGGCCAGATGCGAGACGCCATTTGAGATCCCAGAAAAACCCGCGGGAGGCTACTCGCAGCAATAAATCCGTGAGCTCTCTTTAAATGCAAAGACCATGAACGCCCTTTACTGCGCGCTCAGCTCGGAGGAGTTCAACAGAATCTCGCAATGCGCCACCGCAAACGAGATCTGGCACACACTTGAGGTAACTCACGAAGGTACCTCTATGGTAAAAACTTCTAAACTCAATTTACTTTCACAAGAATTTGAGGCTTTTTCTATGAAATCTAACGAAACTTTAAGTGAGATGAACACTAGGTTCACTCTCATAGTAAACAATTTAAAAGCTTTAGGGAAGACCTTCATCAAGGGGGAGCTTCAAGGGAAGCTTCTTCGTTCCCTTGGATCGGAGTGGGAACAGAAAGTCACCGCCATCGAGGAGGCGAACGAAGTAGAGGAGCTCAACATGGAAGATCTCCTAGGCAATCTAATGGCCTACGAGACAAAGTTAAAGCAGAAGAAGAAGGATACACCGGAGCCAAAACTGAAGAAGACTCTCGCCTTCAGAGCCGCGTCGGATAGTGAGGTAAGTTTCGACGACGAAGACTTTAGAATTTTACTTAAAAATTTTTTCAAGTTTTGTAGGGAATTAAAGAAAGAGAAAAAGGAGAAGAAGGAAAGCTCGAGACGTTGCTACCACTGCAACGAGAAAGGGCACCTACGACCAGAGTGCCCTCTTCTCAAAAAGGAGAAGAAAAAGGAAAAGGAAAAGAAATCTAAGAAGAAGGCGTTCCAAGCCACTTGGGACGATTCCAGCTCGGAGGAAGAAGAAGAAGAAAAAGAAGAAACCGCTTGCTTTGGTTTCATGGCTAGAGGAAGCAATAGCGATAGCGAAAGTGGAAGCGACAGCGACAATGAGGTAAGTTATGATTTACAAGAAGCTTTTAATGAACTATTTGAGCTTAGTAAATCATTAAAAATAGAAAACAAAAGCATGAAAAAGAATCTTAGTTTTCATAAAAATGAAAATGATAGGTTAGAAAAATAACTTAAGGACATAGAAGCTAGTCCTAGAATTGATAACCTATTATTATAAAATCAAGACCTCATCAATGAAAATAATAAATTGATTGAGGAAAATGATAGTCTAAAGTTAGAAATCTCTAATTTAAAGACTAAGATGAGTATTATAGAAAAAGAAATTGCATGTCTTAGGGAAAACTCCAACAAATTAATCAATAAAGTAGATAATTTTTATAGCCCTAAGGTTGAGAAAGGATCTCCACCAAGGAGACCCGCTAACAGATCCGGATCCAAGCCCACTTGGATACCGAAGAAAGAATTAGAATCTTGTTTTGTAGGATTCAGGGATAATTACAACACAAAGGACTGGACCTACAAACTCAAGGCTGGTCAACTCAAGTTGGGAGAACTAAGGAGTAGACCAAGGAGGAGAACAAGAAGATCGACGAGACGATGAACAAACGACAGACCCGCCGCACGTCGACCACCAGATTGGAGACCGACGCCAATGCCCAGGCCTCCAAGCTACGGATGGGAGCCCCATCCGATGTGGCATCCACCACCACCATTCGGGCCATTTTATTGGCCATGGTAGGTGAGGTAAAAATTCTTGACCCTATCTTTGTTTATCAGTAGCATTTAGATAGGGGGAGTTAAAATTTATGAGCTAATTGTCAATTTTTAAGGGGGAGATATAAGGTAGCTAAATTTCCTTTAGTAAGGGGGAGAAAAATAATAGCTATCTTGTTGTTACAAAAAGGGGGAGAATATCACCTTTGTTAAAATAAATTCATAGAAGAGCATGTCTTAAGGTGGAGTTACAGGAAATTTAAAACCAATCAAACCTTTTTGATAATGTCAAAAAGGGGGAGGATTTTTATGCATTATTATTTACGGTTTTGTCATCATCAAAAAGGGGGAGATTGTTGGTGCTAGAGCACCACGATCATTTGTTTTGATGATAACAAAACACGTGTTATTTAACATTTGCAATTTGAGTCCTAGATTTCAGGTCAATTGCAAATGTGGACGTGTTTAGACGGAACTCGAGCTCGCATCCAGGATGGATTGGAGGAGCTTAATGAAGAACAGAGGAGGTTCGCGTGGAGCGACAGATTGAAGATAGAAGACAAGAAGAATATGATAGATTCTTTTTAATCCTTTCTTGTATCTCTTGTCTTTATTTTCTTGCTCTTATTTTCCTTAGAATATTATGTTAAAGAGCCTCAAAGTACCCTAACAGTAGTCCTAGGAACACCGGCACAACCCTAGGATACTTAGGTTTTCTGTAGAATACTTAGAAAACCAATATAGGATTCAAACAACACTTCCAGACGTCTAATTCCCAAATCAGACGTCTGATAAAGTATTTTAAGACGTCTGACTGTTGTTTCAGACGTCTGATATCTGTTAGGCTGGACATAGCTAGTTCTGTCTGATGAAATCAGACGTCCAGACCTTAGACCAGACGTCTTAGGAGACGTCTGATGGACTTGCCAGACGTCCAGATAGTGGACCGTTGGCTGGCTTAGCAGGCACTGCAGAATATGACCGTTAGAGCCTTATCAGACGTCTTTAGGCCTTTCCAGACGTCTGATAAATGACCGTTTTGCCTCGGCTGACCCAAAATCTCTTCTCAGAGATTTTCTAGCCGTTGCAACGTTTGGAAATCAATTCCCACAGTAAAAGTAGGTTTCCAGACGTCCGGGCATAGTTTCAGACGTCCTGTATGTCGTCTGTTCAACTTGAACAAAAACCCTGTTTAGATCTGATTTAAGTCAGGAGGAAACCCGCATAGAATCAGACGTATGACCTTGAAATCAGACGTCTTAAAGTGGCCTTCCAGACGTCTGATGCCAGAGTTAGACGTCTGATCACCCTGTCAAGTGCAATCATTGTCCTGATTTCGGCCTGATTCTCTTGGGCTTTGCACCCAACGGCTATGGAAGCATTTCCAAGCCTTCCAAAGCCTTCCTAAGGCCTCTATAAATAGAGGGGAACCTTTGCAACACTTGGATACACTTAGCTACACACTTTCACACTCTTTTGTGTCCAGAAAAGATCTTGCTCTCTAAGCTCAAGTTCTACATCTTGAGAGCATCAAGCTTCGCGCACCCGCTCTCCCACCGTTGTTTACGAGAGCGACGTTGCGCCGTCGCGTGGCACACGCACCGCGTCATCAACTCGACACACTCCTTGCAAAGGGGAGTTTCCTAATTCCTATAGAAGCTAGGTTTATAATTACTTTGTTGGCTCTATAGGACTTGTTGTTTCTTTTATCTTTGTTATTTGGTTGAGTATTCGCTTTGCGAATTCCCGTCTCCTTTGTGGGACAAAATCCTTCTCGTGGAGAGAAGGGGTTGAGGAACGCTACCCTCGTACTTGTAGCGTGGTTGTACTGAGGTTGAATCACCCTCGTTTTAAAGTGATTCGGTTAGTGGTTTTGATCAACTTAGTTGATCGGAAAATCCTAACTCGAGAGGGTTAGGTGGTGGTTTTCACCCGGTTTGGGTTTCCACCTAAAAATTCTTGTGTTCTTTGTGTGATTGTCTTTTTGTGTGATTGGTTTTCTTTGGTGAGATTGCTTTATATTTTATTTCCGCAATTATTACGTCACCCCCTCTTCGAAGGGAAAACTTACACTTGAAACCTTCGTCCACCAGTTGTCCCCCTATATTGACCTCACAATCTGTATAGACCTCCAAGCTACAAACAGCTGGCCACCTAGGCCTTTGATCACAAACAGATCCTCTAACAACACACTGTCCTGTCCCAAACTGACAGCAAAACTCGCAGCGACAAAAGAGTATGTGGCGCCGGAATCAAAAAGTACGTATACTAATCTGCCGGAAATGGTAACCATACCTGCCACCATTGATCCGGAAGCCTTGGCATCTCTATGTGTCAGGGCATTGATACGCCCCTCTGCCCTCGGTGCAGAAGAAGCAGCCACACTCTAGGTCGGGCGAGCAGCCTCCGGTCGGTACCCTCCTTGTGATTGCTGCCCTCCCCCACGCGTCTGGGGATCAAGACCACTAGCTCGGCTTCTAGCGCTTGGTGCGGGGAGCATCTGCTGTGATCCAACCCTAGATGGGCAATTCCTCCTGATGTGGCCCGGCTGGCCACACTGGTAGCAGAAGGGAACTCGACTCCCTCCCTTGGTAGGTCCCTGCTGACTGCTGGGCGGGGGTCCAGTGCTGGCAGCTGGCCCCTATCTGAGGCCCCCAAAGGCCACTAACGGCCCCGCAAAACGAGACGGCTCTCCTGCGGGTGCCGCATGCCTCCTCTCTCGGCGACCCTGAGAGTACTCTGGCTGGTAGGGCCTCTTATGTTCACTGTCTGTGTTTCGCGTGGCTGGGTTGGTCTCCTCGTACATCATGGCTGCCTCCACCACTCTCGAGAAGGTGGGCAGCTTCAGGGGTTTGACATACCCCCGAATAGCAGGTCGGAGCCCCTCAGTGAACCTCCACAGGCGCTCCTCTTCTGTAGCTATGACTGTCGAAGCAAAACGTGATAGCTCCAGGAAGTGCGTGCAATACACACTAACAGTCATCGTCCCCTGGAGAAGAGTGTGGAACTCCCGCTTCCTCTGGTCCTGCAAAGTCTGCGGGAAGTACTGCTCGCAGAAGAGAGTCACGAACTGGTCCCACGTCGGCTCTCCCCTCTCCTGGCCTCTGACTGCCCTCCACCACCTGTGTGCCGCACTCTTTAGCTGGTACGTGGCAAAGGCCACGCGACACTCCGTAGGGGGGCGAAGGGTGTCAAACACCTTCTCTATCTACTCCAGCCAGTCCTCTGCCTCAGACGGGTCCTCATCCCCCTTGAAGGAGAGGGGCTTCAGCTTCCAGAACTGTCCGAAAAGCTTGTGGTGTAGCTGTAGTGGGGGAATGGGCACGCCTCCAGGCAAAGAGGGCTCATGCTCAGAAGTGTCAGAGTGTGGTGGGGGTGGTGGAGGACCACCCCCTCCCCCTCTTGCTCATCCGGTGTTGCAGCGGTCTCTCTGTCCCACTAAGGACTCCCCCTCCACGTCCTCAGGGAGAGGTGCCCGTGGAGGCTGGTGGAGCTCCTCTCGCACTATCTCTGATCAGCTGGGTGAGGTTCTGGGCTTGAACGCCTGGGAGAAGTGGAGGGTTAATTGTTACCTTGGGCCTAGCACGTCTGCCCCTCCGACCTCGTCCACGGTCGCATCCGTGGCCTGCCTCTAAAACTCCCCAACGAGGCATCTCCTGTAAGGAGACGCAGAAGACAAAATAAAAGAGGTCAACTCTATCAAACTTTTGCGAAAAGGGACTCAGAACAGATGTCAAGTGATACGTTGTGGTGGTTACCCTAGTTACATGCATGCGAATGGTTATTCTCAAGCTAGTTGGTTCATTTCTCGGGATGACCTTGCTCTGATACCATCTTGTTACGACCCAATTCCCGAATCCCTACAAGACCCGAGACCAACTCACCTCGACTAATCCCAAGACCCAGTCGTCAAACAAGAAATAACTGAAAGTTAGGAAAATAAATCACATTCACATATGCAATGTAACTACGCAGTAAAAACGTACAAGCAGTAAAGGAAAGTAATAGCCGCTAATTCAGTACATACCACCACAATAACAGGAAAGACAGAATGAAAGCAACAGTAACAGGAATAGTAGCAGAAAGTCTGAAACTCACTATAGCAGTAAAGAGAGTATAACAAAAAGTACTGAAAACTACGGCTGGGCTCGATTGGACCCAGCACCCTCTGCAGCCAGTAGCTCGGGCTGCTCAACTCCTAGACCTGAACAGTGTTATGAAAAAGACGGAGTTAGCGAACATTGAGTAGAGTGGTAACCATACTATCTAAAGAAGTAAAAGTAGCAGGTATATTTATCTTTTCGACTTATTTTATTTTACAAGTAATTCTTTTTCACCCCATTTGGTTAACATTCAGATTTCTTTCTTGATCTTGCATGTTCCTCATGGGAATGATCTTGATTGCAATCTTTTCCGAAGAGTAGAAGGTACACGTGGTGCTCTCTTGGTCGGGAGAGTCCCCCGTGGTAGTCCTGCGCCTAGTCAACCACCCTGAGGTCACTGACAGACATAGCGGTGACTACGACTCGCGCGATAAGTGCACGGGTAGCTACCCCGCACTAACATGTGGTCAGTCATTTCCGTTAGCGGGTATGCCCAAAGTACAGCACGAAATAGTATAGGGCCTAGCCCTTTCAGAAACAAGGGTCTAGCTCCTTAGAACCAAACAGGGGTCTCGCCCCTCCATAGTCCACGCACCCTCGTCTGGCTACCCTGGTTTTCCCAGAGGGCCTAACAAGTCGATGTAGGGTGGCTAGCTGAACCCCGGGCCCTGTGGGGTGGCTAGCTCCCTCCTTACACTAGTAGCTCGCCTTGGTATCGTGTACGCTAGGGCCAATAGAAGTCGGTGTAGATTGGCCAATCCTAACCCCGGGTCTTAACCTAAGGGCGGCTAGCTTCGCTCTACACTAAAAGGGGACAATCGCTCTCCTTGGTACCACGTACTCAAGGGCCAGCACACTTCCCGTTCACATTCCAAGCTTTTCCATCTATCCACAGGAGCTCTACTCCTAATTTCCCATAGGGTTCATGCTCATGTTCACCATATTATTCCAATCCAGGTTTCATCATTCATAATTCAATTCTCGTTTATACACAGGTAGCTCGTATTTCCACAATTTAATATATGTAACAAGTGATATCACAGGTAACTGTTTAGTTATCTCAGGCAGCTCATTTTCTAATAGGCATCTCATACTTATTTACAGGTAGTGGCTAACAATTTAGTTCATTCATATATACAATTACAATTATGCAGAATAATTGGTTCAACCATTTTCTCTGTTCTAGGGTTTATGCCACGTTCTAGGTTTCCAGTTGACTAATTTTCAAAGATGTATTTATATTTAATAAGTATAACAGAGGTGGACCACATTACCAGACAATTCGGGAGTATTGGGGGCTCGAACCGCAGACCCATGTGCCTCTGTGAGCCCCCGACACGTCGCAGGTCAAAGTCCTAAACTACGGAACACATCACAATGGAAGGTTCAGAACAGTATATAAAGGTTTCTAATAAGTAGAGAAACTCACAAGGAAACCACAGATATTTCATTTGCGTAAAACAAATACCGATTGGACCCCAAACTGGTCAAAAATGTGTCTGCAGACCAAAATTAGACGTTTAGAAATCTTAAAAGTCACAGAGACTCACCTCAAGCTCCTGTAGTGACCTCAGGCGTCTAGGACTCCCCCGCGACCGTCTGAAAATAGTTCTAGACATCTGACTGGTCCTCCAGTCGTCTGATAAGCTGTTCAGACATCCGAAAGTACATGGAAAGGTGCTCCGTACACTTTCCCAAGGTTGCTCCTGCGCACGATAGAGCAGCAACCTACTTTAGCCTAAACCAAATCGCATGTTGTACGACCTGCATGTCCGTAACCACGAAGAAGATGTACCTTCGCGATACAGATGCTTTCAGATGTCTGGTGTTAACGCCAAACGTCCAGTCGGTCGTCCGGAAGACACTCCGGACGTCTGATATTGGAAAAACTCCAATATCAGACTGTGCTCCTGCGCTTCTTGCCGCGCTCCGCCGCGTCTCCTCTCACTCCACCGTAGCTCTAGTTGTTGCAGGTGGTCGAGGACGATGTTCCAACACCCTCCTCCTCCAGCACACGTTGCGGTGGCCGTGCGAGCTTCCACGAAGCTCTCTACCTCGGCCTTCTCCTCCTTCTCACGCACCTTTCTCCTCCTCGCTCTCATGCTCTCTCTCGTGCGCCCTTACTCACGGCAGTGGAGTGGGGTGTGGTGGTAGTGGTGGAGTGGAGAGGAGAGGAAGAGGGTGGCCTTTTATAAGGTCGCGGCTAGGGTTTTACAGGGTGGAGGGAGGAGGAGAGAGAGAGAGAGAGAGAGAGAGAGAAGAGTTTTGCCCGCCGCCCGTACGCAGAACGCAGAAGGTGTACAAAAATTTAATTTCTAGACGTCTGTCCAAACGTCTGGACAGATACTCCAGACGTCTTAAAAAACTAAAAACAGGACGGATCTTTACACATTACAAAACACTTCACCTGCTGCTTTTCCCTACATTTTGGCAAATGTTAATACTTACAATCCACTATGTAAGCCTTCTTAAGTCACTCAATTGGAGTAAACTTGAACCACCTTCGATGTGTTTTTATTCGAGGCAAGTTGCACGGAAGAATATTACATAAGTTTCAATATCACCGAACTAGTCATGTTGTAGAGTTCTTGAATTCATTAGAAGTGACCAAAATTCCAATGTGCTTCGGTTCACCAAATATCAAGGTTCTAGTCTCAACGGGTTGATCAACAAAGATTAGGGATAAGCTTCCACGTATTACCATTAGATGCTTTAACTGTCCAATAACCAACTGCAACAAATATCAAATATTACACCAAACAAGTACGTGGTTCTTCTTAATGTTAACAAAAGGATTTCAGAATCAAAGGGCAGCACATTACTTACAGTACTTTATGTAAGCACTAGCGGCCCTGTGGGTCTGCAATCTCGGAGAATACTGCACTCGATCGGTGACAATCGATCAGAATTCTCCAACATCGCCATGCTTCGATCTGCAGCTGTCATTCTTTGTCAATGTTGCTGTGGTCATGCCAATATCAATGCTGGGAGCCGTTGAGTCCAATGATGGCTCATATGATCCCTTGTTTGCCTCTTCATTCTCTTGCAATTGCAGCGCAAATTCAAGGTTCCATGAGCCATGTAGTCATAGACTAATATCATCTCGGAGTTCTCATTGCAGAAGCCAACGAGGGAGACAAGGTGCCTGTGGCGAAGCTTCGGCAACAGCTCAATTTCTGTTGGGAACTCACGGATTCCTTGCTCTGACATGGGGTTGGCGCGTTTGATTGCGACGTTGGTCATCCCCACCTCGATATTTCCACGGTAGACGTTGCCAAACCCGCCGACGCCAATAAGGAGTTTTACCATCGAAATCATTGGTTGCCGGCGCTCTTCATTTGTGCAAATGTGAAGTGGCGGCAGAGAGCAGTGGGTTGCCAGGAGGAGTTGCTGCTTCCCGTAGGCGAAACAAGAGGCAGCTCAACCTGAACCACGTACGCTGCTGCTTGCCTTGCGCCGACCTTGACACAATGTACATACGATGAATCCCATCAGGAATAATAAAGCACCAACACCACCAGCTAATCCCCCAATGACTGCTTGATAATTGTCACCCTTCGTTTCATCTCCATTGTTACCCATTCTCGCAATGGTATCAAGGTCGGCAAGACTGCCAGTGCTGCTGTTTAGTTTGATGACCTCCAACCCGTTCAATATAACATTTCTGTACCGTGGGTTTAATTGCATATTTGGGTGAAGAGAAACCCAGAGGATTACCTGCTCATCTCCCTTGGGGAAGAAGGTTACAGCATCAAAATAAATCGGGATGCCAATTTTTTCGCTGCGGTAAAGAACATCGAAATTGGTGATAGCAGTCTGGTTGTTGACGTGGATGGTGAAGATCCTCTGCTTTGCCGAGGTGAAAGGGTACTGGATAACACGGAAGTGGAGCCTCACCAGGTAATAGAACCCCGGATCCACGGTTAGGATCCAAGACATGTTATAATTAGGGTTTATGCTGTCATTATACCAGGTCATAGACCGCGCAGTTCCGGAAACATCTACCGGGGCGATGTACTCGGGAAGCGCTCTCAGGATATTCAATTGTGACATTATCCATCTTATCAAACGTTATCCCGAACGCACCACCGGCCATGTAGTTTGACTCATCCGTCCACAGCCTATAGAGATTCCCGGAGTCGTTAGCAGTCGGGAGCGTGGCTCCCCCGACGCTAAGACGGTGCATTGTCTCCATGGCCGAACATGGAATGGGTGAAGGTGAGGTTCAACCATCCGGGGGAGGA
Source organism: Thalassia testudinum (assembly GCA_037157565.1). Classification (NCBI taxonomy): domain Eukaryota; kingdom Viridiplantae; phylum Streptophyta; class Magnoliopsida; order Alismatales; family Hydrocharitaceae; genus Thalassia; species Thalassia testudinum. Next base: position 37,492,900 of record JAZHRO010000067.1, read on the forward strand.
GGACGAGGAGGCGTTGATGCTGTACTCTCGGAGGATGTATTCCAGGTCGAGGACCTTCGCATGAAGGAAGGTGCTGACGTTCTTGAAGAGCAGGTAGGGACCTCAGGAGACCTGAAAGACAGAATCCGGTGAGGAGAGATTACCATAAGCGACATGGTAGAAGTAGAGCTGGAGGAAGTAACGAGCACCGCGGACAGGGATCGAGTATGCCATCGCAACAGGTGAGATCCTTGCTGTCGATAAGGGGACAGCTGGGGCAGCTGAGGAGGACAAGAACTTGGAGAAGCCAACGTCCCCCACCCACTCACGACCGTCCTCGTCTGTGGAGTTTGGTAATTAAGTCACCACAGTTGATGAGCATTGTCTCGGCTGAGACTGGTTGAGTTTGCGCGAAGATGGAAAGGTGTATGCAAAGGCAGAGAACCATCGGGCAGTTTCTGTCGGGTTTAGTCGTCATTTGCGATTAGCCTGCAACAGCATGCGGCAACGTTGGAATTTTATCACAGGAGATCAGGTAGACTGACAGGTAAACAAAGGGAAGTGCATTACGAGGTGGCATCGGTTGTTAAGAGTTATTGGAGAAATCGTCGTGAAAATAGTACCTGGGAGAAGAAGCAGATAGAAGGGAAGCCCGACGGAGGGAGGGAGGAGCGCCGACAGTGTAACAAGTGGGGTTGGCCTTACTTCTGTTTCCTTTGGAGGAGGCTTCAACGCTCTGTTTGATAGCAGAATAAGTGAGGTTTATTTTCCCCTCAAAGGATTATCAAAGAAATGATAAAAGAATTAAATTTAAATTTCCAAATTTAACTTATTTAATTTTATTGATCAATATCAACTTCAACATTAACATATATTAAAATATATCCACTTTAATATAATATATCTATTAAAATATAATATCAACCTACTTATATCTATATCATAATATTAAAAAATTATACATTAATATCACATCATTTTCATTTTATTTCATCGTTTATTTCATCACTCAAATAAACATCCTATCTTATCTATCGCTGTAATATTTTCTTATAAAATAACTCTTATTCACTGCCCAATACAATCTAAAGTAGACTCGACTCATGAAATACTACACCTCCTGTCTGGAAAACTCAGCAATTGCTATTTTGCCAAAATTATTTAAAGGTGGGGACAAAACAAGTTGTGCACCACTAACCCTTGGACCTATTGGAAAGCAACTTGGTTGGGCATCATACGCGCTTTCAGATTGGATTTTTATGGCTGTTTAAACTTGATGGACTTGTTTTGTAATTTTACCCCAATTTATAGAAAATCATGAACAGTACATCAAAGTTCAACAAGCTCTGTGCAACGAAGTAAAAATGGAACCGACTTGTCCAACACAAAATTGATAGCAAAGATAAAACCTATAGGTTATGATACGAAGAGGCACACTTGTTAGTAAGAACTCAAGAGAGGTGTTTAGATAACACGAGAAGTTTTAGAAAGAAAAAGACGACATAAGAGAGTACTTTGCAAGGTGATAGAGCAGATGGTGATGGTAAAAGCTTCAATGTTGCAATTGAAATTGGGATGGTAGCGATGGAATCAAGGGTTTTAGACTCACACATTAAGGGATTTTACGAGATACCGATGGTGCTATCAAGTGAATCACTTCTTTTTAGTCTATAAAGATACAGGTATGACATCACTACATTTTTGTTCACCTATTCATTGCTATATTTTCGAAGATAAGGGCATGTAATGGCTCAGTTGGCTACTAGAAAAATGGAATATGCCATCGACGACCAAGATATTTTTACCGTTGCTTATTCAAATAAGCGACGGTGAAGGTCTATACTCGACCTACCATCAATTGAAGAAAAATGATTGGATGCACGGCGGTCATAAATATTTACCGTCAGTTGATTAAGACGGAAAATATATTTTTCCTATCAGTTAGTTTAAAAAGCGACGGTGAAAAGACGGTTAAAATTTTCACCTAAAATTTGGGTGGGATTAGTGACTTCTACTGTCGGTTAGTGGAATAAGCGACGATGAAAAGTAGGTTAAAATTAGCGGCCATAATTTGGGCGCAAAGGAGGAGGGACTAAAGTTATCCTTTGCCGCCGGTTTCTGATAGAATCAACGGCGTATATCACTTCATCTATTGTGTGCGAGCAGACCTCCCATCACTGTTCATCTTCCCCAAACTTAACCCAAACCCTCCTCCCACAGCGCCATCGGAGCTCTCGTCACCACCCCTTCTCCTCCTCCTTAGGTAACTTCTCCTCCTCTTCCCTGACACCCTCCTTCTCCTTCTCTGACAGTCCCCTCGTCGTCTTCCTTGTCATCCCCGGCGACCTCGTCGTCCTCTTTCCCCTCCACGACGCCCTCCTCTTCCTTCTCCAACGAGGTCGTCCTCCTCCTCCTCTCCATCCCCATGCTCCTCCTCCTCCCCAACACCCTCCTGCAACCCTCCTCCTTGTCCCTGACCCTCTCCTATTGCCCCCTCCTCCTCCGCCTCCTGTTGTCCTCCTCCTCCCTGACCCCTCTTGTCGCCCTCCTCCTCCTTCTCGACCCCCTCTTGCCGCCCCCCCCCTCCTCCTTGATGTCCCCTGCCCTCCCTTCTCCTCCACCTGTCGTCCCCCTCCTCCTCCTCCTCCTCCTACTAATACCGATGGGAACACCATCATAAGCCCTAATTATCCCATTTTAGTCTATAATAAAAGATAAAAGCTCCTACATATTTATTTGAGGGCTATATCTCCACTATATTGTGTTTTGAGAAGAAAATAAGAAACCAGGGCTAATTATATAATTTTAACAGCATATCATGAATACAGAATAACCAAGGGATTGGATAGGGGTGAATTAAAGGTTGAAAGTACATTAAAATCAAATAAGTGGGTTCATGCAGATAGAAATGAGTTTTCACGCATTTTGAGAATTAACAGTAACCCGAAACCCTAATTTCAGACCTTCTTAAATAACAGAGGTTCTAGTCAGGATAAAATTTATCTAAATCTTCTAAAATTTATATAAAAATATTCCACAAGATTTGGTTTCCTTGGTTTGACCATCTAAACCTATTTTGACAAAAAAAAAGTCTTAGATGGCAAGTTACCATAATTTGGGTTTCTGTGCAAATTACCTAGTTAAACTTAGCCAAAACCAAAATTCAACTTCACCATCAGATTCCTTGGGTCCAAATTAGGGTCATACCCAAATTTAGGCCTAATCAGAGTTTATTTTGACCTAGTTTGCATTTTAGTCTAAACAGACTCTTTCTATCTTAGACAAGCCCCTAGCTTTTGAAATTCTTACGAACAGGTCCCTAGGTTTATCGTCATCTTCCCATTCAAGTCCCTACCACCATGGCCATGTGAACGTAGCTTGCCGCTGACCTTCAATCAAAGAGTTCTCCCTGATTTCACACCCAATCTCTTCCAAAATTAAAAGGGGAACTCCTGAGAAGATCCTCTTCAATTTGAGTCACATCTTGGGCTCTGATTCTTGCCCAAGACCTATTGCGAATGGTTTGAACACGAGGGTTTCCTATTTCACTAAATTCTTGAGCTTCCAAGCTTGGTTTCCAAGCTTGGAACACCCCCTTGAGCCTTATAAAAGCATCCCCTATGCATGACTGTTCTCCTTAACTTGGTTTGGGCCAGAAATCTCCCTTCTTCCCCTCTCTCCGACCTAATTCTCTGCAAGCTCCGGCAAGCTCCTCTGTCTGCCCTCTTCGCCGGCCGCCACAGACCATAGTCGGCCGGTTCTTCCTCCTCAAGTTCTTCCGCGCCTTGCAATACCAGCAGGCGCCCTATCCCTCATCTTCCTCGTCACTTCTCCCCCACCGGAGGTTCTTCCTTCTCCGACGCCGTCCATGCCACAACTGGAGCCATCCCCGTCCTTTCGTCCATTAGCTGAGGTTAATTAGGTACCCCTCTCCCTCTACTTCTTTTCATCTCCTTTATCCTTCAATTCAACCACCGACGCCGCCGTTCGGCCTCCATCTTCCCCACGATCGGCCGAGCTCCAGTGAAGCTTCTACACCTCCACAAGCCACCAAACACTCCACAACTGGTCTCAAAAGTTCCACCTCACCCTCGTAAATAAAACTGCTCAACAAATTGAGGGGATTGTCCATCCAAACGGTCCACTCGACTCACGACCATCCGCATTGACATCTCGAGGTCGTCAGACCTCCTTATGCACACGCACACCACACTGCACCCACCACTGCACTCGCCATTCCACGGCAATCATTTTGAGCCTATTTGACTTGGCCGCAAGGCCGTGTTCGTGCTTTTAGGTACCTCGTTGGACCTCCACCACCACCTTGACTCCTCTGACTACGCCTTCAGTCGTCCAGCCATGAGAGCTCCAGGTTTCACTCCCATACCCTACGGCCAAGTCCTAGGAAGACACCCAGGTGCTCAATTCCATGCCACGGGCTCACCTTCGACCTCAATTGGAAGCCCCTTCATCTGCTACTACACTGAGACGGAGGTGGGATGAATAGTCCCATATCGTGGTACATAGAGCTCGCGGTTACACATAAGTTGAATTCCTCACCCCTGCTGTTCACCGAAGTCACGGGGGTCGGGTCCCCTTCATGACCCGCTTAACCCACCTAAGCCTCACTACTTGCCTACGACCACGTCCGTAAGTTTGCACCCTATTCTTGATCCAGTTACCTGCCCGATTACTTGACTAAACCCAGGTTTCTGAGAGAAAGAAGAGAAGGAAAAAAAGAAAGAGAGGGGGGGTTTTGCCCTTGCTCCTGCCCTCTCTATACTTATCTATTGGGAGGCTTTCATGCCTCTGTTGGTGTTGTGCTGTGCCTTGCCTCTCTTGAGGCTTGTAGGAAGGAAGAAGAGGCCTTTGCCCCTCTATTGAAGTTGATCCTCCCGAGCACTTAAGGCATTTGAAGGCCTTGTGCATTCGTCTGATATCTACTGGTGCCTTGGTTCTGTTGGGTTATTTCATATGGTTGACGTGGAATATTGGTTGATAATTACTGTTGATAAATTTGATATATTTGAGCTTAACATTGAAAGGGTTAATTGGTGATTCAAATCATCATTTTGACCCATTCTTTTTGTACTGTGATATTGAATATCATTTATATATCATTCTGCATTGTTCTGAATCAAGTTTTGATTATAATTGCTTATATTTATTGTGATTGGTGAGAATGAATTGCTATTATTTTCTCGCTGTATTCAATCTCAGACTCTTTTTGAATCTAAGTTACAAATTTAAATGATTGAGCGCATTTGTCCTATACTATGACATATTTATTAAACAACGACGAATTCGCTTAAACATTTTGGCGTTGTTGCCGGGGAGCAACGCCAGTTCAGTTTCACTTATTACAATTCCTGATTCGATCCTAACTTGGTTTATCTGATTTGTTGTGGCTGTGAGAGGTACACAAGAGAAGATCAACCACACGATAGCCACTCTAGGGGCAGGTAATCTCATTTCCATCTTCTTAAACCCCTATTGCTGGAAAGTGCTAAAAAAGGAAATCAATTAGAATCAACTCGCATTCCATATTTGGAATTAATCACCTTGAGTTGCCTGATTTGATTTAGACAATCCCAATCCAGATTTATGTATCTACTAGGGACTTAAGGTACCTAGGGCTACTCACCTTCTTGATTGAGCCCTAGGTGCCAAATTTGGAAGAAATTGATTGGACCAGAAAGAGCCAAATTAGGGTTTTCATCTTAGGTTGAGAAACACATTTCCCTGAAATAACAAGAATTGACTTTCCTGCATTATGTGCCACCTAAACCCTTGCTTGAATTGATCTAATCAAGGAGACCCTAAAATCAAACTCTAATCATCCACTTGAATCTTAAATTTGGGACTTAATAACCTCAAGGCAGGTCAGGTGAAGTTGATCCACCTTGTGGGTCAACTAATCTTCAAATTAGGCCACCAAGCACAAATCAACTCTAAAGTTCAAGTGGAATTCTAAGCACATCAATTCAAATTTAAAAATTTGGTAGACTTAAGAGGTCAAGTCACTCATTCCAGTCTATTTGGTTTCGCGGTGATAAGGAAGGTCGGGTGGGGGAATCCTCGTAACCCGTGGGGACGCTCTACTGTGTAGGGGTCTTTGTGGGACTCTCCCTTCCTGGCTACCCAATTACTTCTCAGGTGAGCGACTTTCTAATCAAGAGGTAACATCCACCTTGAACCTCCTTAGTCATCTAAGCATATTTGGGTGCCTTGATTGGGTCCATCAAACATTCTATCCCTCATCTACTCTGCTAATGCATGTTCGGGAGGAGGTCCTTAAGACCACACTTGAGACCTCCTTTAGATACTCATTCTCGTCAAGGCTAAGCCTCGATTGACTTGTTTGTGCGACTTTCCAACCAGATCAATATCTCTTCTGATTCATCTGAGCTTAGATCTCCTTCATCTTCATCCATGGAACACCTAGCAGAAGAAGAACCCAATTTCCAAGATCAGCTACAGCATCTCAATGATCTATTCCATGCATACATCAATCCACCACCGCGGCCACAGATGTGAGATCATTACAATCCTGCTGTGGTGGAGATCGAACCTAGAGTACAAATCCTTGTTGGAGGACCTGATGTTGAACTCAAGCTAAATATGATTCATGCTATTCCTAAATTTCATGGCTCAAATTTCAAAGATCCCTTCCAACACATCAAGCAGCTAAAACATTTGGCCTAGACCTTCGGGCCTGCTATACAAAATTGAGATATCCTGCTTATGAAGATGTTCTCCTTCTCACTCATGGGTAAAGCTGTCGATTGGTTCCAGACTCTAAATCATCCAATCAACACCTAGGGGGAACTACAAAATGAATTCTTATAGAATTTTTCCCCTGTTAGTCGGACGAATGCTTTAAGGCACCAGACCACACACTTTACACAGAATCCAAGAGAACCACTTCATGAGGCATGGGATCGCTATCTAAATCTCATGCGAAGATGCCCCCATCATGGAGTTTCTAAGTGGGAACAAGTCCAGTCTTTTTACCATGGGCTCCGTGACGAGATCAAGCTATTTGTCAATGCAATCTGTTGTGGGAGCATCATGGGTTAGCATGAAGATACTGTTTGGGAGATTCTCAAGAATATGTGCGAGAACTCTATAAACAGTGAATCTATGGGTATGTTCAATCGGACGACTATCCGAGCATTAACAAACACGTGGGGGGCACACAAGACTCAGGGCCTGTCTACATCCGTCGATTTGGAACTGATGGCCAGTCGCCTGGACAAGGTCGCTATTATTAAGAAGGTGGATGAATTGGCTTGACATCTACAAAGAACCACCTCAGCACAACAGAGCACGTATGTGCAATTGCCCGCTGGTAGGGAGGTTGTGCATAACATTTATCACCACTCTCATCAGGGGATGGTCTCCTATCCACCCGTCTGATCCTGGTTTCAGAAGAAACTCCAAACCAACCTACTCTAGTTGGGGGAACTCTAAACCCTCGTATATTCTGACTTCTTTGGGGTTTCTTAGACCTACGAGGACCTCAACGCCATTCAGAATGATCCATTCTCTAACACTTATAACCCTGGATGGTGAAATCATCCCAATTTTGTGTGGTCTGGGACTAATCAAAATCTGAGATCTCAATTCCAGCCTGGACCACAAGCTCCACGCCTTTACCAGCCTGCTCAACCTAGGCCCAATCCAAACTATCAATCCAGGCCATCAAGAGAAGATCAAATGTCTCTCATTCTACAAACCCTACTTGACATTCAGAAATCTAATCTAGCTATGCAGAAACAACACAAGGACAAGATCACAGAGGTTTGAAATCAACTCGCACAGATGGAGAACTCTTGCCAACCTGGTGCACTTCCATCACAACCTTTGCCGAATCCAAATAACGTGCCAAACCAGTGGTGTGTTATGAACCCCTATCAGGGCTAAGCTCACTTTGTTTACCAAGCCCCCTCTGCTCCATCACCTGACAGGATGGAGGCTTCAACATCATACTCGAGATATCAGCAACAATCACCACTCCTACTAAATCCTAACTAGAGCTAGGCGGGACTTAATTCTGTTACCACCCGTAGTGGCAAGACAACCTAGAATCTACCTTATCCAAGCCACTCCCAGCCTGGTAGTTCAGAGCCTAACACTAGGATGGTTGTCTAGGATACCCTTATCCCAGATCCAAAACTTAAAACTATCCTAGAGGAACTTAGAGAAGTTCCATTTCCTGAGGCCTTAACCAAAGGAAAGAAGAAATCTAAACTCGTGGCACTTGAGGAAGATCTGGTCAAGCTCTTTGAGCAAGTCCAGATAAACATCCCCTTGATGGATGTGATGTGCCATGTATCGGCATACGCAAGATTTCTAAAGAATTTGTGTACACCTAAGAATAAGCAGCGAACTAAAGACGAGAGTCTGATCATATTGTTCGAGCAAGTCAGCTCGATCATTTTGAGCAAACTCCCGCAAAAAGCAAAAGATCCTGGCACCCCTTTGATCTCATGCAAAATTGGTGATCTAGAGTTTGATAGAGCATTATTGGATTTAGGAGCCTCCATAAATTTGATACCTACATCCCAACTAGACCATTTCGAGGAAACTGAGCTCAACCGATAGAGGTGACTTTGTAGTTAGCAGACCTATCAATCAAGTCACCTAGAGGAATTCTCGAGGATGTTCTGGTTCGAATTCATGATTTCTACTTCCCAGTGGACTTTATCATATTAGACATGGAGACTCTTGAAAATCTAAAGAACACACCAATCATCTTAGGGAGACCATTCCTAGCCACGGCTAGGGCTAATATCAATTGAGAAGAGGGCCAGATCGAGTTAAAATTCAGGAACCAGACATTAAAGATTGATATCTTTAAGGCCCAGAAAGGAATAAATTGTGGGTAATTGAGGAAGTATGTGACATTAGTTCTATGGTTGAGGACCCACTAGCAGAGGAAGATTCAATTATTCCTGATCCTCAACCATAAGAAAATCCCGACCCACAATTAGAGGAGCCCAGAACTGACCTAGATTCACTGTTAGCTCCCACCTTATCTTCTGAAGCCAATCCCGAACCCCCATCTGCTGCTAATAACCTGGTTATGGAGTTGAAACCCCTCCTAGATCATCTGAAGTATGTATTCTTAGGTTCTAATCAAACATTTCCTGTGATTATCAATTCCTGACTCACATCTAATGAAGAAACAAAACTGATTTCTGTCCTCCATCAGTATCAGAGAGACATGGGATGGACTCTCGATGACCTGACTGGTATTAATCCCTCCTATTGCATACACTGTATCTACATAGAAGAGGGCTCACAACCATCTCGAGAAATGCAGAGACGACTCAATCTGAATCTACAGGAGGTCGTGAAGAAAGAGATCATCAAATGGTTAAATGCTGGTATCATCTAACCAATCTCTGACAACCGCTGGGTGAGCTCGATCCAGGTTGTACCTAAGAAGGCAGGGCTCACCGTTATAACAACAGAATCTGAAGAAACCATCCTGACTCGCATTGCAAATTTGTAGAGCCTGCATTGATTATCGAAGGCTAAATGCCTCCATGAAGAAAGATTATTTCCCACTGTCATTTATTGATTAGATACTCGAGAAATTAGCAGAAAATCGATTCTTCTATTTTTTGGATGGTTACTTTGGATATAATTAGGTGGCAATTCATCCAGAGGATCAGGAAAAGACCACCTTTACCTGCCCCTGTGGTACATACGCATTCCGTAGGATGCCTTTTGGGCTATGCAATGCACCGCCACATTTCAGCGATGCATGCTAGCCATATTCTTTGACATGGTAGGTAAATACCTTGAAGTATTCATTGACGACTTCTCGATATTTGGTGAGTCTATTGATGAATGCCTCCTACATCTGGTCCAAATCCTCAAGAGATGCATTGAAGTGAACTTGGTTCTCTCCTGGGAAAAGAGCCACTTCATGGTTCCTGAAGGCATCGTTCTGGGACACCTTGTTTCTGAGAGAGGTATCCAGGTCGATAGAGCTAAGGTGAATTTAATTTCCAAGCTACCCGTACCTAACTCGGTCAAAGATATCAAATCATTCTTGGGGCATGTGGGATTTTATCGTCGATTCATACTTGATTTTTCTAAGATCGCATGCCCCTTGACGAACCTTCTCTCAAAGGACACACCTTTTGAGGTGACGAGTGAGTGCATTCATGCATTTGAGAACCTGCGTGACTGAGTCACCCAAGCACTGATCCTGTAATCCCTTAACCGGTCTCAACCCTTTGAGATTATGTGTGATGCGTCTAATTACGTGGTAGGAGCAATGCTAGGTTAGAAAATCAATGGGAAACCAGTGGTCATATATTACGCTAGCAATACATTGGACGAGGCTCAGTGTAATTACACTGTTACGAAGAAAGAGCTGCTGGCTGTAGCATTTGGCCTGGAGAAATTCAGGTCTTACCTCTTGTGATCCCTCATCATCATTTACTCGGATCACACCGTAGTGAGACACTTACTCATGAAGAAGGATGCCAAGCCTATATTAATCCGCTGGATCTTGCTATTGCAAGAATTTGATCTTGAAATTTGTGACAAGGTGGGAAAGCAGAATGTGCTAGCTGACCACTTATCTCGTCTTCCTTCTTCACTTATTGATACTTCTGGATCTATCACAGAGCACTTTCCTGATGAGCGCCTCCTAACAATCGAAACAGAACTTCCATGGCATGCTAATATGGTAAATTATTTGGCATCGCATCAGATTTCGTCTGATTGGTGAAAAGCCAAGAAAGACAAATTACTTTCAGATGCCAAATACTTTGTTTGGGAAGATCTGTATCTATTTTGCATCGGTGCTAATCAAATCATCAGAAGATGTGTTCCGGAATTTGAGTTCAATGGAATTCTATCCTTTTGTCACAACTAAGTCTGTGGTAGTCACTTTTCTAGACACAAAACCTCCGCAAAAGTTCTTAAGTGTGGATTTTATTGGCCCACGATTTTTAAAGATGCACACAACTACTGTAAGGTATGCACTCGTTGCCAGACCTTGAGCAACATGAGCTGGCATGACATAATGCCTTTACAGCCGATTCTTGTGTGCTAAATTTTTGACATCTGGGGAATTGACGTTATAAGCTCCTTCCCAAAATTTGATGGTTTCGAATACATTCTCTTAGCCGTGGACAATGTGTCCAAATGGATTGAAGCCATCCCAACCTGAACTAATGATCATAAGGTTGTGATTAAATTCATTCATTAGCACATCTTCTCTCAGTTCGGTATTCCACGGGCCATCATCTCTGATGGAGGGACCCACTTCATGAATGTGCACTTCCAATCCCTAATGAAAAAGTACCGGGTGTTGCATCGTATCTCGTCTCCTTATCCCCCCTAGAGTAATGGATTGGCTGAATTGTTGAATAGGGAGATTAAGAAGATCCTTCAGGTCACTATCCAGCCTGACAGGAAAGATTGATTTGCCTGCCATCTGGAAGCCTTGTGGGCCTATAAGACCACCCATAAGATCCAGTTAAGCATGTCTCCCTTTAGACTCGTGTACTGGAAGACATGTCACCTCCTCGTAGAAATGAAGCATAAAGCCTACTGGGCAGTACGGAAGTGTAATCTAGATCTTGTAAAGGCTGGAATACACTGCCGATTGCAGTTGAGCGAGATCGAGCAGTTACACAATAATGCGTACGAGAACTCGCGAATCTAGAAAGAGCAGGTGAAAGCCTTTCATGACAAGCACATATCGTGAAAATCCTTCCATCCTGGTAAGAAAGTGTACTCTTTGATGCCAAACTCAAGCTCTTCCTAAGCAAACTCAGATCTAAATGGATTGGGCCATTTCTAGTAAGACAAGTATTCGGAAATGGAGCTATCGAACTAAGTGAACTTAGCCTTGATTCTGAACCTTTTGTCATGAACAGTCAGAGACTTAAACCGTTCATCGAACTTACTGACTCAAACTTGGCTGTAGTATCTTTTGATCTCTATTCTCTTTGAGTTTCATTGCTCCCAGCTGATGGTGTTAAACTTAGCGCTTAATGGGAGGTGACCCGTCATCTTTTGAAAAACTCGAAACCTTCCTGACATATCTTTTTGCTGAATTCATAGTGCACTTTAGGGTTCGTCATTAGAATAGCCGATCCACCTTTGGTACTTGTATCAAAGCTTAAAATCATTTGCAACAGTCATAACGACCCGTTCACCACCCACCTGTTCTAATGTATGATCTGAATTGAACTCAAACCCACCTAATTTACAATGGGGACATTGCAAATCGTAGGCATTGGGGTATTAAAGTGCAAAACGCTGTGAAATAAATGCATGGAAAGGTTTCATAAAAAAAAAAAGAGAGGAAAGGAGAGGTCATTTTGAGTTGAATGAAAAAAAGAGGGAAGAAAAAGAAAAGAAAGAAGAAAAAGAAGTAAACAAAAAGAAAAGAAAATGAATTAGCCCCTTAAAATTGAATATGGAACCTACCTAACTTTTAGGTTGGATTGAATGATGAATTAAGACCTAGAAGGCTAAAACATAGGGAATTAGTGGTGGATATCGACCTTAGGCCTTTTGGATTTGTTTTAGGGTTTAACCACTCAAGTATTTGTTAAGATCCGGATTAATCCTCAAGTGGTTGAGGAAAGTGTGAAGCTGATGTATTAGGTTTAAGGCTTAAGGATTATTCGGCCCCATTGCCTTCTCTTTGGTTTGCTGGACTTGTTAACCTAAGCACCCAAAATCACACACTTAGTCTAGTTCAGTGTGCTTAACAAAGTAAAATCTGCCAAAAAGTGTTCTGTTCTAAAAAGTCATCTCGAAGATCTAGCTTAGGAGCAGCTCGACAACACAAGTTGATTGGATGAGTTCCCGGTATGGAGAGGTTGGAAATTCCCCCAAAGATGTGTAATAACATATCACCTCCTCGGTGCTTGTCTCCTAGGATATCTATATATCCTACTAGGGGCATGTAAGCACCTTGTGCTTGTTCAGGTGTCATGGGTGGGATTATCCCGAAATGTCAATTGCCAGGGGTTGAATTTAGCTACAGAATGCCATGGGCGTCACTAACCCGAAGTGTTGAAATCCAAGGTTCTGATGGTTGCCATGGCCGGTGCTATCTTGAAGCATCGATTGCCAGGGACCCTTCAAGGATTGATGGTGGGGATAAGGAATTCGATACAAATTGTGTTTAGGGCCAATTCAAGGCTAGATTTAGGGAAAAGTAAAAAGAAAAGAGAGAAAACGCTCCAAATGAAAATCCTTCACTATCTCTTTCTTACAAAAAATGCGCTGGCAAACTGAAGCTGGACCTATTACATCTATGCACGGGTGCTTTAACCGCTGGGGTCAACGAACCTCTAGGCAGTTTTTGTGGGCCTTAGAAACCTTCACAGCAGACTTAGGCTGAAGCTGGTTAGGTCTGGATCTTGGTTGGTAATTGAGTACCATTAGGCCTATTGTTGGTGTTCTAATCTAATTTCTAAAGATGCAGCTTAGCAAGGCACTTTGACGGTTACATCCGACCTAGAGACCTAGTTTGATCCAGAGGATATTTGCTAAGGGACTAGCAAAAGCTAGGCATGGGGGTATGATGGGAACACCATCATGAGCCCTAACTAGCCCATTTTAGTCAGGAATAAAAGATACAAGCTCCTACATATTCATTTGAGGGTTATATCTCCACCATATTGTGTTTTGAGAAGAGAATAAGAAACCAGGGTTAATTATGTAATTTAAAAAACATATTGTGAACACAGAATAACTAAGGGGTTGGCTAGGGGTGAATTAAAGGTTGAAAGAGCATTAAAATCAAATAAGTGGGTTCATGCAAACAAAAATGGGTTTTCGTGCATTTTAAGAATTAATGGTAACCTGAAACCCTAATTTCTGACCCACTTAAATAATAGAGGTTCTGGTTAGGATAAAATTAATCTAAACCTTCTAAAATTCATATAAAAATATTCCATAAGATTTGGTATCCTTGGTTTGACCATCTGAACCTATTTTGACCTAAATAGAGTCTCAGACGGTAAGTTACCCTAATTTAGCTTCCTACCCAAATTATCGAGTTAAACTTGGTTAAAACCAAAATCCAACTTCACCATCAGATTCCTTGGGTCAAAATTAGGTTTATGTTAAAATTTGGGCCCAATCAGAGTTCATCTTGACTTAGTTTGCATTTCATTCCAAACTGACTCTTTCTATCTCACACAAGCCCCTAGCTTTTAAAATTCTTACAAATAGGTCCCTAGGTTTACTGTCATCTTCACGTTTAGGTACCTACTGCCATGGCCGTGTGAACGCATCTTTCCACCGACCTTTAATCAAGGAGTTTTCCCTGATTTCATGCCCAATCTCTTCCAAAATTGGAAGGGGAACTGTTGAGAAGATCCTCTTCAATTTGAGCTGCATCTTGGGCTCTGATTCTTGCCCAAAACCTAATGCGAATGGGTTGAACACAAGAGTTTCCTATTTTGCGAAAGTCTCGAGCTTCCAAGATTGGATTCCAAGCATGGAATGCTTCCCTGAGCTCTATAAAAGCATCCCCTATGCACGGTTGTTCTCCTTAGCTTGGTTTGGGTTGGAAATCTCCCTTCTTCCTCTCTCTCCGACCTAATTCTCCGCAAGCTCCAATAGGCTCCTCTGCCTACCCTCTTCGTTGACCGCCACAGACCATAGTCGGTCGGTTCTTCCTCCTCAAGTTCTTCCACGCCTTGAAATACCAGCGGGCGCCTTATCCCTCATCTTCCTCACCACTACTCCCCCACCGGAGGCTCTTGCTTCTCCGGCACCGGCCATACCACAACGGGTGCCATCCCCATCCTTTTGTCTGTTATCTTAGGTTAATTAGGTTCCCCTCTCCTTCTACTTTCTTTTCATCTCCTTTATCCTTCAATTCAACCACCGACGTTGCCGTTCGCCTTCCATCTTCCCTACGATCGAGCTCCAGCAAGGCTTCCACACCTCCACAAGCCACCAAACACTCCACAACCAGTCTCAAAAGTTCTGCCTCACCCTCACAAACAAAACCCCTCAAGAAATTGAGGGGATTGTCCATCCAAATGGTCCACTCAACTCACAACCGTTTGCACTGACATCTCGAGGTCATTAGACCTCCTTATGCACACGCATGCCACACTGCACCCACCACCGCACTCGCCTTTCCACGGCAATCCTTCTGACCCTGTTTGACTTGGCTGCAAGGCTGTGTTCGTGTTTTCAAGTACCTTGTTGGACCTCCACCACCACCCCAACTCCTTCAACTACGCCTTCAGTACTCTGGCCATGAGAGCTCTAGGTTTCACTCCTAGACCCTACGACCAAGTCCTAGGAAGATACCCAAGTGCTCAATTGCACGCCACAGGCTCACCTTCGACCTCAATTGGAATCCCCTTCATCTACTGCTTTGCTGAGATGAAGGTGGGATGAATAGTCCCATATCGTCGTACACAAAGCCCGCAGTTACACATAAGTTGAATTCCTCATCCCTGCTGTTCATCGAAGTCACGGGGGTTAGGTCCCCTTCACCCTCACAACCTGCTTAACCCGCCTAAGCCTCACTACTCGCCTGTGACCACTCCCGCAGGCCTGCACCCTATTCTGGAACCGGTTACCAGCTCGATTACTCGGCAAAACCAGGGTTTCTGAGAGAAAGAAGAGAAGGAAAGAAAGAAAGAGAGGGGTGGTTTTTTCCCTTGCTCCTACCCTCTCTATACTTAGCTGCTAGGAGGCTTTCGTGCCCTTATTGGTGTTGTACTGTGCCTTCCCTCTCTTGAGGCTTGAGGGAAGGAAGAAGAGGACTTTGCCTCTCTGTTAAATCTGATCCTCCTAAGCACTTAAGGCGTCTAAAGGCCATGCGCATTCGTCTGATATCTGCTGGTGCCTTGGTTTTGTTGGGTTATTTGATCTGGTTGATGTGGAATATTGGTTGGTGCCTTGGTTCTGTTGGGTTATTTGATCTGGTTGATGTGGAATATTGGTTGATAATTAATGTTGATAAATTTGATATATTTGAGCTTAACATTCAAAGGGTTAATTGGTGATTCAAATCACCATTTTAACCCATTCTTTTTGCATTGTGATACTAAATATCATTTATATATCATTCTGAGTTGTTCTAAATCAGGTTTTGATTACCTATATTTATTGTGATTTGTGAGATTGAATTGCTATTATTTTCTCCTTGTGTTCAACCTCGGACACTTTCTAAATCTGAGTTACAAATTTAAATGATTTGAGCGCATTTGTCCCATACTACGACACATTTCTTAAACAACGATGAATTCACTTAAACAACTGCGCCTTCCCTTCTTCCTCCTCATCCTCCTCCATTGCCACTGCCCATTCCCCTTCTCCTCCATTGCCCCTTCCCTCCTCCTCCTCCCTGCCCTTCTTCTGCTGCCTACTCCTGCTCCTACTCCCAACTGCCATCCCCCATCCTCCTCTCCTCCCTACTGCCACCCTCCTTAGCCTCCTCCACTTGCCCCCTCCCTCATCTCCTTCTCCTACTGCCACCCTCCTCCTCATCCCCTTCTCATCTTCCTTTCCTTGTATCAAATTAATTACTTAAGTTATTAATAACATAATGGTTTATACTTTTCAAAAAAACATAATGATTTATTATTTAATTTATTGTGCACTATTGAATTTACAGATTGTTGGTGATGGTCACCCTCAGAGGCTATAGTATATCGGAGGTATAATTTCATTTTTTATAATTTATTTTTATGATATTTTAGGACTATATTAGATGTGGGGTGTACCCACATATTGTCACTTTTTGGAATGTATGGCGGGGTGTGCCCACTTTTATGCACTTTATGTTTTTGTGTGATGCATTGTTATTGTAAGGTGTGCCCACTTTTATTATGTGTGTTATTTTGATATGCAGGTTTATGAAAAAAAATAAAATTTAAGGGGAAACTATGTCAAAATTTTTAAAATTCTTTAATGTTCAATGTATTGGTTAGTTGGGGATTTAGGGTTAGGTTGGGCTTTGGTTAGGTTATGTTAGGATTTGGGTAGGATGATGGTTAGGTTTGGGATGGAGATAGGATGGTTTAACATGGTTACGTTATGGTTGGGATGGTTAAGACTTACGGTTGGGGTTTGAGTTGGATGATGATTGATTTGTGTCGGGTTGGGTTTAATATATGTTGTTTAGGTTTGGTAATGGGTTGGGTATAGGGTTAGGGTGGTTGGGTTGGGATAGGGTTTAGGGATTGAGTTGGGCTAGGGTTGGGGTGGCTGGGTTGGTCTAGGGTTTAGGAATTGAGTTGGGCTTTATGCTAATCTAGTGCTCTTACTAGAGATTGTTGGAGGAAATATGATGATGTTGGGCTGTTGGATTTAGTCTCATATAGTCTGAAAAATTTGACAATATATTAGGAGCTTGTATGTTCTAATTAGGAATTTAGGATGCACAATTTCTTGTTGATTTGAATACCTTGATTTATATTCTAGTTCATTTAGTTGTTGTGTTCGTAGTTGATTGCATTTGTAGGCATTTAATTGGTAGAACATCATCTCTATTAATTTGTGATTTGAATATATCTTTCTCAGTGAGATCAAATTGGTTCATTTGTTATTTGCCTATTTTTTGTAGTAAAACTAAATTGTGCATATTACAACAATGTGAGTATTCAATAAAGGAGGCGATCTTAACAAGGAGTAAATAGCATTTTTGTACATTTCTTTTTAGCATTCAATAAAAATAATTTTATTTCTTATCAGATGATTGCTTATGTTTATGTCAATTTCTTTGTAATTATGAGTATTATTTTAGATACACACTTTCTAAAAAAAATATATGTACGTGTGGCAAAACATTAAGTATTCTAACCCCTAGGATAAAAGTCCTCCAAGTCAAATTGTGTCCAAATTACTCGCCAATTGAGACTTGTGATGATCTTAAATGGACAAAGAAGGTCTTTAAAGATTTGATCACAACTTAATTTTTCTCATTGCATGTAACCTTGTGCAGTGAAATTTCAGTTGCTTCTTCCTGCTTTTCTTTGGTATACCAACTAATCTTATCTAGTTTCCTACGGTTCCCTTAATTGTGTGTTAAAGGAAATCTAGCTAAGGTTAGTATTGGGAGGTATACTGGAGAAGTGCGAGGAGATGCTGCTGAAATTTCACAACACTAATGTTACGTGTAATGAGCAAACCTAAGTTGTGATCAAATCTTTGAGAATGGGCGATAAAGTGAAAATCTTAATCAAGATACACATCATTCAGTCTTTTCCTTTCCTAATAAGTGATTTGTTTACATTAAATTTTAAGTTACAATTGATAAATCTTGGATTGGATTGTGGGGTTCAGATTAGACCAGATATAAGGATGGAGTAATTTCATTCCTGGATTGGGCCTTTGATGATGATAGGAAGATATTTAGGCGAGGTGGTCAACTTGATAATATATTTTGCCCATGTAGAAGATATTTGAATGGTTTCTTACATGATCGTAATACTATGCTCGAGCACTTGATTTGTAATGGGTGGTGGCAGCATTACACTACTTGGGTAGCTCATGGAGAGGAGTTGACTAAGAAAGTCATAAACAATGAGAACGTTGTTGACGAAGAGATCGACGAGAAAATTACTAATATTGGAGGTAAAGAAATATAAGAAATGTTGAACGAGATGAGAGCAAGAGAGGATATAAATACAGATGAGGAGGATCCGTTCAGTTGTGATCCATTCTATGATGTTGTTAAGGTGGCTGAGGATCCTTTTGCTCCCGGTGTTACGAAAATGTCAAAGTTATTTTTGTTGATGTTTCAACTAAAGGTTATGAATAGAGCTAATGCTAAATTTATATCAAAGTTGAAGATGTTTGTTGAGGATCCAAACTTTTTTCATTAATGATTTATATATTAATGATTTTCAACTGTATTAATTATTGCATTTTATACTTGTTACAGATGAAGCTTTTTAAGAAAAAATCCAAAAGAAAGGGTCCTCCTAAGACACAGCCATCCACCCAGCCCAATTCTTCTCCTCAGGCTTAGCCACCCCCCCAACAGCAGGTTCGGCCACCCCCCCGGCACCAGGCTCCCCCGCAGTCACATTTCGTATGACCTGGGGAAAGGGGAGGAGATTACTCAAACCTTGCTAAAGCGAGTAGAGGATGATCCAAATTATGGAGCATCAAATGAGGAGGAAGGGGAGGAGGTAGGAGAGGAGGGAGAGGAGGAAGGGGAGGAGGCGAGGGATGAGATGGCGGGAGTATGTCTCCAGTTCATGTGGACCCCTTAGCGGCAAACACAAGTTTTGGTAAAAACTCATCTACCTTTAAGTCATAAATTACTTATATATTTTAAAGTTTATTATAACTTTAGAAATATATAATGAATATGATTAATGTTTACGCTGGTAAAGTAAGAAGAGGATGGGGGAAGACAAAAAATCTAGACCTCCAGCATGTCCTCGAGGGCCTGAGAATAACGATCAGGCTTAGAACCACAGGGGAGGCGGAGAATTACTCGGGCTTCATCAGTCGAGTGGGCACAATTGTTACGTCCATTGTGCTCATTTGCTACTTCAACTAGAGGAAGGTGCCCGCAGAGCTTAAGAGGCAGTTCCTCCGTTAGTTGGAGGTAATTTCATTTATCAAAGTTATTTCTTTTATAACTTTATCTTAAAATTATTATAAAGTAAGATTGACATATTTTTCTTTAAAATTAATGTAGGCAAATTACGATTGGGGTGACGACCCCAATGCTTCCCAATATATCTTTAAGCACGCTGCCAAAATCCACAAAGGTTGGAGGATGGAGAGCAAGAGACATGTAATATTTTTTAAACATCTACATTTTTATTATATACATAATTTCATATATTATTTCTAACAATTTATATTTGGTATTTAGTTTTTCTTGAACTGCAGTTCACCTAAGGAGGCAATGGAGAATTATCCTCCTGATGTCATGCCTGACGATTGGAAGAAGGCATGCGAGCATTGGCTGGATTTGAAGACAGAGGTTAGTAAATGATTAAAAATTATTTTATTAATTTCATATATATTAAATTCATAAAAAATATTATTGTATATGTCTATAGGAGCAATAAAAAAGAGGCTAATAGGGCTAACGCTCCACCATAGACCCATTGTTTGAGTCGAAAGAGCATTGAGACAGTCAGGAGCCGTTATGTAAGTGTTGAAACTACTTTTCAGTTGAATATTACTTAATTTTAAAGTTATCTTAAGATAATTGTATTGTTTTTATATTTTCAATACACTACACATGATGGGATGGAAATGAGTAGTATGGATATCTGTAAGGTCACCCACAATAAGGCTGTAGCTGAGGGTACTTGTTAGTGGATTCATGAGTCATACCAGGAGAAACATGCAAGTTTCCTAAACTCAAAGAATTCATAACTTTGTATATATATTATAATAATATTTTTTAATACATTTAGGAGCAAATGATACACTTTGTACATCCCCAGCTGATGAGACCTCCAACAGCATCCAGCAGCCTTTGGATCCAAAGGAGGCATTTAGAAGAGTGATGCCACCGGAACACGGTGGTTTCATTTGTAGTGCAGGGAGGGCACACACGTTATCCACCTAGTATGGTAGGAAAGGTGACATCTCATCTAGTGTCGTCGATCATTTGCATCAAAAGATCGACACACTACAGAGACGAGAGGAGGAGAGGGAGAAGAGAGAGGTAGAGATGAAGAATAAGATGAATGTCATTGATGATAAGCTTCAGACACTTCTAACCCTTCTTCTGAAGAAGGGTCAGTCAGAGCATCTGCCTTCATTAGATCTTAGCATCTACAGATGAGACGACAACGACGAATCCATGGGTGGTGCAGGTGGAGTTGGTGCCATCGGGGTAGCTGCATTTTGATTTTTATTTATTTTCTTTTGTTATGTTTTTCATGTTACCTTTTTTATGTAAATATTTCATTTTTAAACTTTTTATGTACTAGACTTTCTCTTCATTTTCATTAGTTATTTTTCTTAAAAGCAAGTCTTTTAAGTATGTTTAGTAGGTAATTTCCATCTTTTCGTAATTATTTTTATTAAAAACCCATACATTTGCCGTCGCTTATTTGAATAAGCAACGACATAGATGCGATGCTAAACATAGTTTTCCCATCACTTATCCTAATAAGCGACAGCATATAAAGTTCGAGAGAATCACAATTTCTCTTTTATGTCGTTGCTTATTAGGATAAGTGATGCCAAAATTATGTTTAGCACCACATCTATGCCGTTGCTTATTCAAATAGGCAATGGCAAAACTATTTTTGCAATCACCTGTATGTCATCACTTTTATGAAAAGTGATGGCAAAAATATTTTTGCCATTGCTTATGACATAACCGACAACAAATACAATTACCGTCGATTTTGAAACGACGTCGAAATATCCAATCCGTCCGATGGTCAAGCATTATTTTGATGTCAGATGTGCCCTCTAACTGATGGCAAAATGAAATAGTGACGATAATAACGGCGTTGATTAGTATTGTTGGTTATTTCGATTTTGCCGTGGGTTTCCAACTGACGACAAAAGTAAAGTATGTTGTAGTGGTCCCTTGGGAGGAGACTTTAAAACTCAACTTCTGCAATACTACAACTCTGATCTTAAAAATTCAGCAATTGCCAGTTAACTTTGGAGGTGGGGGGATAATAAAAATTATGCACCACCAATCCTTCGACCTACTGGAAAGGGACTTAATTGGGAAACATATATGCACCCACCTTTTATCTCGATCAATCGATTTCAAATCAACACAATTTCCAATCAGATCAGATTTGTATGGCTACTCAAATTTGATGGACTTGTTTCACAATTTACCCAAATTTATAGAAAATCATGAACTGCACATTAACATTGCAACAAGCTCTATGCAACAAAGTAAAAAGGAAGCTAGCTTATTCAGCAAAAGCTTGTTAAGCAAAATAAAACAACTTATAAGATATGAAACAAAGAAGAACACTTGTAAATAAGAACTTAGGAGAGGAGTTTTTCAAAAGAAAAAGATAGCACAAGAGACTACTTTGTGAAGAATTGATCCATAGGAACAAAATTGACTACAATCATAGGTAATAGAGCATATCGTGATGGCAAAAGCTTCAATTTGCAGTTGAAATTGGGATGGTAGTAGTGGAAATAGGGGTTTTATTCTTAGATTAAGAGATTTTATGAGATAATGGCGACTAGCAGGTGAATCATTTCTTTTTAGTTTATAAAGATATAGATATGCCATCGCTACACTTTTGTTGACCTGTTCATTGCTACATTTTAAAAAATAGGGGAATGTAATGACTTCTTCCCTTGGGAGGAGACTTTAAAAGTAGACTTGAATTGTGGAATACAATAGCTCTAATCTCAAAAATTTAGCAATTGCTAGTTAACCAAAATTATTTAGAGGTGGGGGACAATAAAAATTGTGCACCACTAGTCCTTGGTCCTACTTGAAAGTGACTTGATTGGGAAACATATATGCATCTTCCTTTTATCTTGATCAACCCATTCCTTATCAATACAATTTCCAATTAGATCATATTTTTATGGCTATTCAAACTTGATAAACTTGTTTCACAATTTACCCAAATTTATATAAAATCATGAACTACACATTAAAGTTACAACAAGCTCTATACAACAAAGTAATAGAGAAACTGACTTATCTAGCACAAACTTGTTAAGCAAAAATAAAACAACTTATAAGTTATGAAACGAAGAAGACTTGTAAATAAGAACTCAAGAGAGGCATTTAGATAACACAAGAAGTTTTCAAAAGAAAAAGATAACACCAGAGACTCCTTTGCAAGGAGTTGACTCAAAGGAGCAAAATCAACTACAATCATAAGTGCTACAATAGATAGTGATCATAAAAGCTTTACTTTTGCAGTTGAAATTGGGATGGTAACAGTGAATGTAGGTGCATAAGTAATTAGGTAGCACATTAGCCATTAATGATGGCTTTTATGATAACAAGCATATCAAGTAATTGAGATTAAAATTGGATCTTATGCATAGATATTGCGAGATTGATTTTCAGGTCGAAGCTCTCTTGATGAAATACAAAGCTAAGAAGAAGGAGGTGACCAAGTTTAGGTCTCTTTGTATTTAGGTATTGAGTTGTAATTTTATATTCTTTAAAATGTAAAGAAAACCCCAATTAGATTAGCATCAAATTACATTACTAGGGCACCACTTGCATAGATCATTAAAATTCATAACACTATAGCTAATTAAGTCAAAAATATGATAAAACTTATTCTTAGATGTTAGTGAATCATCCTAGAACCCCATAGGTTTAACAAAATTGATTTGGATAGTTAGAGGACTTTTTACAGTCCATCTAATGTTAGGTAGAAGTTACATAACATTAGGTAGTTGGTCTGAGGTAAATTTGGAAGATCCAAGAGGTAGTGAACTTTGCATTAAATTAAGCATCTAACGTTAGGTAGTTGACCTAACGTTAGACAAGATATACCTAACGTTAGGTAGGCCATTTTGAACTAAATTGAGCGACTCCAGGAGATAGCGAACTTAGCACCTAACTAAGTATCTAACATTAGATAGTTAAACTAACATTATATAACTTTTACCTAACATTAGTTAAAGCAATTTTTGATCAAACCCATTAGCCATTTGCAAATCAAATTAGGAAACATTTTACACATTAAAGAGGGGCCTTAGGCACACCAAAAGTAGTCCAAACACCCCTCTACATATATGATAGCATTTCCAACTCTTTGGTGGTTAAAGAACACCTCATAATACACTCTAAGGCTCATTCAAGCCCACATTTAGATAAAGCTTACATTTAGTGTCCATTGGAGGTGATTTGAGCTCTTGTTTTTGAAGGCCACCTTCCTTGGAGCTCAACCACCTCAACTCTCGACTTTGTCACGTTCATACAATCACTAAGGGAGTTCATTGTAGTCTCCTTGATAGCTATTTCATAAGAACTATTGCATATCCTTTTGGGGCTATCCATAGGAGCTAAATTCTATTTTATTTCAGTCTTATTCTATCATCTACTTGTAATTTGAGGACCTGGGTTGTGGGTTCCTCTCCTCTAGTGCATGTGGGGTTACTCTTGATTGGATTATCAAGATGGTTTGTAAAAGCGTTTGGTACCCCATAAGTACAGGTTAGTATTTCGAGTTTAACTTGGGGCAAAATCCTAGATTAGGAGATCTAGGTAGTGGTTTTTACCCGGATTTGGGTTTCCACTATACATGCTTGTGTTGTGGTTGGTGATATATTTGTGAATTGCTTGATTTTATTTTATATCTGCATTAATTTCAATTAGCATATTTGTACCGCCTAGAACTAATCACCCCCTTCTAGTGCTTTCATTTGGTATTAGAGCTTAGGTTGGTGTACTTTGGAGTAACTTCCTCGCATCGATGACAATGGCAGAATCGAGCAACATGAGGATCGAGGGATTGTTGACCCACCAACCTCCTTACTTTGATGGAAATGGCTACATGATGAATGCCAATTTATCATCATTTTTATACCCTAAAATAGATCTAACTCTTAGGATTTTAACTCCGCAAATGGGTTTTCGGGCTACATTTAGGCATTTACTTAGGATAGGCACGCATTGCATTTTATTGCCTTTTTGATACATTTACTTGAGTGTCAGGGATAGATAGAAAATCAGATCCGCATATCTTGGCACTCAGGAAGGCAGAAGATGAAGAAGAAGCTCATCTCATCTGGATCCCAACTTGATCCAGCTCATCGTAGCTGGATCCTAGCTTATTCTAGCTGGATCAACTCATCTTTAGCTCCATTCAGCTCATCTCAGCTGAATGGTAGCTCAAGCTAATTCACCTCAGCTAGATGGCAGCTCAAACTAGCTCAAGTTAGTTGACCCAAGCTCCATTGCAACTCCTCCAGGTCAGAGTTCACTGGAAGCTCAACCTGACTAGAACTAGCAACTGCCATCAACTAGCTAGACCTAGTCATCTGAAGATGACCTCAACCAGCTCAGGCCAACTCAAGTCCAACTCCCGGAGACTTAACTCAGCTCAACTTGGTTGAGCTAAGATACTTGACTTAAGTTAGCTACTCCAACTAGCTAGGTAATCTCTAGGAAGACCAAACCCAGCTCACCTTAGCGCATATCAACGGAAGTTAACTCATCTTAGCTTGGCTTAGCAACTAGCACAGAACTAGCAAGCTAAGCTAGTTAAGGCAGCTCCTTGCAATTCTCTTCAGCAACCACCAACTCCAGTGTAGCTCAAGACATCTCCCTTCAGCTCCTCACCTCATAAACCCTAGCTCCCTCTACAACTCTACCCTGCTCTCTACTAGATAAGCTAGCTCAGCTTAGCTAGCCACCTCCTTGGCATCCTTACATAACCCTAAAACCCACCTACCTAAGCTCCATCACACAACCCTACTTAGCTCCACCTAAGCTGCTCCTATGCCTACCTATTTTTGGCACCAACAAGAGACAACCCTTCACACCACCACCACCTCCAAAGGACACCATAAAGTTGGCGCCAACAAGCCTACAACTACCCCATCTTGACACCAACTTCTTCCCTCCAAAAACCCCTAAAATCCAACCCTACACATACCCCCTAAAGCCATCTTAACTCTCCACATAACCCTCCTTCTAGAACCTACATAGGTTGGCACCAAAATGGAGGCAACCTTCCATAATTGGCACCACTTTTAGGCACCCCTTAGCCACCATAACTACCTCCTAGAAACACTTAGGTTGGCACCAAATACCCTCCACTTTAGGATCCCTTAACTACCCACCAAACCTAATCCTAGCTCAACACCTATGCCCACGCCAACCGACCCCATCCTACTCTATATATATCCCACATAACCACCATCTTCTTATCATCTTCTCCCTTAGTTTTAGGTTCCACCCATAGCCATCTACATCTCACTCCAAGGAAGAAGATGAAGAGAAGAAGATCAAGGGGGCAACCTACTCGCCCCCTTGGTGGCTTCTTCCTCTCCTTCTCCCTTATGCCACTCTAAGAAGGAGATCTTCAACTTGAAGGGATGGCTAGGTAGAGGAGGAACCTTAAGGTGGTTAACACCCACCTTGAGGAGAGAGCTTAGAGGAGGACAACATCAAGAAGAAGCTAAGGAAACCCTTTTCAAGTGTGGGGCAACCACACTTGGAGCAAGGGCTCTCCAGAACTTCTACAAAGGATTCCCCTTCTTCTATCTTTATTTGATCTTGTATTAGCTAGTGCGTTTTCTCTTTTTCTTACAGAAGCATTCAGGTACTTGTCATCAACTTTGCTAGTAATACAAGTTTCCTTTGCCTTCAAAGTTCATGTTTCAATCTTGGTGTCTTTTTCTTATTCTTATAAGTGTAGTGCACACCACACTCTCCTCTTCTAATTACCCTAGGCACACTTTCCTAGGGTGAGCTTAGAAGAGAGGGTTTCATTCCTATCACTTAGGATTAGTTGATAGGCGTAGCATAATCATCATCTCGTATTCTATTTGCCCGATTATTTTGAAAAACCATAAAAACAACAAAAATCAAAATCATGAAAAGAAAAGTATGGATTTGAGAGGAGAGAGAGAGAGAATCAATTCCTCTGATTAACAATTTGGCCTCCTTGAATGACCCTAGATACTCACCCTATCTTGGAATATAAGTTGTAACCGTTGATTGCAAATTTATGCTTTGCAACGACATTTAAAACACGTATTTTACAAACAGCGTAAAATCTGCATCACTTTTTGACGTCGTTGCAAGGTAGGCACGATTTAATCACATCATTTATCTCTCTCTTGCTTACTTGATCTTCATTAAATTTTGTTTGTTTTGATTTGAAGTGTGAATCAGAAGCGAAAGTGGGATTTGGAGCACTTGGAGTGAGAGTTTCAAGTTTTTTTTCTTCCCGCATTCTTCAGGTTAGTATCCCAGGTCTTTTCTTATCAAAAATAAAAACAAAAATCTCTAAAAAATTCTTTAAATTATCAAAAAAATTAAAAACAAGAAAAATAATAAGGTTGGGGGAACTCTAAAATTTATTTTGTTGCTTGTTTGCCTCACTTTTCCACCACCTTTACCTTATTGGTGTCTGATTTTTGAAAATCCAAACTTTTTTTTTAATTTTCAAAAATCAAGTTCGGGCACTTAGGAGCTTCTTAAAATCTTAAAATTTCATCCAAGGAAGCCCCTTTGAGTTAGTAACCTTGAGTCCAATTTTCAAGAAATTTTGACGAATAGAAAAAATTAAACAATTCATAGACTGAACAGGGTCAGACCTTGTTTCCTTACATTTTCTTACTATTTGTGAATTTTAGAAATTTTTCTACTCATCATATTTGGACAAACTTTACATTGTTAGAAACCTTGAGAAATTATCTACATCATATAAAATTCTCAAAAATTTTTGAGGCCATTTGAGGTTTCTGCAGAATCAATTTTCCGAATCTATTAATTCTGACTCGTGACACTAATGAGAAGAAAAATTCCAAAAGAATATTAAACAATTTTCAAAAATCTCAAAAAATTACTTTTGGATTCCTTGTTTTATTTTACATCAAGTACTAGTGTTGTTTTCTTGTTTGGATCACTACTCTTAAAGATTTAAGAAAGAGATTCATATTTAGGAGCTGCATACATAAGATTCTTCACATTAGGATTTTAATTCTCTCTTAGTCACATCAAATTTTTTAAAAGGAATTGACCTCCACCAACGACAACTTGATTGATATTATTGTGTAGAACTTCAAAACCTTGTTTGAATCATTAATAAGAGAGAATCTTAAAAGACATTAAATCTTAATTAAGACCCTAAAACACCTCAACCACAAATTCTTATTTGCAAATCCTTTTGATTTGGCTTGGGCACCACTTCCCGCCCAATTCGCACACACATACCAAAAAAGGAAATAATCGGGCATTACCCTAATTAACTCCCATCACATTCTTTGTGCACTTTAAGCTCCTAGACCTAATTAAAATTTTATTGTAACTTGACCCCTAAGGTTTCATCAACTTAGACTTACTATCTAGGTTTTAGGTTTTCTTTAGTTGGTATCAATTCCTTCATCTATATCTGGTGTCAGGCAGATAAGTTGTGTCAAATGACTAGGCGTGAGTTTATACAAGCCTCCAATGATTTTTCTAGGACATGCTTGGGCCCAACCCTCTCCTTATTCAACCTAATCAGATTTATTGAGGGAATGATTATCTGCTATTGATTTTTTATTTCCTAGATAGACCAAGTCTTATGTTAATTTTTAGGGAGTCACATTTAAGTTAGGTCTAGAATTTTGTTGCTTGATTGCACACTTCTCTTATCTCTGCCTCCTTTCCTCCCCATTTCTTCCATTATATGCATAGGCGGCGGTCCCAAGCTCCATACTTGGAGGGACCACTTGATTTTGCCCCCTGCACAAAAAGAACTCTTTTCTTCATTCTCCTCTGCATTCTAAAAAATGGAAAACCAAAAAGATAAGTCCATTAATCCATCCACATCCACCTCTAATCCCACCTTCGACCCTTCCACCCAAAACACACAAACTAACCCCTCCATCTTTGACTTGCCCCTCCCTCATTTACCCAGCCTGGAACTACCTAATGCTGAAATGCCACAACAACAACAAGCCCCTTCGCCTAATCT
This sequence comes from Thalassia testudinum, assembly GCA_037157565.1. Lineage (NCBI taxonomy): Eukaryota > Viridiplantae > Streptophyta > Magnoliopsida > Alismatales > Hydrocharitaceae > Thalassia > Thalassia testudinum. The sequence goes on from JAZHRO010000067.1 coordinate 37,521,471, forward strand.
CTTTTCCATGATGGCTGAGCACCTGGCTTAGTTGCAAACTAATCAACAATAGTTGACTAGGAGTATAACAAACCTAGCCAACCAAGGGCAAAACCCGCCACCCCGTCAGTAGCCTATCATTCCTCTTAAGGATTTCTATGATCCTTCTCATTATGAGGACAGACAGGGGGTGGTAATTCCAGAAGAGGACTTCGAGATCAAACTGACCATTCTAAACCTAATTAAGCACTTCCATGGCCTTCCTAGGGAAGACCCATTTAGCCACCTTGAAGAGCTCACTCTCCTTGCACAAACAACTCATTCTTGAAATGTGCAAGAAGATCTTTGGCTAATGCGGCTATTCAATTATCTCTTAAGGAAAAGGTCGCATATTGGTTCAGAACCATCGATAGACCTATTACCACATGGCCTCAACTCAAAAGTGCTTTCCTAAACAAATTCTTTCCCATAGGTCATACTAATTCCTTGCAAAGATCTATTACGACCTGCTAACAAAAATCTAGTGAGACTCTACATGATGCTTGGGAACAGTTCCAAGATCTTTTGAGAAGTTGCCTGCACCACGAGATTCCCTTATGGTAGTGATGAGAACCTCATCATGAACCCTAACTAGCACAATTTAATCTAAATAAGTATGAAGAAGCTCCTACAAAACCTAAAGAGAGGCTTAACTCAAAGAATTCTGAGTTTAAGAATAAGGCAAATCATAAGGGGTAAAACTGTAATTTCACCAATGCAGTGTGCAAACAGGGTAATTAAGGTATAAACGAAGGTCAAATAAGCTTGATAAGGAGGGAAGTGGGATGATCTGATCTGAAAAGGGTTATAGCAACTTCTAGGAATTAAATGACATTCTGTAACCTTAAAACAAACCCACTTTAATTCACGAGGTTCGAAATAGGATAAAAATCAACTAAACCCTCTAAAATTCATGGAAAAATATTCCCTAGGGTTTAGAACCTTCAATTTGGCCTTTGCAACCTATTTTGACCTAAAATGAGAACCATGCCCAATTTATGACCTAATTTGGGTTTCTGTGCAAATTGACCAGTCAAACATGGTTCAACCTAAAATAAAATTTCACCATTAAAATCTTAGGTTCAAATTAGTCTGGTATAAAAATTTGGGCCTAAGAAAAGACCATCTTGACCGACTTTACAAATTGGTCCTCTTAAAATTACTTTTTGACCCTTATCTTTTGAAACCCTTGCAAATGGCCCCCTATCTTTCTCGTCGTTATTTGCAGAATGGTCCTCCCTGCCATTTCTGAGCAGCGCCATACCTCCGGCGACCTTGCGCGGAGGATGGCACCGCACAGGGCATGGCGCCTGTTCTCAGGAACAAACGGGAGGTTCCCTACGTCGTCCTCTGTCGCAGGGACCCTCCCATGACCCCTGCAACCGGCCATGCCTCTCGTGCGAACGCACGAAAGGCATGGGTGTTAATTTCCCGCCATCTCCAGCAAGCACGGCACGTCGCCTCCTCGGTCCCCTCTCCTCGCCAATGACTTTATAAGGAGCGACAGGGTCTGCCGTCTCCTTCAAGCTACTTCTAGCGGAGAAAAACCCTCGATTTTTTCTCTCCCCTCTCCGGTCAGAGTGCCCTAGCTTCCGGCGATCCTTCTTCCTCCTCCTCATCGCTCTGCTACCATACCTGCAGCAGAGCCTACTCTGCCCTGTCTTCCTACGCCAGGCCGCACCAGTTGGCGCCCTCAGATCTCCTCCTCGTCACCGATAACCCCCTCCTGGGCACCTTCGTCCCCAGCTCCGGCAGGCACGAGCCGGACGTCTTCCTCTCCCTCTTCGTTGACTAAGTAGGTAGGAATCTTCCCCTTACCCTCCTTTCACTTTTCCCTCATTCAATTAGCATTTCAAACCCCTCGACTGCCACTACCACCCCCATCTGCTTCACTTCCGACTGCCATCTCCGGCGAGGTCGCTCCACCTTCACAAGCCATCTCACCCCTCGCCGACAAGCCCAGAAGCTCCCCCTCACTCCACTCAAGCGTTTCCCCCACTCCATTCACCGCCCTTCACCTCCCGACCACCCCCTGAACACACCCACTTCCGCACATACAGTCTGCCCTAGACACACGGCCACAGGCGCTCTCGCGCCTCGCCGACCCTCGCACTGCCTTCGCCACACTCCGACGAGGCTCCCTGCGTTGTCTGATGTGGCCGTGAGGCCATCTTTGTGATTTCAGGTCTTCGCCCCCTCACTTCCATTGACGAGCTGCTGAAGCTTCTTCGCAGGCAGCTCCAGGACTCCTCCAGCCCAAGCGTGAGCTCCAGGAAATGCGGGGTGCTTCCGCGAATGCGCCCAGGTTCGCAATTGAGGTCGTGAGCCTTCGCTGCTGCCCTAATTGCCAGCGCCTTCTCGCCTGCGGCGCGCGGAGCAGAGGTGGGACTTTAGTCCTACCTCGTAAGTGTGTGGCCTCGCGCCCACACTTAAATTGAAAAAGTGACTTTAGCTGTTCGCCTTGATACACAGGGGTCAGGTCTCTCACCCATGCACGCAGCGCGCCACGGGCTTGCACCCGCCCTTGCCCGTGCTCATGCCCTGCGGGCCTGGGTCGAACCCGAACTCGACTACCCGACCAAGCACTCCTCGCCCACCACCGCACGTCGGTGGGCCTAGTCCCGAGCGCGTTACCTGATCTGTTACCCGCGAATGCTCTGAGAACGAACCTTTGAGAGAGAAATAGAGAGAGAGAGATGCGGGGAAGGGGTAGGGGTAGGTTTTGCACTGATAATTGTGTGTGCGCGCAGGGAAGAAGGAAGAAGCAGGCGAAGGAAGAAGAAGAAAGGAGGAGCGGCTGAAGACTTAGCCGCATTGAGCAGCTGCTGAAGAAGAAAGGAAGAGAGGAGCTGAAGGAAAAGAAGAAGAGTCGCACTGTAGCAGATGCATAGTTAAGCCGTTTGAGCATTGAGTCTGATGACAGAAGGTCAGCGGCCAGAGCAGAAGCAAGCAAAGAAAAAGAAGAAGAAAATCAAAGAGGAAGAAAGGAGAAAGACTTAGCAGCTGAAGAAGAAAAGAGAAGGCAGAAGTCTCTGCAGTCGTAAGGAAGAAGAGAAAGAAAGAAGAAAGAAGAGGGTCGGCTGAAGAAAGAGAAGAAACCAATCACTCACTCTCTCTCTCTTAATTTTTGTAAAACCTTATATTGTGAATTTGTAGGCTTCTAGAATTATAGTTTGCTCCCTGAGTTTGACCTCGGGAAACTTGTCATTCCGAGTAATAAATTATATTAAACTGGTAAATGTTCTTGTCATATACTCCAACGACTGTAATTACCATAGCGACAAAGGACCGCACCAGTTTTTGGCGCCGTTGCTGGGGAGCAACGGCTATTCTAGAAGCTATTAATTCACAATTTTTGAGTTTCTATTGATCTCTTCTCTTTTGTTGTGCAGGCACAGGAAATCAAGAGGATAACAAGCAGTTGCATAACAACCACACCTAGGACAGGTAATTTTCTATCCTTTCATTTTAACCCCTAAATTCTAAAGAGGAAGAAGAAGAAAGGAGGAGGACCGGCTAAAGACTTAGCCGCACTGAGCAGCTGCTGAAGAAGAAAGGAAGGAGAGGAGTTGAAGGAAAAGAAGAAGAGCCGCATTGTAGCAAATGCACAGTTAAGCCGTTTGAGCACCGAGTCAGACGACGGAAGGTCAGCGGCCAAAGCAGAAGCAAGCAAAGAAAAACAAGAAGAAAATCAGAGAGGAAGAAAGGAGAAAGACTTAGCAGCTGAAGAAGAAAAGAGAAGGCAGAAGTCTTTGTAGTCGCAAGGAAGAAGAGAAAGAAAGAAGAAAAAGAGAAGAAAATCAAAGATAAGAAAAAGAGGAACCAATCACTCTCACTCTCTCTCTCTCTCTCTCTCTTAATTTTTGTAAAACCTTATATTGTGAATTTATAGGCTTCTAGAATTATAGTTTGCTCCCTGAGTTTGATCTTGGGAAACTTGTCATTCCGAGTAATAAATTGTATTAAACTGGTAACTGTTCTTGTCATATACTTTAACAACTGTAATTACCATAGCGACAAAGGACCGCACCAGGTAGCTTGTGAAGATATTCTATCATGAATTAGAAGATCAACTTCATCATTTCATCGATGACTCATGTGGCAGAAACTTCTTAAACAAGGATTCTGAAAGTGCCTATGAATTATTTGAGGAAATGAATGAAAACTCCTTTAATCATGCTTCCATTAACACCTTTGGTAGAACTACAATCCCGCAGTTCGGTGTTCATGAGATAGGCACTCATTCTATCCCCGTTACTCAAGATGATCTCCAAATGATTGCCTAACGACTCAACCAAATGCAATTAAATCAAAAGAAAATGGAGATACGTAACAAACCTGGCCTAGTGACTAAGTAACCCAAGATGTTGGCAAGCTGATGATGGAGAGTGATGCCAAAAGTTTGCAAGATGCAGATGAAAATAGGGTACTCCTGATCTATTGTTGGACATTCCACATAATACACATGAGTAGTGACCTTCGAAAGTGTGCAACAAGGAGGCAAAGGCTCCTCAAGCAGATATGTGTGGGAAAAAGAGGGTGCGAAAAGGGACACCCTAAGGATGATAGGCTGACATGGACAAGCATCGATCCATACCTGCCACTCTACCATAGGATGTATTGGTCAAGTTATCCCCCCGTAATGCAGGAATGTGTGTAGCGATTTTAGGAAGCTATTTCTGCAGGAGTGTGAGTCCCTCAGTTGCGGGGTAGGGACGAGGGTCAAAAAGGGCTTGAGAGGTTCAACATTCATCCTCGACAACAATTCCCATTCCTCAATGTTGATAAATACTCATTTCTTCATGATAAAATGCCTACTTATGACAGTTCCTAAGCTTAACATTGCATTTAACATTTTAAATAAGGCATAACATTCATCATGTTACATTTATGTTGACTTGTATAAATTGTACATTAATTCACATATTTCTATGGCTAGGGAACAGGGTGATATATTCAAGAGCTTCAAATGAAGAATCCAACCATACAGATCGATCCGGATCGATGATCGCAGCCCATCAGTGCGAAAATTGGTCCAATTCGACATCCGTAGCATCCTTTACAAGCATCTGAAGATAGACGTCCCAGACGATGCCACGTGGCATCCTCTAGGCCGTTCAAAGGCCGCCCACTCTCACTGAAGGACATCATCGCTGCTTCACAATCATCGGATGAAGATCTTGCAACTTACAAAATGCCACACCTCAACAGGTTCACAGTTGTTGGATGAAGATCCAACAGCCACGAGTGCACTGTTGAACGTACGGGTTGCTACGCTACCATGTTTGGTTTTGAAAAACCTGTCATCGTAGTATGAAAGCAAAGAACTCGTGTTCAACAAATAAAATTTATACCGGAATGGAAATCCTGGGTCGAACACAGGGAGGCGGACGTTTGATTTAAAAACACGTATTTATTTTATTTGTCACGAAGTAAATTAATTGATTAGAACTATCTAACTATTTACAATAAATAGAAGAGAGAGAGAATAATACAAACAAAAATCAAAAGAGATATAGAATGCACATGGAATTCATTATCGAAAGGATTGTTCATTACATTAAATATTATAACTAGAAAGTGGGAAAATGATAACACTAGAAAGCAGTAAATCTACTCTAGAAAGCAGTAAATTTATTCTAGAAAGCAGCAAAAAGAATGGGGAGAGAGATATCCTCCTCGACGGCCGCTTGGAGGACGAGCTGGACGGGACGACGCCTAGACGAAGGAGGACGGAGCAGGATGAAGGAGGACAAAGTGGAAGAACAGGAACGGGGCAGCATGTCATCGTCGTCGCGGGATCCACTTCAAAAAGGGGGACGAAAAATTGACTTTATCTCGTGAGAAGCATCCCGGGTATGGGACAAGCTTCTTTGAGCTTTGGAGAGGGAGAGAAGAGAAGGAAGGGATGAGAATTTCGTATGAAGGGGGTCTCCTTTTATAGTTGCAAGGAGTGGGGGAAATTTGGTCATTACAACTCTAAAAACATTAATTCAAGACCTTTAGTGATGGATAAAACCATCGCTAAAGGTCTGAACGTGGGAGTAGTGGGCGACGCGTGCGCACCCGCTCGCCTTATGCTCCTCAACGCACATTCACTTACCTTAAATCTCGATCGTTCGATTGCGAGATCAACAGCTGAGATGCGTCCATCGCCTACCTCAGCCATGCGCCTCATCGCGTGTGATGTCGCGTCTTCGCCGTGTGTCTAATAGCACGTGAGCGCTATCGGGCTCACACAGCCATTGGATGATGATCTGGCGCTCCTCGCGCTTGCTTGCCCGCACCCGCTCGCCCACGCCCTGCGATTCGAACACGCGTCTGAAGGCGGCCGAACGCCTTATCCACTGCACTGTGCACGTGGATGGGCGGGCTGTAAAACCTTTGAACACGCGATCAAGACCATTAGATCAAGATCCAACGACCCAGATTGTGCGTTGGATTTTCTTTGGAGAGGCAGCGGAGATCCTAAGGGCTGGTTGGATGGCTGAGATGGCGCCACGTGGTGCCATCTTGGCCTTCCATCTTCTGGATGATGTAGATGGAGCCACGGGTGTCGGATTGAGTCGATTTTTGCGCCGTTAGGCTACGATTGTCGATTCGAATCCATCTATGCGGTCGGATTTGTTGTTTGAAGTGTGGATTCACACCATCTTGGCCCTTGATCTTCTAGGGTTCCCCGGTCACTATCTGATGCTACAGATGTCTGATTAAAGCAATCTTGGAGTCGTTGAACTCCAATCGTCGCCCTGATCACATCTATACGGTTGGATCTTCGATCCGATGCCCCGATAAAAAGTTTTCCATATCCATGAACATAAAAGGAGATAATTAACCTCCATTTTATTCAAACTACTCTAAATGCAAGATGATGCATGTTATGCAATATTTATAGCATGCAATGCAATCCTATGCTTAAGAACATGCATAAATAGACATCTTAAGTAGTGCAAACATGTTTACATCATGCACGCACGTGGATTCATCCACGTGACCATCCGTGGCCACAACGTGTTGGAAACGAGAGCGGTTCCCATGCCAAGGGCGTGTGTTCGAATCTCGCTGAGGCACCTTCTCTGCTGGAATCAAAATTGAGTCACCGATAGGCGATTGAGAGGTGAAGGAAGTGGCGACGTGGCACTCTGAGCACTGCGTGATGTACACACACGCGATAACACATGGATGCACGACGAATCACATGCGCGCGATCTGGGGCGCTCACTTAAGATGACTGCGAGCTCTCTCCGCCGTCTGATCTCAGAGAGGCATGATGCGTATGCATTCAAAATTATGTGAGGCGCAATCTGCACGTCATCCTCAGCTAAGAGATCGTGATCGGACGGTTGGCATTCGCCCTTGCCAGCAAAGGTGAGATGCACATTATTTGAAGCACAGGATCTGCTCTCATTCTCCACCCTCTGATGAACATCCAGCAGCTTTAGATGCTCCAGCACCTTCTAGCTACATTGTGCGGAGATGCTAGTGCTAAGCACGCGATGCGCGCGCACGCATGCTACGTTGCATGCAGCTGTGCGCGGGCTGTGTGCGCACAGCACATGTCTTGTGCGTGGCATTTGATGCTTGGCCATGGAGAACCCCTTCCCTACACTTATATAAACCCACCTACACCTCCCCATTTGCCTTCATCTCTACCTATGCCATTCCCACCTATCCAAGAGCTCAAGAATCCTACCAATCTCCCAAAAGCTCCATTCCCAAGCTCTAAGGGCACCCTATTAGTGTAGAGTCCTATTCCTCCACCAAATATTCCTCCCACATTGCATCCCCTTCATAGGGAGCCTCCAAGCTATCTCCTCACCTCCATTCATGTAGACGATCACCTCCACCTCCTCATCAGCATTCCCACGAGCTTGGCGAAGCTTTCCTCTACTTGGATTCGTCTTGCGCTTCATCCTCGACATCCAGCATCTCTCCTCCTCCGTCCAAGTTGCCGCCAAGTGCTGTCGTGTCGCTAGACATCCGTTTTGGGAGATTTCCTCTCACCTTTATCTCTTTTAGTTTGCTTAGCTTATTGTAATTGTAATAAACATTATTTCATCTCATGTTATCAAGTTGTGTTTCATCTCTCTACTCTCTTTATTCAATTTGCAAGTGGTTTTATCATTCTCCTAAAATATCAAAAAAATAACAAAACCCTAAAAACACCAAAAATAAATAAATCGAAATGCGAATTTTAAGAAACAAAGCGTCGCCTCCCCGTGTTCGACCTGGAACTCCCTTTTGAGTTTTGGTAAATTTTATTTAATAGCGATTTTTGCGACTACGACGATAGGTTTTCTGAAACCCTATCTTTTTATTGCAAAAATATGCTAATCATTTTAGCACCGTTGCTAGGGAGGCAACGCTCTTTGGTTTTTCTCGTGTTTTTCTACCTTACTTAACATTTATCTCACTTTTTCTCTGATCTTACTGTGATTGCAGGTACTCTTCCGAGGCGAGCTAGACTGGTTAGATTGGAGAAAAGTGATGATGAAGGTTTTGTAAGTGTATCCCCATCACCCTCACCCTAGATTCCATTTCGCAACCTAATAACTCAAACTCAAATCAACTTAGGTGCTTGAATGAACCCTAGGTTAGATCTGATTGTTTGATTGTCCCTTCACCTCACCTAACCCATTTTCATAAATTAAAAATACAAAAAAATACTTTTCTCTTCTTGTGGGATTAAGCTAAAAGAGACACACTTAACACCCACAAATTCTCATCTTAAGGCACACAATCACTTTGATTCTACCACTTAACCCAGGATTTGACCTGTGGACCCGGTACACTTAACACAACACACACATAAGTGAGTAGAAATCTGATTAGGTTAAGATATTTTTTGTGCCTTAATCAAGTGGTGTAACAGGTCAATTACTTGAACTGTTTGGGTTGCACCACTCAAATTAAAATCGATTCATCAAGTTGCTTGCCACATAGGGTTCAATTTTTAGGAACTAACCAGGCACTCCACATTATTTCTGATTTTTGAAAGGAATATATCATCATCGGTGCTTTCAAAACTTGGAGTGTTCTATTGAACCTTGATTGAACACACCTAAAGATTAAACCCTAAAAGCTACTAAACAAGGTTAAACCTAAAAAGACACATCATAATAACCTTGTTTGAAAACCCTGGTTGTGCACACACACACATTTGAATTAATTATTAAGGGCACAACTCATCTAAAGGGCACATTGCATTCCAAGAGCACAATCATTCCAAGCCTAATTAAAATTGTTAGACGTTGGCCTTAAGGATTAACTCGCTCTTTAGGACTCCAACTAAGGGTTTTTTCGATTAATCTGCTTCTAGTTATCCATTTGTTGTTCAGCTAGGGGAGTAGATTCAAACGACCGCAGTTGGGGGGTATCAAAGGAACCGAAGGCGCAAGCCAAAGGAAGAACCTTCTCCCCAACCCCTCCCTTTAATTGGTTGGATTGACCGGATAGAAGTAGATCAAATCATTTTTGTCATCTCAAGACGTGTCCTGGGATTCTGTAGGTCTTTAGGCTAACCCACCTAAGGACAGATTTGATTGATTGTACTGCAGGGCACCTTTCTTTCCTCTATTTTCCCTCCTACTTCATCATGTATTCTTCCACACCATACACACAATTCCAATCCTACCCTCCTACCATTACTTATCCTCAAGATGATTACTATCCCAACTCAACTTATGATTACCCATCCACTAGTTAGAATAACTTTGATTAGGGATATGATTCCGAACCTCAATGTCCAAAACCTAACCCTAAACATCATGATCATGATTATTATCCTTTTTAGAGCTACACTAATTATAGATCTCCACCCTTCGATGATAAAACCAACCCGATTTACAATCAGGAAGGATATGATGATTATACCACCTACCCTCACCAGGATTATACCAAATATAAGTCACCACCCCTCTTTGAACAACCTGAAATGACCTACTATCAGAGAGGGACCCAAGAACCTCAATTTCTTAACTCCCTTAGATTTAAACCAAACTCACCCAACCTTGAACGGAACCGATTCAGGTAAACCAGGTCTAGGATAGGGTGTTGGCTAACTTGAGGAACACTATACAATCTTTAGAAGCTCGACCAACACCAGGCACTGAAGCATTGAAGCCTATGATCAAAATGATTGATGAGCTTAATAGTTCTTTATTGGATTGACTCCAAGATGGTAAGGATAGGGGCCCAAGTGAGTTTTTACTTGGGAAATTATCAAGATTGAGGATGAAATTCATGGTTGCCTTAGTCCAATCTTGGGATGATTCCAAAGATGAACCCCCTTCAGGAGAGCCAATGTCTAAACCCACTCAGGTGCTTGTCGGGGGGGACATATTTTCTGAGATAGGAGTGACCAGGTTGGCCTAGAGCAACCCATTGAGGATGAACTAATTTTCTAAAGATTGTATGGTATTCCTTAAGTCAGTCAACACCTGATCTTGGACCTGGTTCACCTGAACCAAATGGTTTGGTTCAGGGTTGGGTGGGTTTGGGTTCAGTTCAGGGGAGTCAACGAATTAAGGTTCTTTGTACCCTCCCTGATAATAGGTCATTTTTTATTGTTCATAAAAGGGTGGTTTCCCATATGCAGTGTAATATAGGGAAGTGTAAGAGTCCTAACCAGGATATCCTTCTTGATTGTAGATTGGGTTAAATTGATCATCAAAGGATAAAGATCTATAATCATTATAGCTTAGAGAAGGATAGAAATCACAATCATGATGTCCAAGGTTAGACCCTGAACATGGAGATCTGAAATTGTATCCCCAATCCGAGTTATCCCAACTAGTAAATGGGTGAGAATAAGTCTGGTTTGGATAATAATCATCTTGGGAATAGGATGTGTCAAGAAGGGTAAGAGTGGAAATGAAAGTAGGATGTGGAAGCATCTATGGCAAAGAGGGAGGAAGAAAGGTGCTCTGCAGTACAAATAATCAAATCTATCCTTAGGTAGGGTAGCCTAAAGATCTACAGACTCCTAGAACCCATCTTGAGATGAAAAGAACGATTTGATCTAGTTCTTTTCGGTCAATCCAACCAGTTAGAGGGAGGGGCTGGGGAGAAGGTTCTTCCCTTGGCTTTCGCCTCAGGTTCCTTTAATACCCCCCCAACCATGATCGTTTGACTCTACTCCCCTAGGTAGACATCAGATTGAACGGTAGAATTAGATTAATTGAAAATAATCTTGATCTGGGCCCTAAAGAGCGAGTCCAATCCTTAAGGCCAACGTCTACTCTATTTTAATTAGGGTTAGGTTTGAATGTGCTTTGGAATGTGATGGACCCTTTATCTGGGTTGTGCCCTTAAAGATCAATTTCAATGTGTGCGCGTACACAACCAATGGTTTTCAAACAAGATTATTTTTGGATGCAGTGAATTTTAGGATTTAAATCTTGCTTAGTAGTTTTTAGGATTCAACTTTAGGTGTATTCAATCAAGTCTAGTTGGCATACTAGGTTTTGAAAGCATAGATGAAGATCTCTTCCTTTAAAACTTAAAAGAATGTAGAGTGCTTGGTTAATTCATAAAAGTTGAACCCCAAGAGGCAGCTACTCAATGAGTTATTTTTAAATGAAGTGGTGCGGCCCAAACAACTCAAACAATTGGCCTGATGCACCACTGAATTAGATACACAAGTGCTTACCTAATTTGATTTCTACTCAATTATGTGTTGATGGGTGTACCGATTCCAAAGATCGGGTTACTGATTGAGTATAAACAATCAGAAGAGATTGTATACCTCTGTGGGATTTCTTTTTTAATTTTTTTATAAGCGGAGGGTGAGGCAGGTGGAGGTGACAACCAAACAACCAAACTAAGCCTAGGGTTTATGAGAGCTCCTAGGTTAATTAGGGTTTATGTTATTATGTAATGGAATGAAATCTAAGGGGTGGGAGGTGTGGGATAAACTTACAGAACCTTTATCAGTACTTCTCTCCAATTTAACCGCTCTGGCCTACCTCGGAAGAGTACCTGCAATCACAGCAAGATCGGAGAAAAAGTGAGATAAAAGTTAGGTAAGGTGGAAAACACAGGAAATCAAAGAGTGTTGCCTCCTTAGCAATGGCGCCAAAATGCTGAATGGGATTTGTACGCTAAAAATTTGAGTTTGGAGAACCCTTTCATTGTAGTTGCATAAAAATCCATTAAATAGATAATTTAACTGAAACTCTGGTGAGTCACGGGTCGAACATAGGAAGGCATACGTTTTATCAAAAATCGCATTTCATTTATTGTCATGAAGCAGAGTAGCTAGTTGAATTAAATCTATGCTAGCTATTTACTTAAAGAATAATTTATAGAAGACAGAGAGAGAATAAATAAATATTTCATAGCCACATATTCATGTTCATTACAACTACTCACTAAACTAGAAAGCGGGAAATCTAATCTAGAAAGTGATAAAGAGAAGAGGGAGAGAAATTATCCTCCTTAACGACTGCTTGGAGGATGAGTCACATTAACGGGGCTCCCGGACGAGGGTGGTGAGATGCTGGACGAAAGAAGACGAAGACGGAGGACGGAGCATGGAGCAGGGCAACGTCACAGCGGAATCTGCTTCCTGAACAGCGGTGAGAGGACAACCACGAGATGCTCCATGAAGGAGGTGAGAAGGTGGAAAATTTGTATTTTTAACTGTAATGGAGCATTCTGAGTTTGGGACAAGCTTGTAGAGCTTTGGAGGGGGTGAGAGAAGAGAGGAAGAGATGAAGAAAATGGGTGGTAGGGGTCCCCTTTTATAGGTGTAGTCATAGGGGCAAAAAGGTCCTTTTATAAGCTTTAACATTAATATCAGGACCTTTAGTGATGTTTATGAGCATCACTGAAGGCAACCGTTGCTGAACGTGCACCTTGAACAAGAGTCATGCGATGCCAATCCAACACTCCTCAATGAGCCACATCCATGGCTCTTCTCCTTCAGTCGTTCCTAAGCACACATGCAGAGTGATCTCAACCATTTGATTTCTTGATTGGACGGCTTAAACGCCTCAACCACTTCGCCTTCGTGCGTTAAGAGGCCACGTAGCCTCTTTTCCCACCGTCAGGTGAAGATCGGACGACTGAGGAAGGCGCTCGCCTGTGTGCCTCATCGCGTCAGATCAGGCGTGGACTTTGGCGTTGGATTGCACGTGGGCACGCTCGTTCATCCGCACGGCCACGTAGCCGCTGCCGATGCCGCTCGATCACCATCCAACAAGCGAATTTCGCCCACGCTCGCCTTCACACTCGATTTGAGGTGCTTGGCATCTCGATCTCACGTCACGGCCTTCGTAAGCAAGCGCATGACCACTGCGCCAAGCTCTCCTTTTGGTCAAGTTTACGCATTAACACTCATACGCCCTCAGCCGTTGGATGAAGATCCAACGGCTGAGGGCATGCGAGGTTTGCCTTCAGCTTCATCCAACGGCTGAGGGCATGCGAGCTTTGCCTTCAGCTGAATGCATGCCCGACAAAGATTGAATCTTAGTTGTTGGATCAATGATCCAACAGCTGAGATGCGTTGATCAATCGAAGAAGAGTTGCAGCAACTGTGGGCAGCTTAGACGGCACCACGTGGTGCCATCTGAGCCGTCCATCTTCTATTGCCCATAGGTGGTGCCACGGATGTCGGATTGGATCGATTTTTGCACCGTTGGGCTGCGATCATCAATTCGAACCCATCTATATGGTTGGATTTGTCATCTGAAGTCCAGATTTTACACCACTTTGCCCCTTGATCTATGATCTTCCTTGGACTGCATCTGATGCTACGGAGGTCCGATCAGGGCAATTTTGGAGGCGTTAGACTCAAATCGTCGCCCTGATAAGATCCGTACGATTTGATCTTCAATCTGAGGCCCCGATAAAAATTGCATTGTCCCCTGGCCATAAAAAGAGAAAATTAACCTATAATTTATACAATCTAACCTAAATGCATGATGATACATGCTATGCAATATTTATAATGATAAATGCTTCTATGACACTAGAAACATGCATAAATAGACATTTTAGGTCAATTAGATATATGCACATCAGCATTGCATATTAGATCTATATCTGGGTTCAAACTTAATAGGTACTCTTCCTTAGTCACACACCTAATATTTGTTGATGACACAATGTTATTTGTGGGGACCACAACAAAGGAAGCAATGGAAATCAAAATGATTTTGCATAGCTCTCAGGAGTATTCTAGTCAAAAAGTTAATTATACTAAGCCCAAGATTTATTTCAACAGGGGGCTTACTGCAGATAAGAAAAATGACATAAGGACAATTCTACAAGTGAATGATATGCAAGCTAATGAACTTTATTTTGGTTGTCCAATATTGGAATCAGCTAATCAATCTAAGTTGAATGAGCTGCTTGACACCAAAATGTCTAAAAGATTGGTGGGATGGAAAGTTAAAGCCTTATCACAAGTAGGTAGGGGAGTATTGCTTCAGTCCTCCTTATGCATGATGCCTAACTATCTCATGTCAGTCAACTTATGCTCAAAAAAACTCTGTGCTCAATTGGACAAAATGGCTTGTGACTTCTGGTGGGGACACATGGATGGTAAGAAACATATATATAGATGAGGGTTTGGAGCTCTATATGTATGCCTAAGCACTTGGATGGCCTTGGCTTCAAAGAAACAAGACTCACAAATCTAGCTTTTCTGATGAGGATGGCTTGGAGGTTGTGCACTGACAAAAAGGGGTTATGGCAGAGTCAAATCAAAACTAAATACTTTCCTGACGAATCATTTTGGGACTATATGCCAAAACCTACGGATTCAAGTTTTATGAAGGCTCTAGCAGATGTAAAAGATCATTGTACAAGCACTCTTTGTGGTTGATTGGAAAGGGGGACAAAGTCAACATATGGATTGATCATTGGTTGTAGAACAATGAAGGAGCACTCACGCCAACTAATTACCAGGGGTTAGAATTGTCCTTAGTTGAAGATCTGATGCTAGATAATAAAAGAGAATGGAATATGAATGTAATAAGAAACAATTTCAGTCCTGAGTTAACACAAAAAATTCTCTCAAGGACAATACATCAAGGTAAGGACGTTTTGATTTGGATGTCCCATCCAAAATGTACCTTCTTGGTCAGATCTGCATATCAAACACTTTTATTGGAACATGGAAGGGAATAAATGGTGGATGATACAACTAAGTAGCATTGCAGGAAAATGTGGTTGATAAAGTCTCTTGCGTGAAAAATAAAAATTTCTCTATGGAAAGCATTGAACAGGGCATTGCCTCTGAGGAATTTCCATTCCAGAAAAATGCAAAGTATAGAATCCAAATGCCCCTTTTGCAAAACTCACAAAGAGGATTGGGATCTTGTATTCGGTTGTGCATTTATGAGGTTTGTTTGGTTTTATTAGGGGGTAAGGGTGGAGGGTGTTGGATTAAAATCCAATGTATGGACTAGTATATTTAAATAAGTATGTAGATATAATCAAATGACTATAAGTGTTGTGACTATCATCTAAAGCCCATAACTTAAAGTGATCAAATAAGGTTATTGGTTTTATATGAGCTAAAATGCAAAGGGATGGTGTGGTTATGTTTATATATGTGTAGCGACCTATTAGTGATTAAAACCTCCTCGATGGGAGAAAGTGAAAATCACCCAGGAAATTAGTGTGCTTAATTGCCATTTTCAAGGGGGTTATGGTCCCCATCAGACCCACAATTGATTCTCAAGGCTAACCCCACGGTGACCTTGAGGAGAATTCAAAGAGACCTCTAAGGGAGAAGGACGGCTAGAGGAGATAGGTTAATCTTCTTCAAGAGCAATCCACTGAGGATTCAGGGTGGGATATGTTGGAAGATCTAAACCGCAGCCTTTTCATTTTGCTTGAAAGATGAACACAGGTATAATCTTCTTCTGTAGGTAGGCATCAGATTGAATGCATATACATAATGCTGAGAACAAGGTAACATAATGTGTTTATTTATTGATGTTTTAGTTTTGTATGCAAGTCTATATTTCATTCCTTCATTCAGATATTTTGTTAACTATAGATCTTAGATTAACAAAGGTTTAATGGTCATTTCATATCCCTGCAAAACCTTATAATCTATTTTGTAACTACGTAAGTATCGGTACTCATTATGAGTACCGGTACATGCACAATACAGTTTGGCTCCAGTATGGACTGTAGGTTGCCAATACCGGTACTCTTCTTGAGTACCAGTACCTGCAAGCTACAGATTTGGCTCTAGGTCTTTTAAGCCTAAAATCTAGAACTTACATATACCGATACTTGTTATAAGTATCAATATACATGAGTTCCAGATCCAGTTCTGGGCTTGAAGAGACTAGGACCTATATCTTACAAGTACCAGTAGTAGTCATTAGTACTGGTACTGGTCAGCTACAGGCATAATATCCAGCACTTAATAAGTACTGGTACTCTTCATGAGTACTGGTACTTGTCGAGATCAATTTATTCCTAGAGTGATACCAGTACTCTATGAGTATCGGTACTTATTACAAGTACCGGTAAATAGTGAATACTGGACAAGTACTCATCTAGACATGAGTTCTAAATTGGAACCTATGAATACCGAAACTTGGCATCAATAACAGTACTTGTTTGGATATAGAACTCATACCTGTATATTAGGGATACCGGTACTAGTCCATCAGTATCGGTACCCAATCAGAATAAAGTCTAGATGAGATGAGTTATAGTCCAGGTCTTTCCTAAGTTAGAGGTGGGTTAATTACAATTTAACCCCTAAAGTTTCGAACATAGGGCTCTCCAGAAAATTGGTGGGATTACATTTTAGCGAGGGATGAACAATTTCAAGAAGCAAGATATCCAAAAAACTTTGTGTTATGCTTGATACATTCCCTTTGGATGCATAGATGTAAGATAGCTATGGATCATATAGCCCCTGATCAAGACATTGTTAATAGGGTAGTTCTCAATATGGAAAAATACTATGATGTGGCTTATATGCATGATGGAAATTCAACCAGATTGAATGGCTCTACATCTTTTTGTAGCAGTTCAAGGACCAAACAAAATAGGCCTCCTCTAGATTCAACCAACAAACCTGCCATTATGGTGGATGCAGCAATAAGTAAAACATTTGCCATTACAACAGCTATTCTAAAAGATAGTGATGGTAAATTTATTTTTTCCATGGCCTCCAAGTATAATATTGTTTGAAATAAAGCTGATGAAGCTGAAGCAATTCATCTTGGCCTTTCTTTGGCCTTACATTTTGAATTACTACAGGTGGTTGTGCATTCATATGCCTCGTCTCCAGCTAATCAAGTGCTTGGCTTGCAGTAGCTTTCATGGAAGGTAATGGCTACCATTCAAAACTATATGAGAATTCTTTCTACTCATGAGGGATATAATGTTGTTAAATCATCTAGACCAGATGTACAGCCAACACACTTGCTGGCGATGCATTGTAAGCATTCTAACTTACAAGGGAATTGGGATTATCCTGCTTTCTCTTGTAAGCTTTAAGGCAGCAAAAGAATATTTCCTTCGAAAAAAAAAAACATCATTATGATACCCTCTTGTTTGGGCTCTTGCCATCTTGTGCACATAAAGAAAATGAATTTGATCAGCTTCCAATATTATCTAGAATTGATTATATTCTAAGATCTATATGTTTCACATGCAAAAACACACATATTTGATTCCACATAGTTAAAACAAATGAACAAAAATATAGCAATGTCATATCTATATCTTTATAAACTAAAAAGAAGTGATTCACCCGATAGTTGTCGGTATCTCATAAAATCTCTCAATGTGTAAGTCTAGAAGCCCTATTTTCACTGCTACCATCCCAATTCAACTGCAAAATTGAAGTTTTTACCATCAACATCTACTCTATCACCTATAATTGTAGCTGATTTTGTTCCTATGGATCAACTCCTAACAAAATAGTCTTGTGCTATCTTTTTCCTTTGAAAGCTTCCTGTGCGTTGCGATCGAAAATTATTGTAGTTAGGAAAACAATGCATCATAGTATAGCAACAAAAATCGATACAACATTTGAATTTATAAAGCTTGAAAAATTGTGAGTTCTGAGGTCGTTCGCAGGGAGCAAGTATAGAAATTTAATTCACCAATCACAACAATCAAAATTAATGATGCAATTGAATCAAACAACTAAAAAAATATTCAATTAGAAACAAGAATGTATCTCAAAAATTAAGGACAAAAAATATAGATAAAAGCCTAAAAATGGTGGTTCAAACCACCAATTAAGCCCCACAATTAAGCACAATTCCCAACACCAATGTAGTCTCAAGCAAAGTTAGATCTCAATATTTCAACATTAACTTCGAACACTTAGCCATGTTAGATTGAATCTCAATATTTCCATAGTAGCCAATGTCAGAAGTCTCCAAGACGCATCAGATGCCTTAACCACCAAGCATAACAGCCTCTATAATTACAAGCCAAAAATCCCCCCAGGCACGAATCCTGAGGTCCAAAACCATGCCCAGGCCCACGTCCGAGCACGTGCTCACGTGTGCGTGAGAGCGAGCATGCATGTGTGCGTATGGGTAGGGTAGGGGACCAGACCCCCTGTGTTCATGGGCACATAGGCTTGAAACATCTTTTAACGATGTGGGACTATGTCCGACTCATTCTTCTTCGCATGCTACAGGGTGGTGTTCCTTCAAATTGGTGCTGCTTCTGAAGTTCTTCCATTCAATTGAAGCCCTCGAGAGCTCACAATTTCAATCTGCAATAGCTGAAAGTGGATGCGAGGCTGATTGATGGCCAGATGATGGTGGTCGGTGGTGAGGAAGATGACTGGCGACAGCGAAATCAACCTGCAAAGGAAATACAGCCTAGGGCCCAATTAGTGTGCTCGGAAGCTTCACCGTGATACGGCAAATGTGATGGTGGATTTAATTTGATGAGAGCGTGAGTGCGGTGATCTGTCGATGACGGTGGAGGCGGCGGATGGTGGGTTTCCTCTTCGAGGGTTTAGAGTGGTCAAAATGCCTAATAGAGTTAGGCTTTTCGTTCGTGGAGGTAAGACGAAGGTGGTGGTAGTGGTTGTGCGTTTTGTGGTCGGTGGTGGTCAGACGAAGCTCACCAGAGCTTCACTGACCATGGAGAAGATGAGGGCGGAATGGTGATAGGAGCGGGTCTAACCTAAGTTTATGGAGCCTAAAAGAAGCTAGGAAAAGAGAGGGAGAAGATGAGGCACTTATTGGAGGGAGGGAAAGTAAGACCACATGTTGAACACGCTTTCATCGAGTCTAAAATATACGTGATAAATGCCAGTTTATCATCATTCTTTTGCATTAAAACAATCCTAACTCTTAGGGTTTTGCTTCGCAAACGAGTTGTTGGGGTTGCATTTAGTTATAAATTAGGATAGGCATGCATTGCGTTTTTCTTGTCTTTTTAATGTGTTTTTGTGAGTGTTAGGGATGAACAGATATATAGATCCCTAAAACCCTAGCACTCAGGAAGGAAACTAGTGAAGAAGAAGCTCATACTAGCTGGAACTTAGCTTGATCCTGCTCACCAAGGCTAGAATCTAGCTCACTTGGACTAGGGTTAGCTCATCCTAACTCTATTCAGCTCATCTCAACTGAATGGCAGCTCAAGAAAGCTCATCTTAGCTCATTCCAGCTCAGGTCAGCTCGGATCTAGCTCAACTTAGCGGAGTCTAGCTCATCTCAGCTCCCACTAGTCCACAGGGAGCTCCAGCTAGCTTAGCTGAGTTGACTGGAGTTCACCCCAGCTCAAGTCCAGCTACATCCAGCTCCACTTAACTCCAGCCAGCTGAAGATGAATTCATTCCAGCTCAAGAAGCTCAAGTCCAACTCCCAGGGACTCAGCTTAGCTCAACTTAGTTGAGCTAATCTACCTTAGCTGTCTCAACCAGCTCAATCCTCCTCAGGAGCACCAGAGCCAACTCACTTTAGCTTGGCTTAGCAGCTAGTAAAGAACTAGCAAGCTAAGCCAGCTAGAGTAGCCCCATGTTGACCTCTTCAGTAGTTGCCAGCTCCAATTCAGCTCCAGACTCTTCATATCCAGCTCCTCTCCTCAAACCCTAAGCTCCACATGCCTACTCCTCCACTCCACTACTAGCTAAGCTAGCTTAGATTAGCTTAGCTTAGCTAGCATCTAGCTCCTTGGCCATCCATCAGCCATAACTTAACCCTAGCTAGCTCCATTTACTAAATAAACTCAAGTCTACCTAGCTAGCTCCACCGCTACTCAAGTTGGCGCCACCTTCTTCACCACCCTTCACCCCTCAATCACCACCAAAAGACACCTTGATGTTGGCACCAAAACCACCCTAGCCACCCCCCTTTTTGGCGCCAACTTCAACCCCCATATCCACCCTACACATAACCCCTCCAAGCCACATCCACCATCCACCTCAACCCCCTTCTAGAAGCCTAGAAGTTGGTGCCAACCCATGGCATCTCTCCATGGTTGGCACCACTTTTAGGTGTCCCTTGGCCACCCATAACTACCCCCTTACATCTCTTAGGTGGCGCCAACTCTCCTTAGCCCTAGGATCACCTAACTGACGTGCGCTTGTGAGTGTGTGTTAAGAAGTGTCATTATAGTCGCACTTGCAACGCCAGTTTTAAAGTAAAGAAATGGAGGTGAGTCCGAGTATCGGTCTTAGGGAGGCATGAAAATCAGATTTTGTTTATCACTTGTCATGGAAAGCGTGAAGTTTTTGCTTGCGAAAGGTGCAATTTGAAAAGCGAGAAAAAGAGATAGAGAGAGACGGGGGGAGAGTTTAGGGTTAGAGTTGTTTCTTGCTTGATTATGCAACTTAAATAGGAATTAAAATAAACAACTGAATGGAAAGTACTTCATTAATCATGCAGCTTTAGTTCATAGCTTACAACATTAAATACATGCTCAAACAAAAGTAAAGGAAAGCTTAAAAGAAAGGAAGAGAGAGAGAAGGGGGGGAGAGCGGCGAGGCAACCACGGCGGTGGAGGAGGCTCCGTCAGCGGCTCATCATCTCCGGCGATTACAAGAAAGCCTAAAGCTAGCTAAGAGAGGGGTAGAGTAGTTGCAAGGGAAGTGAATGCCTTGAATGAGTGGTTGGAGGGGGTTTAAATAGGGAGAAGGGCTTTCTAAAAGAAGAAGGGGCTTTAGCGACGTTCGTGACGTCGCTAAAACCATTTCAAAAGCATCGGTGAAGCCCTCCAGCCCACTGGTCAACTGCCCGCGCCATTCTTCTTCGGGCTCGATCCACGGCCGCTGCGTAAGAGCCGTCCGATCGAAGATCGGACGACTGAGATCTTCCCTTGGATGCACTCGGATCGTGCCTCTGGCGCGGGTGTGCGCGGGCGTCGTCAACCGGCGTGCACGCGCACGTGGGCGCTCGCGATCTGAGGGTGCGCCGCGTGGTGTGATCTCGGCCACCCGCTGCTGATTGGGAAGCCCAATTTCGCCACGCGCACCTTCGTCTTTAATTCTTCGCACCGCGCGGCTCGAACCCGCGTCGCTTGCGTACGGGCGTGCGCGCTAACCGTTGCGCCACGCCTGCGCTTTGTCGCGGCGACTACGGGCGGGCGCGTGGTTCTCAGCCATTTGATCGAAGATCGATGGCCGAGATTTGATCTCAACTAAAGGAAGAGTGGCGTGCGGTGGAGCGGGGGCGACATGGCGCAATGAGGGTCGTTGATCACCAGATCAACGGTCAGAACTTCTTGGGCCCATTGTAGGAGCTTCGGATGTCAGATTTGGCCGATCTTGAGTCCGTTGGACTCCGTTCGTCATTCTGAATCCATCCGTGCAGTCCGATTACTCATCAGAGGCCTGTTTTGACAAATTCTTACACAAATGGCCATTAATACAGTTTTATAAGCAATCTTTGTATATGATGCATGCAATGCTCCCATTCTACTTATGTTGTGCCTTTTATTCTTAAGATGGGGCCTATTTAACAGAATTATCACCCCCATGTGCAGTGTTATCATACCCCCATGCTTACTCCTTGCTAGTCCCTAGCAAGGTTTATTCTAGCCTTTATTTTCTTTCAGAATTTAAGAAGTAATTGCTTAGACACTTCGTCACTTGTCAATAGGAGGAAATATACCAAGATCTTAATCTACAATGACTAAGCAGCGTCCGGGTGTCTACCAAAATACAAATCGCCCGAATCCTTACTTTAATGTATATAACTATACATATGTATATGTATATACATATATATATTTTTAAAATTTTTTCGGAATTCAGTGTGGGTTGGTAACTTTTTACGGCTACCCAACCCACCCAGAACTCGGTCAAAACCCTAAGTGCTAAGCATCTTGGTGTGAAGATTGTGATAGACTCACTTAACGGTAATTCAGACAGACTTCGGGTTTCTACGCCCTTAGGTGACCGGAAGAGGAAATATATTTGCCTGAAGGTGTATTTGTTCGATTGGTAGCTTTCTCCCTACGTTTGTTTTAATTGGGGTCAACACAAGGATTTTTCTAGTGTATATCTCCCCGGCTTGTACGATTTCCCGCTTCTTCCTTAAGTGTTTTGGTTCTTTTTGTGCAGTTATTGAGCTGGGCTCTGAACAACCGACCAATGGGCTGTTACCCACGATCACTTGCCATCTATACTTGTGCGGTGAAGTGTGGTTTATTTTCTTTTCTTCTTTTTTTTTCGTAGGTGACTTCCTTGATCTCAAATGTACCTAGAGGCAATGAAGAAGAAATGGTCCCATGGCTGGGTTCTGGACAACCTGCCAATGGGTTGTTACCCACAACAACTTGCCAGCCATTCCACCCTAGAGAGTTCATTAGCTACCCAATTTCTGTCAAAATCTCCAAGAAGTGAGTCTGTGAAAAATGTTTGAAGATGCTTAGACTCAAAGTTTTTCTGAGTTAGAGGGTGAGTTGATAAATCGTATACTTATCACCTTATTTAGTAGGTGGATTAGAATAGCTTAAGGTTGCAAGGATTCGAAGCTAAATCCATATTTTAATGGACACCAGGGCTGATTAAGCCTGAAGGCCTGAAAAGTCTAAGTGTTTAAGTTCTTTTTGTATTATTTCCCACTGTTGACAAGTTTCTAATGCCTAAGTTTTCTTCCTAAATTCATTTTTTTTTTTTATTCAGACTGATTAAATGAGCTCAGGATTATGCAATTTACCACCCCCCATGCTTAAGTTGGATAATGTCGTCATTGGCAAGTACATGGATGTATAAGGGTTCAAAAAGATAGTACCTGAGTGACGTAAAATATCGGATCAGTCTGAATCCTCTGGGTTGCCTCCCAGGAAGGGCTGAGTTTAACGCCTCCAGCTGGGCAGTGCTTCATGTCATCCCTCAACGAGGGTAACACTCTCCTTTGGGGGAACCTGGGCCAGGAAGTGCTTCAATCTTTGACCATTAACTGTAAAAGTGTGCCCAGTGTTAGGATCAGCGATTTCAACCACCCCATTAGAGTAGGGCTTAACCACCCGAAATGGTCCTGTCCATTTGGACCTGAGTTTCCCTGGGAAGAGTTTTAGGCAAGCGTCAAACAGCCAGACTTGCTGGTTGGGCTCAAAGGTTTTTCTATGAATGAGTTGGTCGTGGACGGCTTTCATTTTCTCCTTATATAGTTGACTATTTTCAAAAGCATCCCGACTAATTTCTTCGAGCTCAGATAGTTGGAGCGTCCTCTGTGCAACGGCTAACTGGGAATTCATGTTACATTGCTTGATAGCCCAGTAAGCCTGGTGTTCCAATTCGACAAGAAGATGACAGGCTTTGCCAAAGACCAGGCGATAAGGCGACATGCCTATCAGGGTCTTGAAAGCGGTTCTGTATGCCCACAGGGCATCATCAAGTCGTGTGGACCAGTCTTTCCTGTCCGGTCTCACAGTCTTCTGTAAAATGTTCTTGATTTGTCTATTTGAGACCTCGGTCTGCCCATTTGTTTGCGGATGATACGGGGTAGAAATGCGGTGGTTCACCCCATATTTTCTAAGTAGGGCACGGAATTGGGAATGGATAAAATGGCTTCCACCATCACTGATCATGGCCTTGAGTATTCCAAATCGGGAAAAGATGTTCTTCTTAACAAAGTCCATGACAGTCTTGTGATTGCATCGGTGGGTGGCAACAGCTTCAATCCATTTGGAAACATAGTCTACCGAGACTAGGATGTACTCGAAGCCGTTGGATGGTGGAAAGGGGCCCATAAAATCGATACCCCAAACGTCGAAGATTTTGACAATCAAAATGGGCTGGAGGGGCATCATATCTTTCTTGGTCATGGTCCCCAGTGTTTGGCAGCGTGAGCAAGTCTTGGCAAAGTTGTGTGCATCCTTAAATAGGGACGGCTAGTAAAATCCAGACTGCAAAACCTTTGCAGCTATTTTCTTTCTAGAGAAGTGGCCACCACAAGCCTGGTCATGACAGCAGGAAAGCACACTCTGAACTTCGTCTTCGGGGATACATCTCCTGATGATCTGGTCAGCACAGAGGCGAAACAGCATGGGATCATCCCAGAAATAGTGCTTGGCCTCAGCCAAGAACTTGTCCCGTTGCTTTCTGGACCAGCTATGCGAGGTTTGTCCTACAACCAGGTAGTTGACGTAGTCAGCATAACATGGCATTCTCTTGTCTTGCACAACCAGGATGTGTTCATCAGGGAAGGTGTCAGATAGAGGTAGGGAGGGTCCAATGTGGTCTGGATGAAGTCTAGTCAAGTGGTCAGCCACCACATTATTTGATCCGACCTTGTCTCGGATTTCCAGGTCAAATTCCTGCAAAAGCAGGATCCATCTAATGAGCCTGGGCTTTGTGTCCTTCTTGGCCAACAGGTGCCGGATGGCTGAATGGTCATTGTAAATCGTCACGTGGGATCCCAGCAAGTACGATCGGAACTTTCCAAGTCTAAAGACTACAGCGAGCAGCTCTTTCTCTGTGACCGTATAATTTCGTTGGGCCTCGTCCAACGTTTTGCTTGCGTAGTAGATCACCATGGGGTTCTTATCTTGCCTTTGTCCCAGGACAGCGCCTATGGAAAAATCTGATGCATCATACATAATCTCAAAGTCCTGGGACCAGTCTAGGAGTTGAAGTACAGGTGCGGTGGAGACTAAGTCCCGGAGGGTGTGATAAGCCTGGATACAATCAGAAGACATGTTGAATATGGCGTCGTTGGCTAGAAGGTCGGTCAAGGGTTTGGAAAGCTTGGAAAAGTCTTTAATGAACCTTCGGTAGAAGCCAACATGTCCTAGGAATGAGCAAATCTGTCGGATCGAGCTAAGTGGAGGAAGTTTGAAAATCAAATCAACCTTAGCCTAATCTACCTCGATGCCCCTATGTGATACAATGTGACCGAGGACAATTCCTTCTTGAACCATAAAATGGCTCTTTTCCCAACTTAACACCAAATTAACCTCGATACATCGTTTCAGGATTTTCTCCAAGTTGCTCAGACAATGGTCGAATGAATTCCCGAATACAGAGAAATCATCCATAAAGACCTCTAAGTATGCACCCACCATTTCTGAAAAAATGGCTAGCATGCAACGCTGAAGGTCGCAGGTGCGTTGCATAACCCGAACAACATTCGACGGAATGCAAACGTGCCATACGAGCAAGTGAATGTGGTCTTTTCTTGATCCGCCGGAGCAATTGCGACTTGGTTATATCCTGAATATCCATCTAGGAAGCAAAAATACTTCTGCCCTGCCAATCTTTCAAGGATTTGGTCAATGAATGGCAAGGGAAAATGATCCTTTTTAGTGGCTTCATTGAGCTTCCTATAATCAATACACACCCGCCATGCGGTGGTGGTGCAGGTGGGGATGGATTTGCCATGATCATTGGTGACAACGGTGAGCCCAGCTTTCTTGGGAACCACTTGAGTGGGGCTCACCCAGGGGCTATCTGAGATAGGATAGATGATGTCGGCGTCAAGCCACTTGATAATTTCTTTCTTAACGACCTCCTGCATGTTTGGGTTTAAACGTCTCTGCATCTGGCAGGAGGGTCGTGCCCCATCTTCCAGGTAAATCTTATTGGTGCAATAGGTGGGGTTAATTCCTCTTAAGTCAGAAATGGTCTAACCAGTGGCGGCCCAATGTTCTGAAAGGGTCGCAATCAACCTGAGTTCCTGATCCTTGGTTAGATGAGAATTAATAATCACTGGGAAGGTCTGGTCAGGTCCCAGGAAGACGTACTTGAGGTTCTCGGGCAATGGTTTAAGTTCAGGTGCGGGTGGAACCACAGTTGATGGAAAGGGAAAGGGCAGGAGTTGATCAACATTGATCTCCTCAAATGGTGTTGTGTGATGGTACTCAGCCTTACAGAGGTCCACGGGTAGTGATGGTGACGGGTCAGAACAGTCATTACGGGTTTGGTGGTCTGAGACAGAACTAAGGGTGAGGCATTCCTCGACCCGAGCTTCCATGGAATCATGTTCCTCAACACAATCGCAATCAAAAGACTTTGTCACCCGGAAGATATCCAATTGCATTTTCCTGTCCCCGAAGGCGATTTCCATACATTCCGTGTCACAATCAATGTTTGCCTTAGCCGTAGCTAAGAAAGGTCTGCCTAAGATTATGGGTGTGTTCTGTAATTTTTCAGGGACTTCCATGTCGAGCACCAAAAAGTCGACTGGGAAATAGAATTCCTTGACTCGTACAATCACGTCCTCGACAACCCCCTTCGGGGTTTTCACTGATCTATCAGCCAGCTGGATGGTGACAGGGGTTGGTGTCAACTCTCCGAAACCAAATTGGTGGTACAGGGTTGTTGGAATCAGATTGATAGAAGCACCTAAGTCCAGGAGCTCTCTATCAAATGTCATGTCCCCGATATTACAGGAAATCAGGGGTGCTCCTGGGTCAGTTCGCTTGAGCGGAAGGTTGCTTGATATTACAGAACTTGCTTGTTCGGAGAGCACAACCTTCCTAGGTGCTTGAGGTCTTGGCTTACGTTTGGGTGTACAGGCATCCTTTAGAAACTTGGCGTAAGCCGGGATGTGCTTGACGGCTTCAAGGAGCGGAATATTAATCTGTACTTGCTTAAAGATTTCCAACAGCTCCTTAGTTTCCACAACATTCTTCTTTTTCTTGATTGTTTCCAAAGCCTCAGGGTAGGGTGTCTGAATGTGGCTTGGTTCTATTTCTAGGTCCTTGGTTGGTGCCTCTTCTGAGTCAGGTATTTTAGCAGGTGAAGTCTCAGGGAGATTCAGCCATTTGGGGTCCTGGGTTTTGGTGTCGCTTCTCAAGGTCACCGTATTCGCAGAGGCATTGAGGCCATGGGTTGATCCTTGAGAAGACGAGGATGAAGCACCAAACCCAGGGGATGTTTGCGGAGCTGGCTGGACCATGTGAGCCTACCCGGGGTTGCCTTGGAACCCTTGCGAATTGGGGCCTCTGTTAATTATGTTTCATGGGTTCGGTTGTGGCTGGGAAGGTAGGGATCCTTGTTGTTTATAGTCCAAGAGTTGGCTTAACTGTCCCTTTACCAAGGCCATTTCCTCCTAATGTTTCTGGTTCATGTCAGCCATCATCTTTATTAGGGTGTCCATTTGGTTTTGTGGAGGAGTGGCCGCCCTATTCTGATTATATTGGGGTCTAACTGGTGGTCCTTGCTGATAGGGGGGCAAGTGCGGCTGCTTGTTTGGCCTGGGCTGATTTTGGAATTGCGGTGGTTTCTGGTTTATCCAACCAAAGTTGGGGTGGTTACACCAGCCAGTGTTGTAAGTGTTGGAGAAAGGGCTAGGTTTCTCATAACCTTGGACAGCTTGCACATCTTCAAGGATAGCCGATGTCGGTGGAGAGGGAAGAGAGTAATCAAGGGTTGAGGGAGCAAAGGTTCCGCCCTAGAACGTGGTCAGGGGTTGTTCTAGGTTCAGTTGGGTTAAGGGCTGGACCAGGTCAACATTATGCGCTCCCTTTGCTAGGGAGAAAGTCTGTAAGGGGCTCCTGGTCTGGTTCAGTAGCTCATCAATCTTTTTATCCACCAATTCCACTCGATCCAGTTTCTTGGCAATGATGTCCATGTCAACCATTCCAGAATTTGCTTGTACCTCATAAATCCCACCACGGGGTTGACTGGACCTGTTAAACTGGGTCATGGAGGCATTGTTGAGCAAATTCTCGCTCATAGACTCAAAGAGCTCAAACACGCTCTCCTCGTCCTTGTTCAGGAAGTTCCCCCCGCATGAGGCATCGACGAAGTTTCGTAGGTTGTTGTCCAGACCATGGTAGAAATTCTAGGCCAATTGCCACCTTGGTACTTCATGGTGTGGGCATTTCCTCAAGAGTTCATTAAATCTTTCCCACACCTCATGAAACTGTTCCCCACCCTGGAGTGTAAAGGTAGTAATAGCTCTTCTGAGGGCATTGGTCTTTCCTATGGGGAAGAATTTCTTTAAAAATGCATGCCTCAGTTCTTCCCAGGTGGTGATGGGTCTACCTAGGGTTCTAAGCCAATGAGAAGCCTTATCTCTTAATGAGAAGAGAAACATCTTGATTAGAACAATGTCAAGGCTAATGTTCCTAGATTTCACAATTCGCGCTATGCGGTCGAGATCCTCTAAATGCTAGAAGGGGTCCTCATTTGAGCTTCCACGAAAGTGGTTCTGGATCAGACTTAAGACATTCGATTTCAGCTCAAAATCATCTCCCCCTTCGGGGATCCTAAGGTGCGGCTCGACTCTAATAGCGGAGGGATTATAGAAATCACGGAGGGGCCTCGGCTGATCCTAAAATGATGGAATATCGAGTGGTGGTTGCTCTTGTACGCCTTGGAAAGGTGGTGGTGGTTGTTCTTGTGGGTTCTATAACCGTTGTATGGCCTGCATGATGGTGTGGATTTGTTGTTGCTAAAGTTGGTGGTTTGCATTAATTTGGGCTTGGATGATGGCCATTGCGTCTGGTGAGGGTTGATCCTCAGCCTCATCTACCCTAGGTTCCGCCATGTTCCTAACAGAATCGCGTCGCCTAGATTCCTACCCCAAAACACAACTCAGGATGCAGTGAGCGTCTCCCGTGCATACACTAGAGAAGAACAGGAGGGGATGAAGAGGGCGACAGATGCGAGAAATGTGTTTCAATCAAGCACACAAGCCTAGTCTTTATGGTGTATTCCTTAGGAGACCTAAAAATCTCACAAAGGGTGATTAAGTCCGTAAACACTGGACTCCCCTTCCTAAGGCTAATCTGGCTAGGTTGATTACAAGGGGATTGCAGGGAAGATTCTTCCTTTGGCTTGTGCCTCCGGTTCCATAGACCCCACAACCGCGGTCGTTTGACACTGCCCCGCAGCCTAGTCACCAGATCCTACCAAGGGAATGAAAGCCAAGTGCCTAGCGAACAAAACCTCGCCTTTCGAGACTTAACTCAATCTTGCCTACGGCACGTCTACTCAATTTTAAAGGGCTAGGATAGTGCTTGTGCTAGGGTTATGTGATGAGGAGTTGATTGGGGTGGTGCCTCTTAATTTTCCACTTTCAAGGTGTGTGCTTCTATCAAAACATGGTTTTCAAGCAAGGATTTTTAAGATATGGTGTCTTTTAGTGTTTCATCCTTACATTAGTGCTTTTTAGGGTTGACGTGTCTTAATGTTTTTAGACAAGTTTCAGTGGACACATTAAGTTCTACACACAATTCGGTGAAAGTAGATTTCCTTTTATTCTGTAGAGGCTCTAAAACCCTAATGTACTCATCCTAATGATCATGCAACTTCTATTAGATGAGTCGATTTTAGGGTTGAGTGGTGCGACCCAGGTCAACTCACGGTGGCTTCGCAAACACCACTCAAAAAAAGAAAAGAACACTCCAAGAATTTATTCAGAATGTTAGAGTGTACATTTTTTTGTGGGGTGATGTGTTAAGGATGTGGGTCAAGCAATCATACACCACGCCAATTTTTTCTCAATTTTTACAATTTTCTTTTAGTTTTTTCACTCAGGCAAATAATCATGAGTGAAGAATTACTCACTATCGGTCCTTGTTGCGCTTACTCCCTTGTTACCGTCGTGGGATGAATCACTTCGCCGTCCACGCGCTGAATTCCTGCAACCATCAAGCAGAAAGGAAAACAGGGCATTAGACGATGTGAGAATGGATGTGGAATGGAAGTGACAAAACAAATCTGTTGCCTCCCTGGCAACAGTGGCAAAAACTGACGTGTGCTTGCACGTGTGTGTTAAGAAGTGTCGTTATAGTCGCACTTGCAACACCGGTTTTAAAGTAAAGAAACGGAGGTGAGTCCGAGTGTTGGTCTCAGGGAGGCATGAAAATCGAATTTTGCATATCACTTGTTGTCACGGAAAGCGCGGAGTTTTTGCTTGCGAAAGGTGCGGTTTGAAAAGTGAGAAAGAGATAGAGAGAGGGGGGGGAGAGCTTAGGGTTAGAGTTGTTTCTTGCTTGCTTATGCAACTTAAACAGGAATTAAAATAAACAACTGAACGAAAAGCACTTCATTAATCATGCAGCTTTAGTTCATAGCTTACAACATTAAATACATGCTCAAACAAAAGTAAAGGAAAGCTTAAAAGAAAGGAAGAGAGAGAGAGAGGGGGGGAGAGCGATGAGGCAGCCACGGCGGTGGAGGAGGCTCCGTCGGTGGCTCGTCGTCTTCGGTGATTACAAGAGGGCCTAAAGCTAGCTAAGAGAGGGGTAGAGTAGTTGAAAGGGAAGTGAATGCCTTGAATGAGTGGTTGGAGGGGGTTTAAATAGGGAAAAGGGCTTTCTAAAAGAAGAAGGGGCTTTAGCAACGTCTGGGACGTCGCTAAAACCATTCCAAAAGAGTCGATGAAGCCCTCTAGCCCGCCGATCAACCGCCCGCGCCGTTCTTCTTCTCACCCGATCCGCGGCCGCTGCGTGAGAGCCATCCGATCGAAGATCAGACGACTGAGATCTTCCCTTGGATGCACTTGGATCGCGCCTCGGGTGCGCATGTGCGCTGGCGTCGTCGCCTGGCGTGCGCGCGCGCGTGGGCACTCGCGATCTGAGGACGCGCCGCGTGGCGCAATCTCGGCTACCCACTGCTGATCGGGCAGCCCAATTTCGCTGCGCGCTCCTTCGTCTTTAATTCTCCGCACCGCGCGGCTCGAACCCGTGTCGCGTGCGTGCGGGCATGCGTGCTAACCGTTGCACCACGCCCGCGCTTTGTCGCGGCGACTGCGGGCGGGTGCACGGTTCTCGGCCGTCCGATCAAAGATCGACGGCCGAGATTTGATCTCAGCTGAAGGAAGAGTGGCATGCGGTGGAGCGGGGGCGACGTGGCGCAACGAGGGCCGTTGATCACCAGATCAATAGTCAGAACTTCTTGGGCCCATTGTAGGAGCTCCGGATATCGGATTTGGCTGATCTTGAGTCCGTTGGACTCCGTTCATCATTTTGAATCCATCCATGTGGTCCGATTGCTCATCTGAGGCCTGCTTTGACAAGTGCTCACACAAATGGCCATTAATACAGTTTTATAAGCAATCTTGGTATATGATGCATGCAATGCTCCCATTCTACTTATGTTGTGCCTTTATTCTTAAGATGGGCCCTATTTAACAGAATTATCACCCCCATGTGTTGTGTTATCACTAACCACCCCCATCTTCCCATCTTAGCCATCCATCTCAAGAGTCACCTTAACCCTCTCATCCTACCCTATAAAAAGACCAACACCCACCACCTTACAACCCATCCTTGGCTAGAAAAATACTTCTCATATTCTACCTAAAGCTCACACCCAAGAGAGAAGAAGAAGAAGATTAAGGGGATACTCTATCCCCTTGGTGCCTTCCCCTCTTCCCTTCTCTCTTGTACCCACGCTAGCCAAAGGAGAAGCTAGGCAAGGAAGACCTTTGAAGGAGGTCTTGAAGGTGGTCCACACCACCTTAGAGAAGAGCTTAAGGGTGGTACACGCCCACCCTTGGAGAAGGATAGTTAAGGTGGAAGCTTCCACCTTGGAGGAGCCTTTCAAGGAAGGAGAAGGAGGAGCCCTTTTCAAGCCTAGGAGCCACTAAGCTTGGGGCAAGGAGCTTCCCCTCTTCACCATCGCTTCAGGAGGATTTGTGTTTTACTTTATTTATTACATTTATTCTAGTAGTAGAAGCATTCCTCTACTAGGTTTTCATGTAAAACACTTTTGCATCAATCAAGTTGCCTTCAATTCTATTTCATTTTGTTGCAATTTTTTTTATAATCTAGTTTCTAGCACTTTTCACTCCTCCCTAATTACTCTAGACCGAGCTTAGGGAGAATCTCTACTTGTCACTTTAGTAGTAGTGTAGTGAGTTAGGTGTTAGTCCTTTTCCATTGCCAACAAAATTAGCGTTGCCGTTATTTCAAAACCCTAAAAAGCTACAAATTTAAAAAGATCAAAAAGAAAGTTGATTTCCATTTCCAAGCAAGAGACCGATTTTTGCAACCAAATTGCCTCCTTGGACGACCCTAGATACCCCACTATTTAGGTTATAAATTTAAAAGCGTATGCGATTTCGCATGTTACAACGACTTAAAAACCCACTTTTACAAATCACGCGATTTTTTGCATCACTTTTTGGCGCCATTGCCGGGGAGGCACGGCTTTGCATTTTAATTGATTCTCTTGCTTGAAGTGGATCTCATCCCCTTGTCTCTCATTTCTCTCATGTGTGCAAGAACTACAGGAAGAAAGTAGAAATTTGGAAGCGAGAGCTCAAAGTTCCTTTTCTTCCCACGATTTCAGGTTGGTTCCCCATTTCTTGCCACATTTAGGCTAAAAGACTACCAAAAAAATATTAAACTTGGCTTTCAGGATCCTAAACACTTTAATTAAGTGGAGTGGTGCCCATAAAAATCCATTGTTTGCTTGTATGCTTCATTAAACACCACTCCAATCCTAATGTTGGTGTTCTATTTTTCGGGTCCAGATTTCTGTCCGAACTTCAAAAATCAATTCCTAGCACCATAAGTCTCCTAAAATCTTGAAATTTCACATAGTGATTTCAAATCACGTTAGAAACGTCTTTTCTAAATTTTAGATCAGTTGGCTTTGTATTTAATTTTTAAAAATTCATGGACTGCTGAGGGGTCACACCCTCTAAGCTTCCTGCTCTGCTACTATCTGTGAATTTTTAAAATTTTTATGCTCATCTAATTTTTGTGAAATTTAGTTTTCTGGAATCTTTGTAAAATTCTACATCTCACATAAAATCACCAAAATTTTCTGAGGCCATTGGTGGTACAAAAAGTCCAGAATACCCACGAGTACCATTTCTGGACTTTGACACCAGCACAAATAAAAATTCAAAAAAAAATATCAAACAAATTCCTAAAATCTTAAAAAAATATTTTCTGGAATCCTTGTTTGATTTTACATGAGGTAGTGGTGTTGGTTGCATTGTTTGGACCACTACTTATTCAAAAAGCCTAAAAATAATTCATTGGTAGTAATTTTCTATATTAGGGTTCAAATCCAATTAGGGCTTCTTTCTTGATTTTTAGTCCCATAACATAAAGGAAACACATCATCACCAATACAACTTGTTTTCCTTTGATTGTGGAAGTTTCAAACTTATTTTAACATTTAAAAAGAGAAACCATAAAACACATTCAATTAAATTGAATCCTAAAAGACAAAAATACAAAAATTGTGTGACAACTTATTTTTAATTGGAACCACTTTCTAATTCCTACGCACACACAAAAAATTGAAATAATAGGGCAACAACCCAATCAATATCCTTCACATTCCGTGTGCACACTAGTATCCTAGACCTAATTAAACTTAGTAGCAATTTGACCCCTAAGGATTTCATCAACTTAGGCTTGCTATATAGGTCTTAAGTTTTCTATAGTTAATAACAATTCTGTCATCTATATCTGGTGTTCATGCTGAGGAGCCGTGTCAAACGACCAGGCGCGGGCTTGTACAAGCACCTGGGGATTTTCCTGAAAAACGTTTGGGCCCAAACCTCTCCTTAAGCAACTTAACTAGATTTGTTGACAGAACGGATATTCACTATTGATTACTTATTTCCTAAGTAGACCAAGTCTTAGGTTTATTTTTAAGGAGTCACACTTAAGTTAGGTCTAGAATTTCTTGTTTGAATTGCACACTTTCTCTCATCTCTTTCTCTTATCCTCCCCTCCAATTCGTCCAAAATAGTGCATGCACAGGCGAAGGTCCCAAAAATCACATCTTGAGGGACCATCTGATTTTTCCCCCTGCACCAGAAAATCTTTGTTTTCTTCTCCCTCCTCTTCTAAAAAAATGGAAAACCTAGGAATCCGACAAAAAAATTCTGCTTCCACTTCTAACCCGTCAGCCGACCCACAAGCTGACTTCCCCCTCCCTCACCTCCCTTATTTAGAGCAACCAGAAATTCCTTCAGGGCCAGGTGGCCCTCCAATTCTAACTCAAAATACAAACCCCTTTGCCTTGATGGTCGACCATTTGGTTCGGCTGCAACAAAATCAAGAAGATTTGGCTAGGACTGTAACGAACCTAACTAACCAAGGGCAAAACCCACCACCCTGCCAACAGCCTGTCGTTCCTCTTAAGGATTTCTATAATCCTTTCAATTACGAAGAAAGACCCGGGGTGGTCATACCACAAGGAAATTTTGAGATCAAACCAGCCATTCTAGATCTTATCAAGCATTTTCATGGTCTTCCAAGAGAGGACCCTTTTTGTCATCTCGAGGAATTAACTATCCTCGCTCAAACCACTCATTCCCTCAATGTGCAGGAAGACATGTGGTTAATGAGACTTTTTCCTCTCTCTTAAAGATAAAGCTTCACAATGGTTTAGAATGGTTGGGCGCCCAATTACCACTTGGCCCCAAGTAAAGAGTGCTTTTCTAAAAAAACTTTTTCCGATCGGTTGAAGTAATGCTTTAAGAATATCCACAACGACCTTTTAATAAGAAATTGGTGAACCCCTCCATGAAGCCTGGGAAAGATTTCAAGAACTTTTAAGAAATTGTCCCCATCATGAAATTCCACAATGGTAGTTAGTGTAGGTCTTCTATCATGGATTAGAAGATCAATTGAAGCAATTTGTGGATGCCTCATGTGGAGGCAATTTCCTTAATAAAGATGCCGAAAGTGCCTATCTCCTCTTTGAAGAAATGAGTGAAAACTCATTTAATATGACTTCAATGGACACTTTTGGTAGAACACAAAACCCCAGACACGGAGTCCATGAAATTGACTCCAAATCCACCTCTGTTCCAGTCACTCAGGATCATCTATATATGTTAGCTCAACGACTGGACCAGAAGCAAATTCACCAAAAAAAAATGGAAGAAAAGCTCACAAACAAACAAGCTCCACACTTTAACTCTCCACACACTAACACTCCACAACTTCTCTAAAGAGAAAATCTGCATAATATTGATGCCACACCTGCTGGTTAGCAGTTTCCAACTGATTTGCCATAGAAATTGACTAAGAATTTTGATCAAAATATTTTTGATCCCACCACGGAAAATATTTATGCTCTCCAGGAGCAATTTAGAAACCCCTTCAATACTTTCAACCAAAACTGGAGGACTAACCCAAATCACTCCTGGAAAAACCTGAACCCGATTCCTTTTCCCAAACAAAATCATTTTGGGAATTATGGGCAACCTGTGTATCAACCTAAAGCATCCCAAGAAGATATTAACACTCAGGTCATGAAAACTTTATAAGGTATGCAGAATCAAATGACAGAAGTAACCCGCATGATTACCAACTTACAACACCAAGTTAAGTTTACTCCTAATCATCGACCTATTGGGAATTTACCTTCCAAACCCATGCCCAACCTGAATAATCAAAGGAATCAGTTCCAAGGTGGATATCCCAGTCAACCCATTCAACCAGCACCTCAGCATCCCCCAGGTTTTAATAATAGTCAGGCTTCCTGTCCTCATCCTAGAAACAACCAGACTGCAAATGCAATTACTTTGAAGAATGGGAAAATCACTCATGATCCCCTTCCTATTAAAGAAACTCATTTTAATGAAAAATAGATCAACTCTTCCCCATCTTCCTCTTACATTGTTCAGGAACCTAATAATGCAAAATAGGGAAACCCTGCACCATTTCCACAAGCCCTCCATTCTTCAACAAATAAGAAAAAGAAGAAATCCAAGCCCACTGATAAGGAATTAATGGATTTATTTGGGCAAGTTGAAATTAACATCCCTTTCCTAGATGCCATAAAATACATCCCTGCCTATGCAAAATTCCTAAAAGATTTGTGTACCCCAAAAAGGCAGCCTCGAAATTTAAGAAAGGTGATCCTTCCTGAGATAGTCAGCTCAGTTGTGTAGAGTCGACTGCCTCTTAAGCGAAAAGATCCAAGCGCCCCCTTGATTCAAGTTATCATTAATGATACTTCTTTTGATCGCGCTTTGCTGGATCTCGGTGCCTCAATTAATCTTATCCCCACAATTATTTTGAGGAATTTAAGATCGGTGAATTAAAGTCTGTTGAGGTTACTCTTCAATTAGCTGACCGATCTACAATTAAACCAAGGGGAATTGTTGAGGATGTCCTTGTCTGGGTTAAAAATTGTCTATTTGTAGTAGACTTTTTAGTCCTGGACATAGAGGTACCGGAAGCATTAAAGTTTGCCCCTATAATTCTTGGAAGACCATTTTTATCCACCGCTCATGCAAATATTGATTGTGATTCTGGAAAAATGAAGATCATGTGTGGCAGTGAATCTGTAACCCTAGATATTTTCCAAGCTTCTAGGAGGTTCCAAGAACCTGATTTCTTTGATGATTCGGATTCAGAAATAGAAAATATCTTGGAGAAAACTTTGCAGAATTCACATTTAGGTTCCTGTTTTGCCATTAACACGGTTCTTGAACAATCCACTTCTTCTCACCCTTCCACCCTAACCACACATTCAGCTAACCCTTCAGCGGACCCTTTCACTCTTACCTCACCACTAACACAAAAAGCAGAAATTCTTTCAGAGCCGGGCCCACAATTGGAATTAAAACATTTGCCTGACTCCCTTAAATATGTTTTCCTGGGTCCAAATCAAACCCTGCCCCTGATTATAAATTCTGGACTTACTGGGGCACATAACACAAACTTCTCCAGGTTTTGAGTAAATATAGAAAAGCTATTGGCTGGACCCTTTCTGATCTTACAGGTATTCATCCATCCTATTGTACACATTGTATATATTTAGAGGACGATTCTCGCCCCTCCCGCCAACCACAAAGGCGCTTGAACCCTAATATGCAGGAGGTGGTAAAAAAGAAGATTATTAAGTGGCTTGATGCTGATATCATCTACCCCATTTCTGACAGCTCCTGGGTTAGTCCAACACAAGTTATGCCCAAAAAGGCTGGACTAACAGTTGTCACCAACGATAATGGGGAGAATATAGCCACTCGAACCGCCTCTTCTTGGTGCGTGTGTATTGATTACAAAAAATTAAACACCGCCACCAAGAAGGACCATTTTCCACTCCCCTTTATTGATCAAATCTTGGAGCGATTAGTCGGACGGGATTTTTACTATTTTCTGGATGGTTATTCTGGCTATAATCAGGTAGCAGTTCATCCTGAGGACCAGGACAAAACAACTTTCACCTGCCCCTTCGGAACCTTTGCTTTTCGAAGAATGTCCTTCGATCTTTGCAACGCACCTGCAACTTTTCAAAGGTGTATGCTTGCAATATTTTCAGACCTGGTAGGTGAATGCTTAGAAGTCTTTATGGATGACTTCTCTGTTTTTGGAGATTCTTTTGACCATTGTCTCAAGAACCTTGAAAGAACTCTCCAAAAATGTATATAAGTCAATCAGGTCCTCAGTTGGGAAAAAAGTCATTTCATGGTCCAGGAAGGTATTGTCTTGAGCCATGTTATTTCAAAACAAGGAATCGCGGTAGATAAAGCAAAAATAGATGCTATATCTAAGCTCCCACCACCCACTACTATCAAACAAATCAGATCCTTTTTAGGTCATGTGGGTTTCTACTGTAGATTCATACAAAATTTTTCCCAAATCTCCAAGCCCTTAAGTCAGTTGCTTACTAAAGACCAACCATTCGATTTTAATGATAAATGCCTGGAGAGTTTTTTGAGGTTGAAGAAGGAGGTTACTGAGGCACCAGTTTTGTAGGGACCTGATTGGAATAGTTCCTTTGAATTAATGACAGATGCCTCAGATTTTGCTGTGGGAGCCGTTCTAGGGCAAAGAATTGGCAAGAAGCCCGTTGTAATCTATTATGCTAGCAAAACTCTTGATGATGCACAACGGAATTGCACAGTTACTGAAAAGGAACTTCTTGCCTTAGAAAAATTTAGATATTATCTTTTGGGGTCACATGTCACTGTATACCGACCACTCAGCACTTAAATATTTGCTGACAAGAAAAGATGTGAAAACCCACCTTATCCGTTGGATCCTGCTGCTCCAAGAATTTAACTTGGAAATCAAGGATAAGGCGGGATCACATAATGTAGTGGCTGACCATCTCTCCTGTCTTATGACGAATGACATAATGACCCCACCTGATCAATTTCCCGATGAAAGCGTTTTAGCTGCTACTACCCTCCCTTGGTTTGCATCCATCACAAACTATTTAGCAACAGAACGAGTCCCCGCTAATTGGCCAAAAACAAAATGGGATAAGTTCTTTGCTGATTGAGTACTATTTTTTGGAGGAGCCCGACCTTTTCCGCATTTGTGCCGATCAGGTCATTCGACGATGTGTCCCTGATTCTGAAATCCATGATATTTTGACACATTGTCACTCAATGGCCTGTGGCGAACATTTTTCGAGTAAGAAGACTACAGCTAAAATCCTTAATGCGGGATTCTTTTGGCCCAGATTGCACAAAGATGCTCATAATTTTGTTCGGTCCTGTGTGCATTGCCAGAGCATTGACAACATAACTCGAAAGGATATGATGCCCCTTAATCCTATTTTAGAGGTTGAAATTTTTGATGTTTGGGGCATCAACTTCATGGGACCGTTCATCAACTCTAGTGGGTATTTATATATACTAGTTGCAGTCGACTATGTTTCAAAGTGGATAGAAGCAATACCCACCCAAATTAGTGATCACTGTGTGGTTGTCAAATTTATTAAGAAAAATATTTTCTCAAGATTCGGCATTCCAAAAGCCATTATCAGTGACGGAGGATCACATTTCACTCATTCACAACTCCGTCACGTTCTTCCTAAATATGGGGTTAATCACAAAATTTCCGCACCTTATCACCCCCAAACAAATGGCCAGGCAGAAGTTTCTAACCGGGAAATTAAAAATATTTTACAAAAGACGGTTAGGCCCGACAGTAAAGATTGGTCCACCAAATTGGATGACGCTTTATGGGCTTATCATACCACTTTTAAAACCCCGCTCGGCATGTCTCCCTTCCATCTGATTTTTGGGAAGGCATGCCATCTCCCGATAGAACTAGAACATAGGGCTTTTTAGGCAATAAAATAATTAAACTTGGATTTATCTGACGTCAATATCCATCGAAAACTACAATTAACTAAATTAGAAGAATTACATAATTTTTCCTATGAAAATGTGAGGATTTATAAAGACCGAACAAAGAAATTTCAAGATAAATACATTGTTCGGAAACACTTTGACGTTAATCAATGCGTTTGGCTTTTTGATGCTAGATTACGTCTTTTTCCTGGCAAATTAAAATCCAAATGTACCAGCCCCTTTATTGTCCACAAAACTTATCCGTACGGCGTTGTTGATCTTTTTTATCCTAAAACTAATATGCCATTTCAAGTCAACGGCCAACGTTTGAAGCCCTATTTTGATCATACCCTGAATCTTCCATCTGAATCCTTCGATTTCACTAAGCCAACCACCTTTGATCACTAATGCAAACTACGTCCGACTGAATGGCGTAAAAGATAGCACTGGATGGGAGGTAACCCATCATTTTTCCTGCTTTCCTTTTTTCCTTCTTTTTCTAGGTTTTGACCATCCTAAACCCAATTGCTCTTCATTAAGGTGATCCCTTTTCTCTCCTAATGCATTAGGACATTGCATATCTTAAGCATGGGGGGTGTTTTTAAAATTTGACAATCGATTTAGGATTTTCAAAACCTAAAAACATGCATTTTTCTTTAGTTATTTTATTTTCCTGCTTGCATACCTAAAAAACTAAAAATGTTGAAAACTTTTTTAGGAAATATTTTGAAATTGGGACTAAGGTTGAAAAACTCACTTTTGGTACAACATGATTTAATCCTTAACAAACTAGGGATGAGGATGCGGATCTAATCGTTAGAGTTTCAGGGTCTATTTTTAGACTAGATCAGATATCCTCTAAAATTCCACCTGAACTCATGATAGTTTAGGTGACTTGATCCTCTTTTGTAATATGAAAAGTATCTGGCTTAGTTTCTGATTCAAAAACTAGCATTTCTTGCGGAACTTCCTATGTCAAATTTCACGCACAAGCCAACACATAAAAATAACTAAAAGTTAGAAAAACTCCCTTCTTTGGACTTAGTAAAAGTCTGAAGTAGATCATTAGTTTGAGTTTCCACCGCTGAGAAGGAGGAAAATGCCTCCTTTGAGGATGCGATGTCAACATGTTACCGCCTCGGCGATGCTCCATATCTATACTTCATATCTTTAGATGGAGCATTAAAGTGCATTTTAGCAGCTCAAGTGTCTTGGATGGTGCTCTACCTATAGTGTCGGAGTAAGAGCTTGAGTTTGCTTGGAATGCCATTTTACACCGCATTGTGTTTTGGGGTTGTGAGCTCCTAGGTGGTGTCATGGACAGTGCTATCTCGAAGTACTGGCACCAGAGCCCCCTCGAGGATTGGTAATGGGAATGATGATCCCGACACATCTGTTGTAAGACTAAGCTAAACATAAGCATGGGGAAAAAAAAATTTAAACCTAAAACACACCCTTATAAATGTTGGCCTTTCACAAGCATGAACACAAGGTTTTAAAGGATATTACAAGTTGCGAATCAGATTCATGAGCCAGAAAAATCCTAAAAACAGAAATTTCAAGTCATCTGAATTAACAAGGGGTTAATTTATGAATTTTCTAGAGGATATATTGATCCCATTTTGTCTAATTTTTGGATCCAAAAATAAATCCTGATGTTTATCCTTAACAAATCCTGTGCCTCCTATGTTTAGATCAACCAAGGTCCCATAATCTTTTTCTCCTCAAAAGTAAAAAAAAATTAGATTTCCCAAAAATTCCATTTTATAAATTAAATTTTTGCTAAGTGACTAGCAAAAGATAAGCATGGGGGTGTGATAAACATCAGTTTATCATCATTCTTTTGCATTAAAACAATCCTAGCTCTTAGGGTTTTGCTTCGCAAGCGGGTTTTTGGGGTTGCATTTAGTTATAAATTAGGATAGGCATGCATTGCATTTTTCTTGTCTTTTTAATGTGTTTTTGTGAGTGTTAGGGATGAACAGATATATAGATCCCTAAAACCCTAGCACTCAGGAAGGCAACTGGTGAAGAAGAAGCTCAGACTAGCTGGAACTTAGCTTGATCCAGCTCACCACAGCTGGAGTCCAACTCACTTGGACTAAGGTTAGCTCATCCTAACTCCATTCAGCTCATCTCAGCTAAATGGCAGCTCAAGAGAGCTCATCTTAGCTCATTCTAGCTCAGGTCATCTCAGATCCAGCTTAACTTAGCTGAGTCTAGCTCATCTCAGCTCCCACTAGTCCACAGGGAGGTCTAGCTAGCTTAGTTGAGTTGATTGGAGTTCACCCCAGCTCAGGTCCAGCTACATCCAGCTCCACTCAACTCCAGCCACCTGAAGATGAATTCATTCCAGCTCAGGAAGCTGAAGTCCAACTCCCGAGGACTCAGCTCAGCTCAACTTAGTTGAGCTAAGCTACCTTAGCTGTCTCAACCAACTCAATCCTCCCCGAGAGCACCAGACCCAGCTCACCTCAGCTCCATTCAATAGAAGCCAACTCACTTTAGCTTGGCTTAGCAGCTAGCAAAGAACTAGCAAGCTAAGCCAGCTAGAGTAGCCCCATGTTGACCTCTTCAGTAGTTGCTAGCTCCAATTCAGCTCCAGACTCTTCATATCCAGCTCCTCTCCTCAAACCCTAAGCTCCACATGCCTACTCCTCCACTCCACTACTAGCTAAGCTAGCTTAGATTAGCTAGCATCCAGCTCCTTGGCCATCCATCAGCCATAACTTAACCCTAGCTAGCTCCATTTACTAAATAAACTCAAGTCCACCTAGCTCGCTCCACCTTTACTCAAGTTGGCGCCACCTTCTTCACCACCCTTCACCCCTCAATCACCACCAAAAGAGACCTTGATGTTGGCACCATAACCACCTTAACCACCCCCTTTTTGGTGCCAACTTCAACCCCCATATCCACCCTATACATAACCCCTCCAAGCCACATCCACCTCAACCCCCTCCTAGAAGCCTAAAAGTTGGCGCCAACCCATGGCACCTCTCCATGGTTGGCGCCACTTTTTGGTGTCCCTTGGCCACCCATAACTACCCCCCTTACATCCCTTAGGTGGTGCCAACACTCCTTAGCCCTAGGATCACCTAACCGCCCCCATCTTCACATCTTAGCCATCCATCTCAAGAGTCACCTTAACCCACTCATCCTACCTTATAAAAAGACCAGCACCCACCTTACAACCCATCCTTGGCTAGCAAAATACCTCTCATATTCTACCTAAAGCTCACACCCAAGAGAGAAGAAGAAGATTAAGGGAATACTCTTTCCCCTTGGTGCCTTCCCCTCTTCCCTTCTCTCTTGTACCCACGCTAGCCAAAGGAGAAGCCAGGCAAGGAAGACCTTTGGAGGAGGTCTTGAAGGTGATCCACGCCACCTTGGAGAAGAGCTTAAGGGTGGTACACGCCCACCCTTGGAGAAGGACAGTTAAGGTGGAAGCTTCCACCTTGGAGGAGCCTTTCAAGGAAGGAGAAGGAGGAGCCCTTTTCAAGCCTAGGAGCCACTAAACTTGGAGCAAGGAGCTTCCCCTCTTCACCATCGCTTCAGGAGGATTTGTGTTTTACTTTATTTATTGCATTTATTCTAGTTGTAGAAGCATTCCTCTAGTAGGTTTTTATGTAAAACACTTTTGCATCAATCAAGTTGCCTTCAATTTTATTTCATTTTGTTGCAATTTTTTTTTATAATCTAGTTTCTAGCACTTTTCACTCCTTCTCCCTAATTACTCTAGACCTCCACGTGTCTAGAGTGAGCTTAGGGAGAATCTCTACTTGTCACTTTAGTAGTAGTGTAGTGAGTTAGGTGTTAGCCATTTTCCATTGCCAACAAAATTAACGTTGCCGTTATTTCAAAACCTTAAAAAACAACATATTTAAAAAGACCAAAAAGAAAGTTGATTTCCATTTCCGAGCAAGAGATCGATTTTTGCAACCAAATTGCCTCCTTGGACGACCCTAGATACCCCACCATCTAGCTTATAAATTTAAAAGCGTATGTGATTTCGTGTGTTACAACGACTTAAAAACCCACTTTTACAAATCACGTGATTTTTCGCATCAATACGTCATAGTATAGTTAACAAAAGTGAATTAACATTTAAATTTATAAGCACGAAAATCAAATGTGAGTCCGAGGTCGTTTGCAGGGAGCAAATGTGGAATTCACACACTAAATGTAATATTTGTTGATGGGTGGAATCGATGTTTTAAAATTGTTGTGTTGTGGTATAATCGAAATCGCTTGTCAACAAATACAATTCATAGCTCAAAAATCTAGAAATGAAGTCCGAGGTCGAACATAGGGAGCAAATAGGAATTCATACGCTAATCTCAATGAAAATATAAATGAGCATAATAAATGAAGCACCATAAAGATATTTCAATAAATATTAATCTGTCACATTAAGTATTCAATGAAGATGAATGTATCTAGAAACAAAAAGATACCTAGAACAAAATAATGGTGATTTAGATCAATTATTAGTCTAAGCACATATATCAACTATTCAAATCATGTTAAATAAATAAATAGTACTCAGACGTCAAATATTCAAGTCAAACGACTTAAATGCTCTCTGTTACGATACTCTACTTCTTCTCTCCTTTCTTCCTTAGCCATTCTTTTCTTCTTCTCAGGCACGGCAACCTTCTCTTTCTTCTCTTCCTTGAATCCTTCTCTTT
The DNA here is from genome assembly GCA_037157565.1 of Thalassia testudinum. NCBI lineage: Eukaryota > Viridiplantae > Streptophyta > Magnoliopsida > Alismatales > Hydrocharitaceae > Thalassia > Thalassia testudinum. The sequence continues at coordinate 37,565,545 of JAZHRO010000067.1, forward strand.
TTCTTTCTTCCTTAGGCATGGCCCCTCTCTTCTTCTTCTTTACAACACAGGGGACCTAACTCCCTTCAGCGACTAAGTGCTGTGCAAGGCCCTCTTCTCTTTAGCACATAGCAAAACCCTACCCCTCTCTCTCACAAATCTTCCCCTTCTCACTCTCAGACTAGCATGTAATCGTGTATTCGGGTATACGGTCAGAGGTCCAGGTCTGTGTGCATGTGGGCACGGACGAGAGTGAGGGCTGTGCATGTGAGGGACCTCACCCCCCAAGTGTCTTGAGGCAAACAGCCTTAGACACAAAATCATCTTATGCATAGGCGGGCGCTTGTATTTCCACAATGTGGGATTATTCCTACAGACCTCTTCTCACGTGTGACTGCAAGTAGATCCTTTGCTAATTGGAGCAACTACTGAGGATAGTGTCTTCAATTGAGGCCTTGGAGATGGTCCTGGAGAGATTCCATGTGACCTGGGGATGCTGCTGATGAAGCACACTACTGGAACATGGCACCCAAGGTCGAGCAAGAGGTTGGTAATGGCGGCGCAATGATGATAACCTGAAAAGCATGAAAACAGCCTCTTGACCCAATTAAAGAAGCTTAGGAGTATCACTGGTGGACAAGGAGTGCGGTGACGGTGGTTATGTGGTGAGGCGTGGTAGCTAGTGGCCGAACGACTTCAGAGAAGCTCTGCGGAAGCGGGTGAGTTCGGTGGGGATCTTGGGTGGTCAATAGATGAAGTTAGGTTAGGGATTTTGGTCGTGAGGTGATGGCGGAGGTCGTGGGAGTGTTGACGAGGTGGTTGGAGTTGTGTAGCGAGTGAAGGTCCACATCGGAGGAGTGGCCGAAGCAGAGGGAGATGATGGTGTGCGATGACGTCGGGGTCGTTTTTGGATTTTTGAGTATGGGGAATTAACCTAAGGATCTAACTGGACCTAACTAACCTACTTTAATGGTCGAAGGGGGTAGAATCCGTGTCGTCTTTGGCATGCCGGTGACGGAGAAGACGAATTCTCCTGAGAGGGACGGCAGTGAAGAAAGGTTGGAGATGACAGGGCTTTGACCGGCCACCGTCGGAGGAATGAGGAGAGGATAGCTATGCCTCCAATTTGACGATTGGAGGTACGAACGAAGGAGAATGAAGAGGGCCGCCAGAGCTTGGTCGGAGAGGGGCCAGAGATAGGGTTTAGAAGAGATTTTTTGCCATAAACCTTGCTAAGGAGGTAAGGCATGCATTGGGCGTGCTTTTTATAGGCCCTAAGGAGGAGTTTCAAGCATGGAAAGAAGCTTGAAAGCTTCAGAGTTTTTGCACATGTGGGATACCCACATCTCCAATGCGTTCTCATGGGAGATTGGGAAAGACTTAGGGTGGGTTTGATTGAAAGAGAATTCCTTAAGAAATCTCTGGTTTAAATATGGGACTAATTGATTGAGAAATGAGCGATAAAATCTCGCTCGAATCTCACCGATGAGATGCAGCTATTCGTAATGGTGGAAGGGACCTAGATGTGAAGAAGATGAAGAAGTTAGGGGGGTCCCTACAAAGATTTCAAAAGTTAGGGGTATGTATGTGAGAGAAAAGAGTCAGACATGACTAAAATGTAAACTAGGTCAAGGTGATCTCTGATTGGGTCCAAATTTTGGTGCAAACCTAATTTTGACCCAAGGAATCTGATGGTGAAGTCGGATATAGGTTTTGACCAAGTTTGACTGGGTAAATTGCACAAAAATCTAAATTAGGGCAACTGTATAACTAAGACTCTATTTTAGGTCAAATTAGGTTCAGATGGTCAAATCAAAGGTACCAAACCTTAGAGAATATTTTTCTATGATTTTTAGAAGGTTTAAGTGAATTTTATCCTGAACAGAACCTGAATGAATTAAGCAGGTCAGTTTTTAGGGTTTCAAATGTCCATTAATTCTTGAAGCACATGAAAACCCGTTTCTATTTACATGAACCCACTTATTAGACATTTATGACCATTTAGGATATTCTGTTAACACTGCAGTTTTACCCATGTTTTCATGTTTATCTCTCAGAAAGGATGTGCAATGAATTACGACTCTTTGGCGGTTATGTAGAAGCATTTATCAATTTATTGTTACTAACTAAAGATAGATATGGCTGATGATGACGTTATCATCAATATTAAACAATAAGCACAACAATAAAGATATGCAATGAATATCAATAATCAAATATATTCAACAACAACAAATTATATCTCAAAAATCACTGGGATAAAAAGAATAATAAAATCCTAAAAATGGTGATTTGAATCACCAATTTAATCTCACAATTAAGCACATATCCCAATGTAATCACAATCTCAAACTAATTCAAATATCTCAACTATTTTTCCAACCACTTGCCATATTAGTACAAGTACTTAAATATCTCCACAGTGCCTTAAATTAACCATTATTAGACATCGAGCACCAATGTCAGACAACCTAAAGTCACCAAAGCCTCAACACAAACAAATCAGAAACCCGCTAAGTGTTGGGCGTGTGTGCATAATTCCCAAGGCACGTTCACGCACCCAGAGGCAAAACCACCCCCACCCTCCTCAAAAACCTTTCCTCTTTCCTCAATCAAGTATACAGGTGTTCGTCGCACGAAATTGGTATTTAAGAGTGTTACATTGTAGTATAGCTGAAAAAGCATTGAAAACAAATACAATTTTATTACTCGAAAAGGTTTTCGAGGTCAAACATAGGGAGCAAATTGGTATTTAGAAATCAAAATCATAATTTATACTGAAAGAAATTCCAATAATATCAGTATCAAAGTGCAAAAATACGGGAGTAAAATGGTGATGTAGATCACCAAATACTCCTACAATATCACCAAAAGATTCAATGTAAAAATATGCAATGAGGCTAAAATCTGTCACCTGATTCTTTAATCAGACAACTTAAAGTGTCTGATAGCTTTTCTCTTTCTCTACCTCTGTCTTCTCCTTCCTTCTTCTTTCTTTGGCTTTCTGCGATACTTCTCTTTTCTCTTCAGCTTTCTCTGTCTTCTGCCTTCCTCTTCTTCTTCTTCCTTCTTGTCTTTCTCTGTCGTCTGCCTTCCTCTTCTTTGCCTTGCCTTAAGCCCTGCAGTCCTAGCCTTCTCTTCTTCTTCCTTCTCTTTCTCTTCTTCATCCCTGCTCTTTTCTGAATTTCACTAAGTGTCGAAGGTAAACTCCTCAGAGCAAAACCCCCTTCCCCTGCGTAGCTCTCTTCTCTCTTTCTCTCTTTTATATTTCAGAGCTGCTCTCCTAGAGCCTTAACTGGTTCAGGTAATCGGACCTAACGGTGACCTGGGTCCAGGCTCACCGACGTGTGTGGTGAGCGAGGAGTGAATAGGGCAGGTAATCGGGTTGTGGCCAGGTCCGTGGGGTATGTCGTGGATGAGTCCATGAGAGGGGGGAGGAGGACCTCACCCTCAGTGTTGGAGGTGATAAGCCTCTAACACTTTTTCCTTTTATGCGTACGTAGGAGACTTTTCACTTTCGAGGTGGGACAAAATGTCCCACCTCCTTCCGTGCACCTGCTGTAGAGAGTTCTTGACCAAATTGAAGGGTTGCAGCTGTGGGAGTCTTCGCATGAGGGGTGCGACGCGTGCAGGCTTCGACTGCGCACAGCCTGGGGGTCTCACCTGGAGCAGAGCAAGGCCTTGAGTGCAAAAAGCAAGCTTCACGCTCAGCAGCAGTAGCAGATGGGCGACGAACCTGAAATCAATATCACGGCCTCGTGGGCACGTCAAATCTCTCAAAGAGGTTCGTCGGACCACGGCGGATGCTATGGGCATGGTTTCGTGGTGTGTGGGTGGCTGTGGTGGCAGATCTAGGGCTGACTATGGGTGTAGTTGTGGGTGTGTTAGGTGGGGCGCTTGGGTGATCGATGGAGAGATTGGAGTGAGGGGATGTGATCAGGGAGTCGAGGCGAAAGTAGTAGGGTGGTTGGTGAGGTGGATGGAGGTGCGGAGCGACGGGAGCACCTCGTCGGAGGTATCACCGGAGGTGGAGAAGGTAACGGTGGTCAGTGGCGTCAGTGAGTGTTTTTGAGAAATAAAGAGAAGGGAAGAAAGTGGGAGAGAGAGAGTCGAAAGACCTACTTTTAAGGGATGAAAGGGATAGGAGACCCATGCTAGTATGGCTACCGGTTGTGGGGAAGACGAAGCTCCGCAGATGAGGCGGCAGCGAAGTTGGGGCAGAGGCGACGTCGACCGGTGTTGCGCGACGCAGAGGATGGAGAGGAAGACAGCCTGACCACTGATATTGTGGTTGGGCGACAAGTGAGTGAGGGAGAAACCACCGAAGCTTGTGGAGATTGTGGCCGATGAGGGAGAGAGGACTATATGGAGAACCGGCCCAATTTCAAGCTTGGAGAATGCGGTTGGATCTGGGGCTCCTTTTATAGGTCATTTGGAGAGGGATTTGTGCTTGGAAACCAAGCTTCCAAGCAAGGTAGGGTCACCGGAGTTGGAAGCCGTTAGGATACCCATGTCTCTCATGCGTTCGCATGAGAGATTGGGAAAGAATATGGGATCAAAGATGGGTTCAGATGAGAGAATTTCTCAGAGAATCTCCCTTCCAATTTTAGAGGAGATCCTCTGAGTAATCAGGGAGAACTCTACTTCCAAAGGTCGCCGAAGTAGGATTCCTCTACTATAATGGTGGAGGGACCTAATTGAAAAAATGATGAAGAAGTTAGGAGGCTGTTTGTAAGGGTTTTTGAAATATAGGGGTACAAATGTAATTAGGCTAGACCTTTTTGCAAACTAGGTCAAGGCAAACTCAACTTGGGTTCAAGTTTTGGTACAAACCTAATTTGGACCTAAGGAATCCAATGGTGAAGTTGGATTTTGGGTTTGACCACGTTTGGCTAGGAAATTTATGCAAAAGCCCAATTTAAGGCAAATATCTATCTGAGACCCCATTCTAGGTCAAGATGGGTTCCAATGGTCAAATTAAAGGTTTTAAATCCTAGAGAATATTTTTATATGATTTTTAGAGGATTTAATTGAATTTTATCCTAACCAAAACCATGGTTAATCAAGTAGGTCTATTTTAGGGTTTGAAGAAGTCATCTAATTCATAGAACACACACAAACCCTTTTCATTCAAAACCAACCCACTTATTATCTTATTAAGACCATTTGACCTTTGTTTAGCCGTTAAGAAAATCAGTTGTTGTACTACATTGGTAAAATTACAGTTTTAACCCTAGTTTCTTATTTTTCTCTTAGAAAGGTTATATAGTGAATTATGACCTTCAGTTGGTTATGTAGGAGCTTTTATTCTCTTCATTGGGTCAAAATGAGCTAGTTAGGGCTCATGATGGTGTTCCCATCATAGCCCCAACACCATCATACCACCATGCCTAGCTTTTGCTAGTCCCTTAGCAAAATTTTAAGCTTTTAACTTTGATTCTATACCATGTAATCTTTTTGATGCTCAAAATTGTGATGTGTGCTTTCTTCTGTAGATTAGGTTAGAATGCCGATAGTAGACCTAGAGGTACTCAAGTACCAACCAAGATCTAGACCTGACCAGCTCTAGCCTCAGTCTATCGCGAAGGTTTTTAAAGCCCACAGGAACTATCCTAAGGTTCGTTGGACTCTGCGGCTAAAGCACCCGTACTTGTAACATATTTTAGCCTTGGTTCAGTTTGCAGTGCATTTTTTGTAATTGAGAGACAGAGGAATTTTCTTTATTTGGAGAGTTTTCTCTCTCTTTTTCTTTTTAATTTCTAGCTTCAGATTAGCTTCACAATACGGTCTGTATCGGATTCCTAGTCCCCATCATCAATCCTCGAAGGGTCCTTGGAAATCAATGCTTCGAGATAGCACTGCCCATGGCAACCCCCAGAACCCTGGCTTTCGAGATTTCAAGATAATCCCACCCATGGCATTCTGTAGCTAAATCCAGACCCTAGCAATCGTCATTTCGGGATAATGACGCCCATGGCATCTGAACCAGCACAGGGTGCTTACATGCCCCCAATAGGATTGTAGATATCCTAGGAGACAAGCACCAAGGAGACGATATGTTATTGCGCATCTTCGAGGGGAATTTCTCGCCTCTCTGCATTGGGAACTCGTCCAAATCAATTTGTGTTAATCGGTCACTCCTAATCTAGGCAACTTTTTCATAACAATTTAAACGCATTTGTGTGGTTTTGATACTTATGCGCACTGAACCAGTTTGTGTGTGGATTGGGTGCTTAGGTTACCGAGTCCTGCAAACCAGAGGTCAGTTAACGAGGTCGAATACTCCCTAAGCCTTAGACCTAATATTTAAGTTTCTCATTTTCCCCAACCTCTTGAGGACCATCCAGATCTTAGCGGGTACTTGAATTTTTAAGCCTAGGAGTATAGCCCAAGAGGCCTAAAATTAGCACTCCTACTAATCGCTTCTGTGTTTCATTAGCACTTTTTGCCTTTCATTTTCTTTTTCTTGATATGGTCTAGAACTCAGTTAATTCCTTAATTTCTTACTAATGACTATCTCTTTTCTTTTTCTTTTCAACTTATGCTCCTTTTTAATAGTTTTCACTTTTTCCTTTTTTTCTCCTCAAGATTTGTATGGCCTCAAAATTTTCTCTCCTCTCAAATTTTTTGTTCTTTTTCAAGAATTTTTTTCATTTTTTTGGTATTTTTGGAATATGTGATTTTTTTTATGAAACCCTTTCTTGTGAGATGATTTCACGGCATTTTGCACTTTCATACCCCCCCATGCCTATGATTTGCAATGTCCCCATTGTAAATTAGGTGGGTTCGAGTTTAGCTTAGATCATTCATTAGAATAGGTTCTGGGTGGGCAAACGGGTCGAGGTGACTGTTGCGGACGATTTCAAGCTCGGGTATGGGTACTTGAGGTGGGGTTGGCTGTTCTAATGGATGAGCCCTAAAGTGCAATATGAATTCAGCATAGGAATGCCAAGAAAGGTTTCAAGTTTTTCAAAAATGACAGGTTGCCTCCCGTTAAGAGCTGAGTTTTACGCCATTGGCTGGGCGCAATGAGCTCAGGGAGAATGGAGGGTAATGGATGTCTTAGCCAAATTTACATTGGTAAGGTCAATGAACAGTTTGAGTTTCTGACCGTTCACGATAAAAGGTTCTGAATCATGGCTGAGTGGCTATCTCGATGGCTCCATTTCCAAAGATTTGTCAGACGAGGAAAGGTCCGATCCATTTTGATCTTAGTTTTCCTGGGAATAGTTTGAGCTCGGCATCAATGAGTAGGACTTTCTGACCAGGGTAAAAGATCTTTCTAGATATGTGCTTGTCGTGAAAGGCCTTAACCCGCTCTTTGTAAATTCGTGAGTTCTCATACCCGTCGTGGCACAATTCATCTATCTCGCTCATTTAAAGCTTTCTGTGGGTTCCAGCCTTAGAAAGATCTAGATTACAGGTCTGTACTGCCCAATAGGCTTTGTGCTCCAATTCGACGAGGAGGTGACATGCCTTCCCATACACTAATTTGAAGGGAGACATACCTAATTGGGTTTTGTGGGCGGTCCTATAAGCCCACAAAGCTTCCGGAAGTCAGGACGACAGTCTTTCCTGTCAGGTCGAACAGTAACCTGGAGGATTTTCTTGATCTCTCGATTTGATAGCTCGGGTAGACCATTAGTTTGGGGCCGATAAGGAGTAGAGATTCAGTGTGACACCCCATATTTGGTCATCAGTGACCTGAACTAAGCATTAGTGAAATGGGTCCTTCCATCAGAGATTATAGCATGTGGGATCCTAAACTGAGAAAAGATGTTCTATTGAATAAATTTGATAACCACCTTATGATCATTGGATCAGGTCGGAATGGCTTCGATCCAATTGGATACGTAGTCAACAGCGAGTAGAATGTACTCAAAGCCGTCCGAAATAGGAAAGGGCCCATAAAATCAATCCCCCAGACGTCGAAGATTTCACATATGAGAATCGGCTGTAAGGGCATCATATCACGGTGGCTCATGTTGCCTAAGGTCTGATAACGAGTGCATGCCCTATAGTGATTATATGCATCTTTGAAAATCGTGGGCAAATAGAAGTCGCACTGGAGGACTTTTGCTACAGTTTTATGACTTGAGAAGTGTCCACTGCATGCCTGGTCATGGCAGAAGGACAAGATGTCCTAAATTTTTGCTTTCGAGACACATCGTCGAATGATTTGATCAGCACTGATGTGGAAAAGATACAGGTCTTCCCAGAAGTAATACTTGACATCGGAAAGTAATTTGTCCTTCTTGGACTTCGGCCAACCGGACGGGATCTGATGTAATGCCAAGTAGTTTACTAAATCAGCAAACCATGGAAGCCCTATACTGATAGTCAGGAGGTGCTCATCCGGAAAATATTTTCTTAATGGGTCCGGAAGGGTCGATAATATCAGAAGGAAGGCAGGACAAGTGATCAGCTACCACATTTTGTTTTCCTACCTTTTCACGAATCTCAAGGTCAAATTCTTGCAACAGCAAGATCCAGCAGATTAGTCAAGGTTTCGCATCCTTCTTCGCAAGGAGATGCCCCACAGCTGTGTGATCAGAGTAAATGATAACATGGGAACCCAGAAGATATGATCTGAATTTTTCTAGGGCAAATACTAGGCTAGTAGCTCTTTCTCAGTAACTGTGTAGTTACGCTGAGCCTCGTCAAGTGTCTTGCTAGCGTAGTAGATGACCACGGGTTTCCCATCAATTTTCTGCCCAAGTACTGCTCCTACAGCAAATCAGATGCATTGCACATGATCTTAAAGGGTTGAAACCAATCAGGGGACTGTAGGATCGGAGCTTGGGTGACTCGATCACGTAGGATTTCAAATGCTTGAGTGCATTCCTTGGAGATTTCGAAGGGAACATCCTTAGAAAGTAGAGTAGTCAGGGGGCATGCAATCTTTGAGAAATCAGGAATGAATCGATGGTAAAAACTGACGTGCCCTAGGAAAGATTGGATGTCCTTGATCGAGCTAGGCATAGGGAGTTTGGAAATCTGATTCACCTTGGCTCGATCAACCTGGATGCCTTTTTCTGATATAAGATGTCCTAGGACAATTCCTTCAGGCACCATGAAATGGCTTTTTTCCCAGGAAAGAACCAGATTCACGTCAATGCACCACCTGAGGATCTGAACCAAGTGCAAGAGGCAATCGTCAAATGATTCGCCAAATACTGAAAAGTCATCCATGAAGACTTCCAGATAATCACCTACCATATTTGAGAATATGGCAAGCATGCACCGCTAAAAAGTAGCGAGTGCATTGTAGAGACTGAATGACATCCTTTGAAACGCGTACGTCCCGAAGGGGCAGGTGAAAGTGGTCTTTTCTTGGTCCTCAGGATGGATTGCCACTTGGTTATAACCGGAGTACCCATCCAAAAAGCAGAAGAATCTATTTCCCGCTAGTTTCTCGAGGATCTGATCAATAAACGGTAGTGGGAAATGATCCTTCTTTGTGTAGGTATTGAGCCTCTGTAATCAATGCAGACTCTCCACGAATTTGCCATACGGGTCGATATGATTTCTCTGGTTTTAGTCTTGATCACGGTGAGTCCTGCCTTCTTAGGCATAACCTAGATTGGACTCACCCACCGACTGTCGGAGATCGCGTAGATGATCCCAGCATCTAACCATTTGATGATCTCCTTTTTCACAACTTCCTGCAGATTAGGATTCAGACATCTCTGCATTTCACGGGAAGGACGTGTGCCCTCTTCAATATAGATGTAGAGTGTGCAGTAAGAGGGGCTAATGCCTGTCAAACAATCGAAAGTCCATCCAATGGCTCTTAAATGTTGCTGGAGAACAGCAATCATACGGGATTCCTAATCAGGTGTGAGTTGGAAGTTGATAATCACAGGAAACGTCTAATTGGAACCCAAAAAGACGTACTTTAGATGCTTAGGAAGAGGCTTAAGTTCCAGGAGAGGGTTATCAGCAGCAGCAGGTGGTTCCGGGTGTGTGTCAGGAGTAAGGAAGGGAGTTATGGGTGTGTCTAGGTCAGGTTCGTACTCCTCTGATTGCGGGTTTTGATCCTCTTGTGGTTGTTCAAAAGTATTCAGGTTTTCCTCAATATATGGATTATTAACCACAACCTTGATATCACATATCTATTCTATAACACCGCAATTAATCCCTTGTTGGGCCTTAAAGATGTCAATCTTTAATGTTCGGTTCCCAAATTTCAGTTCAATTTGGCCCTCACAATTTATGTTGGCCCTAGCAGTGGTCAGAAAGGGTCTCCCTAGTATAATTGGTGTATTCCTCGGATTTTCTGGAGCATCCATATCCAAGACTACGAAGTCCACCGGAAAATAGAAATCCCGAACCCTAACAATGACATCCTCAAGAACTCCTTTGGGTGACTTAATAGATCGATCTGCTAACTGTAATGTTACCTCTGTTGGTTTGAGCTCGGATTCCTCAAGATGGTCAAGTAGGGATGTAGGTATTAGGTTTATGGAGGCTCCTAGATCCAATAATGATCTATTAAATTGGATATCACCAATTGTACAAGAAATTAGGGGAGTACCTTGGTCTTTTTCCCTAGGTGGGAGTTTGCTTAAAATTATAGAGCTTGCTTACTCTGACCGTACGATTGGGCTCCCACTTTTGGTTCATGGCTTACGTTTAGGTGTACACACGTCTTACAGCAATAGTGCATAAGCCAGTACGTGGCGAATTGCATCCATCAAGGGGATGTTTATATGGACCTGTTCAAAAAGCTTGACTAGGTCCTCCTCAGGTGCCACAGGTTTGGTTATCCTCTTTTCCCTGGTCAAGGCCTTGGGAAATGGAACCCTAGCTGGTTCCTCTAGAATAGGTCCAAGTTCTTGATCTGGGACAGGGGTGTCCTGGATAACTATCCTAGGGCTTGGGTTAGCATTACTAGGCTGGAAGTGGCTTGGGTAAGGTAGGTCTTGTGTTGTTTTACCACTACAGGTTATTACTGAATTTAGTCCTGCCTAGTTCTGGTTCAATGTTGGTAAAATAAGTGGCTGCTATTGAAATCCCGAGTATGATGTCAAAGCTTCCATCCCGTCAGGTGATGGAGCTGAAGGGGCCTGATAAATTATGTGGGCTTGGCCTGAATTTGGGTTCATAACATGCCTTTGGTTCAGCATGTTATTCAGATTCGGCAGAGGTTGCGAAGGGAGTGTGCCGAGTTGGTAGGAATTCGCCATCTGGGAGAGTTGATTGCGAACCTTTGTGATCTCACCTTTGTGTTGTTTCTACATAGCCGCATTCATCTTTTGAATGTCAGCCAAAGTCTGAAGGATGAGAGTCATTTGATATGTCTTAGTTGGCCCAGATTGATAGGTGGGGTTGGGCCGAGGCTGAGGCGACTGGTATGGATAAGGAGCTTGTGGATGGGGTTGATGATTCTGATTATTTCCTGCCAGAGGAAATTGGGATGATTCCGCCATCCAGGGTTACAGGTATTAGAGAATGGGTCATTTTGGATGGCGTTGAAGTCCTTGCAGGTTTGAGGAACCTCAGAAAAATCAAAGTATGAGGGTTCAGAATTCCCCCAACTAGAGTATACGGGATCGAAGCTTCCTCTGGTCCTAGAGTCAGGCAGGGGTGGATACGGGTCCATCCCCTAAGAAGATCAGTGATAGATGTTATGCACAGCTTCCCTCCCAGAGGGTGGTTGTGCGAACTGGTTTTGTGCAGAGATGGCTCGCTGCAGATGTCGAGTTAGCTCATCCACCTTCTTCTTGATGATAGAGACCTTGTCCAACGACTGGCCATCAATTCCAAGTCGATGGATGAGGACAGGCCCTGTGTCTCGTGTGCTCCCCTTGGATTCATTGATGAGCGGGCATTCGTCTGGTCGAATAAGCCCATGGAGTCATTATTGATGGAGTTCTCACACATATTCTCGAGAATCTCCCACACAGTGTCATCATGTTGACCCATGATATTTCCTCCGCAAGTTGCATTGACGAATAAACAGATATCTTCACGGAGTCCCTAGTAAAAAGACTGGACTTGTTCCCAATTAGGAACTCCGTGATGGGGGCACTTCCACATGAGATCCAGAAAATGATCCCATGCCTCGTGAAGTAGTTCTCCAGGCTGCTGTGTGAAGTGTGTGATCTGGTGTTGTAAAGCATTCGTCCGACAAACTGGGAAGAACTTTTTCAGAAATTTGGATTGTAGTTCAACCCAGGTGTTGATTGGACGCGTTTGAGTCTGATACTAGTGAGCTGCTTTGTCCATGAGAGAGAAGGAGAACATCTTCATGAGCAGAATATCCCGATTTTGGACATCTAACCTGAAGGTCTAGGCAAGATGCTTGAGTTATTTGATGTGTTGGAAAGGATCCTCAGAATTGAGCCCGTGAAATTTTGGAATAGCATGAATCATGTTGGACTTGAGTTCAGAATCAGGACCTCCAACCAAGATTTGGACTCGAGGTTCGATCGCCACCTAATGGGAACACCATCATGAGTCCTAAACTAGCCTATCTTGACCCATAAAAGAGAACAAAAGCTCCTACATAACCAACTGGAGGTCCTAATTCACTGAATAACCATTCTTAGAGAAAAGCAAGAAATAAGGGGTAAAATTGTAATTTTACCATTGCAATACAACAACGGATTTTCTCAAGGGCTAAACACAGGTCAAATAGTCTTAACAAGATAATAAGTGGGTTGAATCAGACAGAAAAGGATTCGTGTGAGTTCTGGGAATTAAATGACTTCTTGTAACCCTAAAACTGACCCACTTGATTAAACAAGGTTCTGGTTAGGATAAAATTCACCTAAACCCTCTAAAAATCATATAAAAATATTCTCTAGGGTTTAGAACTTTCAATTTGGCCACTGGAACCTATTTTGACCTAGAATGGGGTCTCAAACATATATTTACCCAAAATTAGGTTTTTGCATAAATTACCTAGTCAAACATGGTCAAACCCAAAATCCAACCTCACCATTGGATTCCTTAGGTTCAAATTAGGTTTGTACCAAAATTTGAACCTAAGGGGAACTCATCTTGACCCACTTTGCAAATAGGACCAACCCAATTACATTTCTACCCCTATCTTTCAAAAATCCTTACATTTGACACCCTAGCTTCTTCATCATTCTTTGCAATTAGGTTCCTCCACCATTATAGCAGAGGAATCCTACTCCGACAAGCTCTAGAAGGAGATTTCTCCCTGATCTCTCAGAGAATCCCCTTCAAAATTGAAAGGGAGATTCTCTGAGAAATCCCCTCCAATGTGAACCCAATTTGAGGCCCTATTTGGTACCCAATCTCTCATGCGAACGCATGAAAGATTTGGGTCTCTTTCGATTTACCATTGTCAGTGAACCTACCTTGCTTGGAAGCTTGGCTTCCAAGCACAAAACCCCAAGCACAAAACCGACCTCCAGGGCCTATTTAAGACACCCCAAATCACCACGCATCTCCTAAGCTTGAAATCAACCGGAGAACCCCCTCAATTTCGTCTCTCCTCCTCCAACCTACTCGCTCATCAAGCTCCGGTGACCTCTCCTACTCTCTCTCATCGCCTAGCCACAATACCGGTGGCAGGTTCCTCTTCCTCACGCTTGTCCACGTCGCGCGGCACCCGCCGACGCCCCTGCCTCCCTTTCGTCCTTGTCGACCACCTTCTCTAAGCACCTTTGTCTCCGGCGTTAGCAATATGAGCCAACTGCCATCCCTGCCTCCCCCTTCGTCTCTTCACCGCTAGATAAGCTCCTCTTACCCTATACTCCCTTTCCCCTTCTTTATTCCCTCGAATGACTACTGCCACACTCCACCACCATCATCCCCTTCACCTCTGGTCACCAACTCCGGCGAGTTCGCTCCACCTCCATAGACCACCTCCCTCCTCATTGACTGGTCCATAAGCACCGCCTCGACTCACTGATCATAACCCCCCACTCATATCACTCCGCCACTCACCCAAATGCACCCCCGAACACACCCACACACATGGCCGCAGTGTGCCCTAGGCACACTCCCATAGGCATTCCCACGTCACGTCGACCACCCCTGCACACTCGCCACACCTTGGCGAAGCTCTCTAAGTTTTTTAATGTGGCTGCAAGTCCGTTGTCATGATTTCAGGTCCATAAGCTCTCCGCCATTAACATCAAGCTTGAAGCTTGCTTGCAAGCTACTCCAGGCCGTGCTCACTCTAGGTCATAGTCCCGGGTTGCACGGAAAGACTTGGCGAACGTCTCCAGGCATCCAATTGGTGTCGAGGACCGTAGCTGCAGCTGCAATCGATGGAACCACTCTGCTGCAGGCGTGCGCGGAAGGAGGTGGGAAGATAGTCCCACTTCGAAAAGTTGTGGAGCGCCACACCCGCATAAAAGGAATTTCTGCATTAGCCTTGTCGCCTCCTACTCACGGGGTGAGGTCCCTCTCTCACCTGACCCGACCGCCTCGTCCGCGACCACACCCCGCGGACCTGGTGACCCGACCACCACACCTTGCCCACCACCGCACACCGGTGGGCCTGGTCCCGGGCGCGTACTCAACCCGTTTACCCGACCGACTCACTCCTCGCTCACTACCCACGGCGGTGAGCCTGGACCTAAGTCTCTGATTAGGTCCGATTACATGACCCGGTTGTGGCTCTGGGAGAGCAAACCTAAAATAGAGAAGAGAGAAGAGAGGAATGCTACGTAGGGGAAGGGGGGTTTTGCTGTGGAAAGATTGGCTCCACACTTAGCCAAATCCAGAGAAGGAAGAAGCCAAGGAAGAGAAAGAAGAAAGCCAAAGAAGAAGGAAAAAAGACAGAGCAAGGCAAAGAAAAGAGAAGACAAAGAGAAGAAAGAGCCAACAACAGAGAAAGGAAGGAAGGAGAAGAAAGAGAAGAAGAGAGATTGCAAGAGAAATCAGAGAAAGAAGAAGAAAGAAAAATCAGAAGAAAAGCCCTGTAGCACATAACTTTCCACTGTTTTATTTACAATTCTTTTTATGCTTCATATACTCTTGCTTTACATTTCTAATTAGATTTTGAGTAGTATTATGTGTTCAATTTGCATTTATTATTGAGATTATTGCTTGAATTCCATTTGCTCCCTATGTTCAACCTAGGACTTCAAAATTCGAGTAATAAAATCATATTTGTTTTGAATGCTTTTTTGACTGTACTACAACGCGACATTCTTAAAATCCGATCAGCACTCCAAACACCACCGTAGTGGGATTGTAGTGATCTCATATCATAGGATGCCGCGGTGGATTCACAAAGGCTTGGAATAAATCATTAAGGCACTGAAGTTGGTTATTAAGGTTATTCTCTTCTTCTACGGGTTGTGCCATGATGATGGAAGAAGGAGAATTGGGTTCAGATGAATCAGAGGAGATGTCTATGTGATGGGGTTGCTGCATAAACACGGAAGTCGAGGCCTAGCCTCGATGGGAGTGAATAACTAAAGGAGGCCTCAAGGATGGTCTTTAACGACCTCCTACTAAACATGCACTGATGGTCTGGATGAGAGTAGAATGTGATGGATCCAATCAAGACACCCAAAAAATTTAGATGACTATAGAGGTTCGGGGTGGATGATACTCCTTAGTCAGAAAGCCGTCCACTTGAGAAATACCTGGGCAGCCAGAGAGGGAGAGTCCTACAAAGATCCCTACATAGTAGAGCACCCCCACGGGTTACAGGGTTTCCCCCACCCGACCTCTCTTGTCACTGATGTTCCAGGTAGACCAGAATGGGGACTTGCCCTCTTAAGTCTACCAGTTTTAATTAAGAGAAAGGGTGCTTAAGATTTTACTTGAACTTTAGATGTATTGAGTGTGCAAAGTGACCTAATTTCAAGGTTGGTTGACCCAACAAGGTGGGTCAACTTCACCTATTTGTCCTTTGAGAAGTTTTAGGTCCCTTCTTTTAGGATTCAAGTGAGATTTAAGAGCTTGAATTTTAGGGTTTGCTTGAATAAATCACTTCAACCAAGGCTTAGGCACACATCATTTTGGAGAGTTGATTCTTGCTTATGAAAGTGTGTCCCTAAAACCCTAAATTGAAATCCTTAATTGGCTCTAGTTTTGGTCCAAGTAAATTTGCCAAATGTGGTATCTAGGACTCAATCAAGAAAGTGGTAGCCCTAGTTACCTTAAGTGGGTGCACAAATCATATTTTGTTGTTAAAATCAAATCAGGTAACTTGATGATTAGCTAAAAATGTAAAGCAAGTGGCCCTATTTGATTTTATTATTTTTCCTTTTCAGAATGAGGGGCTTAAGAGAGAAAGTAATCAGAAATTACCTGCCCCTGGCGTGTTTGATGTGCAGCTGTCTTTTTCTTTGAATTTTCTCCCTTGAAACAACCACAACAAAAAGAGATATAGCAAGATAGTATCAAATCAGAAACTGTAATCAAGAATTCTAAATTGCCCGTTCCTCCCCAGCAACGGCGCCAAAATGTTCGTCACGCTAAATCGGTATTTAAGAGTGTTACGTTGTAGTACAGCCAAAAAAGCGTTCAAAACAAATACAATTTTATTACTCAAAAAGGTTTCCGAGGTCGAACACAGGGAGCAAATTGGTATTTAGAAATCAAGATCACAATTTATACTGAAAGAAATTGCAATAATAGCAGTATCAGAGTGCGAAAATATGGGAGTAAAATGGTGATGTAGATCACCAAATACTCCTACAATATCACCAAAAGATTCAATGTAAAAATATGTAATGAGGCTAAAATCTGTTGTCTGATTCTTTAATCAGACAACTTAAAGTGTCTGATAGCTTTTCTCTTTCTCTTCCTCTGTCTTCTCCTTCCTTCTTCTTTCTTTGGTTTTCTGTGATCCTTCTCTTTTCTCTTCAACTTTCTTTGTCTTCTACCTTCCTCTTCTTCTTCCTTCTTTTCTTTCTCTTTCGTCCGCCTTCTACCTTCCTCTTCTTTGCCTTGCCTTAAGCCCTGCGGTCCTGGCCTTCTCTCCTTCTTTCTTCTCTTTCTCTTCTTCAGCCCTGCTCTTTTTTTGAATTCCACTAAGTGTCGAAGGTAAACTCCTCAGAGCAAAACCCCCTTCCCCTACGTAGCTCTCTTCTCTCTTTCTCTCTTTTCTATTTTAGAGCCACTCTCCCAGAGCCTCAACCGGTTAGGGTAATCGGACCTAACAGAGACCCGGGTCCAGACTCACCGGCGTGTGTAGTGAGCGAGGAGTGAATAGGTCGGGTAATCAGGTCGTGGCCAGGTCCACGGGGTATGTCACGGATGAGTCCGTGAGAGGGGGGGAGGAGGGCCTCACCCTCAGTGTTGGAGGTGATAAGCCTCTAACACTTTTTCCTTTTATGCGTACGCAGGTGAATTTTCACTTCTGAGATGGGACAAAATGTCCCACCTTCTTCCGCACACCTACCGCAGAGAGTTCTTGACCAAATTGAAGGGCTGCAGCTGTGAGAGTCTTCACGTGAGGGGTGCGACGCGTGCGGGCTTCGACTACGCACAGCCTGGGGGTCTCACCTGGAGCAGAGCGAAACCTAGAGTGCAGAAAGCAAGCTTCACGCTTGGCAGCAATGGCGGATGGGCGATGAACTTGAAATCAATAGCATGGCCTCGTGGCCACGTCAAATTTCTCAGAGAGGTTCTCCGGACCATGGCAGATGTGATGGGTGTGGTTTCGTGGCGTGTGGGTGGCTGTGGTGGGGTATCTAGGGCTGACTGTGGGCGTATGTGTGGGTGTGTTCGATGGAGTGCTTGGGTGATCGATGGAGAGATTGGAGTGAGGGGATGTGATCAAGGAGTCGAGGCAAAGGTCGTAGGGTGGTTGGCGAGGTGGATGGTGGTGCGGAGCGACGGGAGCACCTCACCGGAGGTATCACCAAAGGTGGAGAAGGTGACGGTGGTCAGTGGCGTTGGTGGGTGTTTTTGAGAAATAAAGAGAGGGGAAGAAAGTGGGAGAGAGAGAGTCGAAAGACCTACTTTTTAGGGACGAAAGGGACAGGAGACCCACACTGGTATGGCTGTCGGCTGTGGAGAATACGAAGCTCCGTAGATGAGGTGGAGGCAAAGACGGGGTAGAGGCAACGTCGGCAGGTGTTGCGCGACGCAGAGGATAGAGAGGAAGATAGCCCGACCACTAGTATTGTGGTTGGGCGACGAGTGAGGGAGAAACCGCCAAAGCTTGCAGAGATTGTGGCTGGCGAGGGAGAGAGGAATATAGGGAGAACCGACCCAATTTCAAGCTTGGAGAATGCAGTTGGATCTGGGGCTCCTTTTATAGGTCATTTAGAGAGGGATCTATGCTTGGAAACCAAGCTTCAAAGCAAGGCAAGGTCACCAGAGTTGGAAGCCGTTAGGATACCCATGTCTCTCATGCGTTCGCATGAGAGATTGGGAAAGAATCTGGGATCAAAGATGGGTTCAGATGAGAGAGAATTTCTCAGAGAATCTCCCTTCCAATTTTGGAGAAGATAATCTGAGTAATCAGGAAGAACTCTTCTTCCAAAGCTCACTGGAGTAGGATTTATCTACTACAATGGTGAAGGGACCTAATTGCAAAAATTTTGAAGAAGTTAGGGGTCTATTTGCAAGGGTTTTTAAAAGATAGGGGTACAATGTAATCAGGTTGGACCTTTTTGCAAACTAGGTCAAGGAAAACTCAACTTGGGTCCAAATTTTGGTAAAAACCTAAGTTGGACCTAAGGAATCCAATGGTAAAGTTGGATTTTGGGTTTTACCACGTTTGACTGGGAAATTTATGTAAAAACTCAATTTGGGGCAAATATCTATCTGAGACCCCATTGTAGGTCAAGATGGGTTCCAATGGCCAAATTGAAGGTTCTAAACCCTAGAGAATATTTTTTTATGATTTTTAGAGGGTTTAAGTGAATTTTATCCTGACCAAAACCTTGGTTAATCAAGTGGGTCTATTTTAGGGTTTCAAGAAGTCATTTAATTCATAGAACACACACAAACCCTTTTATGTCAAATCCAACCCACTTATTATCTTATTAAGATCCTTTGACCTTTGTTTAGCCCTTGAGAAAATCGGTTGTTGTACTGCATTGGTAAAATTGTAGTTTTACCCCTAGTTTCTTATTTTTCTCTCAGAAAGTTTATGTAGTGAATTAGGACCTTCAGTTGGTTATGTAGGAGCTTTTATTCTCTTCACTGGGTCAAAATGAGTTAGTTAGGGCTCATGATGGTGTTCCCATCAACAAGTTAAGCAGTGTCGGGTTATCAGGTTATGAATAAGGACCAGGCTCACCGGTAGTGGTGATGAGCAAGGTGTGTAAAGGTTAAGGAGAGAGGGTTGAGTTGGGCATGAGGGACCTCACCCTCTATGTGTCGAGGCAAAGAGCAATCAGCACAATTCCCTTTTATGTGCTGCTGGGATTTCGTAGCGAATGAGGTGGGATTAATTCCATCGTCCTCCTCGCCCGTTCCAACAGATGGATGCTTCTCTAATTGTAGCTGCTGGTGCGTTTCCTTCCCTCAATTGAAGCTGCAGGTGGCTTCACGGAGCAGTTTCACAATGCCTAGAGGTTGTATTGGTGGCGATTGATGATCGTGCGGCGGCGATGAGTGGCATGAGGCGAAGGTCCAGCGAAGAACCCTGAAATGTATAAAAATGACCCTTCAGCCCAATTAAAACACTCAGGATGTACATTGTGTCCTAAGGAACATGGTGGTGGTGTTTACGTGGTGTTTCGTGATGTAAGGGAGTCAGTTGGAGGCAGATGTGGACAGCAACGATGGGTTTGCGTAGGGAATTGGTAGAGTAGATGAAACCTGAAATTAGATGAGGGCTTTTAGTTGGAGGAGTATGGTAAAGCTTCTGGAAGTGATAGCGAGCGGTTTGGTGGTCTGTGGTGGTGTGGCGAGCTCGTTGAAGCTATGCCAGAGGCGGAGAAGACAAGGGGGAGCGAGGTGTTCGACGGTCGAAATGAGAAGATGAGGGTTAGATTCAATGCTAGGGAGAGAGAGGGAGTGAGGGAACCTACACTATGAATGAAATGGGGAGGAATCCCTCACCAGTGTGATGGCCAGAGCCGAGGATGATGATATCTCCAATGGGAGGAACGACGGTGAAGAAGGGGCTCGGAGTGGCCAAACTTTGATCGGTCCTGGTCGCGAAGAAGAGAAGAGGTTGGTGAGTCCAATTTGGTCATTGGAAGCACAGAAGAGGAGGGGAAAGAGGGTTGCTAGAGCCAGTGGAGTTTGCAGCCGAAGAGGAGGAATAAGAGGGGATTTCGGCATAGACCTAGCTGAAAAAGATGCTGGGACCTTGGGTCCTATTTATAGAGCTCAAATGCGAACTCTAAATCAGAAAAGAGGCCTGATTTAGCTACGGTTTCAAGGGAAAAACTTCCTATGAAATCTCAAGCTCACCTGAGCTCTAGGGTTGGATTTGGGGTCCCTGAGGTGGTTCAAACGATCTATCATCTTCTCAAGTTCAATCCCACTAAATTTGGAGGGATTTGGATCTAATTTGAGTGAGAAATCCTCTTTAGAATCCTGGTCTAAAGGTGTCTTTACACGCTAATGGAGGCAAGGACCCATTTTTATGAAAGATGATAAAGTTAGGGACCTTTTTGCAATAAAATTGAAACCTAGGGGTTTAAGTGAGAAATATAGATTTTTAGGACTAAATTGCAAATTAGGTCAAGATGGACTCTGATTGATCTCAAATTTTGGCATTAACCTAATTTGGACCCAAGGAATATAATAGTGAACTTGGATTTGACTTTTGACTATGTTTGACTAGGTAAATTACATAGAAGCCCCAAATAAGGCAAACTTCCATCTGAATCTCTATTTTAAGTCAAGATGGGTTCAGATGGTTAAACCAAAGGTAACAAACCTCTTAGAATATTTTTTTATATTTTTTAGGAGATTCAGATTCATTTTATCTTGACCAGAACCTTTCCAATTCAAGTGAGATTGATAACTAGGGTTTTCAGTCCAGTTTTGATTCTCGAAATGCGTGAAACCCTATTTCAGTCTATGTGGATCCACTTTTTGGACTTTAATTCTATGAATAAGCCCGTAGCTAAGCTGCATTAGTGATGTACTGTTAAAACAGCATAATTAACCATGTTTTATTGTCTTCTCCTCAAAACATATTAGAGTGGAATTACTGTCTTCAGGGGATAATTTAGGAGCATTTATCTCTTGATTCCGACTAATTCAAGTTAGTTATGAAGAACAATGGCATCACCATCACCACTCCCGACATTGGCCGGTCGGACATGGGGAAGGAGTCGATGGAGAGGCGACAGCGAGGAAGAAGAGGTTGGAGGCGACCTTGTTTTGGCCGGTAAGGTTTGCGATGAAAAGGAGAGGTTGGCAGTGTTAGTTGGCCATGAGCACATGCGGAGGAGATTGGAGAGGTCTTGCCAGAGCTCAAAAAAGGTGGCTGAAGGAGGAAGAAAAGGGGTAATTCCGGTTATTTCTTGGCTGGTTTTGACCACTGATCCCCATGGAACTTATATAGAGCTCCATTAGGGTCTCAAATTGGAAGTTTAAGTGCATGGGAGTCGAATTTGGAAGCAAGGAAAACCCATGTTTCCTTTGAATTTGTGTAAGCTTATTGCTCCAAATCAGTGTCCAAGATCCTGATTAAATGATTCTCCATAGTATGAACACCAATCCCACCAAATTTGGTGGGATTTGGTGATGATTTATTATCGATTTGGGTCAGTTAAAGTCGGTCGCTACTTCCATTGACTCATCAATGGCGGAAGGGCATATTTGTGAGAATGATGAGAAGTTAGGGGCATGATGTAAGGAAAATTGAAAGTTAGGGGTCTGAGTGTGAAAAATAGAGTTTTTAGGGCCCAAAATGCAAACTAGGTTAAGATGGACTCTGATTAGGTCCAAATTTTGATGTTAAACTAATTTGGACTCAAGGAATCTAATGGTGAACTTGGATTTTAGTTTTTACTACATTTGAATGGGTAAATTGCACATGGGCCCAAATCAAGGTAAATTCTCGTTTAAAACTCTATTCTAAGTCAAGATGGGTCCATATGGTCAAAGTAAAGGTACCAAACCTCTTAGAATATTTTTAAATGATTTTTAGGAGGTTTAGATTGATTTTATCCTGACCAAAACCTATTCAATTAAAGTGGGGTTGATAATTAGGATTTTTAATCCTATTTTCACCCTCGAAATGCATAAAACACTAATTTAGTCAATGTGAACCCACTTTTTAGTCTTTTATGCTCATTTGACTTCAATTAACCCCTGAGTAATCCCTTGGTTAATCTGCATTTGTGATGTGCTATTAAAATAGCAGAATTAACCATTTTTTCTTACTTTCTTCTTAGATCAAACTAGTATGGAATTGTGACCCTCATATGATAATTTTAGGAGCATTTATCATTTGAAGTTGACTAATTGTAGCTAGTTAGAACCCATGATAGTGTTACCATCATACCCCATTGCCTAGCTTTTGCTAGTTCCTAGCAAAATCCTATGGACCAAACCAGATCTCTAACCTGGATGTAGTCGTTAGGATGCCTTACTGAGCTGCATCTCTAGAAATCAGATCAAAATACCAACAATAATCCTAGGGGTACTCAAGTACCAGCTAAGATCCAAACCTGACCAGCCTCAGCCTTGGGTCTACTGCGAAGATTTCTAAGGCCCACAAAAACTGCCTAGAGGTTTGTTGATCCCAGTGGTTAAAGCACCCGTGCGTATTTGTAGCAAATCCAGGTTCAGTTTGCCAGTGAATTTTTGGTAAGAGAAATAGAGAGGGATATTTATTTTGAGAGTTTTCTCTCTTTTCTTGTTATATTCCCCTAAATCCAACATCAGATTGGCCCTAAACATAGTCTGTATCGGATTCCTTATCCCCACCATCAATCCTCGAAGGGTACCTAGCTTTCAATGCTTCAGGATAGCATCGTCCATGGCAAACCTAGAACCCTGGCTTTCGACAATTCGAGATAGTGCCACCCATGGCGTCCTATAGCTAAATGTAGGCCCTAGCAATTGACACTTCAGGATAAACCCATCAATGGCACCTGAACCAGCAAAAGGTGCTTACATGCCCTCAGTAGGATATTTAGAATCCTAGGAGAAAAGCACCGAGGAGACGATATGTTATTACGCATCTTTAAGGGGAGTATTTTTCATTCCACCTCTCCGCGTCAGGAACTCGTCGAATCAACTTATGTCTTCGAGCTGCTCCTAAGCCAGATCTTTGGGAAAACATTTTCAGAATAGAACACTTTTGACATTATATTTCATTAAACACACTAAACCATATCGATGTGTGATTTTTGGGTGCTTAGGTTACCAAGTTCTGCAACTAAAGGGTGGACAATGGGGTCGAATAATCCCTAAGCCTTAAACTTAATGCATCAGCTTCGCACTTTCCTCAACTTCTTGAAGATTAATCCATATCTTAACAAATACATGAGTGTTTAAGCCCTAGAACAAGCCCAAGAGGCCTAAGGTCAGTACTCTTCACGAATCTCCTAAGTTTTAGCCTTTCAAGCCTTAATTCATCATCCAATCTAGCCCAGAAGTTAGGTAAGTTCCATACTCAATTACAGGGACTACCACATTTTTTCCTTTTGTTTGCTCCTTTTTTTCTTTTCTTTTCCTTTTCTCTCCTCAATTTTTCAATTCAGCTCTCAAAATTGTCTTCCCCTTTTCTCCATTCTTTTTTGATGAAACTCCTCCACGAATCAAATTTTACAGCGTTTTGCACTTTAATACCCCCCATGCCTAAGATTTGCAATGTCCTCATTGTAAATTAGGTGAATTCGGTTTAGCTTAGATCGTACATTAGAACATGTTTGGGTGAGTGATGAACGAGTCAGGGTGACTATTGTAGATGATTTCAAGCTCTGATACAAGTATCAAAGGTGAAGTAGGCTGTTCAAATGGAAGAACCCTAAAGTGTAATATGATTTCAGCTTAGAGAAAGATCAAAAGGGTTTCGAGTTTTTTAAATGACGGGTTGCCTCCCATTAAGTGCTAAGTTTAACGCCATCAGTTGGGCATAATGTGGCTCAGGGAGAATGGAGATCAAAAGATACTGCAGCGAGATTCACATCGGTAAGTTCGAGGAATGATTTGAGTCTCTGACCATTCACAACAAATGGTTCTGAGTCATGGCTAAGCTCACTGATTTTGATTGGTCCATTTTCAAAGATTCATTAGACGAGAAAGGGTCCGATTCATTTTGATCTTAGCTTTCCTGGGAAGAGCTTGCACTTAGCATCAAAGAGGAGCACTTTCTGACCAAGATGGATTGATTTTCATTATATGTGCTTGCCATGGAAGGCTTTGACCCACTCTTTGTAGATACACGAGTTCTCGTATGCATCATTGTGTAATTCCTCGATCTCACTCATTTGCAATCAGTGGTGGATTCCAGCCTTCACGAGATCTAGATTGCACTTCCATACTGCCCAATAGGCTTTGTCCCCCATCTCTATAGGTGATGGGAACACCATCATGGCCTTAAATAGCCACATTTGGTCAAATTTGACTTATTAAAGCCCCTACATAACCATCTGGAGGTCGTAATTCCATAATATTTTGATTTGAGAAGAGAACGGGAAATCAGGATTAATTATTTAATTTTAACATTACATTAGGAACATAGATTAACCGCGGGGTCACTAAGGGGTTAAATGAAAGCCAAATGAGCTTAAAATTCCAAAATGTGGATCAGCGCTGATAGAAACAGGGTTTCATGCCTTTCGAGAACCACAACAACACATAAAACCCTAATATTAGACCTTCTTAAATTAAATAGGTTTTGATCAGAATAAAATTCATCTAAACCTCCTAAAATTCATAGAAAACTATTCTAAGAGGTTTTTCACCCTTGGTTTGACCATCTGAACTCATTTTGACCTTGGATAGAGTTTCAGACTAGATTTTGCCCTAATTTGGTCTTCTATGCAAATTACTCAATCAAACGTGAACAAAGATAAAATCCAACTTCACCATTAGATTCCTTGGATCCAAATTAGGTTGATACCAAAATTTAGGCCCAATCAGAGTCCATCTTGACCTAGTTTACAATTTAGTCCTTTAAAACTCTATTTCTTACATTTAACCCCTAAGGTTTCGAATTTATTGTAAATGGGTCCCTAACTTTTCATCATTTTCTTTATTTCGATCCCTACCGCCATTGGTGTGAAGCTAAGCTTAGCAGCGAAATTCGAGGGAGGATTTCTCCCTCAAATCAAAGCCAATCTCCTCCAAATTTGGAGGGAAGATTCTTGAGGAGATCCCCAATCTCTCGAACCGCACCATAGTCACCAAATTAGGCCCTCAAGTTCAGATGAGCTTGAGAAAATCAAGGGATTTTCTTCCTTGATTGCACAGCCAAACCAAGCCCTCTTGTACTCTTGAACTCGATCTAGAGTTCTATAAAAAAACCCCTTCTCCTAGGTTGTTCTCCTTAGCTTGGTTTTGACGCCTGAAACCCTCGTCTCCCTCCTCTTCGGCCAACATCAACCACAACTTCAGCAGCCTCCTATCCTAAACTCCTCTCATCGTTGCGACCAGATCCAGCCAAAGATTGGGAGCTTTCCACCTCTATCTCTTCGCCATCGCCTCGCTGTCAACTCTGCCTTCTTCGACTCTGGTCCATCACAGCCGGATGCCCCCCTCCATCTCACTCCCTAAGTCCCTCTAAACTCCTCTCCTACTCCTCTACTTCATTTCCCTCCACTTAAATCTCGCTAACGACAGCCGCTTCACACTTAACACCCCCATCTTCCCTACGTCCAACACAAGCTTCGACAAGCTCACGTCGGCGCTACATTGCACCAAATGCCTTGCTACCACCACTAAAACCTCCACCGAGTCTTACTAGTCTTACTAAGCAAAAGCCCCAAAGAAATTTAGGGCTTTCACTTCTCTTTTTCTCTATCGAACACACGCACTCATAAACACTTTCATAGGCTTCGACAAAGCTCCACCAAGCTCGCCACGCCCTAAAACCACCGCCATTGCATTCACCTTCTCACGACGAATCTTCTGAGTGCTTCTGACATGGACAAAAAGGCTATTTTCATGTTTCACGGACTTTGTCAGAGCTCCGCTGCCACCTTCGTCTTCTCCATCTTCGCATGCAGTGCTCCGGCCATCTCCAGCTAAATTACAAAGCCTAGGGCCTACGGAACTCATCCTAGAAGTCTTCCAGGTCTTCAATTGAGAGCATCCACAGCAGCTACTACTCCAATTGCCACAAGGTTCTTCGGGTGCAAGCACGCGAAGAACAGACATGGGATAGTCCCACATCGTTCATCTTAAGAGCGACTTCAGCGTATAAGTGGAATTGCTGTCGGTAGCTGTTTGCTTCAACACACACCAGGGATGAGGTCCCCATATGCATGCCCCACTACACATGCTCATACATGCTTGTCCACGCACCCTTGCCTATGAACACGCCCGCAGGTTTGGGTGGTGGATCCGTTTACCCGATTATCTAGGCTCGACTTGGTTCTAAAGAAGGAAACTCTAAGAAGGAGGGAGGTTTTTGCTACCTCGGGATTTGTGCCCTCCTCCCTCAGCACTTAGCCTGCGAGACCCTTGTGTCTCTTCTGTGGTGTTGCTGTGCCTTGGCTCCTCTGAGGTTCAAGGCAAGGCCCTTGTGCCTTACGTGGTTTTGCTGGTATTTGGTTAAGGCGTCTGTGCCTTAGTTTTGTCAACTGATTCTGATATTGCTGGGATAATTGATAGGAAGCACTGCTCATTTATTTGAGCTAATTAGAGATTAACTTGTAAGGTTAATTTAGTGATTCAAATTACCATTTTAACCCCATCTTTTTGCACTCTCATCCTTGATTTTATTGACATATTATTCTGATTTATCTTGAGCAATAATTTGATTATATTTGCATATCTTTATTGATAATTGTGACTATGATTGAAATTTGCCATTTTGCTCCCTACAAACGACCTCAAACTCATTTCCTGTTTTCGAGTTTTATAAATTTAAGTGTTTGTGCAAATTTCTTCCTATACTATGATGCGTATTTCTTAAAATGACTTTTGCGATAAACAACAAGGAGGTGACATGCCTTCCCATACAAGAGCTTGTAGGGAGACATTCCTCGCTGGGTCTTATGGGCAATCTTATAAGCCCACAAGGCTTCCAGAAGTCGAGTGGACCAATCTCCTGTCAAGACGAACAATGACCTGAAGGACTTACCTGATCTCCCAATTGGATAGCTCAACCAATCCATTGGTCTGGGGGTGACAAGGAGTCAAGATATGATGCGACACCCTGTATTTTTTCATCAGGGACTAGAAGTGCGCATTCATGAAATGAGATCTACCATTGCTGATGATGGCATTAGGAACCCCAAATCTAGAAAAGATGTTCTCCTGAATGAACCAAAGAACAACATTATGATCATTCGTTCTGGTGGGTACGGCTTCGATCCATTTCGAGACGTAGTCAATAGGAAGTAAGATGTATTCGAAGTCATTAGATTCTAGAAAGGGTCCCATAAAATCAAATCCCCATATGTCAAAGATCTCGCATACGATAATCGGATTCAAGGGCATCATATCGCGCTGGCCCATGTTGTCGAGGGTCTGACAACAGGCACATGCCCTACAGTAGGATTGTGAGTCTTTGAACATTGTTGGTCAAAAGAACCCCCACTGGAAGATCTTTGTTGTGGTTTTATGCCCAAAGTAATGGCCACTGTAGGCCTGGTCATGGCAGAAAGAGATGACATCATTGACCTCATCTTCAAGAATGCATCTTCAGATTACTTGGTCATTACCGATGTGAAATAAATAAGGATCTTCCCATACATAGTACTTGGCATCGAAAATTAGCTTGTTCCATCAAGAGGTCACCCAATCAAGTAGGATTTTTCCCATAACCAAGTAATTCACAATATCAGCAAACCAAGGAAGTCCATTAATGGCCAAGAGATGCTCGTCTAGAATGCTCGGTGATAGTTCAGATGGGTCAATGATCGAAGAAGGAAGGCGAGACAAATGGTTAACTACCACATTTTTCTTTCTCGCATTATCACGAATCTCAAGATCAAATTCTTGCAACAATAAGATCCATCAGATTAATCTAGGTTTTGCATCCTTCTTCGTAAGCAAGTGCCTCATCGCAATGTGATTCGAGTAAATAATGATATGGGATCCGAGGAGGTATGATCTAAATTTCTCCATACTAAATACTATCGCCAGCAGCTCTTTCTCTGTAATCGTATAATTACGCTAAGCCTCGTCCAGTGTCTTGCTAGCATAACATATTACTACTGGTTTCCAGTTGATTTTCTACCCTAGTACCGCTCGGTCAAGTCAATGAACAGCTTGAGTCTCTGACCGTTCATGATGAAAGGTTATGAATCATGGCTGAGTGGACTGATCTCAATGGTTCCATTTCCAAAGATTCATTGGACGAGGTAAGGTGTGATCCATTTTGATCATAGTTTTCTTGGGAACAGTTTAAGCTTGGCATCAAAGAGTAGGACTTTTGACCAGGGTGGAAGATCTTTCTGGATATGTGCTTGTCGTGAAAGGCCTTAGCCCGCTCTTTGTAAATTGGCGAGTTCTCATACGCATCGTGGCGTAATTCATCGATCTCACTCATTTGAAACCTTCTGTGGGTTCCTGCCTTAGAAAGATCTAGGTTGCAGTTCCGTACTGCCCAATAGGCTTTATGCTCCAATTCTACAGGGAGGTGACATGCCTTCCCGTACATCAATCTGAAGGGAGACATACCTAAGTGGGTTTTGTGGGTGGTTCTATAAGCCCACTGATTAGCCCAAATTTGTGGGCTATTTAAGTATTTAAGTGCCTAGATTTTAAGTTAATTCTAACATTTATTTAGCATAAATTAGGATGCAAATAGATTAATTCATATTTCTAATTTAATTACATAATTCATGCATTGCATTCATATTTTAATGCATTTAGAATTAACTTAGAATTGCATTCATTTAATTAGTTAACCAATTAGGTGCATTGCATGCATTAATTTAAGTTAACATAAAAGTTGAGGGTTTGTATATAAATAGCCATAATATTTTATCATTATTTTTATTCTTCTTCTACGAGCAACGACTGCATTTCTTCCTCCAACTGCCGCAGTGAAGAACCTAATCAAGGAGTAGCGCCAAAAGTGGATCTGGTCTCCTCAACGGGGATAAGGAAGAGAGGGAGGCTGCCATGCATAGGGAGACACCATCCCACTCCACCACCGTGTACTCCATTCCACCACCATGGTCTCCAAGGCCGAGCTCCACCACACCATGGGCCGGCGAGGTGATAGCTCGCCGTGCTAAGCCGGTGGACTCGTGCCAACACTGTGAGCGTGTGTCCCTGGCCACGCTTCCATCACTGTGCCTCACCAGAATCAACATCACCACCTTTACCGCCATAACCAGCAACCACCACCGCAGTCGCCGCAACTCCATGCCCTGCATTTTCATCTCCTCCGTCAGTTAAGACATCCGGGAAGTTTCTCGGACGCCTGAAGCTTCGTCCCCATGCACAACAGCAACCGGCCTCTCCTCTAGCCACGCAAGCCACTGCGCGCACTCATCTCCTGCAGCACCGTCCACAGCTCCACCGCACGCACTCATCTCCTGCAGCACCGCCATCCCTGCGCATGCCCTTGCTGCGCCTCACCTCCTTCAGCCCCTAGCGCACGCCCACCAGCTCCCCTCGGCGCACCTCACCTCCTTCAGCAACACCACTCCAGAGCCCACTTATGCGCACTCACTCCCACACTCGCGCCTACTCCCTGCAGCGCCCACCTCTGTGCGCCTCCCGTGTGCATCTACGTGCCTTCAACAGTAGCAACAGCTGCTCAGCACCTCAACTCGTCCACTTCCGCACCCTCCTTGCAACCTCCAGCGCGCAGCAGCATGCGCTCTCCAGCCTGCAGAGCCCACGCCCGCTCCTTCCACGCCCTCGCCGACCTCTTCCAGCGCACCTCCAGCGTGCAGCAAAACCCATGCCTCCCTGCAGCACTTCACCACGTGCCTGCAGAACACGCGCCACCTCCGTGTGCATCCTGCGGCAGCAACAGCTTCTTCACCGCCGCTACCTTTCTCCTCTGGCAGGCCGACTCCGGCCACCTCTCAACATACTGCTGCCACCATCGCGACGGCCTCACTTCAGCCAACTGCCTGTGGGAACCTCTCCTCGATTGAACCTCTCTCCCGATCGCGAGGAGGAGGTAAAATCCTCTGTTTTTGTTCTCATTAGTAATTACATTTCATGCCATTTCCAGGAAAAGGAATTTTGAATTATGATTATTTTATTATGGTGAAATTGCAACTTCATACTCAAGCTTTCTTACAATTGCTTGGCTTTTGTGATTAACATTGTTTGACATTGGTTTTGGGATTAAAATGTGCACAAATTTTCTCTAATACATGTTGATTGAAAATTACATAAAATTATCACATATTTATTGAATATTTCAGAAAGGAAAAATTGCACATCTACCCTTACATTTTCGAGTTATTGTGCATCTTCTTTCCGTCGCATTTCATGTCAGATTTGACTATGGATTTCTCACTAGATTGAACGAATACGAAATAATCAAGATTTTATTGCATCATTACCTCCCTGTGGACACGACCCACTCCTAATTAAGTGGTTATATTAATTGTTGATTAGTCAATTTTTCCACCACATAGAACTACAAACGACGCATCATTTTATGTGACAAATGACTTTAAAAGCGAAGAATCGACTCGTCAAATGGCGCCGTTGCTGGGGAGGTGATAACACTACATATGGGGGTGATAATTCTGTTAAATAGGGCCCATCTTAAGAATAAAAGGCACAACATAAGTAGAATGGGAGCATTGCATGCATCATATACCAAGATTGCTTATAAAACTGTATTAATGGCCATTTGTGTAAGAACTTGTCAAAGCAGGCCTCAGATGAGTAATCGAACCGCACGGATGGATTCAGAACGACGAACGGAGTCCAATGGACTTAAGATCGGCTAAATCTGACATCCTGAGCTCCTACAATGGGCCCAAGAAGTTCTGACCGTTGATCTGATGATCAACGGCCCTCGTTGCGCCACATGGCCCCCGCTCACCGCTCGCCACTTCCACCTTTAGTTGGAGATCAAATCTTGGCCGTCGATCTTCGATCGAACGGCCAAGAACCACGCGCCTGCCCGTAGTCGCTGCGACAAAGCAGCGGGCGTGGTGCAGCAGTTTGCATGCACGCCCACACGCACGCAACGTGGGTTCGAGCCGCGCGGTGTGAGAAATTGAAGACGAAGAGGCGCGTGGCAAAATTGGGCATCCCGATCAGCAGCGGGCGGCCGAGATAGCGCCACGCAGCGCACCCTCAGACAAGGAGCGCCCACGCGCACGCGCACGCCAGGCGACGACGCCCACATGCACGCACGCCCGACGCATGATCCAAGTGCGCCCGAGGGAGGATCTCAATCGTCCGATCTTCGATCGGACGACTCTCACGCAACGACCACGGATTGGGCGAGAAGAAGAACGGCGCGGGCGTGTGACAGGCGGGTTGGGGGCTTCACCGATGCTTTTGGAAGGGTATTAGCGACGTCTCGGACGTCGCTAAAACCCCTTCTTCTTTTAGAAAGCCCTTCTCCCTATTTAAACCCCCTCCAACCACTCATTCAAGGCATTCACTTCTCTTGCAACTACTCTACCCCCCTCTTAGCTAGCTTTAGGCCCTCTTGTAATCACCGGAGATGACAAACCGCCAACGGAGCCTTCTCCACCGCCATGGCTGCCTTGCCGCTCTCCCCCTCTCTCTCTCTCTTCCTCTCTTTTAAGCTTTCCCTTACTTATGTTTAAGCATGTATTTAATGTTGTAAGCTGTGAACTAAAGCTGCATGATTAATGAAGTTACTTTCCATTCAGTGTTTACTTTATTTCCTATTTAAGTTGCATGATCAAGCAAGAAATGACTCTGACCCTAATCTCTCCCTCTCTCCCTCTTTATCTCTCTCTTACTTTTCAACTACACCTTTCGCAAGCAAAACTCCGCAATTTCCGTGACAAGTGATAAGCAAAATTCGATTTTCACGCCTCCCTGAGACCGACACTCGGACTCACCTCCGTTTCTTTACTTTAAAGCCGGCGTTGCAAGTGCGACTATAACGACACTTCTTAACACACATGCACGAGCGTACGTCAGGAGGCAACAGACACAATAATTTCACCTGATTTTATTTTGATTATTTCTCATTGCACAGTGATCTGACCATTTATTATTTTTTCTGTGCGAGAAATTTGTGCGAGGAATTAGAGAGAGGCGAGTGCAACGATCATATCTGAAAGGCATCGTGAAAGGCGACCCTTGACGTCGCCAGAGGAGAAATTGATCGAGGTACCTTGCAAAGGAGGGGAAGGATGAGGACGTGACGATCATATCTGTACATTTAGTCGTTGATTTGATTAGAGTAGGATTAAGACTTTAGACTTAATTTTTCATTGCACATTTGGTTTGAAACACTTGTTCTGGGGTATATTTTGAGGGGTTTGTTCCCCGATTTTATTTTAGGCCCGTGTTGGGTAATTTTTGGGAGCCTCTTCCCTTTTCTTTAGATTTAGGTTTTTAATTTATTTTTTGGATTGTTTGCCTTTAATTTTCTTGTGCATAAGTAGCTAAAAAAAAAACTTAAAAAAAATAAGCTACTTGCTAGAAGCTATCTGCCCTTAGGACAAACCATTTAGGTCTATATGAGTAGCCTCTAGATTTATTTCTCTGCATTGTGTGCATTCTAACATCGTTGATTGCTGGAAGCAAGATACGCATTCTCTTCTTTGAATCCTATTCTTGATCACGCATTGCATTTGGACTTAATTCGAAGACCACCTAATCTGTATTGAATAAATCTAACAAGTGGTCACATATTTTCTAGAAAAAGGACTAATTAAAGGAGGGACATTTTAAAAACCAAGAATTTGATTTTCAAACTTGGTGTACGATTCAAAATTCAAAATCTTTTGCGGTGTATGCACACTTATTTCGCTTGCACCACGGCACGCTTTTAGACACTCCTTAGGTTTGGAAATACTAGGACAAGAGCCCTCCTATCGTTGGATTCTGAAGTGTTTAGAACTTGAGATCAAAGGTTTTGTAACTCCAAAGAGGGGGATACCCTGTCATGGATTTTTGGGGGTAGCTGAGAAGCACCGCAAAAGCACAGCTTCAAAGGAAGGCTTAGGCTGACTTGCATCCCTCGATCTTCTGTCTTTGGAGTTGCTTTACCATTTGAGATTTAGGGAAGAACACCTAAGCTCCAACTAGGTCTTCTTAGATGAGTCGTAGGTCGACAATAGGCACGTAAATTGATTGAACAAATTGTATTGTCACCTGCAATCTGACTTAAATCAAAAGCCTAAATTGGGAAAGACCTAAAAGTCCTTTTTGAATTGTGCCTTGCTTGGGGAATTCTGATTGAGGTGTGAATTAGAATGGACCACATTGATTTTCATCCTTTCACATCTTGCCCACACCCTCACCCCCACTTTGCACTCTTCGATCCCATACGCCAAGATGGTCCATCCCTTGATGGACATAATGATAATCATTGGGATCCGTTTTACTCCTATTATAGGAGTATTGGCCTGGTTAAGCCCCAAATCAGTGAGCAGAACCTAGGAGCGGGATTTGCTTTGCCCAATATCCCACACACCATAGAAATACCCAACCCACCCTCCCTGAATAATTATAATGGTTGGACAGACACTCCTGGGTACTATAAGCCTGAGCCTGACTTCTCTCATGATAGAAATGACCTCTCCTCCATGAAGATGGAAATACAGAAAATGCAAAATGAAATGATTGAATTGTTAGGAGAATCTTCGAGAGCAGGCCAACAAGAAAGAGATGAAATTAGCCACCCAATCTACCCCATTGAGGATGATGTACAACCCTCTACAATTGATGCATCTCCCATGGGAGAGCTACACATTAAGTTGGAGGGAAATTTTGGGAATTATGTAAGGGAGAATAGCTACTTTTTGAGGATTGATTTTGAAACCTCCCCATTAGATGACACTTCCTTGAGAGATTCACACCTTAAGTGGGAGGAAGATACATATGAAAGTAGCTAGGCATTGGATGAAGAAAGGTGGCAACCCGAGGAAGATGATGATAAGGTTGAGTATCCACCTGAATTATATTGGAGTCAAAAGAAGGGAATGATGGTACCATTGGAAGACCTCGACCCAGATGATAGTATTTTCGTGATATTTGATGAAGTAGGTCAAAGTCAAGTTATTAATCGTACCCTCCCTTCTGATCACGAGATGGAACTCAAGCCCACCCTTAGGGAACCTAACCCTGACGAAATTGACCTATCTGAGGAGTTCGATGTTACCAGTGTAAACCATTTACCTCAGATAGAGTACCCTAGGGGATCTGTTGAGATATTAAATGATTCTAGACCTCGGGTATATGATGAAGCATATGATGAGGAGAAAGACGAATTATATGAGGAACCTACATTCAAGATTTGGAGTGACACTAAGGGTGATTGTCTTATTTGAAGAGTTAGCCCCTGAGGATGTCACAAATTTGATAAAATTAGGTTTCCTTAGCGCACCCATTGATGATATTTCTCCTCGTGATGAAATGATGGAAAATTTGGAAGCAACTTCTAAGATTTATGTGAATTCACATATAGACTCCGGGGAAGATTTGAGTAAAGAACAAAAACCCGGGGATGACATTGACAGGATAATCCCTAGATTTGTTGCTTCCAACCTGCCTTCATTTATTTCGAAGTCACCCTCTGATTCGCTTATATCTAAAGGCGAAATTGTGACTCCTGATGAAGGGCAGGAAGATACATGTGATGGTGCAAGGAATGCTAGGGATGCAATTGAGGATTTAGAAACAGTGTTAGGGATGGACACCGAGCTGATTAAACCCAACCTAGATCTTATGGCCATCCCGCAACCTCGAAACTTGGACACCCTAGACGATCCCTGCCTTAGAGAATTGCTCACTTTTGTTCTGACCGGGGGGCTTAACAAACCAATATTTCCCGTAATGGAGTATCGGGTATGGATTGATGATTTCTTTAGTCAGTCCATTGCCCTAAGGGTTTATCTCTGCACCATTTCTTCCCCATTCTTTTTGGAGGATCCTTGGCATCCTCCCCCTACCCCTTTGGAGGTTGTTATGCCAGTTTATCCTTTAGAACCTCCTTTGGTGACCTGGGAAGATTTCATTCCCATCTTAGTTGGGCGAGCATTTGCTATCGGGACTCATCATCAGCTCGTCAACATCCTAGGTTACCTATTTTCTAGGCCAGCATTACTTTGCTCATTTTTAGGGCCTATTTCTGTAATCCTTGAACCTGATTTGCAGGTTCTTTGGCTATTCGGCTACTAACAAAAGAACGACAGCCTAGCTCTGACCCAGGTAATATCCTTCTATGCAATGAGGACATTACAGATTTTAGGCATGGGGGGTGTACTTGGGGATATACATAACATAGTGCATTCATTGCAAACATTTGCATTAAAAAAAAATCTAAATAAATTTAAAAAAAAAGTTTTGAGCTTAACTGGCTAGGTCCTGCATTCTTAAGCAAATCAGAACTCTAGGTGAGACTAAGTTGGTTCTAGGGTCAAACTTTAGAAGCTAAATGAGCTACTAGCTTTAGACCTTTAGGATCCTTTGTGGTCTTAAAAACTTAAGTAGGAGTTAAGTTGCAAACCATTCCTCAAGAGGTTGAGGAAGGAAATCTAAGGTTTGAGTTAAAAGGTGGGGTGGTACCTGGAGTCTTGTTCTACCTTTTTGTTTACGAGTCCTTGTAACCCAAGCATCCAAATTTCACACACTTGGTCTGGTGTAAGTAATCAACTTAATTCTTTTCTTAAAAGAGATTTGGTTCTCTTAGTTTTGACTTAGGAGAGGCTTGAAAACACAATTTGATTGGAAGAGTTCCCTCCGCAGGAGAGGTGGAGTATATACTCACCTTGAGGATGCGATGATAACATATTACCTTCTCAGCGCTTGTCTCTTAGGATATCCATCCTACTAGGGGCATGTAAGCGCATTGTGCGGTTCAGGTACCATGGGCGGCCCTATCTCGAAGTGCCGATTGCCACAGGCCTGAATTCGCTTTAGAAATCCATGGGCGATACTATCTCGAAGTGTCGATTGCCAAGAGTTCTTGGGGTCTCTATGGGCGATGCTATCTCGAAGCATTGAAAGCCAGGCACCCTTCGAGGTACGGTAATGGGGGCAATGAATCCGACACAGACCGTGTTGATAGCTGACCCAAGGTTAGACTTAGAGGAATCAAACAAAAATATATATATATTATTAAAAAAAAATCCTTTTTCCTTTAACTCAAATAACTCAGACCAATGCACATGCACGGATGCTTTAATCTCAGGGATCAATAAACCTTAGGGTAGAGTCAGAAATCAGAGAAACTTGTGCCTGCAACTCGTCTTTAGCCGACCTAGTCTGTAACTTAACAACTACTTGGGAACCTTAAGTCTAAAGTCTGAACTTAATATGTTTCTAAAGGAAGACCGATTGTGTTAGCTAATCTACTGGGAGTGCTAGGTTTTGCTTGGATTTACTAGGGACTAGCAAAAATTAGGCATGGGGGTATTTGATTAGCCCATATTTGTGGGCTATTTAAGTATTTAAGTGCCTAGACATTAAGTTAATTCTAACATTTATTTAGCATAAATTAGGATGCAAATAGATTAATTCATATTTCTGATTTAATTACATAATTCATGCATTACATTCATATTTAAATGCATTTAGAATTAACTTAGAATTACATTCATTTAATTAGTTAACCAATTAGGTGCATTGCATGCATTAATTTAAGTTAACAAAAAAGTTGAGGGTTTGTACATAAATAGCCATAATATTTTATCATTATTTTTATTCTTCTTCTACGAGCAACGGCTGCATTTCTTCCTCCAGTTGCCGCAGTGAAGAACCCAATCAAGGAGTAGCGCCAAAAGTGGATCTGGTCTCCTCGACGGGGATAAGGAATAGAGGGAGGCTGCCATGCACAGGGAAACACCATCCCACTCCACCACCGTGTACTCCATTCCACCACCATGGTCTCCAAGGCAGAGCTCCACCACACCGTGGGCCGGTGAGGTGATAGCTCACCGCGCCAAGTCAGTGGACTCGTGCCAACACCGTGAGCGTGTGTCCCTGGCCATGCTTCCATCACTGTGCCTCACCAGAATCAACATCACCACCTTCACCACCATCACCAGCAACCACCACCGCAGCCGCCGCAACTCCATCCCTGCATTTTCATCTCCTCCGTCAGTTAAGACGTCCGGGAAGTTTCCCAGACGTTTGAAGCTTCGTCCCCACGCACAACAGCAACTAGCCTCTCCTCTAGCCATGCACGCACCACGCGCACTCATCTCCTGCAGCACCATCCACAGCTCCACCGCACGCACTCATCTTCTGCAGCACCACCATCCCCGCGCATGCCCTTGCTGCGCCTCCCCTCCTTCAGCCCCTAGCGCACGCCCACCAGCTCTCCTCAGTGCACCTCACCTCCTTCTGCAGCACCACTCCAGAGCCCACTTCTACACGCTCACTCCCACGCTCGTGCCTACTCCCTGCAGCGCCCACCTCCGTGCGCCTCCCCGTGTGCATCTACACGCCTTCAGCAGCAACAGCAGCTGCTCAGCACCTCAGTGCATCCACTTCCGCACCCTCCTTGCAACCTCCAGCACGCAGCAGCACGTGCACTCCAGCCTGCAGAGCCCGCGCCCGCTCCTTCTGCGCCCTCGCCGACCTCCTCCAGCGCACCTCCAGCACACAGCAACATGCACGCTCCAGCCTACAGAGCCCACGCCCGCTCCTTTCGTGCCCTCGCTGACCTCCTCCAGTGCACCTGCAGCGCACAGCAGAACCCGCGCCTCCCTGCAGTGCTTCACCATGTGCCTACAGAACGCATGCCACCTCCGTGCGCACCCTACGGCAGCAGCAGCTTCTTCACCGCCGCTACCTTTCTCCTCTGGCAGGCCGACTTCAACCACCTCTCAACGTACCGCTGCCACCATCGCAACGGCCTCACTTCAGCCAACCGCCTATGGGAACCTCTCCTCGATTGAACCTCTCTCCCGATCGCAAGGAGGAGAGAGGTAAAATCCTTTGTTTTTGTTCTCATTAGTAATTACATTTCATTCCATTGCTAGGAAAAGGAATTTTGATTTATTATTATTTTATTATGGTGAAATTGCAACTTCATACTCAAGCTTTCTTACAATTGCGTGGCTTTTGTGATTAACATTGTTTGACATTGGTTTTGGGATTAAAATGTGCACAAATTTTCTCTAATACATGTTGATTGAAAATTACATAAAATTATCACATATTTATTGAATATTTCAGTAAGGAAAAATTGCACATCTACCCTTACATTTTTGAGCTATTGTGCATCTTCTTTCCATCGCATTTCATGTCAGATTTGACTATGAATTTCTCACGAGATTGAACGAATACGAAATAATCGAGATTTTATTGCATCATTGCCTCCCTGTGGACATGACCCACTCCTAATTGAGTGGTTATATTAATTGTTGATTAGTCAATTTTTCCACCACATAAAACTACAAACGACGTGTCATTTTATGTGACAAACGACTTTAAAAGTGAAGAATCGACTCGTCACCCACAAAGCTTCCGGAAGTCGGGATTGTTGGTGCTAGAGCACCGCGATCGTTTGTTTTAATGATAACAAAACACGTGTCGTTTAACATTTGCACTTGGAGTCTTAGATTTCAGGTCAATTGCAAATGGAGACGTGATTAGATGGAATTTGAGCTCACATCCAAGACGGATTGGAGGAGCTTGATGGAGAACAGAGGGGATTCGCAAGGAGCGATATATTGAAGATGGAAGGACAAGAAGAATAGGATAGAATTCCATTTTATTCCTTTCATGTACATTTGTCTTTATTTTCTTGCTCTTTATTTCCTTAGAAAATTATGTTAAAGAACCTCAAAGTACCCTAACAGTAGTCCTAAGAACACCGGCACAACCCTAGGATACTTAGGTTTTCTGTAGAGAACTTAGAAAACCAATATAGGGTTCAAACAGTATTTCCAGACGTCTAATTCCAAAATCAGACATCTGATAATGTGTTTTAAGACGTCTGACTGTTGATTCAGACGTCTGATAACATTTAGGCTAGACATAGTTAGTTCTGTTTGATGGAATCAGACGTCCAGACCTTAGACCAGACGTCTTAGGAGATGTCTGATGACTTTGCCAGACGTCCAATTAGTGGACCGTTGGCTCTCCTAGCATACACTCAAGGATATGACCGTTAGAGCCTTATCAGACGTCCTTAAGCCCTTCCAGACGTCTGATAATTGACCGTTTTGCCTCGACTGACCCGAAAATCTCTTCTCAGAGATTTTCTAGCCATTGCAAATCCATTCCCACAGTAAAAGTAGGTTTCCAGACGTCCAGACATAGTGCCAGACGTCCTGTATGTCGTCTGATGGACTTGCGCTAGAACCCTGTTTAGATCTGATTCAAGTCAGGAAGGAACCCGCACGAAATCAGACGTCTGACCTTGAAATCAGACGTCTTAAAGTGATCTTCCAGACGTCTGATGCCAGAATCAGACGTCTGATAACCCTGTCAGTGCAATGATTGCTCTTAATTTCGGGTTGATTCACTTGGGCTTTGCACCCAACGGCTATGGAGCCTTTCCTAAGCCATCCAAAGCCTTCCTAAGGCCTCTATAAATAGAGGGGAACCTCTTGCACACCAACACACACCTAAGATACACAAGACACACCTTGCAATACACTTTCAAACCATTTTATGTCTTTCTTGCTCTCCAAGCTCTAGTTCTTCATCTAGAGAGAATCAAGCCTTCGCGCACCCGCTCTCCCACCATAGTTCACGAGAGCGACGTAGCGCCGTCGTGTTGTTCACGCATCCGCGTCGCCGACGCACTCCTTGCAAAGGGGAGTTTCTTAATTCCTATAGAAGCTTAGGTTTAAAATTACTTTGTTGGCTCTATAGGATTATTTGTTATTTTATCTTTGTTATTTGTTGGGTATTCACTTTGCGAATTCCCGTCTCCTTCGTGGGACAAAATCCTTCTCGTGGAGAGAAGGGGTTGAGGAACGCTACCCTCGCACTTGTAGCGTAGTTGTAATTGAGGTTGAATCACCCTCGTTTAAAGTGATTCATTTAGTGGATTTTGATCAACTTGGTTGATCGAAAAATCCTAACTCGAGAGGGTTAGGTGGTGGTTTTCACCCGGTTTGGGTTTCCACCTAAAAATAATTGTGTACTTGTGTGATTGATATTTTGTGAGATTGTTTATATTTTATTTCCGCAATTATTACGTCACCCCTCCGAGTAGGGAAATTACAGGGATGACCAGTCCTTCCTATCAGGTCAAGCAATAACCTGGAGGATTTTCTTGATCTCCCGATTTGATAACTCAACTAAACCATTAGTTTGGGGGTGGTATGGAGTAGACATTCGGCGTGACACCCTGTATTTGATCATCAGTGACCTAAACTGAGCGTTAGTGAAATGGGTCCCTCCGTCAGAAATTATAGCACGTGGAATCCTAAACCGTGAAAGGATGTTCTGATGAATGAATTTGATAACCACTTTATAATCATTGGTTCGGGTCGGAATGGCTTCGATCCATTTGGACACGTAGTCAACAGCGAGTAGAATGTACTCGAAGCCATCTGAAACAGGGAAGGGTCCCATAAAATCAATCCCCCACACATCGAAGAATTCGCATACAAGAATCCGCTGCAAGGGCATCATATCATGATGGCTCATGTTGCCTAAGGTCTGGCAACGAGTGCATGCCCTACAGTGATTGTATGCGTCTTTAAAAATCGTGGGCCAATAGAAGCCACATTGGAGGACTTTCGCCATGGTTTTATAAC
Organism: Thalassia testudinum; assembly: GCA_037157565.1. Taxonomy (NCBI): domain Eukaryota; kingdom Viridiplantae; phylum Streptophyta; class Magnoliopsida; order Alismatales; family Hydrocharitaceae; genus Thalassia; species Thalassia testudinum. The sequence goes on from JAZHRO010000067.1 coordinate 37,606,371, forward strand.
CTGAAAAATGTCCACCGCATGCCTGGTCATGGCAGAAAGATTATATGTCCTAAATTTCCGCTTCCGCGACACATTGTCGAATGTCTGATCAACACCGATGCGGAAAAGATATGGGTCTTCCCAGAAGTAATACTTGGCATCGGAAAGCAATTTGTCCTTCTTGGCCTTCGGCCAATCTGACGGGATCTGATGTGATGCTAGGTAGTTTACTATATCAGCAAACCATGGAAGCCCTGTATTGATAGTCAGGAGGTGCTTATCAGGAAAATGTTCCGTGATGGGTCCGAAAGGGTCGATGATCTCAGAAGGAAGGCGGGACAAGTGATCAGCTACCACGTTCTGTTTTCCCGCTTTGTCATGAATCTCAAGGTCAAACTCTTGCAACAGCAAGATCCAGTGGATTAATTGAGGTTTCGCGTCCTTCTTCGCAAGAAGATGCCTCACAGCTGTGTGATCCGAGTAAATGATAACACGGGAACCCAGGAGATAAGATCTGAATTTTTCCAGGGCAAATACTATGGCTAGCAGCTCTTTCTCAGTAGCTGTGTAGTTACGCTAAGCCTTGTCAAGTGTCTTGCTAGCGTAGTAGACGACGATGGGCTTCCCATAAATTTTCTACCCAAGTATCGCTCCTACAGCAAAATCAGATGCATCGCACATGATCTCAAAGGGTTGAGACCAATCAGGGGACTGTAGGATCAAGGCTTGGGTAACTCGATCACGGAGGATTTCAAATGCTTGAGTGCATTCCTTGGAGATTTTGAAAGGTACATCCTTAGAAAGTGGAGTGGTCAGGGGCGTGCGATCTTTGAGAAATCAATAATGAAACGTCGGTAAAAATCGACTTGCCCCAGAAAGGATCGGATGTCCTTGATCGAGCTAAGCATAGGGAGTTTGGAAATCAAGTTCACCTTGGCTCAATCGACTTGGATGCCTTTTTCTGATATGAGCTGTCCCAGGACAATTCCTTCAGGCACCATGAAATGGCTCTTTTCCCAGAAAAGAACCAGATTCATGTCAATGCATCACCTGAGGATTTGGACCAAGTGCAGGAGGCAATTGTCAAATGATTCTCCAAATACTGAAAAGTCATCCATGAAGACTTGCAGATAATCACCTACCATATCTGAGAATATGGCAAGCATGCACCGCTGAAAAGTAGCAAGTGCATTGCAGAGACCGAACGACATCCTTTGGAATGCATACATCCCGAAGGGGCAGGTGAAAGTGGTCTTTTCTTGGTCCTCAAGATGGATTGCCACCTGGTTATAACCTAAGTACTCGTCCAAAAGGCAGAAGAACATATTTCCCACTAGTTTCTCAAGGATCTGATCAATAAACAGTAGTGGGAAATGATCCTTCTTCATGGAGGAATTGAGTCTTTTGTAATTAATGCAGACTCTCCACGAGTTCACCACACAGGTCGATATGATTTCTCCGGTTTCAGTCATGATCATGGTGAGTCCTGCCTTCGTAGGCACAACCTGGATTGGACTCACCCACCGACTGTCAGAGATCGGGTAGATGATCCCTACATCTAACCACTTGATGATCTCCTTTTTCATGGCCTCCTGCAGATTAGGATTTAGACGTCTTTGCATTTCACGGGAAGGTCGTGTGCCCCTTCGGTGTAGATACGGTGTGCAATAAGAGGGGCTAATACCAGTCAAATCATCAAGAGTCCATCCAATGGCTCTATGATGTTGCTGGAGAGTAGTAATCAGACGAGATTCCTGATCAGGTGTGAGTTTGGAGTTGATAATCATAGGAAACTTCTAATTGGAACCCAAAAAGACATACTTTAGATGGTCGGGAAGAGGATTGAGTTCCAGAACGGGGTTATCAGCAACAGCGGGCGGTTCAGGGTGTGTATCAGGAGCAAGGGAAGGAGTTATGGGTGTATCTAAGTCAGATTCGGACTCCTCTAATTGCGGGTTTTGATCCTCTTGTGGTTGATTGGAAGTAATCAGGTTATCCTCAATATACGGTTCATCAACCACAGCCTTGATATCGCATATATGTTTTATAACACCATAATTAATCCCTTGTTGGGCCTTAAAGATGTCAATCTTCAATGGTTGGTTCCCAAATTTCAGTTCAAGTTGGCCCTCCTCACAATTTATATTGGCCCTAGCAGTGGCCAGAAAGGGTCTCCCTAGTATAATTGGTGTATCCTTTGGGTTTTCTGGAGCATTCATATCTAAGACTACAAAATCCACTGGGAAATAGAAATCCCATACCCTAACGATGACATCCTCAAGAACTCCTTTAGGTGACTTAATAGATTGGTCAGCTAACTGCGATGTCACCTCTATCGGTTTAAGCTCAGATTCTTCAAGGTGGTCAAGGAGGGATGTAGGTATTAGGTTTATGGAGGCTCCTAAATCTAATAAAGCTCTGTTAAATTAGGTATCACCAATGGTACATGAAATCAGGGGAGTACCTGGGTATTTTGCCTTAGGTGGGAGTTTGCTCAAAATTATAGAGCTGGCTTGCTCTGACAGTACAATCGGACTACCACTTTTGGTTCGCGGCTTATGCTTGGGTGTACACACGTCCTTCAGGAATCGTGCGTAAGCCAATACGTGGTGGATTGCATCCATCAAGGGGATCTTTATATGGACCTGTTCAAAGAGCTTGACCAAATCCTCCTCAGGAGACACGGGTTTGTTTGTCCTCTTTCCCTTGGTCAAGGCCTCGAGAAATGGAACCTTAGATGGTTCCTCTAGAATAGGTCTAGGTTCTTGATCTGGGACAGGGGTATCCTGGATAACTACCCTAGGACTTGGGTTACTACCAAGCTGAAAGTGGCTTGGATAAGGTGGGTCTTATGTTGTTTTGCTACTACGGGTTGTTACAAAATTCAGTCCTGCCTGGTTTTGGTTCAGAGTTGGTAAAATAAGTGACTGCTGCTGAAATCCCATATACAATGTCAAAGCTTCCATCCCGTCGGGTGATGGAATAGAAGGGGCCTGATAAATCATGTGGGCTTGGCCCAGATTTGGGTTCATAACGCGCCTCTGGTTCGGCACGTTATTTGGATTCGGCAGAGGTTGCGAAGGGAGTGTGCCAGGTTGGCGGGAATTCTCCATCTGGGCGAGTTGATTGCGAACCTCTGTGATCTCATCCTTATGTTGTTTTTGCATAGCCACATTCGTCTTCTGAATGTCAACCAGAGTCTGAAGGATAAGAGTCATTTGATCTGTTTGGGTTGGCCCAGATTGATAAGTGGGGTTGGGTCGAGGCTAAGGCGGTTGGTATGGATGAGGAGCTTGTGGATAGGGTTGATATGGTGGTCTTTGATTCTGATTATTTCCCACCCACAGGAAGTTAGGATGATTCCGCCATCCAGGGTTATAGGTATTAGAGAATGGGTCATTTTGGATGGAGTTGAGGTCCTCGCAGGTCTGAGGAACCTCAGGAAAGTCAGAGTATGAGGGTTTAGAGTTCCCCAACTAGAGTAGGTCGGATTGGAGTTTCCTCCGGTCCTAGCGTCAGACAGGGGTAGATATGGGTCCATCCCCTGAGAAGATCAGTGATAGATGTTATGCACAGCTTCCCCCCCAAGAGGTGGCTGTGCAAATGGGTTTTGCACAGAGGTGGCTCGCTGCAAATGTCAAGTCAGCTCATCCACCTTCTTCTCAATGATAGAGACCTTGTCCAACCGACTGGCCATCAGTTCCAAGTCGATGGATGTGGACAGGCCCCGCATCTCATGTACTCCCCTTGGATTCATCGATGCGCGGGCATTCGTCCAGTCGAATAAGCCCATGGAGTCATTATTGATGAAGTTCTTACACATATTCTCGAGACTCTCCCACACAGTGTCTTCATGTTGGCCCATGATATTTCTTCTGCAGGTTGCATTGACGAATAAGCGGATGTCTTCACAGAGTCCCTGGTAAAAAGACTGGACTTCCCATTTAGGAACTCCGTGATGGCATGAGATCCAGGAAACGATCCCATGCTTCATGAAGAGGTTCTCCGGATTGCTGGGTGAAGTGTGTGATCTGGTGTCGTAAGGCATTCGTCCAACCAACTGGGAAGAATTTTTTCAAGAATTCGGATTGCAGTTCTACCCATGTGTTGATTAGATGCGTTTGAGTCTGATACTTGTGAACTGCCTTGTCCATGAGAGAGAAGGAAAACATCTTCATAAGAAGAATATCCTGATTTTGGACATCTGACCTGAAGGTCTGGGCCAGATGTTTGAGTTGTTTGATGTGCTGGAAGGGATCCTCGGAATTAAGCCCATGAAACTTTGGAATAGCATGAATCTTGTTGGTCTTGAGTTCAGAATCAGAACCTCCTGCTGGGATTTGGACACGAGGTTCGATCGCCACCGCAGTGGGATTGTAGTGATCTCGCATCATAGGATGCTGTGGCAGATTTACAAAGGCTTGAAATAGATCATTCAGGTGCTAGAGTTGGTTTTCAAGATTATTCTCTTCTTCTACCGGTTGTGCCATGATGATGGAAGAAGGAGAATTGGGTTCTGATGAATCAGAAGAGATGTCTATGTGGTGGGGTTGCTGCACAAACACAAACGTCGAGGCTTGGCCTCAGCGGGAATGAATCACTAAAGGAGGTCATAAGGATGGTCTTAAGGACCTCCTACCGAACATGCACCGATGGTTTGGATGAGATTAGAATGTGCTAGACCCAATCAAGACACCCAAAAATTTGAATGACTATATAGGTTCGGGGAGGATGATACCCCTTAGTCAGAAAGTCATCCACCTGAGAAATACCTGGGCAGCTAGAGAGGGAGAGTCCCGCAAAGACCCCTACACAGTAGAGCATCCCCACGAGTTACACGGTTTCCCCCACCCGACCTCTCTTGTCACTGAGGTTCCAGGTAGACCAGAATGGGGATTTTGACCTCTTAAGTCTACCAATTTTATTTAAGATCAAAGGTGCTTAAGATTTCACTTGAACTTTAGATGTATTGAGTGCAAAAGTGACCTAATTTCAAGGTTGGTTGACCCAACAAGGGGGTCAACTTCACCTATTTGTCCTTTGAGAAGTTTTAGGTCCTTTCTTTTAGGATTCAAGTGAGATTAAGAACCTGAATTTTAGGGTTTCTCTTGAATAAGTCTTTTTAACCAAGGCTTAGGCACACCTCTTTCTGGATAGATGATTCTTGCTTAAAAAGATGTGTCTCTAAAATCCTAAATTGGAATCCTTAATTTGCCTCTAATTTTGGTCCAATTTAGTTGCCAAAAATATGGTATCTAGGGCTCAATCAAGAAGGTGGTAGCCCTAGTTACCTTAAATGGATGCACAAATCAATATTTGTTGCTGAAATCAAATCAGGCAACTTTGGTGACTTAGCTAAAGATGGAAAGCAGGTAGCCCTAATTGATTTTATTTTGGCTTTCCTTCTCAGAATGAGGGGCTTAAGAGAAAGGACTAATCAGAGATTACCTGCCCCAGGTGTGCTTGCTGTGCGGCTATCTTCCTTTGAATCTTCTCCCCTGAAACAATCACAACAAAAGGATATATCAAGTTAGTACCAAATCAGAAATTGTGATCTATATTTCTAAATCTCCTGTTGCTCCCTTACAATGGCGCAAAAATGTTTACGGGCAAAATCAGGTTTTAAAATCGATGTGTCGTAGTATAGGTCAAAATCGCTCAAAAATAGATAGATTTTATTACTCGAAGTTTTAAGTCCGAGGTCGAACACAGGTAGCAAATTAGGGTTTAAAAATAAAGAGCACAACTTTGAAAAATTGAATATAATATGCAATGAAAATCAGAGTTATAGTGCAAAAAGATAAATGTAGACACAGAATATCAATGTATATAAAGAAAGCACAAAAAATGGACGTCTGATTTTGTCAATCAGATGTCTTAAACTATGGGTGCTACAGTGCTTTATTTCTTCTCTTTTTCTCTTCTCTGATCTAAAGCTTTCTTTCTTTCTTCTTCTCTCTTTCTCTTCTTTTGATTTCGTGCCTTAGTCTTTCTCTGCTTCTTTTCTTCTGCCTTTAGCTTCTTCTCCTTCCTTCTCTTTCTTTCTTTGGCAGCTCCTCTTTCTTCTACCTTCAGTTCCTTCTCCTTCTCTTTCTTCCTCTTTCTTCTTCAGCTCTTCAGCCTCTCTGACTTTAGTTTCTTCCTCTTCAGCCTTGCCTTCTCCTTCCTTAGCTTTCTCTGACCTCCACCTTCTTCTTCCGTGGCTTCTTCTTCTTCGCCTTTCCCTGCAAGAGCAAAACCTACCCCTACCCACGCGTGCTCTCTCTTCCTCTTTCACTCTTAGGCTCACTCTCCCAGAGCCACCTTCTCAGGTAATCGGGTCGAGTACGCTCCCGGGATCAGGCCCACCGGCGTGCGGTGGTGGGTGAGGAGTGCAAGGTCAGGTATACGGGTCACGCCAGGTCCGCGGAGGTCGGGCCACAGACGAGGCGGGTGAAGGTGAGTGGGACCTCACCCCGTGGTCAGGAGGCGATAAGACCTATGCACTTTTTCAATTTATTTAGCTGTAGCACTCCAACAACTTCCGAGGTGGGACTATCTTCCCACCTCCCTTCGCATGCATCCACAGCAAGAGTCTTCACTTGATTGCAGCGGTTGCTAAGTCCTTCGACTGGAATTAGAGGCCTGGAGCTATGTACGGAAGTATTCCACGCAACCTGGGGCTATGCACCTGGAGCGGGGAGACCTGAAGGGAGCTTGCAAGCAAGCTGCTTGTGGTCATCAATGGCAGTGGACCTCCAAACCTGTTAACATGAAAATGGCCTTGCAACCTCATCATAAAGCTCAGAAGGCTTCACTAAGACACAGCGAATGTGTTGCGGGGCTCGACATGGCGTGGGGCTGCTGGAGTGTGCATGCCTAGGGTACCCTGTGCCCGTGAGAGTGAGTGTGTTTGAGGGGTGTTTTGGGGGCGTGGCACGGTGAGTGGAGTGAGGGCTCATGTTCAGTGGAGTGTTGCAGAGCTTATGGGGTGGTTGGCGAGGCGGATGGAGGTGTGAAGCGGCGAGGACACCTCGCTGGAGGTCTGGCCGGAGTTGGAAGGGGCGATGGTGATTGAGTGCGTCGATGTGTGTTTTTAAGAGATAAAGAGGGAAAAAGGATTAGAAAGGAGAGAGGACTTAGCTGGGCATGGAGAGATGAAGGGGGAGGCAGAGATGGCGGCCGGCTCGTATTGCCGTCGCTGGAGACGAAGCGCTCAGTGGGGGGAGGATGACGATGACGAAGGGGCTGTAGAGGCATCGGTGGGTGCGGCACGACGCGAATGAATAGGAAGAAGAGAACCCTGCCACTAGTATTGTGGCTGGGCGACGAGGGAAAGAGTGGGAGGTCGCCAGAGCTTGCTGAGCCACTGGTCGAGGGAGGAAGGGACGAATTAGAGGGATTCTCTGGCCAATGTCAAGCTTGGGGGATGTAGGGTGACTTGGGTCTGCTTATATAGGCCCTGGAGGAAGGATTTGTGCTTGGAAGCCAAGCTTCCAAGCATGACAAGCTCACCGATGACGGAAAGTTGAAGGAGACTCGAATCTCTCATGCATTTGCATGAGAGATTGGGTACCAAATAGAGCCTCAAATTATGTTCATACTGGAGGAGATTTCTCAGAGAATCTCCCTTTCCATTTTGAAAGGGATTCTCTGAGAAATCAGACAGATCTTGCCCTCAAAATCTCGTCGAAGTAGGATTCCCTTCACTATAATGGTGGAGGGACCTAATTGCAAAGAATGAAGACAAAGCTAGGGGGTTTCTGCAGAGGTTTTCAAAAGATATGGGTAGAAATGTAATTGGGCTGAACCTATTTGCAAAGTAGGTCAAGATGTATTCCCCTTAGGTCTAAATTTTGGTACAACCCTAATTTGGACCTAAGGAATCCAATGGTGAAGTTGGATTTTAGGTTTGATCACGTTTGACAGGGGCAATTTACGTAGAAACCCAATTTAGGGAAAATATTTGTCTAAGACCCCAATTTAGGTCAAAATAGGTTCTAAGGGCAAAATTGAAGGTTCTAAACCCTAGAGAATATTTTTCCATGATTTTTAGAGGATTTAGGTAAATTTTATCCTGACTAAAACCTTGTTAAATCAAGTGGGTCTGTTTTAGGATTACGAGAGTCATTTAATTTTTAGAATTCACATGAACCCTTTTCTGTTTGAACCAACCCACTTTTTATCTTGCTAAGACCATTTGATCTGCGTTTAGCCCATGAGAAAACCTGTTGTTGTACTGCAATGGTAAAATTACAATTTTACCCCTTATTTCTTAATTTTATGTCAGAATGATTATTCAGCTAATTAGGACCTCCAGTTGGTTCTATAGGAGCATTTGTTCTCTTTTCTGGGTCAAAATGAGCTAGTTAAGGCTCATGATGGTGTTCCCATCAATGTCATTGTTAGGGTTCGGGATTTTTATTTCCCGGTGGACTTCATAGTCATGGATATGGATGCTCCAAAAAATCCGAGGAACACACCAATCGTACTAGGGAGACCCTTTCTAGCCACTACTAAAGCCAACATTAACTGTGAGGAGGGCCAAATTGAACTAAAATTTGGGAATCGGACATTAAAGATTGACATCTTTAAGGCCCAACAAGGGATTAATTGTGGAGTTATAGAACAGATATGTGATATCAAGGCTGTGGTTAACGATCCGTATATTGAGGAAAACCTGACTACTTCTGATCAACCACAAGAGGATCAAAACCCGTAATCAAAGGAGTCTAAACTTGACCTAGACACACCCATAACTCCTTCCCTTGCTCCTGACACATACCCTGAACCACCCGATGCTGCTGATAACCCTATTTTGGAACTAAAGCCTCTTCCCAAACATCTAAAGTACGTCTTTTTAGGTTCAAATCAGACGTTTTCTGTGATTATCAACTCTTGACTCACACCTGATCAGGAAACCCGTATGATTGCTGTTCTCTAGCAACATCGAAGAGCCATTGGATGGACTCTCGATGATTTAACTGGCATCAGCCCCTCTTACTATACACACCGCATCTACACTGAAGAGGGCACACGACCTTCCTGTGAAATGCAGAGATGTCTGAATCCTAATCTGCAAGAAGTCATGAAAAAGGAGATCATCAAGTGGTTAGATGTTGGGATCATCTACCCAATCTCCAACAGTCAGTGGGTGAGTCCAATTTAGGTTGTGCCTAAGAAGGAAGGACTCACCGTAATCAAGACTGAAACCAGAGAAATCATACCGACCCGTGTGGTGAATTCGTGGAGTCTGCATTGATTACAGAAGACTCAATACCTCCACAAAGAATGATCATTTCCCACTACCATTTATTGATCAGATCCTCGAGAAACTAGCGGGAATAGATTCTTCTGCTTTTTGGACAGGTACTCCGATTATAACCAGGTGGAAATCCATCCTAAGGACCAAGAAAAGATCACTTTCACCTACCCTTTCGATACGTACGCGTTCCGATGGATGCCTTTCGATCTTTGCAATGCACCCGCTACTTTTCAGCGGTGCATGCTTGCCATATTCTCAGATATGGTAGGTGATTATCTGCAAGTCTACATGGATGACTTCTCAGTTTTTGGTGAATCATTTGACAATTGCCTCCTGCACTTGGTCCAGATCCTCAAGTAGTGCATTGATGTGAATCTAGTTCTTTCCTGGGAAAAGAGCCATTTCATGGTGCCTGAAGGAATTGTCCTCGGACATCTCATATTAGAAAAAGGCATCCAGGTTGATTGAGCCAAGGTGAATCTGATTTCCAAACTCCTTATGCCTAGCTCAATCAAAGACATCCGATCTTTCCTGGGGCACGTCGATTTTTACCGTCAATTCATTCCTGATTTCTCAAAAATCGCACGCCCCCTGACTACTCTCCTATCTAAGGATGTCCTTTTGAAATCTCCAAGGAATGCACTCAAGCATTTGAAACCCTACATGATCGAGTTACCCAAGCCCCGATTCTACAGTCCCCTGATTGGTCTCAACCCTTTGAGATCATGTGTGATGCTTCTGATTTCACTGTAGGGGCGGTACTTGGGTAGAAAATTGACGGGAAACCCGTGGTCATCTACTATGCTAGCAAGACACTTGGCAAGGCTCAACGTAACTACACAGTTACTGAGAAAGAGCTGCTAGCCGTAGTATTTGCCCTGGAAAAGTTCAGATCATATCTTCTAGGTTCCCATGTTATCATTTACTCTGATCACACAGCTGTGAGGTATCTCCTTACGAAGACGGATGCGAAACCTCGACTAATTTGGTGGATCTTGCTGTTGCAAGAATTTGAATTTGAGATTTGCGACAAGGAGGGAAAATAGAATGTGGTAGCTAATCACTTGTCCTACCTTCCTTCTGATATTATCGACCCTTCCGGACCCATTACGGAACATTTTCCTGATGAGCACTTCCTGACTATTAGTACAGGGCTTCCATGATTTGCTAATTTAGTAAACTACCTGGCATCACATCAGATTCCGTCCAATTGGTCGAATGCCAAGAAGGACAAATTGCTTTCCGATGCCAAGTACTACTTCTGAGAAGACCTATATCTTTTCCGCATTAGTGCTGATAAATCATCCGACGATGTGTCCCGGAAGTGGAAATTCAGGGCATCTTGTCCTTCTGGCATGACCAAGCATGCAGTGGACACTTCTCTGGTCATAAAACTGCAACTAAAGTCCTCCAGTGTAGCTTCTATTGGCCTACAATTTTCAAGACTCATACAATCACTGTAAGGCATGCACTCGTTGCCAGACCAAAGGCAACATGAGCCATCGTGATATGATGCCCTTACAGCTAATTCTCGTATGCGAAATCTTCAACGTCTGGGGGATCGATTTTATGGGACCCTTTCCTGTTTCGGATGGCTTCGAGTACATTCTACTCGCTGTTGACTACATGTCCAAATGGATCGAAGCCATTTCGACCCGAACCAATGATCATAAGGTGGTTATCAAATTCATTCATCAGAACATCTTTTCTCAATTCAGGATTCCACGTGCTATAATCTTTGATGGAGGAACCCATTTCACGAATGCTTAGTTTAGGTCACTGATGACCAAATGCGAGGTGACACACCGAATCTCTACTCCTTATCACCCCCAAACTAATGGTCTAGCTGAGCTATCAAATCAGGAGATCAAGAAAATCCTTCAGGTTACTATTTGACCTGACAGGAAAGACTGGTCATCCCGACTTCTAGAAGCTTTGTAGGCTTATAGGACTACCCAAAAAACCCAATTAGGTATGTCTCCCTTCAAATTAGTGTATGGGATGGCATGTCACCTCCCCATCGAATTGGAGCATAAAGCCTATTGGGCAATATGGAACTGTAATCTCGATCTTTCTAAGGCAGGAACCCACAGAAAGGTTCAAATGAGCGAGATCGATGAATTACGCCACGATGCATATGAGAACTGCAGAATTTACAAAGAACGGGTTAAAGCCTTTCACAACAAGCACATATCCAGAAAGATCTTTTACTCTGGTCAAAAAGTTCTACTCCTTGATGCCAAACTCAAGCTATTCCCAGGAAAACTCAGATCAAAATGGATCAGACCTTACCTCGTTCGACGAATATTTGGAAATGAAGCCATTGAAATCAGTCAACTCAGCTACGATTCAGAACCTTTTGTCGTGAATGGTCAGAGACTCAAACCATTCATTGAACTTACCGATACAAATTTGGCTGAGACATCTTTTACCCTCCATTCTCCCTGAGCTCATTGCGCCTAGCCAATGGCGTAAAACTCAATGCTTAACGAGAGGCAACCTGTTATTTTGAAATGCCTGAAACCTTTCTTGACACATCCCATGCTGAACTCATATTGTACTTTAGGGTTCATCCATTAGAATAGCCGACTCCACCTCTGGTACCCGTACCTGAGCTTGAAATCATCTGCAACAGTCATCCTGACCCATTCACCCACCCAAAACTTGTTCTAATGAATGATCTAAGCTAAACTCGAACCCAATTAATTTATAATGAGGACATTGCAAATCATAGGCATGGGGGAAATGAAAGTGCACAATGCTGTGAAAATCATCTCACAAGAAAAGGTTTCATCAAAAAAAATCACATATCCAAAAAATACCAAAAAAATAAAAAATTCTTGAAAAAAGACAAAAAAATGAGAGGAGAGAAAAATTTTTGAGGGCATATCAATTTTGAGGAGAAAAAGGGGAGAAGTTAAAAATGCCAAAAAGGAGCACAAATTGAGAAGAAAAGAAAAGAAATAGTCATTAGTAAGAAATTAAGGAATTAACTTAGTTCTAGACCATATCAAAAGAAAAAAATGAAAGGCAACAAAATGCTAATGAAACACAGAAGAGATTAGTAGGAATGCTGATTTTAGGCCTCTTGGGCTATAATCTTGGGCTTAAAAATTAAAGTACCCATTAAGATCTGGATAATCCTCAAGAGGTTGGGGAAAATGCGAAGCTTAAGTATTAGATCTAAAGCTTAGGGAGTATTCGGCCTCATTAACCAACCTCTGGTTTGCGGGACTCAGTAACCTAAGCACCCCAATCCACACACAATCTGGTTCAGTGTGCTTAAGTATCAAAATCACGCAAATGCGTTTAAATCGTTATGAAAAAGTCGCCTAGATTATGAGCGGCTGATCAACACAAGTTGATTTGGACGAGTTCTCGGCACGGAGAGGCAGGAAATTCCCCTCGAAGATGCGCAATAACATATCGTCTCCCCAGTGCTTGTCTCCTAGGATATTTACATATTCTAAAGGGGGCATGTAAGCACCCTGTGCTGGTTCAGATGCCAAGGGCAGCATTATCCCGAAATGTTGATTGCCAGCGTTTGGATTGAGCTACAGAATGCCATGGGCGAGATTATCTCAAAATCTCGAAAGCCAGGGTTTTGGGGGTTGCCATAAGCGATGCTATCTCGAAGCATTGATTGCTAGGGACCCTTCAAGGATTGATGATGGGGACTAGGAATCTGATACAGACCGTATTGTGAAGCCAATCCGAAGCTAGAAATAAAGAGAGAGAGAGAGAGAGAAAACTCTCCAAAAAGAAAATTCCTCTGTCTCTCTCTGACAAAAATGCACTGCAAACTGAACCAAGGCTAAAACATGTTACAAGCACGGGTGCTTTAACCGTGGAGTTCAAAGAACCTTAGGATAGTCCCTGTGGGCCTTAGAAACCTTCGCGGCAGACTGAGGCTAGAGCTGGTCAAGTCCGGATCTTGGTTGGTACTTGAGTACTCTAGGCCTACTATTGGCATTCTAACCTAATCTACAGAAGAAAGCACACATCAAAGCTTTTGAGCATCAAAGGATTTCATGGTCTAGAATCAAAGTTAAAACCTTAAAATTTTGCTAAGGGACTAGTAAAAGTTAGGCATGGGCGTATGATGGGAACACCATCATGATCCCTAACTAGCTTATTTTGACCCAATGAAGAGAGTAAATGCTCCTACATAACAAACTGAAGGTCATAATTCACTACATAACCCTTCTGAGAGAAACATAAGAAATAAGCGGTAAAATTGTAATTTCACCAATGCAGCACAACCACGGGTTTTCTCAAGGGCTAAACAAGGTCAAATGGTCTTAATAAGATAACAAGTGGGTTGGATTTGACAGAAAAGGGTTTGTGTGTGTTCTGTAAATTAAATGACTTTCTCAAAACCTAAAACAGACCCGCTTGATTAACTAAGGTTCTGGTTAAGATAAAATTCAGTTAAACCCTCTAAAAATCATAGAAAATTATTTTCTAGGGCTTAGAACCTTCAATTTGGCCATTAGAACTCATCTTAACCTAGAATGGGGTCTTAGATAGATTTTTGCCCTAATTTGGGTTTTTGCATAAATTTCCAAGTCAAACATGCTCAAATCCAACATCCAACTTCACCATTGGATTTCTTAGGTCCAAATTAGGTTTGTACCAAAAGTTGGACCCAGGAAGAGTTTGCCTTGACCTAGTTTGCAAAAAGGTCCAACCTGATTACATTTCTACCCATAACTTTCAAAAACCTTGCTAACAGCCCCCTATCCTTCTCGTCGTCTCCACAAGTAGGTCCCTCCGCCATTATCGCGGAGGAAACCTACTCCGGCGTCCTTTGACAGTGCAAATCTCCTTGATTGCTTGGAGGATCTCTTCCAAAATTGGAAGGAAGATCCTCTGAGAAATTCCCGTCAATATGAACCTATCCTTGAGATCGGATTCCCTTCCAATCTCTCATGCGAACACATGAGAGATATGGGTATCTCAACAACTTCCATCACCGCCGACCTTCCAAGATTGGGAAGCTTTCTTCCCAAGCCCTAACTGCCCTTCTGAGACCTATTTAAAGGAGCCTAGATCGCCCCGACTCCTTCACGCTCGATTTCAGCTGCAAATACCTCAAATTCCTCTCTTCTCCTCACGGCCGTAGTCTCCTCGACGTCCGGCGAGCTTCCCTACCTCTTCTCGTCATCCGACCGCGATACCTGGGATGGATCCATCTTCCCTGACTTCGTCCGCATCTTGTAGTACCAGCAAGTGCTTCTCTCTCTTCGTCCTCGCCGATTCCACCTCACCGGAGCCTCCTTCGTCTCCGACGTCGGCCATACCAGACCCGATGCCCTCACTCGCCCCCTTTCCCATGACCTCCCAGATAAGTCCCTGACCCCTCTACTTTCTTCTCTGCCCTCTACTTTACAAAATCGGCCACTGCCGCCCATCACAACTCCATCTCTTCCATTTTCGACCACCAACTCCGGCGAGGCCATCCTACCTCCACGAGCCACCACAACCATCATCGACAAGCCCACAAGCTCCGCCTCACTTCACTAATACCTTCTCCTCACTCCACTTACCGCGTCACTCACCCAAACACCTCCCCGAACACATAAACTCACTCACACACAGTGTACCCTAGGCATGCTCTCACAGGCACCCACGAGCCATGCCAACACTCCAAGCACATCTACCATGCTCCGGCGACGCTTCCTGAATGATTTGACGTGGCCGCGAAGCCGTTCTTGTGTTTTCAGGTAGCAAGTCCCGTCCACCATTAGCGCAAGCTTGAAGCTTGCTCGCAACCGCTCCAGGTGCTGCTGTGATGGTAACACCATCATGAGTCCTAACTAGCTCATTTTGACATAGAAAAGAGAACAAAAGCTCCTACATAACCAAATGAAGGGCCTAACTCAAGGAATAACCAGTCTGAGAGAAAAGCAAGAAACAAAGGGTAAAAATGCAATTTTCCCATTGCAATACAACAACAGAATTTCTCAGGGGCTAAACATATGTCAAACGATCTTAACAATATAAAAAGTGGGCTGGTTAAATCAAAAAAGGGTTAATGTGCAATCTGGGAATTAAATGACTTCTTGTAACCCTAAAACAGACCTACTTAATTCAGCAAGGTTCTAGTCAGGATAAAATTCACCTAAATCCTCTAAAATTCATGGAAAATATCTTTTAGGGTTTATAACCTTCAATTGGGCCTCTGGAACCTATTTTGACCTAAATAGGGGTCCTAGTCAAATATTTACCCTAAATTGGATTTTCATGTAAAATGCCTAGTCAAACGTGATCAAACCTAAAATCCAACTTCACCATTTGATTTCTTAGGTCCAAATTAGGTTTATACCAAAATTTGGACCTAAGGGGAGTTCACCTTGACCTACTTTGCAAAACAGTCCAACCCAATTACATTTAGACCCCTAACTTTTGAAAACCATTGCAAATACCCCCTAACTTCCTCATCATTCTTTGCAATTAGGTCCCTCTACCATTACAACGGAGGAATCCTACTCCGGCGAGGATTCAAGGGGGATTTCTCCTTGATTCCTCAGAGACTCCCTCTTAAATTTAAAAGGGAGATTCTCTGAGGAATTCCCGATTGTGTGAACACAATCTCAAGCCCTGATTGCCACCCAATCTCTCATGCGAACACATGAGAGATTTGGGTATCTCTCGTTTTCCAAGTCCAGCGAGGCTGCCCGTGCTTGGAAGCTTGCCTTCTAAGCACAAGGCCTTCTGCCTGCAACTAAAAATGACACCCCAGGCCCTACCGTTCATCTTCAGCTTAGTTTGGCCGAAGACAACCTCCCAATTTCTTCTCTTCTCCTCCGGCCAGACACCCAGCGAGCTCCGATGACCTATCCCTCCTCTCATCGCTCTGCCACAATACCAGTGGCAGAGTTGTCTCTACCTCCATCATCCGCGTCGCGCCATACCTACGTACGCGCCAACTACCCTCCTCGTCATCGCCGTACCCCTCCACTAGGATCTTCGTCTCCGGCGGCGGTAGATACGCATCGTCCACCATCTCTTCCCCCTTCATCCATAAAATAGGTCAAATACTTCCCCTCTCTCTTCTCTTTATTTTCCTTCTCTCTATTTCTATTTCCACCCCTCGACGCTCACAGACCACCACCATCTTCTCCACCTCCGACAAACCACCGGCAAGGTGCTTCCATCACTCCACGCACCAACCCACCTCGTCAAACACCTCAAAAGCATCGCCTCATCCCACTGATCACTTTCCCCCTCTCCATTAACCACCACAATCTCCACACTTTGCCCCCGATCAAACCCATCCCACGGCCACAGAACGACCTAGGCACGCATGCCCAGGCCACCCCGTGCCACGCCACCCACCGAGACACCTTCGCCGTGCCACAGCGAAGCCCCCTGTGTGATTTAACGAGCTGCAAGGCCATTTTACTTGAGAGCAGGTTCAGACCTCGACCGCCATTGGAGCAGACGTGAAGAAGCTTGCAACCTTCGATCCAGCCAGCTTCGCACCAGGCATCCAGGTCCAGGCGACATGGATTTGTCGCCCGCACACATTCAGCCAGTGATTGGCTTTGGAGAACCTTACAGCCGTAGCAATTGAGCGTGACCCCTACAGGCGTGCGCGAGGAAGTGGGTGGGGCATTTAGTACCACCTCTGTAACTTTAGAGTGAGCTGAGCGGTATAAGATGCAAATGTGTCAGGGGCTTATCTCCTCCTAACATGGGGTGAGGTCCCACTCTCCCCATCACGCCTCGTCTGCAATACACTACTCCGCGAACCTAGTATCCTGATCCGATTACCTGTGCACTCCTCGCGCACCTCCCACTCCAGTGCGCCTGGTCCCGGGCGCGCTAACCCGACCTGTTTACCCAAGAAAGGATCTGGGAGAGCGAGCCTAAGAGAGAAAAGAGAGAGAGTTCGCGGGGGAGGGTAGGGGTAGGTTTTGTTCTTGCAGGGAAAGGAAGAAGAGAAAGAATAAGCTGAAGGATGAAAACAGGGAAGAAAAGAGGAGGAAGCCAAAGATGCAGCTAAAAAGGAAGGAGGAAGCTGAAGGCAGAAGGCACGGCAAGGACTGAAGGAGGAAGCTGAAGAAGGAAGCTAAGGAGAAGAAGCCGCAGAGGAAGCTGAGGATCAGAAGCTAAGGAAGGAAGAAGAAGAAAGGAAGAAGAAAGCAGTTGAAGGCCAGAGAATAGAGAAGAAGACAAAGGCCAAGGCAGGAAGGAATAGAAGAAAGAAGGAAGGAGAAGTCAGAGAAGGAGAGAAGCCAAAGAAGAAGAAAGAAGAGAAGCCAAGAAGAACAGAGAAGAAAAGAAGAGAAAGAGAAGAATGAGCCAAAGGAAGAAGCAAAAGAAGGAAGAAGAACCAAACATTTTTAAGACCTCTAATTTTATAGTCCAATTCTTTCCAAAGTTCTCTTATATATTTTCTCGCTACATTTGATTAACCATATACTCTTGCTTTACATACTGAATTAGATTTTGAGTAATTTTATGTGTTCAAATTGCTTCTATTATTGAGATTAGTGCATGAACTCCATTTTCTCTTTGTTTTCGACCTCGGACTTAAACTTCGAGTAATAAAATTTATTTGTTTTGAACGCTTTTTCGACTGTACTACAATGCAACCTTCTTAAAACTTGATCTAGTGCTCTCAACATGCTGCTCCAGGTGCTACTGTCCCAAGCTGCACGGAATTCCCTCGAGTACGCACTAAACTCCGATTTAGCACGATTAACAGAGGGGTGCCAGGATCTTTCACTTTCTACGGGAGTTTTCTCAAGATTATAGAGCTGGCTTGCTCAGACAACACAATCGGACTCTCGTCTTTGTTTCGCGACTTATGCTCTGGGGTACATAAGTCCTTTAGATATCACGTGTAAGCCAGCACGTGGTGAATAGAATCCATCAAGAGGGTGTTTATTTAGACTTATTCAAAGAGCTCGACCAAGTCTTCCTCAAGTGCTATGAGTTTGAGTTTCCGTTTTCCTATGGTCAAGGCCTCGGGAAATGGAACCTCTATTAGTTCCTCTAGGATTGACTCAGGCTCTGGATCTAGGATAGGTGTGTCCTGGATGACCATCCTAGGGTAGGCACTGAACTACCAGGGTTGGAGTGGTTAGGAAAAGGCGAATCTAGAGTCATTTTACCACTACATGTAGTAACAGTATTTAGGCCAGCCTGGTTTAGGTTCGGAGTCGGCAAAAGTGGTGGTTACTATTGACATCCCGCATACGATGTGGAAGCCTCCATCTCGTCGGGTGATGGAGCAAAAGGGTCCTGATAGACATAGTAAGCTTGGCCCTGATTCGGGTTCATAACGCACCTCTGGTTTGGCACGTTATTTGGATTTAGCAAAGGTTGGGAAGGGACTGCACCAGGCTGGCAAGTCCCAGCCATCTGTGTGAGTTGATTTCGAACCTCTGTGATTTCTTCTTTGCGCTATTTCTACATAGCTGCATTGGTCTTCTGGATGTCAGTCTGGACCTGCAAAGTCAAGCTCATTTGATCTTCCCTGATAGGCTCGGATTGGTAATTCGAGTTAGGCTTAGGCTGAGTAGGCTGATATGGTTGCGGAGGTTGTGGTCAGGGTTGGAATTGAGGTCTCGAGTTTTAATTATTTCCTGACCATGAGAAGTTCGCATGATTGTGCCATCCGGGGTTATATGTGTTGGAGAATGGATCATTCTGGATGGCATGGAGATCCTCACAGGTTTGAGAAACTCTAGAGTAATCAGAGTACGAGGGTTCAGAGTTCTCCCAACTAGACTAGGATGGTCTGGAGTTTCCATCGAAACTAAGATCAGATGGGTTTGGATACGTGTCCATCCCCTGATATGCATGGTGGTGAATGTTATGCACGGCTTCCCTACCTGAGGGAGGCTGTGCATACGTGTTCTGCTGTGAAGAGGTGGCTCTCTACATATGTTAAGTCAATTCATCCACCTTCTTCTCGATGATGGAGACCTTATCCAAGTGATTGACCACCAACTCCAACTTGATGGATGTAGATAGGTGATGTGCATACATCTAAATAGCCAAAAATGTCTATTAATGAATGTTTTTAGTGTCATATTAGCATCATACATTCTAAACATTGCATAACATGCATAATCATGCATTTAGGTCAAATTGCATAAATTGTATAGTAATTGTCTCCGTTTATGGCCAAGGATAGGGTGATTTTTAATCAGGGTTTCGGATGGAAGATCCAACCATACGGATCTGATTAGGGCAACAACGGGAGTTCAACGACTCCAAGATCGCTCTGATCGAACATCCATAGCACCAAATATAGTCTGAGGAAGCATAGAGATCAAGGGCCAAATGGTGCCAAACCACACTTCAGACGAAAAATCCAACCGCATGGATGGATTCGGATCGATGATTGCAGCCTAACAATGCGAAAATCGACTCAATCCGACATCCATGGCACCTTCTACATGTCACGGAAGATGAACAGCCATGATAGCGCCACATGGTGCCATCAAAGCCACCCAAATCGGCCGCAGCATCGCTTCTCATCCTCTGAAGGCGCGAGCAAGGCGAGATCTGGGTCGTTGGATCTTGATCCAACAGTCACGAGTGCACGCGCTTAAAACGTAAACGTGACGAAGAAGCGATGTTAGCGCAGCGGTCGAGCACCCTTGCGCAAGCGCGGGGCGTGGGTTCGACTCACGATCTGCGGTGCACGTGCATTTAATCTTGACCACGCAATCAGCTGCGAACGGCCCAGATAGCCCAATCAGGCGCACGCGCGATCAAACGCACCGCCTCACACCTGATCGCACGTGCAGGCAGCGCTGCTGAACCAGGCGAGGACGACTTTAAGCCGTCCGATCTTGAGATCGGACAGCTGATATCATGAGGACGTGGGCGGGCGTGCACGCGAGGCTGCGGTGACGTGGGGTCTTTAGTGACGCTTAAATCCATCACTAAAGACCCCCTCATTTAATGTTTTAACTATGTAATGACCAAATTGCCCCCTATCCTTACCTCTATAAAAGGAGACCCCTACCCTACGAAATTCTCATCCCTTCCTTCACCTCTCTCCCTCTCCAAAGCTCAAGAGAAGCTTGTCCCACACCCGGAATGCTATTCTAGAGCTAAATTTAACTTTCTTTCCCTTGCTCCGGAAGTGGATCCCGCGACGATGACAACGTGCTGCCTCGTTCCCGCTTCTTCCTGCTTCGTCCTCCTTCTTCCTGCTCCGTCCTCTATCTTCCAAGCGTTGCTCCGTCCGACTCGTCCTCCAAGCATTCGTCGAGAAGGATAACATCTCTCTCCCTTCTTTTTAATCGCTTTCTAGAATAGAATTTTCCGCTTTCTAGTTGTAATTATTTCCCGCTTTCTAGTTGTAAAAACAATATTATTTTATCAAGTGATTGTTCTCTCTCTATCTCTCTCTCTCTCTTATTATTTATATTCCACTGTAATTATCTCACTTTCAAACAAAAATACAAAAAAATATAATTGTGGATTTTAGATCGATGTAGCCTCCCTATGTTCAACCCGGAATTTCTTTACAAATTTCGATTAAATTTATCTATTGATGGATTGCTTCACAAATCGAACTGCAACGATGGGTTTTTAAATCCAACTTCGATCACGTAGTTTTCCACTATCAACATTTTGGCGCTGTTGCCAGGGAGGCAACAATGTTCGATTTTCTTTCTGCATTTCACACACTTTATTGTTTTCTAACTTGCTTTATTTCTCGTCTATTATTTTGCAAGTACCTTAACAGGGAATCTTCAAGCGATAGATTGGAGTAAAGTGCAGTTGAAGACAACTGTAAATGCTCCCCATTCTTCCCCCTTCATAGATTTCATGTCACAACATTAATTCAAACTCCAATTAACCTAGGTGTTTGCATAAATCCTAGGGTTAGTTTGGTTGCTTGGATTTCCACTCACATTCATCTCACCCTCATATATAAAAATAAAAAATAAAAAGATATTTCTTGTGGGGTAAATCAACATACACACTACATACACCCACATTAAAGGCACATAACCTAATTAATTTTTATCTACTTAACTGGATTCTAATCTGTGGAACTGGTACACGTAAATCAACATATAAAAGAGTAGAAATCAGTCTAGGTTAATCATTTTGTGTGCCTAACTCAGTGATGCAATATTGGCCAATTGTTTGAGTTGTTTAGGTCGTACCAATTAATCTAAAATCAACCCACCAAGTAGCTTCCCCTTAGGGTTTTCAACTTATGTCAATACCAGGCACTCCACTTTACTTTTGATTTCAAAAGGAAAAACATCTTCACTCGTGCTTGAAAATCTGGTTTGCCTCGAAACTTGATTGAATTAACCTAATTCCAAACCCTAAAAGCTACTTAAGCAAGATTTGAACCTTAAAACCCACTCATAAAAAATAATCTTGCTTGAAAACCCTAGTTGTGCACGCACTTACACAACTCAATTGATCATTAAGGGCACAACCCATCTTAAAGGCCCACCACATTCCATAAGCACTACAATCCCAAGCCTAAATAAAATCAAGTAAACATTGTCCTTACGGACTAATTCGCTCTTTGAGTCCCAGTCTAAGATTGTTTACGATTAACCTATTTGTACCGATCAATCTGATGTCTAGCTAAGGGAGTAGCATCAAACGATCGCGGCTAGGGGGTACATTAGGAACTGGAGGCGCAAGCCAAAGGAAGAACCTTCTCCCTAATCCCTCCTTCTAACTGGTTGGATTGATTAGACGCAAGTAGAGTAAATCATCTATACTCTTAAGGCAGATTCTGAGAGTCTGTAGATCCTTAGGCTACCCCACTTAAGGACAAGCTTGTTTTGTTGTGCTACAGGGTTCTTATCCCCAATCCTTCTGACCTCTTCCTACTTTATGCTGGGAAGGAGGTCATTGAATCCCCGATTGGAAGGACCACTAGAGTATTCTAGGAGGCACAAATTGGATTTTGACCAAATTTATCCCATGGCCGATCAACAACCTCCTTTGCCTCAGAATCCACAGGAGGTATTTCAAAGGTAGCTGGAACAAATGCAGAGAATGCAAGAACGGTTCTAGAGAATGCAGGGCGCTCAACCCTTGAAGGATTTTTATGATCCTTCAAATTACAGGGAACGTCCCGGCATCCAGATTCCTACCGGAGACATAGAAATCAAGCCCTAGATATTAAGCCTGATCAAACACTTTCATGAGCTTGGCTCTGAAAACCCATTTCAGCACTTGGAGGACTTGACCACTTTGGTCCAAACCACCAAGGCGCGAAATGTAAATGAAGAGCAGATGATCATGAGGCTCTTTCCCCATTCTCTTAGGGATAAAGCCGCTCATTAGTACAAGACCATAAGCAGGCTGATTGCAACATGGAATGATCTAAAATTGGCTTTCCTGAAGAAATTCTTCCCTATCGGACAATACTCTAAGATGGGAGATTACTACCTTCACCCAGCAGCCGGGGGAGCAGTTTCATGTTGCCTGGGAGTGATTCTAGGACTTATTGTGAAGGTGTCCACACCATGAGGTGCCGAATGACAGCTCGTGTAGATCTTCTACCATGAGTTGACTGAGCAACTCAGAAATCACGTGGATGCTTCTTGCAAAGGCAATTTCCTCAACAAAGACACAGATAGCGTGCACGATTTGTTTGAGAAGATGAGTGAAAATTTGACCAATCATGACTCCATGGATACTTTTAATCGATCCCAACAACCCAGATTGAATGTTAATGAAGTCCATGACTCTCATTCATTCGATATGGAATTGATTTATAATAAACTAGATAAGGTGGACTTCGTTACTAAAAGGATGGAGGAGTGGATGGCTAGAAACTCAATGAACAATTCTCGATCCACTCAATCCTAGAATTCGGGATTCCATTCGTCGTGAGCTCCTTCTAGACGAGAGTTCGTGAATCAACTTGATGCGGCTCAACCTGTAAGTCAGCATTATTCGGAACCCCACAGGTTCCAAACTGGGGCCTTTGATCCTAGTTTCTCTGATCCATCCCTTTCTTTCTCTCCATCCTCACCTTATAATGATGTCTATGCTGTACAAGAGAACGTTAGGTCCAACCCTTACTCCAATGCTTATAATTTAGGTTGGAGGAACCACCCTAACTTCTCCTAGAAAAATCCGAGGCAGCAGACCCAATTCCGACCCAGCAACTATGCTCCTCAAAGATTAATGGGTCAGGGTCATGTTTACACTCAACTGCCCCCGAATCAGGTCAATCAGCCAGCTTGGAATGGCCATCAACCTGTAGGGTAGGCTAATCTGAACCGACAGATGGTAGAAATGCAAGGATATATGCTCCAGATCATGCAGCAAATGAAAACCTCACTGGACAACTTGTAAACCAGGTTCATTGCTAATTCTCGTCAACCCGGATCTCTGCCATCTCAATCCATACCTAACCCATGTAATATCTAGAATCCAGGCAATCAAGCCCAAGGGTATGGGAATCAAAGGAACCCGCACGCACATGCTCAAGTGGTTGAGTAGGGTCCTTCCTCTTCTGCTTCTTCTTCAAATCAAAGGTTTCTGGCTAATGAAGCTCCTCCAATCTTTCCTAACCCTCCCCAAGACCCAAACCCGTATGCATCTGCTAATTCTGTTACCTTGAGGAGTGGAAATCAAACTCAGGATCCACAACCACACTATTCTGATCTACCAAATACTAGAGAGCCTGAGGGGAGAAAGGAGAACTCTGAAGAAGAAATCAAGGCTCAGGAACCTGATTCCGAAGATATGACTCATGTTCCTTTTCCTAAGGCCTTGATTAAACCTAAGAAGAAGAAGTTTGTTGATAGTAACGAGGAGCTCTTGAATATATTCAAGAATGTCGAGATCAATATCCCGCTCCTCGATGCTATCAAACACATATCGGCTTACGCTAAATTTTTAAAGGATTTATGCACACAGAAGTGTAAGTCGAGGGAATCTGTTTTGAGGAAGGTGGTACTCTCCGAGCAGGCTAGTTCTGCTATCCTGCATCACCTTCCTTAGAAAAAGAGAGATCCAGGTGCTCCTTTGATTTCTTGTGTCATCGAAGATTACACTTTTGATAGAGCACTTCTGGATCTAGGTGCATCTATTAACCTAATTCCAACTTCTCTTTACGAGAAGTTCGGATTAGGTGAACTTCGACCGACTTTAGTAATGCTACAGTTAGTGTACCGTTCGATCACAAATCCGTGAGGCATTATTGAAGATGTTATTGTCAAGGTTAAGGATTTCTATTTTCCTGTAGATTTCCTTGTCCTTGACATGGATGTATCTGAAAATCTAAGGAACCTGCCCATCATTCTGAGGCGTCTGTTCCTGGCTACCACTAAGGCCAATATCAATTGTGAGAGCGGTAGCATGGAAATTGCATTTGGGGATCAGAAATTGAAATTGGATACTTTTAAGGCAATTAACAAATTTGAGGATTGTGGATTTATAGAGGAACTTGAGGAAGACAATTTGAATATTGAAACATGTATGGTGGTTTCTACAATCGAAAGTTCCTCCTATTGTGATGGATCTGACCCACAACCCTCTGTGGTAAACCCACCACATTCTGAAGAGGTTATTGATTTTATTCACTTTTAACCTCTTCTGCTTGATGAATATTCTTCAGCATCATCTTTACCCTCAATCCAAAACCTGCCCCAGCTCGAGCTGAAACCATTGCCTGAGAATTTAAAATATCAATTTTTTGGACCTCAAAAGATGCTCCCTGTGATTATCAGTGCTAGATTAACTACAGAGTAGGAGATTAAACTGATCAAGGTCTTAAAGGAACATGAGGAGGCAATTGGTTGGACCATTCATGACCTTAGGGGATCGAGCTATCTTACTGCAATCCTAGATATTCTTGGAAGATGGATCCCGCCCTTCTGGCCAAATGCAGAGGAGATTAAACCCTAATATGCGAGAAGTGGTCAAGAAGGAAATTATCAAATGGCTCAATGCAGGAATCATTTATCCGATCTCTGATAGTCCTTGGGTAAGTCCTGTGCAAATTGTTCCCAAGAAAGACAAGAAAGGAAAATCTGTCACAACTCGTTCAGCTTCCTCTTAGAGGGTTTGTATCGATTACAGGAAGCTAAATGTAGCCACGAAAAAGGATCATTTCCCTTTTCCCTTTATCAATCAAATCTTGGAAAGACTAGCCGGACAGAAGTACTTCTGTTTCCTTGATGGTTACTTGGGATACAATCAAGTCCCTATCCATCCCGAGGATCATGAAAAAATGACTTAACACCTATCCTTACGGAACCTTTGCTTTCTGTAGGATGCCATTCGGCTTATGCAATGCACTCGCAACTTTTCAAAGGTGTATGCTAGCCATATTCTCTAACATGGTGGGAGAGTTTCTGGAAGTCTTCATGGATGATTTCTCTATTTTTGGAGAATCGTTTGATTCTTGCATGACTAATCTTGAAATGACTCTTAAAAGATGCATCAAAACAAGACTGGTCTTTAGCTAGGGAAAGAGTCATTTCATGACACAAGAAGGCATCGTCTTGGATCATGTAATCTCTGAATGGGGAATCAAAGTTGACAAAGCTAAGGTTGATGCTATCTCTAAACTTCCTCCTCCCACATCTGTCAAACAAATTTGATCATTTCTTGGTCATGTGGGATTCTATAGGAGGTTCATCAAGGACTTTTCTAAGGTTGCTCACCCTCTGAGCAATCTTCTCGCCAAAGATACGTCATTTGATTTGAACGAATCATGCCGTAAGGCATTTGATTTTCTTAAAACAGTAGTCACTTATGCTCTGATGTTGCAACCACCAGTTTGGATAGCCCCATTTGAGATCATGACCGATGCTTCTGATTACGCGGTCAGGACTATTTTGGGTCAAAAGATTGACAGGAAGCCCTCTATCATCTATTACACTAGTAAAACTCTGGACGAGGCCCAGAGGAATTATACTGTTACTGAGAAGGAATTACTAGCTGTAGTATTTGCTTTGGAGAAATTCAGAGCTTATCTCTTAGGGTCTCATGTCATAATATATACTAACCACTCGGCCTTGAGACATCTCTTGGCCAAAAAGGATGCCAAACCCCAGCTTATTCGATTGATTCTTCTGCTTCAAGAATTTGATCTTGAAATCAAAGATAAATCAGGGGCACAGAATGTGGTGGCGAATCATCTTTCGAGACTTCTGAGTGATTATTCTCGTCCAGATATTCTGATTGCTGATACTTTTTCCGGATGAGACCATTCTTGCAGTATCAAGTGTCCAAACCCTGTGGTTTGCTAACATTGTAAATTATTTGGCCGTTGGTCAAATCCCTCAGGATTGGACCAAGCAACAACGAGATAGACTTAAATCTGAGGCCAAATATTACTTCTGGGAGGACCCTAAATTGTACCGCATCGGCTCTGATCAGATTATTCGCCGATGTGTTTAGGACAATAAATTCAAAAGTATACTCGAGTTCTGTCATGCATCTGCGTGTGATGGACATTTATCCGGGAAAAAGATGGCTGCAAAGATTTTGCAATCTGGATTTTATTAGCCATCTTTATTCAAGGATGCCCAAGAATTCCCGAGGTCGTGTTCCTGATGCCAGGCACTTGGGAGCATAACCAAGAGAGACATGATGCCCCTAAACCCGATTCTTCACGTCGAAATCTTTGACGTTTGGGGCATCGATTTTATCAGACCCTTCCTCCCTTCATTTGGACACCAGTACATTCTCGTCGCTGTTGATTATGTGTCCAAGTGGATCGAGGCCATTCCCACCCGAACCAATGACAACAAGGTGGTCATCGATTTCATCAAGAAGAACATCTTCAATCGGTTCAGGATTTCGAGGGCTATCATCAGCGATGGTGGTTCTCACTTCACTAATGCCCAGTTTCATAATTTACTGGCAAAATATGGGGTAAATCATAGAATTTCCACAGCTTACCATCCCCAAACGAATGGACAGGCCGAGATCTCCAATCGGGAGATCAAGAATATTCTTCAGAAAATGGTTAGGCCTGATCGTAATGACTGGACTCAAAAGCTTGAGGAAGCTCTTTGGGCCTACCGTACGATGTACAAAAT
Organism: Thalassia testudinum; assembly: GCA_037157565.1. Classification (NCBI taxonomy): domain Eukaryota; kingdom Viridiplantae; phylum Streptophyta; class Magnoliopsida; order Alismatales; family Hydrocharitaceae; genus Thalassia; species Thalassia testudinum. The sequence goes on from JAZHRO010000067.1 coordinate 37,633,614, forward strand.
GCCTATTGGCATGTCGCCATTTCGTCTGGTGTATGGAAAGGCATGCCATTTACCTGTAGAAATTGAACATAAGGCATTCTGGGCAATCAAGCAATGTAATCTGGATTTGAGTTTAGCCGGAAAGATCAGGAAACTCCAGCTATCTGAGTTGGAGGAGCTTAGAAATGATGCATGATTAGATCCTCATCATGATCCCTAACTAACTCAGTTTGACCTGAGAAAGAAAACAAAAGCTCCTGCATAACCTCAAGGAAGACTTAAGTCAAGGGTTTACTATTCTAAGAAGGAAACATGAACTAAAGGGTAAAAACTGTAATTTCACCACTACAGTACATGAAATGGATTTCTAAGAGGAAAAACATAGGTCAAATGGTATGAATAAGATAAAGAGTGGGTTGGTTTAGTCAGAAATGGGTTCTTATGCAATCCAAGAATTAAATGACATTCTGTAACCCTAAAATAGACCTGCTTAATTCAACAAGGTTATGGTCAGGATAAAAAATAATTAAACCCTCTAAAATTCATGGAAAAATATCCCTTACGGTTTAGAACCTTCAAATTGGACTTTGGAACCTATTTTGACCTAGAATGGGTCCTAGCTCATTAATTGACCTAATTTGGGTTTTTATGCAAAATATCTAGTCAAACATGGTCAAACCTAAAATCCAATTTCACCATTGGATTCCTTAGGTCCAAATTAGGTTTGTACCAAAATTTGGACCTAAGGAGAGGTTATCTTGACCTACTTTGCAAAATAGTACACCCAATTACATTTTGGGCCCTATCTTTTGAAAACCATTGCATAGACCTCCCTAACTTCCTCACCACTCTTACAAACAGGTCTCTCTACCATTAATGGGGAGAAATCCTTCTCCAACAAGGAATGGAGGGGGAGTACTCCCTGATTGATGAGAACCTCATCATGAGCCATAACTAGCTCATTTTGACCCAATACAAAGGATAAAAGCTCCTACATATCTCAAGGAAAAGCTTAACTCAGAGAATTCTGAGTTTGAGAAGAAAACAAGTCATAAGGGGTAAAAGTGCAATTTTACCAGTATAATCTGCATACAGGGTAATTCAGGGCCCAAACATAGGTCAAAACAGCTTAATAAGAATAAAAGTGGGATGAGATGATCTAGCAAGGGCTACAGCACTTCCAAGGAACCAAATGATAATCTGTAACCCTAAAACAACCCACTTCAATTCACAAGGTTCGAGGCAAAGTAAAAATAGAATAAACCCTCTAAAATTCATAGAAAAATAATCTCTAGGGTTTAGAACCTTCAATTTGGCCTTTAAAACCCATTTTGACCTACATTGAGAACCATGCCCAATTAATAACTTAATTTGGGTTTTTGCGCAAATTGACCGGTCAAACAAGGTTTAATATGAAAATAAAATTCACCATCAGATTCCTTAGGTCCTAATTAGTCATGTATAAAAACTTGAGCCTAAGAAGAAACCTCCTTGACCGACTTCACACTTTGGTCCTCATATATTTACTCTTTGGCCCTCAACTTTTGAACCCTCGCATTTTGGCCCCTAACTCTCCTTCGTTCTTTGCAAACAGGTCCCTCCTGCAAAACCCTGCCAGCACCATGCTCCGGCGACCTTGCGCGGAGCATGGCGCCGCGCAGGGTGAGGTGGAGGACCTGGCAAGTGTACCGGGGGTGCCCTGCGTCGTCAGCCGTCGCAGGAGCACCCCCATGGTCATTGTAGCCCCCCATACCGGCCGTGCGAACGCACGGACGGTATGGGTTCGTATTCCGACCATTCTCCGGCGAGGGAGACACGTCGTCTCCCTCCGCCTTCCTCCCTGCTTCAACCCTATAAATACCCCCCGCCGCTCCACCGACCAAGGCAGCCTGGATCTGACGGAGAAAACCCCCAGCTTTCTTCTCTTCTTTCTCCGGCAGACGCTCACCAGCTCCGGCGACTTCCTCCCCCTCCACCTCTTCGCTCTGCCGCACTACCAGCAGCAGAGACTTCCTCCCCTGCTCTTCCCGCGCCACGCCGCACCCAGCTGGCGCCTCTCCAGCCCTCTGCTCGCCGCCGCCCCTCTCCCTGAGCATCGTCTTCTCCGGCGACAGTCGATACGACTGTCGCCCTGTTCCTCCCCCTTCGTCCCTGCAGTTAAGTTAGACCTACTCCCCTTCTCCTCCTCTTTCTTTCCCCGCTTTCGATTTAGTCAATTAAGCCCTCTACCGACCCTGTTCACCCTCATCCTCTCCGCCTCCGACCACCCTCCGGCGAGCCGCTCCCATCACCTCAGCGACCCACACGGCTCGCCAACCACCGCAGAACCTCCGCCTCCTCACCCTGATCCTCTTCCGCCCCTCCACTTCCCACCAAACACCCTCTGCAGATCCACCGAACACACCCACTCCCTCGCTCACAGTTTGACCTAGGACGACCTGATAGCTCCATCTCGCCCCCTGCAGACCCCCTGACCACCTTCGCCGTGCCACGGCGAAGGTCCCCCGCCTGTCTGATTTGGCCGAGAGGCCGTTCTATTGATTTCAGGTTCCAGGCCTTGACCGCCATTGGCGAGGAAGCTCAAAGCTTGCTTGAGGTTGCTCCAAGCCTAGATATCCCAGGTTGAAGAGCCACGGCCAGCGCGAAAGAGTCTTGCGCACACACCCTGGCCCTCAATTGGAGTTGCGCGCCTCAACAGCTGATGCAATTGGAAGCACCATCCCTGCTGCAGGCGTGAGAGAAAAGGGGTGCGCGGATAGTCCCACCTCGGAACCTTCTGAAGCCACACACCCACATAAATTGAAAAAGTGCCACCATCAGTTTGCCTCAGTTACCACGGGGTGAGGTCCCTCTCACCCGACCCGACCCGACTCGGTCTCGTCCGTGACCACGCTCCGCGGACCTGGCCCGACCCGATTAGACTGACCTGCACTCCTCGCCCACCACGCACGCCGGTGGGCCTGGACCCGGGCCTGACCCGAACCCGATTACCCGGTAGCGCTCTGGGAGAGCTTCCGAAGAGTGATTTCAGAGAGAGAGATACGCGGGGGAGGGGGGTAGAGTAGGTTTTTGCCTCTTGACGAAAAAACTCTGAAGTGTGCAGGCCAAAGAAGAAGAAGCAGACCCGCTGAAGAAGAAGGAGCTGCCGCACTGTAGCGAAGGCATCGTTAAGTCGTCTCAGCACCGGGGCAGACGACGGAAGGTCAGCAGTCAAGGCAGGTGAAGACAAAGAAGAAGAAGGAAGAGCAACGGCCATCGCGAAAGAAGAAAAAGAGAGGTCAAGGCAGGTGAAGACAAAGAAGAAGAAGGAATGAAGAGAAGCAAGAAGCAAGAAAAGAAGAAGAAGACGATCTGACGAAAAAGAAAGAAAGGAAACAAGGAAGAACAGAAGAAGAAGAGCACGAGGGGAAGATCTGAAGAAAGCAGAAGAAGAAGAAGAAGAAGAAGAAGAAGAACAGGAAGAACCAAAGACAAAGAGGAAGAAAGAAGAAAAGAAGAAGAAGCCAAATTTTCATCTCTCTCTCTCTCTCTCTTTATTTTTGTAATAGAACTTGTATATCTCTAGAATACAACTTGCTCCCTGAGTTCGACCTCGGGAACTCTTTTATTTTTCCGAGTAAAAAATTTTATATGAAACGTTGGTAACAACCGGCTTTACTACAACGATATAACTGAAACCGGACGCTCCCGACCATTTTGGCGCCGCTGCCGGGGAGCAACGGCTATTCTAGAGGTAAACATTCCTGTATCTTTTAATTTCTGATAATCTCCTCTCTTTTGTGCAGCTACAGGAACTCAAGAAGACAAGCAACCACACGACAACCACTCCGAAGACAGGTAAATCTTTTCTCTCACTATTAACCCCTACACTCTAAAGAGAAAGAAAAGAAAAGAACAAAGCAATATAGGGCTAACCTGTCTTCCATACTTAGTAACCATAAAAAGTTGCATGTTTTCAACTCATCACTCCTGCACACTATTAAGGGTATTTAAGGGCTAACACATTCTTGCTTGAGCCCTAATTGCCCAACAAAGAGTTAAATGGACCAAGTAGAGCCAACATAAGGTCAAACATTAGGATTTCAGTAGAGACACACCCCTTAATCAAGAATTGAGGAAATCCTAAAGAGGTGTGCCCAAGCCATTGATTGAAAATAATTAACAAGAAAAATCCTAAACAATTGGCTCTCTCTAAACACTTGAACCCTAAAAGACAGGACCTAAAAGCTCTTAAAGAAAACAATAGGTAAAGTTGACCCCTTGGGTTAACCAACCTTAAATTAGGTCACTCTTTGCACTTAAAAAGACTAAAGTTCAAGTGAAACCTTAAGCACCCTGATCTTAAAATTGGTAGACTTAAGAGGTCAAGATCCCCATTCTGGTCTACCTGGAACCGCAGTGACAAGAGAGGTCGGGTGGGGGAAACCCTGTAACCCGTGGGGACGCTCTACCGTGTAGGGGTCTTCGCGGGACTCTCCCTCTCTGGCTGCCCAGGTAATTCTCAGGTGGACGGTCTTTCTGATCAAGGGGTCCATCTGCCCCGCACCTCTATAGTCACCCAACACATTTTTGGGTGTCTTGATTGGGTCCAGCACCTTCTAAACTTACCTCTCCCAACTGTGCATGTACGGAAGGAGGTCTCTAAGACCACCCTTAAGACCTCCTTTAGAAATTCACTCTCGTCAAGGCCAAGCCTCGACGCCCGTGTTTGTGCAGCAACACCCTCACATTATTCTCTCTTCTGATTCAGAACCAAGTTCTTCTTCTTCCCCCATCATGGCTCAGCCAGTTGAGGAAGAAAATAATCTGGAACACCAGCTCCAGCGACTCAATGACCTCTTCCAAAACTTCGTGCACCCACCACAGCGTCCTATGATGCGGGACCACTACAATCCTGCTGCGGTGGCCATTGAGCCTCGAGTTAGAATCCCGATTGGAGGACCTGATTCCGAACTAAAGCCCAACATGATTCATGCTATACCTAAATTCCATGGGCTTAATTCTGAAGATCCCTTCCAGCACATCAAACAGCTTAAGCATCTGGCCCACACTTTTGGATCAGATGCGCAAAATCGGGATATTCTTCTCATGAAGATGTTCTCCTTTTCTCTTATGGACAAGGCCGCCCATTGGTATCAAACTCAGACCCGGCCGATCAACACTTGGGAAGAACTTCAATCCGAGTTTTTGAAAAAGTTCTTTCCCGTTGGTCGGACCAACGCCTTGCGCCATCAGATTACACACTTCACTCAACAATCAGGAGAACCTCTCCATGAGGCATGGGATCGTTTTCAGGATCTCATGAGGAAGTGCCCCCATCACGGAGTTCCTAAATGGGAACAAGTCCAATCTTTTTACCAGGGACTCCGTGAGGACATCCGCCTTTTCGTCAATGCAACCTGCGGAGGAAACATCATGGGTCAACATGAAGACACCGTATGGGAGATTCTCGAAAACATGTGCGAGAACTCCATCAACAATGACTCCATGGGATTATTCGACAGGACGAATACCCGCGCAGCGACGAATCTTAAGGGAGCACATGAGACGCAGGGCCTGTCCGCATCAGTCGACCTGGAATTAATGGCCAGTCGATTGGACAAGGTCTCAATTATTGAAAAGAAGGTGGATGAGCTGACTCAGCACTTGCAGCGAGCCACCTCTGCGCGTAACTCCTTTGCACAACCTCCTTCCACACAGGAGACTGTGCAAAACATCCTACACCGATCCTCCCCTGGGATGGATCCATATCCATCCCCATCTGATTCTTGGACTGGAAGATCATCCGATCCTTTCTTCACCAGCCGGGGGAACTCCATTCCCCCTTTCCCTGATTCTCAGGAGGTTCCTCAGACCTGCGAGGACCTCAACGCCATCCAGAACGACCCATTCTCCAACACTTACAACCCTGGATGGCGAAACCATCCCAATTTTCAGTGGGCGGGAAATTCCCAAACCCAAAGACCACCTTTTCAGTCCCGCCCACAGCCCTCTCATCACTACCAGCCGCCTCAGCCTCGGCCCAACCCTACTTATCCATCAGGGCCAAATCAAGATCAAATGTCCTTAATCCTTCAGACTCTGGCTGACATTCAAAAATCGAATGCGGCCATTCAAAAACAGCACAAGGACGAGCTTACTGAAGTTAAAACTCAGCTGGCCCAGTTGGCAAATTCTCGCCAGCCAGGCACACTCCCTTCCCAACCCCTTCCTAACCCAAATAACGTGCCAACCCAGAAGCGCGTTATGAATCCAAATTTAGGCCACGCTCAATGGATTTATCAGGCCCCCACTGCTCCATCTCCAGACGAGATGGAAGCCTCTACTTCTCGTACGGGATTTCAGCAGCAGCCACCCCTCCTACCAAATCCAAACCAAAATCAGGCCGGATTAAATGCTGTAACAACACGTAGTGGTAAGACAACTCAGGAGCCGCATTATCCAAACCAATCCCAGCCTGATAACCATGACCCTAGGATAATTATCCAAGGTACCGCTGTTCCAGACCCACAACCTGGGCCTATCCTAGAGGAACCAACCAAGATCCCGTTTCCCGAGGCCCTGACCAAGGGAAAGAAGACCACCAAACCCGTGGCCCCTGAGGAGGACCTGGTCAAGCTCTTTGAGCAGGTCCACATAAACATCCCCTTGATGGATGCAATCCGCCACGTACCAGCTTACGCACGATTTCTAAAGAATATATGTACACCCCAGCGTAAGCCGCGAACCAAGGGAGGGAGCCCAATTGTTCTGTCAGAGCAAGCCAGCTCTGTAATCCTTAGTAGACTCCCACCCAAGGCAAAAGATCCTGGAACTCCCCTGATCTCCTGTAAGATAGGTGGTACCCAATTTGACAGAGCATTGTTAGACTTAGGTGCATCTATAAATCTGATACCCACATCCTTACTTGACCATCTGGAAGAATCTGAGCTGAAACCAACTGAGGTGACATTACAATTAGCAGATCGATCTATAAAGTCACCAAAAGGGATTCTCGAGGATGTTATCGTAAGAGTGCGGGATTTCTATTTTCCAGTGGACTTTATAGTCTTAGACATGGATGCACCTGAGAACCCTAGGGATACACCAATCATTCTAGGGAGACCTTTCTTGGCTACTGCTAGAGCCAACATCAGCTGTGAGGAGGGCCAAATAGAGCTTAAGTTTGGAGATCAAACACTGAAAATTGATATATTTAAGGCCCAACAAGGAATTAATTGCGGCGTCATCGAGCAAATTTGTGACATCAAGACTTTGGTTGATGAATCACACCTCCAGAATGACTTGAGTATTCCTCATCAACCACAGAAGGATCTTGACCCGCAAATAGAGGAGTCAAATCCAGATGTGAACAACCCAATAACTCCCACCCTTGAACCTCACATCTATACTGAACCACCCGCTGCTGCTGAAAACCCCATCCTCGAACTGAAACCCCTTCCTGCTCATTTGAAATACATCTTTTTGGGTTCTAATCAGACCCTTCCTGTGATCATCAATTCCAACCTCAATCCTGAACAGGAATCCCGTCTGATTGTTGTCCTCCAGCAACATCGCAGAGCCATCGGATGGACCCTCGATGATTTGACTGGAATAAGTCCCTCTTATTGTACTCATCATATCTATTCAGAAGAGGGCACACGACCTTCTCGTGAAATGCAGAGACGCTTAAACCCCAATCTGCAGGAGGTCGTGAAAAAGGAGATCATCAAGTGGTTAGATGCCGGGATCATCTACCCGATCTCCGATAGTCGTTGGGTGAGCCCGATTCAGGTCGTACCTAAGAAGGCAGGACTCACCACTATAACGACTGAGACCGGAGAAATCATTCCTACCCGATTAGCCAACTCGTGGAGAGTCTGTATAGATTACCGTCGACTCAATTCCTCCACGAAGAAGGATCATTTCCCACTACCCTTCATTGATCAAATTCTCGAAAAATTAGCGGGAAATAGGTTCTTCTGCTTCCTTGACGGGTACTCCGGTTATAACCAGGTGGCAATCCATCCTGAGGACCAAGAAAAGACCACATTCACCTGCCCCTTCGGAACATACGCTTTCCGAAGGATGCCTTTCGGTCTTTGCAATGCACCCGCTACTTTTCAGCGATGCATGCTTGCCATATTCTCAGATATGGTAGGTGATTATCTGGAAGTCTTCATGGATGACTTTTCAGTTTTCGGAGCATCATTCGACGATTGCCTCCAACACTTGGTCCAGATACTCAGGCGGTGCATCGACGTGAATTTGGTTCTTTCCTGGGAAAAGAGCCATTTCATGGTGCCTGAGGGAATTGTCCTGGGACACTCAATTTCGGAGAAAGGTATCCAAGTGGATCGAGCTAAGGTTAATCTGATTTCTCGCCTTCCTATGCCTAGCTCGATCAGGGACATCCGCTCCTTTTTAGGGCATGTCGGTTTTTATCGGCGATTTATCCCTGATTTTTCAAAAATCGCACGCCCCCTGACCACTCTTCTCTCCAAGGATGTTCCCTTCGAAATCTCCAAGGAATGCACTCAAGCATTTGAAATCCTGCGTGACCGAGTCACCCAAGCCCCGATCCTACAGTCCCCTGATTGGTCTCAACCCTTTGAGATCATGTGTGATGCATCCGACTTCGCTGTAGGAGCGGTTTTGGGGCAGAAAAATGACAAGAAACCTGTGGTCATTTACTACGCCAGCAAAACACTCGATGAGGCTCAGCGTAACTATACAGTTACTGAGAAAGAGCTGCTAGCTGTAGTATTTGCCCTAGAGAAATTCAGATCATACCTTCTGGGTTCCCATGTCATCATATACTCGGATCACACGGCTGTGAGGCATCTCCTTGCAAAGAAGGACGCGAAACCTCAATTGATCCGATGGATCTTGCTGTTGCAAGAATTTGACCTCGAGATTCGCGATAAAGCGGGAAAACAAAACGTGGTAGCTGATCACTTGTCCCGTCTTCCTTCTGAAATGATAGACCCTTCCGGACCCATCACTGAGCATTTTCCCGATGAGCACCTGCTGACTATTGGTACTAGCCTTCCATGGTTTGCTAATATTGTAAATTACTTGGCATCTCATCAGACCCCGTCCGATTGGCCGAAGGCCAAGAAAGACAAATTACGCTCCGATGCCAAGTATTACATTTGGGAAGACCCGTACCTCTTCCGCATAGGTGCCGATCAGATCATCCGGAGATGTGTCCCGGAAGGGGAAGTCAACAATATCCTCTCTTTCTGCCATGACCAGGCATGCGGTGGCCATTTTGCCGGGCATAAAACCGCATCAAAAGTCCTCCAGTGCGGCTTTTACTGGCCCACACTGTTCAAAGACGCATACAGTCATTGCAAGGCATGCAGTCGTTGCTAGACTTTGGGCAACATGAGCCATCGCGACATGATGCCTATGCAACCGATTCTAGTATGCGAAATCTTTGATGTTTGGGGGATTGATTTTATGGGCCCCTTTCCTATTTCGGATGGTTTCGAATACATTCTGTTGGCTGTGGACTACGTGTCCAAATGGATCGAAGCCATACCAACCCGAACCTGTGATCACAAAATCGTTCTCAAATTCATTCATCAACACATTTTCTCAAGGTTCGGGATTCCTCGTGCAATAATCTCTGATGGGGGAACCCATTTCACAAATGCTCAGTTTAGGTCACTGATGACCAAATACGGGGTGTCTCACCGAATCTCTACTCCTTACCACCCCCAAACTAATGGTCTAGCTGAGCTGTCGAATCGGGAGATCAAGAAAATCCTGCAGGTCACTGTTCGACCTGACAGGAAGGACTGGTCGTCCCGACTTCCGGAAGCATTGTGGGCCTATAGGACCGCCCACAAGACCCAATTGGGCATGTCTCCCTTTAGATTGGTGTACGGAAAGGCATGCCACCTTCCCGTCGAACTGGAGCATAAAGCCTATTGGGCAGTACGGAACTGTAATCTAGATCTTTCCAAGGCTGGGACCCACAGAAAACTCCAAATCAGCGAGATCGATGAATTGCGCATAGACACGTACGAGAACTCGCAAATCTACAAGGATCGGGTTAAAGCCTTCCACGACAAACACATCTCAAGAAAGATCTTTCATCCTGGTCAAAAGGTCCTACTCTTTGATGCCCGACTCAAACTCTTCCCAGGAAAACTGAGATCTAAGTGGGTCGGACCGTATTTGGTCCGACAGGTTTTTGGAAATGGAGCAATCGAAATCAGTCCACTCAGCCACGATTCTGAACCTTTCATCGTGAATGGTCAAAGACTCAAGCCGTTCATTGATGTAACTTCTACTGATTTGGCTGAGGCATCTTATATCCTCCGTTCCCCTTGAGCTTATTGCGCCCAGCCGATGGCGTAAAACTCAGCGCTTAACGGGAGGCAGCCCGTCATTCTCTTTGAAAACCTGAAACTTGTTCTGACACCTTTCAGCACTCGAAGTTCACCCTTATAGACAGCCGACCCCAACTCAGATGTTCGCATCTGAAATTTGAAATCGTCCGCAAAAATTCAACCCGACCCATCCACTCACCCAAATTTCTGTCTTAAGGAATGAACTAAGACCCCCTAGGTTACAATGAGGACATTGCAAATCTTAGGCATGGGGGGGTAGGAAAGTGCAAAAACTTGTAAGAAAAGGTTTCAAACAAAAAATTCACATATGCCAAAAATACCATAAAAAAATAAAAAATAAAAAAATAAAAAAAAAAAAAAAAAAAAAATTTCAAAAAAGAATAAGAGGAAAAGAGGAGAAGGAAAATTTTGTGAAGGAGAGAAGAAACAAAATGAAAAAGGAGCACAAAATTATAAGAAAAGTTGATAGTCATTAGTAAGGAACTAAGGAATTAACCTAAGTTCTAGACCTCATTCAAGAAAATAACTGAAAAGTGCACAATGAGATTAGTAAGAATGCAAACCTTAGGCATTCTTGAATAGACTCTTAGTACCCATTAAGATCTGGACACTCCTCAAGAGGTTGAGGAAAATGAAAAGCTGAAGTATTAGGTCTAAGGCTTAGGGAGTATTCGGCCTCGTTAACTAATTTTTGGTTTACGGGACTCAGTAACCTAAGCACCCTAATCTCACACACAGCCTGGTTCAGTAAGCGTAAAAATCAGAATCACGCAGAAGCGTCGCAAAAATCTGAAAAGAACACCTAGAATAGGAATGGCCGATCAACACAAGTTGATTTGGACGAGTTCCCAGCGCGGAGAGGCGGGAAATCCCCTCGAAGATGCGTAACAAAATATCATCTCCTCGGTGCTTGTCTCTTAGGATATTTACATATCCTACGGGGGGCATGTAAGCACTCTGCTGGTTCGGATTCCATGGATGGCATTATCTCGAAGTGTCAATTGCCAGGGTCTGGATTCGGCCACGGAATACCATGGATGGGATTATCTCGAAATCTCAATAGCCAGGGTTCCGGGGGTTGCCATGGGCGGTGCTATCTCGAAGCATCGATCGCCAGGAACCCTTGAGGATTGATGATGGGAGCAAGGAATCTGATACAGACCGTGTTGAAAAGCTAATCCTAGGCTAGAACTAAAAAGAAAAAGAGAGAGAAAACTCTCCAAACAGAAAAAAAAACTTTCTATCTCTCTCTTACAAAACGCACTGCAAACTGGGCCAGGGCTAAAATCATTTCAAGCACGGGTGCTTTAACCACGAAGTCCAATAAACCTTAGGTTAGTTCTTGCGGGCCTTAAAAACCTTTGCTAAAAGACTGAGGCTAAGGCTAGACAGATTTGGATCTTGATTGGTACTAGAGTATCTTTTAGGCCTATGGTCAGCATTCTAACCTAATCTATGCTCAAATAAAAAGGCACTTATCTAAAACCATTGAAAACTTCATGGTCTAGAACAAGGGTTGAAACCTTAAGTTTTTTTTTGCTAAGGGACTAGCAAAAGCTAGGCATGGGGGTATGATGAGAACCTCATCATGAGCCATAACTAGCTCATTTTGACCCAATACAAAGGATAAAAGCTCCTACATATCTCAAGGAAAAGCTTAACTCAGAGAATTCTGAGTTTGAGAAGAAAACAAGTCATAAGGGGTAAAAGTGCAATTTTACCAGTATAATCTGCATACAGGGTAATTCAGGGCCCAAACATAGGTCAAAACAGCTTAATAAGAATAAAAGTGGGATGAGATGATCTAGCAAGGGCTACAGCACTTCCAAGGAACCAAATGATAATCTGTAACCCTAAAACAACCCACTTCAATTCACAAGGTTCGAGGCAAAGTAAAAATAGAATAAACCCTCTAAAATTCATAGAAAAATAATCTCTAGGGTTTAGAACCTTCAATTTGGCCTTTAAAACCCATTTTGACCTACATTGAGAACCATGCCCAATTAATAACTTAATTTGGGTTTTTGCGCAAATTGACCGGTCAAACAAGGTTTAATATGAAAATAAAATTCACCATCAGATTCCTTAGGTCCTAATTAGTCATGTATAAAAACTTGAGCCTAAGAAGAAACCTCCTTGACCGACTTCACACTTTGGTCCTCATATATTTACTCTTTGGCCCTCAACTTTTGAACCCTCGCATTTTGGCCCCTAACTCTCCTTCGTTCTTTGCAAACAGGTCCCTCCTGCAAAACCCTGCCAGCACCATGCTCCGGCGACCTTGCGCGGAGCATGGCGCCGCGCAGGGTGAGGTGGAGGACCTGGCAAGTGTACCGGGGGTGCCCTGCGTCGTCAGCCGTCGCAGGAGCACCCCCATGGTCATTGTAGCCCCCCATACCGGCCGTGCGAACGCACGGACGGTATGGGTTCGTATTCCGACCATTCTCCGGCGAGGGAGACACGTCGTCTCCCTCCGCCTTCCTCCCTGCTTCAACCCTATAAATACCCCCCGCCGCTCCACCGACCAAGGCAGCCTGGATCTGACGGAGAAAACCCCCAGCTTTCTTCTCTTCTTTCTCCGGCAGACGCTCACCAGCTCCGGCGACTTCCTCCCCCTCCACCTCTTCGCTCTGCCGCACTACCAGCAGCAGAGACTTCCTCCCCTGCTCTTCCCGCGCCACGCCGCACCCAGCTGGCGCCTCTCCAGCCCTCTGCTCGCCGCCGCCCCTCTCCCTGAGCATCGTCTTCTCCGGCGACAGTCGATACGACTGTCGCCCTGTTCCTCCCCCTTCGTCCCTGCAGTTAAGTTAGACCTACTCCCCTTCTCCTCCTCTTTCTTTCCCCGCTTTCGATTTAGTCAATTAAGCCCTCTACCGACCCTGTTCACCCTCATCCTCTCCGCCTCCGACCACCCTCCGGCGAGCCGCTCCCATCACCTCAGCGACCCACACGGCTCGCCAACCACCGCAGAACCTCCGCCTCCTCACCCTGATCCTCTTCCGCCCCTCCACTTCCCACCAAACACCCTCTGCAGATCCACCGAACACACCCACTCCCTCGCTCACAGTTTGACCTAGGACGACCTGATAGCTCCATCTCGCCCCCTGCAGACCCCCTGACCACCTTCGCCGTGCCACGGCGAAGGTCCCCCGCCTGTCTGATTTGGCCGAGAGGCCGTTCTATTGATTTCAGGTTCCAGGCCTTGACCGCCATTGGCGAGGAAGCTCGAAGCTTGCTTGAGGTTGCTCCAAGCCTAGATATCCCAGGTTGAAGAGCCACGGCCAGCGCGAAAGAGTCTTGCGCACACACCCTGGCCCTCAATTGGAGTTGCGCGCCTCAACAGCTGATGCAATTGGAAGCACCATCCCTGCTGCAGGCGTGAGAGAAAAGGGGTGCGCGGATAGTCCCACCTCGGAACCTTCTGAAGCCACACACCCACATAAATTGAAAAAGTGCCACCATCAGTTTGCCTCAGTTACCACGGGGTGAGGTCCCTCTCACCCGACCCGACCCGACTCGGTCTCGTCCGTGACCACGCTCCGCGGACCTGGCCCGACCCGATTAGACTGACCTGCACTCCTCGCCCACCACGCACGCCGGTGGGCCTGGACCCGGGCCTGACCCGAACCCGATTACCCGGTAGCGCTCTGGGAGAGCTTCCGAAGAGTGATTTCAGAGAGAGAGATACGCGGGGGAGGGGGGTAGAGTAGGTTTTTGCCTCTTGACGAAAAAACTCTGAAGTGTGCAGGCCAAAGAAGAAGAAGCAGACCCGCTGAAGAAGAAGGAGCTGCCGCACTGTAGCGAAGGCATCGTTAAGTCGTCTCAGCACCGGGGCAGACGACGGAAGGTCAGCAGTCAAGGCAGGTGAAGACAAAGAAGAAGAAGGAAGAGCAACGGCCATCGCGAAAGAAGAAAAAGAGAGGTCAAGGCAGGTGAAGACAAAGAAGAAGAAGGAATGAAGAGAAGCAAGAAGCAAGAAAAGAAGAAGAAGACGATCTGACGAAAAAGAAAGAAAGGAAACAAGGAAGAACAGAAGAAGAAGAGCACGAGGGGAAGATCTGAAGAAAGCAGAAGAAGAAGAAGAAGAAGAAGAAGAAGAAGAAGAACAGGAAGAACCAAAGACAAAGAGGAAGAAAGAAGAAAAGAAGAAGAAGCCAAATTTTCATCTCTCTCTCTCTCTCTCTTTATTTTTGTAATAGAACTTGTATATCTCTAGAATACAACTTGCTCCCTGAGTTCGACCTCGGGAACTCTTTTATTTTTCCGAGTAAAAAATTTTATATGAAACGTTGGTAACAACCGGCTTTACTACAACGATATAACTGAAACCGGACGTTATCCGACCACTGATTCCTCAGAGATCTCCTCATAGATTTGGAAGGGAGATTCTCTAAGGAATTCCCTTCCATCTGAGCTCAATTGCAATCTCTGATTTGCACCCAATCTCTCATGCGAACGCACAAGAGATTTGGGTCTCCAACTACCTTCCTTCTCCGGTGAGGAGTTGGCGATAGAAGGCTTGCCCTCCAAGCACCAGAAGCTTGGCCAGCGACTATAAAAGGATCCCCAGTCCTCTGCGAATCCCTCAAGCTTGATTTGGCCAAAGAATCCCACAAGCTCTGGCGACTGTTCCTCCCCCCTCTCGTTGCTCTGCTGCCATACCAGCGGCAGGGTTTGCTTCGACTTGTTCTTCCGCATTGCGCCGCACCGGCGCACGCCTCCCTGATCTACTCCTCGTCACCGTTATCTCCCCCTTAGGGTCGTCTTCTCCGACAACGGCACAAATGCATAGTTTGTCTCCCCTGCCTCTCCTTCTCTCCAAGTACCCCAAATAAGCTCCTCTTCTCCTACTCTCTATTTTCCCTCCTACTTCACAAAACACCTCTCGACTGCCACTGTCCACCCTCATCTTCCCCATCTCCATCCGACCTCCGGCGAGATGCATCCATCACTCCACACCTCCACACGTCTTGCCACCAACTTCTTCACCTCCGCCATCGACCACTGAACACTTCACACCCACTCACAGATCGCCACACGTGCTCCACGCTTCCACCGAACAAACCCACTCACACAAACTCAGACCGACCTAGGCATGCATGCCTAGGCCATTCTGAGCCACGCCGACCCCTGCCTCACCTTCACCGTGATACACCGAAGGTTCTCCTGTTGTCTGATAGAGCCGCAAGGCTACTCTTGTGTCGTGCAAGGTAGAGCCCCCGTCCACCATTAATAAGCACACAAGCTTGCTTGCTTCTGAGCTTCAGGCCATAGGAGTCAGGTTTCAGGATCCCAGGCTGTGCGGGTTGAGTGCGTGAGTGAATCCAGCCTGAGAGCCGTAGCTACGGACCCTTCAACTGCGTCAATTGTGTGAAGGCATCCTCCTGTAGGTGCCAGCAGAAGCGGGTGGGACTTTTAGTGCCACCTCGGAAACACAGGAGTAAGGTACATGGTTTAAATTGATTTTATGAATCGTGCTATTTGCCTCAAGTCACACAGGGGTGAGGTCCCTCGCCCCCACACGCCTCGTCTGCGACATTCCCCTGCGGACTTGGCACCCGAACCCGACTACCTAACCTACCACTCCTCGCGCACCACACCTACGTCGGTGCGCCTGGACCTGGGCGCGCACCCGACCCAATTACCTAGCTCTGGGAGAGCATACCGAAGAGAGAAATTTAGAGAGAGAGAGACGTGGGGAGTGTAGGGGAGTAGGTTTTGCTGCGTGGTGATTGTGCAGAAAGAAGAAGCTAAGGAAGGAAGAGGCGCAGCAAGAGAAGGAAAGGAAGAAGGACTTAGCAAGGAAGGAGGCAGCTGCAACAAGGAAGCAAAAAGGAGAAGAAGAAAAGAGACGCACTATAGCAGAGGAGCGGCAGACCAAGGGAAGAAAAAGAAGAAGAAGAAGGAAACTAAGGAAGAAAAGAAGAAAAGGCCAGGACTTCGCTGCAGGAAGAGAATCAAGAAGAGAGAAAGCAAGGGAAGAAAAAGAAGAGAAGCAGAAGCGGCTAAGGAAGAAAAGAAAAAGAAGAAACCAAAAGAAGCATAGCCGCTGGGCAAAAACAGAAGGCCAACAATTCAAAGTGTAGTTAGAATTTTTAAGACGTCTGATGCAATATCAGACGTCCAATTCTTTTTTAGCACTTTCTCCATAACATTACTCTGCTATTTTTGTTGAATTAGTTATTGCTTTTTATTGAAAGTTGTGTTCTCAAATTTTGGAATACCCAATTGCTCCCTGTGTTCAACCTCAGATACTTTGATTTTCTAGTTATAAATTCTTATTTGTTTTCACGGAGATTTCATCTATATTACAACGAGACATCTTTTAAAACACGATCTAGCCGCATAAATAATGCGTCTGAGAATGCTAAGATCTACAAGGCTAGGACCAAAGCTCTTCATGACCAATTGATATCCTGCAAGAGCTTTGAGTTGAACCAGACGGTCTGGCTCTTTGATTCTCAACTTAAGCTCTTTCCCGGCAAACTTAGGTCAAAATGAAACGGCCCATTCATCATCGATCAGATATTTCCAAATGGGGCCATTTAGATTTCTGACCCAAAGATGGGTAATTCATTTAAAGTCAACGGTCAACGTCTGAAGCCTTTTATTGACCGTATTGTTCCAGAACCCATCTCAGACATGGTTGCTCTAATCATGTTGTGGTTTCTTTGGCTGGGCCTCACCTAGCTAATGTCATTAAACTCAGCAGTTGTATAGTCTGACTCAGAGCTGACCTAAGCATCACATTCAGGTGATATCTTCTACATTCTACCCTTCCTTTCATGTCTTTTATTCTCAATGCGGACATTGCATCAGCTAAGCATGGGGGGTGGATTCATTTCTGAATCATTTTGTCAGCTCTATGGAATTCTTGTAAATTCTACTTGTTTTCTTTTATATATATATATATATATATATATATATATATTAGGAAAGAATACTTGGGCATTAGGACTTTTCAATCTTAGGAAATATTACAATAGGATCTGAACACTAAGACCCTTCAGGTCTTTGGGCTTAATCAGCCCAAGTATCCACTAAAACGTGGATTTGTTTATCAAGTCCTCACCATCTTGAATTCCATTTCAATTTTATTAAATAAGTTTGGGTGATAAGTACACGACTTATCAACCAGCCCTCTAATTTGAGGGAACTTTAAGTCTAAGCATCTACACACTATTCGCCCTAACTCGTTGTTCGGCGATTTTAACGAATATTGGGTAGCTAATGAACCTTTTAGGGTGATATGGCTGGCAAGTTATCGTGGGTAACAGCCCATAGGTAGGTTGTCTAGAGCCCAACCACTGGGCCATTCTTTTCCTTCTGCCTTTAGGTAAATCTTAGACCAAGAAAGCCACCTACTTAAAAAAAGAAAAGAAAAAGAAAAAGAAAAGGAGAAAAGAAAAAAAATAATAAGCCACATTTCACCGCACGAGTATGGCTGGCAAGTTATCGTGGGTAACAGCCCATTGGTAGGTTGTCTAGAACTTAGCTCAAGAAATGCACGTCTAATTCCTAAAACACTCAGGAAAAAGCGGAGAAGCAGAATAAGCCAGGGAGATATACACTTGATGCACCCTTGTGTTGACCCCATAAAAATAAAAGTAGGGAGAAAGCAACCAATCGTATAGATACACCTTTAGGCAAAATTCTTTTTAAGGTCACCTAGGGGCGTTGTCAGGGCTCGAATAGGTTGTGTTAATATGATGAAATTATTGTTGAAGTGCGTATAGTGGTTAACCTAAATCGAGTCTAACCATCTTTTAAAATTTTTTACCTGGCATACTTAATTTTAACTTGGTCACTTTTAGGCCAAGGGTCGATCTCAGGGAGGCGGGGATTAAAGGTGAAGAAGTTTCTACGCCTTTCCTACAGCGAATCTCTTTCGTGCGTTTATTATGTTTTTGGTTTTTTTTCTATTTAAGATTTTTTTGCTGATAATTTTGTCCTTGATGTACACCCTCAAAATCAGGTCCTTGGCTTCTAGCCAAACTGTTCTTGGCTTTGAGCCAACTTAGGGTTTCAAAAAAAAACCGGTCCTGCTATTCTCAAGATCGAGTACCTGCAAGACAAGGATTATCTTCTCTTTTACTCTTTTTTTTTATCTTTTTAATAGTAGGAAACACAAGAGAAATAGAAACAAGATAGGTTGCTTATAAAAAAATAAATATAGTCTATATATATATATAGATATATAGATATATATATATTATATATATAGGGGTGGGGGTGGAAGTGGAAATGGCATGTAGCACAGTATCGAGTTGGTCCACGTCTAGGAAGATGCAACCAACAAGACGAAGTGCCGCGTAGAGTGTCAGATGGATGTGTGGGAGTGTGTGCGGAGGCGCTTTCTTTATGCGGGTATCGGGGAATATCAGCAACTGGTGTAGATATTCCCACGATATAACACGTGGTGGGGTGATGTGTATGAAAAAATATATATATACATATATATATGTATGTATATATTAAGATAGGGTTATAACTATATAGGTATATATGTAGTTATGTATATATATAGATATGTAAATATATATATATATATATATATATATATATATTTGTTACTAGATATATATATATGTATATATATTTAACTATATAGATATATATATATATGTATGTATTTATATCTACAGAAATATATGTATATATGTATGTATATATGTATATATGTATAAATATATATATATGTATGTATATATATATATGTATATATACTTATATTTAGTTGTATAGGTATTAATATGTATATATATATAGATATATATATAAATATATAAATATATATGTATAAGTATGTATAGGTGTGTACAAGTGAGTGTGAGTGTGTACGAGTGTGGTGTGTGTATGAGTGAGGAGTGCACGTTGGAGGAAGAGGGCGCACGAGTTAAGCCATCTGGGAGCGGCAGGCGTCGTCTGATGGCCAAGGCACAAACGCGGCCACGCGCAGGCACACAAGGCTCCACGCGGGTGCTGGAGCGGGTGCGCGTGCTGCCTTCATGTGCGGGCGGGAGCGGAAGTGTGAGAGAGAGGGCAACACAGCGCACTACGCTGTGGGCAAGGACGGGAGCAGATGCAGACGCGGGCATGGACGTATGTGGACGCTGGCGCTGACGGGAGCACACTTTTCTTTCGGTGGGAGAGTTCCTTTTTGGTGGAAAGAGTTTCTCCTAGACACAAGACTAAAGCCTGGGATAAAAGTCTACCTGCGCGCACAAGTAAGGACTCCACCTTCCCTAATGAACACTAGGCTTGGATCTTATGTTCACCTGGTCTTTCTTGATATGTATAGTGTGAACCAAGATTACTTAGGCTCTCGAGTAGAAGCAAACCAACAGATCCTGTACTGATGTCTTAAGTACAAGAATACATCCTTAGTTAGGAAATATTCTGATCTATCTTGTCAATGCTCAAGTGAATTAAGCC
The DNA here is from genome assembly GCA_037157565.1 of Thalassia testudinum. Taxonomy (NCBI): domain Eukaryota; kingdom Viridiplantae; phylum Streptophyta; class Magnoliopsida; order Alismatales; family Hydrocharitaceae; genus Thalassia; species Thalassia testudinum. The sequence goes on from JAZHRO010000067.1 coordinate 37,653,371, forward strand.
GAGCTTGAGCGAATCAAGCTTCTGTGGCCTGGGAAGTCTTCAAAACAGTGGTTGAATATCCATAAACACTTATTGTATTTTTGTTTCAGCCTTCAGATCATTACTAAACACCCTCTTTTTTTTCTTTGTTTTTTTTTTTGTACATATTTATAGATGGATGGAAGCTGCATGATACCATATATTACCTAGATCCTATAGATGCCTATCCACCCTCCCATGCCAAACGATGCTATGTCCTCATATGCATGCAGGGTAGGGTAGAGGAAGGTCCAAAGATCGGGAAACGAGAGCAGAGGTGCAGGGTATATAGCAGGGTGGTAGGGTGGGTGGATGGTGGGTGGTGAAGTGAAAAGGTGCAAAGTGAAGTGTATGTGACAGTGGAGGAGTGCTACTGGGGTGCCTCCCAACAAGCACTGAATTTAACGTTCCCAGCTGGACTCAGAATGAGGCACGAAATTAGTTACCCTCCAACAGGGCAACAGTTTCTCCAATGGGGGCAGGTTCATGAGTAAGATAAGGTTTTAAACGTTGCCCATTGATCGTAAATTTATGCCCAGATTTGGGATCTTTAATTTCAACGGCCCCGTTGGGAAATGGTCTCGAGACTAAGAAGGGACCAGTCCATTTGGACTTCAATTTCCCTGGAAAGAATTTGAGCCAAGCATTGTAAAGCCAAACTTGCTGAGATGGCTCAAATTTCTTCCGCCGAATACGGCTGTCGTGAAAAGCCTTAGTGCGTTGCTTGAAAGTTAAGGCAGAATCATAGGCTTCACGACGGAGCTCTTCCAGCTCTTGGAGTTGGAGTTTCCTTTCTTGACCACACAAGTCTAGGTCGACGTTACATTGGCGAACCGCCCAATAAGCGCGGTGCTCCAGCTCCACGGGCAAATGACAAGGCTTCCTGTAAACGATTTTATAAGGAGACATACCTAGGGGAGCCTTGAAGGCGATCCGATATGCCCAAAGTGCGTCAATCAGCTTGTCGGACCAATCCTTACGGTCAGGCCAAATCATTTTTTGAGAATTTGCTTGATTTACCGATTCGACACCTCAGCCTGGCTGTTCGTCTGAGGATGATACGGAGATGCGATACGATGGTGGACTCCATATTTCCTCAGAAGTGCCCGAAAAGAAGCATGGGTAAAATGGCTTCCTCTATCCGAGATAATGGCTCGAGGGATCCCAAAGCGTGCAAAAATGTGGTCTTTGACAAATCGAGTGGATATGACATGGTCAGCATGGCGTGTGGGAATAGCCTCGATCCATTTCGAAACATAATCAACAACCACGAGGACGTATTCGAAGCCGTTGGAAGGAGGAAAGGGAACCATGAAATCGATTCCCCAAATGTCAAAAATTTCAGCAGCTAAGATGGGTTGCAAGGACATCATGTCACGACGTGACATTGACCCTAACGACTGGCACCTAGTGCAATGTTTGGCATAATTGTGTGCATCCTGGTGAAGGGAGGGCCAAAAGAAACCACACTGCAACACCTTGGCTGCAGTTTTCCTCCCAAAGAAATGGCCTCCGCAGACCTGATCGTGGCAGAAGGATAGCACACTGGGGAATTCGCTGTCAGGAATACAGCAACGGATGATCTGATCAGCACCTATTCGAAAAAGAAGTGAATTATCCCAGAAATAATACTTTGCTTCTGCAATGAGACGCTCGCGCTGGTTTTTAGGCCAGCCACGTGGAAGGGAACCAGAAGCAAGGAAATTGGCAATGTCGGCATACCATGGTCCACTTGCCACATTAATTGCCAATAAGTGCTCATCAGGAAAAACCTCGTTAATCGGTAGGGTAAGTCCATTGTCGTCAGGGTCCAGTCTAGAGAGATGATCAGCCACAACATTCTGGGCTCCAGCCTTATCGCGGATCTCAATGTCAAATTCTTGGAGCAAAAGGATCCAACGAATCAGTCTAGGCTTAGCATCCTTCTTGAGAATGAGATGGCGAATGGCCACATGGTCAGTAAATACAATAACATGTGAACGCAGAAGGTAAGAGCGGAATTTCTCCAGCCCAAAGATGACCGCCAGTAGTTCTTTCTCCATGGTAGTATAATTACGTTGGGCCTCGTCTAACGTCTTACTGGCGTAGTACACCACGAAGGGGTGTCTATTGCGTCTTTGTCCCAGGATGGCTCCGACCGCAAGGTCAGAAGCGTCACACATGAGTTCAAAGTTGAGGGACCAATTAGGTGGCTAGAGAACAGGGGTCTTGGTGACAGCCTCACGCAACTGCGTGAATTCTCGTATGCAGTCGGGGTCCATATCAAAGGGTATGTCGGTCGATAGAAGATGAGTTAAAGGTTAAGAAATCTTAAAGAAGTCTTTGATGAATCTCCTATAGAAACTGACGTGTCCCAGGAAGAAGCGGATTTGTTTGACAAAGCCAGGCATAGGTAAATCAGCAATTACATCAAGCTTAGCTCTATCAACCTCGATACCCTTATCGGAGATGATATACCGAAGAATAATTCCCTCGTGTACCATAAAATGACTTTTTTCCCAGGAAAGCACGAGGTTCACATCAATACATCTCCTAAGGATATGGGTTAGGTTGGCAAGACAGTCATCAAAAGAGGGTCCAAAGACAGAAAAGTCATCCATGAAAACCTCAAGAAAGTCACCCACCATGTCATGGAATATCGCCATCATACATCTCTGGAAAGTTGCTGGCACATTACAAAGTCTGAACGGCATCCTTCTAAATGCAAAGGTGCTAAAGGGGCAGGTAAAGGTGATTTTCTCTTGGTCCCTGGGGTCAATTGCCACCTGGTTATATCCTGAGAATCCATCCAGGAAACAGAAAAATTTATTTCCCGCTAACCGCTCCAAGATTTGGTCAATGAAAGGTAGCGGAAAGTGATCTTTCTTAGTTGCAGCATTCAGTTTCCTATAATCTACACACACTCTCCAAGATGTAGGAGTGCGTGTAGGGATGGATTCACCCTTGTCATTGATACGGATGGTGAGTCCCACCTTTTTGGGCACGACGTGAATCAAGCTCACCCAGGGGCTATCGCTGATCGGGTAGATTATACCCGCATCCAGCCACTTAATAATTTCCTTTTTAACGACCTCCCACATGTTAGGGTTGAGACGTCGCTGCATCTTGCGGGAAGGTCCAGCCTCCTCCTTCGTATATATACGGTGAGTGCAGTAGGAGGGGCTAATGCTAGTTAAGTCTGTTAAGGACCATCCAATGGCTGCCTTGTGTTCAATAATGACCTTTGTTAGTTTTCACTCTTGCTCCCTAGTCAATTTTGAACTAATGATTATGGGGAGTGTTTCATTTAGTCCCAAGAAAACATACTTAAGTGAATCAGGCAACTCTTTCAGCTCAGGAGTGGATGGTGAAAGATCTGGCATTCCTTGGGACGAGAGTGTCCCAAGCGGATCAGAAGAAAATAAGTCAGGAGGAAGAAGTTGGCCCTCAGTTTGGCCAAGAAGAGGGGCATCTTGGATAGATGGATCCAAAAATGGATAGCCCCAGTGAGCAGTATGTGGGCTTAAGGTCCCAGTGTGGAGTTGCAGTTCTACCTGATTTGGCAGGAAAGAAAGGGCAATCTGATCTTCAAGAGTGTGGACCGACAGTGAGTAGCCCAAATATGACTCAGACCATGAGGTATGGGAAGCAGAGAAAACCTCGTCAGAAGTCTGGTCAGGAGAAGGTACGGGAAAAAGGAGGGATGGGGGAACGTTACAATATGTGTCGGTCAGACAGTCCTCCATGTTTAAAAGCAATCCACAGTAGTCAGAATAGGTCCCAATTAGTCCGATACACGCACTGACGGCCATGTCCTCGTCAGACGTGTCATCCTCGATGCAATCACAATCAAAGTTCTTGGCTGCCTTGAAGATGTTAAGCTTGAGTTTCTCAGATCCAATGGCAATCTCAATACAGCCCGACTCGCAATCGATATGGGCACGGGCTGTGGCCAAGAAAGGTCGACCAAGGATGATCGAACAATTAGAAAGTGAGCTAGGAACTTCTATATCCAAAATAAGAAAGTCAACAGGAAAATAGAGACTGTTGACCCTAACCACCATGTCTTCCACCACACCCTTTGGTCTTTTGACAGAACGATCTGCCAACTGTAACGTGACATGGGTGGGTTTCAGATTTCCTAAGGCAAATTTCTCGAGCATGATGGTTGGTATAAGATTGATGGAAGATCCTAGATCAAGCAGAGCACAGTTAAAATTGCAACCTTGGATGCTACAAGAAATAAGTGGTGTGCCCAGATCTTTCTGCTTCGGTGGTAGATTTGACAATATAGCACAACTCGCATGAGGCGAGAGAACTACCGGATTCTTTGTTTTCTTTGACTATCACCTGGGTGTAGTGCAGTTTTTGAAAAATTGGGCGACAGTAGGTATGTGGTCGATAGCCTCTAATAGGGGTACCTTGATTTCAACATCCCTAAATAAATTACGCAGGTTATCAAAAGCCTGCGTATCCTTTTTCTTGCCTTTTGGCTCCCTCAGTAGAGCCTCAAGGAATGGGACCGATTCTGGCACTAGTTTGGGTGTATCGTCCTCTTGCGAATGCGGTGTGCATCCCGAATGAGAGGGCGATGAAAAAGATAGGCCAGGATCAGATTGAGGCGAATCGACGGTTTGCTTACCGCTCCTTGTAGTAATCGCATTGGACGATGCGGGTCCAGTGGGATCATAAGGCGGAGGGGGGTTCACAATAGGGACATAAGGGTGAGGTGCTGCAGCAGGATTAGCCTGAAATCCCGGTGGAATGCTCGGTGCTTGCAGAATCTGATGAACCTGCCCCTGAGAAGGTCGTACATATGGTTGAGGATCACGGGGTACGAAATTTCGCAGGCTAGGAACAGGTTGGGCTGGAAGAGTGCCTTGAGATCGAGTTGCCATGCGTAGTTGACTGATCTCAGCATTCTGCTGCGCCAATTGGTGCTAAAGAGAGGTCATGTTCTCTTCATGGCGCTTAGACATTTCCGTCATCATTCGCATCAATTTATCAAGAGGACTTGATGCATGTTCTATTTGCAATATGCAAGGACCCGATGGCAGATTCGCCACAGGATTAGACTGGGCCCTTGGGATGATGGGTGCGGACGGTCACATTGGCCCACTCGCAGGATTTTGGCGCTGCGGGTTATTGGACCATGCGAAGTTCGGATGATTTCGCCACCCTGGGTTATAAGTGGCAGAGAATGGGTTGTTCCCCAGGGCGCAAGCGTCTTCTAAGCCAGAAGATGAGTCCGCATATAAATATGCATTCGAGCACACGGAGGCTTGGTCCTCCATGTCAAAATACTGGCTTGCAGAAGCCAGATCCACATGACTTACCGAATCGTTCGGTGCGACACTCGGTAAAGAAGATCTCACAGGGTTCTTGGGGATAAGCCTGACGTTGGAAGGATTGGGATTGTGACGAAGTGGCAAGGTGGGGGTGTTTGCCATAGAATGGGCGGGATTAGCCAGAAGCTCATCCAGCTTCTTGTGCACGACGGAGACTTCATCCAATTTTTGTGCGATAAAGTTAAGATCAGTGGATGAATGGGAGGGTCCCATGTCAACTTCGTGAACATTACGGGGCAGGCTGGTATGATTAAAGGCAACAATGGAGGCATTGTTCATTGAGTTTTCGCTCATGTTTTCAAATAATTCGAATGCTCCATTCTCGTCTTTATTCATGAAATTCCCTCCGCAGGAAGCGTCTGCAATCTACTTCAAAGTCTCATTTAGCCCATAATAGAAAATCTGGGCTATATGTCACTTAGGCAGACCATGGTGCGGACACTTCTGGAGGAGGTCATTATACCTCTCCTAAGCCTCATGAAACTGTTCGCCGTTTTGTTGCGTAAAGGAAGTTATAGCACGGCAAAGCGCATTGGTTCGCCCGATTGGGAAGAATTTCTTGAGAAATGCTGTTCGCATCTCTTCCCAAGAATGGATGGTTCTCCCAAGGGTGCGTAACCATTGCGACGCTTTATCCCACAACGAAAACAAGAACATTTTCATGAGGACAATTGATAACCCAATGTTACTTGGTTTAACCGTTTCAGCCAATCGGGTTAGGTCTTCCAAATGGAGAAAAGGATCTTCACTTGCAAGACCATGGAAGTGAAAGTTAATTAGGCTAATTATATTGGGTTTCAGTTCAAAATCGTCCCCGTCCATGGGGACCCGAATTTGTCCTATGGTCTCTGTAGCAGTGGGATTTTGATAAGAGCTAAGAGACCTAGGCTCCTCCTATTCGGGAGGGTTCTGCATTTCTTCCAAGGTTTCCCTAATGGCTTCAATTTGTTCATTATACATTTCCATTTGGGCTTGGAGGCGGGTTATGGGGTCCATGGCTCCACCACCTGGTGGGTTTTGAGGGCGGTTTCCTCCCTTGGGATTTAGGGGTGGGCGTGCAGCCATGTTTGTGGAGGAGGATGACGATTCGGCTTCTTTCCTAAAATTATCAGACAATTCAAACAATTCAGGATTTTGTGACCTCCTCTGAAACATGCACTACCGCAAGAAGAATTGGGGAGATAAGAAGGGAAAGGAGATGAGAGAAATGACGCCGCAAAGGTACACTTGATGACAAATCAAGGCAATCAAAGTCCTAACCTCTACAGTGTGCCGTTAGACCTAAAGATCTAAGTTACCTACTATCACAACCTACGGAACCAAATGCGAGCACCGCGGAACCACCGGGCTAGATTGAAAGGCCGTTTACCCCAGTCTTAGACACCCAATAGCACGCGGGAACCCGCACCAGCACGTAGGCGCTACACCCCAAATTGAAGTTTTAGTTGGTGAATGGTTTTTAGGATTTCAGCCTTAAGTAGAATGGATTTTAAGATTTCGCTGAGTTACCAATTCAACCAATCTCCGGGTTTTTGAGTTACCACAAGATAATGTAAAAAGAAAATCAAAATGTTGGGGTTGAAGTATTCGAGGTCAAATCTAAGGCATGTGAAAGGTTGTGGTGGGGTTGGAATCAACTCAATTCCAAGTCTCCCAACCAAAAATGTGATCCCGAATTGCGGATAAATGAGGCAAGGAGGGATGGCAATCAATCTATTTAATTTTGCCTCAAAGAATACTTCACACGACGAAAGATTCAAGAATCAAGATTCTTGGATCTTCGCTATGCGAAGTTTGGCGGGAAATCCCGGGGCGGTGGGAGTGATGGCAAACAATCAAGCAAGTGATTTTTAATCCACTTGCCCTAAGAAATCCCCAGAAGGTTTTTTTTTTTTAGGTTTTTTTTTATTATGGTGACAAGTTGACCTATGTTGCTAAGAGAGAGACCTACCTTTTCAGCAACGTGGGCGAAGCTCCAGTGCAGTGCCGGCGACTTCACGCTCTCGTTCCTGCCTTGGATCTTCCCATGTCTCCGACTTCCTCTACTTGCCTCCTCCTTGCAACTGGTTTACCTGCATACCAACAAACAAAAACACCCGTGAAGAGAGGGGTGTGAGAAGAGAAAATTAAAGGAATGGAGTAGAAACTTACCTCAATGCGTACCTCCCCGACAATGGCGCTAGAAAAAGGTGTGTTAGGGCTCGAATAGGTTGTGTTAATATGGTGAAATTATCGTTGAAGTGCGTATAGTGGTTAACCTAAATAGAGTCTAACCATCTTTTAAAATTTTTTTACCTGGCCTACTTAATTTTAACTTAGTCACTTTTAGGCCCAGGGTTGATCTCAGGGAGGCGAGGATTAAAGGTGAAGAAGTTTCTACGCCTTTCCTACAACGAATCAGGTGAAGAAGTTTCTACGCCTTTCCTACAACGAATCTCTTTTGTGCGTTTATTATGTTTTTGGTTTTTTTTCTAGTTAAGATTTTTTTGCTGATAATTTTGTCCTTGAGGTACACCCTCAAAATCAGGTCCTTGTCTTCTAGCCAAACTGTTCTTGGCTTTGAGCCAACTTAGGGTTTCCAAAAAAAATTGGTCCTGCTATTCGCAAAATCGAGTACCTGCAAGACAAGGATTATCTTTTCTCTTTTACTCTTTTTTTTTATCTTTTTAATAGCAGGAAACACAAGAGAAATAGAAACAAGATAGGTTGCTTGTAAAGAAATAAATATAGTCTATATATATATAGATATATATATATATTATATATATAGATATATATATATTATATATATAAGGGTGGGGGTGGAAGTGGAAATGGCGTGTAGCACAGTATCGAGTTGGTCCACGTCTAGGAAGATGCAACCAATAAGACAAAGTGCCGCGTAGAGTGTCGAATGGATGTGTGGGAGTGTGTGCGGAGGCGCTTTCTTTACGCGGGTATCGGGGAATATCAACAACTAGTGTAGATATTCCCGCGATATAACGCATGGTGGGGTGATGTGTATGAAAATATATATATACATATATATATGTATGTATATATATACAGATAGGTTTATAACTATATAGGTATATATGTAGTTATGTATATATATAGATATGTAAATATATACATATTGGTATATATATATATATATATATATTTGTTACTAGATATATATATGTATATATATTTAACTATATAGATATATATATATGTATTTATATCTATAGAAATATATGTATATATGTATAAATATATATATATATATATGTATATATACTTATATTTAGTTGTATTGGTATTAATATGTATATATATATAGATATATATATAAATATATAAATATATATGTATAAGTATGTATAGGTGTGTACAAGTGAGTGTGAGTGTAAAAGTGTTTGTGTGTACGAGTGTGGTGTGTGTATGAGTGAGGAGTGCACGCTGGAGGAAGAGGGTGCGCGAGTTAAGCCGTCTGGGGGCTGCAGGCATCATCTGATGGCCAAGGCACAGACGCGGGCATGCGCAGGCGCACAAGGCTTCGCACGGGTGCTGGAGCGGGTGCGCGTGCTGCCTTCGTGCGCGGGCGGGAGCGGAAGTGTGAGAGAGAGGGCAACGCAGCACACTGCGTAGCACAGCGCACTGCATTGCGGGCGAGGATGGGAACGGATGCAGACGCAGGCGCGGGCGTATGTGGACGCTGGCGCTGATGCGGGTGACTGGCTGGAGGCGGTAGCGGCGAGGAGAGAGAGCGCGCGATGACCGGATAAGTGAGAAACTCCCCGATCACCGCACTGTAGCTACAGTGTCACGCTGAGAGGCGTGAATAGTAGCTACAGTGCCGCGTGGGATGGACAACCGGTTGCGGCCAGTTCTGCGTGTGCGGGCGCACTGGAAGGCGCCTACGCACGCGGGGAGAGGTTGCGAACTGTGCTGGCTTGCGCGCGGTGCTTGCGCTGCTGCTAGCGGCTGCTGCTGAAGCTCCGAAGCTTGGAGCTTCGACAATGGCGGCGAGGGCTTCAGCGATGGAAACAAAGAATGAAACCACCACGCCCACCTGCTCTCAGAGGAGCTGGGCGGTGGTGGAACTCGTAGTGGTGGTCGAGGGACCACTGTGAGCTTGGTCCTGCCCACAGTGTGTCTCTTCAGTGGAAGAGCTACTGCATATGGAGGGGAGAGGGGAGGAAGATGGCCTGGAGGAAGGGTGTCTGTGGTGGTGTGTTCCAGGCTCCCTTGCGCAAGGGAGAGGGCAGGGCTTTTTAAAGAGGAAGAGGCAACCCCCCGCCATGCTGCTGCAGATCAACTCCTGCCATGCTACAGGCAGAGGAATGGCGCGAAGATTTGCATGCCCATGCCCTGAGCCACGCGAAGGAGAAGAAATTCAAAGTCAAAATAAAAAAATGAGGATGGTGAATTTGAAATGAAACCCTTGATGAAGATGTTAATTACATGGCCAATTATTCGCATGATCCTCCCCTCTCAAATAAATGCATGCAAGTGTCTTTTTTTTCAAATGCAACTATGGCTACCTAATATGCAATGGTAGTGCTAGGAAATAACACAATGTGGCATATTTATTGGTGTATTTTTGCTGTGCAATCAGGCGTAGAAACCCGAAATCCATTCTGATTGCCGATCAACGAGTCTATCACATTCACAAAAAGATGCTTAGAACTTAGGGTTCTCATCAAGTCTTGGGTGGGTGAGTGTCCATAGAAAGTCGCTCTACAACCCTAAATTCAAAAATCCAAAAAATTAGAAAAGAAGAAAAAAGACAAAAAGAGATCCTTCTTTGAATAAGGCGAGGGCTTGAGGCGATCTGCATTTTGGCAGATACCCGAGCGCTGTTGTGTCTTTGAAAGTTCAGGTCCTAAGTAAAAATTTCTTAATGTTGAAAATGACTTGTGCCCGATTAATCCAATCCTAATTCTTTTATAAATGCATGTAGTTTTTGCTATGGACTAGCAAAAGATAGGCATGGGGGTGTGATGTGCATACATCTAAATAGCCAAAAATGTCTATTAATGCATGTTCTTAGTGTTATATTAGCATCATGCATTGTAAATATTGCATAACATGCATAATCATGCATTTAGGTCAAATTGTATAAATTTTATGGTAATTGTCTCCTTTTATGGCCAGGGACAGGGTGATTTTTAATCAGAGCTTCTGACGGAAGATCCAACTATACGGATCCAGTCAGGGCGATGATGGGAGTTCAACGACTCCAAGATCGCCCTGATCGAACATCCGTAACACCAGATATAGTCCAAGGAAGCCTAGAGATCAAGGGCCAAGATGGTGCCAAACCTCACTTCAGACGAAAAATCCGACCTCATGGATGGGTTCGAATTGATGATCGCAGCCTAATGGCACAAAAATCGGGTTAATCCGACATCCATGGCACCTTCTACATGTCACAGAAGATGGACAACCACGATGGCACCACGTGGCGCCATCACAGCCACCCAAATCGGCCGTAGCATCGCTTTTCATCCTCTGAAGGCGCGGGCAAGGTGAGATCTGGACCGTTGGATCTTGATCCAACGGCCACGAGTGAGCACACTTAAAACGCAAACATGACGAAGAAGCGACGCTAGCGCAGCGGTCGAGTGCCCTTACGCAAGCGCGGGGCGTGTGTTCGAATCGCGATCTGCGGCTCGCGCGCATTTAATCTTGACCATGTAATTGGCTGCGGATGACCCAGATCGCCCAATCGGGCACACGCGTGATCAAATGCACTGCCTCACACCCGATCTTACGTGTAGGTGGCGCAGCTGAACCAGGTGAGGACGACATTAAGCCATCCGATCTTGAGATCGAACGGCTGATATCGCGAGGATGTGGGTGAGCATTAAGCGCACGGTAGGCAAGGAGGCGGGCGTGTGCGTGAGGCTGTGGTGACATGGGGTCTTTAGTGATGCTTAAATTCGTCACTAAAGACCTCCTCATTTAATGTTTTAACTATGTAATGACCAAATTGCTCCCTATCCTTGCAACTATAAAAGGAGACCCCTAGCCTATGAAATTCTCTTCCATTCCTTCACTTCTCTCCCTCTCCAAAGCTCAAGAGAAGCTTGTCTCACACCCGAGATGCTATTCTAGAGCCAAATCCAATTTTCTCGCCCCCGTTCTGGAAGTGGATCCCATGACGATGACATGCTGCCTCGTTCCTACTTCTTCCTACTTCGTCCTCCTTCCTGCTCCGTCCTCCGTCTTCCAAGCATCACTCCATCCGGCTCACCCTCCAAGCATTCGTTGAGGAGGATAACATCTCTCTCCTTTCTTTTTAATCGCTTTCTAGAATAGAATTTATCGCTTTCTAGTTATAATCATTTTCCTCTTTCTAGTTGTAAAAATATTATTATTTTATCAAGTGATTGTTCTCTATCTATCTCTCTCTCTTATTGTTTATATTCCATTGTAATTATCTCACTTTCAAACAAAAATACAAAAAAATATAATCGCAGATTTAAGATCGATATAGCCTTCCTATGTTCGACCCAGAATTTCTTTGCAAATTTCGGTTAAATTTATCTGTTGACAAATTGCTTCGCAAATTGAACTACAACGATGGGTTTTCAAATCCAACTTCGATCGCGTAGTTTTTCGCTATCAACAATAGGTCTCATGTCTCGTGTGCCCCTCGTGTGTTTGTCAATGCGCAGGTGGTTGTCCAGTCGAAGACACCCATAGACTTATTGTTTATGGAGTTCTCACACATGTTCCCGAGAATCTCCCAAATGGTGTCTTCATGCTAACCCATGATGTTGCCACCACAGGTTGCATTAACAAATAATCTGATATCCTTACGAAGTCCTTGGTAAAAAGACTGGACTTGTTCCCATTTAGGAACTCCGTGATGGGGGCATTTCCGCATGAGATCCAAAAAGCGATCCCATGCCTCATGAAGTGGTTCTCCCACATTCTACATGAAATGAATGATCTTGTGCCTCAAGGCATTGGTACGACTAACTGGGAAAAATTTATTCAGGAATTTAGATTGGAGTTCCTCCCATGTGTTGATCGGTCGAGCCTGGATTTGATACCAATGGCCAGCCTTATCCATTAAAGAGAAGGAGAACATCTTCCTGAGCAGGATGTCCCGATTTTGAATAGGTGGCCCAAAGGTCTGGGCCAAATGTTTCAGCTGCTTGATGCTCTGGAAAGGATCTTCAGAGTTCAAATCATGGAATTTGGGGATCGGATTAATCAGATTCGGCTATAATTCATTGTCAAGTCCTTTAGCCAAGATTTGCACCCTACGTTTGATTGCCACCGCTGCGGGATTATAGTGACCTCGCATCTGCAAACACTGTAGAGGATTCATGAATGCATGGAAAAGATCAGTGAGGTGCTGCAATTGATTCTGAACATTGGGCTCTTCTTCTCGATTCTCCCTGGATGCAGATGATGGAGAGCTGGGCTTAGATGTGGAAGTATCTGAAGAGATCTCGATCTGATCGGATGGGAACACAAACAATTGGGTCGGCGCTTGACCCCGACGAGAGTGAATTGCTAATGGAGGCCTCAAGATTGGTCTTAAGGACCTCCTCTTGTACATGCACTATAGAATCCGACAAGGGACAGAATGTGTAGTGGACCCAATCGAGGCACCTAAAAAATTTTGGATGACTAAGGACGTTTGAGGTGGATGTTACCTCTAGATCAAAAACTCACCCACCTAAGAATTACTTGGGTAACCAGAAAGGGAGAGTCCCACAAAGACCCCTACACGGTAGAGCATCCATATGGGTTACAGATTTCCCCCACCCGACCTTCCTTGTCACTGAGATTCCAAGTAGACCGGAATGTGTGAGCTTAACTCCTAAGTCTACCAATTTTAATCCTGCTTGTACCTTGAATTTCACTTGAACTTTCAAGATGATTTGATTTGTGACCTAATTTGGAGGTTGGTTGATTCACAAAGTGAACCGACTTCACTTGACCTGTCTTAAAGTTGAGGATGAATTTGGGTCAAGAACCCAAATCACCCTGAATTGGTTTGCAGACAGGTTATTAGGTTCCAAATTTTAATGATTCAAGTGATGTTAGAACCTTGATTTTAGGGTTCACTTGATTAGATCAATTAAACCAAGGCTTGGGTAACACACGATGCGAGAAATATATTTTCTTTAAATCAATTAAGTATGTACTCCTGGAAACCCTAATGTGGAAACCCTAGATTGGCTCTATTTCCAAGTCCAATTTTTCCAAAGTTGGTACCTTGGGTTCAATCAAGAAGGTGAATAGCCCAAGGAACCATATATCCCTTGATGTAGATAGATCTATGTCACATATATTGTCTATGTATGCATGTTCTTAGGCATATAATTGCATTCAGCATTATAAATATTGCATAACATGCATCACTTTGCATTTAGATTAGTTTATACAAATTCTAGGTTAATTTTCCCTTTTTATGGTCAAAAGACAAGGTAATATTTATCAGGACCTCGAATCGAAGATCCAACTATACGTATTTGATCAGAGCGACAATCGGAGTTCAACACCTCTGAGATCGCCCCGATTGAACCTTTGTAGCATCATATGTAGTCCGAGGAAGATCAGAGGCCAAGGGGCAAGGTGGTGAAAATTTGGACCTCTAACTACAAATCTAACTTCACTGGTGGGTTTGGATCGACGATCGCAACCCAACGGCGTGAAAATCGGTCCAATTCGACATCTGTGGCACCATCTACAAGTCAAAGAAAATGGATGGACATGATGGTGACACGTGGCGCCATCACAGCCGCCCAACACTACCTGCAGCATCTCCTCTTCACCGTACGATCAATCCCAGTCGTTGGATCTCGATACAACGGCTGAGATTCACTCAAGGCCACAGCTCATTTTCCTCTGATGTTAAACACTCAACATATCTCAGCCGTTGGATCTTCATCCAACGGCCGAGGGCACGTCGGCGTTAAAACGCAAACGCGACCAAAGAGGCCCCCCAGCGTAGTGGGTAAGGCGCTACACCAGCAGAGGTCGCGCATTCAAGCCTCCCTGCTGCACTCTATCCTCGTGTGCGAGCGCTCAATTCAACAGTTCGATTAGGCACCAACAGCTCAGATCGACCAATCAGATGGACACGTGATTTGCCTTCGGATTGCATGCACAAACATACACTCTCCTCCGCGTGCGCTCGTGAGGGATCTAGAGCGTGCGATCGTGATCTGACGGCTACTTGAAGCTCCAAACAGCTTAAATGTAGGCGTGCGTGAGCTAACGACTGAAGACCAGCAGCCGCATGACGTGGCTGCACAAGGATTGTCGGATCGGCGATGAGCGGCCCACCATCCAAATGAGCTTCAGCGATGTGGGGTCTTTAGTAACACTTTCAAGTGTCACTAAAAGCCTTGCATTTATTTCCTAGCCTTTGAAATGACTATTCTACCCCTTTCTCTTTGCCTACAAAAAAGACTTTACACCCCCTTCATTCTTCATCCCTTCTCTTCTCCTTTCACCTCCTCCAAAGCTCTACGAGCTGGTCCCATACCCAAGATGCTCCACTAGAGTCATAAAGATAATTTTTCCATCTTCTCATCCCCGTTCGTGGAGCGCCTACGGTTGTCCTCTCACCGCTATTCAGGAAGTGGATCCTACTGCGATGTCGCCCTGCTTTGTTCTCCATCCTCCAGCTCTATTCTCCCTCATCCAATATCTCACCACCCTCTTCCGGGCGTCCCATCAACGTGGCTCGTCCTCCAAGAAGCCATCTAGGAGGATTCTCTCATCCTTATCTTTTTACCACTTTCTAGTGTAGATTTCCAGCTTTCTAGTTGTAGCAAGCAGATGCAATGGACATGACTCTATAGTTATAAAATATTTGTTCATTCTCTCCCTATTTTCTCTTTCTTTGTATTATTCTCTCTTCTATTGTTTATTATTTAAGTAGAATAGCTAGTGTAGATTTAATTCGACTAGCTAATCTACTTTGTGACAATAATTCCAAACATGATTTTTAGTCAAATGCTCACCTCCCTGTGTTCGACCTGGAACTCACTAGAGTTTCGGTAAATTTTATTTAATAGAGGATTTTTACGCAACTACAACGACAAGTTTTTAACTTAATCATTTAGTGTATGAAATCTCTCTCATCATTTTAACAATGGGTTTTTAACTCAATCCTTTAGTGTGCACTTGATTAGATCATTTCAACCAAGGCTTGGATAACA
Organism: Thalassia testudinum; assembly: GCA_037157565.1. Classification (NCBI taxonomy): domain Eukaryota; kingdom Viridiplantae; phylum Streptophyta; class Magnoliopsida; order Alismatales; family Hydrocharitaceae; genus Thalassia; species Thalassia testudinum. The sequence goes on from JAZHRO010000067.1 coordinate 37,668,876, forward strand.
CACGATGAGGGAAACATATTTTCTTTAAATCAGTCAAGTGTGTACTCCTGGAAACCCTAATGTGGAAACCCTAGATGGGCTCTATTTCCAAGTCCAATTTTTCCAAAGTTGGTACCTTGGGCTCAATCAAGAAGGTGAATAGCCCAATTAACCATATGTCCCTATTAGGTGCAAATATCAAGATGGGGATCTCTAATCAAATCGAATCAAATCAAGAAACTTGAATAATGATAACTATGTAAATAAAGCAAGTTGATCCTAATTGATTTTCTTTTTAGTCTTTCCAAGAGATGAGGGGCTTAAAGAAGGAAATGAGATTACCTGCCCCTGATGTGGTTGCTTGTGTGGTCGATCTTTAGATTCACCTACAACAACACAACAAATCAGCTATAGCAAGTCAGAATCAAATCAGAAAGTGTGATTAGTGAATGAAATGCACGTTGCTCCTTGGCAATGGCTTGAAAATGTTGCGGTCGAAAATCATCATAGTTAGGAAAAAATGTGTCGCAGTATAGCGACGAAAATCAATACAACATTTGAATTTATATAGCTCAAAAAATCGTGAGTTCTGAGGTCGTTCGCAGGGAGCAAGTGTAGCAATTTAATTCACCAATCACAATAATCAGAATTAATGATGCAATTGAATCAAATAACTAAAAAGATATTCAATTAGAAACAAGACTGTTCTTCAAGAATTAGGGACAAAAAATATGGATAAAAGCCAAAAAATGGTGGTTGAAACCACCAATTAAGCCTCACAATTAGGCACAATTCCCAACCCCAACAGTAGTCTCAAGCCAAGTCAGATCTCAATATTTCAACATTAACTTCAAACACTTAGCCACATCAGATCAGATCTCAACATTTTGACAATAGCCAAGGTCAGACGTCTCTAAGACACATCAGACGCCTTAACCACCAAGCACAGCAACCTCTCTAATTTCAAGCCAAAAATCCCCCCAAGAACGAATCCCAAGGTCCAAAACCATGCCCAGGCTCACTCCCAGGCACATGCTCACGTGTGCATGCGAGCAAGCGTGCATGTATGCGTATGGGTAGGGTAGGGGACCTGACCCCCTATGTTCATGGGCATATAGGCTATGGAGGCAAAATGTTATTAATATGTTTTTGAAACATCTTTTAACAATGTGGGACTATGTCCCACTCATTCTTCTTCGCACGCTACAGGGGTGGTGTTTGTTCAGGTGAAATTGTCATTGTTTAAGAAATGCGTCATAGTATATGACAAAATTACTCAAATCATTTAAATTTATATGCTCAGTTTAGAAATAGAGTCTGAGGTCATTCGCAGGGAGCAAAGATGCAATTTAAATTCACCAAACTCAATAAATATAAGCAATTTGAAAGCAATGACTATTCAAAATGATAATTGAATAAGATCAGAGAAATAGTACAAAAAAATCAGGTAAAATGGTGATTTAAATCATCAAATTAACCCCTCAAAGTTAAGCTCACAAGTATTCAAATAAATGCACAGTAACCAAATCAAATTTCTCAGCAATTATCAAAACCAAGCATAGGAGCAGCCAATCAATCGACAGAACCAAGGCACTGACACCCTAAACCTTCATGCCTCAGAGTAGCAAAGCCACAGCAGTAGTAGAGGAGCACAAGGTTCTCACAAGAGTAAGGCACAAGGGCCTCACTAAGCTCAGGGATGGTAAGTTCTAAGAGGATAGGAGGGCACAAGAGTAAAATCCTCCCCCTTTCTCTCAAATCTTCTTTCTCTCAGACCCAGGCTTAGAATCAGACTAGACCCGACAGGTGGGTAAGCGAATCCACACCCAAACCTGCGTGGCATGTGCACGAGTGAGGGCATGGACGAGCGTGTGAGGCGTGGCGTGTGGAGGGGCGTGGGGTAGGGACATGACCCTAATGTTCGAAGGCGAAAAGGCAGAAGCACAAAACACTTTTATCTGCTGTCAAGGTGCCTGTCTTCTACGATGTGGGACTATGTTCCCACGTCTTCGTCGCAACACAGCAGCAGGAGGAAATGCCTCCAATTGAGGTTGATGGCGAGGTTGTAGTCTTCGATTGACTACTTGGGAAGAGTCCTAGAGTTTAGCCACACATCCTAGGGGTGAAGTCGTGAGTTATTGTGGCCGGAGGACTGTAGCCGAGGTCGGAGAAGTCAAGGGCAACAACGAAGGTCCGACTATCACCTGAAAAGAGGAAGACAGCCTCTCGGCCACCTCAGAGATGCTCAGAGGGTTCGCTTGAGTGTGCCGAATGTGATGGCGATGGTTTCCTGCGGTGAGGAAGTATGTGCGTGCATGGCAAAGTCGGTGAAGGTGCATGAAGGTGGTGGAGTTCGGTGAGGGTCTGGAGTGGCCAATAGCCCAAATAGTGTTAGGGCTTATGGCCATGGGGATACGGCAGAGCTTCTGGATGTTGTGGCAAAGTGATTGGTGCAGTGGAGTGAGCGGAGGCCTTCGTCGGAGCTTGGCTGGAGCGGAGGGAGATGATGGCAGTTGTGGTGGTGTTGGTGGTCGAACCTAAGGGCTAAGGGGTTGTAAGAGATCAGGAAGGGAAGAGGAAGAGATAGAGGGACTCAGAGAGAGAGATGGCGGGTGGAGGGCTCCGGTTGTGATGGACCGAAGCCAGAGAAGAAGGTGTTGACAGCGATACGGTGGTGATGAAATAGAGTGAGAGAGCGATCGTGTGTTGGCAAGCGACAATCGCAAGGAAGAAGGGAAGGTAGTGGGCCATCCAATTTGACTGTTGGCCAGCTCGATCAAGAGGACGGAGTTGCTCATCGAAGACGAAGGTGCAGACGGTCGGAGGAGAAGATGAGGGTATTCCGGCATGAAACTTCGCTAAGAGTCTCAGAGTCGCAAGAGGGGCCTATTTAAAGACCTTAGAGAGGCGTCCAAGCATAGAAACAAGCTTCGCAAGCTCAAGAACTTAGGGATGAAAAAAGCCCTAAATTTTCGAGTGTTCGCATGAGAAATCTAGGGTGAATCAAGGTCCAATTCTTGGTCCAGATGGTAGAGGATCTCATGAGGAATCCCCCTTTCAATTTTGGAAGGGTTTGATCGAGAATCAAGTGAGAAATCCTTGCTCGAATCTCAACGGAGCTACTACGTTCACACCAATGGCAGAAGGGAGCATTTTGCAAGAAACAATGACAAAGTTATGGACCTTATTACAAATATCTGAAAAGTTAGGGGCGTAATTGAGAGAAATAGAGTTTAAATTGACTAAAGTGCAAACTAGGTCAAGATGGACTCTGATTGGGCCCAAATTTAGCTACAAATCTAATTTTGACCCAAGAAATTTGATGGTGAAGTTGGATTTCAATTTTGATTAAGTTTGATTGGGAAATTTAAGCAAAAAATCAAATTAGTGTAGAATTCTGTCTGAGACTCCGTTTGAGGTCAAAATAGGCTCTAAAGATCAAATCAAGGATACCAAACCTCATGAATAATTTTATATGAATTTTATAAGGTTTAGATGAATTTTATCCTAACCATAACCTCTATAATTTAAGTAGATCTGAAATTAGGATTTTGGGTGCTGTATTGGTTCTCGAAATGTGTGAAATCCTATTTCTGTCTACATTGACCCACTTATTAGTCTATAATGCTCATTTAACCTTTATTTCACCCCTAACAAATCCCTTGGTTATTTTGTGTTCATGATATGCTGTTAAAATTACAGAATTAACCCTAGTTTCCTGTTCTCTTCTCAAAATAACCTAAAGTGGTGTTATAACCCTCAGATGATTATGTAGGAGCATTTATCTTTTAAAACTGACTAAAAGTGGCTACCTAGGGCCTACGATGGTGTTCTCATCAATGTTCCTTCAAATTGGTGTTGCTTCTAATGTGCTTTCATTCAATTGAAGCCCTTGAGAGCTTCGCAACTTCAATCCGCAGCTGCTGGAAGTGGATGCGAGGTCAATTGATGGCCAGATGATGGTGGTCGGTTGATAAAACCACACAAGGGGGTAATAATTATGTTGAATATGGCCCATCTTTAGAATAAAAGGCACAACATAAGTAGAATAGGAGCATTGCATGCATCATGTACCAAGATTGCTTATAAACTGTATTAATGACTATTTGTGTAAGCATTTGTCAAAGCAGGCCTCAGATGAGCAATCGGACCGCACAGATAGATTCAGAACGACGAATGGAGTCCAACGGACTCAAGATCGGCCAAATCCGACATCCAGAGCTCCTACAATGGGCCCAAGAAGTTTTGACCGTTGATCTGGAGATCAACGGCCCAGATTGTGCCACGTCAGCCCCACCCCCACCGCACGCACACCTTCAGCAGCCGAGGACAAATCTCGGTCCTCGATCTTCGATCGAACGGCCGAGATCCGCGCGCCCGCCTGCGATCGCCACGACAAAAGCACGGGCGTGCCGCAACGGTTAGCACGCACCCCCGCATCCACACGACGTGCGTTCGAGCCGCGCGGGGGGGGATTTGAAGGTGGGCGAAGGGCGCGAAGAAATTGGGCCGCTCGTTCAGCAGCGGGCGGCCAGGATCTCGCCATGCGGCGAGACCGCAGTGCACGAGCGCCCACGCACGCGCGCACGCCGGGCGGAAACGCGCGCACACGCACGCCCGAGGCGCAATCTCAGCGCCGGCAAGGAAGACTCTCAGCCGTTCGATCTTCGATTAGACGGCTCTCGTTCAGCGGCCACGGATCGTGCGAGGAGAAGGAATGGGGCGGGCGGGTGACCGACGGCGAGAGGGCTTCACCGACACTTTTGGAAGTGGTTTTAGCGACGCTCTGGATGTCGCTAAAGCCCCTTCTTTTAGGAAGCCCTTAACTCTATTTAAACCCCCTCCAACCACCATTCAAGGCATTCACTCCCCGTTACAACTACTCCACTCCTCTCTTAGCTAGCTTTAGGCACTCTTGTAATCGCCGGAGACGATAAGCCACCGACGGAGCCTCCTCCACCGTCGTGGCTACCTTGTCGCTCTCCACTCTCTCTCTCTCTCTCTCTCTCTCTCTCTCTCAAGCTTTCCATTACTTTTGTTGAAGCATGTATTTAATGTTGTAAGTTATGAACTACGAATGCATGTTTAATGAAGTTATTTTCCATTCAATTGCCATTTTAATTTCTATTCAAGTTGCATGATAAAAACCAAGGGCTTTCTAACCCTAAACTCTCTCTCTCTCTATCTCTCTCTCTCGCTTTTCAAAAACCTCATCTTTCGCAAGCAAAACTCCACCTTTTCCGTGACAACAAGTGATAAACAAAAATCCGATTTCCACTCCTCTCTGAAACCGACACTCGGACTCACCTCCGTTTACTTCTTTTAAAATCGACGTATCAAGTGCAACTATAACGACACCTCTTAACACACACACACAAAGACACGTCAGTTTTTGGCGCCATTGCCGGGGAGGCAACGGATTTGTTTTATCACCTCCATTCCACACTCATTCTCACATCGTCTAATGCCCTATTTTCCTTTTTACTTGACGGTTGCAGGAATTCGGCGCATGGACGGCGAAGCGACGCATTCCACGACGGTAGCAAGGGAGTAGGCACCTCGAGAACCGATAGTGAGTAACCTGTCTCTCATTGTTTGCTTGCGTGAAAAAGCTAAAAAAATTGTAAAAACTAAAAAAAATTGGCGTGGTGTATGATTACTTGACCCACATCCTTAACACATCACCCCACAAAAAAATGTACACTCTAACATTCTGAATAAATTCTTGGAGTGTTCTTTTCTTTTTCTTAAGTGGTGTCTGCGAAGCCACCGTGAATTGACCTGGGCCGCACCTCTCAACCCTAAAACTGACTCATCTAATAGAAGCTGCATGATCATTAGGATGAGTACACTAGGGTTTTAGAGCCTCTACAAAAGAAAAGGAAATCTACTTTCACCAAGTTGTGTGCAGAACTTGACGTGCCCACTGAAACTTGTTTGAAAACATTAAGACACGTCAACCCTAAAAAGTACTAAAGTAAGGATGAAACACTACAAGACACCACATCTTAACAAATCCTTGCTTGAAAACCATGTTTTGTTAGAAGCACACACTTTGAAAGTGGAAAATTAAGAGGCACCACCCCAATCAACGCCTCATCACATCACACTAAGCACAAGCACCATCCTAACCCTTTAAAACTGAGTAGACGTGCCCTAGGCAGGACTGAGTTAAGTCTCAAAAGGTGAGGTTTTGTTCGCTAGGCACTTGGCTTTCATTCCCTTGGTAGAATCTGGTGACTACGCTGCAGGGCAGTGTCAAACGACTGCGGTTGTGGGGTCTATGGAACTGGAGGTGCAAGCCAAAGGAAGAACCTTCCCTGCAATCCCCTCGTAATCAACCTGGCCAGATTAGCCTTGGGAAAGGGAGTCCAGTGCGTATGGACTTAATCAACCTTTGTGAGATTTCTAGGTCTCCTAAGGAATACACCATAAGGACTAGGCTTGCTTGCTTGGTTGAGTACACAACTCTCTCTCATCTGTTCTTCCCGCATCCCTCCATTTCTTCCAAACCATGGATTTCAATGCCTATCCATCTTACCAAAACTACCCCCAACAGGATTTGTATGCTAACCCAAGTGGACCATACCCACAACCTACTTGGGCTAACCAACCACCAAGTTGGGGATACAACCTTGAATATCCCTCTTGGCCCAACTATGACCAAACCGCACCAACCTCTTATTGGAATACACCCAACATAGCCACCCAAGGGTACGATTCAAATCGTGGGGCTCCATATCTCGATTCTCCTCACGATGCCTCCTCATTTAGGTCTGACCCGTTCTACTGTGATAGGACCTACACTTTAGGAGAACACCAAGAACCCTACCCTTCTCAGGATAATAACTAAGAAAGGTCATCTGAATTCAACAACCTTTCCTACTTGACCTTTGGATTAGAAGGAGTTCTAAACAAATGGAAATCAGAAAATGATCAGAAATCTAGGCAAGCCCAGGATCATCAACCTTTGATTTGGTCCCCTGATGAAGAATCTGACTGGGAGGAGAACTTAGAACCTCAACTATTCTGGAGTAGGACCAAACAGAGAATGGTTCATCTTGAAGAACTGGATCCTGAACATGATAGAATAGAGGACCCACCCAAGAACCTAAACACCAGTGTGGGTTCTGATCCACAACCTCAACCATACTCTCTTAACCTGGATTTCAAGGAGGAAATCCAAAGGACACCAAATGACACCATGTCAATTCTTGATAACCTCCAGTTAGAACTACACAGACAGAATCAAGAATTGGTTAAAGGGCAACAGGCCATGATAGATTTGTTCCAACAATTAGGGGAAGAAGGCCAGAGAAAGCTGTTGCACACAACACCATTCATGGAATTCATAAAGCAAGGACCTACCATGATCAATTGGACTACACCCAGTCACCCTGATTTGGTTCAGTCCACCATTGATACCCCTCAGGAGTTGGACAGCTCGGTGGATAAGGACAGTAAGGATTCCTTAGAACACAATTTGGGGAGCATTGAGGACAAACATCAGGAGGAAATTAAGAATGTGAGGGGAGATGCCTTGGAATCCGAATCTAATCGGCCCAAGAGAAGCAATCCGGTGGGAACAGCAACCAACATCGGAAATGGGGAATGGAGTTACAATTTCAAAGAAATAGATTATGAATCGGTTAGAACCCCCATCACAAATTTGGAGGAGGGCCGAGAGAAAGAATATGATCTAAAGGATGAAATTGACCCTACCTCTAATGCAACCCCAAACAGTGAATATGGTACAAAGGAGGTTGTAAAAAATATTCTTGAGATCAAGGGCTTGGAGGGAATGAGCAATGAAACCATAGTTGCGGAAGAGATAGATTTGTCTTTGGAGAGAGGCTTCATACTTGATTGTAGGGCTCATTATGAAACTCTTAACTTTGTTACCTGCCCTACCAGAATAAAGATCCCACAACCCGAATGCACTGGAATTGATACACTTTTGATAGATTACAATCTTATGGGGAAACAGGCTGAGTATAAAACCTACATCTTTAGTGTCTGGCATGTCGTATTTGGGGAGCGTTCGTCTACATCAACTTGTTTGCATGCCTGCAGACTAAGAGAGGATCTGACATGGGCATGCATGATACAGAATTCCCGCCCCTTAGGAACGGGACTCCACCACAACCTTGTTCGCATCTGTGGACTTCTGATTTTGGGTCTGGTTGATTTTGTACATACCTCCTTGACCCAAGCCATTCCTGTTTGTGCACCGCCCAGCTGGAGACGTTAAACTCAGCACTTCCTAGGAGGCAACCTAAAGGATTCAGACTGATCTGGTAGTTTACGTCACTCAGGTACTATCTTTTTGAACCCTTTTGCATCATGTATCTGCCAATGAGGACATTGTCCAACTTAAGCATGGGGGGGTGATAAATTGCATAATCCTGAGCTTAATTAATCAGTCTGAATGAATAAATTAATTAAAAAAATAAATAAATTTAGGAAGAAAACTTAGGCATTAGAAACTTGTCAATAGTGGGAAATAATACAGAAAGAACTTAAACACTTAGACTTTTCAGGCCTTCAGACTTAATCAGCCCTGGTGTCCGTTAAAATATGGATTTAGCGGCGAATCCTTGCAACTTTAAGCTATTCTAATCCACCTACTAAATAAGGTAATAAGTATACGACTTATCAACTCACCCTCTAACTCAGGAAAACTTTGAGTCTAAGAATCTGCACACATTTTTGCACAGACTCACTTCTCGGAGATTTTGACAGAAATTGGGTAGCTAATGAACTCTCTAGGGTGGTATGGCTAGCAAGTTGTCGTGGGTAACAGCCCATTGGCAGGTTGTCTAGAACCCAGTCATAGGCTATTTCTTTTTTGTTGCCTTTAGGTACATTTGAGATCAGGGAAGCCACCTAAAAAAAAAAAAAAAGGACAAGAAGAAAAGAAAATAAACCACACTTCACCGCACAAGTATGGCTGGCAAGTGATCGTGGGTAACAGCCCATTGGTCGGTTGTCCAGAGCCCAGCTCAATAATTGCACAAAAAAGACCAAAACACCTAAGGAAGAAGCGGGGAAGTAGTACAAGCCGGGGAGATATACACTGGAAAAGTCCTTGTGTTGACCCCAATTAAAACAAATGTAGGGAGAAAGCTACCAATCGAACAAATACACCTTCAGGCAAATTTGTTTCCTTCTCCGGTCACCTAGAGGCATAGAAACTCGAAGTCTGTCTCAATTACCGTTAAGTGAGTCTATCACAACATTCACATCAAGATGCTTAGCACTTAGGGTTTTGACCGAGTTTTGGGTGGGTTGGGGAGCCGTAAAAAGTTACCAACCCACACTGAATTCTGAAAAAAATTCTTAAAAAAAAAAAAATATATATATATATATATACGTATTTATAGTTATATATACATTAAAGCAAGGATTCGGGCGATTCGTATTTTGGCAGACACCCGGGTGCTGCTTAGTCTTTGTAGATTAAGATCTGCATATATTTCATCTTATTGACAAGTAACGAACTGCCTAAGCAATTACTTCTTGAATTCTGCAAGGAAATAAAGACTAGAATAAACCTTGCTAGGGACTAGCAAAGAGTAAGCATGGGGGTATGACAACACCACACAAGGGGGTAATAATTATGTTGAATATGGCCCATCTTTAGAATAAAAGACACAACATAAGTAGAATAGGAGCATTACATGCATCATGTACTAAGATTGCTTATAAACTGTATTAATAGCCATTTGTATAAGCATTTGTCAAAGCAGGCCTCAGATGAGCAATCAGACTGCATGGATGGATTCAGAACGACGAATGGAGTCCAACGGACTCAAGATCGACCAAATCCGACATCCGGAGCTCCTAAAATGGGCCCAAGAAGTTCTGACCGTTGATCTGGAGATCAACGGCCCAGATTGTGCCACGTCAGCCCCGCCCCCACCACACACACGCCTTCAGCCAGCCGAGATCCGCGCGCCCGCCCGCGGTCGCCGCGACAAAAGCGCGAGCGTGGCGCAACGGTTAGTGCACATGCCCGCATCCACGCGAAGCGCGTTCGAGCCGCACAGGGGGGGATTTGAAGGCAGGCGAAGGGCGCGGAGAAATTGGGCCGCCCGATCAGCAGCGGGCGGCCAGGATCTTGCCACGCGGCGCGACCGCAACGCATGAGCACCCACGCACGCGCGCATGCCTGGCGGAAACGCGCGCGCACACGTGCGCCCGAGGCGCGATCTCAGCGCCGGCGAGGAAGACTCTTAGCCGTCCGATCGAAGATCGGACGGCTCTCGTTCAGCGGCCACGGATCGTGCGAGGAGAAGGAACGGGGCGGGCGGCTGACCGGCGGTGAGAGGGCTTCACCGATGCTTTTGGAAGTGGTTTTAGCGACGCTCTGGATGTCTCTAAAGCCCCTTCTTCTTTTAGGAAGCCCTTAACTCTATTTAAACCCCCTCCAACCACCATTCAAGGCATTCACTCCCCCTTGCAACTACTCCACTCCTCTCTTAGCTAGCTTTAGGCACTCTTGTAATCGCCGAAGACAACGAGCCGCCGACGGAGCCTCCTCCACCGTCGTGGCTGCCTCGTCGCTCTCCACTCTCTCTCTCTCTCTCTCTCTTAAGCTTTTCATTACTTTTGTTGAAGCATGTATTTAATGTTGTAAGTTATGAACTACGAATGCATGTTTAATAAAGTTATTTTCCGTTCAATTGTCATTTTAATTTCTGTTCAAGTTGCATGATCAAAATCAAGAGCTTTCTAACCCTAAACTCTCACTCTCTATCTCTCTCTCTCGCTTTTCAAAAACCACATCTTTCGCAAGCAAAACTCCACCTTTTCCGCGACAACAAGTGATAAATAAAAATCCGATTTTCACGCCTCCTTGAGACCGACACTCGGGCTCACCTCCGTTTTCTTCTTTTAAAACCGACGTATCAAGTGCGACTATAACGACACCTCTTAACACACACGCACAAAGACACGTCATCGGTGGTGAGGAAGACAACCAGTAACAGCAAAATCAACCTGCAAAGGAAATACGACCTAGGGCCCAATTAAAGTGTTCAGAAGCTTCGCCGTGATACGACGGATGTGATGGTGGGTTTAATTTAGTGAGAGCGTGCATACGGTGGTTTGTTGGTGATGGTGAAGGTGGTGGATGGTGGGTTTGTTCTTCAAGGGTTTAGAGTGGCCAAAATGCCTAATAGAGTTGGGATTTCGTTCGTGGAGGTAAGACGAAGGTGGTGGTGGTGGTTGTGTGTTTTATGGTCGGTGGTGGCTGGATAAAGTTCACCAGAGCTTCGCCGACTATGGAGAAGATGAGGGCGGAATGGTGATAGGAGCAGGTCTAACCTAAGTTTATGGAGCCTAAAAGAAGCTAGGAAAGGAGAGGGAGAAGATGAGGAACTTATTGGAGGGAGGGGAAGCGAGACCACGCCCGATGTTGCCCGACCAAACGTGGGGAAGGAGTCGATGGTGAGGAAGAAGAGACCAGAGGCAACCTTGCTTTGGCCGGCAAGGTTCACGACGAAGGGAAAGGTTGGCAGTGTCAATTGGCAGTGAGCACACACAGAGGAGGAGGTTGGTGAGGACTCGTCGGAGCTTAAAAAATGGTGGCTGGAGGAGGAAGAAAAGGTGTAATTCTGGCTATTTGTTGGCTGGTTTTGACCGTTGATCCCCATGGAGCTAATATAGAGCTCCATTAGGATCTCAAATTGGAAGTTTAAGTGCATGGGAGTCAAATTTGGAAGCAAGGAGAACCCATGTTTCCTTTGAATTCGCGTGAGCTTCTTGCTTTGAATCAGGGTCCAAGATGCTGATTAAATGATTCTCCATAGTATGAACACCAATCCCACCAAATTTGGTGGGATTTAGTGATGATTTATTGTCGATTTGGGTCGATCAAAGTCGATTGCTGCTTGGGTTGACTCATCAATGCCAGTAGGGGCATATTTGTGAGAATGATGAGAATTTAGGGGCATGGATGTAAGGAAAATTGAAAGCTAGGGGTCTGAGTGTGAAAAATAGAGTTTTTAGGGCCCAAATGCAAACCAAGTCAAGATGGACTCTGATTGGGTGTAAATTTTGGTGTTAACTGTTTACAAGCTCCTACCATGTTTTAAAATTCATTTTGCATCGTAGTATAGCCGATAAAAGCACATTTACATTTAAATTTATATAACTCGAATTAAAAGAGAAATCCGAGGTCATCTTTAGGACCAAACTTAATACGTGAATACCACTATCTAATTATCTGCACATGATCTTGACGAATTTGCATAGAAGGATTGGCAAACAAACTTAAATCTTTCAATTGATTTTATGAATAAAGATTTGACATGAAACGAGTATTTAAAGCTAAATTAATCAAATGTCAAGGATATTAAACACCAAATAGTTATCACCATAATATTTGCGCAATATATAGCAAAAAAAATCACTTCAGAGATATTTCGTAAATCAATTTAAAGATGATTATAACTTAGTCCTTTGTTGTTGCAATTCAGTCCCTGATCTCTTTCAATGAGGTCTCTAAAAACTTCTTTTCTTCTCAATCAGCCCCCTGCCCTTCTTCTTTCTCCTCTTCCTCTTCTTCCTCCTTGCGTTCAACCCACCTGCAAGGGATGCATGGCCGGCTCCTTAAGCTTCACTGAAGGGAGGTCGGGCAGAGGTCTGATGGGCAGAGTTGCTAGCTGGAGATGTCGCACAGGTGCCTTGGAGCTCTCAAAAGCTCCTCATGAGGCTTAGTGAGTGCGAGAAGGTCGGTGGGCGGCAATGGAGGTTGGCGAATATGGTGCGGCCAGCGATGGGTGTTTGTCATGAGAGGCGTTGAAACTCCCAACCGAGGTGTCGAGGAGCTTCGACCGGACCCGCAGAAGGTGACGGTGGTGGTCAATTGGCGTGATAATGGCGTAGGAGGTCGGGCGGAGGGGACGAAGGCGACGGCAGGCGTGTGCCTTCGGCGAGCGATTAGAGGCATCGAACCCCTCAATAAGTTGAGGGTTTTGCTCCTCGTGGCGTGACGGAGGTCGTGGGGTGCTCGACGAAGTGGGAAGAGCAGTGTCAAGGCATGGCGTGCTCGTAGGATATCTGTCGACGGGGTTGTCGCGCGTGGAGAAGATGGAGAGGAGGAGGATGCAGTAGTTGAAACCTAATTCTAAGGTGCCTAACCTAATCTAGAAGAAGAAGGGGAGAAGAGGTTGTAGGTTCCCTACTCGGAGGGGGTGAGATCAGTGTGACGTAAAAAAATGCGGAAATAAAATATAAAGCAATCTCACAAAAAATCAATCGCACAAGTACACAAAGATTTTTAGGTGGAAACCCAAACCGGGTGAAAACCACCACCTAACCCTCTCGAGTTAGGATTTTCCGATCAACCTAGTTGATCAAATCCACTAAGCGAATCACTTTAAAACGAGGGTGATTCAACCTCAGTACAACCACGCTACAAGTACGAGGGTAGCGTTCCTCAACCCCTTCTCTCCACGAGAAGGATTTTGTCCCACGAAGGAGATGGGAATTCACAAAGCGAATACCCAACCAAAAGACAAAGATAAAATAAAACAAGTAATCCTATAGAGCCAACAAAGGAATTTAAACCTAGCTTCTATAGGAAATAGGAAACTCCCCTTTGCAAGGAGTGCGTCGAGTTGATGACGCGGTGCGTGTGCCACGCGATGGCGCAATGTCGCTCTCGTAGACAACGGCGGGAGAGCGGGTGCGCGAAGCTTGATGCTCTCAAGAGAATGGAGCTTGAGCTTAGAGAGCAAGATCTTTTCTGGACACAAAAGAGTGGAACTATGTTGCTTAGGTGTGTCTCTTGTTTCTCTTAGTGTGTATCTTGTGTATCTAGGTGTGTAAAGGCTCCCCTCTATTTATAGAGGCCTTAGGAAGGCTTTGGAAGGCTTGGAAATGCTTCCATAGCCGTTGGGTGCAAAGCCCAAGAGAATCAGGCCGAAATCAGGACAATGATTACATTTGACAGGGTAATCAGACGTCTAACTCTTGCATCAGACGTCTGGAAGGCCACTTTAAGACGTCTGATTTAAAGGTCAGACGTCTAATTCTATGCGGGTTTCCTCCTGACTTGAATCAGATCTAAATAGGGTTTTTGCGCAAGTCCATCAGACGACATATAGGACGTCTGGTACTATGTATGGATGTCTGGAAACCTACTTTTACTGTGGGAATGGATTTTCCAAACGTTGCAACGGCTAGAAAATCTCTGCGAAGAGATTTTGGGGCAGCCGAGGCAAAACGGTCATTTATCAGATGTCTGGAAAGGCCTAAGGACGTCTGATAAGGCTCTAACGGTCATAATCTGCAGTGTCTGCTAAGCTAGCCAACGGTCCACTATCTGGACGTCTGGCAAGTCCATCAGACGTCTACTAAGACGTCTGGACTAAGGTCTGGACGTCTGATTTCATCAGACAAAATACTAACTCCAGCCTAATAGATATCAGACGTCTGAAACAACAGTCAGACGTCTTAAAATACTTTATCAGACGTCTGATTTGGGAATTAGACGTCTGGAAGTGCTGTTTGAACCCTATATTGATTTTCTAAGTGTTCTACAAAAAACCTAAGTATCCTAGGGTTGTGCCGGTGTTCCTAGGACTACTGTTAGGGTACTTTGAGGCTCTTTAACATAATTTTCTAAGGAAAATAAGAGCAATAAAATAAAGACAAGAGATACAAGAAAGGATTAAAAAGAATCTATCATATTCTTCTTGTCTTCTATCTTCAATCTGTCGCTCCACGCGAACCTCCTCTGTTTTCCGTCAAGCTCCTCCAATCCGTCCTGGATGCGAGCTCGAACTCCGTCTAAACACGTCCACATTTGCAATTGACCTGAAATCTAGGACTCAAATTGCAAATGTTAAATAACACGTGTTTTGTTATCATCAAAATAAATGATCGTGGTGCTCTAGCACCAACAGAGGTCGGGGAGGTGGCTGGCGTGGCCACCGAACTTGGAGAAGAAGAAGAGGGCAACGAGGATGAGTTAGAGCAACAAAGAGGAAGAAGAGCCGCCTTCTTTGATGGGAAGCACAGCGACGAAGTGGCAAAGATAGTCGTGGCCTCCGTTGGCGGTGAAGTGTGACGACGAAGGAGGACGAAGAGCTCCACGACCGACGTTAATGGTGGCTTTCAAGGAAGAAGGAAGAAGCGATGAGGCGCACCAAAAACTCGACAAAACGAACCAACGTAAGGTGGGGGAAGTTTATAGCCTGTTACCTGCAAGGAAGAGGGCAGTAGGTGCACGAACAGCCTCGCCGGAGATGACGGCTGGAGGTTGCGGAGGTTGAAGGTGAGGTTGGTGCTAGTGGGGGCATTTTTGCAATAGAAATTCAAAAGTTAGGGGGTCCTTTGCAATGAAACCAAGTATTGAGGGCCAAATTGCAAAGTTCACCAAGATGATATCCAAATGAGCCCAAATTTTTATGGTAACCTAATTTGGATATGAGGAATTTAATGGTGACTTCAATTTTAGGTTTTGATGTCATTTGCATGCTCAATTTACGTTTAGACACAAATTATACCAAATACCCATCTATGATTCGATTTTAGGTCAAAACGAGTTTCGATTGTCAAATTGACTGTGCCAAATCCTATAAAATATTTTTAATTTATTTTTAGAAGGTTTAGATTACATTTATTTCCATCGAATATATTTTAATTGAAGTGGGGTTGAAATTATGATTTTTAATTAGAATTAAACATTCAATTTGAATGTAAATTCTGAATTACTCAATACCAACCCACTTTTAAGATAATTAAGCTCAATTGACCTTTGATTTAGCCATAGGTTCGCTCTCCAGCTATTTTGCATTCATAATTATTTGTGAAAATTTCATAATTAACCCCTTTTTATATTAATTCCTCTCTCTTCAGCCCTGATTGAGTTATATCCTTTTAATATGTTAATTAGGTGAATTTAACCTTAAAAATTAGGCAAATTAAGTTAGTTATAGAGGATGATAGCGATGCCATCATACCCCCATGCCTACCATTTACTAGTCCCTTAGCAAATTCTAGAGTTCAGCAAAGATTTTCAGCGTAAGGGCTTTTTTGTCATTCAGCTCAAAAATATTCATCCCTCTTCTTCTTCCAACTTTATTACTCTTTTATTTTTGGATTAAAAGAAAATCGGGACTTTGGTTGTGTTTTCTGAATAATGTAGGCATGGGATTTTGTTAAAGATAAGACGTTAAAATGAATCTTTTGGATCCTTAGGTTAACATAATCATGACCTACATATCAACTCAAGAACTCAATTAATCTACCCCTTTCTGATTCTTATAAGCCCTAAAATCCATTTTTGTAGTTAGAGCCTCCTTGACCTAAGAACTCATACCACGGCTTACGTGACCCTGAAAATCCAAGTGTCAGTGCATTGTGATTAGCCAACTTTATTTGCTTTGGAATGTCTTTAAAAGACTTATTTAATATGACAGAACGAATGCATTTTTTTGCTCCCTCATACCTAGACTCGGATCAGCCCTAATACAATTGTGTCGGGATCATCATTCCTGTCACCAGATCCTCGATAGGGGCTCTGGCGCCAACACTCATGAGAGCACTGTCCATGACACACGCCAAAAGCTCACAACCCCAAACAAAAAGCATTGTAAGGGGTGCTCCTAGCAGGCTCAAGCTCACGCCCAAATGCTTCAGGATAGCACCGTTTGAGACACCTAAGCTGCGAAATGTGCTCT
Source organism: Thalassia testudinum (assembly GCA_037157565.1). Lineage (NCBI taxonomy): Eukaryota > Viridiplantae > Streptophyta > Magnoliopsida > Alismatales > Hydrocharitaceae > Thalassia > Thalassia testudinum. Next base: position 37,685,549 of record JAZHRO010000067.1, read on the forward strand.
ATACGCTCTGTATAAAGATATGTGATTAAGATTTAGAGCGAACATCGAGGCGGTGACATATTTTCATCGTGTCATCAAAGGAAATTTTTCCTTCTCGACGGCGGGAACTCAAACCAATCAACTGCCTCGGACTTTCACCAAGACTAAAGTGTGGGAAATTATTTATATATATATATATATATATCCTTTTTTCTGCTTTTTTGAGATGGTTGGCTTTTGTGTGTGTATCGATTTTGACACTTGGTTTCCAAAAGTCATTCAAGTATTTGAACGAGAACTGAGCCAAGTACTACTCTGGTCGCTAAACGGATTTCAGAACTCAAAACCGTCAAGGGTCAAAAAGGAGTTCTTTGAGAGATAAACTGATCTAATCTAAATTTAAGACCTAAAAAGTCTAACAAAAGGATCCTCAGACTCAGTCCTAAGACTGTTAAAAGTGAAATTCCTTGTGTACCTTTTTAGAAATAATGTACAACCTTAGTCCCTTTTTCCTTAAAATCCTTCCCCCTTTTTTTTTACTAAAAGAATCTTTTTCTTTTGTGAAAACCTTTCAAACATGACATTCAGATAATTGCACTTTAATAACCCCCCTATGCTTAAGTTTTGTAATGCCCTCATTGTAAACATGATGGATTCACATTCAACTTAGTTCATAATTTTAGAATAGGTTTGAAAGGGTGGGCAGGTGGTCGAAAATGGTTGTTGCGAACAATTTCTAGCTCCAATGCGAACATTGTAGGTGGAATCGACTGTTCTTAAATTAGGAACTCTAAAGTATAGTAGGAATGATTTGCTCAAAGAAGATAAGAAAGGTCTTGGGTTTTTTAGATGACGGGTTGCCTCATGTTAAGTACTGAATTTAATGCCTTCAGCCGGCTGGAAGATGTCAAACGAAAAGGTAATCAAATTAGAAGAATTTTGTAAAACAAGCACCTTAATAATTAGCTCAATTGGTCCAACCAGGTTCTTGTTTAGATCAACTGCCTGATTGTGTAGGCCAAAGCCAATGAGTCTTGTGGGTTGGAAAATGTGGATCAAAAGATGTAAAGCCCACCAGGTGTAGTTCAGTTCAGAAAGATTTAAAAATAAAAAGTGATAATTTGGCTGCACAGGCTCGGCCAGCTCAGTGTAGGGGTCCTCAAAAGATAGTGGATTAGTGAAAAATATAGGAACCCTAATAATGGGATCAAAAATCATTTTTAGTTGGTTCTTAGTTTGATCAATGTCCCATTCATCATCAAATCGAGGAAAATCATTCCCCACCGGATCAAAATGAAGTGATTCTGGATACAAATGGGTTCTGGTGGAGTTATGCGGCAAGGATCAGTTGCTGAGAAGCTTAAGAAACCCTTCCTAAGATGTCTCCTGATCAAGTGGTGCAACTGCTTTGAATTCCCAATCAATGGCCTCAGAATCAGAGTCAAAGAACGGGTCAGATATTGAGGTCATAAATTGGGCTATAATCTTCTGGAAGCAAGGATTCTCCTGAATTAGAATAGGATTCAAAATCAGCATCATCATAGGAGAATCTAGAAGAATACTGGTGACAAGATTTTTCTGAACCTGAATCAGAATTATGATCACCTTTTCGTGAAAAATCAAAATCAACTGAGTTATGCACCTGAAATTGGTCTAACCTAGATTCTGATGCCAAGTTTATTGGAATTTCATCATTAGGTACATGCTTGGTTTCTGGAAATCTAGAGAAGATCCAATTAAATCCTGACTCTTCAGATTCCTCTGATTCTGTATCATAAATCGACTCTAATTCAAATAAATCATTTTGCTCGTCTAAGGAATCTGGAGAGATTTTGTCATCAAAAATTGGCTCATGAAAATCCTGATATTTCAATTCTAAGATTTCATTCCCTTCAAATTGAGCCTCATCATTATCCCAAATAGGTTTGGATCTAAATTCTAGGTCAAAAATAGGAATTGGGTCACTAGAATCGTCATTTAGCTCAATTGGGATATCAAAATTTCGCTCGAGGAAGACCTTACCAAGATAAGGTGCGAGAGTTACATCCTTGAGGAATTCAAAATCAAATTCATTACAAGTGTTTGGGCATGCTGCTCGAGTTAAATCAACCTCAAAATCACTGATTACTGGTTCAAAATCAAGAATACCTGTAATGGAATCCTATTTTCAATATCAGGTAATTCTTTATAATCATCATTTAATTCAAATCAGATTGGGGATTCAGCATAGAACCCATCTTCTTAGCACTCGAGATAGGAAAAATCTGGGTTATCCTTAAAATTATCCCAAGATTCATAATCAAGATCCTAGTGGGGGTCTGGATATTTTTTGTCAATCAATTTTTCGAGTTGATCCAACAAATCCCCCCATTGTTTAAAGAAAGCTTGGTACTTTTCCCATAATTCCAGATTGCATGATATTGCATTCCCTCAGCTCTATGTAGTTTTTTTATAGCTCTCAATTATTCCAAGAGGGTCTCCCGATTTGAACCACATGAAATTTGGGTTGCAATTATTTGGATGTGGTTCATAATTGGGTTCACAATACTTGGTTCACTGGCCTGATTTTCGCTAACAGGTTTTGAGGTTCTGAAAAATTCTTCATTACATCTGATAGCATCCTCAATCATTCCATCCTTCATACTCATACGGGGTTCAGGACCAGTGGCCATTTCCTTAATTTTTCAGGTTGATTCCCAGGTGATTGAATCAGGTCAAGTGGTGGATTAGAAAATGAAGGTTCGAGTTCAAGTTCAAATTGATCAAAAGAGAAATTGATTGGATCAGAAATACACACGACAATTAAGGCTTGACCTAGATTCAGATTAGACTCTAATGGAGGCCTTAAGGTAGGTCTTAAAGACCCCCTTCTGTGCGCGTACTACAGAAAAGATGAGAGGGACTGGAAATGAATAGGACCCAATCAAGGTACCGAAATTAATTGGATGACTATGGATGATTCTTTTTTATCAAAAATCCACCCACCCAAGAATTACTAGGGCATCAGAAAGGAAGAGTCCCGTGAAGACCCCTACACAGTAGAGCACCCCCACGGGTTATAGGGTTTCCCCCACTCAACCTTGCCACTGTTGTTCCAAGTAGACCAGATACGTGTGAATTAAGCCCTAAGTCTACCAATTTTAAGGCCTAATTGTGCATGTGCCTTTAATTATCACTTGATTTAGAATTTGATTCCAAATTGTGACCTAATTTTAGGTTGATTGATTCACAATGTGAACCAATTTCACCTGGCCTGTCCTATGATTAAAGGATGAAATCCAGGTTAACTCACCCGAACCACCCTTGATTTGGTTCGGAAATAGATTATTAAGCCTCAATTTTAGAGTTCAAGTGATTATAAAGCCTGTATTTTAGGGTTCACTTCTTAAATCAATTCAAACATGGCTTGGGGTAGCACACAATGCAGGTAATTATTTTCCTTTATAACTTCTGCGAATGTGTACTAACATGTCAAGACCCTAAAGTTGTAACCCTAATTTGGCTCTATAATGGAGACCAATTTGAAATTAACACATTGGACTCAATCAAGAAGGTGATAGTGCAAATGTGCTAAGCAATTTAAGTGTAAGTCCTTAATAGGCACAGAAATTTTAGGTAATATGTGTTCCAATCTACAATCAAATCTTACAATTAATTCTCGGAACATAACTTGCCATAATTGATAATTCTATAATAATAAGGCAAGGTAGAATCCTAAATTTTTTCTTTCTTCTCTTCTTTTTCTTCCTTCTTCTTTTCATCTATATTAAGAAAGAGGGGATTAAGAAGAAAGGAAGAAGATTACCTGTCCGTAAAGTGATTGTCCTCTTTAAGCTCCAAACTTAATTTTTCTCGCAAAAATCACAACCAAAATCAAATAGGTGCATCAAAAATCAGAAAACATAAATATTCTCAAGAATAATGATAATTGTGCGTTACTCCCCGGTAACAACACCAAAATGTTTACGAGCTCCTACCATGTTTTAAAATTCATTTTGCATCGTAGTATAGCCGATAAAAATGCATTTACATTTAAATTTATATAATTAGAATTAAAAGAGAAATCTGAGGTCATCTCTGAGAGCAAATTTAATACGTGAATACAACTATCTAATTATATGCACATGATCTTGACAAATTTGCATGAAAGGATTGGCAAACAAACTTAAATCTTTTAATTGATTTTATGAATAAAGATTTGACATGCAACGAGTATTTAAAGCTAAATTAATCAAGTGTCAAAGACATTAAACACCAAATAGTTATCACCATGATATTTCCACAATATATAGTGATGAGAGCCTCATCATGAGCCATAACTAGCTCATTTTGACCTAATAAAGAAGATAAAAGCTCCTACATAACCTAGAAGAAGGCTTAACTGAAGGAACAAGTGCTCTGAGAAGAAAACATGAAATAAAGGTTAAAACTGCAATTTTACCATTGCAGTACATAAACGGGATTTCTCAGAAGCAAAACATAGGTCAAATAGTCCAAAGTGGGTTGAATTAATCAGAAATGGGTTTATGTGCAATCTAAGAATTAAATGACACTTGGTAACCCTAAAACAGACCCGCTTAAATTAACAAGGTTCCAGTCAGAATAAAAATCAAGCAAACCCTCTAAAAATCATAGAAAAACATCCTCTGGGGTTTAGAACACTTAATTTGGCCTTTGGAACCTAGTTTGACCTAGATTAGGGTCTTAGCTCTTCAATTAACCTAATTTGGGTTTTTACGCAAAATGTCCAGTCAAAAGAGGTCAAACCTAAAATCCAACTTCACCATTGGATTCTTTAGGGCCAAATTAGGTTTGTACCAAAATTTGGACCTAAGGGGAGGTCATCTTGACCTACTTTGCAAGTTAGTACACCCAAATCACAAAGAGGTCCTTATCTTTTGAATATCCTTGCAGAGAGCCCCCTAGGTTCCTCGCCTTCTTTGCAAACCGGTCCTGCCGCCATTGCTAGGGCAGAACCGAGCTCCGACGAAGTTTCGAGAGAGATGGCTCTCTAATTCCTCAGAGATTCTCTCCCAGAAATGGAAGGGAGATTCTCTGAGGAATTCCCTTCCTTCTAAAGCCAATCAAATTCGCTGGCGTGAACCCAATCTCTCGTGCGAACGCACGAGAGATGTGGGTATCTTTCTTCCTTCCAACTCCGGCGAACCGGCTGACCTAATTGCGCGTCTTTCACGCTCTGATAGGAGCGGCCAGCACCTATAAAACACCCCTCGGACCCGGCCACTCATCTTAAGCTTGATTTTGACGGAGATCCCCTCCAAATTTCTTCTCTCCCATCTCCAGCCAAACGACCCACAAGCTCCGGCGACCGCTTTCCCTCCTTCTCGTCACTCTGCTGCCATACCAGCAGCAGAGTCCTCTCCGCCTCTTCCTCCCGCGGCGCGCTGTACCCTGCGCGCAAGCTCCTGACCTCATCTTCGTCGCCGCTTCCTCCCCCAGGGTCTTTCTTCCCCGACGACGGCAGTCACGAGCCGTCCTCTCCACTGCCTCCCTTCACTCCAGACAACCCCAGATACGTTCTCCATCCTCTCCTCTCTCTTTTCCCCCTGTTATCTCCCTTGATCGACCCTCGACAGACGCTAACCACCTCCATCGTCTTCGCCTCCGACCGCACTCCGGCGAGCCGCCCACACCACTCCAGCCCTCCACACGGCTCGCCAACCACCTCGAAAGCTCCGCCTCACCTCCAGGAACACACTCCACCCTCCCACTGCCACTCCAGCCCTCCACAACCACCCCCCGACCAACCCACCATCTCCGGCCACAGGTTGACCTAGGCACGCACGCCTAGGCCGACCTGCGGCCTGCTGCACTGCCCACCGCCTTCGCCGTGCCACGGCGAAGGTCTCTATCTATTCTGATTTGGCCGAGAGGCGCGTTTTGTGTACGACAGGATTCGAGCTGCTGCCGCCATGGACGACCTCTGATGAAGCTCCCGCGAAGCTCCAGGCACCCGGTCTTCCAGACTACAGGTGCTGCATACTAACGCAAGTGTCGCGAGGTGAACGAATCCAGCCGAGGAGCGCTAGCAGAGCCAGCAGCTGCGGGGCAATCGCACGACGAGGTTTCTGCAGGCGCGCGTGAAGGCGAGACCAGATAGTCCCACATCGTGGGATTGCAACCGGCAGGTACCGTATAAGTTGTTTTTACGCTTTATTCTTATCGCCTCAGTAAGCACAGGGGTGAGGTCCCTCACTGACCCCACCAGCCTCGTCCGCGGCCTGACCACGCGGACCTGGCGGATCCGACCCGACCTAGACCTACGCACTCCTCGCGCATCACACACCTGCAGGTGCGCCTGGTCCCGGGTACGATCCGACCCGATTGAGACTGTGGATCTGGTAGAGCGGTTAGAGTGAATTGCTTGAGAGAGAGACACGCGCGGGTAGAGGGAGAAGGGTTAGGTTTTGTTCCCTGTGCAGGCAGGCTGATTGCAGGAGAAGGACTTGGCCGCTGCAGAAGAAGGAGAAGCAAGACAAAGAAGAAGAAGAAGGCAACGAAAGAAGGAGAAGCAAGACAAAGAAGAAGAAGAAAGAAAGAAGTCTTCGCAGGAGAAGAAGGAAAGCAGAAAGGTTAGAAGTCTTCGCAGGAGAAGAAGAAGAAGGACAAGGGAAGATTGCAAAGAGATCCGAAAGGCAAAGCAGAAGAAGAAAAAGAGAAAGAAAGATCACATTTAAGACGTCTGATACATAAATCAGACGTCTAATTCTATTTTTTTTACATCTTTCTTAAAAACTCTTTGAATCAATTATATTTGCATTTAACAGTTGTATTCTTGGGTTTTACAAAGTACTGAGTTTGCTCCCTGTGTTCGACCTCGGATACTCTAGTTGTTCGAGTAATAAAATTATTTGTTTAAACGTTTTGTCGGTTCTACTGCAACGTAATACGCCTTTAAATCCGCACAGAAACATTGACAACATTTTGGCGCCGCTGCCGGGGAGCAACGGGCACTTGTAAAGCTTTTGAGTACAACTTTTCTATTTAATATCTGACTTAACTTCTCTTTTGTTGTGTTCAATCAGGGAAAGCAAAACAAAAAGGAAAGAATAGCAACTGCACAACAGACTGGAGCAGGTAATCTCCATAAGCCCTCCCCCTTAACCCTCTCACAATCTAAAAAACAAAAAAAAAGGGGAGAAGTCAACTTAGGGCTACCTGTCTTATATTTAGTAACTCATCAAGTTGCCTGATTTTCATTTCAACATATTTTTGTCTGTCATCCAACTAAGGCAACTAGGGCTAAAACTTTCTTGATTGAGCCCTAGGTGCTAAATTCTAAGGCAACTAAATTGAACCCATTAGAGCCAAGTTAGGATTGCAAAGCTAGGGTTTTTAGAGACACATCTTCTCTAAAACAAAGAAACAAACTTTCCAAAAAGAAGTGTGCCTAAACCGTGTTTGAAAATATTTATACAAGAGGAACCCTAAGCAAATCAGGCTGATAATCCATTTGAATCATAAAAGGAAGGACCTAAAAGCTCTCAAAGGAACAAAAGGTGAAGTTGATCCCTCGGGTCAACCAACCTTAATATTAGGTCACTTTTTGCACTCAAAATACTTAAAAGTTCAAGTGGAACATTAAGCACCTTGATCTTAAAATAAAAAAAAAGGTAGACTTAAGAGGTCAAGATCCCCATTCTGGTCTACCTGGAACCGCAGTGACAAGAGAGGTCGGGTGGGGGAAACCCTGTAACCCGTGGGGACGCTCTACCATGTAGGGGTCTTTGCGGGACTCTCCCTCTCTGGCTGCCCAGGTATTTCTCAGGTGGACGATCTTCTGATCCAGGGGTCCATCTGCCCCGAACCTCTATAGTCACCCAACAATTCTTGGGTGTCTTGATTGGGTCCAGCACCTTCTAATCTCATCACATCTTCCGGTGCATGTTTGGTAGGAGGTCCTTAAGACCACCTTTAAGACCTCCTCTAGAAATTCATTCTCGCCGAGGCCAAGCCTCGACGCCCTTGTTTGTGCAGCAACCCCACCACATAAATCTGTCATCTGATTCAGACCCTGATTCTCCTTCTTCTCCCATCATGGCACAACCCATTGAAGAGGAGAATAACCTTGAACACCAACTTCAACGCTTGAACGATCTCTTTCAGAACTTTGTAAACCCACCACAGCAACCTATGATGCGAGATCACTATAATCCCGCTGCGGTGGCAATTGAACCCCGAGTACGAATCCCAATTGGAGGACCCGATTCTGATCTAAAGCCCAATATGATTCATGCCATACCAAAGTTCCATGGGCTTAACTCTGAGGATCCATTCCAACACATTAAACAACTCAAGCATCTGGCCCAGACTTTCGGGTCAGATGTACAAAACCGGGATATCCTACTCATGAAAATGTTTTCGTTCTCCCTCTTGGACAAGGCCGCGCACTGGTATCAGACTCAGACCCGCCCGATCAACACTTGGGAGGAATTACAGTCCGAATTTTTGAAAAAATTCTTCCCTGTTGGCCGGACGAATGCCTTGCGCCACCAGATCACTCATTTCACTCAACAACAGGGAGAACCTCTTCACGAAGCTTGGGATCGATTCCTAGATCTCATGCGAAAATGTCCCCATCACGGAGTTCCTAAGTGGGAACAAGTCCAGTCTTTTTACCAGGGACTCCGTGAGGATATTCGTCTAATCGTCAATGCAACATGTGGAGGAAACATCATGGGCCAACACGAGGACACGGTGTGGGAGATTCTCGAAAATATGTGTGAGAACTCCATAAACAATGACTCCTTGGGCTTATTCGACAGGACGAATGCCCGCGCATCGACGAATCTAAGAGGGACACATGAGACGCAGGACCTGTCCACTTCTGTTGACCTGGAATTGATGGCCAGTCGGTTGGACAAGGTCTCTATCATAGAAAAGAAGGTGGACGAGCTAACTCGACATTTGCAGCAAGCCACCTCTGCACAAAACTCTTTTGCACGACCTCCTCTGGCAAGGGAAACAGTGCAAAACATCTATCACCAACCTGCCAAGGGGATGAGCCCCTATCCACCCCCGTCTACCTCCCAGACCGGAGTGACCTCCGATCCCGTCTACTCGAGTTAGGGGAACTCTGAACCCTCGTATTCTGACCTTCCTGAGGTTTCTCAGAACTGCGAGGACCTCAACGCCATCCAGAACGACCCATACTCCAATACCTACAACCCTGGATGGCGAAATCATCCTAACTTTCAGTGGGCGGGAAACTCTCAAAAACCACCATATCAACCCTGCCCACAAGCTCCTCGTCCATATCAGCCGCCTCAGCCTCGGCCCAATCCCACCTACCAATCTGGGCAAAATCAGGATCAACTGACTCTTATCCTTCAAACGCTGGCTGACATTCAAAAAACGAATGCGGCAATGCAACAACAGCACAAGGACGAGATCACAGAGGTTCGCAACCAACTGGCCCAGATGGCAAATTCTCGCCAACCTGGCACCCTTCCTTCGCAACCTCTGCCCAACCCAGAGGCGCATTATGAATCCAAATCCAGGCCACGCACATTTGATTTATCAGGCCCCTGCTACTCCATCACCAGACAGGATGGAGGCTTCTACATCTTATGCAGAATTTCAGCAGCAGCCACCTCTCCTACCTAACCCAAACCAAAGTCAGGCTGGATTAAACTCTGTAACAACACGTAGTGGTAAAACAACACAAGACCCACATTATCTGAACCACTCCAAGCCTGATAATCGCCAAGACCCTAGGGTAGTCATCCAAGATACTACTGTCCCAGATCAAGAACCTGGACCTATCCTAGAGGAACCAGCTAGGATCCCATTTCCTGAGGCCTTGACCAAAGGAAAAAGGACAACCAAACCTGTGGCTCCTGAGGAGGATCTGGTCAAGCTCTTTCAACAGGTCCAGATAAACATCCCGTTGATGGATGCAATCCGCCACATACCGGCTTACGCAAGATTCTTAAAAGACATATGTACACCTAAACGTAAGCCGCGAACCAAGGATGGGAATCCGATTGTACTGTCAGAGCAAGCCAGCTCTGTCATCCTGAGCAAACTCCCACCCAAGGCTAAAGACCCAGGAACCCCCTTGATTTCTTGTAAAATTGGTGAAACCCAACTTGATAGAGCCCTACTAGACCTAGGTGCCTCCATAAATTTAATACCTACATCCCTCCTTGACCACCTTGAAGAATCTGAACTTAAACCCACTGAGGTGACATTGCAGTTAGCTGATCGATCCATCAAGTCACCCAAAGGAATACTCGAGGATGTCATTGTTAGGGTACGAGATTTTTATTTCCCAGTGGACTTCATAGTACTGGACATGGATGCACCTAAGAACCCAAGGGACACACCAATCATATTAGGGAGACCCTTTCTGGCCACTGCTAGGGCCAATATAAACTGCGAAGAGGGCCAGATAGAATTAAAATTTGGGAATCAAAATCTGAAGATCGACATTTTCAAAGCCCAACAAGGGATTAATTGCGGGGTTATAGAGGAAATTTGTGATGTCAAAGCCGTGGTTGATGAACTGCACATAGAGGACAACCTGATTATTCCTGATCAACCACTAGAAAATCAAAAACCGCTAACAGAGGAGTGCGAACACAATCTAGACACACCTATGACTCCTTCCATTGCTCCCGATACAAACCCTGAACCACCCGCTGCTGCTGACAATCCTGTCATGGAACTCAAGCCCCTTCCTGAACATCTAAAATATGTCTTTTTGGATTCAAATCAAACGTTTCCTGTGATTATCAATTCTTGACTCACACCTGACCAGGAACTCCGTTTGATTTCTGTTCTCCAGCAACATCGTAGAGCCATTGGATGGACTCTAGATGATTTGACTGGTATAAGCCCTTCATACTGCACGCATCGAATCTATACAGAAGAAGGCTCACGACCTTCAAGAGAAATGCAAAGGCGACTAAACCCTAACCTACAGGAGGTCGTGAAAAAGGAGATCATTAAGTGGTTAGATGCAGGGATCATCTACCCGATCTCCGACAGTCGTTGGGTGAGTCCAACACAAGTGGTACCTAAGAAGGCAGGACTTACCATCATCACGACAGAAACCGGGGAAGTCATTCCTACCCGAATAGCTAATTCGTGGAGAGTCTGCATTGATTACAGAAGACTAAATTCCTCCACGAAGAAGGATCATTTCCCACTACCGTTTATTGATCAGATCCTCGAGAAACTAGCGGGAAATAGATTCTTCTGCTTTCTTGACGGGTACTCCGGTTACAATCAGGTGGCAATCCATCCAGAGGACCAAGAAAAGACCACATTCACCTGCCCCTTCGGGACATACGCGTTTCGAAGGATGCCGTTCGGTCTCTGCAATGCACCTGCAACTTTTCAGCGGTGCATGCTTGCCATATTCTCAGATATGGTAGGTGACTACCTGGAAGTCTTCATGGATGAATTTTCAGTTTTTGGACAATCATTTGACGATTGCCTCCAACACTTGGTCCATATACTCAGGCGGTGCATCGAGGTGAATTTGGTTCTTTCCTGGGAAAAGAGCCATTTCATGGTGCCTGAGGGAATTGTCCTGGGACATTTAATCTCAGAGAAAGGCATCCAAGTGGATCGAGCTAAGGTTAACCTGATTTCCAAGCTCCCTATGCCTAGCTCGATTAAGGACATCCGATCTTTTTTGGGGCACGTCGGTTTCTACCGTCGATTCATCCCTGATTTCTCCAAAATCGCGCGCCCCCTGACCAATCTGCTTTCCAAGGATGTGCCTTTCGGAATTTCCAAGGAATGCACTCAAGCATTTGAGATCTTACGTGACCGAGTCACCCAAGCCCCAATCCTACAGTCCCCTGATTGGTCTCAACCCTTTGAGATCATGTGCGATGCATCTGACTTCGCTGTAGGAGCGGTTTTGGGGCAGAAAATTGACGGGAAACCTGTGGTCATTTACTACGCCAGCAAAACACTGGATGAGGCTCAGCGTAACTATACGGTTACTGAGAAAGAGCTGCTGGCCGTAGTATTTGCCCTGTAAAAATTCAGATCATACCTTCTGGGTTCCCGTGTTATCATATACTCGGATCACACAGCTGTGAGGCATCTCCTAGCCAAGAAGGACGCGAAACCTCGATTAATCCGCTGGATCTTGCTGTTGCAAGAATTTGACATCGAGATTCGCGACAAGGCGGGAAAGCACAATGTGGTAGCTGATCATTTATCCCGCCTTCCTCCTGAAATTATTGATCCGTCCGGACCTATTACAGAACATTTTCCTGATGAGCACCTCCTGACTATCAGTACAAGTCTTCCATGGTTCGCCGATATTGTTAATTACCTGGCATCACATCAGATTCCACCCGATTGGTCGAAGGCCAAAAAGGACAAATTGCGTTCCGATGCCAAGTATTACCTATGGGAAGACCCGTATCTCTTCCGCATTGGTGCTGATCAGATAATCCGACGATGCGTCACGGAAGTGGAAATCAAAGACATACTCTCATTTTGCCATGACCAGGCATGCGGTGGACATTTTTCGGGACATAAAACCGCATCGAAAGTCCTCCAGTGTGGTTTCTACTGGCCCACAATTTTCAAAGATGCATACAATCACTGTAAGGCATGTTCCCGTTGCCAGACTCTAGGCAACATGAGCCATAGAGACATGATGCCTCTACAGCCGATCTTGGTATGCGAAATTTTTGATATTTGGGGGATTGATTTCATGGGACCCTTTCCTACCTCGGATGGCTTCGAATACATTTTACTCGCAGTTGATTATGTTTCCAAGTGGATAGAAGCCATTCCGACCCGAACCAACAATCATAAAGTCGTTATAAAATTCCTTCATCAAAACATTTTCTCAAGGTTCGGGATTCCGCGTGCTATAATTTCCGACGGAGGGACCCATTTTACAAACGCTCAGTTCAGGTCACTGATGATCAAATACGAGGTGTCACACCGAATCTCTACTCCTTACCACCCCCAAACTAATGGTCTAGCTGAGCTATCTAACCGAGAGATCAAGAAGATCCTTCAGGTTACTGTTTGACCTGATAGAAAAGATTGGTCTTCTCGGCTTCCGGAAGCATTGTGGGCCTATAGGACCGCCCACAAGACCCAATTAGGAATGTCTCCCTTCAGACTAGTGTACGGGAAGGCATGTCACCTCCCCGTCGAATTGGAGCATAAAGCCTATTGGGCAGTACGGACCTGTAATCTCGACCTTTCTAAGGCTGGAACCCACAGAAGATTTCAAATGAGCGAGATCGATGAATTACGCCACGACGCATATGAGAACTCGCGAATTTACAAAGAACGGGTTAAAGCTTTTCACGACAAACACATTTCTAGAAAGGTCTTTCATCCTGGTCAAAAAGTTTTACTCTTTGATGCTCGACTCAAACTATTCCCAGGAAAGCTAAGATCCAAGTGGGTCGGACCCTACCTAGTCCGCCAAATCTTCGGAAATGGAGCTATTGAAATCAGCCCACTCAGCCACGATTCTGAACCATTTGTCGTGAATGGGCAGAGACTCAAGCCGTTCATTGACATGACCGATATAGATTTGACTGAGTCATCCTTTACCCTCCTTTCCTCTTGAGCTCATTACGCCCAGCCGATGGCGTAAAACTCAGCGCTTAACGGGAGGCAACCCGTCATTCTTTGAAAAACCTGAAACCGTTTCTGACATCGCTATGCGGAACTCATATTGCACTTTAGGGTTCATCCATTAGAACAGACGATTTCTAACCTCAGGTATACCTACCCGAGATTAGAAATCGTTCGCAACAAGTCGCTTCGACCCATTCACTCACCACACACCTGTCCTAACACATGAACTAAGCTGAATTCGAACCCACCTAATTTACAATGGGGACATTGCAAATCTTAGGCATGGGGGGGTATGAAAGTGCAAAATGTCAGAAAATTCATATCAAGAAAGGGTTTCATTCATTAAAAAAAAAAAAAAAAAAGAGAGGACTTGATAGAGGGGAGGAACAATTCAGGGTCATACAAATGAGAGGAGGAAAAGAAAGAAAAATGACAAAAAGAGCAAAAATAAAGAAAGGAGCACAAAAGGAAAAGAAAAAGAAAAAGTCATTAGTAAAAGATTAAGGGGTTAACTGAAGTTCTAGACCGAGTCAAGAAAAAGAAAAGAAAAATGCTACAGAGATATAACAAGAGATTAGCGGGAACGCTGGTCTTAGGCCTCTTGGGCTAGATTTTTAGCTTAAAAATTCACGTATCCGTTAAAATCTGGACAATCCTCAAGAGGTTGAGGAAAATGCGAAGCTTAAGTATTAGGTCTAAGGCTTAGGAAGTATTCGGCCTCGTTAACTGACCTCCGGTTTGCGGGATTCGATAACCTAAGCACCCAAATTCACACACAGTCTGGTTCAGTGCGCATAAATATTCAAAACACGCAAGAGCGTTTAATATTCTGAAAAAGTCACCTAGATTAGGAGCGGCCAATCAACAAAAGTTGATTTGGACAAGTTCCCAGCGCGGAGAGGCGGGAAATTCCCCTCGAAGATGCGTAACAACATATCGTCTCCTCGGTGCTTGTCTCTTAGGATATTTAAATATCCTACTGGGGGCATGTAAGCACTCTGCTGGTTCAGATACCATGGGTGGCATTATCACGAAATGTCGATCGCCAGGGTCTGAATTCGGCCACGGAACGCCATGGGCGGGATTATCTCGAAATCTCGAAAGCCAGGGTTCCGAGGGTTGCCATGGGCGGGATTATCTCGAAATCTCGAAAGCCAGGGACCCTTGAGGATTGATGATGGGGACGAGGAATCCGATACAGACCGTGTTGAGAAGCTAATCCGAAGCTAGAAATAAAAAGAAAAGAGAGAGAAAAGCTCTCCAAACAAATAAATCCTCTATCTCTCTCTTACAAAAAAAAAAAAAAAAATGCACTGCAAACTGAGCGTAGGCTAAAAATGTCTCAAGCACGGGTGCTTTAACCGCAGAGTCCAACAAACCCTAGGATAGTTTTTGTGGGCCGTAGAAACCTTTGCGAAGGACTGAGGCTAAAGCAGAACAGGTCCAGATTTTGGTTGGTACTTGAGTACCTCTAGGCCTATTGTCGGCATTCCTACCTAATCACAAAAGAAGCACTTATCATAACTAAGGACACTTTGGGTCTAGAATGGAAGTTAAAACTTTGAAATTTTGCTAAGGGACTAGCAAAAGCTAGGCATGGGGGTATGATGAGAGCCTCATCATGAGCCATAACTAGCTCATTTTGACCTAATAAAGAAGATAAAAGCTCCTACATAACCTAGAAGAAGGCTTAACTGAAGGAACAAGTGCTCTGAGAAGAAAACATGAAATAAAGGTTAAAACTGCAATTTTACCATTGCAGTACATAAACGGGATTTCTCAGAAGCAAAACATAGGTCAAATAGTCCAAAGTGGGTTGAATTAATCAGAAATGGGTTTATGTGCAATCTAAGAATTAAATGACACTTGGTAACCCTAAAACAGACCCGCTTAAATTAACAAGGTTCCAGTCAGAATAAAAATCAAGCAAACCCTCTAAAAATCATAGAAAAACATCCTCTGGGGTTTAGAACACTTAATTTGGCCTTTGGAACCTAGTTTGACCTAGATTAGGGTCTTAGCTCTTCAATTAACCTAATTTGGGTTTTTACGCAAAATGTCCAGTCAAAAGAGGTCAAACCTAAAATCCAACTTCACCATTGGATTCTTTAGGGCCAAATTAGGTTTGTACCAAAATTTGGACCTAAGGGGAGGTCATCTTGACCTACTTTGCAAGTTAGTACACCCAAATCACAAAGAGGTCCCTATCTTTTGAATATCCTTGCAGAGAGCCCCCTAGGTTCCTCGCCTTCTTTGCAAACCGGTCCTGCCGCCATTGCTAGGGCATAACCGAGCTCCGACGAAGTTTCGAGAGAGATGGCTCTCTAATTCCTCAGAGATTCTCTCCCAGAAATGGAAGGGAGATTCTCTGAGGAATTCCCTTCCTTCTAAAGCCAATCAAATTCGCTGGCGTGAACCCAATCTCTCGTGCGAACGCACGAGAGATGTGGGTATCTTTCTTCCTTCCAACTCCGGCGAACCGGCTGACCTAATTGCGCGTCTTTCACGCTCTGATAGGAGCGGCCAGCACCTATAAAACACCCCTCGGACCCGGCCACTCATCTTAAGCTTGATTTTGACGGAGATCCCCTCCAAATTTCTTCTCTCCCATCTCCAGCCAAACGACCCACAAGCTCCGGCGACCGCTTTCCCTCCTTCTCGTCACTCTGCTGCCATACCAGCAGCAGAGTCCTCTCCGCCTCTTCCTCCCGCGGCGCGCTGTACCCTGCGCGCAAGCTCCTGACCTCATCTTCGTCGCCGCTTCCTCCCCCAGGGTCTTTCTTCCCCGACGACGGCAGTCACGAGCCGTCCTCTCCACTGCCTCCCTTCACTCCAGACAACCCCAGATACGTTCTCCATCCTCTCCTCTCTCTTTTCCCCCTGTTATCTCCCTTGATCGACCCTCGACAGACGCTAACCACCTCCATCGTCTTCGCCTCCGACCGCACTCCGGCGAGCCGCCCACACCACTCCAGCCCTCCACACGGCTCGCCAACCACCTCGAAAGCTCCGCCTCACCTCCAGGAACACACTCCACCCTCCCACTGCCACTCCAGCCCTCCACAACCACCCCCCGACCAACCCACCATCTCCGGCCACAGGTTGACCTAGGCACGCACGCCTAGGCCGACCTGCGGCCTGCTGCACTGCCCACCGCCTTCGCCGTGCCACGGCGAAGGTCTCTATCTATTCTGATTTGGCCGAGAGGCGCGTTTTGTGTACGACAGGATTCGAGCTGCTGCCGCCATGGACGACCTCTGATGAAGCTCCCGCGAAGCTCCAGGCACCCGGTCTTCCAGACTACAGGTGCTGCATACTAACGCAAGTGTCGCGAGGTGAACGAATCCAGCCGAGGAGCGCTAGCAGAGCCAGCAGCTGCGGGGCAATCGCACGACGAGGTTTCTGCAGGCGCGCGTGAAGGCGAGACCAGATAGTCCCACATCGTGGGATTGCAACCGGCAGGTACCGTATAAGTTGTTTTTACGCTTTATTCTTATCGCCTCAGTAAGCACAGGGGTGAGGTCCCTCACTGACCCCACCAGCCTCGTCCGCGGCCTGACCACGCGGACCTGGCGGATCCGACCCGACCTAGACCTACGCACTCCTCGCGCATCACACACCTGCAGGTGCGCCTGGTCCCGGGTACGATCCGACCCGATTGAGACTGTGGCTCTGGTAGAGCGGTTAGAGTGAATTGCTTGAGAGAGAGACATGCGCGGGTAGAGGGAGAAGGGTTAGGTTTTGTTCCCTGTGCAGGCAGGCTGATTGCAGGAGAAGGACTTGGCCGCTGCAGAAGAAGGAGAAGCAAGACAAAGAAGAAGAAGAAGGCAACGAAAGAAGGAGAAGCAAGACAAAGAAGAAGAAGAAAGAAAGAAGTCTTCGCAGGAGAAGAAGGAAAGCAGAAAGGTTAGAAGTCTTCGCAGGAGAAGAAGAAGAAGGACAAGGGAAGATTGCAAAGAGATCCGAAAGGCAAAGCAGAAGAAGAAAAAGAGAAAGAAAGATCACATTTAAGACGTCTGATACATAAATCAGACGTCTAATTCTATTTTTTTTACATCTTTCTTAAAAACTCTTTGAATCAATTATATTTGCATTTAACAGTTGTATTCTTGGGTTTTACAAAGTACTGAGTTTGCTCCCTGTGTTCGACCTCGGATACTCTAGTTGTTCGAGTAATAAAATTATTTGTTTAAACGTTTTGTCGGTTCTACTGCAACGTAATACGCCTTTAAATCCGCACAGAAACGTTGACAACATATAGCAATAAAAATCACTTTAGAGACAATTCGTAAATTGATGAGAGCCTCATCATGAGCCATAACTAGCTCATTTTGACCCAATAAAGAAGATAAAAGCTCCTACATAACCTAGAAGAAGGCCTAACTGAAGGAACAAGTGCCCTGAGAAGAAAACATGAAATAAAGGTTAAAACTGTAATTTTACCATTGCAGTACGTAAACAGGATTTCTCAGAGGCAAAACAAAGGTCAAATGGTATAAATGAGATAAAAAGTGGGTTGAGTCAATCAGAAATGGGTTCATGTGCAATCTAAGAACTAAATGACACTCGGTAACCCTAAAACAGACCCTCTTAAATTAACAAGGTTCCGGTCAGAACAAAAAGCAAGTAAACCCTCTATAAATCATGGAAAAACATACTCTAGGGTTTAGAACACTTAATTTGGCCTTTAGAACCTAGTTTGACCTAGATTAGGGTCCTAGCTCTTCAATTAACCTAATTTGGGTTTTTACGCAAAATGTCCAGTCAAAAGAGGTCAAACCTGAAATCTAACTTTGCCATTGGATTCCTTAGGTCCAAATTAGATTTGTACCAAAATTTGGACCTAAGGAGGGGTCATCTTGACCTACTTTGCAATTTAGTACACCCAAATCACAAATTGGTCCCTATCTTTTGAATACCGTTGCAGAGAACCCCCTAGGTTCTTCGCCTCCTTTGCAAACCGGTCCTGCCGCCATTGCTAGGGCAGAACCGAGCTCCGGCGAGGTTCGGAGAGGGATTGCTCTCTAATCCCTCAGAGATTCCCTCCCAGAAATGGAAGGAGGATTCTCTGAGGAATTCCCTTCCTTATAAAGTCAATTACAATTGCTGGTGTGAACCCAATCTCTCGTGCGAACGCACGAGAGATTTGGGTATCCTAACTCCTTTCCATCTCCGGCGACCAACTTCAGGCAATTACGTGACCTTCACGCCCTGCACACCCAATCCAGCGCCTATATAAGAACCCACAACTCCGGCCGAACAGGCTAAGCTTGATTTTGACGGAGATCCCTTCCAAATTCCTCCCTCTCCCATCTCCGGCCAAACGACCCACAAGCTCCGGCGACCTCCTTCCCTCCTTCTCGTCGCTCTGCTGCCATACCAGCAGCAGAGTCCTCTCCGCCGCTATCTCCCGCGTCGCGCTATACCCCGCGCACGCACTTCTGACCTCGTCTTCGTCGCCGCTTCCTCCGCCAGGGTCTTTCTTCCCCGACGACGGCAGTTACGAGCCGTCTTCATCTTCCTCGCCTCCGACCGCACTCCGGCGAGCCGCCCACACCACTCCGCCACTCCACACGGCTCGCCAATCACCTCGTGAGCTCCGCCTCACCACCAGGAACTCGCTCCACCCCACAACTGCCACTCCAGACCTCCATAACTACCCCCCGAACAACCCACCATCTCCGGCCACAGGTTGACCTAGGCGCGCACGCCTAGGCCGACCGACAACCTGCAGCATCACCCACCGCCTTCGCCGTGCTGCGGCGAAGGTTTCCAGCTATTCTGATTGGGCCAATAGGCCGTTCTGTGGAATCTCAGGTGAACGCCCCGGCCGCCATTAACAGCCGAAGCAGCAGGAAGCTTGGAGCAGCAGCAGGCGTCAGGCTTCCCAGGTGGCAGGTGCAGCTGGCTCTCGCAAGTGTCACGAAGTGACTGAGTTCAGCAGGGAGCACCAGCAGGGCCTTCAGCGTGGGCAATTGCACACGAGAGTCTGCGGGCGCGCGCAAAGGAAGGGCGGAACGTTTAGTCCCACATCGTGGAATCTCAAGGCACAGGTATGGTATAAAGAGTTTTTGTGATATAGCTTTACTGCCTCGAAAGCACAGGGGTGAGGTCCCTCACTGACCCCACCCGCCTCGTCCGCGGCCTGACCACGCGGACTTGGCGGATCCGACCCGACCTAGACCTACGCACTCCTCGCGCATCACACCACCTTCAGGTGCACCTGGTCCCGGGTACGATCCGACCCGATTAATGCTTGTGGCTCTGGGAGAGCGGCTCTGAGTGAATTGCTTGAGAGAGAGAGACGTGCGGGTAGCGGGAGAAGGGTTAGGTTTTGCTCCTGTTCGCAGGAGAAGGACTTGGCCGCTGCAGAAGAAGGAAAAGCAAGCCAAAGAAGAAGACAGAAGAAGAAGAAAGAAGCCTTCGCAGGAGAAGGAAAACAGAAAGATTAGAAGTCTTCGCAGAGAAGAAGAAGAAGGACAAGGGAAGATTGCAAAGAGATCGGAACGGCAAAGCAGAAGGAAAGATACAGAAGCAGAAAGGAGAAGAAGGAAGAAAGGAAGAAAGATCACATTTAAGACGTCTGATACATAAATCAGACGTCTAATTCTACTTTTTCTAAAACTCTTTGAATCAATTATATTTGCATGTAACAGCTGTATTCTTGGGTTTTCCAAAGTACTGAGATTGCTCCCTGTGTTCGACCTCGGATACTCCGATTTTCAAGTAATAAAAATCTTTATTTGTTTTGAACGCTTTCGCGGCTATACTACAACACGATATTATCTTTTAACAAACCGCACAAAAGCGTGACGAACATTTTGGCGCCGTTGCCGGGGAGCAACGGGCACTTTTAAAACTTTTGAGTACAACTTTTCTATCTAATATCCGACTTGACTTCTCTCTTTTGCTGTGTTCATTCAGGGAAAGCAAAACAAAAAGGAAAGAATAGCAACTGCACAACAGACTCTCCAAGGAACAGGTAATCTCCATAAGTCCTCTCTCTTAACCCTCTCACAATCTAAAAAAAAGGAGGGAAATCAACTTAGGGCTACCTGTCTCATATTTAGTAACTCATCAAGTTGCCTGATTTTCATTTCAACATATTTTTATCTGTTCATCCAACTAAGGCAACTAGGGCTAAAACTTTCTTGATTGAGCCCTAGGTGCTAATTTCTACGGCAACTAAATTGGACCCACTAGAGCCAAGTTAGGGATTGCAAAGCTAGGGTTTTTAGAGACACATCTTCTCTAAAACAAAGAAACAAACTTTCCAAAAAGAGGTGTGCCTAAACCGTGTTTGAAAAGATTTATACAAGAGGAACCCTAAGCAAATCAGGCTGATAATCCGTTTGAACCATAAAAGGAAGGACCTAAAAGCTCTCAAAGGAACAAGAGGTGAAGTTGATCCCTCGGGTCAACCAACCTTAATATTAGGTCACTTTTGCACTCAAAATACTTAAAAGTTCAAGTGGAACATTAAGCACCTTGATCTTAAAATAAAAAAAAGGTAGACTTAAGAGGTCAAGATCCCCATTCTGGTTTACCTGGAACCGCAGTGACAAGAGAGGTCGGGTGGGGGAAACCCTGTAACCCGTGGGGACGCTCTACCGTGTAGGGGTCTTTGCGGGACTCTCCCTCTCTGGCTGCCCAGGTATTTCTCAGGTGGACGATCTTCTGATCCAGGGGTCCATCTGCCCCGAACCTCTATAGTCACTCAACAATTCTTGGGTGTCTTGATTGGGTCCAGCACCTTCTAATCTCATCACATCTTTCGGTGCATGTTCGGTAGGAGGTCCTTAAGACCACCTTTAAGACCTCCCTTAGAAATTCATTCTCGTCGAGGCCAAGCCTCGACGCCCTTGTTTGTGCAGCAACCCTGCCACATAAATCTTTCATCTGACTCAGACCCTGATTCCCCTTCTTCTCCCATCATGGCACAACCCATTGAAGAGGAGAATAACCTTGAACACCAACTTCAACGCTTGAACGATCTCTTTGAGAACTTTGTAAACCCACCGCAGCGACCTATGATGCGAGATCACTATAATCCTGTTGCGGTGGCAATCGAACCCCGAGTACGAATCCCAATTGGAGGACCCGATTCTGATCTGAAGCCCAATATGATTCATGCCATACCGAAGTTCCATGGGCTTAACTCGGAGGATCCATTCCAACACATTAAACAACTCAAGCATTTGGCCCAGACCTTCGGGTCAGATGTACAAAATCGGGATATCCTACTCATGAAAATGTTTTCGTTCTCCCTCTTGGACAAGGCTGCACACTGGTATCAGACTCAGACCCGCCCGATCAACACTTGGGAGGAATTACAGTCCGAATTTTTAAAAAAATTCTTCCCTGTTGGCCGGACAAATGCCTTGCGCCACCAGATCACTCATTTCACTCAACAACCGGGAGAACCTCTTCATGAAGCTTGGGATCGATTCCTAGATCTCATGCGAAAGTGCCCCCATCACGGAGTTCCTAAGTGGGAACAAGTCCAGTCTTTTTACCAGGGACTCCGTGAGGATATTCGTCTATTCGTCAATGCAACATGTGGAGGAAACATCATGGGCCAACACGAGGACACGGTATGGGAGATTCTCGAAAACATGTGCGAGAACTCCATAAACAATGACTCCTTGGGCTTATTCGACAGGACGAATGCCCGCGCATCGACGAATCTAAGAGGGACACATGAGACGCAGGACCTGTCCACTTCTGTCGACCAGGAACTGATGACCAGTCGGTTGGACAAGGTCTCTATCATAGAAAAGAAGGTGGACGAGCTAACTCGACATTTGCAGCAAGCCACCTCTGCACAAAATTCTTTTACACGACCTCCTCTGGCAAGGGAAACAGTGCAAAACATCTATCACCAACCTGCCAAGGGGATGGACCCATATCCACCTCCGTCTACCACTCGGACCGGAGTGACCTCTGATCCCTTCTATTCGAGTTGGGGGAACTCTGAACCCTCGTATTCTGACTTTCCTGAGGTTCCTCAGAACTGCGAGGACCTCAACGCCATCCAGAATGACCCATACTCCAATACCTACAACCCTGGATGGCGAAATCATCCTAACTTTCAGTGGGCAGGAAATTCTCAAAAACCACCATATCAACTCCGCCCACAAGCTCCTCGTCCATATCAGCCGCCTCAGCCTCGGCCCAATCCCACCTACCAATCCAGGCAAAATCAGGATCAACTGACTCTTATCCTTCAAACACTGGCTGACATTCAAAAGACGAATGCAGCAATGCAAAAACAGCACAAGGACGAGATCATAGAGGTTCGCAACCAACTAGCCCAGATGGCAAATTCCCGCCAACCTGGCACCCTTCCTTCGCAACCTCTGCCCAACCCAAATAACGTGCCGACCCAGAGGCGCGTTATGAATCCAAATCCAGGCCACGCACATTTGATTTATCAGGCCCCTGCTACTCCATCACCAGACGGGATGGAGGCGTCAACATCTTATGCAGGATTGCAGCAGCAGCCACCCCTCCTACCTAACCCAAACCAAAGTCAGGCCGGATTAAACTCTGTAACAACACGCAGTGGTAAAACAACACAAGACCCACACTATCCGAACCACTCCAAGCCTGATAATCGCCAAGACCCTAGGGTAGTCATCCAAGATACTACTGTCCTAGATCAAGAACCTGGACCTATCCTAGAGGAACCAGCTAGGATCCCATTTCCTGAGGCCTTGACCAAAGGAAAAAGGACAACCAAACCGGTGGCTCCTGAGGAGGATCTGGTCAAGCTCTTTGAACAGGTCCAGATAAACATCCCGTTGATGGATGCAATCCGCCACATACCGACTTACGCAAGGTTCTTGAAAGACATATGTACACCTAAACGTAAGCCGCGAACCAAGGATGGGAACCCAATCGTACTATCAGAGCAAGCCAGCTCTGTCATCTTGAGCAAACTCCCACCTAAGGCTAAAGACCTAGGAACTCCCTTGATTTCTTGTAAAATTGGTGAAACCCAACTTGATAGAGCCCTACTAGACCTAGGTGCCTCCATAAATTTAATACCTACATCCCTCCTTGACCACCTTGAAGAATCTGAACTTAAACCCACTGAGGTGACATTGCAGTTAGCCGATCGATCCATCAAGTCACCCAAAGGAATACTCGAGGATGTCATTGTTAGGGTACGAGATTTTTATTTCCCAGTGGACTTCATAGTACTGGACATGGATGCACCTAAGAACCCAAGGGACACCCCAATCATATTAGGGAGACCTTTTTTGGCCACTGCTAGGGCCAATATAAACTGCGAAGAGGGCCAGATAGAATTAAAATTTGGGAATCAAAATCTAAAGATAGACATTTTCAAGGCCCATCAAGGGATTAATTGCGGGGTGATAGAGGAAATTTGTGATGTCGAAGCCGTGGTTGATGAACTGCATATAGAGGACAACCTGATTATTCCTGATCAACCACTAGAGGAGCAAAAACCGCTAACAGAGGAGTGCGGACATGATCTAGACACACCTATGACTCCTACCATTGCTCCCGATACAAACCCCGAACCACCCGCTACTGCTGACAATCCTGTCACGGAACTCAAGCCCCTTCCTGAACATCTAAAATACGTCTTTTTGGATTCAAATCAGACGTTTCCTGTGATTATCAATTCTCGACTCACACCTGACCAGGAACTCCGTTTGATTTATGTTCTCCAACAACATCGTAGAGCCATTGGATGGACTCTAGATGATTTAACTGGTATAAGCCCTTCATACTGCACACATCGAATCTACACGGAAGAAGGCTCACGACCTTCAAGAGAAATGCAAAGGCGCCTAAACCCTAACCTACAGGAGGTCGTGAAAAAGGAGATCATTAAGTGGTTAGATGCAGGGATCATCTACCCGATCTCCGACAGTCGTTGGGTGAGTCCAACACAAGTGGTACCTAAGAAGGCAGGACTTACCATCATCACGACTGAAATCGGGGAAGTCATTCCTACCCGAATAGCTAATTCGTGGAGAGTCTGCATTGATTACAGAAGACTAAATTCCTCCACGAAGAAGGATCATTTCCCACTACCATTTATTGATCAGATCCTCGAGAAACTAGCGGGAAATAAATTCTTCTGCTTTCTTGACGGGTACTCCGGTTACAATCAGGTGGCAATCCATCCAGAGGACCAAGAAAAGACCACATTCACCTGCCCCTTCGGGACGTACGCGTTCCGAAGGATGCCGTTCGGTTTCTGCAATGCACCTGCAACTTTCCAGCGGTGCATGCTTGCCATATTCTCAGATATGGTAGGTGATTATCTGGAAGTCTTCATGGATGACTTTTCAGTTTTTGGACAATCATTTGACGATTGCCTCCAACACTTGGTCCATATACTCAGGCGGTGCATCGAGGTGAATTTGGTTCTTTCCTGGGAAAAGAGCCATTTCATGGTGCCTGAGGGAATTGTCCTGGGACATTTAATCTCAGAGAAAGGCATCCAAGTGGATCGAGCTAAGGTTAACCTGATTTCCAAGCTCCCTATGCCTAGCTCGATTAAGGACATCCGATCTTTTTTGGGGCACGTCGGTTTCTACCGTCGATTCATCCCTGATTTCTCCAAAATCGCGCGCCCCCTGACCAATCTGCTTTCCAAGGATGTGCCTTTCGGAATTTCCAAGGAATGCACTCAAGCATTTGAGATCTTACGTGACCGAGTCACCCAAGCCCCAATCCTACAGTCCCCTGATTGGTCTCAACCCTTTGAGATCATGTGCGATGCATCTGACTTCGCTGTAGGAGCGGTTTTGGGGCAGAAAATTGACGGGAAACCTGTGGTCATTTACTACGCCAGCAAAACACTGGATGAGGCTCAGCGTAACTATACGGTTACTGAGAAAGAGCTGCTGGCCGTAGTATTTGCCCTGGAAAAATTCAGATCATACCTTCTGGGTTCCCGTGTTATCATATACTCGGATCACACAGCTGTGAGGCATCTCCTAGCCAAGAAGGACGTGAAACCTCGATTAATCCGCTGGATCTTGCTGTTGCAAGAATTTGACATCGAGATTCGCGACAAGGCGGGAAAGCACAATGTGGTAGCTGATCAGTTGTCCCGCCTTCCTCCTGAAATTATTGATCCGTCCGGACCTATTACAGAACATTTTCCTGATGAGCACCTCCTGACTATCAGTACAAGTCTTCCATGGTTCGCCGATATTGTTAATTACCTGGCATCACATCAGATTCCACCCGATTGGTCGAAGGCCAAAAAGGACAAATTGCGTTCCGATGCCAAGTATTACCTATGGGAAGACCCGTATCTCTTCCGCATTGGTGCTGATCAGATAATCCGACGGTGCGTCACGGAAGTGGAAATCAAAGACATACTCTCATTCTGCCATGACCAGGCATGCGGTGGACATTTTTCTGGACATAAAACCGCATCGAAAGTCCTCCAGTGTGGCTTCTACTGGCCCACAATTTTCAAGGATGCATACGAACACTGTAAGGCATGTTCCCGTTGCCAGACTCTGGGCAACATGAGCTATAGAGACATGATGCCTCTACAGCCGATCTTGGTATGCAAAATTTTCGATATTTGGGGGATTGATTTCATGGGACCCTTTCCGAACTCGGATGGCTTCGAATACATCTTACTCGCAGTTGACTATGTGTCCAAGTGGATAGAAGCCATTCCGACCCGAACCAACAATCATAAAGTCGTTATAAAATTCCTCCATCAAAACATTTTCTCAAGGTTCGAGATTCCGCGTGCTATAATTTCCGACGGAGGGACCCATTTTACGAACGCTCAGTTCAGGTCACTGATGACCAAATACGGGGTGTCACACCGAATCTCTACTCCTTACCACCCCCAAACTAATGGTCTAGCTGAGCTATCTAACCGAGAGATCAAGAAGATCCTTCAGGTTACTGTTCGACCTGATAGAAAAGATTGGTCTTCTCGGCTTCCGGAAGCATTGTGGGCCTATAGGACCGCCCACAAGACCCAATTAGGAATGTCTCCCTTCAGACTAGTGTACGGGAAGGCATGTCACCTCCCCGTCGAATTGGAGCATAAAGCCTATTGGGCAGTACGGACCTGCAATCTTGACCTTTCTAAGGCTGGAACCCACAGAAGATTTCAAATGAGCGAGATTGATGAATTACGCCACGACGCGTATGAGAACTCGCGAATTTACAAAGAACGGGTTAAAGCTTTTCACGACAAACACATTTCTAGAAAGGTCTTTCAACCTGGTCAAAAAGTTTTACTCTTTGATGCTCGACTCAAACTATTCCCAGGAAAGCTAAGATCCAAGTGGGTCGGACCCTACCTAGTCCGCCAAATCTTCGAAAATGGAGCTATTGAAATCAGCCCACTCAGCCACGATTCTGAACCCTTTGTCGTGAACGGGCAGAGACTCAAGCCATTCATTGACATGACCGATATAGATTTGACTGAGTCATCCTTTACCCTCCATTCCTCTTGAGCTCATTGCGCCCAGCCGATGGCATAAAACTCAGCGCTTAACGGGAGGCAACCCGTCATTCTTTGAAAACCTGAAACCGTTTCTGACATCTCTATGCGGAACTCATATTGCACTTTAGGGTTCATCCATTAGAACAACCGACTTCACCTCAGGTATACCTACCCGAGATTAGAAATCGTTCGCAACAAGTCGCTTCGACCCATTCACTCACCACACACCTATCCTAATACATGAACTAAGCTGAATTCGAACCCACCTAATTTACAATGGGGACATTGCAAATCTTAGGCATGGGGGGGTATGAAAGTGCAAAATGTCAGAAAATTCATATCAAGAAAGGGTTTCACATAAAAAAAAAAAAAGACTTGATAGAGGGGAGGAACAATTCAGGGTCATACAAATGAGAGGAGGAAAAGAAGAAAAAAATGACAAAAAGGAGCACAAAATGAAAAGAAATAGTCATTAGTAAAAGATTAAGGGGTTAACTGAAGTTCTAGACCGAATCAAGAAAAAGAAAAGAAAAGTGCCACGGAGATATAACAAGAGATTAGCGGGAATGCTGGTCTTAGGCTTTTTGGGCTAGTACCTTTAGCTTAAAAATTCACGTATCCATTAAAATCTGGATAATCCTCAAGAGGTTGAGGAAAATGCGAAGCTTGAGTATTAGGTCTAAGGCTTAGGAAGTATTCGGCCTCGTTAACTGACCTCCGGTTTGCGGGATTCGGTAACCTAAGCACCCAAATTCACACACAGTCTGGTTCAGTGCGCATAAACATCCAAATCACGCGAAAAGCGTTTAATGTTCTGAAAAAGTCACCTAGATTAGGAGCGGTCAATCAACACAAGTTGATTTGGACGAGTTCCCAGCGCGGAGAGGCGGGAAATTCCCCTCAAAGATGCGTAACAACATATCATCTCCTCGGTGCTTGTCTCTTAGGATATTTAAATATCCTACTGGGGGCATGTAAGCACTCTGCTGGTTCAGATACCATGGGTGGCATTATCATGAAATGTCAATCGCCAGGGTCTGAATTCGGCCACGGAACGCCATGGGCGGGATTATCTCGAAATCTCGAAAGCCAATGACCCTTGAGGATTGATGATGGGGACGAGGAATCCGATACAGACCGTGTTGAGAAGCTAATCCGAAGCTAGAAATAAAAAGAAAAGAGAGAGAAAAGCTCTCCAAACAAATAAATCCTCTATCTCTCTCTTACAAAAAACACACTGCAAACTGAGCTTAGGCTAAAATTATCTCAAGCACGGGTGCTTTAACCGCGGAGTCCAACAAACCTTAGGTTAGTTTCTGTGGGCCGTAGAAACCTTTGCAGAAGACTGAGGCTAAAGCGGAACAGGTCCGGATTTTGGTTGGTACTTGAGTACCTCTAGGCCTATTGTCGGCATTCCCACCTAATCACAAAAGAAAAGGAGAAGCACTTATCATTGTTGACAGACACTCAGGGTCTAGAATGGAAGTTAAAACTTTGAAATTTCGCTAAGGGACTAGCAAAAGCTAGGCATGGGGGTATGATGAGAGCCTCATCATGAGCCATAACTAGCTCATTTTGACCCAATAAAGAAGATAAAAGCTCCTACATAACCTAGAAGAAGGCCTAACTGAAGGAACAAGTGCCCTGAGAAGAAAACATGAAATAAAGGTTAAAACTGCAATTTTACCATTGCAGTACGTAAACAGGATTTCTCAGAGGCAAAACATAGGTCAAATGGTATAAATGAGATAAAAAGTGGGTTGAGTCAATCAGAAATGGGTTCATGTGCAATCTAAGAACTAAATGACACTCGGTAACCCTAAAACAGACCCTCTTAAATTAACAAGGTTCCGGTCAGAACAAAAAGCAAGTAAACCCTCTATAAATCATGTAAAAACATACTCTAGGGTTTAGAACACTTAATTTGGCCTTTGGAACCTAGTTTGACCTAGATTAGGGTCCTAGCTCTTCAATTAACCTAATTTGGGTTTTTACGCAAAATGTCCAGTCAAACGAGGTCAAACCTGAAATCTAACTTCGCCATTGGATTCCTTAGGTCCAAATTAGGTTTGTACCAAAATTTGGACCTAAGGAGAGGTCATCTTGACCTACTTTACAATTTAGTACACCCAAATCACAAATTGGTCCCTATCTTTTGAATACCGTTGCAGAGAACCCCCTAGGTTCTTCGCCTCCTTTGCAAACCGGTCCTGCCGCCATTGCTAGGGCAGAACCGAGCTCCGGCGAGGTTCGGAGAGGGATTGCTCTCTAATCCCTCAGAGATTCCCTCCCAGAAATGGAAGGAGGATTCTATGAGGAATTCCCTTCCTTATAAAGTCAATTACAATTGCTGGTGTGAACCCAATCTCTCGTGCGAACGCACGAGAGATTTGGGTATCCTAACTCCTTTCCATCTCCGGTGACCAACTTCAGGCAATTACGTGCCCTTCACGCCCTGCACACCCAGTCCAGCGCCTATATAAGAACCCACAACTCCTGCCGAACAGGCTAAGCTTGATTTTGACGGAGATCCCTTCCAAATTCCTCCATCTCCCATCTCCGGCCAAACGACCCACAAGCTCCGGCGACCTCCTTCCCTCCTTCTCGTCGCTCTACTGCCATACCAGCAGCAGAGTCCTCTCCGCCGCTATCTCCCGCGTCGTGCTGTACCCCGCGCACGCACTTCTGACCTCGTCTTTGTCGCCGCTCCCTCCCTCAGGGTCTTTCTTCCCCAACGACGGCAGTTACGAGCCGTCTTCTCCGCCGCCTCCCTTCCCTCCAGACAACCCCAGATACGTTCTCCATCCTCTCCTCTCTCTTTTCCCCCAACTATTTTACTTGATTACCCCTCGACAGTACCTAACCGCCTTCATCTTCCTCGCCTCCGACCGCACTCCGGCGAGCCGCCCACACCACTCCGCCACTCCACACGGCTCGCCAATCACCTCGTGAGCTCCACCTCACCACCAGGAACTCGTTCCACCCCACAACTGCCACTCTAGACCTCCATAACTACCCCCCGAACAACCCACCATCTCCGGCCACAGGTTGACCTAGGCGCACACGCCTAGGCCGACCGACAACCTGCAGCATCACCCACCGCCTTCGCCGTGCTGCGGCGAAGGTTTCCAGCTATTCTGATTGGGCCAATAGGCCGTTCTGTGGAATCTCAGGTGAACGCCCCGGCCGCCATTAACAGCCGAAGCAGCAGGAAGCTTGGAGCAGCAGCAGGCGTCAGGCTTCCCAGGCGGCAGGTGCAGCTGGCTCTCGCAAGTGTCACGAAGTGACTGAGTTCAGCAGGGAGCACCAGCAGGGCCTTCAGCGTGGGCAATTGCACACGAGAGTCTACGGGCGCGCGCAAAGGAAGGGCGGAACGTTTAGTCCCACATCGTGGAATCTCAAGGCACAGGTATGGTATAAAGAGTTTTTGTGATATAGCTTTACTGCCTCGAAAGCACAGGGGTGAGGTCCCTCACTGACCCCACCCGCCTCGTCCGCGGCCTGACCACGCGGACTTGGCGGATCCGACCCGACCTAGACCTACGCACTCCTCGTGCATCACACCACCTTCAGGTGCGCCTGGTCCCGGGTACGATCCGACCCGATTAATGCTTGTGGCTCTGGGAGAGCGGCTCTGAGTGAATTGCTTGAGAGAGAGAGACGTGCGGGTAGCGGGAGAAGGGTTAGGTTTTGCTCCTGTTCGCAGGAGAAGGACTTGGCCGCTGCAGAAGAAGGAAAAGCAAGCCAAAGAAGAAGACAGAAGAAGAAGAAAGAAGCCTTCGCAGGAGAAGGAAAACAGAAAGATTAGAAGTCTTCGCAGAGAAGAAGAAGAAGGACAAGGGAAGATTGCAAAGAGATCGGAACGGCAAAGCAGAAGGAAAGATACAGAAGCAGAAAGGAGAAGAAGGAAGAAAGATCACATTTAAGACGTCTGATACATAAATCAGACGTCTAATTCTACTTTTTCTAAAAACTCTTTGAATCAATTATATTTGCATGTAACAGTTGTATTCTTGGGTTTTCCAAAGTACTGAGATTGCTCCCTGTGTTCGACCTCGGATACTCCGGTTTTCGAGTAATAAAAATCTTTATTTGTTTTGAACGCTTTCGCGGCTATACTACAACACGATATTATCTTTTAACAAACCGCACAAAAGCGTGACGAACATAAATCAATTTAAAGATGATTATAACTTAGTCCTTTGTTGTTGCAATTCAGTCCCTAATCTCTTTCAACAAGGTCCCTGAAAATGTCTTTTCTTCTCAATCAGCCCCCTTCCCTTCTTTTTCCTCTTCTTCTTCCTTACGCTCAACCCACCTACAGGGGATGCATGGCCGGCTCCTCAAGCTCCACCGGAGGGAGGTCGAGCGGAGGTCTGATGGGCGGAGTTGTCAGCTGGAGATGTTGCACAGGTGCCTTGGAGCTCCCAAAAGCTCCTCATGGGGTTTGGTGAGTGCAAGAAGGTCGGTGGGCAGCAATGAAGGTCAGCGAAGATGGTGCGGCCGGCGATGGGTGTTTGGCATGAGAGGTGTCGAAACTCCCAACCAAGTTATCGAGGAGCTTTGTCCGAACCCGTTGAAGGTGACGATGGTGGTCGATTGGTGTGATAGTAGCAGAGGAGATCGGGTGGAGGCGACGAAGGCGATGGCAGGCATGTGCGTTCAACGGGTGATTGGAGGTGTCAAACCCCTTAATAAGTTGAGGGGTTTTGCTCCTCGTGGCATAACGGAGATCGTTGGGTGCTCACTGGATATCTGCAAGTAGGGTTGCCACACGTGGAGAACATGAAGGAGAGGAGGATGCGGTAGTTGAAACCTAGTTCTAAGGTGCTTAACCTAATCTAGAAGAAGAGGGGGAGAAGAGGAGTTACCTAGGAGGAGGAGAGGTCGAGGAGGTGGTCGGCGTGGTTGCCGGACTTGGAGAAGAAGAGGGCGACGAGGATGAGTTGGAGCGACGAAGAGGAAGAAGAGCCGCCTTCTTTGATGGGAAGCACGGTGACGAAGTGGCGAAGATAACAGCAACCTTGGTTGGCGGCAAGGTGCGACGACGAAGGAGATGAAGAGCTCCGTGGCCAGTGTTAATGGTGGCTTTCAAGGAAGAAGGAAGAAGGGGTGAAGCGCACCAAAAACTCGACGAAACGAATCGGCGTGAGGTGGGGGAAGTTTATAGCCTGTTGCCCCACGAGGAAGGGGGGGTAAGTGCACGAACAACCTCGCCGGAGATGACGGCCGGAGGTTGTGGAGGTGGAAGGTGAGGTTGGTGCTGGCGGGGGCATTTTTGCAATAGAAATTCAAAAGTTAGGAGGTCCTTTGCAATGAAATCAAGTATTGAGGGTCAAATTGCAAAGTTAACTAAGATAAAGTCCAAATGAGCCTAAATTTTTATAGTAACATAATTTGGATATGAGGAATTAAATGGTGGCTTCAATTTTAGGTTTTGATGTCGTTTGCATGCTGAATTTACCTTTATACCCAAATTATACCAAATATCCGTCTATGATTCTGTTTTAGGTCAAAACGAGTTCCGATTGTCAAATTGACTATGCCAAACCTTATAAAATATTTTTAATTGATTTTTAGAAGGTTTAGATTACATTCATTTCCATCGAATCTATTTTAATTGAAGTGGGATTGAAATTAGGATTTTTAATTAGAATTAAACATTCGATTTGAATGTAAACCTGAATTACTCAATACCAACCCACTTTTAAAATAATTAAGCTCAATTAACCTTTGATTTAGCCATAAGTTCACCGTACAGCTATTCTGCATTCATAATTGTTCATAAAAATTTTAGAATTAACTTCTTTTTCTATTAATTCCTCTCTCTTCAGCCCTGATTAAGTTATACTTTTTTAATGTGTTAAGCAAGTGAATTTAACCTTAGAACTTAGCCAAATTAAGTTAGTTATAAAGGATGATAGCGATGTAATCATTAACCTAATTTGGACCCAATGAATCTAATGGTAAACTTGGATTTTAATTTTTACCACGTTTGACTGGGTAAATTACATAGGGACCCAAATCAAGGCAAATTCCTATCTGAAACTCTATTCTAGGTCAGGATGGATTCAGATGGTCAAAATGAAGATACCAGGCCTCTTGGAATATTTTTCAATGATTTTTAGGAGGTTTAGATTGATTTTATCCTAACCAAAATATTTTCAATTTAAGTGGGGTTGATAATTAGGATTTTTAGTTCTGTTTTCACCCTCAAAATGCGTGAAACCATGATTCAGTCAGTGTGAATCCACTTTTTAGTCTTTTTTGCTCATTTAACCTTCAATTAACCCCTAAGAAACTCCTTGGTTAATCTGCATTTGTGATGTATTATTAAAACAGTAGAATTAATCATATTTTCTTATTTTCTTGTCATATTACACCAGTGCGGAATTGTGACCCTCAGATGATTATTTTAGGAGCATTTATCATTTGAGGCTGACTAATTGCAGATAATTAGGATCCATGATGATGTTACCATCACTATATTATCTAAACCCCTCTCTTGAGTTCTCATTTACAAGTGTTCTTCATTGCTTCATAACTTATATGTTGTTTTATTTTTGCTTAGCAAGTTTGTGCTAGACAAGTCAGTTTCTTTTTTACTTTGTTGCATAAAGATTGTTGTAACTTTAAGGTGCAATTCATGCTTTTCTATAAATTTGGGTAAAATTATGAAACAAGCTCATCAAGTTTGAATATCCATACAAATCTAACTTGAATGGAAATTGTATTGATATGGAATTAATCAATCAAGTTGAAAGGTGAGTTCATGTAGGGTGACCAATCAAGTCACTTTCCACTACGACCAGGGACTAGTGGTGCACAATTTTTATCGTCCCCCACCTCGAAATAATTTTGGTTAACCAGCAATTGCCGAATTTTCGAGATAGGAGCTGCAGCACTCCATGAGTCAAGTCTACTTTTAAGCCCTCCTCCCAAGGGACCGAGTCATTACATTCGTTTATTTTTGAAAATGTAGCGACGAGCACGTAAGAAAAAAATATAGTGACGTCATATCTATATCTTTATAAACTCTAAAGAAGTTGCTAGCATCTCATAAAATCTCTCAATGTGTGAGCATAAAGTCTCTATCAACTATGATCGTAGCCGACTTTGTTCCTCCATGGATCAACTACTCGCAAAGCAGTCTCGTATTATCTAAAACCCTCTCCTGAATGCTTATTTACTAGTGTCCTTCTTCGTTT
The DNA here is from genome assembly GCA_037157565.1 of Thalassia testudinum. NCBI lineage: Eukaryota > Viridiplantae > Streptophyta > Magnoliopsida > Alismatales > Hydrocharitaceae > Thalassia > Thalassia testudinum. Next base: position 37,719,800 of record JAZHRO010000067.1, read on the forward strand.
CATAACGTATAAGTTATTTTATTTTTTCTGTCTTACCAAGTTTACGCCGGCCAAGTCAATGTCTTTTTTACCTTGCTGCATAGTGCTTGTTGAAACTTTCACGATTTTCCATAAATTTGGGTAAAATTACAAAAACAAGTTCGTCAAGTTTGAATAGCCATGAAAATCTGATCTGATTGGAAATTGTATTGATTTGGAATTGATTAACCAGCAATTGTCAGATTTTTGAGATAAAAAATGTAGTCGTCCAAGAGTCGAGTCTACCATCGAAGGAATTCAAATGCGGGATCCTACACAAACCCAGCAGATTTCAAGAAAGCATCAACGGGGATTTTCCTTTTACAATTAGGATTTTCTGGTGAGCGTGTGGCACGTACGTACATAAAGTCCGTACCTCGAATAGGGAATCCGAATTAGCGTATAATAGGAAAAGGCATACCCTTTTCTGCAATAGGACTTATACCGATTCTGTCACTCCTATTTGAACAACGACAAGCAATCGCCTCTATATATATATCTATATATATTAGAAGCGAAGCATGTTGGATACTTATCTATAATATCTCATCGGAAGTTAGTAGTAGAGTTCAATTCAAGAATTAGCATCCAACGAAATCGGCGAGACGAGGAGAGAGAGATCGTGTCGATGGCGTACGACGAGGAGAACCAAAGAAGCAGCGAGCCGAAGCTTTGCCTCAACAACTGCGGATTCTACGGCGGCGGCGAAGCCACCGGGAACCTCTGCTCCAAGTGCCACAGCAATCGACGCCTGCTGCAACTACCCGCGGTCACTCCGCATTCCGACGACCCTTCGGAGGTTATCATCGAGGCGGTAGCTGCCGATGTGGCGGTGAAGAAGAGGTGCGCAACGTGCGGGAAGAAGCTGGGGATCCTGAGGCAGTTCGCCTGCAAGTGCAAGAACACCTACTGCTCTGCCCACCGGTATCCCGAGGACCACTCGTGCGAGTTCGATTTCAAGGCCGCCGGTCGCGCCCAGATCGAGAGGAATAACCCCGTCGTTAAGGCTGAGAAGATCACCAGGATTTGACTACAGCATGAAATACATGTGTGGCATTTGCGCAGGTGCTTGGAGATTAATTGATGTAGCTGGTCAGGAGTGTCTGTTTCGATCTAATTTTGTAGCTTGGTAGTGTAACACCTAACTCCTCTCTTCTCTGTTCAAAGGAAATATATTAGGAAGATCGGATTATGCAAGTTTACGATCAACTTTTGCTTCGTTTCCGTATAAATATATTTAATTACTTTCGCCTTGGCTTTCCACCTCCTTTTTGAAATATGGGATTACGTTATACACGAGATAAAAAGGTGAAGTTAACGTCCGAAGAACCATATGATCCGCGGCTTTGGTTTGTGAACGTCTCAATTTTCCTTTTTCTTCCTTTTTTTTTTTTTTTTTTTTTAGCGGCTTTTGAAATTTGGGAAGAAAAGATTCCATGACCAGATCTTGCCGCTTGTTGTTGATGATCTTATTTCTCTTTTCAATCTTTTTTTTACAAGGATGGCCAAATATAAAATAAAAATAATATATAAATAAATATTCGATTTCTTTCCTATCTGTGTGAATCCAAACCGAACGTTAAAAAAAGTCGAACTCGCTCTTTACTTATTCCTATTTTGAACCAAACAATACGAAGGGATGGCCTATGTCCTTCCATCTCTTGCTTGATTCTACGTTGTAGTCGATTCTTTTCCAACATGATCTAATTGTTGCGTAACACAGACGTCTAAGTAACTCTGAGCCAGGGAAGGTTACAAGCGAGCAGAGTGTGGAGGGTAGAGAACAGTATGCATTGCCGTTCGAACCAAATCAAATCGTTTCCCTAGGTATGTATGAATCCTCTTATCTTTCTTTGCACGCCATAAGTGAAGACCATCGGCTGGGAATTGATATGTGATAGCTTTTTGGTGAGCTTCATTACCGAAGCATTTAATCTTATATTTAATAGAAGAAATAATAATTTATTTCACAAGATTTTAATTATTAGAGTTTCTAGATGGTAATCTTCATTTTAAGAGGAAGAAGTAAGGTGTCCATTTCCTTCTACTTTTTTACAAATTAAAAAAAAAATCTAAAGTAAAATAAACATCGTCCTAAATTTCTGTTAATATTATAAAAAATATCATCATAAATGTTTTCTTAAATATGTCGTCATCAAACTTATATTTTTCATCTAATTGATTATAACATCTTACCAATTGAACTATGCAATTATTGGATTTCAGAGGTGCATCCAATGCTGATCAGCTAATGCTTACGAGGCTATTTGGTTTGAAATTAGTAGCGGGGAGGAGAGAAATCGTAGGTGGAGGAATCGTGGGCGTTTATTGTTAGTGCTGGACTAGAGCTTCCATTCTCACGTGGAGAATCTGTTTCTCTTTATTGTCTTGGGGGGTTAAATATCATTTCACGGGAAAAAAATATCACGTCATTTCATTATTAGAGTAAAGTAATTTTATTCATTAAGTGCAATTATTTTATTTCAAAATTAAGACACAAATTTGAAAATAAATAAATGCTGAAATAATCCGACACAAATGGAAATTACCGACTTCATTCCTCCATTCGAACAGCGCGAATAGGTTTTGAAAGAAGCGTGCCCCTCCTTTCTTAGTTGCTATTTGAGAAGGTTAGCTTTTGAGTAATATCATGATTTATTTGATTGCTTTGGGCAATAAAAATTTGAATAAGCAGATCACTTGAAGTGTATTCTCTAATTGACTCAAGGCCTGACTCGTGATTTTGGGAGTTTGCATGGAACTAGGTTAACGATCTGGATTTGTTTGAAATCTGGGGTTTCAGGTACCATAATTGTATGGTAATGCAAGTTCTTTTTATTATATTAAAAATTAGGTCGTTCTTTTTCCACTGACAAAGCATGCAACCACGAGTTTCAATTTAGAGATCAAAACGAAGCATCTAATTTATGATTGTGAAAATGTATAAAAGCACGTCTATGCATGCATTTCGCAGCACACGGGGGGTCATCTCGCGTGGACATACAAAAGTAGAGGTTTTTCTCACTCATTTAAGGATATAAATTTTGATAAATCTGATTTGAATTCGACTGAATCTAACTTGAAAAAACCTAAATTCAATAGGATTTGAATATGAATTTTATCTAAAAAATCTGACTAGATATGAGTATAGATCTATACCAATTACCCGACGCGAGTATGCAGATAAAATTCTCATTTACACGAGATATATAAGTCTCACCCGAAGTTTCCCATTTCCTCAACTCTAATCTCTCTCATAATTCCCTCAGTTTCTAATATATTCCCCTTAAAGTTATATTTTGTAATAATTTTCTAATAATTTCAATGGAAACCACTATAATTAGAGCAGTTTGAGATCCTATATTTTAAACTTGTTAAAAATAAACAATTGATGAATCGTATTATATATTTTTTTTCTTTAATTCTAATTTGGATACAATTTAATTGCAAGATCAATTTATAAATAGATACTCAATGGATAAATGAATACCTGATGAGTAGATGAATGTGGATGTGGATTTGAATTTTCGTACCTGATAGATAAATAGATATGGTATGATATGGATCTCATAAATAGATATAAGTATGAGTTTAATCGAACTCAATCCATTTACATCCCTACACTCACTCTCACTTTAAATCATGTTTTTTCTTCCTTCACTCCCCAACCCTAAACCCAACCATGGAGCTTCTTCTTCACGCCATGCTCTCACCTACGCGTAGGGCCATCTCATGTGAGCATACGAAAGCAGAGGTTTCTCTCTTGTCCTGCTTTCATTCTCCATGGATTCCTTGTTATACCTCTCCCTCCTGGTACTCCTTTGGTTACTCCTCCCTAGACAACCACCAGTGATTCCCAGATTCCACCAGTGGGCTCCCATTTACTATCAACGAATTGCCACCCTCTCCCACCAAATAATGGACTCCCATTTTTGCAATCAATCTCTTTTAAAAAAATGGAAGATGTGTTAATTTCCACGGTAGATTCCCATTTTCCTTCCCCTTCTTCTGAATTTTCTTGGTCATGTATTTTCTCTACTATCTTCCTTAGGGCTTCAATGTTGTGAAGTTATTGCATTTATAGTTTTCTTTTCATATGTAGCAAGGTGCATATTTGTTGTCAACCTCTGATTAAAAGAGAAGATGTGTTGAGTTCCATCAATAAATTCCCATTTTCTACCTATGAACTCCATGTTTCCATCGGTGGACTCCCATTCTCTACCAGTGTACCCTTTCCATCGATGGATTCTTATTTCCAACATCTTTACACAGATGGAGCCCCTATTTTCCACCGATGGACTCTCGCATTTGTATTCTTTTTCCATCTATAGCAAGGTGCATTTTTGTGGTCAATCTCCCAGCAAAAAGGAGATGTGTTAATTTCCACTAGTGGACTCTCATGCATTATTCCACCGGTGGATTCCCATTTTCCACGTGTGGATTTCTATTTTCACCAATTTTGTTTATTTAGTCAATGGTTTTCTTATCTTCTAACAATGGTTTTGTCATTTTGCATATCTAGTTTCTCATTTTCCACCCATTGTTTGTAATATTTTTTAACCTAAACTTGATTAATATGTGTTCTATAATTTTTCACTAGTGAAAATTAGTTGTTGCTTCGATTTGTCCTAGGAGATATTAGATGTGACGATGGCAAGACTTCGGACATAAGGTATTTTGGATAAGTTGGAACATTTTGTGTGTGCTGTTATTTTTTTCGAATGTTAAGTTAATAGTGTTGGACATCTATACATTATTTTCTGTATGATGTGTCGTTTAATATCCGCATGTGAATGGTATGTGTGAGTGGTCACCCCTGTAGGTTTGGCCTTACTAGGAGGGGTGACGTAATAAAATGCGGAATTGAAATAAAATCTTACAAATAAGCAATCAATCACACAATGTACACAATTATTTTTAGGTGGAAACCCAAACCAGGTGAAAACCACCACCTAACCCTCTCGAGTTAGGATTTTCCGATTAACCTAGTTGATCAAATCCACTAACCGAATCACTTTAAAACGAGGGTGATTCAACCTCAGTACAACCACGCTACAAGTACGAGGGTAGCGTTCCTCAACCCCTTCTCTCCACGAGAAGGATTTTGTCCCACGAAGGAGACAGGAATTCGTAAAGCGAATACCCAACCAAAAGACAAAGATAAAATTAACAAGTCCTATAGAGCCAACAAAGTAATTATGAACCTAGCTTCTATAGGAAATAGGAAACTCCCCTTTGCAAGGAGTGCGTCGAGTTGATGACGAGGTGCGTGTGCCACGCGATGGCGCAATGTCTCTCTTGTGAACAACGGCGGGAGAGCGGGTGCGCGAAGGTTTGATGCTCTCAAGGGAATGGAGATTAAGCTTGGAGAGCAAGATCTTTTCTGGACACAAAAGAGTGTGAAAGTGTGTAGCTAAGTGTATCCAAGTGTGTGTTGGTGTGTCAAAGGCTCCCCTCTATTTATAGAGGCCTTAGGAAGGCTTTGGAAGGCTTAGGAAAGGTTCTATAGTCGTTGGGAACAAAGCCAAAGAGAGTCAGGCCGAAATCAGGACAATGATTACATTTGACAGGGTGATCAGACGTCTAACTATGGCATCAGATGTCTGGAAGGCCACTTTAAGACGTCTGATTTAAAGGTCAGACATCTGATTCTATGCGGGTTCCCTCCTGACTTGAATCAGATCTAAACAGGGTTTTTGCGCAAGTCCATCAGACGACATACAGGACGTCTGGCACTATGTATGGATGTCTGGAAACCTACTTTTACTGTGGGAATTGATTTCCAAACGTTGCAACGGCTAGAAAATCTCTGAGAAGAGATTTTGAGTCAGCCGAGGCAAAACGGTCAATTATCAGACGTCTGGAAATGCCTAAGGACGTCTGATAAGGCTCTAACGGTCATAATCTTGAGTGCCTGCTAAGCTAGCCAACGGTCCACTATCTGGACATCTGGCAAGTCCATCATACGTCTCCTAAGACGTCTGGTCTAAGGTCTGGACGTCTGATTTCATCAGACAGAACTAGCTATGTCTAGCCTCACAGATATCAGACGTCTGAAACAACAGTCAGACGTCTTAAAATACTTTATCAGACGTCTGGAAGTGCTGTTTGAGCCCTATATTGGTTTTCTAAGTATTCTACAGAAAACCTAAGTATCCTAGGGTAGTGCCGGTGTTCCTAGGACTACTGTTAGGGTACTTTGAGGCTCTTTAACATAATATTCTAAGGAAAATAAAACGAGCAAGAAAATAAAGACAAGAGATACAAGAAAGGATTAAAAAGAATCTATCATATTCTTCGTGTCTTCTATCTTCAATCTGTCGCTCCACGCGAACCTCCTCTGTTCTTCATTAAGCTCCTCCAATCCATCCTAGATGCGAGCTCGAGTTCCGTCTAAATACGTCCACATTTGCAATTGACCTGAAATCTAGGACTCAAATTGCAAATGTTAAATAACACGTGTTTTGTTATCATCAAAACAAATGATCGTGGTGCTCTAGCACCAACAATCTCCCCCTTTTTGATGATGACAAAATCGTAAATAATAATGTATAAAAATCCTCCCCCTTTTTGACATTATCAAAAAGGTTTAATTGATTTTACATTTCCTATAACTCCCCCTTAAAACATGCTCTTCTATGAATTTATTTTAACAAAGGTGATATTCTCCCTATTTTTGTAACAACAAGATAGCTATTATTTTTCTCCCCCTTACTAAAGGAAATTTAGCTACCTTACATCTCCCCCTTAAAAATTGACAATTAGCTCATCATTTTTTAACTCCCCCTATCTAAATGCTTATAAAAAGATAGGGTTAAGAATTTTACCTCACCTATCATGGCCAATAAAATGGCCCGAATGGTGGTGGTGGATGCCACATCGGATGGGGCTCCCATCCGTAGCTTGGAGGCCCGGGCATCGGCGTCGGTCTCCAGTCTGGTGGTCGACGTGCGGCGGGTCCGTCGTTTGTTCGCCGTCTCGTCGGTCTTCTTGTTCTCCTCCTTGGTCTACTCCTTGGTTCTCCCAACTCGAGTTGACCAGCCTTGAGTTTGTAGGTCCAGTCCTTTGTATTGTAGTTATCCCTGAACCCTACAAAACAAGATTCTAATTTTTCCTTCGGTATCCAAGTGAGCTTGGATCTGGATTTGTTAGCGGGTCTCCTTGACGGAGATCCTTTCTCAATCTTAGGGCTATATAAATCATCTACTTTGTTGATTAATTTGTTGGAGTTTTCCCTAAGACATGCGATTTCTTTTTCTATAGTATTCATTTTAGTCTTTAAATCAGAAATTTCTATTTTTAGACTATCATTTTCCTCAATCAATTTATTATTTTCATTGATGAGGTCTTGATTTTCTAATAATAGGTTATCAATTCTAGGACTAGCTTCTATGTCCTTAAGTTGTTTTTCTAACCTATCATTTTCATTTTTAAGAAAACTAAGGTTCTTTTTAATACTTTTGTTTTCTATTTTAAGTGATTTACTAATCTCAAATAGTTCATTAAAAGCTTCTTTTAAATCGAAATTTACCACGTCGTCGGAGTCGCTTCCGCTTTCACTGTCGCTATTGGTTCCTCTGGCCATGAAACCAAAGCAAGCGGTTTCTTCTTCTTTTTCTTCTTCTTCCTCCGAGCTCATCTCTTCATGAGTGTCTTCTAACTTCCTCCATATCTCGTGGGCGGTAGTGCACTCTTGGATTTTCTTGAACTCTTTCGGACTCAACGCGCAATACAGGGCATTCATTGCCTTTGCGTTGAGTGAAAGCTCTCGAATCTGCAGCTGCGAGTAGCCTCCTTGGGGTCGCTTCGGGATCTCGTATGGGGTTTCGCAACATCCCCATATCTCGAATTCAGTGGCTTGGAGCCATGTCTTCATCCTCAACTTCTAATATCCGAAGTCCCTCCCGTCGAAATAGGGTGGTCGGACGGTGGACTGCCCTTCGGAGATTCTGATTGCGGCTATGCTTCCCTCCATGTGATCTTTCCGCGGATGTTACTCCTGTAGGCGGAAAACCTGCTCTGATACCAAATGAAAGTTTCCGGCCTTACCAGGAGGGGGTGACGTAATAATTGCGGAAATAAAATATAAAGCAATCTCAAAAAGACAATCACACAATGTACACGAATGTTTTTAGGTGGAAAACCAAACCGGGTGAAAACCACCACCTAACCCTCTCGAGTTAGGATTTTCCGATCAACCTAGTTGATCAAATCCACTAACCGAATCACTTTAAAACGAGGGTGATTCAACCTCAGTACAACCACGCTACAAGTACGAGGGTAGCATTCCTCAACCCCTTCTCTCCACGAGAAGGATTTTGTCCCACGAAGGAGACAGGAATTCGCAAAGCGAATACCCAACCAAAAGACAAAGATAAAATAAACAACAAGTCCTATAGAGCCAACAAAGTAATTATGAACCTAGCTTCTATAGGAAATAGGAAACTCCCCTTTGCAAGGAGTGCGTCGAGTTGATGACACGGTGCGTGTGCCAAGCAATGGCGCAATGTCGCTCTCGTGAACAACGGCGGGAGAGCGGGTGCGCGAAGGTTTGATGCTCTCAAGGGAATGGAGCTTAAGCTTGGAGAGCAAGATCTTTTCTGGACACAAAAGAGTGTGAAAGTGTGTAGCTAAGTGTATCCAAGTGTGTGTTGGTGTGTCAAAGGCTCCCCTCTATTTATAGAGGCCTTAGGAAGGCTTTGGAAGGCTTAGGAAAGGTTCTATAGCCGTTGGGAACAAAGCCAAAGAGAGTCAGGCCGAAATTAGGACAATGATTAATTTGACAGGGTGATCAGACGTCTAACTATGGCATCAGATGTCTGGAAGGCCACTTTAAGACGTCTGATTTAAAGGTCAGACATCTGATTCTATGCAGGTTCCCTCCTGACTTGAATCAGATCTAAACAGGGTTTTTGCGCAAGTCCATCAGACGACATACAGGACGTCTGGCACTATGTATGGATGTCTGGAAACCTACTTTTACTGTGGGAATTGATTTCCAAACGTTGCAACGGCTAGAAAATCTCTGAGAAGAGATTTTGAGTCAGCCGAGGCAAAACGGTCAATTATCAGACGTCTGGAAATGCCTAAGGACGTCTGATAAGGCTCTAACGGTCATAATCTTGAGTGCCTGCTAAGCTAGCCAACGGTCCACTATCTGGACGTCTGGCAAGTCCATCATACGTCTCCTAAGACGTCCAGTCTAAGGTCTGGACGTCTGATTTCATCAGACAGAACTAGCTATGTCCAGCCTCACAGATATCAGACGTCTGAAACAACAGTCAGACGTCTTAAAATACTTTATCAGACGTCTGATTTGGGAATTAGACGTCTGGAAGTGCTGTTTGAGCCCTATATTGGTTTTCTAAGTATTCTACAGAAAACCTAAGTATCCTAGGGTAGTGCCGGTGTTCCTAGGACTACTGTTAGGGTACTTTGAGGCTCTTTAACATAATATTCTAAGGAAAATAAAAAGAGCAAGAAAATAAAGATAAGAGATACAAGAAAGGATTAAAAAGAATCTATCCTATTCTTCTTGTCTTCTATCTTCAATCTGTCGCTCCACACGAACCTCCTCTGTTCTTCATTAAGCTCCTCTAATCCATCCTGGATGCGAGCTCGAGTTCCGTCTAAATACGTCCACATTTGCAATTGACTTGAAATCTAGGACTCAAATTGCAAATGTTAAATAACACGTGTTTTGTTATCATCAAAACAAATGATCGTGGTGCTCTAGCACCAACAACCCCTACTTGCAAATTACATTGCAACATATGTTTCTCTACCTGTATCCTTTATGATATAAAGATTCTCCTAATTCTTCGCCGTAGTTCAGTGATGGACCACCATAAAGCATGTTGTTCCAGTTTTACCATTACAACGATTCAGGGAGATCTAATCTAATGTGAATTCTCTTGAGTATTTTTTGGGAAGGAGAATTTACAAATGAGTAATAGCAAATGATATATGGACTTATTCTAGGTTATACCACCCTTTTTTATAATATTTGTCAAGGGTAGCACAAAAAATAAGTTAGGCAATGTTTGCACTTAGGAACAAGTGGCGATAATAACATAAATGTACTACATTTCACATTAATTTGATCCTTTCAAGGAGTTGGAAAATTACTCTCAATCATCTAGATTCTCTCACCACTACTGTGAAATCCCTTCTAAGTATTACTACTCTTCTCCACTCAAGTGCAACCGCTAAACTCCTTTTAGTTTCCCCTCATCTTCCCTTTATTTCTTTCTCATGTATATACATACCTAATTCTCATAGTGACAACTATCCTTCTTCCATTACCACTTTTGAATCATCTTTTGACTTCTTATCTCTAGTCTCCTTAGTTTACTCTATAACCTTTCAAATGAATGTGGTTGAAGAGGAGGTTCCTAGGAAAATTTAAGAAGACTTTGTATACATGAAAAGCCTTTATCCACTAACCTCTCATTATCAATGCTCTCTACTCCTAATCAAAGACACTTCTCATATATCAAAGGACATATTGATGCAATAGTTAGAAGTTTAAATTCATGTGACTGCTTAAAAATACTAAAAAAGTAGTTGTTAGCTTTCACAAGCTATTATGATAACCAATTTATGCCCATTACCACAACCCAACTTCCTAATTACTATAATTAAAAGATTACAATTCTTTATATCAAATGCCCAGGTGGCAGTCAGATCTTTCCCAAGTTGATGACCCTTGGGACCTAAGGGTTCAATTTCAACAATCCAACTATCGTGAGATGAGGGGTGAGGTATCGAGTAGACAGCCATAATCAATCATGCAAAATAAAGAAACTTTTACCAAGTTCCACTCCAGGGAAGATACATCTTTAGAGGGGGTTTAACTCTCAAATGCACTATGTCAAGGAATGATTACAAAAAGGGATGGTAGTACACTCGAATACAATGTTCGGGATGCAAAGGCTTTTTCCTTTTTAATTATCCTCTACAAGTGTCCCTATAATCTTTTGGAAGATCATCATTCATACTAACCAGATGATGGGTAGCTCTTCTTGTTGCTAGCGCTTGGATTGTACAACTGGTGCTACCCAAGAAAGAATAGTCATTTTCCTTCCATGCAAGGTTGTTGTGGTGCATGCCTCAAGACATTATAGGTGCATAAGCAATTAGGCACCACATTAGCCTTTAATGATGGTTGTGATGATAACAAACATCTCAAGTAATTGAGACTAAAATTATATTTTATGCATAGATATTGCAAAAATGTCTTTTAAGTTAAAGCACTGAAAGCGAAAATGCCTGTTTTGTTAATGATGTGAAATAGTGTCGTTGTAACATGTAAATCCGCAATCAACTTTTAAACTTATAACTCATAGATAAGGTGAATATCTAGGGTCGTCCAAAGAGGCCAAATTGTTAGTCACAACAAGGATTCTCTATCTCGCCTCTTAAATCAACACATATATTTTTGTGATTTTCATTTTGTTGTTTTTATGATTTTCAAAACAATTGGGTATTTGGAAAGCGAAGATGAACTACGCTACAACCTACGCCTAAGTGACAAGAATGAAACCCTCTCTTCTAAGCTCACCCTAGGAAAGTGCGCCTAGGGCAATTAGAAGAAAAGGGGTGTGTGCACTAAGACTACAAGAACATGAGAAACACACTAAGATAAAAATAGAAATTGAAAGGCAAATTGCAACTTGTATTACTAGCAACTAGAGGAAATATAATAGAATGCTTGTTACATGAAAATAACAATGCACTAACTAATACAAGATATAGGGATAAAGAAGAAGAAAGGGGGATCCTCTGGTTGAAGTCGGGATGGCCCTTGCTCCAAGTGTAGTTGCCCCGCACTTGAAAAGGGTTCTCCTTGGCTTCTCCTTGATGTAGTCCTCCTCCAAGATCTCTCCTCAAGGTAGGCGTCAATCACCTTCAAGGTTCCTCCTCTGCCTGGTCGCCCCTTCAGGTGTGGACCTCCTCCTTGGCATGGCACAAGGGAGAAGAAGGTAGAGAAAGAAGGCACCAAGGGGGCAGCCCCCTTGATCTTCTTCTCTTCTTCCTTGGCGTGGGTTTAGGTGGTGTAGGTGGAACTAATCTAAGGGAGAAGATCGGTTTAGGTGGTGGTTAAGTGGGGTAAATATAGGAGTGGAGAGGGTGGGTTGGCATGGCCTAATTGAGGGATTGGATGGCTAGATGGGAGGTGGTTAAGGATCCAATTGAGGGGGTAGGTTGGTGCCAACCCAATAGGTGTAAGGGGGGTGGTTATGGGTGGTTGCCACCCTTGGTGGCTTTTGGTTTTGGCGCCAAAATAGGTGTTCTAGAAATGTTCCTAGGTGGTGCCAAGATGGGTGGTTGAGATGGGTTTAGGTGTTGGATGGAGGGTTGAGATGGAAGGGGATTTTGGAGGGAAAAGTGGTGCCACATGTAGGTGGTTATGGGGGTGGTTGTAGGTGGTGAAGATGTGTGATAATTGGTGCCAAAATGAAGGGTTGCATGGCTAGTTTTGGCACCAACCATAGTGGGTTAAGGTTAGGTCTATGTTGGGTTAAGGTGAAGTGAGGATTAAGGTTAGGATTTTGGTGCCATGGAAGTGGACTTAGCTAAGCTAAGCTAGCTTAGCTAGTAGGGAGTAGGGTAGGAGGGAGGATAGCTAGGGTTTTAAAGGAGAGGAGATGGAGGGAGCTACCTTGAGCTGCACTGGAGCTGATGGTTGCTGAAGAGAACTGCAATGAGCTAGTTTAGCTAGCTTAGCTTGCTAATTCTTTGCTAGCTGCTAAGCCAAGCTAAGATGAACTGGATTCTGCTGATGTGACCTAAGGTGAGCTAAGTCTAGTCTTCCCGGATATTACCTAGCTAGCTGGAGTAGCTAGCTTAGATCAAGTAGCTCAGCTCAACTAAGTTGAGCTGAGTTAAGTCTCCGGAAGCTGGACTTGAGCTAGCCTGAGCTGGTTGAGGTCATCTTCAGGTGACTAGGTCTAGCTAGTCCTACTTAAGTTGAGCTTCCAGTGAACTGTTCTGAGCTGGAATGGAGCTGGAATCAACTATCTTGAGCTAGTTTGAGCTGCCATCCAGCTAAAGTGAGCTGAATGGAGCTAAGGTGAACTAGCTTGAGCTTAGGATTCAGTTGAGATGAGCTGAATGGAGCTAAAGGTGAGTTGATCCAACTAGAATGAGTTGGGATGAGCTGGATCTAGCTAAGATCTAGCTGATAGGAGCTTCTTCTTCATCTTCGGCCTTTCTGAGTGCCAACATATGCAGGATTTGAATTTCCACCTATCCCTAACACTCAGATAAACATATCAAAAATAGAAATAAAATGCAATGCATGTCTAACCTAGGTAAATGCCTAAATGCAGCACGAAAATCCGTTTACGGAGTTAAAACCCTAAGAGCTAGATCTGTTTTAGAGTATAAGAATCATGATAAACTAGCGTTTATCACACCCCCATGCTTATCTTTTGCTAATTTCTTAGCAAAACTAATTTCACAAAATAGATTTTTGGGAAAGACTAATTCTTTTACTTTTTGAGGAGAACATCACAGGACTTTGGTTGATTGAAAACATGAAAGGCATGGGATTTGTTAAAGATAAAACATCAGCATTCGTCTTTAGTTCCAAAAATTAGATGAATTGGGATTAATATATCCTTCAAAAATTCACAAGTTAACTCCTTGTTAATTCAAATGACCCGAAATTATTTTGTAGTTAGGATTTCCTTGGCTCTTGAATCTGAATTGCAACTTGCATAATCCTTTAAAACCTTATGTCGGTGTTTTGTGTATGCCAACATTTATAATGTCATGTTCTTAAAGCTCAGTCCTAACCGTTAGGCTTTTCCCTCCTCTAACAACATTGCCGAGTATGAGGCCTTGTCAGGCATTCGGGTGGCCAAGTCTATGGGTGCCTCATCACTAGAAATCCTTATAGATTCACAATTGGTAGCCATTCAAATAATTGGTGAGTACCAGGCTAGTGATCCCAACATGAGTCTTTATGCCGATAAGGCAAAGGTGGAGTTGTCAAACTTTCAATCCGCCTGGGTCAAATGGGTCCCCCATTCCAACAAGCCCTTGACAGATGCGCTGGCTTGTTTAGCATCTGCAATCCCTTTGGACCAAGAGGATGATATCCTTCTCCAGACAATGAATGAGCCCATGGTTTTTTCTCCCCAAGCACTTGTGTTACAATAATCCACGTCATGGATGATGCCTATAATTCATTTTTTGAATATAGGTGAATTACCTCTAAAGGAACTACATCCTAAATCATGCTGATTAAAAGCCTCGAGGTACACGTTAATAGACAGATAGCTGTACAAGTTAGGTTATTCCACCCCCTTGTTATGTTACCTTAATCTCGAGGAAGCTTCACAAGCCCTTTGAGAGGCTTATAGTGGTATTTGTGGCAATCATGAGGGGTATAAGGCCCTCATTGTACTATCATTGCTGCGTTAAAGAGATGACTGGATTCTTCAAAGGGTAGATGGGTGGAAGAGTTATCAGATGTACTATGGGGTTATCGAACTAGCCAGAAGACTTCAACAAACCATACACCATTCAGCTTAGTATATGGCTTGGAAGCCCAGCTCCTTGTTGAGGCAATCCTACCTACCTATCGATCACAGCTATATGATCCTAAGACAAATGATAAGCAAGTCTGCTTAGCACTGGACTTGGTTGACGAATTAAGAGAACAAGCATCCACATCAATATCCAATTACAAGGACAAGACAGTCGCTTCCTATAATAAGTGGGTACACAAGAGAAAGTTCTCTAAAGGAGACTTGGTCTTACGTCGTAGTGCAGCATCCCAGCTAATAGAATCCAGCGAAAAGTTGGATGCCACTTAGGAAGGACCCTATAAAGTTTGTACGAATGGTAAGGGAGATTATTACGAATTATAAACTTTAGGCAGTAGGTTGATCCCTCGTACATGGCATGCCAGCAATCTACACATGTACTATAAATGAGAAGTAATGAAACAAAAGTATTCCTCTTCATTCATTTAACTATATGTGTGATGTGTTGCTCAACCATTTCCATTAGGGTCATTCCCACCAAATGACCCACAAAAAAAAAGGTGAAAGACATAAAAAAGGGAAAAAGACACTAAGACTGCCAGACCACTGTGGACGCAAGATATCACTCTAACTCTTTGAGGATGTCGACCATAGGAGTTGGCGGAGTCTTCCCCTCAAAAGTGGGGCTACTGTGGATGGGAGATCCTCCGCCAACTTCTACCCCTGGTGAAGCTTTAGCCAGGCCATACCTTTTCGCATCCTCCAACATAGGGTCTCCATGCCCTGCCTTAGCTGGGGAAACTAGGGCATTTTCCTTGATATGATGCTCCTACACTTGTCGATCATATTCGGCATTCAATTTGTCTATCGACCAAGTGCAGAAGTCCCCCATAGCGATATGATCACCTTCCAAGATAGCCAAGCTGCCACCAGGGTAAATTTCCTTGGCTCTTTGGAGACAAGGTTTCGACTTTCCTCCATGGTGGGGTCAATAGCAAAGAACTCCATTATGACCTATAGATCTCTCTCCAGTAGGGGTTGGTTTTCAAGCTCCACTGCCCACTGAGCTTGAGCTTCCACCATCTTCCTAGAGGTAGCAAGTTCCCTCTCCAATCCCACTGCCTTTTCCTCCACCTTCTTCTGTGTCACCCTAACAACAGCGACTTTGTCCATAAGGGTGCTAAAACAGATGCGTTCCTCCTCCAAAGTCTTCTCGTATTCCTCCACAACTGAGGAGTGCAACGCCTTCATAACACACATTTCCTCTTTCAACCATGACACAGACAGATTCAACCCTCTTACAGACCTCTTCTATCTTTTCAAGGTCTCCCTTATGACTCTTGACAAAGAGGTCATACAACATCTTGGAAATCTCCCCAATTGTTGTCAACCCAAGGCGAGCCTCCCTCAACTCCCCTTCTATCTGGGCAACCTGCCCAACTGCTCGCTACTGGGACTGAAGCTTCGTTCTCGCATTCTCCACCTCTTCCTCTGCTCTTTGGCGAGCGGCCTTGGCTTCCTCCAGTTGGTGGGTGAAGTTCATCTACTCTGCCCTAGAGCTAACCACCTATTTTGTCACCATTTCGGCCGCCTTGCTTAGACTAGCGAAATTGCTAACCCCATTCACTTCATCGGTGATAGTGCCGAGAATGAAGTTGTTTCCAAGTGTCTCCACATTTATTACAATAAGGGCAAGGGTGTCACCAATTACACCAAGCCACAGGAGGTCAGACAAAACCAAAATAGGAAGGCTTATGTTTACGCGCGAATTGGGGAGATTTAATGATATGGTCGTCGTAGTACACTTCTAAATCACACAACAAACACTTAAATTTATAAACTCAGAATCTAATTGGAGTTTGAGGTCGTTCGCAGGGAGCAAATGGAATTCATGCATTAATCTCAATTTAGAATTAATGAGCATAGCAAATTGAGCATCAAATAGAATATATTCAATGAATAAACTAGTCAGATTACTATTCAAACATAGATTAATGTATCTCATGAAATAACAAGGGAAAAAAGAATGGAAGAAATCTAAAAGTGGTGATTTAGATCACCATTTTGATCCTTCTAAGACAACAGAACAAGGCATCAGACGCCTTATCAAAAGAGGCACAGCACCAACAGAGCACAAGGTTCTCACAAGAGCCTCATAGGTTCTAAGGCATAGGACAATAATCCTCAAGGGATTTTCTTCTTTAAGCCTTCACAAGCATAGGGCCAATCCTTCTCAGAGGCTAAGTGTTAACCTCCTCTTCAGCACACACATACGAATCACAAAGCAAAAACCCTCCCCCCTCCTCCTCATAGATCTCTCCTCTTCCCTTCTCTCTCAGACCCGGGGGGTAATTTAGCATATAGGCGGGTTATTGGATCCGGGCAAGGGACCAGCCTCACTGGGCATGGGGGTGAGCAAGATGTGCGAGCACATGTGAGAGGAACCCCATGTGACTTGGGTGATAAGCACAGATCACAAATTCCTTTTATACCGCACAAGTGGTTCATTCACTTTCAAAGTGGGACTACGTCCCACCCTCTTTTTCTCGTGCACAACAGTAGCTAGGATCACTCAAACTGAAGGTGCTACTATTGTTGGTGCCTTCAATTGTTGCTGCAGATAACCCCTGGGTTGAGTCCGCAACACCTGGGTGTGGAAGCAAGGCTGAAGCAGGTCGGAGCAAGACGGACGAAGTCAAAGATGACGACGGCGACAGGCGACGACGATGAGACCTAAAACTCACAAACGTGGGTGCTAGGCCCCAATCAGATAGTCCAAGAGGATCGCTGGAGGACGGCGAAGGTGGTGACAGTGTCCGTGTGATGTATGGGCACGTATGGAGGGCGTGCGAAGTCCGAGATGGTGTCGATGACAGGTGATGTTCGGTGGGAGTTTTGGGTGTGTGATCCCCTCAATTTCTTGAGGGGTTTTGGTAGGAATGAGGTGGTAAAGCTTGTGGAGGTGATAGTGGGGGTGGTTGATGGTTTGTGGCATTCGGAAGGCTTCGTCGGAGTGTCGCCAGAGCAGAGGAAGACGGTGGTGTTAAGGGCATGTCGGCGATCAAAACAGGATATGGGGGAGTTGAACCTATTCTAGAGAGGGAGAGGAAGAAGTTGAGATAACTAATGGACAAAGGGGAAGGTGGTCCGCGCCATCTTTGATTGGCCGGCGTTGAAGGGGATGAACTATCCGATGGAAGAAGTGGCAACGACAAAGGGGTCTAGGACACTCTTGCTGGTATTGCGAGGAGCAAAGGAAGGAGAGGAGGAAGGAAGTGCTTCCAATTTGACCATTGAGGCCCTGATGAGAGGGATCGAGGAGGTCGTCGAAGTTAGTTGAGCTCGAGGCCTAAGAGAAGGGAAGAGGAAGATTTTCGACCTAGAAACGACTAAGGAATACGGCCAATCCTCCAGGAGCTTTTATAGATCTCGAGCGTGCTCAATTTAGGAAGAATTCTTTCAAGAGAAGGGGATTTCAGAGAGGAAAAATCTTGAGTTCGCGTGAGCTTCCCACTTTGAATCTGAGCTCGGGATTACATTTAGATGGAAGAGAATCTTTTTGCGATCATCTCCAATTTTGGAAGAGATTGGATGTCGATTGAAGGAGATGCACACAGTCAAAGTCGGTGTGATTAGGGTTGACCGTGTGCTTTAGGAAACCTTAAACCTTCAAGAGGTAGGGACTATTTTGTGAAGAAGATGACAAAAGATAGGGGCATATTTGTAATTAATTCAAAAGCTAAGAGCCTGGATGTGAGGAATAAAGATCTTGGGGACTAAATTGCAAACTAGGTCAATATGGACTCTGATTGGGTCTAAATTTTGTCCTTAACTCAATTTGGACCCAAGAAATCTAATGGTGAAGTTGGATTTAAGTTTTGACCAAGTTTGATTGGATAATTTGCATAGAAACCCAAATTAGGGTAGAAAATTGTCTGTGACTCTATTAAGGTCAAAATAGGTTCAGATAGTCAAACGAAGGGTGCCAAACCTAAAAGAATATTTTTATATGACTTTTAGGAGGTTTAGATAAATTTTATCTTGACCAGAACCTCTGTAATTTAAGTGGGCCTGAAATTAGGATTTTAGGTGTTAATTTGATTCTCGAAATGCGTGAAACCCTATTTCTATCTATGTGGACCCTCTTATTAGACTTTAATTCTCATTAGACCTTTAGATTATGTTACAACCCAATTCTCGGATCCCAACAGGACTTGAGACCGGCTCTCCTCGACTAATCCCAAGACCCAGTCATCCAACAAGAAATAACCAAAAAGCAAGAAAGTAAACCACATTCACATATGCAATATAATTAAGTAGTAAAAACGTGCAAAGCAGTAAAAGAAAGTAAAACTGTTGTTCTAATACATACCACCACAACAACAGAGACAACGGAAACGAAAGTAACAGTAACAACAACAGTAGTTAAAAGTCTGAAACTTACTACAACAGTAAGGGGGTACAACAAGAAGTGTAGAAAAACTACAGCTGGGCTCGACTGCTCACAGCACCCTTCGCAGCCAGAAGCTCGGGCTACTCAACTCCTAGACCTAAACAATGTTATGAAAAAGACAGAGTTAGCGAACGCTGAGTAGAGTGGTATCTATACTATCTAAAGTAGTAAAAGCAACAGGTGTAATTCTCTTTTTTAGTTATTTTATTTTATATGCATTTCCTTTTCACCCCTTTTTCCTCAAACTTTCAGATTTTCTTGATCTTGCATGTTCCTTGTGGGAACGATCTTGATTGCAATCTTTTCTGAAGAGTAGAAGGTACACGTGCTGCTCTCCTGGCCGGGAGAGTCCCCTGTGGTAGTCCTACACCCGGTCAATCATCCCGAGGTCACTGTCAAGACGTAGCGGTGACTACGTCACGCGTGATAAATGCACGGGTAACTATCCCGTACTGATAAGCGGTCAGTCGTTTCCGCTAGCGGGTACGCCCAAAGTACAACATGGAACAGTATAAAGCCTAACCCTCTCAGAAACAAGGGTCTAGCCCCTTAGAATCAAATAGGGGTCTCGCCCCTCCACAGTCCGCACACCCTCGTCTGACTACCCCGATTTGCCTAGAGGGCCTAACAAGTCAGTGTAGGGTGGCTAGCCGAACCCCGGGCCCCGTGGGGTGGCTAGCTCCCTCCCTACACTAGTAGCTCGCCTCGGTACCGTGTACACGAGGGCCAACAGAAGTCGATGTAGAGTGGCCAATTCTAACCTCGGGTCTCAACCCAAGGGCGGCTAGCTCCTCTCTACACAAAAAGGGGGCAGTCGCTCTCCTTGGTACCACGTACTCAAGGGCCAGCACACTTCCCATCTACATTCCAAATTTTCCATCTAACCACAGGAGCTCTACTCCTAATTCCCTGTAGGGTTCATGCTCATGTTCACCACATTATTCCGATCCAGATTCCATCATTCACAATTAAATTCTCATTTATATACAGGAAGCTCGTGTTTCCACAATTCACTACATGCAACTGATGATTTCACAGGTAGTTGTTCATTTATCTCAGGCAGCTCATATTCTAACAAGCAGCTCACAACTTTATTACAGCCAATTGCTAGCTGTTTAACTTAATCATGTATACAAATACAATCATGCAGTACAATCGGTTCATTCATTTCTCTGTCCTAGGGTTCATGCCACATCCTAGGAGTTCCAGTTGGCTAATTCCACAGACACATTCTTATTTAAAATGATTAATAGAAGTAGACCACTCTACCAGACAATCCGAGAGTAATGGGGCTCGAACCGTAGACCCAGGCATCTCTGCAAGCCCCAAACACGCAGTAGGCTGAAACCCTATACCAGGGAATACATCACAAAGGAGGATTCAGAACAGCGTATAAAGGCTTCTAGTACGTAAACTTGCAAGGAAACTACGGATACTTTGTTTGCATAAAACGAATCCCGATCGGACCCCAAACGGGTCAAAAACATGTCTACTAACCAAAATCAGACGTCCGAAAGTGCTTGGGAGGGCATTCCACGCTCCTTCCCAAGGCTGCTCCTGCGTACGATAGAGCAGCCACCCCAAAATCAGATCGACATATCTTCTGCAGTGCGGCCTGCATGCTACGTATGACAGAGCATGCAAGAAAATGTACCTTCAAGATAAAGGAGTTTTCAGATGTCTGGTCTTGACTCCAGACATCCCGATGCTCCACCAAGCGTCCAGACTTCACTCCAGACGTCTAATACCGAAAAATTTCCAGTACCAGACCACGCTCCCAGCGCTCTTCGCCGCGCTCTGCCTCAGCTCCAGCTGCTGTAGGTGGTTGAGGATGCCGCTCCGGACTCCCTCCTCCCACACGCTCCCGCGGTGGCCATGCGAGCTCCGACGAGCTTCCACTGAAGCTCCCGACCTCGGCCTCCTCCTTCTGCACTTCTCCTCTTTCTCACTCTCTCTCGCTCACCCTCTCTCACCCTCACTCTCGCAACAGTGAAGGTGGGGTGTGGTGGTGGTGTGTGGGGTGGAGAGGAGAGGAGGGGAGGGTGGCTTTATAGGTGCTGTGGGTTTAGGGTTTGGGTAGGAAGGAGGAGAAAGGAGAGAGAGAAAAGAAGTTATGTGCGTCGCCCACACACAGAGCATAGAGTGAATATAAAAATTTTATTTTCAGACGTCCGAGAAAGGGTCTAGACATCTGACTGAGACTCCAGACGTCTTAAAAGGCTAAAAGTGGGACGGGTCTTTACATCATAACAAACTTATAGGAAGTTTCATCCCCGAAACTTGAACTAACCAGGGTCTGGAAAAAGGAACATAAAACGCATAACAAGCTTAAAGAGAACCGAAATAGGTCCGAAAAGACGTACCCTCAAAAAGCTCCGTGTACCGCTCTCGCATCGCCACCTTAGGCTCCCATGTAGCCTCCTCGTACCGCTGGCTTCTCCATAAGACCTTCACCAGGGGTACCTGCTTCTATCTCAGACTCCGGACAGCTCTATCTAGTATCTACACTAGTCTCTCGGGGTAGGTCAGGTCGTCACCCACCTCAACACTCTCGTGGCTCAGAATGTGACTGGGATCAGTAACGTGCTTCCTAAAGTTGGACACATGGAACACGTCGTGCACTCCAGAAAGCTAGGGAGGAAGGGCAAGCCAGTAAGCAACGGATCCTACCCGCTCTAGGACCTCAAAGGGCCCCACAAACCTCGGCGCAAGCTTCCCTTTCACCCCAAAACGCTGCAGGCCCTTCATGGGTGAAACGTGGAGAAAGATGTGATCCCCAACCTCGAATTGCACCTTACTGCGTTTCTGGTCAGCATAACTCTTCTGCCTACTCCTGACAGTACGAAGTCATCTATGGATCTGCTCTATCACCTCCTAACTCTGTCGAATCAACCTGGGGCCAACCTTCCACTTGATCCCCACCTCGACCCAACTCAAGGGTGCAGTACACCTCCGTCCGTACAGAGCCTCGTAAGGTGCCATGCCAATGCTCGAGTGATAATTGTTATTATATGCAAACTCTGCCAGGGGTAAGTGCTCCTCCCAGGAGCCTCTCCAGTCTAGTACATAGGTGCGCAAAAGGTCCTCAAGTGTCTGTATGGTGCGCTCCGACTGTCCGTCCGTCTGGGGGTGGTATGCGGTACTGAACCTCAACCGTGTCCCCAAAGCCTACTAAAACTCAGCCCAAAATTAGGAAGTAAAATGGGTATCCCTGTTGGATACAATCTCACGCGGATCTCCGTGCAGGCATACCACATCATGAATGTACCTCTTTGCCAACTATGCTGGTCCCAAGGCGACTCAGATCGGCAGGAAACGCGCCGTCTTCATCAACCTGTTCACTATCACCCAGACTACGTCGTGTCCTCACTAGGTAATAGGTAGACCCACCACCAAGTCCATGGTGATGCTCTCCCACTTCCACTCTGGGATAAGAAGTGGCTGCAACGACCCAGTAGGCCTCTGGTGCTCAGCCTTCACCTGCTGGCACACCAAACACTACTGCATGAACTCACCCACATCCTGCTTCATCCCTCTCCAACAAAAGTTGCATCTCAGATCATGATACATCTTTGTGTTCTCGAGATGTTTGGTGAACCTGGACCCGTGCACCTCCGTCAGGAGCTCTCTCAACAACTCCTTGTCCCTGGGAACGCATAAGCGTCCCCTCATGCGCAACACCTCATCTGTAAAAGAAAAGTCTCCTAGGTCCCCTGACAGCACTCTATCCTGCAACATCTGTAAGTACGGATCTGCCATCTGCCTTGCGATGATGCGGTCTATCAGCTCTGGTCGCGTCTACCGTGTCACTGTCACTGCCCCACAATACCCCTACAACTCTCGGGGTCGCCAACTGCCCAACTCCTCCATAAGTCTCCAACTCTGTGCCTGTAGATTGGCCAAGTGGGCAGGCGCCTTCCGGCTCAAGGCGTCAGCCATCACATTGGCCTTCCCTGGATGGTAGGAGATGCTACAGTCATAGTCCTTCAGGATCTCTAACCAACGTCTTTGTCTCATGTTAAGCTCCTTTTGGACAAACAAGTACCTGAGGCTCTTATGATCTGTGAAAATCTCAAAGGTCTCACCGTAAAGGTAGTGCCTCCATGTCTTCAGCGCGAAGACAATAGCTACCAGCTCTAAGTCATGGGTAGGGTAGCTATGCTCATGGGGATTCAGTTGCCACGAAGAGTAAGCGACAACGTGACCCCACTGCATGAGCACACCCCCTAACCCCTGCAACGAAGCATCTGTGTAGACCACAAAATCGCCATTGCTGTCCGGGATGGTGAGCACAGGAGCTGAAGTCAGTCTCTCCTTCAACTCCTGAAAACATGCCTCACATGCATCTATCCAGGCAAAAGGCACGTCTTTCCGAGTCAACTGGGTCATAGGATGCGTAATCTACGAGAATCCTCTAATAAACTGCCAATAGTAACCCGCCAGTCCCAAAAAGCTACGTATCTCTATCACTGTACGTAGTCTCTCCCACCTGAGTACGACCTCAACTTTGGCTGGGTCCACAGCTAAACCATCCCCTAAGATCACATGGCCCAAGAAAGTCACCTGCCTCAACTAAAACTCGCACTTGTCATACTTGGCATACAGCCTGTGTCGCCTCAAAGTGTCCAGAATCATCCGTAATTGTTGTCCATGTCGTGCCTAATCCTGCGAGTAAATGAGTACGTAGTCGATGAATACCACTACAAACTGATCCAAGTACGGTCTAAAAACCTGGTTCATCAAATCCATAAAAGCAGCGAGGGTGTTGGTCAGCCCAAACGACATGACCAAGAACTCGTAGTGCCCGTATCGGGTACGGAAAACTATCTTGGAGACATCGGTCTCCCTGATCCTCAACTGGTGCTAGCCTGACCTCAGATCTATCTTGGAGAACACTGTGGCATCTCGCAACTGGTCAAAAAGGTCATCAATCCTCGGCAGTGGATACTTGTTCTTGATGGTGACCCTATTTAACTGTCTGTAGTCCACACAAAGTCGCAAGGTACCATCCTTCTTCTTCACAAACAACGCAGGGGCTCCCCACGAGGATGCACTGGGCCTCACAAAGACCTTCTCCAACAGGTCTTGTAGCTGTGACTTGAGCTCTCGCAGCTCAAGTGGTGCCATCCAATACGGTGCAGTAGAAATGGGGCTGGTCCCCGGTACTAGTGAGATCTCAAACTCGATCTAACTCTCGGGCAGTAGTCCCAGCAGCTCCTCTGGAAACACGTCGGGGTACTCACAAACCACTGGAATGCTCTGAAAGTCAGCCACGGGGTTAGGCTCTGCCACTACACAGGCCAGAAAGCCCTCACACCCCTGGCTCAAAAACCTTGCTGCCCGAAGTGGAGAGATGCATCTGAAACCTCCGTCCACCGGCTGCCCGTGGAACTCAAAGGAAGGCAACTCCGGTATGGAGAAGACGATCTTCCTCTTGAAATAGTCCACCAAGGCGTGGCAGGCGGACAACCAGTCCATCCCTAGAATCACACCAAAAATCCTCCAATGGTATCACAATCAGGTCAGCGAGGAGGCTGTGTCCCCCTATACTAACCTCGCAGTCCGTGTAGACCTCCTCAGCTGCAAACAACTGGTCACCTAGGCCTCTGATCACAAACGGATCCTCTAATAACACACTGTCCTGTCCCAAACTGACAGCAAAACTCACAACAATAAAAGAGTGTGTGGCGTCAAAATCAAAAAGTACGTACACTAATCTGTCGGAAATGGTAACCATACCTGCCACCACTGAACTGGAAGCCCTGGCATCTCTGTGTGTCAGGGCGTTGATACGCCCCTCAGCCCTCGGTGCAGACGAAGTAGCTACACTCTGGGTTGGGTGAGCAGCCGCTGGTTGATACCCTCCTCGTTACTGCTGCCCTCCCCCACGTGCCTGGGAACCACGACCACCAGCTCAGCCTCCAGCACTCAGTGCGGGGAGCATCTGCTGCGCTCCAGCACTAGATGGGCAGTCCCTCCTAATGTGGCCTGGCTGGCCACACTGGTAGCAGAGGGGAACTTGACTCCCTCCCTCGGCAGGTCCCTACTAACGGCTGGGTGGGGGTCTAGTGCTGGCAGCTAGCCCCTGTCTGGGGCCCCCAAAGGCCACTGACGGCCCCGCAAAATGAGACGGCTCTCCTGCGAGTGCCACGTGCATCCTCTCTCGACTGCCCTGAGAGTACTCTGGCTAGTAGGGCCTCTTCCGTCCGCTATCGATGTCTCGTGCAGCCAGGTTGGTCTCCTCGTAGGTCATGGCTGCCTCCACCACTCTCAAGAAGGTGGGCAGCTTCAGGGGTTTGACATACCCCCGAATGGCAGGTCGAAGCCCCTCAGTGAACCTCCATAGGCGTTCCTCCTCTGTAGCTACGATTGTCAGAGCAAAATGTGACAGCTCCAGGAAGCGCGTGCGATACGCGCTGACAGTCATCGTCCCCTGGCAGTGAGTGTGGAACTCCCGCCTCCTTTGGTCCTTCCAAGTCTGCGGAAAGTACTGCTTGCAGAAGAGGGTTACGAACTGGTCCCACGTCGGCTCTCCCCTCTCTTGGCCTCTGACTGCCCTCCACCACCTGTATGCCGCGCTCTCTAGCTGGTACGTGGCAAAGGCCACGCGGCACTCCACAGGAGGGTGAAGGGTGTCAAACACCTTCTCTATCTACTCCAGCCAGTCCTCTGCCTCAGACGGGTCCTCATCCCCCTTGAAGGAGGAGGGCTTCGACTTCCAGAACTGTCCAAAAAGCTTGTGGTGCAGTTGCAGTAGGGGAACTGGCACGCCTCCAAGAAAGGAGGGCTCATGCTCGGAAGTGTCAGAGTGTGGTGGGGGCAGTGGAGGACCACCCCCTCCCCCTCCTGCTCGTCTGGTGCTGCGACGGTCTCTCTGTCCCACCGAGGACTCCCCCTCCACGTCCTCAGGGAGAGGTGCCTGTGGAGGCTGGTGGAGCTCCTCTCGCACTATGTCTTTGATCAACTGGAAGAGATCCTGGGCCTGAATGCCCGGGAGAAGAGGTGGGTCAACTGGCACCTCAGGCCCGACACGTCCCCCCCTCCGACCTCGTCCACAACCGCGACCGCAGCCTACCTCGAGAACTCCCCGATGAGGCATCTCCTGCAAGGAGACGTGAAAGACAGAACAAAAGGGTCAACACTACCGAATTTCTTCAGAAAAGGACTCAGAACAGATATCAAAGCAATACATTATGGTGGCTACCCTAGTTACATGCACGTGAACGGTTATTCTCAAGCCAGTTGGTTCATTTCTAGAGACGACCTTGCTCTGATACCATCTTGTTACGATCCAATTCCCGGATCCCTACAGGACTCGAGACCGACTCACCTCGACTAATCCCAAGACCCAGTCATCCAACAAGAAATAACCAAAAGGCAGGAAAGTAAACCACATTCACATATACAATATAACAAGCAGTAAAAACGTGCAAAGAAGTAAAGGAAAGTAAAACTGCTATTCCAAGATATACCACCACAACAACAGAGACAATGGAAACGAAAGTAACAGGAACAACAATAGTAGCTAAAAGTCTGAAACTCACTACAATAGTAAGGGGATAAAATAAGAAGCGTAGAAAAACTACGGCTGGGCTCGACTGGGCCCAGCACCCTCTGCAGCCGGAAGCTCGGGCTACTCAACTCCTGGACCTAAACAGTGTTATGAAAAAGACAGAGTCAGCGAACGCTAAGTAGAGTGGTATCTATACTATCTAAAGCAGTAAAAGCAACAGGTGTAATTCTCTTTTCTAGTTATTTTATTTTATATGCATTTCCTTTTCACCCCTTTTTCCTCAAACTTTCAGATTTTCTTGATCTTGCATGTTCCTTGTGGGAACGATCTTGATTACAGTCTTTTCCGAGGAGTAGAAGGTACACGTGGTGCTCTCCTGGCCGGGAGAGTCCCCTGTGGTAGTCCTACACCCAATCAACCACCCCGAGGTCACTGTCAAGATGTAGTGGTGACTACGACATGCATGATAAAAGCACAGGTAGCTATCCCACACTGACACGCGGTCAGTCGTTTCCACTAGCGGGTACACCCAAAGTACAGCACGGAACAATATAGGGCCTAGCCCTCTCAGAAACAAGGGTCTAGCCCCTCAGAACCAAATAGGGGTTTCGCCCCTCCACAGTCTGCGCACCCTCATCTGACTACCCCGGTTTGCCTGGAGGGCCTAACAAGTCGATGTAGGGTAGCTAGCCGAACCCTGGGCCAAGTAGGGTGGCTAGTTCCCTCCCTACACTAGTAGCTCACCTCGGTACCGTGTACACGAGGGCCAACAGAAGTCGGTGTAGAGTGGCCAATCCCTACCCCGGGTCACAACCCAAGGGTGGCTAGCTTCGCTCTACACAAAAAGGGGACAGTTGCTTTCCTTGGTACCACTTACTCAAGGGCCAGCACACTTCCCATCTACATTCCAAATTTTCCATCTAACCACAGGAGCTCTACTCCTAATTCCTCGTAAGATTCATGCTCATGTTCACCACATTATTCTGATCCAGATTCCATCATTCATAATTCAATTCCCATTTATATACAGGCAGCTCTTGTTTCCACAATTCACTACATGCAACTGATGATTTCACAGGTAGTTGTTCATTTATCTCAAGCAGCTCATATTCTAACAAGCAGCTCATAATTTTATTACAGCCAATTTCTAGCAGCTTAACTTAATCATGTATACAAATACAATCATGTAGCACAATCGGTTCAATCATTTCTTTGTCCTAGGGTTCATGCCACATCCTAGGGGTTCCAGTTTGATAATTCCATAGACACATTCTTATTTAATATGATTAGTAGAAGTAGACCACTCTACCAGACAATCCAGGAGTAATGGGGGCTCGAACCGCAGACCCAGGCGTTTCTGCGATCCCCAAACACGTAGCAGGATGAAACCCTATACCAGGAAATACATCATAAAGGAGGATTTATAATAGTGTATAAAGGCTTCTAGTATGTAGAGAAACTTGCAAGGAAACTACAGATACTTTATTTGCATAAAACGGATCCCGATCGGACCCCAAATGGGTAAAAAACGTGTCTACTGACCAAAATCAAACGTCCGAAAGTGCGTGGGAGGGTGTTCCGTGCTCCTTCCCAAGGCTACTCCTGTGTATGACAGAGAAGCCACCCCAAAATCAGACAGGCATATCTTCTGTGGTGCGGCCTGCATGGCCGTAACTGCGAAAAGAACGTACCTTCGCGATAAAGGAGCTTTCAGACGTCTGGTCTTGACTCCAGATGTCCCGATGCTTCACCAGTCATCCGGACTTCACTCCAGATGTCTGATACTGGAAAATTTCCAGTACCAGACCGTGCTCCCAGCACTCTTCACCGCACTCCGCCGCACTTCTGCTCGCTCCACCGCAGCTCCAGCTGCTACAAGTGGTCGAGGACGTCGCTCCGGACTCCCTCCTCCCGCACATGCCCGCGGTGGCTGGGCGAGCTCTAACGAGCTTCCGTCGAAGCTCCCTACCTCAGCCTCCTCCTCCTCCTCTCGTACTTCTCCTCTTTCTCACTCTCTCTTGCTCACCCTTACTCTCACGGCAGTGAAGGTGGGGTGTGGTGGTGGTGTGTGGGGTGGAGAGGAGAGGAGGGGAGGGTGACTTTATAGGTGTTGTGGGTTTAGGGTTTGGGTAGGAAGGAGGAGAAAGGAGAGAGAGAAAAGAAGTTCTGCGTGCTGCCCACGTACAGAGCGCAAAGTGTGTACAAAAATTTCATTTTCAAACGTCCTAGAAAGGATCCAAACGTCTGACTGAGACTCCAGACATCTTAAAAAGCTAAAAGTGGGATGGGTCTTTACAAATTAAACCCTAGCAAACCCCATGGTTACTCTGCTTTCATGATATGATGTTAAAACTGCATAATTAACCCTGATTTAGTGTTCTTCTCTAAGAATGAATTTGTCTGGAATTATGGCTCTCAGGCGATTATGTAGGAGCATTTGTCAATTATTTCTGATTAAATAAAGCAAGTTATGGCTCATGATGGTGTTACCATCAGCTTACCACGCAGAGATAATAGGAATAAATTTTTTTGAAGTTGGCCCTCCCTTGAGGAGGCGTAGCCCGATTCAGGGCATCCTGCAAGTGCCTTAACACCTGCCTCTCCAAGTCAGTTGAGGGCATGCCCCCTCCAGCTGTGGCTTTGCCACCAAATGGGTGTGGCGGACTTCTCCTAACAACTGAATCTCGTTTAGTCGACCACTCCTGACTAAGCAGACCCCCCGCCTGGGTCCCCTCCAGGACAGACCCCTTCACCTCGCCAAAGGTCTGTCCTATGACCCAAAGAAACCATGGCCACAAGGATCCACCAAAACACATGCCCCAATGGGCTCTACCTATAGTATAGATGGTCAAAAATGCTGTCACCCAAAAGACTGCTTGTTCCAGACGCCTACTGCGCCACTTACGTGAAGGTGCTAGGAACCTCGGAGGGCGCAACTGGTATGCCAGGGCCTGCCTTCCCGACGGCTTCACTCAGGTCATGGGTAGGAGGAACCGCTACCTCAATCTCTTCATGACGACCTAAGAAAATGGTGAGAGCACCTTCCCCTTCTGGTCCAACACTCTTAGTAGAGCCCAAGGAGACTTGTAGGCCCTCCTTCGAGTATTGCCTCTTCCGACGTTAAAGAGGAGTTGCCTCTAGACTACTGGATACCTCCACCGCCTCCTTCCTCTTCCCCTCCCTTGGAAGCATGGGCCAACTACCCTCACCGCGCTCCTTAGGCTCCTCCTTCACCTCCTTCCACCTCAACCCCTCATGAGACGAAGCCCCCGAACGTCTCCTCAAAGTTTCCGGCCAAGCAAACTGCCCAAAAGCTACAGGAAATTGGTTAATAACATTATCGAGTTTGCTAAAGCGTGTAAATTGTCTAAAGCTCTTACCCTCTAAACTTACTTGGCTTGGGGTAAGAATCCGCCACCTACGTCAACGTTGCCCAAACATCAGCCCACCTTAACTCTGAACAAGCTATTAACCTGAAATTCATTATTCTCTCGACGTCTGCCTATGTAGCCGGGTTAAGTTCATGAAGTGCAAGCAACAGATCTTTCTCAAGTAGGCCCTACCACTTGCTAGGGACTTCTAATTTGTCCACATTATCGAGAAAGAAAAAATGATGGTCCTGCCCCTTTAAACTATTCAGCAGATCCGTAATCCTATATTTAGTACGCTGGCTATAAAGGGTGTAGGCCCTAAGTGGAGATTTTACCTTCTTTTCCTTAAGAGACATGAGTCCAAAAAGGAGGTGGAATAGTCCCACCCGAGAGTGAATCCCCAAATAAAAGCTAATAATAGTAGAGGCATTCAAAACTGGTCAATAGTTGAGATTAAGTTGGGAGGGGGCAAGCCTATAATAGTGAAGGAAGGAAGTAAGGAAGGGATTTAATGTCACACGTAGGTCATTTTCTATGGCATATTTACATATGATAAAGTAGTCCTCCCCTGCGTCAAAGCACAGGCGAATGACAGACCCAAGGTTGTGGAAATGGACTTTACCAAGTTCATGTGCCATCAGAAACTCTTGAATGGCAGACCTGCTACGAAAGCCCAAACTAAAATTATATAACCTCAGCGTCATAGGTGAGAGCCCCATCAAGGAAGAGGTAGACTCACATTTTCCTGCAATCATTGACATCTTCACATGAAAGGGAAATAACATCGATAATTTTACTCCTCTGAGGGTGGCGGCTTTCTCACAGAAAGGTCTCTCCCACTCGTAGGGCTCTCGCGCAGTTAAGGTTATTGCAGTAAGAGTTAGAAGGGCATTTACTACCCCAACCCCCTATTTATAACCCTGCGAAGTGCATATTTCAAACTTTTCAAATCTCGCTATCATTACGGGCATTTAATGCCCTTGCGCACGTATCATATGCCACGATTTGCCCCTCACAAATATTACGTAATCTATTCCAATATTCAAGGCAAGGATATCTCATAATTACAACAATTAATGCCCATCTTTTTGGAGAATAATGCCAAAATTCTAGTAGTGATTGGCCACCACTCGCAGATGACGGTGCTTTCATCATATTGCATTAATACCTAGGATGGTGGCTCTTAAAGCTATCAGGAAGCTTAGACAGCGATATGCCTAGCTCTCCCACTTAAACAGGCGGCGATATGCCTCTTTCACTATTCCATAAAGGCACCTTGTCCGCTTAAACAGGTGGTGATATGCCTTTTTTACTATTCCAAAATGGTACCTTGTCCCATTACAACAATTTGGACCTTTGACGTCGGTTGGAAACCAACAACAAAAAGGTTTAAATCAACGCTAAAAAATGATGGCAAAACTATCGTTGTTGTATCATTTTGCCGGTTATAAAGAAAATCCAACATCGAATTATCGTTAGCCTAGCGAACGAATTGGAGCTTTTGCCATCGTTTTATAACCGATGTCAACTTTATTTCCCGTCATTTATAAAATAAGTGACCGAAATTGTATAGCACATTTTCCCACGTTAATGTGACACTTTTGGATTTTTGTCATCCTTTAAATGTAAACGTCGTTGCTTCAAAAAGCGACGACGTAAATATTTATGTCGTTGCTTCTTAGATAAGCAACAATAAATAGCAATTTTAAAAAAAATAAAAACTTAAACACCGTCGTTTATTACTATTTCTGTCACTTATGAAGCAACAACAAATAGCAATTTTAAAAAAAATAAAAACTTAAACGCTGTTGTTTATTACTATTTGTCGTCGCTTATGAAGCAACAGCGTTAATATTTATGTCATCGCTTCTAAAATAAGCGACATCAAATAGCTATATTTGTTAAAAAATTTGCCTTTTAACACTGTCAATTATTGGAAAATTAAATCAACGACAAAGGTAGGGAAATTTTTTTTAAAATTGTGAAAATTATGGGAAAGTCATGTTATTCTAAATATAAATTATTTAAAACTAAAAATTTTCTTAATACTATTATACCTAGTGAAACACCTACTTTTATACAAAATGTCGAGAATGAAAATAAGTTTATATTTCACAAAAATAAAGTCTAATAAAGAAAAAGTTTCATAATGAAATATTTACATATAAAAGGAAACGTAAAATAATAAAGAAAAAAACAAAATATCAAAATAATGCTATGCCGATGCCACCAACCTCACCCATGTCGTCGTTGTCTTGTCTGTGGGTGGTGTGATCAAATGAAGACGGATGCTCCAATTGTCCCTTCTTTAGAAGAAAGGATAGAAGCTTATGAATCTTATCATCTGTCCTACTGATCTAAGACTACATGGCATCCATTTGATTCTTCATCTCTGCTTCTCTCTTCTCCCTCTCCTCCTCTCATCTCTGTAGTGTGTCGATCTTTTGGTTCAGCTGGTCGACGACATTAGATGAAACAACCCCTTTCCTCCGATAGCAATTGGATAAGGTGTGCGCCCTGCCTACACTACGAACAAAATCACCGTGGCCCGGTGCATCACTCTCATAAATGCCTCCTCTAGATCTAGAGGCTGCTGGATGCTGTCGAAAGTCTCATCATTTGGGGGATGCACCAAGTGAACCATTCTCTCCTAAATGCATTAAAAATTATTATTATAATAAATATACAAAGTTATAAAGTTTTTAAATTTAGGAAACTTACGTATCTCTCTTGATATGACTCATGAATTCACTTACTTGCATTCTCAGTTGCAGTCTTACTATGGGTGACCCCATAGATATCCATCATACTCATCTCCCTCTCATCATGTAAAACAAACTAAAAATATGAAAATGATATAATTTTATTAAGATAACCTCTAAAGTAAATAATATTCAAGTGCGAAGTTGTTATAATAAACTTAAGTAACGACTCTTGACCATCTCAATGCTTCTTCAACTCAAATAGTGGGTTTGTACTAGAGCTTTGGGCCTATTAGCCTTATTTTTCCTTACTAGCTCCTTTAATAAAAGCATATATATATATATATATATATATATATATATATATATTATTAAACAAATTGATCCTTTGTTATGAATTTAAGATATATGAAATTAACATAAACATTTAAAATCAATTACTAACCTCCGCTTTGAGATCCAACCAATGCTCGCATGCCTTCTTCCAGTGTTCAGGCATGAGATCAAGAGGGCAAGTCTCCATTGCCTCCTCAGGCAACTTATCCAAGAAAAACAAAATACCAAATATAAAATGTTAGAAATAATATATAAAATCATGTACACAATAAACATGTAAATGTTTAAAAATTTTTATTTTTCTCCTGGTCTCCGTCTTCCAATCTCTGTGGAGCTTGGCGGCATGCTTAAGGATCTACCGAGGGGCATTTGGATCGTCACCCCAATCGTAACTCACCTACATTTATTTTAGAAAAATATATCAATCTTACATGAAAATAATTTTAGGATAAAGTTATAGAAGTAATATTTAAGATGAATGAAATTACCTCCAATTCTCGGAGGAGCTGCCTCTTGAGCTCTGTGGGCACCTTCCTCTAGTTGAAGTAGCAAAGTGGTGTGACAGACTTCACCATTGTGCCCACTTGACTGATGAAGCCTGGATAATTCTCTACTTCTCCCGTGGTTCTAAGCCTGATCATTATTCTCAAGTCAGCACTCAGGCATACACTGGAGATCTAGATTCTTTGTCTTCCCCCGTCCTTTTCCTACTCTACCTGCGTAGACATTAACATATTCATTATATATATAATAAGTGTTAAAATATAGAAGTAAATTACTTCTTAAAAGTACAGAAGTTCTCACCAACATTTGTTCCTGCCGCACTCGGGTTCATATGTATTGGAGACGTACTCTCAATCTGCTCATCCTACCCCTCCTCCTCTCCCTTCACCTCATCGTTCTCATCCTCGTCCTTCTCCTCTGATGCCCACAACTCTGGCTGATAATTTGGATCAGCTTGTACTCACTCTACCTCAATAAGAGGAATCTCCTTCCCCTTTCCCTCCCCCCCCCTCGCATATATGACATCACGAGATTGTGCTAGGCCCCCACGTCGTAGAAAACGTAACTGAGAGGGAGCCAGGTGCTGGGGGGGTGTCAAATCCTGGGGAGATAGCTTGGGTTAGATGGATGGTTGTGTTAGAGAGGGAGCCTTGTTATTAGCTTTTTTTCTTAAATCCCTTCATCTGCAACAGCAAATAAATACAAAAATTAATATTGTTGAAGATAATATATAAAGCAATAATAAAAAAATTTGGCTTCCCTGAGAGATGGCAACTGTTTCTCCAATATTAAGCTAACTTGTTACGACTCGGTTCCCAAATCCCTACAGAACACGAGACCGGCTTGACTCGACTAATCCCAAGACCTAATCGTCTAACAAGAAATAACCAAAAAGCAGGAAAGTAAACCACATTCACTATGCTAAGTAACTAACAGTAAAAGAGTATAGCAATAAAGGAAGTAAAAGCTGCTAACAGTACATATCACCACCACAATAGTAAAGTGGAAATAAAGTACAGAAACCTAAACAGTAACAAGAGTCTGAACTCGCTAACAAAAAGGAAGTAAAACATTAGGAACTACTGCTAGTCTCGACTAGGCCCAGCACCCTCTGCAGCCGACGACTCGGGTTGCTCAACTCCTGGACCTGTAAAGGGGTACGGGAAAAACGGAGTCAGCAAACGCTGAGTAAAGTGGTAACCAAACTAACTAAAGCGGTAAAGGCTAACAGGTAATTTATCTTTTCCAATTATTTTATTTTACAAGTCATTCATTTTCACCCATTAGTTTACTTTTCAATTCTCTTTCTTGATATCGCATGTTCCTCGTGGGAACGATCTTGATTGCAGCCTTTTCCGAAGAGTAGAAGGCACACGTGGTGCTCTCCTGGCCGGGAGAGTCCCTCGTGGTGATCATACACCCAGTCAACCACCCCGAGGTCACGGACAGATATAGTGGTGACTACGGCACGTGCAATAAGCGCATGGGTAGCTACCCCGTACTGGCATGCGGTCAGCCGTTTCCACTAGCGGGTACACCCAAAGTACAGCACAGAACAGTATAGGGCCTAGCCCTCTCAGTAGCAAGGGTCTCACCCCTCCACAGTCCGCGCACCCTCGTCTAACTACCCCGATTTGCTCAGTGGGCCTAACAAGTTGTTGTAGGGTGGCTAGCGGAACCCCAGGCCCCGTGGGGTGGCAAGCTCTCTCCCTACACTAGTAGCTCTCCCTGGTACAGTGTATGCGAGGGCCAACAAAAGTCAGTGTAGAGTGGCCAATCCTAACCCCGGGTCCCAACCCAAGGGCGGCTAGCTCCGCTCTACACTAAACAGGGGACAGTCACTCTCCTTGGTACCACGTACTCAAGGACCAACACACTTCCCACTCACATTTCTAGATCTATTCCATTTATCCACAGGAGCTCTACTCCTAATTCCCCATAGGATTCATGCTCGTATTCCTCATGTTATTCCATACCAGGTTTCATCATTCACATTTACATTCTCAGATTTTACACATGCAACTCGTATTTCCACAATTTGCATATACAACAAGAAATGTTACAGGTATCTGTCTAACTAGCACAGGCATTTCATATTCCACAGGCAGCACTTATTTATTAGCAGACAGTTGTTCACATTTCTATTCATTTAAGACTGCAATCTCAAACACGCATACAAACAGTGCAAGTACTTCTCGTCCTAGGATTCATGCCACATCCTAGGTTTCTAGTTATCCAGTTTCACATATGCATTCATGTTTTATAATTTAAAACAAAGGAAACCACTCTACCAAACAATCCGGGAGTACTGGGGGCTCGAACGGCAGGCTCACGTGCCTCTATAGGCCCCGAACATGCAACAAATCAAAGTCCTATACCAAGGGACATACCACAACAGAATGTTTAGAATAGTATAAAAGGACTTCTAACATGTAGAGGAACTCAAAAGGAAACCACAAATATCTCGTTTGCGTAAAACAGACCTCAAACAGACCCTAAACGGGTTAAAAACAGAACTGCAGACCTAAATCAGACATCTGGCACAAGGCCCAGACGTCTTAAAAGTAACCAGAGTCTCACCTCAGGTTCCTACATCGACTTCAGACATCCAAAACCCCTTCTTGACCATCTAAACCCAGCTCCAGACTTCCAACCTCTCCTCCAGTCGTCTGGAAGTGCTTCTGATTGTCTGGTAAGCCGTCCAGACGTCCGAAATGCATGGAAGGGCATGCCCCGCGCCTTCTCGAAGCTATCTCTACACACAACAGGCGAATCATCCACTTTTAGCCATGCAGATCGAAGCTGCGGTGTGGCCTGCATGGCTATAATCGCAAGAGGAACATACCTTCGCGGAACACTACTTTCAGATGTCCGGTGCCGTCACCAGACGTCCAACCCATCATCTGGACGACATGCCAGACGTTTGATTCTAGGAAAATCCCAGAATCAGAACGACCTCCTGCTCCTCGCCGCACGCAGCTGCGGCCTCTCCTCCTTGCTTGCAACTCCGGCTGCAGCAAAGTGTCGGGGACATCCCCCCCCGACATGCTCCTCCTCCCGCACGCACCGCTCCAGCCGTGCATCCTTCGATGAGCTCCCACAATCTCACGGACACAAGCTCTTCTTCCTCCTCTCCTCACGCCACCTCTCCTCCTTATCGCTCACTCTCGTGCCCTCTCTCACGCTCGCCCCTCTTGCTGTAGTGGAGAGGAAGGAAGGTGGGTCTGGTGGAGTGGGGAAGCGAGGAAGGGGGAGAGGGGCTTTATAAGGGAGTGGCTAGGGTTCTGCAGGGAAGAAGGTAGAGAGAGAAGAGGGAAAAAGGCAGTCTACGTGCAGCCAGCACGCAGACGTGAAGCTACGTACAAATTTTTCAATTTCCAAACGTC
Source organism: Thalassia testudinum (assembly GCA_037157565.1). Lineage (NCBI taxonomy): Eukaryota > Viridiplantae > Streptophyta > Magnoliopsida > Alismatales > Hydrocharitaceae > Thalassia > Thalassia testudinum. The sequence continues at coordinate 37,756,581 of JAZHRO010000067.1, forward strand.
TGGGAAGGGGTCCAAACATCTGACCAGACATCTGACCAACAGTCCAGACATCTTAAAGGGCTCAGAACAGAACGGGTCTTTACATAACCAATTTGAGCATTAAAAAAATTTGACAAATTTATCCCTTAAATTTTAAAGATTTTCTATAAACCTGCATATTAAAACAAAAGTGGGCACATCCTACATTAAAAATAAAGCACATAAGTGGGTACACCCCATATCCATTCATTTAAATAAAAAATAATATATGGGTACACCCTAATCCAACAAAAACCTATAATATCATTTAATTAAATTAAAAACATTGAAATTAAAATGGCAGTAGAAGTTTAGGTTTCTTATTTAGTTAGAAATAAAAATCTAAACTAAAAACCCAAATAGAACCCTCTCCTTTCCACTTTCCGAGTTTCATCTTCTTTCTTTCTACACTTTCTTAATGTTTAGATCTATCTTTCCAACACTCTTGATTAAATCACACTTAATTGTATCTAGCGTATGTAGCATAGATTTAAGTATACACAGATGGCCTACATCTTCAACTTTAAGTAAAAATGTGTGAGATGAAGAAATTGATTTTTGGAAATCCTCACCCTTGCAGCATTGAGACCTGATCTTGGTGCAAATATTAGCTTTCCTTTAAAGGTATAATTGATTGATTAGGGCTCCATATGAAAGCTAGCTATAATGATTATTCAAGACAGTTATGGGCTTCCTTTCAAAAAAGAGAGTTATTGGCCTGAATGAAATAGTTATTGGAAAGAAAGAAACAAAGTTCATAGAGTTATCCACATTCACTTGTTCTTCATTCTTCTTCCACTCAAATCCCACATCAATGTTATGAATCCATTCATGGATTTCTCACTATCAAGTTCCCCATCCATCCTAATTTGTCCAAATCACTAGACAATAACAAAGACAGCAACATTACTAAATCATCTCACAGTAAATAAAGCCACCTATGTGTCTTTACAGCTACTGAGTTACCATGAAGATGTATGCAACAGAAACATACAACGCATTGTTTATGGTTAGCATATTCAGATCCTTCACCTTTAAATAATATCTTAAGACTATTATATATATTATCTTCGTTACTGATAAAAAATGACCTGCTATCCACAATGAAAAGCTACTTCACAATGAAAAACATTGATCTCAAGAACTTATTTACAATAGCGAGGAGTACAAAAACACAAAAATATGAAATGCATAAGTAAAACAAAAATGAAACAAAGTAAAGAAATTGTTACTGACCTTAGATATCCACATCTATTGCTTTTGAATTTATATGACCTTCTTTCGTTAATTCTTAGTATGCTTCAGATTATGCATCAAAATGATTGTGCAGTATTGTTCTTATTGATATAACCTAACCCTTTGGCAATTATCGCGATCATAAAACACTTGTGTCGCTTAACATGTCAATGTGAATGGTTTAGAAGATTGAAGAATTTGACAGTTACGATTTAAACTCAAGAAATTATTTTTCTTATCAATTTTGAAACTAGTGCCTGATGGGAACACCATCATAGGCCCTAACTAGCTCATTTTAGTCTAGAATAAAAGATAAAAGCTCCTATGTGTCCATCAGAGGGTCCTATATACATAATGTTCTATTTTGAGAAGAGAAGAAACTAAGGTTATTTCTGCAATTTTAACAGCATTTCATAAACACAGAATAACCACAGGGTTTTCCAATGGTTAATTAAATTTCAAACGTTCATTAATGACTAACAAGTGGGCTCATACAGATAGAAATGGTTTTCACACTTTTCATGAATAAACAGCAACCCAAAATCCTAAATTCAGACCCGCTTAATTAACAAAGATTTTGGTCGGGATAAAATTTACCTAGATCTTCTAAAAATCATAGAAAAATATTTCATAAGGTTAGTATCCTTGATTTGACAATTGGAACCCATTTTGACCTAAAATAGAGTCTTAGACAAGAAGTAACCCTAATTTGGGTTTCTCCATAAATTACCCAGTCAAAATTGGTCAAAACCAAAATCCAACATCACCACTAGATTCCTTGGATCTAAATTAGATTTTTACCAAAATTTAGGCTCAATTAGAGATCATTTTAACCTAGTTTGCATTTTGGTCCATTCAGACTCTTTCTTTCTCACATACACCCCTAACTTTCGAAAATCCTTACGAAGACCCCCTAACTCGTTGTCTTCTTCACATTTGGGTCCCTGTCGCCATGGCAAGTGTGAACCCACACAGCCGAGCTCTCAATCAAAGGTTCTTCTCTGATTACTTGGCCAATCACTTCCAAAATTGGAAGGGACAACCCTGAGGAGATCCCTGATCGATTAAACCTAATCCTAAACTCCAAATCCGTCTATGTTGCTCCTGTGAATCCATGATTTCCAAGAATCCTTCTTCCTAAAAAACCAAGCCTTTCAAGCTTGTTTCCAAGCTTGGGAGCCTGGTTGAAGGCCTATAAAAGACCCTCATGGAATACCTCATCTCCTTAGTAAGTTTTTGGGCCACAAACCTCTTCCCTTCTCCCTCTCCGACCTGCTCTAAGCTTTGCTCCGGTGACCACCTTCCTCCATTCACTTCGCCAGTCGCCACGTACAATAGGCAATCGGATCTTCTTCCCCTCTTCATTCCACATCACGCAATATCGGCGCGATGCTCTCCAACCTCCTCCTTGTCACTGTTCCTCCTCTTGGGGCATTCCTCTTCTCCAGTGTCGGCTCATCACGGCCGATGCCTCCTCTGCATCTTCCTTGTCCGCTAGCACCTCTTCTCGACTCCTCTGCTTCTACCAATCAACCCAACATCTCCAAACTTCGGTTCCGCTCACGAATCTGCCTGCTCAACCGTCGTCTCCCCCATCTCCAGCATACCTTCGGCGACCTTGACAACATGCCACATGACTGGAACCGTTCTCGCACATTTGAAAATCGTCGGAATTGTAGTATAGTCGCGTAAAAACGTTCGTCAAAAAATGATTTCTAAAGATAACGAGACTTTGAGTCCCGGTCGTTCGTCTCTGGGAGGCGTTGCCTTCACTTTTGAAATCGATCTTTTTACTACTCTACTTCGTTTAAAGACGCACGTCGGTTTCCAATCTCCTAACTAAAACTTCACCGCTTTTGTTATTAACTCGGATCACATGCGCATGCGTCAAGTAAATTACAAAAGTGAACGTGTGAGTTTCTGTGCGCATGATTCTAGTGAGGTGGTGACCAATTATGGAGAAAGTATCTATTGTTAGATTTTCAATATCCTCAGGAAACGACATGCTGGTGCGTAATAGATAGATAGTTAAAGAGCAGGCACTTAAATCACGCAAATACGATAATTATTAAGCTCGCGGTGATTTCAAACACATAAAGAGATATATATATAAAAGCATTTTTTCATTCATTCATTAGGGAGTTGTTTGCATAAGGAATCTAGAGGAAAGCTTATACATAAATGCTTGAAAATTAAACCTAGCTACCAGAAAATGATCGCATAGAAGAATCGATGGGGGGATTTTGCATGCATCATTGGGGCAGAAGTAAGACCACTACTAAGCAGTAAATAAATCCAATAAAATTATGAAGAGCATGAATTAAATCTAGAAGAATAGAGGGCATTCAACGGTGGTCCCTGATGGCCTTGGAGTGGTCGGGAGAAGAATGAGGGGCGGCCAATGTAGCTTAGGCCGACCCTTGGAGAGAGGTAGGGTTGATCCATCATCCCAGCATGATGTCCTCCATGGTGGTGGTAGTGAGCTCGTGAAGGTGGAGTGACTATCTAAGTAGAGGTGGCGTGAATGGCACCAATGGAGTGCAATTGCCAACGAAGTGAATGGGTGCAAATGGCCACCCATTAGGTCTTTTTGTAGACCTAAGGGAAGCTCTCTAGAGAATTATGGAATTCTCTATATAGGCCTATGGTGGGAGCTAGTGGGAGAGTGAGAGAGAGAGGATGGATGGTGGTTTTTAGATTCACCAAATGTGGATCTAAAAATTGAATGGCTCTTGGTTGCTAATTTTGGTAACCAAGGCAACAACACATGGTAGAGAGTTCTAGAGAACTCTAGGCTAGATATTTTCGCATGGATGGTGTGTGTGGGTCGAAACCTAGGTGGCTTGGTTGATTAGGTTAGGTTCTAGTGGGCTTAGGTCAAGGTAGGTCTCAAATTAGGGTTGAAAACCCTAATTCACTAAGGTAAAGTGCAATTAAACTTAATACAAGTTTAATTGGGTGTGTGAAAATTTAATTGAGAGTAAAACAACTCAATTAAGTCAGGTCTAGGTCAATTGGACTCTCACTAAGTCCAATTGGACAGTGTGTGTTGAGATCAGGGCTCAATTGGACTCAATGAGTCCAATTGAATAGGCTTATGGAATTGACTAAGATCCAAGTTAATTAGGCTTAGTGAGGACCTAATTAGGTCCTTAGGGAGGTCTAGAGGTGATGTACTAGGGTTAGGGTACCTTAATTTAGGTTTCTATGGGGTTGGAATTGGGTTTAGGGACCTAGAGATCCAAGATCAAGGCTTAAATCTCAAAACAGGAACTGGAGAGCAGTATCAGACATCTAATAATAGTGTCAGACGTCTTATACTCAAAAATTAGAAGTCCAAACTTGTTGTTTGGACGTCCAATCAGAGCCAGAGGGATTTTGGGTTCTGTTTTGGGTATTCTGCAGAAATTGGACATCTGACAAAGTGTTTGGACGTCCAATAACACTGCAGAAGTGGGTTTGAGGTGTGCGGGAGATGGCTAAGGGTCCTGGATGTCCTATAACTTATCTAGACATCCAGATAAGGGCTGGAACTCGGGTTTTAAGGCTTCCTAGGGTATTGTGACCTAATCTAAGGGTGGCTAAGGTTTTGGGAAGTCTCTAGGCTATCCTAGGGCTAGGATGGACCTAAGCTCTTCACATTTTACTGCTTTATTCCTACTTAATAGCATAGTAGACCTTTAACTCCCTTACATTATTATTCCTACATCTAATATAAGCCTTCTGCTCCAGCTCTGCTACAACTCCCGTTATTCCTGATCCAGCTTCAGATCCAGCTCCTGATCAGCTTATTCCCTGCAATCGACATAATGCACTTAATCAGCACATTATAACATTATTTTATACATAGCTAAAGGAAAGTAGTAAAGATGCAGATAATGCGTATACATGCATGAATTACCCTAACTTATGCTAAGTCCTAGCCTAATTTAGGTCAATTAAGACCTATGATTGCTGTGCAATCATACCCCCATGCCTAAATCTTGCTAGTCCCTAGCAAATGCAAGACTAAATTATTTACAGCATGGGTCCCGAAGGGACTGATTATTTTATCAAGTATATGCATAAAGATTTTTCTCCTTTTTGTTTTCATCCTATGCTCTAAAAATCCAGACAATCGTGAAAGTGCAGCTATGTAGCTTTTGCAATGGATTCGAGTGAAAAACTGATTCACCTCTAAAGCCTGTACTTAACCCCTAGTAAAAATTCTAGTGGGATAGGCGGGCTTCTTCCCTCGGGGTATTCAAAATATTCTATGAATTCCACCTCGGCTTTAGGCTTAGGTAGAGAATCTCTGAGGGAAAAGATTATATATTTGGTGGCTTACTCTCACTTGGTGCTACATAGAGACTAGTACTATAGAATCTAGATTTCCGGATTACTAAGTAACTCAACTCAGAGAAAGACGAGAAAAACTATGCTCCATTTTGATTCCTTTATGTCTATTCTCTCTTACTCTTTTTCTTTTCCTTTTCTTTTCTTTCTTAGAGCTCACAACTTCACCAGATTCACATATATGACTTGTATTTGGTGGTCTCACTAGGCATTAACACTTTAATTGAGTTTCCATAACCCTAACACTAAGTTGGAATTCCTCAGCTAGTATTTGGGCAGTCAGAAACACAAGAAAAATAAGTTAGAGCCATATTTGGTGAATCTCAATTTTATTTGGTGGTATTGCCTCGATGAAATAAATACTAAATATTCATTCTTTTCTTTGCTTTTTCTTTTTTTCTAATTTTTTTCAGTTTTTCTTTCGTTTCATCATTTTTTTTTCTTTTTCTTTTTCTTTTTTTTTTCTTTTTCAACATAATACAGCATACATCCATGAACTTTATTGAGGAGGCATTATTAGGGATTGGTGGTACTCAAGAGACATTAGGTGGCTAATTTGGTGGAAGTGTCTACTCACGGCACCGGGAGAGACGGATAGGATGGTGTATTTCTGACCTTGACATCAATACCCTCCTTTAGCCGAGCATTCCATAAAGAATGGTCGTAACCATCCACCTTAGCCCTAGTTTTATGAAAACTCACTCTCCGCGTATTTGCCTTATTCGGTGACTCTCACAATTTCGCACAAAAATGTATACGTGGGAACTGAGAGCGAAAACTTTGTCTAAACTCAAAGTATCATCACTTAATCATCTAGGATTCCAGATTCCTTACACTAATCTTAGAGCACCAATACACTCTACTCTCATCTCACACTATTTGGTGGATTTTTGGAAGAAAATCAGCCTGACTCCCAAAACACTATCCAGGGGTTCAGGAAAAGAAACACTGCTTCTTCTCGACAGACTGAAGACGTTTATCAGCCTTCACCATGAATCCATTGCAAATTCTACGTGTGTGAGAAAAGTTGTACTGAATTCCAGATTACAGGAATCAATTAGGGGATAAAATCTCCAATGCATTCTCTTAATAAAATAATCTTATTCATGAGTGAAATATGTATATATGCTATGAACAATGAATCTCGTATAATTTGTACTTCGTGAAATTCCCGCATCGGTTACAATCAACTTGACCCTAAATTTAGAACAATAGGTGAGCGGGTGAGTCAGAAGTGTCCGTTGCGGACAATTTCTAACTCCAATGCGAGCATTGGAGGTGGAGTCGATTGTTCTTTTATTTAGGGTCCTAAAGTACATTTTACATGCAGCTCCGAGGTTTTCCTAAATGTTGGCATAAAAATTTTTCAGTTTTTCTATATCTACCCCCCCATGCCTAAGTTCTTGCATGTCCTCATGCATGAGTATAAAAGAAAATAAGTACTGCAGGGAGAGAATGGGTAGAAATCACCTGTAGTTGCTCCTGAAATTATACATTCAGCACCAGCCAACCTGTTAACATGTAATATACAAAAGGGAAATATGCTAAAACAAAATATGCTATGTATAAAAATGGTTATATATAAATGATGGTGGAATGTGGGTGAATGGTATCTATACGTGCTGAGTTTAACGCCTCCAGCTGGGCAAGCACTCAATCACATGTATCAGTTCTAGCATAGGAGTTGGCCAAGATTAAGAGAAAGATGTGCTCATATGCTCCTAAGATCAATGGTCCGGAGACGCGAACCAGCTGATTGTGCACCCCTACTCCAAAAAGTCTAGCTATAAGAAAGTATGGAGTGGGTACGGGCTTCAATTTGATCACGGGTGGGTCTGAGTCAAAAATGGGAGTGGGAGGAGCAAACTCGAAGGTGGGAATCTGCTGATCCGTGTGCACGTGAATTCCCGCTGAGTCGCTCCCTGTGAAATCGGTTGTAACCGCGTTAATGGGTAACCCATTAGCTATAGTCACGTCTTCCTGCAATAACAGGGGCGATTCAGTAATATATGGATCAAGATAGCTGGATTCAGGGGTGTTGTGGTCAGAAGCGCACCCCAAACAGTTAGATCCTCGGGGAGATATGTGTAATGCAGTGGTTTTGGTCCCGTGTGGATTGAGGTCCGAGAACCCTGATAGTGTAGACGAATGAGACATTGGGTCGTCACAAAGGAGCCCAATGCTACCACAGTAAGCCGAATCTTCGTCTTCACCATCCTCCTCTATTCGATCACAGTTGAAGTTCTTTGCTGTCCTGAATATGTCTAATCGAAGTTGCTCATTGCCTAGGGCAATCTCCGTACACCCGGATGCACAATCGATGTTCGCTCGGGCTGTCGCTAGAAATGGGCGACCCAAAATAATTGGTGCATCTCAGAGATTAGGAGGAACTTCCATATCAAGAACGAAAAAATATACGGGAAAGCAGAACCCGCGAACTTTCATGATCACGTTCTCAACCACCCTCTCGATGTTTTGATTTATCTATCAGCCAGCTGAATTGTAACCGAGGTGGGTTTCAACTCCCCAAATCGAAATTGATCAAATACGGCGGTGGGAGTTAAGTTGATGGACGAACCCAAATCTAGAAGGGCCCGACCAAATGGAGAATCCTGCAAGAAGCAAGATATGAGTGGGGTACCAGGGTCTTTCTTCTTCGGTGATAGGTCAGCTAGAATCGCAGCACTAGCTTCTTTCGACAGTACCGCCTGTCGTTCAATTCTCAGCTGTCGCTTCGGGGTACAATAGTCCTTGAAGAACCTAGCAACAGCGGGAATGTGATCGATAGGCTCGAGGAGGGGGACCTGAATATGTCTTCCTTAAACATCGATTTCAGGTCCTCGAAATTCTACGTGTCCTTTTTCCGTACTGCATTTCGTGTTAGAGCCTCAGGAAAAGGGACGGGAATCTCAGGGTTGAGTGGCCTCTTGCCCTTATCTACCACAGGTGGCTCCTGAGATGATGAAAGAGTCGAATCTGCCTGCGGCGAAGGGTAGGAAAAATCAAAACCCCCCTGCCTAGGTGGTGGGTCGAATGTCTTCCTTCCGCTCCGTAATGAGACAGCGTGTGCATCGGCTTGCTGTCCATGAGGTGGTGGAGGAGCGGATGGGGCAGAATACGTGGGATTCTGCAAAGGCGGCTAGCCTTGCACATAACTGGGTGGTGCAGGAGGTGCCTGTAGTATGGCGTGTGCATGTCCCTGCAGTGCCTGAAACCTAGGCAGGGCACCCTAGTTCTGCACATATCTAGGATTCGAGATGGGTTGGGAGGGCAAGGCTCCCTGAGTCCTATGCTCCTGCAACAGCTAGTTCTGCATGTTCTATATGGTCTGAATTTGATCAACCATCACCATAATCTGCAAGCTATCTTGTGTAGACTTTCTCATCGATTCTTGCAGCTCTTCTTTCAGCGCCTCCAACGGGTCAGCCCGCTTTGGAGGGTGGTTGGTAGCTTGGTGCAGCGGCTGGTATAACGAGCGGGGTTGCTACTGCTAAGGCGAGAATGGCTGCTGCCAAGGATAGGTGTTTTGCGCATTCTTGTATTGCCTGGTCTGGTAGTGTGGATCTTGATGTGGTCTCTGTGAATTAGCAGACCAGGAGAAGTTCAAATGCTGGTGCCAACCAGGGTTATACGTCTCTAAATACGAGTTATTATGCCCGTATCCTTGGATAGCGTTAACGTTCTCGTAGGCCAAAGATGTCTGAGACGTATATCCGTCAAGGGGATACGCATTATAATCTGCAGGTGGTGCGTAACCCTGGTTGTAGGGTTCCAGATATGGATTATTCACGGGATCCTAATATGTGGGATCTCGTAAATATGGAGAAGATGCATCCTGAGTAAGTAGATTAACTCGAGCAGGTGGGGCTCGGGGTGCATAGGAGGGTCGTGAGGTAGCAGAGCTCAAGTCAGATTGACCCTGACTAATATGGTCAATCTTCTTCTCGATTAAGTTTATTCTATCCAGCTGCTTGACGATGATATCCATGTCGGCTCGAATAGACTCAGTGTGAGCCTCGTGGACACCAACCCGCTACTGTCCAGGCCGCTGGAACTGGTTCATAGATGCAGCATTCATTGAGTTCTCCGCTAATGATTCGAACAGCTCAAATGCGCTATTCTCGTCTTTTGCGAGAAAATTTCTGCCGCTAGATGCATCGGCCAGATACCGATGTGTGTCATCCATCCCTTGGTAAAAAATCTGAGCTAAGTGCCATCTGGGTATACCATGATGCGGGCATTTCCGGAGAAGGTCGTGAAATCTATCCCATGCTTCATGTAATTTCTCCCCAGCTCCCTGGAAGAAAGTCGTGATTCCGCATCGCATTGCGTTTGTTCGACCGATTGGGAAGAACTTTTGCAGGAATTCACGTCGTAATTCCAGCCAGGTTCCAATTGGCTTCCTAATAGTCTTGAACCAGTATGAAGCTTTGTCCCTCAACGAGAATGGGAAAAGCTTCATTAGAATAATCCCGAGATCAACATTCCTGGGTCAGATCATTTCAGCGAGTCGACTCAGGTCCTCAAGGTGCTGGAACGGATCTTCGCTTGAGTTCTCGTAGAAATGAGTGCTGATCAACCCAATTACATTGGGCTTGAGCTCAAATGCGTCTCCGCCTGCAAGAATTCTGACAGGAGGTGCGACGATTTGTGCAGCTGGGTCGTAGAAATCCTGCAGTTGTTCTCCTTGCGGTGGGTGCTACATCCTGTCAAGTGCCGTCAGAATGCAATCCATGCTCTGCTGATGCCGCTCCTCAGATTCGGCGACCCGGGCTTCCAGATGAGCCATCGGGTCCAGATTCTCAATGTCCTGACCCAGTCTAAGTCCAGGTCCAGGATTTGCCATGGTGGCTCTTGGAGTAGAAGAAATGGGAGGAGAAGATGGTCCGAGCGAGGTGACTTGCCTCCTTGGGAGTGGCTCCCATGGTCCAACCAAGCGAGGTCGAAGTGACCTCCTTCCGTGCATACACCGCCCAACCCCTAAGTTGGTGTAGCCACACAGGACAAGGCTAAGGCCCTGTCAATCAAATGGTCCTTATAGATCAGGTGACCAGATTTTTCGTTAGAGATTTGAATTCCTGAAGATAAGTTCGTCGTTCAACCGACTGAAAGCGGTTCCCGCCTCTCAAGCTAACCGAGCCAGTCTAGTTACAAGGGAACTAAGGGAAAGGTTCTTCCTTTGGCTTACGCCTCTGGTTCCGTTGACCCCCGAGCCGCAGTCATTTGACACTGCCCCGCAGACTTAGTCACTAGGTTCGGCAAGAGAGATTAAAAACACCCAGTAGTACGACAATGAACTCGGGTTGATTTCGTGTTTTAAAATTAATTTTTAACCCATTTTCTTCAGTGGGGCTTGTGGTGAGTGACCCACAAGGTGACCAAGCTCACTGGCTAACTAGACTTGATTAAGTCTAGGTTAGCCCAAAGTGTGGTCTCTAATTGTAACCCTAAAGATTTAACCTAAGTTGCATGCACTTCTAGGGTTTTTTTTTCTGTTTCAGTAGACCACAAAAGTAATGTTGAATCTCTGATAATAATTGGAATCCAATTAATTTGAAATTTTGCGTGTAGATTCCTTTTCCAATTAGCTTTCCAAAGAATATTTTTTTGGAATTTTTAATATTTCAACCGAATTTTTAGAGAATTTTGAATATCAGGGGTCAAATTTGGAACTTTGACCCCTGTTCGATTTTTTGCTTTGAAATAGTATCAAATGACCTTCAAAAATTCAGGAAAAATATGAAAAATAAAGCCAATGAGATCAGCTTTCAAACCCCACCATTTTTAGTCAAAACAAATTCGCGGATTGCTCAAAATCGCTTTTTGAAATTTAAAAAATTTTGAATCTGGGTCAATCTGACCCCGTGCACTTCGCGAATTTTTAAAAATTGTATACTTGGAATTTTTTGTAAATCAAGCTTGAAATCTGGCTAAAAATCAGGAGATGGTGAAAATGGTGGAAAAGCTTTTTAAAGAGATCTGAATTTAAAATCTAAGCTGTCCACCAAAAATGCTTCTTTTTTTTTCAAAACTTTTGCACATTTTTTTTTCAAAAAGAAATTTTCAAAGGATTCAACGAAAATATCCCTTTTTAAAAAAAAAAACTAACCTAGATTCGAAAGGAAACCTAATCTAGATTTTTTTTCAAAATTTTTCTTTTTTTTGTTTCTTTTTTTTCATGAAAATGAGTAAAATCTTTTTTTTTTACAAATAATTTTTCAAAGGAAATTACATAAAGTAAAACCTAAAAAAATGATGATGTGCACTTGGATTGTTTCTTTGTCGCGCTTGATGTGTGTGCATATCCTGTTTTTCTTCTGTTTTTCCTGCACATCAAAACAAAGTAGAGAGAAATATGTCGGTGATGTTTTAAAAGATTGAAATCATAGAAAATGACATTGCCTCCTCGACAACGGTGCCATTTGACGGGAACCGTTCTCGCGCATTTGAAAGTCATCTGAATCGTAGTATAGTCGCGGAAAAACGTTCAACAAAAAATTATTTCTAAAGATAACGAGACTTTGAGTCCCGGTCATTCATCTCTGGGAGGCGTTGCTTTCACTTTTGAAATCGATCTTTTTACTACTCTACTTTGTTTAAAGATACACGTCGGTTTCTAATCTCCTAACTAAAACTTCACCGCTTCTGTTATTAACTCGGATCACATGCGCATGCGTCAAGTAAATTACAAAAGTGAATGTGTGAGTTTCTGTGCGCACGATTCTAGTGAGGTGGTGACCAGTTATGGAGAAAGTATCTATTGTTAGATTTTCAATATCCTCAGGAAACGACATGCTGGTGTGTAATAGATAGACAGTTAAAGAGCAGGCACTTAAATCACGCAAATACGATAATTATTAAGCTCGCGGTGATTTCAAACACATAAAGAGATATATATATATAAGCATTTTTTCATTCATTCATTGGGGAGTTATTTGCACAAGGAATCTAGAGGAAAGCTTATACATAAATACTTGAAAATTAAACCTAGCTACCAGAAAATGATCGCATACAAGAATCGATGGGGGGATTTTGCATGCATCATTGGGGTAGAAGTAAGACTACACTACTAAGCAGTAAATAAAAGCAATAAAATTATGAAGAGCATGAATTAAATCTAAAAGAATAGAGGGCATTCAGGGGTGGTCCCTGATGGCCTTGGAGTGGTCGGGAGAAGAATGAGGGGCGGCCAATGTAGCTTAGGCCGACCCTTGGAGAGAGGTGGGGTTGATCCAACATCCCGGCATGATATCCTCCATGGTGGTGGTAGTGAGTTCATGGAGGTGGAGTGACTATCTAAGTGGAGGTGGCATGAATGGTACCAATGGAGTGCAATTACCAACGAAGTGAATGGGTGCAAATGGCCACCCATTAGGTCTTTTTATAGACCTAAGGGAAGCTCTCTAGAGAATTATGGAATTCTCTAGATAGGCCTATGGTGGGAGCTCATGGGAGAGTGAGAGAGAGAGGATGGATGGTGGATTTTAGATTCACCAAATGTGGATCTAAAAATTGAATGGCTCTTGGTTGCTAATTTTGGCAACCAAGGCAACAACACATGGTAGAGAGTTCTAGAGAACTCTAGGCTAGATGTTTTCGCGTGGATGGTGTGTGTGGGTGTGTGTGGGTCGAAACCTAGGTGGCTAGGTTGATTAGGTTAGGTTCTAGTGGGTTTAGGTCAAGGTAGGTCTCAAATTAGGGTTGAAAACCCGAATTCACTACGGTAAAGTGCAATTAAACTTAATACAAGTTTAATTGGGTGTGTGAAAACTTAATTGAGAGTAAAATGTCGAGAAGCGTAGATCGCGTTTTTGATATGAAAAGGAGTGTGTCACAGTATAGTCGCGAAATACGATCCAACAAAGATATTATTTTATAAAAATAACGAGACTTTGAATCCCGGTCGTTCGTCTCTGGGAGGCATTGTTTTCGCTTTTGAAATCGATCTTTTATTTTTAAAGCCACTCTACTTTGTTTAAAGACACACACCAGTTTCCAATCTCCTAACTAAGACTTCACCGCTCCTGTTATTAACTCGGATCACATGCGCATGCGTCAAGTAAATCACAAAAGTGAACGTGTGAGTTTCTGTGCGCACGATTCTAGTGATGTGGTGATTAGTTATGGAGAAAGCATTTATTGTCAGATTTTCGATATCCTCCGGAAACGACATGCTGGTGCGTAATATATAGACAGTTAAAGAACAGGCACGCAAATATGATAATCACTCAGCTTGTGGTGATTTTAAACACATAAGAGATAAACATAAAAATGCAATTTCATTCATCATTGGAGAGTTGTTACACAAGGAAATCTAGAGGAAAGCTTATACATGAATGCTTAAAAATTAAACCTAACTACCAGAAAATGATCGCATACAAGAATCGATGGGGGGATTTCACATGCATCATTGGGGGAGAAGTAAGACTACACTACTAAGTAGTAAATAAAAGCAGTAAAAATCATGGAGAGCATAAACTAAATCTAGCAGAATAAAGGGCATTGAGGGGTGGTCCCTGATGGCCTTAGAGTGGTCGGGAGAAGAATGAGGGGCCGCTAATGTAGCTTAGGCCGACCCTTGGAGAGAGGGAGGAGTGATCCAGCATCCCGGCATGATGTCCTCCATGGTGGTGGTAGTGAGCTCGTGGAGGTGGAGTGGGTAGCTAAGTGGAGGTGGCGTGAATGGCACCAATGGAGTGAATTTGCCAAGTGAATGAATGTGTTTAGCCGCCCATGGGGTCTTTTCATGGACCCAATGGCTTCTCTCTAGAGGGGTGTAGAACTCTCCAGAGAGAGTCCAAGAGTGGCCGGCCACATGTGGGTGGATGTGGTCTTTGAGATCCAAGAATTATGGATCTCAATTTGAATTCCTCTTGGTTGCTAAATTTGGCAACCAAGAGGTGGCACCATCTCAAGAGGTCTCTAGAGAATTCTAGAGAAGTGTGTGTGTGTGTGTGTGTGTGGTCGTGCTCTATGTGGCTAGGTGGCTTAAGTTAGGTCCTAAGGGGTTTGGGTAGGTGTAGGTCTTGAATTAGGGTTACAAACCCTAATTGGTAAGGGGAAAATGCAATTAAACTTAACCTAAGTTTAATTGAATGAGTGTGAACCTAATTGAGAGTGGAATAACTCAACTAGGTTGGGTTTAGGTCAATTGGACTCTCACCAAGTCCAATTAATCAATTGGACTCAATGAGTCCAATTGACTTAGGTGAAGGTAATTGACTTTGATCTAAGTCAATTAGGTTTAGTGAGGACCTAATTAGGTCCTTAGGGAGGTCTAAGGGTGATGTACTAGGGTTAGGGCACCTTAATTTAGGTTCCTATGGGGTTGGAATTGGGTTCAGGGACCTAGAGATCCAAGATCAAGACTTGAATCTCAAAACAGGGACTGGAGACCAGTATCAGACGTCCAATAATAGGATCAGACGACCTATACTAAAAAATCAGAAGTCCAAACTTCAGTTCTGGATGTCCAATTTGAGTGAAGGGGAAATCAGGGTTCTGTTTTGGGTACTCTGCAGAAATTGGACGTCTGACAAAGTGTCTGGATGTCCAATAACACTGCAGAAGTGGGTTTGAGGTGTGCGGGAGATGGCTAAGGGTCCTGGACATCCTATAATTTATCTGGACGTCCAGATGAGGGCTGGAACTAGGGTTTTAGGGCTTCCTAAGGTGTTGTGACCTAATCTAAGAGTGGCTAAGGTTTGGGGAAGTCTTTAGGCTATCCTAGGGCTAAGTTGGAGCTAAGCTCTTCACATTTTGCTACTTTATTCCTACTTAATAAAATAGCAAACCTTTAATCCCCTTACATTATTGTTCCTATATCTAAACTAATCCTTCTGCTCCAGCTCTGCTACAACTCCCGTTATTTCAAATGCAGCTTCAGATCCTGCTCCAAATCCAGCTACAGATCTGCTTATTGCCTGCAATCAACATAATGCACTTAATCAGCACATTATAACATTATTTTATGCATAGCTAAAGGAAAGCTGTAAAGATGCAGATAATGCTTATGCGTGCATGGATTTCCCTAACTTATGCTAAGTTCTAGCCTAATCTAGGTCAATTAAGATCTATGATTGCTGTGCAATCATAAAACAACTCAATTAAGACAAGTCTAGGTCAATTGGACTCTCACTGAGTCCAATTGAACAGTGTGTGTTGAGATCAGGGCTCAATTGGACTCAATGAGTCCAATTGAATAGGCTGATGGAATTGACTAAGATCCAAGTCAATTAGGTTTAGTGAGGACCTAATTAGGTCCTTAGGGAGGTCTAGAGGTGATGTACTAGGGTTAGGGCACCTTAATTTAGGTTTCTATGGGGTTGGAATTGGGTTTAGGGACCTAGAGATTCATGATCAAGGCTTAAATCTCAAAACAGGAACTGGAGAGCAGTATCAGACATCTAATAATAGTGCCAGACGTCTTATACTCAAAAATCAGAAGTCCAGATTTGTTATCTGGACGTCCAATCAGAGCCAGAGGGATTTTGGGTTTTATTTTGGGTATTCTGCAGAAATTGGACGTCTGACAAAGTGTTTGGACGTCCAATAACACTGCAGAAGTGGGTTTGAGGTGTGCGAGAGATGGCTAAGGGTCCTGGACATCCTATAACTTATCTGGAAGTCCAGATAAGGGCTGGAACTCGGGTTTTAAGGCTTCCTAGGGTATTGTGACCTAATCTAAGGGTGGCTAAGGTTTGGGGAAGTCTATAGGCTATCCTAGGGCTAGGATGGACCTAAGCTCTTCACATTTTACTACTTTATTCCTACTTAATAGCATAGCTGACCTTTAACTCCCTTACATTATTATTCCTACATCTAATATAAGCCTTCTGCTCCAGCTCTGCTACAACTCCCGTTATTCCTGATCCAGCTTCAGATCCAGCTCCTGATCAGCTTATTCCCTGCAATCGACATAATGCACTTAATCAGCACATTATAACATTATTTTATGCATAGCTAAAGGAAAGTAGTAAAGATGCAGATAATGCGTATGCATGCATGAATTACCCTAACTTATGCTAAGTCCTAGCCTAATTTAGGTCAATTAAGACCTATGATTGCTGCGCAATCACTACACGCCACTAATCCACTCACCTCCGACCCCTACACCATCGTCATGTCCACCCGAGCAAAACCCCTCAAGAAATTGAGGGTATTACCGCGCCAATCGCTCCACTGAACACCCTCACAACCTTCAACCTTTTCCGCCTTCGCCACGCTCACACACGCACTCTCATAACACGCCACCACCGCCCTCGCAGCACTTTCGTGACACTCCTGAGCGCTTCTAAAATGGCTGCAAGGCCGTTTTCATCTTTTCATGTGTTCGTGGTCCACCGCCATTAACAGAGCTTCTTCCTTGACCTCAATAGCTGTGTTCTTGCTGAGTTCTTCAGCCATTCAACTCCTAGGTCGTGCGGTCTTCTTCCAGGAGCATACCCAGGTCATCAATTAGAGGAAATCACCTTCGCTTTTCCTACAATCAAGATCTCCTTCAGCAGCTTCTTCGTGTGGAGGACTGCAGCTACATTAGTCCCACATCATGGGGACTGAAGCCGTCAATGTGGGATAAATTGGATTTCTACCCATGACCCCTCGCCCAGTACACAAGGGGTCGAGTCCCTCCTCACGCCTTCTTGACTCCTCGGCTACCACTCACACCCGGTAGCCCTTGTCCTCTGCCCGGATCCGTATACCCACTTGGGTACCCAACTATAGACTCGATTACGCAAGTTTCTGAGAGAGAAGGGAAGAAGAAAGAGAGAGAGTGAGGGGGCTTTGCCTCGCTCTCTAACCTCAACACTTAGAAGAATTTCAGAGGCTTTGCACCTCCATTGTGCACGGCTACTGAATTCTCTCTCTCGAGGCTTGAAGGAAGGAAGAAGATGTTGGTGCTAGAGCACCACGATCATTTATTTTGATGATAACAAAACACGTGTTATTTAACATTTGCACTTGGAGCCTTAGATTTCAGGTCAATTGCAAATGTAGACGTGATTAGACGGAATTCGAGCTCGCATCCAGGACGGATTGGAGGAGCCTGATGGAGAACAGAGGGGATTCGCGAGGAGCGATAGATTGAAGATGGAAGGACAAGAAGAATAGGATAGAATTCTGTTTATCTCTTTCTTGTACTCTTGTCTTTATTTTTCTTGCTCTTTATTTCCTTAGAACATTATGTTAAAGAGCCTCAAAGTACCCTAACAGTAGTCCTAGGAACACCGGCACAACCCTAAGATACTTAGGTTTTCTGTAGAGAACTTAGAAAACCAATATAGGGTTCAAACAGTACTTCCAGACGTCTAATTCCAAAATCAGACGTCTTATAATGTGTTTTAAGACGTCTGACTGTTGATTCAGACGTCTGATAACATTTAGGCTGGACATACTTAGTTCTGTCTGATGAAATCAGACGTCCAGACCTTAGACTAGACGTCTTAGA
This sequence comes from Thalassia testudinum, assembly GCA_037157565.1. NCBI lineage: Eukaryota > Viridiplantae > Streptophyta > Magnoliopsida > Alismatales > Hydrocharitaceae > Thalassia > Thalassia testudinum. The sequence continues at coordinate 37,774,618 of JAZHRO010000067.1, forward strand.
AGACGTCTGATGACTTTGCCAGACGTCCAATTAGTGGACCGTTGGCTCGCTTTGCAAACACTGGAGGATATGACCGTTAAAGCCTTATCAGACGTCCTTAAGCCCTTCCAGACGTCTGATAATTGACCATTTTGCCTCGACTGACCCGAAAATCTCTTCTCAGAGATTTTCTAGCCGTTGCAAATCCATTCCCACGAAAAAGTAGGTTTCCAGACGTCCAGACATAGTGCCAGACGTCCTGTATGTCGTCTAATGGACTTGCGCTAGAACCCTGTTTAGATCTGATTCAAGTCAGGAAGAGACCCGCCCAAAATCAGACGTCTGACCTTATTTTCAAACGTCTTAAAGTGGTCTTCCAGACGTCTAATGCCAGAATCAGACGTCTGATAAGCCTGTCAGTGCAATGATTGTTCCTGATTTCGGGCTGATTCACTTGGGCTTTGTACCCAACGGTTATAGAAGCTTTTCTAAGCCTTCCAAAGCCTTCCTAAGGCCTCTATAAATAGAAGGGAGCCTTTACACACCAACACACATCTAAGAAACACAAGACACACCTAAGGAACATACTTTCTACCATTTTGTGTCTCTCTTGCTCTCAAAGCTCAAGTTCTACATCTTGAGAGCATCAAGCCTTCGCGCACCCGCTCTCCCGCCGTAGTTCACGAGAGCGAAGTTGCGTCGTCACGTGGCTCACGCATCCGCGTCGTCAACGCACTCCTTTCAAAGGGAAGCATCCTAATTCCTATAGAAGCTTAGGTTAAAAATTACTTTGTTAGCTCTATAGGATTACTTGTTTATTTTATCTTTGTTATTTGGTTAGGTATTCGCTTTGCGAATTCCCGTCTCCTTCGAGGGACAAAATCCTTCTCGTGAAGAGAAGGGGTTGAGGAATGCTACCCTTGCACTTGTAGCGTGGTTGTATTTGAGGTTGAATCACCCTCATTTAAAGTGATTCGCTTAGTGGATTTTGATCAACTTGGTTGATCGGAAAATCCTAACTCGAGAGGGTTAGGTGGTGGTTTTCACCCGATTTGGGTTTCCACCTAAAAATCTTTGTGCCTTTTGTGCGATTGTACTTTATGAGATTGTTTATATTTATTTCCACAATTATTACGTCACCCCTCCTGGTAAGGAATTTCAGAAGAGGCCTTTTCCTCTTGAGGTTGTTGTAGAGGCTTACACTTAAGTCGTCTGGTTCTTGATTCTGTCGTCTGAATTCTGAAGCCTTCAGGGATTAGGGCCACTGTGGAAACATTTGGTTGCTTACTGATGTGGCATTTGATTAATAATCACTGTTCATTTATTTGAGTTATTTGTAAGCTTATATTCAAGGGGTAATTTGGTGATTCAAATCATCATTTTACCCTAATCTTTTTGCACATTGATATTTGGATCTATTAATATATTATTCTGAATTGCTCTTCTGATCTTAGTTGCTTATATTTTGCTTAGAATTGTGATTTGTAAGAATGAATTGCCATTATTGCTCTCAGTGAATGACCTCGTACATGGAGTTATAAATTTTATCTGTTTTCGAGTGATTTCGACTTGCTACAACAATTACATCCTTTAAAACATTGATTTCGCCTCAATTAACAGTGCCCTCTTTAAAAGCATCAAACTAATGATATTTAAATAGGACAACTCTGCGATCATATCTGAAGCTGATCTCCACAATTTCATTGATTTTACCGTTATATCCATTTGGACTTATGGTAAGATCAGAGTCAACAACTCTAGCATGTTGTGTAACCTTTCTATCATCAAATTCTTTTATTCTGAATCTGAACCCATATATTATATACCTAGAGTGGTAATGTACATAAGTTAATGATGTATCGACAACTACATCAAAATCTAGTATCCATCATAAGTCCCTATCCTCTTTCAATTGATTAACTCAATTTTTGAACAAATCCAAGAAGTCAAATCAGGTACATAAATGAGAAAATCGTTCGAATTCCTCATAGAATGGATCAATTTATAGAATTTGCTTTAAAATATATAGATGTGTCCAACGTCTATCAATTTCTAAAATTGGCTTGTATTCTGTACGAAGAATCGACCTTCCTCTAATATCAAAAATCGACTGACATTTTTCATCATTGTCATTGTATTCCCCCTCATAATTCCTTTGAAGTTTATTAAAGCGATTGTCTGTTTCATTCATATACATGGAGGTAAAATTTATACATTCCTCCACGAGATAACCTTCTACAATTGAACCTTCCGACTTTGCCTTGTTCAAGACATAATCTTTTAGCTTTTTCAAAAAATGCTCCATAGGATACATCCATCTATAGGTCCACCGATTCTCGCTTCATTTGCAAGATGCAACATGAGATGAACCATTACATCGAATAAGGCTAGGGGAAGAATATGTTCCATCTTACAGAAAGTAATGATTATTTGTTTATCTCAGTGGTTCAACATATCATTTTGTAGTGTCTTTGAACAAACAGCTTTGAAAAATCTGCTAATTTCTGTGAATGAATCAACAACTAGCTCAGGTAGTGTCCCCCGTATCGCCAGTGAAAACAATACTTGCATATAAATGTAAGAGTCATAACTTTTCAAGCCAGATATCTTCTTTTGCGCTTAATTTTCACAACGAGAAAGCTACAATGAAAAATCATCTGGCACCCAAATGTCTTTTAAGAAGGAGAATAGTCTACTCTTCTAATCCTGATTCAAGTTATAAATAGTAGTTGGAAAGTAGCCATCCTCCTCATGAATATGCATCTCATGACGTATCCCCAAACTCTTCATGTCTTTTCTTATTTGCACTGTATCCTTTGGATCATCGGTCAGATTTAATACATCTAAAATATTATTCATCGCATTTTTTTCGATGTGCATAACATCTAAATTATGATGTATCGTAAAATCTTTCTAGTATGGCAACTCTATAAAGAAAATGCTTTTTGTTCGAAACCTAGAATTTTTAAAGGCTATTTGGTCTTGTTTGAATGGTCAACCCAACCATACCTTACCCATTTCTTGTAATCTATCCATGATAACCTAACCTGGTAACCTGATAGAATCTGTACTAGGTTTATTCTTTGGATTTTTCTTTGAATACCGACATGTCCTGCCATCAAATTTACCCCTAAACTGTGACATTCGCATCTATGTTCAATGGGTAGAAATCTGCAATGCCCTAAGTAATAGAACTTCTTACTTTCCGACAGTCGCAGGTGATGAGTATCTTTCATACAGACTGGATAAGCAAGCTTTCCTTTAATACTCCAACCTGACAAATTTGCGTACGTCGGAAAGTCTTTTATGGTCCACAACAGTGCTACATGCATATCATAGAATTCTTTCTTTTTTGCATTATACGTCTTCACGTCAGTGTACCATAACTGTTTCAGTTTATCGATCAATGGTTGAAGATAAACATCTATTGGGTTTCCTGGTTGTTTTAGATCGAGGATTAACAAGGTCAGCATTATGAATGATGATCTCATACACAACCAGGGATGTAAGTTATAAGTGACCATTACCACTGGCCATATAGAGTATGATGAGTGCATACTCTTAAATGGATTAAATCCATCGCTTTCAAGATCCAACCATATGTTTCTTGCCTCTAAAGAGAATGAATTATTTCTTTTGTTAAATCTCTTCCACTCCTCTAAATTAGTAGGATGACATATTCTTCCATCTTGAGATTTAGAATCCTGGTGTCATGTCATCCACCATGTAGTTTTAGTTGATATAAAAAGACATTGAAGCTTAGGTGTTAATGGAAAGTAATGAAGAACCTTCTAAGGTTGTTTCTTCTTACTTTCATTTTTACCTCCCTTATATCTCTCATGTCCACATTTGGTATAGTTACTCAAATTTACGAATTCATTTCTGAAAAGAATGTAGTCACGAACATGCATCGATCTTCTGACAATCCGAACCAAGCTTACGAATATATTTCCTTATCTCGTAACATGAAACCGGAAAATCATTGGGGTTATTCAACACATTGGCAATAAACTGAAGTATTTCTGATATGAATTTAACACTTGCTCTGTTCATAACCTTAAGCTGAAACATCCTCAATAGAATGACAAGTTAGACATTCTCGTAACCTCGAGACCAATAGGATCCTCAGCCACCTTAACAGCAACATAGATCGGATCACAACTTTTTAACGGATCTTCCTCATCTGTATTTATATCATCTCCTGCTCTCATCTCGTTCAACATTTCTTGTATTTCTTCACCTCCACTATCAGCAATCTCTTCGTCAATCTCTTCGCCAACAATTTGTTCATTATTTATGACTTCCTCAGTAAAATCCTCCCCATGAGCAACCCAATTAGTGTAATGCTGCCACCAACTATTACAAATCAAGTGCTCAAGCACAATGTAACGATTGTGCAAGAAACCATTCAAACATCTTCTGGCTGGGCAAAAGATCTTATCGCATTGTTCACCTTACCTAAATATCTTCCTATCATCATGAAGGCCCAATCCAGGAATGAAATTACTCCATCCTTATATATAGTGTAATCTAAACTCCTCAATCCAATCTAAGATTTGTCCATGATAGCCTAAAATTTATTATAAAAAAATCACTAATTAGGAAGGGAAAAGAGTGAATGATGTGTATCTTGATTAAGATTTTCACTTTATAGCCCATCCTTAAAGATTTGATCACAACTTAAGTTTACGACCTGGGCTCAGGGGTGAACATTTTGTCGAGCTCTATCTATGATCTTTTGGGAGTAGGTGATTTAAAGCCTAGTTCTATCATCCTCCAGGTCGCAGACAGATCGCTTACGACACCACGGGAATTGCTAGAAGATGTCCTTATAAGAGTGGAGGACTTCTTCATCCTTGTTGACTTTCTCATGCTAGATATTGACTCATCTAATAAGCCTACCAAGCCATCCATTATTCTTAGATGCCCCTTCTTGGTTACTGAAGCGTTGGCTTCGAGAGATAACCGGGTTTTATTGTTATAGCGTTGTAGTATAGCCAGTTATCACCATCGTTTCAAATATATAAATTTTTTACTCGGAAAATAAAAGAGAGTTCCCGAGGTCGAACTCAGGGAGCAAGTTATATTCTAGGGGTACAAGTTTCTTTTACAAAAATAAAGAAAGAGAAAGAGAGAATTTGTTGTCTTTTCTTCTTTTCTCTTTGCTTCTCCTCTTCTCAGATCTTCTGTTATCTTCTTCTTTATCTGCAGTGGTGATGTTCTTCTTCTTCTTTCAGCTGTTCCTGCTCTTCCTTTTTCTTCTGCAGAGCGGTCCTGTTCTTCTTCTTTTCCTTTCTTTCTTCTTTTCCTTTCTTCAGATCTTCTTCTCGTGCTCTTCTTCTTTCAGTTCTTCCCTTGGCCTCTCTGTGTTCTCCTCTGCCTCGCCTTCCTTCTGCCGTCTTTGCCTTCAGGACGTCGTCTGATTTTCCAATCAGACGACTTAAACCGCCGCTGCTACAGTGCCGCTCGGTGATCCTCCCTCCTTCAGCCTTCGTCTTCTTCCACGGTTCTTCTTCTTCTTCTCTTCACCTGTGCCTGCACACTTACACAGCTTGATCAGAGAGGGGCAAAACCTATCTCTACCCTCCCCCCCCCGCGTCTCTCTCTCACAGAAGCCACTCTTGGGAAAGCTCTCCCAGAGCTGCCGGGTAGCCGGGGACGGGTCGCGCCCGGGTCCAGGCCCACCGGCGTGCGTGGTGGGCGAGGAGTGCAGGTCAGTCTAAGTCGGGTCGGGTCAGGTCCGCGGGGCGTGGGGCGGACGAGACCGGGTAACCGGGCGGGTGAAGGGGACCTCACCCCGTGTGCTGAGGCAACAAGCCTCCAGCACTTTTTCACTTTATACCGCTGCGCCTCTTCAGAGTTTTCCGAGGTGGGACTAAATGTCCCACCCCGAGTTGGCGCCTGCGCGGAGGAAACAGCTGGTAATCGCGGCGTTGCGCGAGGCCTTCGCGCGAGGGCTTCACTTCAGCTGCAGCCTGACGCTTTGTCGAAATGCCTCGCACGGCCTGGGAGTCGAATCTGGGCGTGGCGCGCCTGCAGCTGCAGGCGGAAGCAGCTCCTTCTGCACGGCAATGGCGGCGGAGGTCGGGTGACCTGTTCACAGCAAAACGGCCTCTCGGCCTAATCAGAAGGTGCCGGGAGCTTCGCCAGGGTGCGGCGAAGCTCGTGTGGGTGGTGGCGAGGCATGGGGCGGCGTTAAAGGGCTGCCCTAGGTCGGACTGTGGGTCGGAAGATGGGTTTGTTCGGTGGGGTTGCAAAGGGTGATGTGGGGGAAGTGGAAGGGCGGGGGTTGCTCAGGGTGAGGAGGCGGAGGTTCTGCGGTGGTCGGCGAGCCGTGTGGGTTGCTGGGGTGATGGGAGCGGCTCGCCGGAGGATGGCCGGAGGCGGAGAAGGTGAGGGTGAGGGGTCGGAATCGAGGGCGACAGTAGATGTTTAAAGTGAGGAAAAGGAAGAGGGGAGGAAGAGGAGGAGTTCTACCTACTTAGCAGGAGGAGGAGGGGCCGGAGCGGGCGACAGTCGTATCGACTGTCGCTGGAGAAGAAGATGCCTGGGGGAAGGGACGGCGGCGAGCAGAGGGCCGGAGAGGCGCCAGCTGGGTGCGGCGTGGCGCGGGAAGAGCAGGGGAGGAAGTCTCTGCTGCTGGTATTGCGGCAGAGCGAAGAGGAGGAGGAGGAAGAACAGCCGGAGCTGGTGGGCGTCTGCCGGAGTGAGAAGAGAGGAAAGTTGGGGGTTTTCTCCGTCAGATCCGAGCTCCCGAGAACGGTGGAGCGACGGGGGCATTTATAGGGACCGAATCAGAGAGGAAGGCGAAGGGAGACGACGTGTCTCCCTCGCCGGAGGACGCCGGAGATGGAAACCCATACCGTCCGTGCGTTCGCACGGCCGGTATGGTGGGTTACAGCGACCAGGGGGGTGTCCCTGCGACGGCTGACGACGCAGGGCACCCCTGGTTTACTTGCCAGACCCTCCCCCTCACCCTGCGCGGCGCCATGCTCCGCGCAAGGTCGCCGGAGCATGGTGCTGGCAGGTTTTGCAGGGAGGACCTGAACGCAAAGAACGAAGGAGAGTTAGGGGCCAAAATGCGAGGGTTCAAAAGTTGAGGGCCAAAAAGTAAATGTATGAGGACCAAAGTGTAAGGTTGGTCAAGAAGGTTTCTTCTTAGGCTCAAGTTTTTATACATGACTAATTAGGACCTAAGGAATCTGATGGTGAATTTTATTTCTAGATTAAACCTTGTTTGACTGGTCAAATTACGTAAAAACCCAAATTAAGTTATTAATTGGGTATGGTTCTCAATGTAGGTCAAGATGGGTTCCTAAGGTCAAATTGAAGGTTCTAAACCCTAGAGATTATTTTTCTATGAATTTTAGAGGGTTTATTCCATTTTTTTCTTTGCCTTGAACCTCGTGAATTGAAGTGGGTTTGTTTTAGGGTTACAGATTATTATTTAGTTCCTTGGAATTGCTGTAGCCCTTGCCAGATCATCTCATCCCACTTTTATTCTTATTAGGTTGCTTTGACCTATGTTTGGACCCTGAATTACCCTGTATGCATATTATACTAGTAAAATTGCATTTTTACCCCTTATGACTTGTTTTCTCCTTAAACTCAGAATTCTCTGAGTTAAGCCTTTCCTTAAGTTATGTAGGAGCTTTTATTCTTTGTATTGGGTCAAAATGAGCTAGTTATGGCTCATGATGAGGTTCTCATCAGTTACAGCCAACGCCTCTATCAATTGTAGATCAGGGGTACTTAAAATGGGCTTTAGGAACAAGAAAATCCGGTTAAATGTCTTTGATACCTACAAGCAACCTGGATTGGAAGATTATTCCCAGATTGAAGTGGTTGATGAAATTGTTAAAGAGACTACTCCAACACTCTCATGTAGTGATCCCCTTCAAATGATCATATCTAAGGACCATCCTCCGATTATTGAAGAAAGTGAAGGGGATATGCCCAAATTGGAAGAGTTGAGAGTACACATAGTGTCTCTGTCCCCTCCCTGGACTTTGAAAGTATACCCACTACCTGAGGTGGGAACATCTCAACTTATACCCTCAATCCAAATAGCTCCTGAGTTGGAGCTTAAACCCCTCCCGAGCACACTAAAATGTGCTTTCTTTAGCCCTAATGACACGCTCCTCGTCATCATCTCATCTGCATTATCCGAATCGCAAAAGGGAGCACTACTCGAGTGTTTACAAAGGCACAAGGAAGCTATTGCTTAGTCGATAGCTGATATTAAGGGTGTTGACCCGTCTCTACATTCATCATATATACACAAACGAGTCTGTGAAACCCTTTTGAGACATGCAGAGAAGGCTCAACCCCAATATGAAAGAGGTTGTTAAGAAGGAGATGCTAAAATGGTTGGATGTAGGCATTATCTATCCCATTTCAGAAAGTAAATGGGTCAGTCCGATACATGTGGTGCCCAAGAAGGTAGGAATCACTGTGGAAGAAAATGACCAAGGAGAGTTGGTGACCACTAGACCCTCAAAAGGTTGGAGGGTCTGCATTGATTACCGTTATTTGAATATGGCTACCCAGAAAGATCATTTCCTCTTACCGTTTATTGATCAGATTCTGGAGAAATTGGCGGGGAACAAGTACTTCTATTTCCTAGACGGGTACTCTAGGTATAATCAAATAGTTGTCTTCCCTGATGATCAAAAGCGTACCACCTTCACAAGTCCGTATGGTGCATTTGCGTTCCGCCGAATGCCATTCGGATTATGTAATGCTCTTGCCACTTTCCAACGATGTATGATGGCCATGTTTTTTGACATGATAGACAAGTTTGTAGAGATCTTCATGGATGATTTTTTCATTTATGGCTCATCGTTTGACCTATGTTTCTTGCACCTTGATAAAGTCTTAACCCACTGTGAAGAGGCAAAACTGGAGCTTAGCTGGGAGAAGAGCCATTTTATAGTCCAATAAGCCATTGTTTTGGGGCATATAGTTTCCGAGAGAGGATTAGAGGTGGATAAAGCCAAAATCCAATCCATCTCTAAACTTTCATCGCCCACCAATGTTTTTCAAGTTAGCTCTTTTCCTGGCCATGCTGGATTCTATAGGCACTTCATTAGAGATTTCAATAAAATCTCTAAGCCACTCTACGACATGTTAACCAAGGATGTTTCCTTCGATTTTGATGATAGATGTGGCGAGGCTTTCCAAGTCTTGAAGAAAGCCCTTATTACTGCACCTATTCTCTAGGCACCAAATTGGGCCCTCCCGTTTGAGCTCATGTGCGATACTTCTGATTTCATCGTGGGAGCAATCTTAGGTCAAAGGGTTGATGGTAAACCTCATGTTTTTCATTATGCCAGCAAGATCATTACGAATCCTCAATAAAACTACACTGTTATTAAAAGGGAACTTCTTGTAGCAGTATTTGCTTTAAAAAAGTTTCGATCTTATTTATTAGGGTCCAAGGTTATGGTGTTCACTGACCATTCTACTTTAAAGTACCTTCTTACTAACAAGGACACCAAACCTTGTTTGATTCGTTGGATCCTGCTACTCCAGGAGTTCAACCTGGAAATTAAACATAAGAAGGGAGTTACGAATGTGGTAGTAGATCATCTATCTAGGATCCCTATTGAGGCATCAATCCCAGCCGGCGGTATCCAAGAGACTTTTCCTAATGAGTCTCTGATGGCCATGGAGGCCAAAACTCCTTGGTTTGCTGATACAGTGAGTTATCTGGTCACCGGCGTTACCCCTAGTTCTTAGGAAAAGCAGAAGCAAGACAGGTTTCTTGTTGAAGCCAAATTTTATCACTGGGAGGAACTCGAGATGTTTAGAATAGGCCCTGTTCAATTATTCCGTCGTTGTGTCCCTGACGAAGAACAAAACAGTGTTCTAAGTTTTTGCCATGACCTCCACTGTGGAGGGCATTTTAGAGGGAAAAAGACAGCCCATAAGATTCTTCGGTCTAGCTTTTAATGGTCCACATTATTCAGAGATGCACATACATATGTGGGCACATGTCTACGTTTCCAGTAGACAGGAACCATTGGAAAAAAGGGATGAGATGCCCTAACAACCTATTCTCCCTGTTGAGATCTTTGATATATGGGGCATCGACTTCATGGGTCCCTTTCCTATGTCCTTCGGATATGAGTACATTCTTGTGGCCGTGAACTATGTATTGAAATGAATAGAAGCCATACCCACATGGATCAATGACCATTCCGTGGGCTTGGATTTTTTCAGGGCTAATATCATTTCTCGGTATGGGTGCCCAAGAACTATCATAAGTGATCGAGAACCTCACTTTAAGAATGTGCACTTCACAAGACTACTCTAAAATTCAGAAGTCAATCACATGATAGCCACACCTTACCATCCCCAAACGAGTGGTCAGGTTGAAGTGTCTAATAGGGAGATTAAGTGAATTCTGGAGAAGATTATTAAGCCCGATAGAAAAGATTGGTCGAAAAAATTAAATGATGCTCTTTGGGCCTACAGGATAGTGTATAAGACTCCCTTGGGCATATCTCATTTCCGTTTTGTCTACGGAAAAGCATATCACCTTCCCGTTGAAATCCAACACAAAGCTTATTGGGCTATTAAAAACGTTAACTTAAATCTAGATAAAGTAGGTAAGGCACACATGCTAGAATTAAGTGAGCTTGAGGAGCTTCGCAATAAAGCATACGAAGCCTCCCAAGCTTACAAGCAACGTACAAAGGTCTTCCAAGATAAGCACATCATTAAAAAGACCATTGAGCCCAACCAGTGGGTCTGGCTTTTCAATTACACACTTAAATTATTTCCTGGAAAGCTCAAGTCTCGCTGGGATGGGCCGTATGTTGTTATTAATGCCTTCTCTCATAGAGCAGTTGAAATTTGACATCCTAATTCTGGTGAGAGCTTTAAGGTAAATGGCCAACGACTTAAACCATATGTTACTCTTTCAAATAGCTAGGCTATGGACGCACTTCAGCTTGAGGAGCCTTAACTTCTCTCACTCTCCTCCTCAAGTGATATTCTTCTGTCTTTAATTTTCCAATGAGGACATTGTCAATCTTAGGCATGGGAGGGTATAACCTGAGGTTGTTTGTAGCATTTATAAATATTTACATGCATTTGGTTAGGTGCATTAGATTATGAAAAAGAAATCTCTCTTTTGTTTTCTTAAGCTGAATTGGTTAGTCACAAGCAAAAGTTCTTTTATCAAGGAGGTTGCATTAAAGATTTTCTTCTTAAATTGTTTCTTAGTTTAGAATCCAGTACATTTACTTCACTTGCATATAGACTGAGTAATGCATCTTTTAAGAAAACTAATAGACATTTTAGTTTGTCGAAGAGAAGCATTGCTTCTTTTCCTGAACTCTTGGACAGTTAATAAGGAGTCAGGCAAACTATCTTCTATTAGATCCACTGAACATTTGTGAGGTGAGAGTACAGTGTCTACTAGTGCACTAAGTTTAGTGCAAGGACTCTTAAGTTCTGGATAATTGGATGATGATACCTCAGAGTTAGGCATAGTTTTCGCTCTCTGTTCCTGCACGTGAACATTATGTGTGAATTCTTGAAAGTCACCAAATAAGGCAGATATGCAAAGATTAAGTTCTAATAAAACTATGACTATGGTGGATGGTTACGACTATCCTTCGTAGAGTCCTCAGCTAAAGGAGGATAGTAGTGCCAAATGTCAGAAGTACATTTATTCTATCCATCCCTTCCTGGTGCCGAGAGTAGGAACTTCCGCCAAATAAGCCACACAATATCATCTTGAACATCATTATCCCCAATAATGCCTTATGAATAAAAATTTGTGTCATGTTATATTGTGTTGGTAGTTATAAAAAAATAAAGAAAGAGAGAAAAAAAAAGAGAGAAAAGTATATATATAGGAATAAAAAATAAAAAAATAGAAAAAAAAGTGTTCAAGTTTATAGCTATGTCATGTGTCGATGTCATTGAGGCAGCAAAAAAAAATATACCTATTGCAATCCACCAAATATGACCCATACCTATTTTTTCAATATTTCTAGTCACCCGAATACTAGCTGAGGACTTCTGACTTAGTTATAGAGTTATTAAGATTCTAATTAAAGTGTAAATGCCATGTGAGGTCACCAAATATTTAGTACATTTACAAAATTTTGCGAGATTTGTGATCTGAGAAAGAAAAAAATATAAAAAAATAAAAAGAGTCAGTGAAAAAGAATGCTAAGAGAGCACAGGTTTTAGCCTCTCTATGGGTTAACCTATTTGATAGTCTAGAAATCTAAAGTCTACAATATTAGGCTACATGTAGCACCAGATGAGTGTAAGTCACCAAATATGAATCCATTTGACTCAAATATCTTCTACCTAAGACAAAATGTCGGGGTCAAATCACATAGTATTTTCTGCTTTATCCCTGAGGGAAGAAGTTACTTATCCTGATAGAATTTTTACCAAGGGTTAGGTACGAACTTTAAATGTAAGTTGGCTTCTCACTTGGATCCATTGCCTAAGTTACTATCACTTCATTTTCACATTTGTCTGGATCTCTAAATTTTTAGAATAAAAAAAGAAGAAATCTTTTGTCACTCCCATGATAGCATCATACACCTTGCATTCATTTTTCATTTATGCTTGGGACAAGCAAAACTTAGGCATTGAGGTATTTGGTAAGTCCAATTTATTTGACATTTAATTAGCCTAAGTATATTTTACATACATTTCCTTAGAGTTTAATTATTTAGAACTAAATGTTAATTTATTTTAGTGGATATATGTATCTTATCACAGGTCTTATATTATGTATAGGTACATGCTTGCAAATTTCCCAAAATATCCACTGCCAGCAATGCTGCACCACCACCAGTTTTCCACCATCAACCGAACTCACCCACTACCTCTCTGAGCTTCTCGCAACAACTCCTTCCGCTGAGTCCCTCTCCCTCATGCACAATAATAGGGCAGTTCCATGAGCAAGGGAGGAGGATCTTCTTGTTGTCACCTTCCACCATGGACTCGAGCGTACACTGTAGAAACCCACGTGCACTGTGAACCTCAAGCGCACACTATGGCTGCCTCTTCTCCGCTCACCTCGACGTGGTGGTGCTCGGTGACAGAGAGCACCACCACCATCTTCGACGTCGTTTCCCCAACATCCCCTCCCCATCACTAACGCAATCACCAAAACCCATCTCCTTCTCTTAGTCTTCTTTCTCCCCTGCTTTCACCCCCTGACGTGAACCCAAAACCATCGACCACGTTCTTCCACCACTTCCTCCCCTTCATCATCTTCTTCTTTTTCTTTTTTTTTTCCCTACATAAACCAACACCACCACCACCATCACCAACTCAACACCACTATTCACCTTCTCCCCAACTGTGAACCCAACATCACCATCGCCACAGCATCCCCAATCCACCATCTCCTACCACCTATTTTCTACATCAACACCACCAAGGCTCTCCACGCAACCCGTCAGCCTCTTCCTCACTGACTGCCACCACGAGCACACTTCACATGTCGAGCCACGCACTCCTCTGCCGACCACGCCATCCACACTGCCAGTCATCCACGTGTAGCGACCACCTCCGGCCATCTCTAATCAGGCGGGTGAGTTCATCATGAAGGCCTCGAATCATAGTACCTCCACTGAGCTCCTTGTCACCGCTGGCGATCCCTTCTCCACGAGCATCCGACACCTGTTGCACTTCCTCTATTTTTGGTTGAATTTCTAGTTATATTCACATGCCATTGCTGGAACTTATTTTGAGTTTAATATGTGAAATTATTGGGAAGAATTTGCTGACTCATCCCTCTATTTCTCTTTCTTTCCCCTTCTATATATCACTTTCCCTTGCACGTTTCACTCTCTCTTACTCTTTCTGATTGTATTCAATCCCTTCATTCATTATACCATTATGCCATGAATATTTTTAAGAGAGTAGTAGAAAAACAAAAATATTGGTATGATTGTGAGTCTTACATGGGCTTGATCTCATGGTTATATAGGTTCTTAATTTGTCTCTGAACATTGATACCAACAATAAATCTTGTTTTATGATATTTTGAACATAAATGGGAAATATGTGAGATCATTCTTAGTAAAAGTATTTGCGAGTTTTATTAAGCCTATTCCTCCCTATGGATACGACCTAATTTCATGGTTAGATCTCAATTTATTTTAGTTTTGATTGAGAGATTTTCCACCACCTTTTGTGCTACAACGACAGATTATCTTGATATTAATTGTTAAAAGCGAAAATCTCTCTATTAGGTTAGAATACCTAATGTTTGGCCTCGAGTGCATTTATTTCTTTTAGCAAGTGTGTGTTTCTAAACAATAACCAATTTGAACATTAAAAGAATTTCAAAAGAAATTGGTAAAGTTTCCCCTTAAATTTTAATGTTTTTCTATAAACCTTCATATCAAACTAAAAGTGGGCACACCCCATATCCATTCATTGAAATAAAAAGCAATATGTGTGCACACCCCACATCTAGCAAAAACCTATAATATCATTCAATTAAATTAAAAACATATAAATTTTACCTCCAATTACAATAACCTCCGAGTATGCCAGTCATCGATAACCCGTAATTTCAAAAATAAAAGTAATTAAATAACACATTATTATCTTATTAAAAACTTTACAACTTATATAAAATTATTATAACTATTCCAATTGTTCATGTTATAGGTTACATCACTAGAATGGGGGTGTTGGGTTCCTTAATGATAAGAGATTCTTGGATCCCTTTTATCATCTCCTCCTTTGACTCATTCATGGTACGGAGCAGGGATAGGTGGAAAAATAAGAAGTAAATAGCCTGGAAGGTTTGGTAGGGGAGGAGAGTAAATAAGGAGAGTTGAGGGTAGAAATTTCACTAGCATAATCTCCAGAGGAGAGCACGAGAGGAGAAGGCACTAGATATAAGGTAGAGCTTCTCTCCTTAGTAAGAGATATCAATGCATGAAAGCTCAACCTAGATGATTAAACATCGAGGTTCTTTTCACCTGAATGGCCACCTTTGGCTTATATTTTGATTTTTTTAGCAAACTATTAAGGTTTATGCATGGCAAACTTAGTGTGATAGTTTATTACACTAAGTGTAATAGTTTATTACCAAAAAAGGTGCCTCAAAAAAAAGGCCTACACAAAGTTCCTCCATAATAAAAAAAGCTTTTCTTTTTCAAAAAAAAAAAAGAATAATAAAAACTTTACCCTAGACCATGCAAATGGTTATGTGGAAAAGCTGCTTTAGCCAACATCAGGGAAGGGCCAACATATGCATTGTTGTTGTTAGCATGGATCTAACCTGCATGTAGGGGAAAGTTTCTAATCACTTCCCCCAAAAAAGTTCTAGACATTTTCAAGATTGGAAAGCTAGAGTATAATATAGACCAATCACCACAAATCACATTCTTAGAGTAAACACTACAAAAATTAGATTTGTTTGACTAGCCTCATATCCAATTTCTTGGTGTTGAATTTGTGATTATTTGGTTTTGGTTTTGTTTTGTGCATGGTAAAGCATCCTCTTTAAATTTATGAGAGGGACAACAAACCATCCTCATAATTTTAGAACTACTTGTTATCCATATTATTATGACAACAAAGCCTTTTCCTATACTAAGTGGGGTTAGCTACATGGATTTTTTCCCTTCACTCTAATCTTTCTTGAGTCATTTCTAGCCTTAAATCAAGGTAATCAAGAGCATGCCTAATAGTTTATCCATTAATATCTGCAGCAAACCTACTTCTATTCTGCCATTAGATCTTTTGTGACCTTTTTCTCATCCTTCTAGCTTAGTCTAAACTTCATCTTTAGTTACTAGTCAGCTCGTTTACTTGTGGTAGCTCATAGGCTTGTGCACATGTGAAGGATGTGAGCCCTCTCATTTGACTTGATGTGTTAGAGAGCTCTTACCATGTTTTAAAAATTGTTTCGCGTAGTATAGATGATAGAAGTGCGATTAACATTTAAATATGCAATTCTCGAATTAACAGAAAAATTTGAGGTCGCCTCTAGGAGCAAGAATGAGTAACTATCAATATTTGAAATATTCACAAATTACTCGGGTGAACTTATTACGTGGAATCAAGCTTTAAAAATAGAACAACTTCATAGTCACATTCTATTATGCAGTTTAAATATATGAAATCAAATGTAACAAATATTATGATCAATGCTCAATAAAAATTATTAAATAAATAATTGTCAAGTATTTCTCTACTTAGGCACAAATAAGCATCAACAAAAATGTTTGGCAAAATATAGCATTAAAAACTACTTAGAAATAAGTTTTGAACCAAATCTTAGAAGATTTGCAAAGCTGCTCTTGTATTGTCGCAAAAAGGTCCTTGCAGCCTTACGAAATGGTCCTTGAGACCCAAAATACTACTAAATCATAAAGCAAGTACCTGTTATGCTTGTCCACTGCAACCAAAGATAAATGGATTTGGCATAGCAAAGATTGCACATAATAGAAAAATATATTTTCCTTTTGAATCAATGCTTGCAAGCCACTGAATTTTCCTCTTATGTGCATACACTATAGTATAACATTGATTACATTATATGTTGTTAAGCCTAAGTCATATTTTGAAATTAAAGCTTCAAGTAAGGCTTTCAAAGGAAAAACCATAACATCAAAAATATGAACTATGCATAAAAGTCTCTCTACAACCCATCACAAATCATTCACAGATCATAAAACAACCATCTATTCCATCCTTCAAAAAAAAATAAAATAACCATCTATATCCTTGATAGAAACATCACTTAATTCATCAATTCAAATAAAAAAATATTCATCCTACGTTTCTTCTCAACATGATTAGATGTTTGGAGTGCTGCACCATTGACAGTACCCTTTGTGATTTCCGTACATACCGAGTTTGAGATTTTCGAGTGAATTTTCCAATAGAGCAAATACAGTTTTTTTGGGGGATAATGTCGGTGGTGATAAAGGGTAGCAGAAGCAGAAGTCACTAACGAAAGAAGGTGGAGGGAGGTTTATTGTTTGGATGACAGGTAGAACTAAGAAAATAGAAAAAAAATATTTAATTGTTACGACAACTACATAATAATATTAGTTATTATTCTTGTATTCTCAATATTTATATGGGTGCCCCTTAAAGATTACTTTGTCGAAACTAATACCCCTTTATCTATCTCTATAATCAAGCGACATTGGAATTGATGGTTTCAAGCTTAAAGTAAAATATTTTCTTTACTATACCCCCAATATGTTCTCTTTTGTTCCTTTTTCGCCCTATTCTACCTTTTCCCCCTCTTTTTCCACCTCCTTAAGATATCAAACCCTCAAATTTCTTTGTTCCTCTTGGGATTCTCTTACCCAAGTCCACCTCTCCTCCCTCCTCCTCCTCCTCCTCCTCCTAAAAAGGAAGTATAGTTGAGATGAGAGAGTGCTGTCAACTATGATCAAGTGTTCGATATTGTCTTCTTTTCTATTTGAGTTGGGTGCTTTAACAATCTGAGTGTAAATTCGAGTCTAATTGAGAAAATTAGCTTTGACAATTTATTGGGTACAAGTAAAAGAGATCCAAGCAATCATCTAAAATACTTAAGCCTAAGTTAACAAACAGTAATTTTCAATCATTATATCACACTACTCACTTTCATAAGTTTACGATGTGAAATTATCTTTAAGGGTGTTATAGGTGCAGTTGTCATTTGGTTGCCACCACTAGGGCATCGTAAAGAATTCAATTAGCATGTAAAAAAAAGAAAAACATCATTTTGATGACATTGAAATTAACTTCTTTGGCAATGGTTCTACACTTTGTTTTGAATTTTACTTTAGAGCAACAACATGTATGGCAATAGTTGTAGGAATGTCATGTTATCTTAGTTCTCTTCTCTTTGTTAAGTTATTTATACTTGTTTTTGTTATGTGCATCTTGGTAAGGAAGATACTTCTTTTTCTCTTTTATGACGAATGGGAGAGGATGGAGAGAGGAGTGTATGAAAGGAGCCAACCTTACACATATTCTGCCCTCATCAAAATCATAAAGGGTCCTTTGCCTAAAATTAATGCCAAGAGGATCTTGTCCATTGACAATTATAGCAAGTGGCTCTTAAGTAAATAACTATATATGATGTGGAGTTATAATCATTTATATAATATTTGATTCATTATGCCATGCCGCCCTGTCTTCTCAGTCAAGTCGCGTATATCCTTGCACAAGGACATGTGGCAACTTATTACAGTCCCCTTTTTATGCCAAACACTTACAACATATAACGATTCAGGCCTAAATTTGAGTTAAATAAGAAAAATTATTCTTAACTTATTAGATATGGATCCAGAAAATCTCAAATAATTACTCAAAATACTTAAGTTTAAGTTATTAAATAATAATTCTTAATTCTTGTATCTTATTACTCATTTTTATGTGAAACTATTGTTTGGAGTGTTAATGCCTCTCGTACTTAAAATTTTGACGTCCATGTTAGGTTTATACAATCATTCGATCAATCGATTACCAAGTGATATGGGATTCAAAAGGTGACTGATGTGCCATCTGAATCGTTAGTTAATTAAGATTAATTATCACATTATAGTATAATATCGCAATCCATATGAATGTCATTTATTTATTATATATAATTTTTACTAGTTTTATTTCAGGTCATTCACTGTGAGGTAGTTATTGATATACATCACTCTCTATTATCCAAAAATCATCTTTTATTCCAAAAATGTTAAGTTTATTTACATATGAATGAATAATAAATGAAAGAATCAAAGAATGAATTAATTTAGGTCAATTATTTTTAAGAATGAAAGAATTAATATGAACAGGTAGAAAAATATTAAAAACTAATCTAAACTAATCTAAGTCAGTTATGTACAATACTATCTAAATAATGCCTTAATATAAGCACAAAAAGACTATCTATATTAACATATACTATATACTATACTAACATATATAACTATATACATTAACATATATAAACGTCACTAAAAGGCCTTAAAAACATTTATATATAAAATAAGGCAAAAAGTACATATAACATATAATATATACACTATATGCATATACAAGCATACTTTACTACTAATGTATATATATGCTAACTATATATACTTATGCACGTTCACAGCTAACTTAACTCACACAACACACAGCTAACATATATAACACTAAGTCACTTCTATAACACGCATACACTAACACACAAACAATTAGCCATTTTACTAACACTTAACCACAGTTAATTTCTAACCTAAAAATTTTGGATTGGTGGGCCTAGTGGTTCGCAGGATCAACAACCCACTAGGGGTCAAATTGGTACCACTACTAAAATGGGCCCTAGTTAAGTTAGTATATTTTCACATAGTTTCGGGCCAACACCGACCCAAGCAAACCGCTTGGCCCAACCGAACTAGACTCCCAACCCTTCCTCTCTCTTCTCTCTCACATAATATGGTCAGGTTATCTAGGCTATGCGATTTGTAACGAGCACGTGCCCCAGACGTTTTTAAGATGTCTGGGAGGTGGCCCAGACGTCGGACCAGACGTCTGGGATCACATCCAGACGTCTTACCAGACATCTGGGATCGTTTCCGGACGTCTGGAAATCAGTTATTTTGGCACGAGTCTTCGTCTGCGCGCCTCAGCGCGTAGGCATGCGAATATCCGATATTCTCTGCGGCTGCAGGCGGCCTGCCACCTTCTCTCTCCTCCTCGCGCGGCCTTAAAAGGGCCACGCCTCCCCTCCCGTCTCCACCGTCTCCTCCTTCTTCTCCTTCCTGTGCGCGAGAGCGAGCGAGCGCGAGGGCGGCAGCGGCGGCCGCAGTGAGCGCGGAGGAGGTGCGGCGTGCGAGGGCGGAGCTCTGCCGTGAGGGCGAGCTCGCCGGAGCGGCTTGGCCGGCCGGCGGAGGGCGTAGGGGGCGCGGAGCGACGCGGAGAGGGACTTGCTGCGGTCGGAGCAGCGGACGCGCGAGGTGCGACGCGAGCGGCGTCGCGAGCGGAGGCCGAGCAGAGCCCTGATTCTGGAAAAATTTCCAGAATCAGACGTCTGGGTTGACAGCCAGACGGCGAGATCGACGTCTAGAAGCTCATACAGACGTCTGAAAGGTGAGTTTTCCGCCTTCTCCTTCCTTCCTGTCGACTGACCGTACTGAGGGAGGGGGTTGGCTGTGCGCAGGTTCGCTGATTCGCCATCCTTTGCGAATCAGACGTCTGGAAGTTGTACCAGACGGCGGGAGTGACCTCCAGACGTCCGGGGTGACCATCGGACGTCTGGGAGCTAGGCCAGACGTCCCCGCAGACTTCTGGACGTCTGGGAAACCACGCTGAACAGGTAATTCTCTGATCCACTTTTTAAGACGTCTGGAAGAAGTTCCAGACGTCTGATTTTGCACAGTATCGCCTTGTTCGACCTGTTTAGGGCCCGTTCGGGCTCCGTTTTCCGCAATTCGAGTTGCGTTCTTTTCAGAATTAATTCCTCTACCCGTCTACAGCAGCTATACACTGTTTTGAGACACTCCTTGTGTTTGATCCTTGTGATAGGACCTCGTTCAGTTGCAGTCTTGGGAGTCGCGGAGGCACGCGGGATTCCCGATCACGCCCCCATTACTCCCGTTGTACCTGGTAGAGTGGCTTTAAGTATTAATAAAATCTGTTAAAGTGTGGAACCATAACTAGAACCTAGGACATTGCATGAATCCTAGGAAAGAGAAATATATGGAATGATAGCTCCTAGGTGTTGCATGAATCCTAGGGCCGGAAAACTAGATTGTATGATAGATCCCAGGATATGGCATGAATCCTAGGATGGAAAAACTAGTGGAATGTATAATACTGCAGTCTTGGAAAAATGGAAAGGAATATATATAAAGCTGCCTGTAAATTGAATTAACAGCTGCCTGTTACGAATAAGGAACATGACTGAAATCATGGTTTGTAAGAACGTGAAACTGGAAAGTGAAACATAAGATGTTCTGAGATTGAAGGATGGAACCCTACGGGGAATTAGGAGTGGAACTCCTGAAAAGAGAAAGGAATGGAACTGAGATGTTGTTCGTACTGTCTCTTGGGTACGCAGTACCAAGGGAAGTACCTGTACCTGTTTAGTGCAGAGTGGGGCCAGCCACCCCAGGGACCCGGGGTTAGGATTGGCCGCTCTGTACCGACTTGCTGGCCCTCGTGTACGTAGTACCGAGGAGAGCTACTAGTGTTAGGAGAGTACTAGCTACCCCACGGGCCCCGGGGTTCTGCTAGCCTCCTTCACCGACTTGTTAGGCCCACTGGGGCAAACCAGGGTAGTCAGGCGAGGGTGCGCGGACTGTGGAGGGGCAAGGCCCCGGTTTGGTTACTGTGGAGGGGTTGGACCCCGTGTTACTGAGAGGGCTCTGCCCTGTACTTGTTCCGTGCTGTGCTTTGGGCGCACCCGTTAACGGAAACGACTGACCGCGTGCCAGTACGGGTTAGCTACCTGTGCGTTTATCGCGCGTGCCGTAGTCACCGTTACGTCTGTCAGTGACCTTGGGGTGGTTGACTGAGGGTAGGATCACCACGGGGGACTCTCCCGGCCAGGAGAGCACCACGTGCTACTTCTACTTTTTGGAAAAGACTGCAATCAAGATCGTTCCCACGAGGAACATTCGAGATCAAGTAAAAGATCTGAGGAATAAATGAAATAGTGAGACAATTGAATAATGTAAATAAAGAAAGTAATAGAACATAGCAGCTACTGTACGCTCTACTGTTGTCTTAGTTTAGTTGCCACTCTACTCAGCGTTTTGCTGACGTGTTACACTCGTTACCTTTTCAGGACCAGGTGTTGAGCAGCCAGGGTCAGCGGCTGCAGAGGACGCTGGGCCGAGTAGGGTCCAGTAGAGTTTACCACAGCCTTTTGTACCTCTTTTGTTTCTGTTTTAGTGAGTAGTTCTTGTTTCCGCTGTACTTTCTTTACCTGCAGTTCATGTTATATGATAAATGTTGCTCTACTGTTGTGGTGGTATCTACTGTAGTAGTTTCTTTCCTTACTGCTGTACTTTCTTACTGTTAGTTATATTCATGCTGAATGTGGTTTATTTTACTGCTCTTTTGGTTACTTCCTCGTTGGACGACTAGGTCTTGGGATTAGTCGAGTCGGTCCGGTTCTCGTGTCTCGTAGGGACTCGAGAATCAGGTCGTTACACGATTTGACCCCTTATCTTGAGACGACAAGCTAACACATGCCAAACCTCATATAATGCTGTGGAGGCTTACAAACTAATGAGGTGGAACATTGTTTAGGCACTAATTTTAGCGCCAGAGCGTGGATTTTAGTCAAGTTTAGAGATTAATTAAGGTGTTAATTTATTAATTATTTTAAAATTAAATTATATAGTTATGTAGCCTATATATAGGGCTGCTTATTAGTATAGTTAGTTTAACTTAATTAAATATATAACTATATTTAAAAATTCCTTTAAGTTAGTGAAAAACACATGTTGATTTTAAGTTTAATTTGTTAATTAAAGGATAAATTAATAAATTAATGGTACAATTGATATTTTTAACTCATCTATTAGTTAGTTTATGTTATTAACTTATTATTTCATATTTTTAATTTATTTTTATTGATTTATTTCAATTTATATACATTTAAATACATGTTTTATACATATATACATTATCAGTATTGTTCTACAATATAAATAAGCTATAAACTACAGCATACAAGTGTACAACATAATTTATTTCAATAATTTCTTAATTTACTCATTTAAATTATATTAACTTACTAATATACCTAATTAACTTATGAATATAATTATGTATAATATATAAGTAAATAAATAAATATAAGCTACATTATTGTACAATATAATTACCTTATGTTATATATACAATTAAAATTGTGTTTATAAATATATACATAGCTATTTGTATTTACATAAGGATTATGTACATATATATAAATAAATATATATATAATTATATAATTTTAATACATACTGTATAACTCAACATAAATACCTACTTAAGTAAATAGAATAGAAATATAAGTTATTTGCATACTTAATATACATATAAGTTACTATTTACACTTAATATTATTTACACGTATAAACACTATGTACATAGGTATTTTTATGGATTTTTGGAATTTTTCAAATTTTATTTTCTTTTTATGTTTTATAGAGATAGGGGAAGAGGAGAGAAACATGAAAAGAGGAGAAGAGATACTCTTTTTGTATTTTTGCGTGTTTTTTCTATTTCTAAATCAGAGAAGACCTAAGCTTCTACTAGTATATTATCTTAGCTAACAATCTCAAAACCTAAATCTAAACTCACACACACCTAAAACTAAACCTATGCTAACTCAAGATACATTTATTTTATTTATTTACATTTATTTTTTATTTTTTCTGCATTTTACAAATTGAGCTAAATTAGGCTTAAAGAATGTTTTACAATGAACTCAAGCCATAGAAATCCATCTAAATGTTCTAGAAAAGAAGATATGAGCTTAATACACTTCCGGACATTCATTAAGATCGAATTCAAACTCAAATATATGAATGAAGCAATTAAATCGACATGCACACAAAATTGGACTATTAACAAACACTACAGTTGCTGACGGGGATCTCAAATGTGAATTACATGCTATTTTAATATGAATTAAAACCTTAGCCATACATGAATGCTTCCAACAAGTATAGAAAATACAGAACCAACTTAAAAATCCAAAGCAAAGATCAGGATTCCCTTAACCTCTCAGATCCATCTCTCATCAGGTCTGACAGTATATACTGTTGCTACTGTAAAAGATTGAATTAGACCTTCTCAGGCCTAATCTGAAGCAAATCAGGGCTATCTTAAACTTGAGAAGTTAGATCTATGTACTATCCATTCTAGAAAAATTCATTTCAACTCAAAATCCTTCAATGAACATCTAAAATCTATAATCAAATTCCACTTCAAATCCATCATCTAGAAAAAGCAGTTGTTGCTACTACTGCAAAACCTCTCAGATCTGATTGAAAGCTTAAAACACCCCAAAAAATCGTTCAAACATACTGCAAACTCAGAAATAATCATCTTAGAACTTTGCCCACTCATTAGAACATTGTTCTAAGCCCTGGGAGTCAAGATAAAGCTGGGATCTAGGTTATAAAACCAAAAATCTCATATTACACTTGAATCCATTAAAAACTCCAATGAAATCGTCATGAATGCTCATTGAATGATTTGGAAACTAACACAAATTGATTTAACACTGAACAACCCCTAAAAACCCTAATCGATTCCCCTTCATCGCCATAAACAGCATAGGAGGAAAAATCAAGTTAGGCATTCAATCCAATTAAAAATCAATTCCAGACCTTCTTTCAAACCTTCAAAACATCACTCAATCTTTAACCAGTGGATTAAAACTCATTTGAAATTTAAAATCAATGTTGCCTAGGTGGGTTATTGATGTGGCTTCACCTTGATGAAATTCTCAACTAGAACACCTGCACACCATTGATTGGTGTGTAGGTGTCATATGCAATGATTAAGAACCATCTAGATCATTGCTTTGGTCTCAAATCAATGCAACTAATTTTCATAGACCTCAGCACCCTCAGGCAATGAATAAAAACAGGAATTGAGTTGAAATTAGGTGTAAGTGAATTATGCAATAAAAATATCTTCAAAATATCTCAATTCCATCGCATCAAATTCAATTTCACAAATATTAGCTTAATTCACTTGATTAAATCAATAAAAACCAAATTGAAACCCAATCTCCTAATCAGGCATTAAAATCAAATCAGCAATAATCAAGCGAATCAAACTCAATGTCAACCTGGGCGAGGGCCATTGTGATCTAGTGAAGTGTTTGGGATTGATTGCACATCAATCATAGGCCCTAATTCGCATGAATTAAGGTAGAACCTAGCTTAACATGGACATTCTGCATGCATACACATCGTACTTTGCATTCTAGATGATTTATATGTTTTATACATAATAATGTGCTATTTAAGCGGTATTAATAATTGCAGGTAATCCTGGGCTGCAGATGACCGATCCAACCTTATGGATCTGTTTGAAATGACAACGGGAGTCCAACGCTTCCAAGAGCGCATCAATCAGACTCCCGTAGCGCCCTAGGGAGTCCATAGAAGAAGCAGAAGCCAAGGGGCAAATTGAAGAATATCCGGACCTCATATGACAAATCCAATCGCACGGATTGATCTGGATCGATGTTCGCAGTCCAACGACATAGAAATCAACTCAATCAGAGGCATACATCATCAGATAGAAGGAGAAGAAGATGGACAGCCACGATGGTGCCACGTGGTGCAATCGCAGCCACCCCTCACCGCACCCCAATCTGGGAAGGAAAGCCGATGATCCAACGGCCACGATGCATCCACATCACCTGCCTCCAACCACCTCATCAAGCAAGGGCGAGATCTCAACCGTTGGATTTCCATCCAATGGCCGAGGGTGGCTGCACAGGAGATGGAAACCACAATAATCCGCGTAGCACAGCGGAGAGTGCGCTTAACAGCCAACGCGCGATGCGAGTTCGAGTCGCGATGTGGGAATCGACCGTGCGCGGATGAAATTCAACTGCAGGATCTTCATCGAGCGAATCAGGCGCGGACGCGTGGCAGGCACAGGAGCATCGGATGAAGATGCACGTGATAACGCGCCCCTTAGGAATCAGAGGGTGTTGTGCACGATTTTTAAGCCGTCCGATCTCAGATCAAATGGTTGATAAAGTTTAGGATTTGAGGCGTGTTTAAGCGCTGTGCAACAGGCGTGCGGAGGCAACGTGGAGCAACAAGCGAGCGAAGGTCATCAGATATGGATCCAAGGGCACACAGTGTGCCATGTGTCAGCACTAGATCAAACCATGGATGGAAGAAGGATTTGGAAGGTTTAATCAAGACCGTTGATCTCCTAATCAATGGATCTAATTAATCTGAAACCTTTGCAAGGAATTAAGGGCTCCAATGCCCTTCACAAAAGCTATAAAAAGAGGCCTAAGGGTCTCCTTTAAAGGCCATTCAATAGCTTTATTCTTCTTCCTCCTACAACTTCTCTCCCTTCTTCTTCCTGTCTTCTCTACCTCTGTCTCTACATCTCCGTCTGAAGCGTCTGTTGGGCCACCCCGACGGATCGCTGCTGCTCTTCCCAACCTCTCCAGAAGGCCACCACGGACCACCTGTGGTGTCTCATTCTATTACAATAGTAGTTCTTTACATTTATGTTTACATTTTATTGCATATATCAAATTCAATCTCTCTTTGTGATGTGGATATTGTGATTGATTGTTTCTATTACTTGGTACTTATATTTGGAACAAACACATGCAATCAAAAGTGCTTTTTGCCCCCTATGATCGACCGGGAGTCACCAGTTCTGTTAATTTATTTGCTCGAGACATATTTCGCGCTATACTACAACGTGCTCATCTTTTACGCGATCTATGCCCCGAACAAATTGGCGCCGTTGTTGGGGAGGCATGGCAACTTTTGATTTCATCTCTAATATAGTATTTTTGTGTGTAGGTACAATGACACGAAGTAGCGAACGAGGCACAGCAAGCGCTGCGAAAATCAGGTGCACACATTCTTATTAGAAATTCGGCCAAAAGTTAAGTGTCATCTTTAAAATTCAATAGTCGTGTTTCTGATACTCAAAAAATCCTGAAATTTAGACTAGAACTAGATTTTCAAATTATCTTTTCAACGCCACCTTTCCCAAAAAGAAATTTCTTTTGTGGAATTTTTGAAAATTCATGGAGTACATACTGGTCAGATTGCTTGAAAATAGAACTTTTATGAACTTTAGAAATCAATTCTGACTAATATACAAATCGGATTTACTCACAATTTGTGGGGTTTGAAAGATAATTAAATTAGCTCATTATCATATTTTTACAAAATTTTTGGAGTATATTTGATATAATGTCCAACAGAAAAACCAACACGGGGTCTAAATCCCAAATTTGACCTCTGGTTTGTTAAAAATTCATAACTAATTGTTGGAAATAGTAAAAATTTTGAAAAAATGCTCTCTGAAAAGCTTATTGAAAAAGGAATCTTCCTACCAAGTTTCAAATCATTTAGATTCTATCTTACTTTAGAGTATACTTTTGAATTGTGGTCTTCAATTTGAAATGAACTTAGAAGTGCATGAGCTAATAGGACCACATAGACTAACTTGGACTTCGACGAGCCCAAAAGTTAGTCGGTGAGGTGAGTCACCTTGTGGACCACCCACCATCTACTAAATTAAAGAAACAAGTTAAAATTAACGAAAATATGTCAAATAACTTGCATTTGGCTTGAAACTACTAGATAGTTCCAACCTCTACTGCAAAACCTGGTGTCTAAGTCTGCGGGGTAGCGTCAAACGACCGGGCTACAAGGTAACGAAACCAAAGGCGAAAGTTGAAGGAAGAACCTTCCTCGTAGTCCCCTCGTAACCAGCCTGGATAGGTTAGCTTGAGAGGCAGGAATTCCTTGCAGTCAGTCTCTCGCCGAATTTTTTTAATAACACAAACTTAAACAAAAAATCCGGTCATTTGATCTAAAGGACCACTTTGATTAACAAGGCCTCAGCCTTGTTCTACTTGACTACACCAACCCTTTGATTTGGTGGATGCAAGGAAGAATGTCATTAGGACCTAAACTTGTGGGACCTTGGGAGCCGAACCTAAGGCGGCAAAGGCGATTTTCACCCGATCTCTCTTCTCAACCTTCTTCCACTCGATTAGCTGAGATGGCTAATCTTGGTCCTTGAGTTAGTCAAGACCATCAGAATCAGGACCCAATGGCTCGTCTGGAAGCCAGGGTCGAGGAAATGGAACAGAAATACGAGTAGAGCATCGACAGGATTCTCACAACACTCGACAAGATGAAGCATCCACCACACGGAGAACAACTGTAAGACTTCTATGATCCGACAGCAACAATTATAGCACCTCAGGTCCGGATTCTCGCAGGCGGAGACGCATTCGAGTTGAAGCCGAATATCATAAGTCTAATTCAGACTCATTTCCATGGAAACTTGAATGAGGATCCCTTCCAGCACATTGAAGATCTGAGTCGGATTGTAGAGTCAATTTGACCCAAGAATGTAGATATCGGAATTGTTCTCATGAAGCTTTTTCCTTTTTCTCTCAAGGATAAAGCTGCTTATTGGTTCAAGACTATAGGGAGGCCATTGGAGCCTGGGAGAAATTACATTGTGAATTCCTCCAAAAGTTCTTCCCGATTGGTCGAACAAATGCTATGAGGCGTGCGATCACGACCTTTGCCCAAGGCCCTGGAAAGAAGCTGCATGACGCCTATGATAGATTCCATGATCTTCTCAGGAAGTGCCCACACCATGGTGTACCCAAATGGCACCTCGCTCAAGTCTTTTACCATGGGCTGGATAACACACATCGGTAACTGGCCGATGCATCTAGCGGTGGGAATTTTCTTGCAAAGGACGAGAATAGCGCATTTGAACTGTTCGAGTCCTTAGCAGAGAACTCGATGAATGCTGCCTCAATGAACCAGTTCCAGCAACTTGGACATCAACGAGTCAGTATCCACGAAGCTCAAGCTGAGTCTACCTGAGCCGACATGGACATTATCACCAAAAAGCTAGACAAGGTGGATCTTCTCGATAAGAACCTCGATGAATTAATGCGACCGAGATCTGGATCTTCTAGTAGCACTGCTCCATCTTACTTCTCTCAAGCATCCCGAGCCCCCTCTGCTCGTACATATACGTTCACTCAGGATGTTTTCTCTCCATCTCTGTGGGATCCTGCGTATCAGGAACCCATGAACAATGTGGATCTGGCACAGTACAATCATGGTTACGCATCACATGACGATGCAAGTGCATATTCTTTTGATGAATTTACATCTGAGCCATCTTCAGCCTACAAAGACATCAATGCTATTCAGGGTTACAGGCGTAACAACCTATATTCTGAAACATATAACCCTAGGTGGCGCTAGCATCCCAATTTCTCCTGGTCTGGTAACCCACAGAGACCAAGTCAAGCTCCACACTACCAAACCAGGCAATACGAGAATGCATAGAACACATACCCAAGGCAACAGCCATTCCTGTTGCAGCAACGGACATGCTCTATCTATCTGCCACTACACCAAGTTGCCAACTATCCTCCAAAGCGGGCCGACCCTTTGGAGTCTCTGAAGGAGGAATTGCAGGCATCAATTCTGAAATCTACTCGTGACAACCTACAAATAATGAAGGCAATGGCTGACCAAATACAGAGCATACAAAACATGAAAAACCAGATAATGCATGAGCATAGGTCACAGGGAGCTTTGCCCTCCCAACCTGTCCTAAACTTGAGATATGTGCAGAATCAAGGCGTCCCGCCTAGATTCTAAGCGCCACAAGGACAGGCACATGATGTTCTGCAAGCACCTCCTGCACCACCTGGTTATGGGCTCAGTCAGCCACCTCTATTGTCAAACCCTGTGTATCCAGACCAACCCGCTCCTCTGTCCCTTAATGGACAACACGTCGATGCAAAAGCGATCACTCTAAGGAGCGGAAAGACTACATAGGACCTGCTACCTAGGCAAGCGAGTAATGATTTTTCCTGTGCTCTACCACAAGATGGCTCACAACCCTCTTCCCCTCACAAGCCATCTTCATTAGATAAAGGAAAAAAGCCCCTAGACCCTGAAATTCCCATCCCTTTTCCTGCAGCTCTAACGCAAGATTCAACACGGAAAAAGGACACACTAAATTTCGAGGACTTGAAATCTATGTTCATGGAAGTTCACATTCAGGTCCCTCTCCTCGAGGCAATAGATCGCATCCCTATTGTTGTTAGGTGTAAAGACCCGTTCTGTTCTGAGCCTTTTAAGACGTCTGGTCAGACGTCTGGACCCCTTCCCAGACGTCTGGAAATTGAAAAATTTGTACGCAGGGTCGGTTCTGCGTGCTGGCTGCGTGCAGACCACTTTCTTCTCTCTCTTCTCCTTCTCTCCCCTTCACCGAACCCTAGCCACTCTCTATATAAGAGCCCTCACCCCCCTTCCTCTCTTCTCCACTCCACCACCACCACCTTCTTCCTCTCCACTACCGTGAGAGGAACGAGCGAGAGAAAGGGAGTGAGAGCAAGGAGCGGGAGGAGGAGGTTGAGCCCACGAGCTCAGAGAGGCTCGCTGGAGTGTGCACGGCTGCCACGGTGCGTGCGGGAGGAAGAGTGCGTTAGAGGAAGCCGTCCCCGACTTCTTGCTGCAGCCGGAGCTCCAACAAGAGGGAAGAGCCATGGCTGCGCGCAGCGAGAGGAGCAGGACCTCGCTCTGGTTCTAGGATTTTCCCAGAAGCAGACGTCTAGAGTGTCGTCCAGACGACAGGTTGGACGTCTGGTGACGACACCGGATGTCTGAAAGCAAGGCTTCGCGAAGGTATGTTCTTCTTGCGGTTATGGCCATGCAAGCAGCATCGCAGAGCCAATCTATTTGGCTAAAGTGGGAAGATTTTGTCTGTCGCGTGCAGGGGCAGCTTCGGGAAGGCACGTGGCACACCCTCCCATGCATTTCAGACATCTGGACAGCCTACTAGACTACCAGAAGCACTCCCAAACAACTAGAGGAGAGGTCGAACATCTGGAACTGAGTCCAAACGGTCAAGTAGGGATCCTAGACGTCTGAGGTCAACGCAAGAACTTGAGGTGAGACCCTGGTAACTTTTAAGACGTCTGGACCTTGTGCCAGACATCTGATTTGGTTCTGCAGTCCCGTTTTTGACCCATTTAGGATCCATTTGGTATCTGTTTTATGCAAACAAGATATCGGTAGTTTCCTCGTGAGTTCCTCTATATGTTAGAAATCCTTATATATTGTTCTAAACATCCATTGTGTTTTGTTCCTCGGTATAGGACCTTGTTCTGTTGCATGTTCGAGGCTTGCAGAGGCACGTAAGTCTATCGTTCAAGCCCCCAGTACTCCCGGATTGTCTGATAGAGTGGTTACCCCCTGTTTTATTTATAAAACATGAATGCAATTATGATAATTAGAAAATTAGAAACCTAGGATGTGGCATGAATCCTAGGACAAGAAACTGTTGCACTGCTTGTATGCATGTTTGAGATTGCAGTCATAAATGAATGAGTAGAATTGCAAACAACTATCTGATAATAAATACGAGTTGCCTGTTGGAATATGAAATGCCTGTGCTAGTTAAACAATTACCTGTGATATTACTTGTTGCATATGTTAATTGCGGAAATACGAGCTGCATGTGTATAATACGAGAATGGAAATGTGAATGATGAAACCTGGTATGAAACAACGTGGTGAATATGAGCATGAACCCCACGGGGAATTAGGAGTAGAGCTCCTGTGAATGACTGGAAAGGATCTAGAAATGTGAGTGGGAAGTGTGCTGGCCCTTGAGTATGTGGTACCAAGGAAAGCAACTGTCCCCAGTTTAGTGTAGAGTGAAGCTAGCCACCTTTGGGTTGGGACCCGGGGTTAGGATTGGCCACTCTACACCGACTTTGTTGGCCCTCGCATACACTGTACCAGGGAGAGCTACTAGTGTAGGGAGGGAGCTAGCCACCCCACAGGGCCCGGGGTTCAGCTAGCCACCCTACACCGACTTGTTAGGCCTGCTGGGCAAACCGGGGTAGTCAGACAAGGGTGCGCGAACTGTGGAGGGGTGAGACCCCTGTTTGGTTCTTAGGGGCTAGACCCCTGTTACTGAGAGGGCTAGGCCCTATACTATTCCGTGTTGTACTTTGGGTGTACCAGCTAGCGGAAACGACTAACCGCGTGCCAGTGTGGGGTAGCTACTCGTGCGCTTATCGCACGTGCTGTAGTCACCACTACGTCTGTCAGTGACATCGGAGTGGTTGATTGGGTGTAGGATCACCACGGGGGACTCTCCCGACTAGGAGAGCACCACGTGTGCCTTCTACTCTTGGAAAAGACTGCAATCAAGATCATTCCCACAAGAAACATTGCGAGATCAAGAAAGAGACCTGAAAGTAAACCAATTGGTGAAAAGGAATGACTTGTAAAATAAAATAATTGGAAAAGATAAATTTACCTGTTAGCTTTTACTGTTTTAGTTAGTTGGTTACCACTCTACTCAGCGTTCGCTGACTCCATTTTACTCATAACCCTTTACAGGTCCAGGAGTTGAGTACCCCGAGTCACCGGCTGCAGAGGGTGCTGGGCCCAGTCGAGCCCAGCAATAGTAATCTCTTGCAGTTGTAGTACTTTTTGTTAGTGAGTTCAGACTTGTTTACCATTCTGTTACTGTACTTCTGCTTCTATTTTCCAGTTGTGGTGGTATGTACTGTTTAGCAGCTTTTATTTCCTTTACTGCTTGTACTTTTTACTTTAGTTACCTCGCATAGTGAATGTGGTTTATTTTCCTGCTTTGTGGTTATTTCTTGTTGGACGACTGAGTCTTGGGATTAGTCGAGTCGAGACGATTTCAAATCCTATAGGGATTCAGGAACCGGGTCGTAACAAGATGGTATCAGAGCAAAGTCGTCCCGAGAAATGAACCAACTAACTTGAGAATAACCAATTCACATGCATGTAACTAGAGTAACCACCACAACATACCGCTTGACATCTGTTCTGAGTTTCTTTCGCTGAAGTCTGTTAGAGTTGACTTCTTTTTGTTCTATCTTCCGCGTCTCCTTGCAGGAGATGCCTCACCGTGGAGTTCTTGAGGAGAGCCACGGACGTGGCCGTGGACGAGGTCGGAGGGGCGGACGTGCTAGGCCCGAGGTGCCAGTTGACTCGCCACTTCTCCGGGGCGTTCAGGCCCAGGACCTTGCTCAGCTAATTTGAGACATAGTACGAGAGAAGCTCCACCCGCCTCCATGGGTGCCTCTCCCTGGGGACGTGGAGGGGGAGTCCTCTGTGAGGTCGAGAGACCGACGCAGCGCTGGACGTGGGGGAGGGGGTGATTTTCCACCGCCCACACCGCACTCTGACACTTCTGAGCGCGAGACCTCCCTACCTGGAGGCGTGCCTGTTCCCCCACTGCAGCTGCACTACGAGCTTTTAGGACAGTTCCGGAAGCTGAAGCCCCCCTCCTTCAAGGGGGATGAGGACCCATCTGAGGCCAAGGACTGGTTGGAGCAGATTGAGAAGGTGTTTGACACTCTTCACCCCCCTGTGGAGTAGTGCCGGTTGCTGCCTTGTTCCGTCGTTATGGTTATTAGATTTGCAATCGTTGTAGTATATGACAAAACAACTACCAAATTACTACAAATTTTTACTCGGAATAACAAGTTTTCCCGAGGTCGAACTCAGGGAGCAACTATGATTCTAGAAGTATAAAAGTTCTCAATTATGTTACAAAAATAATAGAGAGAGAGAGGGAGCAAAAGTTCTCTTGGCTTCTTCTTCTTCTTCTCTCTTCCTCTTCTTTTCTCTTTCAACTGATCTTCTTCTCTTTCTCTACTTTCTCCTGCAGAGTCTTCTTCCTGCCTTCTTCTTTCTTCTTCTTCTTTTCTTTAGCCTGTGACTGTGGTGATCTTCTTCTTTCTCTTTTCTTCTTTTCTTCCTGCCTTCTTCTTTCTTCTTTACTTGCGGCTGTGCCTTCTTCTTGTCTTCTTCTTCTTCTTTGCTTCCTTCTTTCTTTTCCTTCTCTTTTCTTGTGTCTTCTTTCTTCTTTTTCTCTCTTTTCTTCTTCTCTCTTCTTTTTCTCTCTTTTCTTTTCCTCTTCTTTCTGCTCTGGCCGCTGCCCTTCCGTCGTCTGATTTGATGCTCAGACGACTTAACTGTGGGTTTGCTACAATGTGGCTTCCTTCTTCTTCAGCTGCTCAGTGCGGCTAAGGCTTCGGCCGCTCCTCCCCTCTTCTTCTTCCTTAGCTTGCTTCTTCTTCTTCTTTCTTTCTTTCTTTCCTGCGTGCACACACAGTGGTCAGTGCAAAACCTACCCCTACCCCTTCCCCGCATCTCTCTCTTTCTCAGAATCTCTCTTAGGAATGCTCTCCCAGAGCCGGGTAATCGGGTTCGGGTAGCGTGCCCGGGACCAGGCCCATCGGCGTGCGGTGGTGGGCGAGGAGTGCTTGGTCGGGTAGTCGGATCCGGCCCAGACTCGTGGAACGTGAGTGCAGGTAAGGGCGAGCGAGCGAGTGGCACGTTGCGTGCGGGTGAGAGGGACCTGACCCCTGTGTATCGAAGGCAAATAGCCTGATACACTTTTTCAATATAAGTGTGGGCGTGCGGCTGCACACTTACGAGGTGGGACTAAAGTCCCACCTCCAGATGTCGCACCCGCGACCGAGGAAGCTACTGCCAATTGGGGCAGCTGCGAGGCTCGCGACCCAATTGCAGGCCTGGGCTTATTCGCAGAAGCAATCCACGCTACCTGGGATGCGTGCCTGGGCTGGAGAACGCCTGGAGCTGCGATTGAAGGAGCTGCAGCAGCTTAACAATGGCGGCGAGGGGGCTCTGACCTAAAAGCACAATGACGGCCTCTCGGCCACATCAGAAAACGTGGGAAGCTTCGCCGGAGTGCGGCGAAGGCAGTGCGATGGTCGGCAAGGCGCGAGAGCGCCTGTGGAGGTAGACCTAGGTCAGAATGTGTGCGTGGAAATGGGTCTGTTCAGGGGGTGGTCGGGCTATGAGTGGCGGTGTATAGAGTGGGGGAAAGGGTTGAGTGGAGTGAGGGGGAGCTTCTCGGGTAGTCGGCGAGGGGTGAGGTGGTCTGTGGAAGTGGGTTGGCCTCGCCGGAGAAGGCGACCGGAGATGGGGAAGATGGAGTTGGACTGTGGCGGTCAGGTGGTTGAAATGGCAAATTAGTAGGGGGAAAATACAAGGGAGAGAGAGAGGAAACTTTGTACCTATTTACTCGACGAAGGGGGAGAGAGCAACGCCCGGCTCGCGCCTGTCAGAGCTGAGGACGAAGATGCCCAGGAGGAGGATATCATCAACGAGGAGGCAGTCGGAGGGTGCCAGCTGGTACGGCCTGGCGCGGACGACAGGGCAAAGTAAACTCTACTGCAGGTAGGGTAGCAGAGCGACGAGGAGGAGGAGAAGAAGATCGTCGGAATCTCGGGCACTCTGACCGGAGGGGGAAGAGATGAAATGGGGGTATTTCTCCGCCAGAGGAAGCTTGAAGGAGTTGGCAGACCTTGCCGCTCCTTATAAAGGCCTTGGCGCGGAGAGGGGACCGAGGTGGCGACGTGCCAGCCTCACCGGAGAGTGGTCGGAGAGGATACCCATGCCTTTCGTGCATTCGCACGAGAGGCATGGTTGATGGCAGAGGGCAGGGGAGGGTCCCTGCGACAGAAGACGTCGCAGGGAACCCCCCGTATGTTCTAAAGGACGGCCGCCCTGCCCTGCGCGGCGCCATCCTCCGCGCAAGGTTGCCGGAGGCATGGCACTGCGCAGAAGTGGCAGGGAGGACCGTTCTGCAAAGAATGACGAGAAGTTGGGGGCCTAAATGTAAGAGTTTCAAAAGATAAGGGTCAAAAAGTAAATTAAGAGGACCAATTTGTAAAGTTGGTCAAGATGGTCTTTTCTTAGGCCCAAGTTTTTATACTATAATAATTTGAACCTAAGGATTTTAATGGTGAATTTTTATTTTAGTTTTGACCATGTTTGATCGGTCAATTTACGCAAAAACCCAAATTAAGTCATTAATTGGGCATGGTTCTCATTTTAGGTCAAATAGGTTGCAAAGGCCAAATTGAAGGTTCTAAACCCTAGGGGATATTTTTATATGAATTTTAGAGGATTTATTTTATTTTTATCCTGCCTCGAACCTCGTGAATTAAAGTGGATTTGTTTTAGGGTTACAAAATGTCATTATATTCCTAGAAGTTGCTATAACCCTTTTCAGATCAGATCATCCCACTTCCCTTCTTATTAAGCTTATTTGACCTATGTTTGGACCCTTAACTACCCTGTTTGCATACTGCATTTTTGAAATTACAGTTTTACCCCTGATGATTTGTTTTATCCTTTAACTCAGAATTCTCTGAGTTAAGCCTCTCTTTAGGTTTTGTAGGAGCTTTTTCACACATATTTGGATTAGATTGTGTTAGTTAGGGTTCATGATGAGGTTCTCATCACGGAGTGCCGTGTGGCCTTTGCCACGTACCAGCTAGAGAGTGCAGCACACAAGTGGGGGAGGGCGGTCAGAGGTCAAGAGAGGGGAGAACCAACGTGGGACCAGTTTGTGACCCTCTTCTGCGAGCAGTACTTCCCGCAGACTTGGGAGGACTAGAGGAGGCAGGAGTTCCACACTCTCCGCCAGGGGACGATGATTGTTAGCGTGTACTGCACGCCCTTCTTGAAGCTGTCACGTTTTGCTACGACAGCCGTAGCTACGGAGGAGGAGCGCCTGTGGAGGTTCACTGAGGGGCTCCGGCCTGCCATTCAGGGGTATGTCAAGCCCTTGAAGCTACCCACCTTCTTGAGAGTGGTGGAGGCAGCTATGACATACTAGGAGACCAACCTGGTCGTACGAGACACCGACAGCGGACGCAAGAGGCCCTACCAGCCAGAGTACTCACAGGGCCAACGAGAGAGGAGGCACGCGGCACCCGCGAGAGAGCCGTCTCGTTTTGTGGGGCCATCAGTGGCCTTTAGGGGCCCTCGACAGGGGCTAGCTGTCAGCACTGGACCCCCGCCTAGCCGTCAGTAGAGGCCTACCGAGGGAGGGAGTTGAGTCCCCCTCTACTACTAGTGTGGCCAACCGGGCCAAATCAGGAGGGACTGCCTGTCTAGGGCTGGAGAACAGCAGATGCTCCCTGCACCGAACGTTGGAGGCCGAGCAGGTGGTCATGGTTCCCAGGCACGTGGGGGAGGACAGCAATCACGAGGAGGGTACCGGCCAGCGGCTACTCGCCCGACGCAGAGTGTGGCTACTTCTTCTGTACTGAGAGTTGAGGGGTGTATCAATGCCCTGACATACAGAGACTCCAGGGCATCAAGTTCAGTGGTGGCAGGTATGGTTATAGTTTCCGGCAGATTAGTTTACGCACTTTTTGATTCCGGCGCCACGCACTCTTTTGTCGCTGCAAGTTTTGTTGTCAGTTTAGGACAAGACTGCGTGTTGTTAGAGGATCCGTTTGTGATCAGAGGTCCAGGTGGTCCGCTGTTTGTAGCTGAAGAGGTCTACATAGACTGTGAGGTCAGTATTGGGGGACACAGCCTCCCCGCTGACCTGATTGTGATACTGATGGAGGACTTTGGCGTGATTTTGGGGATGGATTGGTTGTCTGCTTACCATGCCTTAGTGGACTGTTTCGAGAGGAAGATCGTCTTCTAAATACCGGAGATGCCTTCCTTTGAGTTTCTCGGACAGCCGGTGGACGAAGGTTTCAAGTGCATATCTGCGCTTTGGGTAGTGAGACTTTTGAGCCAGGGGTGTGAGGGCTTCCTAGCCTGTGTGGTGGCAGAGCCCAGCCCCGTGGTAGACTTTCAGAGCATTCCAGTGGTTAGTGAGTACCCCGATGTGTTTCCAAAGGAGCTACCAAGACTACCGCCTGAGCGTGAGATCAAGTTTGAGATCTCACTGGTATCGGGGACCAGCCCCATTTCTACGGCACCGTAACAGATGGCACCACTTGAGCTGCAAGAGCTCAAGTCACAGTTACACGACCTGTTGGAGAAGGGCTTTGTGAGGCCCAGTGCGTCCCCGTGAGGAGCCCCTATGTCATTTGTGAAGAAGAAGGATGGTACCCTGCACCTTTATATTGACTACAGATAGCTGAATAGGGTTACCATCAAGAACAAGTATCCGATGTCGAGGATTGATTATCTGTTTGACCAGTTGCGAGGTGCCACTATATTCTCCAAGATAGATCTGAGATCAGGCTACCACCAATTGAGGATCAGGGAGACCGACGTCTCCAAGACAACTTTCCGCACCCAGTATGGACACTACGAGTTTTTGGTCATGCCGTTTAGGTTGACCAATGCCCCCGCTGCCTTCATGGATTTGATGAACCGGGTGTTCAAACCATATCTAGATCAGTTTGTAGTGGTATTTATTGATGACGTGCTCGTTTACTCGCAGGATCATTCACAGCACGGATAGCACTTGCGGATGGTTCTGGACACTTTGAGACGACGCAGGCTGTATGCCAAATACAGCAAGTGTGAGTTTTGGTTGAGGCAGGTGACCTTCTTGGGCCATGTGATTTTGGGGGATGGTTTGGCTATGGATCCAACCAAGGTTGAGGCCGTACTCAGGTGGGAGAGGCCACATACAGTGACAGAGATATGCAGTTTCTTGGGACTGGTAGGTTACTACCGGCGGTTCATCAGAGTTTCTTGCAGTTTGTGCATCCTATGACTCAATTGACCCGGAAGGATGTGCCCTTTACTTGGACAAACGATTGTGAGGCATGTTTTCAGGAGTTGAAGGAGAGACTGACTTCAGCTCCTGTGCTTACCATCCCAGATAGCAGTGGCAATTTTGTGGTCTACACGGATGCTTCATTGCAGGGGTTAGGGGGTGTGCTCATGCAGCGGGGTCACATTGTCGCTTACGCTTCGCGGCAACTGAAATCCCATGAGCATAGCTACCCTACCCAAGACTTAGAGCTGGCAGCTGTTGTCTTCGCGCTGAAGACATAGAGGCACTACTTTTATGGCGAGACCTTTGAGATTTTCATGGATCATAAGAGCCTCAAGTACTTGTTTGATTAGAAGGAACTTAACATGAGATAGAGACGTTGGTTAGAGCTCCTGAAGGACTATGACCGCAGCATCTCCTACCATACGGGGAAGGCCAACATGGTAGCTGACACCTTGAGCCGGAAGGCACCCGCCCACTTGGCCAGTTTACAGGCACAGAGTTGGAGACTCATGGACGAGTTGGGCAGTTGGCGACCCCGAGAGTCACAGGGGTATTGTGGGCCAGTGACGGTGACATGACAGATGAGACCAGAGCTGATAGACTGCATCATCACAGGATAGATGACAGATCCGTACCTACAGTCGTTACGCGACAGAGTGCTGTCAGGGGACCCAGGAGACTTCTCTTTTACAAACAAGGTGCTACGCATAAGGGGACTTTTGTACGTTCCTAGGGACAAAGAATTGTTGAGAGAGCTCCTGACTGAGGCACACGGGTCCAGGTTCACCATATATCCCGGGAACACGAAGATGTATCATGATCTGAGATGTGACTTTTGGTGGAGAGGGATGAAGCGGGATGTAGGTGAGTTCGTGCAGCAGTGTTTGGTGTTCCAGCAGGTGAAGGTCGGGCATCAGAGGCCTGCAGGACCGTTGTAGCCACTTCCTATGCCAGAGTGGAAGTGGGAGAGTATCATCATGGACTTGGTGGTGGGCTTACCCGTTACCCAGCGAGGACATGATGCAGTCTGGGTGATAGTGGACAGATTGACGAAAACGGCATGTTTTCTGCCGATCCGAGTCACTTTGGGACCAGCACAGTTGGCAGAGAGGTACATTCGTGATGCGGTATGTCCGCATGGAGTCCCGCGTGAGATTGTATCCGACCGGGATAACCATTGTACTTCCCAGTTTTGGGATGAGTTTCAACAGGCTTTGGGGACACGGTTGAGGTTCAGTACGGCGTACCACCCCCAGAAGGATGGACAGTCAGAGCGCACCATACAAATACTTAAGGACCTTTTGCGTCCCTGTGTGCTAGACTGGAGCGGCTCTTGGGAGGAGTACTTACCCTTGGCAGAGTTGGCATATAATAGCAGCTATCACTCGAGCATCGGCATGGCACCCTACGAGGCTCTGTACGGACGGAGGTGTACTGCGCCCTTTAGTTGGGTTGAGGTGGAAACCAAGTGGGAGGTTGGCCCCAGGCTGATCCGCCAGAGTCAGGAAATGATAGAGCAGATTCACAGACGACTTCACACTGTCAGGACTAGGCAGAAGAGTTATGCTGACCGGAAACGCAAAGAGGTGCAGTTCGAGGTTGGGGATCACGTCTTTCTTTACGTTTTGCCCATGAAGGGCCTACAGTGTTTTGGGTGAAAGTGAAGCTTACGCCGAGGTTTGTAAGGCCCTGTAAGGTCCTAGAGCGGGTAGGACCCGTTGCTTATTGGCTTGCCCTTCCTCCCCATCTTTCTGGTGTTCACAACGTGTTCCACGTGTCCAACCTCAGGAAGTACGCCGCCGATCCCAGTCACGTTCTGAGCCACGAGAGTGTTGAGGTGGGTGACGACCTGTCCTACCCCGAGAGACCAGTGTAAATACTAGACAAAGCCGTCCTGAGTTTGAGATGGAAGTAGGTACCCCTGGTGAAGGTCTTGTGGAGGAGCCAGTGGTACGAGGAGGCTACCTGGGAGCCTGAGGTGGCAATGCGAGAGAGGTACCCGGAACTTTTTAAGGGTACATCTTTTCGAACCGGATTCGATCCTCTTTAAGTTTGTTATGCATTTATATTTCCTTTTTCTCACCCTAGCTAGCTCAAGTTTCAGGAACAAAACTTCCTTTAAGTTTGCTATGATGTAAAGACCCATTCTGTTCTGAGCCTTTTAAGATGTCTGGACTGTCAGTCAGACATCTGGACCCCTTCCCATACGTCTGGAAATTGAAAAATTTGTACGCAGGGTCTGTTTTGCACGTTGGTTGCGTGCAGACCACTTTCTTCTCTCTCTCTTCTCCTTCTCTTCCCTTCACCGAACCCTAGCCGCTCTATATATAAGAGCCCTCACCCCCCTTCCTCACTTCTCCACTCCACCACCAAGACCTTCTTCCTCTCCATTGCCGTGAGAGGAACGAGCAAGAGAGAGGGAGCGAGAGCGAGGAGCGGGAGGAGCAGGTTGAGCCTGCGAGCTCGGAGAGGCTCGCCGGAGTGTGCACGGCCACCGCAGCACGTGCAGGAGGAGTGCATCGGGGGAAGCCATCCTGACTTCCTACTACAGCCCGAGCTGCAACGAAAGGGAGGAGCCACGGCTGTGCGCGGCGAGAGGAGTGGGAGCTCGCTCTAGTTCTAGGATTTTCCAAAAATCAGACGTCTGGAGTGCCATCCAGATGACGGGTTGGACGTCTGGTGACGACATCGGACATCTGAAAGCAAGGCTTTGTGAAGGTATGTTCTTCTTGTGGTTACGGCCATGCAGACCGCACCGCAAAGCCAAACTGTTTGGCTAAAGTGGAAAGATTTTGTCTATCGCACACAGGGGCAGCTTCGGGAAGGCGTGCGGCACGCCCTCCCACGCATTTCGGACGTCTGGACGGCCTACCAGATGACTGGAAGCACTCCCAGACAACTGGAGGAGAGGTCGGACGTCTGGAACTAAGTCCAGACGGTCAAGTAGGGGTCCTGGATATCTGAGGTCGACGTAGAAACTTGAGGTGAGACCCTGGTAACTTTTAAAATGTCTGGACCTTGTGCCAGATGTCTGATTTGGTTCTGCAGTCCCATTTTTGACCTGTTTAAGGTCCGTTTAGTATCCGTTTTATGCAAACAAGATATCTGTAGTTTCCTTGTGAGTTCCTCTATATGTTAGAAATCCTTATATATTGTTCTAAACATCCGTTGTGTTCTGTTCCTCGGTATAGGACCTCATTCTGTTGCGTGTTCGGGACTTGTAGAGGCACGTGAGTCTGTCGTTCGAGCCCCCAGTACTCCCAGATTGTCTGGTAGAGTGGTTACCCCCTGTTTTATTTATAAAACATGAATGCAATTATGATAATTAGATAACTAGA
Organism: Thalassia testudinum; assembly: GCA_037157565.1. Classification (NCBI taxonomy): domain Eukaryota; kingdom Viridiplantae; phylum Streptophyta; class Magnoliopsida; order Alismatales; family Hydrocharitaceae; genus Thalassia; species Thalassia testudinum. The sequence continues at coordinate 37,816,206 of JAZHRO010000067.1, forward strand.
AACCTAGGATGTGGCACGAATCCTAGGACGAGAAAGTGTTGCACTGCTTGTATGCATGTTTGAGATTGCAGTCATAAATGAATGAGTAGAATTGTAAACAATTATTTGATAATAAATACGAGCTGCCTGTTGGAATATGAAATGCCTGTGCTAGTTAAACAGCTACCTGTGATATTACTTGTTGCATATGTTAATTGTGGAAGTACAAGCTGCATGTGTATAATACGAGAATGGAAATGTGAATGATGAAACCTGGTATGGAACAACGTGGTGAATATGAGCATGAACCCTACGAGGAATTAGGAGTAGAGCTCCTGTGAATGACTGGAAAGGATCTAAAAATGTGAGTGGGAAGTGTGTTGACCCTTGAGTACGTGGCACCAAGGAAAGCGACTGTCCCTAGTTTAGTGTAGAGTGGAGCTAACCGCCCTTGGGTTGGGACCCGGGGTTAGGATTGGCCACTCTACACCGACTTTGTTGGCCCTCGTGTACACTGTATCGGGGAGAGCTACTAGTGTAGGGAGGGAGCTAGCCACCCCACAGGGCCCGGGGTTCAGCTAGCCACCCTACACCGACTTGTTAGGCCCGCCGGGCAAACCGGGGTAGTCTGACGAGGGTGCGCGAACTGTGGAGGGGTGAGACCCTTGTTTGGTTCTTAGGGGCTAGACCCCTGTTACTGAGAGGGCTAGGTCCTATACTGTTCTGTGTTGTACTTTGGACGTACCCACTAGCGGAAACGACTGACCGCGTGCCAGTGCGGGGTAGCTACCATATTGCGCGTGCTGTAGTCACCACTATGTCTGTCAATGACCTCGGAGTGGTAGACTGGGTGTAGGATCACCACAGGGGACTCTCCCAACCAGGAGAGCACCATATGTGCCTTCTACTCTTGGAAAAGACTGCAATCAAGATCATTCCCACGAGGAACATTGTGAGATCAAGAAGGAGACCTGAAAGTAAACCAGTTGGTGAAAAGGAATGACTTATAAAATAAAATAATTGGAAAAGATAAATTTACATGTTAGCTTTTACTGCTTTAGTTAGTTGGTTACCACTCTACTCAATGTTCGCTGACTCCATTTTACTCATAACCCTTTACAAGTCCAGGAGTTGAGCAGCCCGAGTCACCGGCTACAGAGGGTGCTGGGCCCAGTCGAGCCCAGCAGTAGTAGTCTCTTGCTGTTGTAGTACTTCTTTTTGTTAGTGAGTTCAGACTTGTTTACCATTCTGTTACTGTACTTCTGCTTCTATTTTCCAGTTGTTGTGGTGGTATGCACTGTTTAGCAGCTTTTATTTCCTTTACTACTTGTACTTTTTACTTTAGTTACCTCGCATAGTGAATGTGGTTTATTTTTCTGCTTTGTGGTTGTTTCTCGTTGGACGACTGAGTCTTGGGATTAGTCGAGTCGAGCTGGCCTTGGGTCTTGTAGGGATTCAGGAACCAGGTCGTAGCACTAGGTTCTTCAAGGACTACTGTACTCCGAAGCGACAGTAGAGAATTGGATGACAGGCGGTATTATCTGAGGAAGCCAGTGCGGTTATCTTAGCCAACTTACCTCCCAAAAAGAAGGACCCGGGCATACCACTGATTTCCTACTTTTTGCAGGATTCCCCTTTTGATAGGTCCCTTCTTGACTTGGGTCCGTCCATCAATCAAACTCCCACCGTAGTATTTGATCGATTTCAATTCGGGGAGTTAAAGCCCACCTCAGTTACCATACATTTGGCTGACCGATCGGTGAAAACGCCGAGGGGGGTGTTGAAAATGTGATCATGAAAGTCCAAGGATTCTGCTTTCCAGCAGACTTTTTTGTTCTTGATATGGAGGTTCCTCCTAATCTCCGAGATGCACCAATTATTCTAGGTCACCCATTCGTTGCAACCGCCCGTGCGAACATTGACTATGCATCGCGGTGCATGGAGATTGCCCAAGGGAACAAAAAGCTTAGACTGGACATTTTCAAGGCATCAAAGAACTTCGATTGCAATTTAATCAAGGAGGATGGTGAAGATGAAGATTCAACTTTCTGTGGGAACATTGGGCTCCTCTACAACGACCCAATGGCACATTCATCTTCACTATCAGGGGTCTTAGATCGTGATCCACATGGGACTAAGACTAATGACATATACATTTCAACCCATGGATCTGGTTATCATGGGTGTTCATCTGCTCCTAACACCCCTGATCCTGACTATCCTATCCTATCTAGCATTGATATCTTAAGACAGGATTACATGACCACTGCTGACGGATTCTCCATTAGTCAGGATCAGTAGATTTCCACTGATGTTTCCTCCTCCCCTGCATAAACCCTCTCCCCACCCTTCGCTACTAGAGTTACAGCCCTTACCTGATTCACTCAAGTACGTGTTTCTGGGAGAAAGTGAGACGTATCCCGTGATTATCAATGCTCACTTGACTCCAGACCAGGAACACCAGTTGATCTTAGTTCTACAAGCACATAGGGTTGCTATCGGGTGGGGCATTACTGATCTCCACGGGATTTTCCCCTCATATTTCACTCACCATATCTACACTGACGAAGGGGTGAGACCATCGAGACAACCTCAGAGACGCCTAAATCCAAATATGTTGGAGGTTGTCAAGAAGGAGATCATTAAATGACTGGATGCAGGCATTATCTATCCAATTTCTGATAGCCAGTAGGTGAGTCCCATTCAAATTGTGCCCAAAAAGGCGGGACTCACCGTGATCAAAAATGAATTGGGCAAATCCATCCCGACCCGCACCACGACTTCTTGGCGGGTCTACATTGATTATAGCAAGCTAAACTCGACTACCAAAAAGGATCATTTTCCTTTACCCTTTATTGATCAGATTTTAGAATGGCTAGCCAGGCGTAGTTTCTTCTGCTTTCTGGATGGATACTCCAGGTACAATCAAGTAGCGATCAACTCGGAAGATCAAGACAAGACGACTTTTACGTGTCCCTTCGAAACTTTCGCTTTTAAGCAGATGCCTTTAGCCTCTACAACGCACCAGCTACTTTTCAGCGATGAATGATGGCCATCTTTTCAAACATGATCGGGGACTGCGTAGAAGTATTCATGGACGACTTCTCTATGTTCGGAGAAGATTTCTCATCTTGTCTTGATAACCTCACAAAGATCCTGAGGAGATGTATAGAAGTTAATGTAGTACTTTCATGGGAAAAAAGCTATTTTATGGTGAGGGATGGCATCGTACTAGGTCACAGGATCTCCTCTAATGGACTCGAGGTCGACCGAGCTAAGTCCAAAATCATTTCGCGATTACCTCCGTCTAGCTCCATTAGGCAAATCAGATCATTCTTAGGGCATGTCGGATTTAATCGAAGATTCATTTGAGATTTCTCGAAAATTGCTCATCCATTAATGAATCTTCTGGTAACCGACACTCCCTTTGATTTTGAGTCCTCATGTCTCAACGCTTTCGAGACCTTGCGAAGCACTGTTTCAAGTGCACCTATTCTCCAACCTCCCGACTAGTCTCTCGACTTCGAGATGATGTGTGACACCTCCGACTTCACTGTCGGAGCCGTTCTTGGCCAACGTCTGGAGTGCCAACCATTTGTAATATACTACACTAGCAAAATGCTAAACGAGGCTCAGCGTAACTATACAATCACTGAGAAAGAATTGCTAGCTGTAGTATTCAGGTTGGAGAAATTTAGGTCATACTTACTCGAGTCCAAAGTTATCATCTACACTGACCATTCTGCCCTCCGGCATTTGTTAGCAAAGAAGGACGCGAAACCCTGCCTTATCAGATGGATCCTTCTTTTTCAAGAGTTTGATGTCGAAATCCACAACAAAGCCGGAGCACATAATGTTGTGGCGGATCACTTGTCTCGACTAGACCCAGACTATATTCCATACTCTCCGCCAATATCAGACCGATTTCTGGATGAGTCTCTGCTATCTATTAACTCTATTGAGTTTCCTTGGTACGCTGATATAGAAAACTATCTCGTCACAAGCAAGCTACCTGCAGGATTATCCAAGGATCAAAAACTCAAATTTATATCAGAGGCTAAATTCTATTTTTGGAACGACCCACTGCTCTTTCCCATTGGGGCTGATCAGATCATTTGTAGATGCATCCCTGATTCGGAAATCTCTAGTGTGCTACCCTCCTACCACAACGATGCTTGTGGGGGTCATTTCTGGGGCCGAAAGACCACTGCAAAGATTTTGCAATCGGGATTTTTCTGGCCAACCATTTTTAGAGATACACACGATTTTGCCAAGTGTTGTAAGCGATGCCAGCCGGTCGATTCTATGACCCGAAGAGACATGATGCCTCTCCAATCCATTCTTGTCATAGAAGTGTTCGACGTCTCAGGCATTGACTTTATAGGCCCCTTCCCGAACTCGTATGGCTTTGAGTACATACTCCGCGCAGTAGACTATGTCTCAAAGTGGGTAGAAGTTATCCTGGCAAGACAAGTTGATCATATGACTTTTATTTCCTTCATCCGAGAATTCATTTTTGCGAGACTCGGAGTTCCTCGCGCCCTGATAAGCGATGGGGTTAGCTACTTCATCCATGCCCATTTCAGGTCATTATTGAAGAAATATGGGGTGTAGCACCTCATTGCTACCCCATATCACCCACAGACCAATGGGTAGGATGAAGTATCGAACCATCAAATCAAGCTTATCCTTCAAAAACGGTTAGACCTGATAGGAAAGATTGGTCTGATCGGTTGATTGATGCACTATGGGCATATCGGACCACGTACAAGGCCCCACTCAGAATGTCGTCATACCGCATGGTGTATGGAAAGGTCTGTCACCTTCTTGTGGAGCTGGAGCACCGTGCCTTTTGGGCAGTGTAGAAGTGCAATTTTAACCTCGAGGCCGGAGATCATGAAAGAAAGCTCAAGCTTAGTGAGTTAGAGGAGATTAGGCGGGAAGCATACGAGAATGCAAAAATATACAAAGACAAGACAAAGGCTTTTCATGATCGACACATCCAGAGGAAGGAGTTCGCACCTAACCAGCAAGTCTAGTTGTTTGACTCCCGACTCAAATTTTTTGTGGGAAAGCTCAAGTCCAAGTGGACTGGGCCGTTTCTGGAGGTCCACCCATATCCTAACGGAGCGATCCAAATTAAAGACCTGAAATCTGGGCATGTTTTTACGATTAATGGCCAGCACCTCAAACTTTTTTTTGCCCAAGAACCTCCTCTTGTTGATGAAACGATACATGCTCTCAAGGATGTGTGACTGATGAGTTGCCCAGCTGGAGACGTTAAACTCAACATGTATGCATATATACATACCATATATACATAGCATATTTTGTTTTCACATATTGTTTCGCATATTGTTTTGCATATTGTGTATGGTATTACAGTGATGGCATGAGCTGAACGACAACTCAGAAACAGTTTCAGGTGATTTCTATCCACATACACCCTACCTTATTTCTTTTATTAATGCATGAGGATATGCAAACACTTAGGCATGGGGGGGTAGTCCATAAAAACTGAAAATTTTTTGCCAACAAGTAGGGGATTAGATCATTTTATCAAAAGGTTTTATTAAAGATTTATTCTTTAGCAGATTCCTAAGCTTAGAATCCACTATAACCTCACACCTGCATGTAGAATTTGCAATGGATCCACTGTGAAAACCGATAGACATCTCTAGATTGTCGAGAAGAAGCATTGCTTCTTGTCCTGAACCCTTGGATAGCAATTAGAGAGTCAGGTGAACCATCTTCTAGTAGATCCACCAAAGCATATGTGAGATGAGAGTAGAGAGTCTACTAGTGCTCTAAGGCTAGTGTAAGGAATCTTTAACTTTGAATAATTGAATAATGACACTCAGAGTTAGGCATAGTTTTCACTCTCAGTTCTTGCATACTAATTCCGTGAGAAATTCCGTACGAGAGCCACCAAATAAGGCAAAAACACAGAGAACGGGTTCTGATAAAACTAGGACTAAGGTGGATGGTCACGACCGTCCTTTGCGGAATTCTTGGCTGAAGGAGGGTACTGATGTCAAGGTCAGAAATACGCCGTCCTATCCGTTTCCTACCCAGTGCCGAGAATAGGCACTTTCACCAAATAAGCCACCCAAGATCCTCTTAAGCATCCCCAAAAATCCCAAATAATGCCTTATGAATAAAAGTATGTATGTCATGTTGCATTGTTGCGTTATGTTATGTAACGCCATTGTGCCAATGATCAAAAAAAAAAAAAGTGTTATGTTAAGAAGTTTGAGTTATGTAAGTCAAAGTGTTTTGAGGCGAAAACACCTACCATCACCACAAACCACCAAATACAGCCTAAACTTATTTTTTCTGTACTTCTGACCACCTGAATACGGGCTGAGGGGTCTGACTTAGTCGTAGAGTTATTAAAACCTAATTAAAGTGTGATGCCATGCAAAACCACCAAATAAAGTTGCAAATCTAGTGAGATGTGAGCTCAGGAAGAAAAAGAAAAAGAAAAAAAAAGAGAGAAAGAGAGAAAAGAAAAGGTACAAAAGATTAAAGAGAGCACAGTTTTCCAGCCTCTCTCTAAGTTAATTTATTCAATAAGCTAAAAATCTAGATTCTGAAATACTAGTTTCTATGTAACACCAGAAGAGAGTGAGCCACCAAATACAAATCCAGTTAACTCAGACTTCTTCTACCTAAGCCAAAAGCCCGGGCTAAAATCAGAGAATAGTTTATATCCCTGAGAGAAGAGGTTTGCCTATCCCAACAGAATTTTACTATGGATCAAGTACAAGCTTTAAATGTATATCGACTCTTCCCTTGGATCTGTTGCAGAAGCTACAACATTATATATTCATAGTTATCTGGATTCTGAGTTTTTGGATGAAATAAAAAGAAATAAACCTTTAGTTAAACTCCTAATAAAATGCATTTAGTCTTGCACTTACTAGGGACTAGCAAGATTTAGGCATCGGAGTATGATTATGTAGTAATCATAGGCCCTAATTCTCCTGAATTAAGGTAACCAGCTTAACATGGGCATTCTGCATGCATACACTTCGTACTTTGCATCCTAGATGATGTATATGTTTTGTACATAATAATGTGCTATTTGAGAAGTATTAATAATTGCAGGTAATCCAGGGCTGCAGATAATCGATGCAACCTTATGGATCTATTTGGAATGACAATGGGAGTCCAACGCTTCCAAGAACACATCAATCAGACTCCCGTAGCACCCTAGGGAGTCCGCAAAAGAAGTAGGAGCCAAGGGGCAAATTAAAGAATATTTGGACCTCAGATGACAAATCCAACCACATGGATGGACCCGAATCGATGTTTGTAGTTCAACGGTGCAGAAATCAACTCAATCGAAGGCCTACATCATCAAATAGAAGGAGAAGAAGATGGACGGCCACGATGGCACCACATGGCACCATCGCAGCTGCCTCTCACCGCACCCCAATCTGGGAAGGAAAGCCGTGGGCCATTGGATAGTCATCCAACGGCCGCGATGCATCCATGTCGCCCGCCTCCAGCAGCCACATCAAGCAAGGGCGAGATCTCGACCGTTGAATTTCCATCCAATGGCCAAGGGCGGCTGCACAGGAGATGGAAACCGCAACAATCCGCACGCATAGCACAACGGAGAGCGCACTTAACAGCTAACACGTGATGCGGGTTCGAGTCATGACGCAACGTGTTTCATGTGTTTGAAATCGAGGTTACAAGTAACCCATCGTCGTAGTCTCAAAACTCGTTTATCAAATAAAATTTTACCGAAACTCCAAGAGAGTCCCGGGTCGAACACAAGGAGGCGACATTTACTTAATATGAAAACCGCACTTCGATCTATTTCTTTTTGGTGTTTTAGGGTTTTGTTTTATTTTTGTTTTTGAAATAAAATGACAAGCAATCACAAGAGAGAGATGGAATCAAATATGATGTATTGCATGAATGTCAATTACAATAAACTATGAAAGCATAAAAGAGAAAAGGGTGAGAAGAAATTGCCCGAAGCAGCTGTTCGGTGAGACGACAGCGCCTAGCGAAAGCTCAGACGAAAGAGTTGGGAAGCAGGACAACGGAGGTGAGATGCGAGAGGACATCGGGTAGAGGAAAGCTTCAGCATGGCTCCAGAATGGAGGTGAGGAGGCGGAGTTGATCTGCTACCGGGATGGAGGTGGGAGGATGGCTCCAAGGTGACCTATGAATAGGGATGGGAAGATAGAGGAATATTTGGTGGGCAGAGATTCGTTACACTAATAAGCGCCTTGGGAGCTTGAGAATAAGCTCTAACAGAGCGTTGGTAGGCTTGCTAGAGCTTAGGAGTAGGTGGGAGTAGAGTAGGCAGAGATGTCATGGAAGGGAGGGGGTGTAGGTCCTTATATAGTGGATGAGAGGAGGCTAGAATAGGCAAAAGACCAATAGCGACCTCCAGAACGTCGCTGTAAGTGTCACTATAGCCAGCTCACGCCCACTCACGCACACAGTTGGCCTTGCGCCTACAAGCAATTAGTGATGGCTATAAGTGTCACTAAAGGCCCGCCAGGCTGTCGCTGAAGGTCGCGCCAACCAAGCACACACCTGCAACTAGCCCGCGCATCATGCGCCCCTGGTCGCGCTCGCGCACTGGCGCTGTGGTTGGCTGTGCGCATGCTTGTGCACGTGCGTGCTTGCGCTGCGCTGTAGCCGGCCATGCGTGCACCAATGCGCGTGTTTCCAATTTCTGATTTGGGGGGTCCACGGGTCTCGAATCCACTCTCCTTCTTTACAAGCCAAGAGCTTCACCGTTCCGCCAAGCCGACTTTTGTGATGCGAAGACGTCTTATGGGCATGCAGTGGAGAGATCTCCTCAGCTGTTGGATCTTGATCCAACAACTGAGAATGGAGATGAAGGGAGCACTTTCCAGCTGCTGTTGGCCGGTGTTGGGCGACCTAGATGGCGCCACGTGGAGCCATTTGGGCCGTCCATCTTCTTTCTATTGCTAAGGGGCCACGGTTCTCGGATCGATTTGATTTCCACGTTGTCGAACTGCGATCGTTGCTCTAGATCCATCCATACAATCGGATTCCTCATCTGAAGCCTGTAAGGATGTCGCATTGCCCTCCTTGCCGTTGATCTTCTTCGGACTTCATATGATGCTACGGGACTCCAATCTAGACGATTTCGGAAGCGTTAGACTCCGATCGTCCATCCGAGGCCCTAAAATAAATTCTCTTCTCTTCTGACCATAAAAAGGACCTAATTAATATAAAATATATATAACTACTCTAAATGCAGAGTGATGCATGCTATGCAATATTTATAACATGAAATGCAAATCTAAGCCTAGGAACATGTATGATTAGGCATTTTAACCTAAATATACGTGTCTATATTAAGTCGCAATGTGGGAATCAGCCATGCGAGGATGATATTCAACCGTAGGATCTTCATCGGGTGGATCAGGCGCGGACGCGTGGCAAGCGCAGAAGTGTCGAATGAAGACATGCATGATAACGCGCTCCTTAGGAATCAGAGGGTGCTGCGCACGATTTTTAAGTCGTCTGATCGAGAGATCAGATGTCTGATAAAGTTTAGGATTTGAGGCACGTTTAAGTGTTGTGCGGCGGGCGTACGGAGGCAGCGCAGAGCGGCGAGCGAGCGAAGGCTGTCAGATGTGTACCCAAGGGCGCACAATGCGCCATGTGTCAGCACCAGATCAAATCATGTATGGAAGAAGGATTTGGAAGGCTTAATCAGAACCGTTGATCTCCTAATCAATGGATCTGATTAATCTGAAGCCTTTGCATGGAATTAAGGGCTCCAATGCCCTAAATGCCCTTCACAAAAGCTATAAAAAGAGGCCTAAGGGTCCCCTTTGAAGGCCATTCAATAGCTTTCTTCTTCCTCCTCCTACAACTTCTCTCCCTTCTTCTTCCCGTCTTCTCTGCCTCTATTTCTATATCTCCATCTGAAGCGTCTGTTGGGCCACCCCGATGGATCGCTACTGCTCTTCCCAACCTCTTCAGAAGGCCACCACGGACCACCCATGGTGCCCTTATTCTATTACAATAATAGTTGTTTACATTCATGTTTACATTTTATTGCATATATCAAATTCAATCTCTTTTTGTGATGTGGATATTGTGATTGATTGTTTCTATTACTTGGTACTTATATTTGGAACAAATGCATGAAATCAAAAGTGCTTTCTGCCTCCCTGTGATCAACTAGGACTTACTAGTTCCGTTAATTTATTTGTTCGAGATGTATTTCGCGCTATACTACAACACGCTCATCTTTTACACGATCTACGCCCCGAACAGGGATGGCCCTCAAGTGGAATTAAACGCATTTCAGATCTAGAAGCTATAAAGCTTTAAATCTAAAGTTGCTCAGGCAAGTGATGTGAATTGCGATTAAAATGTCATGTAAGTGATTCTGATATGAAAGGGGAGACTAATAAATCAAAGTAAGTACATGGATTCATCTCCTCTAATCTAAATTGATCAAAGGAGATGGATGGGTGAAATTCTAACTCTACTCTAATCTACTCCTAATATAAGGAAATTAGACATTGAATTACGATCTCTACTATCTAATCTACTCTAAATCTATCTAGAAAATGAGTAAATCTAGCTTTAAAATCCTAATCTAACAGAGCAATGTGACCTTCAAAGAGAACTGCAGCTGGTGGTTGCAGCAAAGAAGAGGGGAGGATCTCCAACGATGAAAGCCTGCTAATAAAGCTCAGGATTGCCCTCAGATGTCATGTTATCCCTAGTGGCGAGGTTTAAATCGAGGAAGACAAGCTCCACCTCTGTCACAGGAGGAACCGAATGAAAAGGAAAGGAGGAGCTAGAGAGGACGAATGACCAGCTCGAGGGGTGTAGGAGGGAGCTGATAGCTCGCGCAGGGATCAGTGATCAAGTATTTATAGGCTCTAACGCTCGAGATCATTGGCAATCAAAGGTAGCAAGCCATTGTGTGTGAACGGTGGTGATGAGTTCTAGAAGGCATGCCCACTGTTTGGATGAATGTGAGCTGTTGGATCAGATCTAGAATTGGGCACAAAACTTTTGGCACCAATGCTGGCCAATTAGTGGCAGATCCACCATAGGATCAAGGATGGGAAGATGAACTGCTATTGTGCGTCGTGTTCTTCGCACAAGAACAGATCCCGAGGATGAGAGTTGCAGGTGTAAATGACATTTTGCAGAGAGGCCCAGAGGGCGAAATGATATGACATTTGTGCATGAGCCCATAAGTTATTATAAATCAATACAACAATGTCCCTAGCATCTTACAAATCAGTCCTTGGCAACTTTTGACTTAAGGAAATGTGAAAGCTGATTTATAAATAAAAGACCTTTATGCAAAACATTGATTTCAAGGCCCTAATGAACTTAAAATCCTATGTTCTTATGGCATGTTATTTGAACATGTTAGAAAATAATTCCACAATTAATTTGTGATTTTGTGCTCAAATTGATGTTCAATTGACATTGAATATAGCCATATATATTTAAGTATGGAATCTCTCAAAATAGACCTAAATATGCATTTTTAACACATAATTGATTCTTTAGGCCATTTTCCTTAATTCCCACACTTAACTCATTTCTTCTATTAATTTGATAGTATTTAACCTAGATTCTAGCTTAGTTTAGATATTTTAGCTATGATGAGCCACACCTCATTAGTGACTTAGGTTCTAGAAGTAACTCCCACCATCACTTTATGGTGTAGCACTTAGTCCTACACAACACTTAGTTCCTACATTTTCTGGCTGGTTCTTGGCTCTAATGCCGTTTGTAATGACCCAGGCCTAAACCCAAGTAAAATGAAAAAAAACTATCCTTGACAACTTAATGGATATGGGCCTAGTGGCTCAGGTTCTAGAAGGGACTCCCACCATCACTTTATGGTGTAGTACTTAGTTGTACACAACACTTAGTTCCTATATTTTCTGGTCGATTCTTAGCCCTAATATTGCTTGTAATGACCTAGGCCTAAACACAAGTCTAATGAAAAAACTATCATTGATAACTTATTAGATATGGGCCTAGTGGATTCAAAGCAACCACTCGAAATGTTTAGACCCAAGTTGTTAAATATTAATTCTCAATTCTTATACCTCATTACTCAATTTCATGAGTTTACCATATAAGTCTATTTTTTGGGATATTACACAAAATATATTCTCCTAAAACATTATGTGCATTAAAGATGGCAATCAAGCAGTCTTATTATGGCTTGGGCTTGATGCTATTGTTGGTGCAAATGCACCCTGATCCTTGATTTTGATGATAACAAAATTTTTGTATTTAACCATTGCTTTTGAGTTATGAGATTTTAAGTTAAATGTAATTAAGTTAAAGGTGTTAAAGGAGCTTAAGCTCAAGATCCTTGGAGATGGAGCTTGATGGCTTGGATAAAAGTATCAAAAAGCATGAAGTTAGAGCTAAGGACTTAAAGATCAAGACTTGAAGAATAGGATAGGTTCTTTTTGTGGTATTTAATGTTTTTGTTTTTGCTCCTTTCTTTCCTTAGATAATTGTTAAAAAGCCCAAAATATAGTAACTTAAGTCCTAAACACACTCACATAACCTTAGAACTCTTACCCAAAATTTAAAATCAAGTTAAAAAGCCAAAATAACAAACGTTCTACCTTATCAGACATCTGGCATACTTATCAGGCGTCCAACCACCTAATTACGTGGCCTGAATTAGACCTCAAATAGCCTAAATGAGTCGTCTAACCAAAATTAAGCGTCCAACTTACTACCAAATGTCTAATTAGCTAAATTAAACTGCTTGAATAACACCTTACACAAACGACCATTTCAGACATTTGATGTTGATCCAAGATGTCTGATATATGACCGTTTAAGTTTGAATTTTCAAATCTTTTCTTGTCAAATCACATCCAATCTTCACACTTTACAAAAGATTTGATTGTCAATGCTAACTTGTGTATAAGGCATTTGGCCAAAATATCAAAGGACTTATACCCTGACAAAGCCAAGTTCATAGATTTTCAAAGGACTCTTATTCCAAGATTAAACATCTGATATAATGTCCAGACATCTTAAGCTTAGGACACAAACATTCCAAGAAGCTCCACCCTTGTAGCCCAGATATCTAATACACCTTGATCAAACGTCTGATCAAATTACCAAATGTCTAAGCAAATTACCAAATGAATGATAATATGTTGTCAAACATTGATTATTCTGCACAAACATTGAACTTTGACCAAATTTACTTAGATTTGTTCCTAACGGCTAGAAAGCCTCTCTCAAGCATTCTAGAGCCTTCCTAACACATCTATAAATAGACTAGAGGCTTTCCTTTCTAAGACACACCCCAAGAAACAAATCTTTCCATCATTAGACTCATTGAGAGAAGATTAAAGAATGACAATCGGTCCTTGCTCTTTAAGTTCTACACTCCCAATTAGAGAGCACCGTTATGCTACACAATCATGCCCATCTATTTCCACATCAAGGAAGTTCCTTTACACCTGTGGGATCTTAGTTTCATATTTTATTCTGAGCTCTATAGGTTCTTTTGTATTGTGTTTTTGTTTGGATATTCGCGTGGCAAATCCTGTCTCCTTGTGAGACGAAATTTTCTTCATGGAGAAGAGGGGTTTGAGATACACTACCCTCAGTCTAAAGTAGTGTTGTTGTAATTGAGGTTGTGTTACTCTCGATTTAAAGTGATACGTATAGTGGATTTAATCTACTTAGTAGATCAGAAAATCCTAAGTCGAGACACTTTGGTAATATCTTTTACCAAGATTAGATTTTCACCTAAAAATTCTTATCTCATGTGGTAAATATATTTGTGCGATTGGATTTTATTCTATAATTGTTTATTAATTTTATTTCTCACATTATTCATCCCCCCTCTAGTGTAATCTCAACTATCTCAATCAACTTATATAAATGAGCAAGTGAGCGAGGCTTGATGGGTGCTAAATCTTGAAGTAGGTCCAATCTAGTCTCTTAAGCAATGTATGAATGAATTTGAGGTGGAAAACGAAATGCACCTAGTAAATCACATAGAAATAGAAAATGAATCACATGCAAGGATAATAAGTCTCCATTTGCACTATAGTAGCATTTGGTAAGCAATATTGGAAAAGTGGAATAATTTTTGTTAACCAGCGGAGGAAGATAAAAAGTGGGATTGTTTTACATTTTTTGTTTGAGAATAAGTGGTAGAAGTTGCTCTATGGAGGTGATGGAAGTGCACAATCCCAAGATTGCAGGTTTGTAGTTTTACTAAACAATCTACTCTAGGATAAGACGGTCCTAAACGTGGGATTGCAAATGTAGTTTCACTGAACAAATGATGCCCATAGAAAGAAGAGTATGATTGCTGGTGATAAGAGAAGAAAAATCCCCAGCTAAGCCCAAGAAGCCTAGTAGGCCAAAACAACAGAGGCACCTTAAATGGGCCCAACACATAGCCCATAAATGCTCTTAATCGAGTAAAAACATGACTACGAGAGTAGTCGAGATAAACCCGACAAATGAATCCCCACTTGCTTAACTAATGAAAGTAGGCGACAAAAGGTAAGACCACCTGCATTCCCCTACCAAGTCTAGCGGAACTAACTCGCTAGAAGACTTGGGCCTAGTCAGCTAATAAGCCTGACACGTGACCGGCAAAGGTTGTCGACATCTGGCACCTACCATCTGACACACTCAATTAAGTAAATGGCACCAGTTACACTAATTTAAAAGTTCCAACGAACGTGACCTACATGTTACGTAATAGTCAATGACCAACGACCAAGCTTCGACCCATAACGCTCATGATCTGAGAATCTTGCGACCACAAGGTTTTGAACATTACAAGTCCACCACTCATAAATAATCTATAATCCCTATCACGGTGGATCACGTGCATTCAAAGAAAAACATAGTTTACTTGTAAAGAAATTACCATAGTGAAATTTCTGAGAGTAATCTTACTCTCCCTAAACATATACCTTCCAGGTGGAATTAGATTACCAAATCTCCTTATCCTATGGTTTGCTTTATTATATGATCGGCCTTTTTTTCTTTGTTTGAGCCCAACAAGGAAGGACCTGATCAGCTGGCGATGATACGATCTACTTATCCATTAGAAGAGGCATGCTCACACCTTCTTATGGAATACATGGGCAGAAGAATCTACATTTATTACCCGGTTGTGATGGTCATCAATCAGCCTATTGTTGTCAAGATCTTTAAGATGGTCACTATCTTATAGTTATCGAAGTCATTATGAACATGTTGCCTTGTTGTTGTTTGTTAATGATGTGATTGGACAAACACTTTGAATGTCTAAAAGGTCGAGATTGTAATGATCATAATGATCTTGGTCAATAGCGAAAATCACGGAGCAATCATTTTCTAGGTTGTTACGTCAAAAGGATACATGCTTTCACGTTTTGATTGTCCAAGGCTGACCGAAAGCTTTGATCTGTTTAAGACTAAATAGTCGTATTGAAGCTTTCTCTGCTAGTACTTGTAAGCCTTATGACTTGAAGAGTTAAGATATAGGGAATTTCGAAGTGGATTAGTTCCCCAACCAATGGTGGATCTAAGATTTTAAGGTAGGGAGGGCATCCCAATAGCAAAAGTTCTTAATTTCTTTTTCCTATTTTCATTTCAATTTAAACAATGCTTACAAATGAAAATCTCATGATAAAATAAAATTTTTATAATATTATATCATTATTAGCATGATAGTTATCAACTAATACAAGAAAAATGAACAAATTGAGATACTAGCATATATCAACTTGTATACTCGTCACTCTTGCATCTGTGGATAATGTTTAGTTCTTAACCCTGCGGGACCTAATATCCGATATTCGAAAAATGCTCAACCACAAATAATTATTTGCTAAAAATCCAAATAGCCATCATCGCCTCTATAACCCCCAAAAATTATAAGAATCAACAACATACCGCCAGCTGATAAAGATCAAATAACAATATAATTTAGAGATGGAAATTTTAATGTACTCTTTAAGCCAAGGACAAGAATTGCCAACACGATGTGGATGTGGGATTAAAAATAGTGTACAAGGAGCTTGTCAAGGACAAGGTTGAGACTGATAGGGGATTAGTCCATGGGGTAGTGCGAGTGAAGCTGTGTTGAAAGAGCCCACCACCCAATGGTTGGTGGTTGTGTTGTGGTAGAGGAGAAGAGGATTGAGACGCGATAGGGTAAGAGGGAAGAGGTGGGCTAAGGGTCGTGCTTGTCGTGCGACAGTGTAAATGAGAAGAGGAAATGAGGGAATTAGCCAATGATTTTGGGAAGGCACAACCATAGGAATTGGGATTACATGAAAAGTTATGGAATAATATTTTTTGGAGAAGAAAGCTATGTAATAATGAAATTACATTTTTCTTTTAAGGGCAACAATTCGTAGTCATATCTTTTTTCATGCTGAAGGGGAGCATTTGCCCCACCTACAAACAATGTAGGTCCACCCTGATGTTTGCACCCTTTGTAGCTATCCTCAACAATATTGCACAAGATGGGGCAAGTTCAAATCAAAGAGTTAAAATATCTACACCATTAGATTCATCCATTGATTTTTTGTATTACCTTGACATCCAAGAAAAGTTATCGTGATATCTAAGGATTAAAATTTGTGGGAAACATAAATAAAATAAACTAATTGAAGATGTAAGCTCCTTTCACAAAAAAAGATAACATGGATGGGGCATAAGCAGCGCATTGAAACCTTGATACAAGTTTCAAGATAGATGCAACAAGTTTATGCCACAATTAAATGGAGATATTTTATATGATCATATATATATACATATAGGGGCCTTATCCTCAGTACCTAAAAATTAATAAATGAGTATTACGTGAGAATCATTATATGAAAATCACATGATCAAAATTAATACCACATAAAGTAACAAAGGTGATTTTGTAATGCACTGATATTGATGGAAGTTGCCAAAAAAAACATAACAGATCATTCGTATAATAAAATATTTCTAAAAAGTAGGATAAGGATACAGTAAATCCAAAAATACATTCTAAAAATAAATAATGAATTAATTAGTAACATTATGATATTATTGGTAATACAAAAACGATACATTGAAATTATTAATTACCAAACTTAAATGCTATACATTCCACAAATACAAAAATCCTCCGAAAAATTTCTACATTCGAATGTTCAAAACAAGGAAAGAATACATCTTAAATTAATAAAAAAAAATTATAACAATAAAGAACAATCATTATAATGTGACATAAGTACGTTTGTAATGCATAAGCATATACATTGTAATAAATGTTAAGTGTTTTGTAACAAAATAGTAAAATGTTATAACAGTGAGTTTGCGTTACATATAATAGTATAATGAAAATAAAAAACATGATTAAATTTGTAATATAAATGTGTTATAGTTATAATACGAACAATTAGTGCTTAACAATAATAGCATTTAATACGAATTGTATTACTAATCAATCTTGTATTGTAAATATTTACCAAAAAAAAAAGTGTAAAAACTTGTTTACAAGTGAAAATAGATCTACATATATACGATCAACTTGTACTATAATTATTTATCTTAATGAAATTGTTAGAATTTGTATTAAAAGTGAAAAATTGAATTATAATACATGTGAAATTTTGTAACACAAATTTATTTTGGTTAAGAAGAGAGTTATAATACGACTAGTATTAAAGTGATATGGTTACTTTCCAATAATAATGTAATATTTGATTAATTATATTCCAAATAAGGTTTATTAATAGAGTCGTATTACAACTTGACTTTAATGTGCAAAGATATTTTTCAGAAACAACATGATGATTGATTGAGTGCATTCCACATATAAAAGGTGGTTTCATAAACCACCTTTTGACATTTGCAATGATTTTCATCAACGAAAAATATCATTCAACGGTCACAATGATGAATTTTTTTATGAATTTATGAGCACAATGCTCAATGATTACTTTTCTTATATATATATATACATATATATGGGTCATATCCTTTTAAGTACAGTGGCTAAAAATTACTAAATGAGTACTACGTAAGAACTATCAGATGAACATCGCACGATTAAAACTAATACCACCTAAAATAACGAAGGTGATTTTATAATACACCAATATTAATGGAAGTTGCCAAAAAAAATCTACGCACATCATTCGAATACTAAAACATTCCTAAAAAGTAGGATTGATTACCGCTAATCCAAGCGTACATTTTAAAAATAGATATTAAATTAATTAGTAATATGATTATATTGTTGATAATACAAAAATGATACATGAAAATTATTAGTTAACAAAGTTAAATGCTATACATCCCAAAAAAAATAAAAAGATATGAAGAATCTCTACATTCAAACGTTCAAAATAAGGAGTACATCTTAAATTAACAAAAAATAACCATTGTAACGTGACATAAATATGATTATAATACATAAGCATGTGAGTTGTAATAAACGTTAAGTATTTTATAATAAAATAATAAGTATGTTGTAACAGTGAACATTGAATTTGAGTTATATATAATAGTATAATGAAAATAATAAGTAAGACTAAATTTATAATACAAATATATTGTACTTGTAACATGAATAAATATTTAGTGATTAACAGTAATTACATTTAATACAAATTATATTACTTATGCTTTACGGAATGTCAAATCTTATGCTTTATGTATACATAGAGATTCGAAATATGTAAGTTGTAATACAATATAAAAACATAAATACATAAAGCAACTTGTAATATAATATATAAATGTAATACAAGTAAATGCCATGACATGATACTAAACATATCATGGCTCTAGATTATAATATAAAAAAAATAACTGCTTGGGCAAGTGATTTAAATAGAGTTTCCAGTACTAAAATATGAAAGATGATTCATTATAGGAGAAAAGATGTGCATCCATAATGACATAGGTGAAAAGATTTGTAATATAATATAAATATAAAAATTGAGTTGTAATACAAGAGTGTTCATTAAATGTAGTGAGGTAACGAAGTGTGATTAAAATTTATTATAATATATTAAAGTAATAAATATATATTGTAATACAAATTTAAACATCTTATTAGAGTAGACGAGCAGCATATATAATTTACTTTTTTTTAAAATTTTATAATATAAAGGATGTCGTGAAAATTTGATGTAATATAACAAAGTAATAAGATGGTTGGATGTAGAAAAAGGTGAAAAAATATACTGCAAGAAATGAAATATAAAATATAAATAAAAAAAAAACCTCAACCAACGTTTCAAGAATATTTTATACGTGTAATATTTATAAATATGATATTAAATATAAATAAATAATTTCATAAATTAGAAAATAATTTCGCTCATGTTTTATAAAATTATTAACTAAACATAAAAGTGATTTTATAGAAGCAAACATCTATCCACCATCATTAATTTGGATTCAAACGATTATTTATAAGTATTGTAGTCATTGGATACTTCACACACACATAACGAGATTTAAATTGTTGTTAGCTAAAGTGACTCCAAATCTACTTTCTTAAATGACGTGTGTAATGTATATCACATTTAAATACACGATTGGAATAACAATTAAGTGTCTAAATATTAATATATAAGAGCAACCTTGATAACAATAAAAATAATAATAGAAGCATAAGAGAATGGCTCAAAATTAAGAAAGGACCGAAGGAAAGTAAGAAGGATTGAAGTTAAATTGAAGTTTACAGGCTACTCACTAATCATTTTTAATATTTAAGCATTAACATATGGAAATAACTTAGTAACAATATTCTACTAATAAAGTGGAACACATAAGAAAAAGAATAAGTTTAATTAGACATCGAATGGGTAAGTTGTGACCAAAACAATTTAACTCAAGAGCCAATCACGAGAAAGCAAATTACGGATGATCTCCCTATCATTGAAAGGTAAGAATAGATGAAGCTTAACATATCTTGTATATGAAACTTGTGAGATCCACAGGTAGCTGGCTATTGACATGTGCAATCAATTATACAAGAAAATTTAAGTGTGAATCAATAAAGAATCCAGAAGGCAACAGATGAGAAGAGGGAGGCAATACTTAAAGGATAAAAATAGCATTGCGTAGAATGTAGCATCATGCTAAGTAGTGTATAGGCTAAGGAATTATGACCTTTCCAAATTTATTTCAAATCGAGTGTGAGTTCATAGCCTAAAGCCTTGATTCTGAGCAAATCGATAATTCCATTGAGATTGATTTGAATTTAAACAGTGCATAGGACACCAAAAAAGAGCTCTACTCTTTCATATTAGCCTTAAACCTCATATCTTGTTGAGTAGAATAGATTCACTAAGATTTTTTTCATTTTTCACTATAAGAATATTCACTGTTGCCGACTATTAAAAATGGTTGCCAATGTGAAAAAAATAGTCGAAAAAAAGGGTCAAGGAATGTACAGTTGCTATTGTATTTTCTCGACTGTTATAGAATGTTACCATCGGGAAAAGGCAGACCCTCATTCGATGTGTGGTTGTTTCTATCGTCTGTTTTCAATGGTCAAGAAATGTTTTTCTCAACCGTTCTAAATACACCGTCGACATAAACATCTACGTCAACCGCTATTTAGACGATCGAGTAAGGTGGTATTCTCGACCGTTATAAACAAACAGTCAAGAATATTACCATTCCCGATTGTTGTAAAACGACCAAAAATAGTAGCAATTTTTTTTTTACTAAAGGTTTTAACTATGTGGAAGACCTGTAGATAACTAAATATCCAATAAAAAAATAATCATACAACTTAAAACATTTACATTCATTCAAGACACTAGAAATGAGAATAAAAATTATATATATAATAATGTATACAAAGTACATGTACAAGCAATAATATATATATTCAAAAATACAACAATCAGGCTATGGCACCAACGACTCCAACATCGCCACCTAAATTGTCATCATCACGACGATCTCTCTACTGATGAAAGGATGGGTGATCGATACCTCCCTACTGAAGTACTTTCAGGAGCTCCTTGATGGTCTGAGACGATTGTTGCAACTACTCTGTCGACTCCTTGGACTGCATCACAGTGTCCCTAACCTGCGTGGTCAACTCATCGATCTGCTACTCCTTTTCCTCGTCTTGGCAGCATAATGCATCAATCTCCTTTCTCATCTCCTGTACCTCAACTGAAGAGGATGATGCCCCCTTTCTCCCATACTAGGTGGAGACGGTCTCACTCATCCCTACGCTACGGACGTACCCGCCATGCTCAGGTGACATGATGATCTGGAGCGCCTCCTCTATTATCAGTGGCTGTTGAACTGTACTAGAGTTGGCATCTTCAGGAGAATGCATTAAGTCGACCATATTTTCCTGAAAGAGATTGAATTACGTTAAGTAATTTCATTTAATTATAATTACGAAATGAAATAAAAGTATTATGTATTTTAACTTACATGTCTCTACTGATATGTGTCGTGAAGCGACTCCCTGTTTCCCTTATTACTCAGCTTGCTATGAGTAGCCTCATATACTCCCACCTGATTAAGTTGGGCACCTTTATGCATGGCAGACTGCAACATTTTGAAAGAGTTAATTGAAATAAATTAAAAATATTGTAAGATTTAAAAGAAAATAATAATTAAAAATACTTACGTACAAAGATTTCATCTTACCTATGCTCCTCCTACCCAAGACACGAGTCTTCGGTGGAGTTTTAGCCCTATTTTTCTTATTATTTCTGGCCTACTCCTGAAATAAAGGTATAATTTATTAACTTAAAAATTAGTTAAATGATAGTATATGCAATACTTTTACCTATGTCACTGGATCATGTCAATGCTCACATGCTTCCTTCCAAGCGTGCGGCTGTATCAGAAGAGACCCATATGCAATGCCTCATCATAATTCATGTTCTTATAATATTAAAAAATATATTTATAATGTGAGAAATAATATCAGAATTATGGTAAAATAAATAAACAAATATAGTTAAAATTTATCTTTTACCTTACTCTTCATCTCCAATCTCAAGTCTTTGTAAATCTTGGCCACGTACTTGAGGATATATTTAGGGACATTTGGATCATCACCCCAATCGAAGATCGCCTGCATTAGTAGGAGAATAGAAATTGTTACCTAATTTAAAGTTGTATAAAGCAATGTAAATAAGTTATTAATTTTTATTAATTACCTCTAACTCTCAAACGAGTTGCCTCTTCAGCTCCTTTGGCACCTTCCTCCAATCAAATTAGGAGAGTGGGATGATCGCCTTCGTCAGCGTACTCACTCTGCTGACGAATGGAGGATGCTCCACTGCTTCCCCCGCTGGTATGATCCTGACTGAAATGCGGATCCCATGCAAAATTCTCTTTAAGTCCCTATTCCGTGTGAGACCTCTTCCCCTACGTGCACCTAAAAGACATAATTATAAAATAAAATAAAATAACAAAGAAATAAATAAATCATAACATTTATTAAACTTTCATACCAGTACGACGATTGCGTAGTGTAGAATTTCCCGGCTATGAAGGATCTGGGTCAACCGATTACTCTCGCTGATCATCCAACCCAATGTCCTCCTCATCAAATGAATCACTATCCTCCTCCTCCTCATCGGCGAGTGCATCCTTCTCCTCGTAGCCAGGATCCTCTGCTTCGAGAATCGTCGGAGGAGGCATCAAACTCTACCCCTTCCCCCTACCCCCCTAACTCTAGAGATATCAAGCCACATCTCCAGGACTCAAAAATTGCAGGCAGGGCTCCTCACAGGGGGGCTGAGTTGAGTGTTGCCGACAGGAAGCCTGAGGCTGAGGCTCTTGGAGTGGTGCCTCAGGTTGCTGGGAGGTGGCATCATCCCTACCACTCCTATTAACCTTCTTCTTGACTTGAACCTGCATAGAAACAAAATAAATAATCACAAATATTTAAAAAAATTTCCGCAGCATTTCCCCTATATATTGTGATTTTTCAAAAACCTGTAAGAAACAAATATAGAAATAAATGAAAATAAAAGAAGCGTAGAAAAAAATACCTTCCTCATACATTTCCTCTTCTTTTTCCTTCCCATTCCCTCCCCCCATTTTCCTTCCCTTTCCCCTTTTGCTTCTTTACCTTTCCTTCCCCTTTCCCCACCCGTTTCCCTTTTCCCTTCCTCTTCTTTTTTCTTCTCATTCCCCCCTCCATTTACCTGCCCTTTCCCTTACTCTTCTTCACTTTCCAATCCCCCCTACATTTGAATGCTTCCTCTTTCTCCTTCCCATGCATTCCCCCCTTCCTTTCCCTTCTCTTTTTCTGTCCCCCTTTCCCTTTCTCTTCACGTTCCCTTGCTTCATCTATTTCCCTTTCCCTTTCTCTTCTCAACATTCAATATACATATCAAATATAAGTAGGCAAACCTCACATAATCACAAAAAAAGCAGCATGCATCATGTGTAGTGGGCACACCCCACATAATCACAAATGAAAAAAGTAAATACATCATTCATAAATAAAATAAACCTAAGTGAGTACACTCCACATGTAACATTAAAGAGTATTTTTAAAAAAAAGTGGTAGAAAAACCTTACCATAGTGACGAAATGGTTCAGAAACGGTGGAGAAATGGTGTAAGAATGTGAAGAACCTATATGAGAAGACAATAAAATAAATTTCAATTTTGAAAAATAAATGAACATAAGCTTTGAAAAAAATGAAACAATTTAAAGGAAATTTAAACAAAATAGATAACTAAAAAATTTCAAGTTGGAGGGAGGATTGGCAATAACTTCGATAATTTTCTCTTTGGTATAATTAAGAATTATGCTACTTTACGGAAACTTAATATTGGTGAAAATTCTATTACCTTGCCCTTCTATACCTTGCCCTTCTATGGGCTCTTTTAGATTGCGTAACCTTATAGGGATGGTGATGATGGATTTGACGATGAGGGGATTGAGTAGGTCAAGAATGATAGGGAGGATACTCTTTAAACTTATCAAGTTTGTTGTCTATCCCCAATAACTAGATGATACCTAACACAATCACCTAAACTAGATGAGTTTTAAGAAAGTTATGCTTAAAAGACAAGGGCCTAGAAGTTTAGATGCTTTCTTTCCAAACTTCACTAGCATAGCCAACCAATTGGCCAGCTCAAGGGCTAAGGATAGCATGCTAGTTTATAACATTCTAACCCAACCTACCTCACAAACAAGTCTAGAGCAAGGCACTAAAGTTCGATTTCTTGTCCAATACTAATCCTCTAAGTTGAAGAATGAATAGCAATGAAAATAAGAACTATAAGTTAAAGTAGCATTTAAATTTCATACTACTTATTTATCAACCTTCCTAGTGTTGGTGTGAAGTGTAGAATAGTTCTAGAGGGGTAGTGAATAGTGCTCCTTCCGCTTCAACTTGAATAGAAAATTCTTAAGGAGTTAGCTTATTTAGATGACCATATCAAAGTATCTCTGAATGTCAATTCAAATATCAATTTGTATATCAAGCACAAGTATCCATGAATATTGAATTTCAAGTATGCAAACCACAAGTGACATGTCAAACCACAAGGAAACTTAATATTGGTGAAAATTCTATTACCGTCTTAACAAACTCTAGAGCAGTCTATTTTGGCAATCAAGGGGAACACTCAAATATGACTTCAGTCATTTAATTGTTTGGGCAACCGTATTCATTATCTAAGCTTTTTGAGTGATGCTAAGAGTATGTTAATTCCCAGAGATATGAATGGTCCTGCTCATGCTCTTGCTCATTCATGTGTAAGTTAAAAGTCTTTTGTTCTCTTCTGATGTCCCAAACTGTTATTCAACATTGTAGGCATATACTATATATTAATAGATATAACTATTAGTTTCCAAAAACAAAAAAAAAACATCTAAGGGTCCACAACCTTTGGGACCACAAGCTACACTTATTTTTTGGATAAGGCACCCAATTGAGCCTTTCAAGGCCCCCAATTTTGCAATATTGGTCCCATTCACTCACAAAATCACTCACACAATTAAAACATTCATTAATACACATTCACTCACACAATTATACTAAATATATATGTGGGTACAATTGCTCAAGAATATTAATTCAAACATACTAAGTAATTAAAACATGCAATTAAACATAGTAATTAAAAAAACGGATGATTAGGTGGTGGTGGCAGGGAGGAGGTGGGAGGAGGACTGAGGTGGTGATGGTGCTGGCGGCTGAGGTGGTGGTGGTGGTGGCGACAGGAGGGGTCATTTTTTGTGGTGGCTGTCGCAACAGAGGTGGTGATGGCAGTCGAGGTAGAGGTGATGGTGGTCGGCATGGCGGTGGTGGTTGAGGAGGTAGGGGAAAGGCACCATGGTGGTGGTCATGGTCGAGGTCAACACGGGGGTAGTCACCGACAAGGGGAGGCGAGCGGAGGAGGGGCTCGATTGAGGAGGTCATACCTTCTGCGATGGGGCTGCTAGCCGCACGAGGAGATTCGAAGAGGAGGTGCGTCGAGATCGGAGGCTCCCGTGCGGAGGAGATGGAAGGGGAGAGGAGGATTTAGGAGGAAGGAGAGAAATGGTCTAAAATGACGTCAAATTAACTTTTCAACTTGGTAGTTCATGAAAAGCTTATCATCGGCCGCTCCTAATCTAGCTCGATCAAGGACATCCAATCTTTTCTGGGGCACGTCGGCTTTTACCGTCTATTCATTCCTGTTTTCTCAAAGATCGCGCGCCCCTTAACTACTCTACTATCTAAGGATGTTCCTTTCGAAATTTCCAAGGAATGCACTCAAGCATTTGAAATCCCCTGTGATCGAGTTACCCAAGCTCCAATCCTACAATCCCCTAATTAATCTCAACCCTTTGAGATCATGTGCGATGCATTTGATTTCGTTGTAGGAGCGGTACTTGGGCAGAAAATTGATGGGAAACCCGTGGTCATCTACTATGCTAGCAAGACACTTGACGAGGCTCAGCGTAACTACACAGTTACTGAGAAAGAGTTGCTAGTCGTAATATTTGTCCTGGAAAAGTTCAGATCATATCTTCTGGGTTCCCGTGTTATCATTTACTCCGATCACACAGCTGTGAGGAATCTCCTTGACAAGAAGGACGCAAAACCTTGATTAATCCGTTGGATCATGCTGTTGCAAGAGTTTGACCTCGAGATTCGCAACAAAGCGGGAAAACAGAACGTGGTAGCTGATCACTTGTCCCATCTTCTTTTTGATATTATCGACCCTTCCGGACCCATTACGGAACATTTTCCTGATGAGCACCTCCTGACTATCAGTATAGGGCTTCCATGGTTTGCTGATCTAGTAAACTACCTGGCATCACATCAGATCCCGTCCGTTTGGCCGAAAGCCAAGAAGGACAAATTGCTTTCCGATGCTAAGTATTACTTCTAGGAAGATCCGTATCTTTTCTGCATCGGTGCTGATCAAATCATTCGACGATGTGTCTCAGGAGCGGAAATCCAGGACATCTTATCCTTCTACGATGACCAGGCATGCAGTAGACACTTCTCAGGTCATAAAACCGTAGCGAAAGTCCTCCAGTGAGGCTTCTACTGGCCCAAGATTTTCAAAGACGAATACAATCACTGTAGGGCATGCACTCGTTGTCAAACCTTAGGCAACATGAGCCACAGTGATATGATGCCCTTACAATTGATTCTCGTATGCGAAATCTTCGACGTCTGGGGAATCGATTTTATGGGACCCTTTCCTATTTCGGACGAGTTCAAATACATTCTACTCGCTGTTGATTACGTGTCCAAATAAATCGAAGCCATTCCAACCCAAACCAATAATCATAAGGTGGTAATCAAATTCATTCATCAGAACATCTTTTCGCGGTTTGGGATTCCACGTGCTATAATCTCTGATGGAGGGACCCATTTCACTAATGCTCAGTTCAGGTCACTGATGACCAAATACAGGGTGTCACGCCGAATTTCTACTCCTTACCACCCGCAAACTAATGGTCTAGCTGAGCTATCAAATCGGGAGATCAAGAAAATCCTCCAAGTTACTGTTCGACCTGACAGAAAAGACTGGTCATCCCGACTTTCTAAGGCAGGAACCCACAGAAAGCTTCAAATGAGAGAGATCGATGAATTACGCCACAACGCGTATGAGAACTCGCGAATTTACAAAGAGTGGGTTAAGGCCTTTCACAACAAGCACATATCCAGAAAGATCTTTCAACCTGGTCAAAAATTCCTACTCTTCGATGCTAAGCTCAAATTGTTCCCAGGAAAACTCAAATCAAAATGGATCGGACCTTACCTCATCCGACGAATCTTTGGAAATGGAGCCATCGAGATCAGTCAACTCAGCCACGATTCAGAACCTTTCATCATGAACGGTCAGAGACTCAAACCATTCATTGACCCTACCGATACAAATTTGGCTGAGATATCCTTTACCCTCCATTCTCCCTGAGCTCATTGTGCCCAGCCGATGGCGTAAAACTCAGTGCTTAACGAGAGGCAACCCATCATTTTTGAAAAACGCGAAACCTTTCTTGACATTCCTATGTCGAATTTATATTGCACTTTAGGGTTCATCCATTAGAACAACCGACCCCACCTCAGGTACCCGTACCCAAGTTTGAAATCATCCGCAATAGTCACCTCTACCCGTTCGCCCACCCAGAACCTGTTCTAATGAATGATCTAAGCCGAACTCGAACCCACCTAATTTACAATAGGGACATTGCAAATCATAGGCATGGGGGGGTATGAAAGTGCAAAATGCCGTGAAAATCATCTCACAAGAAAAGGTTTGATTAAAAAAATCACATATCCTAAAAATACCAAAAAAATGAAAAAATTCTTGAAAAGAACAAAAAAATTTTTAGGGGAGAGAAAAATTTTGAGGCCATACAAATCTTGAGGAGAAAAAGGGAAAAATGAAAAATGTCAAAAAAGAAGCACAAATTGAAAAGAAAAAGAAAAGAGAAAGTCATTAGTAAGAAATTAAGGGATTAACTGAGTTCTAGACCATATCAAGAAAAAGAAAATGAAAGAAAAAAAAGTGCTAATGAAACACATAAGAGATTAGTAGGAATGCTGATCTTAGGTCTCTTGGGCTACACTCCAAGGCTTAAAAATTCAAGTATCCGCTAAGATATGGATAGTCCTCAAGAGGTTGGGGAAAATGCGAAGCTTAAGTATTAGGTCTAAGGCTTAGGGAGTATTCGGCCTCGTTAACTTACCTCTGGTTTGCAGGACTCGGTAACCTAAGCACCCAAATCCACACACAGTCTGGTTCAATGCACATAAGTATCAAAATCACGCAAATGCGTTTAAATTGTTCTGAAAAAGTCACCTAGATTAGGAGCGGCTGATCAACACAAGTTGATTTGGATGAGTTCTCAGCGCGGAGAGGCAGGAAATTTCCCTCGAAGATGCGCAATAACATATCATCTCCTTGGTGCATGTCTCCTAGCATATTTACTTATCCTACCGGGGGCATCTAAGCACCCTGCGCTGGTTCAGATGCCATGGGCGGCATTATCACGAAATGTCGATAGCCAAGGTCTGGAATTAGTTGTAGAACACCATGGGCGGGATTATCTCGAAATCTCGAAAGCCAGGGTTCTAGTGGTTGCCATGGGCGATGCTTTCCCGCAGCATCAATTGCCAGGGACCCTTCGAGGATTGATGATGGGGAGTAGGAATCCGATACAGACCGTGTTGAGAAGCCAATCCAAAGCTAGAAATAAAAAGAAAAGAGAGAGAAAGCTCTCCAAACAAAGAAAATTCCTCTATCTCTCTCTTACAAAAAAAAAATGCATTGTAAATTGAACCGAGGCTAAAATATGTTACAAGCACGGGTGCTTTAACCGCGGAGTCCAACGAACCTTAAGATAGTTCCTGTAGGCCTTAAAAACCTTTGCGACAGACTGAGGCTAGAGCTGGTCAGGTTCGGATCTTGGTTAGTACTTGAGTACCTTTAGGCCTATTATTGGCATTCTAACCTAATCTACAGAGAAAAAGCACACATCACAATTTTGAACATCAAGGAACTCATGGTCTAGAATCAAAGTTAAAACCTTAAAATTTTTCTAAGGGACTAGCAAAAGCTAGTCATGAGGGTATGATGGGAATACCATCATAAGCCCTAACTAGCTCATTTTGACCCAATAAAGAGAATAAAAGCTCCTACTAACCAACTAGAGGTCACAATTCACTGAATAACCTTTCTGAGAGAAAAGCAAGAAACAAGGGGTAAAAATGCAATTTTAGCATTACAGTACAACAACGAGTTTTCTCAAGGGCTAAACAAAGGTCAAAAGGTCTTAACAAGATAAAAAGTGGGTTGGATTTGATAGAAAAGAGTTTGTGTGTACCCTGTGAATTAAATGACTTCTTGAAACCCTACAACAAACCCACTTGATTAACCAAGGTTCTGGTCAGGATAAAATTCACCTAAATCCTTTAAAAATCATAGAAAAATATTTTCTAGGGATTAGAACTTTCAATTTGGCCATTGGAAACCATTTTGACTTAGAATAAGGTCTTAGACAGATATTTGCCCAAAATTAGATTTTTACATAAATTGCCCAGCCAAACATGGTCAAACCCAAAATTCAACTTCACCATTCGATTCCTTAGGTCCAAATTAGGTTTTTACCAAAATTTTGACCTAAGGGGAACTCATCTTCACCCACTTTGCAAATAGGTCCAACCTAATTACATTTATACCCCTATCTTTCAAAAGCCTTTGCAAAAGCCCCTAGCTTCTTCATTTTTCTCGGAATTAGGTCCCTCTACCATTATAGTGGAGGAATCCTACTCCGGCAAGCTTTAGAAGGTGGTCTCTCCCTGATTTCTCAGAGAACCCCTTCAAAATTGGAAGGGAGATTCTCTAAGAAATTCCCTCTAATGTTAACCTAGTTTGATACCCTTATTTTTACCCAATCTCTCATGCAAATGCATGAGAGATTTGGGTCTCTTTTGAAATGACCATCTCCGGCCACCATACTTTACTTGGAAGCTTGGCTTCCAAGCACAAATCCACCTCCAAAGGTCTATTTAAGAAGCCCCAGATCCGACCGACTCCTCCAAGCTTGAAATCAACCGAAAATCCCCTCAAATTCTTCTCTCCTCCTCCGTCCGATTTGCTCATCATGCTCCAGCGACCTTCCCTGATCTCCCTCGTCGCTTGACCACAATACCAATGGCAGGTTCTTCTTCCTTGCGTTCGTCCGCATCGTGCAGCACCCACCGACGCCCTTGTATCCCCTTCATCCTCGTCGAACATCCCTCCCTAAGCGCCTTCATCTCCGGCGTCGATAGTACACGCCTGATGCCATCTTCACCTTCCCTTCATCCACTATCACCCTAGATAAGTTCCCTTCATCCTCTACATTCTTCTTCCCTCTTTATTTCCTTAAATCGACCACTACCGCATTCCACCACCATCATCTCCTTCACCTCCGGCCACCACCTCTGGCGAGATCATTCCACCACCACAAACCATGCTACCCCTTGCCGACAAGTCCATCAGCACCCCCTCATTCCACTGAACATTTCCCCTCACTCATACCACCACACCACTCACCCAAACACACCCACACATACGCACACAATGTGCCCTAGGCACGCTCACGTAGGCGTCCCCACTCCACGCCAACCATCACAGCACACTCGTCGTGCCTCGGCGAAGCTTCCTGAGTGATCTGACGTGGCCCCGAGGCCGTTGTGGTGATTTCAGGTACAGGCGTTGATGAGAACCTCATCATGAGCCCTAATTAGCTCATTTTGACCTAAGAAAGTGAACAAAAGCTCATACATAACCTAAAGGAAGGCCTAATTCAAGGGATTACTGTTCTGGGAAGAAAACATGAAATAAAGGATAAAACTGTAATTTTACCATTGCAGTACATCAACGGGACTTCTCAAGGGCTAAACTTAGGTCAATTGGACTTAATAAGAGGAAAAGTGGGATGGTTCAGTCAAAAAAAGGTTAATTAGAGATTTAAGAATTAAATGACATTTTGTAACCCTAAAACAAATCCATTTAATTTTACAAGGTTCTGATCAAGATAAAAATCAACTAAATCATCTAAAATTCATGGAAAAATATCTCCTAGGGTTTAAAAACTTCAATTTGGCCTTTGGAACCTATTTTGACTTAGATTGAGGTCCTAGCTCATTATTTGACCTAATTTAGGTTTTTATGCAAAATATCCAGTCAAACATGGTCAAACCTAAAATCCAACTTCACCATTGGATTCCTTAGGTTCAAATTAGGTTTGTACCAAAATTTTGGCCTAAGGGAAGGTCACCTTGACCTACTTTGCAAAATAGTCCACCCAATTACATTTTGACCCCTAACTTTTGAAAATCCTTGCACAGAGCCCCCTATCTTCCTCGCCACTCTTTGCATTCAGGTCCCTCCGCCATTACAGCGGAGGAATCCTACTCCGACGAGGATTTGAGGAGGATTTCTCCCCGAATCCTCAGAGATCTCCTCCTAGATTTGGAAGGGAGATCCTTTAAGGAATTCCCTACCGTCTGAACGTGATCCCAAGATCGGATTTGCAACCAATCTTTCGTGCGAACGCTCGAGAGGATTGGGTATCATTCGCACCTTCCATCTCTGGCGAGATCTTTGCGATTGGAGGCTTGCCTTCCAAGCACAAAGGTCTCGACCAGCAGCTATAAAAGGACTCCCGATCCTTGACGCATCTGCTAAGCTTGTTTTGGCCGCGGATACCCCCTTAATTTCTTCCTCCCTCATCTCCATCCAACTGCTCGCAAGCTCCGATGATCTCTCCTCCCTCTTCTCGTTGCTCTGCCACCATACCAGTGGCAGAGTTATCTTCATCTCGCTCTTCCACATTGTGCCGTACCCGCACGGGCCTCTCCAACCCCTTCCTCGTCGCCATCATCCTCACCTTAGAGCTTTCTTCTCCGACGACGGCACCTACACGCCACTCATCCTCCACCTTTCCCCTTCGTCCAACTACCCTCAGTAAGTTGCCCTCTCTCTACTCTCTCTTTTCCCCCACTTAATTTCAGAAAACACCCCTCGACAGCCACCAATTGCCTCCGTCTCCCTCACCTCCGACCGACCACCGACAAGGCGAATCCAACGCTTCACCTCTCCACATGCCTCGCCACCCACCTCAGAACCTTCGCCATCACTCACTGATCACTATCCACTCCTCCACTGACCGCCACACACATCCTACACCCTCACCCGACATGCACTTCCACGGTCACAGTCCGACCTAGGCACGCACGCCTAGGCCGTTCTATGCCACACCAACCCCCGCCTCACCTTCGCCGTGACATGGCAAAGCTTCCTAAGTTGTTTAACAGGGTCGCGAGGCCGTGTTCGTGCATTTCAGGTTTAAGCCTCCACCGCCATTAGCAAAGGTGTGAAGAAGCTCCCTCTCTCACACCAGGACTACCCACTCCAGGCAGATGCATCCCAAGTGCGCGGAATCCCTCTACGAGCCTTTCGCACGTGGCAATCAGGGCCCTTAGCAATTGCAGCTGCTCCAATTTGACGGACCTTCCTCTTGCAGGCACGCGCAGAAGCGGGTGGGATTTTAGTCCCACCTAGGAAGTTCTCAATGCAGATGCATGCTTTAAATTGTTTTGTGTTTTTATCTCGTCGCCTCAAGTAACACGGGGTGATGTCCCTCACCCACTCCACTTGCCTCGTCTGCGACCACACTTATGCAGACCTGGTTGACCCGTTTACCTTACACTCCTCGTGCACACCCACGCCGATGCACCTGGACCCAGGCGCACGTAACCCGACCCGATTACCCGGCTGACTCTGAGAGAGCGAAGAGAGAAATAGAGAGAGAGACGCGGGGGAGGGTAGGGGTAGGTTTTTCTCTGTGCTGTGCAGGGAAAGAAGGAGAAGGAAGGGGAAGCTGCAGAAGAAGCTAAGGGCAGACGTTGGAGAAAGAAGGACTTGGAGGCAGAAGAGAGACTTGAAGGCAGAAGTCAAGAGCGGCTAAGGAAGGAAGCTGAAGAGGAAGGACTTAAAGGAAGAAGCTGAAGAAGGAAGAAGCTGAGGCTAAGGCAAAAGCAAGGCAAAAGGAAGGCGATCGCAGCTAAAGAAGAAAGAGAAAGAAAGAAGAAGCACTGTAGCAGAGGTGCGACTGAAGAAGAAAAAGAAAAGGCAGAAGCTAAGGAAGACTTAAAGGTAGAGGCAGAGGCAGAAGAAGAAAAGAAGACCAAGCAGAGAAGGAAAACTGAAGGAAAGAAATCAAAGAGGAAACTGAAGTCGAGAGAAGACAAAGAAGAAAAGAAGAAAAGGAAGGAGTCTCAGAGATTCAAAGGCAGAAGAAAACTAAGGAAACAAGAGTAGAGAAAGAAAGGAGAAATCAGAAAGAGAAGAAAGAAGAAGCCATCAGAGAGAGAGAAGAAAGAAGAGAGAGAACATTCAATTTCTTTTTGCATCTTTATTCTCTCTTTAGCTTTCATATACATTGAATCTCATTTATTGTTGAGCATCATATTTTAAGTAATTTGAGATTGTGATCTTAGTTTTTAAAGACCAATTTGCTCCCTATGTTCGAACTCGGATACTTAGGTTTTTGAGTAATAAATTCTTATTTATTTTCAAGGCAATTTCACTTATACTATAATGCACATCTTTTAAAACCCTGATTTCACCCTGTTAACAGGCATCCTCCACCATTAGCGTAGAGCTTGAAGCAAGCTTAAAGCGAGCTCCAGGTTTCGCCAGCTCCAGGTTCCTGTCCCAGGTTGCGTGGAACACTCTCTCGCACGAGTCCAGGTGCTTAATTCCAGTCAAAGGCCGTAGCAGTTGAGCCAATTGGAGGATCACCACTGCTACGAGCACGCGAGAAGAAGGGACACATTTAGTCCCACATCGGCGGCTGCAAAGCAAGTGAAGCCGCATAAGTTGAATTCTTGCCATCAACTTATCGGCTCCGAATCACAGGGTGAGGTCCCTGTTAACGCGGCTTGATCGTGTTTTAACAGTTAGTTACGTCGTAGTATAGGTGACCAGGCATTGTCAACAAATAAAAATTTATTACTCGAAAACATAAGTATCCGAGGTCGAACACAGGGAGCAATTGGAATTTATTACTAATCTCAAGAATGTAATTGAGCACTTAATTACTCAAAACTTAATTCAAAATATATATATGCATGAGTTTAAAAGTTAATTGTGGTAAAAATAGAAGAATTGGACGTCTAATCCCATGATCAGACATCTTAAAAAGATGTTTTCTCCTGTCTGCTTCTTGTTCTTCTTCTTCTGACTTCTGATTTTCCTCTGTTCTTCTTTTCTTCTTTGGCCACATGCTTCTTCTTCCTTGTTTCTTCTCTGCAGCTCCTTTCTCTGCTCTTGCCTTTCCTCCTCTTTTTCCTCTACCTTCTGCCTTGCCTCTCTTCTGCAGTTTCTTTCTCCTTTTCTCTGCGGGTCTTCTTCTTCCTTCCTTGGTTCTGCTTCTCTTCTTCTTCTTCTTCTGCTTGTCTTTTCCCTTTCTTTATTTCTTCTTCCTTCTTCAGTTCCTCTTCTCTTTGGCTTCGCCTCTTCCCTCTGCCTTGCCTTTCCTTCTCTTTTTCCTCTGCGAAGCTTTCCTTCTTTAGCCTTCCTTCCTTCTTCTTCCTTTCTCAGCTAAGTGTCAGCTTCACTTCTCCTCCTCCTTCCCTGCACAAACCGAAGAGAGCAAAACCTACCCCTCTACCCACACCCGCATCTCTCTCTCTCTGGATATCACTCTTCAGCACTCTCTCCCAGAGCCGGGTAATCGGGTCAGGTCGCGTGCCCAGGTCCAGGCGCACCGACGTGTGTGTGGTGCACGAGGAGTGCTCAAGAGGGTAGTCGGGTCGGGTCACCAGGTCCGTGGGATGAAGTCACGGACGAGGCGCGTGTATAGGTGAGGGACCTCACTCCATGTGTTCTCGAGGCGAAGAGACAATATCACAAATTCAATTTAAACTACTCAAGCGCCTCACGACTTACCAAGGTGGGACTAATGTTCCACCGCTTTTGCTCGCGCGCCCGCAAGAGATCGTTCCTCCAATTGCAGCAGCTGCAAGCCTCGTAGTGCCACTTGCTAGAACAACTGACTGCGCGAGACCTCCCCGCACCTGCTGGGCCTGGGATCCTGAATCGCTTTAGCCTGGAGTGAGCTTGCAACCTTCTCGAGTCGTCGCTAATGGCGGCTGGAGCTCGGACCCTGCATGACACAAAAAGGGCCTTGCGGCTCTATCAGACCACAGGAGCACCTTCGTCGTGTCACGGCGAAGGTGAGGCGGTAGGTGGTAGGTCGCGGAGCAGCCTAGGCATGCATGCCTAGGTCGCTCTGTGGCCGGATTGATGGGTTAGGTCGAGGGACGGTTGTGGTGGTGTAGGCGATCTGTGGACGAGTGGAAGGTGTTCAGTGGAGTGTGGCGGAGGTTGTGAGGTGGGTGGCGAGACATGTGGGGTGCGGAGTGACGAAGGCATCTCGCCAGAGGGTGACCAGAGATGAGGAAGATGGCGGTGGACCGTGGCTGTCGAGGGGCGTTGTGTGAAATAGACTGAGGGAAATGAAAGAGGGGATAGAGACGGACAGTTTTAACCTAACTAAGTGGACGAAGGGGGCGAGAGGGCAGCTGACAGTACCTGCTTTCTCCGGAGAAGAAGGCGTCCAGTGGAGGAAGACGACGGCGACGACAGAGCTAGGAAAGCTCGCGCAGGTGTTGCGCGACGTGGAGGAGGAAGGGGAGGATAGCTCTGCCACTGGTATTATGGCAGAGTGACGAGAAAGAGGAGGGGCGCTCGCTGAAGCTCGCTGGAGCACTTGGCAGGAGGAGAAGAGGAAATCAAGGTGGAATTCCGGCCAAGTCGAGCTAAGGAGGCGCGGTCGGAGTTGGGGGTCAACTTATAGGCACTGGCAGGGACTCTTGTGCTTGGAAGACAAGGTTCCAAGCGTAGGAATACTCACCGGAGATGGAATCAGTTAAGAGACCCAAATCTCTCGTGCGTTCGCACGAGAGATTGGGTGCAAATCAGGGATTAGGATCGAGTTCAGATGGAAGGGAATTCCTCAGAGAATCTCACTTCTAAATCTGGGAGGAGATCTCTGAGGAATCAGGGAGTATTTCCTCTCTATTCCTCGCCAGAGTAGGATTTCTCCCCATTAATGGCGGAGGGATCTGTTTGTAAGATTGGTGAGGAAGTTAGGGGGGTTTATGTAATGATTTTCAAAAAATAGGGGCCAAGATGTAATTAGGTGTACTAATTTGCATAGGTCAAGATGACCTCCCCTTAGGTCCAAATTTTGGTACAAGCCTAATTTGGACCTAAGGAATCCAATGGTGAAGTTGGATTTTAGGTTTGACCACATTTGACTGGACATTTTGCATAAAAACCTAAATTAGGTCAATTGATGAGCTAGGACCCCAATCTAGGTTAAACTAGGTTCCAAAGACCAATTTAAATGTTCTAAACCCTAGGGGATATTTTTCCATGAATTTTAGAGGGTTTACTTGATTTTTATCCTGACCAGGACCTTGTTGAATTAAGCAGGTCTGTTTTAGGGTTATAAGATGTCATTTAATTCCTAGTTTGCACATAAACCCATTTCTGATTAAACCAACCCACTTTTTATCTTATTCAGACCATTTAACCTATGTTCTGCCTCTAAGAAATCCCATTTATGTACTGCAATAGTAAAATTACAATTTTAACCTTTATTTCATGTTTTCTTCTCAGAACACTTATTCCTTCAATTAAGCCCTCTTCTAAGTTATGCAGGAGCTTTTATTCTCTTTCGTGGGTCAAAATGAGCTAGTTAGGGCTCATGATGAGGCTCTCATCAGTCCCTCTCACCCAAATTGAACCGGCCTCGTCCGCGCTCACGCCTCGTGGACCTAGTCTTGACCCGACCTGACTGCACTCCTCGCCCACCACTGCACGTCGGTGGGCCTGGTCCCGGGTACATATCCAACCCGATTACCCGATAACGTGTGGCTCTGGGAGAGTGGAACCTAAGAGAGAAACGAGAGGAGAGTGCACGCAGGTAGGGGGTAGGTTTTGCTGCAGGCTGAAGAGGAGGAGAATCAAAGCTGAAGAAGAATAAAGAGAAGCTAAGGAGTTGAAGAAGCAAAGGGTCAAGGCAAGGTAAAGGAAGAAAGAAGGCAGTCGGCAGAGAAAGAAAAAGAAAGAAGAAGAGAAGGCAGAAGTCAGGGAAAGAAAAGAAAAGCCAAAGAAGAAGAAGAAGAAGGGAGGAGAAGACAGAGAAAGCAAAGGAAGGAGGAAGAGAAAAAGGCAAAAAGCTTGCAAAGGCAAAATAAGAAGAAGAAGAAGAAGAAGAAGGGAAGAGAAGACAAAGAAAGGAGCAGAAGCAGAAGAAGGAAGAAGCTGAAGGAAGGCTAAAGGCAGAAGTTAGAGGAGAAGGCAGAGAAAGCCAAAGACAAAGAGAAAGAAGAAATCCAATTTTTTATTCATATTCATATACATTGAGTTCTTTAGTATTTTGTGATCTACATTGCTAATTACTCTTATATTTTGCACTGTGATATTGATATTATTTCATATTCTTCTAAATTCTGAATTGTGATCTTGATTTCTAAATACCAATTTTCTCACTGTGTTCGACCTCGGACTTTAAATTCGAGTAATAAAATTATATTTTTTTTAACGTTTTTTCGACTATATTACAACGCGATATTCTTAAAACCCGATTCAGCTCTAACGAACATTTTGGCGCCGTTACCGGGAAGCAACGGGCGATTTAGAATTCTTCATTACAATTGATAATTTGCTACTGACTTGCTATATCTCTTTTTGTTGTGGTTGTTTGAGGGGAGAAGATTCAAAGAAAGACAGCTGCATATCAAACATGCCAGGGGCAGGTAATTTTTTATTACTTTCTCCTAAGCCCCTCATTCTGAAAAGGAAAAAAAAATCAATTAGGGCTACTTGCTTTACATTCTTAGCTAATTTATCAAGTTGGCTGATTTGATTTCAACAACAAAACTAATTTGTGCACCCATTTAAGGTAACTAAGGCTACCACATTCTTGATTGAGCCCTAGAGAACACATTTGACAAACTAAATTGGACCAAGATTAGAGCCAAATTAAGGATTTCAATCTAGGATTTTAAAGACACACCTTCATACGCAAGAATCAACTTTCCAAAAGAGGTGTGCCTAAACCTTGGTTGAAGAGATTTATTTGAGAAAATCCTAAAATTCAGGCTCTTAATCTCACTTGAATCCTAAAAGAAGGGACCTAAAACTTCTCAAAGGACAAAAATAGGTGAAGTTGACCCACCTTATTGGGTCAACCAACCTTGAAATTAGGTCACTTTTTGCACGCAGTACATCTAAAGTTCAAGTGAAATCTCAAGCACCCTTGCTCTTAATTAAAACTGATAGACTTAAGAGGTCAAGTCCCCATTCCAGTCTACCTGGAACATCAGTGACAAGAGAGGTCAGGTGGGGGAAACCCTGTAACTCGTGGGAGCGCTCTACCGTGTAGGGGTCTTTGCGGGACTCTCCCTCTCTGGCTACCGAGGTATTTCTCAGGTGGATGGCTTTCTGACTAAGGGATATCATCCGCCTCGAACCTTTATAGTCATCCAAAGTTTTTGGGTGTCTTGATTGGGTCCATCACATTCTACTCTCATCCAGACCATCGGTGCATGTTCGGTAGGAGGTCCTTAAGACCATCCTTGAGGCCTCCTTTAGTCATTCACTCCTGTCGAGGCCAGGCCTCGACTTTTGTGTTTGTGCAGCAACCCCACCACATAGACATCTCCTCTAATTCATCTGAACCCAATTCTCCTTCTTCCATCATCATGGCACAACTCGCAGAAGAAGAGAATAACCTTGAGAACCAACTCCAGCGCCTTAATGATTTATTCCAAGCCTTTGTAAACCCACTGCAGCGTCCTATGATGCAAGATCACTACAATCCCACTGCGATAGCGATCGAACCTCGAGTCCAAATCTCGGCTGGAGGTCCTGATTCTGAACTCAAGCCCAACATGATTCATGCTATTCCAAAGTTTCATGGGCTTAATTCCGAGGATCCCTTCCAGCACACCAAACAACTCAAGCATCTGGCCCAAACCTTCGGGTCAGATGTCCAAAATCGGGATATTCTTCTCATAAAGATGTTCTCCTTCTCTCTCATGGACAAAGTAGCTCACTGGTATCAGACTCAAATGCATCCAATCAACACATGGGTTGAACTACAATCCGAGTTTTTGAAAAAGTTCTTCCCAGTTGATCGAACGAATGCCTTACGACACCAAATCACGCACTTCACACAGTAACCTGGAGAACTACTTCATGAAGCATGGGACCGTTTCCCGGATCTCATGCGAAAGTGCCCCCATCACGGAGTTCCTAAATGGGAACAAGTCCAGTCCTTTTACCAAGGACTCCGTGAAGATACCGTTTATTCGTCAATGCAACTAGCGAAGGAAATATCATGGGTCAACACGAAGACACTATGTGGGAGATTCTCGAGAATATGTGTGAGAGCTCCATCAATAATGACTCCAAGGGCTTATTCAACCAGATGAATGCCCTTGCATCAACGAATCCAAGGGGAGCACACGAGTCGCAGGGCCTGTCTGCATCCATCGACTTTGAATTAATGGCTAGTCGGTTGGACAAGGTCTCTATCATCGAGAAGAAGGTCGATCAGCTAACTCGACATCTGCAGCAAGCCACCTCTACGCAAAACCCGTTCGCACAGCCGCCCTCTAGGAAGGAAGCTGTGTATAACATCTATCACCGATCTTCTCAGGGGATGGACCCGTATCCACCCCCATCTGACTCTAGGACTGAAGGAAACTCTGATCCTGCCTACTCTAGTTGGGGGAACTCTGAACCCTCATACTCTGATTTCTCTGAGGCGCCTCAGAGCTGCGAGGACCTCAACGCCATCCAGAATGACCCATTCTCTAATACCTATAACCATGGATGGCGGAATCATCCCAATTTCCTGTGGGCGGGAAATAATCAGAATCAAAGACCACCATATCAACCACATCCACAAGCTCCTCGTCCATTTCAGCCGCCTCAACCTCGGCCCAACCCCACCAATCAATCTGGGCCAACTCAAACAGATCAAATGACTCTTATCCTTCAGACTCTAGATGACATTCAAAAGACGAATGCGACTATGCAAAAACAGCACAAGGACGAGATCACAGAGGTTCGCAATCAACTCACCCAGATGGTGAATTCCCACCAACCTGGCACACTCCCTTCACAACCTCTACCGAATCCGAATAACGTGCCAAGCCCAATACGATTATGAACCCAAATCCAGGCCAAGCCCACATGATTTATTAGGCCCCTTCTATTTCATCACCTGGCAAGATGGAAGCTTCGACATCATATTCGGGATTTCAGCAGCAGCCACCTATTTTGCCGACATCGAACCAAAACCAGGTAGGATTTAAATTCAGTAACAACCCGTAGTGGCAAAGCAACATAAAACCCACCTTACCCAAGCCACTTTCAGCCTCGTAGTGCTAACCCAAGCCATAAGATAGTTATCCAGGATACCCCTGTCCCTGATCAAGAACCTAGACCTATTCTAGAGGAACCATCCAAGGTTCCATTTCCTGAGGCCTTGACCAAGGGAAAGAGGACAAACAAACCCATGGCACCTGAGGAGGATCTGGTCAAGCTCTTTGAAAAAGTCCATATAACCATCCCCTTGATGGATGCGATCCGCCACATACCGGCTTATGCACGATTTCTGAAAGACGTGTGTACACCTAAACGTAAGCCGCGAACCAAAAGTGGGAGCCCAATCGTATTGTCAGAGCAAGCCACTCTGTAATTTTGAGTAAACTCCCACCTAAGGCAAAAGACCCAGGTACTCCCTTGATTTCCTGTACAATTGGTGATACCCAATTTGATAAAGCTTTATTGGACCTAGGAGCCTCCATAAACCTAATACCTACATCCGTACTTGACCATCTTGAGGAATCTAAGCTCAAACCGATAGAGGTGACATTACATTTGGCTGATCGATCTATTAAGTCACCCAAAGGAATTCCTAAGGATGTCATTGTTAGGGTTCAAGATTTCTATTTCCAGGTGGACTTTGTAGTCTTGGATATGGATGCTCCAGAAAACCCGAGGAATACACCAATTATACTAAGGAGATCCTTTCTGGCCACTACTAGGGCCAACATAAATTGTGAGGAGGGTCAAATTGAACTGAAATTCAGGAACCAAACATTAAAGATTGACATCTTCAAGGCCCAACAAGGGATTAATTGTGGTGTTATAGAACAGATATGTGATATCAAGGCTGCAGTTGACGATCCATATATTGAGGAAAACCTAACTACTTCTAATCAACCACAAGAGGATCAAAACCCACAATTAGAGGAGTCCGAACATGACCTAGACACACCCATAACTCCTTCCCTTGCTCCTGACACACACCCTGAACCACCCGCTGCTGCTGATAACCCTATTTTAGAACTCAATCCTCTTCCCGATCATCTGAAGTACGCCTTTTTGGGTTCCAATTAGACGTTTCCTATGATTTTCAAATTCCAGACTCACACCTGATCAGGAATCCCGTCTGATTACTATTCTCCAGCAACATCGAAGAGCCATTGGATAGACTCTCAATGATTTAATTGGCATCAGCTCCTCTTATTGCACACGCCGTATCTATACCGAAGAGGGCACACGACCTTCCCATGAAATGCAGGGACGTCTGAATCCTAATCTAAAAGAGGTCGTGAAAAAGGAGATCATCAAATGGTTAGATGCTGGGATCATCTACCCGATCTCCAACAATCGGTGGGTGAGTCCAATCCAGGTTATGCCTAAGAAGGTAAAACTCACCATGATCACGACTGAAATCGGAGAAATTATACCGACCCGTGTGGCGAATTCATGGAGAGTCTGCATTGATTACAGAAGACTCAATGCCTCCACAAAGAAGGATTATTTCCCACTACCGTTTATTGATTAGATCCTAGAGAAACTAGTAGGAAATAGGTTCTGCTTTTTGGACGGGTACTCCAGTTATAACCAGGTGGCAATCCATCCTGAGGACCAAGAAAAGACCACTTTCACCGACCCTTTCGGGACGTACGCATTCCAAAGAATGTTGTTCAGTCTCTGCAATGCACCCGCTACTTTTCAGCGGTGCATGCTTGCATATTCTCAGATATGGTAGGTGATTATCTGGAAGTCTTCATGGATGACTTTTCAGTATTTGGCGAATCATTTGATGATTGCCCCCTACACTTGGTCCAGATCCTCAGGCGGTGCATTGACGTGAATCTAGTTCTTTCCTGGGAAAAGAGCCATTTCATGGTGCCTGAAGGAATTATCCTGGGACATCTCATATCAGAGAAAGGTATCCAGGTCGATTGAGCCAAGGTGAATCTGATTTCCAAACTCCCTATGCCTAGCTCGATCAAGGACATCTGATCTTTTCTGGGGCATGTCGATTTTTACCATCAATTCATTCCTGATTTCTCAAAGATCACGCACCCCTTGACTACTCTACTATCTAAGGATGTTCCTTTCGAAATCTCCAAGGAATGCACTCAAGCATTTGATATCCTCCATGATCGAGTTACCCAAGCTCTTATCCTACTGTCTCCTGATTGGTCTCAACCCTTTGAGATCATGTGCGATGCATATGATTTCATTGTAGGAGCAGTACTTGGGCAGAAAATTGACGGGAAACCCATGGTCATCTACTATGCTAGAAAGACACTTGATGAGGCTCAACGTAACTACACAGTTATTGAGAAAGAGCTATTAGCCGTAGTATTTACCTTGGAAAAGTTTAGGTCATATCTTCTGGGTTCCCGTGCTATCATTTACTCTGATCACACAGCTGTGAGGCACCTCCTTGCGAAGAAGGGCGTGAAACCTCGATTAATCCGCTGGATCTTGCTGTTGCAAGACTTTGACCTCGAGATTCGCGACAATGCGGGAAAATAGAATGTGGTAGCTGATCACTTGTCCCCCCTTCTTTCTGATATTATCGACCCTTTCGGACCCATTACAGAACATTTTCCTGATGAGCACCTCATGACTATCAGTACAGGGCTTCCATGGTTTGCTGATCTAGTAAACTACCTGGCATCACATCAGATCCCATCCGATTGGCCGAAAGCCAAGAAGGACAAATTGATTTTCGATGCAAGTATTACTTCTGGGAAGACCCGTATCTTTTCCGCATCGGTGCTGATCAAATCATTCGACGATGTGTCTCAGGAGAGAAAATCTAGGACATCTTGTCCTTCTACCATGACCAGGTATGCAGTGGACACTTCTCAGGTCATAAAACTGC
Source organism: Thalassia testudinum (assembly GCA_037157565.1). Classification (NCBI taxonomy): domain Eukaryota; kingdom Viridiplantae; phylum Streptophyta; class Magnoliopsida; order Alismatales; family Hydrocharitaceae; genus Thalassia; species Thalassia testudinum. The sequence goes on from JAZHRO010000067.1 coordinate 37,859,442, forward strand.
AGCGAAAGTCCTCCAGTGTGGCTTCTATTGGCCCACGATTTTCAAAGATGCATACAATCACTGTAGGGCATGCACTCGTTGTCAGACCTTAGGCAACCGAGCCACCGTGATATTATGCCCTTACAACCGATTCTCGTATGTGAAATCTTCGACATCTGGGGAATTGATTTTATGGGACCATTTCCTATTTCGGACAACTTCGAATACATTCTACTCCCTGTTGACTACGTGTCCAAATGGATCGAAGCCATTCCAACCCGAACCAATGATCATAAGGTGGTTATCAAATTCATTCATTAGAACATCTTTTCGCGATTTGGAATTCCACGTGCTATAATCTCTGATGGAGGGACCCATTTCACTAATGCTCAGTTCAGGTCACTGATGACCAAATATGGGGTGTCACACCAAATTTTTACTCCTTACCATCCCCAAACTAATGGTTTAGCTGAGCTATCAAATCGGGAGATCAAGAAAATCCTCCAGGTTACTGTTTGACCTGACAGGAAAGACTGGTCATCCTGACTTTCTAAGGCAGGAACCTACAGAAAGCTTCAAATGAGAGAGATCGATGAATTACGCCAGGACACATATGAGAACTCACGAATTTACAAAGAGTGGGTTAAAGCCTTTCACGACAAGCACATATCCAGAAAGATCTTTCACCCTGGTCAAAAAGTCCTACTCTTTGATGCCAAACTCAAACTGTTCCCCCGAAAACTCAGATCGAAATGGATCGGACCTTACCTCGTCCGACAAATCTTTGGAAATGGAGCCATCGAGATCAGTTAACTCAACCACGATTCAGAACCTTTCATCGTGAACGGTCAGAGACTCAAACCATTCATTGACCCTACCGATACAAATTTGGCTGAGATATCCTTTACCCTCCATTCTCCCTGAGCTCATTGTGCCCAGCCGATGGCGTAAAACTCAGTGCTTAACGAGAGGCAACCCATCATTTTTGAAAAACGCGAAACCTTTCTTGACATTCCTATGTCGAATTTATATTGCACTTTAGGGTTCATCCATTAGAACAACCGACCCCACCTCAGGTACCCGTACCCAAGTTTGAAATCATCCGCAATAGTCACCTCTACCCGTTCGCCCACCCAGAACCTGTTCTAATGAATGATCTAAGCCGAACTCGAACCCACCTAATTTATAATGGGGACATTGCAAATCGTAGGCATGGGGGGGTATGAAAGTGCAAAATGCCGTGAAAATCATCTTACAAGAAACGGTTTGATAAAAAAAATCACATATCCTAAAAATACTAAAAAAATGAAAAAATTCTTGAAAAGAACAAAAAAATTCTTAGGGGAGAGAAAAATTTTGAGGCCATACAAATCTTGAGGAGAAAAAGGGGAAAAATGAAATATGTCAAAAAAGGAGCACAAATTGAAAAGAAAAAGAAAAGTGATAGTCATTAGTAAGAAATTAAGGGATTAACTGAGTTCTAGACCATATCAAGAAAAAGAAAATGAAAGAAAAAAAGTGCTAATGAAACAGAAAAGAGATTAGTAGGAACGCTGATCTTAGGCCTCTTGGGCTATACTCTTAGGCTTAAAAATTCAAGTATCCGTTAAGATCTCAATAGTCCTCAAGAGGTTGGGGAAAATGCGAAGCTTAAGTATTAGGTCTAAGGCTTAGGGAGTATTCGACCTCGTTAACTGACCTCTGGTTTGTAGGACTCGATAACCTAAGCACCCAAATCCACACACAGTCTGGTTCAGTGCACATAAGTATCAAAATCATGCAAATGAATTTAAATTGTTCTGAAAAAGTCACCTAGATTAGGAGCAGCCGATCAACACAAGTTAATTTGGACAAGTTCCCGGTGCGGAGAGGCGGGAAATTCCCCTCGAAGATGCGTAATAACATATCATCTCCTCGGTGCTTGTCTCCTAGAATATTTACATATCGTACCGGGGGCATCTAAGCACCCTGCGCTGGTTCAGATGCCATGGGCGGCATTATAACGAAATATCGATTGCCAGGGTCTAGATTTAGCTACAGAATGCCATGGGCGGGATTATCTCGAAAGCCAGAGTTCTAGGGGTTGCCATGGGCGATGCTATCTCGAAGCATCGATTACCAGGGACCCTTCAAGGATTGATGATGGGGACTAGGAATCCGATACAGACCGTATTGAGAAGCCAATCCGAAGCTAGAAATAAAAAGAAAAGAGAGAGAAAGCTCTCCAAACAAAGAAAATTCCTCTATCTCTCTCTTATAAAAAAAATGCATTGCAAATTAGACTGAGGCTAAAATATGTTACAAGCACGGGTGCTTTAACCGTGGAGTCCAACGAACCTTAGGATAGTTCCTGTAGGCCTTAAAAACCTTCGCGACAGACTAAGGCTAGAGCTGGTCAAGTCCAGATCTTGGTTGGTACTTGAGTACCTTTAGGCCTACTATTGACATTCTGACCTAATCTACAAAAAGAAAGCACACATCATAATTTTGAACATCAAGGAACTCATGGTCTAGAATCAAAGGTTAAACCTTAAAATTTTGCTAAGGGACTAGCAATAGCTAGGCATGGGGGTATGATAGGAACACCATCATGAGCCCTACCTAGCTCATTTTGACCCAATAAAGAGAATAAAATCTCCTACATAACCAACTGGAGGTCACAATTCACTGAACAACCTTCTGAGAGAAAAGTAAGAAATAAGGGGTAAAAATGCAATTTTAGCATTGCAATACAACAACGAGTTTTCTCAAGGGCTAAAAAAAGGTCAAAAGGTATTAACAAGATAAAAAGTGGGTTGGATTTGACAGAAAAGGGTTTGTGTGTACCCTGTGAATTAAATGACTTCTTGAAACCCTAAAATAGACCCACTTGATTAACCAAGATTCTGGTCAGGATAAAATTCACCTAAACCCTCTAAAAATCATAGAAAAATATTCTTTAGGGTTAGAACTTTCAATTTGGCCATTGGAACCCATTTTGACCTAGAATAGGGTCTTAGACAGATATTTACCCTAAATTAGGCTTTTGCATAAATTGCCTAGTCAAACATGGTCAAACCCAAAATCCAACTTCACCATTCGATTCCTTAGGTCCAAATTAGGTTTTTACCAAAATTTTGACCTAAGGGGAACTCATCTTGACCCACTTTGCATATAGGTCCAGCCTAATTACATTTGTACCCGTATCTTTAAAAAACCTTTGCAAAAGCCCCCTAGCTTCTTCATCATTCTCGAAATTAGGTCCCTCTGCCATTATAGCGACTGAATCCTACTCCGACGAGCTTTCGAAGGTGGTTTCTACCTGATTTCTCAGAGAACCCCTTCAAAAGTGGAAGGTTGATTCTTTGAGAAATTCCCTCCAATGTGAACCCAGTTTGATGCCCTTATTGTTACCCAATCTCTCATGCAAATGCATGAGAGATTTGGGTCTCTTTTGAAGTTTCCATCTCCGGCAACCATACCTTGCTTGGAAGCTTGGCTTCCAAGCACAAATCCCCCTCCAGAGGTCTATTTAAGAAGCCCCTTATCCGACCGACTCCTCCAAGCTTGAAATCGACCAGAAACCCCCTCAAATTCTTCTCTCCTCCTTTGGCCGATTCGCTCATCAAGCTTCGACAACCTGCCCTGATCTCCCCCGTCGCCTGACCACAATACCAGTGGCAGGTTCTTCTTCCTTGCATTCATCCGCGTCGCGCAGCACCCGCCGATGCCCTTGTCTCCCCTTCATCCTCACCAACTGCCCTTCCCTAAGCATCTTCGTCTCCGACGTCGGCAATACGCACCTGATGCCATCTTCACCTTCCCTTCATCCACTATCACCCTAGATAAGTCCCCTTCATCCTCTACATTCTTCTTCCCTCTTTATTTTCCTAAATCGACTACTGCCGCACTCCACCACCATCATCTCCTTCACCTCCGGCCACCACCTTCGGTGAGACCGCTCCACCACCACAAACCATCCTACCCCTCGCCGACAAGTCCATCAGCACCCCCTCATTCCACTCAACATTTCCCCTCACTCATACCACCACTCCACTCACCCAAACACACCCACACATACGCACACAGTGTGCCTTAGGCACACTCACACAGGCATCCCCACACCACGCCAACCACCACAGCACAATCGTCGTGCCTCGGTGAAGCTTCCTGAGTGATCTGATGTGAACGCGAGGCCGTTGTAGTGATTTCATGTACAGCATCCTCCGCCATTAGTGCAGAGCTTGAAGCAAGCTTAAAGCAAGCTCCAGGTTTCTCCAGCTTTAGGTTTTTGTCCTAGGTTGCGCGGAACACCCTCGCGCACGGGTCCAGGTGCTTAATTCCAGTCAAAGGCCATAGCAGTTGAGCCAATTGGAGGATCACCTCTGTTGCGAGCGCGCGAGAAGAAGGATGAGTTTTGTCCCACATCGGTGGCTACAAAGCGAGTAAAGCCACATAAGTTCAATTCTTGCTAGCAGTTTATCGCCTCCGAATCACGGGGTGAGGTCCCTCTCACCCGAACCGAACCGGCCTCGTTCGCTCTCACGCCTCGTGGACCTAGTCTTAACTCGATTCGACTGCACTCCTCGCCCACCACCGCACGCTGGTGGGCCTGGTCCCGGGTACGTACCCAACCCGATTACCCAATAACATGTGGCTCTACGAGAGCGGAACCTAAGAGCGAAAAGAAAGGAGAGTGCACGGGGGTAGGGGGTAGGTTTTGCTGTAGGCTGAAGAGGAGAATCGAAGCTAAAGAAGAAGGAGAAGCTAAGGAGTTGAAGAAGCAAAGGGTCAAGGAAAGGTAAAGGAAGAAAGAAGGTAGCCGATAGAGAAAGATAAAGAAAGAAGAAGAGAAGGCAGAAGTCAAGGAAAGAAAAGAAAAGCTAAAGAAGAAGAAGAAGGGAGGAGAAGACAAAGAAAGCAAAGGAAGGAGGAAGGCAAAAAGGCAAAATAAGAAGAAGGGAAGAGAAGACAAAGAAAAGGAGCAGAAGCAAAAGAAGGAAGAAGCTGAAGGAAGGCTAAAGGCAGAAGTCAGAGGAGAAGGCAAAGAAAGCCAAAGATAAAGAGAAAGAAGAAATCTAATTTTTTATTCATATTCATATACATTGAGTTATTTAGTATTTTGTGATCTACATTGCTAAATACTCCGATATTTTGCACTGTGATATTGATATTATTGCATATTCTTCTAAATTCTGAATTGTGATCTTGATTTCTATACACTAATTTGCTCCCTGTGTTCGACCTCAGACTTTAAATTCGAGTAATAAAATTGTATTTATTTTGAACGCTTTTTCGGCTATATTACAACATGATATTCTTAAAACCTGATTCAGTGCTCACGAACACACATGGTCAGTCGTTTCTCCTAGCGGGTATGCCCAAACGTACAGCACAGAACAAAACAGGTGTCTCTCCCCTCAGAAGTCTACGTACCCTCACCCGACTATCCCGATTTGCCCAGTGGGCCTAACAAGAGTCGGTGTAGGGTAGCCAGTCCTAACCCCAGGTCCCATGGGGTGGCTGGCTCCCCTCCTACACTAAAGTAACAAGAGTTGATGTAGGGGGCCATTCCTAACCCTGGGTCTCAACACAAGGGCGGCTAGTTTCCCCCTACACTAAAGTGATGGTAGATCTCCCCAGTACCCCATATACGAGGGCCAGCTCACTTTCCATGCAAAAGGGACAGTTGCTCTCCTCGGTACCGTGTACGCGAAGGTCAGGTCACTTCCCTCCTACATACGATATTTGTTCCATACACGTGAGTTCCTTTCTAGTTCCCCATAGGGTTCGTACATAGATTTTCTCATTTCCACATCCAATTCATTAAATGCATTACAGGAAGCTTAAGATTTCACAATCTATTATTCAGTACACAGCATATATTTTCATTCATGTCATGGTTCATTAAAATGTGGTACAAGCAGCTCATGGTTTACTACCTTCAGTAAGCATCTCATTTAATATATGCGCATTCATCTCTTTCATCCCTAGTGTTCATTTCACAACCTAGGGTTCAAGCGAATATTTCTAAAGTAGCATGCATTCATCTTTTACTGCCCTAGGGTTCATCTCGCAATTTAGGGTTCAAACAAATATTTCTAAAGTAGCATGCAATTTAATTATTAATTATGGGATTAGAGAGAGAACCACCCTACCAGGATACACGGGTGGAATAGGGGCTCAAATCACAAATCCCGTCGTCTCCGGGGCCCTATATACTCAATTGGTAGGAGATCTATACAATTGACCAAGCACATCAAACTGGTTCAAAACAGTATACGAGTGACACTAACACGTAGAGAAACTCGAACGGAAACCAATGGTACTTCGTTTGCGCAAAATCGACTCTGTTTAGGCCCCAAATGGGCCAAAAACATGCATGCTAATTAAAATCAAACGTCTAGGATTAGACCAAGATGTCTTAAACGACCTCAGAATTCCACCTTGCTTTTCTGCGGCTTCCTTAGACATCTGAACCCCTCCACAATCGTCTAAGGGAGATCCCAATTGTTTGACACTCCCTCCGATCATCTAAGAGTGCAGTCAGACGTTTGGAACCACCTCCAGACGTTCTAAAGTACCTCGAAGGGCATGCCACGTGCCTTTCCCACGTCCTGTACCTGCACATGCACATGGGTTTAAAAACGTGACATGTACAACGTTAAGTACGAGCATGCAGGCGCGTACAAAGGACATACCTCGACACTCTGCATGCTGTCAAACGTACGGCCCCAGCTTCAGACATTCTAAGGCTCCTCCAGATGTCTGGATAGCGTCCCAGACGTCTGATATTGTGGAAAAATGTTTCCGTAGAATGCCTTGCGAGCTTCTCTTCGCGCGATCCTTCTCCCACAGAGGCCGCAGCAGCTCCTCCAGCGGCTACAGGAGGTCGCACCTCCTCTCCCAAGCTCCTCCTCACACCTTCGGCTCCTCCCCTCGCACTCCCTCTCCCTCTTCCACACTTCTCCCTCTCTACTTCTCCTCCGTCTCGAGCTTCGCTCCTTTCCCTACTCATGGCTACATGGGGATGAGGAAGAGGAGTGGTCACTGACAGGGGGGTGGAGGAACGAAGGTGGAGGTGGTGGTGGTGTAGAGAGGTAAGGGAGATGGTGAGGATGGAGAGGAAATGGAGAGGGTGGAGGGGGTTTTAAAGAGAGGAGGGTGTGTGCGTGGGTGTGTTGTGTGGGAAGAGAGAGAGAGAGAGAAATTGTGAGATCCCCCCCATGAAATCTTTCTCTTCCTACAAGGCCCACACACCTAAACTCAGAGGGTTTAAATTTGTGCTCACGTCCTATCTTTCCGGAAAACTACGAACGACCCTTGGGAAGGGTCATTTCAGGAGAGCTTGAGCACCAATGTAATGTAGAGAGAGTATGAATGTGAACTAGAGAATGGTGTAAGTGCTCTTCCATATGTGTAAGCAAAAGAGTTCCCTAGGGTATAGACAAAGTAGGAAATCTCTAGATATCCTTAGGCTGATCATCTAGTTGTTAGGAATCAACAATAAATTTTGTCCAACAGATAGTTTCAGGAAGCTAAAAAGTCAATCAACAGTTAGTAGTAGCCGGTTGACTACTTGATTGGATGGTTGGTGCCGTAGTGAAGTATTGGTCATCGCCTAAGAAGTTATTGGTTGACCAAGTATACTTGTGAGAAGAGGGAAAACATTGAAGGAATAATGGTTGTCATCTAGTATGGGTGGTTGTTCAACGCAATAGTGGTCATCCACTGAAGTAGGGTAGTCGACCAAAAATAACCAATGGCTAAGAAGATTAAGGATCAAAGGAAAATAATGTTAAACAAGTTTCAAGGCTAATTAATTCAAGTGAATGTTGGCTGAAGTGGTTGGTGCCTATGATCTTAAAGCTGAACCAAAAAGAGAATAACCTTTGCCTTATCTCATTAATCACCAGTATAGGATTCATTGGTTTGCCTCTGTTTAAGAGTCTAAGTAACCTTGGTTTACACCACTTTATCTCATTAGGTAAGATGGAGTCCATGCCTAGGAGAAGCTCTTTCCATCAAAGTACTCATCCACCTAATAAGTGTGCTCCACCAAATAAAGTTAAAGAAGACATACAAACATTTGCTTTCAGAAAAATAAGAAAAATCAAGAAAAAAATTAGAAAAATGAGAAAAAGCAGAAAAAAAGAAAAAGTCAAAAAGAAGAGAAAAGACATTATTTTGAATAAGTCAGTATGTTCTCCAATTTTAGTTGTAAATATTTGTATTTCTACCAAATATGGTTTTTTTAGGGTGCATTACGTATACCTTGTGTTTCTACCAAATATTCTTTGAGCCATAAACACAATAAGTGTTGGGTTTAAGTCTTTAGTTATTTTGAGAGTCAATCCGAAAACGTGAGCTAAAGCTGAGATCAACCTTAACTTAAAAAGAAGTGAAACCCTGGATTTGAGTCTTAAAGTTCATCTGGTTAGTCCTGATTGTACATTGAGCACAACCATAACTTCTTAGCTCTTGAGCTTGGTAAAACTTTCTGAGTCTTGGAAATCGAACTTAAGATTTAAATATCAAGAGTCCTTATTGGTCGAGAGATAATCTATGTCATATCAGTCATAAGTACTGGTAGTCTTCCTAAGCAATTGATTCTCACAATGTCCACTTATAAACACAGTCGACTTGTTACAGAAAAATTCAGCTTAAAGATCATCTCTAAACACTTAACATTCAAAATGAGTTAAATAGAAATCTCTTCACACTTACCTAGCTGATGCTACATTGCTTTACGCTTAATGAGTTGTTTGATAAGGGACTAGCAAAACCTAAGCATGGGGGTATGATGAAGTGTGGCTCATCATAGCTAAAATGCCCAAGTTAAGCTAGAAACATGGTTAAAACACTATCAATTAACACAAGAAATGAATTAAGTGTAAGAATTAAGGAAAATGACATAAAACACAATTATGTGTTAAAACTGAATAATTAGGTCAATTTAAGATATTATGTACCTAACTTTGTATATGGATGATTTAAATGCCAATTGAACACAATTTGAGCTTGAATGAACAAATCAATGGTTAGATTATATTCTAAATTATTCAATTAACATACCATAAAAATCTCATTGCATTCTGGCATCATTAAGGCCTTGAAATCATTGCAGTACACTTAGTGTTACAACTTGATCCCAGCTCCCTACAGGACCTGAGATCGTCTTGCCTCGACTAATCCCAAGACCCAGTCGTCCAACGAGAAATAACCAAAAGCAGAAAATATACTACAGCCACACATGCAATGTAACTAAGTAGAAATAAATAAGTGATAGTAATGGAATCAGTACGAAAAGTCTCAAATTTTACATGCCACAAGCGAAAAAGTACTACAACATACATAGCCATCACAACTAGAACAGAAAGAAATAGAACAGAAATATAGCAGGAATAGCTAATACATGCTAAAGGTACTCACTACTACAAAAAGAACTCTGAAACAGAAAACTGACAATTATGGCTGGGCTGGACTGAGCTCAGCACCCTCTGTAGCTAGTGGCGCTGGCTGCTCAACTCCCTGACTTAAACATGGTTATATAATCCATGGTCAACTAACGCTGAGTAGAGTGGTAGTTAAGCCATTTACATGCAATTTAACAAGAAGAAACAAGCAAATAACTAATCATTCATTGCCAATTATCTCAACTAAGTGTTTCTGATTCGGTTATTCTAATAAGGATCCACAACATTTCTTAATCCTCTTATTCCCTAAAGGAACGATCTTGATTACAGTTTATTCCATGATGTAGGATGTACACGTGTCACTCTCCTAGCCGGGAGAGCCCCCGTGGTAGTTCTACATGAAATGACCCGCTGCCTTTTTGGGTTGGTTAAGACGTCTGGATTAGCCATCAGACGTCTGTCTAGACGTCTGGATAGAGGGTTGGACGTTTGAAAGTAGAAGAACTATGCCTTCCTTTCTTTTCCGTGCACGTGATGCACGCCTACCCCCCTCTCTCCTCACCCCAAACCCTAAACCCTTTCCTATTTAAACCCCCACCCCCCACGCCACTCTCTCCATCTCCACCAACTACCACCTCCATCCTTCCCTCCTGCCGGCCGCCACCTTCCCTCCAACCACCAGTGTGGCTAGTGGAGAGGAAGAAGAGAGATGGGACGTGGAGGAGGAGAGGGGAGCGAGAGTGTGGGAGGAGCTTGCGAGAGAGCCATGGGAGCCCGGAGGAGCTTGTGCGGGGAGGAGGAGGAGCTCGCAAAGGTGATCGTCACGACCTCCTGAAGCTGCTGGCGTAGTAGCTGCGGGCGATGCGGAGGAGAAGGCTCGCGAGAGTTCTACATACTAGATATTTTCCAATATCAGACGTCTGGAGCACATCCCAGACATCTAGAGTAGCAGGGGGACGTCCAGAGTAGAAGCCGAACATCTAAAGCACGCGTAGTGCCAAGGTACGCGCTTCTGCATGGTTTTCGGCCATGCAGGCCATATTGCAGGGGATTTGGTTGGCCATCTTTAGCTCTGCCCGTACGTACGCAAGGGCAAAGCGCATTAAAGGCGCAAGGTGCACCCTTCGAGGCACTTTTAGACGTCTGGACACATCGTCAGACGTCTGACAGTACTTCCAAACGACCAAAAGGGGAGTTTGACGTCTGAAACTCTCCTCAGACGATCACGGAAGGATCCAGACGTTCGAGGAAGCCGCAGAAAACCCGAGGTGACTACTGATGTCTTTTAAGACGTCTGGGACTAGTCCCAGACGTCTGATTTTGGACAGTGTGCATGTTTTTGGCCCATTTAGGGCCTAAACAGAATTGAATTTCCGTAAACGAACTACTGTTGCTTTTCGCTTGAGTTTCTCTATGAGTCAGTGTCACTTGTATACGGTTTTGGACTCATTTGATGTGGTGGTCAATTGTATAGGTCTCCAGCCAGTCGAGTACGCGGGACCCGTGGAGGCGATGGGATCTGCGATCCGAGCCCCCATTCCTCCCGTGTTTTCCAGTAGAGTGCTTTACATTAATGTTATAATTTAAACAAATGAACTACATGTTTAGAATAACTTGAATGAACCCTAGGATGAGAATGAATTCTAGGGCAGGAACAAATGAGTATGGTTTGAGCTACACTGTATACTTGAGATACATGTAGAACCCTAGGATGAGAATGAACCCTAAGGTAGGATCAAATGAGTATGGTTGAGCTACATTGTTTACTTGAGATACATGTAGAACCCTAAGATGAGAATGAACCCTAGGGGAGGAACAAATGAGTATGGTTGAGCTACACTGTTTACTTGAAATGCATGTAAAACTTTAAATGCTAGCAAATGTATTGGTTATTTTAATGTGATGCTTTGTCAGTTAGAAAATCACAAGCTGCCTATTTTAAGAATGGAACCGATAATGTAAATAGAGAGATCTGAAAATTTGGAATATGAAACGAAAGGAATACCAGCATGAACCCAACGGGGAATTAGGAGGAGAACTCCTGTAGACGGGAAGTAAGCTAGCTCTTATATACGCGGTACCAAGGAGAGCAACTGTCCCTTTAGTGTAGAGGGGTACTAGCCACCCGTTGGGTTGAGCCCTGGGGTCAGGCCTAGTCACTCTACACCGACTCTGTTTGGCCCTCGTGTACGTGATAGCGAGGTGAGTTACTTAGTGTAGGCAGGGAGCAAGCCGCCCCAGGGGGCCCAAGGTTAGGATTAGCTGCCCTACACCGACTCCTGTTAGGCCCACTAGGCAAATCGGGATAGTCGAACGAGGGTACGCAGACTGTGGAGGGGTGAGACCCTTGTTCTATGCTGAGGGGCGAGACCCCTATTCTGAGAGGGCAAAGCCCTGTACTGTTCCATGCTGTACCTTTAGGCGTACCCGCTGACGTGCGCTCGTGCATGTGTGTTTAGAAGTGTCGTTATAGTTCGCACTTGCAAGGCCGGTTTTAAAGTAAAGAAACGGATGTGAGTTCGAGTGTCAGTCTCAAGGAGGCGTGAAAATCAAATTTTTCTTGTCACTTATTGTCACGAAAATCGCGGAGTTTTGTTTGAGAAAAGGAGCGGGTGAAAAGCGAGAGAGAGAGATTAGGGTTAGAATCGTTTTATTCTTAACATGCAACTTGAATAGGAAATAGATCAAGCAACTGAATAGAAAACAACTTCATTAATCAGGCAACTTTAGTTCATAAATTACAACATTAGATACATGCTTAAACATAAGTAAAGTAAAGCTTAAAAGAAGGGAAGAAAGAGAGAGGGAGGGAGGGTGGCGAGGCAGCCACGGTGGTGGAGAAGGCTCCGTCGGCGGCTCGTCATCTCCAGCGAGTACAAGAGAGATTAAAGGTAGCTAGGAGGGGGTAGAGTAGTTGCAAGTGGAGTGAATGCCTTGAATGAGTGGTTGGAAGGGGTTTAAATAGGGAGAAGGGATTTCCAAATGAAGAGGGGGTTTTAGCGACGTCCGGGACGTCGCTAAAACCCTTCCCAAAACGTCAGTGAAGCCCCCAGCCCACCGGTCGCTCGCCCGTAGCTGTTCTTCCTCACACCCAATCCGTGTGCGCACGCTACGAGCCGTCCGATCGATGATCGAACGGCTGGGATCTCACGCGAGGCGCTCGCCTGGATCGAGCCCTTGTGCCCACGTCATCGCGTGCGTCTGGCCAGGGCGCATCTGCGGGCGCCATGTCACGCTATCTCGCCCGTCCACTGCTGATCGGGTGGCTCAATTTCCCCCATGCGCGTCGCCGTCTCTGAATTTCAACTCCGCGCGGCTCGAACCCTCGTCGCGTGGGAGCGGGCATGCGCTCCAACTGCTGCGCTACGCCCGCTGCTTTGTCGCGGCAACCGCGGGCGTGCGCGCGGTTCTCAGCCGTTCAATTGGAGATCGACGGTTGAGATCTGCTCTCCAGATGAAGGAGGAAGCGGGCGTGGTCTGGACGCGGTGAGCGGGTGCCACGTGGCGCACCGTGGACCGTTGATCATCAAATCAACCGTTAGAACTTCTTGGGCCCATTGTGGGAGCTCCAGATGTCGGATTTAGCCGATTTCGAGTCCGTTGGACTCCGTTCGTCGTTATGAATCCATCTGTGTGGTCTGATTGCTCATCTGAGGCCTGTTTTGACAAGTGCCCATACAAATGGCCATTAATACTATTTTATAAGCAATCTTGACATATGATGCATGCAATGCTTCCATTCTACTTATGTTGTGTTATCTATGCCTTTTATTCTTAAGATGGGTCCTATTTAACAAAATTATCACCCCCAGATGCAGTGTTATCATACCCCCATGCTTACTCCTTGCTAGTCCCTTGCAAAGTTTATTCTAGCCTTTGTTCTCTGTCAGAATTTAAGAAGTAATTACTTAGACACTTCGTCACTTGTCAATAGGAGGAAATATACTAAGATCTTAATCTACAAAGACTAAGCAGCACCCTGGTGTCTGCCAAAATACGAATCGCCTGAATCCTTACTTTAATGCATGTAAATATACATATGTATATATATATATATTTTTAGATTTTTTTTTTTTTGGAATTCAGAGTGGGTTGGTAACTTTTTACAGCTACCCAACCCACCCAAAACTCGGTAAAAACCCTAAGTGCTAAGCATCTTAGTGTGAAGATCGTGACAGACTCACTCAACGGTAATTCAGACAGACTTCGGGTTTCTACGCCCCTAGGTGACCGGAAGATGATGTATTTTTCCTGAAGGTGTATTTGTTCGATTTGTAGCTTTCTCCCTACGTCTGTTTTAATTGGGGTCAACACAAGGATTTTTCCAGTGTATATCTCCCCGGCTTGTACTATTTCCCAGCTTCTTCCTTAAGTGTTTTAGTTCTTTTTGTGCAATTACTGAGATGGGCTCTGGACAACCGACCAATGGGCAATTACCCACGATCACTTGCCAACCATACTCGTGCGGTGAAGTGTGGTTTATTTTGTTTTCTTCTCCTCTCTTTTTTTTTGTAGGTGGCTTCCCTGATCTCAAATGTACCTAGAGGCAATGAAGAAAACGTGGTCCCGTGGCTGGGCTCTGAACAACCTGCCAATGGGCTATTACCCACGACAACTTGCCAGCCATACCACCCTAGAGAGTTCATTAGCTACCTAATTTCTATCAAAATCTCCGAGGAGTGAGTCTATGCAAAGATGTGTGCAGATGCTTAGACCCAAAGTTCTTCTGAGTTAGAGGGTGAGTTGATAAGTCGTATACTTATCACCTTATTTAGTAGGTGGATTAGAGTAGCTTAAGGTTGCAAGGATTTGAAGCTAAATCCATATTTTAACGGACACCAGGGTTGATTAAGCCTAAAGGCCTGAAAAATCTAAGTGTTCAAGTTCTTTTTGTATTATTTCCCACTATTTATAAGTTTCTAATGCCTAAGTTTCTTCCTAAATTCAATTTTTTTTTATTCAGACTGATTAAATGAGCTCAGGATCGTGCAATTTACCACCCCCCATGCTTAAGTTGGACAATGTCCTCATTGGCAAATACATTGATACAACAGGGGTTCAAAAAGATATTACCTGAGTGATATAAAATACTGGATCAGTCTGAATCCTCTGGGTTGCCTCCCAGGAAGCGCTGAGTTTAATACCTCCAGCTGGGCGGTGCTTCGTGTCATCCCTCAATGAGGGTGACACTCTCCTTTGGGGGAACCTGGGCTAGGAAGTGTTTCAATCTTTGACCATTAACTATAAAAGTGTGCCCAATGTTTGGATCAACGATTTCAACCGCCCCATTAAAGTAAGGCTTAACCACCCGAAATGGTCCTGTCCATTTGGACCTGAGTTTCCCCAAAAAGAGTTTAAGGCGGGCATCGAACAGCCAGACTTGCTGGTTATGCTCAAAGGTCTTTCTATGGATGAGTCGGTCGTGGACGGCTTTCATTTTCTCCTTATACAGTTGACTATTCTCAAAGGCGTCCCAACGAATTTCTTTGAGCTCAGATAGTTGGAGCGTCCTCTATGCACCGGCTAACTGGGAATCCATGTTACATTGCTTGATAGCCCAGTAAGCCTGGTGTTCCAATTCGACAGGAAGATGGAAGGCTTTACCAAAGACCAGGCGATAAGGTGACATGCCTATCGGGGTCTTGAAAGCAGTCCTATATGCCCACAGGGCATCATCTAGTCGCGTGGACCAGTCTTTCCTGTTAGGTCTCACAGTCTTTTGTAAAATGTTCTTGATTTGTCTATTTGAGACCTCGGTCTGCCCATTTGTTTATGGATGATACGAGGTAGCAATGCAGTGGTTAACCCCGTATTTTCAAAGCAGGGCACGGAATTGGAAGTGAATAAAATGGCTTCCACCATCACTGATCATAGCCTTTGGTATTCCAAATCAAGAAAAGATGTTCTGCTTAACAAAGTCCATGACAGTCCTGTGGTCGCATCGGCGGGTGGCGACGGCTTCAATCCATTTAGAAACATAGTCTACCGAGACTAAGATGTACTCAAAGCCGTTGGATGGTGGAAAGGGGCCCATAAAATCGATACCCCAAATGTCGAAGATTTCGACAATCAAGATGGGCTGGAGGGGCATCATATCTTTTCTGGTCATGGTCCCCAGCGTTTGGCAGTGCAAGCAAGTCTTGGCAAAGTTGTGTGCATCCTTAAATAGGGAGGGCCAGTAAAATTCAGACTGCAGAACTTTCGCAGCCATTTTCTTTCCAGAGAAGTGGCCACCACAAGCTTGATTATGACAGAAAGAAAGCACACTCTGAACTTCGTTCTCAGGGATACACCTCCTAATGATCTGATCGGCACAGAGTCAAAACAGCATGGGATCATCCCAGAAATAGTGCTTGGCCTCAGCCAAGAACCTATCCCGTTGCTGTCTGGACCAGCTGTGCGGGGTTTGTCCTACAACTACGTAGTTGACATAGTCAGCATACTAAGGCAGTCTCTTGTCTTGCACAACTAGAATGTGTTCATCGAGGAAGGTGTCAGATAAAGGTAGGGAGGGTCCAATGTGGTCTAGGTGAAGTCTATACAAGTGGTCAGCCACCACATTCTTTGATCCGGCCTTGTCCCGGATTTCCAGGTCAAATTCCTGCAAGAGCAGGATCCATCTGATGAGCCTGGGCTTTGCGTCCTTCTTAGCCAACAGGCGCCGAATGGCTGAATGGTTAGTATAGATGGTCACGTGGGATCCAGCAAGTACGGTCGAAACTTCTCAAGTCCAAAGACTACAGCGAGCAATTCTTTCTCTGTGACCGTATAATTTCGTTGGGCCTCGTCCAATGTTTTGCTCGCGTAGTAGATCACCATGGGTTTCTTGTCTTGTCTTTGTCCCAGGACAGCGCCTATGGAAAAATCTGATGCATCACACATAATCTCAAAGTCCTGGGACCAATCCGGGGGTTGAAGTACAGGGGCTGTGGAAACTAAGTCCCGAAGGGTGTGATAAGCCTGGATGCAATTAGAAGACATGTGGAATAAGGCGTCGTTGGCCAGAAGGTCGATTAAGGGTTTAGAAAGCTCGGAGAAGTCTTTTATAAACCTTCAGTAGAAGCCAACATGTCCCAGGAATGAGCGAATCTGTCGGACCGAGCTAGGCAGAGGGAGTTTGGAAATCAAATCAACCTTAGCTCGATCCACCTCAATGCCCCTATGCGATACGATGTGACCGAGGACTATTCCTTCTTGAACCATAAAATGGATCTTCTCCCAACTTAACACTAAATTAACCTCGATACATCGTTTCAGGATTTTCTCCAAGTTGCTCAGACAGTGGTCGAATGAATTCCCAAATGCAGAGAAATCATCCATAAAGGCCTCTAAGTATTCACCTTCCATTTCGGAAAAAATGGCTAGCATGCAATGCTGGAAGGTAGCAGGTGCGTTGCGTAACCCGAACGGCATTCGATGGAATGCAAACGTGCCGTATGGGCAAGTGAATGTGGTCTTTTCTTGATCTTCCGGAGCAATTGCGACTTGGTTATATCCTGAATATCCATCCAGGAAGCAAAAATACTTTTGCCCTGCCAATCTTTCAAGGATCTGGTCAATGAATGGAAAGGGGAAATGATCCTTCTTAGTGTCTTCATTGAGCTTCCTATAATCAATACACACCCGCCATGCGGTGGTGGTGCAAGTGGGGATGGATTTGCCATACTCATTGGTGACAACGATGAGCCCGGCTTTCTTTGGAACCACTTGAGTGGGGCTCACCCAGGGGCTATCGGAGATAGGATAGATGATGTTAGCGTCAACCCACTTGATAATTTCTTTCTTAACGATCTCCTGCATGTTTGGGTTTAATCGTCTCTGCATCTGGCGGGAGGATCGTGCCCTGTCTTCCAGGTAAATCTTATGGGTGCAATAGGTGGGGCTAATTCCTCTCAAGTCAGAAATGGTCCAACCAATGGCGGCCCAATGTTCTGAAAGGGTCGTGGTCAACCTAAGTTCCTGATCCTTGGTTAAATGAGGATTAATAATCACAGGGAAGATCTGGTCAGGTCTCAGGAAGACATACTTGAGATTCTCGGGTAGTGGCTTAAGTTCGGGTGCGAGTGGAACAACGGTTGACAGAAAAGGAAAGGGCGGGAGTTGATCAACATCGATCTCCTCAAATGGTGTTGTGTGATGGTAATCAGCCTTACAAAGGTCCACGGGTAGTGATGGTGACGGGTCAGAACAGTCATTACAGGTTTGGTGGTCTGAGACAGAACTAAGGGTGAGGCATTCCTCGACCAGAGTTTCCACAGGATCATGTTCCTCAACACAATCGCAATCAAAAGACTTTGTTGCCCGGAAGATATCCAATTTCATTTTCTTGTCTCCGAAGGCGATTTCCATACATCCCATGTCACAATCGATGTTTGCCTTAGCCATAGCTAAGAAAGGTCTGCCTAAGATTATGGGTGTGTTCTGTAATTTTTCAGGGACTTCCATGTCGAGCACCAAGAAGTCGATCGGGAAATAGAAGTCCTTGACCCGCGCAATCACGTCCTCAACAACCCCCTTCGGAGTCTTCACAGATCTATCAGCCAGCTGGATGGTGACAGGTGTGGGTGTCAACTCTCCAAAACCAAATTGGTGGTACAGGGTTGTTGGAATCAGATTGATAGAAGCACCTAAGTCCAGGAGCGCTCTATCAAATGTCATGTCCCCGATATTGCAGGAAATCAGGGGTGCTCCTGGGTCAGCTCACTTGAGCGGAAGGTTGCTTGATATTACGGAACTTGCTTGTTCGGAGAGCACAACCTTCCTAGGTGCTTGAGGTCTTGGCTTACGTTTGGGTGTACAGGCATCCGTTAAAAACTTGGCGTAAGTCGGGATGTGCTTAACGGTTTCGAGGAGCAGAATATTAATCTGTACTTGCTTAAAGATCTCCAAAAGCTCCTCAGTTTCCACAACATTTTTCTTCTTCTTGATTGTCTCCAAGGCCTCAGGGTAGGGTGTCTGAACATGGATCGGGTCTATTTCTGGGTCCTTGGGTTTTTCTAGTGCCTCTTCTGAGCCGGGTATTTCAGCAGGTGAAGTCTCGGGGAGAGTCGGCCATTTGGGATCTTGGGTTTTGGTGCCGCTTCTCAAGGTTATCGCATTCGCAGAGGCATTGGAACCATGGGATGATCCTTGAGAAGACGAGGATGAAGAAGCACCAAACCCAGGGGGTGTTTGTGGGGCTGGCTGGACTATGTGAGCCTGCCCGGGATTGCCCTGGAACCCTTGCGAATTGGGGCCTCTGTTAATTATATTTCGTGGGTTAGGTTGTGGCTGGGAAGGTAGGGATCCTTGTTATTGATAGTCCAAGAGTTGGCTTAACTGTCCCTTTACTAAGGCCATTTCCTCCTGATGTTTCCAGTTCATTTCAACCATCATCTTTATTAGAGTGTCCATTTGGTTTTGTGGGGGAGGGGCTGCCCTATTTTGATTATATGGGGGTCTAACTGGTGGTCCTTGCTGATAGGGGGCAAGTTTGGCTGCTAGTTTGGCCGAGGCTGGTTTTGGAATTGCGGTGGTTTCTGGTTTGTCCAACCAAAGTTGGGGTGATTACACCAGCTAGTGTTGTAAGTGTTCGAGAAAGGGTTAGGTTTAGCATAACCTTGGACATCTTGCAAATCTTCAAGGATAGCAGATGTCGATGGGGAGGGAAGAGAGTAATCAAGGGTTGAGGGAGCAAAGGTCCCTCCCTAGAACGTGGTCAGGGGTTGTTCCAGGTTCAGTTGGCTTAAGGGCTGGACCAGGTCAACATTATGTGCTCCCTTTGCTAGGGAGAAGGTCTATAACGGGTTCCTGGTCTGGTTCAGTAGCTCATCAATCTTTTTGTCCACCAATTCCACTCAATCTAGTTTCTTGGCAATGATGTCCATGTCAACCATTCCAGAATTTACTTGTACCTCATAAATCCCACCACGGGGTTGATTGGATCGGTTAAACTGGGTCATGGAGGCATTGTTGAGCGAATTTTCGCTCATAGACTCAAAGAGCTCAAACGTGCTCTCCTCGTCCTTGTTAAGGAAGTTCCCCCCGCATAAGGCATCGACGAAGTTCTGCAGGTTGCTGTCCAAACCGTGGTAGAAAATCTGGGCCAATTGCCACCTTGGTACTTCGAAGTGTGGGCATTTCCTCAAGAGTTCATTAAATCTTTCCCACGCCTCATGGAACTGTTCCCCACCTTGGAGTGTAAAGGTAGTAATAGCTCTTCTAAGGGCATTGGTCTTTCCTATGGAGAATAATTTCTTTAGAAATGCATGCCTCAGTCCTTCCAAGGTGGTGATGGGTCTACCTAGGGTTCTAAGCCAGTGAGAAGCCTTGTCCCTTAATGAGAAGGGGAACATCTTAATTAGAACAATGTCAAGGCTAATGTTCCTAGGTTTCACAGTTCGTGCTATCCGGTCGAGATCCTCTAGGTGCTGGAAGGGGTTCTCATTTGAGCTTCCATGGAAGTGGCTATGGATCAGACTTAAAACATTTGGTTTTAGCTCAAAATCATCTCCCCCTTCAGGGATCCTAAGGTGTGGCTCGACTCTAATAGCGAAGGGATTGTAGAAATCATGGAGGGGCCTCGGTTGATCCTGAAATGGTGGTACATCAAGTGGCGGTTGCCCTTGTGGGCCTTGGAAAGGTGGTGGTTGTTGCCCTTGTAGGTTCTGTAACCGATGTATGGCTTGCATGATGGTGTGGATCTGTTGCTGCTGAAGTCGATGGTTTGCATTAATCTGGGCTTGGATGATGGCCATTGTGTCTGGTGGGGGTTGATCCTCAACCTCATCTACCCTAGGTTCAGCCATGTTTCTAACAAAATCAAGTCGCCTAGATTCCCGTCCCAAAACAAACAACTCGGGATGCAGTGAGCATCTCCCGTGCATACACTAGAGAAGAACAAGAGGGGATGCGGAGGGCGACAGATGCGAGAAGTGTGTGTTCAATCAAGCAAACAAGCCCAGTCCTTATGGTGTATTTCTTAGGAGACCGAGAAATCTCAAAAAGGGTGATTAAGTCCATAAGCACTGAACTTCCTTTCCCAAGGCTAATCTAGCCAGGTTGATTACGAGGGGATTGCAGGGAAGGTTCTTCCTTTGGCTTGTGCCGCCGGTTCCGTAGACCCCACAACCGCGGTCGTTTGACACTGCCCCGCAGCCTAGTCACCAGATTCAACCAAGGGAATGAAAGCCAAGTGCCCAGCGAATAAAACCTTGCCTCTCGAGACTTAACTCAATCCTGCCTAGGTCACATCTACTCAGTTTTAAAAGGGCCAGGATAGTGCTTGTGCTAGGGTTATATGATGAGGCGTTGAATGGGGTGGTGCCTGTTAATTTTCCACTTTCAGAGTGTGTGTTCTATCAAAGCATGGTTGTCAAGCAAGGATTTTTTCAAGATGTGGTGTCTTTTAGTGTTTCATCCTTACTTTAGTGTCTTTTAGGGTTGACGTGTCTTAATGTTTTCAAACAAGTTTCAGTGGGCACGTCAAGTTTTGCACACAATTTGGTGAAGGTAGATTTCCTTTTATTGTATAGAGGCTCTAAAACCCTAATGTACTCATCCTAATGATCATGCAGCTTCTATTAGATGAGTCATTTTTAGGGTTGAGTGGTGCGGCCCAAGTCAATCCAAGGTGGCTTCGCAAACACCACTCAAAAAGAGAAAAGAACACTCCAAGAATTTATTCAGAATGTTAGAGTGTACATTTTTTTTGTTCGGTGATGTGTTAAGGATATGGGTCAGGTAATCATACACCACTCCAATTTTTTTCAATTTTACAATTTTTTTTAGTTTTTCAAGCAAGCAAACAACCATGAGTGGGCAAAAAACCATGAGTGAAGAACTACTCACTACCGGTCCTTGTTGCGCCTACTCCCTTGTTACCATCATGGGTTGCGCTGCTTCACCATCCAAGCGTCGAATTCCTGCAACCATCAAGTAAAAGGAGATAAGGCGTTAGGCAATGTGAGAATGGATGTAAAATGGAAGTGACAAAACAAATCCGTTGCCTCCCTGGCAACAGCGCCAAAAACTAACATGTGCTCGTGCGTGTGTGTTTAGAAGTGTCGTTATAGTTCGCACTTGCAACATCGGTTTTAAAGTAAAGAAACAAATGTGAGTCTGAGTGTCAGTCTCAGGGAGGCGTGAAAATCGAATTTTTCTTGTCACTTATTGTCACGAAAGTCGCGAAGTTTTGCTTGCGATAAGGCGTGGGTGAAAAGCGAGAGAGAGAGAGATTAGGGTTAGAATCATTTCATTCTTAACATGCAACTTGAATAGGAAATAGATCAAGCAACTGAATAGAAAATAACTTCATCAATCATGCAGCTTTAGTTCATAAATTACAACATTGGATACAAGCTTAAACATAAGTAAAGTAAAGCTTAAAAAAAGGGAAGAAAGAGAGAGAGAGGGAGGGCGGCGAGGCAGCTACGGTGGTGGAGAAGGCTCCGTCGGCGGCTCGTCGTCTCCGGCGATTACAAGAGAGCTTAAAGGTAGCTAGGAGGGGGGTAGAGTAGTTGCAGGTGGAGTGAATGCCTTGAATGAGTGGTTGGAAGGGGTTTAAATAGGGAGAAGGGCTTTCCAAATGAAGAAGGGGTTTTAGCGACGTCTAGGGTTTTAGCGACGTCCGAGACGTCACTAAAACCCTTCCCAAAATGTCGGCGAAGCCCCCAGCTGGTCGGTCGCTCGCCCGCAGCTATTCTTCCTCGTGCCCGATCCGCGTGCGCACGCTACGAGTCATCCGATCGAAGATCAGACAGTTGGGATCTCGTGCGAGGCACTCGTTTGGATCGCGCCCTTGCGCCCACGTCATCGCGTGCGTCTGGCCAGGGCGTATCTGCAGGCGCCACGTCCCGCTATCTCGCCCGTTCGCTACTGATCAGGTGACTCAATTTCGCCGACGTGCGTCGTCATCTCTGAATTTCAACTCCGCGCGGCTCGACGTGTCGCGTGGGCACAGGCGTGCACTCCAACCACTGCGCTACACTCGCTGCTTTGTCGCGGCGACCGTGGGCGTGCGTGCGGTTCTCAGCCGTTCGATCGGAGATCGACGGCTGAGATATGCTCTCCAGATGAAGGAGGAAGCGGGCGCGGTCTGGACGCGGTGAGCGGGCGCCACGTGGCGCACTGTTGGCCATTGATCATCAGATCAACGGTCAGAACTTCTTGGGCCCATTGTGGGAGCTCCGGATGTCGAATTTGGCTGATTTCGAGTCCGTTGGACTCCGTTCGTCGTTCTGAATCCATCCGTGCAGTCCGATTGCTCATCTGAGGCCTGCTTTGACTAGTGCTCATACAGATGGCTATTAATACTATTTTATAAGCAATCTTGACATATGATGCATGCAATGCTCCCATTCTACTTATGTTGTGTTATCTGTGCCTTTTATTCTTAAGATGGGCCCTATTTAACAAAATTATCACCCCAGATGCAGTGTTATAACCCGCTAGCAGAAATGACTGACCGCGTGCCAGTGCGGGATAGCTACCCACGCGCTTATCACACATGTCGTAGTCACCGCTACGTCGCGATCGAGACCTCGGGGTGGTTGACTAGGTGTAAGACTACCACAGGGGACTCTCCCAACTAGGAGAGCACCATGTGCACATCCTACATCATGGAAAAGACTGCAATCAAAATCGTTCCCGTGAGGAACAGGCCAAATCAAGAAATGATTACATGAATAAAGGAGCAACAAATTAGAACTACTTGGTTGAGCTAGATGAAAATGGATAGTTACTTAATTGCAATAATTAATTACTTGCCTTAATTACATATAAATGGCTGAATTACCACTCTACTCAGCGTTCGCTAACTCCAAAAATTTTATAACCTTGTCTAAGTTAGGGAGTTGAGCAGCCAGCACCACCGGCTGTAGAGGGAGTTGGGCCAGTCGAGCCGATCCTTAGTTGCGTTTTCTTACTGCTTCCCTAGCTTCTGTTGTAGTAGTGAGTATTTTTTGTTCTATGTAATACTGTTTCAGTTACTTTTCCGCTGTACTTTTCTCTGTCGTAGTTGTGATGGCCAGAAATATTGTTAGACTATTCGCTATGTTTCTTTTACTGTCTCTTGATTACCTCTACTTAGTTACATTGCATGTGTGGTTGTGAATTATTTCCTGCTTTTGGTCATTTCTCATTGGACGACTAGGTCTTGGGACCAGTCGAGGCGGGCGGGTCTTGAGTCCTGTAGGGATCCAGGATCAAGTCGTAACACTACACCCGGTCTACCACCTCGAGGTCACGGTCATGACGTAGCGATGACTACGACACATGCGATAAGCGCATGGGTAGCTACCCTGCACTGGCACACGATCAGTCGTTCCCTCTAGCAGGTGCGCCCAAACGTACAACACAGAACAAAATAGGGCCTTTCCCTCTCAGAACAGGGGTCTCGCCCCTCAGAAATCTACGTACCCTCGCCCGACTATCCCAGATTGCTTAGTGGGCCTAACAAGAGTTGGTGTAGGGTGGCCAGTCCTAACCCCGAGCCCCATGGTACGGCTGGCTCCCCCCTACACTAAAGTAACAAGAGTCAGTGTAGGGGACCATTCCTAACCCTGGGTCTCAACCCAAGGGCGGCTAGCTCCCCCTACACTAAAGTAACGGTAGCTCTCCTCGGTACTGCGTACATGAGAGCCAGCTCACTTCCCTTCTACATACGATATTTGTTCCATATACGTGAGTTCCTTTCTAGTTCCTTGTAGGGTTCATGCATGATATTCATTTCATTTTGTTTCACGACATGCATAACTCGTTGTTCACATCTCGGTTCTTAATCATATAACAGGCAGCTCATGATTTAATAACTGAAAGAAGCATCACATCATTTAACTATTCATTTGCTAGCATAAAGGGTTCTACAAGCATTTTAGAATAAACTGTGTGGCTCAAGCAATGCTCATTCACTCAATTCTACCCTAGGATTCGTTTCATATCCTAGGGTTCAATCAATTCATTCTAAGATAGCATGCACTTTATTAATTAAGTCATAATATTTAGAAAAACCACTCTACCGGGATACACGGGTGGAATGAGGACTCAAATTATAGATCTCGTCATCTCCGCGGGCCCCGTATACTCTACTAGTTGGAGACCTATACAATTGACCAAATCACATCAAACGAGTTCAAAAGTATACGAGTGACACAAACACGTAAAGAATTCCGAACTGAAACCAACGATACTTCGTTTGCACAAAATCGACTCCGTTTGGGCCCTAAACGATCTAGCTGGGACTAGACCTAGATGTCTTAAATGACTACAAAGGCTCACCTTGCTTTCCTGCACTAATCTCGGATGTCTGGAACCCCTCATAGTCGTCCTAGGGTCCTTCCAGACATCTGTCAATGCACCCGGACGTCTGATATGGTTATCAGACGTTTGTAGAGACGTCCAGACGTCCTAAAGCACCTCGAAGGGCGCACCACGCACCTTTCCAACGTCTCGTACCTACGCATGCACGCGTAGGTCTAAAAGCGACACGTAAAGAAATTACGTACGTGCATGCAGCTGCGTACAAAGCACATACCTCGGCACTCTCCGTGCTGTCAGACATCCAGCGCCAGCTCCGAACGTGCTGAGGCTCCTCTAGACATCTGGATAGCATCCCAGACATCTGATACTGTGGAAAAATGATTCCGCAGAATGCCTCACGAGCTTTCTCCCCTTGCGGCCTTGCTCCGCAGAACCGCAGCTACTGCAGGGGGGGTCGCAAGGCTCCACTCCACGAGCTCCCTCAGCAGCACTTCCTCTCCTATGCACGCTCCCGAGCTTCTCCTTGCACCTCTGGCCGCACCTTCTCTCACGAGCTCCTCCGAGCTCCTTGCTCTCCCGCTCCCTTGCCCACGCTCTCTCTTTCTCCCTCTCCCCCGTGCTTCGCCCCTCTCCTTCTTCCCTACTCGTGGCTGCAAGGGGACGGGGGAGGAGAGGCTCGTCAGCGGCGAGGTGGTGGAGATGTGGAGGTGGAGGTGGTGATGGAGAGGTGAAGGTGGTGGAGATGGAGATGGAGAGGGTGGTGGTGGTGTTAAATAGGGAGAGGGTGTGTGCGTGGGTGTATTGTGGATGTGTTGTGTGGGAAGAGAGAGAGGGAAAATTTGTGAGATTTTCCCCATAAGGTTTCCTCTTTTTCACAAAGCCCACAAACTTAAACCCAGGGGCTTTAAAATTACACTTACACCCCTACCCTTACGGGAAAACCTCGAACGACCCTTGGGAAGGGTCATTTCACTTAGGTTCTTATTTTAGTATAAAATATTCACATTATTTACATTTAAAAGAGCTAGGGACTCATCTACAAACACACAGGGACTTCTTAGTCTTCGTTCCTTTCACTTATGGGCCTGGGCACAATTCTTCCACTATTTCAACCATTGGGTTTCTACGTAAATTACCCAAATAGACTTGGGCACTCATAACCAGCTACTATTCATCCATGAAGAACACACGCTACAGCAGCCGTCCATTAACTTCCCTATCTGATCGACAATGGATCTCCACCCAACTAGCTGGTGCCGGTGAACCCAGCTTCGCACCTTCAAGTAGATCTGATCCTACGGTCATATTTCATTCCAAAAGCTCCTACGTCCTCATAGAAACTGGTAAGCATATTTTTGCAAGTTAAAAATCAGGGTTTTCGAGAACCTGTCGTCGTAGACACAAAATATCACTACCAGATAAAATTTATAACCGAAACTCGAAGTGAGTCCCAGGTCGAACACAGGGAGACAAAGTTTGGTTTGAAAACCGCACTTCAATTTTATTTGTTTTTGTTGTTTTTATCTTTTGCAATTTTTTTGGTATTTTAATAGGCAGGAGATCAGATCAACAACATATGTATCCAACTAATCTACTTGCAAAGAGAGAGAGAGAGAGAAACATCAATATAACTAACCAAAGTTTACTACAGATAAACAACTACATTAGAAAGTAATAAAAGATAGATAGAGGTGAAAAGAGTCCCCCTTGACGGCTTCTTGGAGGGCGACTCGCTCTGACGTCACTTGGATGAAGGTGGTGGGATGCTGGAGGAAGGAGAACAACAGCGGAGGAAGGAGGACGGGGTAGGACGGCATCGCGGCAAGGATTTTCTTCCCAAAGGTGGTGAGAGGACGGCGAGGGGATACTCCATGAATGGGGGTGAGAGGTGGGAAAAAATGTTTAATTTCTACTCTAGAGGAGAATCCTAGGCTTGGGACAAGCTCTCTCTAGAGCCTTGGAGGTGGTGAGGGAGAGAAAGGAAGAGATGAAGAAGAATGGGAGGGTTAGGGGTCCTTTTATAGTGGAGGAGAAGAGGCATTTCGTGCATGGGACATTTAGTGGCATCAAAGGTGTCACTAAAGCTCCACCCTAAACATCGCTATAGCCTCCAGCTCATGCGCCCACTTACGCTCACAGTTGTTGTCCGCGCTCCACTGTTGGATTGATGATGAGCGGATCAGATTGTGCTCAGATTGCACATTCAATCGCACATGCGATCGTGCGTTTTGCTTGGCCGCATCCAAGCTCATTTGTTGCACCGCATGGTGAGCTCTGCACCGCTCGATGAAGATCGCACAACTCTAATTGATCGCTCGCACCTGTGCGATTGATTTAGGGGCATGCGAGGGCTCGAGCAGGCATCTTAGCTTTGCGAGTGCCTGTTCGGACCACTGTGCCATGGCTCCCTTTTTGTCTGAGATATGTTTTCTTGCCCAGTGCACAATAGATGATCTCAACCGTTGGATTGAAATCCAATGGTCAAGATTGCATGTAGAGGTCCTCTTAGAGGTCAAGCGTAGTTGGAAGGGCGACGTGGATTAATCTGGATCATTGGATGAAGATACAATAGCTAAGGTTGCTCCTTGTGTGTGCTTTTAAGCTTGATCAAGGTTGTGGGCCGACTTTGGGCGACCTAGATGATGCCACATGACGTCATCTGGACCGTACATCTTTAGATGCTTGTAGGTGGCACCACGGACGTCGGATTGGGTCGATTTTCACGCTGTTGGGCTGCGATTGTTGATCCAAATCCATCCGTGCTGTTGGATTTATCGTTTGAAGCTTTGAAATGCATCACCTAATCCCTTAGCCATTGATCTTCCTCGAACTGCATAATGTGCTACGAGACTCCGATCAAGACGATTTCGGAGGCGTTAGACTCCGATTGTCATTCTGATCAGATCCGTACGGTTGGATTATCAATCCAAGGCCCCAAAATAAATCTCCTTCTCTCCTGGCCACAAAAGGACACAAATTAACTTATAACTTATACAGACTACTCTTAATGTAGAATGATGCATGCTATGCAATATTTATAATATGGAATGCATACCTAAGCTTAGGAACATGCATAAATAGGCATTTTAACCTAAATGGATGTGTCTACATCAGAAACCATCCTAGCCTTCGATGCCCAATGTCTTACACCTCAATACCTAGTCACCCTCAGCCTCAAAGCCTATAAATACTCGACCTCAGGTGTTTTGCGACTGCTATCGGCTCCCCTCCTACATCTCTTGAGTCGATTAGTTTCTCCTCTCTAGCTTCTTTTCCTGTCATTCGTCACTTCTGATAGAGGTGGCATTGCCCCTCTTCATTCAATCCTCACCGCTAAGGATGCCATAACACTTGATGGTGACCCTAGGAGCTTCATTAGCAAGCTCTTCATCAGCTGGAGATCTCCCTCCCCTTCTTCGCCATTAGCCACCATCTACAGTTTTCCCTCAGATCCCATTTGTCAGCTTAAATAGGATTTTTATGCTTTCATAACTAGATTTATCATTTTCTAGTGTAATTTAGGTAGACTATACCATAATTCATTGGTTGATTGCTTAGAATTAGAAGTAGATTAGCTTAAATTTAGCTTTTCCTTGATCAAAACTCTTTGATCAATTTAAATCAGAGAGGTAATTCCACACATTCATCACGATCCATTGATCTTCCCCCACATCTCACAATCACTTTTACATTGTTTTCTCATCGTTTTAATCCACTGATCACTCCAACCATCATAGCAGCCATGAGGTATGAAGCTCACTAGCTTCTAGATCTCATGGAGCGCTAAATCATAGAGGGTTCATCCATTCATTTCAAAGGTTCACAAGGACCCTCTCTTAAGCTTGAATTGAGCTAATTGGACTATTTGACTCAAATTTGATTTCAATGGTTGATCAAATGTTTTCGAGGTAATTGTGAGTAATTTAGATTTAATTGATGAAATTGAGTTTATCTAAGTTTAATTGCATATACTACGATCGCTTTGAATTCATTTGATTAGATTTTTACTGCTCAGATTCTTTGTGCCTAAATTTTATCTTATTCCCTGATTTCTTCATCGCCTAAAGAGAGTAGGCTAATGAAATCAGTGACACTGATTAGAGGCCTAAGCAATGATCTAAGGTACTCTAGAGCATCGCTTAAACTTCCTGAACACCAATCAATGGTGTGTAGGAAGTTTAAATGATCATATCACTAAGGAGAGCTGACATCAAATGCCCAGGTGGTTGACAGCTGATTTTGATCCAAAAGAGTTCTAATCCATTTATCAAGGTCTAAGTGATATTTAAGAGATTGGAATGAAGGCCTATGACTGGTTTTCACGTGGATCTAAGGTCTAATTTTAGTTTTCCTTCTTTGTTGTCTATACTGAAAGAAGGAAGAATTAGGGTTTTAGAGTTTATTAAACGTTGAATTGGTTTTGATAGGATTCTAGACATATCATAGGATATTTGTGACACCTCTAAATGAGATCTAAGTGTTTTAGGTTGGATCTGGACATTTGAGTTGTACTTTCTTTCTTCACTGTCTATAGTGAAAGGAGAGTCACTTAAGGTTTTATGAGGTCCAATGAGCTTAGACTTGCTTTTTAGAGAGTTTCAGATCTCTTTTGGATGTTTACAATACAAGAGAATGAGTTCTTATTAGTTTAAACTCAGATTTGGGATGCATTTCCAATTTCCCAAGTCTGAAAGAAGATTTGGATTTTAAGCATTCATTGAAGATTGTGATACACAGATCTAATTTTGAAGATGGTTGTAATTATTTTAAAACATGATGAAGCGTTATGGTTGAGGTTTGGAAATTTAAACACTAATTTGGAATTCTTTTGTCAATACACCAACTGCTTCAATAGCAGCTACATCAGCTGAATTAGTTTAGGATTTCAATGTTATGACTGAGATATTGGAATTGCTTTCGAATGAAATATGTTGAAATGACTTTTATGAAATAGAATTCACATAAACTTAATCTTTGGAGGTTATAAGAAGATTTGGAAGGAACAAATTAATTCAATAGCAAAGTCTGAAGCATTTGGATTGTAGCTGCTGGAACATACTGCCAGGGATTTTGGATGACTGATCCAAGCATCCACTGATATTTGCTTCAGTACTAATGAAGTCTTGAGATGATCTAATATGAGAACAAGTTGTCAGCTATATGTTTAGATTGTATTTAGCCTTGAAATAGTTCAAGTTGTAATTCATCTTTTCCTATATGATTTAAAGCTTTGTCAGTAGCAGTTTACACCAATATCTGTCCAAAATGGAATTTCAATGTTGATCTTATTAGTAAAGCATGTTTCCTAGCCTAATTCTAATTTTTATGGATGCTAAAATGTTTATAATGCTATACCTATTCTCTCCAGCATTTTAGACTAATTTTATAGGCTTCATTTCATGTTCTAATCAATTATAAAGCCCATTTCTAGCATTACTTGTAAATACATAAAAAATATAAAAATAAATGTAAATAAATAAACAAAATGTGTCTTGAGTGAGATTATGATTAGTTTTAAGTGTATGTAAGTTTAGGTTTAGATTTCGAGTTCATTAGTTAAGAAAACATACCTTCAAAAATTTGAGCCTTCTACGGGTTTAGAAATAAAATCCAAAATAAAAATAAAATAAAAGGAGTCTTCTCTTCTTTTCCCCAACTTTCTCCCATCTTTCTTTATTCCTATAAAACACAAAAATAAAATAAAAATCTTAAAAAAATAAAAAATCCTACAAAAATACCTATGTAAATAGTGTAAATATGTGTAAATACTCACAACTTAACTATATATATTGAGATATATGCATATAAGTGTATATATAAGTTGTATCTATTCTATTTATATGTACATAAGATAAACTAATTATTTATATTAAGTTACGTAGTATATACTATAATAATATAATTATGTATAGATTTATTTATATTATATGTGCATACTTTATATGTAATTATAAATAGTCATGTATGTACTTATAAACATATTTATAATTGTATATATAACTTAAAGTAATTATGATGTATAGTAATATATCCCTATATTTATTTGTTTACTTAAATATTTTACATATTTATATTTGTAAGTTAATTAAGTAAATTATTAAGCTAATGTAATCTAAATTAGTAAATTAGTAAAATAATAAAATAAATTATATTGTCTTTTTGTATATTATAGTTTAAGGTATTTTTGGTATATTTACAATCCTATTTATACTTTAAACTATATTTATATTATATTATTATATATAAATCGTACATATTAAATGTGTAAATATAGAAATAAATCAATAAAAATTAATTAAAAATCTATATTAATCAGGTTATAAGGTAATTTAACTAACCTAAGAGTCAATTACATCATTAAATTATTAATTTAACCTTTAATTAAGTGAGCTTAAAATTAACATGTATTTATACCTAACTTTAACCAATTTTTAAATATATTTAATTAATGTAAATAAATTATACCAATAAGTAGCCCTATGTATTGGCTACATGTATATATAATTTGACGGTAAATTAATTAACTATTTAGTACCAAAATTAGCCTTCAAAATTGGCTGGAATTCACGCATCGGTGCTGCAATTTAGCGCCATCATTAGTGCCACATCGGTGATGAACGAGCGCTCGTAGCAATATAAAATGGATTGCATATAATAGCAATGCGTCTAATAAGGGGGTCAGATCCCAGAGCATCCTTTGGCATTTAAGAGAGAGAGGAAGACTATTGGGCTTATGTGGGCCTACATGGGCCTATAACTATAGACAATTATGTAAATAATGATCCCCTCGGGACCTACATAGTAGTCGTATCGATCAGACCCCTTTATGAAATGTTGATCCTACAAAAAGTAGATCCTAAACCCAAAATTTTTTAGGTTAGAAAGTCATTAAATGAGCTCAAGTACTATTTCAAAAAAATTAAATGGGCTCAAGTTAACGTTAAAATGGCTAAGTTAATAGTGGCGTGTGTGTTCAAATGTGACTAAGTGCTGTGTGTGTATTATGAGTGTTTGTGTGTGTGTGTGTGTATAGTGTTGTGTTGTGTAATAGGCCAAGTATATGTAGGGTGGAGCATTGGGTTGGGTTGACCCGAGCCTGACCCAGCTTGAGCCCTAATATTACGTGGGTTGGGCTCGGGCTTTAATTTTTTTAAAAATTTAGGTTTAAGCCTAGCCCAGTCTAAACCCGAAAAAACTCGAAAAGGCCCATTGAGCCTGACCTTCCCCCCCCCCCCCCCCCCCCTCCACACCCAAATTCTCAACCTTTTTTCCTTTTTAACTAAAAGTTTAAAAAAGAATGTTCATTTTGGGCACAAGTGAATGCACGAAGATGAGATTTTATTAGGCAAGTGACTTGTTCATTTTATCTTATTTAAGGAATGCAATACGAAAGAGTGTTCTTTTATACTTATATCTACGATAACTATGCTTTTTTTAATCAAGAAGTGCGATGAATTTTTTGTAGGAATTTGTTATTTGATGTGGTTTATTTAGATAATACTGTAATATTTTGTAACTTGTATCATATGGTAACTTTGTGTGATGTAACTTGTATCTTATATTTTTAAATGGAGAAGAGGGGAGAGAGGGGGGAGACCCTACCCCCTGTAATTCCCTACTTGTAGGGGGTGAGATATGCGTGATGTAATATAAAGTGCGGAATGAAAATATACAATCTCACAAAAAAAAGCAATCACACAAAAGGCACAAGTATTTTTAGGTGGAAACCAAAACCGGGTGAAAACCACCACCTAACCCTCTTGAATTAGGATTTCCCGATCGACCTAGTCGATCACATCCACTAAACCCAGTCACTTGAACGAGGGTGACTGAACCTCAATTACAACCACACTACTTAGACCGAGGGTAGTGTTCCTCAAAACCCCTTCTCTTCACAAGAAGGATTTTGTCTCGCGAAGGAGACGGGAATTCACAAAGTGGATATCCAACCAAAGATAATAAAATGTACAACAATCTTATAGAGCCACAAATATTTAAACCTAGCTTCTATAGGAGTTAGGAAACTTCCCTTTGGTGGAAGTGCGTCGAATTGATGCGGGTGCGTGAACCATGCTTTGGCACAACAGTGCTCTCGTAACGTCGGCGGAAGAGCGGGTGCACAGCAGGACGAAGCTCTTAGGTGTGAAATGAGTGCTTGTAGAGCTAGAGCTTCTTCTATTTGATCTTCGACTTCTTTGTGATACAAGAGTGGAAATATTCTTGCAAGGGTGTGTTTTTGAGTGGCAAGGGTTCTTCTCTATTTATAGAGGGCCTAGGAAGGCTTTGGAAGGCCTTGGAAGGCTTCCATAGCCATTGGTTGCAAATCCAAAGCAAATCAGGCCATAGTCAGAATCAATCATGATTCTGACAGGGTTATCAAACGTCTGGTCCTGGCATCAGACGTCTAGGAAACTTGTTTAAGACGTTTGGGAACTACGTTAGACGTCTGATGCTAAGCGGGTTTCTTTCCTGACTTGAATCAGACCCAAACAGAGTTCTAGTGCATGGCTATTAGACGACATACATGACGTCTGGCACAAGGTCTGGACGTCTGGAAACCTATTGTTATGCGGAAATGGATTCCCAAGGAAATACAATGGCTAGAAAATCTCTGAAGGAAGATTTTGGGTCAGCCGAGGCAAAACGGTCATATATCAGACGTCTAGGGTCCTCTTCGGACGTTTAATACAAGGCTAACGATCATTTCCTCAATGTTTACGAAGGCAACCAACGTTCCACTAATTGGATGTCTGGCAAAGGCATCAGACGTCTCCTAAGACATCTGGACTAAGGTTTGGACGACTGATTCTAACAGACAGAACCTACTAAGTCTAGCCTAGATGTTTTGGACGTCTGATCAGACGTCTTAAAAGTCAATATCAGACTTCTGATTTCCAGATTGGACGTTTGATAAGGCTGTTTGAACCCTATTTTGATTTTCTAAGTTCTTTACTGAAAACCTAAGTATTCTAGGGTAGTGCAAGTGTTCTTAGGACTACTTTAAGGGTTATTTGAGGCTCTTTAACATAAGATCTAAGAGAGAAATAAAGGAACAAAATTACATAGCACAAGATAAAAGGAAAACTATCTTATTCTTCATCTTCTTCCTTCTTCAAGCTTTCGCTCCTCGCGAAGCTCCTCTGCTTCTGTCTAGCTCCTCTAATCCACCATGGATGCGAGCTTAAAATACGTCTAAACACCTGTCTCCATTTCAATTTGACCTGAAAGCTAGGACTCAAAAGCAAATGTTAAAAGACACGTGTTTTGTTATCATCAAAATAAACGATCGTCGGGGCTGCTAGGGCCGGCCGGCGGGGGGCGCAGCGGGCGCGGAGCAACGTGGGAGGACTGTTGCGGCTCGAGCAGCAGGCGGAGCACTCGCAGCGCGGTAGTGCGTCGCGAGCGGAGGGCGAGTGGCGCCCTGGTTCTGGAAAATTTTCCAGAATCAGATGTCTGTGCTTCTAGCCAGACGACTGGAACGACGTCTGGAAGACTGTCCAGATGTCTGAAAGGTGAGTTTTTCCGTCTTCTTCCTTCCCTTCGATTGACCGTACTAAGAGAGAGAGGAAATGGGTATGCGTAGGGTCGGAGATTCGCATCCAACGCGAATCAGACGTTCGGCTGCAGTGCCAGACGGCGGGAACGACTTCCAAACGTCCTGGGTGACCATCGGACGTCTGGGAACTAGGCCAGACGCCCCCGCAAGCTTCTGGACGTCTGAGAGCCCACGTAGAGCGAGGTAATTCCCTGATCCACTTTTTAAGACGTCTGGAAGAAGTTCCAGACGTCTGATTTTGCACTGTTTCGTCGTTTTCGACCCGTTTCGGGTCCGTTCAGGCTCCGTTTTCAGCGTTTCAAGTTGCGTTCTTTTCGGAATTACATCCTCTACCTATCTACAGTAGCTGTATACTATTTTGAGAAGTTTCTTGTGTTTGATCCTTGTGATAGGACCCCGTTCCGTTGCAGTCTCGGGAGTTGCGGAGGCACGCGGGATTCCCGACCACGCCCCCAGTTCGCCTGTTGTAACCGGTAGAGTGGCTTTAAGTATAATCTGTTAAATTATGAAACCATAAATAGAACCTAGGACATTGCATGAATCCTAGGAATGAGAAATAGATTGAATGGTAGATTCCTAGGGTGTTGCATGAATCCTAGGGCTAGAAAACTAGATTGTATGATAGATCCTAGGATATGGCATGAATCCTAGGACGGGAAAACTAGTGGAATGTATGAATACTGCAGTCTTGGAAAATGTGGAAAGGAAATAATAGCTGCCTGTGAATTGAATTAGCAGCTGCCTGTTATGAATAAATGAACATGATTAAGAGTATGGGATGTATGAACGTGAAACTGGAATGATGAAACTGGAATGTCCTGAGTTAAAGAGTTGGAACCCTACGGGAAATTAGGAGTAGAACTCCTGGAAAGTGAATGGAATAGAATTGGGGAAGTGAGCTGTCCCTTGAGTACGAAGTACCAGGGAGAGCGACTATCCCCCCTGTTTAGTGCAGAGCGGAGCCAGCCGCCCCAGGGACCCGGGGTTAGGACTGGCCACTCTGTACCGACTTGCTGGCCCTCGTGTACGTAGTATCAAGGAGAGCTACTAGTGTAGAGAGGTACTAGCTACCCTACGGGCCCCGGGGTTCTACTAGCCTCCCACACCGACTTGTTAGGCCCACTGGGGCAAACCAGGGTAATCAGGTGAGGGTGCGCGGACTGTGGAGGGGCAAGGCCCCTGTTTGGTTACTGTGGAGGGGTTGGACCCCTGTTACTGAGAGGGCTCTGCCCTGTACTGGTTCTGTGCTTTGGGCGCACCCGTTAACGGAAACGACTGACCGCGTGCCAGTGCGGGTTAGCTACCCGTGCGTTTACCGCGCATGCCGTAGTCATCGTTACGTCTGTCAGTGACCTTGGGGTGGTTGACTGAGAGTAGGATCACCACGGGGGACTTTCCCGGCCAGGAGAGCACCACGTGCTACTTCTACTGTTCGGAAAAGACTGCAATCAAGATCGTTCCCACGAGGAACATTCGAGATCAAGTGAATGATCTGAGAAATAGATAAATTGTGAAACAATAGAAAGACGTAAATAAAAGAAGAAAGAAAATTTAAAACAACTACTGTACACTTTACTGTTTCTTTAGTTTAGCCACCACTCTACTCAGCGTTTTGCTGACGTGTTGCACTCGTTACCTTTCAGGACCAGGTGTTGAGCAGCCAGGGTCAACGGCTGCAGAGGACGCTGGGCCAAGTAGGGTCCAGTAGAGTTACCACTGTTCTCTTGTACCTCTTTTTGTTCCGTTATAGTGAGTAGTTCTTGTTTCCGCTGTACTTTTCTTTACCTGCAATTCATATTATGTTATGAATGTTGTTCTACTGTTGTGGTGGTATATACTGTAGTGGTTTCTTTCCTTACTGCTGTATTTCCTTACTGTTAGTTATATTCATGCTGAATGTGGTTTATTTTACTGCTCTTTTGATTACTTCCTCGTTGGACGACTAGGTCTTGGGATTAGTCGAGTCGGTCCGGTTCTCGTGTCTCGTAGGGACTTGGGAATCGGGTCGTTACAAGATGGTATCAGAGCAAGGTTGTCCCGAGAAGTGAATCAACTGACTGGAAAATAACCAATTCACATGTCTATAACTAGAGTAGCCACCACAACATATCTCTTGACATGAGCTCTTAGACGTTTCCGTTCGATATCGTTCCGTAATGACGTGTTCTATTTTGTTTCGCGTCTCCTTGCAGGAGATGCCTGGTCGTGGGACCAGTGAGGCGGGCCGCGGGCGCGGCCGAGGACGAGGTCGGCGAGGTGGGCGTGCCGTTGCCGACACCCCAGTGGACCAGCTACTACTCCCGGGCGTCCAGGCCCAGGACCTTGCCCGGCTGATACGAGACATTGTACGTGAGGAGCTCCACCCACCGCCCCGAGCACCTCACCCTGGGGTTGCGGAGGGGGAGTCCTCTGTGGGACTACTCGACGGACGCGGCGCTGGACACGGGGGAGGGGATGGGCCGCCGCAGCCCCCACCTTCCTCCGATACTTCTGTGCACGAGGCACCGTTGCCTGGGGGTGAACCAGCATCCCCACTACAGCACCACTCCGAGCTCTTCGGGCAGTTCCGGAAGCTGAAGCCCCCCTCCTTCAAGGGGGATGAGGACCCGACCGAGGCAGAGGACTGGCTTGAGCAGCTGGAGAAGATCTTCGACACCCTTCGCCCCCCGGTGGAGTGCCGCGTGGCCTTTGCCACGTACCAGCTGGAGAGTGCGGCACACAGGTGGTGGAGGGCGGTCCGGGGACAGGAGAGGGACGAGCCGACGTGAGACCAGTTCGTCACCCTCTTCTGCGAGCAGTACTTTCCCCAGACGTGGCAGGACCAGAGGAGGCGGGAGTTCCACACTCTCCGCCAAGGGATGATAACCGTGAGCGTGTACCGCACGCGTTTCCTGGAGCTGTCCTGCTCTGCAGCGGTAGCTACTGAGGAGGAGCGCCTTTGGAGGTTCACCGAGGGGCTCCGGCCTGCGATTCGGGGTATGTCAAACCCCTGAAGCTACCTACGTTTTCGAGGGTGGTGGAGGCAGCTATGACTTACGAGGAGACCAACCCGTCCGCGCGAGACACTGACGGCGGGCGGAAGAGGCCCTTTTAGCCAGACTTTTCACAGGGCCGGCGAGAGAGGAGACACGTGGCGTCCGCAGGAGAGCCGTCACATTTTACAGGGCCATCAGTGGCCTTTGGGGGCCCTCGACAGGGGCCAGTCGCCAGCATCGGACCCCCGCCCAGCCGACAGCAGGGACCCACTGAGGGCGGGAGTCGGGTTCCCTTCTGTTACCAGTGTGGCCAGCCGGGCCACATCAGGAGGGACTGCCCGTCTAGGGCAGGAGGTCAGCAGATACTTCCCGCGCAGAGCACTGGAGGACGCACAGGAGGCCGCGGTTCCCAGGCGCGAGGAGGAGGACAGCAGTCGCGAGGAGGGTACCGGCCAGCACCTACCCGTCCGACGCAGAGTGTGGCTGATTCGTCCGCACCTAGAGCTGAGGGGCGTATCAACGCCCTAACACACAGGGACGCCAGAGCTTCGGGATCAGTGGTAGCAGGTATGGTTTCAGTTTTCGGCAGACTCGTTTACACGCTTTTCGATTCCGGCGCTACGCACTCGTTTGTCGCAGCCAGTTTCGCAGTTAGTTTGGACCAGGATTATACGGCATTAGAAAATCCGTTCGTAATCAGAGGTCCGAGTGGTCAGCTGTTTGTAGCTGAGGAGGTATACACGGATTGCGAGGTCAGCGTCGGGGGACATAGCCTGCCAGCTGACCTGATTCTGATACAGATGGAGGACTTTGGAGTGATTCTGGGGATGGATTGGCTGTCCGCTTACCACACCTTGGTGGACTGTTTTGAGAGGAAGATTGTCTTCTCCATGCCGGAGTTGCCTTCTTTCGAGTTTCACGGGCAACCAGTGGACGGAGGTTTCAGGTGCATTTCGGCACTTCGGGCGGCGAGACTTTTGAGCCAGGGTTGTGAGGGCTTCCTAGCTTGTGTGGTGGCAGAGCCCAGCCCTGTGGCAGACTTCCAGAGTATCCCGGTGGTCAGAGAGTACCCTGACGTGTTTCCAGACGAGTTACCAGGACTACCATCCGAGCGTGAGATCGAGTTTGAGATCTCACTAGTACCAGGGACCAGCCCCATCTCCACCGCGCCATACAGGATGGCACCGCTTGAGCTGCGAGAGCTCAAGCCCCAGTTGCAGGACCTTTTGGAGAAAGGTTTCGTGAGGCCCAGTGCGTCTCCCTGGGGAGCCCTGGTACTGTTTGTGAATAAGAAGGATGGTACCCTACGCCTTTGTGTGGACTACCGACAGCTGAATAGGGTCACCATCAAGAACAGATATCCGCTGCCGAGGATCGACGACTTGTTTGACCAGTTGCGGGGTGCCACGGTGTTTCCCAAGATCGACTTGAAGTCTGGATACCACCAGTTGAGGATCAGGGAGACCGACGTCTCCAAGACAGCTTTCCGCACCCGGTACGGACACTATGAGTTTTTGGTCATGCCGTTTGGGCTGACCAATGCCCCCGCTGCTTTCATGGATCTGATGAACCGGGTGTTTAGACCGTACTTGGACCAGTTTGTGGTGATTTTCATAGACGATGTACTCGTCTATTCTAGAGATCGGACGCAGCACGGACAGCATTTGCGGATGGTTCTGGACACTCTGAGACGACGCAGGCTGTACGCCAAGTACAACAAGTGCGAGTTCTGGTTGAGGGAGGTGACCTTCTTAGGTCATGTGATCTCTAGAGACGGCTTGGCGGTGGACCTAGCCAAGGTTGAGGCAGTACTCAGGTGGGAGAGACCGCGTTCAGTCACTGAGATTCGCAGTTTCCTGGGACTGGTAGGCTACTACAGACGATTCATCAGAGGATTTTCACAGATTGCGCGTCCTATGACACAGTTGACCCGAAAGGACGTGCCCTTCGCTTGGACAGACGCCTGTGAGATGTGTTTTCTGGAGCTGAAGGAGAGGTTGACCTCGGCTCCCGTGCTCACCATCCCTGACAGTAGTGGCGGGTTCGTTGTGTACACGGACACCTCCTTACAGGGGTTAGGAGGTGTGCTCATGCAGAGGGGTCACGTTGTCGCTTACGCTTCGCGACAACTGAAGCCCCATGAGCATACCTACCCTACCCACGACCTAGAGTTGGCAGCTGTTGTCTTCGCGCTGAAGACTTGGAGGCACTACTTGTACGGTGAGACCTTCGAAATTTTCATAGATCACAAGAGCCTCAGATACCTTTTTGATCAGAAGAAGCTCAACATGAGACAGAGACATTGGTTGGAGCTCCTGAAGGACTACGACTACAGCATCTCCTACCACCCGGGAAAGGCCAATGTGGTGGCTGACGCCTTGAGCCGTAAGGCTCCCACACACTTGGCCAGTCTACAGTTACAGAGTTGGAGCCTTTTGGAGGAGGTGAGCAGTTGGCGACATCTAGAGTTACGAGGGTACTGTGGGGCAGTGACGGTGACACGGCAAACTAGGCCAGAGCTGATAGACCGCATCATCACAGGACAGATGGCCAATCCGTACTTGCAGTCCTTGCGCGACAGAGTACTGTCGGGAGACTTGGGGGACTTCTCTTTCACAGACCAGGTGCTGCGCTTGAGGGGACGGTTGTGCGTTCTCAGAGATGAGGAGCTGTTGAGAGAGCTCCTGACTGAGGCACATGGTTCCAGATTCACCATACATCCCGGAAACACGAAGATGTACCACGACTTGAGACGCGAGTTTTGGTGGAGGGGGATGAAGCGGGATGTGGGTGAATTCGTGCAGCAATGCTTAGTATGCCAGCAAATGAAAGCCGAGCATCAGAGGCCTGCAGGGCCGCTACAGCCGCTTCCAGTGCCAGAGTGGAAGTGGGAGAGCATCACCATGGACTTGGTGGTGGGCTTACCTGTTACCCAGCGGGAACACGACGCAGTCTGGGTGATAGTGGATAGACTGACGAAGACGGCGCGATTCTTGCCGATCTGAGTCACTTTGGGACCAGCACAGTTGGCAGAGAGGTATATCCGTGATGTGGTACGACTACACGGAGTTCCACGGGAGATCGTATCCGACCGGGATACCTGCTTTACGTCTCAGTTTGGGCTGAGTTTCAGCAGGCCTTGGGGACGCGGTTGAAGTTTAGTACAGCTTACCACCCCTAGACGGACGGACAGTCTGAGCGCACGATACAGACACTTGAGGACCTTTTGCGTGCTTGTGTACTGGACTGGAGGGCTCTTGGGAGGAGCACCTCCCCCTAGCGGAGTTTGCATACAACAACAGTTATCACTCGAGCATCGGCATGGCTCCCTACGAGGCTCTGTACGGACGGAAGTGTACGACACCCTTGAGTTGGGTTGAGGTCGGGACCAAGTGGGAGGTTGGCCCCAGGTTGATCCGGCAGAGTCAGGAGGTAGTCGAGCAGATCCACAGGCGACTCCGCACTGTCAGGAGCAGACAGAAGAGCTATGCGAATCGGAGACGCAGAGAGGTGCAGTTTGAGGTTGGGGACCACGTCTTTCTTCGTGTTTCGCCCATGAAGGGCCTGCAGCGGTTTGGGGTGAGAGGGAAGCTCGCGCCGAGGTTTATGGGGCCCTTTGAGGTCCTGGAGCGGGTTGGACCCGTTGCTTACAGGCTTGCCCTCCCCCCGTAGCTTTCTGGTGTGCACGGCTTGTTCCACGTGTCCAACCTCAGGAAGTACGTAGCCGATCCCAGTCACGTACTGAGTCACGAGAGTGTCGAGGTGAGCGACGACCTGACCTACCCCGAGCGGCCAGTGCAGATTCTAGACCGTGCCGTCCGCAGTTTGAGACGAAAGCAAGTACCCCTGGTAAAGGTTTTGTGGAGGAGCCAGCGGTAAGAGGAGGCTACCTGGGAGCCTGAGGCAGCAATGCGGGAGCGGTACCCGGAACTCTTCGCGGGTACGTCTTTTCGGACCGACTTCGGTCCTCTTTGAGTTTGTTATGGTTTTTATGACGTTTTCCCGCACCCTAGTTAGCGCAAGTTTCGGGGATAAAACTTCCTTTGAGTTTGTTATATTGTTACGAACGGGCGCTCCAGATGTCTTTTAAGACGTCTGGGAGGTGGCCCAGACATCGTGCCAGACGTCTGAAATCACTTACAAACGTCGGACCAGACGTCTGGGATCATTTCCAGACGTCTGGAATCGGTTATTTTGGCATGCTGCTGTTCGTCTGCGCGCCTGAGCGCGCAGACCTGCATTTTCTCTCTCTCTCCCTCTTTTTCCCTCTCTCCTGTGGCCGCAGACGCCTCTGTCGCGTTCTCTCTCTCCTCCTCGCGCGGCCTTAAAAGGGCCACGCCTCTCCCTCACTCCCGTCACCTCTGCCTCCTTCCTCTTCTCCTTCAGCCAGTGCGCGAGAGCGTGCGCGAGAGCGAGCGCGAGGGTGCAGCAGCGGCGGCGACAGCCGCAGCGGGTGCGGGAGGAGGTACTGCGCGGGGGAGGAAGCGCTCGGCCGTGAGGGCGAGCTCGCCGGGGCTGCTAGGGCCAGCCAGCGGGGGCGCAGCGGGCGCGGAGCAACGCGGGAGGACTGCTGCAGCTCGAGCAGCAAGCGGAGCACTCGCAGCGCGGTCGTGCGTCGCGAGCGGAGGGCGAGTGGCGCCCTAGTTCTGGAAAATTTTCCAGAATCAGATGTCTGTGCTTCTAGCTAGACGACTGGAACGACGTCTGGAAGACTGTCCAGACGTCTGAAAAGTGAGTTTTTCCGTCTTCTTCCTTCCCTTCGATTGACCGTACTAAGAGAGAGAGGAAATGGGTATGCGTAGGGTCGGAGATTCGCATCCAACGCGAATCAGACGTCTGGCTGCAGTGCCAGACTGCGGGAACGACTTCCAGACGTCCTGGGTGACCATCGGACGTCTGGTAACTAGGCCAGACGCCCCCGCAGGCTTCTGGACGTCTGAGAGCCCACACAGAGCGAGGTAATTCCCTGATCCACTTTTTAAGACGTCTGGAAGAAGTTCCAGACGTCTGATTTTGCACTGTTTCGTCGTTTTCGACCCGTTTCGGGTCCGTTCGGGCTCCGTTTTCCACGTTTCGAGTTGCGTTCTTTTCGGAATTACATCATCTACCTGTCTACAGTAGCTGTATACTATTTTGAGAAGTTTCTTGTGTTTGATCCTTGTGATAGGACCCTGTTCCGTTGCAGTTTCGGGGGTTGCGAAGGCAAGCAGGATTCCCGACCACGCCCCAGTTCGCCTGTTGTAACCGATAGAGTGGCTTTAAGTATAATCTGTTAAATTATGAAACCATAAATAGAACCTAGGACATTGCATGAATCCTAGGAATGAGAAATAGATTGAATGGTAGATTCCTAGGGTGTTGCATGAATCCTAGGGCTGGAAAACTAGATTGTATGATAGATCCTAGGATATGGCATGAATCCTAGGACGGGAAAACTAGTGGAATGTATGAATACTGCGGTCTTGGAAAATGTGGAAAGGAAATAATAGCTGCCTGTGAATTGAATTAACAGCTCACTGTTATGAATAAATGAACATGATTAAGAGTATGGGATGTATGAACGTGAAACTGGAATGTCCTGAGTTAAAGAGTTGGAACCCTATGGGGAATTAGGAGTAGAACTCCTGGAAAGTGAATGGAATAGAATTGGGGAAGTGAGCTGGCCCTTGAGTACGGAGTACCAAGGAGAGCGACTATCCCCCCTGTTTAGTGCAGAGCAGAGCCAGCCGCCCCAGGGACCCGGGGTTAGGACTGGCCACTCTGTACCGACTTGCTGGCCCTCGTGTACGTAGTACCGAGGAGAGCTACTAGTGTAGGGAGGTACTAGCTACCCCACGGGCCCCGGGGTTCTACTAGCCTCCCACACCGACTTGTTAGGCCCACTGGGGCAAACCAAGGTAGTCAGGCGAGGGTGCGCGGACTGTGGAGGGGCAAGGCCCCTGTTTGGTTACTGTGGAGGGGTTGGACCCCTGTTACTGAGAGGGCTCTGCCCTGTACTGGTTCTGTGCTTTGGGCGCACCCGTTAACGGAAACGACTGACCGCGTGCCAGTGCGGGTTAGCTACCCGTGCGTTTACCGCGCGTGCCGTAGTCACTGTTACGTCTGTCAGTGACCTTGGGGTGGTTGACTGAGAGTAGGATCACCACGGGGGACTTTCCCGACCAGGAGAGCACCACGTGCTACTTCTACTGTTCGGAAAAGACTGCAATCACGATCGTTCCCACGAGGAACATTCGAGATCAAGTGAAGGATCTGAGAAATAGATAAATTGTGAAACAATAGAAAGACGTAAATAAAGGAAGAAAGAAAATTTAAAACAGCTACTGTACACTTTACTGTTTCTTTAGTTTAGCTGCCACTCTACTCAGCGTTTTGCTGATGTGTTACACTCGTTACCTTTCAGGACCAGGTGTTGAGTAGCCAGGGTCAGCGGCTGCAGAGGACGCTGGGCCGAGTAGGGTCCAGTAGAGTTACCACTGTTCTCTTGTACCTCTTTTTGTTCCGTTATAGTGAGTAGTTCTTGTTTCCGCTGTATTTTTTTTTTACCTGCAGTTCATATTATGTTATGAATGTTGTTCTACTGTTGTGTTGGTATATAATGTAGTGGTTTCTTTCCTTACTGCTGTATTTCCTTACTGTTAGTTATATTCATGCTGAATGTGGTTTATTTTACTGTTCTTTTGGTTACTTCCTCGTTGGACGACTAGGTCTTGGGATTAGTCGAGTCGGTCCGGTTCTCGTGTCTCGTAGGGACTTGGGAATCGGGTCGTTACATTGACCCCTTGTATCGTATATTTTTAAGCCTAGTTTATTTGGTTCGTAGGTCTTATTTAAAAATTTTTAAAAAATGACCCTAATAAAATTTATGGGCTTTAACAGCCTTTTTTGGACCCAACTCGAAAACTCGACTTGAAAATCAAAATTGGGCCTGGCCCGACTTGGCCCTGGGCGCATAAACATGGGCCTTGAGCTAAGCTCGGGTCTTGATTTTGTAAATATTTTAGGCCTTGGGCCCAACCCACGGCTCGAAAAGAAACATGGGCTTTCTCAGGCTTGGGTCAGGCCAGGCTCGGCCCAATACTCCACCCTAAGCATATGTATTTTATATGTATATGTATATGTTAGTTAGTGTGTTGAGTGTGTTTGTTAAGTTTTTGTATATTTGTGTATATATGTGATACGTATATGTATATATGTATAACAACATACTATATAAATAGTAAATACTAATACATTAGCTTATTGAATGTGTATATATATATTATATAAGCTATGTATATAATGTTATAAATAAGTGTTTAGAGTATTAGTTTTACCTTATTTGTGTAAATTTGTTTTTAAGGTTCTTTTATATACATATGTAAGTAGTGCTATATATATTAGTAGTATATATATTGTATATTGTTACATTCAAATGTTAGCAATTAATTTAGATTAGTTTAGAGTAGTTTTTGATACCTTTGTACTTGTATATATTTTTAAAGCAT
Organism: Thalassia testudinum; assembly: GCA_037157565.1. Lineage (NCBI taxonomy): Eukaryota > Viridiplantae > Streptophyta > Magnoliopsida > Alismatales > Hydrocharitaceae > Thalassia > Thalassia testudinum. The sequence goes on from JAZHRO010000067.1 coordinate 37,904,071, forward strand.
TGTCATTGACATTAATTCATTCATTTTTGTACATAATTGACTTAGATTAATTCATTCTTTAATTCTTTCATTCATAATTCATTCTGATGTAAATAAACTTAACATTTTTTTAATAAAAAGATGATTTTTGGATAATAGAGAGTAATGTATATCAATAACTGCTTCTCAGTGAACGACCTAAGATAAAATCAATAAAAGTTATATGTAAGTAAATGACATCCATCTGGATTGCAATATTATACTACAATGCGATTAATTACCCCTAATTAACTAGCAATTCAGATGCTACATCATAAAAGCAATAGGACAATCAATGGTACAAATATGGTGCTTTGGGTAACACTTAGTGCTTGGTTAGTGAGCTCCATGTTAGTCTAGTACCACCTATAACTAGTAGTAAAACTTAAAACTAGATGGTTGATTAATTATAAGGGGATTCTTAGTAGAGAGGTAAAGGTCAATGGTTGTCCAAATTAGAGATTAAGTAGATTCTATTTAAATAAGAGAGATTTAAATAGAGAACTAAAGTATGTTAATTTATCGTTTGGTAGGAAATGTTCTTCATTTTAGATAACAAAATCATTTCATTATTATTAATTCAAAGAAATATGACCTCTTCAAGATTTATGGTTTACGCTAGAAAGGTGTGAAGTTTGATGGAGTTAATAGTGGAAAATTTGCTTTATACCTACTATTTTGTCTAATTTTTATTTTCTAGATTGATTTTATTAGTAGCCATGATCAGGGCCTATAATATTGATTGTACATAGGACTATGATGGTGAAAAGGCAGGATGTATTTCGATAAAATGAGCTGTATTTTAGAAAGATTAATGAGGATGATGATAGACCAAATTGGCATTTTGCTCACAACGTTGAGTTAGAGGTTGAGGTAGATGGGGGGGGGGGGGGAACAAGCTAATAAAAAGAATTAACAACAAAAGATCATGTTGGTTCCTATTCCTTTTCACTGGTTATTTGTTCTTTATTGAACAATTGCTTATAACTTACTTTTATTCATATTTTACCAAAGTGCCTCATAGAAATTAAGAACAAGGACAACATTATATTCTTGACATCAACTTTTTTTTTTTTTTTGTTGAGTTTCCAATTATGCTTCTTATGCATTTATTTTGTTTGCAGTTGATAATACAATCTCAATCATAATGAAAAGGGATGATTAGATCGTAGATTATTTATTGTAAACTTGGTAGAGGATTGTGACAATATTCTTGAATATTGTAGATTCATTTTCTTCTTTCAAAATGAAGAAGTTGATTTACTGGGAAACATTATAAAATGGTTTTTCTTAAATGGGCCTTAGGGCTTTTGATGACAAGCTCAAACAAATACAATTTCAATACTATATTTATCGAGGAATTATGTAAAGTAAGGATGACAGACTTTTTTCAAAAAATTGAATGAGAATATAAAATATTCCATCCCGTAATTACAAGCTACCAAGTTGGCACTAATCCTACCTAGTACTATATCTACGATCGAAAGAGCATTTTCCATCCTGACTCCTTAAGAAAAAGTGAGATCAATTGTTGAATAATATTTTTGTCACGTACACGAAAAAGAATAAAGTTCAATAATATCAACAACAAAACAATAATAGGATGGTTCCAAAATAAGATATGTTTTCAAGGAAAATTGTAACAAGGCAATTCCATTAATTTAATAGTTTTGAAAGCTAGTTATCATTTAAATAATGTGATGATCCATGTACTTCTAATTCTACTCTGTGCCACCCTCAATGTGTTTCTTTTTTTTGCTCCATTCTTCGTCATAACACAGCAGATGAGACCTTTTCTTCCCTAAACTACTCTCAACTACCAGAAAATTTGAAATAAATTCACTTGTAATCATTATTTATTATATAGTTGCAATATTTTCAGAATGCCCCTCGAAAGCTACTCTATTTATACACATCGTCTCTATCTATCTTTCTTTGCTAAAAATATCAGGAACTTACCTTATCGGACAAAAACCAAATGCCATTTTTATATGATATCCTTTTATTTCTCTTTTTCTTACATTTCTACCGTCCTCTACCTGCCCCCACCTCTTGTTTTCCATCCTCCCCCATCTTCTCCGGCCAACTTTCCCCTCTCCTGCTCCATCAACTCCGGTATCTTTATTAATGGTATCACCTTCAAGGGACTTTTATATAAACATTGGCGCATTTATGTAAATATCAGACACATTTACATAAATTCTTAAGTATTATTATTTTTTGAAAAACATTTTTTTAGATATATATATATATATATCCTAATAAACTTTCTACAAAAATGTATATACTTCCAAGTATTTAATATTTACCTATATGCCTCTATAAATATCCATTAGCTTATTTTAATGCTCTTATGAGCTATTAGGATTAAATAATGAATAAATTTTTTTATTCAGAACCTTTTTCTTCTTTTTTTTTGCAACCTTCCCCCTTTCCTTCCTCTACTCCTCCATCGCCCCCTTGCCCTCCAACCATCACCTCCTCCTCCACCACCAATGTTGCTACCACTACGAGCTCCTCCTATTTTCTCCTAGCTCCTCCACCTCCTCTTGCTTCTTCTCACTCTTCTATTCTCATCGACACCAATAGCTACAATTGTAGTGTTGCCATTTTCTTTACAATCACTATAGCAACAACAGCTTAAACCCTCCTAACTCCTCTACCTCCTATTCCTCCCCTTCCATCCTACTTTGTCCTCTACCACCTCTACGGCCTCCCATTCCTTCTCCTTCACCCTTCATGGCCTCCTCCTTTGCCTCTGTGATGACTCGATTTCCGAGTCCCTACGAGACACGAGAACCGGACCGACTCAACTGATCCCAAGACCTAATCGTCCAACGAGGAAGTAACCAAAAGAGCAGTAAAATAAACCACATTCAGCATGAATATAATTAACAGTAAGAAAGTACAGCAGTAAGGAAAGAAACTACCACAGTATGTACCACCACAACAGTAGAACAACATTCATAATATAATTTGAACTGCAGGTAAAGAAAGTACAGCGGAAACAAGAACTACTCACTACAGCATAACAAAAAGAGGTACAAGAGACAGTGGTAACTCTACTGGACCCTACTCGGCCCAGCGTCCTCTGCAGCCGCTGACCCTGGCTGCTTAACACCTGGTCCTGAAAAAGGTAACGAGTGTAACACGTCAGCAAAACGCTGAGTAGAGTGGCAACTAAAACTAAAAGCAACAGTAGAGTGTACAGTAGCTGTTATGTTCGATTACTTTCTTTATTCACATCTTTCAAATGTCTCACTATTTCATTTATTCCTCAGATCTTTTTCTTGATCTCGAATGTTCCTCGTGGGAACGATCTTGATTGCAGTCTTTTCCAAAAAGTAGAAGTAGCACGTGGTGCTGTCCTGGCCGGGAGAGTCCCCCGTGGTGATCCTACCCTCAGTCAACCACCCCAAGGTCACTGACAGACGTAACGGTGAGTACGGCACGCATGATAAACGCACAGGTAGCTAACCCGTACTGGCACGCGGTCAGTCGTTTCCGTTAACGGGTGCGCCCAAAGCACAGCACGGAACCAGTCCACGGCAGAGCCCTCTCAGTAACAGGGGTCCAACCCCTCCACAGTAACCAAACCGGGGCCTTGCCCCTCCACAGTCCGCGCACCCTCTCCTGACTACCCTGGTTTGCCCCAGCGGGCCTAACAAGTCGGTGTGGGAGGCTAGCAGAACCCCGGGGCCCGTGGGGTAGCTAGTACCTCCCTACACTAGTAGCACTCCTCGGTACTACGTACGCGAGGGCCAGCAAGTCGGTACTGAGTGGCTAGTCCTAACCCCGGGTCCTTGGGGCGGCTGGCTCCGCTCTGCACTAAACAAGGGGACAGTCGCTCTCCTTGGTACTCCGTACTCAAGGGCCAGCTCACTTCCCCAATACTATTCCATTCACTTTCCAGGAGTTCTACTCCTACTTCCCCGTAGGGTTCCATCCTTTTTACTCAAACATCCAGGTTTCACTTTCCAGTTTCACATTCTTACAATCCATGTTCTCAACCACGTTATTTATTCACAACAGGCAGCTGTTAATTCAAATTACAGGCAGCTTTATATCTCTTTCCATTTTCCAAGACTGCAGTATTATACATTCCACTAGTTTTCCCATCCTAGGATTCATGCCATATCCTAGGATCTATCATACAATCTAGTTTTCCATCCCTAGGATTCATGCAACACCTAGGAGCTATCATTCCATCTATTTCTCATTCTTAGGATTCATGCAATATCCTAGGTTAGGATTCATGCAATGTCCTAGGTTCTATTTATGGTTCCATAATTTAATAGATTTTATTAATAACTTAAAGCTACTCTACCAGGTACAACGGGAGAAATGGGGGTGTGGTCGGGAATCTCGCGTGCCTCCGCGACCCCCGAGACTGCAACAGAACGGGGTCCTATCACAAGGATCAAACACAAGGAGTGTCTCAAAATAATGTATAGCTACTGTAGACGGGTAGAGGAATTAATTCTGAAAAGAACGTAACTCGAATCGTGGAAAACAGAACCCGAACGGGCCCTAAACGGGTCAAAAACGACGACACTGTGCAAAATCAGACGTCTGGAACTTCTTCCAGACGTCTTAAAAAGTGGATCAGAGAATTACCTTGTTCAGCGTGGTTTCCTAGACATCCAGAAGTCTGCGGGGACGTCTGGCCTAGCTCATAGACGTCCGATGGTGACCCCGGACGTCTTGAGGTCGCTTCCGCCGTCTAGTACTACTGCCAGACGTCTGATTCGCGATGGATGGCGAATCACCGAGCCTGCGCACACCCATCTCCCTCACTCAGTACGGTTAGTCGACAGGAAGGAAGAAGGAGACGAAAAACTCACTTTTCAGACGTCTGGATGGTCTTCCAGACGTTGCCCTCGCCGTCTGGCTATCAACCCAGACGTCTGATTCTGGAAATTTTTCCAGAATCAGGGCGCCACTCGGCCTCCGCTCGCGATGCCGCCCGCGTCGCACCTCTCGCGCCTGCTGTTCAGACCGCAGCAGTCCCCCCTCCGTGTCGCTCCGCTCCCCCTGCGCCCTCCGCCGGCCGGCCCTAGCAGCCCCGGCGAGCTTGCCCTCACGGCAGAGCTCCGCTCTCGCATGCAGCACCTCCTCCGCACTCACTGAGGCCGCCGCTGCCGCCCTCGCGCGCGCGCTCACGCTCACTGGCTGAAGGAGAAGAGGGAGGAGACGGTGGTGACGGAAGTGAGGGGAGGCGCGGCCTTTTAAGGCCGTGCGAGGAGGAGAGAGGACGTGGTAGGGCGTTTGCAGCCGCAGGGAATAAACGAATATGCAGGTCTGTGCGCTCAGGAGCGCAGACGACCCGTGCGTGTGGAAGATAACGGATTTCCAGACGTCTGGAAACGATCCCAGACGTCTGGTCCAACGTCTGGGCCACCTCCCAGACGCCTTAAAAGACATCTGGGGCATGCGTTCGTTACAGCCTCTTACCTCTTTTCATCCACCCTCTACTCCTCTTCTCATCGGGTCGCCAACTCCTCCTCCAATCCCTTCCATTATTGACGCTCAAGGTCATCATCATGGTAGGGTAGAAGGTCTCTCCCTAACGAAAGTGGAGAAGAAAGTGAGGTGACCAAGGAAGAGAGTTTTGGAGAAGAAGGAAAAATTATTAAAGGTTTTTCTTATAAAAATTCTTTATTTATTAATTTTTTATTTCATAATAAATATAATTTCAAAGGTGTGTATATATATATATATTAATATTAAATATATAAAAATATATACACCTAATCGAAAATTTACCAAAAGATGATATGTATAAAACAAACCGCTGCGGGACACACCACCACCCCCCCCCCCCCCCCCCACCCCCCCACCTCCCGCCTCGCACCGTTTTTTTTAACTCCCTAATTTCCTCACTCCTGCTAGTCATCCAAACCGTAGCCCTCCCTCCCTCCCACACTCCCATCTCCCCTCCTCGATCCCTCCGCCGCCTTCCACCATCTACCCCACCAACGATGGCATCCTTCTCCGCCCTCCACCTCCTATCCCCACACTCGACCACCACCACCACTCGCCACCGCCCCCTCTACCTCTTCCCCACTCCCCACACCCACGTCACCACCCCCCATCGCCCCTTCAGCACCACGACCTCCATCTCCGCCGTGGCCGCCTCGGACCTCCTGAGCGACGACGGGAAGAAGATCGGAGGATCCACCAACTCCTCCCCTCCATCGATCATCACCCGCGAGGAAGCCCTCGTTCTGTACGAGGATATGGTCCTGGGGCGCTCCTTCGAGGACATGTGCGCCCAGATGTACTACCGGGGGAAGATGTTCGGCTTCGTCCACCTCTACAACGGGCAGGAGGCCGTCTCCACTGGCTTCATCAAGCTCCTCCGCCCCGACGACCACGTCGTCTCCACCTACCGCGACCACGTCCACGCCCTCAGCAAAGGGGTCCCCGCCCGCTCCGTCATGGCCGAGCTCTTCGGCAAGGCCACCGGCTGCTGCCGCGGCCAGGGCGGCTCCATGCACATGTTCTCCAAAGAACACAACCTCCTCGGCGGCTTCGCCTTCATCGGGGAAGGCATCCCCGTCGCCACCGGCGCCGCCTTCGCCACCAAGTACAGGAAGGAAGCCCTAAGGGACGCCTCCTGCGATGGCGTCACGGTCGCGTTCTTCGGGGATGGGACGTGTAACAATGGGCAGTTCTTCGAGTGCCTCAACATGGCCGCGCTGTGGAAGCTGCCGATCGTGTTCGTCGTGGAGAATAACCTGTGGGCGATCGGGATGTCGCACCTGCGCGCGACGTCGGACCCTGAGATCTGGAAGAAGGGGCCGGCGTTCGGGATCCCCGCGGCGTATGTAGACGGGATGGACGTGCTGAAGGTGAGGGAGGTCGCGGAGGAGGCCATCGCGAGGGCGAGGGCAGGGGAGGGCCCCACGCTTGTCGAGTGCGAGACGTACCGATTCCGCGGGCACTCCCTTGCCGACCCCGACGAGCTACGCAACCCCGGTGAGCTTCCTGATCTGTGGCTCTTGCTTTTGCTTGTGGACATTTAGAGATAATTGGGCTTTACTGGTTGGCGACCTCAAGTTGCTTGCTTGTCCTGGTTGCTCTAATTTTCTTTTTTTTTAGGGGAAAGGGTGATTATCCGTTTGATGATCACCTAGAAATTGCATTCATAAAAAAGGCACTAGCTTGTATTACAAGTTACACCTTCAAAGATAAATAAACGACGATACAGTCTCCACAAAATTCTTAACATACGGATGCTACCTCCTAAAAATTACTGCATTCCTTCCCAACCAAATGTCCTACAAAACCGTGAAGGGCTGCACCCTCTCCTTCCTTTTCTGGAATGAGTTGTGTCCCCCATCCTTGCTCCCACATATGAGAGATCTCCAAAAATTATTAAACGAATCATGCAACCACCACTCAACTCCAAGATGACTCCAAACCTATGTTGCCATAGGGCACATGAAAAACAAATGTTCCACATCCTCCTTTGCTCCAAGACAAAGTAGACATGTTGTATCAGCCCCTGAGCCCACCTGGCCCTGCACACCTTTGTCATGATCTTGCCTCTCCTAAGCAATCAGACAAAAATCTTCACCAAGGTTCGAAATGTCAATTTCGACGTTGTGCTGATGAAATTGTAGGTGTGCATTTCGTGGACATGCCGTGGAAATGCTCGTTTTTCGATGGCCGATTTCGACAATCCGAAAAAATGACATTTCAGAGGCATGCCGAGGGCACGTCGAGGGCATGTCGATACATGCTGACAAAAATAATAGAAATGATTAAAATTTGGGACACAAGTGAATCAACATATTAGGAACATATTTACATTTGTATGTAACAAAAAACCATCATTTATGAACATATTTAAAGCTGTATAACAAAAAAAAAGGCCAAAAAATCGTGTGTGTGTGGCCTTCCCTCCCGCCCCATTTAGGTTTCCCTCCCGCCTAGCTCCCTCCAGTGGAGATTTCAAATTTCCCTCCCGCCCCTATCCATTCAACTTTCCCTCCCACCCAACGCAACCCATCTTCCTCGACATACCACCGGTTTCGTCGGCATGCATCAGCAACTGTTGGCATGCCGACGAAATCCTCGGCATGCCGACGGTTTACCTGTAAACCGATATCATATTTGTGTCGGCATGACCCTTCTCTGAAAACAACCTTGCTGATGGCATGCCGACGACATGTCGTTGGCATTTAAATCACCAATCTTCACCTTCAAGGGACATGTAGCATCTCAGATTTGTTTGCAGTCTCTGATAAAGTCAATATGCTCCAACACCATAGGGGTTCTCAACCTTTTGTAAGTACTACGAATTGAGAAATCACCTTCCTCCGAACCAAAACGATCCACCCCCTCAGGCTGAAAGCCCTCCAGATCCTCCAAAAGTTCCTGCACCTCTACATTCCTCTGATCATAAAGATTCCCCGAAAAGGTGGGGCACCAGCAACCATCCCACACTTCAGCCACCGTGACTCTTCTGTCAACTACCATTGCCACGAGCCTGGGAAAGCGGTGACACAGTCTCCCTTGTCTTGTCAAATCATCAATCCAAAATCTGAAGCCATTTCCTGAGCTAAGGACCAGAGTGAAGAGATCCTGGACCTTGGGTGCCACCAGCGAGAGTCCCCTAAGAAAGTGTGAGGCGCTCCGCGGAGGGGATGTCATCAGATCCCAGACAAGAGAACCTCCGTAGTAAGATCTCAAGATCCTCCCTACCAAACACCCCTCACTCCCGAGCAGCCTCACAATCCACTTAGTCAAGAAACTATTATTTATCCTTCCCACCTCTCTAACTCCCAACCCCCCTCCTTGACAGACTTGCAACCCTCCTTCCATGCCACCAGCTTCGCTCCACCTCCATTTGCCCCATAGTTGGCCCAAAAGAAATTCCTCATGATACTCAATCTTCTTCTCAACCTGTTGTGGCATTTTCATCACGGACGCAAAATACGAAGGCATAGCTACCATCACCGCTTTAAGGAGCATCAATCTTCCCCATCTAAAGAGTAGCTTGGATGCCCAACTTGCCAATCTACTTGCAATCCTCTCCACCAACAGGAACCAATCCTGCATGGAAATCCTCCTATCTATCAATGACAGACCTAGGTAGGAGATAGGTAGGGCTCCTCTCTTTGCCCCTAGCACGATGCTATAAGTGCCAGCCTCCTCCTCAGACATACCAAAATTTCGAATAGTTAATTTGCAACACCGATGCCACTCCAAATAGCTCCAGCAGTATGCAAGTCCTCCTTGCCTCAGTCTCATCCCCCTCCACAAAGAAAAGAGTGTCATCTGCATATTGGAACACCGGGATAGTGCCCCATCTTCTATCGAGAACCCCAGACCAGTCTCACATGTTTTAGCTACTGACCTCACCAACGCATCCGTGGTTAGCACTAAAAGCATAGGTGCCAAAGGACACTCCTGCCTAACACTCAGTTGTATCCAATTGCTTGCCGAGTTCCCATTGATGAGAACCAAGAAAGAACTCGTCGTGACACATTGCTTCATCCATTGTATCCAGATTGGTGGGAAACCCCTCTTAATCAAAGACGCCCACAAGAAAGACCAATGGACCGAGTCGTAGGCTTTCCTGAAGTTTACTTTCCAAAGGAAAGTCGTCCCCTTCTCCCTCCTCCGTAGTGCAAGTATCTCTATGGCTACCACAAAGTCATCTAGAATGTTCCTCCCTGGCACAAAAGTCATCTGCACATGAGAAACCACCCCACCAATCACTCTTCTCAGTTTGTTTGCTAGAACCTTCGCCACAATTAGATAAACCGCATTGGAAAGCGCTATAGGTCTAAAGTCCTCAATAGCCTCCCCCCCTACTTTCTTAGGCAACAGGAACATGAAGAATTTGTTAAGTTTGTTGAAGCCGTGGTTCCCTTCCCTGAACTTGCTAACACCTACATGACATCCTCTTGGAGCATCATCTAAAACTCCTTATAGAAATGTACCGGAAAGCCATCCGGATATGGGCATCTGTCGGCATTAAGCCCCCAAATTGCCTTTTGTACCTTACTCTCTGTGAAAGGCACTACCAACCCCTTAGCCTGCTCATCTCCAATGGACGGTACATCAGACCCTTGCCATCTGCATCTCTCGACCCGCCTCCTTCCCGTGAACTCTTTGTAGAAATTTGTAGCCGCCTGCCCACTGCCTCCCCACAAACTTTGTTCCACCCACTCGAAGCCTATCAATCCAATTCCTTTGACGCATACCTGATGCCACCTTGTGGAAAAATCTAGTATTGGAGTCCCCCTCTTTGATCCATTTTTGACTGGACTTCATTCTCCATTATACCTTAGCCTTTCAATCTTCAGCTTGGACGATCTTCACATGCTCAGCCCTGGCCGATCTCTCTTCCTCTGATAAATGACTTAGGTCTTCAATTCTGTCCAATCTCTCCACCTCCCTTAGCGCCTCATCCCTCTTCTTACCCCGCTCCTCCTTTATCTATCTCTTGTATTCCTTAAGGAATTGCTTGAGATCCCGAAGTTTCGATTCCAGCCTTATTGATGCTAATCCATCTAGCCGTAGAGACCTCCATCTCTCCTCCACCTTCCCTTTGAATCCTCCTCCATCAACCAGGCTCTGTCAAATTTGAAATATCTACCATTACAAGTACCTTCGCTGGATGCCCACATCCGTTCGATGTGATCTGCAAAAGGCCTCTCCATAGGTTGAACCCATGCCAGTGGGAACACCTTCGCTAGCTCCACCTATGAAAAGAATCTGTTTAGCTTGGACATCAAGCCTCTAGAGCTCCTCCATGTGAACGTGCAGGAAGTGGGGGGTATTTCCACTAGGCCATGTGTAGCAACAAACTCTGAGAAATTCTCTGAGCTACGATCCCACCCACTTCTCCCTCCTGGCCTATCGTCTGCTGCCAAAATGACATTAAAATCCCCCCCAATCAGCCAGGGGCAATCCTGAAACCTAACCGCCACCTAACTCAGATCCTCCCACAAAGCCTGTCTATCCCAGTCATTTGTTGGTACATACACTGCTAAGATGACCATACAAAGGCTATCACTGCACCTTCTAAGCTGAATCGACACTGCACAAGTCCCTACCACCGAATCCATTAGGGAAAATGCGTCCTTCCATCCAACCACGACTCCCCCTGAACGCTCGTCAGCATCCAGAGCTATAAAATCATTGATGCCTCTAACCTCAATCTCCCTCCATATTCTTTGATCACACTGCTGTAGCTTCGTCTCCTGAAATAGCGTGATATCAGGTCCCCATCTCTGTAAATAGGATCTCAATGCTAGCCACCTAGAGGAGTCGTTCAAGCTCTTAACGTTCCACATGGGACCTTCATCATCGGACAAGCGTAGAAACTCCCCCACTAGCACGCCCAAGGTCCACCGCCTTCGCCACTTGGTCAACCTCGAAGTGCTCAAACCCCCTGCTCCACCCCATCACTCCGCCCCTTCCCTGACCGGTTCCTTCTACTGTGTCCAACTCCCCATCTGCCTCCAACATCCCCAGAACCTCCCCCTCCTCCATCGGGATGCCCTGTTCGAGGCCACACCCCAACTCTACCGTGCTACCTTTCCGGCACAAAAAAAATCATCCCCTCCATCGCAACGCTAGCCCCTCCCTCTTTCATCATCTCCTCCCTCGAGGGGTCTTGCATAGTTGCCCTTGTTGTGCCACCCTTTGTCACAGGCTTCGGCTTGCGAGGGTCCGAAGCCATAGCTCGTGGCTCTCTGCCGCCGATAGACTCCAAAAGCCTCTACATCCTCAGGTCGTGGAACCTCCTGGCTCTAGGGTCACATCGTCCACCACTCGCCTTAGCCACGAGCATCTTCTCCACTCCTAAGACGGGAGTTTGCACTGCCTTACCCCTCTTTGAAGAGTGGGGCGCGAAAGGCCCCTCTGATAGGGGCCCTACCCGATCCCATCTCAAGGATAACTGGGTTGTAGGGTGGGTCAAAGATTAGACTTGGACCCGGATTTGATGGAGGTGCCACTCCCCCAAGCTCGGTGGGGCCACACTTCTTATCGACGTCAGCATCCAAAGGGGGTAATTCCTTTCCCATAAAAGATAGGGGACCGTATTCCCCTCCGCCTCCTTCGCTTCCCAAAGAAGCAACGTGCGTCATCTCCCCTCCAGCACCGATAACAAGTGCCGCCTCATCATTAATTGCGCAAGTCTCGGGCATGCCAACCGAGCCCATGGAAACCTCGCCCTTAATCATGTGTTGATCCTTCTCCTTCCAAACACGGCACTTGACCTTCCGGCTCTCCTCATCAGCACCCCCACCGTTGCTTTTCATTCCCATCGTGGTAGGACCCCCTTGTCTCCTCCATGAGGAGCCTCTTGCACATCAAGATCATGTGGAGCCCCAAGGAGGACTTGCTTGAAAGACCTCGTGTCTCCGTCCACATTGCTCAGCTTGATGACCCAAGCGGTTCGACCAAGCCGCAACACCAGCTTCAGAGGAACCTCTGCCTCGAGGTTGAGCTTTACCACCGCACACAACATCGACATATTGCCCTCCACCACCCCCAGCGAGGTACACCTGAGGCAAAGGGCGACACCACCACCTCCATCGTCTACCTGGTTCGAAGCCACAGTGGAATCCCCATTACTTCGAGAGAGACCTCCACCTTCATCGGTGGCTGCTACGACAATGCTCCATAGGAATGTACACGAGTTGGGTTGGGTCAGGTTGGGACTCAACCCAAACCCAACCCACAATTTTCGGGTTGGAATTTTTCCAATCCAACCCAACCCGTTACACTACCGAACCCAACCCAACTCATAAAAATCGGGTCGGGTTGAATAGGTTGTTGACTAGTCAAAAGACTCAACTTCTATTTATCTCCTATGTATTTTCTGTCTTTCATACTTAATAACAAAACATGTTAAACTTATAAATAACTTCTATATTCTAAACAAATGAATAAAATATGTAAAAAAAAACTTGGACCATGGATGGAATTTGGGACAGGGGTGGGGGAATTTCGGATTTGGGACATGAGAGAGGTGGGAGTAGGACAACATGTGGGGAATTTGGGATATTGGGCTTGGGCATGGATGGCGTTTAGTGGCTGATTGAGTTGTAATTGAGGAAGATTTAAGTTTAGCTCCCTTTTATAAATATATATGGTTGCGGGTTGGGTCGGGTTAGTTAAACCTCAAATCCAATTTAACCCATTTTTTATCAGGTTGGAAAAATCTCAACCCAACCCAACTCATTGCAACTCACAACCCTACTCAACCCAACCCATTCGGGTTGGATTGGGTTGAACCTGACCCGTGTACACACCTAATGCTCCATAATGTTTCGTTGGCCATTTCCAACATACAGCGACTCCATCGATCATGGTCGTGTCAAAGATTAACCTGTGCGTCACCTCCTGTTGTAGACCAAAGATTAAACATCTCAACGCCAAGAGTAAGGTCGCTTTCCCATGCATGGATGCAACAAACTTCCTCAACTGCATCTACTCTAGAACTCCCTTAGCCACCTCCCCCACCACAGCCCTTGCCAATTCCCTCTCAAGTTCCTGCACCTCCTGAGACCAAGGGACCTCCACCTTCATGAGAGGGGCACCCAAAGGGGGGGGAGGTAGCCCCTCGACCAGCTCTCAGATCCTTAGCTCCCTCTAACGAGCAATATGTGTAGCTTTATGATGTCCCAAACACCGCATCTCAGGCACCTAATCGTCTCTTGACAGGTCACCGCCACGTGCCCTAGTCCCAAACACTTGAAGCACCGCACCAGGTGGTCCTTCTCTCTCCTTTGCTTCCTCCTCTGGACCTCCACCCATGCATCACCCTCTACGACCCCTCCACCCTCTCTCTTACTCAGTCCCCCACCCTCCCTAGGTTACCTCATGGGAATCATCTGTTAGCTTCGCTTGGGAAATGAGTAGAACTTTAATGCTTGAATTCTAAACACGTTGATAACTTTAGTAGTGGCCATTATTTCTCATAAACTCTCCTTGCTAATGATATATACTTCATGGGAGTACGATTTAGTGAAACCAATAGACACTTATTAGCCTTTTCATGATTGCGAATAATGGTTTAAGCGAGCCTTCTCTCCATCTAAGTGGAAAAGTTTTGAGGTACACATTTTGTTTCATACATAACAATGCTATTTCGTGGTAACATTATAAATTGACTGGTTGATCCTTTTGCTATGTTGCTACTTGCTTAAGCTTCCAAAGTAGAAATTTGGTCTATGGGGACATTGATTCAAGTTCTCTAGTTTATCTTGGTAAACTTCTCTAGAAGTTCACATTCTATGAATGACCCTCTCTATTCGCAAGTGCTTTTTGCTTCAATAGGAATGCTGTAGGTTTTCATGAACAAAGTATTCTTGACTAGACCCAAGAATCTTATATAGGAGGCTAGCAGCATTAATATGTTGTATGCATTGGACTTTCTCCAAATCTTAGTAAAATGAACTTAATTTTCACATGATATTTTGCTCATGCATCGTTTTGTAGGGTTTATCGTTAGGGAAGGTCCCTTATGGCCATGAGAAAGGAGGTATCTATTTTTCATATTGGTATCTATGTTTTGATTCACTTTGTGCATTTTACTTTAGGGTCCACGAGTTCTTCATAGTGGTGTTTTCACTTGCAAGATCCGTCACTCTCAAAGCTACCCCATGTAGTTCCTCAAAATCAATATTTGCCACCTTTAATTGCAAAGCATGTCAACCTTGGAAATGTTATTGATCTTTAGTTATTTCAATGCTGTTTTGATAAATTTCTAAATGTATATTTTGGAGGTATGTTGAGGGCATGTTATAGAAACGTCAATATTTCAATGTTAGATTTTGACGATTTTGATATCTCGAACATAGTTTATTTTAGAGGCATGTCAACAAAAGTGATATAAATAGTCCAAACGATTAGAATTTCAAGAAAATTACAAACTTAAATAAGTTTATGTAAGAATAAGATGTTATATCCGAATATTAATTTACAACATATAGTCTACCATATCATATTCAAGTTCAAGAATCATAATTATTTGAATTGAATTAAGAAAAAAATAAATAGATGATTTTTATTCCAACCTTTAAATAAATCAATCACCATTAGATATTAATTGATTCTTAATGAATTATTAATGTACATAAGATTAGTTGTGCATTTCATTTCTTTTTTATTTTACTTTGTACTTGTATTTTTTCTTTTCTCATACCTCAAAACTATACATTTCCCAAATCAGCAAAATGACCAACAAATTATAATTTGAAATATAGGAAGGAAGATTTGGGAGCCTGAAGGAGATCTAGTTGAGGATATTTATGAGTCATGCTTAGATCTAGTTGTAGAGTAGAATGAGAGCAATAGCAACAACAACAGAGAAGAATAGGAGTAGCAATGGTGAAAATCCTTCTCTTGAGGAAAGAATAAATTTGGGATGGGGCATTCAAGTAGATAGGAAGGAGGAAAAGAGCATGATGTTTAGTTTTTTTACTGGTCATTAGAGTTATTGGTATTAATTAAGCATGAGTTCTTATAAAAAAAACTAACCATGAGTTGCAGCTTTAGTAAAATCCTTTTTGAGTCAAGTGTAAAAAAAATATATATTTCAATTTTTAATGGAAAAGTTAGAGGTGTTAGTACCTATATTTAATTCCTTGAGTGCCAGTCTGGATGTGGAAGAAAATATTGTAGGGATATGATAAGTGGAGATGGGTGTTTGTTTGAGTGGTAGAATAAATGAGGGTTAAGTAATGTGATAAAATGATTGATATATTGATGTAATGTTAGTTGGTATTTGTTTAATGTTAAAAGTGGGAGTGGAGGTATTGTGATTTGATGGGATAAACTACTTCCCCAAAACACTCCAACAAACACCTGAAGGGAGGATATCCTTCTATTATCTTGCATCCAAATGGGGCCTGAGAGTAGTAGTAGCTACCAGGCTTGAACCTTCTCTTCTCCCCTCTCCTCTGTCATCGTGTGCGACGCCATGAGCCACAGTCACAGTGCATAGTAGTAGCAAAAGGAGCCCTTTGCATGCACAACATGCAGCAGTAGGCTGAGCAGTAGCAGCAGTGTAGTGTAACTGCAGCAGTGACGCATGGTGCGTAGCATGTGCAACCTAGTAGGTAGTAGCTTGCTGATTGACATCATTGGCAAGCCACCGAAATTGTCGGAATGCCGTCGCCATCCTTATGTTTTGACAACTTTTTTGTGTCGACATGGTACCTTGTCAAAAAATCTCATTTCGTAGCATGTTGATGACATTTTGATCATTGATCCTTAGTTGTAGTGGTCATTTTCAACTAGATATATGGATGCCTAGAGAAGTCCTGAAGCTTTTCTTTTTTCGATGGGTAACGGGTTTTTTAAATCCCTTTCAGAAGGATTTTCTTAGTTGTTTTTCCTAAAAAAAGTCTGAGGTTTTGTAAAAGAAAAAAAAGGGGTTTGATGTTGGCATTGCTAACTACCAATAAACATCCCTCAACATTGCTTACTTGATGTTATCTCATGTTACTTTTCCATCTTAAAGAGATGTGCTTATAGCTTGTTATTTGATAAAAGGAATGAAAATACAAAAGATCCTGTAGAGCCACAAAATATTACTTAATACTAAGCTTCTATAGGCAAGGAGTACTTCTCTAGGGTGGAAACGAATTGGCGTGGATGGTGCAACGTTTCAGTGCTCTTGGATGTAAAGTGTAGAGAGTTGAGAGCAAGGATTGATTTCTTGTAGTTGAATTCTCCTTTCAATCACTAAAATGGTGGAAAGTACTATCTGTTGGTTATATTTAGGAAGGAAGTGGTTCCATTCTATTTATAGAGGTCTTAGGAATGTTCAAGAAGGCTTGGAAGAGGCCTTATAGCCATTGAAGGCATATCCTAAGAGATTGAGTCGAAATTCAAATCAGATCAGGCACTATTAAGTTTGATAGCGGAATCAGACGACTGAAAAATATGCCAGACGTATGATGGGGCTATATTGCACATCTAAAAAGAATTTTGGACGTTTAATTTTGAAGGGTGAATTTCCTGTAATTAATTAGATCCAAACAACGATCTTGTGTCAAAGGGTTAGATGTCTGAATTGAGCGTATAAGATGTCTGGAACTAATATTGGATGTCTGATACTGAAGGTGGGTCTTTCTGGAATTGATCAGATCCAAATAGGGATCTTGTAACTAAACATCAGATGTCTATAGGACGTCTGGAGATGCTATTGGATGTATGATGAAAGGAATAACCTTAGAGAATTGATTTCTCGAGAATCTAGAGATGAAGGGTACTCTGGCAAATCAAGATTTTGGTGAGAACTAGGTAACGTCTCCTTATTGGACGACTGAGAAGGCTTCTGGACATCTGAAAATATTAATAAAATGTTTCTAACGGGTTTTGAGAAGATTGTGCTATGACATAAGTAGAAATGGGTTTAACGGTCCTTTATTGGGCGTCTGAGAAGGCCTTCAGACATTTGGAATTAAGTATGGACAATTTGAGCATATAAGACGTGTGGAACTAATATTAGACGTCTGATATTGAAGGCGGGTCTTCCTGGAATTGATTAGATCCAAACAGGGATCTTGTAACTAAACATTAGACATCTAGGGATGCTATTGGATGTCTAATGAAAGGAATAACCTTAGAGAATTGATTTCTCGAGAATCTAGAGATGAAGGATACTCAGGAAAATCAAGATTTTGGCGAGAAATAGGTCTAACATCTCTTTATTGGACGACTGATAAGGCTTCTGAATGCCTGGAAATATTAATAAAATGTTTCTAATGGGTTTCGAGAAGATTGTGCTTTGACATAAGTAGAAATGGGTTTAACAGTCCTTTATTGGACGTCTGAGAAGGCCTTTAGACGTTTGGAATTAAGTATGGACGTTTGGAGAGATATATGGATGTCTAATATGTGGAGGATAGTATGCATAAGGTTAGTCTATTTGGGTATTAGACGTTTGAACTTAGTTTCAAATGACGTAAAAGGACGCCAGACGTTTGATGATTATTGTGGACGTCTGATAAGGGCTATTGTTTATTGTTTTGATTTTCTAACTGGATTTTGGGATTTACTTAAGTGTCCTAAGGTTGAATGAGTGTATCTTTAGACTTAGCTTGTTATATTTTAGGCTCTTTAACATGAATCTAAGGAAATAAAGAGTAAATAAAAATATATGACAGACTATTCTTCTTTCTTCTCTACATATTTAAGCATTAATCGTTTTTTTGCTCCTTCATCATGCTCCTTGATACTTTTCTCTTCCATCAAGCTTCTCCATTCCTTTATGGACTTAAGCTTGAGTTCCTTCACTCTTACTTCCATTTGTATTTTAACATGAAATCTTAATTTCAAATGTAAAGGTCAAATAATAAGAGTTTTGTTGTCATCAAAATTAATGATCGTGGTACATTTGCACAACAATTTTCTCCTTTTTGATGATGACAAAACTAAACATAATAATGCTAAACAATCTCCCTCTTTTTGATATGATAAAAAATATTTAATTTCAATCAATTACTCCACAAAACATGCTCTTCTAAGAATTGATTGACTCTCCCTTTTTAACATAATTAAAGAAATAAGCCAATTTTCCCTAGTAACATGCACTTTGTCAAATTCAAAATTTTCAAGGTTTACAAGTGATCTCCCCCTCTTTGATGGAAATATAGCTCAATAAGCTTTTGAATTCTCCTCCTAAATACATGCATTTCTATGCCAATTTTAAATCAATTGATGTTAAGGTTGATATCGTTGTTAATGAAATTGTATATATGAAATCCAAATTCCTCCCCCTTTCTTGATGCTACAGAGAAAAGGAAAAAATCATTAAAATCAAGAGGGTTTTAACTAACTTACCAGGGCCAATAATATGCCCATGTCGTAGTTGCCACATGTAATGGTTTCTCTATCCATAGCTTTCAAATTTGGGATAAGGTGCTTGATTCAAATTGTAATCCTTGGGCACCTCAAATCCATAGCTTATTAGCCTCCTTGTCAGCCATCTTGAGTTTCTTAGTGTTTGTTGAGGCTTCTAAGGCTCATTTTTTGGTCCTTCCAATTTGAGTTGTCCATCTTTCAATTTGTAGATTCAATTCTTCACATTATAATATCATTTGAAACCTACAAAATAAGATTCAAATTGCCTTTGTTGTATCCAAGTGAGTTTGGATCTGGATTTGTTAGTGAATCTCCTTGGTGAAGATTCTTTCTCAATCCTTTGGTTTGTACTAGCTTCATAATAGCTAAACCTAAATTTACTATAGGATGGCTTTTGATAGGCTATCAATTTTCCAAGTTTTCTTTCCCTTTAGTGAATTGAGCTAAATCATCAAGGAGTTGATTTGACTTCTCCTTGAGATAGGCTATTTCAAGTTCCAAGTTTGAATATTATCTTTGAATTCTTTAATGTCTTCTTTCAAAACTTGATTTTCAAATCTAAGCAAAGTCTCATTAGCTTCTATATCCTTAATTTTATTTCTAGAACTTGATTCCTTTAATTTTTCTAAATGAGATTCATTTTCAAATTTAAGCTCTTCGCATTCAAATTTAACATTCTTATATTTAGAAAAAAAGATTCAAAGGCATCCTAAAGTTCTTTTATTGAAAAAGAGTTTACCTCATAGTAATTTTCTTTTTTGATTTCCTTCTCACCATCATCCGTGATGGCCATAAAATCAAGGCATGATTTCCTTCTCATAGTAATTTTCATTGTTTGGTTCCTTCTCAGGTTCTTTTTCCTCCTTCAATCTTGTGTCGTCCCATGTAGCTTGAAACACTTTCTTCTTGTGCATCTTATCCTTCTCCTTTCTTGGGAGAGGGCACTTCGAGCGAAGGTGCCCTTTCTTGTTGTAACGATAACAATGGATCAAGCTTTCCTTCCTTTCCTTCTCTTTCTTTGTGCATTCCCTAAGTTTAAGAAACTTGAGAAATTTGTTAGCCAATAAATCAAGTTCCTCGTCATCGAAACTTTAACCTTGTCGTCGGAAGAAACTTTGAAAGCAAGATTCATCTTTGGCTTTGAAGTGACTTGCTTCAGATTTTGCTCCATTTTATTCTTGTAGGTCATGAGGTTGCTTAGGACGTTATCCATGTTGAGTTGATCTACTTGGTGAGCTTCTTCGATGGCGGTGACTTTTTGCTCCCACTCCGGTACCAGGGAGCGTAGGAGCTTAGATTGAAGCTCTCTTTGTATAAAAGTCTTTCCCAAAGCTTTAAGATTGTTCACAATCAATGTGAACTTAGTGTACATCTCATTCAAACTCTCATTATCTTTCATAGCAAAAGATTCAAACTCTTGAGAAAGCATATTAATCGTAGAGATTTTCACCTTGGATGTACCTTCATGAGTTACCTCTAACATGTGCCAAATTTCGTACGTGAGTATTGCAAAATCAATAAAGAACGTTCATTGTTTTAGCATTTAGTGACAATTCCTTGATTTAGTTTTGCGGTTTAACCTCCAGCGGGTTTTTCTAGGATGACGTAGAGAGTCTCGCATCACCTCCAAATTTAGTCAGTCGCCTGTAACCACATATGCATATGTAATTTCTAATGTGGATAATTTTTACCTTCAAAGTATGGTGGTCGCACAGTAGACTATCCCTCATGTGTCTTGTTGCAAAGATACTCCCCTCCATTGTCAGATTCTTGTCGGGTGTGACTTCGTATATATGAGAATATTGCTCTGATACCAACTGAAAACACACTAGAGGAGGGTGAATAGTGTAATTGAAGAGTAATAGCCTAAATAAAATGCAATTACACAACGAACATTCACCACAAAGAGAATGATTTTAGGTAGAAACCCCAAGGGTAAAAACCACCACATATGTCTCCTAACTTAGGATTTCTCGATCGACCTAGGCGATCAAATCCATCATACGTACCACTTAAAATGAGAGTCGTTTAATTTTAATATAACTATGCTACTTTAGATAGAGGGTAATGTACCTTAAATCCTTCTTTTTTGCGAAGAGAATTTTGTTTCACGAGGAGATAGGAATTCGCCCCATAAATATGCAACCAAAAATGAAAATACAAAATCTTATACAGCCACAAAATATAACTTAACACTAAGATTATATACGCAAGGAGTACTTCCCTAAGGTGGAAGCGAATTGGCATGGATGGTATGACATTTCGATTCTCTTGGATGTAGAGTGTAGAAAGTTGAGAGCAACAATTGATTTCTTGTAGTTGAATTCTCCTTTTAAATCACTAAAATGGTGGAAAGTATTATTTCTTGGCATCATTTTAAAAGGCGCGAGGTGCTAGGAAATCGCCTCGTGGCTATAGCCATAGTGTTGCACCATGAGGCGTGAGCCTCAGTTGGTTGAGGTGGTGAGGCACCAGGGCAAAGGTGAGGCTATAGCCTCGGTTGAAAGTCCCTTAACTTGGGTTGAAAGGTCCTTTTAAATGATTATGTGACTTGCATATGATCTTTTCTAATGAATAAATCTCTCCAAAGCCCTAATTCAAACTCTTTTGCAAAATCTAAAATCCATTGCCCGAAACCCCAAGGAGTCCATCGCTGTCCAAGCTCTTGAACCATAGTTCCTACCTTGTTAGAGGTCCAACATAGGTTGCTAAAGGTTGCAAATGGGTCACCAAAGGTTGTAGAACCCTTTGCCACCACATCACCAATGGTCTACTGTTGCCAAGTTCCATGTCCAGTCTTTACATCTCCACATGGTCTCACTACTAAACAGTAAGTTTATGTTTTGTTTAAACTTTATTTAGGTCTTATTTTAGGTTGTATTATATATGTTATTTAGCTAGGATAATATGTTCCTTTATTATATATGTTATTTATAGATTTTGTTTAGGTTTGATTTAGAGTTTTTAGGATATGTTTGTCAATGATGAGTTATGTAATAGTATGTGTGTGATTGATATACCATATATTTATCATATTTTTTAAGATGTCAATAATACAATATGCTTGTCAAAGGTTTTATTTATGTTTCATTTAGGTTTTTAT
Organism: Thalassia testudinum; assembly: GCA_037157565.1. Lineage (NCBI taxonomy): Eukaryota > Viridiplantae > Streptophyta > Magnoliopsida > Alismatales > Hydrocharitaceae > Thalassia > Thalassia testudinum. Next base: position 37,926,038 of record JAZHRO010000067.1, read on the forward strand.
GTTAGTGAATGATGACATATGAGTTGTGAGATTAGTTGTTAGATTCATTATTTATAATTTGAGTCATGACAATTAAATTTTTTTATAGATAATAGGTAGAGTCAATATAATTCATTATATTTATTTGGTTTACTTATGATAATTCTCATCATATGAACTTTTAACTCATTTTGGAATTTGATAAATTTAATTTCTAATTTTTTATAATGTTTAGAGGTATACCTTTTATTTAAATGTCATCATTTGTCTAATTTCACTCTTTAAATGTTGATAGAGCAAAAATGACATGGATGTGTGTTTTTTATTTTCTTTTTTCATTATTAGTATTTAACAATTATATATTTATGTTATTTTTTTTTATTTTCCATTCAAAACTAGAGGCTTATACCTCGACCACCTCGAAGCTTACGTATTGCCTCAATGAAGGCAAACTGCCTTAGTACGGCCTCGCATTTTTTATTTTGGTTATATTTAGTAAAGGAGATGTTCCCTTCTATTTATAGAAGTCTTAGGATTGTTGAAGGCTTGGGAGAGACCTTATAGTTCTCAGAGGCATATCTCAAGAGATTGGGTCGAAATCTAAATCAGATCAGGCAATAATCAAGTTTGACAGCGGAATCCAAGGTTTGACAGATCGTTGATATATCATCGATATCGAGGGATATCAACGATATATTGCCAAAAACAAAGTATTGCAGTTCAATTTTTCCATTAAAGTGGTGATATGTGATCGATATGGGGGATATGTCGATTACATATCTTTGTCTGTTAGTACAACTCACATTGACACATTCTTTTCATTTCTTCTCCCCTGCTATATGCGACTCACATGGACACATGATTTGCCGACAGACAATTATAAAAAATCCCTTGACAGTGAAAGAAATTGGAGTACCTTCAACTTGATTCACAGAGAAGAAATTGCCTTGGCAATGACAAGGTGATGGACTTGGTATTCGTGCGCTACAACATCAGATTAAAGATGAAGTATATGCGAGGAGAAAACAAGAAAGAGTATATGGATCCAATAGATATGGCTTATATTTTTGGAGACACAGAAGATAGAGATGATTTACAAGAATTGTTGAATGGCAATGGAGAATCATTGCTTGACAAAAATGATGGTCTCGATCCAGAGATAACGTAGAGAATGGGGGCAGATGTATCTGAATTTAATCGTAGATTTGACAAAAGAGTAATCTGTGGCCTTGAAACTGATGAGAGTCGAGAGGAAGATTCGCCACCTTCAAGAGGAATACAAGATGATGATGATGATGATGATGATGATGGCTGACGAGCAACAGGTAGAAAGTAGTGGTGGAGATGAGGGTTATCATCATTAAGGTCCTAGTAGAGAGGATGCCCAACATAAATACACGTAAAGGTATACAAATATACATTGAGACCCTGTGCCAAGTCCTCGTGACTATGACGTAGGGACATGGTATGGGTATGCATCTGGCCATTCTATGATGTCCATCGATGATTTAAGTTCATTGACAGGATCTCTTAATCTGGAAGCGGAATCAATCTTTGGAGGTGGTCCAGGATCATCATTAAGTTACTATGGTGGCTATGAATCTCTTTACACCAGCCTTCAGTACCAACCTAAAGATGAGGCTCAAAGTTTATTTAATTACTTTTTCAGCTACACCAACCCTTCTTATTATGGTTTCTCCTATGGGTATGATGGTCATTATCAAAGTGATAGTATTCAAAGTGATTTTGCATCTACAAGTTATGGCTATGAAATATTCCCAGAGTGTTTTACATCTTAAGGTCCTCAACCATTTTCTTATTAATCTTCTCACTCTGCTACACCACTTCCTCCTCAACCACCACGAAGTTCATCACTGGGACAACATGAATCTTGTGAATCGTCAAGTTCTACACTGAAACGAAGTGGTTCTACAGGATCCATAGATTTAAGAGGACATCGAGATAAGTCTACTCAAGATAGATCTAGAATTATAAGCAGGAGCAGCTCGTCCAACAGTCACAATCGATATTTACGTCTTGAAATACTTCTATATTGCAGTGATGAAGATTATCAACGATACATCAATAAATATAATACTTGATACAATTACATGGCATGTGAGTCATACAGTGAATATGTTAGAGTGCTACAAATAGAGGAAGATAATCGGATGAGAGGTATCGAGCCAGGTCGAAGCTCAACTTGGTATTTATTTGGTGGCATTGGTTGGTGCTTCTGTGCTTGGTGTGGTCTACTGATACTCTGACACTATTGGTATTTTATTTTTTTTGGTGAGTAGTATTATTATGAATATTTTTCAATTATTATGTTATATACACTTTCTTTTCAATATATGACTTTGTCAATATACAATTGGTGTATTTTTATTATGTTTTCATTCAAAATTTATGATTTTTGTCTTTTAGGCATTTCTTCATGATGTGGTAGTTATTAAAATGTTAATTTTCATCAAATTTGTGACATTTTGGGGCTTTTTGAGTGATTTTTTCAAAATTCACCAATATTACCGATATATTCTTTTTTCGATTTGTTGATACGATATCGATATTAATTTAAAACCTTGGCGGAGTTAGACAACTAAAAAATATGTCAGACGTCTGATAGGGCTATATTGGATGTCTGAAAAGAATTTTGGACGTCTGATTTTGAAGGGTTGATTTCCTATAATTAATTAGATCCAAACAACAATCTTGTGTTAAAGAGTCGGACGTGTGATATGGGCATATAAGATGTCTGGAACTAATATTAGATGTTTGATATTGAAGGTGGTTCTTCTTGGAATTGATTAGATTCAAACAGAGAGATTCAAATGGAGATCTTGTAACTAATCAGAAAGGAATAACCTTAGAGAATTGATTTCTCGAGAATCTAGAAATGAATGATACTCTAACAAATCAAGATTTTGGTTAGAAATAGGTCTAACGTCTCTTTATTGGATGACTAATAATGCTTTTGGACGTCTGAAAATATTAATAAAATATTTCTAATGGGTCTCGAGAAGATTGTGGTTTGACATAAGTAGAAATGGATCTAATGATTCTTTATTGGGTGTCTGAGAAGGTCTTCAGACATCTGGAATTAGGTATGGACATTTGGAGAGATACATGGGCGTCTAATATGCTGAAGATAGTATCATAAGGTCAAGCTATTTGGATATTAGATATCTGAACTTAGGTTCAGATTACTTAAAATGACATATTAGATGTCTGATGATTATTGTGAACGTCTGATAAGGGCTATTGATTACTATTTTGGTTTTCAAATTGGATTTTGGGATATACCTAAGTGTCCTAAGATTGGTTGAGTGTATCTCGGACTTAGTTTGATATGAGCTTTTTAACATGAATGTAAGGAAATAAAGAGCGAATAAAAATACATGACATAAGAATAAAATATTCTATCATCTTTTTCTTTCTTCTCTACATCTTCATGCTTTAACCCTTCTTTTGCTTCTTTATCATGCTCCTTGATGCTTTTCTTCTCCATCAAGCTCCTCCGTTTCTCCATGGACTTGAGCTTGAATTCCTTTACTCTTGCTTTTATTTGCATTTTAACATGAAATCTTAATCTCAAATGTAAATGTTAAATAATAAGAGTTTTGTTATTATCAAAATTAATTATCGTGGTACATTTGCACTAACAATTTCTTGATGTTGTGACATTTTAAGTCATTTTGGATGGATTTCCACAAAATTACCCGATATTAGTGATATATCGTTGAAGTTTCCCTTTTTTGACATGTCTATGAGATATCGATATTTTAAATCTTGGTTACTCTGCTAACTTCTTTCATTCCTCTTCGCTGCTACTATTGCTCTTCTGTTCTCCTCCGCCGCTACTACTATATTTCTCTATTACTGCTCGTCATTCTTCTTTTGAGGTTTGATTTCGTATCTATTACTATTTATAGACTAGATTTACTCTACAAGATCTCTTCCTGACCCCCAAATCTTCCTATATTTTAAATTCTAATTTGCTAGCCATTTGGGTGATTTGGGAAGTGTACAATTTGGAGTAAAGAGGGAAAGAAGGGGAAAACACAATAAATCTTATGTATCATTAATAATTTATATAGAATCTATTAATATTTAATTGTGATTGATTTATTTAGGGGTTGAAATAAGCGGTGTCTATTTGATATTTGATTTTTGAATTTAAATATGACATGGTAGATTGCATGTTGTATGTTGTATATGAATATTATAATATAACATTCTTCTTCTTACGTAAATTTGTATAATTATATAATTTTCTTGAAATTTTAATCATTTGACTAATTCTGGTAATTTTGTCGGCATGTGTTGACATGCCTTTGACATACTCTCAACGTGCTTCCAAAAGGGATTATTTTTGGAGTATTCAAATCGTTGAAATCTGGCATTGAAATACGAATATTTCTATGATGTGCCCTTGACATATCTTGGAAATGTACATTTGAAAATTGATTGAAATGACGTCAAAATCAATATTTAAAATTTTAGGTTGAAGAATGCTATCTATGACCTTAGGCAACTCTACGTGTGTGTTTTCATCATTTATCATATATAGTTGATAATCTTATTGTTTGTGAAGAGGATAAGATTATCATGGTTGCCTATGTAGATGATATTTAGAGCATTTTGCATTTCGAAGAGAGCTCTGTTACCAAAGTCCTCATGTAGCTTCATGAGGACTTTGACATTGAAGACTGTGCATAGGATGTTTAGGTGGTTATGATCGTGGAAAGTTTTCCATGGTGTTAGAGACGTTAAGCCAAGTATCATTCTTATGGATCCTAAAGCACACATTTACGATGACAACACATATTATGTTTAATGCAAAGAGCTTGGATTTCTAGCATGTAGACTAGCAGATGGCTCAATCAGAGGATCACACATCTCAGTGGTTGTCAAACTTCAATTAATTAATGAAAAGCCTGCTATGATTCATTTTGAAGCTGCCACGAAGATGATAAAATCCATGAGTCTTCACCGGAAATAGATTGTTGTTTAGAAATGACCCAGTCATGGTTGTTGCATGTAAATGCAGATTATTAAGGATCAAATTGGAAGTTCGATTAAATTCAAAACTTAAAAACATAGCTGAATCAGTTTAACAAGGAACCAGTTTTTCTGGCGCATGCATAGTTTTTTTCTTAAGTAGCAACAAAGTTGACAATAGTTTACTATCTGTATAATAGGAGTTTTAGGTAAGACCCTTTTCAATTTACATTAATATACCAATGTACTTTAGGGAAAAAAACTATATATCAATGCAAGGTTTAGAAAGTCGATTTGCGGTATTTGGTTGATTGAGTTACCACAAAGAGAGTATGTGGTATGTAGGTGAGTATGTGGATGAGTATGCGGCTTTGTATTTTTTATTTAAAAATATAAAATAATTAATGAACTTGTTAAAATTTGTATTATATGTCTTAAACTGATAAAAAATCAAAGCTATAAACATAAAGTTGCCTCAAGTAGTATAACACATGTTAAGTTTTCGGGCCTTAGCAATCAACCACGTGTCACAGAGGACACATTGGAAGGGGAGATGCCACGCGTAGGATAAGAGTTGGCATGTGATGGAGTCGAGAGAGAGAGAGAGAGAGAGAGAGAGAGAGAGAGAGAGGGAGAGAAGCCAACGGTAGAAGGAGGGAAAGAGGAGAGTTCTTAGAATATTAAGAATTGTTATTGGAACTCAAGGCAAATAACATGATGATTGACCTCTTTTATAGAAGTGTTAGGTTGTAATGACATAAGTTTATTTCAGAGAGGCTCTGGTGCCATTATATAGAAAAGCATACCAGAAAAGAATTACAAATATACCATTTTATAATAAACAAAAATAGTCAACACGACTCATAAACATAACTCAACACTCTCCCTTTAGCTGGAGCATAAGCATCAAACATGCTCAGCTTGAAACTAATGTGGTGCAACCGTTTCTTGGGAAGTGCTTTGGTGAATATATCTGCAAGTTGATCTTCAGTATATATGTAAGGTGTGGAGATCTTTGCAATAATGACCTCTCTAATGAAGTGGCAATCCACTTTAATATGCTTTGTTCTCCCATGAAAATGGGATTATTTGCAATAAATGTGGCAGATTTGTTGGCATAATGCATAGGAATAGGATCAGAGACTTGTACTCCAAAGTTCTCTAGGATAGAACGAACCTAGAATAACTCACAAGTGGTTTGAACCATGGCCCTGTGTTCTGATTCAGCACTTGACCTGGAGACAACTACCTGTTTCTTACTTCTCCATGTAACCAAATTATCCCCAACAAATATGTAATATCCTGTAGTGGATCTCCTATCCTCATGTGCCCCAGCATAGTTTGCATCTGAGTATCCACAAACATGTCCTTTCCCAAGTGCACTTTTTAAATATCTGAGAATCTAGCAAATTCCATCCTAATGGACCTCCCTTGGTGACTTTATGAATTGGCTCAATCTTCCAACTGCAAATGCAACGTCAAGACGAGTCGTCAAATGCAGTAGTTTGCTAATCACTGCAGGTATCTGGTCACATTGTGTAGTAGGGGACTGTCATCCTCTGTACTAGGCAAGGATGCATTTATGGGCACATATCCTGGTTTGTACCCCAGCATACCAATGTCTATCAGCATATCAAGCACATACTTGCATTGAGATAGCGTAAGTCCTCTTTCAATGTGCTGCACCTCAATACCTAGGAAATAGTTGATGAGGTCTAAATCCTTGGTAACAAATTGTGACTATAATAGCTTCTTTGTCTTCTCTATATCTTGCCTATCACTTTTAGTTAGTAGTATGTTATCTACATACATAATAAGTATAACTGAACATGTTTTCCCATGTAATGTAAAAACTAAGTGATCAACAAAGGATTTGGGGAAGCCATATTCTTAGACAACTTTGTTGAACTTCTTAAACTAGGCTCTAAGACTTTGTTTCAATCCATAGATAGCCTTCTTCAGTTTACACATTTTCTGACACTCCCCCTTATAGATAGAAAGCCAGGTGGCTACTCCATGTACACTTCCTCCTCCAAGTCGCCATCAAGGAAAGTATTCTTGATATTTAACTGATGAACAGTCCATCTCCTCTTGACTGCAAGAGAGTAGAATCCTGACAGAATTAAGGCAAGCCACTGGCGAGAATGTTTCAAAATAATCCACACCAAAGGTCTGAGTGTAGCCTTTGGTAACTAGGTGAGCCTTGTATCTCTCTACAGCTCCATCTAGATGACATTTGAGAGTGAAAATCCATCTACACCCCACAACTGTAGTACCTGGGGGTATATCAACAAGATCCCATGTCCCACGGTATTGTAAAGCTGCCATCTCCTCCTCCATAACCAAGGTCCAAGATGGATCTTGGAAGGCCTCATGATGGTCCCATAGAACCTGTAAACTGTCAATAGCCAGAGAAAATTGTCTTCCAACTGTAGGTACATTGTCAAGTGATATCAATTGAGATACAAAATATTTAGCACAGGACCTGGAGCCTTTGTGCAATAGGAAGATCCAAGGTAGTATCCACAGTAATAGTAGGTACCTGGTCCTCTGACGAGTCATCAGCAGTTGGCGGAGGCTGAGCGGAAATGGTAGACAATGGCTCCTCCACCTGAGCAACATCTTGAGTCTTACGTTGAAAATGCTTATGAAAGGTATCTGTGAAAGGAATTGCATGATGATATGGGTAAGAGCCATGATAAGGTTGAATAACCCGTGATGTAGGTGGTTCGGTGGGCTGTGATGGTGCAGATAGAACAGGAGGTGGAACATCAGGCTGAGTAATGGATTGCTCCCCCTATTTCTGATAGTAAGGAATCTCTTTAAAGAAGGTAACATTGGCAGATACATAAAATTTTCGTGAAATTGAATCATAACAATGGTATCCTTTTTAGGTTTCAGGATAACCCAAAAAGATGCACGTCACGGAACGAGAAATCTTGTCCACATGGTGTAGATGGACAAAACACACAACCAAAGGAAACCGGAGTGACAAAAAACATGTCTTTGCCAGGATTCAACAGGGAGTACGGTGCTTTACCTCTTAAAACAGATGAAGTGACATGATTCACTAGATAAATGGTAGGAAGAACATCTGCCTAAAAAGAACAGGGAACATTCATTTGAAATATAATGGAACGAGCTACATTAAGCAAATGTATAAGCTTACGTTCAGCTATCTCATTTTGTTGGGAAGGATGAATGCAAGTAATATGGTGAACAATATCCATTGACTTAAAAAAGTAGTAGTCTTGACATTTACAAATTCCAACTCATCATCACTCCGGAAAATTTTTATAATAGAAGAAAACTGAGTCTTTATTTCCAAAATAAAATTTTTCACAATTTCAAAGATTTCGGGTTTTTCTTTCATCATAAACACCCAAGACATCCTGGTGTGGTTATCTACAAGAATAAGAAAATACCGAAAGCCTCTTTAACACTGTTGACCTTACACAAGCCCCAAACATCAGCATGGATTGAAGCAAAAATAGACTTAGCTCTTTTATTTTGAGGTAGAAAAGAAGACCTATAGTGCTTGCCTAACTAACATGCATCACAGCTAAAAACATTCGGAAAAGACAACTTAGGGAACTGGCGGCGAAGAACATGTAAACTTGGATGACCAAGACGTAGGTGTTATTGGATAGCAGAAGTGGCACAAACAGCATCAGCATTGGAGGAAGGAGGGACATGAAGGTAATAGAGACCATTTTGCTCAAGCCAACCACCAATCTGCTTCGTCTGTAGGTCCTGCAAGAAGTATTGGCCATAAAACACTTCTCGACGTCTCAAATCCTTGGTAATATGGCTAATAGATATCATATTGAGTAAACTTGGGAGCATGTATAACATTTGACAATGATAAAGTGGAGAATATAGATATGTTTCCAAGGCTAGTAACTGGTGATAAAGCACCATCTGCTACCTTAACCTGACATGGTGTAGCAAGGCCTTGTAGAGAGGAAAATAAGGTGGTATCACCAGTTATGTGAGAGGAGGTTCCTGAATCTGCAAGCTATACCGAGGCTTGGGATCTAGCTGACATAGTTGCAGTAGTTGCAGATCTTTGAACTGAGGCGGAAGTGGATGCCTGAGAAGCCAAGAAACGCTCATAATCGAAATCTGGCTACCTTCCTATGCCTGAGATGTATCTTTTGTAGATATCTGATGAGCATGTGGATCCATACCTTGTGGATATCTGTGCTTTACCTAGCAACGGTCCACAGTATGTCAGTTTCTGTGATAGTACACAGAAAAAGGAGCTCTGACCTCATCCATGATCACGTGCACTACCACGAGATCGACCTCCTCTGCCTCCATAAGCTCCCCTACCATGAGCAATAGTGGCCATAGCAGAGGCATCAGAAGTGGGCATTGGATCAGTAGTGTCAAGTCTAGAAAGGCGAGTGTAAATCTGTGCTGGTGTGGGAATCTCATCCATGGTTATGAACTGATCATTTACTGCCTTGTATTCAGGGCCAAGACTAGAGAGAAGCTAAATGGATCTAATGGCTTCTCTCTACTTAGCAATGACTACTGCATCGGTAGAAATAGGTTGGTAGACATCCTGCTCGTCCTAGAGATTCTTCATTGTGCCATAGTATTCAAATAAGGCCATAGTGCCTTTCCAAAGAGTATGGATGTTATCTACGACTCTATACAGTCTGGTAATGTTGCTCTTGTGGGAATGAATCTTATGCAATACTTCCCACATTTTCTTCGTAGAGGCATGCACCGTGACTTGCTTGGCAATCGTCTGAGTCATGCTATTTAGATGACATGTCGCCACCCAGTCATTATCAGCCTCCCAATTTGCAGCCTTCACGGTTGGGCACATCATCTATCAAAATATACTTCTTCCGATGTGACTCAACAAATTGGGAAAAAGAGGTAGACCAAAGAAGAAAGTTGGATCCATCCAACTTGATAGATGTCCCCTGCATGTGAGGGGGGCGCTCATGGTAGATATCTTCCTCACAGAGTCACTGAGTGATTCCTTTTGGTCCCCCATGACAGTCGGAATGAAGATCCACCATGAACAAAAGCTTTAAGGTTTGAAAATCAGATTATAAGGTCTGAAAGCTTCAATTTCAGACCTATATTAATTGCACATATATGCCACAAGAATCTGCATTTTAGATCATGTACCTTATGGGTACAAACAACCTTTGCACTTGCTAGGGCATAGATTAGGCCCTAGTGGTGCCTTTTCTTCAAGAGATTCCTTGTAGAAGTCTTGTAAAAGAGGACTTGACTGAAGAACCCTGGTCCTAGTCGATGTAGACACCTCCTACGCCTACATGAAGTTTGGAAAACCAAGGACGAAGGTCGACTTCGTGATAGACACCCCCTACGTCACCTCTACAAAGGTGCAGCGGAGACGCAGGAGGGAGAAACGACGGCAGACCATGTCGATAGTGATGGAGGGGCGACATCGACGAGGAAGAGGGAGGAATGGATCAGTGGCGGCGGTTGGAAGGTTGCTACCGGTCAATGTTGTAGCGGTGGTTGTGCGGGAAGAGCTAGGCGGATGGTAACCTAGGTGGCCAGAAGTCCCACTCGGCGGCGAACGCGGAGAATCGGTGGACTGGCGGTCGTGGCCTGGTTGGTCGGTGAGCGGCTGTGCTACTAGCCTAGGAGGTTGGCGGCGCCACTGAGGAGAGAGAAGAGGTGGCGGCTAGGGTTTTGGTGGGGGGTAGGTGGTTAGGTTTAGTGGGATATCAGAGCCCCGGTCTAGGATCACTACTGTGATACCATGTTAGGTTGCAATGGCATAAGTTTATTTCAGAGAGGCCTTGGTGCCTTTATATAGAAAAGCACACCAGAGAAGAATTACAAGTATATCCTTTCACAATAAACAGAAAGAGTAACACGACTCATAAACATACTCAACAAGAAGGGAATCCAATCAATTACAATAAATGAAAAATTCAAACTAATCCTATTTTCCCATTGGTCTCTTTCCAAAATATCTTAAAATAAAATTTGTCAAATCTGTAACTAAACCCACTAAACTCGACACATAAGGCAACTCAACTCAAACCATAACTGTAGATTTTATGCCAATTGTTTTGCCATATGAAACAACCACGTGGATTTATTTATTTCTTTTGATTCTTGACTTTCACATGCCCCCTCAAGTTGAACCTCCGTAAGGGGTGAAGACTCGTCAAAGATAGATGTGAGGCCCCACTAGTTCTTCTCCCACTTTTTTTGCTTTAGCTCCTTCTGGTGCTTCTTTAGTTAGCACATGAAGCTTGTCTTGACCTCCCACAAAGATCTTGAAGGCCTTAGCTCACAAGACTTAGTTCGAGGCCCCCATTAGTTTGATGGTGGTGCCTTGGACTAGCACCTACGTTTCTATGGTGATAGCCAAGTTAGCATCCACCATCCCTTTGATCTTGTCGTGATTTGGAGCTTTGAGTTCTCTAGGGCCCACGTGTTAGACTTTCCATGCCACGAGTTCACACTTTGGAGTCCATGCCACTAGTCCACGTGCTGGTTCTTCACGCCTTTAGGGTTGCAGAAACATTGGGCTCTGGTACCATTAGGATTTTTGGGTCTTAGCAATCACCCATGTATTATAGGGGACATGCTGAAAGGGGAGATACCATGCGTAGGATGAGAGAGAGTTGGCGTGTGATGGAGTCGCATGAGGGAGAGAGAGAAGCCAACGGTAGAGAGGGAAAGAGGAGAGGAGTTCTTGGAATAGGAAGAATTGTTATTATAACTTAAGATAAATAACATGATAATTGGCCTCTTTTTTTTTGTGAAAATGATTGGCCTCTCTTATAAAAGAGAATCCAATCAATTACATTAAATCAGAAATTCAAACTAATCCTATTTTCCTAGAACAGACTTGGACTCTTTCCAAGATATCTTAAAACAAAATCTCTCATATTTGTAACTAATCAAACTAAACTCGATGCATAGGACAACTCAACGCAAAATAATAATTACAGATTTTATACCAATTGACCTGTCATGTGGACCAACCATGTGGATTTATTTATTTATTTTGATTCTATATACTATTGAGAATATGAAATATATCTTAAAAAATTGATCTATTTGAAAAGTAGGTGGGCTTCATTTTGAGTCTATTTGAAAATTGGTCTAATACTTGGCTGAGTAGATGTGTAGTTGGTCTGGACGGACTTTTGGACCGCCTCATGATATGTGGTTCGGGAAAGGGACTGGCTACACATATATGGCCTAGGCGGCCAATTTCGTGAACAATGTATCAACGAAGGTTAATCATAAATGTTATATTGCGATCTGTGCAATTTACCCACACACTTATACACATATACCTACATATATATGTATGCACATATAGATGAAACAAAATCAATTCAGTTCATTTTCGTTGTTTGAAATTAATGAAATGATGACCAAATCAGAAGTTCGGTTTTGGAGAAATTGTGAATGAGTAATCTAATTCGTTATCAAAAACTTAAAAAAAAAATGATCTTGTTCTTTTATTGACTTTGTGTGGATTTCAGATATTTTTGCACAGTTTTGCAAATTATGCAGGATTAGCGTCAGATAGGAAGACCACTACCATATTCTACACCTTTTTTGGTGTCAATCTTCTCTCTTAAAAGATAAGAAGTAGAACATGGTCACTTTCAAAAAAAAGAGGAAGTAGAATGTAGTCTCATTGTAGCGCCAACTCTGAGAATAAGGCTATTAAGTGAAGTGCAACAGAAATTGATATAGGTGAAATCCGTGCTATATGGTGTAACGATTTCTCCCAGCTAACATATGGTAATAAGATATGACAAACACAATTTTTTTTTGCCGACGACCCATTTTTCCATGAGAGAACTAAACACAGAGGTTGATTGTTATTACATCCAAGATACCACTTGAAGTGTCCACATCACACCTTATGCACCTTCCAAGGAACAAGATTTTGTTTTCCACTAAGTTCCTCCATGATCCATCTTTAATTGCTGTTCCACACTTAGCATCATAGGTGTCTATTTTCTGGCTTGAAGGGGAGTGAGCAGAAGAGTCTGAATTTCATTGTATCAGTTCTGTATTGCTTGTTCAGCTAAATTACCCTGTTGAGTTGGGCCAGTTTTTTTTTTTGGTGAGAAAAATAAGAAAGGTTACCTAAGCCTGGTAATCATCCAACAAGTATGTTAAATCAAAACAGGAACATACTTATAGATGGAGCCAAGAATTAGAAAAATGACACGCCTCTCTCACCACATTCTCCACCCAAACTCGCTCACTTTTAAAAACCTCACAATTTCGCTGCAGCCATGTAGGCCACAGAACAGAAAAAGCTTTGCACCAACTGGCCTATCAAGATGAAGATTGTTCCTGAAAGTCGACCAGAAAGCATCACAACCTATATGATCACTTGTATGTATCCCACATTGCTCCCAAACCTCTTTAGAGAAGCTACATTCAAAAAACAAGTGTCAAAACTCCTCTTCCAACTGGCCACAAAGTGGACAATTTGTGTCTCCATTAGAATACTAGTTGGCTCTGTAAACCGTTGTTACCAACTTCTTCCTTCTAAAGAACCATAGAAAAATCGACCTTGACTATATTTGGCCAAGCTGAGAAAAGAAAAAGAGATTTCTAAAACATGGGTGACAACCCTAGGGCGATAGGGGGAAGAAGCCGTGATGCTGATGGATGGACGACCTGGAGATCTAGAGCCTGGAGACGGAAGGAGAGAAGAGGTTTTGTCGCTACTGGCAGATCGGAGGTTGGCATGGGAAGGGCAAACAACCGTAGGCGCTGGGGAAATAAGGAAATTATTTGTTTCAGATGTTGATGGCGAGGACATATGGTGGTGGTGTGCCGCCACCCCCTTGTATGTCTTGCGTGCGGGGGCCATGGCCACAAGCAGGATTCTTGTATGGCCAATAGAGGGTAGGAGAGGAGAGGGAATAGGGTGCATCCCGAAGCGGTGAATGGTATGCCGCCGCCGCCACCACCACCTCCCCCTACCTAGGGGGGGTACACCGTAGTTGTTGAAATTCCTTTGACGGAGGACATCAAAACGGCCGAATTGGTGATGAGAGGGGCTCTGGTGGGGGGGAGGTAATGTCTGGCAATCCCTCGCTGGATAAGGTCCAGCAATTGGTAAGCTCGCTATCCCTGTTGACTGGTGGTTGGAAGATCACGTTCCTCACCCCCACGCGATTTGTGCTTTTTGGATTGGGGATGTTGGACGTAGAATGCCTGCGTTTTCGTTCGAGTGCCTATGAAGGGCTAATGGTGATATGGAGATTAGTCTCCCCTTTTAATGGGCCGTTGCCTGAGAGGCCGGTCCAGAGGGTAGGCTACAGATCGAGGAGATTGGAGATCAGGGGCTTACCTCTGCACTTGAGATCAAGAGAGGTCGTGGCGACTATGATAGCAGGCTTTGCTACGCTGGCTGAAGATGCTGAGGTTGGGTTAATTGAGGGTGATGATCGGGTTCTCGGTGTTTTGGTAGATGTATTCAAAGCAGGCTGTATCCCTCAGAGGTTAATTCTTCGGTGTGGGGGAAGCTCTTGGTTGTTACTCCTTTGCTTTACACTGGGGTACAATGCTGGAGTGAAGGATTAGGATAAACAGCCCCCGGTGGAGGTTGTTGGTGAAGAGGTTGGTGTATAATTGATGGGCAGGTTGACTCCTGATGAAGCTCTTGTGCCTAAGAAGTGTAAGGACCACCATCACCTTGAGGAAAAGGAGGAAATGGAGGAAGTGACGCCGGTGGAAGTAGCCATGGTTGAGGAAGTGGCAATTCCCCAACCTTTGAATGATACAGCTGAAGAGCAGGTCCTAAAAGAGATCTCGAATATGCCGCTGAGGCTCCAATCCAATCTACAAGATATGGAAGGTCTGAAATTTGGGGTTGGACCATCTACAAAGGATGGTGTGGGTAGATCTCCCTACAAGCTTAGGCAGAGGAGATTGTCCAAAGCTGTGAGCCTTAATGAGAATACTGTGGCTGCTATTATGAAGGTTGGCAAGGTTCAAAACTCAAACAGGGGGGATGTCCAAAGAGGATGATGAGGATCCTCACATGGAATGTGCGTGGGTTGCGCACAAGAGCCGGAGGGCCTCTCTTATGAGATATCTGAGAGAATGGGAGATTGATTGTGCCATACTCTAAGATACTCACATTGAGAACGAGGAGGATAGGGTCTGGAATGACTTGAAAATTGTAGGTGCGGCTGATTGTGTGATGATCAATGCACAGGGTAGGTCTGGTGGCATTGCTCTGTGGTGGAAAAAGCGTGTTTAAACCTATTGGAAGTACATAGAGCTCAACATTTGGTGACTTGTAAATTCAAAAGGGGTTAGGGGGAGGATGTTGTCTACATTACTGGTGTATATGGATCGAGCCTTGCATTGATGAGGTGTCAACTGTGGGAGGACTGGACTGCAACTGCTGAATTAGTACAGGGCGTTGCCTGGCTAGTAGGGGGGACTTTAATTGTGTGCTGACAAGGAGAGATAGACCAAATGGGGCAGTGGACAGTGCATCCCTTGGGTTCCAGCTGATGGTTCAAACTCTCAGCTTAAGTATCCATCCTCAAGTGTTGAGTTTACTTGGAGAAATGGCAGTGGTCTTATGTCAAAGATTGACAGATTTTTTGGGAATGCCACTCTTCTTGACATGTTTCAGCTATTTGTTATCTCTGGATTGGAACGTCCCTTCTCAGACCACACCCCCTTGGTCTGGGACAACGGGGAACAGGTACAAGCAAGCTCCTACTTTAAGCTTAGAAGATCTTGGCTGAGAGAACCAGGGTTTCGAGAGATGATTGAGGTGTGGTGGAGAGCTAAACATGTGGAAGGTTTAGCCACTGTAAAGCTTGCGTGTAAATTGGCTGCTCTATGCATAATGCTCAAGGAGTATGGGGCTGTGGTGTCTTCTCTAAGACAACAAAGGCATCTTGAGGCTTTGATGAAAATCCAAGGCTTGGATACTAAGGAGGCAGCAGGACCCTTATCTGATGAAGAACTTGAGGACAGGAGAATGTGGCAAGGTGTGGTGGCGAAGGAGGAATTAAAGCAAGAGATGGATTGGAGGGAACAATCTAAGCAACTTTGGTTAAAGGAGGGGGATGCCAATATTGAATTTTTCCACCATGCAGCCAGCTCTCGCAGAAGGGTGAACATAATCTCTTCCATACTCAAGGATGGTCGAAGAATATCCTCTATTCAAGAGATTAGATCGGAGGCCATCAGATTTTACAGGAACTCTTCACGGGCAGCAGAGAGAGGTGTATGGAGGATGGCTGCGAGTGATGCACCTAAGGTATCAGATGAGCAAAGCCTCCAACTTGACGGTTGCCATTAGTGAGAAAGAAACTGTTGATGCCATTAATGATTTAAATAATGAAGGTTCTCCAGGACCGGATGGCACTTAAGTCTTCTTCTACGAGGAAATGTGGAGCCTGCTTAGCAGTGAGGTGAATGTTATCAAAGAGTTTGAAAGAGCTAACATTGGTTTTGATAAGATCAACGGATCCTATCTATTCTTGCTACCAAAGGTTCAAGGTGCAGAACAATTCTTCGATTTCAGACCTATAGCCCTTTCTAACTCTTTATATTTGGTGGTGAGTAAGATTTTGGAGAACAGATTGAAGCCAGTACTGCAGAACCTAATTCACCCTGTCCAATCTGCCTTCCTTCCTAACAGATCTCTGCAAGAATATTTTATTATGGCTCAAGAGATGGTGTGTGGTTGGCATAGAAGAAAGTGCAAAGCATTTATGTGGAAAGTAGATTTCCGAAAGGCCTATGATTCTGTTTCTTGGCCGTATCTTTGGGAGGTTTTTAAGAGAAGAGGGTTCCCTCAACTTTGGATCCAATGGATGAAAAGATGCATTACAACCACCTCTCTCTCCATTGATCAACGGGAGACCTTGTGGGGCTTGGATTCAGCCACAGTGTGGTGTCAAGCAAGGCTGTCCATTAGCTCCATTGGTTTTCAATCTTGCAGTGGATGGGCTTGTTAGGTATGCTTGCAAACTAGCTGAAGCTGGTGTCATCAAAGGTTACTCACATCTAATAGGAGAGCTATGGCCCTTATTCTCCAATATGCAGACGATACAGTCTTCTTTGTAGAGGGGCAGCTATTGCAGCCCAAGCACTAGATCACATGGTCAAGATATTTGGAGATATGTCCAGTCAGAGATTAAATAGGGAGAAGTCCACCTTGATTTGCTTCGATCTCAATGAGCAGGAGCAAGATGCAATCTCAACCACTTTGGGGACCCCCCGCTCTAATCTACCTGTCAGATACTTAGGGCTGCCACTAAGGTGTTCAAAACTGAGAAAGTGTGATTGGAATGTACTCTTTGACAAGATTTCCATCAAGTTGGAAGGATGGAACAACAAGTTCCTGTCGAAGGGCGGAAGACTCATCTTATTAAATTCTATTATTACCTCTATCCTGGTCTTTTATTTCTCTCTTTTTAAAACTCCGAAGTCTATTTGGAAATGTATGGACTTGATGCGAAAGAGGTTATTTTGGAAGGGGGTGCAACATGAGGGCAGATTCATGCAACCATTGAAATGGCAGCAGCTGTGTCGTCCCAGGGAAGAAGGTAGATTGGGGATTAAAGCACTTAGAGAATTCAATGAGGCCCTATTGATTAAATGGGCGATAAAAATTTTTAGTGGGGAGGAAAAACTATGGGCTGATCTAATCAGAGATGCATATGGCAGTTCCAACAGTGCACTAAAGAGATTACACCCCTCCAAACCATCCCCTTTTTGGCACTCTGTTATTCAGGCCATCAGCAACAACTGGCAGTTGATGCAGCTGGTGCTTGTAGATGACAAGGACTTCAGTTTCTGGAAGGAACAGTGGTTGTTGCTGGGCACCTTGAAAGAGACTTATCCGAGGACTTATTTGGCTGCAGCTGATAAGGATGGGTCGGTGAACAGCTTCTGGTCTGAATTAGGCAGTTGCTAGCAATTGAACAACTCGTTGGCTATTAGGGAGGGAACTTGATTGGGGGAGGAAAGGCAGAAACTGATGGCAGATTTACAAGGTTTCAGACTAAGGCCTGATGTGGTGGACACCTATGCGTGGGATGGCAGGTACACAGCTCATCAAGCCTATGGAAAAATCATAAGTCTTGGCAGTGGTAGGGGGAGCGACCACATTGACAAGAAACTGTGGCTACTGAAGATCCCCCTCAAAGTGCAAAATTTTTTATGGTTATGTAGAAGAGAAGGTTTGATCACTGGCGACCTCAGGCATAAGAGGATGGGTACTGCTTTACATGAATGCCATCTTTGTGGGATGGAGACCGACAGTCTATCTCACATTTTTTCTTGTTTGGTTACTGACATGGTTTGGAGAAAAACTTGACAGGAACCGCTCCCACCTTAGGGGTCTCTGTGGCAGAGCTTTGTGACACCTGGGAAACCACATCTGCGTATGGCGGTGACCCTTTGGTGTGTGTGGAGGGCGAGGAATGAGAGATTGTTTTAGGAGAGACCAGTGTGTTGTGAGCAAATTGTAAATGAGTGTTGGTCCCTCATACATAGATGGGGATCTAATTTGTAGTTTTCCTTGTTCTTTTATCTTATTAAATAAAATGCCCTCCCCATATCATTTTTCAAAAAAAAAGAAAAAAGAACCATAGAAAAATCTTGATTTTGAGTAGACTCTTGCAGCCCAAATCAAATTAGAATCAGCCCTTAAAGGTGTCACCTGCACCCAATTAGACATTAATAACTTGTAAGCATTCTTAACAGAGAGCTCTCTATGCTTCCAACACAAACTATCAGTTTTTGTAGATGGCGAGAAATCCTCTAAAACAGCCATGAGCTGCTAAAATTCAGAAAAAGTCGCATCTGATAGACCCTACGGCAGCCTAACATCCCACGCACGATGTGTACTGTCCCACACATCTACCACACATGCCTCCTCCATAATGTGCTGAAAAAGCTTTGGAAATAGGTCTGAAAATCTCCCATTTTCAGATCAATCATCAAATCAAAATTTAAACAAAGTCCCATCACCCAAACAAGGTCTACACATATTTTTGATAGAGAAGTGACATCATATAAAAGGTTAGTTGAATATATGTAACTGCTGCAGATTTTGACCCTTTCAGTAACTATACACCGGTGCAAATTAGAAATCAAGCGATTTAAATGAACCTCATCATTCTCCTTCATCCTCCTTTGCTCCTCAGCCTACTGCACATTTCCCTCTCTTGCCTCTCCATGGTGAACCTGCTCTTATTTGCCCCTTTGTTGGCCCTCCATCTCAACAAATTCATGCTTCTCTTCCACCTCGTGCTCTTTTTTCTCTCCACCTTCCTTTCTTCTTCCATGCCCTCATTTTCCTTCTCCTCATCCTTCTCGGGTGTATTCCCCTAGGCCTATTCTCTTCTTTCCCTTCTTGAAAAGCACTCATCATTCCTTCCAATTTTTCTCTCTCCTTGTAGTTCTTCCTTTTCGTCATTTATCTTTCTTATTACTCCTCTCAATTTTGTATTGCCCTTCCTCAACTTCTTCACTTCTTTTTTTAAGTATTTCAAGTTATCTCTCATCCACCCTTACCGTCTTCTCCTTCTCTCCCTTAATATCATTTTCTTTCTTCCCCTCTACTTCTATTTTTGTCATCTCCTCCCCCTCTTCTTCATTGTCTCTTCTCCTCCTCTCTCCTGCTATAATCCTTCGTTTTCATCTTCTCCTTTTCTCTTTGCGGGTTCTTTTAAACTCCCACAACCATGGTTTTAAAAAACTAGCCTTGAGGTGCTCAAGCTTACGCCTCAAGGCAAGGCGGAAGAAAATCTTCTTGAGGCTATAGCCTTGGGGTTGTAGTGTGAGGCATGTGCCTCAATTTGTTGAGGCGGTGCTGAGGCGGAAACAAGGCTATAGTCTTAGTTGAAAGTTCACATTTGAAGGTTATATGAGTTGCATATAACCAAATAAAGCAAATAAAATCATTTCCTAAAATCCTATACGCATCACCTGTCCCTAAACAATGGCCTTAACCTCTCAAGCCTTAAAAAATCCATTGCCCTTAGTTGTTGCATGTTGTTCTCTATCTTTGGACTCTTCCATTACCATTGCCAATGACTGTTGTTGCATTGCCAGTTGCCAATCACCTCCCCTACGTTTCACCCTTAACAGTTTGCCCCCTCTCCATTGCCTATCGTTGCCCCCTTTCCCTTTTAAGGCTCAACCTCACTTCTTGTTGCTGTTGATAAGAGTCAACCTCTCTCGAGTTACGCATAACATTTTTTCTTGTCACTTATAACTTTATGTTACTGATTAGTTATGTTAAAGTATATTTGAACATTTTAGTTGGTTAGGTTACATGTTATGTGATCACTGAATTGATTTTTTTTAAGTGGTTATGTGGTGATTGTTTACTTAATTCATGTTGTTATTTGTTTATTATTATTACTCTCAAAAAAATATTTTTTTATTATTGTTTTGATTTTTTTAGTACTATTATGAGACTACTATTTTGATTTTTTGAAGAGTTTATATGTTATGTGATACATATGTGTATTTAAATCTTGTTATATTAGTTTATATGTGAATATTGTGTGTATTGTGTGGTAATAATATTTAGTAATAGACATTTAAATGTTGTAAAGAAAAAATTGCTTGAAAGTGTTTTAACATTGTTTTTTCATTATTAGCACTTGATGGTATATATTTGTGTCATTTGTTCTTATTTTCCATCCAAAAATTGAGGTTGACACCTCGAGCTCGTCAAGGCTTACACCTTGCCTCAATGAAGGCAAATCGCCTTAGTACCGCCTTACGTTTTTTAAAACCTTGCCCACAACTGATTTTCTCTTCCTTTCTATTTGCTGATACACTTCACCAAATGGTGATTTCCTCAAATTTTCCTTCGTTGCTTTTAATTTCAGACCGATAACATTTGCTCGCTATGTGAATGTCTTCTCATGGTTGTATTTTCAAATGACGATTTGTGCTTCCTCATTCATTGGCTCCATAACATTGAACATCTCACTTGCCCATATTGGCAGTAGCATAGCGCAACCTCTGAGATGTGCTTACTCTTTTACCTTGTTTTCTTGGAGCTTTTCATGGAGGAAGTCGTGTACTATTTTAGCCCAATTATAAGTATGTAGGGATTCCAAATCTTCTACCGTATCAAATAGTGATGTGATGATAGCTTAGTCTTCATATGGTAAGAGAAAGGACCCTAGTGTTATCAGCACCAACAACTTTGTCTCTTTTTCCACTTGCTGCTTTTTCTCATCCACCATTTACTTCTTTTTTGATTTCCCCTTCTTGATGTCTTCATTTAATTGCCGCAATTTCTCTTCTACAATCCTCACCTTTGGCTTAACACTTGATAAGTTCTTAGTTCATATCTTTGGTCTTTCATTTGGATTTTTCTTCCCATCAATCAATACCATTTCCCTTCATTTTTCAACCTCATCATTTTCTCTATTTGATTGGAACTTAGTATGAGCGTCAGATCTTGTAGCTCAAACTCCTTGCTCTCAATATTGTCTACCTGTACAAGCTCTTCATATAATTCCCTGCCCTTTCATTGAAGGAAGAGCTTTTTGTTCTTCACGATTTCATCGAATGAAGTCTTCTCAAGTGCTTTCTTGATGGATAGTAAGATGCATTTGTGGTGAATGTCCCTACAAAATGGTGTGATTACTATGTGAGTCCATTGGTGAATTGTCTACAATCAAGTGGTGGATTCTTGTTCCTCGTGGGTGGATTCTTATTATCCATCGGTGGATTGTCAAAATCCATTGGCGCATTCTCGGAATCCATCAATGGATTCTCCTTTTACACCGATGTATTCTTCTTTCCACCGGTGAATTCTTGTTTTCCACCAGTGGATTCTTGCATCCAAATGGTTTGGCTATCCACTGGTGCACGCTCATTCTCCACTGGTGGGTTCTGTCATTCAAAAGGTTCAATCACGTACTAAATTGCATCCAATTTGTGCCTTTACCTCTCCATGGTTTTAGTGTTTCCACTGATGGATTGCCCTTTTCCATCGGTTGAAAAAGGCATTCAACTGGTTGACTCTTGCATCAAACAATTCTACTGTCACTTAACCAATGTTCTTTCTTCACGAAATAATGCCCACTAGTTGATTGTAGTATTCAATTGGTGGAATCTCACCTCCAATCACTAGTTTGACGTTTCTAACCACTGGTGGACACACAGGGGGATTTTGGGGTTGATTCTCCTACTCAACCAATGGATATTACACAACAATGCTATTCCATGGGGTCTTTCTTGTAGACTATGTTAGATGCGTACCTCGGTTTGCTGCTACTTCCATTACTCTTTTCGAAGAAGCTTGAAGCTCGAAGAAGGGAGTGAGGAGTCAATTGGATGTAGCGAGTACTCCACCGATGGAATGCATTTGCGGGTGACGATTATGTTTTTTCAAAATGAACTTTTATAATTGTTGAGCCTAGGTATATATTTCCTGTTTATGTTATTTCTTGGATGATCGTAATTTTTCCAAGTCTCTCTAGTATAAAAGAGAGGATATGGTTTCTTTTGAATGACAAGCCGTTACTTTGTTCCGCACATAAAGGTCGTAGGTCCTAGGTCGATGCTCTGATATCCTAGCAAATACCCACCCAAAAGATAATTAAATCACCAACATAAAGGTGATTTGATCATCTAAAACTTGATGGACCATGGCAGCAGCAGCAGCAGCAGCGACGTTGGAGAGCGGTCTCTTAGCGCTGTCGCCGGCGATTAAAGGTTGCTGACCACTGCCTAGAACCCCGCCGGGCTACTGACCATTGCCCAAACCTCTGCTAGGTTGCTGGCCACCACCTAGACCATCGCCCAAGTACCTGTTGAGTCTACTGTCGTTGTCGGTAGATCGACAGGGGGCCTGCGGGTGGCCCATGGTGATGTCTCTTGCGTGATGAAGTTGATCTCATGTGTTATATATGTGGTGATGAGCCTTCTCTCACCTTTGATGATGAATGTATTCCTCTTAAGCATGATGAGTCTTCTCATGCAAAAAAGATGTGGTTGGTGCATAAGAAAGATCAAGTTTAGATCTGAAAGGGCTTGCATTTGCAGTCCGAGAAGACAAAGAAGGGAATTGGAGGAACATGGGTAATTGACTCTGGTCCCTCTATTCACCTTACAAGAGATGTGGAGTGACTTGTAGATCCTAGGGCTCTATGTAGAATCAAGGGTGTCGGAGTAGCTAATGGAGCCACATCACCAATCACAGCAGTTGGGTGTGTACACGCCTCTCCAAAGATGTTGATTGAGGAGGTTCATTATGCTCCAGAATTCCCAATGAACCTGTTTGTAAGTCATATTTGCAATGACCTTGGGTGTTGTGTAGTGTTTGATGAGGGTTATTGCTACTTCCAGGTCCGACAAACGAGAGATATTATAGGTGGGGGCATAGAGTGAGATGGTTTTTATTACCTAGACACACCTATGTTGTTTGCTGGAGCAGTTTCCATAGCTACTGATCCCTGGCTATGGCACGAGACTTGGGCACTCATTACTCAAGAAGATAAGACAAATGAATCCTGAATTGTCAGACTCTTTGACTCTACAATGTGAGGACTGTTTAGCTTGGGAAGCACTACAGCACTTACCCATGAAAGGTTGTTGGGGTGAGTATTGTTCCTTTCTCCCTGGTGCATTGTGATGTTTGAGGGCCATCTAAAGTTTCTACCTCAGGACACCGATATTATACTGTCATTGTTGATGATCATGGTCGCTTCACTTGGGTGTTCTTGATGAAGACATGCTCGGAGATTCCTTAAATTATTCAACAGTTCCTAGCAGAGGTTCAGAGTCAATTCACTGGTATAGTTAAAGTCTTCCACAATGATAATGCCGTAGAGTTTATTTAGCGAGATGTTTAGAGTCTTTTCTCCTTCAAAGGCATCATTCACCAGACATCTTGTGTTCACACATCTCAGCAAAATTGTGTGGTTGAGCTCAAGCTTCGACATCTTCTGGATATTGCTAGGACATTGATGATTCATATGAACGTTCCTAAGCAATTTTGGGGGATGCTATACTTACTGTAGCTTATTTGATTAATCGGGTGCCTTCGTCTATGCTTAGAGGATAAGTCCTCTTTCAAGTGATTCATTTAGACTGTGACATGCCCTTTGCTCTTCTACTGAGGATTTTCAGGTGCATTTGCTTTGTTCAGGCACATGACAATCAGGATAAGTTTTCTCCTATAACAGTCGAATGTGTCTTTCTTGGGTATTCCAAGACATAGAAGGGATACAAGTGCTGACTTGAGTCGTAGTAGATACATTGTTACAACGGATGTTACTTTCTTTGAGAAGATTTCATATTTCTTAAAGGAACTTCTATACAGGCTACCTTAGAGGAGACACAGGTTTACCATTGGAGACCACACATTTCACGAGATAAAGAGCCTTGTCCTATACTGACAAATGAGAGTGGTTCAGATACAAAGGAGCAGTCTGTTCCGAGGAGATCCAGTAGAGTGTGTACTCTTCATCCTCTTTTGCAGTACATAGGGGTTGCCCATCTGGAGGATGGGGTTCATTAGTTTGCTTCTGCTATTACTACCACTATTATTTCTAGAGATTTTGCTCAGGCCTCTCAAGACTCTAGGTGGCGTGTAGCGATGGATGAGATGTGGGCATTACGATCATGGAAGATATGGGATCTTGTATCATGTCTTCCTGATGCAACAATGGTTGATTGTAGATAGGTTTATGCCATCAAGTATAGAGCTGATGGGACAATAGACAGATATAAAGTTAAGCTTGTTGCCAAAGGCTTTACCTAGACTTACATGATAGACTACTTTAAGACCTCTTCTTGTGGCTCGCATTACTTTTGTCAGGATTGTCATTTTAGTTGATGTTGTCAAGAGATGACCTTTATATCAGCTTGACATTGAAAATGGCTTCTTGTATGGTGGATTAGGGATGAAAATGGATTCGGATTCGACTCGGATATCTGGGTACCATATTCGATTCTAGTCAGATTCGGTAATTCGGATTCGGATAATTTTCGGATTTGGATCTGAATTCGGATAGTGAAACTCTTAAATTCTCAGGTTCGAATTCGAATTTTATGGGAAAAAATCAGATTCAGATATCCGATTATATACATGTGGATTCGGATTCAAATTCAACATCCCCTTCCACTCCAACATGTACCTATCGTAGTTATAAATAAATTTTCTTGAAGGGAGTTAACCTACTACTTAATATGTGGATATTATGGTTTCATAATATGTTCTCTTCCTTGGAATTCCAAGTTAACATCATCACTAGTAGAAACACTGAAAACTATTTGTTAAACAATCATAAATCAAAATTAGCATGATTTTTTAAACTCTTGCTTTAATATTAATATATATACGAAATTTAGAAAGAAACATATAGAATGTATTTTATTCTTATTAATTTTTTATTCTTATTTTATCATTTATTTTATAGAATGTATTTTAATTTAATTACTCTTATATAGTTAACTAATAATTTGTTCTTTTCTTATATTTATAAGAAAGTTAATAGTTTATATGGATCAGCTGGTGATACTTATACGGAATAATCACTTTTACGAGAGGTATTAATCTTTTAGATAATGAAGGCATTTAATTTCATTCTACCCTTTATAGCAATATTGGTTTCCATTTATATACAAAATATTGGTTCTCCTACAAATCTTTTAATTTTTATTTCCAATTATATTTATTTATTATTTTTTTGAGAGTTTTTCTAATAAATAATGGATTTGGATTCATATTCGAGTCTAATCAATACCAGATTCATATTTGTATTCAGTCAATATCCAATTCGAATTGGATTAATATCCGATCCGTATTTAAATTTGATTAATATCTGATCTGAATTTGTATCCGATTTTATTAGGATATGGTAATAAAAAATTCTATCAGATTTAATATCCGAATTCGAATTTGAATTTGATTTTGGAAGATAAATACGGATATGAAAATACCTATATCCGAACCTAATTCGACCCAATTTCATCTCTAATAGTGACTTATCTGAGGAGGTGTACATGAGATTACAGTAGTCAGGGGAGCGTATTTATCGTTTGAGGAAGGTAATAAATGGGTTAAAGCGGAGTCCTCGTGCCTAGTTTGAGAGGCTTAGCTCAGAGATTGAGAAGATTGGGTTTCAACGCTCTACTTCTAACCACTCTATTTTCATCAGGAAGACTAGGTATGTTGAGTATACTCAAGTGGTTATTCTAGCTGTTATGTAGATATGATTCTTACTGGTGATGACGAGATTGGAATTGCCTAGACCAAGTCCTTACAGTCCACTTTTGTCAGTAAAGACTTGCAAGATCTGAGATATTTTCTGGGGATCGAGGCTGTACGACAGGGTTCATGTCTTTTTGTCATAGAGACAGTATATGCTGCAGATCCTTGAGGAGGTTGGTTTGCTTAGGACCAAGCCTTCTGGTATACCTGTTGAGCCCCTGCCTGCACATTCTTCTAATGAGGAGGATCCACTGTATGAAGATGTCACTCGATGTCGTAGTACAGTGGGGCATTTATCTTATTATCACGAGGCCTGATATTAGTTTTGCAGTGAGCAGAGTTAGCCAACATATGCAGTCTTCACGATATAGTCATTGGCATGAGGTTTACCTTATTTTTAGGTACCTCAAGGGGACAACCAAGTACAAGGCTATACTATAGAGATGGCATCAATTGGATATTCTAGCCTATTCTGATGTAGAGTATGCTGGGTCTGTGGTTGATAGGTGTTTTACTTTAGGTTTTGCAATTTATCTTGGTGGGAACTTAGTCTCTTGGAGAAGTAAGAGGCAAAGTGTTGTTGCTTACTCAAATGCAGAGGCTGAGCATCGAGCGATGACATAGGCTGCTTGTGAGATTGTGGGTTACCTTTATGTATGACTTAGGCATTCAGGCTATTATACCAGTCCCACTTCTTTGTATCAACAAGTCAGCCACATATTGCATCGAATCCAAACTTTGATGAGAGGACCAAATATATTGAGGTAGATTGTTACTTTGTTCGTGATGCAGTACTTGTAGGGAAGATTAACACCCCTTATATCTCCTCTGAGCTTCAGTTAGCAGATATATTCACCAAAGCTCTAATGAAGAAACATCTTGATTTTCTATGTGACAAGTTGGATCTAGTCGATATCTATGCCCCAACCTGAGGGGGAGCGTTGAGCCTAGGTATGTATTTGCTATTTATGTTACTTCTTGGATGACTATATAATTTTTCCAAATCTCTCTAGTATAAAAGAGAAGCTAGGGTTTCTTTTAAATGACAAGCCATCATTTTGTTCCTCACAATAATAATGACTTCGGATCCACGGGTGTGATTAATATTTTTTTAAATCCACGTACAACAATTGCGTTGGAATTCACCAGTGAATTACTTATTTATTACGTTATTTTAGGAATCCTAACTCTTCAAACGAACACTTCAACTATGCCAAGCGTGGGATTACTCACTTTAATATCTCATATTACCACCTACTAAAAATAAACACATAAACCTTCCAATCCTGTGATTTGAACACAATCCCTCCCCTCTAAAATTCCATCCCGCTAAATAAACAGTGCCTAATTGGCTGTAACTACATGTTACTGGCACTTTTCACTATAAAATGGTTTCCAGCCTTTTGTTTTGTTGTCCAGCATGAAGTGCCTGAATACCTGCATCCAAGATGGTTTCCACTTTCCTAAAAGGCTTTTTGCTTTTGTTTTTTGTCTTTTTTTCTGTTTTATTTTTGCCATGTTCTCCCTGAATGCAACAGCATTACCCCTCATCATTCACATGAGAAGTCCACAAACGTTTGTCACCTATTCCCATATTTATTTCCTTATTCAACCCTTTCTAGTTATAACAATAACAGTCAAGTCTTTTCCCACATTTGCTGTGCTGGTTACATGATTTTTTTGTCCATTCAAATTTATTTTGGATCTCCGTAGTTAGATGTACATGATCAAGATTATTCACGACAAATTCATTCCAACTTTTTTTTCGTCTTTCTAGACATAGGCTATTTTTTTAGTTTGTTATTAAATAGAAACAGATATCTTTGGAATTTTGTGACATATACCATGTTTGTGCTCATAAAAATTCTCGTGGCAATACAGAGCTATAGTCATGCTTACATGTCAGACAGCTGAAACATTCAGCTTGTTCAAATCACAATTGATGATACTTACCGGTGAACTATGCCATGCAAATGGGCAGAAAACCATGCAGTGAACTTTCCCGTGGAAGGTGAATGGGTCATAATCTTTTGTTTTCTTTTAGTTTTTTGAAAAGGGGTTATGATCTTTTTGTCAGCATGTATAAGTTGAAAATCAATTTAGTCCTTAAGATATGGGTGACCTTGGATTGAGAAACAACTGATCTCTATAGGAACTGTATGCTCAACAAGGGTGTGCCTGTATATAATCAGACATTTCCCTGCATCTTATTTTGCAGATGAAAAGGCTAGATATGCTGCTAGGGATCCTATGACGGCCTTCAAGAAATACATGGTTGAGCATGACCTTGCCACTGAGTCCGAGCTGAAGGCCATCGAGAAGAAGATTGAGGAGGTTATTGAAGATGCCGTGGAGTTTGCAGATGCAAGCCCTGCCCCTCATCGAAGTCAGCTGCTGGAGAATGTTTTTGCAGATCCAAAAGGCTTTGGGATCGGTCCTGATGGCAAGTACAGATGTGAAGACCCATTATTCACCCAAGGCACTGCTCAAGTTTAAAACTATCGAGGTTGGCAATCAATATACACTCATGCACATGCTGCCTACATTATTTTCTATGCTGATCATACCAAATAGCCGATAAATTATTTGTTCTGGATTATTAGGCCTGCGAACAATGCGATTTTCTCCTTGCAAGGTAATCTCTTATCTATACTCTGACTGCTACCGTTCTTGGGAGGGATAATACTTATAAGGATTGTTGTTTGTGAACTACTCTTGGAGAGGGAATAACTTTTCTGATAGCAATTTGTATGTTAGATGTTCCATGCCAATTTCAATGTCAATTTATATCTTCTGTTTGAACTGCCGTCATGATGTTGTAGATAAGGGCTCTGTTATGTGACTGGAGCCAGAGCTTGTACTTTAGTTGGGAGCAAAACAAATCCTATGAGTTTTGTGCTTTCTGTTTTGATTAGCCTAGTAAGCTTATGTAAAGCTCAAATTTACTTAATCATAAATGAACTTGGAGTACAATTCTTGATTGGTTGGATTATTGATGAGAGGAAATTGTGTGATTCTGGACAGCTTAGCATTGACTATTATAGGATTAAAAAGGCTGTTATTTTCTTTGGCATTTACGAGCTGATCATTTCAGAACTAAACACTCATAACTATTATTTATATTATCATATGCATTTTTATGGAAGGCTCAACTACCATTGATCGTTCCTGCTCGGCCAATCCCTTGTCTATCTTTTCTAGGAATGACAAAATAAGATCAATAAGGCACAAAGGAGCAGTCATTTCATCCTCTGCTCTCATCCATCGTAATGTTCGCTTCATCATCTCCTTGTATTCTCTGCCTCCTTGAAGTACATCTTACACACTCTCAGAAATGATGATAAGAAGGTGTTATGTTATCTTTTCCTTCACCGTCCCACCTTTTGTTTACATGTGCATGTGTCATTAGGTACCTTAATTATTCCTAAATTGTGATTTTGATGATTACAAGTACCTTACAAATTATCGGACTAAAATTGAATTTCAAATAGCTTGTGGATATGTAGTAGTGTTTTTGTGAGGACCAACCTGCAGGTGTCAAGATCCAAGAAGACTCGTTTGAAATAAGCCTCATGGACTAAACACAAAGAAGAGTCATTTTTGTGAAGTTGAAGTCAATAGGCCAACCGAGAAAAAGGATCGGATCACCATTTACAAAGAAGTGTTTTGAAGACTATATATCTACATCTCTATGTAATCTAGGAACTGTGGGTTGTATTTTTCCTTTGCTCGCTCCACACCCTCTCACAAGCTCTCTTGTTGTTAGTTGAATCCTTCTATACTCTTCAACATCTTTTGGGGCTTAGGTACACGTTCCTTCCTGTAGTGCTCAATTATTCAGCCATCGAGGGAGTAAAGCGAGTCTTTGATTAAGCTCTAGATAGTCCATTAATCTTAATTTGCATATCTAGTTTGGGGACCATCTGTCGGGCTTTGTTTGGAGTTCTTTTATAATTCATCTTCTTCTAGTAATCTTGTGATCGAAGGGTTAGAGGTGTGGGTCTTGTTTCTGTTAAGGGAGAGGGGTTGCTCTTGATTGGATTTGTAACAAGGGTTAAATACCTCATAAGTACTTTGTTAAGGATTTTGAGTAAATTCGAGGAAAACTTGTTAGTTAGGAGACTTAGATAGTCATTTGCTTCTTTTAGATGATTTTCCACTATAATTCTAGTGTTGCATATTGGTTTAATTGTTGGTGCCATCTTTTACTCTTAGTGCTATCTTGCAAATTAATTGCTTTAATTACTTATTTTTTATTGTCAATAGCTAGGGTTATCAAAAAAACTTGGGTTCGATGGACTCATCTTAGACTTGACTCAATAGGCTCAATTTGGGCATGACTTAATTCGTTAATGAATTGAGCTTAAGGTCAAGTTTAAGCGCAATGAGCTTATCAAGCTGAGTTCGATTTGACCCTCACTCAGCTTGATATGGGTCCGAACTCAATAAGAAGATCGTATTTTATTTAAAAATTAATAATATAAAATCAAAGGGTTTTTTTTTTTTTCTTCCAAAACCTTCCCTTGGCCCTCCTTCCTCATCATTCCCTAACAACAACATCCATCCAAAACTTTTGATTAATCATCGTGCTGTAGGTGAATTTTTTAGTTATTTTCATTGTAGTTTACGTAAATTTATTTTTACATGCTTCTTAGGTTTTTAAAGTTATACTTACAGTGATTTTATCAAACCCAATCAAGAGTTAAGGGAGTTTGAGCTCATCAAAGGATAAGCTCAATAAGGGCTCCGGCCCAATCGAGCTCAAGATGAGTCGAGCTTGACTCATTAGGCTCAATAGCCAGTCCTGCCATTATCACCATTCAAACACCCGTGGGGACGATCAGTGGTTTCGCTGTCCACTCTTTGTGTTCACCTAAAGGCCAAAGGAACTACTTGGGGAGAGAATAGAGTTTGAAGAGTTACATGAACTCAAAATTTTATTGAGGAATAACTTACTTTGTCTCCGGTAGGTGGCTCAGCTGGTAATATTTTTATTTTATTATCAGGGGAAAGAGATCATCGGTTTGATTCTTGTTAACATTGAATTTATCTGGAAGTCATGGGGTTGGGACACTTGCGATCTTTCAAAAAATATCTTGTAAGAGGAAACCTTGTCATCAAAAAAAAAAAATTACTTTCTTCGGTTAACGACGGTTAACATCGAGGAATAAATTTGAAAAGGTATTTTACCTCTTTTGTTGAATAAACTTAGTCTGGAGCTTCTCACTTTCGCAGTAACCTGGTGCCACCCAAGGAAGGAATTTGCTTATTCCTGTAAACAGATGGCGTCCTGGGGAGAACTTGCAGTGGAGGGTAGAAATGCTCCTTTTGAGCCATCAATCAAATGTTGCTGATTGTAGCATCCGTGATAGTTGGTGCTGATGCTTGCTAGCATCAGTCTTGTAATTTGAATTCTTAGTTACTTACTGAGTCAGGAAATTGAAGTTAAAAGAAATATGAAATTAATATTATTCTTTATTTTTATTTACTTAAGCGATAGTGTTAACGTCTATTTTTAGTTATTTAAATTGATGTTAAGTTATAGTGTTAATTTTTGTAATATTTATTTGAATTGATGTTAATATCATTTTTTGGATAATAAAATTTAGATGTGGGGGTGTTACGAAGTTAATATCGATTTTACTAATATTCCTTGGAACTAGTGTTAGTAAAATAATTATTAATCCTCTAAAATAGGTGTTAAGATCACGATGAGAGTTAATCTTGTTGGTGCTAGAGCACCGCGATCATTTGTTTTGATGATAACAAAACACGTGTTATTTAATATTTGCAATTTGAGTCCTAGATTTCACGTCAATTGCAAATGTGGACGTGTTTAGACGGAGTTCGAGCTCGCATCCAGGACGGATTGGAGGAGCTTGACGGAAAACAGAGGAGGTTCGCGTGGAGCGAAAGATTGAAGATGGAAGGAAATGAAGAATACGATAGATTTCCTTCTTTTGTACTTGTTGTATTTTTTGTTTCTTTTGTTGCTCTTTATTTCCTTAGATATTTTATGTTAAAGAGCCTCAAAGAACCCTAACAGTAGTCCTAGGAACACCGGCACAACCCTAGGATACTTAGGTTTTCTGTAGAATACTTAGAAAACCAATATAGGGTTCAAACAACACTTCCAGACGTCTAATTCCTAAATCAGACGTCTGATAAAGTATTGTAAGATGTCTGACTGTTGTTTCAGACGTCTGATATCTGTTAGGCTGGAGATAGCTAGTTCTGTCTGATGAAATCAGACGTCCAGACCTAATACCAGACGTCTTAGGAGACGTCTGATGGACTTGCCAGACGTCCAGATAGTGGACCGTTGGCTAACTTAGCAGGCACTCAAGGATATGACCGTTATCAGACGTCCATAGGACTGTCCAGACGTCTGATAATTGACCGTTTTGCCTCGGCTGACCCAAAATCTCTTCTCAGAGATTTTCTAGCCGTTGCAACGTTTGGAAATCAATTCCCACAGTAGAAGTTGGTTTCCAGACGTCCGGGCATAGTGCCAGACGTCTTGTATGTCGTCTGATCAACTTGAACAAAAACCCTGTTTAGATCTGATTCAAGTCAGGAGGAAACCCGCATAGAATTAGACGTCTGACCTTTAAATCAGACGTCTTAAAGTGGCCTTCCAGACGTCTGATGCCATAGTTAGACGTCTGATAACCCTGTCAAATGTAATCATTGTCCTGATTTCGGCCTGATTCTCTTAGGCTTTGTTCCCAACGGCTATACAACCCTTCCTAAGCCTTCCAAAGCCTTCCTAAGGCCTCTATAAATAGAGGGGAGCCTTTACACACCTAGATACACAAGAGACATACACTAAGAGAAACAAGAGACACACCTAAGCAACTTAGTTCCACTCTTTTGTGTCTAAGAGAAGCCCTTGCTCTCCAAGCTCTAGTTTCATTCTCTTGAGAGCATCAAGTCTTCGCGCACCCGCTCTCCCGCCGTTGTTCATGAGAGCGACATTGCGCCGTTGCGTGGCTCACGCACCCGCGTCATCGTCGACGCACTCCTTGCAAAGGGGAGTTTCCTAAATCCTATAGAAGCTTAGGTTTATTACTTTGTTGGCTCTATAGGTTTGTTGTTTATTTTATCTTTGTCTTTTGGTTGGGTATTCGCTTTGCGAATTCCCGTCTCCTTCGTGGGACAAAATCCTTCTCGTGGAGAGAAGGGGTTGAGGAACGCTACCCTCGTACTTGTAGCGTGGTTGTACTGAGGTTGAATCACCCTCGTTTTAAAGTGATTCGGTTAGTGGATTTGATCAACTAGGTTGATCGGAAAATCCTAACTCGAGAGGGTTAGGTGGTCGTTTTCACTTGGTTTGGGTTTCCACCTAAAAAATCTTTGTGTCTTTGTGTGATTGACTATTTGTGAGATTGTTTATATTTCAATTACGCATTTTTTACGTCACACTGATCTCACCCCCTCCAAGTAGGGAATTACAATTGGTATCAGAGCAGGTTCTTGCGAGATCGGAGTAACACCCGGGAAGAAGATCATGGAGGGGAGCATATCCGCAATCAGAATCTCCGAAGGGCAGTCCACCGTCCGACCACCCTATTTCGACGGGAGGGACTTCGGATATTGGAAGTTGAGGATGAAGACGTGGCTCCAAGCCACTGAATTCGAGATATGGGGATGTTGCGAAACCCCATACGAGATCCCGAAGCGACCCCAAGGAGGCTACTCGCAACTGCAGATTCAAGAGCTTTCACTCAACGCAAAGGCAATGAATGCCCTGTATTGCGCATTGAGTCCGAAAGAGTTCGATAAAATCCAAGAGTGCACTACCGCCCACGAGATATGGAGGAAGTTAGAAGACACTCATGAAGAGATGAGCTCGGAGGAAGAAGAAGAAAAGGAAGAAACCGCTTGCCTTGGTTTCATGGCCAGAGGAAGCAACAGCGATAGCGAAAGCAACGGCAGCGACAACGAGGTAAATTTCGATTTACAAGAAGCTTTTAATGAACTATTTGAGATTAGTAAATCACTTAAGATAGAAAATAAAAGCATTAAGAAGAACCTTAGTTTTTTTAAAAATGAAAATGATAGGTTAGAAAAATAACTTAAGGACATAGAAGCTAGTCCTAGAATTGATAACCTATTATTAGAAAATCAAGACCTCATCAATGAAAATAAAAAATTGATTGAGGAAAATGATAGTCTAAAGTTAGAAATCTCTAATTTAAAGACTAAGATGAGTATTATAGAAAAAGAAATTGCATGTCTTAGGGAAAACTCCAACAAATTAATCAATAAAGTAGATAATTTTTATAGCCCTAAGGTTGAGAAAGGATCTCCATCAAGGAGACCCGCTAACAGATCCGGATCCAAGCCCACTTGGATACCGAAAAAAGAATTAAAATCTTGTTTTGTAGGGTTCAGAGATAATTACAACATAAAAGACTGGACCTACAAGCTCAAAGCTGGTCAACTCAAGTTGGGAGAACCAAGGAGTAGACCAAGGAGGAGAACAAGAAGACCGACGAGACGGCGAACAAACGACGGACCCGCCGCACGTCGACCACCAGATTGGAGACCGGCGTCGATGCCCGGGCCTCCAAGCTACGGATGGGAGCCCCATCCGATGCGGCATCCACCACCACCATTCGGGCCATTTTATTGGCCATGGTAGGTGAGGTAAAATTCTTAACCCTATCTTTTTATAAGCTTTTAGATAGGGGGAGTTAAAAAATGATGAGCTAATTATCAATTTTTAAGGGGGAGATGTAAGGTAGCTAAATTTCCTTTAGTAAGGGGGAGAAAAATAATAGCTATCTCATTGTTACAAAAAGGGGGAGGACATTACCTTTGTCAAAATAAATTCATAGAAGAGCATGTTTTAAGGGGGAGTTATATGAAATGTAAAACCAATTAAACCTTTTTGATAATGTCAAAAAGGGGGAGGATTTTCTGCATTATTATTTATGGTTTTGTCATCATCAAAAAGGGGGAGATTGTTGGTGCTAGAGCACCGCGATCATTTGTTTTGATGATAACAAAACACGTGTTATTTAACATTTGCAATTTGAGTCCTAGATTTCAGGTCAATTGCAAATGTGGACGTGTTTAGACGGAGTTCGAGCTCGCATCCAGGACGGATTGGAGGAGCTTGACGGAAAACAGAGGAGGTTCGCATGGAGCGAAAGATTGAAGATGGAAGGAAATGAAGAATACGATAGATTTCCTTCTTTTGTACTTGTTGTATTTTTTGTTTCTTTTGTTGCTCTTTATTTCCTTAGATATTTTATGTTAAAGAGCCTCAAAGAACCCTAACAGTAGTCCTAGGAACACCGGCACAACCCTAGGATACTTAGGTTTTCTGTAGAATACTTAGAAAACCAATATAGGGTTCAAACAGCACTTCCAGACGTCTAATTCCCAAATCAGACGTCTGATAAAGTATTGTAAGACGTCTGACTGTTGTTTCAGACGTCTGATATCTGTTAGGTTGGAGATAGCTAGTTCTGTCTGATGAAATCAGACGTCCAGACCTAATACCAGACGTCTTAGGAGACGTCTGATGGACTTGCTAGACGTCCAGATAGTGGACCGTTGGCTAGCTTAGCAGGCACTCAAGGATATGACCGTTATCAGACGTCCATAGGACTGTCCAGACGTCTGATAATTGACCGTTTTGCCTCGGCTGACCCAAAATCTCTTCTCAGAGATTTTCTAGCCGTTGCAACGTTTGGAAATCAATTCCCACAGTAGAAGTTGGTTTCCAGACGTCCGGGCATAGTGCCAGACGTCCTGTATGTCGTCTGATCAACTTGAACAAAAACCCTGTTTAGATCTGATTCAAGTCAGGAGGAAACCCGCATAGAATCAGACGTCTGACCTTTAAATCAGACGTCTTAAAGTGGCCTTCCAGACGTCTGATGCCATAGTTAGACGTCTGATAACCCTGTCAAGTGTAATCATTGTCCTGATTTCGGCCTGATTCTCTTGGGCTTTGTTCCCAACGGCTATACAACCCTTCCTAAGCCTTCCAAAGCCTTCCTAAGGCCTCTATAAATAGAGGGGAGCCTTTACACACCTAGATACACAAGAGACATACACTAAGAGAAACAAGAGACACACCTAAGCAACTTAGTTCCACTCTTTTGTGTCTAAGAGAAGCCCTTGCTCTCCAAGCTCTAGTTTCATTCTCTTGAGAGCATCAAGTCTTCGCGCACCCGCTCTCCCGCCGTTGTTCACGAGAGCGACATTGCGCCGTTGCGTGGCTCACGCACCCGCGTCATCGTCGACGCACTCCTTGTAAAGGGGAGTTTCCTAAATGCTATAGAAGCTTAGGTTTATTACTTTGTTGGCTCTATAGGTTTGTTGTTTATTTTATCTTTGTCTTTTGGTTGGGTATTCGCTTTGCGAATTCCCGTCTTCTTCGTGGGACAAAATCCTTCTCGTGGAGAGAAGGGGTTGAGGAACGCTACCCTCGTACTTGTAGCGTGGTTGTACTGAGGTTGAATCACCCTCG
The DNA here is from genome assembly GCA_037157565.1 of Thalassia testudinum. Lineage (NCBI taxonomy): Eukaryota > Viridiplantae > Streptophyta > Magnoliopsida > Alismatales > Hydrocharitaceae > Thalassia > Thalassia testudinum. Next base: position 37,962,730 of record JAZHRO010000067.1, read on the forward strand.
TTTTAAAGTGATTCAGTTAGTGGATTTGATCAACTTGGTTGATCGGAAAATCCTAACTCGAGAGGGTTAGGTGGTGGTTTTCACCCAGTTTGGGTTTCCACCTAAAAAATCTTTGTGTCTTTGTGTGATTGACTATTTGTGAGATTGTTTATATTTCAATTACGCATTTTTTACGTCACACTGATCTCACCCCCTCCAAGTAGGGAATTACAAATCTCTCAAATAAAGAGAGGTTATTAATCCTAAGATTAGAAGTAGGTGTTAACCCTTGCTTGCTTTAGAGCATCATCCAACCTCCCTTGAGGGGATTATCCCTTGTTCTGCTAGCCAGTGTAATGAGAGGGGACTTCCATGTAAGATAAAAAAGAGATCCATTCCTCCGTGTGATAAACAAAATCATAGGTTATGTTATTACATAGTTTAATCCCCCAGCACAGTAGACTGAGACGAACTTAACCCACAAAATCTTGAGTACATCATGTAGTTTCCGGAAAGGGTTAGCAGATTCCTGCTCTTTTGGATTCTTACAGTGACATCGGTTATTCGGAGAATAAAAATGGGTCATCTTAGAGGGAGTCCAGTCCGTTTGGAGGTGAGATAAAGTGATATAGGAATACGTTAAAAAATAGAATAAGCTGAGATAGTAATTGTTTGGATAGGAAAATAAGGGGAGGATTACGTAAGATGATAGAATGATGGATGAAATAACGTGATATTAGTGATTATTTATTTAATAATATAAGTGATAGAGAGGAATATTGGTATGTATTTGTTTAATATTAAAAGTGAAAGTAAAAAAAAATATAATGGATATTTATTTAATAGTAAAAATGTAATATTAAATACTATTATGATTTAATTGAAGAATGGATTAGTAAATGTAAAAGTTAACACAAAAGTTGACGTACAGTAGCGTGAATGTAGTCTCAACTTGTATTTTTTTTTCTATGTAAAAAAAGTGTTGACTTATGGTGGAGCTTACCACTGTTGAAACTAACAAAATACTTTGATACATATGTAAACTATTTAAATCACCTTTGGAATCACTTTGCATTGGTGTAAAACTACTTTACGCCTTCAAAATGATTTTTCACGAGTGCATAATAAGATTGTACCGGTGTAATCTTACTTTGAATTACTTTGCATTGGTGTAAACTTAAATTTCAAGTGTTTTTTCACCTATGACAAGTGATTTTACACTTAAAAGGTATTTTTTCCACCTTAGAGTTTATGATTTAGTCTTTTCTCTAGATCCTAAATACTAAATTCTAAACCTTAAGGTGAAAAATCACATTTTAAGTAAAAAATCACTTCTTATACATGAAATCACATTCTATAAACCTAAACCCTAAATTATGAACTCCTAGGTCAAAATCCCTTTGCACAGCTACAAAATCATTTTGGATAGGTGAAACTACCCTTGGAATAATTTTGCACCGATGTAAAGTAAGATTACACCATTGTAAATACACCTTAGAATAATTTCTGACTGGTACAAAATCACCTAGAGTAATTTATTACCGATGTAAAATAATTTATTACAAGTGTAAAATTATTTATCACATATATATTTTAGGTTAAAATAGTGTGATGATTTTTTTAAGTGTGATGAGATCATCACGTAACAAATTTTACATTTTTTTGCTTATTTATATTAATATCAATTATCAAAAAGATCTATATTCTCAATGCTATATGAAGTACAAAAAATAACACCCATAAATTTTTTTCGCATCAACTTTTTAACTTAATTGAACTAAATGAAAATATTCATGTGAAAGTTTAAAAGGAGAAGTGACTGAAAAATTTCAACAAAAATCATATGATAGGAAACGTCTCCCAAAATGCCACCACGGAACAGTACCTTAGAGTAATGTGGTTAGAAAAATAGAGAAAAAATAAATATAGGCTAAGTGCCGTAGACAAAACTTAGCATACAAAATCTAACCTCCAAAATAAACCAGTTCCTGGAGAATGGAATTTTAACGAAAAGTCAATCCATTTCGGTCATTTTGTTCCCAACCTGTGTAGAGATATTTGTTGCTGATAAACCATCTGATTTGGTGACGTACGATACCATCTAAAGTGAGCCGAAAAAATAAGAATGTGTCACACCCATTCCTCCAATTATTTATGTCCAAATAAAATTCCAATGGAAGCTTTAATTTTTCCTTGTGGGTCCGTGATGGTCCAAGTGGCCCCGAAATTCATGGATGGGGACCATTTGGACATGGTAAGCTGCACATTCTATTCATAACCTACATTTTGGATAAGGTAGGCCAACCACTTTGCCTTTCGGATCCTTCGACAGAGAGCATAATAAGACTAAACCTGACGTCCACCTATGCTGGGTTAAGCCTAACTTGCCTTTTAAGTTAAAATTATTTTATTTTATTTATAAAATAACTTCTACATGTTAAAATATTTAAATAAATTAATCTATTTATTTTTTCCTTTTATTTTATAAATTTATTCCTCTTGGCAAACACGACGAGTTTCCTTCAAAATAGAGATAGAAAATGAAAATCAAAAGCACAGATGGGATCCTTGTGATACGAGATTGATAGGTTGTACTAACAATACCCTACAATCTTTAATGGGAAAAGGTATACAAACTTACGTTTAAATATATTTTGCAATGCAATGTAACTTTAACGGTGATCTTAATTGATGTATTTTAATTATTTATTGGTGTAAATTATTTTTTATAAACGAAAATTTATTTTTTAAATAAAAAATTATTTATTATTAATAAAAAAATAAAATAAATCGATGTATTTTTATTTTTAATTAATATATTTTAATTTTTAACTAATATATTTTAACTTTTAATTGATTAAAAATTATTTTTAACTGATATATTTTGATCTACTTAATATTTAATTAGTTGATTATGATCCTACATTGTAAAATATGTTATAACACATATTTTTCATACTTGTGTATCATTTAATCAAAGATGAATGCCCAAAAGGATTTGGATACTTTACAACTTCGGATCCATGTAGTTGCATCGGAGCCAAAGGATCTAAGCATAGCCTTTTTGCCTTCTTTTCCGTTTTTCAGTTCGCTGCGAGAAATTTACCATATATTCGAGTCTGAGACCATATCTGTTAGACTGAGTTTTTGAAATCCCTCGTTGACCCCTTCCTTCATAGGCTCATTTCCAGAGTCAAATACTGTAGGTGATTTTTTAAAATTAAATTAAAGGTGTAGTGATGTATTTCAATTCTTATTTACCCCTTTCTAAGGATAAAATATCACTAGAAATATTTATAAAATCATTAGTGGTATTTATTTTTAGAAAGGGTGTTGTGATGCATTTTCAATTCTTGTTTATCTCTTTTCAAGGTAAATATCATTAGAAATATTTAAAAAATTATGAGTGATATTTAATTTTAAGAAGGAAAGTGCTAAGGAGGGGCTAAACGAGGTATTTAATTTACAATTATGCATCTTTGATACCCTTGGAGGAACGGCGAGGGTGGTAAACTCTTAAACTTTGATATTTCTTAACGTTCAATCCAACACTTAATGTTCTTATAAAATTAAAAGTTAAAACGTAAAAAAATACACAACATAACGTGTCATAACGTGTAAATGTGATTCTTGCCGTACAGTTGATATTTAATGTAAATAAATAAAAATTAATAATGTAAGTTATGTTAGGTGATATGATTCATCTTATTAAAACATTTACATCCCTTTGTAGTGGATAATAATTTTTTACTTTGGATTAAAATGAACTGGTGCGGAATAATTTTATATTAATATAAAATAATTTTGAATTATCCTGAAGTGATTTTATTTCTATCTAAAATAATTTTAAAGTTGATTTTAATAATTTTATATTAATATAAAATCATTTTATTTTTTATTTAAAAATGACGATGAATTTATTTAGTGGTAATTGAACCCACCACGTGGTAGTATTTACCTTACTTTTTTCCATGAGGAAGAGACATTATGTGATTTTTGCTTACCTCCTTGGATTGTAAAATATGTTACATTTTGTATTTTTGTACCAATGTCTAAATTAAAATTGGATATCCTGCAATAGAGTAGGATTAAATGATGTAATTTTGATAGGAGAGAGCTAGATTCAAGGCCTAATCCTACATTACCTAAAACATTGATGTGTAGAGTTGAATAATTTCTTCTCAATTTGTCTAAATGAGCTTACGGGTAATTTTAAAAAATATATATTTGATATAAAGATAAAGAAACTGAAAATCTTATTATTTGGATGGTATGCGAAAACTGTATTAGATGAGATGCTAGACTTACGTAAATGTCACTATTTTTGAGCCGTAGGTAATATATATCATTTTTTTCATCCATTACGGTTTCAAGAGAAGTGGAAAGATAATGGTATTTTTAGGGCTTTACCTTGAGTAAATTTTTTTAATTACATCCGTAACTCCATAAAATTAATAATTATATCTATACTTATTACAATCCGATTTCTGAATCCCTACAGAACACGAGATCGGATCGATTTGACTGATCCCAAGATCCAATTGTCCAACGAGAAAGTAACCAAAAAGTAGGAAAATAAACAACATTCACTATACTAAGCAACTAACAGTAACAAAGTACAACAGTAAAGAAGTAAAACTACTACAGTACACACTACCACAACAGTAGAAAAGTAAACGGGTACAGGAATATAATGTTCAAAATGAAAGAGTACAGAAGTGCAATAAACTACTCACTACAACTGGAAAAGGAGGTACAACAGAAAGCTACAACAACTGGGCTCTACTGGGCCCAGTACCTTCTGCAGCCGTAGGCTTTGGCTGCTCAACACCTGGACCTGAAAAGGGTTATGAGTACACGAAATCAGCGAACGCTAAGTAGAGTGGCAACCAACTAACTAAACAGTAAAGGTGGACAGGTAGCTGTTTTTTTCAATTTCTTTCACCACTTGGTTTATTTATCAGGTCTCTTTCTTGATCTCAAATGTTCCTCATGGGAACGATCTTGATTGCAGTCTTTTCCGAAGAGTAGAAGTAGCATGTGGTGCTCTCCTGGCCAGGAGAGTCCCCCGTGGTGGTCCTACACCCAATCAACCACTCCAAGGTCACGGATAGACGTAACGGTGACTACGGCACGCTCGATAAACGTACGTATAGCTACCCCGCACTGGCACGCGTTCAGTCGTTTCTATTAGCGGGTGCGCCCAAAGCACAGCACGGAACTAGTATAGGGCATAGCCCTCTCAGTAACAGGGGTCTAGCCCCTAAGAACTAAATAGGGGTCTCACCCCTCCACAGTCCGCGCACCCTCTCCTGACTACCCTGGTTTGCCCAGTGGGCCTAATAAGTCGGTGTAGGGCGATTAGCTGAACCCTGGGCCCCGTGGGGTGGCTAGCTCTCTCCCCACACTAGTAGCTTTCCCCGGTACAGTGTACATGAGGGCCAAAAAGTCGGTATAGAGTGGCCAATCTTAACCCCAGGTCCCAACCCAAGGGCAGCTAGCTCTGCTCTGCACTAAACAGGGGGACAGTCGCTCTCCTTGGTACTTCGTACTCGAGGGCTAGCTCACTTCCCCACTCACATTTCCAGTTCCATTCTAATTATTTCCAGGAGCTCTACTCCTGATTCCCCGTAGGGTTCATGCTAATATTCCTCAGGCCATTCCATATCAGTTTTCATCATTTCTATTTCCATTCTCAGGTTATACACATGCAATTTGTAACCCTATTCCATCTTTGGTTTATTCACAGATAGCTCGTATTTCCAACATTCACCTTTTCATTCTCAATTTATATACATGCAGCTCATAGTATGTCATTTACCGTAAAAAAAAGGAATTCACATGCAACAGTTTGCTAGCACTAATACTTTACATTTCACAGGCAGCTGTTATTTATTTACAGGCAATTGTTATCATTTTATCTACTCATTCGAGACTGCAAATCAATCATCCATTACAGACATTTCAAGTGTTTCTCATCATAGGATTCATGCCATATCCTAGGTTCTAAACATTCATTCCACACATGCAAATTAGTTTCAATTAAATTAAGGGGAAACCACTCTACCAGTAAACCCAGGAGTAATGGGGGCTTGATCGGCAGGTCCACGTACCTCAGCAAACCCCAAACCCACAACGGAAAGAGCTCCTATCACAAGGATCAATCACAAGAGACTACTCAGAACAGTATAAAAAGTATTCCAAGAAGTAGGGGAAAACATACGGGAAACAACGGTATCTTAATTGCGGAAATCGGACCTCAAACGGACCCTAAACGGGTCAAAAACAGGGATTCTGACTTAAATCAGATGTCTGGAACACCTCCCAGACTTCTTAAAAGAGTCCAATAACGTACCTAAGCCTTTGCGTCAATCCTCAGACGTCCAGGAACTCCGCTGGACCGTCTAGACCCAGTTCCAGACGTCTGACCACCTCTTCGGACATTTGGAAGCGCTTCTCGTCATCTGGTGCCTCGCCCAAACGTATGAAATGCGTGGGAAGACCTGTCCCGCTCCTTCCCGAAGTGAATCCTGCATGCGTCAACGAAAATCTTCTCAATAAGGCACGAAACAGCTCCTCGGTGGAACAGCCTGCATGGCCGTATCCGCAAAGAAGGTGTAAGTTCGCGAAGCTTACCTCTCAGTCGTCTGGAACCTCCTCCAGACGTCCTCACCGTCATCTGGCTATCACCCCAGACGTCTGATTCTGGGAAAATCCCAGATCTAGAACCTACCTTCACCTTCTCACGCTGCACATGGCTGCCTCTCGCCCGCTCGCCTGCTGCTTCGACTGCAGCAATGTCGGGGAGTACCTCCCCGATGCACTCCTCCGCCTTGCGCACGCGCCGACCGGCCATGAGCTCACCGGCGAGCTCCCACGCGAGCTCGCATCTTACTTCCCTCTCCTCACACTGCTCCTCCTCTCCTCTCATGCCGATCCTCTCCGCCGCTCGTCGCTCTGCGGCTCTCGTTGGAGAAAGGAGGGAAGTGGCTGGAAGTGGGGTGAAATGAGGGAGAGGAGGGGGGTTTATATAAGGTGTGGGGTTAGGGTTTTCGTCGGGCGAGAGGAGAGAGAAGGAGAAGAAAACGAGGGACGCGTACTGTCTGTGCACAGCACGCGTGCAGACGCGAGCTCGTACATGAAAATTTTGATTTCCAGACGTCTAGGAAGGTGTCCAGACGTCTTAAAGGGCTCAAACAACATGGGTCTTAATAACATAACAGACTCAAAGGAAGTTTCGTCCCCAAAACTTGAGCTAGCCAGGGTACAGAAAAAGAACAACATACGCATAAGAAACTCAAAGAGGACCGAAACCGGTCCGAAAAGACGTACCCTCAAAAATCTCCAGGTACCGCTCTCGCATCGCCGCCTCAGGCTCCTAGGTAGCCTCCTCGTATCTCTAGCTCCTCCACAAGACCTTCACCAGGGGTACCTGCTTCCGTCTCAAACTCCAGACAGCTCTGTCTAGTATTTGCACTGGTCGCTCTGGGTAGGTCAGGTCATCACCCACCTCAACGCTCTCGTGGCTCAGAATGTGACTGGGATCAACGACGTATTTCCTGAGGTTGGACACGTGAAACACATCGTGCACACCAGAAAGTTGGGGAGGAAAGGCAAGCCTGTAAGCAACGAGTCCAACCTGCTCCAAGACCTCAAAGGGCCCCACAAACCTCGACCGAGCTTCCCTTTCACCCCAAAACGCTGCAGGCCCTTCATGGGCGAAACGTGAAGGAAGACGTGATCCCCAACCTCAAACTGCACCTCTCTGCGCTTCCAATCGGCATAGATCTTCTGTCTACTCCTGACAGTGTGAAGTCGTCTGTGAATCTGCTCAATCACCTCCTGACTCTGCCGGATCAGCCTGGGGCCAACCTCCCACTTGGTCCCCACCTCAACCCAACTCAAGGGTGCAGTACACCTTCGTCCGTACAGAGCCTCGTAGGGTGTCATGCCGATGCTCGAGTGGTAGCTGTTATTATATGCAAACTCTGCCAGGGACAAGTGCTCCTTCCAAGAGCTCCTCCAGTCCAGTACACAGGCACGCAAAAGGTCCTTAAGCGTATGTATGGTGTGCTCCGACTGTCCGTCCTTCTGGAGGTGGTATGCTGTACTGAACCTCAACCGTGTTCCCAAAGCCTGCTGAAACTCAGCCCAAAACTGGGACGTAAAATAGGTATCCCGATCAGATACAATCTCTCGCGGAACTTCGTGTAAACGTACCACGTCACAGATATACCTCTCTGCCAACTGTGTTGGTCTCAAAGTGACTCGGATAGGCAAGAAACGTGCCGTCTTCGTCAATCTGTCTACAATTACCCAGACTGCGTCGTGTCCTCGCTGGATAACGGGTAAGCCCACCACCAAGTCCATGGTGATGCTCTCCCACTTCCACTCTGGCACTGGAAGTGGATGCAACGACTCTGCAGGCCTCTGATGCTCGACCTTCACCTGCTGGCACACTAAACATTGCTGCACGAACTCACCTACATCCCGCTTCATTCCCCTCCACCAAAAGTCACATCTCAGATCATGATATATCTTTGTGTTCCCGGGATGTATGGTGAACCTGGAACCGTATGCCTCAGTCAGGAGCTCTCTCAACAGCTCCTCGTCCCTGGGAACGCACAAACGTCCCCTCATGCACAGCACCTCGTCGGTAAAGAAGTCTCCAGGGTCCCCTGACAGTACTTTGTCACGCAACGACTGCAGGTACGGGTCTGCCATTTGTCCTGTGATGATGCGGTCTATCAGCTTTGGCCTCGTCTGCAGTGTCATAGTTGTTGGTGCTAGAGCACCACGATCATTTGTTTTGATGATAACAAAACACGTGTTATTTAACATTTGCAATTTGAGTCCTAGATTTCAGGTCAATTGCAAATGAAGACGTGTTTAGACGGAACTCGAGCTCGCATCCAGGACGGATTGGAGGAGCTTGACGGAAAACAGAGGAGGTTCGCGTGGAGCGACAGATTGAAGATAGAAGACAAGAAGAATAGGATAGATTCTTTTTAATCCTTTCATGTACTTTTATCTTTATTTTTCTTGCTCTTTATTTTCCTTAGAAAATTATGTTAAAGAGCCTCAAAGTACCCTAACAGTAGTCCTAGGAACACCGGCACAACCCTAGGATACTTAGGTTTTCTGTAGAACACTTAGAAAACCAATATAGGGTTAAAATAGACTTCCCAGACGTCTAATTCACAAATCAGACGTCTGATAAAGTATTTTAAGACGTCTGACTGTTGTTTCAGACGTCTGATAACTGTTAGGCTGGACATAGTTAGTTCTGTCTGATGAAATCAGACGTCCAGACCTTAGACCAGACGTCTTAGGAGACGTCTGATGACTTTGCCAGACGTCCAATTAGTGGACCGTTGGCTGGCTTAGAAAACACCCAAGATTATGACCGTTAGAGCCTTATCAGACGTCCATAGGACTTACCAGACGTCTGATAAATGACCGTTTTGCCTCGGCTGACCCAAAATCTCTTCTCAGAGATTTTCTAGCCGTTGCAACGTTTGGAAATCAATTCCCACAGTAAAAGTAGGTTTCCAGACGTCCAGACATAGTGCCAGACGTCCTGTATGTCGTCTGATGGACTTGCACAAAAACCCTGTTTAGATCTGATTCAAGTCAGGGAGAAACCCGCATAGAATCAGACGTCTGACCTTGGAATCAGACGTCTTAAAGTGGCCTTCCAGACGTCTGATGCCAGAGTTAGACGTCTGATAACCCTGTCAAATGCAATCATTGTCCTGATTTCAGCCTGATTCTCTTGGGCTTTGCACCCAACGGCTATGGAAGCTTTTCCAAGCCTTCCAAAACCTTCCTAAGGCCTCTATAAATAGAGGGGAACCTTTGTAACACAAATACACAAGATATACACTTAGAAAAACAAGATATACACACTAAGACACACACCTTGCAATACACTTTCAAACCTTTTGTGTCTAAAGAAAAGACTCTCTTGCTCTCCAAGCTCAAGCTCCATTTTCTTGAGAGCATTCAACCGTTGCGCACCCGCTCTCCCGGCGTTGATAACGAGAGCGACGTAGCGCCATCGCGTGGCACACGCACCGCATCATCGTCGACGCACTCCTTGCAAAGGGGAGTTTCCTATTTCCTATAGAAGCTAGGTTTAATTTTGTTGGCTCTATAGGACTGTTGTTTTATTTTATCTTTGTACTTTGGTTGGGTATTCGCTTTGCGAATTCCCGTCTCCTTCGTGGGACAAAATCCTTCTCGTGGAGAGAAGGGGTTGAGGAACGCTACCCTCGTACTTGTAGCGTGGTTGTACTGAGGTTGAATCACCCTCGTTTAAAGTGATTCGTTTAGTGGATTTTGATCAACTTGGTTGATCGGAAAATCCTAACTCGAGAGGGTTAGGTGGTGGTTTTCACCCGGTTTGGGTTTCCACCTAAAAATACCTGTGTACATTTTGTGATTGATTTTTGTGAGATTGCTTTATATTTTATTTCCGCATATTATTACGTCACCCCTCCTAGTGAAGAACCTTCAATTGGTATCAGAGCAGGTCTTGCTGTTTCGGCGTAACAACCAAGCAAGAAGATCGATGGAGGGAAGCAGTTCCGCGTGTAGGATTTCGGAGGGACAGTCCACAACCCGTCCGCCCTACTTTGACGGGAACAACTACAGCTACTGGAAGCTGAGGATGAGGATGTGGCTTCAAGCCACGGACTTCGCTCTATGGGGACGTTGCGAAGCCTCATACGAGATCCCGGAGCGACCGGATGCAGGCTACTCGCAGCTGCAGATTCAAGATCTCTCACTCAACGCAAAGGCAATGAATGCCTTGTATTGCGCGTTGAGTCCGAAAGAATTCGAACGAATCCAAGAGTGCACCACCGCTCACGAGATATGGAGGAGGTTGGAAGGCACTCATGAGGAGACGAGTTCGGAAGAAGATCTCGGAGAGAAGGAAACCACGTGCCTTGGTTTCATGGCAATCGGAGAAAGCGACATCGACAGCGAAAGCGACTCCGACAATGAGGTAAACCTGGATTTACAAGAAGCTTTTAATGAACTTTTTGAGATTAGTAAATCACTTAGGATAGAAAATAAAAGCATTAAGAAGAACCTTAGTTTTCTTAAAAATGAAAATAATAGGTTAAAAAAACAACTTAAGGATCTAGAAGCTAGTACTAAAAATGATAACCTATTATTAGAAAATCAAAACCTCATCAATGAAAATAATAAATTGATTGAGGAAAATAATAGTCTAAAGTTAGAATTTTTTGATTTAAAGACTAAGATGCAAATTATAGAAAGAGAAATTGCATGTCTTAGGGAAAATTCTAACAAATTAATCAACAAAGTAGATAAGTTTTATAGCCCTAAGGTTGAGAAAGGATCTCCATCAAGGAGACCCTCTAACAAATCCGGATCCAAGCCCACTTGGATACCGAAAAAAGAATTAGAATCTTGTTTTGTAGGATTCAGGGATAACTACAATACACAGGACTGGACCTACAAACTCAAGGCTGGTCAACTCAAGTTGGGAGAACCAAGGAGTAGACCAAGGAGGAGAACAAGAAGACCGACAACACGTCGGTCTCCCAGATCCTCAATTGGTGGTAGCCAGACCTCAAGTCTATATTGGAGAATACCGTGGCCCCTCGCAACTGGTCAAACAAGTCGTCAATCCTCGGCAGCGGATACCTGTTCTTGATGGTGACCCGATTCAGCTGTCTGTAATCCACACAAAGGCGTAGGGTACCATCCTTCTTCTTCACAAATAATACCGGGGCTCCCCACGGAGACGCACTGGGCCTCACAAAGCCCTTCTCCAGAAGGTCTTGCAACTGGGACTTGAACTCTCGCAGCTCAAGTGGTGCCATCCTGTAAGGTGCTGTAGAAATGGGGCTGATCCCCGGTACCAGTGAGATCTCAAACTCGATCTCACACTCAGGCGGTAGTCCTGGCAGCTCCTCTGGAAACACGTCGGGGTACTCTCTGACAACCGGGATACTCTGAAAATCTGTCACAGGGCTGGGCTCTGCCACTACACAAGCCAGAAAGCCCTCACACCTGTGGCTCAAAAGTCTCGCCACCCGAAGTGCAGAAATGCACCTGAAACCTCTGTCCACTAGCTGCCCGTGAAACTTAAAAGAAGGCAACTCCGGTATGGAGAAGACGATCTTCCTCTCAAAATAGTCTACCAAAGCGTGGTAAGTGGACAGCCAGTCCATCCCCAGAATCACGCCAAAGTCCTCCATCGGTATCACAATTAGATCAGCGGGGAGGCTGTGTCCCCCAACATTGACCTCACAGCCTGTGTAAACCTCCTCAGCTACAAACAGCTGACCACCCGGACCTTTGATCACAAACGGATCTTCTAACAACACACAGTCATGCTCCAAACTGACAGCAAAACTAGCAGAAACAAACGAGTGCGTGGCGCCGGAATCAAAAAGTGTGTAAACTAGTCTGCCGGAAACTGTAACCATACCTGCCACCACTGAACCTGAAGCTCTGGCGTCTCTGTGTGTCAGGACGTTGATACGCCCCTCGGCTCTAGGTGCGAATGAAGCAGCCACACTCTACGTCGAATGAGTAGCCGTTGGACGGGTAGCGCCTGGGAACCGCAGCCTCCTGCTCGTTCTCCAGCGCTCGGTGCCGGGAGCATCTGCTGGCCTCCAGCCCTAGACGGGCAGTCCCTCCTGATGTGGCCCGGCTGGCCACACTGGTAGCAAAGGGGAACTCGACTCCCACCCTCAGTAGGTCCCTACTGACGGCTGGGCGGGGGTCCAGTGCTGGCAGCTGGCCCCTGTCGGGGGCCCCCAAAGGCCACTGACAGCCCTGCAAAACGTGACAACTCTCCTACGGGCGCCGCGTGTCTCCTCTCTCGTCGGCCCTGTGAGTAGTCTGGCTAGTAGGGCCTCTTCCGTCTGCTATCAGTGTCACGTGCGGCTGGGTTGGTCTCCTCATATGTCAAAGCTGCCTCCACCACCCTTGAGAACGTAGGCAGCTTCAGGGGTTTGACATACCCCCGAATAGCAGGCCGTAGCCCCTTGGTGAACCTCCACAAGCGCTCCTCCTCATTAGCTACAGTTGTCGTGGCGAAATGAGATAACTCCAGAAAACGCGTGCGGCATGCGCTCACGGTCATCGTCCCCTGGCGGAGAGTGTGGAACTCCCACCTCCTCCGATCCTGCCATGTCTGGGGAAAGTACTACTCGCAGAAGAGGGTGACAAACTGGTCCCAAGTCGGCTCGGCCCTCTCCTGACCTCTGATCGCCCTCCACCACCTGTGTGCCGAGCTCTCCAACTGATACGTGGCAAAGGCCATGCGGCACTCCGCAGGGGGGCGAAGTGTGTCAAACACCTTCTCGATCTGGTCGAGCCAGTCCTCCGCCTCGGTCGGGTCCTCATCCCCCTTGAAGGAAGGGGGCTTCAGCTTCCGAAACTTTCCAAAAAGCTCGTAATGGTGCTGAAGTGGGGAAATTGGTACGCCTCTAGGCAGGGAGGGCTCGTGCTCGGAAGTGTCAGAGGATGGTGGGGGCGGTGGAGGATCACCCCCTACCCCTCGTCCAACGTTGTGTCTGTCTCGTGATCTCACAGAGGACTCCCCCTCCGCAGCCCCAGGGAGAGGCACCCTTGGAGGCGGGTGGAGCGCCTCTCGTACGATCTCCCGTATTAGTTGGGTGAGGTCCTAGGCCTGAATGCCCGGAGGTAGTGGCTGAGCCACTGATACGTCGGGATCAACGCGTCCACCCCTCTGACCTCATCCTTGGCAGCGTCCGCGGCCCGCCTTAATGACTCCATGTCGAGGCATCTCCTGCAAGGAGACGCGAAAAACGAAACAGGAAGACGTCAAATCTAACTGACATTCAGCAAAAGAACCTCAGAATAGATGTTAAAAGGTACATTGTGGTGGTTACTCTAGTTACAAGCACGTGAATTGGTTATTCTCAAGTTACTTGGTTCACTTCTCGGGACGACCTTGCTGTGATACCATCTTGTTACGACCCGATTCCCGAATCCCTACAGGATACGAGATCGGACTGACTCGACTAATCCCAAGACCCAATCGTCCAACGAGAAAGTAACCAAAAAGTAGGAAAGTAAACCACATTCACTATGCTAAGCAACTAACAGTAACAAAGTACAGCAGTAAAGAAGTAAAACTACTACAATACACACTACCACAACAGTAGAAAAGTAAACGGGTATAGGAATATAATGTTCAAAATGAAAGAGTACAGAAGTGCAATAAACTACTCACTACAACTGGAAAAGGGGGTACAACAGAAAGCTACAACAACTGGGCTCTACTGGGCCCAGCACCCTCTGCAGCCATAGGCTCTGGCTGCTCAACACTTGGACCTGAAAAGGATTATTAGTACATGAAGTCAGTGAACGCTGAGTAGAGTGGCAACCAATTAACTAAACAGTAAAGGTGGACAGGTAGCTGTTGTTTTTCAATTTCTTTCTTTCTAATTATTCTTTCTTTCACCACTTAGTTTATTTATCAGGTTTCTTTCTTGATCTCGAATGTTTCTTGTGGGAACGATCTTAATTGCAGTCCTTTTCAAAGAGTAGAAGTAGCACGTGGTGCTCTCCTGGTCAGGAGAGTCCCCCGTGGTGGTCCTACACCCAGTCAACCACCTCAAGGTCACGATCAGACGTAACGGTGACTACGACACGCGCGATAAACGTACGAGTAGCTACCCCGCACTGGCACGCGGTCAGTCATTTCTGTTAGCAGGTACGCCCAAAGCACAGAATGGAACCAGTATAAGGCATAGCCCTCTCATTAACAGGGGTCTAGCCCCTAAGAACCAAACAGGGGTCTCACCCCTCCACAGTCCGCGCACCCTCGCCTGACTACCCTGGTTTGCCTAGTGGGCCTAACAAGTCAGTGTAGGGCAGCTAGCTGAACCCTGGGCCCCGTGGGGTGGCTAGCTCTCTCCCTACACTAGTAGCTCTCCTCGGTACAGTGTACACGAGGGTCAAAATGTCGGTACAAAGTGACCAATCATATCCCCGGGTCTCAACCCAAAGGCGGCTAGCTCTGCTCTGCACTAAACAGGGGGACAGTCGCTCTCCTTGGTACTTCGTACTCGAGGGCTAGCTCACTTCCCCACTCACATTTCCAGTTCCATTCTAATTATTTCCAGGAGCTCTACTCCTGATTCCCCGTAGGGTTCATGCTAATATTCCTCAGGCCATTCCATATCAGTTTTCATCATTTCTATTTCCATTCTCAGGTTATGCACATGCAATTTGTAACTCTATTCCATCTTTGGTTTATTCACAGATAGCTTGTATTTCCAACATTCACCTTTTCAATCTCAATTTATATACATGCAGCTCATAGAATATCATTTACCGTAAACAACAGAAATTCACATGCAACAGTTTGCTAGCACTAATACTTTACATTTCACAGGCAGCTGTTATTTATTTACAGGCAATTGTTATTATTTTATCTACTCATTCGAGATTGCAAATCAATCATCCATTACAGACATTTCAAGTGTTTCTCATCCTAGGATTCATGCCATATCCTAGGTTCTAAACATTCATTCCACACATGAAAATTAGTTTTAATTAAATTAAGGGGAAACCACTCTACCAATAAACCCAGGAGTAATGGGAGCTTGATCGGCAGGTCCACGTGTCTCAGCAAACCCTAAACCCGCAATGGAAAGAGGTCCTATCACAAGGATCAATCACAAGAGACTACTCAGAACAGTATAAAAAGTATTCCAACAAGTAGGGGAAAACATACGGGAAACAACGGTATCTTAATTGCGGAAATCGGACCTCAAACGAACCCTAAACGAGTCAAAAACAGGGATTCTGACTTAAATCAGACGGCTGGAACACCTCCCAGACGTCTTAAAAGAGTCCAATAACATACCTAAGCCTCTGCGTCAATCCTCAGATGTCCAGGAACTCCGCTGGACCGTCTAGACCCAGTTCCAAACGTCCGACCACCTCTTCGGACGTCTGGAAGCGCTTCCCGTCGTCTGGTGCCTCGCCCAAACGTCTGAAATGCGTGGGAAGACGTGTCCCGCTCCTTCCCGAAGCGAATCCTGCATGCGTCAACGAAAATCTTCTCAATAAGGCACGAAACAGCGCCTTGGAGGAATGGCCTGCATGGCTGTACCCTCAAAGAAGGTGTACGTTCGCGAAGCTTACCTCTTAGTCGTCTGGAACCTCCTCCAAATGTCCTCACCGTCGTCTGGCGGTCACCCCAGACGTCTGATTCTTTGAAAATCCCAGAACCAGAACCTGCCTTCGCCTTCTCGCCCCGCGCCCGCTCGCCTGTTGCTCTGGCTGCAGCAGTGTCAGGGAGGACCTCCCCGACGCACTCCTCCGCCTTGCGCACGTGCCAACCAGCTGTGAGCTCACCGGCGAGCTCCCACGCGAGCTCGCAGCTTACTCCCCTCTCCTTCTCACGTTGCTCCTCCTCTCCTCTCACGCTGCTCCTCTTCGCTGCTCGTCGCTCTACCGCTCTCGCTAGAGAAAGGAGGGAAGTGGCTGGAAGTGGGGTGAGATGAGGGAGAGGAGGGGGGTTTATATAAGGTGTGGGGTTAGGGTTTTCGTCGGGCGAGAGGAGAGAGAAGGTGAAGAAAACGAGGGACGCGTATTGTCTGCACGCAACACACGCACAGATGCGAGTTCGTACACGAAAATTTCTATTTCCAGACGTTTGGGAAGGTGTCCAGACGTCTAGCCCAAGTTCTAGATGTCTTAAAGGGCTCAAACAGCACGGGTCTTAACAATACCCTTATAAACCTACTAATTAAACTTGGTCATGCACCTAATGCTATGTTTTTGTTAAGTTTGAGAGAGTATTCCTTGAATATTTCCTAATGGCAATTGACTTTAGCGGTGTAAATATAAAAATTATGTTAATACTTCCAATCCATCTTTTTCTTTTTTCAAAAATTACTGCATTGTTACCACCATCACCTTTTTCTTTATTTTCTCCCTTTTTCTTCTTTCTCCTCTCCTTCCCTTCTTCCTCATCAAGCTCGAACTACACCTCCAAGCTAGTGGCCGCAAAGTTAAGATCCTTACTAAAAGTCCCTCATCTTGCATCCACCCTTAGGTCTCGTTTGGTAGAGGTTTAAAGGGAGGTTTTATCCTATGTGTCAAAGATAAAGTGAATAATACATGAATAGTGAAAAAGTTTTATTTTTCACCTGTCACATCTACCATCATTCATCACATCTATCTCTCACAAATCATATCTACCTCCATTAATTCACTCTTACCCATCACATCCACTTATCACATATATCCTACTAAACCACTCCCAATACAAATAAAAATAAAAATCAATAATAACATATCAATTCAACTATCATATCTATACCTTATAATCCTCATCTTATCTATCTATTTATCCCTCCTTAAGACTTCTTAAATTTTACCCGATCTTAAAACTTTAAATCTCTACTAAATGGAGTCATAGGCCCACCCTCCTTTCATCCCTAGTGGGCCACCACTCCTTCCCTCCCCTCAACCAACCATCCCCTCCCCAGCCTAGTTGGTCATCCCTCTTCCACCCCTCTCCCTCAACCCACCACCCCCTCTATCGATGATGCCCTACCAAGTTGACACCTCTTTAGTAAATGACTAGTGCCTTTGGCAACTCATCTTCGCTTGATTGAAATGGAACCTCTTCACTACAAATAGGTGTGCAGTTGGCGCTTTTCGCATTGGAACCTCCTAATTGAAAGAGTAGTTTCACCTTGAAGATCCTTGCAATTTAGCACTGATGCAAACAGAGGGTTAATTATTCCCGTTCCCATACATGATAGCAAGGCAACCGCTTTTCTTGCAAACAATCTCATTGTTTATGATAGGACAGCACATAAAGGCTAATTATAAGTTTTCCAATGATGCAATTTTCTAAGGTCAGAAATCTACTCATTTGACGATTGAAATTAGCTAGCCTGTTTCTTTATCAAGACTCTTCGTTACTCTCATTTGTCTATTATCACTTCTGAGCTAGTTACGTTAAACTTATATGCCCCAACTTAAGGGGAAATATTAGAGTCTAATGTTACTAAAGATTCCTTATATGGTTCTTTCCTATTTTGTTTCTTCTTATCGCATTCTTACTCGAATCATGATTTGTAACCCGTTTCTATTATTTCATCTCAATAGTATATTGAACATTACCTATTACAAATCCTATTGTATTGGGGAACACTGCTCACTTCATGCCAAGTCCATGAAGCGAATGAATTTGGGAGGCATTATCAAGGTAACTCACATGG
Organism: Thalassia testudinum; assembly: GCA_037157565.1. Taxonomy (NCBI): domain Eukaryota; kingdom Viridiplantae; phylum Streptophyta; class Magnoliopsida; order Alismatales; family Hydrocharitaceae; genus Thalassia; species Thalassia testudinum. The sequence continues at coordinate 37,980,969 of JAZHRO010000067.1, forward strand.
CAGGGGGCCCAAATGGAATGGAGGTTGGGTACTTTTCTTTGACAAGATGTTTCAAAGTTTCAGTTAGACAGGAACATGCCCTTAGTCTGAATGAAACGAATTGAATGAAGGGATAAATAAGATTCATCCAGGTGGAGGTTTTGATGTATGACTTCTTTGAGAAAAATGCTCATCATCCTCAATGACAAGGGATATGTGATAAAGTTGAGCCTCTCTTCTTTTTGTAGAAGGAAAGGACTTAATAAGCAGAAGGATGCCAGAAAGATGAGCTTAGCAGGGCTAATCAAAAGAATAAGAGATGTGCACTGCTAGGGAAGAGTTCGTGTTTTGATTCTTAAATAGCAGTGAAAAGCAAGCAGGAAAGCTAGAAAAAATGTTTACAGCTACTTGACCATATAGTCTATATTAAATTAAAGCCTAGAAGACATGCAACTTGTACATGCTCTTCTGCAAGTCAAGTAGAATCTTCCATGGCATAAATAGGCCCTTGTTACTTATGTCATCACCCTCGTTGCCTGTTTCAGAGGACTGCTCTTCTACTCATACTGCTCGCTATCCTTCACTATTTATATTTCTTCGTATGTCTTTCTTCATTCACTTTACATGGAGGGGACAAAATTTGCAAAGAGGAAAGGAGATGGATGAACAATTCTTGCCTTTTCCTTTGAGTCGTCTCTTTCACCTTAATTTGACGTGAAAGGAATACATTCCCATTTGTATAACAACTCTGAACTTAAATCAGGTCTAGTTGTCAAAAAAATGATTTTGACAACTTATAAAATATGGACTCAATGGACCCGCATCAACCAACTAAAATAGTAAGACCCAAGTTGCAAGTAATAATTATCATTCCTTTATATCTCACTACTTATTTTCATAAGTTTTTCATGTGAAACTATCTTTGTGATGTCGAATTACCCTAATTTAAATTACCATTTTCCACGGACATCGAAGTTTGGACGGGTGCACCTTTTCATGGACACTTGGTGATGTTTCCAAAAAAAAACCATCACCAATGGGTAAATAATTCACCTATGGAGCCCAAAAAGGCCACGCTCCCCCGTAATCATTAGCGATTGTTATTTTTAAAACCATCTTTAAATCTTACCCCGAGTTATGTTTGGTTGAGGGAAGGAGAGAGGAGGTTTTAGGCAGCGGTTATTTAGATAACCGTTTCTAAAGATAACCATTAGCGATGATTGTATAACTGTCGCTAAGAAAACGTTGCAGATCATACATTTTGTAGTAGTGCAATGCCCTCAAATCAACAATATAATCAGCAATAGTAGTAGCTCCACCAAATAACACATTCATTGGTTGTCTTAAAAGGCAATCTTTTTCTCTTATTAGAGGAAAATTGGCTCTAGTCCATTCATATCAATTTGCTTTTCACCCGAATCTAGTTGAAAAAAGATTGAACTTAACAATTTATTATTATATCATAAAAATAATCTCACGTGGAAAACTCATAAAAGAAAATTCTCAGTCATAGATCTCTCCTGAAGGTTGAAAAGAAGCATCATCACTCTCTCGCACTAAGCTATTGGTAGGAAGTGACCATGTGCTTGAAAATTGGAGACATCAGTGGCCGAATCTTCTAATCAATCGAAATGAGGACTTTATAGTCTTTCTCGATGACCTTTCATCACAATTAACATCTCCTAATGGTTGGTTGTCATCTTTCTCCAGTGGTATTTTGTCATCCCAAACAGCTTTCTTAGATTATTAGAACAATCACCTTGGTCAACTCATATAATGCTCGCTTCGTTTGAGGACCCAGCCCTTCTACCTCCCCCTTCATTCCTCCCATCTTTAGTCTCGTACGAGGAACTCATGAAATTAAGTAGTGTAATATAAAAGATTAAAAATTAATACTTCCAAATTTTAACTTAAGCATTGTAAACGATGTCATGAATTAATTGTATCCCTACTCAATAAGTTATCAATATTAATTTTTCTCAAATAAACTCAAATTTAAGTCTGGAGCGTAATAATCTCTCTTTTCCCCGAGCATCAAAAACCTCCTGTGAGGTGGAATGCCGACGAGCAAATCAAAGTTACCATGATGGTTGCCGACCACAACCTAGAAGCGAGGTTGATTTACCCCCATGGGCTGTGAGACCTACTCGGCCCATGGTGGCTCTTCTTACTCGATTTCGAGGTTAGGCACACCTCGAAACGAGGTATTCTTTGGAAGCCAAATCGACCTATAAGTCTCGATTTGGTACTCTCCTTTACTTGGATATCTCAAATCGATTTGAGGCATCCTTTTGCCCATACCCATGTCGCTTTTTATAGCTCGATTTCGAGGTGTTCCTAACCTCGAAACCCTATCATTTAGGCCCTATCATTTGTGGAATCCAAATCGACCTATAAGACTCGATTTGTCACTCTAAGGTACTGAGATACCTCAATCGATTTAGGATCGATTTGAGGCCTCTTTTTATGACCATCTCTTTTCCAGGGTCTGGCCCCCTGGTATACAGAGATGGCTATGGCCCGTAGGGTGAGGGGTTGTGTCTTCGTATTTCTTTCGGGTAAACAACTTCAAACCAAAGAGATTTCTCGACGCTGGGGTGGACCCTAAAGAGATACCACTTCCTCATGAATGGATCTGAAATCGGGAACTTACCTCACTTAAAGGCTCCACTTTATCCTAGTTTTGCTGAGGGAGCAACCCCATTTTTGACCTTGAATTGGTCGCGGATTTTCTGAGTTTTCGCGGAGGATTCAATCCAATCACAGGGGGTCTATGGCTGAGTGATATTGCTCATCATCATTTAGCTATTGCCGTTCTTTTCCTGATAGCTGATCATATGTATAGGACCAACTGGGGTATTGGTAATGGCCTAAAAGAGATTTGAGAGGCAGGGTCGGTTGTTGGTAAGTTCAGGGTCATCAGGGCCTTTATGAAATCCTAACAAGCGGAAACAATATTAGATGCAAATCAATGTGATTCGGTTGCATCATGTTTTCACAAGTGTAAGACAAATTAATTAATGAATGTGATCACATGAGATACTCCTATTCTATAATAGAATAAGACTGGTATAAGTTGGAAAGAGTATTTATTTGTAGAGATGAGATAAGTAGTGGGATAAAATTATTTATATTGTAATGTAATGGTAGTGGGTGATTTTTTTAATATGATGTAGTATAGTGAATGTATTTTAATAGATATATTATATTAAAGTAAATATATTTTAAAATAGATTGATGTGATGTAATGGATAAATTTGAAAGTGATGCATTTTAATAAGTGTTGTATTTATTTGATTGAGTGAGATAAAATTAAATTCTTCTTATCCAGAGGTTTATTCTTTAAATGTTCCTTTTTAACTCTGGAAGAACTCTTCGATTATTCCCGGTCAAATAGAGCCTCAGAAGATATCAAACAACTTTAAGATATGCACCGACTGAAGCCTCTATGCAGCCAGAGGCTTCTTCCTACTGTTGACCTTTTGCTTAGTCCCATTCCCACGTGTAAATATTTCGATTTGTTTAGAAGCGTTGGAGACGGATATAATAATTTATTAACTACTAATGCGTCGTTTCTTCCTTCGTTCCGCCCTGTGGATGTGTCTGCAACGTGAGAGTTATAATTGAAGGAAGAAAAATGTTGGGAGTCAAATAGGAAGGAAAAACAACAAGACATTGCTTTTAACTTATCGTATTTGAAAAAAATGACGACGCTCAATTTGAGTGGAGGAATAAATAATCTATAAATCTATCTTTTCAAATTAGTCAACCTATCCGACGAATTTAACTAACCTTATTTGTGCATTACTTGGAAAGAAAACAAAAGGAAGGCACAAAAAAAAGAAAAAAAAGAAAAAAAAAAAGCCACTTCTTCCCGACGTGAACGTGAACTGCTTAGTAGAAAAGAGAGAGACGAGTCGCAAAACTCGTTGGGTAAGGACATTTGTATTACTCCAAATATATTAGCTCTTCAAGGTTAGGTGACCTAACACTTTTGAGAGTTTGTTTACGTGGCTCAACAAGGCATGAGATTGCACTTGTTTCTAGTTTAAGTGATAGATTAGCAGACCACCTGAGGGTAGGGATATCCTCCACTTATCAAGAGAGATATCTAGCTGATCTTCTATCCATCATCCCAGACACAAGGTAAGCACTAACAGGATATCCCGTATTTATGATTTTTTAATCCTGAGTGCTACATCCCACGGCATAAGCCGACCCTAAGGGAGGTTGCAGCTGTATCAAACACGGGGTAAAATGGGGAATTAAGTAATCGACAAGGCTTTCAACCTATAGAACTTTTTATATACTACTAGAAATAAGACCTTTCTTAAATGTCTAGATGACTATAATATAATGTAGATGTTTAACTAAAATTAATGTCAACCATGACATACCCTTTTGAGATGTTTAATCCAAACATCTTCAAACCAAATGTCTCAAAAAAGCGTGTCACGTTAGAGCTTAGTGGACATTTATGTTGATTAAACGTCTAGATAACTGCAATTTACCTGAACATTTAGGAAAAACAAATGTCTGCAAAGATCTCCTCTGGTACTGATGAGAAAAACTACCCAGTGTCAAATATCCTATGGTAACATTTTATAAGACAGAGAAGATGAGATAAGTTTTGTTGGATGGTGGAAAAAACTTGAGGCACTTTTTGTGTATTGATGCAGAAAATATCTTTTTAAAAGATAAGTTGAGGCTATCCCATTTGTCACTGTTAAAAACATGAGAGAAGTCATGGGTTTGCAAGAGGAAAAGTGGTAGAAGCTATCCCACAATTCCGATCCTTGTGGGAAGGTGAGATTGTCAAAATGTGACAAGTAACGAAATCCTAAGATTACGTCCTTCCAAATGCAAGATTACTAGGCTTGTCAAATGATACCTATAAATTCTACTTTTCTATTTGAAACACATGACCGTTGATCCTAGAGTAAGAACAAAATCAACCTAACATATGAACTACAATCTTCAATTATCTACTTACATCACATCAACTTTACATCTAATCACTATTTATCACACCTTGAATGATAAAGATGATCAAGAAGATCGATCTCCTCTTAAGGATTTTAACAGCATTACCACACATCTACTTATTACATCTAACCACCACTCGCCACACCATCGAATTAAAGAGCCTTTTTTCATTTAATTCTTCAAGTTAACAATCTAAAAATCAAACCACCAAATGCAACCCAAATGATTAAGGGTATATTGATCTTTCTCAACTCAAGGATTTTAGTAGCCTTGTGAAAAGACCTAGACCAATAATTGAATTGATTGCTATAAAGAGATGATTAATGGCAAGGAATAGTGGACATCAACAATATTAAGGGACAACAACCAATCAAACTGTAGAATTGGCTTCCCCACTTCTGGATGAAAACAAGCATAAGCACAACGCAATACAATCTTGACAATTTCTGCAGTGGTATACAAATTAGGCATCCCATTGTGTTAATATATCCCTATTATGTTAGTCCCTATGGTCTTTCTTATTTATTTATTATTTTTTTTATTGCTTCCCTATATGATGATTACCTTAGTTGAGGTTCCTTGAATGGTAATTGCCTTTTTAGCAATTGTTTTAGTTGTGGTCTCTTGTATGGCAATTGCCTTTATAGCAATTGGCTTATTTGCCTCCCTTTTCCTTGTGGAGCACTCTACTCCATCTCTATATATTGAGAGGTTGGACAACAGAATAAGACAGCTTGCTCATTTCTTCCCACTTAATATCAAAGCGGCGATTCTAAATTGACACTTGGGTATCCCATAGAAATAGACCTTTGATCTAATTAACCAAATCCCTAAATCCTACTCTCCTCGCCTCTTCACACCATCACCGCCTCAACTTGTAGTAGTAGCGTCGGTAGGAGTGGCAGCAGTGGTGATCTGCAATAGCAACGGCAATAGCGCTGCTAGTGGGCCCATGCTACCTTACGCCGGTGAGGAGAGAGCAACAACAATCCTTTTGAGGACCACTAGGGGTCCCTCTTGACCCTAGCGTACGCCTCCTGATCCTTGGAGGAACTGCTATGTGATTCTAACTTGATTTTCAAGGAAGAGATTCTTTGAATTTCATGTTAGGTCATTCTTTCTTGTGAGTTATGATGATTTTTCAGATCTGAAAAATTGATTTTAGATATGAGTTTAGAAAGTTTTGTTTGGTCAGTTGATCACTTGGTCCTTGCTAGGCACAATGTCAGTCTCAGGAGCAAAAATGGCATTGGATACCGCTATTAAGATAGGGAAGGTGGAGTATGCAGGCTTGATGCATTAGGAGCATGACAGGAGTCACCATGGTGCAAGATGGTTGGTTGACTTTGGTGCTTCACAGCATCTTTGTAGCAATCAGAGTTATTTCCGACCACTCAGTTCTGCTGCATCAAGGAGAACAATACCGGTAGCAGATGACAGTCACACTCCTATTATTGGTCAGGGGGAGGTGTCTGTAACCTCTACTTTGCGGCTACCGAGAGCGTTACATGTGCCAAAATTTCCCATAAGCCTATCATCGGTTAGTAGGATTACGAAGGACCTTAATTGTAGGGTTATCTTCGATGATGTTGAATGTATCGTCCAGGATAAGTTCATTGAGAAGACTATCACCAAAAGCATAGAGGAGAATGGTGTTTATCATCTTGGGCATGAACCATTTGCAGGAGCTAACAGGTATGATGGTGGGTGTGCCTTACAGTAGCATGTTCGTCTAGGTCACTTGCCACTGGATCGCCTCAGGAGGTTGATTCCACATGTCTCTCTTGCCACTACTATTCGTTGTGATGCCTTCCAGTTAAGTAAGTATCATCGATCTTCTTTTCCTGCTAATTCTTCTCCTAGATCAATGACTATTTTTGAGCTACTTCACATGGATGTTTGGGGACTGAGTAGAGTTTCAAACAGGATGGGACATCGCTATTATCTTGTAGTTGTTGACGATTTCTCTAAAGTGTCCTGGGTGTTTTTTTTTTAAGAATAAAGCAGATGTTGGAGGTGTTATAGAGACTCTCATCTTGGAGATCAGGACACACTACTCTACCACCGTGAAAATTGTCCAGACAGATAATGCTCTCGAGTTCTATACTGCAAGACTTACACAGTTCTACAGGGCTCGAGGGATCATCCACCAGACTACTTGTCCCCATACCTCACAGCAGAATGGGTTGTAGAGCAGAAGCATAGACATCTGTTAAAAGTTGCCCGTACTCTTCTCATCCACCATAGTGTTCTGCAGAGATACTAGGGGAATGCAGTCTTGACCACAATCTCATTAACAAAATGTCAAGCTCAGTTCTCCATAAGCTGATACTGTTTCTCTTGCTACATCCAAATGGTGAGCTTTTCCATGTGTTTCTCAGGACCCTTGAGTGTGTTGCTTTCGTTCATGTGCCATCACCAGGTCATGACAAGCTTACTCGCGTTGTTAAATGCATGTTTTTGGGATACTCTAAGAGTCAGAAGGGGTACCGATGTTACGATCCCATCCATAGCAAGCACTATGTTAGCGTTGATGTGACGTTCCATGAGACCACATTGTTCTTTTTAGTTGCTGGATAGATGAGTTCTCATAATGATGTGTCTCCCATGCCTGTTCCTCCCATTCCTGTGGAGGAAATTCCGATCTCCACTTCTCAGCCAGCTTCTTCAGGTTCCATGACCTCTTTGGATATTTTCCAGAGATTGCATGGTCTGATACACATGTACAGTAGACCCATACAACACTATAGAGGCCACCTTCTCACCTAGTGGATGATGCTCTACAGGTTGTTGAGATGGTATGTAGCGACAGTGACAGTTTGATCAAACCTGATCCTCCTGATAGCACTGATCACAGAAGTAGTGGCATTCCTTCTATAGACGTTCAGATAGAGGTGCCAGACGATTCTAACCTTCCTATACCGTGTTCAGGCAGTTTGGTACTGATGGTCTTGGTTCTAAGTTTGGTAGATTCTGCCAAGCACTTATAGTCTCATACATTCTGTATGCATACCAATAGGCCATACTTGATCTAAAGTGATGTCAAGTCATGGAGGAAGAAATGGCAGCTGTAAAGACCTGTTCTGATTTTAGCCTTTTAAGACGTCTGGATTGGCAGTCAGACATCTGGCCAGACGTCTGGACACCTTCCCATGCGTCTGGAAATTGAAAAACCTGTACACGCATTTGCTTTCCGCGCGCAGGCAGCGCGTAGTTCGTCTCTCTCTCTCCTCTCTTCTTCTTTTTCCCCCCTCGCCGAACCCTAATCCCTTGCCTATAAAAGGAGACCCCTCCCTCTCCTCTCCACTCCACCACCACCACCTTACTCCCCACTCCACTATCGTGAGTGAGGTGCGCGAGAGAGAGGGAGCGAGAGCAAGGAGGAGGAGAGGGCGTGAGGAGGAGAAGGCTAAGGTCGTGAGCTCGTGGAGGCTCGCTGGAGTGTTGCACGGCCGCTGTGGCGCGTGCAGGAGAGCGTCGGGGCGTCATCCCAACTCCTGCAGCGGGCGGAGCTGCAGTAGAGCAGGAGGAGCCACGGCGGAGCGTGGCGAGAGAAGCAGAAGCGCGATCTAATACTGGAGTTTTTCCAATATCAGACGTCTGGAGTGCCTTCCGAACGACGGAATGGACGTCTGGCGACGACACCAGACGTCTAAAAGTGGGTATTCGCGCAGGTATGTCTTCCTCACGGTCACGGCCATGCAGGCCGCACTGCAGAGGCGATTTTCTTGGCTAAAAAGGGTTGTGCTGCTCTGTCATGCGCAGAAGCAGCTTTGGGAAGGTGCACGGCACGTCCTCCCACGCTGTTCGGACGTCTAGACAGCTGACTAGACGACTGGAGGCATTCCCAGACGACCGGAGGACTAGTCGGACGTCTGGAATTAGGTAAAGATGGTTGCGGAGGAGTCCTGGATGTCTGGAGTCGTCACAGGAACCTGAGGTGAGACTCTGTTGACTTTTAAGATGTCTGGACTTTATCCCAGACGTTTGATTTGGGTCTACAGACTTGTTTTTGACCCGTTTAGGGTCCGATCGAGGTTCGTTTTACACAAACGAAATATCTGTGGTTTCCTTGTGAGTTCCTCTACATATTAAAAACCTTTACATACTATTCTGAATGTTCCACTGTGATGTGTTCCTTGGTATAAGACTTCGATCTGTTGTGCATCTGGGGCTTGCAGAGGCATGTGGGTCTGCAGTTCGAGCCCCTAGTACTCCTGGATTATCTGGTAGAGTGGTTTCCCCTTGTTTTGTTTATAAAACATGAATGCATATGTGAAATTTAGATAACTAGAAACCTAGGATGTGGCATGACTCCTAAGAAGAGAAATAGTTGCACTGTTTGTGTGCGTGATTGAGACTGTAATCATGAATGAATGAGCTGAATTGTTAATGACTACCTGTTAATAAATACGAGCTGCTTGCTATAATATGAGATGCCTGAGATAACTAAACAGTTACCTGTGATATAGCTAGTTGCATGCATTTAATTGTGGAAATACGAGCTGCATGTGTATATACGAGAATGGAATTGTGAATGATGAAACCTGGTATGGAATGATATGGTAAATATGAGCATGAACCCTACGGGGAGTTAGGAGTAGAGCTCCTGTGAATGAATGGAAAGGTCTGGAATTGTGGACGGGAAGTGTGCTGGCCCTTGAGTACGCGGTACTAAGGAGAGCGACTATCCCTTTTTTAGTGTAGAGGCAGAGCTAGCCGCCCTTGGGTTGGGACCCGGGGTTAGGATTGGTCACTTTACACCAACTTCTGTTGGCTCTCGCGTACACAGTACCGGGAAGAGCTACTAGTGTAGGGAGGGAGCTAGCCATCCCACGGGGCCTAGAGCTCAGCTAGCCACCCTACATCGACTTATTAGGCCCTCTGGGAAAACCGAGGTAGTCAGACGAGGGTGCGTGGACTGTGAAGGGGCGAGACCCCTGTTTGATTCTAAGAGGCTAGACCCCTGTTGCTGAGAGGGCTAGGCCCTATACTGTTCCGTGCTGTACTTTGGGTGTACCCGCTAGCGGAAATGACTGACCGCGTGCCAGTGCGGGGTAGCGACCCGTTCTCTTATCGTGCGTGCCATAGTCACCGCTAAGTCAGTTAGTGACTCAGGGTGGTTGACTGGGTGTAAGACTACCACGGGGGACTCTCTCGGCCAGGAGAGTACCACATGTGCCTTTTACTCTTCGGAAAAGGCTGCAATCAAGATCATTCCCACGAGGAACATGCAAGATCAAGAAAGACTTGAAAGTAAACACATGGGATGAAAGGAAATTACCTGTAAATAAATAACTGGAAAAGATAAATTTACCTGCTAGTTGTTACTGCTTTAGATAGTCTGGTTACCATTTTACTTAGCGTTCGCTGACTCCATTTTTACATAACCCTTTACAGGTCCAGGAGTTGAGCAGCCCGAGTTACCAGTTGCAGAGAGTGCTGGGCTCAGTCGAGCCCAGCCGTAGTTTCCAGTACTGTTGTTGTACCCGCTTTTTGCTGTAGTGAGTTTCAGACTTTGTTTACTGTTCCTGCTGCTGTTACTTTTATTCTATTTTTTTGTTGTTGTGGTGGCATGTATTGACTAGCAGCGTTTACTTTCTTTTACTACTTGTATGCTTTTACTGTTAATTACATTGCATAGTGAATGTGGTTTATTTTCCTGCTTTCCGGTTAGACGACTGGATCTTGGGATTAGTTGAGTTGAGCCGATCTCGGGTCCTCTAGGGATTCGGGAGCTGGGTCGTAACAAGATGGTATCAGAGCAAGGTCGTCTTGAGAGATGAACAAACTAGCTTGAGAATAACCATTCACGTGCATGTAACTAAGGGTAGCCACCACAACTTATCGCTTGACATCTATTCTGAGTCCCTTTTTGTATAAGTTCGATAGAGTTGACCTCTTTTGTTCTGCTTTCTGTATCTCCTTGTAGGAGATTCTTCGTCAAGGAGTTCTCGAGGTGGGCCGCGGACGCGGCCGTGGACGAGGTCGGAGGGGCAGATGTGCCGGGCTTGAGGTGCCAGTTGACCCGCCACTTCTCCCAGGAGATCAGGCCCAGGACCTCGCTCAGCTGATCAGAGACATAGTACGAGAAGAGCTCCACCAGCCTCCACGGGCACCTCTCCCTGAGGAGGTGGAGGGGGAGTCCTCGGTGGGACTGAGAGACCGCCGCAGTCCCACTGCAGTCCCCCACCTCGGTGGAGGGTGAGTCCTCGAGCAGGAGGGGGAGGGAGTGGTCCTCCACCGCCCCCACCGCACTTTGACGCTTCTGAGCACGAGGCCCCCCTGCTTGGAGGCATGCCCGTTCCCCTACTGCAGTTGCATCACGAGCTTTTCGGACAGTTCAGGAAGCTGAAGCCCCCCTCCTTCAAGGGGGATGAGGACTCGTCTGAGGCAGAGGATTGGCTAGAGCAGATAGAGAAGGTGTTTAACACCCTTCGCCCCCCTGCGGAGTGCCGCGTGGCCTTTGCCACGTACTAGCTAGAGAGTGCAGCACACAGGTGGTGGAGGGCAGTCAAAGGCCAGGAAAGGGGAGAGCCGACGTGGGACCAGTTCGTAACCCTTTTCTGCAAGTAGTACTTCCTGCAGACTTGGTAGGACCAGAGGAGGCGGGAGCTCCACACTCTCAGCCAGGGGACGATGACTGTTAGCGTGTATTGCACGCGTTTCCTGAAGCTGTAACGTTTTGCTGTGACAACCATAGCTACAGAGGAGGAGCGCCTATGGAGGTTCACCGAGGGGCTCCGACCTGCCATTCAAGAGTATGTCAAACTTCTGAAGCTGCTCACCTTCTCGAGAGTGGTGGAGGCAGCCATGATGTACGAGGAGACCAACCCGGCCGTGTGAGACACCGACAGTGGACGGAAGAGGCCCTACCAGCCAGAGTACTCTCAGGGCTGACGAGAGAGGAGGCACGCGACACCCATGGGAGAGCCATCTTATTTTGCAGAGCCGTTAGTGGCCTTTGGGGGCCCCCGACAAGGGCCAGCTGTCAGCACTGGACCCCTGCCCAGCCGTCAGCAGGGACCTACAGAGGGAGGGAGTCGAGTCCTCCTCTACAACTAGTGTGGCCAGCTGGGCCACATCAGGAGGGGCTGCCCGTCTAGAGCTGGAGCACAACAGATGCTCCCCGCACCGAGCGCTGGAGGTTGAGCAGGTGGTCGTGGTCCCCAGGCACGTGGGGGAGGGCAGCAGTCACGAGGAGGGTACCGACCAGCGGCTACTCGCCCGACTCAGAGTGTGGCTGCTTCTTCTGCACCGAGAGTTGAGAAGCGTATTAATGCCCTGACACACAGAGACGCCAGGGCATCTGGTTCAGTGGTGGCAGGTATGATTACCATTTCCGGCAGATTAGTTTACGTACTTTTTGATTCCGGTGCCACACACTCTTTTGTCAGTGCGAGTTTTGCTGTCAGTTTGGGACAGGATTGCGTGTTGTTAAAGGATCCGTTTGTGATCAGAGGTCCAAGTGGTCAGCTGTTTGTAGCTAAGGAGGTCTACACGGGCTGTGAGGTCAGTATTAGGGGACACAGCCTCCCCACTGACCTGATTGTGATACCTGTAACGAACGCACGCCCCAGACGTTTTTTAAGACGTCTGGGAGGTGGCCCAGACGTCGGACCAGACATCTGGGGTCACTTCCAGACGTCTGACCAGACGTCTGAGATCGTTTCCAGACGTCTGGAAATCGGTTATTTTCGACAAGCGCGGGTCGTCTGCGCGCCTGAGCGCGCAGACCGCATATTCGCTCCTGCGGCTCCAGATTCTCGCCGCTGCAGTCTCTCTCTCTCCTCCTCGCACGGCCTTAAAAGGCCACGCGCTCTCTCCCGTCGCCTCCACCCCTTTCCTCTTCTGCTTCCAGTGCGCGAGAGCGAGCGTGAGAGCGAACGCGGGGTTGCTGCGGCGGCGACGGCCGCAGTGAGCGCGGAGGGGGTGCTGCGTGCGAGAGCGGCGCTCAGCCGTGAGGGCTAGCTCGCCGGGGCTGCCAGGGCCAGCCGGCGGGGAGCGCAGCGGGCGGGAACGACGCGGGAGGCCTACTGCGGCTCGAGCAGCAGGCGCACGAGGTGCGACGCGGGCGACGTCGCGAGCGGAGGGCGAGTCGCACCCTGGCTCTGGAAAAATTTCCAGAATCAGACGTCTGTGCTGATAGCCAGACGGCGAGGTCGACGTCTGGAAGACTGTCTAGACGTCTGAAAGGTGAGTTTTCCGTCTTCTTCTTCCTTCTTGTCGACTGACCGTACTGAGGGAGGGAGATGGGTGTGCGTAGGCACGGTGATTCGCCATCCAACGTGAATCAGACGTCTGGCTGTAGTACCAGACGGCGAGAGTGACCTCCAGACGTCTGGGGTGACCATCGGACGACTGGGAACTAGGCCAGATGTCCCCGCAGGCTTCTGGACGTCTGAGAAACCACACAGAATAAGGTAATTCTCTGATCCACTTTTTAAGACGTCTGGAAGAAGTTCCAGACATCTGATTTTGCACAGTGTCGTCGTTTTCGACTCGTTGAGGGCCCGTTCGGGTTCCGTTTTCCGTGTTTCGAGTTGCGTTCTTTCCGGAATTAAATCCTCTACCCGTCTATAGTAGCTATACACTGTTTTGAGACACTCCTTGTGTTTGATCCTTGTGATAGGACCTCGTTCCGTTGCAGTCTTGGGGGTCGCGGAGGCACGCGGGATTCCCGATCACACCCCATTACTCCCGTTGTACCTGGTAGAGTGGCTTTAAGTTATTAATAAAATCTGTTAAATTATGGAACCGTAAATAGAACCTAGGACATTGCATGAATCCTAGGAATGAGAAATAGATGGAATGATAGCTCCTAGGGGTTGCATGAATCCTAGGGCTGGAAAACTAGATTGTATGATAGATCCTAGGATATGGCATGAATCTTAGGATGAGAAAACTAGTGGAATGTATAATACTGCAGTCTTGGAAAATGGAAAGAGATATAAAGCTGCCTGTAATTTGAATTAACAGCTGCCTGTTGTGAATAAATAACGTGGTTGAGAACATGGATTGTAAGAATGTGAAACTGGAAAGTGAAACCTGGATGTTTGAGTTAAAAGGATGGGACCCTACGAGGAATTAGGAGTAGAACTCCTGGAAAGTGAATGGAATAGAATTGGGGAAGTGAGCTGGCCCTTGAGTACGGAATACCAAGGAGAGCGACTGTCCCCCTGTTTAGTGCAGAGCGGAGCCAGCCGCCCCAGGGACTCGGGGTTAGGACTGGCCACTCTGTACCGACTTGCTGGCCCTCGTGTACGGAGTACCGAGGAGAGCTACTAGTGTAGGGAGGTACTAGCTACCCCACGGGCCCCAGGGTTCTGCTAGCCTCCCACACCGACTTGTTAGGCCCACTGGGGCAAACCAGGGTAGTCAGGCGAGGGTGCGCGGACTGTGGTGGGGCAAGGCCCCTGTTTGGTTACTGTGGAGGGGTTGGACCCCTGTTACTGAGAGGGCTCTGCCCTGTACTGGTTCCGAGCTGTGCTTTGGGCGCACCCGTTAACGGAAACGACTGACTGCGTGCCAGTGCGGGTTAGCTACCCTTGCATTTACCGCGCGTGCCGCAGTCACCGTTACGTCTGTCAGTGACCTTGGGGTGGTTGACTGAGAGTAGGATCACCACGGGAGACTCTCCCGGCCAGGAGAGCACCACGTGCTACTTCTACTGTTCGAAAAAGACTGCAATCAAGATCGTTCCCACGAGGAACATTCGAGATCAAGTGAAGGATCTGAGAAATAGATAAATCGTGAGATAATTGAAAGACTTAAAATAAAGAAAGTAATAGAACTTAACAGCTACTGTACACTCTACTGTTTCTTTAGTTTTAGTTGCCACTCTACTCAGCGTTTTGCTGACGTGTTACACTCGTTACCTTTCAGGACCAGGTGTTGAGCAGCTAGGGTCAGCGGCTGCAGAGGACGCTGGGCCGAGTAGGGTCCAGTAGAGTTACCACTATTTCTTGTACCTCTTTTTGTTCCGTTATAGTGAGTAGTTCTTGTTTCCGCTGTACTTTTCTTTACCTGCAGTTCATATTTAGTTATGAATGTTGTTCTACTGTTGTGGTAGTATATACTGTAGTAGTTTCTTTCCTTGCTGCTGTATTTTCTTACTGTTAGTTATATTCATGTTGAATGTAGTTTATTTTACTGCTCTTTTGGTTACTTCATCGTTGGACGACTAGGTCTTGGGATTAGTTGAGTCGGTCCGGTTCTCGTGTCTCGTAGGGGCTCGGGAACCGAGTCGTTACAAGATGGTATCAGAGCAAGGTCGTCCCGAGAAGTGAATCAACTGACTGGAAAATAACCAATTCACATGTCTATAACTAGGGTAGCCACCACAACATATCTCTTGACATGAGTTCTTAGACGTTTCCGTTCGGTATCGTTCCGTAGTGACGTGTTCCGTTTTATTTCGCGTCTCCTTACAGGAGATGCCTCGTCGTGGGACCAGTGAGGCGGGCCGCGGGCGCGGCCGAGGACGAGGTCGGCGAGGTGGGCGTGCTGTTGCCGACACCCCAGTGGACCAGCCACTACTCCCGGGCGTCCAGGCCCAGGACCTCGCCCGGCTGATATGAGACATTGTACGAGAGGAGCTCCACCCACCGCTCCGAGCACCTCCTCCTGGGGCTGCAGAGGGGGAGTCCTCTGTGGGACCACGCGACGGACACGGCGCTGGACATGAGGGAGGGGATGGGCCGCTGCCGCCCCCACCTTCCTCCGACACTTCTGTACACGAGGCACCTTCGCCTGGAGGTGCACCAGCACCTCCCCTACAGCGCCACTTCGAGCTTTTCGGGCAGTTCCGGAAGCTGAAGCCCCCCTCCTTCAAGGGGGATGAGGACCCGACCGAGGCAGAGGATTGGCTTGGGCAGCTGGAGAAGATTTTCGACACCCTTCGCCCCCCGGTGGAGAGTGCGGCACACAGGTGGTGGAGGGCGGTCCGGGGACAGGAGAGGGACGAGCCGACGTGGGACCGGTTCGTCACCCTCTTCTGCGAGTAGTACTTTCCCCAGACGTGGCAGGACCATAGGAGGCGGGAGTTCCACACTCTCCGCAAGGGGACGATGACTGTGAGCGCGTATCGCACGCGTTTCTTGGAGCTGTCCCGCTTTGCAGCAACAGCGGTAACCACTGAGGAGGAGCGCCTTTGGAGGTTCACCGAGGAGCTCCGGCCTGCGATCCGGGGGTATGTCAAACCCCTGAAGCTGCCTACGTTTTCGAGGGTGGTAGAGGTAGCTATGACTTACGAGGAGACCAACCCGTCCGCGCGAGACACCGACGGCGGGCGGAAGAGGCCCTTCCAGCCAGACTTCTCACAGGGCCGGCGAGAACGGAGACACGTGACGTCCGCAGGAGAGCCGTCACGTTGTGCAGGGCCATCAGTGGCCTTTGGGGGCCCTCGACAGGGGCCAGTCGCCAGCACCGGACCCCCGCCTAGCCGACAGCAGGGACCCACTGAGGGTGGGAGTCGGGCTCCCCTCTGCTACCAGTGTGGCCAGCCGGGCCACATCAGGAGGGACTACCCATCTAGGGCAGAAGGTCAGCAGATACTCCCCGCGCTGAGCACTGGAGGGCGCGCAGGAGACCGCGGTTCCCAGGTGCGAGGAGGAGGACAGCAGTCGCGAGGACGGTACCGGCCAGCACCTACCCGTCCGACGCAGAGTGCGGCTACTTCGTCCGCACCTAGAGCTGAAGGGCGTATCAACGCCTTGACACACAGGAACGCCAGAGCTTTGGGATCGGTGGTAGCAGGTATGGTTTCAGTTTCCGGCAGACTCACTGACACGCTTTTCGATTCCGGCGCTATGCACTCGTTTGTCGCAACCAGTTTCGTAGTTAGTTTGGACCAGGATTATACACTGTTAGAGAATCCGTTCGTAATCAGAGGTCCGAGTGGTTAGCTGTTTGTAGCTGAGGAGGTGTACACGGATTGCGAGGTCAGCGTCGGGGGACATAGCCTGCCAGCTGACCTGATTATGATACAGATGGAGGACTTTGGAGTGATTCTGGGGATGGATTGGCTGTTCGCTTACCACGCCTTGGTGGACTGCTTTGAGAGGAAGATCGTCTTCTCCATTCCGGAGTTGCCTTCTTTCCGGTTTCACGGACAGCCAGTGGACGGAGGTTTCTGGTGCATTTCGGCACTTCGGGCGGCGAGACTTTTGAGCCAGGGGTGTGAGGGCTTCCTAGCTTGTGTGGTGGCAGAGCCCAGCCCTGTGGCAGACTTCCAGAGCATCCCGGTGGTCAGAGAGTACCCTGACGTGTTTCCAGACGAGTTACCAGGACTACCGCCCGAGCGTGAGATCGAGTTTGAGATCTCACTAGTACCAGGGAGTAGCCCCATCTCCACCGCGCCAAACAGGATGGCACCGCTTGAGCTACGAGAGCTCAAGTCTCAGTTGCAGGACCTTCTGGAGAAGGGTTTCGTGAGGCCCAGTGCGTCTCCCTGGGGAGCCCCGGTACTGTTTGTGAAGAAGGATGGGACCTTACATCTTTGTGTGGACTACTGACAGCTGAATAGGGTCATCATCAAGAACAGGGATCCGCTGCCGAGGATCGACGATTTGTTCGACCAGTTGCGGGGTGCCACGGTGTTTTCCAAGATAGACTTGAGGTCTGGTTACCATCAGTTGAGGATCAGGGAGACCGACGTCTCCAAGACAGCTTTCCGCACCCGGTACGGACACTACGAGTTTTTGGTCATGCCGTTTGGGCTGACCAATGCCCCCGCTGCTTTCATGGACCTGATGAACCGGGTGTTTAGACTGTACTTGGACCAGTTCGTGGTGGTTTTCATAGATGATGTACTCATCTATTCTAGAGATAGGACGCAGCACGGACAACACTTGCGGATGGTTCTGGACACTCTGAGACGACACCGGTTGTACGCCAAATACAGCAAGTGCGAGTTCTAGTTGAGGGAGGTGACCTTCCTAGGTCATGTGATCTCTGGAGACGGCTTGGCGGTGGACCCAGCCAAGGTTGAGGCAGTGCTCAGGTGGGAGAGACCGCGTTCAGTTACTGAGATTCGCAGTTTCCTGGGACTGGCAGGCTACTATAGACGATTCATTAGAGGATTTTCACAGATTGCGCGTCCTATGACACAGTTGACCCGGAAGGACGTGCCTTTCGCTTGGACAGACGCCTGTGAGGCGTGTTTTCTGGAGTTGAAGGAGAGGTTGACCTCGGCTCCAGTGCTCACCATCCCTGACAGTAATGGCGGGTTCGTTGTATACACGGACGCCTCCTTGCAGGGGTTAGGAGGTGTGCTCATGCAGAGGGGTCACGTTGTCGCTTACGCTTCGCGGCAACTGAAGCCCCATGAGCATACTTACCCTACCCGCGACCTAGAGTTGGCAGCTGTTGTCTTCGCGCTGAAGACTTGGAGGCACTACTTGTACGGTGAGACCTTCGAGATTTTCACAGATCACAAGAGCCTCAGATACCTTTTTGATCAGAAGGAGCTCAACATGAGACAGAGACGTTGGTTGGAGCTCCTGAAGGACTACGACTGCAGCATCTCCTACCACTTGGGAAAGGCTAATGTGGTGGCTGACGCCTTGAGCCATAAGGCGCCCGCACTCTTGGCCAGTCTACAGTTACAGAGTTGGAGCCTTTTGGAGGAGATGGGAAGTTGACGACCCCTAGAGTTACGAGGGTACTGACGGTGACACGGCAGACTAGGCCAGAGCTGATAGACCGCATCATCACAGGACAGATCCGTATTTCCAGTCTTTGCGCGACAGAGTACTGTCAGGAGACCCAGGGGACTTCTCTTTCACAGACCAGGTGCTACGCTTGAGGGGACGGTTGTGCGTTCCCAGAGATGAGGAGCTGTTGAGAGAGCTCCTGACTGAGGCACACGGTTCCAGATTCACCATACATCCCGGAAACACGAAAATGTACCACGACTTGAGACGCGAGTTTTGGTGGAGAGGGATGAAGCGGGATGTGGGTGAGTTTGTGCAGCAGTGCTTAGTGTGCCAGCAGGTGAAAGCCGAGCATCAGAGGCCTGCAGGGCCGCTTCAGCCGCTTCCAGTGCACGAGTGGAAGTGGGAGAGCATCACCATGGACTTGGTGGTGGGCTTCCCTGTTACCCAGCGGGGACACGACGTAGTCTGGGTAATAGTAGATAGACTGACGAAGACGACGCGATTCTTGCCGATCCGAGTCACTTTGGGACCAGTACAGTTGGCAGAGAGGTATATCCGTGATGTGGTACGACTACACGGAGTTCGGCGGGAGATCGTATCCGACAGGGATACCCGCTTTACGTCCCAGTTTTGGGCTGAGTTTCAGCAGGCCTCGAGGACGCGATTGAGGTTTAGTACAGCTTACCACCCCCAGACGGACGAACAGTCTGAGTGCACGATACAGACACTTGAGGACCTTTTGCGTGCCTGTGTACTGGACTAGAGGGGCTCTTGGGAGGAGCACCTGCCCCTGGCAGAGTTTGCATACAACAACAGTTATCACTCGAGTATCGGCATGGCTCCCTACGAGGCTCTGTACGGACGGAGGTGTACGGCACCCTTGAGTTGGGTTGAGGTGGGGACCAAGTGGGAGGTTGGCCCCAGGTTGATCCGGCAGAGTCAGGAGGCAGTTGAGCAGATCCACAGACGATTCCGTACTGTCAGGAGCAGACAGAAGAGCTACGCAGATCGGAGACGCAGAGAGGTGCAGTTTGAGGTTGGGGACCACGTCTTCCTTCGTGTTTCGCCCATGAAGGGCTTACAGCGGTTTGGGGTGAGAGGGAAGCTCACGCCGAGCTTCGTGGGGCCCTTTAAGGTCCTGGAGCGGGTTGGACCCGTTGCTTACAGACTTGCCCTTCCCCCGCAGCTTTCTGGTGTGCACGACGTGTTCCACGTGTCCAACCTCAGGAAGTACGTAGCCGATTCCAGTCACGTACTGAGTCACAAGAGCGTCGAGGTGGGCGACGACCTGACCTACCCCGAGCGGCGAGTGCAGATCCTAGACCGAGCCGTCCGCAGTTTGAGACGAAAGCAAGTACCCCTGGTAAAGGTTTTGTGGAGGAGCCAACGGTACGAGGAGGCTACCTGGGAGCCTGAGGCGGCAATGCGGGAGCGGTACCCGGAGCTTTTTGCAGGTATGTCTTTTCGGACCGGCTTCGGTCCTCTTTGAGTTTGTTATGGTTAGTTGGACATCTTTTCCCGCACCCTAGTTGGTGTAAGTTTCGGGGACGAAACTTCTTTTGAGTTTGTTATATTGTTACGAACGCGTGCCCCATACGTCTTTTAAGACGTCTGGGAGGTGGCCCAGACATCAGATCAGACGTCTGGGATCACATCCAGACGTCTGACCAGACGTCTGGGATCGTTTCCAGACGTCTGGAAATCGGTTATTTTCGACACGCGCGGGTCGTCTGCGCGCCTTAGCGCGCAGACCGCATATTCGCTCCTGCGGCTGCAGATTCTCACCGCTGCAGTCTCTCTCTCTCCTCCTCGCGCGGCCTTAAAAGGCCACGCGCTCTCTCCCGTCGCCTCCACCCCTTTCCTCTTCTCCTTCCAGAGCGCGAGAGCGAGCGCGAGAGCGGGCGCGGTGTTGTTGCGGCGGCGACGGCCGCAGTGAGCGCGGAGGGGGTGCTGCGTGTGAGAGCGGTGCTCAACCGTGAGGGCGAGCTCGCCGAGGCTGCCAGGGCCGGCCGGCGGGGAGCGCAGCGGGCGCGGAACGACGCGGGGGGCCTGCTGTGGCTCGAGCAGCAGGCGCACGAGGTGCGACGCGGGTGGCGTCGCGAGCGGAGGGCGAGTCGCGCCCTGGCTCTGGAAAAATTTCCAGAATCAGACGTCTGTGCTGATAGCCAGACGGCGAGGTCGACGTCTGGAAGATTGTCCAGATGTCTGAAAGGTGAGTTTTCCGTCTTCTTCTTCCTTCTTGTCGACTGACCGTATTGAGGGAGGGAGATGGGTGTGCGCAGGCTCGGTGATTCGCCATCCAACGCGAATCAGACGTCTGGCTGTAGTACCAGACGGCGGGAGTGACCTCCAGACGTCCGGGGTGACCATCGGACGACTGGGAACTAGGCCAGACGTCCCCGCAGGCCTCTGGACGTCTGAGAAACCACGCAGAAAAAGGTAATTCTCTGATCCACTTTTTAAGACGTCTGGAAGAAGTTCCAGACGTCTGATTTTGCACAGTGTCGTCGTTTTCGACCCGTTAAGGGCTCGTTCGGGTTCCGTTTTCCGCGTTTCGAGTTGCGTTCTTTCCGGAATTAAATCCTCTACCCGTCTACAGTAGCTATACACTATTTTGAGACACTCCTTGTGTTTGATCCTTGTGATAGGACCTCGTTTCATTGCAGTCTTGGGGGTCGCGGAGGCACGCGGGATTCCCGATCACGCCCCCATTACTCCCGTTGTACCTGGTAGAGTGGCTTTAAGTTATTAATAAAATCTGTTAAATTATGGAACCATAAATAGAACCTAAGACATTGCATGAATCCTAGGAATGAGAAATAGATGGAATGATAGCTCCTAGGGGTTGCATGAATCCTAGGGCTGGAAAACTAGATTGTATGATAGATCCTAGGATATGGCATGAATCTTAGGATGGGAAAACTAGTGGAATGTATAATACTGCAGTCTTGGAAAATGGAAAGAGATATAAAGCTGCCTGTAATTTGAATTAACAGCTGCCTGTTGTGAATAAATAACGTGGTTGAGAACATGGATTGTAAGAATGTGAAACTGGAAAGTGAAACCTGGATGTTTGAGTTAAAAGGATGGAACCCTACGGGGAATTAGGAGTAGAACTCCTGGAAAGTGAATGGAATAGAATTGGGGAAGTGAGCTGGCCCTTAAGTACGGAATACCAAGGAGAGCGACTGTCCCCCTGTTTAGTGCAGAGCGGAGCCAGCCGCCCCAGGGACCCGGGGTTAGGACTGGCCACTCTGTACCGACTTGCTGGCCCTCGTGTACGTAGTACCGAGGAGAGCTACTAGTGTAGGGAGGTACTAGCTACCCCACGGGCCCCAGGGTTCTGCTAGCCTCCCACACCGACTTGTTAGGCCCACTGGGGCAAACCAGGGTAGTCAGGCGAGGGTGCGCGGACTGTGGAGGGGCAAGGCCCCTGTTTGGTTACTGTGGAGGGGTTGGACCCCTGTTACTGAGAGGGCTCTGCCCTGTACTGGTTCCGTGCTGTGCTTTGGGCGCACCCGTTAAGGAAAACGACTGACCGCGTGCTAGTGTGGGTTAGCTACCCGTGCGTTTACCGCACATGCCGTAGTCACCGTTACGTCTGTCAGTGACCTTGGGGTGGTTGACTGAGAGTAGGATCACCACGGGGGACTCTCCTGGCCAAGAGAGCACCACGTGCTACTTCTACTGTTCGGAAAAGACTGCAATCAAGATCGTTCCCACGAGGAACATTCAAGATCAAGTGAAGGATCTGAAAAATAGATAAATCGTGAGATAATTGAAAGACTTAAAATAAAGAAGGTAACAAAACTTAACAGCTACTGTACACTCTACTATTTCTTTAGTTTTAGTTGCCACTCTACTCAGCGTTTTGCTGACGTGTTACACTTGTTACCTTTCAGGACCAGGTGTTGAGCAGCCAGGGTCAGCGGCTGCAGAGGACGCTGGGCCGAGTAGGGTCCAGTAGAGTTACCACTGTTTCTTGTACCTCTTTTTTTCCGTTATAGTGAGTAGTTCTTGTTTCCGCTGTACTTTTCTTTACCTGCAGTTCATATTTAGTTATGAATGTTGTCCTACTGTTGTGGTGGTATATACTGTAGTAGTTTCTTTCCTTGCTGCTGTATTTTCTTACTGTTAGTTATATTCATGTTGAATGTGATTTATTTTACTGCTCTTTTGGTTACTTCCTCGTTGGACGACTAGGTCTTGGGATTAGTTGAGTCAGTCCGGTTCTCGTGTCTCGTAGGGGCTCAGGAACCGGGTCGTTACAATACCAATGGAGGATTTTGGCATGATTCTGAGGATGGATTGGCTGTCCGCTTACCACGCCTTGGTGGACTATTTCGGGAGGAAGATTGTCTTCTCCATACCGGAGATGCCTTCCTTTGAGTTTCACGGACAGCCGGTGGATGGAGGTTTCAGGTGCATATCTGCGCTTCGGGCAGTGAGACTTTTGAGCCAGGGGTGTAAGGGCTTTCTAGCCTGTGTTGTGGCGAAGCCCAGCCCCGTGACGAACTTTCAGAACATTCCGGTGGTTAGTGAATACCCCGACGTGTCTCTAGAGGAGCTGCCAGGACTACCGCCCGAACGTGAGATCGAGTTTGAAATCTCACTGGTACCGGGGACCTGTCCCATTTGTACTGCACCGTACCGGATGACACCACTTGAGCTGCGAGAGCTTAAGTCACAGCTACAGGACTTGTTGGAGAAGGGCTTTGTGAGGCCTAGTGTGTCCCTGTGGGGAGCCCCTGTGTTTATGAAGAAGGATGGTACCCTGCGACTTTGTGTTGACTACAGACAGCTAAATAGGGTCACCATCAAGAACAAGTATCCGCTGCCGAGGATTGATGATCTTTTTGACCAGTTGCGAGGTGCCACAGTATTCTCCAAGATAGATCTGAGATGAGGTTACCACCAGTTGAGGATCAGGGAGACCGATGTCTCCAAGACAGCTTTCCGCACCCGGTACGGACACTACGAGTTTTTAGTCATCCCGTTTGGGCTGACCAATGCCCCCGCTGCTTTTATGGATTTGATGAACTGGGTTTTCAGACCATATTTGGACCAGTTTGTAGTGGTATTTATCAACGACATGCTCATTTACTCGCGGGATCAGGCACAGCACGGACAACACCTACGGATGATTTTGGACGCTTTGAGATGGTGCAGGCTGTATGCCAAGTACAGCAAGTGCGAGTTTTGGTTGAGGCAGGTGACTTTCTTGGGCCACGTGATCTCAGGGGATGGTTTGGCTGTGGATCCAGCCTAGGTTGAGGCTGTACTCAGGTGAGAGAGGCCACGTACAGTGACAGAGATACGGAGCTTCTTGGGACTGGAAAGTTACTACCAATGGTTTATCAGGGGATTCTCGTAGATAGCGCGTCCTATAACTCAGTTGACCCGAAAGGACGTGCCCTTTGCTTGGACAGATGCTTGTGAGGCGTGTTTTCAGGAGTTGAATGAGAGACTGACTTCAGCTTCTGTGCTTACCATCCCAAATAGCAGTGGCGATTTTGTGGTCTACGTAGACAGTTCGTTGCAGGGGTTAGGGGGTGTGCTCATGCAGCTGAGTCACGTTGTCGCTTACGCTTCGCGGCAATTGAAGCCCCATGAGGATAGCTACCCTACCCATGACTTAGAGCTGACAGTTGTTGTCTTCGCGCTGAAGACATGGAGGAACTACCTTTACGGTGAGACCTTTGAGATTTTCACAGATCATAAGAGCCTCAAGTACTTGTTTGATCAGAAGGAGCTTAACATGAGACAGAGACATTGGTTAGAGCTCCTGAAGGACTATGACTGTAGCATCTCCTACCATCTGGGGAAGGCCAACATGGTGGCTGACGCCTTGAGCCAGAAGCTGCCCGCCCACTTGGCCAGTTTACAGGCACAGAGTTGGAGACTTATAGAGGAGTTGGGCAGTTGGCGACCCGGAGAGTTACAGGGGTATTGTGGGGCAGTGACGGTGACATGACAGACGAGACGAAAGCTGATAGACCGCATCATCGTAGGACAGATGACAGATCCGTACCTACAGTCATTACGAGACAGAGTGTTGTCAGGGGACCCAAGAGACTACTCTTTTACAGACGAGGTGCTACGCATGACGGAACGTTTGTTTGTTCCCAGAGATGAGGAGTTGTTGAGAGAGCTCTTGACGGAGGTGCACGGGTCTAGGTTCACTATACATCCCGGGAACACAAAGATGTATCATGATCTGAGACACGACTTTTGGTGGAGAGGGATGAAGTGGGATGTGGGTGAGTTTGTGCAGCAGTGTTTGGTGTGCCAGCAGGTGAAGGCTAAGCACCAGAGGCCTACAGGGCCATTGCAGCCACTTCCTGTGCTAGAGTGGAAGTGGGAGAGCATTACCATGGACTTAGTGGTGGATCTACCCGTTACTTAGTGAGGACACGACGCAGTCTGGGTGATAGTGGACAGATTGACGAAGACGGCACGCTTCTTGCCAATCCGAGTCACCTTGGGACGAGCACAGTTGGCAGAGAGGTACATTCGTGATGTGGTACGCCTTCACGGAGTTCCACATGAGATTGTATCCGACCGGGATACCCGTTTTACTTCCCAATTTTGGGTTGAGTTTCAGCAGGCTTTGGGGACACGAATGAGGTTCAGTACAGCATACCACCCCCAAACGGATGGACAGTCTAAGCACACTATATAGACACTTGAGGATCTTTTGCGCATCTGTGTACTGGACTAGAGAGGCTCTTGGGAGGAGCACTTACCCCTGGTAGAGTTTGCATATAACAGTTATCACTCGAGTATCGGCATGGCACCTTACGAGGCTCTGTACGGACGGAGGTGTACTGCGCCCTTAAGTTAGGTTGAGGTGGGGACTAAGTGGGAGGTGTAGATTTCCCTACTAGGTGGAATAGAATATAAACAATCTCACAAAATAAACAATCACATAAAGTACACAATTATTTTTAGGTGGAAACCCAAACCGGGTGAAAACCACCACCTAACCCTCTCGAGTTAGGATTTTCCGATCAACCAAGTTGATTAAATCCACTAAACGAATCACTTAAACGAGGGTGATTCAACCTCAATTACAACCACGCTACTTTATACGAGGGTAGCGTACCTCAAACCCCTTCTCTTCACGAGAAGGATTTTGTCCCACGAAGGAGACGGGAATTCGCAAAGCGAATACCCAACCAAAGAACAAAGATAAATAATAACAATCCTATAGAGCCAACAAAGTAATTTTTAACCTAAGCTTCTATAGGAATTAAGATGCTTCCCTTTGCAAGGAGTGCGTTGAATTAATGACGCGGGTGCGTGAGCTACACAACGGCGTAACGTCGCTCTCGTGAACTACGACTGGGGAGCGGGTGCACAAAGGCTTAATGCTCTCAAGATGAAGAACTTGAGCTTGGAGAGTAAGAGCTTTTCTAGGACACAAAAGAGTAGAAAGTATGTTGCTTGGGTGTGTCTTGGTGTATGCTGAGTGGCAAAGAGGTTCTTCTCTATTTATAGAGGCCTTAGGAAGGCTTTGGAAGGCTTAGGAAAGCTCCCATAGCCCTTGGGTGCTAAGCCCAAGAGAATCAGGCCAAAATCATGAACAATCATTGCACTGACAGGGTAATCAGACGTCTGATCCTTGCATCAGACGTCTGGAAGATCAGTTTAAGATGTCTGGGATCAAAGTCAGACGTTTGATTTTAGGCGGGTTTCTTCCTGACATGAATCAGATCTAAACAGGGTTCTAGTGCAAGTCCATCAGACGACATACAGGACGTCTGGCACTATGTCTGGACGTCTGGAAACCTACTTTTATGCGGGAATGGATTTCCAAGAGATTGCAACGGCTAGAAAATCTCTGAGAAGAGATTTTCGGGTCAGCCGAGGCAAAACGGCCATATATCAGACGTCTGGAAAGACTTAAGGACGTTTGATAAGGCTCTAACGGTCATATTCTTCAGTGTTTGGTAAGCCAGCCAACGGTCCACTAATTGGACGTCTGGCAAAAACATCAGACGTCTTCTAAGACGTCTGGACTAAGGTCTGGACGTCTGATTTCATCAGACAGAACTAACTAAGTCCAGCTTAAATGTTATCAGATGTCTGAATCAACAGTCAAACGTCTTAAAACCCATTATCAGACGTCTGTTTTTGGAATTAGACGTCTGAAAAGGTTGTTTGAACCCTATATTGGTTTTCTAAGTTCTTTACAGAAAATCTAAGTATCCTAGGGTTGTGCAGGTGTTCCTAGGACTACTGTTAGGATACTTTTAGGCTCTTTAACATGATGTTCTAAGGAACAAAAAGAGCAAGGAAATAAAGACAAAAGTAAATGAAAGAAATAAATAGAATTCTATCATATTCTTCTTGTCCTTCCATCTTCAATCTATCGCTCCTCGCGAATCTCCTCTGTTCTCCATCAAGCTCCTCCAATCTGTCCTGGATGCGAGCTCGAACTCCGTCTAATCACGTCTTCATTTGCAATTTGACCTGAAATCTAAGACTCCAAGTGCAAATATTAAATGACACGTGTTTTGTTATCATCAAAACAACTGATCGCGGTGCTCTAGCACCAACAGGAGGTTGGCCCTAGGCTGATCCAGCAGAGTCAGGAGGTGATAGAGCAGATCCACAGATGACTCTGCACTATCAGGAGCAGGCAAAAGAGTTATACTGACCGGAAACGCAGAGAGGTGCAGTTCGAGGTTGGGAATAACGTCTTTCTTCGCGTTTCGCCCATGAAGGGCCTACTGCTTTTTGAGGTGAAGGGGAAGCTTGCACCGAGGTTTGTGGGGCCCTTTGAGGTCTTTGACCCGGTAGGACCCGTTGCTTACCGGCTTGCCCTTCCTCCCCAGCTTTCTGGTGTGCACGACGTGTTCCACGTGTCCAACCTCAGGAAGTACGTCACCAATCCCAATCATGTTCTGAGCCACGAGAGTGTCGAGGTGGGTGACGACCTGACCTACCCCGAGATACCAGTGCAGATACTAGACAGAGCCGTTCGGAGACTGAGATGGAAGCAGGTACCCTTGGTGAAGGTTTGTGGAGGAGCCAGCAGTACGAGGAGGCTACTTGGGAGCCTGAAGCGGTGATGCAAGAGCGGTATCCGGAGCTTTTTGAGGGTACGTCTTTTCGGACCGACTTCTATCCTCTTTAAGTTTGTTATGCGTTTTATTTTCCTTTTTCGCACCCTAGTTAACTCAAGTTTCAGGGACAAAACTTCCTTTAAGTTTGTTATGATGTAAAGACTCGTTTTGATTTGAGCCTTTTAAGACGTCTGGATTGGCAGTCAGACATCTGGACCCCTTCCCAGACGTTTGAAAATTGAAAAATCGGTATGCGCATTTACTTTCTGCGCGCAGGCAGCGTGCAGTTCGTCTCTCTCTCTCCTCTCTTCTTTTTCCCACCTCACCGAACCCTAACCCCTTTCCTATATAAGGAGCCCCCTTCCTATCCTCTCCACTCCACCACCACCACCTTACTCCCCACTCCACTGCCGTGAGTGAGGCGCACGAGCGAGAGGAAGCGAGAGCGAGGAGGAGGAGAGGGCGTGAGGAGGAGAAGGCCAAGGTCGGGAGCTCGTGGAGGCTTCCCGGAGTGTTGCACGGCCACCGCGGCACGTGCGGGAGGAGAGCGTCGAGGCGTCATCCCCAACTTCCTGCAGTGGGCGAAGCTGCAGCAGAGCAAGAGGAGTCGCGGCGGAGCGCGGCGAGAGAAGCGGGAGCGCAGTCTGATACTGGAGTTTTTCCAGTATCAGACGTTCAGAGTGCCTTCCAGACGACGAGCTGGATGTCTGGCGACGACACCGGACGTCTGAAAGCAGGTATTCGTGCAGGTATGTCTTCCTCGCGGTTACGGCCATGCAGGCCACACCACAGAGGCGATTTGCTTGGCTAAAAAGGGTTATGCTGCTCTATCGTGCGTAGGAGAAGCTTTGGGAAGGCGCGCGGCATGCCCTCCCACGCTGTTCGAACATATGGACAACTGACCAGACGACCGGAGGCATTCCCAAACGATCGAAGGACTAGTCGGACGTCTGCAACTGGGTCCAGATGGTCGCAGAGTCCTAGACGTCTGGAGTCGTCACAAGAACCTGAGGTGAGACTCTATTAACTTTTAAGACGTTTGGACTTTATCCCAGACGTCTGATTTGGGTCTGCAAACTTATTTTTGACCCGTTTAGGATTCGATCGGGGTCCATTTTACGCGAATGAAATATCTGTGGTTTCCTTGTGAGTTCCTCTACATATTAGAAACCTTTACATACTGTTCTGAATGTTCCACTGTGATGTGTTCCTTGGTATAGGACTTCGATCTATTGCGTGTCTAGGGCTTGTAGAGGCGCGTGGGTCTGCAGTTCGAGCCCCCAGTACTCCCGGATTGTCTGGTAGAGTGGTTTCCCCCTATTCTATTTATAAAATATGAATGCATATATGAAATTTAGATAACTAGAAACCTATGATGTGACATGAATCCTAGGATGAGAAATAGTTGCACTGTTTGCGTGCGTGATTGAGACTGTAATCATAAATGAATGTGCTGAATTGTTAGTGACTGCATGTTAATAAATACGAGTTGCCTGATATAATATGAAATGCCTGAGATAACTAAATAGTTACCTGTGATATAGCTAGTTGCACACATTTAGTTGTGGAAATATGAGCTGCATGTGTATAATACGAGAATAGAATTGTGAATGATGAAACCTGGTATGGAATGATATGGTGGATATGAGCACGAACCCTACGGGGAGTTAGGAGTAGAGCTCCTGTGGGTGAATGGAAAGGCCTGGAATTGTAGACGGGAAGTGTGCTAACCCTTGAGTTTGTGGTACCAAAGAAAGCGACTGTCCCCTTTTTAGTGTAGAGCGGAACTAACCGCCCTTGGGTTGGGACATAGGGTTAGGATTGGCCACTCTACACCAACTTCTGTTGGCCCTCGCGTACACAGTACTGGGGAGAGCTACTAGTGTAGGGAGGGAGCTAGCCACCCCATGGGACCCAAGATTCAGCTAGCCACCCTACACCGACTTGTTAGGCCCTTTGGGCAAATCAGGGTAGTCAGACGAGGGTGCACGAACTGTAGAGGGGCGAGACCCCTGTTTGGTTCTGAGAGGCTAGGCCCCTATTGCTGAGAGGGCTAGGTCCTATACTGTTCCGTGTTGTACTTTGGGCATACCCGCTAGCGGAAACGACTGACCGCATGCCAGTGCGGGATAGCTACCCATGCGCTTATCGCGCGTGCCGTAGTCACCGCTACGTCAGTCAATGACCTCGGGGTGGTTGACTAGGTGTAGGACTATCACGGGGGGACTCTCCTAGCCAGGAGAGCACCACGTATGCCTTCTACTCTTCGAAAAAGACTACAATCAAGATCGTTCTCACGAAGAACATGCAAGATCAAGGGACTTGAAAGTAAACTAATGGGATGAAAGGAAATTACCTGTAAATAAATAACTGGAAAAGATAAATTTACCTGCTAATTGTTACTGCTTTAGATAGTCAGGTTACCACTCTACTCAGCGTTTGTTAACTCTATTTTTGCATAACCCTTTACAGGTCCAGGAGTTGAGCAGCCCGAGTTACCGACTGCAGAGGGTGTTGAGCCCAGTCGTAGTTTCTAGTACTGTTGTACCCTCTTCTTGCTGTAGTGAGTTTCAGACTTTGTTTACTGTTCCTGTTGCTGTTACTTTTGTTCTATTTTCTTGTTGTTCTAGTGGTATGTATTGACTAGCAGCGTTTACTTTCTTTTACTGCTTATATGCTTTTACTGTTAGTTATATTGCATAGTGAATGTGGTTTATTTTTCTGCTTTTCGATTATTTCTTGTTGGACGACTGGGCCTTGGGATTAATCGAGTCGAGCTGGTCTCGGGTCTTGTAGGGATTCGGGAACCGGGTTGTAACAGCAGCACTCCAAAGTAGACAGACTGGGGAGCTCACCTCACTTCCTATAGGCACACAAATGGTTGGCTCCAGATGGATCTTTACCTTGAAATACAATCCTAATTTTTCTATTTCAAGGTATAAGGCTACGTTGGTGGTGAGGGGATTCACCTAGACTTGTGGGGTGGACTTCTTTGACACTCCCTTGCACGTTGCACTGCTTGTCACTATTCGTGTACTCATCTCTTTTGTGGCTCATAGAGATTGGCGGTTGCACCAGCTTGATATAAAGAACACCTTTCTTTATGGTAATCTTTAAGAGGAGGTTTACATGCAGCAGCCCCCGGGTTTTGAGGTTCAGGAGAAGTGCGTGTGCAAATTCAAGAAAGTCATCTATAGCCTGAAGTAGAGCTCGAGAGCATGGTTTCAGAAGCTCTCATATGTGTTGTAGAAGATGGGGATGCAGATATCTTCCTCAGATCATTCTTTGCTTTTAAGAAAAATAGAGAATGGCATGATAGCACTCCTACTTTATGTGGATGATTTGATTATCACCAACGATGATGAGGCTGGTATAAGTTAAGTCAAGGACTCTCTTGCATGACAGTTTGTTACGAAGGGTCTGGACCAGCTTAGAAACTTCCTGGGGATCGAGGTGGCTAGGAGTAGAGATGGAGTTGTTATCTCTCAACGCAAGTATGCGTTGGATGTTCTTCAGGAGACAGGTATGCTGGAGTCCAAGCCAGCCAACATTCTTATGGATCCCAAGGCACATCTTCATGATGAGGTAGAAGCAGCTAATAGCAGATCATAGATACAGTTGGTTGGCAAGTCACTTTATCTGACTATTACATGGCCTGATATGGCACTAGTTGTAGGCACTGATTTAAATGCCCTATTTTGGAGGATGACCATGCCAATATGATTATAATGTCGAAAGTCAGGAGTTTCGTCGGCATGCCGACCATACCGGCGACATGCCGACCATACCGGAGGCATGCTGACATGCCGATGCCGATGCCGATGTCGATGATGGGTGCTTGTTGTAGACTACAGTATGTGCTAGTCCGCTCCGCTAATGTCATTGCCACTGCCATCTCTACTACTGCTTCAGGTTGTAGCTTGCATCGTTACTTATGGAGCTTCTCACCTTCTTGCAACATAAAATGGGCAACCTGTGATGCTCTATCCCCTAATAAAGCAGTCACCCACCTGATAGAGTGCAAAGTAGGGGCAAGAGGGATAGCCCAAACGATAACCTCAGAAACCTAAAAGAAAGAAGAAACAACAAAAATAAATAATAATATTTTCCTAGTCTCTTAGTCGATTAAATCGAACTAAGAGATTGGGGACAACTAATGAGGGAGAAATTATCCCCAAAATTGGCCTAACCCAAAGAGATCCATAAAGACTGATTCAACCCACAACATGTCTCCACAACTCTAACAAGTCTATGTGTAGGGATCCGCCTCATCTGACTAGCCAGGAAGATTGCCTAACTATCCATGCGAACCTCTCAACCCACCTATCCCGGGTGGAACACTCATCCTGCTTATCTAGGCGGATCACTAAAGAAAGACCCAGATAAGGGTGCCACTGTTGGGCAAGTCCCGTCAGAAGATACCATCAGTCAAGCTCCATCAGGAAGGCAATCGTGTGAGAGGCAGCCAAAAAGGCAGATGGTTATGCACCACAATCTGCTCAGAGCATGATAGAGTTAATGGAACGTGCAAGTTGTACGTGGAGTAACGTACGAGGGAAAGTCAGTTACAAAAGGTCACAACCTATGATTATAGGATTTGAATTTCTGTAATGGCTTTCCTGATGTGCACATATGTAACTATAAAAAGGTGGGG
Organism: Thalassia testudinum; assembly: GCA_037157565.1. Lineage (NCBI taxonomy): Eukaryota > Viridiplantae > Streptophyta > Magnoliopsida > Alismatales > Hydrocharitaceae > Thalassia > Thalassia testudinum. Next base: position 38,013,317 of record JAZHRO010000067.1, read on the forward strand.
AAAAAAAGAATCAAGCTCCTTATACTCTCTATACTCTCTACTATTCATACGTAGTGAAAACTTTGAGGGTTAGATCCTCTCCCTAAATGTACACCCCTTATAGTGAAACTGGGTTACAAATTGCCCATGCTCTTTGCATGCTTGTTAATATTCGGTCAAACCCATGCTTTACCCGAAACTCGATCGAGGTCTCGATGGGCTCTGATCAAGTTTCTTGATCTTTAGGAGAACCTTTAGCTTTGTCAAGGCTCTGAGATCGAATAGGATGATGTGATTAGGCAATATCTCTTTGGAAGACACATCCTCACCTTTAGAGGACACGAAGCTCTGTCTATTCATATTTCATAAGAGACCCCTCCAATGGTTCAGATCCTTTACCAAGTTATCTAATTCCTTGAACTCGAGGGATCAGATTCATATATTCTCTTGGTGACTTCAACTACTAGGTTCCCTAAGGCCATCCAGATTCTCTAATCAAGTTATGGATGTTATGCTAGATTTGTTTCTAGGCTTAATCTCCTGAGCAATCTTTTCGCAAAGAGGGGGGCTCATGGGTCCAACCCTTATCATTTGCCTTCATGACTTTCATGAATTAGAATTAGGAAAGTAGAATTATCTCAATCTATGTTTGTCTCTTTCCAAATTATAGAGATATGTTTTTAGTTTGTTTGATGTTTGATTTGTTTCTATATTTAAGAATTAGGGTTGGAAGCAAGGTTCGAAATGCCAATTTCAATGTAGTTTCAATAAATTTTCAAGTGTGCATTTCATAGGCACACCAAAGGCATGCCGTGGAAATGCCTATGTTTTGACGTCAGATTTTAACGATTTCGATGCCCCAAAAATAGTCCATTTCGTAGGCATGTCGAGGACATGCCGGAAGCACATCGACGCATGCCAACAAAAATGATAGAACTGGCCAAATTATTGAAATTTTAAGAATAAGTATTTAAATGGATAAATATTTACATTTAAGCCCTAATCATTGTCTCATACTTCCTATTTAAATGGATAGCTATTTTTAAAATTAAGAACTATAAAAAGAAAAGTGCTAATACTAATTCAAAAGGGGGATATATTGATGATATTTGTTGATATTAGGGAATTTTGAGGAAATTACTAAAAATGACTTAAAATGAGTGAAAATGTTACAATATGAAAAAATGCATAGACTCTAGAAAACCAAAATCATGTTTTGAGGAGCCCCCCACAATATAAATGATCAATATCTTTCAAGTTGACAATATGCGATACATAACTCGTGCAACAGTGCAACAGTGATTTAAATGCCGACGTCATGCCGCCGACAAGGGGGTTTTTGGAGCAGGGCCATGCCGACACAAAGATGGTGTTGGTTTACAGGTAAACCGACAGCATGCCGAGGATTTCGCCGGCATGCCGACAATTGCCAACAAAATCGGCAGCATAACGACCGTCTGCAGGGCAGGAAAAAGGCTGGGGAATTGGAGGGGCAGGAGGGTGAAACTGAAAAGAATTAAAGGGAATTTTTTTTGAAAGAATTGAGCGCGTGCGCACGCACACACACGTTGATTTTTTGTCATAGGCTTAAATAACGATTATTTTTTATTATATATATTTTTAACATCTTGATTTACTTGTCTTTCAAATTTTAACCATTTTTGTCATTTCTGTCGGCATGCCCTTGGCGTGCCTCGAAATGTCATTTTTTCCGACCGTCGAAATCGTCGAAATCTGCCATCGAAAAACGGGCATTTCCACGGCATGCCTTCAGCATGCCCACGAAATGCATACCTACAATTTCATCGGTACGACGTCGAAATCAGCATTTCGAACCTTGGTTGTAGGCAAGCTCAGTCAGTTCATGGATAGGCCAACCTAGTAGCATTGGTAGGCTGCTATGTAGGTGCTTAGGTACTTGAAGAAAGCACATAGATGTGGTATTCTCTTTCAGGCTAGGGCTCTTATGACTGTGGTGTGATACTCAGATGCAGATTATGCAGGATGTGTTGTAGATAAGAAGTCTACTATAGGCTTCTATACTTTTGTTGCAGGTAACCTGATTACCTTGAGAAGTAAAAAGTAAGTTGTAGTCTCTTGATCTAGTGCTGAGTCAGAATATAAGGCCATGGCCCAGACAACTACTGAGATGGTTTGGATCTTTCTTGCGGGATTTGCATGTTCATATTGAGGAGCCCATGGAAATGAAATGTGACAATAAAGCTGCCATATATATATTGCTAATAATCTCATATTCCATGAGCACACCAAGTATGTGAAGGTTGACTGCCACTATACTAAAGATTTAATCTAACGTGCGGTGTTGTGCACAACATATGTTGCTTCAGAAGACCAGATAGCTGACATCTTTACGAAGCCCTAGCCACATGGACCGTTTGATACATGCTATTCCTAACTGAACATGATTAACATCTATGTTGTAACTTAAGGAGAAGTGTTAGCATATCCCTACTATGTTAGCCCTTACGTTCTTCCTTATTTGTTATTTTCTTTTTTATTGTTTCCCTAAATGATGGTTACTTTAGTTGTGGTTCCTTGTATGACAATCGCCTTTATAGCAGTTGCCTTAGTTGTTGTCTCTTATTTGGCAATTGCCTTGATAGCAATTGCTTTATCTGCTTCCCTTTGCCTTTCAGAGCACTCTACTCCACCTCTATATATTAAGAGGTTGGACAACGGAATAAGATAACTTACTCATGTCTTATATCTATATATATATGGTAATTGTGGTGGACATGGAATTTAATCCCATAACCTATTGGATGCCAGTAGAGTACTCTACCATTGAACCATGTCTAGTTTATTTACTTTAAAGCATGTAAAACGAAAATTGTTGAGAAAGTTAAGTTGTGGGTTTAGTGTCACATTGGGAGATGTTGACTTTGTATGTGAGTGGTGGCCTATAAATAGACATGTACCCCCCACCTATTCATTTGAGAAGAAGAAATACAAAATCAGTGCCCTATCAGGACCTTCTCCCATGGTTTTCTCCTTGCTCCTTGTGAGTGGGGTTTCAACGTAAACCCAAGCATTTCTTGATTTCTCATGTTTTGATATTAGTGTTTCTGCGTTATTTAAATATTTCAACTTGGTATCAGAGCAGTTCTTTCTTGGGCTTTGTTCTTAAGTTTTATTGTTCTTGAAATTATACGATTTTTATCATCCCGTTCCAAGTTTGTCACAAGGAGTTGCAATCGTCGAAGAAACAATGCGATCCTTGATGAGATCTCGAGGAGAAGATTTTTTTAGGCAGCAATCACGAGGTGGCACGGCAGGGAGGGCCTCAAGCGAGATCTTGAAGTGGTCGGCCTTGCTGATACGGCTAGTCTTCCACTTGTCGATGTGGATCTTGCGGAGGCGGCAGGAGTCAATGAGACGATGCGGCAAAAAACATGCCATTGGTTGGAGGCCCACGAGATCCGATGTGGTGCTCTTACATCTGCACAGGCAAGGGTGGCACAGCAGAGGAGCCGCACGTGATCACCCCGGTGGAGGCGGCCTCCAAGGACGAGGCAGAGACGAAGACTCAAGTGAAGGTTGTGAGGGCTTGGCTGCACACCGCAAGTGCTAGGCGATGCTGCTAGGGCTCGCATGTGGTCAAGGTGAAGATCGAGGAGGAGATTGCGACGATAATCTTTGCAAAGATCTCGCATCCAAGATCAAAGACATTAATCTCGCAGCAATGGTGATGGTGTTGGCAATCTTGGCAGCAAGGTAACCCTCACCCTCTGCGATCGGTAGCAGCGGCGAAGACAAAGTAGCGAGGTGTTGACTACGAGGACGCAGGTGTGGGCGACGATGGTGGCCACGCTAGGAGGAAGAGGCGGCGTGCGAAGTTCATGATGATGACAATGAGGAGGTCTAGCATTGATAATGGCCAAGATCGTAGCGATGGCATGCTGATCGTGCTCACAGAGTCAAATGCAGTCGTTTAGTTCTCCCGAACCCTAAGGGAGCTCTTTTGTTTTCTTTTCCCTCTTTCTATTTATTTGATGGTGGCTCGATGCAGTATATGAGAGGGAATAAAAAAAAGAGGAAAATGACGTAAAAAACAAGAAGGATTGATGGAGAACAATGGCAGAAGAGCAGTTGTTGCTGAATTCTCACAAACCCTAAGGGGAGCTCAGGAGCTATTTAAAAAAAATGATGATTGGGGGAAGAAAAAAAAAGGGTGGAAGGAAAAAAAGAGGAGAAAACAAAGAAAAAAATGAAGTAGAAGAAAATTTCAAAAAAGAAGAAAAAAAGAGAAGAAAAATGAGAGAAGATGTGAAGAAATCTTCTCCAACTTTTATTATTTTATTTTTTCACTATTATTTTTCTTCTCCGATACGAGTATTAGAGAAAAGGAAAGTGTAGAAGCCATTATAGTCACCCCTATTTGATAATCTCTTTGTTATAATCCCAAGACACGATGGGTGACACCAAATACCGTAATGGACTTATTTAGTAGCTGATCTTCACATGAGAAACCAAACTCTGGAAGATCCAAAATTTCAAAGTCCTCAAAAGAATTCATTTCAAGTTTCTACCTGGGAGGTCTAATTTCGTGGACTCTGGAGAGGGAGATCGACATTCAAGATCTTTAGAGGAAGGCTCAATTTCAGGGATACTGAATAGGAAACCACCTGTAGCAAAACTTCATAGCCAACTTCAATTTGTCCAGCAACTCCAACCCATGTTCCAACCTACAAGCAAGAACCAGTCCAGAGAGTTGTTTGTTCTACTGTGTAGAGTGAGATTTGTGTTTCAAGCTGAACATTCTATGCTCCAGCTTGAGGGAGAGTATTGAGAGAGTTGAGTTGTGGATTTAATCACATTGGAAGATGTGTATTTCGTGTGTGTGGTGACTTATAAATAGGTATGTATCACCCACCTATTCATTTGAAAAGAAGAAATACAAAATCAATACCCTATCGAGGCCTTCTTCTGTGATTTTCTCTTCGCTCCTCGTGAGTAAGATTTCAACGTAAATCTAAACGTTCCTTAAGTTCTTATATTTTGATATTATTACTTCCACATTATTTAAACATTTCAATTAAAATGGTGCATCAATCAACATGAAGTACAAAGCTGGAGGGATCGGTGGTAAAATTACATTATAAAGCATTTTGGTGAGAATTACAAATTTGATGGATATGACAACTATGTTGCCATGCCCCTAAAAGCTACACAAGTGAAGCTCACTGCAAAACTGGCGAATCTCACAGCATTCCACGAAGGGAATAGTACCGTGCACCATCACTGAGAAATTCACTGGTACAGCTCAAAACAATGCGTGCCAGGCCGCTTCCTCGCCCTCTCCACAGAGTCGGTGAACCTGCTCCATCCTCTCAATGGACTTACAGAGCCCACTGCAGCTCCAATCAAATGAAGCTGCACACGGGCTCCCTGCCTGCGTCTTCCATTCGCAATCTGTCAGCATAAAATCCTAGGAGATCATGATCTAGAAGCTAAGATTGAAAGATTATATCCAAGTATTGTTGACTTGTTGCCAGTCAATAGTACAAGTTCAAGAGTCACTGACAAGGAGGACTTCCACAGCAGAGGATCGGATCGTCGATATGCTCAACATCAAGGCCAATCAACCACGAACCAAGAGAAACATCCTCATTAGCATACTTGTGTAGTATGTGGCTGCACAGGGAAGATTTTGAAGTGGAGAGTTTTACAGAGATGACTGATACAAAGAATATTGAAGATGTGCAGCAATATTTACATAATTTATAGTAGCAGAAAGTACAAAAGTTGCGTAGCAGAATGCGAAAAAAAAAATAGTGATAGCAGTCAACTTTGCTTATAATGGTCATGCATGGGTGAATAAGCAAAATTATAGAGAAACTATGCATGATATTTAAGTTCATCATGTAAAAACAGACATAAAATTGAAAGATTAAATGGGTGGCACCGTTCCAACAAATGCATCCAAAAAAGAAAATGTAATATTAGCTTGCCATGCGTCAGCTACAAGGGACCAGTTCCTCAAACTGCTTGCTTATCCTTATAATTTACCATCCACTTGCGACACAGGCATCTCCCCTCAAAAAACTTTGATATATACATGATATCTAGTCTGCAAAATGCCCAACACCCTTGAGCCTAGTTGCATGTGGGTCAAGCTCAACCCACAGGGTCGAGTTAGGAGCTTCAACATAAAAATACAGGTTTTATGGGGTTAGAGAAGTAAGCCGATCCAATCCAGCCTACCAGTCACGCATAAATTGCTGTTTCTCAAAATATTTGTAGGTATAATATATCTTAAAAATCCAATTTCTACCATCCCTTAAAATTAAATAACATTTTATCCCATCACACTCACACTAGGCCCAATCCAATCTAAGCACCCTATAGGAAGAGACCTCCATTTCCCCAATTCCCCCCTCTCCCAATTGATCCTACTTTTCAAGTTTCTGATTCAAAGCATAAAAAATATATAGGAGAGAATTCAAAAGTTGAGCAGGCAACAATCAGGTTCAATCCAAACTAACCTGGCCCATTTTTATGGGATTAGGTCCAAATACAACCCAACCCGACCCCATCTGCAGCCAGCCCTAGATTAGTAGTAGGAATAAGCATTCTGAAGATTTGTATTGTCCAAGAGCACCCTATTTGCTTGTTTGATTGGGATATGGGATTAAGATATGAAAACGAATGAGAAAATGATGAGGTTCAATTTCCAGTCCAGCTCTAACTCAAAATAGTTACTCAAAGGATTTAACCCTGAGATCAATCATTCTGAAACCAAATGAGGATATCCTACTAAGTGGCATGATACCCACCAACCAAATCAGAGCTACAGGATGCACATCCTATGATTATTTACCAAGTATTTGAATCCCATACTGGGTCACAATGATCATCTCGGAGACCCTGATTTTACAACAATTTCAGATATTTAGATTCCACAGAAACAATTTCAGCTGCTGCAAACCATCCAGCTGATAATCCATCCCACCGAAATTTATCCATACTCCATCCAGCTGCTTTCCAATCCAAGCTGATAAGTGCTTTCAATATCTCCCTACTTTAACCTTCATACTAATACCTTGTAAATGACTTTCTCAATGTCTTTGGACAATCCAACCCATCTTGGGGTAGGAATCCATCGACATCTATTACAGCTCATAAATAATTGGCACTAATAATGTCCAAAACTAGATTCCCTTGGATCCCTTTTCACCAAGTATTCTATAGACTAGTTCCTCTCCTCAACTTCTCTCTTACACAAGGATTATATGTAGTGCTTTTTGTTACTGGAGTATGTGAGTTAGTTTAATGCCACGGCAAGCTGTTTCCTATAAAGTGTACTATCCCTACTTTTATGGGAGTCTTAGGATGTCTGAGTTTTTTTTCCAAACTTTGGCAGGTAAAATTATAGAGTTCTCTATATGCCATGAATATTACAAATACTCAATTCTTAGTTGTTGCTAAGGGTAGCATGTCCCATCCCATCCAATTAAGGCTCAAGTTTGCCCCTAATGCCCCAATCCTAACTTGTCTTTAAGGATGGGAGATACCTAATGTGCTGCTTGGGTTTGAGAATGCCTACTAGCTGCTGTAAAAGAAATTGACTCGATTTTCTCTTCTAACAAATGGCTCCAAAAGAAGGGACCATTTCCCTCCATGATTTTACGATATTCATGTTATTAACATGTGCTACTTCCTTTGACTCCAAATGCACCATGATTCGAAAGGGTAGAAGTGCCTACCAACAAAACTTGCTGTTACGAAATAAATTAGGATTTAATTAGTTAATAATTTGGTTGTCTTTCTTATTTTAATCCGTATTATTTTTAGCAACTTAATTATTATATTTCCTTATTATACCAAACCCTCCCTTTATATAAAGAGGGGTAATGGCTTACTTATTTCAATAAGAAAAATCATTGCTTATTTTAATAAGAAAAATTCTTCCCTCATTTTTAACATGGTATCAGAGCCGCCACCGATCTTTATAGAGAGGGAAGGGGGTCTCTAGCAGCACTGTCAACCTCTAACAAGCCAGCCACTAGGGAGGCCCCTCCTCTCTACGTCAATCTCTTCCTCTTCCCTCCCACTGATCTCCTATTCTCATTTTCTCGACATTGGAACCCACCAACAACAATTGCAATGACAACCAAAGATCATCACCACCACCACCACCAACCGCTACTCCAATCATCGTCGACCTTTGCATCATCACGTAGATAGGATGCACTCTCATGCAGCTAAAATGTTTCGACTGGCTCTTAAGGCGTAAGAGCAATAGTAGCAAGGTGACCTTATGCATGCCCGGAGAAATCAAGCACGGTACGTTGGCTCATGAGGTGCAGGAGTAATGGCACCTGTGTGATCTCATGCGCACTAAAGAAGATCAAGCCTCGTCCTTTTCAGACTCTTGTACGTAGGAGCAACAATACTTGAGTTGTAGTCATGATTTCTCACGTACCCAACGCCTTAGCAGGATGTGTTATGGAGTCTAGCTATTTATTTATTCTATTGGTGTTATGTGATGCTATGTATGTTTTATTTTCTTCATGGGGTTTTACGATTATTCGCACCCACCTCTCTCTATATAGAGGTAGGGTTAGAGAATAAAGTTGAGTTGTTCATTTTTCTCAACTTGGTATCAGAGCGGTGATCCTAAATCGACGGTTTGATATCCCACCTCTCACAGACCTCCGTACCCCTCCAAAAACCCTAATCCTTTTGACACATACCCACAAGAGCCCTCACCAACAAGCCACCCACCGCCGCCAACCCTAGCAGGTCGCCGCCGAGGTCACAGCTACCACTGGCACTTGCCATCAGCCACTGCTAGCCCTAGCGAGCCTCCTCCGAGTGCCATGGAGCATCATCGCCCCTCTGCAGGCGGTGATTTGCTCTCCTTGAGGCACCGTAGCATCGCCTCTCGCACTGCCTCATCGGTTGTAGGTTGCAACGCCACCCGAAGGCCACAGTACTGCCCTAGACCATAGCCCCCGACCTCAGAGCGCCACCCCTGCACAATCCCCGACCTTGGAGCGCCGCCCCTGACTGCTAAGCACCGCCACCCATCGTCTGCAGGTCACGGCGGTGGCCCTTGGGGTCCCGCAGCGCCACCTCTGAACCACCGGCAATAGCCCAACAGATCACTGGTGAACTACTAGGTCGGTAACAGCGGTAGATCGACAGGTTGGTCCCCTTTTCAGTGGCAAGGAGGGTAAGCGCTCTGGGATGGCCATGCTAGGATGGTTCCCCGCATTCTAGTGTGGCCTCCATTGGTTCCAAGGGTCCCTTTGAGGCCTTTGATCTAATCTCCAGGTGATGTATGCTTGGATCTTGTGATCAAGGGGTTCATCTTCTATATTTCAGACCTTTGTCATAATCTGAAATCATTGATTCAGATATGTTTTTTGGGTTTATCCTTCCTCTCAAAGCACAATGGCATTATTAGGTTTGTCAGAAATGTCATTGGATACCGCTACAGAGGTTGGAAAGTATAAAAATCTGTTTCTTCAGCCTATTCCTAGTGGTATTTCTACCACTCAGGAGTTAAGAGATGACACTATGATTATTGCCTGGAGTGAGTATGAGACTACTCCAAGGTCATAGTCATCACGATAGACTCAAGGGATCAAGCAAATTAAGTTCCATTGCACGTAGCAAGAATCAGAGTTGCTCATAATGGCTTGTGGATTCAGGAGCCTCACAGCACCTCAGTGGAGATCGAGATTACTTTATCCATCTTCATTCACTACCAACTAGCAAGACTGTTCAGGTTGCAAATGGCTGACACTCCATGGTTGTAGGTCAAGGCGAAGTACCGGTAATTTCTATATTGAGATTGCCTAATGTTTTGTATGTTCTAGACTTTCTTACGAGTCTTCTCTCAGTTAGCCAAATTACTAAGGAACTTAATTGTCGTGCAATATTTGATGCTGTGAGATACACTATTCAAGACAAATTGACAGGAAAGGTGATTGGCAGTGGACATGTAAAGCATGGGGTTTATCGATTGGCTCAGACTCCACTTACATCTGCATGTCGAGATGTATCCTCTACACCTGGGAGTGCATTTCAGTGGCATCTTCATCTTGGACACTTTCATTTGGATAGACTTCATCAAGTCATTCCACATCTCCTACAACTCGAATTTGCTGTGATGCTCGTCAGTTGGGCAAGCATCATCGTTCCTCCTACCCGGTGAGTACTCGTCCTTGATTAATAGTCCTATTTGAGTTATTACACATGGATGTGTGGGGTCCGAGCAGAATACTAGACAGGCAGGGTCACCGTTACTACTTAGTAGTGGTTGATTTTTCACGTCTATCTTGGGTGTTTTTATTGAAGAATAAATCAGATGTTGGATCCATCATTGAAAGCTTCATGTTGGAGGTTAAGAATCAATATTCAGCCACTCTTAAAAGTAGTGAGATCTAATAACGCACTTGACCTATGCACCACTAAGTTGTCTGCTTTCTACAGGACCCATGGGATAGTACACCAGACCACATGTGCTCATACTTCTCAGCAGAACGGGGTGGCTGAAAGGAAGTATAGACATCTTCTAGGTGTGGCTCGTACCTTGTTGATCCACCACAGTGTGCCTCCAATATATTGGGGAGATGTTTTTACAGCTTGCTATTTGATCAATCAGATGCCCAGCTTAGTACTTCATGAGCAGATACCTTGGCATATATTGCACCCTGAGCAGGAGCTTTTTCATGTACCGCCACGTGTGTTTGGTTATGCTGCATTTGTTCACCTTCTTTCTCCAGGACGAGATAAGTTGGCACCACAAGCAGTTAAGTGCGTATTCTTAGGGTATTTACGGCTCAGAAAGGATATAGATGCTTCGATCCTCTTACTGGTAGGCACTATGAGTGCTGATGTTACATTTCATGAGTCTATTTCATATTTTTCTACTGCTGCCTGGAGTTTATCCCCTAAGGTTATGGAGGCTCCCATGCCTACACCTATTCCCTTTCGGCAGAGTTGATGTGGGTAAGATCCTTCCTGAGTGATCTACATGTACAGATTGATGGGCTTATGGAGCGATGATGTGATAACATGGCTGCCACTTATATTGCTAACAATCTCATGTTCCATGAACACACCAAACATGCAGAGGTAGATTGCCATTACACCAGAAATTTGATTCAGAAGGGGTTTATTTTCACCTCCCAGGTTACTTCAGAGGCACGGACTACTAATATCTTTATCAAACTTTTGGCTAGATCCATCTTTGATACATGTGTATCCATGCTGAGCATGATTGATATCTATGCTCCAGCTTGAAGAGTGTTATGGAGTCTTGCTATTTATTTGTTCAATTGGTGTTATGTGGTGCTATGTATGTTTTATTTTCTTCATGGGGTTTTACGATTATTTGCACCCACCTCTCTCTATATAAAGAGAGGTAGGGTTAGAGAATAAAGTTAAGTTCATTTTCCCAATTGGATGTACAAGTAGACACACAACCAGTAGTTGCAGATGCAAATGCCAATTACTTCGTCATCTACAATTGATCTCCGACTCTCATTTACCACTATCGCTCCTCCGATTACCTAGATCAAGAGGGAGCCTCTTCTTTGTCATGACTTTTTCAAGTTAGATGTTGCACACTCTAACTTAGGGGAGAGTGTTAGGAAATAAATTAGGATTTAATTAATTAAGAATTGGATTATCTTACATATTTTAGTCCATGTTACTTTTAGTAACTTAGTTATTATATTTCCTTATTATACCAAATCCTTTCTCTACATAAAGAGAGATATGACTTGCTTATTTTAATAAGAAAAATTCTTCCCTCATTTTTATCGGTTGCATACCTGCACATAAGACCATTTTTCCTTTTTTGAAAGTTTGACCATTTGCCTTAGTTATAAATGATGAAAAATAAAAAAAAATAATGTAATGGGCCATAACTTGAACATGTTACCTATATCTTCAAAAAGAGAATTCATAAGAGAGCATTTTCCTTTTTTTGAAAAGTTTGACCATTTGCCTTATTTATATATGATAAAAGGATAAAAAAAATAATGTAATGGGTTATTACTTGACCATGCTACCTATATCTTCAAAAAAAGAAATCTTCTATAACTTCAACCTCAAGCATAGAGATTTGAGTTGATTGTAATTACAGGATCCACAAAACCCTTTGTGGGATGAATGCCACCTCGATCCAATAAAATGGTATCCATAATTGTCATTTTAACTATTAATTAGATATCTCCTTACATGGAAGATCTTAACTTCTGATAAGTTGGTAGATTGGAGGTGAGGCATGCAACATCAGAATGTTCTTTAGAGGTCACACTCGACCATTTTGCTTAGGTGCAAAGAGATTTTTCCAACCATATGTAAGTCTCCAATGTTTTCGTGAAGAATGAAGAAGCCACGTGGCATTGCTACGTGGCAACAGTGTCACATGGCAGTTTAGTCAGTCAAGGAGGGGCGTTGAACCTAGTTGATTTCTTGAGGGTCAAGTCTAGTTTGCTTTGAGTCCAACTTTTCTATTTTTAGTATATTAAGGTATCTATTAATCAAGTTGTTAGGAAGATATTTTATTTACTATTTTTAGAAATTTGGTTGCTTCTGTTTTCCTTATTTAGAGATTAGGAGTATCTTCCTATATAAAGAAAAAACATATGTAATTTCTATTTAAGTTAGAATACAACAATTCTTCCAATCTCAACTACTCTACTCTCTCTCACCAACCCTCTCTCTCCATCGCCCTCAACACTCCACGTGTAGGATCTTCCACGTGCCAAGACTATAATACTTCCACGAATCTTCATATTGTATCAGAACAGGTGTTCTAGGTCCACTAGTCTTAACACATGGAACACAAGGAGCGAGGAGAAGAGGGTCCACGGACAAGTTCCCCCTGTACGTAAACTTTCCACGCACCACTAAGGCCACATGGTTCATGGCAACTTCGTCCGATATAGAGAGTTCTCTCAAGAACTCCTTGAAGATCCTTGGTGCCTTACGCAAGGTCCAAGGAGACGAGAAGACCCAGCGAGTCATCTCTCTCACACATCCAACGGCTTACGCAGAGTGTAGAAGTAGAGAGGTTCGTTTCTTGAAGATGACGATGGAAAAACTCGAGGCCTAAAAAAGGGAAGAGATTTATTGAGTTACAATATGATTGGTGATCTTCATGTTTTTTCAACGGACACTTAATATCTGACTTTTTACTCTCTTTCAAAAGAGGAGATTTTCCCTAAGAAAAAGTGTCAAATATCATGTTTGGGACCGTCCATCTTCCTATTAGTTCAAGAAAATCGGACACTATCTTAAAGTACAGAGGAAACACGCACAGTCATTGCAACGACTTCCGAGGTTGCCAAAAGAAGCAACAACTTCCAGGTTGCAAAAAGACTAGTAGTTGATTCATGAAGTTCATTTATCAAAGATCCGAGCAAAGATGCAAGTGGTGGGGCATCTAGCCTCATAAAGTTGAATAGTAAATCATCATCCTCCCAGCCTCAACTTGAAGGAGAGTGTGAAGAATAAAAGTGGGAAAGAATAAAGCACTATAGCATTCCAATAAAACCCTACACCTCTCTAAATAGAGAGGTAAGGGAGAAATTACACTACATGTCCAGTTAGATATAAAAATAACAAAAAGCCACAGATAAAGTGAAGGAAATAAGAATGAGGAAGTCAACACTCTCCTTCAAGCTAGAGTATAGATATTTATCATGCACAGCTTAGAACAACACATGTCAAAGGCTCCTTGTGGAGATGACTTCATAAAAATGTCAGCAATCTAATCCTTTAAAGCAACAAAAGTAGTATGCAACAGTCCCCTCCATATCAAATCTCTAGTATAGTGATAGTCCACTTCAACATGCTTCTCTCTCATGAAACATTGGATTATTAGCTATGAAAGTGGCTACCATATTATCACATCTTATTTCCATAGGACCATCAATTTGGGCATGTAGGTCTCGTAGTAAAGATTTCACCTAAACCATCTTTGTCGCAGTCTGAGCCATAGCACAATACTCAGATGTTGCACTCAACTTGGAGATAACTCACTGCTTCCTGCTCTTCCAGGTGACAGGATTTCTAGCTACAAAGGGACAGAAGCCAGTAGTAAATTTTCTATCTGCTATATCCCCTACATAGCATCTGAATATCCCACAACCATCATAGGAGCTCCCTTCTTAAAAAGTATTCAACTACCAGGTGCTTTTAAGTATCTAAGTACCTACATAGCAACCTCCTAGTGCAACTTAGTATGCTTGTTCATAAATTGACTTAGCTTTTCAACTGCCAAGACAATATCAGGTCTAGTAACGGTTAGATATAATAATTTTTCAATCAACTGCCTATATGAATAATTGTCAACCACCTTTGCCTCTCCATCATATAAATGTGCATTAGGATCCATAGGTATGTTAGCATGTTTGGATCCCAACATGTTTGTTTCTTTAAGTACATTGAGGCCATACTTACATTGGAACAAAATTATCTCTTCTTTGCTAGTTACAACTTAAACTCCCAGGAGATAACGTAGCTGGCCAAGATCTTTCATAACAAACTGCTTCGCTAGAGATCTTTTGACTTCTACAATTCCAGCTGTCATCCCCTGTAATTATCAAATCATCAACATACACCAATAGAACCACCACATCTCGCTCTATCCTCCTGATAAGCAATGGATGATTTGAGGAGGATCTATGCAGGCCCATCTCCACCACTTCTGATAGCTTGTGGAACCACGCTCTTGGACTTTTCTTGAGTCCATAAATATCCTTCTTTAACTTGCATACACACTCCCCTTGAACCTCAAATCCAAGAGGCTGCTACATATAAACTTCTTCCTAAAGATCACTATGCAGAAATGCATTTTTGATATCAAGTTGATGGGCTTTCTAATCCTTATGAGCAACCACAGAGACAAGTATCCAAATTATAGACAGGTGAGCAACAAGAGAAAAGGTATCAAAGAAATCTACCCCATATATTTAGGTGAATCCCTTTGCTACCAAGCATGCCTTATACCTTGAAATAGACCAATTAGGGTTGTACTTCAAGGAAAAGACGCAGCGGTAGCCAACAAGTATAGTGTCTGGTAGAAGAGGAGCAAGTTCCCATATCTTACAATCTTGTAAAGCAACCGTCTCATCCTCCATGACCTTTCACCATTTTGGATTAAGCATTTCCTACTCATATGTAGTTGGTAACTCTGTAGCTGACAAAGCCATAGTAAACAGGCCACATGATTTCCCCATCTTATTAGTGGCCGTTAGCCTAGCTACCCTATATTGTGCACAAGACCGTGGTATTTCCGAATAGCTATCAAAAGGCCCTCCTCGGGAACATCATCGAACCTGCATAATCACCACTAGCACACATCTCGACAAATGGCTCAACACATACCTGATAAAGGGAAAAAGGTGGGACTGAAGTAGGGGATGTGCTGCTTGTAAGCAACTGGCTTATGATAAACACATCCATATCTATTATTATCACTTGGAGGCTGAAAAGATGCAAGAGTTGCCTCTGTGTCCACAACTCCATCCATAGGCACAGTTGGAATAGGCATAGGAGCAAATTCAACCTCATGAGTCAACTAATGAGCTGTTAAAGAAAAATGAGGAATTGCCTCAAGAAAAGTCACAACTGCACTAACATAGTGCCTCCCTGCCATTGGATTATAGCAACAATATCCCTTCTGAACTTAGGAATGTCCAAGAAAGACCACTGCACGTGGTGCTAATTTGTCCCTTCCAGGACCTATCAAATGTACAAAAGCTACGCATCTAAATATACGTGGAGATAAGTAGAACAACTCCATCTCGGGATAAAGAACATGCCAAGGAGTTTGCTCATGTAGATCTAAGGAAGGCATCTTGTTAATAAGATAGCATACCGTAAGGACTGCATCACCCCAATATAACTGTTTAACATAATGCTGTATCAATAAAGTACATGCCACATCCAACAGGTGCCTGTGTTTCCTCTCTGCCATACCATTTTGCTGCGAGGTGTCATGACAGGAGGTCAAATGCACAATCCCATGTGCCCATAAAATCCAGTCAATCGTGCAGTGCAAAATTCTATAGCATTATCAAATCTCACAATTTTTACATTCATATCAAACTAATTCTTTATTTCCAATAAAAAATGCTTAATAATCCGTCCAACAACGGACTTATTCTTCATAAAAAACAACCATAACAAACGAGAAAAATCATCCACTACAACCAAATAATAACGGTGGCCCTGTCGGTTAAGTATCCGATTAGGGCCCCAAACATCTAAATGTAACAACTCAAAAACTGCAACAGAACTCGGACTAGTAGTAGAAGGAAATGAAGATCTATGATGCTTTCCTAGCTGGCATGCCTGACAATGTATCTCAGTAGCCAGGGACAAAGTGTAGGATGATGCGTCTAAGCTTATCCAAAGATGGGTGACTAAGTCTATGGTGCCACTGCAAGGCACTATCAACAGTGAAGCTTGGACCTCCTTAACATGTAGCAGCAAGAGGCATCTGGACAAGGCGATATACACTCGTTCATGACCGCCACCAATCGTCCTCCAACCAACATTATCAAATATAGCTCTACAATTAAATTACTTGGTGATCTTGTCAATAGATAAGAAATCTTCCAAAACACCCTTGATTACTAGTTAAATGATATGATGCACCAGAGTTTACTAAACAGGACATATCAGTACCTGACGATGAGGCAAAGGCAACAATCTCAGTGGTAGTAGTCGTCTCTTGAGTGAGCTGAGAATGGCGTTGAACCACAGCATCATAATCAACATAAGAAATGGTGTCAGACTGCTTAGTAGAACTCACAAAAGCCTAATTATCAACAGATAGCCTCCCATGCTTAGCCCAACACGAGGCCTTAACATGTCCAACCTTCCCACAAAAGATGTAAGTGGTATGGGTCCTCCCAAACATACCACGTCCTCTTCCCCAACCATGTGTGGAGGGGACACCTCTACCTCCACGACCAGCCATAGTAGACGCCTATCCAGCATTGTCTCCAGTCTAAGGCTGAGGCAAAACTAGCCTACTCAGACAATTGTAAACCTCCTTCAATGCACGGAGCTCAGACATATAAGAATCTGGGGATGAGCACCAACATACTCAGAACCAAGTCTAGACAAGAATAGATGAATCGCAAACTCTTTACGATAGTCTTTCTGGACAGAACATGTACAAATAGAATGACATGCATCATACTTCTCTAGAAGCTCTTTCAAGGTTGAATAGTACTGAAAAAGTGAGCAACCCTCCTGCTTCAATTCAAATAGCTCATGATGTATCTGAAAAACCATAGAATTTTTCTCATGTGAACGTGTCTTTAAGACTACCCCACATCTGTTTTGTTGTCCTGTAATACATGATTTCATCTCTAATGCATGAAATAATGCTATTCATCAACCAAGCACACACCATAGCATTATCCTTTTTCCAAGATGTGTTTTTCCCTATCTTATCAATAGGCTCTGGCTTCAATATAATATGTTCCTTATCGTGTCCCTTCATCATCACAAGGAACGTTTCAGACCATCTCAAATAATTGGTCTCATCCAACCTGACACTAGGGCTAAGGAACAGACCCTTGTAAGTCACGTTCTCCCTGTGGAAGTTGATATAACCTCAGATTCAGAAGATGAAGCCATCATGAACCTCCAAACAGAGAAACAATGCAAACTCCAAGATCTGAAATAATTTTCATATCGTACCAAATGGAGAAAAATTCAGATCAATGAACACTCATGGATTTTTGGGCAAAGGATAACCCAAAAAATCATATTGCAGTTCCCAATCGGCTCGTGCAAGATCATATCATCCTCATACGAGTCACGATCAACTTAAACAAGACCCGTAGATGGCGATTGGGTGGCCCTCTCTCCTTTGCTTGACTGCTAGCGACACCCTATAGCCTCAACGCTACCCAGCAGGGGTGATGCCAACGACTATAGGCCGAGCACCAGCAGTGCTAGGGCTGAAAGGGGTGACACTGGTGCTTCCTACCACTGGAACTCCTACTGCCGGTGGCTGCTGCAATTGCCGTTGGTGGTTATGGTTGTCGCCGGTGAGGGAGGAGATCTAAGGTTAGGGTGGAAGGTTTCGGGGCTAAGTTTTTTGGTGAGATACCAAAACCTAGCCTAGGACCATGCTTTGATATCAAGTGGGAAAGAATAAAGCACCTTAGCATTTCAATAAACCTTACATCTCTTTATATAGAGGAGAAATGTAGGAGAAATTACACTACATGTCCAGTTAAGAAATAAAAATAACAAAAAGCCACAAAGATAAAGCAAAGGAAATAAGTATGAGGAAGTCGGCAATGAAGAACCCACGTGACACATCAACCACGTGGTTAGTCCACATGGCACATCAACCGCGTGGCAGTCTAGTCAATCAAGGAGGGGCACCAGCCCTAGTTGATTTCTTGAGGATCAAGTCTAGTTTGCTTTAGTCCAATTTTTCTATTTTTAGTATGTTAAGTTGTTTTTATTTACCTTTTTTAGAGATTTGATTGATATTTAGAGATTAGGAGTATCTCCTTATAAACATATGTAATTTCTGTTTGAGTTGAATACAATAATTCTTCCAATTTCTCTCAACTCCTCTCCTCTCTCTTGCCAACTCTCTCTCTCCATCGTCCTCCACGCTCCACGAGTGGGATCTTCCACATGCCAAGGTCGTCACACTTCCATGAATCTTTACAGCATCAAATATTTTTTTGAAAAGTCGGAAGCATCAAATTTTGTTTTAAGGAAACCAATCCAAGGCTTCAAACATCAGTCCAACCCCTTTGAAGTTTGTTCAAATGAAGAGGGTGATGAAAGCATGCCCAACCCTTCTGGGTAAATGGAAGTATTTATTCCTAAGTGCCTATTTGTTGTACTCACAAGTCACACCCCACTATTTCTTGTAGATGCCATCTAGTGAAGAAACCCTAGCCACCTAGAGTGGAGGTGGATTAAGGCTACCATTCCCATTCGTTCCCTTCTATTGTGGGGAGTTTCCACAAATCTTTTTGTAGTCTTGTGATGCTTTTGAGATCATGATTTACATGTGATGTTTTATTTCAACATGGTATTTAGCCTTCAATCAAGGTCCCTTTCATCGTGGGAATCTTCCACGTACTCGGTGCATGTTGAGGAAACCCACGCAACAGTGCATGTAGAAATCTTCGCTCTTGCATTGAGGCCTCTGAGATTATAGAGCAAGGCTTGTGGTTGTGGGGGTATTGCTGGATTGCCCAAGGCCAGCTCAAAGAGAAGACGATCAGTCAAGAGCATTGCCATCCAATTTGATTTCACATGGAGCAAAATCAGATTGAAGCAACAGTTCCCACCAGTTGGAACATATCTGACTAGTCAACCAGAGCCATATTTTCTGGACTGGTTCTATACAACCAGTTAGCTCTATCTCTGATCGGTTGGACTGTCCAAGACTGGAGCCTCTCGATCTGTCCAATTCATTGGGTTTCCCATTGATTGATTGGACTGCTTAAAGGTGTTGACAATGGATTTTTGTTTGCCTCCTACAACCAATCCAACCGCTCTGGGTGTTTCTTGTTGCAAGGTTTTCTCTCTCTATTAGTTTGGTGATTGTAGTGGACACAATTTTGAAATGAGGTGAGATCCTCTTCCTAGTTTCTCTCTCTTAACAAGATTTGTACACCCAATTGCATACCCTTATCTGTAAAAGGGGTACATGTGATCTTGTGCTTATATTTTGTACTTTCAATCAAATTGCAAAAAATGTCCCGTAAACGTGCTCACTATGCCTCATCTTCCAATACCCCATGTGATGACACCTTTGATGGATTTTTCATCACTAAGGCCACACGTGACAGGTTCTCCTTGTTGGCCAAGTTGTCACCTCATGTTGGTTGCTCCATTGACTTTAGGTATTTTGAAACTACTTTTCCTCTACTTCGAGACCGTTTCACTCACCACAAGATCTTCCATCTTTTTTAGCGGAACTTTTATGTTAGTGCTCGCGCAAGCCAAATCCCGAGGGTGGATATCATGGCTTGTCACCTCTTTTACGTCAACCTAAAAAACATTAGCGAAGGTTTCAATATCCAGTTGGCATTTAATGTCTATGGGATAGAGATACTAGTGAACTCAGATGCCATATCCAAGATTTTGTATTGTCCTACGGGTCCTTCTTTCGTTGATTTGCACCACCAGACCCCCTTAGAGAAGCTCTTCTCACTCCCATTAGCTATGAGTTGGGCCATCCCACCAAGTCCCCCCACTTTCATTATTCCATCCTCTTATACGATTCCTTAACCGTGTTTTCTTATGGAATTTTATATCCAAAACAACTTCCTTTTAAAACTATTCGGGTGTCATGCTCATCGCCTTATATGCTTTTCTTAAAAATAAGATGAATTGGAACCAACTTATCCTTCCTTTCATGGATAAGAAACCCACAAGCTCGTTCCAATTTGGTACCCTCCTCTCCCACATCTTCATTTCAATGTCCCATGGATATCAATCACAAGCAATTCATCGCTCGTGTCTCAATTTTTGATAAGCGCACATAAAAATGGAGCAAGCACTAGGAGGTCATGGTGAGACATCTGTCAACCATCTTCTAGCCAAGCAGCAGGTGCTTCCACTTCCAATCAGCCAAGACCATCTTCTTCTGCAGTTCCTCCTTTTGTTTTTGAGCCCTTCAAGGGCTATGTACCCATTCCTGTCAGGGCAGCACCCTCATATTTCGATCATGAGTGGCCTTATCTGGACAAGATCATTTTTTGTGGGGACACTATTGATCCCCAGGGCATGGTTAATGGCATCTCATTGATCATGCACACGCAGAGAGAGACAGCCACACAGCAGCTAGAGCATAATGTACAGATAGCAGAGTGCATGAATGCACAGGCTCAGTACCTCGACCGCCAAGGTCAGGCACTCCACTCCCTTCAACTGTTAGACCACACCACTTCCAGGACTTCCAGATGTCCTCCTGCCCCTTCCTGTAGGACAACAGCAATAGCAACAGCCTCGACACCATCGCGGTCTTCACCACCAAGGCCACCAGCACTAGAGCCACATGCTTCATCCTCTGTTCGTCAACAACTTCGACTTGGTGTCCTGAGACATCCTTGGAGATCCCGGAGATATGTCTGGGGGATTTAGACCTTGACATGGACATCCTAGAGCATTTTGAGGCATTTCTTAGCAGGATCCCTTAGTTTTTATTTTCACTATGACATGTATAACTATCGCACTTTATTTTTCTTTGTGGTGGGCATTTTACCATGTTAACTGTATTTAGTCTTTATCATTACAATGGATGTGTTTATTTTGGTATTCATGCTTAGTCTTCATTATTGTAGAGTTGACTATTATTCTTGTGGCAGCTATCATGAATTTGACATATCCCCACTATGTTAGTCCCTACAATCTTCCTTATTTGTTATTTCCTTTTTTTATTGTTTCCTTGTATGATGGTTACCTTAGTTGTAGTCTCTTGTCTGGCAATTGCCTTTATAGCAATTGCCTTATCTGCCTCCCTTTGTTTTGTGGAGCACTCTACTCCACCTCTATATATTGAGAGGTTGGACGATGGAATAAGACAACTAGCTCAATTTTTCCCACTTGGCATCAAAGTGGCGATCCTAGATTGGCGCTCGGGTATCCCACCGAAATAAGCCTCCAATCCAATCCACCAAATCCCTAAATCCTCCTCTCCTCACCTCTTCACGTCACCACCGCCTCGATCTGCAACAGCAGCGTCAGCAGGAGCAATAGCACCAACAAGAGCAGCGGCAACGACTGTGGCGGTAATCTACGATAGCAGTAGCAGTAGGGACCCCAGTAGTCGGTAGTAGCAACGCCAGTGGGCTTGTGCTACCCTTACGACGGCGAGGGGAGTAGCAACAGTCCTTTTGAGGACCACTAGGGGTCCCTCCTGGCCCTAGCATTCACCTCGTGATCCTCGAAGGGACTGCTACGTGATTCTAACTTGATTTCCAAGGAAAAGATTCTTTGGATCTCATGTTAGATCATTCTTTCTTGTGAGTTATGATGATTTGCAGACCTGAAAATTAGATTTCAGATCTGATTTTGGAGAGTTTTGTTTGATCGGTTGATCCATGCAAGGCACAATGTCAGTCTCACGAGGAGCAAAGATGGCATTAAATACTGTTATTGCGACAGGGATGGTGGAGTCTACAGGCTTGATGCATCAAGAGCATGACGAGTCACCATTGTGCAAGATGGTTGGTTGACTCTGGTACTTTATAGCATCTTTGTAGCAATCAGAGTTATTTCCATTCACTCAGTTCTGTTGCACTAGGCAGAACAGTGTAGTTAGTTGACAGCAGACACGCTCCTATTGTTGGTCAAGGTGAGGTAGCTAACGGCAGATACACTCCTATTGTTGGTTAGGGGGAGATGTTTGTAAATCCTACTTTGCAGCTGCCGAGAGCGTTACATGTGCCGGAGTCTCCCATAAGGATGTTGTCGATAAACAGGATTATGAAGGACCTTAATTGTAGGGTTATCTTCAATGATGTTGGATGTATCACCCAGGATAAGTTCAAAGGAAAATCTATTGCCAGAGATAGAGATCTTCAATGATGTTGGATGTATCACCCAGGATAAGTTCAAAGGAAAATCTATTGCCAGAGATAGAGAATGGTGTTTATCATCTTAAGGAACCATTTGCAGGAGCTAGTAGATATGATGGTGGGAGTGCCTTACAATGGCATGTTAGGTCACTTGCCTCGGGATTGCCTCAGGAGGGTAAGTCCACATATCTCTCCTACCATTACCATTCGATGTGACGCCTACCAATTGGGTAAGCATCATCAATCTTCTTTTCCTACTAGTACTTCTCCTGAATTGACTATTTTTTAGCTACTTCATATGGATGTTTGGAGACCGAGTACAGTTTTAAACATGATGGGACATCACTATTACCTGGTAGTTGATGATTTCTCTATAGTGTCTTAGGTGTTCCTTCTGAAAAACAAAGTAGATGTCAGAGGTGTTATAGAGACTCCTCTTAGAGATCAGGAGACAATACTCTGCCAACATGAAAACTATACAGACAGATAATGCCATCAAGTTCTGTACTGCAAGACTTACAGAGTTCTACAAGGCTAATGAGATTATCCATCAGACTACTTGTCCCCATACCTCATAGCAGAATGGGGTTGCAGAGCGGAAGCGCAAACATCTGTTAGAGGTTACCTGTACTCCTTATCCACAACAACATTCCATAGAGATGCTGGGGGCATTCATTCTTGACTGTGTGCTATCTCATTAACAGAATGCCAAGCTTAGTTCTCCACGAGAAGATACCAATTCTCCTACTATATCCAGATTGTGAGCTTTTCCATATGTCTCTTAGGACTTTCGGGTGTTTTGCTTTCATTCATGTGCCATCACCAAGTCATGACAAGCTTGCTTCTCGCGCTGTCAAGTGCGTGTTCTTAAGGTACTCTAGGAGTCAGAAGGGGTTCCAATGTTACAATCACAATCCACAGCACACTGTTAGCATTGATGTAACATTCCATGATGATTTCCAGATATTTCATGATCCGATGCGCACATATAGAAATCCTCATACAACACTACAAAGGCTACCTTCTGATGGTAATACCATCATCCTCTATATCTAACTCAAATTGGCTAAATTATTATAAATTCACCAAATTAAAGCATTAAAAGGGTATAAAGCAATCATAACTGAACCAAGAGGAATTACTCTAAAATTGGTTAATTCTGCTATTTTAAATGAAAGATATAAGTGCAAATTAACTCAAGGGTGAACCAACACTTAATTGAAGATCAATTGAGCTGAAAATTCCAATAAGGTTACATGAATCAACTTGCGGTTTCGTTGAGAAATTAAAGCTAATTCACATTTAAAAATCTTAATTTCAGCCTTACTTTCATAGAAGGGATTCTAATTGAAATAACTGTAATCTAAACTTTCTAAAAATCACTAAAATTAATCCCTAAAGTTTAGAATGATCAATTTTATAAAAAGAACCCAAATCGACCTAAAACGAAGACCAAAGGTTAATATTTATTACACTTTGGGTTAAAATGCAATTTGACAAATCTAACTTCATCAATGCCCAAAATTGATGTGACCATGAGATTTCTTGGGTCCCAATTAGGTTAACCGTAAATTTTATACCCAATCAGATTCCATCTTGACAAGTTTGCAATTTACTCCCTCAATTCTCGATTTTTGCAAATTGCCCCTAAGTATTCCATTCTTGCAAAAGAGCCCCTGCGAGCATCTTCCTCGGTTGAGCTCTACCTACACTCGCACAAAGCTTCAGCCGCTGACCTCCATTTGATCACAAAAATCTCACAGCTCCGATCAAGAAAGCCTACCAAACTTGGAAGGACGAGTTAGCATGGAAATCCACACGCGATTGCACCTTCAAGACGCCGCCAATTGCAACCGTGACATTCCCCGAATAGCAACAATTCCTAAGCACGTAATCATCAATATCTAAGAGTGCAGAGCTCACCTTGTCTAAGGAGGTTGGAGGAGGCGAACAAGGGGAACCTGCAAAGTAGTACATGGTCTGATGTGATGCGGATGGGCTCAGTATAGTGCTATTTTTCAGGGACCACAGGAGAAGTATTCGTATCAGGAATAGCACCAAAAGGTATAAGTGGTATGGGCATAGGGGCAACATCAAGAGTAGGAGGTAACTCTCTACCAGAAGTAGAAAAATATGGAATTGCCTCATGGAAAGAAACATCAGCAAACACAAAATGGCGACAGGTAACAAGATCAAAACAACAATAGCCTTTTTGTGTATGCGAGTAGCCTAGAAAAACACACTTCACATCTCTCGATGCCAGTTTGTCCTGTCCAAGACCAAGGATGTGAACGAACGCCACACATCCAAAAACTCGAGGTGGAACATTGAAGATCGATCTATCAGGATACAAAACCTGCTAAGGAATTTGCTCACGAAGAGCATAATTAGGCATTTTATTAATAAGAAAACCTGCAGTTAACGCTGCATCACCCCAATATAAAGAGGATACAGAATAATGAATCAATATGGTACAAGCAACATCAAGTGTATATTTCCTCTCAGCCACCCCATTCTGTTAAGAGATATGAATGCCAGTAGTTTAATGATAATATCATTGGATTTATAGAATAAGCGCAGACGAGTAGTGCAAAATTCTAATGATTTATAAAATGAATAGAAAATTAAGTCATTATTTCAACAACAAAATTCTCCACAAGATTTCCAACCTCAGATTTATTTTCCATAAAACATGGGAAAAATCATCAACCGAAACTAAGAAATATATATATCCTAACCTATCACGAATGCAGCTAAGACCCCATACATCCATATGAATAAATTGGAAAGCAGAAGTAGACTCAGAATGAGTAGAAATTAGAAAACTGGCACTATGATGCTTTCCCAGTTGACAAGCAACAAACAATAGAAGTGGTGGATGAAATATGAGATAGAACACGACTGAGGCACTCGAGGGGTAGGTGACTAAGGTGAAGATGCCATTGGAGTGGTGACCCAGACGCACCTCCCATATGGCCAACAGCAGCAGCAGTAATAGGTGAACGGCTTAGACGGTACAGCCTTCCTTCCTCACGTCCTCCACCAAGCATCCTCCCAATGAGCTTGTTCTGCAAGACACATGACTTGGCATCAAATATAGCACGACAATTTAATTCTTTTGTAATACTGCCCACGAAAAGCAAACTGAGAGGAAAATTCAGAACATAGAGATCATTGGATAGCTGAAGAGTAGAGGATAACGGGACATCTCCCATTCCAATCACAGGAGAATGGTGACCATCAGCCACCTGAACTGTCTTCCCTAGTGCAACAGGGCTCATCGCAGGAAAAGATCCCTGGTCTCCACACAAGTGTTTTGAGGCACCATTATCTACCAACCACTCACCAGATCCCAAAGGGAAGTAAGCGCAAACCAACTCACTACCTGAGGAGGGAGAAGCATATGCAACAGTATCTGAAGTCTGAATACTAGATGTTTGAACCATCTGAGAAACCTTCTGAAGAAGATCATTAACCTCTGTCCTGGAAATAACATCTGGAGATGTCTTAGAAATATCACTCGCTTGATTAGCCACTGCGGACTTGCCATCTTTTTGCCAACATGTACATGTAGCCTCTGAATGTCCCATCCGACCACAATAAGTGCATGGGGTACGAGTACGTACCCCAAATCCACGTTCACATCCACAACCACCTAAAAAGGATCCACCTCTCCCACATCTAGGGATCGCAGCAAAAGTAAAGGTCTGTCCAGTAGTATCTGTTAGTGGAGTCTAGAGGGCAATCCGACTAAGCAAGTAAGTCGGATTGCTCAAGAGATGGTAGCTCAGGCAGAGTCAAGATATGTTCCCTAGTAGTAGTAAACTCTGGGCCAAGAATTGAGAGGAAGACAGAAACAGCTAACTCCTTCCTGAACTCGCGCCAAGAATCACATGTGCACCCAGGTCGATAGGCATTGTCTCTCCAACAGTCCCTTCACAATGGAATAATATTGGGCCAAAGAACGACCCTCCGTGGAATAGCTCATGATAAACCTGGAAAACTCGAGAGGAATTCTTCTCATGAGAGTATGTCTCACGGAGAGAATCCCACATCTGCTTAATTGTGGTGTAATGCAAAATCTCATCACCAATATGGGGAATAACGTAATTCATCATCCATTGACACACCATTGTGTTATTTCTATCCCATGTAGCATTTGCACTTGTCTTAGTTTTGGATTTAGACAGAATGTGCTCCTTTCCATGACCCCTAACCGTCATCAAGAAAGTCTAGGACCACCTAGGGTAATTGGTCTCATCAAGCTGTATCATAGGACCAAAAAACTAACTTTTCTAAGTCACGATGTCCACAGTAGAATCTGATGTGACCTTGGATGAACTAAGAGTCTCCATCCTTTTCCTTGTTCGCAAACCTGCACAACAAGAAAAGCTTCAATTCACAAATCTATTCTTCAAGCATCCAATATATGATCTAAAATCACAAGAATAAGACCCTCCAAGCCAAGTACTCCTTTGATCTGATTAAAGACAATCAGATCATGAGGAATCAATGGCCTAGAACATGAGACAGGTCTGATTTGATGGTAGCCGACCGCAGCAGCACCCGACCAGAGACAAGACCCCTGTCACTGCTGCTTAAGGGTCAACTGCACCCCCTGCAGGTGCAATCGATGGCAACAGAAAGTAGGGGCAACGCTGCTGGTGGTTGGGCAGCGAGCAGGCTGGTGGCAGCGCTGCAATGGTGCTACAGGTGGCCAATCGGGCAGTGCTGGCAACGCTATAGAGGGGTGACGCTACTGGGAGAAGGTTGGGTGGTGGCGACACTATGGATAGCACCACTAGAGGCGATGTTGGTGGCACCTGGTACACTGGTAAAGGTGCCCAACTGAAGGAGATATTTTAGGCGATTGGTAGAAGGGGTTGGAGGCCTATTTGGCTGGGATATCATAAGCTTCGGTCTAGAACTGTCGCTCTGATACCAAGTTAGGAGAAAACGAAAAGTTTTTTATTCCAGAAACCCTACCTCTCTTTATATAGAGATAGAGGTGAGACAAATAACACACAGTCCAACGTAAAACAAAAATTAGTAACACACCCTTACAAACATAATATAAAGGAGTGCAATAGTGGCATTTACCATTTCAACATCAGAAACGATAAGGAGATCATGTTGAACAGTAGCGACAACATTATCATACTTGTCATTTTTCTACTCTTGCCTATCTCCATTTTTGTTCACTCTTAAGCTTAAGACAATATTTCTTGATGTGCTCCTTTCCGTAGTAATGACATTCCATGTTTTTGTACCAATATCTAGATTTACTTCTAATTTTATCTCTACCCCTGTCACTTTTAAATTTGCTCCTCCCTCGATTCTCCGTAACAAGAACCTCAGACTGTGAAGAGCAACCTTGGAATTTTCTCAACTCATTGAGAATACCTGACTTGACAGTCTCCAAAGAAATAATCCCATCAAGCTTAAAGTTAGTGAGATTCTAAATGTCTCCCAGGAATTTAGTAGAGTAGAAAGCAACAACAATCCCAAAATTTCATCTTCAAATTTAATCCCCATGTCGGACAACTAACTAATGATTCCTTAGAAATCATTTAAAAACTTAGGCATAGAACTACCCTCTTTAAATCTCAAATGCATTAGCCTCCTAAGCGAAAATAATTTATTGTTACTCGTTTTGGACGCATACAAATTTTCTTAGTCTACAAAGTCTGCATAATTTTCATTTTGAATGTGATTGTAAACATTTTCATCAACAAGCTGTCGAATAAAATCACAAACTCGCTCATGTTCAAACTTCCATTCTTCATCACTTCTATCTTCGATCTTTTGTGTGTAAAAACCTAGGAGGTACATGGCTTTCACAAATGAAATATCTTTCATTTTATTTTTCCACAAATTATAATTAGTCCAATTTAGACTAATCATTCGACCAATACTGAAATCCACCTTATCATTCGACCAATACCATATGTTGGGATTTAACATGAGTTAAAATAAATCCTACCAAAACAAACAAATGTTCGACAAGATGAATTCAACAATATACCACTACAAAATTACGATCAAGCAAACCATGATCAATCACCACCACAATATGCATGGTAATTTTTAATGTGGAAAAGCCTCTAAAAAAGTGAGGTAAAAAACCACTAGGTTCAAACGACCCAAATCAAATCCATTATAATCAGAAAAAGAGATTCAAGACGACGAAGAGTTCTACAAAGCCAACCCTCTATTAAAAATAAATCATAACAAAGGCAACCACAAAATTTAGGAGATAAATGGGATAATATCACTAAGGTGGACGCAACCTTTGAAAGATGCCTTTGTCTCTATCAACCAACCCAATGTTGCCTTTGTCCTCTCCACTTCTATGTCTTGTGTTGTCTGCACCTTCTTTCTCTTTCTCTACAACACCTTCAATGCCTCTATAGGCATATAAATACATGTTGCAAAGCCAAAATTAGTCATCTCCCATCTCTCACGTTGGATCTTGAGATTAAAATGAAACATTTGTCCTTTCCATCTTTACATTGCCAACAAAAGACAACAATTGTAAATTGCCACAATTATCGATGGCCTCTCTCTTTATGGCCATCAATGTGTCCCCCAGTCCAAGAGAATAAAATAGGATATAAAAGGGTAAAATGCAGCTATGCTCATAAGAGAGTTTGAGAAGAACCTCCTTTGTCTTTCCATGTTATACGTTGGATCCATCAAGATCCAAATATCAAATCCTACCTCTCTTTATATCAAGGTGGGACAATTACAACTCCAAGAAAGAAAGAAATAGTACTAAAATATCCTTACATAGAAAATAAAGTATATATAAACCAAGAGATATAATACTCCCACTCAAGCTAGAGCATAGATGTCAATCATACTCAGCTTGGAATAACAGACATCAAAGCTAGATCTAGCAAGAGACTTGGCAAATATATCTATTGTTTGGTCATCAAAAGATACTGGAGTTGTGTAGAGCAATCCTCTCTGGATAATATCTCTAGTGTAGTGACAGTCAACTTCCACATGTTTCGTGTGCTCATGAAACATGGGATTGTTGGCTATATAGCTAGCTACTCGATTATTGCATCTCATCTACATGACCCCATCTATCTCAATATGTAAGTCAATCAGAAGAAATCGAATCCACATCACTTCAGCTGCAGTTTGGGCCATCGCCATATACTCTGACTCTGCGCTACCTGGAGGCTGCCACTTGCTTCTTGTTCTTCCAAGTTACAAGATTACCAGATACATAAGTGCAAAAACATGTAGTAGTGTTTGAGGTGAATTCTTCGTTGTTTAAGAGATGCATCGTAGTATAGAACAAAATCGCTCAAATCATTTAAATTTATAACTC
Organism: Thalassia testudinum; assembly: GCA_037157565.1. Lineage (NCBI taxonomy): Eukaryota > Viridiplantae > Streptophyta > Magnoliopsida > Alismatales > Hydrocharitaceae > Thalassia > Thalassia testudinum. The sequence continues at coordinate 38,043,206 of JAZHRO010000067.1, forward strand.
AGAATCATAAGAGTCCGAGGTCGGTCGAGTACAGGGAGCAAATAATGGTAATTCAATCCCACTAATCATAAGAAATATAAGCAATTATGATCAAAACTTTATTTAAAACAACTCAAAATGATATATATATATATATATGAAATCAAGTATCACAGTGCAAAAAGAATGTGTTAAAATGGTGATTTGAATCACCAAATTAACCTTTTGAAATTAAGCTCAAGTATGTCAAATAATAAATGAACAATAAAGCTAACCAAATATTCCACATCAACCAAGTTAGATGATCCAACAATACATAGCACTGAAGCACCAGCAGAGATCAGACGAAGGCATAAGGTATCAGACACCTTAAGTGCTCAGGGCTTAGCTTCAACAGAAGAGGCAAAGGCCTCCTCTCTTCTTCATGCCTCAAGGGAGAGGCAACCACAGCACAGCACAGAGGTAAAGACCTCTCAAAATCTGCTGTGTAGAGAGCAGTAGAGGGCAAAAACCCCCCCTCTCTTTTTCCTCTTCTTTCTCTCTGAGACCCAGGTTCAGCCAGGTAATCGGTCGGGTAAACGAGCGTGAACAGGACCAGGCTTGTGGGCGTGGTCGCAAGTGAGTGCAGAGGCGAGTAAGCGGGTGAGGTGGCTGCGGACCCGACCCCCATGTTTTGGGTAAGGGGTTGGGGTGAGGAATTCCTTTTATGCCGCACAACCAGCTGCTAAGTCCATGATGTGGGACTATCTGTTCCATAGTCTTTCTCATGCAACAGCTGCTAAAGGCGCTTCTGATTGAAATCGAGGATCCTAGGAGTCCAATTGAGCGCCTGGATTGCTTCCTGGGAGTTAGTCGCGAAGCCTGGGAGTGAATCCTGGAGGGATCATGGCTGGAGTATTGAAGATGAGGTCGGCGAAGTTGAAGGCGGTGGTGAAGTTCCGATGATCACTTGAAAAGCAAAAGACGGCCTCCTGGCCACGTCAAATATGCTCAGTTGGATCGCAGTGGAATGGCGAGTGTGTTGGTGGGTGTAGCGTGCGATGCAAGTGAGTGTGAAGGTTTGACGACCTCGAGACGGTGAAACGAAGGTACTCATGTTGGGTGGAGTGCATGAGAGACCAATTCCCTCAATTAATTGAGGGGTTTTGGTCAATGGAGCATGGCGAAGGTTTCTGGATTGGTGGGGGGCATTTTGGTGCAGTGAGGTGGCTTCGCGAAGTCATCGGAGGTACACCGAAGACGAGGGAGACGACGATGGCATGGGCGTAAGGGCATTCTGGAGTGTCAAGTGTGTGAAGCGGATCAATGGGAGATGCAGAGTTGAATGAGGGTGGTTGCAGACGAAGGTGGTGCGGAGGTGGCACCGCCTATGATTGGCCAATGCTGGAGATGAAGGTGGCTCCGAGAGGGAGGATGGCGATGCTTGAAGGGAGAGGGAGCTCCTTACAGGTACGCCGAGGTGTGGAAGAAGCTAAGGAAGATGAACCCACTGCCTATGGTATATGGCAGTAGGCGAGAAGACCGGAGGGAGGTAGCTGGAGCGAAGTTGGAGCCGACCGGAGGTAGAGAAGAAGAGGGATTTATGGGCCTAAAACTCGCTAAGGAGTCCGGCTCTACAATGTAGAGGCTTTTATATAGTTTCAGGCAAGCTTCTAAGCTTGGAAACAAGCTTGCGAAACTCTGATTTTGAGGAAAAAGATCCTCGAAATTCAAGGATTCCCATGAGTTTTTTTAGGGCATTTGGGATCAAAATTTATGTTTAGATGATTTAAGACTTCCTCAAGATCATCCCTTCCAATTTTGGAAGGGATTGGCCAAGCAATCAGGGAGGAATCCTTGATTGAGAGCTCGGGCCTGTGGGTTCACACCTGCCATGCCGGTAGGGACCCATTTGAATAAAACGATGAGTAGTTAGGGGCTATTTGTAAAGATTTCGAAAGTTAGGGGTATGAATGAGAAAGAAAGAGTTAGATTGGACCAAAATGCAAACTAAGTCAATATAGACTCTGATTGGACCCAAATTTTGATACAAACCTAATTTGAACCTAAGGAATCTGATGGTGAAGTTGGATTTTAATTTTATCCAAGTTTGACTGGGAAATTTATGCAGAAACCCAAATTAAGGTAAAATTGTGTCTGTGACTTTGTTTAAGGTCAAAATGGATTCCAAAGGTCAAATCAAGGGTACCAAACCTTATGGAATATTTTTCTATAATTTTTATAAGGTTTAGATGAATTTTATTCCGATCAGAACCTCAATTATTTAAGCAGGTCTGAGATTAGGATTTCGGGTGCTGTATTGGTTCTCGAAATGCGTGAAACCTCCATTTCTGTCTGCATAGATCCACTTATTAGATTTTAATGCTCATTTGACTTTTAATTCACCCCTAGCAAATCCCTTGGTTATTCTTGTTCATGATATGCTGTTAAAATTACAAAATTAACCATAGTTTTTTGTTCTCTTCTCAAAACAGCCCAAAGTGGAATTGACCCTCAGATGGATATGTAGGAGATTTTATCTTTTATTCCAGACTAAAAGTGACCAGTTAGGATCTATGATGGTGTTCCCATCAAGTAGATTTCCGATCAAGGTGGCATCGTACATAATATGCATTTGAATAGTCCACTACAGTCATGGATGTCCATCTGGTGAATAGAAGACCCTGCCCAGGGGCCTTCTTAAGATATCTAAGGACCATCATCGCTACATCCCAGTGCTGCCTAGTAAGCTTAGATATAAACTGGCTCAGTCTGCCAACCGCAAAAGATATGTCTGGTCTAGTGATAGTGAGGTATAAAAGCTTCCCCACAAGTTGCCTGTATGGCATGCTATCCACTGCCTCTGCCTCAGTATCATAAAGATGTGCCTTGTGATCTATGGGTATATTTGTTGGCTTGGCTCCTAACATACCAACCTTCTGTAATAAATCAAGAGCATACTTCCTTTCGGACAAAACAATACTACTTTTGCTGAGAGCCACCACTATCCCAAGGAAGTATCTCAATAGACCTAGATCCTTCATCACAAACCACTCAGCCAGGCATCTCTTGATCTCAGCTATCCCCTCATAATCATCTCCTGTGACAATCAAGTCAGCCACATAAACCAAAAGAACAATAATATCACTACTTATCTTCCTAACAAACAGAGAGTGGTCTGCAAACGACCTATGAAACCCAACAAACTCAACCACCTAGGATAACTTCTGAAACCAAGCACGAGGACTCTATCTAAGGCCATAAATGACCTTTAGCAATCTGCATATACACTCCCTATTGAGTCGTTTATATTTTTTAGGGTTGCTTTGTTATTGTTTATTTCTGATTGATTTTCCGCTGTAATTGTTCCCACACCTCTCTATATAAAGAGGTGTAGGGTTTCTCTTTGGAATACGATTAATCATTTTGTCCAACTTGGTATCAGAGTGCAGTCCTAGGTCGGGTTCTGATTTCCAACCCAAGTCAAGCCCCAAAAATCGTCCACCCTAACCCTAATCTCTTCTCTCCTCCCACCGAAGTCGCCAGCAACCACCATCGGCAACAGCAGCAACAAGCGACAGCAGCAGCAAGCGGCGCAACTAGCAGCAGCAACAGCCGGCGCCGCCCATGTAGGGCAGTGCTGGTGCTGCTGGGTGCACCAGCTTGTTGTAAGACATGTATGCTAAAGAGGAGGGCCTCCTTTATGGTGGATTTTGGGTCCCCTTTTGCCTAAAAAAAAAACATGTTAAGTTCCTGATTTGCTTCTTCCAACACTCATCATGTTTTTTGGCATATTCTCCTTGGCTTTCATATGACTTTGTTGAAGAAAGATGGCCTTCCCTAATGTTGAGGCAAGTATCTTTGCCAAACAGAGATTGACAAGTGATATAGTAACCATCACCCAAAGTGAGTATGAGAGTACTCCGAGGTTGCGGCCATCATGATGGTTTTAGGGGAAGCTCCAACTTAGTGTCTCTTTGCAAATGACAAGAAGCATGATAGCGCCAAGTGGTTGGTTGATTCAGGAGCCTCAAGACACCTTAGTGAAGATCGAAGTTGGTCTACTAATCTCAAACCCGTGTCTGCAGACAGGACAGTTCAAGTCGCAGATGGCAAGCACTCCAGGATAGAGGGTCAAGGAGAGGTGCCAGTGACCTCCAAGTTGAGATTGCCTGATATTCTATTTGTAACAAACTTTCCCATTAGCCTACTCTCGGTCAATAGTATCACTAAGGAGCTTAATTGTCGGGTTATTTTTGATGAAGTGGGATGTGTCTTTGAAGACAAATTGATAGGAAGGACAATTGGCAGTGGTCATGTAGAGGGTGGTGTTTATCGTCTGGTTCAGTCTCCATTTGCTACTGCATGTCACGGAGGTCTCTTTTACTGTTGGGAGTACTTTTCAGTGGCATCTTAGACTTGGGCATCTTCCTCTAGATAGTCTTCGAGGTGTTATTCCACACGTATCCCCTGCAACCAAGATCACCTGTGATGCTTGTCAGATGGGCAAGCACCACCGTGCCTCTTACCCGGTGAGTACTCATCCTAGTTCCACAGCATTATTTGAGTTGCTACATATGGATGTATGGGGTCCAAGCCGAATTTCAGACAGGCATGGTCATCGATATTACTTGATAGTTGATGATTTCTCACACCTACCATGGGTATCTCTTGAAAAATAAATCAGATGTTGGATTTATTTTTAAGCATTTTTTGTTAGAGATAAAGAATCAATATTCAGCAGTTATTAAAGTAGTGAGATCTGATAATGCACTTGAATTCTGCACCATCAGGCTATCTACTTTTTATAAATCCCATGGAATTATACATCAGACTACATGTCCTCATACTTCTCAATAGAATAGGGTGGCTGAGAGGAAACATCGCCACCTTTTGGATGTAGCTCGTACTTTGTTAATTCACCATAGTATACCGCAGTTATACTGGGGAGATACTATTCTTACTGTGTGTTACTTGATCAACAGAATGCCTAGTTCAATACTTCATGAGCAGATTCCTTGGCACATCTTGTATCCTGATTGAGAGCTTTTTCATGTGCTACCACAAGTATTTGGCTGTGTTGCTTTTGTTCATCTTGTCTCCCCAGGCCGAGACAAGCTTGCACCACAGGCAGTTAAGTGTGTATTCTTGGGATACTCACGGACTCAAAAAGGGTATAGATGCTTGAATCCCATTACTTGGAGGCACTATGTAAGTGTAGATGTTACCTTTCATGAGTCCATTTCATATTTTTCTACAGCTGGTCGAGGAATATCTCCTAAGGTTATAGAAGTGCCCATGCCTATCCCGCCTATTCCCTTGGAGCAGATACCTGTTTCTGCTCCCCCTGTTGCTACGACTGGACCCGTTAGGTTTTCTGAGCCCACTGTTATCTACAAACGTCCTCATAGCACTTTGCAGATACCAGATATTCCAGTAGTTACACAAGCACCACCCTTGCTAGTTCAAGTGACCATGGACAGTTTGCATATTGATGATATAGGATCTAGGGGTGATGCTACAGGTCCAGATATGGATGCTCTTACCCCAGAGTTAGTACAGAATAATCAATCAGATAATATTAACCTTCCTATTGCCATTAGGAAGGCACCTCGCACGTGCGAGTCCAAATACCATGTTGCAGCAATCTGGCTACTGATGGACTTGGATCTACCTTTGAGAGCTTCTGTCGTGCACTCTCTGGCACCTAGGTTCCCACTACGTACCAGCAAGCCATGCTTTATCCAAAATGACGTCAAGCCATGGAGGATGAGATGGTTGTTTTCGTTCCAGAGCGACGTGGGAGCTTACTTCACTTCCTGTAGGAGCATGAGTGGTCGGATGTCCTTGGGTTTTTGCCTTAAAAATATAATCCTGATGGATCTATTTCAGAGCATAAGGCTCGGTTAGTTGCAAAGGAATTCACTCAGACCTATGGGGTGGATTTCTTTGACACTTTTTCTCCAGTTGCACGACTATCGATAGCGTGGATTTTGATATCTGTTGCAGCCCATCTTGAGTGGCCTCTCTACTAGCTTGATGTGAAGAACGCCTTTCTATATGGTGATCTTCAGGAGAAAGTTTACATGCAGTAGCCTCCGGGATTTAAGATTCAGGCAGAGTGTCTGTAGACTTCGGAAAGCCATTTATGAACTTAAGCAGAGTCCGTGTGCATGGTTTTAGAAGTTGTCTGAGGTAATACAAGTGATAGGCCTTCAAAGATCCTCTGTAGATCATTCCTTGTTTGTTCGGAAGAGTGACAAGGGAGTTATTGTACTTCTGGTATATGTTGATGACAACATTATTACAGGTGATTGATGGGAACACCATCATGAGCCTTAATTAGCTCAGTTTGATCTGATTAAGTCAATAAATGCTCCTACATGACCGTCAGAGAGCCCTTATTCATTGCAAAATCATTCTGAGAGAAATACAGTAAAACCAAGTTAAAACTGCACTTTTACCATCATATCTTGAATGCAGAATAACTGCGGGTTTTTTCAAGGGTTAGATAAAGGTCAAATGGTCTTAAAAGTCTAACAAGTGGATTAGAACAGACAGAAAAGGGTTTTCGCCTGTTTTGAGAATTAAATAACTTCCAAAATCCTAAAAAAGACCTGCCTTAGAACTGAGGCTCTGGTCAAGAAAAAATTCACCTAAAACCCTCTAAAATGTATAGAAAAATATTCTATACGATTTGGTACCTTCAATTTGACCATTATAACCCGTCTTAACCTAAAACAGAGTCACAAGCAGATATTTGGCCTAATTTGGATTTTTTAATAAATTACCTAATCAAACTAGGTCAAAACCAAAATCCAACTTCACCATTGGATTCCCTATGTCCAAATTAAGTTTGTACCAAAATTTGAGCAGAATCTAAGATCATCTTAACCTAGTTTACAATTTGATCCTGTCTGATTCTTTCATCTCACACATATGCCCTTAACTTTTGAATTCCTTGCATTTCAATACCTAACTTTATCATCGTTTTCACAAAAAGGTCCCTGCCGCCATGAAATCCTAATCCTACAAACTCCAGCGACCTTTAAAGGAAGGGCAAGATCTTTGTGATTTCTTGACGAATCCCTCTTAAAATTGAAAGGGAAACTCCTCAAGTAATTGCCTTCCAAATGAACCCATCTAAGGATCCTAAATCCCTCTAGAATCCTTATGCAAACGGTTTGATTGATTTAGTATCCTACACCAACAAGAAGCTCGGAGATTTTAAGCTTGTTTTCCAAGCTTAGAACTCCGTCTAGAGCCCTTTAAAAGGACCCCCGTGGCCTTACGCATTTGGCCAGCAAGTTTTGGTGTGTCAACCCCCTTAGATTCTTCTTCCCCGGCCACCGAAACCCTTGCTCCAGCGACCCTCTTCGATCCTCCAGTGATCGTCCAACGACCAAATTGGTCAGCTTTCTCGACTCCTCTTCCTCGTGACCCTCCCTAGCCAAAGGGAGGGCGTATCTCCGCCTACTTCGTCATCGCCGTCTTGCCGTTCTCTCTTCCTTCTCCGGTGCTGGTCGACCAAAACTGGCTGCCTTCGCCTCTCTCACCTAGCTAAGTCCCTCTATCACTCTCTCACTCTATTTCGCTCTCCCACACTTACGACACCCGCATGACCGCCAACCACTTCTCCCGCACTTCATCTTCTTCACAGCTGGCAGAACTCCGATGAACCCGCACAATCGCCACACCGCATCAAACTCCACACCACCACCTTCAAAACCTTCGTCGTACTTCCCTCATCCAAAGCCCTAACTTTTCGCACTTCACCATCCACCCAAACCGTCCACCGAGTAACTCACCTTCACGCAACCTACCCCGTCACCGATTGACCACCTCCGTGCACCAAACTCCACGAAACCACCACAGTTGCACTTGTCGTGGTCCGACGAACCTTCTAAGCTGTTTTGACGTGGCCATCAGACCGTATTCCTCGTTTCAAGTCTCTCGCCGAAACTCCTCCGCCGCCACCTCCTTCGCAGCCCTACTCATCGTGTTCTTACGTCTTCCACCCTAAGTGCTACTCCCAGGTTGTGCAGGGACACTCCAGGCTGATCTCCAAGCCTACAAGTGGAAGCAATACACGCGGCTGCTGCTTCAATTTGGCGAGGGAAGTCGTCCTGCAGCTGTGCCAAGAAGCCCTGTGGGATTAATCCAACATCAGAAATAGACGGGCGCATACAGGCGCATAAAGGGAAAAGGTGCGATCGGCTTATCGCCTCAGCACGCACAGGGGGTAAGGCCCCCGTACGCACGCGTATACGCACGCCCGCGCTTATGCCTCGTAGGTCTAGGCTCGGTCCGTTTACCCAGATACCCGGGTCTGTTCTGGTTTGCTGGTTCTGAGAGATGAAGAGAAAAAGAGAGGAGAGGTGGGGGGTTTTGCTCTGCCGCCCTCTCAACACTTGTGAAATCTGAGGAAGGTTTGTGCCTCTACTGGTGTGCTGAGCCTTGTGTTGTGCCTTCTCTGAAGCTGAGGAAGAAAAAGAGAACGAGAGGAAAGGAGCTGAAGAGGAAGAAGAAAAATATATTTGAGCAGGATAAGCCGTCTGACCGACTAAGTAGACGTTTGAAGTGCACTGTGCACTTATCCTAAGTGGCTTTAGATTGATTGTTCCTGTTGATATACTTGATATAATTGTAGAGTGTAATTGGTGATTAAAATCACCATTTTACCTTATTCTTTTTGCATTATTAACATCAGATTTCATTTATATATCATTCTTGTTTGAAATTCTATTATACATTGCTTATATTGCATTTGAATTGCGATCTTAAGAATTATTTTGCCAATTGCTCCCTGTGTTCGACCTCGAACTTCATTTTTGATATTCGAATAATAAATATTATTTGTTTTTCACGCTGATTCGATCTATACAACATGACGATTTTAAAACCCGTTTCATTGTGACTAACATTTTGACGTCGTTACCGGGGAGCAACATGCAATTTAGATCTCTTGATTGCAATATCAGATTTGGTACTAACTTGCTCTATCTCTTTTGACTTTGGTCTATTTCAGGGATTTATTGAAGGTAGATCAGCCTCACATCAACTACTCCAGGGATAGGTAAAACACAAATCCAATCTCTCCTAAACCCCTGATTCTGAAAAGCTACAAGAAATCAATTAGGTACAACTTGCATTCTATTCTTAGATTTAATCACAAACAAGTTGCCTGATTTGATTCATTCCTAGAAGACACCCAACCCTGTTTTGTGCACCTACCTAGGGTTTAAGGTATCTAGGGCTATCACCTTCTTGCTTAAGCCCTAGGTACCATATTTTTGACGAATTAAATTGGACCAATCAAGAGCTAATTAGGGTTTCCAATTTAGGGTTTTAGAGACACTTGTTTAATCAAGAATTGATCTTCTCAAACAGTGTGTGCCTAAGCCTTGGTTGAATTAATCTATTCAAGCAAACCCTAAAATCAAGCTCTTAATCTCATTTGAATACTAAAAGAGGGACCTAAATTTCTCAAAGAATAAAACAAGTGAAGTTGACCCACCTTGTTGGGTTAACCAAATCTTCAAATTAGATCACCTTGCACAAAAACATCTTAAAGTTCAAGTGAAATCATAAGTACCCTTGCTCTCAACTTAAAACTGGTAGACTTAAGAGGTCAAGTCCCCATTTTGGTCTACCTGGATCCTCAGTGAGAAGAGATGTCAGGTGGGAGAAACCCTGTAACTCGTGGGGATGCTCTACATTGTAGGGATCTTCGCAGGACTCCTTCTCTGGCTGCCCAGGTAATTCTCAAGTGGACGGCTTTCTGACTAAGGGGTATCATTCGCTCCGAACCTTGATAGTCATCTAAAAATTTCTGGGTGTCTTGATTGGGTCCATCACCTGCTATCCCTCATCTTATCCATAAGTGCATGTTTGGGATGAGGTCTCTAAGACCACCCTTGAAGCCTCCATTAGCTATTCATTCCTGTCGAAGCCAAGCCTCAACCTCCTTGTTTGTGCAACAACCTAACCAGATCGATATCTCTTCTGATTCATCTGAACCTAGCTCTCCTTCATCCATCATTATGGAGCAACCAACAAAAGAAAATAATCTTGAGAATCAGCTTCAGCACCTCAATGATCTATTCCAAGCCTTTATGAACCCACCACAGCGTCATATGATGCGAGATCATTACAATCCCGCTGCGGTGGCGATCAAACCTTGAGTCCAAATCCCATATGGTCCTGATACCGAATTCAAGCCTAACATGATTCATGCTATTCCTAAATTCCATGGGCGTAATTCCGAGGATCCTTTCTAGCAAATCAAGCAACTCAAGCATCTAGCCCAAACATTCAGGTTAGAAGCTCAAAATCGGGATATTTTGCTCATAAAAATGTTCTCTCTCAAGGACAAGGCTGCTCACTGGCACCAAACCCAAACGCGTCCAATCAACACATGGGCGGAGCTACAATCCGAGTTTCTGAAAAAGTTCTTCCCTATTGGTCGGACAAATGCTCTATGGCACTAGATCACGCATTTTACGCAGCAAGCAGGAGAACCGCTTCACGAGGCATGGGATCATTTTTTGAATCTTATGCGAAAGTGCCCCAACCACGAAATTCCCAAATGGAAACAAGTCCGGTCTTTTTACCAGTGACTCCATGAGGATATTCGATTATTCGTCAATGCAACCTGTGGAGGAAACATCATGGGTCAACATGAAGGCATCGTGTGTGAGATTTTTGAGAACATGTGAGAGAACTCCATCAATAATGAATCCATGGGCATGTTCGACCGGACGAATACCCGTGTATTGACGAATCCAAGGGGAGCACATGAGACGTAGGGCCTGTTCTTTTCCATCGACTTGGAACTGATGACCAGTTGCCTGGACAAGGTCTTTATTATTGAGAAGGTGGATGAGCTAACTCGACACCTGCAGCGAGCCACCTTTGCGCAAAATCCATTCGCGCAACCACCCTCTGGCATAACATCTACCATTGATCTTCTCAGGGGATGGATCCGTATCCACCCTCATCTGATTTTGGGTTCAAAGGAAACTCTGGACCTGGCTATTCTAGTTGGGGGAACTCTGAACCTTCGTATTCTGACCTTTCAGAGGCTCCTCAAACCTGCGAAGACCTCAACGCCATTCAGAATGATCCATTCTCAAACACCTACAACCCTGGATGGTGAAATCATCCTAATTTCACGTGATCAAGGAACAATCAAAATCAGAGACCTTAATATCAGCTCCGACCACAAGCTTCTCGTTCATATCAGCCGCCTCAGCCTCAGCCCAACCCAACTTATCAATCCGGGCCAACTCAGGAAGAACAGATGACTCATCCTCCAGACTCTGGCTAACATTCAGAAAACGAATGCAGCTATGCAAAAACAGCACAAAGACGAGATCACAGAGGTTTGCAATTAACTTGCCCAGATGGCAAATCCTCGCGAGCCTGGTGCACTTCCTTCCCAACCTCTTCCAAACTCGAATAATGTGCCAAACTAGAGGCGCGTTATGAACCCAAATAAGGGCCAAGCTCACTTTGTTTATCTGGCCCCTTCTACTCCACTACCTGACGGAATCGAGGCTTCAACATCATACACGGATTATTAGCAACAATCACCTCTTTTGCCCACATCAACCCAGAACCAAGTAGGACTAAATTCTGTTACTACCCATAGTGGCAAAGCAACATAGGACCCACCTTATCCAAGCCACTTTCAGCCTGGGAATGCAACCCCAAACCCTAGGATAGTCATCTAGGATACCCATATCCCAGATCAAGAACCTGGACCCATTCTAGAGGAACCCACAAAAGTTCCATTTCTGAAGGCCTTGACCAAAGGAAAAGGGAAACCCCAACCCGTGGCACTTAAGGACCTAATCAAGTTCTTTGAGCAAGTTCAAATAAACATCCGCTTGATGGATGCTATACGCCACGTACTGGCTTATGCGCGATTCCTGAAAGACGTGTGCACACCCAAGCGTAAGCCACGAACCAAAGGCGGAAACCCGATCGTACTGTCGGAGCAAGCCAGCTCCATCATTTTAAGCAAGCTCCCACCTAAGGCAAAGGAACCCGGTACCCCTCTAATTTCATGCAAGATCGATGATTTAGAATTTGACAAAGCCCTTTTAGACCTAGGAGCTTCCATCAATTTGATACCAACATCCCTACTAGACCACTTTGAGGAATCTAAACTTAAATAGACAGAGATGACTTTGCAGTTAGCAGATCAATCTATTAAGTCACCAAAAGGAATTCTCGAGGATATCATAGTTAGGGTACATGATTTCTACTTCCCAGTTGATTTCATAGTCTTAGACATGGATGCTCCTGAAAACTTGAATAATACACCGTTCATATTAGGAAGACATTTTCTGGCCACAGCTAAGGCTAATATTAATTGTGAAAAGGGCCAAATTGAATTAAAATTTGGAGCAAGATACTGAAGATCAACATCTTTAAGGCCCAATAAGGAATTAATTGCAGAGTTATAGAACAAATTTGCGATATCGAGGCCGTGGTTAACAACCCATGTATCAATGAAAACCTGATTATTCTTGATCAATCACAAGAAGATCAGAACCCGCAATTTGAGGTCCTGAACCTAACCTACACACACCCATAGCTCCTTCCTTTGCTCCCGACACCCACCCTAAACCACATGTTGCTACCGATAACCCAATTATGGAATTAAAGCCTCTTTCCGATCATCTGAAATACGTCTTTTCTAGTTCCAATCAGACGTTTCCTGTGATTATCAACTCCCGACTCACACCTGATCAGGAAACACGCCTTATTTCTGTTCTCCAGCAGCATCGAAGAGCCATTGGATGGACTCTCGATGATCTGACTAGCATCAGGTCCTCATACTGCACACATCACATCTATACCGAAGAGGGCTCACGACCATCCCGTGAAATGCAGAGACACTTAAATCCAAACCTGCAGGATGTCGTGAAAAAGATCATCAAGTGGTTAGATGTAGGGATCATCTACCCGATCTTCGACAATCGGTAGGTGAGTCCAATCCAAGTTGTGCCTAAGAAGGCAGGATTCACCATAATCACGACTAAAATCAGAGAAACCATACCGACCCCCGTATAGCGAACTCGTGGAAAGTCTACATTGATTACAGAAGACTCAATTCCTCCATGAAGAAGGATCATTTCCCACTACCATCCATTGATCAGATACTCGAGAAACTAGCGGGAAATCGATTCTTCTACTTTTTGGACGGGTACTCCAATTATAATCAGGTTGCAATCCATCCTGAAGACCAAAAGAAGACCACCTTCACCTGCCCCTTCGGGACATACACATTCTGAAGGAGGCCGTTCGATCTCTGCAATGCACCTGCTACTTTTCAGTGGTGCATGCTTGCCATATTCTTAGATATGGTAGGTGAATACATTGAAGTCTTCATGGATGACTTCTTGGTATTTGGTGAATCTTTTGATGATTGCCTCTTGCATTTGGTCCAAATCCTCAGGCGGTGCATTGACAGGAATTTGGTTCTTTCCTAGGAAAAAAGCCACTTCATGGTACCTGAGGAAATTGCCCTGGGACATCTCGTCTCTGAAAAAGGCATCCAGGTTGATCGAGCCAAGGTGAATCTGATTTCTAAACTCCCTATGCCTAGCTCGGTCAAAGACATCCGATCATTTCTGGGACACGTCAATTTTTACCGTCGATTCATTCTCGATTTTTCGAAAATCGTGCGCCCCCTGCTAATCTTCTAAGGATGTCCCCTTTGAAATTTCCAAGGAGTGCACTCAGGCATTTGAGATCCTACGTGATTGAGTTACCTAAGCACCTATCTGCAGTCCCCTGATTGGTCTCAACTCTTTGAGATCATGTGTGATGCATCTGATTATGTTATAGGTGCAGTACTTGGGCAAAAATTAGATGGGAAACCCATGGTCATCTACTACGCTAACAAGACACTTGACGAGGCTCAGCGTAACTATACAGTTACTGAGAAAGAGTTGCTAGCCGTCGTATTTGGCCTGGAAAAATTCATATCTTATCTTTTAGGTTCCCATGTTATCATATACTCGGATCACACTCCAGCGAGGCACCTCGCGAAGGATGCGAAACCTCGACTAATCCAATGATCTTGCTGTTGCAAAAATTCGATCTCGAGATTCGCGATAAAGCGGTAAAACAGAACGTAGTAGCTGACCATTTGTCCCGTCTTCCTTCCGTCATCGACACGTCTGGTCCAATCACCGAGCATTTTCCGAACGAGCACCTACTAGCCATTCACAGTCTCCCATGGTTTGCTGATATTGTAAATTACTTGGTTACAAGGAAAGTTCCACCAGATTGGGTGACTTCCAGGCGGGACAAATTAATTGCCGAGGCCAAGTACTATATTTGGGAGGAACCATACCTTTTCCACATTGGAAATGATCAGGTGATCCAGAGATGCATTCCTGACGACGAGGTCAATGACGTGATCTCATTCTGTCACAATCAGGCCTGCGGTGGCCATTTCTTTGGGTGTAAAACCGCAGCAAAAATTCTCCAACGTGAGTTCTGGCCCACTTTGTTCAAAGATGCACAAACGTATTGTAGGGCATGCGCTCGTTGTCAGACCCTCGGCAACATGGGCCCACGGGATATGATGCCCTTGAACTCGATTATTGTGTGCGAAATCTGTCATATGGGGAATTGATTTCATGGGACCCTTTCCCGAATCTAACGGCTTCGAGTACATCCTACTCGCGGTTGATTATGTCTCTAAATGGATCGAAGCCGTCCCCACGAGAACTAGTGATCATAAAGTTGTCCTCTGCTTCATTCAGGAGAACATCTTTACCATATTTGGGGTTCCTAAGGCCATCATCAGCGATGGCGGGTCTCATTTTAATAATGTGCACTTTCAGTCCCCGATGAAAAAGTACGAGGTGTCGCATCATATCTCGACCCTTACCACCTCCAGACTAATGGACTGGCAGAACTGTCGAATCGAGAGATCAAGAAGATCCTTTAGGCCATTGTTCGGCTTGATAGAAAGGATTGGTCTACTCACCTCCGGAAGCTTTTTGGGCCTATAAGACCGCCCACAAGACCCAATTAGGCATGTCTCCCTTCAGATTAGTGTACGAAAAGGCATGTCACCTTTCTGTCGAGATGAAAACAAGGCCTATTGGGCAATACGGAAGTGCAATCTAGATCTGATGAAGGCTGAAATATACCGCCTGTTGCAATTGAGAAAGATCGAGGAACTACGTAATAATGTGTATGAGAACTCGCGTATCTACAAAGAGCGGGTCAAAGCCTTCCATGACAAGCACATTGTATGAAAATCTTTCCACCCTGATCAAAAGTTCTATTTGATGCCAAACTCAAACTGTTCCCAGGAAAACTCAGATCAAAATGGGTTGGACCATTCTTGGTGAGACGAATTTTTGGAAATGAAGCCGTTGAAATCAATCAACCCAGCCTTGATTCTGAACCTTTTCTTGTGAATGGCCAGCGACTTAAGCCGTTCATTGAACTCACCGATACAAACTTGGCTGACGTATCTTTTAATCACCATTCTCCCTAAGCTCATTGCACCCACCTGATGGCGTTAAACTCAATGCTTAACAGGAGGTAACCCGTCATCTTTTTGAAAAAAAACCCAAACCCTTCTTAACACATCTTATGCTGAACTCATATTGCACTTTAGGGTTCGTCCATTAAAACAGCCGACTCCACCTCTGATACCCTTACCCGAGCTTGAAATCGTCCGCAACCCAGCCCGTCCACCCACCTAGAACCTATTCTAATATACGATCTAAGCTAAATTCGTAGGCATATGGGGTATTAAAGTGCAAAACGCTGTGAGAATCACTTCACAAGAAATGTTTCATAAAATAATAATAATAATACATATTCCAAAAAAAACCAAAAACATAAATAGAAAATTGAAAAAGAACAAAAAATTGGAGAAGGGAGGAAATTTTGAAAATTGCATATCATTCTAGAGGAGAACAAGGGGAGTTGATTTAACTGTCAAAAAGGAGCACGTTTGAAACAAAGAGTCTTTAGTAAAAGATTAAGTAATCTACTTAGTTCTAGACCAAATCAAAAAGAAAAAAATAAAAGACAAAAAGAGATTAGTATGAACGCTAATCTTAGGCCTCTTGGGCTGTGATTTTAGGCTTAAAAATTCAAGTATTCATTAAGATCTGGATAGCCCTCAAGAGGTTGGGGAAAATGCGAAACATAAGTATTAGGTCTAAGGCTTAGGGATTATTCGACCTCGTTAACTGACCTCTAGTTTGCAGGACTCGGCAATCTAAGCACCCTAATCCACACACAGTCTAGTTCAGTACGCTTAATTATCAAAATCACGCAAATGCGTTAAATCTGCTTTAAAAAAGCTACCTAAATTAGGAGTGGCTAATCAACACAAGTTGATTTGAAAGAGTTCGTAGTGCGGAGAGGTGGGAAATTCCCCTCGAAGAAGCGCAACACACCGTCTCCTCGGTGCCTGCCTCCTAGGATATCTAAATATCCTACTGGAGGCACGTAAGCACATTGTGCTGGTTCAGGTGCCATGGGTGGGATTATCCCGAAATGTCGATTGCTAGGGCCTAAATTTAGCTACAGAACCTTATGGGCGAGATTATCCAAAATGTTGAAAGCCAAGGTTCTGGGGGTTATCATGGGCGATGCTATCTCGAAGCATCGATTGCAAGGGAGCCTACGAGGATTGATGGTGAGAGCTAGGAATCCGATGCATACCGTATTGTAAAGCCAATCCTAAGCTAAAAATAAAGAAAAAAAAGAGAACTCCCCAAAAAATGAAAAAAAGAATCCTCTATCTTTTACAAAAACGCACTACAAACTGAACCAGGGCTAAACATGTTTTAAGCATGAGTGCTTTAACCGCGGAGTTCAACGAACCTTAAGTTAGTTCCTATGCACCTTAGGAACCTTCGCGGCGAACAGTCAGGTCTGGATCTTAGTTAGTACTTGAGTACTTCTAAGCCTACTATCGGCATTCAGACCTAATCTACAAAAGAAAGCACACAGCAGAAATCTGAGCATAAAAAGACATGATCTAGAATCTAAGTTAATTCCATGAGATTTTGCTAAGGGATTAGCAAAAGTTAAGCATAGGGGTATGATGGGAACACCATCATGACCCTTAACTAGCTCAGTTTGATCTGATTAAGTCAATAAATGCTCCTACATAACCGCTAGAGAGCCCTTATTCATTGCATAATCATTCTGAGAGAAATACAGTAAAACAAGGTTAAAACTGCAATTTTACCATCATATCTTGAATGCAAAATAACCGCGGGTTTTCTCAAGGGTTAGATAAAGGTCAAATGGTCTTAAAAGTCTAAGTGGGTTAGAACAGATAAAGTATTTTCGCATGTTTTGAGAATTAAATGCTTCCGAAACCCTAAAAATAGACCTACTTAATTAACCAAGATTCTAGTCAGGATAAAATTCACCTAAACCCTCTAAAATTCATAGAAAAATATTCTCTAAGGTTTGGTACCTTCAATTTGACCATTATAACCCATCTTGACCTAAAACAGAGCCACAGGTAGACATTTGCCCTAATTTGAATTTTTTCATAAATTACCCAGCCAAACTAGGTCAAAACCAAAATCCAACTTCACCATTGGATTCTTTACGTCCAAATTAGCTTTGCACCAAAATTTAGGTCCAATCTAAGATCATCTTAACTTAGTTTGCAGTTTGGTCCTGTCTGACTCTTTTATCTCACACATATACCCTTAACTTTTGAAGTCATTGCATTTCAGTCCCTAACTTTATCATTATTTTCACAAAAAGGTCCCTGCCGACATGAAATCCTAATCCTACAAACTCCTCCGACCTTTAAAGGGTAAGATCTTTGTGATTTCTTGACGAATCTCTTTCAAAATTGAAAGAGAAACTCGTCAAGTAATTACCTTCCAAATGAGCCCATCTAGGGATCCTAAATCCCTCTAGAATCCTAATGCGAATAGTTTGATTGATTGGGTATCCTACGCCGACGAGAAGCTCGGATATTTTAAGCTTGTTTTCCAAGCTTAGAACTCCGTCTAGAGCCCTTTAAAAGGACCCCCATGACCTTGCGCATTTGGCCAGCAAGTTTTGGTGCATCAACCCCCTTAGATTCTCCTTCCCCGACCACCAAAACCCTTGCTCCGGCGACCCTCTTCGATCCTCCTCTGGTCGTCCAACAACCAAATTGGTCGACTTCCTCGACTCCTCTCTTCCTCGCGACCCTCCCCAGCCAAAGGGAGGGCGTATCTCCGCCTACTTCGTCGTCGTCGTCATCTTGCCGTTCTCTCTTCCTTCTCCGGCACCAGTCAACCAAAATCGGCTGCCTCCACCTTTCTTTCACCTAGCTAAGTCCCTCTATCACTCTCTCTATTTCGCTCTCCCACACTTACGACACCCACACAATCACCAACCGTTTCCCCCACACTTCATCTTCTTCACGACCGACAGAACTCCGGTGAACCTACGCCATCGCCACACCACATCAAACTCCACACTACCACCTTCAAAACCTTTGCCGTACTTCTCTCATCCAAAGCCCTAACTTTTCGCACTTCACCGTCCACCCAAACTGCCCACCGAGTAACCACCTTCACGCAACCTACCACGTCACCGATTGACCACCTCCGTGCACCAAACTCCACAAAACCACCACAGTTGCACTTGTCATGATCCAATGAACCTTCTGAGCTATTTTGACGTGGCCATTAGACCATATTCTTCGTTTCAGGTCTCTCGCCGAAACTTCGCCGCCACCTCCTTCGCCGCCCTACTCATCGTGTTCTTACGTCTTCCGCCCCAGGCGCTACGCCCAGGTCGTGCGGGGATACCCCAAGATGATCTCCAAGCCTCCAAGTCGAAGCAATACATGCGATTGCTGCTTCAATTTGGCGAGGGAAGTCATCTTGCAGCTGCACGAAGAAGCCCTGTGGGATTAATCCCACATCGGAAACAGACAGGTGCGCACAGGTGCATAAAGGGAAAAGGTGTTATCGGCTTATCGCCTCAGCATGCACAGGGGGTGAGCTCCCCGCACGCACACGCATACGCACGCCCTCACCGGCGCTCACGCCTCACAGGTCTGGGCTTGGTCCATTTACCCGAATACCCTGGTCTGTTCTGGTTTGCTAGTTCTGAGAGAGGAAGAAGGGAAAAGGAGAGGAGAGGTGGGGGGTTTTGCTTTGCCGCCCTCCTCTCAACACTTGTGAAATCTGAGGAAGGTTTGTGCCTTTGCTGGCATGCTAAGCCCTGTGCCGTGCCTTCTCTAAAGCTGAGGAAGAAGAAGAGAGAGAAGAAAGGAGCTGAAGAGGAAGAAGAGAAATATCTTTGAGCAGGATAAGTCGTCTGACCGGCTGGGCAGACATCTGAAGTAAACTGTGCACTTATTCTAAGTGGCTTTAGATTGATTGTTACTGTTGAAATATTTGATATAATTGTGAAGAGTAATTGGTGATTCAAATCACCATTTTATCTTATTCTTTTTGCATTATTGACATCAGCTTTCATTTATATATCGTTCTTGTTTGAAATTCTATTATACATTGCTTATATTGCATTTGAATTGCGATCTTGAGAATTCTTTTGCTAATTGCTCCCTATGTTCAACCTCAGACTTCATTTCTGATATTCGAGTAATAAATATTATTTGCTTTTCGCACTGATTCAATCTATACTACAACACGACGATTTTAAAACCCGTTTCAAAGTGACTAACAGTGATGATGAGATTGGAATAGTTGAGGTGAAAATAGCCTTGGCTGATAGGTTTGTAATGGACTTCGGCCATTGAGATATTTTCTAGGCATTGAGGTAGTAAAAAGCAAAGAGGGCATTGTGCTTTCACAGCGTAAGTATGCTTTTGATATATTACAAGAGAAAGGGATGTTGGAGGCTAAACCTGCCAACATACCCATGGACCCCAAGGGGCATCTATTTGATGCTGAGTCAACACCTGTTGACAGCAGATCTTGTAGATAGCTAGTGGGTAAGCTGTTATATCTTACAATCACCAGGCCAGATATTTCTTTAGCAGTTGGGAAGTTGAGTTCATGGATAGGCCTACCAAACAACATTGGGAGGTAGCAACGCAGGTGCTTAGATATCTAAAGAAAGCACCTGGGGTGGCATATTATTTACTAGAGGCACATCGATGGCAGTGGTTGGCTATTCTGATGCAGATTATGCTAGTTGCTTGACGGACAGAAAATCAACTACTGGTTTCTGCATTTATGTTGCTAGGAACTTAGTCACATGGCTGAGCAAAAAGCAAGGAGTGGTGTCTAGATCCAGTGCAGAGTTTTAGTATCGTGCTATGGCTTAGACTACTATAGAGGTGATGTGAGTGATCAGTTTTACAAGATTTACGTGCAAGTGAAGCCTATGAAGATGCGGTGTGATAACCGTGCTACCACTTATATTGCTAACCCTATGTTTCATGAGCGCACCAAACACGTTGAGATTGACTGTCACTACACCCAAGATCTGATTCAGCGTAGAGTCATCTATACCACTTCTGTTTCTTCTAAGAACCAGATAGCAGAAATTTTCACCAAACCTCTTCCGCGATCTACGTTTGACATCTGTTGTTCAAAGCTGAACATGATTGACATTTATGCTCCAGCTTGAGGGGGAGTGTTGAGTCGTTTATATTTTTTAGGGTTGCTTTGTTATTGTTTATTTCTAATTGGTTTTCCTCTGCAATTGTTCACACACCTTTCTCTATGTAAAGATATGAATAATCATTTTGTCCAACTCTCCCCCTTAACTCCATAACCGAGAGGCTGTTGTATGTAAACCTCCTGCAAATCCTCATGGAGAAACATTCTTCACATCAAGCTGGTGAAGATGCCAATCCCGCTGAGCTGCCACCGATATCAGAATCCTCACTATAAATAACCGAGCCACTGGTGAAAAAGTGTCAAAGAAGTCCACCCCATATGTCTGGGTGAACCCTTTGGCAACAAGTTGAGCCTTGTAGCGTGCAACTAACCCATCTAGATTATACTTAACTATAAGCACCCATCTGCAACCAACTACTGTAATACCCTCTGGTAAAGGTGTAAGCTCCCAAGTTCCACGTAAGGTAAGAGCAACCATCACATCCTCCATGATCAGGTGTCATTTTGGATCAAATATGACCTGCTAGTAGGTAGCAAGGATAGAGATTGCAGAAAGGGCATGGCAGAAACTCCCAAAAGCTGACCCAAGTCTATCAATAGCCAGACTACCTGCACCACGGTACCTGGACTCACAAGTGCGGAGTGCCTTCCTAATGGCAATAGAAAGGTCAAGATCATCTGCCTAATCCTCTTGTATTGACTCTGGGGCAGGAACATCTATATCTGGACCTCTAGCATCACCACTAGATCCTGTATCATCGGTATGCAAATTGTTCGTGGTTACCTAGACTGAAGAGAGTGATGTCTATGTAGCTAGCATCTACAAAGTAGTATGAGGGCGTCTGTAGGTAACAGTCGGCTCAAAAAGCCTCATGGGTCTAGTTGTAGCGGTCAAAGGAGCAAAAACAGGTATCTCCTCCAAGGAAACAGGAGGTATAGGCATAGGGTCCTCTGTAACCTCAAGAGATAGACTTCGGGCAGCTGTAGAAAAGTATGGAATGGACTCATGACAGGTAACATCAACACTCACATAGTGCTTACCAGTAATGGGATCCAAACATCTATATTCTTTGAGTCCGTGAGTATCCCAGAAACACACTTAATTGCCCAAGGTGCAAGCTTATCTTGACCTGGAGAGAGTAGGTGAACAAAAACAGTACAACCAACGGCATATGGTGGGATGTGAAAAAGCTCTCACTCAGGATGCAATATGTGCCAAGGAATCTGTTCATGAAGCATTAAATCGGACATTTTGATTAAATAACATGCTGTGAGGGCTGCATCACCCCAATATAACGAAGGCACATTATGATGAATTAATAAAATGCAGGCCACATCCAAAAGATGTCGGTGTTTCCTCTCAGCCACCCTATTCTGCTAAGAGATATGAGCACAAGTAGTTTGGTGCACCATCCCATGTGACCTATAAAATGCAAACAGCCTGGTGGCACATAACTTAAGTGCATTATCAGATCTGACTACTTAAATGGTAACTGAATACTAAGTCTTAATCTCAACCATGAAATGCTTAATGACATAACCAACATCTGACTTGTTCTTCAGCAAGAATACTCGTGATAGGCTAGAAAAGTCATCCACAACTACTAAATAACAACGGTGACCCTGCCTATCTAGTATCCGACTTGGCCCTTACACATCCATGTGCAGTAACTCAAACAAGGCCGTAGACCCAAAATGGGTACTCATCAGGTAGGAGGTACAATGGTGCTTGCCCATCTGGCACGCATCATAGTATATCTGAGTCATAGGAGAGATATGTGGAATGACCCGTCGAAGGTTGTCTAGGGGAAAATGTCCAAGTCAAATATGCCACTAAAATGCACTCCCACCAGCAAACGATACTTCTCGACATATAAAGGCAAGTGAAATCTGAATCAAACAATAAACTACACCCTCTACATTTCCACTACCAATCGTCTTTCCTGTCAGTTTGTCTTGAATGATGCATCCCACGTTATCAAAGATAGCACGACAATTAAGCTCCTTAGTTGTTACGAACGGGCGCTTCAGACGTCTTTTAAGACGTATAGAAGGTAGCCCAGACATCGTACCAGACGTCTGGAATTACTTACAGACGTCGGACCAGACGTCTCGGATCATTTCCAGACGTCTGGAAATCGATTATTTTGGCACGCTACTATTCGTCTACGCGCCTGAGCGCGCAGACCTACGTTTTCTTTCTCTCTCCCTCTTTTTTCCTCTCTCCTGCGGCTGCAGACGCCTCTGCCGCGTTCTCTCTCTCCTCCTCGCGCGGCCTTAAAAGGGCCACGCCTCTCCCTCACTCCCGTCACCTCCGCCTCCTTCCTCTTCTCCTTCAGCCAATGCGCGAGAGCGAGGGTGCAGCGGCAGCGACAGCCGCGATGAGCGTGGGAGGTGCTGCGCGTGGGAGAGGAGCTCGGCCGTGAGGGCGAGCTCGCCGGGGCTGCTAGGGCTGGCCGGCGGGGGGCGCAGCAGGCACGGAGCGACGCGAGAGGACTGCTGTGGCTCGAGCAGCAGGCGGAGCACTCGCAGCACGGCCGGGCGTCGCGAGCGGAGGGCGAGTGGCGCCCTGGTTCTGGAAAATTTTCCAGAATCAGACGTCTGTGCTTCTAGACAGACGACTGGAACGACGTCTAGAAAACTGTCCAGATATCTGAAAGGTGAGTTTTTCCGTCTTCTTCCTTCCCTTCGATTGACCGTACTAAGAGAGAGAGGAAATGGGTACGCGCAGGGTCGGAGATTCGCATCCAACATGAATCAGACGTCTGGTTGCAGTGCCAGACGGCGGGAACGACTTCCAGACGTCCTGGGTGACCATCGGACGTCTGGGAACTAGGCCAGACGCCCCCGCAGGCTTCTGGACGTCTGAGAGCCCACGCAGAGCGAGGTAATTCCCTGATCCACTTTTTAAGACGTCTGGAAGAAGTTCCAAACGTCAGATTTTGCACTGTTTCGTCGTTTTCGACCTATTTCGGGCCCGTTCGGGCTCCGTTTTCCGCATTTCAAGTTATGTTCTTTTCGGAATTACATCATCTACCTGTCTACAGTAGCTGTATACTGTTTTGAGAAGTTCTTTGTGTTTGATCCTTGTGATAGGACCCCGTTCCGTTGCAGTCTCGGGGGTTGCGGAGGCACGCGGGATTCCCGACCACGCCTCCAGTTCACCTGTTATAACCGGTAGATGGTTTTAAGTATAATCTGTTAAATTATGAAACCATAAATAGAACCTAGGACATTGCATGAATCCTAGGAATGAGAAATATATTGAATGGTAGATTCCTAGGGTGTTGCATGAATCCTAGGGCTGGAAAACTAGATTGTATGATAGATCCTAGGATATGGCATGAATCCTAGGACGGGAAAACTAGTGGAATGTATGAATACTGCAGTCTTGGAAAATGTGGAAAGGAAATAATAGCTGCCTGTGAATTGAATTAACAGCTGCCTGTTATGAATAAATGAATATGATTAAGAATATGGGATGTATGAACGTGAAACTGGAATGTTCTGAGTTAAAGAGCTGGAACCCTACAGGGAATTAGGAGTAGAACTCCTGGAAAGTGAATGGAATAGAATTGGGGAAGTGAGCTGGCCCTTGAGTACGGAGTACCAAGGAGAGCGACTGTCCCCCCTGTTTAGTGCAGAGCGGAGCCAGCCGCCCCAGGGACCCGGGGTTAGGACTGGCCACTCTGTACCGACTTGCTGGCCCTCGTGTACGTAGTACCGATGAGAGCTACTAGTGTAGGGAGGTACTAGCTACCCCACGGGCCCCGGGGTTCTGCTAGCCTCCCACACCGACTTGTTAGGCCCACTGGGGCAAACCAGGGTAGTCAGGCGAGGGTGCGCGGACTGTGGAGGGGCAAGGCCCCTGTTTGGTTACTGTGGAGGGGTTGGACCCCTGTTACTGAGAGGCTCTACCCTGTACTGGTTCCGTGCTGTGCTTTGGGCGCACCGGTTAACGGAAACGACTGACCGCGTGCCAGTGCGGGTTAGCTACCCGTGCGTTTACCGCGCATGCCGTAGTCACCGTTACGTCTGTCAGTGACCTTGGGGTGGTTGACTGAGAGTAGGATCACCACGGGGGACTCTCCCGGCCAGGAGAGCACCACGTGCTACTTCTACTGTTCGGA
This sequence comes from Thalassia testudinum, assembly GCA_037157565.1. Classification (NCBI taxonomy): domain Eukaryota; kingdom Viridiplantae; phylum Streptophyta; class Magnoliopsida; order Alismatales; family Hydrocharitaceae; genus Thalassia; species Thalassia testudinum. Next base: position 38,067,906 of record JAZHRO010000067.1, read on the forward strand.
AAAGACTGCAATCAAGATCGTTCCCACGAGGAACATTCGAGATCAAGTGAAGGATCTGAGAAATAGATAAATTGTGAAACAATAGAAAGACGTAAATAAAGGAAGAAAGAAAATTAAACAGCTACTGTACACTTTACTGTTTCTTTAGTTTAGCTGCCACTCTACTCAGCGTTTTGCTGACGTGTTACACTCGTTACCTTTCAGGACCAGGTGTTGAGCAGCCAGGGTCAGCGACTGCAGAGGACGCTGGGCCGAGTAGGGTCCAGTAGAGTTACCACTGTTCTCTTGCACCTCTTTTTGTTCCGTTATAGTGAGTAGTTCTTGTTTCCGCTGTACTTTTCTTTACCTGCAGTTCATATTATGTTATGAATGTTGTTCTACTGTTGTGGTGGTATATACTGTAGTGGTTTCTTTCCTTACTGCTGTATTTCCTTACTGTTAGTTATATTCATGCTGAATGTGGTTTATTTTACTGCTCTTTTGGTTACTTCCTCGTTGGACGACTAGATCTTGGGATTAGTCGAGTCGGTCCGGTTCTCGTGTCTTGTAGGGACTTGGGAATCGGGTCGTTACATTAGTAATCTTACTAACTGAGAGTAAGCTCATAGGAAAGTCTGGCACATAAGAAACATCAAGTAACCTCAAAGTAAGAGTCACTGATACCTCCCCTTGACCTGCTATCTTAGAGCGACTGCCATCTGCAACTTGCACTATCCTACCTACAGGTATAGATCTGAGATGGCTAAAATGATCCCGATCTCCATTGAAATGTCGTGAAGCCCCTGAATCAACAAGTCACTCTGCACTACCCCGATTTCTGTCATGTACAATAGAGCCCAACTTGGTGGCTCCCTGGACCCATCATGATGGCTAATACCTCGGAATAGTCTCTCATACTCACTACGGGCAATGGTCACTAGATAATCTGCCGACCTCTGTGTGGTAGATATGCTTGGACCAATATCAAAGGAAGCCATAGTAATATCATAAAACCATAGATTTACCAAGAAACAAACCTTTAAAGTACATGCCAATCCAATGACAAAGTGTAACAACCCGGTTCCCGAGTCCCTACGAGACACGAGAACCGGACCGACTCGACTAATCCCAAGACCTAGTCGTCCAACGAGGAAGTAACCAAAAGACAGTAAAATAAACCACATTCAGCATAAATATAACTAACAGTAAGAAAGTACAGAAGTAAGGAAAGAAACTACTACAGTAGGTACTACCACAACAGTAGAACATTTATCATATAACAAGAACTGCAGGTAAAGAAGGTACAGCGGAAATAAAAACTACTCACTAGAACAGAAACAAAAGAGGTACAAAAGACTGTGGTAACTCTACTGGACCCTACTCGGCCCAGCGTCCTCTGCAGCCGCCGACCCTGGCTGCTCAACACCTGGTCCTGAAAAAGGTAACGAGTGTAACACGTCAGCAAAACGCTAAGTAGAGTGGCAAACTAACTAAGGGCAACAGTAGAATATACAGTAGCTGTTATGTTCTATTACTTCCTTTATTCACATCTTTCAATTTTTCTCACTATTTCATTTATTTCTCAAATCCTTTACTTGATCTCGAATGTCCTCGTGGGAACGATCTTCATTGCAGTCTTTTCCAAAAGTAGAAGTAGCACGTGGTGCTCTCCTGGCCGGGAGAGTCCCCCGTGGTGATCATACCCTCAGTCAACCACCCCAAGGTCACTGACAGACGTAACGGTGACTACGGCACGCGTGATAAACGCACAGGTAGCTAGCCCGCACTGGTACGCGGTCAGTCGTTTCCGTTAACGGGTGCGCCCAAAGCACAGCACGGAACCAGGGCAGAGCCCTCTCAGTAACAGGGGTCCAACCCCTCCACAGTAACCAAACCGGGGCCTTGCCCCTCCACAGTCCGCGCACCCTCGCCTGACTACCCTGGTTTGCCCTAGTGGGCCTAACAAGTCGGTGAAGGAGGCTAGCAGAACCCCGGAGCCCGTGGGGTAGCTAGTACTCTCCTAACACTAGTAGCTCTCCTCGGTACTACGTACACGAGTGCCAACAAGTCGGTACAGAGCGGCCAATCCTAACCCCCGGGTCCCTGGGGTGGCTGGCCCCACTCTGCACTAAACAGGTACAGGTACTTCCCTTGGTACTGCGTACCCAAGAGACAGTACAAACTACATCTCAGTTCCATTCCTTTTTCTTTCCAGGAGTTCCACTCCTAATTCCCCGTAGGGTTCCAGCTCTTTATCTAAGAACATCATATGTTTCACTTTCCAGTTTCACGTTCTCACAATCCATGATCTCAATCATGTTTCTTTATTCATAACAGGCAGCTGTTAATTCAATTTACAGGCAGCTTTACATTCCTTTCCATTTTTCCAAGACTGCAGTATTATACATTCCACTAGTTTTTCCATCCTAGGGTTCATGCCACATCCTAGGATCTAGCATACAACTAGTTTCCAGCCCTAGGATTCATGCATCACCTAGGATCTATCATTCCATACATTTCTCATTCCTAGGATTCATGCAATGTCCTAGATTCTAGTTATGGTTCCATACTTTAACAGATTTAAATAATAAACTTAAGCCACTCTACCAGGTACAACGGGAGTAATGGGGGCATGATCGGGAATCCCGCGTGCCTCCGCGACTCCCAAGACTGCAACTGAACGAGGTCCTATCACAAGGATCAAACACAAGGAGTGTCTCAAAACAGTGTATAGCTACTGTAGACGGGTAGAGGAATTAATTATGAAAAGAACGCAACTCGAATCGCGGAAAACGGAGCCCGAACGGGTCCTAAACGGGTCGAAAAAGACAGTACTGTGCAAAATCAGACGTCTGGAACTTCTTCCAGACGTCTTAAACAGTGGATCAGAGAATTACCTGTTCAGTGTGGTTTCCCAGACGTCCAGAAGTCTGCGGGGACGTCTGTCCTAGCTCCCAGACGTCCGATGGTCACCCCAGACGTCTGGAGGTCACTCCCGCCGTCTGGTACAACTTCCAGACGCCTGATTCGCAAAGGATGGCAAATCAGCGAACCTACGCACAGCCAACTCCCTCCCTTAGTACGGTCGGTCGACAGGAAGAAGAAAGCGGAATACACACCTTTCAGACGTCGGTATGAGATACCAGACGTCGTCCTCGCCGTCTGCCTAGCAACCCAGACGTCTGATTCTGGAAATTTTTCCAGAAACAGGGCGCGACCCGGACTCTGCTCGCGACGCCGCCCACGTCGCACCTCGCGCTCCTGCTGCTCAGACTGCAGCAGGTCCCTCTCCGCGTCGTTCCGCGCCCCCTGCGCCCTCCGCCGGTCGGCCAAGCCGCTCCGGCGAGCTCGCCCTCACGGCAGAGCTCCGCCCTCGCACGCCGCACCTCCGCGCTCGCTGCGGCCGCCGCTGCAGCCCTCGCGCTCGCTCGCTCTCGTGCACAGGAAGGAGGAGACGGTGGAGACGGGAGGGGAGGCGTTGCCCTTTTAAAGCCGTGCGGAGAGGAGAGAGAGAAGGCGCGGCAGGCGTCTGCAGCCGCAGAAGAAAAAGAGGGAATAACGAATATGCGGTCTGCGCGCGCAGGCGCGCAGGCGACTCGCAGGTGTGGACGATAACGGTTTTTCAGACGTCTGTAAACCATCCCAGACGTCTGGCAAGACGTCTGGATGTGATCCCAGACGTCTGGTCAGACGTCTGGGCCACCTCCCAGACGTCTTAAAATACGTCCGGGGCACGCGTTCGTAACACAAAGAAAAGTCTGAAAAAAAAAATCAGATCATGTCTGAGGAAGGTCACCAGATCAGGTTGCCAATGGAGGATGAAACTGGCGGCACCACCTGCAATGACCTACAGATCTGGCGCACCACCAGTAGATCTGGGTGCACCACCTGCAAATTGGCCCACCGGCAGATCAGCGGCGCTAGGCAAATCTAGGCGGGGTAACGCTAGGCAGATCTGGGTGAGGTAACACTAGGCAGCCCATTGGCGGTGCTACTGAGCTCATCGGCGACGCTGCTGGGGTCAGGCAACCCACCGATGGTGCTGGCGAGGGCCCCCCCTCACGCTGCTGCAGACGGGGGCTGGTGCTCCTGCTGTTGGTGTTGCCGCTACTAGCAGGAGAGATCACTGGCAGCAGTGAGGAGGAAGAGAAGATAAGGATTTGGTGGATGGGTTTGAGGCCTACTTAGGTGGAGTACCTAGGATACCGATCTAGGACCTGCTGTTGGGAAAAATGAGCAAAATCATTTTATTCTCAAACCCTATCACTCTTTATATCAAAAGAGAGGTGGGACAATTACAACTCTAAGAAAGAAAGAAAAAGTACTAAAATAACCTTACATAGAAAATAAAGTATATATAGACCAAGGGGTATAACATTATACGTTGGATCCATCAAGATTCAAATATTATGGGTTAAGTTCCCACATGGAGGGAAGCCCACCCATCAGACCCGTCACCCTACTACCCTAGCCCACATCCGCTACGCACCAAGCAAGGGGTCTGTATCATCTTCAATCTAATTTTGGATTTCCGATTGGTCCTGTTTCAGCATCTATGATCTAATCTCTGCATTCAGATCTACATGCAACTTTGTTTCCAGCTCATACAGATCTAATCTTCTTATTTGGTTCAGTGATATTATCGTCTGAATACTTGTTCTTCAAACTTTGGAGTTGATTTCTGCAATTGTTAGATGATTAGCCTACGGAGTTAGCCCTTGGAATAGTTCTGTTTGAAGAATAGATGGCCATCCAAATTTATGTCAGAATCAAGGACATACAAGAGTCCTATTTTAGTCCTATGGTGAAATTAGATGAGACTAATTATCTTCGATGTACTGAGACATTCTTAGTAACCGTAAAAGGTCATGATAAAGAGCACATTCTTCTTAAACCAGAGCCAACAGAGAAGGTAGCCAAGAGTGCATCTTGAAAGAAGGATAACGCCATGGTCCACACATGAACCATGAACTGCATTATTCCTCATATTGGAGATGAGATCATGTACTATAGGACAACAAAGGAAATGAGAGACAATTTACGTGACACGTATTCTCATAAGAACTTGAGTAAAGTTTTCCATATTTATAGTGAGCTCTCACAACTTTGTCAAGAGGGTCACTCATTGTCGTAGTATTATTCTATCCTAAAGGGTCTCCTTGAAAGGTATAATGCGTGCAAATCAGTATGCACTTGTGCTTCTCAGTAGGAATACTACAAGGAGGCTGTTGTTTTGCAATTTCTTTCTAATCTTGGACTAGGGTATTCTGCTTCTCACTCCCAACTCCTTATTCTTTCAAAGCTTCCTTCCCTTGAGAAAGCCTAAGTTAAAATCAACGCATGTAGGAAATAAATAATAAAAACATATGCATTTCCAACATTTTCGTATAGATAAAAAATATTAAATCAAGCAAATCAAATATGATTTGACAAGATCTAGAATAAAATAAGGAATAAAGAACATGCAATAGTACAAATAAACAAAACGAGCAAATATTAGATTTTACTCCGATCAAAGCGCCCACTAAGAACTTCCCTTAGAGAAAGTATCGTCCCCTCATAATACGATGCGTCAGGGTCTGACGAACTCAGTAGAAGAGAATGAATAGTCTTATTTCATTGAAAAAAACCTATTACCTCTTTATAGAGAAAGTTATGGGTAAATAGTAATACATATCCATAAAGAAATAACTAATAATAAATTGCTAGATAAATAAGAATATCAACACTCCCCCTTAAACTGAAGCATAGATATCAATCATACTCAGCTTTGAATAGCAAGAATCAAATGTTGAACGAGATAGAGGTTTCGTGAACACATTGGTTGTCTGAACCTCAGATGTCGCATATGTAGTGCGCAACAAGCCACGCTGAATAAGATCTCTGGTATAGTGGCAGTCCACTTCAACATGTTTGGTGTGCTTGTGGAACATCGGATTGTTAGCTATGCAGGTAGCTACCCGATTGTCACATCACATCTCCTTGAGCTCCTCAATCTGGACATGCAAATCATGCAAGAGAGACCATAGCCAGATCATCTCTGCAGCAGTCTAGGCTATTACCCTATACTCCGACTCACCACTAGAGCGAGAAACTACCCATCGCTCCTCCAAGTAACCAAATTACCAACCACGAAGGTACAGAAACCAGTGGTGGATTTCCTATCAAGCACACATCCCACATAATCTGCATCAGAATATCCTACCACTGTCATAGGAGAGCCTCTTTGGAAGAGAATACCACGACATGGTGCTTTCTTCAAGTATCTTAGCAACTACATAGCTACCTGCTAATGTAGCTTCGTCGACCTCTCCATAAATTGGCTGAGTTTGCCGAATACCAAGGCAATATCTAGTCGGGTAATGGTCAGGTACAACAGCTTGCGCACAAGCTATTTGTACGCTCTGCTATCAACTACCTCTGCCTCCTCATCATATAGATGTGCCTTAGGGTCCACAAGAATATTGGCTGACTTGGACTCCAGCATACTTGTCTCCTGAAGGACGTTTAACATACACTTGTGTTGAGAAAGAACAATCTCATCTCTACTCCTAGTGACCTCGATCCCCAAAACGTATCTAAGTTGGCCTAGATCCTTCATAACAAACTGGTGTACAAGAGACTCCTTGACATGTTGTATCCCAGCCTCATCATTGCCAGTGATAATCAGGTCATCTACATAAACCAGTAGTGCTACAATGTCATTCTCTATTTTCCTGACAAACAGAAAATGATCTGAAAAGGACCTCTGCATCCCCATCCTCTGCAACACATCTTAGAACTTCCGAAACAAGGCTCTCAGTCTCTGCTTCAGAGCCATAAATGACCTTCCTGAGTTTACACATACTCCGCATGAACCTCAAAACTTGATGGCTGTTGTATGTAAACCTTCTCCTAAAGATCGTCGTAGAGAAAAGTATTCTTCACATCAAGCTGGTGTAACCGCCAATCTCCGTGGGCAGCAACAGAGACGAGTACCCGAACAGTGACAAACCGCACAACCAGAGATAAAGTATCAAAGAAGTTCACTCCATATGTCTGAGTGAACTCCTTTGCCACCAACCTGACCTTATACCTTAAAATAGGCCCATCAAGGTTGTATTTCAAGGCAAAGACCCATTTTGAATCAACAAGTCGTGCGCATGTAGGAAGTGAGATAAGATCCCAAGTTTGTCTGTTCCGAAGTGCTGCCATCTCATCCTCCATGGCTTGATGCCACTTCCGATCAAACATGGCCTGCTGGTAGGCAAACGGAATGGATAAAGCTGTAAGTGCCTAGCAGAAGCTGCTAAACTGAGAACTAAGACCATCTGTAGCCAAACCGCCTGCAATCCAATATATGGATTCACACATGCGAGGTGCCTTCCTAATAGCGATAGAAAGATCATACTCATCTAATATCTTTGACTGAGTCTCTGCAGAGGGAACCTCGCTACTATAGTGATATGCACTATTAGGGGAATCAGGTTTAACTAGACAATCGCTGTCATCAGAGCCCATCTCAACTGCCTGTGGAACATCAGTCACTGATGTGGGTAGAGGCCTCTGTAGCGTTGCATGAGGTCTACTATATGGTAGCGGACCATGTAGTCTCTAGTAGTCATCCAAAAGGGTAGTAGATCCTAAAGAAGTCGACAGAGGTGTGGAGAGCAGAATCGCCTCAAGTGGAACTGAAGGAATAGGCATGAGAGCAGTATCATCATGAACACTCGTCTGTCTAGCAACAGAAAAGTATGGTATCGTCTCATGAAAAGTCACATTAGCGCTGACATAATGCCTGTAATGGATGGGATCATAACACCGGTACCCCTTCTCACTCCTGGAGTACACTAAGAATACGCACTTAACAGCATGAGGAGTAAACTTATCACGACCTGGTGATGATACATGAACAAAAGCAACACATCCAAAGGTCCTGGGGAACACGTGAAAAAGCGCGCCATCTGAATATAACAGAAGAATCGGTATCTGCTTGTGATAAACTGAACTCGACATCCTATTAATGAGGTAGCACATTGTTAGAACAGCATCCCCTCAATATCTCTGTGGAAACTGTGGTAAATAAGTGCGGGCAACCTCTACCAGGTGTCTGTGCTTTCTCTCTGCAACCCCATTTGCTGTAAAGTATGGGGACAAAAGGTCTGGTGGATAATTCCATTAGTCCTGTAAAACTCAGTAAGTCTAGCAATACAAAATTCGAGGGCATTATCTGTCCATACAATCTTCACTGTGGCAGAATACTGAGTCATGATTTCCAAAATAAGAGTCTCTGATGATACATTCAACATCTCCCTTGGCCTTCAGAAGAAAGACCCAAGATACTCTGGTGAAATCATCGACTATGAGATAACACCGATGACCTATCCTGTCTGGAACTCTACTCAGTCCTCAGACATCTATATGGAGTAACTCAAAAGTAGCTGCTAATCCAGGAGAAGTACTGGTAGGAAAGGACTGATGATGCTTACCTAATTAGCAAGCGTCACATTGAATAGTCATAGCAGGTGAGATGTGTGGAATCACCCTCTTAAGGCGATCCAGAGGCAGATGACCTAGACGAGTGTGCCACTGTAAGGCACTCCCACCATCATATCTGCTGGCTCCAACAAAAGGCTCCTGACCAAGGTAATAAAGACCATTCTCCTGTATACCTCTGGCAATGGTCATCCCAGTACACTTATCCTGGACAATGCATTCTATCTCATCAAAGATAACCCTGCAATGAAGATCATTAGTGATCCTGCTTACAGATAACAGGCTCATAGGAAACTCTGATACGTTAGTGTTCCTGACAATCACAACATAGGGGTCATAGACACTTCCCCCTGGCCAACAACTGGAGTGTGCCTGATTAAGAGATTTCACTTGAAAGATGATGCATCAGAAAAATACGTCGTCGTAGTAAAATCCCGTGGTGGAAAAATCTCAGATAAAAAATATTTATCAGTAAAACTAGCCACGGTAGATTGTCATATCCACAGGAAGGAATGACTGCAATAAATTCATGGGTATGTAGCAATCATGTTCGCAGAAACATTCGTTAAATCAATTCAATGGATATGTTGTTCTGAATGTGAATTCCGATTTATGGAGAAGTCAAGGGCTATTTATGTAAATTTCATGTCGGAAATCAAGCTCCCAAAATATGTGAATAGCGCATATGCAGTGGCATATCACGTAATTTTTAATTGCATGCATATGAAAGCACAAATCTAAATCCAAATGTGGCGCGCATTGAGATGAATCACAAGAGTTGAACAAATACACAGAAGAACAAGCGCAAGGCCGCAATTTCATCTCGATAAAATATTCAAAAATTAAAAATTAAATTGGTGGCAATGGCATAAAATGTAATAACTAATCAAACCCAGAGCATAGCATTCTTTGCCTTTGGTCACGTGTGAAGAGGAGGCTGTAGTCGAGTGTGCGAAGCTCAGTGGAGGTTGGCAGCTACGAGGGCTTCCTGATAGTGGTGTGGCACGTCGAACAATGGCCAATGACGGTCGCCGGAGAGGAAGAAGCTGCTAGCGATGGCGGTGGTCGTGGCGTCAACGGCGACTGCAGTTGGCCTGTTTGGTAGAGTGGAGATGCTCGTGAAGGCGAGGCGAGCTCGATGGAGTTGACGAAGCGTCGAACGGCAGGCCGTGGTGACGGCTGCAAGTTCAAGAAGCCGGCAAGTGTTGACTTCATCTCTGTGCGTGAAGAGGAAGAAGAGGCAACCGGTGGGGGGACTGCAGCTATGAAGTAGCTCCACGCATGGCAGAGGCATGCTAGGGCGGCTATGGTCTCACGTGGTGGTTGCGTAAGAAGGCACGTGCTGGAGGTGTTGGCGTGCAAAGGAAGGGCTGTGCGCGTGTTGTTGGCTATGCAAGGGGCTTGGGTGTGCATGCACGCGCAAGGTGGTGATGCACGTAGTGGTGGTGCACACGGAGGCTGGGGTCTGTGCTCAAGAGGCGGAGGAGAGGGCTGCTCAGTTGTTTGAAGGAAGAACGCGGAAGGGAAGGATGCAATGGCTCTGGACGTCTGGGAAGGTTCCCGGATGTCTTAAGTGAGGGGGATGGTGCACAGTGGTGAAGATGGATGTTCACAGTACGGGAAGGAGAACGGCACGGTGGTCACGGTCGAGTGAAGTTCGTGGTGGCATGGCAGAGTTGTCGAGGCAAACGCAGTCGATGGTGAGTCGTCACGATTGCGGATGCCGGTGCTGTCACCACCAGCCGCGATGGAGTTGACGAGGACGTGGGCGAGATGCGATGGTGGTTGGTTCGGGTGGAGAGGGAGTTCCTCCCCGTGAGGAGGGTGATCATGGAGAGGGAGTTTCCCCCATGGAGAGGAAGATGCCTCCATGCCGTCTTCTTCCCTGTTATATATTGATTTGAGAACCATAAAGGGATGCAAAAATGATTCCCTTACTATATTTTGCTAGAACAAAATCCCAACATTATGGTATCTCAATTTGAGATTTGATGTGATGCCCTTGCCTCTAATGTGCGTAATTAATCCCTCCAGATTAATACAATTAATGCATGAAATGATAAATCTAAAGTTCACATAATTTTGTCAATACCATGAATGCTTTAAATTAATTTCTTCTTCCAATAACAATGTACTTAAGCTCTAATTTAGTCCACTAAAGTAGACCTATTAGTGCTTGCTATCAACAACCTATACCGTTTTCCTTGGTACAACAGAACTGAGTGACCTGAAATAGGCCTGCTCTCCACAAAGGTGATATGAAGCATCAGAATCAACCAACCATCCTGCACCACCACAGTGACTCCTGTCATTTTCCTACATCATCACGTCCGCACACTCCACCATCCTCAACATGGTAGTGGTATCCAATGCCATCTCTACTCCTAAGATTAGAATTGTGCCAAGCATGAACCAAGGGAATCACCACGTGCTAAAACTTGCCATCTTTGAGCCACATAACTGAGGAAAGTTGCCATGAACACGATCTGAAAATTCTAATATAAGTGGAAATATGACCTCTTGATCATAAAATTTAGAGTCAAGAAGTCGTAGAAATCATGCCAAGAAGCGTAAGCACCCCTTAGATCACGATCTAGAGCATGTTAGGATACGAGAAAGACTTTAACAGCGCTCCTAAGGAGTGCTACCTCTTGATGCGAAGGAGGTGCTGTTGCTGCCCCTATGTGGCCCACCTGGAACCAATCTAAAGATAAGTAGCCCTAGAGAGGGGCTACAACCTCCTCACTGTAGTAGCACAGCCGCTGCCCTTGACCACTGGCCAGACGTCGCCGCCGCTAGCCCCAGATCGCTGTTGCTCTTCGCCTCAATGTGCCTCGTCAAATGTGCGGAACCCTTGCTATGTAGCCTAGCACCGCCGCTCAATGCTACAGGTGCACTGCTGCGGCATGTGCCGCCGCGCACGCAGCCACCTGTGGTTCGCCACCGCACGCGTGCACCGCTGTGCGCTGCCTTTGGAGCACCGCCGAAGGTGTGCCACATTGAAATGAGGAGAGAGGAGAGGATGGTAGGGTTTGGAGGCTTTTAAGGGTAGGATATCTAGAGCCACGGTCTAGGACCGGTGCTCTAATACCAAGAGAGTGAATCGTCTTATTTCATTGAAAAGAACCTAATACCTCTTTATAGAGAGAGAGTTATGGGTAAATAGTAGTACATATCCATAAAGAAATAACCAATAATAAATTACTAGATAATATGAGTATCAACAAACTCCTCCCAAGATACGGTGATCCACGTCCAAGATTTGACGCATTCCGATCTTGAACGTCCTCGAAAACTACCTCAGAGGAATGAAGCCAAGACAATTTGGTCTGTCAACCAAATTCCCAATTGATCTACCAATTTAACAGTTTGATCAATCAAAAACTTCTTAAGGATCTCTCAATCTCATTGTGTAAGATCGACAAAACTTCTTGGAGATTTTTTCTACCAATCTCGCGTCGAACGAACACACCAAGAAAGAGAAATAAGAACGAAAGAGGGGGAGAGAGAATGGAAAGAGCTTTTCTGCTTTTGTTGTGTGTCAAATGAAAGCCCCCCTCGTGGCTCTTATATAAAACCCACGACCTGATGTTTATGGAAATTTCCGTTTTATGGAAATACGGCAATTGATCGACCAATTTAGTCCCATTGATCAATCAAAATCAATTGATCGATTAAACTTAATTTTTTGGTCGACCAAACTTAACTTATTGATCGACTAAAATAATTGATCGACCAATTTTACCTTTTGATCGACCAATACAGGTCAAAATCATGAGATTAAAAATCTATAACAAAAGAGTCTAAGTTTCAAAATGACTATCACCTGAGCCCGAGCTAGGAAAGGCAGGGTGCACGCACATGCGTAGTCCCCAGCCCTACTTATTCTTTGCTACATAAGCCATGGGAGGGAGAAGCCTTTTACACCCACCAACAGATTTGTCCACTTCCAGTGTAGAACTAAAAATATCTACCAAATCTCACTGATTTTAATATGAAATCTCACGTCACCATATATCAATTGCATCCCGATTGATGCAATTAGGCTTCTAAAACCAATAGCTTTTAGCAGACTGAGAAGAATTGTAGTTACTTTGATCTCTATTGAGTCTACGGGATAGATTTTTGCCCTTGCGACTGCCTCTAGACATGGTAGAGCTGCTCCTGCACCACATGGCAGGGGTTGAGGGTGTGCATCTGCTGGGAGAGGATGCCCTATGTGCAGTTACTATAAGAGGCCTGGACACATTGAGGCTACGTGTTGGACCAAGCATAGTCGGCCTCCCATAGCCAATCACGCTATTGATATTTGTAAGCACTAACATGTCATTCCCTACATTTCTCCTTTTGCCATGATTTCCTGCGATGCTTGTCAGCTAGGCAAGCATCATTACAGCTCCTACCCCACCAATCACAGCCCTAAGTCTACAATTTTGTTTTAATTGCTGCATATTGAAGAATGGGGCCCTAGCCATATTCCTAATAGGTTGGGTTGTCATTACTTTCTTATGATTGTTGATGACTTCTCCCATTTGCTTTGGGGATTTCTTTTAAAAAATAAGTTTGATGTGGGCATTGTTCTTGAATATTTTATTTTAAAAGTAAAGAATCAATTTCCTACTTATGTTGAAATTAAAGAATCAATTTTCTACTTGTGTTAAAATTGTGTGCTCTGATAATGCCCTTGAATTCTGTATCAGGATGTTGTCTATGTTCTATAAGTCCCATAGTATTATATATCAAATCACTCGTCCTTATACCTCACAGCAAAATGTGGTAGCTGAGAGGAAACATAAACACCTCCTTGATGTGGCAAATACCCTATTGATCCACCATAATGTTCCCACTCTACATTTGGGAGATGTTCTTACCACATGCTATCTGATTAACAGAATGCCAACATCTGTTATACATGAATAAATCCCTTGGCAGATGTTACATCCAAATAGTGATCTTTTCCACATCCAACCATGTGTCTTTAGGTGTGTTGCCTTCGTTCATCTTACCTCTCTTAGTTGGGATAAGCTTGCTTTAAGGGCAGTGAAGTGTGTTTTCTTGGGATATTCTCATACCCAGAAGAGTATCGGTGTTATGACACTATCATTGACAGACACTATGTCAGTGCCAATGTCACCTTCCACGAGTTTGTCCCCTACTTCTTAACAGTTGGGCGAAGTCTTTCTCCTAAGGCTACTGAGGTGCCCATGCTTGTTCCTCCTACTTCCTTGGAAGCTAATTCGATCACGGAGTTTGTGTCTTCTTTTAATGAGCCTGAGAGGTTTCATGACTCTCTTGTCACTTACAAGTAGCCACCCCCATCTTCGACATTGACTCCCCCTATTCAGGTGAGCATAGAGGTCTCATAAATTGATGATATGTTGGCTAGTGATGTTGATATAAGGTCACCTTAAGAGGAGCAGGATGCATCTTCCACTTAAGGAATTCAAATGGTACACATCCTATAGATACAATGCCCGATGATTTTGATCTTTTGATTGCCATTCGAAAGGCGCCACGTAGCTATGTCAGATACCACTTTTCAAGAGCCATCTCTAAAGTATTTGGGGACTACATATGGGAAGTTTTGTCAGGCTCCATCTACTACACCGATTCCCTTTACCTACCAACAAACCATGCTTGATCCAAAGTAGCACAAGGCTATAGAGGACGCGATGTCTACAGTCCAACCACGAGGCACATAGAAACTTGCAAAGCTACCAGATGGAGCATCAGTTGTGGAGTGTAGATAAGTGTTCACCATCAAATACAACCCTGACGAGTCAATTGTCAGGTACAAGGCTCACTTGGTAGCAAAGGGGTTCACGTAGACTTATGGCATAAATGTCTTTGATACTTTCTCCCCTATGCCCAGGCTCCCAACTATGCGCATCCTTATCTCTGTTACAGTATTCAAAGATTAGCCCCTGCATTTAAATGTGAAGATTACTTTTCTCTATGGTGACTTGCAAGAGGAAGTTTAAATGCAGCAACCCCCTGGATACAAGACTAAGGAGAGGTGTTCAAAGGTGTGTAGGTTGCGGAAGGCGATATATGACCTAAAGCCAAGCTCCAAAGCTTGGCTCCAGAAGCGTTCAAAAGTTGTAAGAGGCAATTGACTTTCAAAGATCATCTAACCATTCCTTATTTGTAAGAAAGATAAGGAAAGGAGTAGTTGTGCTCCTTGTCTATGTTGATAACTTGACTATCACAAGAGATGATGGGATAGGCATAGCTAAGATCAAGACGTGCTTTACAGGCAAGTTTATCATGGACCTTAGGCTGTTGAGATACTTTCGTCAAATTGAGGTTCAATGTAGCAGGAAGGACATAGTGCTATCCCAAAGGAAGTATGATCTTGATGTTCTATAGGAAACTGGCATGCTAGGAGCTAAACTAGTGGATATCCTTAAAGATCCCAAGACTCATCTCTATGATGAGAATGCAGAGGCAATGCACAACAGACAGTACAGAGGATTGGTAGGCAAACTCCTATACCTAATTATTACTAGACCTAACATTTCCCTAGCAGATAGGAAATTTAATCAGCTTATGGATAGGTCAACAAGGTGACATTGGGATGCTACAATGATGGTGCTGAGATACCTAAAGAAAGAACCAGATCGAGGGATTCTGTTCAACAGAGGGACCTCTATGAGTGTGGTAGCCTACTCAAATGCAGATTATGCAAGATGCTTGGCTGATAGAAAATTAACTACATGTTCTATACCTATATGGCAAGGAATCCGGTGACCTGTAAGAGTCAGAAGTAGGCATTCGCCTCTAAATCCAATGCCGAGTCAGAGTACAGAACCAGGACACATATTGCTTCAGAGATGATGTGGGTAAGATCACTCCTTGCATATTTGCACATACCTGTTGACACATATATGGAGATGAGATGTGATAACAGGCGATTACCTACATAGCTAACAGTCTCATGTTCTACGAGAGAACCAAGCACGTGGAGTTTCACTACACACCTTCTTGTACTTTTATTCAAATCATTTCCATCTACTTTAACAAACTATTACAATCATAAGTATCAATAAAATGTAAACAAAAGATATACTATAATAGCCATCACCACCAAGCCTTTTCCAACATGGGAAAAGAAGTACACGTCCTAAGAAAATTTAAAAACATCTACTTCAATGGTAATGCTTAAAAGATTGTAATTCATATTTTTGACAATTGTTGTTGTAATTCATGTATGAAGAAGAGTGACTAACCTATTCACTGATATGTATGTAGCGAGATCTTTGGAGATGGCATACAACTGTCCAGCTGCATGTCGGAAATATTTATTTCCATCCTGCCCAAACTTCCAGTACTCTGGTTCATGGTATTTGACTCCTCTGTTAAACAATAACGGAGCTCATACAATTGACAAGATACGAGATAAACATTTCATAATTCTTTAAGATAAGCAAGTCTTACTGCTGGGACAGGACAGGACCAGACTTCATACAACCAATATATACACGAGGTTTAGACCGATGACGTGCCAAGATAGAAGCAATTGTACCTGCAAAGTATTACCAGTCAACTCAGTTTCAAGAAGCACAATATTTGAATCACAAGATTGGTGAGGCGTACTGACCAAGATTAACATGAACATCATCATCAACTTTTATATAAAAGTCAGCATCCCATTTTGCAACAGCTGTTGAAAAGTATAGCTTAGTCTTCGCAGACAATTCATGATATCCTTCAACATGATTCTGATTTGAGGGCAGCAGACAATTTTAGTCAAACATTAGGTGAAACAGTGCAATGCAACACAGATATGCAAAGAAGGAATGATTTACTAGTCTAAGGAAATCATGGTATTGCCCATCTTCAGCATCTATAGCTTGGTCTAGGACACCACCAGGAGTTGTGCTGTAGCAAAATGTGAGAGTAGATGTTGCTTAGAAGTGATAACGAAAGGGCATAAAAAACCTGAAAAAATTACATAATAAAGCAAAAAATTGTGAAAAAACCAACCTGTGCCCAGTGACAAAGCGAATGACAATTCCCTTCTCCTTTTCTACCGTACTTAATTTTTCACCTTCATGAATGAAAACAAAAGCCAAAAAAATTACTAGTTCTATGAATCCTCAGGTAGAAATGTAACCACAAAGAAGACTTGGAGAACTACCTTGAGGCATCCATGTTTTCCTAATAGAATCCCGACGATTCCTGCTGTCTAATGCAGTGATGATTCCCATGACAAAAAACATTTTCTGATGCTCTCTTACTTGTTCAGTCCCATGTCCTCTTGCTGAAGGCAATCTTTCTTGATGACGTGCCTGAGCAGATCTTGCTGCAGCTAACTGCATCTCTAGATTTGAAATAGTCTGGTCTAAGGACCTAGCGAGCAACAAGACAGTTGGAATTTAGTATATCCCAATTCTAAGACAGACAAAATTCAGGAGGCAGACATAAAAGAAACCAGAACAACAAGGAGAATCATATTAGCTTCGATTCGATTCAGAAACTTACAAAATTATGTCATGTGTATGCGAAACTCGCATTAATACATCACCATCAACCTGAATCATCAAGATCAAAACAACATATTAGAGCATAAGGTCCTCATAGCACATGCTGCAAAGAGAAAGGAAAATTCACTGTCGGACTTGACATATACCTTCTGTTGACAATTGATTTTTGGCTCATTCTCCCTTTCCTTATGTTTCTCTTCAAATACCGTATCTTCACCAACGTTTATTAAGTCAATAATGCTCCATATTCTACAAAGTAAAGAGGAAATTGGTTTTTTATCATTGCAGGATACGATACACTTAAATTAGTTTAAGGAAAATACAATGGAAATAGAGACAAGGACAGAAGAACCATGCTCTCAAGCAAGTAACAAACAAATAGAAACATAACTTTTTCACTAATAAAGGACAAACAAGTCAAATTGTTCTACTTATTCAAGATGGTTTGTAAGTTAATTTTGTACTTAGAAAATATGTAAAGCTAGGGTTGGTGAACAAGAATAAAATACAACCATGAAATTAATATGATAGTAAGTCAAGACAGATAGTAAGTCAAGACAGAAATGCATAATTTTTTGTTGAACTTAGCAATATCAGTTTGCTAAATTTATGTTTGTTGACCCATCCAAAAACCTCATCCTAAAGCAAAGCCAAACTGAGAAAAGCTAAACAACTTATAGGATTTGGAATGATTAGACCTAAGACAATCACTGAAATGCTTAAGCCCAAGTGTCAAGCAGCAATTTGCAACACTTGCAACCTGCATATTGTTTTTGTGAGCTTTTAACATAGGATTGTTTAGGGGAATGTTACAATCACCCCTGCTCAATTTCCCAATGTCATTGTTATGACGGCCCCCATTACATATTGCACAGACAATAATGGTGGGTCCACATTGACTTGCATTTTCCTTCTAATCTTTTATTACTAGTGGCAGCTTCATTTCTTCTAGTGGACCCAAGACGGCCACTTGAAATACTTAAGCCTAAGGTACCACTACATGGTAATTCTCAATTTATGTGCGTGCGTGCGAGAGAGAGAGATCAAACCATTGCAAGACAAGGAAAATATTGAAAGTCGGCATACACATACAAGATATTGAAGAAACATTGATATTTCTTGATCATGAAGCTGCTGCTGCATGGAAATGATGAATTTCTCCAAATTTAAGGTTATGCAACTTCTCATTCTATTATGAATACAATAGGGGCATATTAAAGCTTCAGAACGTCCATGGAGGACAAAAAATTGCATTGTAACGGAAAACGAAAAGTTTAGATCTTGGTAGATGACTCAACCAAAGGAATGACTGATCATAAAATTATAAAAGCATTTTATGTACCAGCTAAGACAATAGCATGTCTCCTAGGCAGCATAAATGGACCCCATTTTACATTGGAACACCCTTTAATTTCTACTACCTCGGGAGATTTCATCTAACTTCCATCTAACTGCTGTCATACACCATGGTCTTAGCATCACCTATCAATTTCACTCATATTGACATGAGTTGGAAAAAAAATGAACTCCCTTTATTTTTTAACCCTACCTCTCTTTATATAGAGAGGTGTGGGTACAAATTACCGTAACACCTCATGAAGAAAATAAAACATACATAGCACCACATAACACCAATAGAATAAATAAATAGCTAGACTCTATAACACTCACCTTCAAGCTGAAGCATAGATATCAATCATATTCAGCTTGGACACACATGTATCAAAAATTGATCTAGCCAGAGGTTTAGTAAAGATATTAACAGTCTACGCCTCTGAAGTAACCTGGGAGATGAAGATAAACCCCTTCTAAATCAAATCTCTGGTGTAATGGGAATCTACCTCCACATATTTGGTACGTTCATGGAACATGGGATTGTTAGCAATATAAGTGGCAGCCCCATTATCATATCGTAGTTCCATAAGCTTATCAATCTGTACATGTAGACCACTCAGTAAGGATCTCACCCACATCAACTTTGCCGATGTCTGAACCATAGCACGATACTTAGACTCAGCACTGGATCTGGACACCACAGTCTGTTTCTTATTCTTCCAGGTAACCAGATTTCCTGCAACATACGTACAGAATCCTATGATAGACTTTCTATCATAATAGCTGCCTGCATAGTCTGCATCAGAGTATCCAACTATGGTCATGGATGTCCCCCTAGTGAAGAGAAGACCCTGTCCTGGTGGTCTCTTCAAGTACTTGAGCACCATTATGGCTGCATCCTAGTGTTGTCTGGTATGCTTCTCCATAAACTGGCTCAACTTCCCTACTGCAAAGCAAATATCTGACCTAGTAATCGTCAAGTAAAGCAACTTCCCCACCAACTGGCGATACTGTCTACCATCCACTGGCTCTGCATCATGGTCATACAATCGTGCCTTAGGGTCCATCGGAATATTTGTCAGCTTTGGTCCTAGCATACCTGTCTCCTCTAGAACATCTAGGGCATATTTCCGTTAGGATAGAACAATACCATGCCTACTACGGGTTACTTCTATCCCAAGAAAATATCTCAATGGCCTTAAATCCTTCATCACAAACTGATCTACCAAAGTCCATTTGATCTCAGCCACACCTACTGTATCATCACTAGTGATAATTAAGTCATCAACATAGACCAAAAGAGCCACAATACCTTCTCTGGTCTTTCTAATAAACAAAGAATGATCTGCAGACGATTTGATGAACCCCACAGACTCTACCACCTGGGAGAACTTCTGAAACCAAGCTCTTGGGCTCTGCTTGAGGCCATAAATAGCCTTCTGCAACCTACATACTGGTCGGAGGATTTTCGCTTGGCAGAAATAATGTATCAGAAAAATATGTCGTCACAGTGAAGTCACGTGGTGAAAAATCCCGAACAAAAATATTTTAATAATACTAATCACGGAAAGTTAGGATGTAGTATCCACAGGGAGGAACATATCAATAAAATCACAAATATTTTTTCCTTGTATTCGTCCAATCGAGTGCGAAATCCGT
The DNA here is from genome assembly GCA_037157565.1 of Thalassia testudinum. NCBI lineage: Eukaryota > Viridiplantae > Streptophyta > Magnoliopsida > Alismatales > Hydrocharitaceae > Thalassia > Thalassia testudinum. Next base: position 38,087,840 of record JAZHRO010000067.1, read on the forward strand.
GGTCAAATCCGACGTGAAACGCGACAACAAGAAGGCATACAATAACTCGAGAATGTAAGGTTATATGTGCAATTTTTCCTCAATAAAATATTTAATAAATATGTGATCAATCTATCTAATTTCCAATTGCACATGTACTAGAGAGAAATTGTGTAAATCTTAATCCAAATTCAATGTGAAATGATGCACATAACATAAGTCAATTCTAGAAAATGCAAGTGCATCGTTGCAATTTTATCTTAATTTAATAACCAAATAAAATCCAAAAATGAGTCTTGACAATGGCATGCAGATGTAATTATTAATTAGACACTTCTGTTGCAAAATAAGGGAGTCTCCCCTTACTCGGTAGCACGCTCATGGAACGACGACTGGAGGAAAGAAGCTCGAGAAAGGTCAGCTATGACAAAGGGAGCATGATGATAGTCGCGAATCGATGAACAATGACCGAGGACGGTCATTGGAGATGAGGAACCCACAGGCGATGATGACGGCCCACCGGCGTGCATGGGTTGCGGTTGCCGCATCTGAGGGCGTGGCCGAGTTCGTGAGGGTACGATGAGTCTGTAGGAGTTGACGGCTAGCGAACGTGAGCCGGACGTGTGGGCTGTGTGTGGGGGATGACGGTGGTTTGTTAGGTTCCTCTCCTTCTGTCAGTTAATGAAGGAGAGGGGCCTACTGGATTGCGCACTGCTCAAGAGCTGCCGCGCGTGCGTGAGGGGGTGCTGCGCGAGGACGAGGGCACACGAGGTTGCAGGGGTTGGAGATGAGTGCGCAAGGGCTTGTAGCTACGTGAGGCCTGGTGCATGCGCACAAGGCTGATGGCGAGGTGGCTGAGGCGCGAGCGTGCACGCGCACGCAAGGAGGAAGCGCTGCAACTGCACGAGAGGTGAGGGGGCAGGCCTGCGTGTTGGGTCGCTAAGCGCAAGGAGGTGCTGCTGCGGCTGTGGCCGCTGCGTGCGGTGGCGTGGAGGCTTGAGAGCACGGTCGACGTTGAAGATGGAAGCTAGAGCGTGATCAATGGTGGCTGTGGTGGGGCTGGTTTAGAGGGCGTGCAGGCTCAGTGCTGTCACCATCGAGCCATGGCGGTCAACGGAGGGTGGGCGATGGTGCACGGGGGATGAAGAGGGACGGAGTATGCTTCAGGCCGCAGTGTTCGCACTTGATCACGGTGCAGGCTCTACGTCACAGTGGAGGAAGGAGAAGACGATCGCTACCAGGGGGATTTTTTTTTTTCGTCCTCTAGCCACTTTTCTTATCACACCTGCAGTCTGTTGCTTCTGCCGAAAGCTTCCCCAACCACCCACGAAGATTGCAAGTGGTTGGAACGGTAGAAAAGGGACGGCCACTCTTTATCAAACGTCTGATTGATGTTCCAGACGTCTTAAAATGTGTAGATAGCAGTGGTTCTCGATGGAGATTCTTAGACGTCCAAATTAAACTTCAGACGTCTTGAAGAGTGATTTTGACTGTCTGCCTGCTCCCTTCAGGTGTCATGTGCCTAGCCTGCACCAACCAAATAATTATCATAACATATCATATGTTATGAAACATAAAATTGGTGCATAAGATACGCAGACTACGTTGAATTCCCACTTAATTCCTAATCAAATATCAACTAAGAACAATTAATTAAAGAGTACTTAGGTCAAATAATGGTCCACGAAAATAGATTTATCAAATGCCCACATGCCTAAGTTTTGCTAGTTCCTAGCAAAAGTGAAAAATAATGGAAGTAATCAAGATGATTCTTCTTTCTTTATTCCAAAAATTTAGAGATTCAGACAAAGTGAAGTAATATTAACCTAGGTAACAGATCCAAGTGAAAAGTCAACTTACATTTACAGTTCGTACTTATCCCTTGGTAAACATTTTATTAGGATAGGCAACTACTTCCCTCGGGGATTAAGTAGAAAATAATCTATAATTTAACCCCAACTTTTTGGCTTAGGTAGGAGATACTGAGTTGAATGGATTTATATTTGGTGGCTCACACTCATCTAATGCTACGTGTAGTCTAGTACTGTAGACTCTAACTCTCCAGACTATCAAATGAGTCAACCCACAGAGGCTAAACAACTGTGCTCTCTTGATGTTCCTTTGTGCTCACTCTTTTCCTTCTTTTCTTTCTGAGATCACATATCTTACCAAATTTTATAAATGTATTCACTGTTTGGTGGCCCCACATGATATTCACACTTCAATTAAAATTCTAATAACCCTACAACTAAGTTAGAAATCCTCAGCCAGTATTCGGACGATCCAAAATACTGAAAAGTAGGTATAAGTCATATTTGGTGGATCGCAATGGATGTTTTTGTTGCCTCAAAAACATCGATATATAATGAAAAAATGACAAGATGAAACTCCAAACTCGAACTTTTTTCTTTTTCTATCTTCTTTTTTTTATAAATATTTGCTTCTCTTTTTTCTCTCTCTTCTTTTTTTTTAACACAAAACGATGCATACTTTTATTTATGAGACATTATTAGAAATGATAATGGTTAAAAGGATATTATGTAGCTTATTTGATGAAAGTGCCTACTCTTAACATCGGGGAAGAATAGATGGGACAGCCGTATTTCTGACCTTTGACATTACTACCCTCCTTCAGGCGAAGACTCTATAAAGGACGATCGTAACCATCCACCATAGTCAAAGTTTTATTAGGACTCCATCTTTGTGTATCTACCTTATTTGGTGACTCTCAGGAATTCACAAAATGTACACACACAAGAACAAAGAGCAATGCCTAACTCTGAGGTATCCTCATTTAATTATCCAGAACTTAAGAGTCATTGCACTAGACTTAGTGCATCAGTAGTCTCTCTACTTTCTTCTCACAAATATGAGGTAGATTTAATAGAAAATAGTATGCCTGACTCCCTATTGACTCCCTATTAACTGTTTAAAGGTTCAGTAGATTAAAAATGCTTATTGATTTTCTTCAAAGATCAATTACCTAATCTACGTGCAAGTGAAGTAAATGTACTGGATCCTAAACTTAAGAAATAATTTAATAAGAAAATCTTCAATGACACTTCCTTGATAAAGATGTTTTGCTAAGGCTAACCAATTTAGCTCAAGAAAATAAGAGTTTTTTTTATGCTAATGCACCTGACCTAAATGTATAAATACTGCCTAAAAATGCAAAATACACCCCCGTGCCTAAATTCTACAATGTCCTCATTGTAAAATTAAAACAGGAGAAAGGAAATCACCTGATGGGACGTTATTCTGGACGTTGGGTTGCCTCCCAACAAGCGTTGCATTTTTTGTCGGCAGTCAGACTTATAGGGAACCTGTAAGTTTGGTTCCAGACAGAAAGAGCTAGGCCCTAAAAATATGCATAACAGTACGGGCCTAGAAAACAGGTAGGCACGGATATTAGTGAGCTAATGATGCAACATTATCCCAAATGCTCGCCAGAAGACATGAAAGCAGAGAACCTCGTAGCCTATCTGGGGAGGTCTAGGAATAAATAATGAAAGGAATATGAGAAGAGACCTCCCAAAATGGAATAAGTAGAGGATAACAAGGGACCTCCAAAGCAGGAAAGATTTTAAAAGATATAAACATAATTATTTCAAACCCTTGAATGGCGAGACTAAAAGTACAAGCATCAATCTACACTCACCATTCTACCCAAAGATGTACTGGCCTGATATTCTCCCCAGAAAGAATGTATATGAGCAGAGACCTGAGCCGAGGATTAGGTAAGGAATCTACAAGTTGCTTGAGTGATTGGATGGTAATTATTAAGTCCAAAGAGGGCTTAGTCTGTTTAGGTTACATTCCCAATAAAAATTCATCTTTCACATCCTTACCTAACTTCATTGTTTTATGAACCTCCAACTGTTCCTCTACAATAGATGAGTCATGAATAGAATTTAATATCTCATTAGTAGACTCATGATCAACATGCTTTGACGACAGTTGGGTTTCCTGGGAAGTAACGAGATCATAATTATCATCAAATACATCCCCGGGTTCTTTCTTGTCAATAACATCATTCCCGGGGACTTTGTGTGCTACTTCATTATCCTTAATATCTTTAGGAGGATTATCATCTTTAATGTTATGGAGAAAGCCCATATCACTGAATTCTTTGTTCTTCTCGAGGCATAAATCCTCAATTGATGTATATTGTCCCTGAGAGTCTCCCGTAGGCTTCTCATTATTGTGTTTGTCCTCCAATATCAACTCTTAGTTTTGTGGAGGATGACTGTCAAAATCAAAAGAAGGGAAGAATCTAGATTTCACCAAATTATTTATACCCTCAAGGGGTAAATCCTCGAATAAGACAATCTCCCTATGATTCACTCCAGATTCTAAGGCTGGGTTCCTCCATCAGGTTATCATCCTCCTCTAAAATAGATTCTTTGTACCCCTAAGAGCAAAATTGATCCAATTCATCCTCCACTCCTTTAGGGTCACCTTCATTGGACGCATTTAAATCCTCAGAATGTTGGATGGTAGGTGTTGGTTATGTAAGTGGAGGATCAAGATTAGGCTCACTAAAGGTAGAATGGGATTCCACCAGATGATTAATAAGTGATATGAACAATACGAACTTGACCCGTGCTATCAGGGGTAAGGAAAATATTGTCATTAGGGTCAAGATCCTCAAGAGGTACCATCTTCCCTTTCTTTTGACTCCAATATAGCTCCGATGGATAATCACTAAGATCGTTCTCCTTTAGTGGCCGTGTCTCATGGGGAGAGTCTAAGTGATAGCTACTCAAAACGGAATCCCTATTGTTATTGTTTCCTCAAAATTATTTTCATGATCACGGTTGTACAGGTAAAGATCAGAATCATTAGTAAAAGCGTAGCTAAGCTATCTAATTTCCTTGTTCAATTGTTAACTATTCCTCAACATCTCTCCCATAGACTATCATTTCTTTTTGTTTTTACATTTCTATCATAAAAGAGAAGCTACTACAATCAGCTTGGGGAGGATTAGTTAATTTCAGGCTCTGGTTGCCTAGGGGTATCGTTCCAACCTCGATAAGAAAAATCATAAAGGGTGGGAGGGTTGGGTGCTTGCATAGTAGTGGAGATTCCATGGGTAAAAAATCCCGCTCCTAGGCTCTGCTCAAAATTGGGAGCTATCGGGCCATACTCCCAAGATAAGAATATGATTGATCCCATGAATTATCATTGTACCCATCAAAGGATGGATACACTCAAGGCATGGAATCCTAGTTAAAATGATAGGAGTAAGGATAGTCAATTTCTTTCAATTAAATGGTTTAACTCTCTTAGGACTTAGAAGAAATAAGAACAAAAGCAGAAACTTCCTAGAAAGTTCTACCACTGTCAAAACAAACGCAAATGCAGTGGGATCTGTTTTTAGTAAATTCTAAGTCTTAGAATTAAGTGTTTAGTTGGTGGCCAAACAAGTTTTGCTAGAATTACGCTTCCTAGGCCAACCTTCGTTGGTGCCTACAACATACTCGCAAGGGACGGAAGTCTCAAATCGAGCCCACACACGAGGAACAAAGTAACTTAGTAGATAGGCTTGTTGATTTCCGATTAACTTCCCTTGTACAAAAGAGGAGAGGTAAATATTTATATAGTGACCTTATGTGTGATGTGCACAGTGTCTCAAGTGTGCAACACACGTTCGCGTTTTGAATTTTGAAATCTCACAAACCAGATCCTTTTGCACACAATTTCAAGTAACAGATTTTTAGTTCCAACCTCTTAGGAATCCTAATTTCTTAAAGTGACCACTGACTTAATTAAATTCAAACACTTTAGTGATCTTGGCTTTAAGTCCAATGCAAATGCATGATAGGTATTTGATGCTAAAGAGAAGAACTACCTTACTCCAGCTTTCTTCGTGCAAGATGCCTGCAATGCAGAAATAAAAACAAGATGCTGCTCATTCAATCCTAGATGGTCGCCCTATTGATATGTAGCTTCTAGCAAGCAGTTCGATTTTTTTTTTTTGATAATTAATACGCAAACAAACCTAATCTAATTTAGCTAACTAACTAACGTGCAGTTCAAATAATTCAAATAAACCTATAATCTAAATAAAATGGGAACATACTCCCAAAAATACGCTCCCGCATTCAAGAGAGATAAGCAATAAAAGCACTAGGAATAAATTCCCAAAAATGCCTAACAAGGGTCCAAAAGACAAATTCAATGTCTAATGTCTATCTAGCCTAAATCTAACTAAGATCTAATGACTAAATCAGGAAAGGCTTCTCCGTACGCCTTCACGTGCGTGGCATCAAGGCCCATAAGCACCCGTTACTGGCCTCCAGGTGGCATCAAGGTCCACCAAAAATATCCTCTCCGCCTGCGCGCCCATCGCGTTCGTTTATTGTTTTTGCACAGAAAAAGAACCAATGTTAATAATTCAGAAAGTCTTTCAAAATAGCATAAAAATAATATAAATTCCCAAAAAAAATTAATAGGCGTGTTTCCTCCCCGACAACGGCGCCATTTGAAAGAGCGATAATCGTTTTCGATAAAAATTTTAACATAAAATGACGTGTCGTTATAGTTCGTTACGTGGTAGAAAATCGCTTTTCAAAACATTTAATATTCAAAATCTAACAACGAAAATAGTTAGGTCGTCTCCACATGAAGGAATTAGCCTATTAAAATAGTGAATGGTGTCTCGTTTATTCAGGAAACTCAACACGTGCGCATACTAACTGCTGCACTTATTTTCAACATAAATTCTTGATTTAAATAATTAATCAAGAATACAAGTGTGCATATGCAAAATCACCACTATAGGAATAGAAGAATCTTGATATTAGTATAGGTAAAAATGTGTTAATATTTATCTCTTCCAGACCAGAACCCAATCATATAATCAATAACTCATATTCTATATTCTTTATGAGAAGCATGCAACTTAAAGTAATTCAGACAACCAAGAGGGATGTCCATGCAATTCTGCCTTAATATATTAAATCAGGAAAATAAATGAATAGTGTATCTGCAATGGCATAAGTTGTAATTTTTAATATGGCATGCACCGTAGAGAAACAGGGAAAAGGTTTCCCCCGCTCCATGCACGGAGGAGGGGTTTACCAGCTGCGAGTCTGGGCGGAGGAGACGTGCAGTAGGAGAGGCTCACAACGGTGGTAGCGGCATGACCGGACGTGGAAGGATGGCGGAGAAGAACGCCGACGACGGCGACGGCAGGTGGCGCTTACGGGCATCATGGAGGGCAGCTGGAGGTGTGGACGGCCTCGTGAGGGCGAGGTGAGGTCAATGGCATTGACGGAACAAAGTTTCGTCGTCAGGATCGATGGCTGCGTGGAAGGGGGCGACGCCGGTGATGGGTTCTTTCTGGGGAAGTTGCAGCAGGTGTGTGGAAAGGAAGAGGAAGAAGAAGCAGGGGCAGGGGTGCGTTTGGCCGATGTGGTGGCATGTGCGCAGTGCGCGCGCAGCAGTGGCGTGATGGTGGCTGTGGTGGCATTGCGCGTGCGCGAGGATGCGCAAGGGAACGGTGGTGCACGGTGGGTGTGGCGGCTGATGGTGGCGCATTTGTCAGGGAAGAGCAAGAAAGTGTGTGGTGCGTGCTGTCACTACACACCACTTGGTCAAAGATGAGCGGCGATGTTGGAGCAAGCTAGGGCCACGGTGCACGCTTGATTCACAAGGTGCGTTTGTTCCACGGTGATGGAGGAAGGAGATCCCCACTAGGGGGAAGGGTTCCCTTCTGCAGATGGCCTGCCTCCTCATAAAAAGATCTTCATTTATTTTCCTTCGGCCGCACCCTTCTCCAACCACTTGCAAAGATTGCGAGTGGTTGGAACGGTAGAATCCGTTAGGCAACATCTTCATCAGACGTCTGATTAGATCTACAGACATCTTAAAAATGTAGATAGCAGTGGTTCTCGATGGAGATTCTCAGACATCCAAATTAAACTTCAGACATCTTGTAGAGTGATTTTGACTGTCTACCTGATCCCTTCAGGTGTCATGTGCCTAGCCTGCATCCACCAAATGATTATAATAACATATCATATGTTATAAAATATAAAATTGGTGCATAAGATGATACGCAGACTACATTGAATTCCCACTTAATTCCTAATCAAATATCAACTAAGAACAACTAATTAAAGAGTACTTAGGCCAAATAATGATCCACGAAAGTGAACTTATCACATACACACTCCCCTGGACCTCGTAACAAGGGGGCTGCTGCATGTAGACCTCTTCCTGTAAATCTCCATAGAGAAAGACATTCTTCACATCAAGCTAGTAAAAATGCCAATCTCTCTGAACTGCCACTGAAATTAAAATCCTCATTGTAGATAACCGAGCCACTGGTGAGAAAGTGTCAAAAAAGTCCACCCCATATGTTTGGGTGAACCCTTTGGCAACAAGTCAGGCCTTGTAGCGTGCAACGGACCCATCTGGATTGTACTTGATTGCAAACATCCATTTGCAGCCAACTACTGTGCACCCTCTGGTAAAGGTGTAAGATCCCAAGTACCACGTAACGTAAGAGCAACCATCTCATCCTCCATGGCCTAGCACCACTTTAGATCAAGCATAGCCTGCTGGTAGGTGGTAAGGATTGATATGGCAGAAATAGCATGATAAAAGCTCCCAAAAGCTGACCCAAGGCCATCAGTAGTCAAACTACCTCCAACACAGTATCTAGACTCATAGGTGTGGGGTGCCCTCCTAATGGCAATAGGAAGGTTGAGATCCGCTATCCGATCCTCCTGTACTGGTTGTGAAGCAGAAAGATCCTCATCCGGGCATCTATTATCAGAGGGTGTCTTGCCATCATTCTGCAACTTATCCGTGGTCTCCTGAGATGGAGATGGTGAAGTCTATGTGACTTCTGTAGGAGGTGGCATTTGAAAAGTGCTATGAGGTCGCTGATATGTAACAATGGGTTCAGAGAACTTCACAGGACCGATCGTAGTAGGTGGGGAGTAGAAATAGGTACTGCCTCCAAGGGAATAAGAGGTATAAGCATGGGAGCCTCCATAACCTCAGGGGATAAACTCTGGGCAGCAGTAGAAAAATATGGAATAGACTCATAAAACGTAACATCGGCACTCACATAGTACCTACCAGTAAAAGGATCAAAGCATCTATATCCTTTCTGGGTCCGTAAATATCCCAGGAACACACACTTAACTGCTCGTGGTGTCAATTTGTCTCATCCTGGAGAAAGAAGGTGAACAAATGCAACACAACTAAACATCAAACATACGTGGCGGTATATGAAAAAGCTCATGCTCATGGTGCAATATATGCCAAGGTATCTACTCATGAAGTACTGAGCTAAGCATCCGATTGATCAAATAGCAAGCTGTAAGAACTGCACTCCCCAATATACCGAAGGCACACTGTGGTGGATCAACAAGGTACGAGCCACATCTAGAAGATTTCTATGCTTCCTCTCAGCCACCCCGTTCTGAGAAGTATGAGTACACGTGGTCTGGTGCACTATCTCATGGGGCCTGTAGAAAGTAGACAACCTAGTGGCGTATAACTCAAGTGCATTATCAAATCTCACTACTTGAATAGTGGCTGAATACTGATTCTTAACCTCCAACATAAAACTTTCAATGATAGATCCAACATCTGATTTATTCTTCAATAAAAACATCCAAGATAAACGTGAAAAATCATCAACCACTACTAAGTAGTAACAGTGACCCCTCTTGTCTGGCATTCTGCTCGGACCCCACACATTCATGTGTAATAACTCAAATAGGGTTGTCGAACCAAGATGAGTACTCACCGGGTAAGAGGAACGACGATGCTTGCCCAATTGACAAACATCACAGCAAATTCGGGTCGCAAGAGATATATGTGGAATGACTCGAAGAAAGCTATCCAAATGAAGGTGTCCAAAGCGGAAATGCCACTGAAGTGCACTCCCAGGTGTAGAGGATATCTCTCATTAACATGCAGATGCAAGTGGAGTTTGAGCCAATCGATAAACCGCATGCTCTACATGTCAACTGCCAATCACCTTCCCTGTCAATTTGTCTTGAATAGTTCAACCCACAACATCAAATATTGCACGACAATTAAGTTCCTTGGTAATTTGGCTGACTGAGAGAAGACTAATAGGAAAGTCTGGAACATACAAAAATCAGGCAATCTCAACACAGAAGTTACCGGTACCTCGCCCTAGCCTACCACCTTGGAGTGTCGACCATCTGCAACCTGAACAGTCCTGCTAGTTGGTAGTGAATGAAGATGGGTAAAGTAATCCCAATCTCCACTAAAGTGCTATGAGGCTCCTGAATCCACAAGTCATTATGAGTAACTCTGACTCCTGCTACGTGCAATGGAACTCAATTCGCTTGGTCCCTTAAGTCTATCATGATGACTATGACCTCAGAGTAGTCTCTCACAGTCACTCCGGGTAATAATCATAGTGTCATCTCTTAACTCCTGAGTGGTAGAAATACCACTAGAAATAAGCTGAAAGAACGGATTTTTCTACTTTCCAACCTCTGTAGCGGTATCCATGACATTTTTGATAACCCTAATAATGCCATTGCACCTTGAGAGGAAGGATAAACCAAGAAAACAGATCTAAATCACCAATCTCAGATCATGAAGAAGATCTAAAATATAGAAGATGAACCTCTTGATCACAAGATCCAAGCATATATCACCTGAAGATTATATCAAAGGCCTCAAAGGAACCCCTAGAACCAATGGAGGCCACACTAGAATGCGGGGAACCATCCTAGCATGGCTATCCAGGAGCGCCTATCCTCCTTGCCGCTTAAAAGAGGGCCAACCTGTCGATCTATCGCCGCTACTGGCCTACTAGTTCACCAGCGATCTGCTGGGCTGCTGCCGATGGTTCAGAGATGGCACTGCAGGACCCCGAGGGTCACAGCCGCAACCTGCAGATGATAGGTGGCAGCGCTAAAAGGTCAGGGGCGATGCTATAAGGTCGGGCGGCGCTGCTTCAAGGTTGGGAGCTATGGTCCAGGGTGGCACTGCGACCTCAGGGCAACGCTGCAACCTATGACCGATGAGGCAACGTGAAAGGCAGCGCTGGGATGCCTCGAGGAACGCAAATCACCACCTGCAGAGGGGCAGCGACGCTTTGTGGCACTCAAAGGAGGCTCGCTAGGGCCAGCAGCGGCTGGCGATGAGCATTAGCAGCGGCTGGCGACAAGCGTTAGCAGCAACTACGACCGCAATGGCGAGCGCCAGCAGTAGCTGCGACCGCGACGGCGACCTGCTAGGGCCAGCAACGATGGGTGGCTCACCAGAGCCACCTCTTGTGGGTGTGTACCAGGAGGATTAGGGTTTTTGGTGGAGGGGTACGGAGGTCTGTGAGAGGTGGGATACCAGACCGTCGATCTAGGATCGCCACTCTGATACCAAGTTGGGAAAAATGAGCAACTCACTTTATTCTTTAACCCTACCTCTCTTTATATAGAGAGAGGTGGGTGCAAATTACCGTAACACCCAATAAAGAAAACAAAACATACATAGCACCACATAACACCAATAGAACAAATAAATAACTAGACTCCATAATAACATGCAAATGAAACTCCACACCTTAGTTCATGCTTCTATCAGGCTCATGCCCGAAGAGGGACCAATCACCATGACAAGCCCAAACTCAAAGTGGAGCCGAGCCAAACACACATATTTATCTCTTTGCCATGTGAGCTTACTCCAAAAGAAAATGTTTCAAACAAGAAATGCACGTAAACTGCATCGGTTGCAAGAAAAGCATTGAAACTCAATCTTTCCTCTAGTTATCGAAGGCGACAATGTCATTCTCAGCTAAAAATGTCCAAGATCATCAATAATCAAACTTATGAAACATGGCATTTTAAAAAACTAAACAAAGCACATGTTATTCAAGCAACATCAGCTCCACACACCGCATCCCGTCAAAAGCAACAAGACTAACAACCAAAAGAGAGGTGCCCTCCAGCATGAACAAAGATTGCAACTTCCGGCATCTCATCAACCAAAGAGACACTAGCTGCCACAGCCCTCTGTCTGATGAGGTTAGACAGTAACTAACAATCAAAAATATCACAAAAATTATGCACGTGAAACATCAAAAACTACAGTGCCAAAAGATGCACCATATCCTCCGCACATATTGATAATCCCAACTTTGAGGGCGGCAATCATTGTAGGTAGCACAACAACCATAGGGGTTACTGCAAAAACCATTCCAACATACAAAAGCAAGGGTAACACTTTCACTCAAATCAGATCGTCAACACCCAGAACAAAAGTGCAACTATAAATTCCAGCATGCAGCACCCTCCACACCCGCTAAAGTTCGCACCTTTGCACGCACCATCCAACCCGAAAGGAATCAATAATCACAACCGTAACGCCCGGTACATTGCGAACAATCGAAAATTTCACCCAACTCCTCAGATCAAACGTAAAAACACATCAAAAGCCAAAATGGCACATGAACGGTTCCAACAACGCTCATCCAAAAATAACAACGACCAAACAGCAGCCACTCCCGTCAACACAATGTAATATGTAAATGCTAACCCAAGTACTGCCATCAACGGGTAATTGAGTGGCAAAGCCTCCCCATTGACATCACAAGCTCGTTGGATCAAGAGTCCCATGACTGCCATTTTTACCCCTCTCAGAAAAAAATAATAATAATAAAGCAAAAAAAAAAAAAAAACTATATCTTTCAACTACCCAAAATGGCATATCAAAAGCTTACATGGCACACACCAGCAGAAGCAGCCATAACCTGACCTATACACAACGACCGAACAGTAGCAATGTCTGTCAATGGCAACGTATCATATGTAAATGCCAAACCCAAATCACCATATTTCTCAACCATCCAAAATATGGCAAACCAAAAACCCAAATGGTAAAACACCAAAAAAGCCAAGACCTCACCTGTTGACAACGAACACTCCCAAGAAGAAGCAGCAGGCGCAAAGAAGACACACCCATCTCATCCTTACCCCTCCTCCTCCACCCTTCTGGTGCCTACCCACGACCGCGGAGCACCCCATCCACCACCGACCCCACTCCCTCTCCTCAGAGCGCCTCTCCCCACCTCGCCATCCCCACCAAATCGCCACCTTTCCGGCACCAATGGGCAGCTAATGGGATGGTCTTACCCACGAGCTTTCCCTGCGGCGTGGGCGTCGCGTGTAGTTGCAGAGAGTGGACACGGAGCTCAGCGTGAGAGAGAGGTTAAAAGGTAACCTCAACGGAGGTGCACTCACCGCTGCCTGACGGTCTCCGAATCTTACGTGCTGTGATCCGAACCGTCGATAATGGAGCGAAGGGCGTGAGATTTATGGTTAGTAAGACGTGGGTCCCACCCCTTTGGTTCTTTCTCGGGAAAAAGAGATCACCGCCACAGTGCGCTTCTCCTTTCTCGCCCGCGCCATAATTCGTTTCCGTTTGCTTTTTTTTCCACACTCTTAAATCAAGGTACCGTTGCTTGGGGACCACACGAGGAGATCAAGATCCTTTAAAAACCAAAAAAGAGAAAAGAAAAAATAGGTTGGCTTTATGACGGCGGTTCCGACGTTGACGTGGAATTCCCCCTGTTCAGGCGAAGCCGCAAGATGGATGGACAAATTTGCCGCTTCCTAGGCTTCGTTTACGGATGGGTCCTCTCCATGGGGGCACCGTGGCTTGTATGATCGAGAAGAGTACTGGAACAAAGCAACGCCATGCAGCTATCTTTTTAGGCGTGGTTTAAACATGAGTCATTGCAAGAATATTTCAAACACGGCATTTTTATATCTTGAAAATGGAGGATCACCGTGCTTCAGCATTGTCAAATAACCTATTGGATGACCCCTACTAATTCATTCTTTTTTTCTCCTATAAAATAGGATTGGCTTCTAGAGAGCAATGAACATCTAAGTTTTACTAAAGGTAACAAGGTAATTATTGAAAAGAGAATAATATGAAAATGAACATAAATATCAAAACAAAGCAGATAATAATACTTTAGTTTACATGGAAACCCTACTCTTGAAAAACGAGGAGAAAATCATGGGAGAAACGCTCCTATGGGACATGATGTGATTCTATTATTTTCAAGAAATAAATGAAGGTACAACAACTTATTTATGGGCTTTCATGCGCACTATCTCTTTTAGTTCGACTATGTGGTACTAAACATACCATTGTAATACCCTCATCTCTCACTACTCCCCTTCACGTAAGAGTATGGAATGCTTAGATTGTACAAAAAAAATCCTCACCCTACTTAGTAGAACACAACTCAAATGATGCTGTTGAGTCACTACTTCCACACGTCTTGTATTGTCAACTTTCTTACATTGTTATTCTTACTTATAGGTGGGTGTAGGTCGGAGTCCGGAGAAGGCTCACTAACTAAAACCAGTGCTGGTGCCTGTGCCTTTCATTATGAAGATTCTAAAGAAGGCGTCCCCATAGAGACCAAGAAACTGGGCCTCTCCCACACAGAAACTCAAAGAAAGAGATCTCTCATTTATAGATAGTGGTCCTCTCATCTAGGAACTAACAACAGAGAGTTTTTCTCATGTAATGACCTTAAAGAGAAGAAATTCTCATATTAGGTACATAAAGATAGGCTCTTACACTCCTCTCTCATACTCGTATGAGAGAATAAATCAATATATAGAAGAAAAGATATAATAGAAAAAAGCTTCTTCCTCTCTTCTCTTTTATTTCATCAATTTTTTTTTCATCAATTTTTTGCCTCTTTTTTTCCCTTTTATTTTTGTTTTTTTCTTTCAATAACTCATCATTTTTTTTCTTTCTTTCCTTTTTTTTCTCCTTTTTTTCCCCTTTTTTTCACTCTCTTTTTTTTCTCAATATTTTTCCTTTCTTCCTTTTTTTTATTCCTACCCCTTTTTCTTTGCAATGTTAACAACTGACCCAAAAAGAGATAAAAGGAAGCCTAAGGGGGCAATGATGTAAACAAATCAAAAAACATCTAACTTTTAGAGTTCAGGGGAATCCAAAACCAATAATGCCTTCTCGTTGGTGTTGTTGCTGATGCCTCGATATTCCTCGTTCATGACTTCTTCACCACTACAAAGATTGAGTGTGGAGGCCCACCTCTATCCCACTACAACCATCATAGACTTCTTCGTTGCTCGCCATGATCTGAAGTGAGATTGGCATCGCGATCTTCACTAGAGATTGCTCCTCGACGAACAATCAAGAGGAATCTTCTTTGAGATAATGCATGCTCTTCTTCACCTTCTCTCTTGCCACGATCTTCACCATCGATTCTCCTTCCTTCTCCTCTGCCGACGACGCCACCTATGCCTGGTCCTCTCCATCACCATTGCTAATGCAGGCCCCACTGATGCCGCCAGCTTTGCCTAGCAACCAATGCCGCCAGGCTTGCTACTGCCTCCAAGCTCACCACCGGTTCTTAATCACGACACCAGATCTACTGCTGGGGCCTAATCTTACTCCAGCAACATTGCAATACCTAACTACGACTTCACCAATGGCAACAAAGTTGCCATCTACCTGATTTGGCCATCGGCAGCACCGTCTCTCTATTGATTCCGTGCCTTCTTCTTTGTCCTTCTTTACTGTTGCTGCAACTACATGAAGGTTGCAGAGATCTCGTGATCTTGCGATCCCACGTTAATGGAGATCATCAGCCATAAAAAACTTCAAGAATAAATGATAATATGTGGAACATAATGATAAAACCCAAAAACAACCTACTATAATACCTTGTTGAGAAATAAATAATGCAAAAATGAACATAAATACCAAAACAATGCAAATAATAACGTTTGAATTTATGTGAAAACCTTACTCACGAAGAACGAAGAGAAAACCACAAGAGAAATACTCCTATGAGTTTGATGTGATTCTATTCTTCTTAAGAAATAAATGGGGGTACAACAACCTATTTATAGGCCACCACACACTATCTCTTTTCATTTCACTAGGCGGTACCAAACGTACCATTGTAATACCCTCATCCCTTAATTATAGATTGTGTAATGAAAATTTAGATGAATATATCACATCAATAATTATATTTTCCAATTAACTTTTTCATGCTTAAACATCCTACCTCTTTTTACACTCAAAAAACTCATTTTCAAATAAGCCCTTCTATTATAGCACCTCAACAAATCTCTTAGAAGTCCAAAGAAGATGTCAAAATGCTAATATGTAGACCAAGATTTTCCTACACTTTTCTAAAGAATTGATAACCAAAAGAAAATTAATTTCTTCCTTTGTCACCTCATAGAATAAGCAATTATCTTGCAATGTAACACCCATAATGTAACAAACCCTACTATATGGGTAGTGGAAAATGTATGAAAAATTCCCATAAGTTGAGGTGTTATCAACACATGCACATCATGAAGCAATAATGAAACAAAATTAAACTTAATTAGCAACATTCCATAGAGTTCCCTTATTACATCCATAATAAAAGCTCAATAAAAGAAACTAATGTATTGCTGGCATGGTCCTAGTGGACATAAATGGAAGTGTACTAGAAGGGGAGTGATTACTGCTAAAGGTGTTAAACAAATCGCTAATTGCAAATAATACAGATTTAAGATAAACTCAAGCAAACCACAAATGAACGGAAGGATTTATAGTGGAAACCCAACCATAGGAAAAATCACTACCTAGATTTTCCAATCTAAGATTTTACCTTGAGTCAAACTCGGAATACTAACCGGTACTTATGGGGTACCAAACCCTTTTACAAACTCTCTTGATATCCCAATCAAAGGCAATGGGTACCAAATCCTTTTTCAATCCCTCTTCATATTCTAATCAAGAGCAAACCCTTCTTTCTCAAGAGGAAAGGAACCCACAACTTGGACCCTCATATTACAAGTAGATTAAGGAATAAAACAAAATTAAAACACAATTTAGCTCCTATAGATAACCCCAATAAGATATGCAATCAATTGTATGAACTAGCATCTAGGAGACTAAAGTGAACTCCCTTAGTGACGCTGCTAGGAGTTGACATGGTTAAGCTCTAAGGAATGTGGTCTTCAAGGATAAGAGCTCATATCACCTCCAATGAACACCACGTGTAGGCTTTAGCTGAATGTGGACTTGAATGCAGTTTAGAGTGTATTTTAGGGTATTCTATATGTCTTCTATATGTTCCCAAAAAGTGGGAAACCATCTCATATATATAGAGGGGTGAATGAACTAGTTAAGTGTGCATAAGGCCCCTCTTCAACGACTAAAAAATTTCCTAATTGGATTTGCCAACGGCTAACAAATATGTTTCGAAAGTGCTTTATCTAACGTTAGGTAAAAGTTATCTAATGTTAGGTAAACTATCTAACGTTAGGTACTCAATTAGGTGTAAAGTTCGCTATCTCCTGGAGTTACTCAATTTGGCCCAAAATAGCCTACTTAACGTTAGGTAACCTCTATTTAATGTTAGGTCAACTACCTAATGTTAGGTACAAAGTTCAGTGTAAAGTTTGTTATTTCCTGGAGCTTCCAAATGACACCAGACTACTATCTAACGTTATGTCTCATATACCTAACGTTAGATGGCATGTAAAAGGCTCTCTAACTGTCCAAATAGATATCTGGGGTTCTCACTAAGTGTTAGGGTCTTGCAATAACACCTATAAACTTAGTTAGACATATTTTGACCTATTTAGGTTGTGTGTGGTGTTCTTGTGAGAATTACATATGAACCCCCCATGTTTATGCTAATATGAGATTTGATTAGAACTCTCCTTATATTCTAAACAATATAAAATTACAACTCAATTCCTATAATACAAGGAGACCTAAACTTGAAGCATGATCTCCTCATTCTTGGCTTTGGATTTCGTCAAGAGAGCTTAAACATGAAAATCAATCTTGCTATATCTATGCATAAGATCTAATTTTAATCTCAATTACTTGAAATATTTGTTATCATCAAAATTATTATTAAAGGCTAATGTAGTGCCTAATTGCTTATGCACCAACAATAAAGACATGCAAACTTAATTCTTATGCTATACTGAAGAAAATCTTCTACAATCTTGTGACATGATGCCTCTGCTCCTTCTCTCCTCCAATGCACCTAAGATTAAATTTAAAATACTTAATAAGTCAATGCTTGTGATTGGAAAAGAGTCATACCCATTTATTACCAACATCTTTTCTTCTTAACATGCTTAATTAAACATACCACATGAATGATTGTGTATTGAAATGACCCTTCCAAGGACTGTTGGGAGTTTTCCGGGAAGTTAGGGACGTAAACGCGAAAATTTTGACTCTTTGAGTTGAGTGTGTGGGTTCTTCGGGAAGAAGAGAGTTTGGCAGGGGGAAACACCGCAACTTTCCCTCTCTCTTTCCTCCCACACCACACACACTCACGCACACACACATGCATATTCCATCCTCCCCACTCCAAACCCTAACCCATTTCTACTTAAACCCCTCCACCCTCTCCATCTCCACCCCACCACTTCCACCACCTCCACCTCCATCTCCTTGTTGCCAGCGAGCCACCACCCCCTTTCCTGTCCTTTTGCCGCCACAAGAGGAAGCAGAAGGGTGGAGCGCGAGGGATAGGGAGAGAGGGAGAGCGAGGGCGTGGGAGAGAGGAGGGAGCTCGGGGAGCTTGAGTGCGCAGTCGGAGGAGCACGAGCGAGAGAGCTCGCGCACGTGGGGCACCCTTGCTGCGGGTGCAGCAGCGAGCGCTGGTATTGCAAGGGGAAGAGCCGCGGTCGCGGGAGCTCAAGGAGGAGCTCGTGGGAGAGAGGAGGACGCCAGAGGAGAGCTTCTCAACCTCCTGCAGCCGTCGGAGCAACTGCTACGGGCGAAGGTCCACGAGAAGAGGAGCATCATGAAGGGTTATGCATACTGGATTTTTCCAGTATCAGACTTCTGGAGCATCTGCCAGACATCTGGAACAGCAGCGGACGTCTAAAGCTGAAGCTGGACATCTTAAAACTCACGGAGTGCCGAGGTAAGCGTCCTGAACGTGCATGCATGTGCGTACATTACGTACATAACGTTGCTGATGGGAACACCATCATGAGCCCTAACTAGCTCATTTTGACCCAATGAAGAGAATAAATACTCCTACATAACCAACTGAAGGTTATAATTAACTGCATAACCTTTCTGAGAGAACACAAGAAACTAGAGGTAAAACTACAATTTTACCAAGGTAGTACAACCACAGGTTTTCTCAAGGGCTAAATAAAGGTCAAATGGTCTTAATAAGATAACAACTGGGTTGGATTTGACAGAAAAAGGTTTGTGTGAGTTCTATGGATTAAATGACTTCTTGAAACCCTAAAACAGACCCACTTGATTTACCAAGGTTCTGGTCAGGATAAAATTCACTTAAATACTCTAAAAATCATAGAAAAATATTTTCTAAGGTTTAGAACCTTCAATTTGGCCATTATAACCCATCTTGACCTAAAATGAGGTCTCAGACAGATATTTGCCCTAAATTAGTTTTTACATAAATTTTCCAGTCAAACATGATCAAACCCAAAATCCAACTTCACCATTGGATTCCTTAGGTCCAAATTAGGTTTGTACCAAAATTTGGACCCAAGATGAGTTTACCTTGACCTAGTTTGCATAAAAATCCAGCCTGATTATATTTCTACCCCTAACTTTCAAAAATCCTTACAACCAGCCCCCTATCTTTCTTGTCATCTTCACAAATAGGTCCCTATGCATTATCACGGAGGAGACCTACTCCGGCAACCTTTGACAGAGGAGATCTCTTTAATTTCTCAGAGAATCTCTTCCAAAATTGGAAGGGAGATTCTCTGAGAAATTTCCTCCAATCTGAACCCATCTTTGATCCCTGATTCTTTCCCACTCTCTCATGCGAACGCATGAGAGATGTGGGTATCCTAACAAGCTTCCATCGTCGGCGACCTTCCTTGCTTGAGAATCTTGCTTCCCAAGCCCTAACCAACTTCTAGAGTTCTATTTAAAGGAGCCCTAACCTCTCTGATCTCTCAACGCTCGATTTCGACCGCGACTACCCCTAATTCCTCTCTTCCCCTCACGGTCGTAGGCTCCTCGACGTCCAGCGACATTCCCTTCTACTCATCGTCCGACCACCATACCTGCGGCAGATCCACCTTCCTTAACTTCATCTGTGTCTCGTCGTACCAGCAGGCACTTCCCTCTCTTCGTCCTCGCCGATCCCAGCTCACCGGAGCCACCTTCGTCTACAGCATCGACCACACCAGACCCGACGCCTCTGCTCACCCCCTTCGTCCCTTGACCTCCCAGATAGGCTCCCTCTCCCCTCTACTTTCTTCTACACCCTTTATTCTCCAAAATCGACCACTGCCGACCTCCATCACCTCCATCCCTTCCATCTCCGACCACCAACTCCGGCGAGGCCATCCCACCTCCACAGGCCACCCCAACCCTCGCCGACAAGCCTACGAGCTCCGCCTCGCCCCACTAATCCTTCCCCTCACTCCACACACCGCGCCACTCACCCAAGCATCTCACCGAACACACCCACTCGCACACAGTGTTCCCTAGGCATGCATGCACAGGCACCCACGAGCCACGCCAACACCCCCAGCATATTCGTCGTTCTCCGACAACCCTCTCTGAACGTTTTGACATGGCCGCAAGGTCAATCTTGTGTTCCCAAGTTCAAGCACCCATCCGCCATTGTTGAGGAGCTTGAAGCAAGCTTGAAGCCACGCCCAGGCCTTGCTGCTCCAAGTGCTGCTGTCCCAGGTGTGCGGAATCCTCTCGAGCACGCATCCAGACTCTCAGTTAGAGTCATATGCCTCTACAGCCTCGCCAATTGAGGAAGCCACTCTCTGCTGTAGCACGCGGAAGACAGGTGGGCGGATAGTCCCACCTCGGAAGTAAAAGAGCACCACACTTGCATAAAAGGAAAAAGTGACAGAGGTTGTTTGCCTCAAATCCATGGGGTGAGGTCCCATGCACCCGACCCGATCTTGTCCGCGAACATGCCCTCGCAGACCTGGCCTGACTCGACCCGACTTGCACTCCTCATCCACTACCACACATCGGTGGGCCTGGTCTCGGGTTCGCATCCGACCCGATTACCTGACTATCTGTGTGGCTCTGGGAGAGCGTATCCTAAGAGAGAAAGTGAGGAGAGCTGTGCACGAGTAGGGGTAGGTTTTGCTACAGGGTTATCTAGCCAACACTTAGTCGCAGTCTGAAGAAGAAGAGAAGGCCAAAGCTGAAAGGCAAAGGTAGGAGCTTAGGAAGAGGAGGCCAGGAGAAGAAGAAGAGGAGGACCGTAGGACTTATGGCAGAAGAAAGGCAAAGGAAAAGCAAAGGCAAAAGAAGCAGAGCAGAAGCCAAAGGAAGAAGAGGGGAAAAGAAGAAGAAGAAGCCAGAAGCTAAAGGACCTCAGAGAAAGGCAACATCAGAGACAGAGAAGAGGAAGAAGAAGAAGAAGCAAAGACAGAGAAGAAGTCAGACACTTTAAGACGTCTAACTCCATCAGATGACAGAATCTAGCTTATATTGCATATTCATATATCGAGTTCCTTGGTGATATTATAGGAGTATTTGGTGATCTAAATCACCATTTTACTCCCATATTTTTGCACTCTGACACTGCTACTATTGCAATTTCTTTCAGCTTAAATTGTGATCTTGATTTCTAAATACCAATTTGCTCCCTATGTTCGATCTCAGAAATCTTTTCGAGTAATAAAATTATATCTGTTTGAACGCTATTTCCGCTATACTACAACGCAATACTTTTAAAACCCGATTCAACGACTCAAACAGTTGCACTGTCGAGGTTTTAAACCTACGGGCGTGTACGTAGGTACAAGCCTTGGAAAGGCACACAAGCACACTCTTCGAGGTGCTTTAGGACATCTGGGTGCCTCCATTGACGTCTGATAGATACACTGGATGTCCGAGCGCACCAACAGACATTTGTAAAGACCCAAGACGACTGTGAAAGCATTCCAGACGTCCTCCAGCAACGCAGGGGAGCAAGGTGAGGTTCTGAGATCGTTTAAGATGTCTAGATACAATCCCTCGGGGGAATGATCTTGATTGCAGTCTTTTCCGAAAAGTAGAAGGGCACACGTGGTGCTCTCCTGACCAGGAGAGTCCCCTGTGGTGTTCCTACACCCAGTCAACCACCCCAAGGTCACGAACAGACGTAACGGTGACTACGGCACGCACGATAAGCGCACGGGTAGTTACCCCGCACTGGCACGTGGTCAGTTGTTTCCGTTAGTGAGTACACCCAAAGTACAGCACAGAACCAGTATACGGCCTAGCCCTCTCAGTAACAGGAGTCTAGCCCCTAAGAACTAAACAGGGGTCTCGCCCCTCCACAGTCTGCGTACCCTCGCTTGACTACCCTAGTTTGCCCAGTGGGCCTAACAAGTCGGTGCAGGGCGGCTAGCTAAACCCCGGGTCCCGTGGGGTGGCTAGCTCTCTCCCTACACTAGTAGCTCTCCCCGGTATTGTGTACGCGAGGGCCAAGAAGTCGATATAAAGTGGCCAATCCTAACCTCGGGTCCCAACCCAAGGGCGGCTAGCAACGCTCTGCACTAAATAGGGGGACAGTCGCTCTCCTTGGTACTCCGTACTCAAGGGCCAGCTCACTTCCCTACTCACATTTCTAGATCCATTCCATTTATTTCCAAGAGCTCTACTCCTAATTCCCCGTAGGGTTCATGCTCATATTCCTCGGGCCAAGCCATACCAGGTTTCATCATTTCTATTTCCATTCTCAGGTTAAACATATGCAGCTCGTATTGCTATCGTTTACATTTCCATACACAAGTTATACACAGGAAGCTCGTATTTCCATCATTCACATTACCATTCTCAATTTATATACATGCATCTCGTATTATGCCATTTAACGTATACAACAGGAATTTACATGCAACAGTTTGCTAGCACAAGTACTTTACATTTCACAGGCAGCTGTTATTTATTTACAGACAATTGTTATCATTCTATCTACTCATTTAAGACTGAAATTCAATCATCCATTATAGATATTTCAAGTGTTTCTCGTCTTAGGATTCATGTCATATCCTAGGTTCTAATCATTCATTCCACACATGCATTTAGGTTATAATTAACTTAGGGGGAAGCCACTCTACCAGTAAACCCAGGAGTAGTGGGGGCTTGAACAGCAGGCTCACGTGCCTTAGCAAGCCCCGAACCCGCAACGGAATGAAGTCCTATCACAAGGATCAATCACAAGAGAATATTCAGAACAGTATAGAAAGTCTTCTAACAAGTAGAGAAATTCATACGGTAAACATCGGTATCTTATTTGCGGAAAACAGACCTCAAATGGATCCTAAACGGGTCAA
The DNA here is from genome assembly GCA_037157565.1 of Thalassia testudinum. Classification (NCBI taxonomy): domain Eukaryota; kingdom Viridiplantae; phylum Streptophyta; class Magnoliopsida; order Alismatales; family Hydrocharitaceae; genus Thalassia; species Thalassia testudinum. Next base: position 38,111,134 of record JAZHRO010000067.1, read on the forward strand.
AAATAGCATTTCTGACTCAAATCAGACGTCTGGAACAACTTCCAAACGTCTTAAAAGTATCCAGTGTCATACCTCAAGCCCTGCACCAATCCTCAGACGTCTAGGAACTTTCTGGACCATCTGGACCCAACTCCAGACATCCGACCACCTCTCTAGACGTCTGGAAGTGCCTACAGTTGTCTGGTAAGCCCCTCAGACGTCTGAAAAGAGTGGGAGGACGTGTCTCGCGCCTTCCCAAAGCGAATCCTGCACGTGGGCACCCAAATCTCTCAAAATGGGCATGCAAAAAGGGATCGGCGGAGCAGCCTGCATGGTCGTATTTGCAAAGAGGACGTACCTTCATGAAGCCCTTTCCTCAGACGTTTGGAACTGCCTCCAGACGTCCACTCCGTCATCTTGAGGGTACTCCAAACGTCTGATTCTGGGAAAAACCCAGAACCAGACCTGCTTCCGCTGCTCACACGCCGCTCGTGGCCACGTCGCGCCCCCTCGCCTGCAGCTCCGGCTGCAGCAATGTTGGGGAGGACCTCCCTGACGCACTCCTCCGCCTCGCGCACGCGTCGCTCCAGCCGTGCGCTCGTCGGTGAGCTCCTACGCGAGCTCGCGAGTTCACCTCCCCCTCTCCTTCTCACGCTGCTCCTCTCCTTCTCACGTCGCTCCTCCTCTACACCGCCCTCGCGCTCTCGTTCGCTCAAGGAAAAAAGAGAGGAAGGTGACTGGTGGCTGAGAAGTGAAGAGAACGAAGGAGGAGGAGGGTTTTATAAGGTGGGGTTTAGGGTTTTGTTGGGGATGGAAGAGAGAGAAGAAGAAGAGGGGGAGGAAAACGAGAGTACTGTCTGCACGCAGCACGCGCGCAGACGCGAGCTCGTACTCAAATTTTTCTATTTTTAGACGTTTGGAAATGTGTCCAGACGTCTAACCAGACGTTTGACCCACAGTCCAGACATTTGACCTAAAGTCCAGACGTCTTAAAAGGCTCAAACAGCACAGGTCTTAATAGGAACAGACAAGATCAGGAAATAGCCGGATTAATAAGAGAAGAAACAAATCAGAACTACTTAGTTGAGCTAAATGAAAATGAATAATTAATTAGTTGCTTGTCTTATGTTAATTACATGTAAATAACTTAATTATCACTCTACTCAGTGTTAGCTGACTACAGAATTCTATAACCTTGTTCAGGTCAAAGAGTTGAGCAGCCAGCACCACCGTCTACAGAGAGAGCTAGGCCAGTCGAGCCCAACCATAGCTGTTGTCGTTTTCTTTGCAGCACGTTCTTTGGTTGTAGTAGTGAGTACTTGTTATATGTAATACTATTTCTATTATATTTCCACTTTATTTTCCACTATTGTAGTTGTGATGGCTTGTAATATTGTGAGACCTTCCATTCTGTTTCCTTTACTGCCTCTGTATTATTCTCTGCCTAGTTACAATGCATATGTGATTGTGGAACATTTTCTGCTTTTGGTTATTTCTCGTTGGATGGCTGGGTCTTGTGATTAGTCGAGGCAAGTCGATCTCGGATCTTGTAGGGATCTGGAATCGGGTCGTAACATGTATTAACCCACTATAATGTAATATGACTTGTGCCATGAACTTAATGCTATGTTATCTCAACATTAGTTAGAATTACTCATTTCACTGCATGTACTTTGCTTACTAATAATTGAAAATTTTATCATTGAGCAAATTACCCTATTTTGATATCACCATCGTGACTTCAGATAGGCAAGAGAAAATCAATTGGTCAACTTAGGCTACAAATTTATTTTAGGAGTTACGCATGGAACAAGTTTGAAATGAAAATTGCTTAAGTTTATTATTATTACAATATGCATGGGATGATATATGTAAAGTATTTGCTAAGAAAATGGGATATTCTTTTTAAGTCAAGACAAGTTTAAAAATTAATGGGATGGCATGTGCATGGAGTACGAAGAATGGATTGCATTGAAAGGCTTTCGGATTGGTATGCGTTGGCTTAGAGAAAGAAATACAGTTGTTGCTAGTGATGATTGGTGGAAGGACTACCTAAAGGTAAAAAAATACATTATTTGTTATAACTATTCGGTTAAAAACTACTTGACAATATTAGCATATAAGTATTTCTTTCATAATGTAGATTCATCCAAAAGTAACAATTTTTAGGGATCATCTCGTGGAGCATGAAGAGGACTATGACATAATATTTGGCTTGAATATAGGAATAGGGGAGAATGTTGTTAATCCCTTTGCTCAATCAATTAACATCAATAGTAATTCTTGTGATCCTATGCATCATTTTAAATGCCGTCGGCATACCCTCGGCACGTCGTCAGTAAGGTCATTTTCGAGAAGGGGCCATGCCGACAAGGATAAAGTATCGATTTACAGGGATATCGTCAGCATGCCGTCGACATTATTTCTCGACATGGTCAGCATGCCCTCGGCATGGTTGACATGTCGGCGAAATAGGTGCTCATGTCGAGGTTGCTGCTGATTTTTTTGACTACTTCTGTTATTTTTATTGGTATGCATCGGCATGCCCTCAGCATGCTCATCGGCATGCCCATCAAAAAATAGACATTTCCACGGCGTACCTTTGGCATGCCCACAAAATGCACACTTAAATTTTCGTTAGCACGGCATCGAAATCGACATTTTGAACCTTGATCCTATGTTGGAGGGCTTCTCTAGCTGGACAAATTTTGTTGTTGGAGAAGATCATCCTAGTTTTGAATTTGGCTTCGCAAATATCCACATGAGTACTAATGGGAACAACTCTCAATTTCCAAGTATGCAACCCAAGGTGAACATTTTTGCTAATGCTGCTATTGGTCAAGATGATTTCATAAGAGAAGATGATAGAAATAGAAAGAAGTGAAGTCCAATCCAAAACAAATTTTAGGTGCAATCAATAAAGCTATTACAGAAATAAGTGAAAAACCATAACAAAAATTTAAAGCCAAAACTATCCTACTCCAACAAGAAATTGATGAAGTAATTGACCTCCTTGAATGATACTAGGTATTAAAGAAGAAACAAATGATCTGGATATATTTGGAATGAATCTCCTCGAAGATGCAATGAAAAGATGCTCTTTCAAACAATGCCCACCTAATGATGGATTGAGATGGCTCAAGTTTCAGTATCAAAAAAGTTATAAATGAAGTGTTTAGGATGGACTTTTTGCTTTCAAGAAAATATTTTTCTTTCTGTTTGAAAAGAATAAAATGGTTGTGAAACCAAAATAGAATTTAAATGATTTATTTTAATCTTTGCCAAAAAAAAAAATGTTTATGTAGATTTATATTTTAGTTCTAAGAAGTTTATTTTTAATGTTTTGTCAAGAATGTCATATCATTATCAAGATTCTAGTAGTTTCTTTGATTTAGATATAGCTGATATGTATGATTTGCAATTACTTAGCATATTACAAGGTGCTTACAATAGGCCGAAAAGAAATAAATAACTTTATTCTCCTTAACAAGTACCCGAGTGGTTAAAAGGACATCCAATTAGTTGTAAAAATAATTTAAGGATGGCACCATATGTTTTTGCACATCTACGCCAAGTTTTAAAAACAAATAATCTTTTACATGATTCGAAATATATAGGGGTATAGGAGGCAATTGCAATTTCATACATATTTTGGCTCACACTTTAAAAATGTGAATCATATCAGAGTTTTGGCCAAGATCATTGATGATAACATCATCATCTGCCATAATTAGCGTTAATTAGTCATAATCTATTGATAAATGCTCTTATATAACCACTAAAGAATCGTAATTCACTACACATCCTTTCTAATATGAAGGCATAAAATCAGGGTTAAATCTGTAGTTTTAACAGTATAACCTAAATGCAGAGCAATTGCGGGGTTTCCCAAGAATTAATTAAATTTCAAATGGTCATTAATGTCTAATAAGAGGATCCGTGCAAACAGAAACAGACTTTCGCTCATTTCAAGAATTAACGGACATCTGAAATCCTAAAAACAGGCCTACTTAATTAACTAAGGTTCCGATCAGGATAAAATTCACCTAAACCTTCTAAAAATCATAGAAAAATATTCTATAAGGTTTGATATCTTTGATTTGACCATTGGACCCTTTTGACCTAAAACAGAGTCTCAAACAGGAAGTTGCCCTAATTTAGGTTTTTACGTAAATTACCCAATCAAACTTGATCAAAACTAAAATCAGACTTCACGGTCAGATTCTTTGGATCCAAATTAAGTTTGTACCAAAATTTGGGTCAAATCAGAGATCACCTTGACCTAGTTTGCATTTCAGTCCAGTCTGACTCTTTTCTCTCACACATATACCCCTAACTTTTGAAATCTTTGCAAATAGCTCCCAAACTTTGTCATCTTCTTTTTTTTTTTTTGAAACAAGTTTGTCATCTTCTTTGCAATCAAGTCCCTCCGCCATCATCACATAGGAACCTTCTTCACCGACGAACTTCAATCAGGTTTTTCTTCCTGATTTCATGACGATACCCTTCCAAAATTAAAAGGGGAATTCCTGAAGTAGTCCTCTTCAATCTGAACCACACATTAGGCTCTGATTTGCACCTAAATCCTAATGCAAATCAATTTAAACCTAGGGTTTCCTTATGTGCGAAGCTTCTGAGCTTCCAAGCTTGGAATGCTCTCCTAAGCCCTATAAAAGAACCTAGGACGCTTACCTTACCTTCTTAGCAAGGTTTGGGGCCAGAACCCTCTTCAAATCCCTACCTCTTGCCCCTCTCCAGCCGAGCTTCAACGAGCTTCCTCGACCTCCTTCTTCCGACTGTTAGACGGACAAATCAAGTGGCCCATCTTCTTCCTCATCTTCGTCTGCCTCTCACCAGCTAAAGTGAAGGCTCCCAAATCTCCTTCCTCCTCGCCGTTCGCCCACCGGAGACTTCCCCTTCTCCAGCACTGATTTTCTACCCCTTTCGTCTGCTAATTTAGGTCTTATTAGCTTCCTCTCCCTCTCTAGACCATCCTTGATTCCTTTATTCTTCAAATCGACCACCGACCATGCCTCTGCCCCACCGTCTTCTCCCGCTTCAGTCGAACTCCAGCGAGGTCGCGAGCTCAACACAGACCACCATCCGGTCCGCTACCACTCCCAGAACCTCTGTCGTGGCCTCTAAAACAAAAGCCCTAATCTTTTTGGGCCTATTGCCCACTCCATCTCCCCACCAAACTCACCCACTTCCGCACACCTACTCCAAGTTCGTCTGACCTTCACACTTCACCAATCACCACAAAACCACCATCATCGCCTTTCTCACACCACGGCGATGCTTCTGAGTTAGTCTAATTGGGCTGAGAGGCCATGTTCTTGTTTTTAGGAGTTCACTGATCTCTGTCGTCGCCACTCTCATCTCCGGTGCCATCCGCCTGTCTCCGACCGATGCTAACTTTGTTGCAACCTTCAAGCACTGCGGAATCAGACTAGTAGTTTGCCTACATCTCCAATTGAGGCTTATCGCAACAATAGCAACCACAATCAACAAACATTTCTGCTGCTACGCATTCAACGAAGAGGTTGGGACATTAGTCCCACCTCGTAAGTGAAAGAGCAAGTTGTTGGGTATAAAAGGAAAAAGTGTTGGTGGCTTCTTGCCTCAAACACTAGGGGTGAGGTCCCTGCTCACTTTCAACCTCACACCTTACCTGCGGTTCACACCACGTGGGCCTTGTCCCTATGGTCATGACCCACTAACCCATGTATGGATCCGATTAGATCTGGATTGTCTAAGAGAGTAGAGGAAGAAAAGATAAAGAGAGTGGGGGAAGGGGGGTTTTGCTCTTGCAGGCATTGCGTGACACTTAGTCACTGAGAAGAAAGAAGGCACTAGCCGAGAGAAGAAAGAAGAGAAAGGCTCTTGAGAGAGCCTTGTGCTCTACTGAGGTGCTGTGAAGTTAAGTTGTCTGACTTACATAGGTGACGTCTGATTGAGGTTGATACTGGCACTGTTGAAGTAATTAAGTACCTAAGTTAATATTGATTATCTGAATGAAAATACTGTTTGGTTATTTGAATAAATTGAGATGCATACGTAAATGTGGATCTAAAAGGTGATTTAAATCACCACTTTTTAGGATCATTCTCATTCTTTTTGTCTCATGGAATTCTTGTAATACTCTTACTTATTATTAAATATCATTTGAGTCGATTATTATTCATTGAAAATCTTGTAATTGCTTTATTTATTATGCTCATTTATATATAATTGAATATTAGCGCGTGAATTTCATATTTACTCCATGTGTTCGACCTCGGACTTCATTCTTGATTCTGAGTTATAAATTTTATTTGTTGTTCGATCGATTGAGGATTTAAACTATAACGATGATAATATAAACCCTCAATAGATTGCCTCCAACAATCATTGGAAACAATTTGGAAGATATTTCACCAAGTTTTTGAGAGTACATTAGTTCTTGCAAAGGAATTGATTAGACCATGCGAATATGCCTTTTACAGGTAAGTCAACTTATTGGCCCTATTTTAAAGGACATGTTGGAGCTTTGAATGGGACACAAATTCATGCACATGTGCCAACGAGGAAGCAACAACAATATATTGGAAGAAAGATAAGGCTACCACAAAATGTCCTAGTTGTTTGTGATCATAATATGCAATTTACTTTTGTTTCTCCTGGCCATGAGGGAATTCAACACAACTTTCACATTCTCATGGATGCACTATCTAATCTAAATTAGTCTTCTCCGGTGCCCCCAAATGGCATTGCCTTATTTTCCGGTCTTTACTCTATAAAGTAAGTTATTTTGAATAACATTTGTCTTTCATTATATTTTGTAAGAATGTATTATCTTGTAGATACTTAATGTACCAACTATCCTGATTTTTACCATCATATCACAATCTTCAGTATCATACTCAAAATAGTATGAATGCAACCCCAATAACCAAAGAGGAAACCTTAAATTTTGCCTATTCATAATGTATAACAGTAATAGAGAGATTATTTGAAATTCTTAAAAATAAACTAGCCATATTAGACAAAATACCTAGATATGATTTGCAAACCCAAGAAAAGGTAGTGGTTGCATGTGTCGACCTTCACATACTTATTTTGGACAATGGTGGAACTGATGAAATACTACTTCAACAATGTAGAAAACATAATTCAAATATCACTTCTCCCATAAGTTCTACGGTTATAATTTATGAGCATGCTTGTGTCTCTCAAGCAAATGAATCCAATATGGATCAGCTTCGAGATAATTTAGCATATGAAGTAACTCAGAAATATGGTCTAATTTGATGTTTAAAAGTATTGGTCTTTTCGTTTTCATTTTATTTATTGTAATTTTTAAGCCTCCAAAAATATATGCTAAAGCCTTTTATTAGTTTTTTCTAATTTAAGATCAATATCATAAGAAAGGTTATCCAGCCACAACTGCCTAAAAATGCTTTATCATAGATTAATCTAGCTGCTGGTGGCTTGGTCGCGGCTTGGCTACTCCTAATTTGAGATATTAAAACAAATAGGCCATTAGTTGGAGTTCACCCACTATAGCAACCCTGCCAATAAAGTAGAGATCTTACAATTTGCATTAAATGTGATAACATCAAGTTGTATGCAAAACTTGCTAGAAAATTTTCAAAGAGGCGCACTTACTTGTGATGATTGAGTCCGACCACCAAACCTCTGTAGTCATTTACACATTAAGGTATTTCCAGAACCTTATAATTCAAAACATTGGTTAAGTAACAAGGTGGGGAAAAAGAAGAACTACTCAGTAAATGTTCTGCACCAGAAATAAAGTGATGGGCCCAATCTATTCTTTCTGGTATGGAGGAAAACAATACTTTCCTATTTTAGATTCGCAGACAATCCCTGTCATGGGCCCACCTGTTGAACCCATCATAGAGAAGCATCTCGGACAGCATAAGAACCAGATCTTATTGCAGTGAGTTTGAATACTAAGAGTCATGGAGGGAAACAAACAAAATAAAGAGCCTTCGCAATTTTTTGTGACATCTCCCTTCCTTCCTTTTCAACATGATTGTGCGGGATTGGGTGCTTCCAAGTTGTCGACATGTGAGTTTGAATAATAAGAGTGATGGAGGGAATCAAACTTAAAATAACGAGCCTTTGCAATTTTTAATTATATCTCCCTTCCTTTGCAGAGAGAACGGGTGCTTCCAAATTGTCCTACAGAGAGAACGAAGCATGAAAGTCTGAGGAAGTAAATGTTAAGATTCTTACAGAGCCCTGTACGGTGGTAAAGATTTCAGATTTGATGGCCTTCTGAAAGAACAATTTAATATTCGATGAGGCTATTTCAATAAGCAATACACACTTGCCTCTGCCATCTTCCTTTTTAATTAATACAAACTTTCAGGTAATAATACATACTTTCTAAAATTATCTTTTTGAAAAGGAAGGTTATATTATATTTATAGAACATTCAAAACATCTGCCAAGCATGCAGGAATAGTAATTCCTAACCATTTGTCAAAAATATCAAGAGAAGAATATTTTTTAGCAAAGGAGTGGGCTAAGGAGACATAAGTCCTAGGGCAAACTTTAGAGTGATCTGGCTGTGGTTGGAGAGAGTTTTCCGGCAACAACATATCAAACTTCTCAGGCGCCAAAGGGGGCTAGAATTCTTTGTAATCATAGAGACCACCTGTTTACAATTACTGAGAATAACAATCTAATAGCAGTCAAAAAGGGAAGCCCATTAGAGCCCCTGTTCTATAGCCATACATTCAACCATCGGGGCATCTTCAGCAAATGCAAGGTGAGTTTTTGCCGCAAATAGAGTTCCATCAACAAGATGAACTACCATAGCAAGGATTGCTCGTCCATTGGTGAATGCTGCATCTACTTGAATATGGATATCACCAGTGGTTCTGAGTGGATGCATCCTGAAATGAGTTTTGAATGCTTGCAGGGTTTACAATCTGTGAGGGAGAGGAGGAGAAGGCTTGGGCCTTGGCATTGGCGAAGGTATGTAATGGATTGGGTTTTGATCTCCCAAATTTTGTATCACATCTAGTCCTCCATATCTGGTAGAGAATGCAGAAGGCGTGTGAGCTAAAGGAATGGAAGATAGAATCCTCCCTTAGGCTTTCCTTGATTAGATAGATGAGCTGTGAGTTCAAGTTGGTAGAGTGAATACCCAAGGCGAACAAGACAGCTTTAGCAAAAGGGCAAGCAAGGAAAAGATGATTCAATGATTCTTGAGCATTTAGACATAACGGGTAGGTACCATCCCAACCCAGTCTATTCTCCACCATTATGCCCAAGGGAAGGGCATTGCAAAGAATTTTCCAGATGAATAAGAGAACACGTGGGGGTAGTGAGGTCCTCTTCCAAAGATTACTGAAAGGGAGATCCACTTCTTGCGACAGGGGAGACCTGGCAGCACAAATCTGGTAATGAGCTAATTTGATTGTAAATTCTCCCTTAGGATGGGGCATCCATACCATTTTATCCGGGGTATCACTACTGATTCTGAGGTTTGCAATTTTTCCTGCATCATCTGGGTGAAAATTTTCAATCAAAGCAAAGTTATCCCAGGCATCCTCTTGATTGATCAAGTCGCTAACATAGACTGCATTGGAGGAGTTGACTGCAATAGGGGAAAGCAGTTGACCTTCACACCATCGGTCCTTCCAAATCCCAGTATTCTGCCCATTACCCACAGCCATTCCAACAAAAGGTTCCATAGATTTCTTGCATTTTGTTATGGCTTTCCAAAGACTGGATGAACCTTTTGTTTTAGAGCATCTCCATAATGAGATGTGAGGATAGTACTTTGCCCTTAAGGTGGCAGACATGAGTGCACGAGGTTCATTAAGCAACTTCCAAATAACTTAATGGATATAGGCCTCATTGTTTTCGTGTGTCAGCCTAGTCCCCACTCCTCCCAATTTCTGTGGCAAAGCAATGGATTTCCAAGCCTTTGGATAGAATCCATCATCATGGCTGTCTTTCCCTCACCAAAAAATTTTTATCAGCTTGTCAATGGAATGGCAGGTACGCAACTGCAACAAGTCAGTAGCCATTTGATAAGTTGGGATTGACGAGAGAGAGGAGTTAATTAAAACTGTTCGCCCTGCTTGAGATAGAGAATTCTTATTATTACTCCCATCGGGCAATACTGCAAATTAAGCTTTTTGGAGCTTCTCAATAATCATTTCGAGGAAGTATGGCAACGAGGAAAAACCAATTTGATCAAATCTGATGGCAAATCAATCGATTATTGGATCGTAGTCTGGTTGATGTAGTTCACGATCAGTTGACTCACAATCTAGTGAAAAAACTTTATATGCCTTTGCGTGTGGTAAGTCATCCCATGGTTCTACTTTTAATATTCAGGATGCTCCTAATTTTGAGTCAAATACAATAAAGGCAATAAGGTAGCTAAGGCTTTGATCCAAATTTGGATAAAAATGTATCCCTCGATAAAGGTAAAATAGTATATTTTCTAGTTTAGACAAGTAGCTCAAAAGAAAGAAAAATTGGAACAAATTAGTGATATGTCAGAGTTTTTTTTTTTTTCTCTCTTAATAATTAAGGGATTTTTACATATATATACTACTGGAATCTTTAAAAATTACTTTTTTATCATTCACTTCTTAATATTACTTTAAACGTCATTGGAAAAGTAATGTCATTTTTATTTTTATGTTTTTTTAGAGAATGTCATTTTCATAATTGTCACTTCGTTAGTTAGCATTGCTAGCTTTAATGGTATTAGACCTAAAACTAATAAGAATTTATTTCTTATCCTCAATTTTTTTAAAATTAAATAGATTTTTACATAAATGTCATTGAAATTTTTGAAAATTACTTTCTTATCATCAACTTTCCAATATTGCTTTAAATACTATTGAAAAAGTCACATCATATTCGTAATTGACATTCCATTAGTTGATACCATTAACTTTACTAGTGTTAAACCTAAAAGTAATAACAATATATTTTTCTACTTTTCAAACTTTTTTTTTCGGTATTTTTTACCTTTCATTCCTTCTTCCTCGACTCTACTCCACCTCTCTATCATCCTCATCCTCACCTCCACCACCCACCACCACCACGCTCCCGATACTCCCTGCTCCCCACTGCACACCATCACCACTCTCCCCCTGCTCCCCCTCCCCGTTGCATACCACCACTACTCACCACCGCCATCCTCTCCCTCCTTCCTTATTACACATGTCCACTATCCACCCCCCGCTCCTTCCTCGCTTCACATAACCACCATCACCTTCCCCCTCCTCCCTCATTGCACACAACGCAAGGGGAGGGTGGCAGTGGTGGGTGGTGGTCATGTGCAGTGGTGAGGAAGGTGGTGGTGGTGGTCGTGTGCAACAAGCGAGGAGAGGGTGGGTGGCAATGGTGGGTGGTGGTCATGTGTAGTAGGGAGGAGGCTGGTGGTTGTTGTCGTTATGTGTGGGGAGGAGGGAGAGGGTAGCAATGGTGGGTGGTGGTGGTGTGCAATGGAGAGAAGGGAGTAGGGGTAGCTAGGGTGGTAGTGGTGGGTGGTGGTGTGTAGCAAGAAGGGAAACTAGGGGGAGGGTGGTGGTGGTGGTGTGTAGCAAAGAGGAGGGAGTAAGGGGAGGGTAGCGGTAGTGGGTGGTGCAGGTGAGGATAGGGTGGAGCATTGGGTCAGGCCAGCTTGATCCTGGCCTAAACCTGACCTGAAAAAGCTCGATCCGATCGGAGCTCGAATATTACATGGGTCAGGCCTGGGCCTTAAATTTTTAAAAATTTTGGGTTTAGGCCCAATCCAGCCCGAACCCAAAAAATCCAAAAAGGCCGTTGGGCCCAACCCACCCAACCTAAGTTCCCAACCTTTTTTTCCTTTTTTACTAAAAATTTAAAAAGAAATTCCAACCATCATCTTCCCCAATCCCTATCAATCTCGTGCACAAAATAGAATCCCCTCCCCCCGTGCGGCCGTGCCCATGGTTACAAGCCATTGTTACAGCTAATGTTGAACTTACAGGTGCATCTACTCTGCATTTTTAGAGGTTGTTAATGTCATTCACGAAGATTTTATGTCCTTGTATGCTTAATACATGTTTGGTCGAGTATGAATTTTAAAATATGGTCTCATAGATCGTTGTTGGGACTTTTGTACTTACCAAAAAGTAATTATGAACGTTTTCTCCTTGGTGAAGTGATATTTGGAGTGAGGTTATTAAACTTGTGCAGTTGGACTGCTTCAAAGTAAAGTGTTATGCCCTTCATGGTGCTGGCACTTGGAAGGGTATCTTTATAATTTTACTTCGCTCTTTCTGATCCTAAGGTCAGGAGATCCATTCAGTTTTTGAAAATATGATTAGATATCAACATAAACATGACCCGACCCAACCCTAAGCCCAAATATCAAAATCGGGCCTGGCTTGACCAGGTCCTTGGCCCATAAACATGGGCCTTGGGTCGGGCCCGAGCCTTGATTTTGTAAAAATTTTGGGTCTTGAGCTCACTCAACTCACGGCCTGAAAAGAAACATGGGCTTTTTCGGGCTTGGGTCGAATCGAGGTAAGCTTAGCCCAATGCTCCACCCTAGGTGAGGAGGAAGGTGGAGTAAGGAGGACGAATGTGGAGTAGGGAGGAGGAAGAAGAAATGGAAGATAGAAAATAGAAAAAAAGTTTAGAATATAAAAAGATAAAATTTCATTACTTTTACGTTTAACATAGTTAAAATTAATAATGCTAATTAATGTAAAAAAATAAATTTTTATTACATTTAGATCCAACATTGTTAAAGTTAACAGTACCAACTAACGGAAAATGACATCACTTTTTCAGACATTTAAAGTAATATTGGAAAATGAATGATAAGAAAGTAATTTTCAAAAATTTCAGTGACATTTATGTAAAAATTCTTAATTAATTGGTGAAATGTAAAAGCCCTTGGAGTGTTATCTCAAATCCCTTTTCTATCGAATGTGAAATGACTTGTGAGTATTATCAATTTGATACACTCAAAGAAGCGGAATAGGCTAGGAAATGAAAAGTTACATAATCTTGTATTTGTCATTGTAATACATGATTGAAAATAAAGCAAATCAAGAAGGCCAAGAAAGGATGACATAACTTTTTAGAATGTGGTATAATAATGGTATGAAGCAGATAAAGATATCTTGCAAAAATAGACAGATAATGATAATGAACCGGTAGATTAAGAAGGAAGGACAAATCCTAAGATAACCATGAAAATGAAGTAGGTATTTTCAACTTTTATTTGAGGATTTAGACATCTCACTAGTAGTGTCCAGGGGTTAGGAAACATCCCTACTTTGAGCATGGATGATGGTAATAACAATATGTGACACAAGATGATGATAATGCCCCTAATATTGCCATGGAAGAGATGGATCAAGGTGGGATCACTTGGAGGCAATCATGATGTAATAGAAGATATCAACTTAAACACTCTATAATGCATGGATGGAGTGTACCAATTCTCAAGCAAAAGGATTAATAGATGTATAGAGGGAGCAATAGCTATATAAAGGAATCACATTTTTTGTTGGATCCATTAATGTTAGTGTATACGATTAAAATTTTGGAGATAGCACAATTGGGGCCATCCAACTTCATCCATGGAAGCACCGCAAAGGAAATGATGGGAGAGGAGCGGTGGGTGCCATGGGTCATGATGTTATTCCCCTCCTCTTTGTCGCCTACTCCGTCTTTCATCAATGAGGAGCTTCATCTTTGGGGATGCTTTTGGAGAGTGTCAAGTTGTTAATCATTGAAGGCTCACTACCTATGGTCAGCATTCTTTATCACTAGGTTGCTAGATTTGGAAGCTTGATGCCCCTTTCAACCCTTTTTTGGTTCTTTTGGTCATCTCACTCTTCCCAATTGACTCACTTTCAGATTTTAGCATGGATATTTTTTGATATTTCATGGTTAAGACAATTGTAGAATGTTGGGGTCATACCTGGGGTGTCCTCCCTCTTAGCATCTCAACTACTTTGGAAATTCTAGGTATAAGGGTTCAAAATTTTTTGTGGCTATTTTGAAAACCAACAAAATCTATTTTTTTTAAATTTCTTTGGTGGAAGGTATTGTGATCCCTTTGAATTTGGACACCGCACTTGGTCTTAACAAAATGCTGTGAGGGGCTTTTGGGAGAGAACCTCATTTGGTGGACTTCTTAATAAATAAGAGTTTTGAGTGTAGGAGCCTCTTTGTCACGACTTGATCCTAGGTTCCTACAGGATCCGAGACCGGCTCGCCTCGACTAATCCCAAGACACAGTCGTCCAACGAGAAATAACCAAATAGTATGCATCAATCCACAACCACACAAGTATTGTAGCTAAGCAGAAGGAAATTGGCAATAGAACATTAATACTAAAATATTACATGCCATCAAGAACAAAAAATACAGCAATGACAACAAAAAACTAGTACATAGATGATAGAGAAATACAATGGAAAAGTACTAGAAAGTATAACTATAGAAACTCACTAGCATCAGAAACTATAACTGGGCTCGACTAGGCCCAACCTCCTTAGCAGCCGATGACTTGGGTTGCTCAAATCTTTGTCCTGTACAAGGTTATACATCTGGAGTCAGCTAATGCTGAGTAGAGTGGTGGCTATAACATAAAATGCATTTAACAAGTAGTTTAACATATTATTTTTCGATCCCGATTATCTTATAACGGTTTGCTGTGTAGAGATCTCTAATCTGGATTCATTACATTACTAAATCTTCTTGTTCCCTAAAGGAACGATCTTGCTTGCAGTTTTCCTGTGATGTAGGATGCACACGTGTCACTCTCCTGGCCAGGAGAGTCCCTCCGTGGTAGTCCTACACCCGGTCTACCACCCCAAGGTCATGGTCACGACGTAGCAGTGACTACGGTACACGTGATAAGCGCGCGGGTAGCTACCCCGCATTGGCACGCGATCAGCCGTTTTCGCTAGTGGATACGCCCAAACGTATAGTACGGAACAGCATAGAGCCTTGCCCTCTCATAACAGAACAGGGGTCTCGCCCTTCCACAGTCCGCGTACCCTCGTCCGACTATCTCAGTTTGCCCAATGGGCTAACAAGAGTCAGTGTAGGGTGGCCATGCCTAACCCCGGGCCCCCTGGGGTGGCTAGCTCCCCCCTACACTAAGTAGCTCACCTCGGTACCACGTACGCGAGGGCGGACAGGAGTCGACGTAGAGTGGCCAAACTCACCCCGAAGCTCAATCCAAGGGCGGCAAGCTCCCCTCTACACTACAAGGGATAGTTGCTCTCTTCGGTACTACGTACACGAAGGTCAGCTCACTTCCCTTAACGGTCGTCTGTGGGCGGTAAATCTAGAACTATCCAGTTCTTCGTGCTATGGTATTCTTGTCTTGTTCTACATTCCTCGTGGGGTTGTACATGAGTTTCTCTACATCCGGTTTGATATACATATATATATATATAGAACAGGCAGCTTAATCACAGTATAGGTTTGTTCATAATGTAGTCAATTCCAGATAATACAGACAGCTCATGATTTACTCAATCATGCATTTTTCTTTAGCCCTAGTGTTCATGACACAATGTAAGTTTCAATTGAATAGACGTATTCTAGAGCATACTTTTATTTCTTCCTAGGGTTCATCTCACATCCTAGGTTTAACTAATTTCATGCATTTTATTAATCTTGGAGATTTATAGTCAGAGCCATTCTACCAGGATAACCGGGTGGAATGGGGGCTCGTACAGCAGCTCCCGATGTCTCCGTAGGTCCCGTACACTCGACGGATTGGAGACCTAAGACATGGATTGACAGGTCAAAAAGGGTTCAAGTGCTACAGACAAGGTACCATTACATGGAGAAAAATGTATGGGAAACAAAGACGTTTTGTTTATAGAAAATTGACATCGTTTGGGCCTTGTACGGGCCTAAAAACACGAGGTCTGATAGAAATCAGACATTTGGGAGAGATCCCAGACGTCTTAAACCCACTCGCAGGCATACCTCTCCCGGGGCGCCTCTATTGAACGTCTGGAACGCAGTGCCAACGTCCGAGGGTTCCGTCAGACATCTGGAGATGCTCCTAGATGTCTGAAACTGCCTCGATCCTCACTCCGTCGCGCCTCCCAACATCTGACACATGCGCACGCAATGTCAGGACTTGGCAAAGAAATAACGAAAAAATAAATCTCTACCAGACATCTCATAATACCTTCGGATGTCCTCCCCGACGTTTGGAGGTCACTCCGGACGTCCGATTCCGCGGAACCGCTCTAGGCTCTCCTCGCTCCAGAAGCTGCAGCAGAGCAGCATGGCGCCCTTTGCTCCTGTTCTTAGACTCACGATCTACCCTCCGCTCGCCGCTCTCTACTCTCCGCTCATTGCTCTCCGCTCACTTTCTCCTTCTCTGGCTCAGTTGAAATGGCGTGAGACGAAGAGGAGGAGGAGGGGGGTTTATAAAGGGAGAGGAGGTGAGGGGAAGGGCATGAGCGAGGGTGTGGTGCGGAGTGGCGTCGCAGGGAGGAGGGAGGCGGTGAGGGAATAGGCATGGCGTACGTACGGTACGCGCCGAAGAGAAAAGATATTTTCAGACGTCCGGCGATCTCTCCAGACGTTTGGACAGACGTTTGGTGAGCATCCTAGACATCTTAAAGGACCGAAAGGTGACGGGTTGTTTCAATATAACAAACTTAAAGGAAGTTTCGTCCACGAAACTTGAGCTAACTAGGGTGCGGAAAATAACGTAGTAGCATATAACAAACTTAAAGAGGACCAAAGTAGGTCCGAAGAGACATACCTTCGAAAAGTTCCGGGTACTACTTTCACATCGTCGCCTTAAGCTCCCAAGTCGCCTCCTCGTACCGCTGGCTTCTCCAAAGGACTTTTACCAGGGGTACCTCCTTCCGTCTCAGATTCCGGACGGCTTTGTCTAGTATTTGTACCGGCTTCTCGGGATAGGTCAAGCCGTCTCTCACCTTGATGCTCTCGTGGCTAAGGACATGGCTGGGATCAGCGATATATCTCCTGAGGTTGGAAACATGAAACATGTCATGCACTCTAAAGAGCTGGGGAGGAAGGGCAAGCCGATAAGTGACGGGTCCTACCTGTTCTAAGACCTCAAAAGGCTCCACAAATCTCGGTGCAAGCTTCCCTCTCACCCCAAACTGCTGCAAGCCCTTCATGAGAGAAACACGGAGGAAGACGTGATCCCCAACCTCAAATTGTACCTCTCTACGCTTTAGATTAGCGTAGCTCTCTGCCTACTCCTGATAGTACGTAGTCGTCGATGAATCTGCTTGATCACCTCCTGACTTTGGTGTATTAGCCGGGGACCAACCTCTCACTTGGTCCCCACCTCAACCCAACTCAAGGGAGTCATACACTTCCTCTCGTACAGAGCCTCATATGGTGCCATGTCGATGCTCGAGTGATAACTATTGTTGTATGCAAACTCTGCTAGGGGCAAATGCTCCTCTCAGGAGCCCCTCCAATCCAGTACGTAGGCGCGTAGAAGGTGCTCAAGGGTCTGAATGGTGCGCTCCGACTGTTCGTCTGTTTAGGGGTTATAAACTATACTAAACCTCAAACGAGTCCCCAAAGCCCGCTGAAACTCCACCCAGAACTGGGAAGTGAAACGAGAGTCTCTATCTGAAATAATCTAGCGGGGGACCCCGTGAAGGCCCACCAAGTCTCTGATGTATCACTCTACCAACTGTGTCGATCCAAAAGTGACTCGGATCGGTAGAAACTATGCTGTCTTTGTCAATCTGTCTACAACCACACAAACTGCATTGTGTCCTCGCTGCGTCACAGGTAATCCCACTACCAGGTCCATAGTGATACTCTCCCACTTCCATTCTAGCACGGGAAGTGGCTGCAACGACCCTGCAGGCCTCTGGTGTTCGGCCTTCACCTGTTGGCATATCAGACACTGCTGAACAAAAAGACCAACATCCCGCTTCATGCCTTTCCACCGGAAATCACGTTGTAGGTCATGATATATCTTCGTGTTCCTGAGATGTATGGTAAATCTGGATCCATATGCCTCAGTCAGGAGCTCCCTCAACAGCTCCTCGTCTCTAGGAACACACAAGCGTCCTTTCATATGCAGGACTGCGTCAGCGAACGAGAACTCTCCTGGGCTCCCTACCAATACTCGGTCCCGCTGTGTCCGTAGGTATGGGTCCATCATCTATCCAAACATGATGCGATTTATCAGCTCTGGTTGTGTATGCCTCGTCACTGTCACTGCCCCGCAGTACCCCTGTGACTCCCGGGGTCGCTAGCTGCTCAACTCCTCCATGAGTCTCCAACTCTGTACTTGTAAGCAAGCCAAGTGGGCGGGCGCCTTCCGACTCAAGGCGTCGGCCACCACATTGGCCTTCCTTGGGTGGTAGAAGATGCTTCAATCGTAGTCCTTCAGGAGCTCCAACCAACGTCTATGCCTCATGTTGAGCTCCTTCTGGTCAAACAAATATCTGAGGCTCTTATGGTTAGTGAAAATCTCGAACATCTCCTTGTACAAGTAGTGCCTCTAGGTCTTCAATGCGAGGACAACTGCCTCCAATTCCAAGTCATGGGTGGGGTAGTTATGCTCATGGGGCTTCAGTTGTTGTGAAACGTAGGCGACAACGTGACCTCGCTGCATGAGCACACCCCCCAACCCCTGCAACGAGGTGTCTGTGTAGATGACGAATCCGCCACCGCTGTCAAGGATGGTGAGTACAGGAGCTGAGGTCAGCCTCCCCTTTAGCTCCTGAAAGCAAGACTCACACTCGTCTTGTTGGTGCTAAAGCACCACGATCATTTATTTTGATGATAACAAAACACGTGTTATTTAACATTTGCAATTTGAGTCCTAGATTTCAGGTCAATTGCAAATGTGGACGTGTTTAGACGGAATTCGAGCTCGCATCCAGGACGGATTGGAGGAGCTTGACGGAAAACAGAGGAGGTTCGCGTGGAGCGACAGATTGAAGATAGAAGATAAGAAGAATATGATAGATTCTTTTTAATCCTTTCATGTACTTTTATCTTTATTTTTCTTGCTCTTTATTTTCCTTAGAAATTATGTTAAAGAGCCTCAAAGAACCCTAACAGTAGTCCTAGGAACACCGGCACAACCTTAGGATATTTAGGTTTTCTGTAGAATACTTAGAAAACCAATATAGGGTTCAAACAGCACTTCCAGACGTCTAATTCCCAAATCAGACGTCTGATAATGTATTTTAAGACGTCTGACTGTTGTTTCAGACGTCTGATAACTGTTAGGCTGGACATAGTTAGTTCTGTCTGATGAAATCAGACGTCCAGACCTTAGACCAGACGTCTTAGGAGACGTCTGATGACTTTTCCAGATGTCCAATTAGTGGACCGTTGGCTGGCTTAGCAAACACTCCAGATATGACCGTTAGAGCCTTATCAGACGTCCATAGGACTGTACAGACGTCTGATAAATGACCGTTTTGCCTCGGCTGACCCAAAATCTCTTCTCAGAGATTTTCTAGCCGTTGCAACGTTTGGAAATCAATTCCCACAGTAAAAGTAGGTTTCCAGACGTCCAGACATAGTGCCAGACGTCCTGTATGTCGTCTGATGGACTTGCGTAAAAACCCTGTTTAGATCTGATCCAAGTCAGAGAGAGACCCGCCCAAAATCAGACGTCTGACCTTTGAATCAGACGTCTTAAAGTGAACTTCCAGACGTCTGATGCTAGAATTAGACGTCTGATAAGCCTGTCAGAACAATGATTGTTCCTGATTTCGGGCTGATTCACTTGGGCTTTGCACCCAACGGCTATGGAAGCTTTTCCAAGCCTTCCAAAGCCTTCCTAAGGCCTCTATAAATAGAGGGGAGCCTTTACACACAATACACACACCTAGAGAGACCAAGATACACAAGAAACAATTTGTATTACACTTTCCACTCTCTTGTGTCCTAGCTAGCTCTTGCTCTCCAAGCTCAAGCACCATTCTCTTGAGAGCATCAAGCTGTCGCGCACCCGCTCTCCCGCCGTTGTTCACGAGAGCGACATTGCGCCGTCGCATGGCTCACGCACCGCGTCATCGTCGACGCACTCCTTGCAAAGGGGAGTTTCCTAAATCCTATAGAAGCTTAGGTTTATTACTTTGTTGGCTCTATAGGTTTGTTGTTTTATTTTACCTTTGTATTTTGGTTGGGTATTCGCTTTGCGAATTCCCGTCTCCTTCGTGGGACAAAATCCTTCTCGTGGAGAGAAGGGGTTGAGGAACGCTACCCTCGTACTTGTAGCGTGGTTGTACTGAGGTTGAATCACCCTCGTTCAAAGTGATTCGTTTAGTGGATTTTGATCAACTTGGTTGATCGGAAAATCCTAACTCGAGAGGGTTAGGTGGTGGTTTTCACCCAGTTTGGGTTTCCACCTAAAAATCTTTGTGTACATTGTGCAATTGCTTATTTTTGTGAGATTGCTTTATATTTTTATTTCCGCAATTTTATTACGTCACCCCTCCTGGTAGGGACGAACTTTCACGTCTGTCCAAGCGAAGGGTACGTCCTTTTGGGTCAACTGAGTCAAAGGACATGCAATCTGCGAGAATCCTCAGATAAACCATCTGTAGTAACCAGCCATTTCCAGGAAACTGCGAATCACTATCATCGTATGCGGCCTCTCCCACCTGAGTATTGCTGCTACTTTGGTTAGATCCACAGCCAATCCATCCTCTGAGATCACATGGCCTAAGAAGGTGACCTGTCTCAACCAGAACTTACACTTGCTGTACTTGGCGTATAGCCTGTGCCGTCACAAAGTATCCAAGACCATGTTGAGATGCTACTCATGGTGTGCCTGATCTCGAGAGTAAATGAGTACGTTATCAATGAAAACCACTACGAACTGATTCAGATACGGCCGGAAGACGCGGTTCATTAGATCCATGAAAGCGGCAAGGGCGTTGGTCAGCCCAAACGGCATGACTAAGAACTCATAGTGACCATACTGCATATGAAAGGTTGTCTTGGAGACGTCGGTCTCCCTAATCCTCAGCTGATGGTAGCCCAACCTCAGATCTATCTTGGAGAATACCGTGGCATCTCTTAGCTGGTCGAAGAGGTCATCTATGCACGGAAATGAGTACTTATTCTTGATGGTGACCCGGTTCAGCTGTTTGTAGTCGATGCACAGCCGAAGAGTACCATCCTTCTTCCTCACAAATAGAATGGGGGCTCCCCACGGGGAGGCACTTGGCCTCACGAAGCCCTTCTCTAGCAGGTCCTGTAGCTGTGACCTGAGCTCTCGCAGCTCAAGCAGGGCCATCCGGTACGGTGCAGTAGAAATGGGGCCGATCTCCGATATCAGTGAGATCTAAAACTCGATCTCCCGCTCAGGTGGCAGTCTTGGCAGCTCCTCTGGAAAGACGTCAGGGTACTCTCGGACCATCGGAATACTCTGTAAGCTAACCACAGGGCCGGGCTCTGGTAGGACGCAAGCAAGGAAGCCCTCGCACCCCTGGCTCAGTAGCTTCGCTGCCTGAAATGCAGAGATGCATCTGAATCCTCCGTCTACTGGCTGGCCGTGGAACTCGAAGGGAGGCAATCATGGTATAGAGAAAACAATCTTTCTCTCGAAGCAGTCTACAAGGGCATGGTATGCGGCCAACTAGTCCATCCCCAAGATCACACCAAAATCCTCCATCGAGATCATGATCAGGTCTATCGGAAGACTGTGTCCCCCTATTGTGACCTCACAGTTAGTGAAAACCTCCTTAGCAACAAACACCTACATACCTGGTCCTCTAATCAGGAAAAGCTCTTCTAAAAGTACACTGCTCGACCCCAAGCTGACAATAAAATCCGTAGAAACAAACGAGTGTGTGGCACCAGAATCGAAAAGCGTGTAAACGAGCCTGCCGAAAATAGTAACCATACCTGCCACTACGGAGCCTGAAGCTCTAGCATCTCCATGAGTTAGGGTGTTAACACGCCCCTCAACCCTCGGGCAGAAGAAGCAGTCGTGCTTTGGGTTGGGCGAGAGGCAGCGGGCCGGTACCCTTCTCGTGACTGCTGTCCTCCTCCTCGGGCTTGGTAACTGCGGCCGCCAGATCGGCCTCCAGTGCTCGGTGCTGGGAGCGTCGGTTGCGCTTTGGCCCTAGATGGACAATTCCTCCGTATGTGACCCAGCTAGCCACACTGATAGCAGAGGGATGTGCGACCTCCTCCCTCTATCTGCTGTCCCTGCTGGTGACTGGGTAGGGGTCTATTGCAGTCGGTTGGTCCCTGTTGGGGACCCCCAAAGGTCCCTGGTGGACCCGCAGAATGGGACAGCACCCTCCCGGGTGCTTGGTGCCTCCTCTCCTGTCGGCCCTATGAGTGCTCCTACGGGTAGGGCCTCTTCTGTCCTCCTCCATCGGTGTCTCACACGGATGGGTTGGTCTCCTCGTAGGTCATGGCAGCCTTGACTACATGGGAGAAGGTAGGCAGCTTCAGGGGCTTCACGTACCCCTGAATGGTAGGTCGGAGCCCTCGGTGAACCTTCACAGGCGCTCCTCGGTAGACACAGTTGTCGAGGTGAAGCCCGATAGCTCCAGGAAACGCGTACGGTACGCGCTAACCGTCAGCGATCTTTGGTGGAGAGTGAAATTCCCGCCTCCTCTGATCCTGCCAGGTCTGTGGGAAGTATTGCTCACAGAAGAGCACCACAAACCGGTCCCACGTCAGCTCTCCCTCCTCCTGTTCTCTGGTTGCCCTCCACCACCTGTGAGCTACACTCTCCAGCTGATACATGGCGAAGGCCACGCGACACTCCACAGGAGGATAGAGGGTGTCAAAGATCTCCATCTGCTCCAGCCAATCTTCTGCCTCAGACGGGCTCTCCTCCCCTTTGAAGGAAGGGGGCTTCAGCTTCCTGAACTTGCTGAAGACCTCGTGGTATAGCCGTAACAAGGGAATGGGTGCACTTCCAGGCAAGGAGGACTTGTGCCTCAAAGTGTCTGAAGGAGGTGGGGGCGGTGGAGGATCACCCCCTTCCCCTCTAGCCCATCCAGTGCCGTGGTGGCTCGCCTGCCCCACAGAGGACTCCCCCTCTGCATCCATAGGAAGAGAAGGCTGAGGAGGAGGTTGATGGAGTTCCTCCCGTATGAGATCCCGGATCAGCTGGGCGAGGTCTGAGGCCTGAATGCTCAGAAGGAGAGGTGGAGCGGCCCCGTCCTTGACCATTGCTCGCCCTCCCCTGCGACCACATCCTCGGCCACAACCATGTCCGCGGCCCGCCTCAAGAGCTCCCTGGCGAGGCATCTCCTGCACGGAGATCGAAAAGAAATGGGATTGTCAGTGACTGTTTGGCTATAGAGGAGACGTAAGACTCAGAAATGACAATCAAGATAAACGTTGTGATGGCTATCCTAGCTACATGTACAAGTGTGGTGATTTTCGAACTATTTGGTTTATTTCTTGGGACGATATTGCTCTGATAACATCTTGTTACAACCCGATCCCAAATTCCTACAGGACCCGAGATCGGCTCGCCTTGACTAATCCCAAGACCCAGTCGTCCAACAAGAAATAACCAAATAACATGCATCAATCCACAACCACACAAGTACTGTAGGTAAGCAGAAAGAAATTGGCAATAGACCAGTAATACTAAAATATTAAATGCCTTCAAGAATAGAAAATACAGCCATCACAACCAAAAACTAGTACATAGATAATAAAGAAATACAGTGGAAAAGTACTGGAAAGAATAACTGCACAAACTCACTACCAGCAGAAACTACAACTGGGCTCAACTAGGCCCAACATCCTTAGTAGCCCGTGACTTGGGCTACTCAAATCCCTGACTTGTACAAGGTTATACATCTGGAGTCAGCTAACGCTAAGTAGAGTGGTGGTTATAACATAAAATACATTTAACAAGTAATTTAACATATTATTTTCCGATCCCAATTATTTTATAACGGTTTGCTATGTAGAGATCTCTAATCTGGATCCATTACATTACTTAATCTTCTTGTTCCCTTAAGAAACGATCTTGCTTGCAGTTTTCCCGTAATGTAGGATGCACACATGACACTCTCATAACCAGGAGAGTCCCTCTGTGGTAGTCCTATACCCGGTCTATCACCCCGAGGTCATGGTTGCGACGTAGCGGTGACTACGGCACACGTGATAAGCGCGCGGGTAGCTACCCCGCATTGGCATGCAGTCAGTCGTTTCCGCTAGCGGGTACACCCAAATGTACAGAACGAAACAACATAGGGCCTTGCACTCTCAGAACAGAACAGGGGTCTCGTTCCTCCACAATTTGCGTACCCTCGTCTGACTATCCCAGTTTGCCCAACGAGCTAACAAGAGTCGGTGTAGGGTGGCCATGCCTAACCGCGGGCCCCCTGAAGCGGCTAACACCCCCCCACACTAAGTAGCTTACCTCGGTACCACGTACGCGAGGGTCGACAAGAGTCGACGTAGAGTAGCCAAACTCACCCCGAGGCTCAACCCAAGGGCGGCAAACTCCCCTCTACACTACAAGGGATAGTTACTCTCTTTGATACTACGTACACGAAGGTCAGCTCACTTCCCTTAACGGTCGCCAATGGGCGGCAAATACAGAACCATCCGGTTCTCCGTGCTACGGTATTCTTGTCTCATTCTACATTCCCCATAGGGTTGTACATGAGTTCTCTACATCCAGTTTGATATATATATATATATATATGTGTATATATATATATATATATATGTGTATATATATATATATATATATGTGTATATATATATATATATATATGTGTATATATATATATATATATATATGTGTATATATATATATATATATATGTGTATATATATATATATATATATGTGTATATATATATATATATATATAGATATATGTATATATATACATATACATATATATATGTATATATACATGTATATATACATATACATATATATGTATATGTATATATACATGTATAGATATATATATGTATATATACATATATCTATATATACATATATATGTATATATACATATGTATATATATATAGATATATGTATATATACATATATATATCTATATGTATATATGTGTGTGTGTGTGTATAACAGGCAGCTTAATCACAGTACAAGTTTGTTCATAATGTGGTCCATTCCAGATAATACAGACAGCTCATGATTTACTCAATCATGCATTTTTTTCTAGCCCTAGTGTTCATGTCACAACCTAGGTTTCAATTGAATAGATGTATTCTAGAGTATACGTTTATTTCTTCCTAGGGTTCATCTCACACCCTAAGTTTAACTAATTTCATGCATTTTATTAATCTTAGAGATTTATAGTCAGAACCATTCTACCAGGATAACCGGGTGGAATGGGGGCTCGTATAGCAGCTCCCAACGTCTTCGCAGATCCCGTACACTCGACGAATTGGAGACCTAAGACATGGATTAACAAGTCAAAAAGGGTTCAAGTGCTACAGACAAGGTACCATTACATGGAGAAAAATGTATGGGAAACAAAGACATTTTGTTTACGGAAAATCGATATCGTTTGGACCTTGTATGGGCCTAAAAACACGAGGTCTGACAGAAATCAGACGTCTGAGAGAGATCCCAGACGTCTTAAACCCACTCGCAGGCATACCTCTCTCGGGGCACCTCTATCAGATGTCTGGAACGTAGTGCCGACGTCTGAGGGTTTCGTCAGATGTCTAGAGATGCTCCCAGACATCTGAAACTACCTCAGTCCTCACTCCGTCGCACCTCCCAACCTTTGACACATGCGCACTCATTGTCAGGACTCAACAGAGAAATAATGGAAAAATAAATCTCTACCAGACGTCCCATAATACCTTCGGATGTCCTCCCTAATGTCTGGAGGTCACTCCGAACATTTGATTCCGTGGAAAAATGACTTTCGCGGAACCACTTTGGGCTCTCCTCGTTGCAGAAGCTGCAGCAGAGCAACACGGCACCCTTCGCTCCCGTGCTCAGATTCACGATCTGCCCTCCGCTCACTTTCTCCTTTTCTGGATCGGTTGAAATGGCATGAGACGAAGAGGAGGAGGGGGGTTTATAAAGGGAGAGGAGGTGAGGGGAAGGGCATGGGCGATGGTGTGGTGCGGAGTGGTGTCGCAGGGAGGAGAGAGGCGGTGAGGGAATAGGCATGGCATACGTACGGTACACGCTGAAGAGAAAAGGTATTTTTAGACGTCCGGTGATCTCTCCAGACATCTAGATAGACGTCTGTTGAGCATCCCAGACATCTTAAAGGATCGAAAGGTGACGGGTCATTTCACTCTTCAATAATTTTTCCCATCCCATATATTTGATTCAATGACTTGTTTGAGAAGACAATGCTTCTCTTTTGTTCCAACAAGAGAGAGTGAGAGGAGAAGGTCACCACCTCCCCACCAACTCTCCCCTCTCCTCCTCCCTTCCCTACGCCATTCGTCCTCCTCCTTGGCCTCTCTAGCAGTTGTGGCTGCCATTGTCATTGGTTGTGAGGCGAAAAGCAAGAGAGGAAGAGGAAGAGGAAGGAGAAAAGGACCACCCTCCTCCCAAAGCCCTAGGTATGTTTTGTTATTCGAACAACAAGGTCGGGATCACTCCTTCCCTTCTCTTTGTTCCTTGCTAGCCTTGGATGTCGAGAAGGGTAGACATCTCCATTATATGCCAACATGATATGTTGTGGGGGGACTTAAGGGGTGCATATGAGATTTTTCTAGTTGAACACTGCCTTGATCTTTGAGTTGTGATTTTTCATGTTCCATATAGTCTTTGTATGTGTATTAACTTGTGGGTAAAGTTTCAAGAAATTTGGATGAGTAAAGCATGGGTTTTGGAGCAAGAAAGCCCGTGTTTTACGGCCTAGCTGCGGTTTGCAGTAGTACCTAACGTTAGGTACTTGTGACCTAACATTAGGTAGCAGCTGGTAGGCTCCCTAACGTTAGGCCATACGTGCCTAACTTTAGATGACCTATTTAGGCACTAAGTTGGGTGCAAACTTGGGTTTTTGACCCTATAAATCCTATAGGGTGATCTAAACTAACCCTAAATCTAATTAGGGATCTAATGGATACTCTAATGGAGAATGAAATGGAATAATTACATAAAATCCCTAGAGAGGTGTAAAGTGCTCTAATTAAGCTCATAGCACTCTAAGCAGATTAAGAATGATTTGAAATGGCTAAAAGGAGGATTAAACCTTTCACGATGAATTTGATGACTCAATCACGAGTCTAAAAAGGAAAAACTTGGATCCTAAGGTCTGAGGTGAGATCTCAGGCAATCCAGTAGGTCCTTGGGGCTCCTCTTCTAATGGGGAATAAAGAGGACTAAAAAACGATGGGTCTGATAGGTGAGCTCGTAAGGCTAAGCACCTTGACCTTGTGAATCACAGATTCACTGTTCGGGTTGAAGACCCAAGATTATGAGGTGTCTAGAGGCTACCTGAGATCTACCTCAGAACTTGAATAGTTCTCGAGTATGGTGATGAGTCGAGGGCCGTCGTCGAAATAAAGTACTAGGAAGTACCTACATCTGACTCGGTGCTGAGGTACTCATAGACCTACGCTCAGTAGGCGCCCACATGCACAACAGAAGACGCCGAGATACTTGGTACTTGTATCTAGAGGCCCATTAGGTACCTATGTGTGTGGAGAATGCCAAGGTATTGTGAGGGGCTTGGTTGAGATCTCATTCGATGGCGAACTGATAGAGCACACCTGGAGACAATGCTCCTAGTGGGAGAATTGGTGTCACCCGATTATGATCTAGAATGATATATGACAAGACTTTACTGGACGGGAATTGATATTGCTCTTCATTGTTGTAAGGTGGAGGCCTTAGTAGCTCCCAAGAGGCTTGACTCTTCTAACTGAGGTTAGCAGCATTCTCGATGCATCAAGAATGGTTCGCCTTTCACAAGGGTTGTTACCTTTGCTAGCCCCTCCCCTTGCAAGGGAAAAACTATTAGGTTGGGATCCAAGGAAATAATATGTCTCAATCTCCTCTAGTAAAGAGGGATGATTTCTAGAATCTGACTTCTGAGGCAAGTGAGAGAAAACATCATGTGGTAATAAAGCTGAATAACCATGTGAATAAATCTAGGTAAATGAGGAAAAAGGGCTTGTAGCTAACCTGTAATGTTAATGAAACATGGGTTAACTATGGGAAATGGCTAGGTAGTTGCCTTTTGGTGCAAAAAATCCATACAGTACCCCTTTCTGGTTTAGCGTTACACCTAGTGTTGTCCTTATTGAGCCACTTGGCTCATCTCTACTTTGTGATCTCATTTCAGGTCTCGTGACCGTGGAGTAGGCAATGCGTTATGCTGGGGTACCTGGGCAGGTAGTACAATATTGGTTTTTGTTCTCTTTTCGGGTAGGCTCTCTTGGTAAGGTGCTTATAGCGTAGTTGATTCTTCTTTAATCTCGTAACAAGATAGCTTTTGTTGCAAAAATGGCATGTATAAAGACTTGTACATAAATAATGGACTATTGTAAATGTACTTGTATATGATGATAGACAATGTGCAATATGACAGTGTGGTAGACTTGGAGTTAATTATGAGGATGCATGTGGTGTCATGCAACGATATTTTAGTATTTTATCCATGTTTATCGTATTGTACCGCTTATGGTTGTGGGGTCTGCCCGCTTGTTTTCTATTGCTTTTGCTTAGCTCCGTGTGTTGAAGTGGGGTGTACCCACCTTTACATATTGTGGTATGAATACATAGATATAAGTTACAAGTATAGCTTTTAGGAAAACATAGAATGAACAGGAAAGACTCTATCGGATTTTCAGCAGGCTCCAACCATACGATTTAATAAAAAAATCAACTTTCCTAAAATGTACCGAATTATTTGAACTATAATTTATAACTCAAACAATTGATAACTGGAACCTTAGTGCCTTCACACAAGATGATCCATTCCTAATCTGTCGAGAGGATTATTGGGGCATGACATTAAGGCCTTCTCTATGATTTTTATCATTTAATGTTGAATGCTGAATGATTGACACCATTCCTACGTGAGGCTACATTCCTCTACATGACCAAGATTTGATTTTGCAGATTGAAGGAAGCTTCATCTTAGACATGGCAGTGGTTTTGGTCATCATGCAGTGAATGAGATCGAGTTTGATTTGATTGAGATTTACCTATCACTGTCGCAACACTTTTTCAAATTAGGGATCACAGTTCAATTTTGACTTTACATGACTAAGTGGTTGGTTGACTCATCTCAACCCCAGCTTGCCGATAATCACTAACACTAATTGTGAAGATCGTTGAGGATGCCTTTGATCGTGCTGCCATCAACTAATAGCGTGAAGCAACTCTCTACTACGATCATTTGTCGCTTGGATGCTTCGTTTATCTTTGTTGTTTTTTTAACTCCTAGATCTAATTTTTTAGTTTCCCCCTAAAGGGGTGTGAGTTCCCTCCAAAGAGGTGTTGTTTCAATTATTTCCTTTTGTTTTCCTTTGTTTTGGAGTTCTCGCGATTGGGGTATTAGTTCTCCTTCGAAGAAACATGGTATTTCCCTCCTCCCTCTTGTTTTATAGGGTCACATCCTATTGAAATAGTGATTGTCAACCCCCCGTCAAGAGTAAATTTACATTAAAAGGGAGGAACTCAATACAAGAGAACGCACCCCAAAGGGGAAGGGAGAGACAGAGAAGCTTAACGCCCTCAACAGGAGGAAGTTACGTTCCATATAAACGAAGGAAGGCAAAAACACGAAGACAAGAAACTAAGGAAAAGGAAAAAGAAAGCGTCTCTAGATTGGGAACCGGATGACCTCCCAAAAGAAGAGCTACCCTACACTCATTGAAATGGAAAAGCGCCAACGAGAATAAATCTCGAAGATCATGCTAATGAGAAGACCGAATAACTTTACTTTTGTCAGAAATCTCGACCGTGATAGTCCAGGGTCACACGTGGTCTCTTACAAACAAAACTACATAAAGAAAAAAGAAAAAGAAAACCATACAGCTCCAACAACCGAAAACACCCACACGACAAACAACAACCACAAAACGCCGCCATCCGCGCCTCAATCACTGCACACCGTCACAAGATCTTAGCAACACCAACCAGAGCTGCCGCACACCTCGCCTCGATCCCAACTTGACTGACCACTGCCACGTCGAGTGACTGTCGTTCGCTAGAACCACTGTGCCACGCATCATGATGACCGACGAGGCACACATGATGGGAAGTAATCGAGATGAGCATTGATTGATGAGCGCCAGGTCTCACACGATGATTAGTGACAATGAGCCCTCGATCGACGAGCTTGAACCTTTAGTGACATACGACAACCTTGAACGACGAGCAATGAGTGTCGAGCGGCCATGCATGTCAATGTGTAGCTTCAATTATCGAAGATGTATGATTTGGGGGAGGAAGGGAGAGGATTCGGTAAGTGGAAGAGCCACGATCGACTACGTACGATCGATCAAAACCCAAGTAGATTTGGGTTTTTTTTTTATTTTGAGAGGATTCGAAGTCAATTTAATATGAAATGATTTCTTTGCCAAAAAAAACAATAAATAAATAAATAAAATAAACCTTTGTCAATGGAAGCTTTGGCTATAGAATAGGATTGTACCCATCACGGACACACCATGCTTTCACGTAAACATGAGCAACGTAGTGACCACGTTCCTCAATGCACGTCGCTACCATCACCACATTTTTGTTTTTTTGTCATCCCCACCATTTTCGGCGTATCGCTCCTTTTCCTTTTAAGTATTCATGGCACCTTAATGAGGCACATGAATTATATTTAGAATAATTTAAGGTGTGCAACTGACGTAGCAGTACCAGCACCAACGTCCATACTAGTTGCCTCGAAGACAATCACCATCACCACCAAATGGGCGAGCAATAGAATGTCCAACTTTCCAGGGAAAAGAAAAAATGCAACCATGTCCAACGTATCAAGGCAAACGTATCCGATGACAGCACTGCGTATCCCCGATTTAGGATGTAGGCTAACAGTAACCTTGATTTTGTTAGTTAAATGCCTTAATAGAAATGATGACTACAGTGGTAGTAATCATGATTTCTACTTGCACCTTGGGCTTGTGATTTTTTTTTTTGGGCAAAGAAAAACCTTTATCATAAGGAAGAAACAAACTATGTCACACCCTCTAAAGAGGACAATCACATCGCCCAAATGGGAGTAACACTCAGTTGAAATAAGAAACAAAGCATGCAACCCGATGATACATAGGTGTACAACTTAACTTGTTTTTGAAAATATTTTCCACATCATAGATAAAGATTCATGCCATCGAACAATATCGAAGATTTGTATAAGGCAAGCAAGACTAGCATATGAACCCACACCCCAACCAACCCAAAGCACAGTCAGCTGAGGCCCCACCCCACTGCAACGACACTAGGGCTTTCTCTGTTGGTTGGGGATGAAATGGAAGGGGTAGCATCCTTGTGAGTTTTACTATGTTATTCGACTATTTACACTTGTCAGTTGAGCTATGGTGTATCAATTGTGAGTTCCAAATCTTTTGATTTATTATTCCCTCTATCTGAAACTTATGGCTTGGGAATTGTAATGATGATTTATGGGTCATTTGAGTTATTTCAAAGTTTGTATCTAATTTTCAAGCTTTTCTAGCTAATCATATCAATTTTATGAAATCAAATGTTAGTCCTTTGATACCTACAACTCTCTATAAACATATACTTGATACTTGACAACGTGATGATCACTATAAAATATAATTTATTCATAGTGTAATAAGAGTATAGACTTTTTGTTTTCATCCTTCTTTTTGATTACTCAGAACTGATATGGTCAAGTTGAGGAGGAATTGATCATCTCCCACAAATCAATCTTGTTGGGAGATATATTTTTGTGCTATTGCTACCTTAACCAATATTGCTTTATAGTGACAACTGCACTTGAGTTATCTAAGTGTTTTAATTTTACATTATTAGTTTTCAAAGTTGTTTCCTAAGCCCTTTCATTGTGAAACCTACCAACTTGATAAGCATCATAGATCTATTTTATCCAGTTAAAATGAGAAAATGGAGTCACCTTTTGATCTTATTTACACTGTGAAAAACATGTTGAGTCTGTGGTGTTCAAGATTTTCAATAATTTCTAATTTTAGTGGATGATTACACCTATGTATCTTAGATTCATATGATGAAAGAGAAGTCGAAATCTTTTGTACTCATTTAGAATTCTTTTAATAAAATGAAAATTAAATTTTCCACTATTATATATATTTCTAGGAGTGACATTGAATTTAAATTTGTGAATGTTATCTTATCTCTATTTTTTCTCTCTTACGAGAAAAGAACCTTACATAATAACATAAATATAATAAAAGTATAGATACTTAACAAATGCAGGAATTGAAACTCAAACCTAAATCTCTTATGCCAAAGTTAAGAGACCTTACCACTCAACCGATACCCTAGCAGGCAACTTTTTATTTTCATTCTATTATAGAAATTTTGAATTGAGGATGCCATGAATTATGCCATTTCCGATCATTCCTATATTTTTTCTAGTATATTTTCAGTGTGCCTTTCTAATGCTTGTTTTTGGGGATATCAAAAATCTCTCGGAATTTCTTCAATGTGCTTTCAAGGCGCACGTCTTTTGAAAACATTCACACAACATATATAATGACGTTGAAAAACCTTGTATAGGAACCTCACAGCACCGAGAAATTCAAGAGAAATCATAAGAAATTACATGACACCAGGAAAATCAAGAGAAATCCTGCGATCACCTGCTCCAGTACGATGTTTAAGTAGATAAAAGATGAATCATAACATGAAGAATGCAATATTTAAGTAGATAACCTTTATCACGGATACCATAGTGATAGAAAAAGGAAACACACAAGAAAGAGATATATAGGTTGTACTTTGTTTAACTTTGAACTCATCAGATAGCTCAATTGATGAGCAAATTCATATGATCTTAATAGGAATAGCAAGTTTTCAATTTGAATCTCAATTTATGTGTGGGGATAGGTTTATAAATTATTTATTTCTCCTATCTAGGATAAGTGTCATCATCTTGTTTAACCTTGAGTAATATGGGTATTAGACATAACCTGTTCCCGAATCATGTAATATCTTATTCTCAACATCCACGTATCTGCACCTTGGTTTCGCTAAACAAAAAAAAAAATACTTTTCTTTTTCTTTCATCTGCTCAGCACCGCACCTACACGTGCCACAGAAGGATTTTAACGGTTCACAAATCTATTACCAGTTCCCAGCAAAAGCATTTGCAAGAACAAATCAAGAATTTCGGGAAAGTCACCTGTTTGGAAATTCCGAAATATATTAACGTTCAATTTTGAATTCTCCCCGTCATAACTACAGAGAACACCAGAATCTACACTGACAGACGCTAAAAAATTGGTGTGCTTACCATGGTAAGAAAAATGATGCATGGATGTGCAAATGATGCCATACTAGCATCTTTGCATCAAATGGCACTGGTTTGTATTGACAAAATGAGTCCCTTTGATGCCAGCAAGACGAGATGGCCTTAGTTTTCTGCTACTTGCCTCACCATCATTCTTCGCCCGAGGAATTTCTGTTTGCAAAAAATATAAAGAAGCATACTCAGAAATTATTTACGACAAAAGCTTTGAAGGTGGAGTACAAGAAAGGGACAGAACTGTTTCATTTAATGACAATGCGGCTTGGAGTTCGTCGGCTGTAGAAAAGCTAAGAAAGGCGTAGACACGATTTTTCCCTTCTTTACGATCATGAAGCACCCTAATGCTAATAACAGTCCCAAACTGACTGAAATGTTCACGCAAATCGTCAGAAGTTACAGACCAGGAAAGATTGCCAGCATATACTTTATGTGGGCTCTCAATGACATTTCGCTTAATATTAGGTTTTCTGGCTCCAATACTATTCCTCTGGGGGACCATGTCAGCTGAATACTTCACTCGTATCTCACGTCCTTCAAGATCCTACAGTTACAAAAAATGTTCTTTGAAAATAAATGAAAGAAATGTTGGAAAAACATATGTGATATAACAATGAGAAAATCAAACTAATTGGTTTAGTGAAGGAATTTGTACTCACAGAACCATCTAAAGAGCTCATTGCTGCTTTTGCCTCCAAAATAGAACTCATGGAAACAAACCCACATCCTTTGCTTATTCCAGTCTCGCTATTTGTGGAAACCTGCAGCCAGTTATAACTGAATTGTCATTCTTACATAAGAATACTTGTCAATGAAAGGACAAAGGCACTACTACTATTCCGCAGTTCATGCATTTAGAACCAACAAGAAGTCCAGTTCCTTATTGTCCAAAAGGAGTCCGTCAGTTGCTTTTCTAAAAGAAACCGAACTAGAAGAATATAGCAGCTATATCTGGAGCTTGGCCAGGGGGAGCAGGTACTCCGAGTTGCATTCGATTCATATGAACTGTCATGCAGAAAAAGTATTGCATGGGATGATAATATTATTGTGCAAGAAGGCAGGGTACAGAGAATGCACGTTCCTTCTGTGGTGCCCTTAAGGAAAACTGACAGGGTCAGACTCTTATTACCTTGGTTAACAAGCCTCAGTCAGACTCTGAAAGATCGGGTTGCGCAAGAAACTCAAAAGTATCTGTTGAGAGTTTCGAGTCATCCATTCTTGTGAAGGTGTTTTTCACATATGTTTATTTCATAGGGAATTTTGTTGTACTTTTCCCACTATCTCTCTCTATAAAAGAGAGGTAGGGTTTCTCAGAATAAAACTAAGTCTTGTTATTTCTCCTAATCTGGTATCAGAGCAACAATTCTAAACTGGTGCCCCAATACTACCATTGAAACAAGCCTCCAACCCTTCCACCTCAATCCCTATTTCACTGGCGGCAGATCACCACCGGCGCAGCCCTCTCTGGCCAGCAGAACTTCACTGCCGCCTCCTCCCCAGCCAACGTCGGCAAGGAGGAGGAGGCTCTCCATCGCCGGCTTCCCTTGTGCGCCGCCGCAGCCAGCAGGGTTTGATCCATGTGCATTGCCGACGGCAGCAGGGTCGAATCCCTATGTGCCACCACCGCTACCAAGGTCAGATCTCTGTGCGTCGCTGCTGCTGAGGGCCTGACCTCTATGCATCACCACCAGCGATGGTGATCTAAAGGTCAGGTGCTGCCCTTGTCTCTCTTGCTCAGTCCAATCACGTCGGCTTCTTTCCCGATCGCTCAGCCTAATCTCTGTGTTGTTCAGATCTTGGACCTATGATCTGATTATGTTGTTCAGATCTCTTGTTCCATGATTTTCCATATCTGAATACGGGTTTAAGGCTTTCTTTTTGTGTATTGGAGATTGGATTGCTGCTCCATAGCATCATCTTGTTGATCTGAGGTTACGTCGGCTGCTCTTATGGACATCGGAGGTTACAAGAGCCCCTTTTTTGATGATTGTTCGTGGTCATGGCAAGGAGAAGATTCTGAAACAACTCGAGCCAACAGACAAGACATGTGTTAATGCCTCATGGGACAGAGACAACACTATAGTCTGTGCCTAGATGATGAACCCTGTTATTCCTATGATAGGTGATGAAATCATGCACTATCCTACCGCAAGGCAAATGTGGGAGTCTCTTGGTGAGACATTCTCAGGAGAAGAACTCGACACGCATGTTTCAGATCTATCATGAGCTTTTTCGGTTACGACAGGAGGGTCGATCTTTGGCCCAATATTATTTACAGATGAAAGGTCAATTAGAGAAGCATAATTCTTACTGACCAGGATGTGCTTGCTCTTCTTGGTGTGAGTTCAAGAAGGAGCTTGCTATTTCTCTCTCTCTGTGGTTTAGGTCCTAATTTTGTTGCAGTATGAGACCAAATTCTTACCCTGTCTGAGCTCCCCTCTTTGGAGGAGACCTATAGTAGACTGAGCAGAATTGTTGTTTTTGTTCCTCCTGTGGTGATCAGTGCCCTGACCACTACCTTGGTTGCTTCTTCTAATCGTGGGCATGGTGGCTCGTCTATTCAAGGTTGTGGTCGTGGGCGTGCATCAAGAAGGCATTCTCGTTCACCATACACCTATTGTGGTCATTTGGGCCATTCTAAGGCTATGTGCTAGCAGATGCATGGCAAGCCAATGACAGCATATTAGGCTACTGAGGCAAATATTTCTAGAGACAATTTCACGAGCAAAGTTTGATGATTTACTACAAAAGTTCAACCAGCTACCTCAGGCAGCTCCTTCACCAAAGACAGTTGCCACTGCCTCTACTTTAGGTATAGAGGTTGTTTGTTCTACCTCTGTATATAGTCCTGGTAGTTGGCTAGTTGATTTAAATGCTTCCAGATTATTGTGTGGTGGTCATGGTGAACTTTCAAAGTTGAAATCGGTTCCCCTGGCAGGACAGTACAAGTAGTTGATGACAGATTATCCCAAGTTACAGGAAAGGGGAAGGTGTCCGTTTCTTCTAGCCTGAATCTGCCAAATGTGTTATATGTGCCCAATTTCCCACTTACTCTTCTTTTAGTTACGATAATTACACATGAGCTGAATTATAGGGTAATTTTTTATGCACAATTTTGTGTCTTGCAGGAGCACCTCACGGGAAAGACGATTGGTGGAGGGCGTGAAGAAGGGGTGGTTTACCGCTTGAGTCGTTCACATATC
This sequence comes from Thalassia testudinum, assembly GCA_037157565.1. Classification (NCBI taxonomy): domain Eukaryota; kingdom Viridiplantae; phylum Streptophyta; class Magnoliopsida; order Alismatales; family Hydrocharitaceae; genus Thalassia; species Thalassia testudinum. The sequence goes on from JAZHRO010000067.1 coordinate 38,147,711, forward strand.
ACCGCTACTGTTGTGGGTTAAGAGGAGGTTGCCTTGGCTTCTGGGTCTCCCATCCAATGGTATCTTCATTTGGGCCATATTCCCTCGAAGTGACCTAGGCGTGTATTACCCCACATTCCTTCTAGTACCACCATCACTTGTGATGCCTGTTAACTTGGCAAGCACCACTGTGCCAGCTTCCCAGCTTTCCGTCACTCTGGGTCTTCACATGTTTTTGATTTAATTCATATGGATGTATGGGAACCAAGTCATATTCCTGATAGACTTAGTCATCGTTACTTTCTAATTTTGGTTGATTTAATTTCTTTAGAAGAATAAATTTGTTGTTAGGAGTATTATTGAAAACTTTGTTGCTTAAATAAAGACCTAATTTTCTATTACCATTAAAATATTCCGATTTGATAATGCTTTGGAGTTTATCATTGCTCATTTACGCCAATTTTTTTGCTGTTCATGGTATTATTCACTAGACCACATCTTCCATACTTCTCAGCAGAACGGTATTGCTGAGAGGAAATACATGCATTTTCTTGACGTGGCACACATTCTGTTGATACACCATTACGTGCCTGCTTTATATTAGGGGGATGTTCCTACAGCTTGTTTTCTTATAAATAGGATGCTGAATGCTGCTATTCATGACCAAATTCCTCTGCAGCGATTGTATCCTGATAGCTCATTGTTTCCTGTGATTCCACGTGCTTTTGGGTGTGTTGCCTTTGTACATATTAAGGGTACAAGATGGGGTAAACTGCCACCTAGGGTTGTCAAGTGTGTTTTCTTGAGGTATTCACGAAACTAAAAAGGATATAGGTGTTTTGATATGCATAATTCATGCTATTATATGAGTGCTGATGTTACTTTCCATGTGGCTATATCCTTTTCTGCTATATCTGAGAGTAAGTTATCTTCATGTTCTAAGGATGCACCTATGCCCATTCCTCCTATAGCATTTGGTGTTATACCTAATACTGAGCCTGCTATTACTACTGCTCCTACTAAACAAAAATAGAACAAGCCTATTGTTACTTATCATCGGCCACATACTACCTTTCAGATGCCTCCCCTCTTCACCGACACCACTCTCTTGGTCTCAGGTGAGTTCTGGTTCTTTAGACACTGACAGTTCTGTGCCTAATGGTGACTCTACAGATTCTGCAGATCTAATTTCTACCTCAGAGCCTTTGCAGGAGACATTATGTAAGGATCTTAACCTTCCCATTGCCATAAGGCACCTCGTCACTATCCCAGATAACCTTATACAGGCGTAGTTTCTACAGATGGTTTAGGAACTGCATTTAGCAAGTTTTGTCATGCACTTTCTGCTGCAAAGATTCCTTCCAGTCATCAGCAGGCCATGGAGGATGAGATGACTGCTGTCCAATCTCGTGGTACCTGGGAGCTTACCGTACTACCTAGGGAAGCTACTGTTGTTGGGTGTCATTGGGTGTTTGCCCTGAAGTATAACCTAGATGGATTGGTTTCTAGATACAAGGCCTGCTCAGTGGCAAAGGGGTTTACTCAAACATAAGGAGTAGACTTTTTTGACACATTTTCTCTTATTGCCGGTTTGTCGACAGTGCAGATAATTATTGCAGTGGCAGTATATTTTGATTGGAGGCTTCACCAGCTAGATGTCAAGAATGCTTTCCTGTATGGTGATTTACAGGAAGAGGTATATATGCAGCAGCCACTAGGTTATAAAAGGTAGGGGGAGTATGTGCATTGCTTGAGGAAAGTCATTTATTGGCTTAAGCAGAGTCTTTGTTCCTAGTTTCAGAAACTATCCTAGGTTGTTGAGGCTGATGGATTCCAGAGATCATCTGCAGATCACTCTCTATTTGTCAGAAAAATAGAGTGGTGGTCATCTTTGTGTATGCGGATGATCTTATTGTTACAGGAGATGATACTGATGGGATTAGGCACATTAAGGCACGCCTGGTAGAACAATTTGTGATGGACTTGGGTCCTTTAAGGTATTTTCTGGGGGTGGAGGTGGCACGTAGCCAGAGAGGTGTGGTTCTATCTCAAAGAAAATATGCTCTTGATATTTTACAAGAGGTTGGTATGCTTGAAGCAAAATCAGTGAATATTCTCATGGATCCGAAGGCCCATTGTACTATCTTGAGTCACCACCTATTGTCAGTAGATAGTATAGACAACTAGTAGGCAAGCTGTTATACCTTACTATTATCAGGTCAGATCTTTCATTTGCCATTGGTAGACTGAGTCAGTTTATGGCCAAGCCTACTAGGAAGCATTGGGAGGCTGCTATGATGGTCTTGCGGTATATTAAGAAATCTCCAAGACATGGTCTTTTGTTTACTAAGGGAACCTCTATGTTAGTGGTTACCTATTTTGATGTAGATTATGTGGGTTGTCTAACAGATAAAAAGTCTACTACAGGATTTTGCACATATGTAGCTAGCAATCTTGTGACGTGGAAAAGCAGAAAGTAAGTTGTTTCCCGATCTAGTGTAGAATCTGAATACAGAGCCATGGCTCACACATCTGTAGAGCTTATGTGGGTGAAGTCCCTTTTTGTTGATTTATATGTTCATATTGATGGCACTATGGAGATGCGTTGTGATAATGTGGCTACTATCGACATTGCTAACAATCCAATGTTCCACAAGCATACGAAACATGTGGAAGTGGATTGTCATTACACATAGGACCTCATCCAGAAAGGCTATTTACACACAACTCTAGTTACTACTAATGATTAGACTGTAAACATCTTCACCAAGCCTCTCAATCGCTCGACATTTGAGTCTTGTTGTTCCTCCAGCTTGAGGAGTGCTGAGAGTTTTGAGTCATCTATCCTTGTAAAGGTGTTTTTCATGTGTTTATTTTACAGGGAGTTGTCTTATACTTTTCCCACTACCCTTCTCTATAAAAAAGAGGTAGGGTTTCTCAGAATAAAACTAAGTCTTGTTATTTCTCCTAACTGAATCCGAAAGACATCGAGGGATTCCATGGTTAATTGGAGTTCAGTGTAACACTTAATGTTAAAGATCAACCTAAAGAACGTTTAACCAGAGACAAGGATGCATAGTTTAGTGATTCTTGGCTAAGGTTGATTTGATGGTGCTCTGAGTTGCTACTTGCCACTTCACTCGAAGGGATGATTCCTTAGGGAGAATTTTTTGAAAACTTCCTCAGGGAGAATTGTGCACCTGAGTTCATGGATATTTTCCTTATTGCAGATGTAATTCATGTGGGCAGGCCTTTCTCAGATCATATACCTTTGCTGGAGACCAAATGAAATTTGCACTGTGGAACCTATTTTAAATTTGAAAAATCTTGGCTTCGAGAACTTGCTTTTAGGGAGGATTCTCTACTTCAGGTTTGGAATCCCATATGTTGGTAGTTAAAGAGAACTGGGTGAAAAAGATTATCTTAGGAGGAAGAATGAGCCTTTGGAATCCAGGTTGGATAGTGTTGAGGATCATAGCTAATTTGCACAACCAAATGCACAATCAAGAAGCTGCGAGAAAAAAATCAAACACCATAGGAACACAACAATTTACGTGGAAAACTCCTTGAAAGGTTAAAATCGTGGATAAAGAGAATGATTTTACTATGTGAAGATGAGATGAAGAATACAATCAAGTATAAGCCTTCTCATAGACCCTTGGTCCCCACTCAATTTTAGAACATGATCACTCGTGATTTGATATCAATCACAATAAATCTTCATATTTATGATTAATCCTAATTGAGAACATTCCCAATCAATCTTCATACTTTCCTCAATCAATACTGGGATTAGCAATCTTTCATAATCAATCCCGATATATGGTTGCTCATTATTCTCCCTAGAAATTAGGATAAGCAAATTTAAATCTCTTAGCTAGCATGATTTGATCCTCCTCCATCCCATTCAAGGCATAATCAACCGACAAGATTCAAGGCTTACATAGCCTACATTGAGAGGGGAATATAGAATGGGAAAAACATCAAAAGGTTATCTTGGAAGAAGGTAAGGAAATAGAAATTCAGTGGAGAGAGAAAACACGCCAAACTTGGCTTAAGGAAGGAGATGCAAATAGAAAGTTTTTTCATGATTATGCCAGTGAGCGACAGAGAAAAAATAACATTAAGCTGGTAGTTTGATGGTAGGAAGGTTACTAGCAAGCAACAAGTTGGTGATTTCCTTTGCCTCACATTCCATGTCCTTTTATACGAGGTGAGAGTCAAGTTGTTGGTGATGGAGGGAGAAATGTGGTCAGTTTGACCATTAATCAGGAGCTGGTGGCTGACATCTTGAAGAAGTCAAGTCTGCCTTGCCCTAGTCTTAATGTTGAAGAATCCGCAAGCTTTGAGCATTTCCCGATCTCTTTCTACAATGAAGTCTACAGTGTGGTAGTGGAGGATGTCTTGGCTGTAATTTGGGGAGTTCATGATGAGAAACCATGTTTCTGAACAAGTTCTTCATGATTTTCCTCCTAAAAAGGGATGTACTTGAGACAATGCATGACTTGCGACCCATGGCACTTTCTAATGCCATCTACTTCTGGTCAAGGTGCTGGTTAATTGCATGATATTGGTCCTTGATTTGCTAATCCTTTCTGTCCAATCTGTCTTTACTCAAGGAGGGTGCTTGACAAAATGCTGTCTTACTTTTAGAGATTGTGTTTGCAAGAGAAAGGATCAGACAGAAGGCATTTCTACGCAAGGTCAATTTAGTCAATGCATACAATTCACTACATAAGGCTTTTTTTTTTTTTGGACATTGCTTGTTAAGAGGGGCTTTTCAGAGGTTTGGATAAAATGGATGAAGAGGTGCGTTACAACCACATCACTTTTGATTGTGTTTGGATGGAAACTCGTAAAGGGTTGGGTGCAACCTAGAAGAGGGATCCGGCACGGGTGTCTTCTGGTTCATTATTATGTGTGCTTGCTTTTGATGTCATGGACGTAAGCTCTTATGCTGCCTATTCAGTTCATCTTTTTTCCAGGTTCTCTTGCTAGGGTTGCTATGACATGTTGATGACACCATATTCTTTGCGGAGAGGTTAGTCATTGATGTAGAAAATATAGTTGTTTCGTTACTTGTTTTTACGGAAACTTCAGGACTTCTTGTTAATTTCAATAAGTATATATGTGTAACATTTGTGATGGATAATCCAATGGCTAATGATGATATTGTTATTATTATTATTTGCAAGAAATGGCTAATGAGATTATATTCACCCTTTCTACACTAAGGGGTGATTTACCTCTGGCATGTCCTTAATGTCTAAGGGCCTAAGGTTTACAGACTTCATACTACTTCTAGAGAAAATGGAGAGGAGGTTGGCAAGATGGAAAGGAAGCCTATCAAAGATGGGAGACTTGTGCTCCCAAGGCAATTCTTTTAGCAATCCAGTTTTGTATATGTCTATTTTTTAGTTTCCAGTTGAGGTGATTGCTTGAACTGAAGGAATTTACAAGAGATTCCTTTGGAAAGAGGCTCGAGAGTAGAAAAGAGGTGGCTACTTGGTGGTTTGGTGAGTTGTTTGTTAGCCAACCAGGGAGGGTAGCTTGGGAATTAGAAGAGTTAGGACCATGAGTGATGTTTTTCTTACGATTGCACCTTCTACCCAGGATTCAATTTACAAGAAAGGACTAATCAGGGTCTTTCCATGCATAGAAGAGATTTATGCCCCAAGAATTGGTGATGGGAAGGATATCTGCTGTGCCCCACAACTCCATTCATGGATACTTTTCCTTATTTGTTTGCATTGTCGCAAGATCGAGGAGCTACTCTCTAGGGATGTTGGGGTGTATTGAATGGGAATGGGACTGGATGCCAAACTTCCTCCCATTGCTCTCAGAGGTACGAATGGATGAGTTGATGCATTTACCTGATGATATTCGAAGCCATAATCTGTGCCTGGATGTGAAGGATGGCTGGGACTGGGAAGATGTGGAGTTTGCAGAATGAATGCATATTATGTCTTATAGACCCCTTTATTAGACCATGATGGATTTTAGGCCATTGTGGTTTACAAAGGTACCCTTGAAAGTTTGCTTCTTTGCTTGGGAACTAAGGCGAAAGAAGATTGTTACAAAGCTAAAAAGACAAAGGCAAAATTGAGGTGTTGATACCACATTCCCACTGTGCAACAATGGTGAAGGAAATGCTGACCATCTATTTTAGCTTGCTAGCTTTGAGCGTATAGAGCAAGATGGTGTTACTTGGATGTGCACTTAGTCATTTGAGGACTTTTGAGAACCTCCAGAAATGACCTCTTCTACCAGTTCTTCAATGTACAGGACAAAAAGGAGCCAGTAGCTCCCCTTGCAGTTTTATGGTCCATTTGGCTCAAAAGAGAAGGGGGCAGTTTTGACTATGGGAGGAACTATGTAGACAATATGGTGTTCCCTGTTAAGCGTCTAGGAAGGAGTGTTCACATGTACTAAACTTGTAATCTAACCTTGTTTCATTTTAATAAAGCGGGAATGCTATAGCGTCCATGTAACTTTCTTTTTCACCTAAAAAAATAGCAATTACTCAAGTGGTATACCAAATAAGTCATAAACTCATAACTAAGGATGTCACAGGAACCCTTCAAAAATTAGTCATTGAGCTGGTTAGAGGTACTCAATAACAGAAAGGAATAAGACATATGGAAGGCAGCACAACTATGGTTCTTAAATGCTCCAGCTTAGAGTGTTCGGAAGTTTCACAGTTGCCTTTTAGAAATTCCAAAATAACGTGCCTGAAATCTAAGTTTGATAATCTGCTAAAAGTTTATACTTAAATTCAGATAGGTAGAACACCAAATTTAACATACAAACTGAACCTCCAAATGTTTCTGGTTTCCATGGAGCAAAAGAAAGATCCACCATCTTTTTTTCCCATCACATCTCGAGAATATTAAACAACAGAAGACTTGCCAGTAGCATAACAAGAATTTTGATAGCCAAGGCACAACTGCAGCACAAAGCAAGATGGAAATAACTTTAATATTACTGCTCAATAATAACTCTTAATGCCAGTGCATTCTGACACAAGACAAGCGTAGCATGGCATTGTGATAAATGAGTTCATCTTTAAGAGACCATCAAACAAAATGAAATTCATTAAGGATACCACGAGACAATGATGACTATGTAAATGATGAGGAAGTCTTTGATAAAGTTCAAGGTATTGGCCATCCTTGGCATATTTGAAGAACCTTTTATTGGAGTCACATGATTTATGATCACTTAAGTACTTAAATATTTTGATTTCTAGTTGCTAAGTTAGATTTCTTTGAAAGACAATCATGATTCCCTATTTTGTTTTACATTTTGATTTAAATGAAAAAAGAAAACTACATTGTCATTTAAATGTAAAAGAACAACTGCTCATGATCGGTAGAGTCATCAAACAGTTAAGCCTTTGGACGTAGCCTTAAAGTTTGATTTCTTTGAGAGAGACATTATTGCTCTTTATTTAGTATTATCGTGGGAAATGCAAAAGGATAACTACTTGAGGTCAGCAGTTATTAATTTTTATTCCATGGAAATTAGACCCTAAAAACCCTAGACATGATGGATGGAATCCATGGTGAGAAGGGTCAAAAAAGATCAGGGAAAAACTGAAGCTTCTACTATACAGGAAAGAGGTCAAGCAACAGGTAGGATAGTTTTCTTTTTCCTGAGGTTGTGCTATAAGCAGAACATTCCCATTGGAAATACATATAGTCCTAGGGATGTTGACTCTAATGAAGCTTGAAATGTTGATTGTTTGGAAATTTTGGTCTCCGACTGTAGATGTTGTAGCAGTTTTAAAAAACTATCCTCTCAGGAAATGTGAACCTTTAGGAAAACAAAATGATAAGTGTTAAGAGTATTAGGAAAGTTTTAGAATAGTAAGATTAATTAGTAAAGAGTTTTAGTTTAGTTAAGTTTGAGAGTCCTATTTTAGTATTTCTTTTTCTATTTCATATTCCTATTGGATTTATTATGTAATTTGTTAATCCAACTCTCTATATAAAGAGAGTGAGGATTCTATTTTCAATAACAAGAAGCATTATTAGTTTCTCCAATATGGTATTAGAGCGAGATTCCTAATCCTCAGGAAACCCAACAAGAGCTACTAACCTCCTCCTTGTGTGCCCCCTCTCCAGTGCACCAACCTATCCACGTACGACCCCACTCTGGCATCTACTATTGCTGTCATAGTTTAGGGCACCTCTATCATCCTTTGGTTTAGGGCTTTCAAGATTATCATTGACAGCCATAAGAAACTCGACATCCTAACCAAGGAGGAACCAAACACCAAGGACAGACTATGGCAAGTAGGAGCAAGATAACTACATGGTCATGGATCAACTCATAAATAGAATAGAGTCGAAGATTGTGGCAAAAATGTTGTACGAGAATGCAAAAGTCATCTGAGACAACTTGGCCAAGAAGTACTCTCGAATGACTCCAGGCTGGTTGATATTTACTACCGAATTTTGTCCACCAATCAGGGGGACGTATCACTAGTCGATTACTCCACAAATGTGGCGTCCCTCCATGAGGAACTTGTACTCTTCTAGCTCTCCTGTTGCGACGCGCAAACCACTCAGAGGGAGAAGTGGTAGACACATCGATTCCGCCAAGAACCAACTTCGGTCATCTAATGCTATTCTTGATCCAGAGACTATCTACAGCTGTCTTCAAAAAATTAATGCTGATGTCCTGCTTGCTACTACTACTACTGTTGCTCTTCCTGACACCTCTGACCTCATTGCCTTTAGAGGGGGAGGTGGTCCGTTTGGTGGTCAAGGTGGTGGACATGGTTGCGGCCATATTTATTCTCCCTACATTCATTGTAAGTGGATTAACCATCCATCCTGATGAGGAGCAAAAACCACCCTCGAATCCAAAACTACACACGTAACCAAGTAGAGGATCCGCCTACCTGATTACAGGGTAAATAGGTGGACCCAGTATTACCCGACCCACCTGTGACTAGCTGGCCCGGATCAGGATCCACCCAATCTACTAGAAGATTCGGCACAACCAATGTTAGGATCACGGCAGAGCAGATATGGTTACCCACAAGCTTACAACGGACGAACAATCTAGCAAAAGGTGTACCAAAGATCATGGAAAAGATCCTACAAGGCTAGGACTCTTCCCATGTTATAAATAGGGAAGAGAGACCCTTGAGTGAAAGCTAAGCTGGGAGAGAGAGAGATCTTGTAACCTCACTAATACTAGTGTAGAGTTGGGAGTACCATCCTCCCCCTAGATGTACACCCCTTGCGGTGAAACTGGATCATCAACTTATCGTCTCCCTTGCAATTGCTTGTAGGCCATTGAAGTCGGACCATCTGATCACTTAGGAGGTCCGACCCCATTCCCTCGTGATGTATTGCTTGTGGCCACGTTACGTTTCCAATGTCAACAAATTCTTTGATGGCCATCGGTGGCCCCGACGGTGACCCACCGAGGCCCATCAATGGTCCATCGGCTTGTTAGCCGAACAGGTTGTCTGCTCCTAAGACCTGGCGAACAAGTTCAACCAGCATTTTACCGAGCAGCAAAGGGTTAACCCTGAGGGGCTATCGGAGGTCAGACAGTGGAAGATTGAGCCCTTCCGATCCTACTCGGATCAGTTTAAGGCTCAATATTTCAAGAGCAAGAGGCCCCATGATGCGATGGTCATTTGGTACTTCAAAGCAAGCCTCTTGACTCAAAGGTCATGGTACAACATCGACGACTTCCCGCCAGGGACATGGCGGGACTCTGGGGTAGAGCCACGAGGTTCGCGAAGCAGGACGACTCCTTCCACTACCGTGACTGGCTGTCCAGGGGTTACAGCGATGACTCCAGCCCTATGGAAGAGTAGAGGGCCTTCGACGAGCATGATTTACACCCATCAGCGGAGGTAGCCACTTCCACAAGCAAAGGGCCACCTTCCCCAACCAAACAAGCGACCAGTCCGCCAAGGGCTAAAGCCACGGACCTTGCTAGACAAAACAGGAGTCCTTTAAGGAATACACCCCCCTAGCCGTAAATCAAGTGAAGGTGCTGGCGGAAGCCCAGTCCACCAACAAGGACTTGTTGACCCCAGTAAAGCCCGTGAAGAGGAAGGCTGACTTGGAGCCCTGCTGTAAGTGCCACAGGGCCTAAAGTAACACCACCAAGAGCTATCGAGATCTTCGTGACCAGATCGAATCCCAGATCCGGCATGGGAAACGGGCTCACTTCGCTAGGCAAAATAAGAGCCAAGAAAGAGGCAGAGGGCCTATGGAAGACCACCCTAAGGGAAAGCTCCAGCAGCTTCGGGTAGCCAATGTGATCTTCCTCGCGGACCAAGAGGCAGACGGAGCGGCACGCCGCCCGATAGAGTCGGAGGTGTCACCTTGGCTCTCCTCGACAGAACACTGCCACCAAGTCTTGGCGGTGATGCCTGCGTCACCTCGGGGACCTCACCTCCTATCGCTTAAACGTATCAGCACAGAGGTCAAGGTAATCTTCAAGGTTGATCCCGCCCCAGGCCGGCGAGCCACTCCTTCCAAGTCAGTTCTCCCGAGCGCCTTCCCCGCTCTTTGGTGGGGCAAGAGGGGTATAGTCAAGTAGATGGTGTTCCAATTGTTTGCCTCCCTGCTTAATCCGATATAATACTTGGACCTGCTCTTAGTGACACTCCTCCTGGCGAGGTAGCTGCAGCCCAGGTACTTTGATGAATAGACTCCTCTGGCCACGAACCAAGCGGACATGTTCGTGAAGGGCTGATTCACTAGCAAGGACCTACTGCCCCTAAGATCCATTAATAGAAAGGCTAACCTTGAGCCCTACAGCAAGTTCCACAAGGCTCAGGGAACACTGCCGAAGAATGCCAGGATCTACATGATCGGATTGAGTCTTGAACCTAGCGTAGAAACCTGTCTCGCCTCGAAAGGCGAAGCGGGGTCCACGATCGAGGGCCCAAAAGGATACCAGAAGGAGGAGCTCCAGTAACTCTGAGGACTCAAATCGACCTTCGTCACAAGATCAAAGCCAGACAGATCGACACCCCGCCTGGACAAGCAAGCGGTGTCACTCTGGTAACCTCAGAACACCACCATCAAGTCCTAACGGCAATATTCGCATTGCCCTAAGACTCTCGTCTCTCATTATCCAAGAGTATTGACACAAAGGTTGAGCTAATCTTTGAGGACAACACCAACCGAACCAACGTGTCGCTCCTTCCAAGTCGGCACTTCCATACACCCTCCCCATTCCTCAGTGGGGTCAAAGAAGCACCGTCAAGTAAGCAACGTCCAGGTTGTTCGCTCCTCCATCTCATCAGGCAGAACACACGGACCCGCTTCTATGACATCCCTGCTGGTAGGGTAGTTACGACCCATGGGCCTCGGTGCATTTCTCCCTCCACCGATCGCTCCGGTCATGGGTCTTTGGCAACCATAAAATAATGCAAAAAGGAGAGATTAGCCTTCCCTTGTCCGCCTGCGGCAGGGACATGCACCTCAACCAGACGACCACATTTGTAGTGGTCAAGTTGATGGTAGCGTTGGACGACATCTTCAGCTGCTTGCCGATCCATGCCCTTCACCAAATTCCAACCTCCTCAGGAAGTAAAAACAATGCACAGGAGTCAGGCAGCTAGGCCGAACTCCCAAGGATTGAGCTAGGGCGACCTAGGAAGCCTAGGCCCCCAAAGCTGTAGAAAAAGGGGGAGAAAGGAAAATCAAGTCCACGCAATCCAGCGAGGGGCAAACCTGGCTGATCTGCCATCGACTTAAGGGTTACAACCAGATTCTTCAGTCGTGGCTATACTACTTTTCCCTCACGATGCTACCGAGCTCGTCGAGGTCGGAGTGGCCATGGATTACCACTCCTACTCAAAATAAGGCAAACATGCCCAAAAGCCATCGCCTAGGGTCGACAAGGACGGGGGCATCCCCTCACGTTACCGAAACTATAAAGCCACCTCCTAAGGTAGGTCGGCATTAGATGCCCCCCGCACGTGCATCCCCCACCGCAGAAGGGGCATTCCCATCAATGCTAGCCACGGCATTTGAGGCCTTTGCCTCATCCTAACAACAATCAATGACCAGTCTTGTCACAGCCAAGACAAAGGCTTATTCCTTGCAATGACTGACCATCACTCGCGAAAGGTGGCGCTTACATCACATCTTCACCCAGGTAGCCACCTCTTAAGGCTGGCAGGGACTAAGCTTTGATCGGCCTTTGCTCCCTTCACAAGCCACCTCTTAAGGTTGGCAGGAACTCAGGCAGACGTGCCTCACGTTCCCTTACATTGCTGCCTCCTAAAGGTTGGCAAGCCATTTCTTAAGGTTGGTAGGAAATCGGGCCCCTACGCTCACGTTCCCTTATAATGTCGTCTCCTCATACCAACAGCCGCCTCCTAAGGCTAGCAAGAACCAGGGCTCTCATGCCCCTTGTTCTAATTGAGATAGCGTCGCCTCTTAAGAATGGCGGGAACTGACGGTAACGCCATTATTCGTCATAACTAACTTGAATTAGTCGAAATCAAGTGATAAATGCTCCTAAATAATCGTCTGAGGATCATAATTCCACTCTAATCTGATTTCAGAAGAAGACAAGAAAACATGATTAATTCTGTTGTTTTAACAACACATCACAAATGCAGATTAACCTTGGGGCTACTAAGGGGTTAATTAAATGTCAAATGAACTTAAGAGACCAAGAAGTTGGCTCACACTAACTAAATCAGGATTTCACACATTTCGAGGACTAAAACAAGACTGAAAACCCTAATTATCAACACTTAAATTGAAAGGGTTCTGATCGAGATAAAATCAATCTAAACCTCCTAAAAATCATTAGAAAATATTTTAGGAGGTTTGGTATCTTCACTTTGACCACCTGAACCCATTTTAACCAAGAACAGAGATTCAGACGAGAATTTATCCTGATTTAGGCTCCTGTGCAATTTGCCAAGTCAAACATGGCCAAAACACAAATCCAAGTTCATTATTAGATTCCTTGGGTCCATTCAGACGTGAATCCCTGCGAACAACCTCGAAACTCAACAATTTTTCAAGCTTTGTAAATTTAAATGTTGTATCGATTTCATCGCTATACTACGACACATTTACTCTCACTATACAACGACGATTTTTGACGCAACAAGAACTCGGGCCCCTACGCCCCAAGTTCCGTTTAAAGAATCAAGCCACCTCTTAAGGATGGTAGGAACTAGGGCCTCATGCCCTACATTCCGATTAATACGATATTGCCTCTTAAAGACGGCAAGAACTTGGGCCCCCATGCCCTAAGTTTCGATTGGATATGATATGATGTCACCTCTTAAGGCTAACAATAAACAAAGGCAAACGCACCTCACGTCGCTTTTTAAGGAGGGTAAAGAAAGCACATGCCCGCATGGCCTTTTAGCACTAAAAAGCGCCTTGGCCTCTTACGCTTACAACTCCCCCACTTAGACAAAAAAGTTAGGCATCGCCCACTAGTGGAATTTTAACCACTTCACTCTTAGCAGCACTTGCTAAAGAATGGCAGAAACTTAGGCCCGCCACGCCCGACGTCACGCCACCCCTCAAGGCTGATAGGAACCAAGGCCCCTGTGCCCCACGTTCCAGTCGACACAATGTTGCCTCGCAATGACAACAGCAACTCAAGCTCCTATGCCCCAAGCTCCACTCAATACAACGCCGCCTTATAAGGCCAACAAGAGCTCGGGCCCCTACGCCTGATGTTCCGTTTAGTGTCATACCATGCCTCGAGGCCGGCAGGAACTTGGGCTCCCACACCCCATGTTCTGCCTAACATAACGCCAGCACACACTCGGACTTCCAACAATGGAGATCCTGGCACTTGCACTTAGCTCTCATTGCCCCCTCCTAAGGTCGGCCCTCTCAGATGTTTTCTTGCATTTTCCTCGTTCCTCAGTGGGATGGAAGGAGTACAGTCAGGCAGGCCGACGCACAGCGGTATTACACCCTGCGGCTAAATTGGCGAACCTTTATCTGCCTACAATAAGGACAGAACTCGCAACAAAATAACTGCATTCAAAATGGCCAGATCAACGGCGGCATTTACGGGCATAATTGGCGACTTGACACCCGATCCCCCGCGTGTTTCCAACCCCTATCTCTATGGAGAGCCGGGGTAATGAGTCGGGATCAAATGGTCAGGCCTGATTCACTTAAAGGAAGGAGAATCCGGCCTACCTGCCAACAACTTCAGAAATTTAGCTAGGCCCTCTAGCTGCAGCTATTCAACGCTATCCTGACGACGCCATCAAGCTCGTCCAGGTTAGAGCGGACCTTGATCCATTTGAGAGTCGTCACTCCCACTTAGGCCCAGCACGGAAAAAATCCGTTTGGACCACCAGTGGCCTACCAAATGAAGGCCTCACTTAGTTAGGCGAGCATAACTCGGCCGAGCCACAACAAAAGGCTAAGGCTGAAATAAGGGAGCTTCCTGCCCTCAAATAAGGCCAGGCTCGCAAAGGAGGTGGCAGCCATAAACAAAGCACGAGCATAGGCTTCACCAACCTCAACAAAGCCTACCTTGAGAGGTAAAGTTCCCTTACCAAGGATGGACATCAGAAAAATCCTACAACCAACGATCCTGCTCAACCCCCATTGGGGCCCGCAGTTAGCACTGTTAGATCAACCCTGCTCCACTTGACGGATTTTCTGCCTCAAGCAGACGCGAGTCTACCTTAATACAGAGCCGCGCCCTTCGGCCCGCGCCTACGGTTTTGCATAAGGCACCCGCTTGCACCCCAACCCTAAGAAGGGGCATACTCGAGTTCCCATACGAAGATCTCCGAAGGCCCTTAGTCTCCAACAGAGAGACGGGAAAGCTTCAACAAGATCCAAGCGATCATGGCCCTTAAGCCCTCGAGCACCTAGAAAATGATACAATCGTTAGTTGGCAAAATCACCCCTTGGACTGATTCTTGCCTCGCCCTTCTAACTAGCGTCTCCCCCACCTTTTCGAATGCATCAAAAGGGACCTAGGGCAGCTCCGGCAAAACCGAAATGCCCTCCTCAATCCGCCCTAAAAGCTATACATTGGTAGCTCGTTCGTGATAGCTAACTCCAGAGCAGGCATAACCCTGATCACTTCGGGCTGCGCTACTTAGAAGTACGCTATCAAGTTGCTCCCCTTAGCACCCAACGACCAAGCGGAGTATAGAGCAACGCCCAACGACCTAGGGCATTCCACTTCAAAGTTGGCTAACTAAGCGGGATTACCCATCCTCTTCTCATGCTACCCCATGAGGGAAGCATTCCGGATGGAGGCCCTGAAGGGAACCGCTCCCAGGCCGGCTATTCCAGTAAGGGCACTCCTGAGGTCCCAAATAAAGCACCGAGTACCGGTAGATGCCACCTGGCACCACTTTCTACCTGGAGAGATAGTGCCACCTGCGACATTCTCCCACCAACCCCATCTCCATAGCAGGCCGCATTCATGACGACGGTCCCCGACGCTCCTCCCTACAAGTATGTCGTGGTCAAGACACTAGCTCGCTCGACAACCGACACAGTTATCTCCTGTGTCCAGAAAGATCCCACGCCTCACGCCAAGGCAACGACTAAAGTCAGTCAGGCAAAGTCAAGCGGATGAGGCACCGGCCGCATGATCAGGTGGCAGCACCTACAAAAAGACCCCCAAAGACCACACACCTCTTGGATCGGATGTACGTCATGGGGTTTCGACCACTATTTTGGGCAACCCTCTCTGCCTAACAAGTACACCTGTATGGCTCGCTAACGAATGAGTAGCCAAGCTTAACAAAATAAGGTGACGGTAGTCGCCTATAGCAGATAGGCCGGCAACCTAAGGTTCTAAAAAGCACACCAGGATGGGCAAGAAAGGGAAGCCTCCATGCTAAGCCATTCGAGCAGAAAATTAAACGCCCCATGGAAGGGGTTAAACAAAATTTGTAAAAGCGGTTCATGCGACTCTTGCGAATAACAAATCCCAAGCAGCAAACTTATCTCTCGAACTTGGCATGCAAGCAATTCATTATAACAGGACAACATACATAAGAAATAAAGGCTTTCCTTTTTTATATAAGAGATGTTGCCTGTTACATTCCCCGGAACCATCACCCCCGGCTGACCCACAACAAAGAGAGAGAAAAAAGGAGGGGCAAATTGATGCTGACCATACAAGGATAATGACGACGCCATTTATTAGGACTCGATGGCTTCATCCCCAGTCTTCAAAAGTGCTTGCCCCAGGCAACAAAGGTGGCGAAGTGACATCAGGACCAGCAGCCCCGCAGCTACTGGCGGACCTGGCTTAGGCACCTCCTCTTCAGGAACCGGTTTGTTCCAGTCAAGCACCCTCTTGCCCCTGTCCTTCATGAGCTACTGGGCTCGGTGGGGTCGACCCTCAGGCACTCTGCCTAGTGTCTTAAATGCCGACAGCATGTCGCCGGCAAGGCCATTTTCGAGAAGTGGTCATGCCGACACTGATAAAGTGTCGATTTACAGGAATGTCGGCGACATGTCGACCATTTCAACGGCATGCCAATGATATCAATGACATGCTGCCAGATGCCGACCATCTGGGGTGCAGGCAAATGCAAAAGAGCGAGAAAGGCATGGTACGAAAATGAGAAAGAGCAGGAACAAACACACACACTCGGGTATGGTCACGATGAAACTCTTATTGTTGATTTTCTTGAATTGACATCATTTTGATTACTTCTGTCATCGGTGTGCCCTCGGCATGCCCATCGGCATGGCCATCGAAAAATGGGCATGTCCATGACGTGCCCTTGGCATGCCCACAAAATGTATACTTAGAATTTCATCAGCACAGCGTCGAAATCGGCATTTCGAACCTTGACTCTACCCCCCACAGCAGAGGAGTGTCCTACTTCTAGGACATGCACCTCCTTCAAAGGAAGAACAACTAAACAAGAAGCCTGCAGGCACTTGGACAAGTCTTGACGAGCCACGACTGCCGCCTCATGCGCTCCAACAAGACTTTCCTTGAGCTCCCCACCCACGCAAGCGAACCACCCTAAGCCTCGGCAAGCTTCGCTCAACTCAGTCAATCGGGATGCTATACCCGGCCTGTTGCTGCTACCAGAGTACCCGCCTTTCCAAAAAAGGGGGCACTGCTTCCAACACCCACCCGGGTTGACGCCAACTCACTGGACATGAGGCCTCCAACAGACCCTTTCACGAAGGATCCCCAGATAGACCCAATTGTCTGGACGATCGTCGTAGGTGCCATCTGACCAAAGAACTCGCTCCTACCATCGCCCTCGTCAAGCCTTGCCCCACATTTGGCTAGGCAAATACACTGCCGGACGAGGAGCCACCAGTAACAGCAGCTCCCACACCACTCTTGAGGAGTCACCAAGGGAGCTGAGCAGGGTGGCAGAGACCTAAGCCTCCATGACGAAGCAGCCTCCATCCGACCACAGAGCTGCGCATTTGCGACCGTATACCCGTCGGGCGATCCAGGCGAACCCAAAGGGACCGACAACCCCACTAGGACATCCTCCGCCTCATCCCCGCTTAGATTCAGAAGAGCGGATGCAGTGGACTCCCTTGCAATAAACATCCCACCCGGTTCTCCCCGCAAACGCTTTAAGGGAACCTGCTCCACCTCTTTACTTCCTACCTCTCTCCTCTTGAACTCTTTAAAAATAAGAGGACCCCTTCTTTTTGTCCTGCCCCATGGACCTCCCCCACACGAGACAAGCCTCATGCTGGGAGGAACCACCGCGATGCCCAGAATTGTTCGGCCAGGTAAACCGCCAAAAGCCTACGACAAAGAACAAAGCATAATAAGCAAACAAGAAAGGGAGAAAAGAACTCCAAAGGTATCCTTTGCCATGAAGCGTAGGTGGGCCTGAAATCCAGCAACGCCTCAATAGGCATACCAGCTACAAAGGGTTCTAAAGGCCCTCACCTCGGCCCATGCGCTCAGTAGGGGAAGCAAAATGGACTTTCCCCTGCCCGCAGACCCGCACATAATCACTCACCAGCCACTCTGCCGAACGCGGAGGTCCAACAACGAAATCTTGTCAAAAGAGTGAGCCAAGGAAAGGTTACTCAAGACAAAGTCATTCGGACGCGATAAATAAGGGTGGAGGGGCATGAACTCCAACCCACTCCAAGCCCTTATTTATAACCCCCCATGAGGGCGATTCCATCACCCCACCTCCCCTGCGGGTGAGGGTTCCTAAGGAACGAAATCCCCCAGAACCACAGCACGGATTCCACAACATCCCGCCCAGACTGACCAAATCTTCGATCAAGATTCTGCACTTCAAATGTCCCTACACACATATCCGACACCACATTGGCATTAATCACTTCACTGACAAGCGCAACATTTAAGGCCATGACTCCATTTCACTAGCCATTAATACCCGTCTTGTCAAACTACACAACAAAATTTCCCAAATGCCGCCTCATAAGGCCGACAGCTGCCTCTTTAAACAGTAGGAACTAGGGCTCCCACGCCTCACGTTTCAGATGATAAAGTGTCGCCTCTTAAGGTCGGCCGAAACCACGGTCAACACGCCTATGTTCCAACGCTGCCTCTTAAGGTCGGCTACAGAGCTCTAGGCTCAAAAGAACACCAGGCCCCCATAGACAATCGCTCAAAAGGCAACTTGTTTGCCAGCATCCCTCAACTCCTCCACGACAAATGTCTTACCCACTTCATTCTAGCAAGTAGCACATTTAGGGGCATTGTCTACCGCAGAGTTTTAAGTCCTCTAATTACTCTCTTAGCCGCTCTCGCTAGCTCTCGGATCCAAAACTTCACCTGTAATCGAGCAAAGGATCCGGCTACCCAATTACAGGGTCAGGATCACGGCAAAGCAGATATGGTTACTCACAACCTGATAGCGGACGAAAAGTTTGACAAAAGGTGTACTAAAGATCATGGAAAAGATCCTACAAGGCTAGAACTCTCCCCATGTTATAAATAGGGAAGAGAGACCCTCGAGTGAAAGCTAAGCTGGGAGAGAGATCTTGTAACCTCACTAATACTAGTGCAGAGTTGGGAGTACCATCCTTCCCTTAGACGTACACCCTCTGCAGTGGAACTGGGTCACCAACTTCTTTGTCTCCCTTGTGATTACTTGTAGGTCGTTGAAGTTGAACCATCCGATCACTTAGGAGGTCCGACCCCATTCCCTCGTGATGTATTGCTCGTGGCTACATTACATTTCCAACGACAACAAATTCTTTGATGGCCATTGATGGCCCCAACGGCGGCCTCTCGAGGCCCATCACATCCAAAAAGTGTTGGGAGAAGTTTGGCAAGCATGCTGGGGCAAATCAGATGTCTACCAAAACTTCTACTTCTGAGGATGCCTTAGAACACTCTCTTATACAATTAACGGCTGAGGAGTTAGACCATCTGAGGACTCTATTGAGGAGCAAGCCATCCTCCTCTACAACTCTTGTTGCTACTAGCCATGTGGAAAATTTTGCCTCTACTACCTTAAGTTCTAGTGCATCTACTATTCCTGCTGGAAACTTCGTCA
This sequence comes from Thalassia testudinum, assembly GCA_037157565.1. Classification (NCBI taxonomy): domain Eukaryota; kingdom Viridiplantae; phylum Streptophyta; class Magnoliopsida; order Alismatales; family Hydrocharitaceae; genus Thalassia; species Thalassia testudinum. Next base: position 38,167,173 of record JAZHRO010000067.1, read on the forward strand.
ACTTTGATCACTGGTGGATTTGAGCATGGCTCTTCTCTTCCACCCTACTACTGCTTGCCTATTTAGGATCGTCTCCTATCTCTGCCTACCTACTATTAGTACTGGTTAGGATCATCTCCTGCCCTACTACTGACTCTGCTTGGGATCGTCTCCTATTGACTGCATGCCTTTGTTGCATGCCTAATCCTCTGATCTCTTCCCCACCTGCTCCTTCAGGTGTCTCAATTGGGGGGGGTCCAATTTTGACTATTGTAACAAGTTGGGTGTTGTACACGCTCTAACTTGAAGGAGAGTATTAGAGTGCTAGGAAAGTGTTAGAATATTAGGATTAATTAGTAAAGAGTATTGGTTTAGTTAAGTTAGACCATTTAATTAAGTTTGAGAGTCCTGAGTGCCATCTTATTTTTCTTGTTTCTATTTCCTATTCTTATTTGGTTTACTGTGTAATTTGTTAACCCAACTTTCTATATAAAGGAAGTTAGGGTTCTATTTTCAATAACAAGAATCATTACTATTTTCTCCAACAATAAGTTTTCTACACTACATTCTTTGTATATAATTCATCACCTTAAGGAAGATCACATTATGCTATAACCAAATAGTACTCACTAAGGTCATCAGATGAACTTTTCTATTCCTAGGCCTATAAGTAACAACCCCATTACCATCACCAAATTGCTTTAGAAAAACATAAATGAGAAAGCATCCATGCAATCAAGCATGGATCTCTTAAACACCTCTAGTGAGGTGCAATCAATGGAAAGATTATCGAGACCAATATAGACCAAAATGAGCATATTGTGATTGCCTAATGAGCCCACCTCTATCTATACACCTTGTTTTACAATGCTATATTTAGTTAGAAGATGTACATAGGATTTTGGATACAATCTAATGACCATTGAAACATGATTTGTAATTATCAATCATGCCAAGAATCATAAGCAGTAACATTTTTAAGAATGTGCCTCATTTTTGCTATGTTTGAGATGCACTGCACGAGTAAACCACAATATACTAATTCTTGCTTATTATTTCTCTTCAGAGAGTTTTAGTCGATTAGGCACCATATCAAATAATATGCCAATCTATGCCTCGTCTGTGATGACGGAAAAATCCTCAAGTATCATGCAAATGAAACACATGCATGTTTGAGAAAGGAAATCAAAGGCTGAAAGTAGAATGGGTCTTTGAAATACATTGTCCAGCCTGATGGCAGAGATGGTGGATTTAATTTGAGCATTTTTCTTAAGAAACCCTCGAAATATAATTGTAAATAAAGAGGTATCAACTCTTTCATAGCTTATTCAGTTTATTAATCATGTCAGAAATAAAGAGATTTAATAAAAAGATCAAAAGTTACAAGACTGAAATCAGGGCAGATGTGCCATTAGTTCCACCAGAAATCAAACCACACAAGTTCTCCAATTTAACTAGTCAGGTCTATTCCTGTCATTTGTTCTTGTTGACTTCTCAGGTTTTGGAATGCATTTCAATAGTCTTCCAACACCATCGACAAGGTAGAGTCAGTTGTTGATAACTTTACATGGAGAGTCAGCCTTGGATTACACATCTCAACCACTAGATGAAAATCAAATCATGAAGATCACCATCTCAATCATTCATCAAGATTCAGATGTCCTTTAGGAAGTTGCAACATGAGATTCATAAATGCATCAGAAGCCCAATGCTTTAGGGCATATTGGGTTATTATATTAGCCAAGATATATATAGAGAATTAAAGTCATTTCTCGTAATCACCAATTCATGGTGAATCGAGGGGTAGGTCCTCTTCCAAGACATACACCTACATGGTGGGACCTGGTAAAAAGAATTCTATCTTTGTGTGTGTTGGGAATAAAAGCCACGTAGCACCATGGACACATGGGTAGTCCACGTGGCCACCGGCTACTAGGTTGTGGCCAACCATCAGGGTCAGCTATAGTTGGTTTGTTGGTCTTTTGTTATTAGCCATATGAGGCTGATTTTGTCTGCGTCCATTTATTATTTTGAGGATTGCTTGTTTTAGTCCATTTACTATTTTTAGGATTGCTTGTTTTCCAAGTTTAGCAAGTTGGTTGTAATTAGGATTGCTCCTCTATAAAAGGACAAATCCCAACATTCTTATCGAGCAACAAGGCAATAATACTTTCTATATCAACAAGGCTCCCTCCTTTCTCTCTTTCTCTCCCACCAGCAGTTCTCTCCCTCTCTTCTCTCTCTGTTTGGGCACTGCAGTCTCAACAAGAGGAACAGCAGCGACAACCCCATCGGCTGCAAGTCCTCTTCCTCTTGCTCCCTTGTTCCACGAGGAAACAGGGAGCAACTGCAGCAAGTTGTTGCCCCTATCGCTGCCCTCTGTTGCTGCCATTATTAGGGCTCCTTCCCATGTGGAAAAGTCCCCTTACGCTCCGGACTACGTGCATCCTAACATGGTACGATTATTCTGTCCACGTGCATGAGAAGGAGAATGAAAAGATCTTCCCAAGCACAAGGTATTTTCTGTGACGTTGAGAGAGGAGTATAGCATTGCACCAATATCGTCACCGAACCGCATCAACCTCGACTAAGGTCGAAGTCTTTCCCTACCTTTAAAAGCTGAAGTCTTTCCTGACCCTCAACCAAAACCAAAGTCTTTTCCAGTTCAAACTATCATGGAGGATGACAGCAAATTTGGAGATACAAGTTTCCGGTGAGACAAAGATGCTCATGCACAGAACCATAATCAAGTTAGTTGGTTCTTCCAACTACATTCTATGGGCACGTGCATTCAAGATCTTTGCTAGTGAACAAGAGAAGCTACACATCCTCCTTGAAGAAGCGCTAGAGATGAAAGATGTAGCTAAGAAGAAAAAGTGGGAGAAGGAGAATTATTTGGTAATAAATTAGCCCATGAACTCTATTGATCCTAATATTGCTTCTAATATGCTATACAAGGAGATGGCGAAGGACATCTTGGACACCCTTGAGAGGCGATTTGCAAAGAAGACCAAATGCACTAAGCTTGTACACATCTATTGGCGCATCTGGAACACGAGTCAAGGTGATCTATCCCTTGACGCTTACTATGCAAAGATGGAGAGCCTATTCAAGGAGCTCAACATCTACGAGTCAGCATTTTATAACAAACAATCCATGTCTCGAGCAAGATGGCAAGCCTTCAAGTTCCTTGGGGGGCTTCACCCTCGATATCAACCGGCTCATGACCCAATTCTATCTATGGAGGAGGATGTTGACTTCAAGACAATCTACAATCACCTTGAGAAATTGGAGATCTCAAGCTCAGCTGAGACACTGCAGACAATTTTGAGACCATGCCCTTGGTTGCTAACAAGGAAGGAGCTGGGCGTGGAAAGGGACACGGATCTGGCCGCACTTATCCCCCATGCAAGCATTGTGAGTGCAATAATCATGATTCCAAAATGTATTGAACTAAATATGGCTACCCTCCTCACAACACGGACCTCACTTCCTTCACCGTATCGGATCTCAAAAAATTCCTTGCCACGTTGATAGAAGAAAAGAAGACCACAGCTATCGCCACCACCTGCAATGTTGCCAAAGAAGCAACTACCTCTGAAGTTAAAACAGGTCTTGCTATGGACTCCAAGAAGCCACAAGGTGGCTTTGATGATGCGGATGAAGAAGACATGTAGTGGGGTGTCTAACCTCACAAATTTTTGGTGTAAGTCTTCATCCCATCCCGGGCTTTGACTTGAGGGGGAGTTTTAGGATTAAAAGCCACGTGGCACCATGGCCACATGGGCAGTCCACGTGGCCCCCAGCTACTAGGTTGTGGCTGACCATTAGGATTGGCTATAGTTGGTTTGTTAGTCTTTTATTGTTAGCCATATGTGGCATTTATTTGAGTCCGTTTACTATTTTTAGGATTGCTTGCTTTAGTCCATTTACTATTTTTAGGATTGCTTGTTTTCCAAGTTTAGCAAGTTTGTTGTAATTACGATTTTTCTTCTCTATAAAAGAAGGACAAATCCCAACAATCTTATCGAGAAAAAAGGCAATAATACTTTCTACATCAACAAGGCTCCCTCCTCTCTCTCTCTTTCTCTTCCGCTGGCAGTTCTTCTCTCCCTCTCTTCTCTCTCTGTTTGGGCACTGCAGTCTCAACAACAGGAACAGCAGCAGCAACTCCATCGGCTGCAATTCCTCTTCCTCTTGCTCCCCTGTTCCACAAGGAAACAGGGAGCAACTGCAGCAAGTTGCTGCCCTATTGCTGCCTTCTGTTGTTGCCATTATTGGGGCTGCTTCCCACGTGGAAAAGTCCCCTTACGCTCCGGACTGTGTGCATCCTAACAGTGTGATTGCTTGACTCTATTCTTTTGCCCCTCCATTGCCCTAATTTTGTGATTTGAGTCCTCTTTAGACGAACCCTTTGGATGATATGGCAAGGGGCTAGCATCGGTTTGGATATAGGCTTAGATTACTGTCAAACACACTAAAATAATGAACTTAAATATGACAAACAATTTTTTTTTGCAAAATTGACTAGTGAATTACAAAGTAATAATGATGGTAGCCATCACTAAGGCTCCGACCACTATCAGACATGCTCAAGTAACAAAGGTGGTCGCATCTTCTTTCAATTCTATGCCACTTTCAGAATCATCCCTATTGAGCACTAACCACAATTAGTTAAAGGTGGCAAATTAGACTGCAAAACATCCTATAATGGTAACCAAATTACGTTTCCTCCTACCTGATTGCCACCCCTTCGGAGGGATGCATTATGGTGGCGTAAAAGATTACTACTTTACTTTTGTTAGCAGCATACCTATGCAGATACGATCTTTATGGGTCCACTAGATTATGTAGCTATAAGTTCAGTTTGTAATGCTACCAGACCTCTAACCACCATAAACTAAACACATATACATTTTGGCTAAATATATATGCATAGCAACAACAACGACCACCAAGGAAAGATGCCGACTTTCGAGGGGAAGAACCAAACCACTACCTCGACGGAGACGACGGTGCCAAAAGGCCTGAAGAGCTCCAGCAGCTCGGTTGCACCATGGCTCCTCGGCAAATTGCAGATGTAGAGCTCGCACGGCCTCACCTGCTGCTTCATCACCTCCTTCCCACCCCCATCCCCTTCCTTGGCCTCCGCACTCGCTTTCGCCTCTTCCACACTCGCCTCCTCGCTGCTGCCGCTCTCCTCTTCCTCCTCCTCCGCACCTGCTCTCACCTCCTCCTCATTCGCCTCCTCCACGCTCGCGCTCTCCTCCTCCACGACCGCGCGAACCCTAGAGTGCTCCGCGCTGAGCCTCGGCCGGGCGGCGAGAAGGGAGTGGTGGGCGGCGGGTGAGGAAAACCGGAGGTAGGCGGAGATCCGATGAGGCGACAAGGAGGCCGTGGCGGAAAGAGGCGGAAGGCGGCGGTAGGAAGGGCCGGGAGCGGCGGCGATGGCCGTGGGGGGTGGCGCGAAGGTCGCCATTGGTGGATAAGGGAGGGGAGGGAGAGCTGCGGCTCACTTTGAAGCGGTTGGATGTGTCCCGCTGCGGTTGATGACAGTACTTGGTGCCACAGGGCCTGGTTCCTCTCTCTTTGAGATTTTTATATTGATGTCCCTAAAAAATATTAAATAGTATAGATCTTGTTATGCTTTTGATATTTACACAGATGTCCTTGTAAAGTTGGTTGGTATTCCAGAGGATCAGATTACGAGTTAACCGTGTAGGAGGTTATTTGGACTAACCTTGGTGTACGTAGAGATCTTTACGCAATGTTTTGTTTGGCGGAATTGCTTAGCGATATAGAATTTTAGGGTGGCGGAATTCTATCCAAATCCTGGAATTGGAAGGTTTACGTGTTTGATTTTTTTAGAGGGGGCAATCCCAGGGACTAAAGCGATTACTCCTATGTTAAGCATAGCCGGAGTTTTTATTTGTAGGGATTACATACCTAGAATAATGCAATAAAATAATTAAATTCATTAGTAGATTCCAACAAAATTGCAACGAGCGGGTAGTTGCAATTGGTTATCGGGACTTCAAAAGAGCAATAGAGGAAAGCAACAGCAAATTGAGGTACGTAGGTAATATATTCCAGGAGAAAGCCCCCTCGATTGGTACTCTTGTTTAACATCCACAGATTGGATAGTGTAATATAGTGTTCGAGAACCTTAAATCTTAAAATCCCCTGCTCATGTTTCCATTGGTGCTTAAGAGCGTCAAAGTAGTGTTTCCATGTGCTTTATTTCATAAAGAGAGGGCACTGGCTAGGTGAGAGTCTAAGTGTTTTGATGCGAGAGTTAACTGGTTTAATATCCCTTTCCACCAATGGAAAAGTGTACACCAGTGGACAGAGTAATAAGCTATGATGGAGTAGTAAATGCATAGATTGAATTCGATTCAATACATAGATTGAATCCTTTGAATGAGAGAATCCACTTGTGGAGAATAAGCATGCATCGGTGGATAGCAGCAAAGCACTGATTGAGTGCAAGATTCAACCGATTGGATGCGAGAATCCATCGGTGGGTTTTTATAATTCACTGGTGCATTTTGAGAATCTACTGATAGGAAATAAGAATGCACCGGTGGATTTCGAGAATCGAATTTCAAGAATCCACTAGTTGATTATAGATATAATCCACTGATGGATTCACAAAGTAATCACACCTTCATTTTGTAGGGAGATTGACTACAAATGCACCCTGCTATCCATCAAAAAAGTACTTAAGCTCTTTAGAAACAATGTGGAGGAGGAGTTTGAGAAGACTACATTTGGTGAAATTGTGAAGAACAAAAAGTTCTTCCATCAATTAAAGGACAAGGAATTATATTGAGAGCTTGTACAAGCCTACAATATACAGACTAAGGAGTTTGAGCTAGGAGATCTAAGGTTGAAACTAACTTATGATCAAATATAGAAGATGATAGGGTTAAAAAATGAAGGAAGAAAACTAGTATTGATTGATGAGAAGAAAAATCCAAATGAGAGGCCGAAGATGTGGAGTGAGAACTTTTCAATTGTTAAGCCAAAGGTGAGGATTATAGTAGAGAAATTGCAACAATTCAATGAAAATGGCAAGAAGGGGAAATAAAGAAAGGAAACAATCAATGAGAAGTCGTTTCTCTTTCCCTATGGAGACCAAGTTATCATCACATCACTCTTTGATACGGTAGAAGATGTGGCATTGCTACATTCTTATAATTAGGCAAAAGTAGCACATGATTTCCTCTATGAAAGGCTCTAAGAGAACAAGGTAAGAGAACAAGTACATCTCAAAAGTTGCATCATGCTACTACCAACAAGGGCAACTGAGATATTGAATGTTATGGAGCCAATGAATGAGGAAGTAAAAATCATTCTTCGAAAATACAACCACGGGAGAGCAAGCAAATATTGGTCTTAAATTAAAGAAGCAACAAAGGAAAAGTTGAAAGAATCGTCATTTGGTGAACAAAAAGCTGCCACATTGGGAACCACGAAAAAGGAATCGAGAAAGAGTAGAGAAGAAAACAAAGAGAAATAGGAGGATAGAGGGGGAGAGGAGAGAGGAACTGCAAAAGAGGACGAACAGCTAATAGTCAATAAGTGAGCATATTTATATGGTAACATATTTAATTTTTTTAATTTTAAAGTGTTAGTTGCATTTAGATTATATTGTATATAATTACATATTTGTATGTTACCGGTAAAATTGTAATTTTGATCATATCCTTTATCTATGCCAAAGGAGGATTTTCACTTACCCTCCACCTTCCACCACGCACCTACTTTACGCCACAGCGACACCCTCTTACCCTCTCTTTGTCTCACTCAAAAAACAAAAACAAAAACAAAAACCCTCTACGTTATGCCCTCCCCCCTCTCTGTCTCACTCAAAGTAAATCCAACCTACCAAATAAATAAAATACGATAAACCCCTCCCCTTTAAAAAAAATATAAAAAAAATGTTTCTTGCTTGCATCTTTGCCCCCATCAATGGACGTTCCCATGTAACACAAAAATGCACCCTCTCGCTCTCTCAATCTCCGCACCCCACCGATGGACGTTCCTATCTATCATCGGAAAAAAAAAAAAATCATTTCCCTATCAATTTTAACATGTGAATTGTTGTTAATAACCATGCAAACATGATCCTATTAAATTTCACCTACCCAATTATTTATAGCAACAGTTCTCCTCTCTTGAAAAAATAAAAATAAAAAGTCAAAATGTAAATAAACATAAAAGTTGATGAAAAAATGACATAAGGTGATATGAACATAGGTTCCACTTGATAATTGATATTTAATGTAAAGAAATAAAAGAATGTAAGGTTTGTTACATGGTTCATCTCATATCTTTGAAAAAAATTACTACACTACTTTGAACTAAAATGTATAGGTGATAAATAATTTTACACCAGTGATAAATTACTTTGCACCGGTGCAATCTCATTTTGCATCGGTATAACATTATTCCAAAAGTAATCTGATGGTTTTGTACTGGTGCAAAGTGATTTTGACCTACAGGTTTAAGATTTAGGATTTAGGATTTAAGTTTGTGGAAAGTGGTTTTATGTATCAGAAGTGATTTTTCACTTGAAAAGTAATTTTTCACCTTACAGTTTAGGGTTCAGGATACTAAACACTAAAGACTAAACCATAAGGTAAAAAATCACTTTTTAAGTGTAAAATCACTTGTCATAGGTGAAGAAACACTCAGAATTTAATTTTGCACCAGTACAATCTTACTTTGCACAAATATAAATTAATTCCGAAGGTGATTTGAGTGGCTTGCACCCATACAAAAGTATATGTTGTTGGTTTCAACAATGGTGGGCCTCAACATGTGTGAATACTTTTTTACATAAAAAGGAGATAAAACAAATAGGGATCACATTCATAACTCTATACATTACTTTTTACGTTTCTCAACCCACGTTCAAACAAAAAACCCTCACGTCATGCCCTCTTCCTACCTCCTCTCTCTCCCCCCTTTGTCTCACTCAAATTAATCCACCTACTCAACAAATAAAATATCATGATCCTCTTCCCATTACTTATAAAAAAAGAACCAAAAATTAAAAAAAAGAATGCCACTTCTTTGCATCTTGTAGGGGTGGATATAGGTGTTATTCTCCCATCTCGCTCACACAACTACTCGGAGGAACCCCTCCCCCTTTTACTTAAAAAAATGATAAAAAACAAATAATCCAAAAATGCATCTTCCTTCTCTCTCGAAATATCAAGTATTCATGATTTTAAAATCTCAAGTATACATTTACTCAAGATACATGACATATTTGACATATTATGTACATATACCATAGTTTTTTATGATATAATATTTCATTGATAATAATATTATTTCCGCTACAAAGTGTGAGCCTACCACTCCTATCTTCATCTCCACATATCCCCCTCCCTCTTTCCATTTCTCCTCACCTACCCTGGCCCTTTTACTCACTCTCACTTTTTTTTTTACCATATATCTGAAGCGTAGGCATGCCACACTAACCTCTTTTTAAAAAAAAATAAATATTTCATTCAAGGGAAGAAAACGATACAAGAGACATGTCCCAGAGGAGAAGAAAGATATGAAGAAACCTCACTCACGAAGGGGAAAATACACCCCGTAGAATGGGGAACTCAAAAACAAAAACGAATCAAGAAACAAAGAAAAAAGAAAATGAAAGCGACCCAACAGGAACTAGACAACCTCCCGAAGGAGAGCAACCTCACGCTTGTAGATCGACAAGGCGCTAAAGAGAAAAATCTCGAAGATCACGCTAACGAGTGACCGAATAAATCGGTTCACGATGTACATCAGGAAACTTGGATGTGATAGCTCAGAGTGACATGTGGTCCCTAATCAAAACCAAACTACACTAGAAAAAGAAAAAAGAAGACCAATCCACTCCAACCAAACAAACCCACCTACAACGACAAGACAACCACTTTCCCCCCTCCGACGGCCACTCCACGGACACATCACGCCATAGCACACTGAGCCAATAGCCGCAACACGCTGCGACCTAGCTCGCCAGACTGTATGCCTCAGATTGGCTCGCTACGACACATCAGAAACGAACGCCGCTGCACATATGCCACTACTCGCTGGACTAAGCGTCGCTGCTCTGTACGCCACAGCATCAATCGCTCCACGCCACAACAATGCGACACACCGGCCACCGTACCTCAACCGTGCACCGAACCGCTGCACGCGGCTCACCCCTCCTCCACATCCGACCACTACAAGAGAGAAGCTGCGAATGTCAGGGAGGAAGCTAGAGTGATGGAGAGGAGAGGTCCGAGTGAAGGAAAGGGAGCAACCGGAGGCGGGGAGGGTCCCGGTCGGCCATGTACAGCTGATCGAAGCCCAAACTCACAACTTTGCTTTCACTCGCTACGAGGTGGAGCAGGTGAGAACGAAGCGAGGACGTTCCATTGGTTGTCACGTCACACTAACTTGAAGGTACCTAACTAATTATGAGTGCAAGAGAGGACATGAAATTTCAAGTTGTAGATTCTTTGATGCAATGCCACCTGTGAAGTATATAGAGAGGCTTTGGATAAAGTAAATGTTAGAATTATTAGTGGGCACATGTATATTATTATAAGGAGACTTGCAGTAATACATATCATATACGTATACATCCATAAATATGCCCGTTATGTGATCAAATATGAATTGGGAAAATTACACTTCCAATAATATAGGGTTAATTATATAGAAACTCTTTGTGGAATTACGATTTGTTGATGGGTAGAACATCAATTCTATTTTAGCAGTTATGATCCCCGAGGATATATGAGTAATGGGTGTTTTGGTTTTCTGCAATCCATTGTGAGAAATATAAGGGCCCTAGGTGAGAACTGAAGGGGCCCTATGATATAATGTCTCTTTCTCTCTTTCGCACTCATTCTCTCTGGATCCCTGGAAGCACCATCGCCAAACTCGTCAAGTACCTCTGCGGTAATCGAAGGATCGTTGCACGTATCCCTCATCGAGAAGCCTAAGTGATGGATTCAGGTATCCATTTCCTTCTCTCTTTCGTTCTGGATTATCAATGCATATGGGAATCAGTGATTCTGGGATTTGCAAAAACCTTTCCAATGATTTGTTTATATGTGAATAAGGGGTTTTCATTCGATTTTAATCCATCAAGTGGCATCAAAGCAATCCGATTTTCGTTGCATTGTAATCCAATATTTTGATTTTTGAGATTTTTCCTTAGGGTAAGAACAATCCCACAAATCACGTTTGATTCAATGTTTTAAGCCCATCTTAGTTGAATCAATGTTTTAAAGGGTCATTCATGTTAGTTTTAATCCCCTCTATGGCTTCTGTAACATCATTTTCGATCCAAATCGATTTTGGGATGTTTGTAAGCAATCCACGATTTGTTCTTCCACCCTAGAATCGTCCTCGAGACTCGTACAATACTAGTTCTTATCACAAGTACCGATACTCGTCGAGTATCGAATTCTAACGAATGCGTTCCAAAACACCATCTGTATCATCCAAGTATCGGTACTAATCATTAGCACTGGTACATATAGGATACAGATTTTGGTACTAGACAGTAATCTAGGCCATACAGGTACTGGTACTAATTGTTAGTATCAGTGCATACCCCATATTGTCTTCCCACTTCAGAACTTTCTCCAGAACTGAGCTAGTATCGATACTTAATATTAGTATCGGTATACGTCTTTCCAATACCGGTACATAAAGCAAATACCAGTACACGTGAGATCTAGTTTCTCAAAACTGTGACTCACAAACTATGACTCACGAATACTAGTTCTTGTAATGGGTACCGGTACTCACATGTACCTGGAAAGGTTGAACTCGGGGTAGACCGTATCTAACTAGTATAGGAACTTCTCACAAGTACCGATACATATGGAACTCAGGACCGGTATTGAAGTTTGAGTACTGGTACTTTGCATGTACAGATGGTACTGGTACTCATCCAGAGTACTTGTGCAATGTGGGGGATATATAGTACTTGATCATGAATCCTTGGGCATAACTATCTGTAATACATCATTGTAGTTGGTTTTGATGTATTTAGATTGATTTGTGCATTTAACAATTTATTCACCAAAGCATTTCATTGTTTCCTGCACTAGTTGATTCACAACATCAAAATGACTGCAGTTGTATTGTTCTTGTGGGAAGTAATTGGCCCAAAGGAGACTTACTAATTAACATCACAATGCAACTAATAACGAATATGAGTGGTTTAATTATTTTGGTTTCATGTGTGAGTAATGAATTAATCCAAAAATGAGTTCATCTAACTTGCATGTTTAAACTCTCATGTTTGATTATTTATTTCTGCTGCTTATGATATTGTTATCTTTCTCCAAAGACTAAATGTCAATATTATATGATTTTTTGAAGTTCATTTATTCATTCGAGTATGTATTTGTCTTTTATTTCAGTTAACTCCTCTGTATCTGCTATTAGTGTCAATCTTAACTCTATTCCTGAATTAAATGTGTTTAACTTTAAATTCTGGAAAGATAGTGTCATGATAGTTCTATGGTACATGGATCTAGACCTTGCATTAAGGGTGAAATGGCCTCCTCATTTTACGGATCAAAGTACTGCTGATGCTAAGAAGTACTTTGAGAGGTGGGAGCATTTCAATCGCATTTGTCTAATGATCATGAAGTGCGCCATACCAGAAAACTTAAGGGGTGCTATCTCAAAGGAGTTCAATGCCAAAGGATTCCTTGATGAGATAGAAAAGCGTTTTGCGAAAAATGAAAAGGTTGAGACAAGCAACCTTCTGGGGAAATTTGTCGCACTTAAGTATAAAGGAACTGGGAGCATAAGGGAGCAGATCATGGAGATGTCTTATTTGGACTTCAAAGCTAAAGGCACTAAAACTGGAGTTGTCAGAAGATCTCCTGGTGCATTTAGTTTTGATATCCTTTCCTACACAATATAGATAGTTTAAAATAAGCTATAACTGTCAAAGGGAGAAATGGTCTCTTAATGAGCTCATTTCTTACTGTGTGCAAGAAGAGGAGAGACTTGAGCAGGACAACTTTGAGAGTGCTCATCTAGTTACTAGCTCAAAAAGGAAAAAGGCAAATGATGTTGCCGTTAGTTCTTCATCTAAAGGCAAGTAGAAGAAACCTAAGGCAACCTATTTCTTCTGCAAGGGTGAAGGACATGTAAAGAAGGATTGTACCAAGTATCACGCTTGGTGTGACAAGAAGGGTATGTATCTTTCTTTAGTTTATTCAGAAGTTAATTTAGCTTCCGTACCCTTAGACATTTAGTGGATATATTCGGGAACCACCGTTTACATTAGTAGGTCTATGCAGGGTTGCCTAAATTACCGAATGACAAGTGAAGCCGAAAGGTTCATATACGTGGGCAACAGCAAGAAGGTGGAGGTCAAAGCTGTTGCAGACTTTAGATTGTCTTTAAGTAGTGGTTATGTTTTAGATTTGAAAGAAACATTTATAGTACCGTCATTCAGACGGAACTTAATTTCTATTTATCTATTGGACAAGTCAGGTTATTCTTGTTCGTTTGGAGAGACAATTTCAGTTATTTCTCAAATCAAATTTAATTGCTATTAGTTCTTTATCTTTGTATGACAATCTATATAAGTTTCACACATCTTCCTCTATTTTTGAAACCTTACATGCTACATCTAATGGTACGAAAAGAAAATTAACTTGTGAGAATTCTAGAATGTTATGGCATAGGTGTTTGGGTCATATATCTAAAAGGAGAATTGATAGGCTTATTACCATAGGAATTCTCCATTCACTTGATTATATGGATTTAAATGTCTGTGTAGAATATTTAAAAGGAAAACGAACAAACAAATCAGGTGTAGATGCCACAAGAGCTACAGACGTCTCAGAACTGATATGTACAGATATTTGTGGGTCATTCCCTATAGCTTTATAAAATGGTCAACAATGTTTTATTACGTTCATAGACGATTTCTCTAGATATGGTACCTATATCTAATTAATGAAAAGTCGCAATCTTTATACGCTTTCAGATCCTATAAGGCTGAAGTTGAAAATCAATTTGGGAAAAGGATTAAGGCCGTCAAATCTGACCATGGTGGTGAACACTACAGCAGATATGATCAATTAGGAGAACAACATCAAGGATCGTTTGCTTTATTCCTAGATGAATGTAGAATTGTACCTCAGTACACCATGTCAAGGACACCTAGCATGAATGGTATTGCAGAGAGGCGCAATAGGACTCTTAAGGATATGGTAAGAAGCATGATTAGTCATTCTTCTTTACTAGAGTCCCTCAGAAGAGAAGCATTAAAGACGACAACATATATTTTAAATAGAGTAACATCAAAGGTAGTACCAAAAAACCCATATGAAATGTGGACTAGTAAATTACCAAGCATTAGGCACTTTCATATTTAGGGGTGTCTAGCTGAGGCTAAGCCTTGAAAGAAAATTGGACTCAAGAATGGTCAACTGTTATTTTGTTGGATACTCGAAATGATCTAAGGGATATAAGTTTCTTGTCCCTGAGACTCGCTTGCCTTTTGAAACGAGAAATGCCCATTTCTTTGAGGATGTTAGTTTGGGTGGAGGTGATAAGCACATTACCTTTCAGGAACCTAACCCTATTCCTAAGGATATTACTGAAGAGGGTCAAGTTGTCATTCCTAACGTAGTTCCAATGACAGAAAGGGATGAAAGTAACGTTGATATTTTGTTGGATACTCAAAACGATCTAAGGGATATAAGTTTTTTGTCCCTGGGACTCGTCTTTTGAAACAAGAAATGCCCATTTATTTAAGGATGTTAGTTTGGGTGGAGGTAATAGGTACATTACTTTTTAGGAACCTAATGACATGCGAAAGACGTGTTTGTTTAAAAGGGTCGTTATAGTTCGTGCTCGCAACGTCGGTTTTAAAAGAAGAAACAGACGTGAGTCCGAGTGTCGATCATAAGGAGGCGTAAAAATCAAATTTTCTTTGTCACTTAATGTCACTGAGATAACTAGTTTTTGCATGCGAGAAGATGTGGTAGAAAAATGAGTGAGAGAGAGAAAGAGAGAGAGAGAGTAGGGTTAGAGTTTTTTTTAAATCATAGCCATTGCTCAAAGTGAGATGGAGAGCACATCAACATTATATTAAACATGCAAATCAAGTTTTACAAATACAACGGTAGCTAAATGATTAAATAAAAAGGAAGTAAAGCTAGCTTAAAGGGAAGGAAAGAGAGAGAGAGGGGAGACGGCGAGGCAGCTATGGCGGTGGAAGGAGGCTCCGTCGGTGGCTCATCAACTTCGTTAACTACAAGAGAGGCTAAAGGGGGCTAGGAGGGTGTTACAACACTTGCAAGGTGAATTGAATGCCTTCCATGGGTGGTTGTGATGAGAGCCTCATCATGAGCCATAACTAGCCCATTTTGACCCAATAAAGAAGATAAAAGCTCCTACATAACCTAGAAGAAGGCTTAACTGAAGGAATAAGTGCTCTGAGAAGAAAACATGAATTAAAGGTTAAAACTGTAATTTTACCATTGCAGTACATAAACGGGATTTCTCAGAGGCAAAACACAGGTCAAAAGGTCCAAATGAGATAAAAAGTGGGTTGAGTCAATTAGAAATGGGTTCATGTGCAATCTAGGAAGTAAATGACATGTGGTAACCCTAAAGCAGACCCGCTTAATTCAACAAGGTTCCGGTTAGGATAAAAATCAATTAAACCCTCTAAAAATCATGGAAAAATATCTCCTAGGGTTTATAACACTTAAGTTGGCCTTTGGAACCCAGTTTGACCTAGATTAGGGTCCTAGTTCATCAATTAACCTAATTTGGGTTTTTACGCAAAATATCCAGACAAACAAGGTCAAACCTAAAATCCAACTTCACCATTGGATTCCTTAGGTCAAAATTAGGTTTGTACCAAAATTTGGACCTAAGGGGAGGTCATCTTGACCTACTTTGCAATTTAGTACACCCAAATCACAATTTGGTCCCTATCTTTTGAAAAGCATAACAGAACGCCCCCTAACTTCCTCGCCACCTTTGCAATCAGGTCCTGCCGCCATTATTAGGGCAGAATCCTGCTCCGGTGAGGATTTGAGAGGGAATCCTCTCTGATTCCTCAGAGATCCCCTCCCAGAAACGAAAGGGAGATTCTCTGAGGAATTCCCTTCCATCTGAGGCCAATTTTGATCCCTGGTGTGAACCCAATCTCTCGTGCGAATGCACGAGGGATTTGGGTATCTAAACTGTTTCCATCAACGGCGACCGACCTCAGACGATGGCGTGCCTTCCACGCCTTGAACGACTGGCCCAGTACCTATATAAGAACCCACACCTCCGGTCGCTCATCTTCAGCTTGATTTGGCCGAGTTTCCACCTCCAATTCATCTCCTCCTGCCCGGCCAAAATTCCCAGCAAGCTCCGGCGAGCCCCCCTCCCCTCCCTCTTCGCTCTGCCACAAAACCAGTGGGAGAGTTATCTTCCTGACTCTCCTCCGTGTCGCGCAGCACCCGCACACGCCGCCTCAGCCCCGTCGTCGCTGCCGTTCTCCCCCACTGGGCAGCATCTTCTCCGGCGACAGCAGGTACTGCTGTTCTCCTGTTCGTCCCCCTTCATCCCTGTAGTTAGGCCAAATACCTTCTCCACATTCCCCTCTCTCTTTTTCCCTTGCTATTTTATCTACTTGCCCCCCGACAGTGCCTGAACACCTCCATCTTCCTCGCCTTCGACCGACCTCCGGCGAGCCGCCCACACCACTCCGCCCCTCCACACGGCTCGCCACCCATCTCGTGAGCTCCGCCTCACCACCAGGAACTCATTCCACCTCTCCACTGCCACTCCAGACCTCCACAATAACCCCCCGACCAACCCCACAACTCCGGCCACAGGTTGACCTAGGCACACACGCCTAGGCCGACCTGCGGCCTGCAGCACCGTCCACCTCCTTCGCCGTGCTACGGCGATGGTCTCTAGCTGGTCTGATTGGGCCGAGAGGCTCGTTTTGTGTCTGACAGTGTTGATGCTCCTGCCGCCATGGACGACATTTGAAGAAGCTCCGTAGCAGCTCCAGGCTGCAGGTGCTGCGTAGTCGTGCGAGTGTCGCGAAGTGCCCTGGTCCAGCAAGGAGCGCAAGCAGAGCCAGCAGCTGTGGGGATGGCACGCGAGTCTGTGGGCGCGCGCGAAATCAGGGCAGAATCTTTAGTCCCACATCGTGGAGAGACGAGGCACCGCTGCGACATAAATTGAATTTGTGATATCATCTTAACTCCTCCGTAAGCACAGGGGTGAGGTCCCTCACTTGCCCCCCCACGCACGCCTCGTCCGCGGCTTGACCACTCGGATCTGGCGGGATCCGACCGACCCAATCCTTGAGCACTCCTCGCGCATCACACCACCTGCAGGTGCGCCTGGTCCCGGGTACGATCCGACCGGAATATCCGTGTGGCTCTGGGAGAGCATCCCTGAGTGAACTGTTGAGAGAGAGAGATGCGCGGGTAGAGGGAAATGGGTAGGTTTTGCTCCTGTGCAGGCAGACTGAGCGTGGAGAGACTTAGCCGCAAGGAGAAGAGAAGAAGCAGAAGAAGAAACTGAGCGAAGGAGAGACCAAGGCAGATCAGAAGAAGAGGAAAGAAGCCTTCGCAGGAGAAGAAGGAAGAGCAAGGCAGGAGCAAGCCAGAGAACGAAAGAAAGGTCATGTGAAGACAGCAAAGATCAGAAGAAGGAGAAAGAAGGAAGGCAAGGCAGGAGAAGAAACAAGAGAAAAGATACAAAGGCAGGAAGAAGAAGCCTTCGCAAGCAAAGAAGAGAAAGAAGATCAGAAGAAGAAAAAGGGGAAAATACTTTTAAGACGTCTAACCACCAGATCAAACGTCCAACTTCGTATTTTTTTGTCATAATTACTTTTAATGGCCTACATTCATATTTGAATTAACAGTTTGAGTAAATTAGAGTGTTCAATTTCATTTTGATTAGTAGTAAATTCCATTTGCTCCCTATGTTCGACCTCGGATACTCCGATTTTCGAGTAATAAAATTCTCTATTTGTTTGAACGCTTTGTCGGCTATACTACAACGTGATATACTTTAAACCTGCACAAAAGCGTGACAACAGGTTGGAATTGGTTTAAATAAGGAGAAGGTCTTTCTAAATGAAGAAGGGGTTTTAGCAACTTCCGGGATGTCGCTAAAACCCTTCCCAAAATGTCGGTGAAGCACCCTGCCCAGCAGTCGCTCGCACGCGTGCGTTCTTCTTCACGCACAATCCATGTGTGTTGCTTGAGGGCCGTCCGATCGCGGATCGGATGGTCGAGATTGCTCGTGGGGCGCGCGCTTGGATCGCGCTTGCTCTGCTCGCGCCCCACGCGTCATCGCGGGCGTTGGCCTTGGACGCGCGAGATCGCACCACGTCGCTCGCTGCCAGCCGCTTAATCGTGCATCAACGGCCGAAATCACGCGTGCCACGACTACCTCAAATTTGCGCTGTGGTCGACGCCTCGAACCTGCGCCTCACTGTGCGGGGGTGAGACGCGTATCGCTGCTCTATGCCTGTTGCTTCATCACGGAGGTGAGCTGTGGTCGCGGTGCGGGCAACCGTTGGATGAAGATCCAATGGTCGGGAGCTGCTGCTGCTACGGTTGAGAGGCGCGCGGGTGCTTGATTTCTAGCCGTCAGATCCACGATTAGATGGCTTAAAGTGATGCCGCGCGATGAAGGGCGGATGAGGGCGCGGCAAGGCTAACACGTGGCAGCCCCATGACCGTTGATCAATAGATCAACGGTCAAAACTTCTTGGGCCAATAGTGGGAGCTCCAAATGTCGGATTTAGCTGATTTCGAGTCCGTTGGACTCCGTTCGTCGCTCTGAGTCCATCCGTGTGGTCCGATCGTTCATCTGAGGCCTGTTTTGACATGCAATTCTATACATGGCCGTTAATAATGCACTATAAGTAATCTTGATGTGCGATGCATGCAATGTTCCCATTCCTGTGTCTTCTTTGCATTTTACCCCTAAGACCGACCCCTTTTGGCAGAATTAACATTGTAAAATGTAGTGTTATCATACCCCCATACTTACACCTTGCTAGTCCCTAGCAAGGTTTATTCTAACCATTATTTCCTGTCAGAATTTAAGAAGTACTTACTTGGACATTTCGTCACTTGTCAATAGAAGGAAATACACTAAGATCCTGATCTACAGGGACTAAGCAGCGCCCGGGTGTCTGCCAAAATATGAATCGCTTGAATCCTTGCTTTAAGGCATGTATATATATATATATCTTAGTTTTATATTTTTGGAGTTAAGAGTGTGTTGGTAACTTTTTACAGCTACCCAACCCACCCAAAACTCGGAAAAGACTCTAAGTGCTAAGTATCTTGGTGTGAAGATCGTGATAGACTCGCTCAACGGTAATTTAGACAAACTTCGGGTTTCTACGCCCCTAGGTGACCAGAAAAGGAAGTGTTTTGCCTGAAGGTGTATTTGTTCAATTGGTAGCTTTCTCCCTACATTTGTTTTACTTGGGGTCAACACAAGGATTTTCCCAGTGTATATCTCCCCGGCTTGCTCTACTTCCCCGCTTCTTCCTTAAGTGTTTTGGTTTCTTTTGTGCATTTAATGAGTTGGGTTCTGGACAACTGACCAATGGGCTGTTACCCATGATCACTTACCAGCCATGCTCGTGCGGTGAAGTGTGGTTTATTTATTCTCTTCTTCTTTTTTATTTGGTAGGTGCCTTCCCTGATCTCAAATTTACCTAGAGGCAATAAAGAGAAGGTGGTCCCGTGGCTGGGCTTTGGACAACCTGCCAATAGGTAGTTATCCATGACAACTTGCTAGCCATACCACCCTAGAAAGTTCATTAGCTACCCAATTTCTGTCAGAATCTTCGAGGAGTAAGTCTGTGCAAAAAAAAAAAGTGTGTAGATGCTTAGACTAAAAGTCCTTCTAAGTTAGAGGGTGAGTTGATAAGTTGCATACTTATCACCTTATTTAGTTGGTGGAATAGAATAGATTAAGGTTGGAAGGATTTGAAGCTAAATCCATATTTTCACGGACACCAGGGTTGATTAAGCCTGAAGGCATGAAAAGTCTAAGTGTTCAGGTTCTTTCCTTATTATTTTCCACTATTGACAAATTGCTAATGCCTAAGTTTTTCTTCCTAAATTCATTTTTTTTTCAATTTTATTTTATTTTATTCTATTCAGACTGATTAAATGAACTTGGAATCATGTAATTTACCACCCCTCCATGCTTAAGTTGGAAAATGTCCTCATGGAAAAATATATGGATGCACAGGAGTCAAAAAGATATTACCTGAGTGAAGTAAAATATCAAATCAGTCTGAATCTTCTGGGTTGCCTCCTAGGAAGCACTGAGTTTAACGCCTCCACCTAGGCAGTGCTTCGTGTCATCCTCAATGAGGGTGACAACCTCCTTCGGGGGAACTTGGGTGAGGAAGTGTTTCAATCTCTGGCCACTGACTGTGAAAGTGTGCCCAATGTTCGGATCATTGATTTCAACTGCCCCATTGGAGTAGGGCTTGACCACCCTAAATGGTTCTGTCCACTTGGACCTGAGCTTCCCTGGAAAGAGTTTTAGACGGGCATCAAAAAGCCAAACTTGTTTATTAGGTTGGAAGGTTTTTCTATAGATGAGTCGGTCGTGGACGGCTTTCATTTTCTCCTTGTATAGCTGACTATTCTCAAAAGCGTCCTGACGAATTTCCTCGAGCTCGGAGAGTTGGAGCGTCCTCTGTGCACTGGCTAACTGAGGATCCATGTTACACTGCTTGACGGCCCAGTAAGCCCGGTGTTCCAACGCGACAGGAAGGTGGCAAGCTTTGCCAAAGACCAGGTGATAAGGTGGCATACCGATTGGGGTCTTGAAAGCGGTCCGGTATGCCCACAGGGCATCATCAAGTCATGTGGACCAATCCTTCCTGTTAGGTCTCATAGTCTTCTGTAAAATATTCTTGATCTACCTATTTGAGACCTCAGTTTGCCCCCGTATTTTCTGAGTAGGGCACGGAATTAGGTGTGGATAAAATGACTTCCACCATCACTGATCATGGCCTTTGATATTCCAAATTAGGAAAAGATGTTCTACTTAACAAAGTTCATGACAACCTTATGATCGCATCGGCATGTGGCGACGGCTTCAATCCACGTAGAGACATAGTCTACCGAGACTAAGATGTACTCAAAGCCGTTGGATGGTGGGAAGGGGCCCATAAAATCAATACCCCAAACGTCGAAGATCTCGACAATCAAAATGGGCTGGAGGGGCATCATATCTTTTCTAGTCATGGTCCCCAGAGTTTGGCAGCGAGAGCAAGTCTTAACGAAATTGTGTGCATACTTAAATAAGGAAGGCTAGTAAAATCCGGACTGTAGAACCTTTGCAACCGTTTTCTTTCCTGAGAAGTGGCCACAACAAGCTTGGTCGTGACAAAAAGATAGCACACTCTAAACTTCATCATCAAGGATACACCTCCTAATGATCTGGTCGGCATAGAGGCGAAATAGCATGGGATCATCCCAAAAAATAATGCTTGGCCTCGGCCAAGAACTTGTCCCGTTGCTATTTGGACCAGCTGTGCGGGGTCTGTCCTACAACGAGGTAGTTGACATGGTCAGCATACCAAGATAGTTTCTTGTCTTGCACAGTAGAATGTGTTCATCGGGAAAGGTGTCGGATAAAGGCAGGGAGGGCCCAATGTGGTCTGGGTGGAGTCTGGATAGGTGGTCAGCCACCACATTCTTTGATCCGGCTTTGTCGCGGATTTCCAAGTCAAATTCCTGCAAGAGCAGGATTTATCTGATGAGCCTGGGCTTCGCATCCTTTTTAGCCAATAGGTGCCGGATGGCTGAATGGTTCGTATAGATGGTCACGTGGGATCCCAGAAGGTAAGATCGAAACTTTTCAAGTCCAAAAAACTACAGCGAGCAGTTCTTTTTCTGTGACCGTATAATTTCGTTGGGCCTCATCCAACGTCTTGCTCGCGTAGTAGATCACCACGGGATTCTTGTCTTGTCTTTATCCCAAGACAGCGCCTATGGCAAAATCTGATGCATCACACATGATCTCAAAGTCTTAGGACCAATCCGGGGGCTGAAGTACAGGTGCTGTGGAGACTAAGTCCCGGAGGGTGTGGTAAGCCTGGATGCAATCAAAGGTCATGTGGAATAAGGCGTCATTGGCTAGAAGGTAGGTTAAGGGTTTGGAAAGCTTAGAGAAGTCTTTGATGAACCTTCGGTAGAAGCCAACATGTCCAAGGAACGAATGGATCTGCCGGACCGAGCTAGGTGGAGGAAGTTTGGAAATCAAATCAACTTTAGCCCGATCCACCTCAATGCCCTATGTGATATGATGTGACCGAGGACGATTCCTTCTTGAACCATGAAATGACTCTTTTCCCAACTTAACACCAAATTAACCTCAACACATCGTTTCAGGATTTTCTCCAAGTTGCTCAAACAGTGGTCTAATGAATTCCCAAATACAGAGAAATCATCCATAAAGACCTCCAAATATTCACCCACCATTTCTGAAAAAATGGCTAGCATGCAACGTTGAAAGGTGGCGGGTGTGTTGCATAACCCGACGACATACGACGGAATGCAAACGTGTCGTACGGGCAAGTGAATGTGGTCTTCTCTTGATCTTTAGGAGCAATTGTGACTTGGTTATATCCTGAATATCCATCTAAGAAGCAAAAATACTTTTACCCTATCAATCTTTCAAGAATCTGGTCGATGAATGGTAGGGGAAATGATCCTTCTTGGTTGTTTCATTGAGTTTCCGGTAATTAATACACACCCGCCATGCGGTGGTGGTGCAGGTAGGGATGGATTCGCCACGTTCATTGGTGACAACGGTGAGCCCGACTTTCTTTGGAACCACTTGAGTGGGGCTCACCCAGGGGCTATCGGAGATGGGATATATGATGTCGGTGTCAAGCCACTTGATAATTTCCTTCTTAATGACCTCCCGCATATTTGGGTTTAACCATCTCTGCATATGACGGGAGGGTCGCACCCCATCTTCTAGGTAGATCTTGTGGGTACAATAGGTGGGGCCAATTCCTCTTAGATCTGAAATAGTCCAGCCAATAGCAACCCTATGTTCTGATAGGGTTGCTGTCAATCTAAGTTCCTGATCCTTAGTTAGGTTGGAATTGATAATTACAGGGAAGGTCTGGTCAGGTCCCAGGAAGACATACTTGAGATTCTCAGGTAGTGGCTTTAGTTCAGGTGTGGGTGGAGCAATGTTTGATGGAAAGGGGAAAGGTGGGAGTTGATCAACATCAATTTCCTTGAATGGTGTTGGTTGATGCTAATCAGCCTTACAGAGGTCCATGGGCATAGATGGTGATGGGTCAGAACAGTTGTTATAGGATTGGTAGTCCAAGACAGAACTAAGGGTGAGGCATTCCTTGACCAAAGGTTCCACGGGATCGTGTTCCTCGATACAGTTGCAATCAAAAGACTTGGTCGCCTGGAAGATATCCAACTGCATTTTCTTGACTCCGAAGGTGATTTCCATGCATCCCGTGTCACAATCGATGTTTGCCTTAGCCATAACTAAGAAGGGTCTGCCTAGGATGATGGGTGTGTTCTACAGATGTTTAGGGACTTCTATGTCGAGCACCAAAAAGTCGATCGGAAAATAGAAGTCCTTGACCCGCACAATTACATCCTCGACAACCCACTTTGGGGTTTTCACAGATCTATCAGCCAATTGGATGGTAACAGGTGTGGATGTCAGCTTTCCGAATCCAAATTGGTGGTACAAGGTTGTCGGAATCAGATTGATGGAAGCACCTAAGTCCAGGAGCGCTCTATCAAATGTCATGTCCCCGATATTGTAGGATATCAGGGGTGTTCCCAGGGCAGTTCGCTTGAGCGGAAGGTTGCTTGATATTACGGAACTTGCTTGCTCTAAGAGCACAACCTTCCTAGGTGCTTGAAATCTTGGCTTACATATTGGTGTACAGGCATCCTTTAGGAACTTAGCATAAGCCGAAATGTGCTTGACGGCTTTGAGGAGCGGAATATTAATCTGAACCTGCTTAAAGATTTCCAGAAGCTCCCTAGTTTCCAAAACACTTTTCTTCTTCTTGATTGTCACTAAGGCCTCGGGATATGGTGTCTGAATGTGGATAGGATCTATTTCTGGGTCCTTGGGTTTTTCCTGTGCTTCTTTTGAGTCAGGTGTTTCAGAAGGTGAAGTCTCGGGAAGAGTCGGCCATTTGGGATCCTGGGTTTTGGTGCCGCTTCTCCAGGTCACCTCATTTGCAGAGGCATTGGGACCATGGGTTGACCCTTGAGAAGACGAGGATGAAGAAGCACCAAACCCAGGGGGTGTTTGTAGGGCTGGCTGAACCATGTGAGCCTGCCTGAGATTGCTTTGGAACCTATGCGAATTGGGGCCTCTATTAATCATGTTTCGTGGGTTTGGTTGTGGATGGGATAGCAGGGTTCTTTGTTGTTTACAGTCC
Source organism: Thalassia testudinum (assembly GCA_037157565.1). Taxonomy (NCBI): domain Eukaryota; kingdom Viridiplantae; phylum Streptophyta; class Magnoliopsida; order Alismatales; family Hydrocharitaceae; genus Thalassia; species Thalassia testudinum. The sequence continues at coordinate 38,191,639 of JAZHRO010000067.1, forward strand.
AACAGCTGGCTTAACTATCCCTTTACTGAAGCCATTTCCTCCTGATGTTTCTGGTTCATTTTAGCCATCATCTTTATCAGGGTGTCCATTTGGTTTTGTGGGGGAGGGGCCGCCCTATTTGGATTATATGGGGGTCTAACTGGTGGTCCTTCCTGATAGGGGGTAGGTTTGGTTGTTGGTTTGGCCCGGGTTGGTTCTAAAATTGAGGCAATTTCTGGTTTGTCCAAGCAAAGTTTGGGTGATTCCGCCAGCTGGTGTTGTAAGTGTTGGAGAAAGGGTCAGGTTTATCATAACCTTGGACAGCCTATACATCTTCAAGGATAGCAGATGCCGAGAGGGAGGGAAGAGAGTAATCAAGGGTTGAGGGAGCAAAGGTCCCTCCCTGGAACGTGGTCAGGGGTTGTTCCAGGTTCATTTGGCTTAGGAGCTAGACCAGGTCAACATTGTGAGATCCCTTTGCTAGGGAGAAGGTCTGTAAAGGGTTCCTAGTCTGGTTCAGTAGCTCATCTATCTTTTTATCCACCAATTCCACTTGATCCAATTTCTTAGCAATGATATCCATGTCAACCATTCCAGAATTTGCTTATACCTCATAAATCCCACCATGGGGTTGAATGGATTGGCTAAACTGGGTCATGGAGGCATTGTTGAGTGAATTTTCGCTCATAGACTCAAAGAGCTCAAACGCGCTCTCCTTGTCTTTGTTTAGGAAGTTCCCCCCGCATGAGGCGTCGACGAAGTTCCGTAGGTTGCTGTCCAGATCATGGTAGAAAATCTGGGCCAATTGCCACTTTGGTACTTCGTGGTTGGGCATTTCCTCAATAGTTCATTAAATTTTTCCCACGCCTCATGGAACTATTCCCCGCCCTAGAGTGTAAAGGTAGTAATGGCTCTTCTGAGGGCATTGGTTTTTCCTATATGGAAGAATTTCTTCATGAATGCATGTCTCAGTTCTTCCCAGGTGGTGATGGGTCTACCTAGGGCTCTAAGCCAGTGGGATGCTTTGTCTCTCAGGAAGAAGGGGAACATCTTAATCAAAACAATGTCAAGCCTAATGTTTCTCGGTTTCACAGTTCGGGCGATCCGGTCAAGATCCTCTAGGTATTGGAAGGGGTCCTCATTTGAGCTTCCATGGAAGTGGCTCTGAATTAGACTTAGGATATTTGGTTTCAGCTCAAAATCATCTCCCCCTTCAGGGATCCTAAGGTGTGGCTCGATTTGAATAGCGGAAGGATTGTAGAAGTCGCGGAGGGGCCTAAGTTGGTCCTGGAATGGTGGTGGATCAAGTGGCGATTGCCCTTGTGGGCCTTGGAAAGGTGGTGGTGGTTGCCCTTGTGGGTTCTGCAACCAGTGTATGGCTTGCATGATGGTGTAGATTTGTTGCTGTTGAAGCCGGTGGTTTGCGTTAATCTGGGCCTGGATGATGGCCATTGTGTTTGGTGGGGGTTGGTCCTCAACCTCATCTACTCTAGGTTCAGCCATGTCTCTAGCAGAATCAGGTCACCTGGATTCCCGTCCCAAAAAAAACAACTCGGAATGAAGTGATCGTCTCCCGTGCATACACTAGAGAAGAACAGGAGGGGATGCAGAGAGCAACAGATGCGAGAAGTGTGTGTACAATCAAGCAAACAAGCCTAGTCCTTATGGTGTATTCCTTAGGTAACCTAGAAATCTCCAAAGGGGTGATCAAGTTCGTAAGCACTGGACTTCCCTTCCCAAAGCTAATCTATCCAGGTTGATTACAAGGGGATTGTAGGGAAGGTTATTCCTTTGGCTTGCACCGCCGATTCCATAGACCCGACAACCGCGGTCATTTGACACTTCCCAGCAGCCTAGTCAGCAAATTCTACTACGGGAATGAAAGCCAAGTGCCCAGCGAACAAAACAATAACTCTCGAAACTTAACCCAGTCCTGCCTAGGACACTCTACTCTATTTTAAAAGGGCTAGGATAGTGCTTGTGCTAGGGTTATGTGATGAGGCGTTGATTGGGGTGGTGCCTCTTAGTTTTCCAATTTCAGTGTGTGTGCTCCTATCAAAACATGGTTTTCAAGTAAGGATTGTTTTTAAGATGTGGTGTCTTTTAATGTTTTGTCCTTACTTTAGTGTATTTTAGGGTTGACGTGTCTTAATGTTTTCAAACAAGTTTCAGGTGGGCACGTCAAGTTTTGCACACAATTGATGAGAGTAGATTTCCTTTGATGTGAAGAGACTTTAAAACCCTAAAGTGCTCATCCTAGTGTTCATGAAACTGCTATTAGATGAGTTGATCTTTATGGATGAGTGGTGCGGCCCATGTCAATTTAAGGTGGCTTCACAAACACCACTCAAAAAGAAAGAAGAACACTCCAAAAGCTTAGGCCATTAAGAATGTTAGAGTGTATTTTTCTTTTTTTGTTGGGTGATGTGTTAAGGATGCGGATCAGGCAACCATGCACCACGCCAATTTTTTTTTATGTTACAATTTTTTTTAGATTTTTAGGCAAGCAAACAAGCACCGGTGAAGAATTACTCACGACCGGTCCTTGTTGTACTTACTCCCTCCTTACCGTCACGAGTTGCGCAGCTTCGCCGTCCAAGCGTCGAATTCCTGCAACCATCAGGTAGAAGGAGAAAAGGCATTAAATGATGTGAGCATGGATGTAAAATGGAAGTGACAAAATAAATCTGTTTCCTCCCCGGCAACAGCGCCAAAGATTGACGTGCAAAAGACGTGTTTGTTTAAAAGGGTCGTTATTGTTCGTGCTCGCAACGTCAATTTTAAAAAAAGAAACGGATGTGAGTCCGAGTGTCAATCACAAGGAGGCGTAAAAATCGGATTTTCTTTGTCACTTAATGTCACAGAGATAACGAGTTTTTGCTTGCAAGAAGACATGGTAGAAAAACGAGTGAGAGAGAGAAAGAGAGAAAGAGAGAGAGAGAGAGTAGGGTTAGAGTTTTTTTTAAATCATAGCCATTGCTCAAAGTAAGATAGAGGACACATCAACATTATATTAAACATGCAAATCAAGTTTTACAAATATAACGGTAGCTAAATGATTAAATAAAAATGAAGTAAAGTTAGCTTAAAGGGAAGGAAAGAGAGAGAGAGAGAGGGGAGACGGCGAGGCGGCCACGGCGGTGGAAGGAGGCTCCGTCGGCGGCTCGTCGACTTCGTTGACTATAAGAGAGGCTAAAGGGGGCTAGGAGGGTGTTACAACACTTGCAAGGAGAATTGAATGCCTTCCATGGGTGGTTGGAAGGGGTTTAAATAGGGAGAAGGTCATTCCAAATGAAGAAGGGGTTTTAGCGACGTCTGGGACATCGCTAAAACCCTTCCCAAAACGTCGGTGAAGCACCCTGCTTGGTGGTCGCTCGCGCGCGTGCATCCTTCTTCACGCACGATCCGTGTGCGCGGCTTGAGGGCCGTCCTATCGCGGATCGGACGGTCGAGATCACTCGTGGGACGCGCGCTTGGATCGTGCTCGCTACGCTTACGCCCCATGCGTCATCGCAGGCGTTGGCCTTGGACACGCAAGATCGCGCCGCATCACTCGCTGCCAGCCGCTTGATCGCGCATCAACGGCTGAAATCGCAAGCGCCGTGACTACCTCAAATTTGCGCTGCGACTGGTGCCTCAAACTCGTGCCTCACTGTGCGGGGGTGAGGCACGTACCGCTGCGCTATGCCTGCTGCTTTGTTGCGGAGGTGAGCCGCGGTCGCGGTGCAGGCAACCGTTGGATGAAGATCCAACGGTCGGGAGCTGTTGCTGCTGCGGTTGAGAGGCACGCGGGTGCGTGATTTCCAGCCATCTGATCCGCGATCGGACGGCTTAAAGTGATGCCGCGCGATGAACGGTGGTTGAGGGCGCGGCGAGGCTGACACGTGGCGGCACCATGACCGTTGATCATTAGATCAACGATCAGAACTTCTTGGGCCAATAGTGGGAGCTCCGGATGTCGGATTTAGCTGATTTCAAGTTTGTTGGACTCTGTTCATCGCTCTGAGTCCATCCGTGTGGTCCGATTGTTCATCTGAGACCTGTTTTGACATGCACTTATATACATGGCCGTTAATAATGCACTATAAGTAATCTTGATGTGCAATGCATGCAATGCTCCCATTCCTGTGTCTTCTGTGCGTTTTACCCTTAAGACCGACCCCTTTTGGCAGAATGAACATTGTAAAATGTAGTATTATCACCTAACTCTATTCCTAAGGATATTACTGAAGAGGGTCAAGTTGTCATTCTCAATTGTTACGAACGCACCCAAGGCATTTTTTTTAAGACGTCTGGGAGGTATCCCAGACGTCTAGAACCACTTCCAGATGTCTGGGATCTATTTTCGGTGGCACGCGGGACTGCGTCTGCGCGTAGGTGCACGCAAACCCGCAACCGTCTTCCTCTCTCTTTTTCCCTCTCTCCTCCTGCGACCGCAGGCGCAGCGCTGTCCGCCCTCTCTCTCTCTCCTCCTTGCGCGGCCTTAAAAGGGCCACGCCTCTCCCTCACTCCCGTCACCTCCGCCTCCTTCCTCTTCACCTTCAGCCAGTGTGCGAGAGCATACGCGAGAGCGAGCGCGAGGGTGCAGCGGCGGCGGCGACAGCCGCGGCGGGTGCGGGAGGAGGTGCTGTGCGGGGGAGGAAGCGCTCGGCCGTGAGGGGAGCTCACCGGGGCTGCTAGGGCCGGCCGGCGGGGGGCACAGCGGGCGCGGAGCGACGCGGGAGGACTGCTGCAGCTTGAGCAGCAGGCGGAGTACTCACGACGCGGCCGGGCGTCGCGAGCGGAGGGCGAGTGGCGCCCTGGTTCTGGAAACTTTTCCAGAATCAGACGTCTGGGCTGATAGCCAGACGACAGGCACGACGTCTGGAAGACTGTCCAGACGTCTGAACGGTGAGTTATTTCCGTCTTCTTCCTTTTCTTCGACTGACCGTACTGAGAGAGAGAGATGGGTACGCGCAGGTTCGGTGATTCGCCATCCAACACGAATCAGACGTCTGGCTCCACCGCCAGACGGCGGGAACGACTTCCAGACGTCCTGGGTGACCATCGGACGTCTGGGAACTAGGCCAGATGCCCCCGCAGGCTTCTGGATGTCTGAGAGCCCACGCAGAGCGAGGTAAATCCCTTATCCACTTTTTAAGACGTCTGATTTTACACTATTTCGTCGTTTTCGACCCGTTTTGGGCCCGTTCGGGATCCGTTTTCCGCATTTCGAGTTGCGTTCTTTTCGGAATTACATCCTCTACCTGTCTACAGTAGTTGTATACTGTTTTGAGAAGTTCCTTGTGTTTGACCCTTGTGATAGGACCCCGTTCCGTTGCAGTCTCGGGGTTCGTGGAGGCACGCGGGATTCCCGACCACGCCCCCATTACTCCCGTTGTACCTGGTAGAGTGGCTTTAAGTATAATCTGTTAAATTATGAAACCATAAATAGAACCTAGGACATTGCATGAATCCTAGGAATGAGAAATAGATTGAATGGTAGATTCCTAGGGTGTTGCATGAATCCTAGGGCTGGAAAACTAGATTGTATGATAGATCCTAGGATATGGCATGAATCCTACGATGGGAAAACTAGTGGAATGTATGAATACTGCAGTCTTGGAAAATGTGGAAAGAAAATACTAGCTGCCTGTGAATTGAATTAACAGCTGCCTGTTATGAATAAATAAACGTGATTGTGAATATGGATTGTAAGAACGTGAAACTGGAAAGTGAAACCTGGATGTTCTTAGTTAAAAGAGCTAGAACCCTATAGGGAATTAGGAGTAGAACTCCTGGAAAGTGAATGGAATAGAATTGGGGAAGTGAGCTGGCCCTTAAGTACGGAGTACCAAGGAGAGCGACTGTTCCCCCCTGTTTAGTGCAGAGCGAAGCCAGCCGCCCCAGGGACCCGGGGTTAGGACTGGCCACTCTGTACCGACTTGATGGCCCTCGTGTACGTAGTACCGAGGAGAGCTACTAGTGTAGGGAGGTACTAGCTACCCCACGGGCCCCGGGGTTCTGCTAGCCGCCCACACCGACTTGTTAGGCCCACTGGGGCAAACCAGGGTAGTCAGGCGAGGGTGCGCGGACTGTGGAGGGGCAAGGCCCCTGTTTGGTTACTGTGGAGGGGTTGGACCTTTGTTACCGAGAGGGCTCTGCCCTGTACTGGTTCTGTGCTGTGCTTTGGGCGCACCCGTTAACGGAAACGACTGACCGCATGCCAGTGCGGGTTAGCTACCCGTGCGTTTACCGCGTGTGCCGTAGTCACCGTTACGTTTGTCAGTGACCTTGGGGTGGTTGACTGAGAGTAGGATCACCACGGGGGACTCTCCCGGCCAGGAGAGCACCACGTGCTACTTCTACTGTTCGGAAAAGACTGCAATCAAGATTGTTCCCACGAGGAACATTCGAGATCAAGTGAAGGATCTGAGAAATAGATAAATTGTGAAACAATAGAAAGACGTAAATAAAGGAAGAAAGAAAATTTAAAACAGCTACTGTATACTTTACTGTTTCTTTAGTTTAGCTGCCACTCTACTCAGCGTTTTGCTGACGTGTTACACTCGTTACCTTTCAGGACCAGGTGTTGAGCAGCCAGGGTCAACGGCTGCAGAGGACGCTGGGCCGGGTAGGGTCCAGTAGAGTTACCACTGTTCTCTTGTACCTCTTTTTGTTCCATTATAGTGAGTAGTTCTTGTTTCCGCTGTACTTTTCTTTACCTGCAGTTCATATTATGTTATGAATGTTGTTCTATTGTTGTGGTGGTATATACTGTAGTGGTTTCTTTCCTTACTGCTGTATTTCCTTACTGTTAGTTATATTCATGTTGAATGTGGTTTATTTTACTGCACTTTTGGTTACTTCCTCGTTGGACGACTAGGTCTTGGGATTTGTCGAGTCGGTCCGGTTCTCGTGTCTCGTAGGGACTTGGGAATCGGGTCGTTACATCAATGCAGTTCTAATGACAGAAAGGGATGAAAATAATGTTGAAAATCTCCTTATGGATCAAACTCAACAACCTAAAATTAATCAGGAACCACTCCTAAGGCGGTCCACTAGTGAATGGAGAAGTGCAATATCCACTGACTATGTTGTATTTTTCCAAGAACTTGACGCTAACCAAATGGATTTGGATCCCATTTCGGTTGAACAAGCCATGCAAAGTTCTTATTCCCAAAAATGGATCATTGTTATGAATGAGGAAATGAAATCAATGAGTGACAATGACATTTGGGAACATATCCCATTTCCTGAACAAGTAAAACCCATTAGTTGTAAATAGATTTTTAAAATCAAGAGGGATTCTAAAGGCAATGTGGATAAGCATAAAGCCCATCTTGTCGCAAAATGCTTCACTCAAAAAGAATGTATTGATTTCAAAGAAACATTCTCCCATGTTTCTTCAAAAGACTCTTTTAGAACCATTACGGTTTTAGTGGCTCATTTTGACTTGGAGTTACACCAAATGGATGTGGAAACGACGTTTCTCAATAGTGACATTGATGAAACGATATAGATGATGCAACCAGAACGCTTTGCCTTAGGTGATGCAAAGCAAATAATTTGCAAATTAAAAAAAACCATCTATGGTTTAAAACAATTTTCACGTCAGTGGTATTACAAATTTCATCAAGTTGTTGTCTCATTTGATTTTGAGACAAATTCAGTTGATGAATGCGTATACCATAAATTCGATAATGGCAAACATATTTTCCTGATTTTATATGTCAATGACATATTACTTGCCCCTAATGATAATGGTTTATTATTTGAAACCAGGAGATTTCTCTCAGACAAATTTAAGATGAAAGATCTTGGTGCAGCTTCTTTTGTATTAGGAATTTAGATACATCGAGATGGCTCTCTGGGTATCATTGGATTATCACAGAAAAACTACATTGAAACAATTCTAAAGAGATTTGGCATGGAAAACTGTAAGGTAGGAGACACTCTTGTGGCTAAAGAGGATAAATTCTCCCTTGATTAGTGCCCTAAAAATCAGGTTGAAGCTAAGGAAATAGAGAATATTCTCTATGCGTTGGTAGTGGAAAGTTTGATGTATGCATAAGTCTGCACGCAACTAGACATTGCATATGTTGTTGGCATGCTAGGTAGATACTTAAGTAATCCTTGACCCAATCATTAGAAAGCAGCCAAATGGGTCATGCGTATCTTCAAAAAATGAAAGACTTCATGCTTACGTATAAGAGATCTGATACTCTGGAGGTCCTTGGGTATTCGGACTTCGATTTTGCAGGTTGTCAGAATAGCCGAAGGTCCACTTCAAGCTATATTTCTCTACTGGCAAGAGGAGCTATTTCGTGGAAGAGTGCTAAGCAAACGATGATAACTACCTCTACCATGGAAGCAGAATTCATAGCTTGTTTTAAAGCCTCGAATCAAGGAATATGGCTTAAGAATTTTGTCACAGCTTTATGCATTATGGATAATGTTGAAAGACCACTATGGATCTATTGTAACAATAATTCCGCGGTGTTGTATTCGAACAACAACAAAAGTTTGTCAAGGTCAAAGTATATTGACATTAAGTTTCTAGCAGTTAAAGAAAGAGTTCAAGGTGGTCAAGTGTCCATAGAGCATATTGGAACTCACTCCATGGTAGTAGACCCGCTCACTAAGGGGATAACGTTAAAAGTTTTTCATGAGCATGTAGCCCGAATAGGTGTTGTATCTTTTATATGATGCTTCAGTTCAGTGGGAGTTTATTTCATTCTGGTGTTCATTGTATGTGGACATGTTCATTTATTTTGCACAAATAAAGTTATATTTATTTTGAACTCGATATATACTGCATTTTGATCTCTTCTAATCAGGTTGGACCAGTTGAAAAATAGGCATGTATGGATTAGGTTGACATGCAATTTTTCATGCTATGTACTCATATTTGATTTATGTCATTATTTGTGTAGTTGTATGTGATCATTGAGGGTTTAGTCAAATATAAGTTGACGAAAACCGCATTGGTCCTACGACTAACACAGTATGGACGAGATTTGTGGAGGTGTATTTTTTATATGTATATGATATACATTTTTTGAGCTCATATAGTTTTAATTAATATAAGCTTATGTGGATAATATATGTAGCCCAAGTGAGAGATTGTTAGAATCATTAGTGGGCACACGTATATTACTATAAGGAGACTTACATTAATACATATCATATACGTATATATCCATAAATATGCCTGTTATGTGATCTACTATGAATTAGGCAAATTGCACTTCCAATAATATAGGGTTAATTACATAGAAACTCTTTGCGGAATTACGGTTTATTGATGGGTAGAACTGTCAATTCCATTTTAGCGGTTATGGTCCCTGTGGATATGTGAGTAATGGGCAGTTTTGATTTCCTGCGCACCCCATCGTGGGAAATATAAAGGCCCTATGCGAGAACTGAAGGGGCACTACGATATAACGTCTCTTTCATTCTTCCACGCTCATTCTCTTTGGATCTCTAGAAGCACCATCGCCAAACCCGTCGAGTATCTCCACGGGAATCAAAGGATTGTTGCGCATATCCTTCATCGAAAAACCTAAGTGATGGATTCAGGTATCCATTTCCTTCTCTCTTTCATTTTAGATTATCAATGCATATGGGAATCGGTGATTGTGGGATTTGCAAAAACCTTTCCAATGATTTGTTTATATATGAATAAGGGGTTTTCATTCGATTTTAATCCATCGGGAAAAACTAGCATTATGGTTCATCAATTCCTTTGGAATTCAAAACCACATAATATTATTGTTCTGATCAATTGCATACTCACCCTACCCGATATCTAATAAGGATTTTTAACAACATTTATAACTTGCAAGAAGTGTGTTATTAAAGGGAGAAACATTTTTAAGTAGAGAAATAATAAAAAAAATGCACACTTGCAACACATTTTACGATGTATGGAGTTAGAGAACGTGATTTCAACTAATGTATTTTAATTTTCCACCGGTGGAAATCACATTTCAGAGGTGAAAAACTACTTTCTATGTGAAAAATTACTTTTTCATAGGTGTGCTCTTCATTTTCAACCAGTGTATTTTGATTTTCATCTGGTGGAAAACTATTTTGAACAAGTATCGGTTAAGAGACAAAACACACCGGTGTGTTTTCATTTTCAACAAGTTGAAGCCATTTTCCATTGGTGTATTTTAGTGATTTTGACTTTCAAGTAGTGTGTTTTGATTATCAACCGATTGATTCTTTAAACAGGGATATGAGTGTGAACCGTGCATTGCAATGTACATTTTCGCACTCATACCATTTTAAGTATGGCTATTTAGCACCAAACAAAAACCTTACTTACCAAGAGTAGCCCACACAGATATAACATCTAGCCAGGGAGAAATTGTAAAATAGAAAAGTTTCCCCAGTCAAATTACACTAAAAGAGTCATGACTACGAAGAAGATATATGGAAAATTGGGAGAAGCACCACATTTCTTCTTGGATTCAAGTAAATAATCCAAAGCAGAAAAAGATACATTTGTTGGTTATGTTTTAACATTAACTATTTTATATAGTCATTGTTTTGGCCTGAGAAATTCATCTTTTGCACAAATAAACTTAACGATAATTTGTTCACGTTTCAAATATGAATCCTTTTTTATAGGATCATGGTAAGGAAATCCTAGAGTTTTTTCATATTCACATCTATTTGAGTTTAGACGATAGACTTCATTTAACGAATTATCATTTGACAACATGAAATTGAAGATTGCAAAGTAGAATTAGTTTCCTACTTTCGTAATAATAACTTGGATGATGCTTGTTATGCACAAACCAACACATGATAGATCTTCAAAAAAATTCTTTTAATACCATGGAACTTAAAATAAAGTTCTAAGGGTAGTATCATGTGCTAAATAGGATTTTTTGATACCTATCGCATGAGAATCCAAGTATGAGTGAGATTTTAACACATAAATAGCTATACGATCTATTTATGGATCCATTATTGAGGAGTACTAATATTGCATAAGTTAAAGTTTAGACATTGAGGATCTGTAAAGATTAGTTTGAAGATTCGTTGTTTAAGTACCCGTCGCAATACCAACACCTAAACTTCCCAATATGTAAAGGCCTCCCCTCTTCTGAATTCACACGCATAATTTCTCCTTATGATGGTGCTATGAAAGGATATATACGCATGCACATAGAAAGAGTGAAAAAAAAGAAAGCAAGAAGAAGTAACAATAGAAGAAAGAGTATAATTAGTAGTAGCAACAGCAATGGAAAAAGAAAAAAAATTAAAAAAATACATATAGAATGATGCAGGGAAAGAGGAATAGAGAAAAAGGATGCAACAACAATGACACGTAAAGAGATAATGATGGCTTGTTGGTTAAGCGTGCAATGGTGGCACACAATCAACAAAGAGCATGTGGTAAGATAAGTAGTTAGCAATGTTTTACAAATCAGACTTAACTGGTTGATTCATCTGGTTAGACCAGTGAATCGGACAGTCGTCAATCTGCTCATTTGATTTAGAGAAAATTGGTACAATCAATGCATTATTTGGCCTAACCGTTAGTCTAACTGTTTAATCATCGGTGCACTTTTATTTGTTAGACCAAAGTTGAACCAACACGCATTGAATCCTTGTGTTAACAAGAAAAAATCTTTCTTTCCCTTTTATGCAAGTAGGTGAAGAAAATTTAGGTGATACTCAGAAACATGTGAAACCATTAATCAAATAATTCAATACATTTATTTGACATGATTCTTATATTCTATTCTTCATAAAAATATAACAAGAACCATAACAAAGTGTGTACATAAAAGTAATTCCAATTATAAATTTTCACATTTTCTCTAATACATATCTAGCTACTTACACAAATTAATGTAGTGTTCTTGCAAGTGCATGCGTTAAAAATACACATGTATACACATATATGAATATATACATTGTCCAGATCAGTTCGACCAAGCAGTTCAACTAAACTATTCTCACTAGGTCAATCTAATCTAGTTTAAATGATTAATGATAGTATCGTCTAGGCTAACAAAGTGATTCTCATGGTTCAACCTAATTTGACTATTATGATTAAGTTTTCGTTTAAACCCTGGTTGGATTTAGAAAGCATCGGTAGTTGTAGTTATTGCTATTTAAAGAGGCAGAGATAAAATCAACATGGAACGTAAGGAAAAGTATGGACGCACAAGAGACAGACAATGATAGGTGATGCGTTTGGCGTGGAGTTGCCAATGGAGGGTCCATGCAAGAGGGTCCATAAGCGAGGCTCATAAATAAAAGATAGTCTATAAAAGATACTAACCAAAGAAAATATTCTTTTATATGACCATTTTAAATTCTATTTAGACATTGCCGAAAATAAAGTCCGATCAATAAATGTCATCCAAATTTTTCGATGCTATGTTTGTTACAATATATTTTGTAATATGTGATTAAAATTAATTGATTGAAAATTAGAATCAACTAATTAAAAATAAAAATTAATTTATTTAAAATCAAATAAATCAAAATATATTAGTTGGAAATGATTTTTAATTAGTTAAAAATTAAAATACATCGATCAAAAATGAAAGTATACTGATATATTTTATCTTTTTAATAGTGACGAGTAATTTTTTATATATGAGAAGTAATTTTTTACGTAAAAAATAATTTTTCATTTATGAAAAATTATTTTCATCAATAAAATAATGAAATACACCAATTGAAACTATCACTCTTACTTTAAACATTACAAAATACATTTGTTTAGTTTTACACAAAATTTTTCTCAGCAAAAACTATTTAGGTGGAACAATCTAGCAACCTCATTCCCTACGATGAAAAGGGTATAATATTCATTCCTAACAAGTAACAGGCATCCAAAAGCAGAAACATGAATCCAAAACTTTTGGATTCATATAAAATCCTAAAGAAGTTTATGTTTACACGAAGACTAAAGGGTCTCATTGTATTTCCAGTATTCTACATTGGCAACGTTTCACTCGATAGGAATTAACTCTAATGTTAACCAATGTTAAGGCATAGTAATGCAAAACCTTCAAGATAGAAATATTTGGGAAATCCCTACTGAGAAATTTCTTAAAATAATGGCTAATAAATTACTTGAAAAAGGACCACGGATTCAAATAAATATTAATTAAGAAAATTACAATATAGACATTCTTTAAAATAGGAGTGAGACCTCTCAAGAGATGGCACGTGCAAGGGTCTTCATCGTACACAGTGGTTGCTCATAGCATCTAAGGTTCTCTGTTTAAACATGACAAATATATCCTGCCAATACCATCCAATGCATTGCCCACATACATTTATGTACTCGCATCCTTGTGAAAAGTTCAAATCGAGGAACTAAAAAAAAAAGGCTCCATACCTTACCCTCATGGTTTTTTACTTCCCCGTCGGATGAAAACTTCAAATGTCAAGGAATAGAAAGAAATGCTTAGATGACTATATTGATGAAATGCTATTAGTTTGATGCATGCTGCATGCCGAACATAATATATGTCATAAAGATGGAATGGTAAGCCAATGCCAATCTAATTGGAGACCAAAATGTCACACGTAGCTCATTAGATAAAGAAATATTCGATGACGACCAAATATTATTGCCTAGTAACGTTGATCTCCATATGTTGGGATTTACTATCTAAATTCTCAATCAAACATGGATGATGGTACTTGTGAAGCAACGAATTTTTTTAAATAGGCATTACAATGACGTGTGTTAATGCAAGTTGAATTGTTGGCCCCAGTCTTTCTATTCATCACAAGAGAGGACCGTGTCAGTAACTAATGGTAAAACTAACACTAATATAGCCAAATCTAGAACTATACTACTAATATAATAGAAAAAGGACTACCTTGTTGGTATTTTCCTGATTCTTTTACTATAATGAGCCTTATGTAGTTGATCAAATCATATGGATATCAGGTTTTCCTTGTTTAACAAACTGTAGATCATTAGGATCTTTCGAAAAATGGAGACAGAGTTTCCTCTATCCAATTTTCCATTCTTTTGTACTCTGACTAAATTGGCACGGTAAGAGCAGTAGAAGAGCTTGCTCTCACCAGAAAGTCAAAGCATCCCGAGATGAAATACTACCCTGTTAGAATACTGGCAAGTTATTATGATAACACGGCCATTATGTAGATTGCATCCACTAATAATCTGGCAAATCCTCTTAACAAAATGCTTAGACAGATATGCTTGATTGCTACACGGGTTGTTAAAGTAATCAGTGTTGAGCCCTTTACTTTGCATGGGTTAGTACATGCACATATACTAATCATTTATTGATAATTTTGATCATAGAAAATATTTAATGTTTAATTAAATACATTCGAACTCATTGAAAACCCTTAAAACTCGTATATTGAAAAAATGGCAAATATGGTTACAAATATATTGTTTGAACATTGGATGATAATCAATTTGAAATATAAAAAGAAAACGATTTTTATTATTGGAGCATTTGTAAAGTAATTGATTGAAAATATAAAATAAAACGTCAAACTCGCTTGAAGCTAAAAGTTTCTTAATTTTACTTCTCTTACTTTTACTTCTCATCTTTCAATATTTATTTTTAATATAGCCTACCATCTATTTTTCAATCATCACATCTTTAGCAATTTATGGCCTCTCCTAACCACAATACATTGCCCTTTGAAAAAGTAAGGGCTTTAATCATCATATATTTAGCAACAAGTTCATCTTTATGGCCTCTCTTCACTTTTATCTCCTTCCACTTCAATAGATAATCTCCAACAATATGAATAAGCATCCCTGTGCTTTCTGTTGAACATTCTGTAGCAATTTTTGAGACGAAGAATTCCATTGCTCCTACATTTTAGAATAAACAGGAGAATAATGAAATGTTGGCTACATTTGACTGGACCAATAGACCACACCAACCTGGCATGATCCAATTTATTTTGTACTGCTTGGGTCACAATGTCAGCTCAGTTTTTCTGCTAGCAACCAGCCCAACTCAAGTATGAACAATACGTTCATACTGCGAAGGTTTAGGAAACAGAAACAGACCAACTGGTCCACTCAGTTGAGCTAGGGACCAGCCTCACATCTATTGCTAGTTCAAACGATTTAGAGGTTCAAAAAGAGTGCCAACTTATACCAAAGAAGCCAATGATTGGACTGGTTAAGATAGTTTAGCTTATCTAACCAGACCTTTTCGTTGTATTATCTTGGGACTTTTGCTCAAGTCACAATTGCCTCACAGGAAACATCCCTTTCACATCATATAGTCGAAACATTTTTAGTTGAGATTTAGACTTGGAAATTGAGTTTTTTTTTTTTGTTATAGAAATCCCTTATATTATTTATGCAATTGCTTGTATTTCAGATATCAGCCAGGCATTTGCGCACTCATGCCTAAGCATTTATGTACATGCTGCTGTGCTGATAATCCCTGCAAGGGTGGGTTTATTACACCAAATTACGTTGATTTTGCACACATGGTTTGTGATTTGATAAGTTTAGGCTTGTATTGAGCTTTTTCGTCTTTTTCAGAACCTTGGAAACCAAACCAAGATGACTAAGACCGCCACAACCATATTAGAAAGAATGAAGTCTGATCTTTTACTACGCAATGGCACAGCTCAAGTTCGACTTTTACGGCATACAAAGCAGCAGGGCCCTACATTCAGCTACAAATCATTGTAGTAAATCTTACAAAAATGTGGGGAAAGGTAAACAAAAACTGGCCTAGCAGGTACGACAAGGTAATGGCACAGACAACCCTTGGGACGTCAATTGTCTTTAACTTTCATAGATGAAGTCTCAGGAAACCACATCATAGCTTTCTTTACCTGATAGAAACCAAGTGGACCTCACTCTCACCTTGGCAGTGCAAGCACACTCTGATATATCATAATTCGAGTTCAGCACAGCAGTTCGCCTGATGGCCTCCCGGATGTCAAGTCCCAGAAAAAATGGCAGATATTTACTCAAGATTCACCAGAACATTTAGGAATATGAATCCAATAGAACAATTAAGAGGAATGCCTGCAAGGTCCCTCCTGCAGTGGATCTTGGATTTGTAGGAGAGATCGTGCATGAACAGTAAAGGCCACAGCTAGGATCTGTTTCACTGCTCCAGATGAACAAAGTTGTCCATAGTGAAACAACGCAAGCACCCAATGCCAAAAAAAATCCATGCTTCTGGGGTCCTGATTCCTAGGCTTTGATTGAAACTGATGAAACAATAACTGGGAGTTTGAAGATTGCCAAGACACGGGCAACTTAAAACATCCCTACAAACAAGGAAGCCCAAGAAATTGCACGTTACAGCAACTGCAATCGATTATGATTTGTAAGAAAGTTTTTGTCTGTTAGAATCATCTGAAAAGTTTTGAGAGTTGAGGACTTTTTCCACCACTAGTAACCTGCTGTGATCTATCACCTCCCCTATCTGCATCATCATGGTTACTTTCTTGCTTGATCCCATTAATCATAGAGCTTCCTCTTCCATTGCTTTCCAAAACTGTTCGGATTTTGACTTCGGAACCAGCACTTGTATGTTCCTGTTTCATGCCATTTCCAGAGTGAAAATTGCCCACATGTTCAACCCTTTTTTTTCTCTTAGAGGAATGTTCAACCCTAGTTTTCACCAGATTCTGCTCATATTGTCTCAAGTTTGCAAAGTTCGCCATTTTCTCTAACCCTTCCTTAGGCTGCCTTATTTCCTTTTCTGAGCTAACATTCTTTTCTCCTCGGAAGGGCTTACATATAGGTTTTTTCTCCATCCCCTTCAAGGTGAGTTTGCTTTTCTTTAGCTTGATCATGTCAGTACTCTGACGCTTTCTTTTCTTCCTTTTAGCAATGGCTTCATTTTCTTCAAGCCTGGCCCTGCTGTAAACTTCATCAAGCTCCTTGATTTGTGACTCTGTCTCATTTTGATCTTTCTCTAAAAGTGTACACTGAGTCTTGTTTCTCCCTCCCACATCTTTCACCCGTGCTTGCTCCCTTTCAGTATTGATCCCACTGCACAATGCATCCATGATTACTTTCCCAAGTGCAAATCTTGTTTCATTGGCATCGCCCTTTTTCAGTAATCTGTAGTCAATTGAATAAGTTCTTTCATTGTCAGCAGTGCTTGTTTCATCGCAGAAGATATCAAACACATGCCCAACTTTGGTGGCCATATTCTTAGATATAAACACCTGAAAGTTCGAAAATGCATCCTCATCAAATAATCAAATGAAATGTAAAATTGTGACAGAACGATGGCAACAGCTAAAAAGGAAGCCTGCAGATTAGATGCTACAAGCTTCAAAGCAAAATAACCTAAACAGGGGTGGACCAAACCATGAAAAAAAAAAAAAAAACTCATTCTGCATATTTAGAAATTAGAATTTCATTTCACATGGATTATCAGGCAAGTCTGTTTGAAAGCCACTGTTTTCTGGCTTCTTTGAGAAAAGCCATTAGCACTTGAGAAATGCACACTCCTAAATATTGACTTCATTCCAGAACAATTATTCATCAAAACACATTATTCCAGGGATTTGAGGAGAGTTCTATGGTAGAATACTGTTCATGTGGCTACTGGGATTTAGGGGCCTTGGATTATATTGCATGACTTCAATGCAATCAGGTTTATGGATGAGAAATATGGTCGGCATTCTCCAGCAGTAGGTGAACTTGATGATATCAATGATGATTTGCATCAAGCTAGTGTGACTAACTATCCTGTTGTAGGGAACATAATCTCTTGGTCAAACTTCAGTCTCCATTCTATCAAATACCAGCAAATAACAACCTTCCATGTGTCATCGCCTAAACATTCCCTGAGAGTAATATAGGCATGTGGACATACACTTCCCAGTAGCAGATAATGTCCTTCGAGCACCTACAACCAACACCACCCTTTACTCTGCTGATGTTACAGAACAATGGCAGCAGCTAAAAAGGAAGCCTGCAGATTAGATGCTACAAGCTTCAAAGCAAAATAACCTATACGGTGATGGACCAAACCATGAAAAAACAAAAGAAAAAATCATTCTGCATATTTAGAAATTAGAATTTCATCTCACATGTATTATCAGGCAATTCTGTTTGAAAGCCACTGTTTTCTGGTTTCTTAGGGAAAAGCCAATTAGCACTTGAGAAATGCACACTCCTATATTGACTTCATTACAGAACAATTATTCATCAAAACACATTATTCCAGGGACTTGAGGAGAGTTTTATGGCAGAATACTGTTCATATGGCTACTGGGATTTAAGGGCCTTGGATTATATTGCATGACTTCAATGCAATCAGGATTATGGAATGAGAAATACAGTCAGCATTCTCCAGCAGTAGGTGAACTTGATGATATCAATGATGATTTGCATCAAGCTAGTGTGGCTAACTTTCCTGTTGTAGAGAACATAATCTCTTGGTCAAACTTCAGTCTCCATTCCATCAAATACCTCCAAATAACAACCTTCGATGTGCCATCGCATAGGCTGAAAACATGCCATGAGAGTAATATAATCATGTGGACATACACTTCCCAGTTGCAGATAATGTCCTTCGAGCACCTATAACCAACACCACCCTTTACTCTGCCTCCTCTACACACCCAAAACCCTCCCAGACTCACCACTAAAGGTCACTTGCAACCTTAACTGTCTCTTATAATCTTCCTCAATTGAACCAATGATTACCATCCTCTGAGCCCCCAACAGATCTCTCCTTACCATCATTTTCCTTCTTAGACTGAAAAGATTCCACACAATGGTGCCTAGACCTTAAACCATCATCAGGACTGACTGGTGCTAAACCTGAACTCGCATCACCTTCCACTGCACCTCCATCACCACAAGTTACCAATACCAACCCAGTCCCACCAAATATCCATCCTCTGATAACCAGGGAGGTTGTACCAACAATAGAACTAACGTGGGGGACCACGGCCGTCCAATGCATGATCTGAGACCAACACTGACTGTTCCACATCACTTTGGAGTCCATTGCTCATGGGAGGAGTCCCCTACACTCCATTCACTGAAAGCAAGGTCTCCCAGACAATAAAGCTCACAGAGAATGGCAACGGAAACCTACCTAGATCATCCATCAGATTGGAGAGTGGGGAAAGGCCTTGTTAGGGGATGTGAGAAGCCACCTACTTTCCTAAACAAATATTCCTGAAAAGCTGCCAGATAAGACAAGCAAGATTAGAGGCAAAAATTCTGATTTTGGCCATTCAGTGCCAGCAAGAGTTGGTCTAGCAGAAATAGGCCCATAAGAGACTTATTCAAAAGGGCCCAAGAGGCAATGGTATTTCTGGATCTGCCTTCTCGCCTGACTTCCCAATGCTAAACAGCAAGCGAGAGCACAACTTGCCCTTCCTCCTCCAGATACACCACCCTCCCGACCACCAACCACCCTACCAAAAGCAGTCAAATAAGATTTACTTGCCACCGCAACCTCCACTAGAAAGGAAGCTCCTGCATCCTCAACTACAAACATGATCACTATGGGAATCACCTCAGTGAATGAATAACTGAAGCTCAGACTGCCCCAAAAACCCCTTCAACGAAATCCACCACAAAACATCCCCTCAATCTACCAACGGATGCCACCACAATCACCATTAAAATGGCGAAGCATTGAAGCTCCTCGTGGATTCCTCAAAAACCAAAGCACTGCCAGCCATTCTACTTCCTTAGAACCTCCTCCTTCACCCATCACAAGCCTCCTCCAAGTGACCAAGCCACCTCCCTTCAACCCATACAAAAGTCCTTCAGAAACTCAATATTTCATTGCATGCAGTAGTGAGCAACACCTTCAGTGCTTAAAGCCAATCCAATGCAAAGCTTAGCTCGTCATTGACAATCAAATACTTGCAAGGGACATCAAACCACCAGACAGAAGTCCAATAAAGACCTTCCTATGATCCTCGTTAGCCCTCAACTTCAAAGGCACAGAAGTGCCATCCCAAAAGCCCACATTGACAGCATACCACTGCATCCAAGTAAGATGGCTTCATTAGAGGCACCTAAGCACTGCTCAACCCCTTTCAAACCTCCGCCTACCTTTTTTCTCTACCCCACCCCACCCCATCCCCCAACCTTTGTCGCCACACCCTCTCCTTGATATCCGTCATCTCACCGAAGATATCAAGCTCACATCCAAATATTGCGTACTTCTAAAACCAACAAAATAAAACTAAAAACCCAAAAGGATGCCAGAAATAAATATTATTTTCTTGTATACAGCTCCCATTAAAAACAAGAAAAGAGTGACAAGTAATGTACTTACCATACCAATGAAAGGTGATGATTGTGGATATCTTTCCAATATTTTGATCAAATCATCAGAGCACATCAAGCAACGTAAAGATGATTTTACTGTAGATGCAAGACGAGAGGCATCTTCAAGTAAAACATCATCAGGCTTTGCTTCATATGAACATAAAATTTCTGGAAAATAATTACTATTTTTGACAATAGCTTTTGCAAAGTTGATGGCCTTCATCCTTTCACCATAATACAAGATTGAAGAGAAGGTCCATATTGTAAGGGCATTCTCTGGGCACTTCATCAATGCCAAGTGGAATGCCAACAATGCTAGCCTGTATTAAAGAAAATAGATCAGTAAAGGATGATACAAGATATTACAAGATGAAAAGTTATGTGAACTATCTTCTGCTTTCTATGCCTGAAGAAATATTGCAACATAGACTACTAGACAAGGTCTTACCATAATTTGCAATCTGAAGGGTGATCTGCTGCAAGTAACTTATCAAGACCAGAAAATAATTTCTGTAAGACAGGGATGCACCAGATAACTTTAGAACGTTTGACGTATATATAGAATGAATTAACTGATTCAGGCATCAACTTAATGGTAAAATGTCTTTTTCAGGAAAAAAGAAAAGAAAAGAAAAGCTTAATGGTAAAAAGGGGAAACTTATCATGATTGAAACCACAACAGTTTTTCTGAGAATAGTTTGCTCCGGTTCTATTAGGAATGCAACTGGATGCTGGTAGGATTCTATTGGCGATGCAACCTGATGTATATATCCACATCCAACTTCTACCAGATCTAATCAGGAGACTAGAGTATTGATGCCATATCAATTTTGAAAACAAATGCAATCATAGTTACAAATTTCATGTCCATAAAAATCCATATGCATTTTTCCTTCTCAATTATGCACTTGAGAATATATGCTTCACTTTTTTTAGATAGCGACAATAAAAAGTGGGGTGCCAAAAGACTTTGTTTAGTGACATTTCATGCATTTCTTAAATTCTTTTAGTGCATACTTTTATACATTCTTTAACTTCATCTACACAACATTATTCTTTTGGAGGTACCTGCTCATGGTAAGAAGTTAACTTATTTTATTCTAAGAAAAAAAAAAACACTTATAGAGCAATAAAGAAGAGAGAACAAGAAAAGCCCATAAAAAGAAAGGCTATAGAAGGGGGAATCCAATACAAAGAGGAGGAAGAACAAGGATTACAACGCTCCCCCTAAAGCTAGAGCATAGATATTGATCAAGCTTAGCTTGGAACAACTCCTATCAAACAAACCCTTGGGAAGTTTCTTAGTAAACATGTTGATTGTCTAGTATTCTAGGAAACATACATATTGTGGTGTAAGCCCCTTCTAAATCAAGCCTCTATTTTAACTAACGATAGTCTTGCTCCACATGTTCGGTCCTCTCATGGAACAAAAGATTTTAGGCAATATGAAGCGCAACTTTATTTTCCCATTACACCTCCATAGAAGATGTCAACATTAGATCTAGAAACCACTATTAGTTTCTAATGGGGGAAAGAAAGTCAAGACCAACAAAGGATAGGCCACCTGGAGTCAACCGATTAAGTCCGCCCACCCAAGAACATTCTGCTGGGACCTCAAGCAATGATAGCATCAGAGATCGAGACACTGCAATCGTCGTCACATCAATCTTGACGACACCAGATCCAAAGGTGTAGAAGCCAAGGCGATGGCACGAGAAACAAAGCAACAATTTGGGAAACAATTTGCTAGCACGAATAACGGAGCCACCAAATAGGAGAGGAAATCTACTGGGAGATAACACCCTAAAAAAAGATAAATGTCCCTAGTCCCTATAACTAGGAAAATCCCTCTGTAAAAGAGGATTCATGTATTCAAAAAGCGGGAGATTCCCCATCTTGTACAAGACATAAGTTTATAGTGGATAGTTAAGAGTTAAGACTCCCTCCCAAGACGTACAACCATAAGGTGCAACTGGGTCATCAAATCACTGTGTTCATTGTTCTTTGTTTATATGCTTGCGATATTTCCATATCCCATACTTCCTATCAAGTCCTTTGTGCTCGATCAGTTGGCGTTGTCTATGGGAATTGCAACAAAAAGCCAAGCCTCTTTAGGCAAAGGGCATGATCCCAACGTAAGTCACACCTGAACATGGTCCCACGCACGTCGAGGCACCGTCCAACAAGCCAAATGAGGCACCAAGTGCATGCTGAAAACTCCACCATAAATCAGAGGAACCCATGAACTCTCTTCCCCGAAAGGAGAGGTTCGACAGCGGCCATCAATGACCAGATTCCTGGACAGTGAAGAGAGAACCCCTGCTCCCTCTTTTCCTTGGGCCAACATGTCGCGGCGAAGCTATCCACTCGCCTGATCTCAGGCTGTCAATGCCAGTTGTTGCTTAATTCGCCTACCCCGACCCTAGCAATCATCCTAGTGAACCCCCAATGGTTGTCATCACCTCCAGGACCAATGGTGCCGACCTAGCTCTGGCAAGAAGCAACTCCCCCCTTCTCTCCCCATACTCTGGTTCCTCCAAGGCACACGTTGAGGGTCATGCAGAGGACTAAATCACCCAAGCACCCCTCAGTCGAGGAGCCCCAACCCCCAAACCCAGCTACACAATGTTCCAATACTGATGAGGACAAGCATCTCTAGTCAAGCATAGCACATAGGGCACCGACTAACACTACGAACTGCATTAAGGTTCGCAACTAGGTAACCAATCAAATGGGAGCCACACGTCCACTCAAAACCCTGCAGCAAACACCTTGCCCGAGCAACACCCCCACCTTTTAGGATGAGCAGTGCCCACCTATGCACGAGTGCCCTACAGGGCACCCGCAAGACAAACTGTCCAAAAGCGCCCCGTCAACAAAGCTCTCCCATTGTTAACGAAGGGAGGACCCTGCTCCCACTCTAAGGTGTAGTGCCCCAAGGTGCGACGAGGCCCTCTGAGCAAGCAACAAACCCTTCCTCTGCGAAAGAAGGGGGTCCATCGACTCAAGAGGCAAACAAAAGAAATTCCAAAGTTGGAAACAACGGGCTAGGAGGACCCCAAACCCCCCCTCCTGTTGCATCGGAAGAATCACAAGGACACATCAGGAGAGACCCTGTGCCCTTATAGAGAGAGTGTGCACACTGACAGAGCCAGCTTTGAGAGCCCCAAGCCGAAAGGGGAACGATCCTCCAAGCCAATCATGCTTCTGCTATTTTATGGTGTTTATGGCTGCAACACAATGTAGTTGGTTTTCGGGAAGAACGTTGTTGGGTGGAGAATATTGCTAGGGAGGTTTCTCTTTTGTTTGATTTTTTGTTATCAAATTTGTAAGTTCGTTTCATTTTTGTTAATACGCTTGCTTGGTTATTACAAACCTTCAATAATCATCCTTTTCCCCTCTAAAAAAAAAGGTACCCTTTGTAACCAGGTCATTCCATGGAGAAGACGTTAAATATCTGAGAATCAAGGTCATAACAGTCTAATGTGCCTTTAAGTCCACAAAGTGGCAAACTTTTCCTACTACTAAAGGGATATTTAGGCACATTATAGAAGCTTTCCCACTAATGCCTTAAACCATCTAGCAAGCACAATCACATAGATGAACTCCAGGATCCATAGGACTATTTGCTAACTCAGCACCAAGCATACTTGTCTCCTAAAGTAAGTTGGTAGCATATTTCCTATAAGACAACCTATCTTGCTATGAGCCTACGAGCAACTTTAATCCCAAGGAAGTATTAAAGTGGGTGAGATCCTCGAGGACAAAGTTTTCCACCAAGCATTTCTAGATCCTGGATACCTTGAGCATTACGATAATATCATGATATCATCTACATCAACAAGCATCAACCCAATCCCATTCAAAGTCTTGCATAAAAAGAGCGGGAGATCTATCGCACTAATTATCTTAAGCACCTCATGCAGCTTCTGAAACCATGCCCTTGAGCTTTGCTTTTGTCCATTAGATGGCCTTAATTCAAATGGCATATCTTTGGCCATTTCCCTAAGACTCAAAATTCGAAGGCTTCTACATGCATACTACTTCATTTAAGTCACCATACATAAAAGCATTTTTTACATCAAGTTTGATGTAAAAATCTAATCATGTTGTACTACCACAAAAATTAGAATTTGGCCTATTGAAAGCCAAGCAATTGGTAATGATGTTTCAAAGAGGTCCATGCCATTTATTTGAGTGAAACCCTTTATAATAAAGCTTGCCTTGTACCATGTAATAGGCCCATTAGTGTTGCATTTCAGTGTTAAACACCTACTTAGAACCAATCACAATGGCATCAGTGGATAGATTTATGAACTCACAAGTATCACAAGATTTAAGGGAAATGTTTCTTCCTCCA
Organism: Thalassia testudinum; assembly: GCA_037157565.1. NCBI lineage: Eukaryota > Viridiplantae > Streptophyta > Magnoliopsida > Alismatales > Hydrocharitaceae > Thalassia > Thalassia testudinum. The sequence goes on from JAZHRO010000067.1 coordinate 38,216,226, forward strand.
TAGCTTGCTTTCAATGTAGATGTAATAAAGCATCCCGACATGACGTAGGAGTACAGAATGCAGAAAGAGCCAGAGTAAACTTCCTAGAGGAAGATCCAAGGAAAGCCACAGAGGCATGCTTGGAAATGGGATCTACTCTGGATGCAGCATGTCAGGTAGTAAAAGCCCTATAAAGAGCCGCCCTTTTAATAGTAATAAGCATATTTAAATCAGCGATCAAGATATCACCACAAGCATAACCAGTACCAGTTTAAGGGACCTCATCCTCAATCGAAGTCTGATCCGAGGAATTACCTATACCATCATTATTGGAGCTACTGTTAGGAGATAAGACTGCTTTGCTTACTGATGAGGGTGATAATGTTGTTGGCTCTGATGGGAAGTCAGATATTGATATGTCAAGGGAGAATCCCAACATCTGTAGGACTTGAAAAAAGAAGGGCCTATAATAGGTATATTCTCTAAAAGAGGAGGGGCAAGCATAAGAACATTTACGATAGAGAGGTACAGTAAAGATGCAAAAAAGGCAATGTCAACACTAACATATTGACGACAAAGGGTAGGGTCACAGCATCTATAATCCTAATTTCTCAAGTATCTAGAAGAACACATTTAGTTTCCCTTGGTGTCAATTTATCTCTACCAGGACTAGCAAGATGAACGAAGGAAACACATAGAATGAACCGAAAAGAGATTTCCATCAGGGTCGAGAAGTTGGAAAGAAATATGTTCCTCAAAAAACAAAGAGGCCATCTAGTTTATGAGATGGCATACAATTAAAATGGCATCACTCTAATAAAGGGATGGGATATTGTTATATATTGACTCCTTTCAAAAAAGAATATATTGCTAATGCTCTGGCAACGTCAAGTGTATGCCTATGTTTGCATTTCATAAGACCATCCTGCTAGGAGGTATATAGATAGAACATCTAATGTAAGATCCCCGAGGAAGCATAAAAGTCAACATCTGGGCACAAAATTTCAAGGTATTGTTGGTCCCAGTAACAATGGCACCAAAGGGAGAAGGGGGTGTTGTGAGGATAAGGAAATGTAACATGATGGTCAATCACCAAGAAGGGGATTACGAAGGGGCTACTTGAACATGATGAATTCTAAAATTCTATGCATGCAATATTGAATCCAAATACATATGCAACCTACCCAGACCAAAATCGAAACAAATGATCTTGCCTCTACCCAACTCACTTCAGGGTTCAATTTGGAATCAAAAAGGAAGCTAGAGAAGATGAAGCACCTACCTAAATGTTCCAAGCAAGCACTTACTTTCATCTCCACCTTTTTCCTTCATTGTGGTAATTGGCTTTACTGGGGTTCCTATCATTCCTGAGCAACAACTTACAACTCCACCTTTAACTAACCTTTTTCACTAGATCAACTACTAGAGTTTTCCCTACTTCTAGTGCTGAATAAGGATGGTAACAAGTTCCAGGATCTTGGTTTTTCAAAATATGCATAGATCCCATGCAAGCACAAGCAAGAGGTAGTTTAAATGACCTTTGCTCCATGCCCTCTGTGGAACTCCATTATGTGGCCTCCATGTCACACCTCCACTTGTCCTTGCTTCCTTTGGCTCCATCCTCAATTTTTTATAGGGTTGTCAAACTTGACCAGGACCCATTTAACTAATCTAGATCCAACCCACTCGGTGGACCCAAACCTATTTAAAAAGAGGTAGGTTAGGTCAAGTCCAGGCCAGTTAGTAAACAGGTTGGATCTATGTAAGGTCGCGTGTACCAATTGAACTTGTTGGACCTCTTTAACTATTTTTAAGTTAAGAAAAAACCCAGGCCCCCATGGTTCACCCCACCAACCCACCCCAACCCTAACCTCCACTTCCAATGATAGCCTTAACTACCCCCTGCCCCCCACACACGACTGCACATCTTCCCAATTTGGCAATTCTCCCTCCCTAATCCCCATTGTCAAACCCACATAGCCTCCCTTCCTAAGATCTTTTTCAAGGACTCACTGACCCAAACCCAGACTTGTTTGCACTTGCTAACCAAATCTGTTTGGGTGCATTTAAATATATCGATCGAGTCAGGTCCTATAGAGTTTTAGCAGGTCGGATCACGGGTCTAATGTTGTGGACACATTTAGTAAAAGAGTCCACCTGAACCCGACCATTTATAAGCAAGTCTATGCTAATCAAGTTAGGTCAAACCCAACCAAACCCATCTAACACACCTAATTTCTTAGTTTTATACATCAGATGGAATTGATGTATGTTGTTAGTCATCCTAAACCTAACTACTCAAATTTCTCCCCTCCCCAACAAAGCATGAGTAGGACAAAATTGCAATACAGTTTTATAAAGTCAACAGGAGTGAATCTACTTTCGGTGCATATCATATGCTCCATTAGCCACCAATTCAAAGTCACTCCTTTTTCTTTTCATTCCATACTTAGGCATATCAAGAATGCCACATCAAATCTTTTTGTGAATATGTGATTCCAAGAAATCGCTGGATACCAATTTCTTGCTTTTTGGTAGTGAGCCACCCCATTTTACAACAATATCATAGTTTAATAATCTAAATAATGCGGAAGCAATAATCAAAGCAATAAAAAAGATGCATAACACTTGGGTTTACGTGGAAACCCCACTCACGAAGAGCGGAAAGAAAACCACGTGAGAAGTGCTCCGATAGGGTGTGTATCTCTTTGTTTCTTCTCGAATGAATAGGTGGGGAGGTACACGCCTATTTGTAGGCCACCACACACACAACAAAGACCACAGCTAATGATGTGATACTAAACTAACCACACTACAATTCTCTCAGCACTTCCCCTCAAGCTGAGCATTCCATGCTCCAACATAGAAAACCCATCTACATAGCAGAACAAACAAAACACCCAATAGGTACAATTGACTCTCCTCTGTAGATGACAATTGCACTCGTGTTCATGCCTGTAGGCAGGTATACTAATGACGACACATCAGATTGGCTGGAAGTTGATGATGAATTGTAGCAGACTCTGAAAAGAGGCCTCTCCTCTGGAGACCTGGCGCTGGTGACTCCCCATTTAGTATCCCTGTAAAAGGGATCTTCTTCTGAAGACCTCGAAAGTGGATCTCCCTCTCTAGAGTTCACGAAACTGGATCTGTACATAGAAACCTGAAATGAGCCCTTCTTCTAAGGACCTCAAAACTAAATCTCCCTCTCTGAAGATCTCGAAACTTTAGACTTTCCAGAATTTGGTTTCTCATATGGAATCCATGAACAAAAGGGACTCCCAAAAGGAGGATAACTATAGAAGGCTTCCACACTCCCCCTTTCTTCCATACTTGTATGGGAGAAGAAAATAACGAGAAAACATAATAAAATTAGAGAAGAGCTTCTCTACCTCTTCTCATGGTTCGCATGATTTATTTTTATTTTTTTTCTTCTTTTCCTTTTTTTTTTTTGGTTTCTCCTCATTTTTCATTTTTTTACTCTTTCTCCTTTTTTGTTCTTTTCATTTTCTCTTTTTTTCTTCTTTTTTTGTTTGAAATTTTCTTCTACTTTTTTTTTATTTTTTTATTTCCAAATCACTTCCTTTTATTTTCCTCTCTTCATCTCCTTTTTAATTACCAAACAAGGTAGACTTAAATGAGAAGGATAAAAAGAGAAAAAAGAGCAAACCTATGGACATACGCTCAGTCTCCCCTTAGGATTTGAGGGAACCCAGCAACAAAGAAGTTGGCGGCTCCTCCCACTGCCAATTTTGACCACCACCTCTGGCCTCATCCGCTTCGAGCGCGATCTCGAACATCGCGTGCTCTGCATGTGCCTCCTCGCATGGCCACCGCCGGAGCGGATGAGGGCCTCCTTATCCTCGCACGGTCGCCGGTCATGCTCGAGCCACATCTGCCGCCCGCTAGATGAAGTCATGGCCTCAAAGCCGATGGTGCACCCTAAGAGAGCAAGGCACTGCCATGCACTGCGACTCCACCATCGCCCTCTGTGCGATCACAGCCACTTCACCTTCATCCTCGTTGCCGTCGCCACTCGTCTCCTCCCTCCGATGACGATGACAGCGAAGAGGAACCCGATCCCCCTTGGAGGCCGCTGATGCAGAACTCCGCCATCTGATGTCTTGCTGATGGTAGCAATCGTGCATGCCAACGACTCGAGCGATCTGGCTGTGGATCCATGAGAATGGCTTCAACCGCCTCATCGACTTCAGAGTTGCCTCCGTTGCTTGCGGGTCGAGGTCCTTGACCTCTCTCGTCCTTTATGATGCCCCACACGTCACCAACGAGGGCCTCCCCTTTGAACTTACTCTAGAGGAGAGATCCTCTACCTCCAACCTTTGCAACTTTTGAAATCCCCACAAAAATGTGGAACAAGATCACCAGATCACATGATAAAGAAAATATTTTCTACAACAAAAGGATAAAATCCAATATCAAAATATGCTTTAACACCAAGTTGAATAATCTAAATAATGCGGAAATAATAATCAAAGCAATAAAAGAAATGCATAATGCTTGGATTTACGTGGAAACCCCACTCACAAAGAGTGGGGAGAAAACTACGGGAGAAGTGCCCCGATAGGGCATGTATCTCTTTGTTTCTTCTCAAATGAATAGGTAGAGGGTACACACCTATTTATAGGTCATCACACACACAACAAAGACCACAACTCACGATGTGATACTAAACTAACCACACTACAATTCTCTCAACAATCATTTTACTGAGGTTGGTACTTGGATCTCCTAGCATATCAACAAAAATGAATCAACTGTCCATCCTATTGGAACTCCTTACTCCATGTTCCCTCCTTAAACATCTCACCCTATTCCCTACACCCTACATGCTTATTTTAGTATTGGACATCAACCTCCTCTACACAGAAGGTTTAAAGATTCCAAGAACCAAGAGTGAATGATTTAAAAAGAGTCAATGTTCATTCTATCTTAGGAAGAAGCCAAGGGAGTGATTGAACTCTTACCCATAAACATATGGTTGTAGATCAAATAGCATTTTCATGTTCGACAGGCTAGATTACAAGTACGTACAACTTTTAAGGCACAAAACCCCCTCCAAGCTTAAGGAGGCGTATAAGGTGGAAGTTCCATGTGCAGTTTTGATAGTAACTTGATGCTCAAGATGATCCTAGGCTCAATGGAGGTGTATAGCCCTAAGAAAGTTCATTGCATCCTCCATGAGTCAGAAGGAGGTGCTGGAAAAACTTCTTGTGATAGGGAAGGAAAGAGGAGGAAGACAAAAGATCTTGTTTCCATTTCTCACCTTTTGTTTTCTTATGTGGCCATTTTGTTGTGGAGGTGCAAGCAGCTCCTCTTTCTTCATCAAGGTCTTTTCTTAAGGACTGTCTTACTTCTATAAGAAAATTTTCTATGACACCTCTCATGACAAACTTAGACTTGGTAAAAACACTTGAGATAAATAAGAATAGTTGTCTATAATGACCAAGTTTATTAGGGATACAACTAAAGCCTGAGACATCCATATGCAAGAATGCAAAAGGAGACTCTAACTATTATCTTTGACTTAATGGATAGGGACGCTAGTGGTGTTTCCCTAACTAACATCCTCCAAATTGAGATTGTACTGCACTACCAAAGGCAACACCAATGATCAGCAACAAAAGCCTCCATGTCAACTACCAAAGAGAAGCTCGATTTTTTTTTTTTTGAGAGAAAAAAGGATGGTTATCAGGCATCAGTAACCATCCAGAATAATATTAAACAAAATTGGAACGGACTTACAAAATGTTTATCCACAACTCAGACCGACAGGTAGCTTCCCTAATAATATTTTCAACCCAAGCCCTCCCCTTCCGAAAAAGGGAATCATTCCACCACAACTAAATTGACCACAATGCAGCAATAGCCTTCACCCATCCTACTGTATCTACATGCACCAGAGAGCAAAAGGACTCCCACCAATAGTCAAAAGAAGACATATCAACTTGCTTTACATTACATTTATCCCAGACTTCCTTGGAGAGGCCACACTAAAAAGATAGGTGATGAACACCCTCTGTTGCCTCCCCACAAAAAACACAATCCAGGTCATCATCACGAGCCCATTTAGAACAGAAGGCTTTAGTCACAAGTTTCTCCCTCCGACACAACCACAAAAAAATTTTAACCTTCAATGCGATCGGCAATTTCGAGATCAAAGAACAATCTTCCCAAACAAGAGGTGCGGGGCCTATCTCAAAAGTCAACTTCCTATAAGCCTTAACTACCGAGAAAAGACCATCCCATCTAAACCCATCCATAGGTCCATCACTAACAGAAATACGATGCAAAAGTTGAGGCATCTCCCATAACTCCTGTAGAGACGCATCTGATAGACCTGGTTGCAAGATTGGGGACCAACATCTAGAATTGTAATCCGAAAACACAGACACAAGCGCCTCCTTATCTCAGGACAAACCAAAAAGACGCGGAAATAAAGATTGAAGTTTACCAAAACCCATTCAATCATCTCTCCAAAAAGGAAAGGAGCACCCAGCACCAAGCATTAGTCAAAAAAATCTAGAAGATATGTACTACGAAAAGGAAGGCTAAATAAAGACCCAAAAAGAGGATGGTCGCATAGATCGAGATTGACAAAGACCAAACTCCACAGGAGTCCCATAGGAATCTCTCAACAATTTATCCAGGGGACCATCACCACCCAATAACAAGTGCATCACTCACTTCATTAGAAGTGCAACATTGAATTCATCCAAGAGTCTAACAGCCAAACCACCCCTCTTCCTCGATCTACAAATCTCCTTCCATGCATGAGCCACAAAAATTGATCCTGATGATCAGGACCTTTCTAGAAAAACCCTTTTTGGGTCACTTCCAATCTTGCAAGAATCTTCTTCGGTGGTCTAAATAAAGGTAAAAAATTAGGATTGCCAACAACACAGCCTTTATCAAAATCAACCTCCCACCCCCGGATAAAAGCCTTCCATTACACCCATTTAATCTCCTGTTTAGCCTTTCCTCCACTGGCCTCCAATCAGACATAACCAGGTGCTTCCCCTTCAAGTGCAACCCTAAATAAGTAACAGGAAACCTAACAACAGGCGTACGAAGGATTTCAGAAATGCCTTCTGAGTCCCTACCCAGATGGAAAGGAATAAAAGCAGGCTTTCTTCTACTAACCCGTAAATAAAAAATATCTCTAAACAAATCAACCAAATGTGCCACATGCTCAACTTGAATAACACTACCTTGAACGAAGAAATCTATATTATTTGCATACTACAAAATTGAAGTGAGTAGAGATCCATCACTGGTGAGAGTGAACCCACTGAAAAGACCAACACCACAGCATCTAAAAGCCATGAAAGCCAAAGTATCAACTACAATATTGCAAAGCAACGGCGCCAATGGACAACCTTGCTTAACCCCCTCTACGGTTGCGTCCAAAGCCCAGAAAACCTACCATTTACAAGGAACAAAAAGGAAGTCGCCATGACGCACCTTCACATGAGTCTGACCTAGGCCTTCGGAAAGCCCCTCCATTGCAAGATCTCCTAGAGGTAGGCCCAAGATATAGAGTCGTACGCCTTAGAGAAGTCCACCTTCCACAAAGAAGCTGCTTTATACAATCTATTCCAAGACAACCATCTCCACGGCTAAGGCAAAAGAATCCATAATAGACCTACCCGAGATAAAAGCCGACTGAAGAAGGGATATGACCGAGTAAAGGCAATATAAATCGCAGGCAATTCGCAAAAGTCTTGGCCACTATCAAATAGATCGCATTTCAGAGGGCAATAAGTCAGAACTCATCCACAGAATCTACACTAGGTTTCTTCGGAAGCAGAAAAAAGAAAGAAATGATTCAATCTCTCAAACCCTCTGTTCCCCCTGGAAGACCTCCCTCACCATCGCCACAACATCCTCCCCAACAACATCCCAAAACTCCCTATGGAATAAGATTGGCAAGCCATCAAGACCCTAGGAGCTCTCTGCCTTACCGCCTGCAAGACCTCATTGGACATAAATTTAAGCAATTTGTCCCTCATAGATTCATCCAATCTGCCCATCTCAAAAGAACCCAATCTCCATCTACCCTACGGTTGCCTCCTCGTGAAGGTATGAAAATGATCCGCAAATGTCTCGTAGATCTACTTACTCTGCATAAGCATCACATCATTGAGATGGATGGAAGTAATCAAATTCATTCTCCTTTTAGAACTAGCTGCCACATGAAAGAACTTCGAATTTGAATCCCCTTCCCGAAGCCACAGTTGCCTAAACTTCTGCCTCCAGTCAATCTCTCTTTTTTTATCCTCCTTTTTAATCTTCATCTGCAAAACCACCCTTTCACTCCGACTAATCGAATCAAGTTCACTATCTCCACCTTCTTATCCAGTTCAGCCCAAGCCTCTAATGCCCCCTCCCTAGCCCTATCACATCTTTTTACCTCCCTAAAATCCATCATTACCTACTTAACAACCTTAATGCACTCTGCAACCATGCGGACAGTTGAATCACCACCAAGAACACCCTGCCACTTCTGTGTCACCAGATCTGTGAAATCCCTCTCCATCAACCAAGACTTTTGGAACTTGAAATAGGTTGCAAAAAAAGCTTCTTCCCCACTATCCCACAACAAAGGAGTATGATCAGAGAAGGTCCTCACCAAAGCCTCAACAAAGGCACCACGCAAGGACTCAGCAAGAGGAACGTTGAAGAAAAATCTATCAATCCACGGCATCTAACCAGCCCCATTTCTCCACATATAACAAGCCCCAAAAATCAAAAGGTCCATCAACTCTAAATCATCAACCACCTCCAAAAACTACTAAGAATAAAAATCCATCTACCCATTCGACCAATCATCCACAGACATAGTAACATTAAAATCACATCCTACCAGCCAAGGTCCACCATCAAGCTTTGACGCTGCCTACCTTAATTCATCCCAAAGGGAACCATGCAACGAAGAATCACAAGGTCCGTAAACCCTAAGACTGCAAAACTGGTGCCATTCGTCCTACGAGTGAAGAAACCAGTGACAACATAGGAACCCACCAATGAATCACCAAGCTAGAATAAATCTTCATTCCATAAGAGCCATTGTGCCCCTAATCTACCCAGCGCATCAACATATAGGAAAGCAAATAAGGAACCCCTTCCAACATTATCAATCGTTGATCGATCTATGGCCTGAATATGCATTTCTTGCAGCAAAGCCATGTCCACCTTCCGTTCAGCCAAGTAACTCTTCAAAATAGACCTTTCTGCCCTTCGTGTCTCATAAATGAAGCCTCGAATATTTATGAGACAAAATAACTTCTCACGCCCAATCATCAAATCAAAAGCTAAATCATGACTGAAGGCCATCCCCAAGACAAGCCAAGAAGAAAGTAATGACATCAAGCAAAATCTACAAGACCTTCCCAAAAAAATAAGCCACCCCCCCTCCCCCACAACACATGTAGCCCTCCACTCCTAATTCAACTCCCTTACATAACAAGAAATAACACCTCGACAACCAAGGATCTGCCCTTGGCCATTACTTTAGCCACCTACTTTGCCAAAAGAGCCTTATTCATACACCTATAATCTCAAAACCCAAATCTCCCTCCTAATTCGTATTTATTCACTAGTGTGCAAACTTCTTCCCAACGCACCAAGTGTGGCCCACATGTATTCTTCCCAACCTCCTTCCATAAAAACTCATTTTCAACCTTCTTGGTTAAAAAAAAGATGACAATGGCTAAAAGAACTAATCTAAGAAAAGTCTCAAAAGCTACTTCGTCTACCAATCCACCAATCGCCTCCTCATTTTGTCCAACACGAGATTCCAATTCTTGCCTTCGAAGGATTAGCCAAAAGAGGAAGTTCAATACACACCAACAACCACCTCAACAACATGCTAAGAGCCATAGAACATCTCTAAATCTTCAGCTCATCCAAGCCAAAAGGAACAATAAGATTTTTCCTTACCAATACAAAGCCTTGGGAATTTTACAAAGGGCTTCAACAAATATGCTAGGTTCCTACGTGCAGCCAAAGATCCCTCCATGAAAAATAAAGTATTACCTGCATACTCTAAGCATGGGATCCAATGTACTATCTCTACCAGGTAGTGTAAACACTCTTGTTAGATAATTTAGGAAATAGTATTTAGGAAAGTAGAAATTATCGCTTTCTATATTTATATCTTTTCAAATTATTGGAGATATGTTTTAATTTGTTTAAGATTTAATTTATTTTCATTTTTAGGATTAGGACTGGAAGTAAGAATGATCCCTCCCCATATAAAGGGATGAACTCTATTTTTCTTTGAGATGAATAAATTCTAGTTACAAAAATCTCCACATGATATCAAAGCGGATCTATCCAAGGACCCTAACATGCTCCATTGATCCCTAGGGGTGTCGTCGACCTCCCCCTTTGCCTTGGGGTGCGTGCGCAATCCCTTGGCTCGTGTCGACAACATCATGTGCCACACAATGCTACTCTCCGTGTCGATTCTCATCACCTGAAGCACCGCCAAGCGACAAAGCTTGTCCTATCTCCATCGCATCGCCAAGCAAAGGGGCCCAAATCGATCCCTACCTCATTGCATAGGCCCCCAACACGTGGCAAACCTTGTTGCATGGTTGGGTGACACCACGCAAAGCATTAAACTAGATTGCCGAATCGATTGTGATCCGGTTCAGCAGTTTGGTCTTCCTCTTCGACCAGTTTTGCCTCCTACATGGATAAAGAGATCCCAATTGTTGCATGGCAAATGGAGAATCTTCAACAGTGACATCTGAGGCCAAGATCTCAGCCTCAATACTTGTTCAAGGAACCACAGTTATCAAGTTCCTCGAACTATATTATGTGGTTCTATGCCTTCTGTATCTTCATGGAAGGACGAGACAAGCTTCATATGTTGACAGAGAAGGTACCAAACTCCCTCCCGCAATGGATCAAAGTACAAGAAGTGGAAGAAAGATAATTTCCTCGTAATGAACTGGTTGATGAACAATAATGGCCAGTCAATTGCAGCCAACATGTTGTATAAAGAGTTAGCGAAGAAGATCTAGGATACCCTTAAGAGGAATTCCCAGAAAAACAATAGCACATGTCTGGCTGACATCTATTGGAGGATCTGGAATACCAGCCATGGTGACATGACCCTGGTTAGGTATTTCACAATCCTCGAAGGTCTATTCAAGGAGCTAACCATCTACCAACCTACTTGTTGTGCCAAGCAGATCATTGAGCATTCTCAATGGCAAGCCTACAAGTTTCTGGGGGGACTTAACGTTTAGTACCACTCAGCATGTGACCAAATATTATTCTCTAATGTGATACCGAATTTGGAGATAATTTATAGTCATCTTCAAAAGATCGAGATTGGGGATCCTTCCTCTTTGGCATCCACTACTTCTCAGGACTCATCTGCACTGGCTACAACTAGAGGAAACAGTACACCTTTCCCTGTAGGAGGTAGATGAAGATGCGGTCATTCTTTTAGTACTTATATCTACTGCAAGCGGACGAATCATGCATTCAATAAATGCTAGGACAAGTATAAAAGACCTACTTGGGCCAACAAGTCTGTGCCTAAATCAATTACTCAGTCATTCACGCAAACATAGTTGAAGTGCCTTAGTAGTCCTTTGAAGGGTGAAGAACCCTCTTCTACAACTACTACAGTTGCAACCACTACAGATGTTGCAAAAGTACTCTTTGCTCAACCTGTAATTGGCTCTAAGGACTCTACTGAAGCCTCGAGCCACATGATCGACATTGAAGATGTTAATGAGTGATAGGGTAACCGATCCACGTGCTCAGCCCCATCTATAAAAGCCCTACATCAGCTTTTTATCTTCACCTAGCATAAATAACTTTTGCTAGTATAAGGCGACTATCAGTGCTTAAAATTGTCTTCTGTATCAGTATCAGTGCTTGATATTGCCTCTCGTATCAATATCAGTACTTGGGATCATTTTCCATATTAGTTTCAATGCTTGGGATCGTCTCTTGTATCAATGCTTGGGATCATCTCCCTTATGGTATGGTGCTTGGGATCGTCTCCTTACGAAGGGTCTCCAAGTCAATTTTTGTACTAACTCCAAGAAAGTTAGGTATTCACTGGTGAAGTGACGAGTATCTGCATGCCTAAGTATCTACATGCCAATCTACTTGCACGCCTCCTACTTGCTCCAGCCTCGAACTACGTCGAATGAAGGGAGCTCTCATGTTGCAGTACTCTTACAAGTTTCTCATTGTACGCTCCAACTTGGGGGGAGTGTTAGAGATAATTTAGGAAATAATATTTAGGAAAATGGAAATTATCTCTTTCTATGTTTATTTCTTTCTAAATTATGGAGATATGTCTTTAGTTTGTTTCATATTTGATTTGTTTCCATGTTTAGGATTAGGATTGGAAGTAAGAATGATCCCTCTCTATATAAAAGGATGAACTCTATTTGTTTTATTTAAGATTTGAGATGAAGAACTTCTAGTTTCAAAAATCTCCATACCTCTAAAAGGACCTACCTCGCAAGTTTGAAAGAAGCACCCTGCAAGTGCATCCATTGTTGAGACAAACCACAACTACATTAAGGGGCAACCATGTATAACCCTCCTTTACCGTTGTATCCAACCATCCTCAACCTCAGGACGTCATTTTAACTAGTACGAAGGAGTTAATGGAAATGTATCTCTTCATCTATGTGACCCAGCTAGAAAGAAAACCACTTTTTTGCATCATCAACCAAACAAATGCCTAACTCAAGGAATTATACACCTTTGAGAAGTCAACCTTCCACAGGAACCCATTGATACCTTGATGTCACGAAAATGAAACAATCTCCATTGCCACTACAACATTGTCCAATACATACTCCCCTGAATAAAAGCAAATTGCACCAAGCAAATCAAGTCATTTATCACCTACCTCAATCTGTTAGCAAACGCCTTCACTATGGTAAGGTTAAATTACATTAAACAATGAGATAGGCCTATGGTCCTTAAAATGCTCCACAGGACCCTTTTTTCTGACAAGATGAAAAGCAAGGACCTGTTAAGCCTTTCAAAGCCCCAAAGAACTCCAAAGTCCCATAACATAAGTTCCCTCAATGCTTTAAAACTTCTTGAAGAAAATACAAATCCATCAAGATCCAATGATCCCTCCATACTAAGCCCCTTAAAGGTTGCAAAACCCCCCTCCTAGGTAAATGGTCTAATCAGCCCCTCGACCTACTCTACTGTTAACCTACTAACTCCGTGCTCCAGCCATCTTGCATGCAAATGTTTAGCCAACTCTTTATCAACTTGTCGTCTCACAATAACAACTCTATCCTACACCCAATGCTTGTCAACAAAATTCATGTGCCTTTTCCCATTTGCTATCGTATGGGAGAACCATTTCACCTCCTTTTTCTTAAAATCCTCATGCACAATCTACTAGTATGCCTTTTGCTTCGCTAGGAAACTTCCCCCTCACCTCTGATGTAAAAATTGGTCAAGTTGGCCGAGCAATCAGTTAACTACTCCTAGTCAGCCCCCTAATCGATTCGACCACCCATGCTCAAGTACATACTTGGTAGCCCTGACTACACAGCCGAGTAGTCAATCTACTCGGCCAAGCATAGGGCCAACTTTTGCATAGAGATGTTGCGGATCTAGGTAAATATACCCAATCCGAATACGAAATAAAACCCCCTTCCTACAACTCGATCCCCCCCCCAACCCCATTCCTCGACTAGACCTCAACCTACAATGAAGATGAAGAGGATGTTCCTTTGTTTTTGAATAAGGAAGATGATTATTGACTTTAGATTTCACTTTTGATGTGTCTTTTGTAGTTTTAATGATTAGACACTTTGAACTTGTGTTTTTATTTTGTTTAAACTTATGATTTGTACTTATTTTCATAATCTTGAGCTTGAACATGATTCACTTTTATGTGATGGTATATTTTAGGAAATAAATCAATTAGGAATATTTTATTAGGATTTACTATTTTTAGGTCTTGGTTGGTTTCAATGTTTGTATGTGCCTCTCTATATAAAGAGGGCTAAGGCGTCTCCTTTCAAAAGAAGAATTCTTTTCCCCTGAATTTCTCTACATGGTATCAGAGTGGGTTTGATCCCATGGGAGAGAAGAAACCCTAGAGGGAGGCCCTCCGACGGTGCCGCCGGCCTCCAGCGAGCCGCCAGAGAGCACAGCACTGCATAGTTGCCACCTCGTGCATGCGCCGTTCTGGATCGCAATCGACGCCATCCCCGTTCACGGATACCCATGGCCATCGCCACAATGGCCACGGCAGCCGACATCGCCATGGTCCTCTACTTTGTCATCAGATGCCGCCTCCTCGCCGGCAAGGACTCTGCCAAGCCAAATGAGGTGGAGCCCCCCATGCCCGGAGATGAGGAGCCTCTCCCTGAGGCCCGCGCAAGCTCCGCCCACATGGTGCGAGGCGGTGGCGACGCTCTCCGAGACGCTCCGCTTCACATGCTCGGCGACCCTCAGGAAGTAGCACATCGGGGATCTCACCTTCTGGATCAAGTATCTCATGAGGAGACAAGGCTCCACGTGCCATGCCATCCACTATGTTGCCACCTCGCTGCTCCATGCACGCAGCCTGGCACCGAAGATCTGCCGCATGGGCACTTCACGAGAAGGCAGAAGCGGAGGCAGCTAAACAAGCGGCAGCCATCGGGGCATCCAAGGTTTGGGCGGATACCAACCTTTGCCGGCAGAGAAGAATAAAAGAAGAGGAATAAAACCCTCATTTGGGCTTTGATGCCTCCTTTAACAAAAAATTAAGGTTATTTTATGATTGAATCCATTTTTCTATTTTCTTTAAAGTAAGTCTTTTAGTGTTGGGGTATTTTTCTGTAACCCCTCAAAGTTTTGAGTCGTCTTAGTTAGGTTCTTATATGTTGAGTGGAAGACACAAGAATTGAAGACAGGAGCCGCCTCAAGATGTCAAAGTTCAAGCAACACTCACACGTACCTCAAGAGAAACTAACTGTTGAATGGCTCTGTGAGGGCATACAAGGAGGGGCACCAAGGGTGGAAGACACGAAGAACGGACTACCACGTCAACGAGAGTGAATCTTCACTACCTTAAAGATCCAAGTCTTCGCCATCACCCACATCTCGACTTGCGGGGAAGTGTTAGGAATATTTTATTAGGATTTACTATTTTTTGGTCTTATTTAGTTTCCATGTTTGTCTTTGCCTCACTCTATATAAAGAAGGCTAGGGCCTCTCCTTTCAAAACAACAAGAATTTTTTTCCCCTAAATTTCTCTACAATATATTTTCCCTTTTGAAATCTTGAATAGTGCAGGTAAATATTGTTAGTTCAACCACTCGTATATAATATTTTGATGATTTTACAAAATGAAGAAAATGAAATAAAACATAAAGCATAGCATATTGTTTTCTCTCTGTAATAACATATTTGCAGAATTTCAAAAAGTTTTCCAAGACAGGAGATTAAAAACATGAAGACAAGTAGCATAAGTATTAGGTCTTGGGCTTTTTCATGTAAACTTTCAAAGGTTATAATTTTCATTTTATTTGAGTCTAGAAATGTTATAAAGAGCCCCCAAAAATAACCTATAAATAGCTAACTTAGGCTCTCTACACTTAGGATAAATTAGAAATAAAAACCCAACACTTATACTTTTATCAGACGTCCAGAACAATGGTCAGACGTCTGATTTTTCACTTTAAGACGTCTGACAATTATCTCAGACGTCTAATTTCCAAGAGTTCTACCTTTGGTTTGTCTCCTCATAAACATCAGTCAAAGCACTTCACTTTCAGACGTCGATAACCTTACACAGACGTCTGATTCTTTACCCAGACGTCCTCAGACTAACCGTTAGACTAAGCTTAGGCAAAAATGAACTTCCAGACGTCTGTCTCTGAACCGTTGGCCATGATTTTCTGTGCGTATCTCTTTACGGCCACATAATTTTTGGCAGAAGTAGAGAAGAGTTTTTTTGGTTTTCAGACGTCTGGTGATGTCCTCAGACGTCCATAACGACGTCTGATCCTCTAAACCTAGAACCCTGTTTGGATCTGATGAAAACAGGAACGAATCCACCCTTTATTAGACGTCCAATAAACTAATCAGACGTCTTATGTGAACATATCAGACGTCCTTCTTTTGATCCAATAGAGTCAGTTAAGGATGTCCTACAGTATTAAACGACCAGAAGTATAATCAGATGTCCTATAAGACGTCTGATCCTAAAATTAAACGTCTGATATTGCTGTCAGACTCATCATTGCCCTGATTTTGTGTGTATTTCGTCCTAAACTCTTGGGATTTGTCTTCAACGGCTAGAAGAGCTCTCCCAAGTGTTATTGAAGGTTTCAAACTTGCCTATAAATAGACTACAACTCCTCTTAGGCAAGACACACCTCTTGAGATACAATTCCATTAGAAAAATCACTTGCTCACTACTCTAAACTCCAACTTACCCTTGTGTTGTGCCAATACTCTGATCAAAGGGCAAATCCATACTCCCGACTCACTCCATTCTGCAAATCCTCAGGGAATTCTTTTCATGCTTAGTAGATAAGAAAGCAACTAAATTATCGGGGTGCTCTATAGGTGTTTTACTTCTTAATTTTTGTACTTTGGGTATCCGACCTGTCGGGTCCCTGTCTCTTCATTTTGAAGGGAGAAACCTTCATTTAGGGATCGGAGGTGGGATTTGTAATGGAGGTACACTACCCTTGTTCAAGTAGTGTGGTTAGTGGATTGATCACCTTGTGATCGAAAATCTTAAGTCAAGAGATTGGCTTAGGTGGTGGTTTTCGCCCATCTTGGGTTTCCACCTAAAAATAATTGTGTACATTATGTGATTGAATTTTTTTTATTACAATATTCTATAATTTCACTATTCACCCCCCTCTAGTGCAATTTCATTTGATATCAGAACAGGTTTTCCGCCTACAGGAGTAACATCCGCGGAAAGATCACATGGAGGGGAAGGTCATTTCCACAGGCAGATTGGAGGGGCAATCCACCACTCGACCACCACTCTTTGAAGGAACCAACTACACTTACTGGAAACTGAGAATGAATATGTGGCTTCAAGCTAACGATTTCTCCATTTGGGAGAAATGCGAATCCGCATGCATCATTCCCGAAAAACCAGAAACTGGATACACAGTGGAGCAAATCCATCACCTTGGACTAAATGCCAAGGCAATGAACTCACTCTACTGCGCACCCAGCTCGAAGGAATTCAACTCCACCCAATGCAAAACCACCCACGAGATCTGGAGAACCTTGGAGGTAACTCACGAAAGTACATCTAAAGTTAAATCCTCAAAGATAAACTTGTTATCGCAGGAATTCGAAGCTTTCTCTATGGAGAATGAAAGACTTGGGGACATGTACACCCGATTCACGTTAATCATGAATAACCTCAAGTCTTTAGAAAAGACATTTATAAAGGGGGAGCTTCAAGGAAAGCTCCTTCGCTCCCTTGGACCTGAGTGGGAGCAAAAGGTAACGACAATAGAAGAAGCCAACCAAGTGGAGGATCTAGACATGGAAAATCTACTTGAGAACCTCATGGCTTACGAATCAAAAATGAAGCAAAAGAAGAAATCAATCTCATCGGAGCCAAAGAAGAGGACCCTAGCCTTCAAAGCTACTTCGGATGATGAGGTAAGTACCGATGACGAAGAATTTGTTTTATTAGCTAAAAAGTATAAAAAGTTTCTCAGAAATAGAAGAGAGATCGAGGGAAGGAAAAGAGAGGAAGAACCTCTAATTTGCTATAATTGCAAAAAGAGAGGTCACATAAGGAAAGATTGTCCCTTACTCAAAAGGGATGAGGAGAAGAAACCCAAGAAACCTTCCGACTACAAGAAGATCTCCAAGCCGAAAGGATTCAAGAAGAAGGCGTTTCAAGTAACGTGGGATGACTCCACCTCCGAAGAAGAGGAAACAAATGAAGAAACGACATGCTTGGGATTAATAGCAACAAATGATGGTTCTGAGTCTGAATCTGAGGCTATTCTTTAGATGAATTACAAGATGCCTTTGATTCACTATATGTAGATCTTAATAAAACAAAAACCCAAAGCAAGGCTTTAAAAGAAGAAAACTTAAAAAATAAGAGATTAATCAAAGAATCTAATTCTTACAAAACAAACCACTACTTTAAATATGCAAATAAGAAATCTAATGATTGAGAAAGAGTCATTAACAAATGATTTGTATACAGCAATGAGTGAACAAAAATTTTTAGATAGAGAAGAATTACTCGACAAAATCCATGTGCTTGAAAAATCAAACTCCTTTAAAAAGGATGAAAATAGCTTACTTAGAGTAGAAATTAGGGCATTAGAAGATAAACTAGGCATAATGAAAATAGAGATAAATCACCTCAAAGAAAAGTCAAACCAACTTCTTGAGGACCTAGACAAATTTACAAAGGGGAAAGATAACTTGGACAAACTCATTGCCCATTAAAAACCTTCCTCGTGTAAATTTGGATTAGGCTTTTATGAACCTAGTCAAAGTGAGCCGAAAGAGGATCCTCCTCTCAAGGAGACCGCTAACAAATACGGATCCACATTACAATGGATACCGAAAAGACAACTCTCACTTTGTTTTGTAGGGATGAAAGGACATCATAATGTCAAAAATTGGATATACAAAATGAAGGATGGACGACTCAAATTAGAAAGACCTATAGAAACACCAAGTCACCATCAAAGATCTTTTGTAGGAGGAAGGTCTACAAGGAAGAAGACAAGGAGACCACCGCCACCAAGGAGGCCGATAGGTGATGGGCTCCGGATGCTCCAAACATATGATGGGAAACAAGCGCCTATTTTTGGACCTCCAACGTACGGATGAACAGTTACATTTGGCAACAACCACAAGGGCCATATTATTGACCTTGACAAAATAGGTAACCCTCTCTCTCCCATCTCAAATGTTTCTCTAGTTAAAGGACTAAAACATAATCTTTTAAGTATCAGTGAAATATGTGATAAGGGTTTTAAAGTAGTATTTACTTCTAAAATGTTTGAAATTATGCATGCATTAACCAATGAAACCCTTTTTAAGAGAACTAAATTTAAAGATATTTATGTCGTAGAATTTGATAAAAATGGCACTTATGAATGTCTCAGCAAATGATGAGTTAAGTATATGGCATAAAAGACTAGGACATGTTCATATGAAGCTCGTTCAAAAACTAGCTAAACATGAATTAGTCCGAGGTCTTCCTAAATGAAAATTTTTAAATGAGCTTATTTGTGATTCTTAGGTAAGATTATAAAATCTAATTTTAAAAGCAAAGAAGTTATATCCACATCAAGACCTTTAAAACTACTTCACCTAGATCTGTTTGGACCTACAAAATATGAGCCTCAGTGGATGCAAATATTGTCTTGTAATTGTAGATGATTTTTCGAGGTTTTCATGGGTCTCCTTCTTGAGATCCAAAGGAGTGTTTTCCGTCTTCTGTTTTTTGTAGGAAAATTCAAACTGAAAAAGGCTATCAAATCACTCGTATCCGTAGTGATCATGGGGGCCAGTTTGAAAATTCCTTGTTTGATGATTTTTGTCAAGAGCATGATATTGCTCATGAGTTTTCTTTTCCTCGAACACCTCAACAAAATGGGGTGGTTGAGAGAAAGAACCGTACTCTTCAAGAGTGCGCTCGAACATTGCTCATAGACTCGGGGTTACCGAAGTACTTTTGGGCTGAGACGGTTAACACAGCTTGTTACGTGTTATATCGCACCTTAATTCGATCCGGATTGCGAAAAACTTATTTTGAACTATACTATGGGAAAATACCCAAAATTAGTTATTTTAAAGTTTTTGGATGTCGATGTTTTGTCTTGAATACCCGCTCTAATTTAGATAAATTTGATGCCAAAGGTGAAGAAGCCATCTTTATTGGTTATTCCTCGCGTAGTAAGGCATATCGGGTTTTTAACAAGATCACATTAGTAGTGGAGGAAACCCTCCATGTTTCCTTCGATGAATCTCCTCACTCCATTGACCGAGTCAATATGGATGATGAAGATGATCCTACTATTGATGTGTCTAACATTCCAAACTCTAATATCCATAATCTTCCAAAAGATTGGATATATCAAAGGGATCATCCCGAAAGTCAAGTCATTGGAAGTATTTCTGATGGCGTTAAAATCAGATCTCGTTTTAGTTGCTCCTTTGGTCTCTCCGCCTTTGTATCTCAAGTTAAACCCAAGAATGTCGAGGAAGCGTGCTCCGAAGAACCTTAGATGATAGTCATGCAGGAGGAACTCAACTAATTCCAAAGGAATGAAGTTTGGGATCTAGTACCTAAGCCTGAAGGGCAAACGATAATAGGTACCAAATGGGTATTCCGAAACAAGTTGAATGAATCTGGTATGGTTATTCGAAACAAGGCTCGGTTGGTAGCACAAGGGTACAACAAAGAAGGAATTGATTTTGATGAAACCTACGCTCCCGTAGCTCGACTCGAATCAATTCGCATGCTTCTTGCTTATGTCGCTTTTCTTGGCTTTAAACTCTTTCAAATGGACGTTAAGAGTGTGTTTCTTAACGGATTCATTAAGGAGGAAGTTTTTGTAAAACAACCTCCTGGTTTTAAGTCTCATGATAAGCCTCAATTTGTCTACAAATTAAACAAGGCATTATATGGTCTAAAGCAAGCTCCTCGAGCTTGGTATGAAAGGCTCAAAGACTACTTGTTAAATGCAAAATTCTCTATAGAGGAAGCGGATTCCACATTATTCATTAAAAGAAAAGGAAAAGATATTTTATTAGTTCAAATATATGCAGATGATATTATATTTGGTGCTACTAGAAAGCTTTCAGAAATTATGCAGGAAGAATTCGAAATGAGTTTGATGGGTGAGCTCAAGTTTTTCCTGGACTTGCAAATCACAGCTCGAAATTGGAACCTTTGTGTGTCAATCAAAATACACAAAGGAGATGCTGAAGAAATTTGATATGAACAAAAGTAAAGGGAAGAACACTCCTATGAGTGTCACAACTTCCCTAAGCTTGGACGAATCAGGTACGCCTATAGATCAAAAGCTCTATCGTAGCATGATTGGATCTTTGCTATATTTAACTTCCAGTAGACCTGATATTTTGTTTAGTACCTGCTTATGCACTAGGTTTCAATCAAACCCTAAACAATCACACCTAAATGCTGTAAAACGCATATTTAGATATCTAGTTGACACATCTGATTATGGCTTATTCTACCCTAAGAGTCCACAATTCAACTTAGTTACATATAGCGATGTGGACTACGTAGGTAGCCGCACCGATAGGAAGAGTACTAGTGGGACGTGCCAATTCTTGGGCGAATCACTAGTCTCTTGGTTCTCAAAGAAACAATCTAGCGTAGCTCTATCAACTACGGAAGCTGAATACATAGCTGCCGCACTAGCATGTTCCCAAGTGCTTTGGATGAAAAATACTTTGAAGGATTTTAACTTGATATTTAATAAGATAAAAATATTATGTGACAATACTAGTGCTATCAACCTCTCGAAAAATCCCGTACATCACTCTCGCACAAAATATATTGATGTTCGGCATCACTTCTTGAGAGATAATGTACTTAAGGGAGAAATCGAAGTTAGAATTTATTTGTGCTGAACTGCAATTAGATGATATTTTCACTAAACCTTTGAATTATGATCGCTTTAATTATATACGTAGGAAACTAGGCATATGTAAGCTAAGTGATATTTGAAGAATTTAGTGATTTAATGGAACTTCCTTTGTCATGAGCATAGATGGAGCCTTGATTTTACTAAGTTAGAAGCCTTCATTCTCAGTTCAAACATCCAAATGCACATTCTGTGCAATATCAGACGTCTGATTAAACCATCAGACATCATATACATAAAAATTCGTCGTCTAAACATCTGGGACAGACGGCAATTTTATCTAACGAGAGTGATGACAAGAGAGTCATATCAGATGTCTGTCATCCTTCACAGACATCTGGGGCGTCGTCCAAATGTGTTGACAGACGTCTATCTATGAGTCAGAACATATACTATCCGTCGGACGTCTGAATCTGTGGTTAGACGTCGCATAGGTCATCTGACAGGAAAATCGGACGACCTTGTAACTTTAGGCTAAAATCCAGAAAGGTCTGTCTGCAGAAATCGGACGCCTAATTTTAGATTTAAACGTCTTTTGTGTCGTCTGAAACAGAAATCAAGACAACCTGGAGAATAAATCATTTTCCAGGGAAGGATGCCTGCAGAAATCAGACGTCTAATTTTAAAATTAGTCGTCTGATTTATCGTCTGATGGATAAAACAGACATTGCCATCAAAATGGCTAAAATCCCTACAGTCAAATCCCGACGTCTGACATCATCTCCAGACATCTGATCGGGGAAAAACTACGAATCGCGATTGTTCTCTGAATGGTTTGAAATGCAAATCTCCCCAACTTCAGGGGGAGACTTGCTCCGTGACCTTAGGATATAAGATCCCCTTCGCAAGGTCCCACTCTCTTCTCCCAAATCCCTACCGCTCTCCCTCACACCCGACGGCCCACAGCTCAGTTGGCGAAGTTCTGCTCGCCGCCAGACAACCGTCGCGCCTCCTCGATGACTGGCAGAGCTGCTGCTCCTCTGCGCGCATCCTCCCTGCCTCTCGATCGTGCATTTGGAGGCCTCCCTCCTCCCGTGGGTATACCCTCTCAACTCCTAGGGAATCTCCATGCTCTTTTACCCACGACCTTGTAGCATCTAGTAGCATCTTGTTCTCCTTCTTGATTCACTCGGCCTACTTACACATTTCATGACATTATCAGCCCTAGAACCCTAACCCTCGATCAAGCCAACCTTGTTAGCCCTAGCTGCATCTTCCATGGCAAGGGTATTACCTCACGGGTTCAAGCCGACATTTTAGTGGCTTGAATCCAAAGGTATATTGCCACAATTACATGGCAAGTTGTATTGCCTTAAGGCATACTGCCACATATTTTTTCGATGATGATTGCATTGTTTGAATCTGTGTTGAAATATATTGGGTGAATGTTGTTTGGTTAGTTGAATGTTCTTGTATGGATGTTTTTGCAGGTATTCTATCCTCAAAACACCACCCATTATTTCCAAAACCTAACCGCCCATTCCACCAAATATGCCTCCCCGTAGGAAGCAAGTTGAGGGATCTTCCACTTCCTCTTCCACCTATTTGGCAGATCAACTGCGGGGCGACATCGCTAGGCAGCGATTTCGTCGTTTCGCGAATGCCAAAGTTAAATGCCCTCGTTTTATTGTTTGGAATGATTTTGCCCATTTGAACCTTCGGGAACACTTCCAAACTCTCCATCTCTTTCAATATTTTGACCGTCAATTCCACTTCAGCATTGGAACTCTTGGTGTGTTCCCTGATCTTTGCCATCTCTTTTATGCCAACATCGTTGAGGACTACATCAACGATGAACTTGAACTCCATACCCGCCTATTTGGTCGCGAAATACACATCACATCCGAAACTATTTCCGACCTTCTAGCCATCCCCAATGAGGGAAATGACTTCAATGACATTCTGAGGCAATACGACCCAGAAGTCATCAATCAAGGGTTAGTTCTCCCTGAAAAATATGTTGAAAACCTTGGCACCCTACCATGCAAAAATCTCAAACCCCTTCCGCGTCTACTCTCGCATTTTTGGGTGGGACCTCCTAAACAAATTGGGAGGTTTTAATTACATCTCGCGCCAACACAAGGCGCTCATTTTTGCGGCCGTCCATCATATTCCTTTCAATTATTGCCGCCTCATTGTTCGCGTCATGAATGAAGACCATGGGACATCCTTTTCGTTTGGGTCTATTCTATCCAAAATCTTTTCAACCCATCTGATTTCCATAACTGACCAAGCAGTTGACAAGAAGATTGAGCCTTATAACCGGGCCACAGCCGCCAAGATGCATATACTTAGGGAGCATCTTGAGCCCACCGACGAGCCCATGGAAGAAGAGCCCCCTCCACCCTTTCCAGACTTCCATGAACCACAGCCCCTTCAAATAGAAGCTCCCCACTCGAGCTTTGATGAATTATGGGATCCAGCCACAGATTCCCTCTCCTCCGGCATCTCCCTCCTACTATGTCGAACCGGCGAGACGTACACCTAGATGGGAAGCATGCGCTGCGACATCGACGAACTTAGATCAGACGTTCAAAACTTGCAAATGGGACACGGACCCGCTCGTCGCCGCCGCCGCCAAGATCAAGAAGAATAGTTTAGTGCTTCTATTTTTCTTTTTTCTTTCTTTTATTCCAAGTTTGTATTAAGGGGCATTGACCCCGTACTTAATATTTTTGGGAACAAATAGCTAGTCCGTGCTTAAATATTTCTATTCCTAATCAATTTTCTTTAATGCCTTGTCATCTTTTAAACATACAAGTTTATTCATGCACTCCACTTTGTAGATATCACTCCTGTAGTTTGGATTTCAACTCCCTTTAACAACCCTTCATGATAATATTATAAAAGGGGGAGAAGAATGTAGGTAAGAACTTAGGGAATAATATAAAAACAAACTTCTTAAATACATAGACTACCAAGTACAACCTTTAGGGGGAGAAAATAGGAACCTACAACTATATTTTAAAAATCATAAAAATGGGGGAGATTGTTAGTTCAACCACTCGTATATAATATTTTGATGATTTTACAAAATGAAGAAAATGAAATAAAACATAAAGCGTAGCATATTGTTCTCTCTGTAATAACATATTTGCAGGATTTCAAAAAGTTTTCCAAGACGGGAGATTAAAAGCGTGAAGACAAGTAGCATAAGTATTAAGTCTTAGGCTTTTTCATGTAAACTTTCAAAGGTTGTAATTTTCATTTTATTTGAGTCTAGAAATGTTGTAAAGAGCCCCCAAACATAACCTATAAATAGCTAACTTAGGCTCTTTACACTTAAGATAAATTAGAAATAAAAACCCAACACTTATACTTTTATCAGACATCATGAACAATGGTCAGACGTCTGATTTTCCACTTTAAGACGTCTGACAAGTATCTCCGACGTCTAATTTCCAAGAGTTCTGCCTTTGGTTTATCTCCTCATAAATATTAGTCGAAGCACTTCACTTTCAGATGTCAATAACCTTACACAGACGTCTGATTCTTTACCCAGACGTCCTCAGACTAACCGTAAGACTAAGCTTAGGCAAAAATGAACTTCCAGACGTCTGGACACACTTCCAGACGTCTGCCTTTGAACTGTTGGCCATGATTTTCTGTGCGTATTTCTTTATGGCCACATAATCTTTTGGCAGAAGAAGTAGGGAGGAGTTTTTTTGGTTTTCAGACTTATGGTGATGTCCTCATACGTCCATAACGTCTGGTCCTCTAAACCTAGAAGCCTGTTTGGATCTGATGAAAACAGGAACGAATCCACCCTTTATTAGACGTCCAATAAACTAATCAGACGTCTTATGTGAAAATATCGAAGTCCTTCTTCTGATCCAATAGAGTCAGTTAAGGATGTCCTACAGTATTAGACAACCAGAAGTATAATCAGACATCCTATAAGACGTCTGATCCTAAAATTAGACGTCTGATATTGCTGTCAGACTCATCATTGCCCTGATTTTGTGTGGATTTCGTCCTAAACTCTTGAGATTTGTCTCCAACGGCTAGAAAAGCTCTCCCAAGTATTCTTGAAGGTTCCAAACTTGCCTATAGATAGACTACAACTCCTCCTAGGCAAGACACACCACTTGAGATACAATTCCATTAGAAAAATCACTTGCTCACTACTCTAAACTCCAACTTGCCCTTGTGTTGTGCCAATACTCTGATCAAAGGGCAAATCCATACTCCGACCTCACTCCATTCTGTAAATCATCAGGGAATTCTTTTCATGCTTAGTAGATAAGAAAGCAACTAAATTATTGGGGTGCTCTATAGGTGTTGTTTTACTTCTTAATTTTTGTACTTTGGGTATCCGGCTTGTCGGGTCCCCGTCTCTTTATTTTGAAGGGAGAAACCTCCGTTTCGAGATCGGAGGTGGGATTTGTAATTGAGGTACACTACCCTCGTTCAAGTAGTGTGGTTAGTGGATTGATCACCTTGTGATCGAAAATCCTAAGTCAAGAGATTGGCTTAGGTGGTGGTTTTCACCCATCTTAGGTTTCCACCAAAAAATAATTGTGTACATTGTATGATTGAATTTTTTTTATTACAATATTCTATAATTTCACTATTCACCCCCCCTCTAGTGCAATTTCAAATATATCATATCAATATATTTTATGAATATATATATATATATATATATATGTATAAACTCCGTTGTGTTGAGATTTTTGCACCTTTTCAATGTCGATCTCAAGCCTGAGTAAAGGAGGGTTGTGTTTGATAGCCGACAACCACCATAAATTTAAGCAAACAATCAGATTTCATTGAGGTATCCCCTAGTTGTGACGCGCTACATCGTGCTTGGGTGTAGTTAAAAATGGGCAAGGATTCTCACATAAGGAACACATGCAAGTAGAAAACCTAATTCCGCTACATCATTGCCCAAATGTAGTCTTAAATGAGAAAGGATTCTTACATGAGGAACGCATGCAAGTTAAGAAGCTAGTTCTGCTACTTTGCCATCGAAGTATATCACAAAAGTAGAGATTTGATAGTTGAAATATTAACACTTTAACCGGTAAGTTCATGGAGATTGTAGATACAATAATAAGGAAAAGATTTAAATTCTTTGCCTTCAAGAGATTAAGTGGCCAGGAAAAAAAAAAGAAATTGAGAGGACAAGCATCAAATTGTGGTACCTAGGAAGGGAAAAAGCTAAAATTGGAGTTCTTTTTTTAAAAGAGCTAAAAATGGAGTTGGTATTGTTGTTTATAAAGATTTGAAGGAGAGTGTGATTGAAGTTAAGAAGATGGGTGATCAAATTGTTTTGATAAAATTAACCTTAGAAGAAGATATCTTGAATGTCATTTAGTTTATGCACCTTAAACAGGTTTAGAGAAAAGAATAAAAAAAAAATTCTAGGAGCTTGGTATGATGATTCAAAGAATCCCATAAAGATAATTTTCTTGGGTGGAGATTTAAATGAACATGTGGAAAAATATGCTTTAAGGTATGCAAGAGTGCATGAGAAATATGATCTTGGTGATAAGAATAAAGAAGGGAATACTCTTCTTGATTTTGCAATGAGTTATGATCTTTTCGTAGCAAATACCTTATTAAAAAAATGAGAAGAGCAATTGATCACTTACAAATGTGGCCTAACAAGAACCTAGATTGGTTACTTTGCTTTAAGAAGAAATCAATTATGCTACAAAGATTGCAAGATTATTCCTAGGGAGAGTTTAACTGCTAAGCATTATCTTTTTGTGTTGAACATGTATATGAAGAAGTTAAAGAAGAGAAAATTTGTGTTCAACAATATAAGAATTAAATGGTGGAATCTTAATAAAGAATAGGAGATATTCAAAGAGAAAATGATGTAACAAGGGACTTGAGATCTTGATGAAAGTGTTGATGACTTGTAAGTAAATATGGCTAACTATACTAGAAATGTAACAAAGGAGATGTTAAGCGTGTCTAAAGGAAAAGTTTTAAAATAAAAGGAGGCTTAGTGGTAAAGTGTATAAGAAGCTTACAGTTAAAAGAACTTACTTCAAAGCCTTATATCGAGATAAGACTGATCAAATTATAGAAAATGACAAATGAAGCAAATAAGGTAATTAGTGAAGCAAAAGCAAAAACAAAAGCTTAGGAGCATTTTTATAAAAATGCTCGATTCTAAAAAAGGTGAAAAAGATATCTTCAAGTTAGTTAAAGCAAGAGAGCAGAAAATAAATGACCTTACACATGTAAAGTGCATCAGTGATGAAGAAGGGTGCTTATAGCTAGTGAGGATATGAAGATACAACAACCAAGCATTTTCCCACACGAAGTGGGGTCGGCTATATGAATTCTTTGCCTCCACACATATCGATTTTGAGCCATTTCAGGACTTAAATTAAAGTAATTGAAGTCATACTAAATAGTTTCCTTCCAACACTTGTTTGATCTTCCGCGCCCCCTCTTACCAAATTCAGCCTCCAACTTCTCGCATCTCCTTACTGAAGCATCTAATGGCCTTCTTTGCAAATGTCCAAACCACCTTAGGCGTGCTCTCATTTTATCCTCTATCGATGCCACCTTAACCTTTTCTCGAATAATCCCATTTGAAATACGATCATTTTTTGTATGACCACATATCCATCTTAACATTTTCATTTTTGTCACAAACATCTTTTGCATATGCCGATAGTTGACAACTCAACATTCAAAACCATACAGTATGGTTGATCTTAACGTAGCTTGACAGTACAATGAGGATGTAAAGATAAGAAAAGAAAAATTATTTTCATAAATTTTTTAATCGAAATAAGGAATGACATCATCTTAGGAGAGTCGATCATTCAGAAGATTACGTGAATCGAGCAAGCTATTAAAGGATATAAAAAAAGGAGTGAATGCTTTAAAGATAATGAAAATTGGGAGGGCTATCGAACTTGATGATATTCCTATAGATGTTTAGAGAATGATTAGAGAAGAGGGTATAACTTGGCTTATAAAATTATTTAATGTTATTTGGAGAGGCTCAAAGGAATGGAGAAAAAGTTTTGTGATACCTAATATAAGAACAAAGGAGATATACAAAATTGTTCCAACTATAAATGTATTAAATTGATGAGTCATACAATGAAGCTTTAGAAGAGAAGAATTGAAAGAAGACTGAGGCAAGTTTTCGTAGTAACTGAAAATCAATTTGGATTTATGCTAGGCTGATCTATTATTGAGATAATACACCTCCTAAGGCAAATGATGGAGATCTATAGAGTCAAGTATTTACATTTGATCTTCATTGATTTGAAAAAAGCCTATGATTCTATTCCAAGAGATCTTATGGAGAATTTTGGGAAACAAACTGGTACCAATTCTATATATCAATCTCATAAAAGACGTACTATAAAACTACAGCTTGTATAAAGACTATAGATAATTGATGGACTACTATGCTATCACCATTGGTTTGCATCAAAAATCAACCCTAAGCCCATACCACTTTTCTTTGGTCATGGATGAGTATAAGGACTATGGATGATTGATGGGCTACTTTGATATCACCATTTGTTATCACCATTGGTTTGCATCAAGGATCAACTCTAAGCCCATACCACTTTACCTTGGTCAACGATGAGTTACCGAAGCAAGTCCAAGCTAAGGTGCCGCAGTGTATGCTTTTTGTTAATGGCATTATGTTGGTTGATGAAATAAGAGATGAAATGAATAGAAAACTTAAGCTTTGGAAAAAAGCCATGAAGCTAAAGGCTTACACCTAAGCAAGACAAGGACTAAATATATGTAATGAAAGTTTAGTGGTGAAGGGAACAATGAAGAGATAGATGTAAAAATTGGAGAAAGAGTGCATTCAGACAATGTTTTTAAATATTTGAGATCTATTTTTCAATAAGATGGTGAAATTAATGGAAATATTACACATAGAATTAATGCAAGGTAGTTGAAATGGAGAGCATCTGATGTTCTATATGATAAGAGGGTCCCTTTGAAAGTTAAATGAAAGTACTATCAAGCAGCTATAAGACCTACCATACTGTATGGTTCTAAATGTTGAGCCGCCAATTATAGACGTGTGTAAAAAATATCTGTGACAGAAATGAAGATATTAAGATTGATGTATGACCATACAAGGACCATACTTCAAATGAGATTATTCGAGACAAGGTTGAGGTGGCACTGATAGAAGATAAAATAAAAATGAGAGACAAGTCTAAGGTGATTTGGACATTTACAGAGAAGATCACTAAATGCCCCAATTAAGAAATGCAGAGTTGGGGGTTGAACCTACTAGGTGGGCATGAGGAAGGTCAAAAAAAGTGTTGAAAGGAAACTATTAAGTATGACGTTAATTACTTCAATTTAAGTCCAAAAATGACTTAAAATAGATCTAAGTGGAGGTAAAGAATCTATGTAGCCGACCTCACTTAGTGTGGGAGAAGGCTTAGTTGTTGTTATTATATTTAAATATTTAAAAAATACCCAACCGAATACTCCCTGACTACTACACCGCATACAGTATACTCCATAGTTCGTGACTCAACTGACTGAACACCGACTATCGACTTTTACAACATTACCCCTCATTGAGAGGTTAAGCATCCTCTAAATGTGGCAATTACAGGTTTTAATTCATAATTGCTTGAATAGTGAATTTTAATTCCAAAAATATGTGAAGAGGTGATTTATCCATTTATAAATCTTTCTAAGGAACTCACCCATTAAAGAGGCAACTTCAATGCAATTGCCTTGTAAATCCTCTTACAAGACAAAACTTGCCTTCCCAAAAGATGGCTTATTTTAAGCATTATAATAGAGCTCACCATGTTTCATTGTATAAGGAACTCACCTCTTGTTTTTGTTTTTGAAGAAAAGGAATTCACCTATTGTAAAGGCAAATTTATGTTAAATATCAAAACAATAATTAGTTGTTTATTGTTAATTCCTCTCCTAGAGAATTTTCCAGTGAATATCACAACAATCACTTCTATTACCCTCACGTTACTTGTTGACATGTTGGCTCCTAAGAAATGACCAAATAAAAGTAGAAAATGCATTATGCTTACATACACCAACATTAATCAAGCACAAGGAATTGAACAAATTCCAATATTAATAATGTGTGTTTGTCGATGAGCATGTTAAGTACATGTAAGCAAACAAAAGATGCAAGAATTAAGAATGGAGATCAATTTTTCCTGTTGTTTTCCATACTTCAACATAAACTACATTTATTTATGTTCCTATCGTAAGGGGCTCATCCTTGAGTGCGAGCTGATAATTGTGACATGCAGAAGATGGTCCTCAAGTGATGGTGCACCTATACATGGATGTTTTCTACTCATATGTCCTTCCCTGCATGTGGTGTAACTATTCCTCTTAGGTGTCTCTTTGGGGTCCATCTCATCATAAACTTGACTAGATCTTGGACACAATTTTCGACACTTACAAATAATGGGATATGCTTCTCAAAAGAATAGCACTGCTAGGAATTTCTATCACCAAATGAATAAAATGCCTCCATAACATTTCTGTTGGTGTTCCCACGTATACTAATAAATAAATATAGAAATGATGATTACTTACGTGCCAAAACCATGCATGTGGCTAGCGAATTCTTTAAGTTCACATATTTGTTGCAAGGGTGTATTCTATTTTTAAGATGAATGTGATGGACATTCTTACGATTTATGACAAAATTGTCATCAGATGAAGAATGAATCATCGTATATATATCTTACAATTTATGACAAATTGTACCAATTTTGTACAATTTTGTCATAAATTGTAAGATATATATACGATGGTTCATTCTTCATATGATGACCATTGGCAATTCTCTTCCACCTGTGTAAATTATAGTTCATAGTCCAAGAATTTTCATTTCTTGCAAAAACTAAAGTTGTCATTGTTACAGAATAAATTAGATCAAATTAGATTAAGCAATTTAGGGTCAAATTAGTTAGGATTGGTTGTTCTACCATATTTAACCTTTTTTTTTATTTTGGTATGTGTTTATTGTTGTTTCCTCGTATACCTTGGCCCTCTCTCTATATAAAGAGGATTAAGGCTTGTTTAATAAAAAAATAAAACCTCTCTTCTATTTTCTAACATGATATCAGAGCAACGATTATAGATTAGTGGTCTAGTATGTCACCAAATATCCACCAAATATGATGATTCAATCACCAACAAGTCGGTTATCTAGGAAGATGATTGGCAAGGGGAGGGTCACTGACAACCGTGACACCATGGAAAGTCCCAACGATGTCACCGCCACCCTTGCTTCCTGTCACGTGACCTGCAACACCATCGATCTCGTTCTTGATTCCAGTCGTGTGGCCTACGACGTTGCCAACGATGCTGCTAGGGGCCACCGGATGTTCTCCTGGAGTATCGATGACCTTACTGCAGTGGTCAATGCAACACCGTGTGTCAGTGAGAAGTCTGGAGCCAATGCTTGTTCTTCATTTAGGATGGTGATGAGCCTTCTCTCACCAGTTATGATGAAGTCCTTCTTGATTGGCATGATGAGTATTCTCTCATGCAAGTCGAGTACCTTTTGCTTAAGAAGATGGCAAAAATCAAATCGTTGTGGGGTTGCTTGTTCAGCTCATAAGGGGTCAAGGAGTGATATAAGGCCCAAACTTTGGATCACTGATTTGGGTGCTTCAATCCATCTCATTAGGAGTGCAGAGAAGTTGGAGAATCCTTCCAAGCAATGTGAAATCCGAGAGGTTAGAGTCGCTAATGGTGTAACCTCTCCAATAAGGATAGGAGACATCCATTGTGCTTCAGAGTTTCCCATGAGCTTCTTGTTAGTCAATAAAATATGCAAAGGATCTCCAATGTCGAGTTGCATTTGATGACAGGCATTGTTACTTTCAAGACAAACGCACCAATGAGATTATTAGTGGATGTATACATTAACATCTTTCGCTAAGGCAGTGCCCATTGCTATTGACCCCTAGCTCTGACACCAAAGACTTGGACACCCTAAAGTTGGAAGGATGCATCAGATGTATCCCATGTTGCCTGCTTCACTAACACTAGAGTGTAAGGATTTCCAGTTAGGAAAGCACCACAATAGCAATTTTCCTAGGCAACGTGATGGGGTCAAAGCTGCATCGTTCGACTTGGTTCAACACGACGTATGGGAGGCAATGAGAGTATTGAGTATAGGACATAGGTACTACACAGGTTTTGTTGATGATCATAGCCACACCACCTGGGTCTTCTTGGTGAAGGCTAAATTAGACTCATCAAAGATCCCACAAGTGGTTCAGAGGTTCTTTGCAGAGGTTATGATGCAATATTCCTCTACTGTTACAATCTTCCAGAGTGAACACCTTGGAGTTTGTCCAGAGAGATGTAAAAGTTCTTTAGTGCTCATGGGATCATTCGTCAAACCTCTTGCACTCACACGTCTTAGAAAAATGGCGTGGCAGAGCATAAGTTGAGGCATCTTCTAGAAATTGCCCGGACACTGATGATTCATATGAAGGTGCCCAGACAGTTTTGGAGGGATGTTATACTTACCACCGCATACTTGATCAACAGGATACTCTCCTCTATATTCTAGGGATGTGTTCCTTTTCAGGTACTACATCCAGACTGTGACAGACCCTTTGCATTACCCCTTCGACATTTGGGAGCACATGTTTCATCCAGGCACATGGGAATCACGACAAGATTTCTCCTTGAGCAGTAAAATGTATTTTTTTGGGCTACTCACGAACTCAAAAGGGATATCAATATTATAATCTGGTTCATAGATGTTGTATAGTGACTGCAAATGTAATCGTCATTAAGAAGTTACCTTACTACTCTAAGAACAGTGTTAGCATAGAGTTGGCTCCCAGAGAGACTTAAGTTTATCAGCGACATCCAATTACCTCTTCTATAGTTCCTCAGGATCCCTCTCCTACTTTTACTCCTGTGGTTCCTACTGAGTCAGTTCCTAATGATGAGATGCCCATTACATTGAAAAAGTCCAGTCGCTCAGGCACGTATCCGACGTCACATTACACTAGGACTTCTAACCTAAAAGGGGAGATTAGGCAGTTTACATCTACCATTACTACTACAATCATTCCTAAGGACTATAGTCGAGCCTCCCTAGATCCTCGGTGGTGTACCCCTGGATGAGGAGAAGCAAGGACGTCAGTCTAGAGGAATGTGGGAATAGGCGCCTTGTCCTCTAAGTCCTATCGTTGTGGACTGTCATAGCATTGGGTGTACACCATCAAGTATCAGGCGGATGGTACTACTGATAGAAACAAGGTTCGGTTAGTTACAAAAGGTTTTACACAGACATATGATGTTGACTATGTTAGGAAATAAAGTTGGAGATTCTATCTCCTTATTTAGTCGTGTCTATTTTTAGTAAAGGGCTTAATTGATGTTTCCATCTATACCCTTGTCCCTCTTTATATAAAGAGGGTTAGGGTCTCCTTTTATGAATAAGAATAAACATTTTTCCCACATAAAATCTCTACAAGGTATCAAAGCGGGTTTGATCCCATGGGAAAGAAGAAAAAGGGAAAGAAGAAACCCTAGAAGGGGGAGGCCGATGAGCCACCGGAGAGGTTCTCTTCTCTCCACAACCCCTCCTTTTCCACTTTTGTTCCTCCTCTCCCTCTTTCATTACTATTGCTACTCAACATCGGTAGAAAAAGCTACGCCGACGCTACCTTCGACCACCAATCACAGTCGACCTTGGAGGGGCACGTCGCTAAACCATCACCGACCAACCGCAACCCCTCCGACCACCATCGTCACCGGCGTCACCACCAGCGAGCCAAAAAATCCCCAGCGTCGTCGGTTAGCGCCATGGACTAGATTGGGGTTCTAAACCCTCAAACCTCGCTCGATCGAGGTTTTAAGGGCACCATCGAGTTCCTTGGGAGGTACCCTATCGAACCAAGGTGGTCCGAACCTCCTCTGGCTCGTCGGAGCTCCGCACAAGTCTCCCTACTATAATGGCATTGTCGACAGCAAGAAAAAAGAAAAAAAAAATCGAGGAAAAGGAGAAGAGGTGGTGATCTGGTCCACCCCCTCAGTGTGACCGACCTTCTCGCAGGCCCTCGACAGAGGAGAAGGCAGAGAGGAGGACGGCGTTGACTTGATTGTGGAGGCAACGGTAAAGAAGAAAAACGAAAAGGAGAAAAGCTCTTTTAGGTTAGGTGTCTTTAATAAAAAAAACTTAAGGTTATTTATGCTTAAGTCCAATCTTTAGTTTTCTTTAAAGATGAGTCTCTTAGTGATGGGGTATTTGTCGATAACCCCTCAAAGTTTTGAGTTATATCAGTTAGGTCCTTAAATGTTGAGTCGAAGATACAAGATTTGAAGATGGGAGCCACCTCAAGATGTCGAAGTTTGGGCAAAACTCTCATGCACCTCAAGAGAAACTGAGCGTTGATTGGCTCTGTGAGAGCGTACAAGCAGGGGCACCCAAGGTTAAAGGCACGAAGAAGCGGACTACCACATCAACAAGAGTGGATCTTCACTACCTTATAGATCCAAGACTTTGTTGTTTCCCACATCTTGTCTTGCAGGGGAGTGTTAGAAAATAAAG
This sequence comes from Thalassia testudinum, assembly GCA_037157565.1. Classification (NCBI taxonomy): domain Eukaryota; kingdom Viridiplantae; phylum Streptophyta; class Magnoliopsida; order Alismatales; family Hydrocharitaceae; genus Thalassia; species Thalassia testudinum. The sequence continues at coordinate 38,251,386 of JAZHRO010000067.1, forward strand.
TTGGAGATTCTATCTCCTTATTTAGTAATGCCTATATTTAGTAAAGGGCTTAATTGGTGTTTCCATGTATACCCTTGGCCCTCTCTATATAAAGAGGGTTAGGATCTCCTTTTATGAACAAATATTTTGCCTACATAAAATCTCTACAGACTACATGAAGACTTTCTCTCTAGTAGCCCACATTTCATCCATCTTGATTATCATCTCCGTTGCAATTAACCAAGGATGGTCGTTGCATTAATTAGATATTAAGAATGACTTTTTGTACGGTGATCTAGCAAAGGAGGTTTATATGAGATAGTCGCTAGGTACAGCATTTAGGGGGAGCATATTTTCCATTCGAGAAAGGCCATCTATGACTTGAAACAGAGTCCCAAGGTATGGTTTGAACGCCTTAGCTCTGAGAATCAAAACATTAGATTCATGCTGTCATCTTCAGGCCACTCTAGTTTTATTTGAAGAATAGGTGATACTTCTAGTAGAGCTGTTATCTTGGTGATCTATGTAGATGACATGGTCCTGATAGGAGATGATGAGGCTGGCATTCGTCAAGCTTAGGCATTCCTGAAGTCCACTTTTGTGACCAAGGACCTTGGAGATCTACGATATTCTTGGGGTTGAGGCTGTATGGAAGGGACCACACTTGTCATTGTCATAGAGGCAGTACACGTTGCAAATACTTGAGGAGGCTAGTCTATTTGGGGCCAAGCCATTTAGTATCCCTGTTGAGGCACAGTAAGCTCTAAGCCTAGACAAGGATGATCCTCTGTACGAGGATGTGACTAAATGTCAGAGCTTAGTGGGACGACTATTGTATCTGACTGTCACTCAACCTGATATTAGCTTTGCAGTTAATAAAGCTAGTCAGCATATGCAAACATCTCGCTACACCCATTGACGTAAGGTATGCCTCATTTTGAGATACCTCAACGACAGTCCTGATTAGGGCCTTTACTATAGAAATAATAGGTCTATGGGCGTCGGGGCCTATTCAGATGCAGATTATGCAGGATCCATAGAGGATCATTGTTCCACTTCAAGGTATGTTGTGTTCCTTGGTAGGAATCATGTTTCTTAGCAAAGCAAGAAACAGAGTGTGGTTGCCCTCTTTAATGCTAAGGCAGAGTATCATGCCATGACCCATGCTACGTGTGAGATCATGTGGATCGTGGGTTTTCTGCAGGACCTGTGTGTACAAATTAAAGCACTTGTTCAACTTTATTGTGACAAGAAATCAACAACATATATGGCACCCAATCTAATATTTCATGAACAGACGAAGCATATTGAAGTGGATTGTCATTTCATCCAAAACACAGTTATAGAGGGCAGGATTAGCACTCCTTATGTCTCTTCAGAGTTACAGTTAGCTGATATCCTCACTAAGGCACTCAAGAAGAAGCGACATGAGTTTCTATATAGCAAGTTAGGGCTTATATACATGTACACCCCAACTTGAGGCGGAGTGTTATAGAATAAATTAGATTAAGCAATTCAGGGTCAAATTAGTTAGGATTGGTTGTCCTACCATGTTTAGGCTTTCTTATTTTCGATATGTGTTTATTATTGTTTCCTCTTATACCTTAGCCCCCTCTCAATATAAAGAAAGTTAAGCCTTGCTTAATAAAACAACAAAATCTCTCTTCTATTTTCTAACACATGGGTTGGAAATATTTTTTTTTGAAAGGAAGGGTGGTTGTCCACTTGATAACCACCCAAAATCATTCATTCACCAACAAGCCAGTGGTTACAAAACGAGATAACTACGGGGAGGAGTCCCAAAACACCAACTGGGAGGAAATGAAAGATACAAAGTCTTCAATACAGGGGCAATGCCCCCTAAAAATCACCCCGTTTCTCCACAGAACCGCTAACACCTCGGCTTTTTCTTTCTTTAATCTAAAAACATTATGCCTCCCGCCCCTCCTGAAGGCGGCTTAGAAACCATCCATGTTGCCATGATTGATCTAGTCTATCCCCATCCTCCTCCAAACCTACTCAATGAAAGCACATTTGAAAACAAGTGTTCAACATCCTCCCCATCCCCAGCACAGAACGAGCAAGTCTTATCATCCGCCAATGCCCACGTTGTCCTCCAAGCCTTCATAATGACTCTTCCTCCTCTCAGTAACCACACAAAAATTCACCTTAAGAAGGCAATTTGCCACCCATGTCATTCTGCAATCCCGCAGTAGATCAATGTCAGCCACCTACGTGAACCTCAGCAATATGACATAAGCCTTCCTCACTGAAAATTCTCCCTCTTCCCAGTGGAAACCATCCACCCTTTTTTTTCCGACTCCCATCATTACAAGCATTGCAGGAGCTCCTACAACTCTGCCACCCTCTAGTCGAAGAATGCCCCCGAAAATCGAGGCACCAAGCATCGAACCAACAACTCCTCATCACCGCCTCTCTATGGGTAGCCCTGCAAAAAAAGTACGGAATCTGTCACACAAAAGGTCGTCTCCCATCCAGTCGTCCATCAAGAGCCTGAAAGTGTCGCCTGTACCCAAAAGAGGGGAGGAGAAGCCACGCACCAACAAGGCCACCAACACCAACCCTTTGAGGAAATGGGAGGCCCCAGCCACAGGTGACTCCAAAGTTGGCCATGATAAAAAAGATCCATAGCACTTCTACATAACATCTCCGAAAAGGTCTCGGTCCCTCCTCAACAGCCTGGCAATCCACTTTGTCAACAAACTCACATTCATGCACCCTACATCATGGACCCCAAGGCCACCCTCCTGCACCAGCAGACACACATCCTCCCATGCCACCAGCCTAGCACCTTTACCTACGGCCCTATAGTTTGTCCAAAAGATGTCTCGCATCAAACTAGTGACCCTCTTTTCTATGTTCTTCGACATTCTAAAAACAAAGAGTAGCTCAACATGTAGGAGAGCATAGCTTTGACCAACATCAACCTACCAACCCTATATAACAGCTTAAAAGCTCACCTCGCTACTTCTCCATCCTCTAACATCAAGAGACAATCCTGTAGCTTAAGGCACCCATCGACCAAAAGCAAGCCCAAGTAGGGAAGTAGCAAACAACCAACCATTCAAAGCAACCCACCGCAAACATTCACTTCCATCTCTGAAAAATGAAAAGGTATAAAGCTAGGTTTTCCGTAATTGATCTAAAAACTAGATGCCTCACCAAACAACTCAAGCAAAGCATGCAACCACGCCACCTCCATGGAGGAACCTTCCACCAAAAAGAGGGTGTCATCCATGTAGAGGTTTTGCATGGCGAAAGAGAAGCATGGAGACTCCTATGCGCACGCAGCAACAAGGTGTCGTTGCGTTAAGACGCCTGGACGATCCACCAGACGTCTAATCTGGGTGATCAAGCATGTCTAGAAGAGGAGACCAGCATGAAGGAGCCGTTGCTCCTGATGACCGGCTGCTATGGAGGCCTGTTGGCCTAGATGCACACGATGAGAGAGAGAGAGAGAGAGGAGAGAAAGGAGAGGAGCTTTGATAGGAAATATTTGTATTGCTCTCAAATGAAAATAATTAGGGAGATTATTTTCTGAGAGAACATATCTACTAAAAATAGTAAAGATTCTATTCCTATTAGAGATTAGATCTTTTTTCATTAGGAAAGATTTAATCTCCTAACAAAACCCGAAACTTGTTTCCTAAAGAGATAAAATCTTCTCTCATTTGGAAAGATTTTTTCTCTTACCAAATCCTACAACTTAATTCCTAACAAAACTAATTTACTAAAAATAGATAAGCACCAATATTGGTGCACCAAATTTGATCCAAGAGGACCCCTTGCAGCCAGCTCTGATGGGGGCCAAATGGCCATTGTTGCTGCCATGTGGCTTGATGTGCCACGTGGCATCTTTTCAGATTCCCAACACTCACCCTCAAGTTGAAGGTCGGAAGGTCAATGACTTGTTGAAATTGAAATTGATGCATCGTTCTTCTTAAGATTTTGAGGATGATCTTCGTGTCTCTTCTTCTACGCTCGAGAGTTGAGCTCTTCATCTCGATGTTCCCCGATGTGTTAAAAAGTTCCGTGTGTCTCCTCAAGAAGTACGGTGCATTGCTCCTGAGTCAGCAAAGACCTTCGGCTTTTCTTCGAGCCAAGGTCACCAAGAGAAAGTGTAGAAGTCGATGCATTCTTGGTGCTCTTCTAGAGGCTTCACTACACCTCTTTTGTGTGCTTCTTGTCATCTTGAAATCCTACGCCACCTCAAGGAGTATACAAAGTTTCTCCTATCCACCAACAAAGATTTTGAAGGCGCGAGCCCACAAGACATAGTTGGTGGCACCACTCAACTTGATGGTTGTCCCAGAGACAACCACCTTGCTCTCTCCAAGGCCAAGCATAGCATTTCCGATGGTCGTGGTAAATTCTACCATCTCTTATCTTTCCTTCCACGTTAGTCGCCGAATTCATCGAGGACTTCTTCAGATGCATGAACCACCAACGAATAGTTGGATCTTCTATGCGCACAGGAGCCTAGATCGTAAGCTCTAATATCATGTAGAAGTTTTGGGTGGTGGAAGCGAAGCATAGAGACTCCTATGCACACGCAGCAACAAGGTGTTGCGGCATTAACACGTCTGGACGATCCACCAAATGTCTGATCTGAGTAAACAGACATGTCTGGAAGAGGAGACTGGTTGGAAGGAGTCGCTGCTCTTGATGATCGACTGCTATGGAGGCCTGTTGGCCTAGATGCACATGGTGAGAGAGAAAGGAGAGAAGCTTTGATAGGAAATATTTATATTGCTCTCAAATGAAAATAACTAGGGAAGCTCTCTATTTCATAGAGAGAGCATACCCACTAAAAATAGTAAATATTCTATTCCTATTAGAGAATGAGAGAAGATTTTATCTCTTACCAAATCCTACAACTTAATTCCTAGCAAAACTAATTTACTAAAAATAGATAAACACCAATACTGGTACACCAAATTTGGTCCAAGAGGACCCCTTGCAGCCAGCCCTGATGAGGGCCAGATGACTACTGCTGCTGCCACGTGGCACTGCCACATGGCTTGATGTGCCACGTGGAGTCTTCTCAGATTCCCAACAATCCGCATACTGAAGTATCGAAACCTAAAGATCGCCACCTCCTATAAAGCCTCTAAAGAGGCCTCTCGAACACGCCCTAGAAGTTGCCCTCGCCAAGGCATCAGCTGCCAATACACACATAGGGGCTAGTGGGCACCCCTACCGAATTCCTTTCCTAGCTTGCACCCAACCCCCGACGGGATTCCCGTTAAGCAAGACCAAGAACGATGTCATCGTAACGCATCTCTTCAGCCAATCAATCTATATCTATGGAAAGCCCCCCTAGCCAAGCTAGGCTAGCCCACAGGAAAGGCCACTGCACCAAGTCTTAGGCATTACTGAAGTCTACCTTCCAGAGGAAGGCCTTCATCCTTCTTTTCCATGCTGCCAAGGCCTCCGAAGCCACCACAAAGCTATCCAAAATACCTCTCCTCTGTACAAAAGCCATATGCACCATATAGATCATATCCTGCAACACCCGACGCAATCTATTTGCCAGGATAAGACCTTCACAATAATCAAGTAGTCCGCATTGGATAGGACAATCATCCTCAAATCTTCTATCACCTCTGCTCCTTTGGCAACCAGAAAAGATAGAATCTGTTAAGCCTATCAAAGCCCATGTTTCCTTCTACAAATTTCCCAAAACCTATATCACCTCCTACTTGACAAATGACCAAAACTCTCTGTAAAAGAGAATGGGAAAGCCATTCGGTTCTGGGCACCCATCAACATTGAGCCCCCACATTACAACCCTAACCTCATCCTCTGAGAAACCAGTGAGAGTCGCTACTTAAACACTAGATATTCCATGCACACTTTGCCTTGTCCACCTCCATCTCCCTTGCTTACACCTTCCAATGAACACTCTAAAAAATTCAACTGCTGCTCTACCCACCTCCTCTCTTCCCAGATAACACACCTCACCCACCAGTAGCCTCTTAATCCAATTCCTCCTAGATGACATCATCTATTGGAAGAATCTAGTGTTCGAGTCACCCTCTTTCAGCCACATCTGCATAGATTTTGATTTCCATTCAACTTCTGCCTTCCTATCCTCCTCTTGCACCACATTAGTCTATCTCTCTTTGTGCGCCCTCTCCTTTGAAGACAACGTCCCAACATCTTCTCACCTAGCCAACTCACTGATCTCTACCAAGGCCTCCATCTTCCTTCTCCCCCTCACCTCTCACTTCCTTTCTGTACTCCTTCAAGTGCCCTTTCAAGGTGGTCAATTTGATTGCTAACCAAGCTATTATCATCCCCTCCACCTAGAAGGATCGTCACTTCTCAACTAACTCCCTAAAATCGACCTCCATCAACCAGTATCTATCAAATTTGAAATACGTGCCAAAAGATGCTTCATTGGACTTCCAAAGTAACGGCACATGATACGAGAATGGCCCATCTATTGGTATGCCAAAGGCTAAAGGGAAGGCCTCCGTTGGCTCTGCACTGGATAGGAAATGATCACTCCTAGATTTCTGGCCATTTGAGTTCCACCATGTGTACGTACACGAAGCGAGCACCATGTCGACTAGGCCATGCATCGCCACAAACTTAGTAAATTGATTTAAATCGGGATCCTATCTCCCTACCAGGTATATCATCCATCCACAACATAGTGTTGAACAAGGTTTTAAAAAATGTGCCTCGAGGCTATAGAGGCGTATGCCTCGAGGCGGTAGCCTCGGACTACATACAAGAGGCATGCACCTCAGTTGAACCGAGGCGGTCTGAGGCGGTTGAAGCGCTGAGGCACACATGAGGCACTGCCTCAACTGTTTAAGGTGTTATGTGCTTCTCACAAGATATAGTTGGAGATAATGAAAAGGCATATTCTCAAATGAAATCCTACACCTCTTTATAAAGAAAGAGGTGTTTGGGAAAAATACAGCATAAGTCCAATAGGACAAGAACAATAACAAATAACTCCAAAACAGTAACAAAACAAAGCATAACTAGAATGCTCTACCAACACTCTCCATCAAGCTGGAGCATATATATCAATAATGCTCAGCTTGGAACAACACTTATCAAATGCGGTTCTCGCAAGAGGCTTTGTGAATATGTCTGTTATCTAATCTTCAGAAGATATAGATGAAGTGTAAATGATTCCACGTTGTATCAGGTCTCTAGTACAGTGGCAATCAACCTCAACATGTTTTGTCTACTCATGAAACATTGGGTTGTTTGCAATATATGTAATAGCACGATTATCACACCTCATCTCCATCGGTCCCTCTAGTTGAACATGATCATGTAGCACTGATCTAACCCAGACCATCTCTGTAGCAGTCTGAGCCATAGCCCTGTATTTTGACTCTGCACTAGATCTGGATACCACCTACTGCTTCTTGCTTCTCCATGTTACTAAGTTGCCTACCACATAAGTGCAGAATCCAGTTGTTGACTTCCTATCTGTCATGCACCTTGCATAGTCGGCATCAGAATAACCAACAACACTCATAGATGAGCCCTTCTGAAATAAGACACCTCAGCCAGGTGCTTTCTTCACATATCTAAGCACCTGTATAGCAGCATCCCAATGCTGCCTGGTTGGTTTGTCCATGAACTGGCTGAGTTTCCCAACGACAAGGGAAAGATCTGGACGAGTAATAGTAAGATACAACAATTTGCCAACCAACTGCCTATAAGATCTGCTATCTATAAGTGGAGACTCAGTATCATAAAGATATCCTTTAGGATCCATAGGTATATTAACAGATTTAGACCCCATCATTCATGTTTCCTGCAAGATATCAAGGGCATATTTGCGCTAACTAAGAACAATACCCTCTCTGCTACGTGCCACTTCAATTCCAAGAAAGTATCTGCGCTCTCCCAGATCCTTCATCATAAAGGCATCAACCAGCTTCCTTTTTACCTCAGCTATCCCAGTAAAGTCACCTCCAGTAAGAATCAGGTCATCCACATAGGCAAGGAGTACAACCACTCCCCTTGTTCGTTTCCAGACAAACAGAGAGTGATCAGCAAAAGATCGTATAAGCCCCATGACCTGTACCTCCTCTGAGAGTCTCTGGAACCATGCTCTTGGACTCTACTTTAAGCCATAGATAGGTTTCTTCAATCCGCACACACTCCCCCTGAACCTCAAACCCAGGAGGTTATTGCATATAAACTTTCTCTTGAAGATCTCCATACAAAAATACATTCTTCACATCTAATTGATGAAGAGGCCTGTCGTAGTGGGCAGCCACAGACATCAAAATCCGAACAGTAGACAATCGAGCAACACGAGAGAAGGTATCAAAGAAATCTACCCCATATGTTTGGGTAAATCCATTTGCCACCAGTCTCGCCTTCTAGCGAGAAATTGTGCCATCTAGGTTGTATTTGACAGCAAAGACCCAACGGCACCCAACTATTCTGGTGTGAGGAGGCAAGGTGGTCAAGTTCCACGTTCCTCTAAAGCGTAGAGTAGCAATATCATCCTCTATGGCCTGACGCCATTTGGATCCAGCATGGCCTACTGATGAGAGGTAGGAACGTGCATCGCAAAGAGAACCGCTGTAAAAGTAGCAAATGATCTGCCAAGATTGGCAGTAGAGACTATCTGTACAGTATGATACTAAGCACAACTCCGTGGAGCCTTCCGAATAGCAATTGGAAAATCAAGATCCTCCTCAATATGCTCAGTAGCAGCAAAAGGAGAAGACTCATTAGAGGAACCTGCACAAACACCACTGGGACAACTCATCAATATCAATCCATACCTGACAAGGGGAGGAGAGAGGTAGCTAAGAAGGTAGAGTGTGTGTTCTTCTCACCATGCATGCTGTCTGTATGTCACAGGTAGCCTATAGACCTGAGTGATATTAGCCTCCTGCCTCATGGGAGTCTCTGTGGTATCCTCATTATGTGTAACAGGAATTTGTTCCAAGGAAACTGGTGGAACAGGCATAGGAGCCAAGCCTCCTTCAAATATCACCTGATGACCATCTGTAGAGAAATAAGGAATGGACTCATGGAATGTGACATCTGCAGTCACATAATGCTTCTTACCAAGAGAGTCATAGCATCTGTATCCTTTCTAGGTGTTGCTGTAACCCAAAAAGACACTTCACTGCTCTTGGAGCCAGCATATCCCTACCATGTGCCAAAATGTGCATAAAGGCTACACAGCCAAACACCCGAGGTGAGACAGTGAATAAATCCTTCTCAGGATAGAGGACTTACCAAGGAACTTGTTCTTGTATAGCTGAGTTAGGCAGCCTGTTAATCAAATAACATGTAATTAACACTACATCTCCCACATTGTGTTGTATCAATAGTGTCCTAGCCACATCAAGCACGTAATGGTGTTTTCTTTCCACTACTCCATTTTGTTGTGACGTATATGGACAGGATGTCTGGTGAACAATCCCAAAAGATCTGTAAAAGGCCACCAACTTAGATGTACAGAACTCTAAAGCATTATCAAATCGTACAATCTTCACAATACTAGAGAACTGAGTCTTTATTTGTAATATAAATGTTCCAATCGCTGATCCAACATTAGATTTATTTTTCAAAAGAAATAATCATGACATCCTGGAAAACCATCCACAACAAGTAGATAAAATCTGTGACCCAGTCTATCTGGGACACAACTCGATCCCCATACATCCATGTGCAGCAAACCAAAAATAGCAGTAGAACTCTGAGATGAACTGGAAAGAAACTTGACTCTGTGATGCTTTCCAAGCTGGCATGCATCACACAATCTCTGTAGCTGGCGAAATATGAGGAATGACGCGTCGAAGCCTGTTCAGTGAAGGGTACCCAAGACGACGATGCCACTGAAGAGTTGTACCAGCACTAAATGCAACATCGCCCTGACACATAGCAGCAAATGGAGTCTGAATCAGACGATACACACCCCCTTCATGTCCACCACCAATCGTCCTCCCTGTAAATTTATCCTGAAAAATACAGCCCAACTCATCAAATATTACACGACAGTGCAAGTCCTTTGTAATTCTACTAACAGACAAAAGACTAATAGGAAATTCTGGAATATAAATAACATTAGGCAACATTAGTACAGGAGTCACTGCCACATCTCCTCTGCCATTAACCCTACACTGCCTACCATCTACTACCTGCACAGATCTCCCTGAGGGATGTCTCATCTCCACTGAGATGCTGAGATGCACCAGAATCCACCAACCACAAGGCACTATCAGTGTTACCAAACCTGTAGCAGAAGTCATACCTGAAGTTGTCAAGGCAGTTGTATCACCAGCAATAGTGGTCTCCTGGGTCAACTGGGAGAGGCACTACACCACAACAACATAGTCCGTACGGGACACCAAATCGCTCGCCTCCTCTGAAGAAACAACCTGGTTGGCCATGGGAGGTCGACCATGCTTCATCTAGTAATAGGCCTCTATGTGGCCAATCTTCCAACAGTGCGAGCAAATGGTGCGAGGTCTACAACTCGTACCTCGACCACCACGTCCTCTCCCCCTAGTGGATGGGGCACCACATCCTCCGCGTGCAGCAGCAACAAGCACAAGTGCCTATCCAATCTCTTAACATTAATGGCCTAACAACCACCGTGCTTACACAATTATAAGCCTCCTCTAGAGATGGAAGCTCAGCTAGGGTAAGGATCTGGGACCTAGCAGCCTCATAGTCTGGTCCAAGTCTGTCAAGAAACTGTAGGACAGCATACTCCTTCCTCTGTGCCTTCTGAGTGGCACAAGTGCAAACAGGTCTACAGGCATTGTACTTCTCAAGTAGTCCCTTTAGAATGACATAATACTGCGACAGTGACTGACCCTCCTATTTGAAACATCCAATAGCATGATGAATCTCAAACACCTTGCTAGAATTCTTCTCATGAGAATACATGTCATGTAAAGAATCCCACATTTCCTTAACGGTCTTGTAGTACATAATCCCATCACCAATCTGAGGCTCAACAAAATTCATGATCTAAGCACGAACCATGGAATTAACTTTCTTCCATGTGACATTCTTCCCTAATTTATCTTGCAACTCCAATTCCAACAATAGATGTTCCTTATCATGCTCCTCAACTGTCATGAGGAAAATTTGAGACTATCTAACATAATTGACCTCATTTAACTTGACAATAGGAACAAAGAAAGGGTATTCGTAACCCCCATTGTCCGTAGTAGTAACCGACGACATTTCCGAAGAACTTGAGGAGGCCATCGTGCCTTAGGACTGCCACAAGATGCTACAAATACGATTTGAAACCAATATTCAGATCTAACAAAATCACACAAAAGAGAAATGTAATCTCTTGATCATGAGACCTAAAGGTCAAAAGGACCCTAGAGAACATCCCAAGAGTCACACACACCCTTTGAACCATGACTTAGCGCATGTTAGGGTACCAGAAATACCCTAACAGCACTTCGACAGGGTGGTGCGCCCCTTTTCCGACAAGAGAATCATGCCACCAGCCCTATCAAGGCCGCAAGAGGAGACGCGGTCTGTCGAAGAAGCGACTGCAACACTGCTGGGGGCGAGACGACGCTCAGCAGACCCACAGTAGGCCTAAAGAGGAAGTGGCGGTGCTGCTGGCGGCAAGATCTGCCGATGGCGAGGCCAAACAAGGTCACAGCAGATCCAGAGAGGCGGTGGCGACGCCACTGGCGGCGAGACCTGTCGGTGGAGGCGCTCAGCAAGGTTGCAACAGCCCCCTTGAGAAGCAACGTCGGCGATGCTATGGTCAACAGTCACCGACGACGATCGCAAGTGGCTGCTGCCACCGTAGCACTAGCTGGAGAGGCTTGTAGCAACCGGCTGGGGCCAGTGGAGATAGGTTGCTTGCCGGTTAGGGTTTTCGTGGGAGGTTTCGAAGACTTGTGAGGGGTGGGATATCACAACGAAGATCTAGGATCGCCGCTCTGATACCGAGTCGAAGATAATGAAAAATCCTATTCTTAAATGAAACCCTACACCTCTTTATATAGAGAGGTGTTTGTGTTTCATTTAAGAATAGAACTTTTCATTATCTCCGACTTGGTATCAGAGCGGCGATCTGATACCAAGTCGGAGATAATGAAAAGTCCTATTCTTAAATGAAACCCTACACCTCTTTATATAGAGAGAGGTGTTTGGGAAAAGTACAGCATAAGTCCAATAGAACAAGAACAATAACAAATAACTCCAAAACAGTAACAAAACAAAACATAACTAGAGTCCTCTACCAACAGATACCTTTTAGGGTTGTAAAAGGCAAGAAATGAAGCGGTGGTGCAGCTAAGACCAAAGCCTGCAAATGCAGATCTGTTCGATCAATCTTCAAGCGATGGTGCAACTGCTGCTGCTGCGTCGTCGGACGAGGAGCATCGCCGGTGGTGCAGCAGCATCGTCGGAGGAGGAGCATCGCTGGTGGTCCAGGTTGGTTTAAGATGGTTGTTTTGCTTATGATTTAGGAGAGTTGTTTTGCTTAGGATTTAGGGGAGTTGTTTTGCTGCGCAAAGGTGCTTAAGGTTTTCCTTAGGTAACAAATCAGAGGTGATGCTCTTTGTATCAGAGGTGATGCGCAAAGGTGCTTAGGGTTTTGTTGGTTTACTGTGCAGAGGTGCATTTGTATTAATTTGTATCAGAGGTACCGCGCAGACCATTTCCCTTCAATGTTAGCTTTAAACCAACAAATTTGATTTGTATCAATGTTCTGAATTTTTTACCTTGGTCCAGGTTTTTACTTTGATCCAGGTTTTTACCTTTTGCCATTACCTGTTAAACCATATGTTATTTGATTACATTTGTATCAGAGTTACGTTTTTTTTCTTTTTGTTTACTTGGTTGTGTTTCATCAATGTCAAATATCTTTAGGATGAGTTTTGAGATGTGTTTTAGGGTTTGAGGGGAAAGTTTAGATCTTGGTAGGACTTGGTTGTTAGAATTTTGGATTTTCTAGTAAATTATATGTTGGTCAGGTAATGTTGTTATCTAGGTTACGATAAGACTTAGCACCATTGGTAACTTGCCTTAAGTAGAGGCTCCAAAATGACCTATTTAGGTCATTTGACTTTGATAATTTTATATATTTCTCAGCTTTAGGTTATTTAGGTTGTTTATTTGATTATTAATCTCTTTTATGCTTTTAGACATGGCGCCAAAGGCAAGAAAAGGAGGAAAATAAGGATCCACTTGCAGGTCAGATCTTAGATGTAAGTATTGAATGGAAATTGACCTTCAAGGATCTCGAAAGGAGAAAGGATATAAGTATGTGAAGTGTAACTTCTGTAGGAAAACTCACTGGTGGCATTCAAGACTGAAGGAGCACTTAGCAAAGACACAAAAATGTGAAAGCATGTGCAAAGGTGCCACCTGAAGTTGAAATTGAAATTAAGGCATTCTTAGCAAAGAAGGAAGTTGGTAGAAGACGAAGGTGCATATACAGTAGAAGGTCCATCTGGGCATGATGAAAATGCACATACAGGATCAAGTGGTGTGCAAATGGTGAGGGGTCCTATGGATTTATTTGTTGCAAGAATTGGACAGAAAGTAGGGCCTAGAAGTGATGAACCTGATAGTGCTCCTCAATGTCCTCCAAAGCAGGTTACTTTGAATTCTTCTTGGAAGAAAGAACAAAGAATTAGAACATGTCTTAGTATTGATAGATTCTTCATTGAGAATGGATTGTCATTCAATTTGGCCACCCGTTCATCTTATTGGTAAATGCTTCAAGATGTAACTATGGAAGGGGATTTAGAGGTCCTACAATGCATAAGTTACGAACTTGGATTTTGAAAGAAGTCAAGACAATAGCAACTATGATGGACCAAGCGAAAACGTCTTGGGAAGAGATTGGATGTAGCATAATGTCTGATGGTTGTACAGATACAAAATGACACACCTTGATTAATTTTTTGGTTAACAACCCAAAAGGTACGTAGTTTCTGAAATTTGTTGATGCCTCTGATGAGGTCAAGAATGCTGATTATCTCTTCAAATTGATGGATGATGTTGTTGAAGAAGTGGGCGAAAGCAATGTTATCCACGTGATAACAAATAATGCATCAACTTATAAAAAAGTTGGAGAGAAATTGATGGAAAAAAGGAAACACTTGTATTGGACTCCATGCGTTACTCATTGCATTGACCATATGTTGGAGGATATCATAAAGCTACCTCTTCATGACTCTGTTTTCAAGAAGGCCAAACAAACAATCAATTACATATACGCACATACTTGGGTGATGGCCATGATAAGGAAGCATGTAGGAGACTTAGTGAGACCTATCGTCACTCGGTTTGCTACTGCTTTCCTTACCTTGCAGAGATTGCTAATGGAAAAAGATGCTCTTAAGTCTTTTTTCACCTCAAAAAGGTGGAAGTGCAACAGCTATGCATTGAAGGTTCAAGGGCAAGCTGTACAAAATATTATCCTCAAAAGTAGAACATTTTAACCTAGTGTAGCCTATGTGATAAGGACAATCAAACCGTTGGTGTTGATTTTAAGAATAGCGAACGCTGAACAATATCCACCAATGAGATTTATTTATGAGGTTATGGATAAGGCAAAGGAAGCTATTGCTAAAAATTTAGGTAATGAGGAAAAGAAGTACAAGACAATCTGGGACATCATTGATACAAGATGGGACAAACAATTGCATACATACCTGCATACTACTACCTATTTTCTGAATCCCCAATGCCAATATGAACCAACTCTTAAAGTTGATTCAGAAGTAAAGATGGGCTCGTACTCATGCTTCCAGAGGTTGATTCCTGACAAGAATGAGAAGTTGAATGTAGATCTCCAAACATTTGTATTTGTTAATGGAAGAGGATTATTTGGATGATCCAATGCCATCGAGACTCGTTTTAAGAGGAGTCCTCGTAAAGTCCTTTCAATGATTCTATCATTTAAATTAATAAATTTTGTTCATTTTTTCCTATATACTATAAACAAATTTTCCATTACAGCGGATTGATGGAGAGCATTTGGTGATGAAACACTTGAGTTGAAGAAGTTTGCCATGCGCATTTCAAGTTTGACTTGTAGTGCATCCTCATGTGAGCGAAATTGGAGTGCTTTTAATCAGGTAAAAAGTCCATATTTGTATTTTAAATTTAGAGTAATATATAATAATTAAGCTATGATTATAAAAAATTTAATGGTAAACTTTTCATTAAGTAGGTCCATACTAAGAGAAGGAACAAGCTGAGATAAGATAAACTCAATGACTTGGTTTAATATATGTTCAACTTGAAATTGAAACACAAGGAGGTAAAGAAGAAGACAATGGATGATCCTCTATGCTTACAGGAAGTAGACTCAGATGATGAGTGGATCGCTGAGCTACAACTTTGTGAAACAGAGATTGATGCTTATGAAGAGCTTGATGCAACTGTAGCTCTAGAAGATGATCCTATTGATCTTAAGCAGTTAGTAGGAGCAGAAGGAGGAATACAAGTAGGAGGAAACAGAAGAAAGAGGCAAAAGAGAAAGAACAAGGGTAAAGGTAATATGTAATATTATATTTCGTTGAACTATAATGTTTAAATTTACAAATTAAGGTTCTAACTTCTAAGAAATTGTTTAAAATGACTTATCGTTTAGGCAAAACTATTGTTGACGTTGAGGAAGAGTTTCAAGAGAGTGATAGAGATACTGAGGAAGATGTCGATGATGAGGCTAGGATGAAGTTTATGGATGACTCTTGGGATGATGTGACCAACCCTAGAGACAAATTAATGAGCTTAACAGTGTTCAAGGAGGAGGAGACTAGAGTCTACAATTTGTTATAGTTCTTTTGAGTTTTTGATGTGGATGTTTCATGTACCTTCATTTTAATTTATGTTTTAACTCTTAAGTCTCCCAATGGTTTGGGAAGGTGGTTTAATTTGTACTTTTGTTATGGTTTCTAATCTTCTATATTGTATGGATGTTTATCTTATTATTTAAACGTCATCTCTAGTTTAGTTTCGTTCTTTCAATGTTGTGATAGAGAAAAAATGTTATGAAAGTGTGTTATTTGCATTATTATTTTCTTATTAGCACTTAATAAGTATATATCATTTTATTTTTCTATGTTTTTTATGCAACTCCTGAGGCTTACACCTCGCCTTGATGAAGGCAAACCGCCTCGCATTTTTTAAAACCTTAGTGTTAAAGTCCCCACCGACTAGTCGGGTGTCCCTTAGCAACTCACCACCACCAGGGAGAGCTCTTTAAACAGTGCTGCTCTTGTCATCGCATCCGTTGGGCCAGAGACTCCTGAGATCACCATCCTCGTCCCATCTCCCCTCCTCTTAAGCAAAACTGAGATCACGTATGCCCCCATGAAGGAACTTCCATCTCAAAAATATCCTCCCACCAGCCTACCAGCTACCCTCTCACACTGCCAATCGCATTCAGAATCAAGAACCCCTCCATGAAGGAGCCACCCACCTGATTCCAAATAGCTTGATCGCATGTCACCAATTTCATTTCTTGCAAGAACTACATCCGCTCTCCACTATCTAACATATCCCCCCAGTGCTGCCCTCCTAGCGAGGTCATTCAAGCCCCAAACATTCCAAGTGAGGACCCTCGTCCTTGGGCATCAACTTATCCCTCCCCTACAACAAGCGTAAAGTCCATCACCTCAGCTACTTACCACATCACCTCCGTCTCTTCTCAAGTGACCATCTCCTGTTGCAAAGGCGTCTTCATGCTACAAGCATCCACCACAACCCACCTCTGCTAGTCTCCACCACCTGCCAACCCCTTTTTCACTACATGTTCTCCCACGAAAAGACCACTTCCTTAAGTATCGAATGCCACCACCACCTCTCTGCACCACGCATAGCCTCCATCTCGTCAAAGGCAGGCAAAAGGCCCCTTATTCTCCACCTTCGTTGCTCCCCGCACTCCACGAAACCCCAATCAGAGGAGTGTCCCACGTGCAATCCCCAAGTCTCTTACTCCCTACCTCATCGAACTAGGCATCCACCCCTACCCCCATGGAGCCCCTCATGACCCACCCTCCATCACCTCCTCACACCTTAACAAGTGATCCCCATCACACAGCATGGGCCACCTTGCCATAGTCTAACAGTCGAGTCGGTTCTCCTCAACCTCCACATGCTTCAAGGGCAAGTCCTCCAAAAGGCCCTCGACGCGGGTTATAGAACATGTTCGTTGTCCCTGGCTAACTAAGTTGAACTCAAATCTACATTCAGCTCCAAACCCAAAGTCACATGCAACCTTACAGGCACCTCCCTCATAAATATCCCTATGCCCCTTCATCCTCCCTTAAAGTCCAATTGCAATCTCACAATCCTCAATCTCTCCCCTCGCTCCGCCAAAACAAGCACCTCCGACCCCTTGCCTTCGACATTGGGCAGCTAAGATGTCGACTCCCCCGAAAAATCCACGATAGTCACTGCCACGTCAGCCCCCAACCCACCGACAACCACACGACGCTTGGGATTCCAAACCTTAACAACCCTCGACAACACCACCACCACACTGCCACGCTTCGACCTAGTTGCACCGCCACCAGCCACCGCGCACACGTACGTGACTCCACTTCTTCGCCTCGATTCACTCTCCCTGGCACATGAACCATTGTGGTGGAGGATCACCTTCACGGGGAGGGTAGTCCCCATCCTCAAGTTCTCCATAACCAATGTGCACGCTCTTTTTCTTCTCAAGTTCTTAGGCTGCACACAATGTTGTCAAGGTGCTTGCCTAGGCACGCCTAGGCGCTAACAAGGCTCACCTTGACTGATTTGCCTGAGACGCTGCCTAGGCGAGCGCCTGAACCAAGTTTACTGGATTTTCATTTTTTTAAATACTTTTAAGGATTTTAATTTCTTTTTACCTAATTATTGAATACTCTCTCTCAGTTAAACACACACATATGCATATGTATAAGCACATATGTATAGATATATACATATACATGTGCTTAAATAAATATATACATATGGTAGATATATATATACACATACAAATATACACATATTTTGTATGTTGTGTATGTATGTACATTTCAACTTATACATATAGACATATATGTACATACACACATGTGCATAAGTATAGCATATAAATATAATGTATACATTTACATATGTGTATATGTAAATATACGAAATTATATGCACATCTATGATATGTATCAATGCGCATGTGTATGTGCATTACACCTATTTGTCTAGTCATTTATATGTATATTATATATATGCAATCATAACATATCATATTTTGGTTATTGTGTGTATTAACGCCTCATTTTTCTCGAGCGAACACCTAGGCAAGCGCCTAGCGCTTCAAGCGTTTCGGACCACCCTTGCCTTTTAGCGCCTCTCGCCTTTGACAACCTTGGCTACATACACAAGCCCAATAAAATCTGAAGTTGACCTTCTTCTTGAATCAAACTTCTCTATCATTGGTAAGAAAAGACTCATCACCAACCAAACTAGGTGCGAGAGGAGACTCATCACGCAAAACATGATTCCAAAGATCAGAGATTGACGACCATCACCAGCAGCAGTGGACACTACCGACAACATAAGCCCCGCAACGATGACGTTGGGCCTATCAGACATGCCAATGGCGATGCAGCTAGCACTGCTAGTCTATCTAGTGGTGGCTACAGCGCCACTGTTGCGTTCTTCAACGGCGTTGCCGCTGTTGGGGAGGATGGTGGCAGCATGGAAGCCTTCCTCCATTGAATCACCTCCAAATTGGTGATTCAATCATGTTGTGGGTGTTTCTTTTCGATGGGATATCGAAGCTCCAGCTTAGAATCGTTGCTCTAATACCATGTAGAGCTAAATGAAATGCATTAACTTCAAAAGAAATCCTACCCCTCTTTTATATAAAAGAGGACCGGGCAAATTACACAAATACCCCACAAGAAATTAATAAATATCAAATGCATCCCTATAACTCAACAAAAGTAATTCAGAGAAGATTTTTTTAAAAGGGTCAAAGGGGAGATTTCTACAGTTGGTTGCTTGGAAATAACTTTGTAGGTCAAAGAAGGACAATGATTTGGGGATACAATACCTTGATGCTTTTAACAAGGCTCTTTTGCTAAAATGGGTGGTTAAACTGTCATCCAGAGTGAATTCTGTGACTTGTTAGTGAATGGCTCCTATGGAGCAAGCATGAATCTGTTGGAGAGGGTTGTTGTACAGCGGGGTGTGTCTTCCTTTTGAGGAGCCATTCAACAAGTTATGCAAGAATTTGCAGCAAATTTTGCTCCTATCTTGGGTATAGGTGATCGTTTCAGGTTTTGGTTGAATGAGTGGAGTGGTGTTGGATTGTTTTCGTATCTCTTCCTGCATATTTTTCAGCTGGTCACTAATAAAAATGTTTTTATTTCCAATGTATGGGACAACCAATCGAGGTTTTGGAACATATTTCTACCTCCAGTTTTATCAGAGGTCTCCTATTCTGAACTTCAGCACCTTCTTGAAACTGTTTCAAACTCTAGTCCAAATTTGAATGAGTCTAACAAATTTGTGTGGAGTGATGAGGCATTTTCAATTAGTAGAGCATACAAAAAAAAATCATTTATTCACCTCCTCCAGATACCAGTAAAATCAAATCTGATTGTGGAAAGTTATGATCCTTGAAGCTGCCATGGTAGATTAGGTTGTTTTTGTCGTTTCTTCGAAGGGAAAATATTGTTCAATGGAAGTTCCTTAGAAATAATATCAATGAAATAAGTTCAATTAAGTTCTGGTCCCTCCAAAGTGTTTAGAAGAAATAATATATTGGAAGTTGAATTTGATAATAAATAGAATCTATAATATCAAATAAATAATTAATGTATAACGTTTGGATTTACATGGAAATCCCACTCACGAAAAGTAGGGAGAAAATCACGAGAGAAGCACCACGATAGGGCATGTATCTTTATATTTCTTCTTAAAGGAATAGGTGAAGGGTACACACCTATTTATAGGTCACCACACACCAATGTAGTAAAAATCGGCCGAGTAATTATATGTGCCCCACCGACTGAATAACCCATAGTCAAGCCTATAATCGACAACACCGATTACTTGGCCGAATAGTCGGTGTAGTCGGTTGAGTAGTAGGCTGATTTTTGCATAGAGGGAAAAATAAGTATGTAAGTATATTAGTTTTTTTAGGTCAAATAAAACCCCACTCGACCCCCCTCCCCTAATCACTCCCTAAAATCGTTTATTTTCACCCAAGACTCCTTTTCGACCAAGCAAAAATCCTCCATCGCCAAAGCATATATTGTAATGTATTTAACTCAAGTATATATTAATTCTTAGTTTATATTGCTCTGTTATTGGTAATGTATCTGTAATGGTTATACTTTGATTTAATTATTAAATTTGTAATGAATTTAATATTGATTGTACTTTGTAGCTTATTTTATAACTTTGAACTTGAATATGTTTACTTTTATGTAATGATATATTTTACTTCTTGATAAGTGTGTCTATACATACATGCATACATATATATATACCGAGTACTCCCCGACTACTTCCCCGCATACCGTATACTCCTTAGTCATTGGCCTGACCAACTGAATACCGACTACCGACTTTTACAACATTGTCACACACATAACAAGATCCCACTACACTATATGGGATTAAACCACCATATATTTCTCTCAACCCTCCCCCTCAAGCTAGAGCATGGAATGCTCAGCTTGTAACACAAAGAAACCCACTCTACATAATAGAACACAACTCTCTAGACTGGTTCTTGCTTGTAGGTGAGAATATAGACTAGAGCTGTTGAAGAAACTGTTGTAACTCTCTCTAACAATGGCCTCTCCTCTGAAGACATAGTATTGGTGGCTTCCCATTCAATATCCCTAAAATGGGGTCTTCCATTAAAGACCTCGAAAGTGGATCTCTCTGAAGTCCACGAAACTGGATCTCTCACATAGAAGCCTGAAATGAGTCCTTCCTCTGAAGACCTCAAAATTGGATCTCCCTCTCTGGAAACCTCGAAACTCTGGACCTCTTAGAGTTATGATTTCTCATGTGGAGTTCAAGAAAAAAAGAGACTCTCGGATGAGAGATGACTATAACAAGCTCGACACTCCTCCTTTCTCTCATACTTGTATGAGAGAATAAAATGACAACAAGAAGAAATACAATAAATAATAATCATAAAAAACTAGAGAAGACTACACCTCTTTTCTTCAATTCAAGCTCACCCTTTTTTTTAATCCTTTTCTTTTTTTATTTTTTTCCCATCATCATTTTGTTTTTCTTCCTCTTCTTTTTCCCCTTTTTTTCTTTTTTTTCATTCTCCTCTTTTTTCTTTCCTCTTTTTCCTCTTTTTTTTTTTTGAACTTTTCCAACATGGAAGTCCACACTGAGATAACATAAAAGAAACACTTATCCTCCCCTTCGGGTTCGAAGGAACCCAACATAGCAACAACACAACCGTCGTTGCCTCTTCCAACCAGAAGCAAGCAAGATCATCACCACCGGTTCAGGGCCCCAACGACGGTCCTCGTGACCTCAGCGTTGTCACTGGGTGAGGCCGCGACCCTTACAACCTCAGCCCCATCGCTAAGGGCGAAGGAAGGCATCTCTGCGACCGGCAAGGCTACTGCAAAGTTGCCACTATCGCCCTAAGGCACTGCAGCACTAGTGCGGGGACAAGGGCGTCGTTGTCGCCCGCGTCACCGGCATCTGCACCGCCATCCTTGTCCCATCCGACGCCAGCGTCCTCGAGCTCGGCTCTGTCGGGTACGTCCTCGAGACCCCCGAGATGCTCCAGGCCATCTGCTTGCTCATCGACTTCACTGCCAGGGCGAAGCACTGGGAGGACTGCCTGAGGATCTTCAGGAAGGACCTAGTTCTCGGGCGAAGTTTCGAGAGGACCCCCATCTTGAAGGAGAGGCATTGGGATCCCCCTTCAGCCGGCGAGCACCCCACAACCTTGCTCTGGATCTTCCTTACGTCGTCGTCTCCTCTCAACAATGAACTCCAATAGATAATGAAATAGAAATCCTAAGAAGATAATAACTCAAGAACGATTTGCTCCGATACCAAGTTAAATTTGATAATAAGAGGAAGCAATAATATTAAAGTAATAATCAATGCATAACGCTTGAATTTACATAGAAACCCCACTCACGAAGAGTAAGGAGAAAACCACAAGAGAAGTGCCCTGATAGGGCGTGTATCTCTGTATTTCTTCTCAAATGAATAGGTAAGGAGTACATATCTATTTATAGGCCACTAAACACATAACAAAGTCCCACTACACTATATGGGACTAAACCACTACACATATTTCTCTCAACACTAGTGAAATCAAATCTGATTGTGGGAAGTTCTGGTACTTGAAGCGGCCATTGAAGATTAAGTTGTTTTTGTGGTTTCTTCTAAGAAAAAATATTGTTCCGAAGTGTTTTAGAAGAAAATGGATTGTAGATGGAGATGTGAGTTGTCCATTCTGTCTTAGTGCTGATGAAGATATTCCATATTTGTTTTTTTCTTACATTTTTGCTAAGGAAGTCTGGCAGCATTTGTCTTCAAACTATGGATGCCATTTCAAAGACATGTCAGTGTACTGGTTGGATTGTGGCCTTTTCTGTTCTATGGTGTTTTTGGTTGCAATGGAATGGCAAGATTTTCAAGGATAAGAGGTGTTGGGTGGATAATGTAGTGAGGGGCATTTCTTTTTTGTCTAAGTTTTTCCTCTTAAATTTATAAGTTTGTTCCTTTTATATTAATGCAATTCTTTGGGTGATTACTAATCTCCGGTAATCATCCTTTTTCATTTCAAAAAAATCGTCGACATACAAGCATTTTCATGGCATATCTCCGACATGCCTTCGAAATACGCACTTAAAAATTTATCAAAACAACATCGAAATTAACACAAAACTTTGCTGAGGGGAACTAGTAATGATGAGGATGATAGTGCATAAAGCTGCACGCCTGTGGCTAATCAGCTAGTGACTAAGGTCATGTTGGCAGAGCCTGCAAGGCAAGCCAAGGCACAGAGTCAAGGTAACGATGGAAGACATGCAAAGTCAACATGTAGTCAAGGGAGGCTAGAGGTGCCATGATCGAAGGAAGGCAACAAATGGTGGTGGGGTTGGCCACTGATTGTAAGGGTGGGTTTTGGATCCGATGTAGGATGAGAAGAATGACACAGGGTTTGAAAGTACAAATTAAAAAAAAACAAAGAGAAAGCAAGATAGAGGAAAGGGAGGGACCATGTAATTGAACCAAGATGGGAAATTTTTTACTTTTACTGTTTCTATCCCCCATTACATAAAATTATACCCCTATTTTCAGGGGAAAGAAAAATAAAGAAAAGGAATAAATCTTTAATCCTAAGCCCAACTCAATGGGGGCATTAAAAAAAAAAAAGAAAGAAGACTCCTATAAAATCTAGACTTCACCAAACACCAAATTTGAGCCAAAAGGAAAATTACATCAAAACCCCTTTCATAGTATAAATTGCTAGAATTTTTCCAACAAGTCCTTGAACTCTACAATTTGTCATGATGTTTCGTCACCTTGCATACAACAACTAACATCAATTCTTATAAATGGTTGACAATGCTGGAATGCCTAAATAAATAGCCATAAGCCCAAATTTTTTTTTTTAAAATCAAAGGGTAGTTATTCAAGCGATAACCACTCACATTCAATTTATTTCATTCCACGAAAATGAGTTACATAATCATTACAAAAAAGATCCCCAAAACTCCACCTGGGAAGAAATGGATGAAATAAAGTTCTCCACATA
This sequence comes from Thalassia testudinum, assembly GCA_037157565.1. Lineage (NCBI taxonomy): Eukaryota > Viridiplantae > Streptophyta > Magnoliopsida > Alismatales > Hydrocharitaceae > Thalassia > Thalassia testudinum. Next base: position 38,275,132 of record JAZHRO010000067.1, read on the forward strand.
AGATCTCTCCCCCCTAAAAAGAGCCACATTTCTTCCCAACCAGACACCCCACAGGACCGCCAAAACCTTGTCCCTATCCTTCTTGGATCTAGAAGAAATGGGTCCATCTTGAGCATTTCCCCTACGGAAAGAGGACCAAAAGCTATGTGTCTCGAGGGGCAATCCAACTGATCCCCATCCTTCGCCATATCTGAACCACAAACGGACACTAAAAGAAGAGATGCTGGATGTCTTCCTCCGCTCCTCCACAAAGGGGACAAGTCAAATCATCTGTAAGAGTCCATCTCGCCCTCCACCACTTCGTCATAATCCTTCCCCTCCTCACCAACCCGGCAAAGATCCTCACCTTCAGCAGGCACTCCGTTGCCCACAGCAGCCTGCAGTCTCTCAACAAATCGATGTTTGGGTTGATCACACCACTACCCAATCTACAGAAGACCTTCGAGATAGAGAAATCTCCCTCTTCCCAGGAGTACGAGTCACCACCCTCCTCTGACTCCCATCCTTACAGCTCCTACAGCAGCTGTTGGAAATCTTCAACACCCCCGATCTGAGAGGGTCCCCCGAAAGATCGGGCACCATGTCCCGGTCCAACACTCCCCCACCGAGGCCGACAGGTTCACCACTCTCCCAAAGAGATAGGGAAATCTGTCACCAAGAGTTGAGCCGACCCCTTGCCAGTCATCCTGCCAAAACCGGAAAGCATCTCCTTCCCCCAACGTGAGGGAAAAGAAATCCCACACCTTCCTTGTCATCGCTGCCAACCACCTCAGAAAGAAAGAGGCCCCAGTAGGAGGGGATTCCAGGGGACCCTAAGAAAGGAAGGGCCTGTAGCAACTGCGCATGACATCACCAAACAGCCCCTAGTCACGACCCACCAATATGGCAATCCACTTTGCAAGAAGACTAACATTCACCTTGTCTACATCCCTAACCCTCAAGCCCCCCTCCTGTATCGGCCTACAGACCTCCTCCCAAGCCACCAGCCTTGCCCCCTTTCCTGCTGTCTCCACATTTGACCAAAAAAAAATCCCTCATCAACCCTAAAATTTCTTCTCAACCTGTCGTGGCATCCTAAAGACAGAGAGGAAATACGACGATATGGATGCCAAAACTGCCTTCACCAGTCTCCCTCCTTAAGACAATAGTCTAGATGAACACCCTGCCAATCTCTTTTCCACCCTCTCCAGTATAGGAAGCCAATCCTACAACCTCAGACGTCGATCTGAAAGTGGGAGGCCCAAATACAACAGCGGCAAGGAACCCACAGCTGTCCCTAACGCACCACCCATCATCTCCACCTCCTCAGCCACCAAGTTCATCGGCATAAAAGATGACTTTTGGTAATTAATCTGTAGCCCTGATGCCGCGCCAAATAACTCAAGCAAGATTCTCACCCTCCTAGCCTCCTGACCTACACCTTCAAGTAGAAACAGGGTGTCATCAACATACTGAAGGATCACTGTCTCTCCGTCCACCCTAGCCAGAAAACCTCTAATCAAGTCACTGTCACAGGCCCTGCGAGTTGCCCTTGCCAAAGCATCTGCTATAAGTACAAACAACATAGGTGCAAGCAGACATCCCCGTCTAACCCCCCTTCCTAGGTTGCACCCACCCTCCTGCTGGGTTCCCATTAATCAGAGCCAAAAAGGATGTGATTGTCATACATCCCTTCATCCACTCAATCCACACTCTAGGAAAGCCCCTCCTCAACAAGGAAGCCCACAGGAAATCCTATTGCACCGAGTCGTAAGCATTGTTGAAGTCCACCTTCCACAGGAACGCCTGTTTCTTCTCCCTCTTCCAAGAGGCTAGCACCTCCATAGCGACTACAAAATCGTCAAAAATTCCCCTTCCCCGGACAAATGCCGCATGAACATGGGATATCAGGTCATCAAGAAGGCCCCTGAGCCTGTTCACTAAGACTTTAGCAATAATGAGATACACAACATTCGACAGCGCAATCGGACGGAAGTCCTAAATCGCTTCCGCACCTTCCTTCTTAGGCAATAGCAACAAGTAATATCTATTCAGCTTGTCGAAACCTCTGTTCCCAGCTGCGTACTCCTCCATCTACATCACATCCAGCCCCACCAAGGAGCAAAACTATGAAGAAAAGAACTGGGAATCCATCCGAACCAAGGCACCCCTCCACATTCAACCCCTACACCGCCTATCGCACCTCATCCTTTGAGAAGACGACCGTAAGATCTTCTGCCTGATCCTCAGTGATACACTGCACATCCTCTCCCCTCCATCTCTAGCAACCTCTATACGCGCCTCCATGTGAAAACTCTGAAGTAGTCTGCCACAGCTCAACCCACCTCCTCCTTGCCGGAGAAGGTCTCCCCGTGAATCAGCATCTTCTCTATCCAATTTCTTCTCCTCCTGGCAGATGCCATTTGGTGAAAGAACTTGGTATTAACGTCACCTTCCTTCAGCCACCTCTGTCTCAACCTCATCTTCCACTCTACCTCTACTTTCCTATCCTCCTCCTGTACCACTTGTGTCATCCTCGACCTGTTCTCCATGTCCTCTAGTGAAATAGGGGCCTGATCCTCATGTCTATCAATCCTGGATGCTCTCAGTTCCTTCTTATACACATTCAAGTGGTTCGCAACATACTTAGTTTCTTTGAGAAGCAAAGCGTGGCCGATCCCACCACCTCGATAGATCTCCACTTCTCCACCAACTCCGAAAGCCCTCCTCCATCAACCAGGATCTATCAAATTTGAAGCATGTGCCGAAGAGAGCCCCCTCATTTGGACGCCATATAAGTGGCGTATGATCAGAGAAAGGTTTCTCCAAAGGATATACATCCGCGAACGGGAACTTCTCTGCCAACTCCACGTTGGAGAGAAACATGTCAATCCTGGACATCTGACCAGAATTACTCCTCCAGGTGTATGCACAAGAAGCTGGAACCATATCCACGAGGCCATGCGTGGCAACAAACTCTACAAAACTATCCGATCTAGGATCTTACCTCCCTCACCCTCCAGGTCTGTCTTCCGTCTATAGGGTGACGTTAAAATCCCCTCCAAGCAACCAAGGACACCCATGGCACTCCGCGGCCATGGTCGTGAGCTCCTCCCACATCACCCCCTCGCCTAAGCATCCGAGAGCCCGTATACCCCGGTGATCGTCATCCTAGCGCCTCCCACTTTTCTCACCAGTCTCATCGAGATGACGTGTTCTCCACTGAAGCAATTTTCCAATGAGAAAACATCCTCTCGCCACCCCAGAATCTACCCCCCCCCCCCCCCCGACCTGCCAACTGCTCCAAGGGATTGAAACCCTTCCATCCAAGAGCCCCCAATCTCCCGCCATGTCCAAACACCACAGGCTAACAACATCGTTTCCTATAGTAACACAATGTCTGCTCTCCACAAGCGAATGTAGTACCCCAAAGATGCTCTCCTCGATGGGACCCCTCACATTCCACGTGATTACCCCGTTCATGTAGAACAGGTGGGGGCCTCCCTCACAACCGATCGAAAGCCACACGCCTCGCGGTCCAGCACACTTCATCATCATTCTAATCCAGTATTGCCACATATTATGAGGGTTGTGGCATCGTGCCACAACCATCCACCACCACTCTAGGTCCTCAACTAATTCCCCGAAACCTCTATCTTTGTCTATACTGGAGAGCACCACCTCAACCTCCATTCACCAATCGCAACTTCCATCCGGTTAAGGGGATTCCCGCCTGGTCACCAGATGTTGAGGATAACCCCCCCGACTGTTGCAGTCGCAAATCTTCATCAACCCTGACCTTTGGAGATTCTGCCATCATCCGCGAGACCCCAGAGTCCTCCCGGCAACCACAGGGCGATCAGCACGCCCTCCGCCCTCCACAAAGGTTGCGTCAATCACCACCATCGCCCCTCTCCACCGACCGTCGGAACGTCGCGGGTCCCTACAAGCCTCCTATGTCGACATGCGTCGAGGTTCGCACTCCACCTCCGGCGGCATCAAGCTCCAGTGCACCTCCCTCCGTTGGCCTCGCGTGTAAAACCGAGTGGAGGCAAGAAACCTTCTCTTTGGACGAAGGTTCTGCCCCACTCAAAGCCTCCTTTCTGATCAAAGATCCTGCCCCATTCAGATCAGGAATGGGAGATTGGCAAGCCTAGGTTATTGGATCCGGAAACGAGTCCATCTCCAAACCCGAAGCCCTAGGCCCATGATTTAAAGGCACGTCCACCTAGCCAGTCAAGGGTGTCTCCTCGAGCAGTAAAGGCGTCGCCAACTATTGCTCCAAATGCGGCTCCACAAATCCCTCCTCCACCCTTTCATCTCCCGCAATCAGAGGACGCACTCCATTCTCGGGATGCTGCAGGCCATCATGCAAGATCCGCGCAGATCTGTCGGGAATCGACGCCACGTCAGCAACCGCTCGCCTCCTCCACTCCTTCACGCGGCACCGCTCTGCCTTCCTCCGCGCCAAAGCAACGGCACCGATCACCGAAGGGTCCGCCCGACGCGAGCATGCCACTACCCAAGTCGAACCTCCAAGTCGAAGCAAGATCCTCTCCATCACGTCAGCCCTAATCCATGGCTCAACCACCGCCACGAGTGGACCCTTAAATAGGCCCACCAATCTGCACTCCACAAGCTGAGCAAAAGGCGATACCACCACCTCCACAGACCTCAACCACCAAGGGATTCCCTCGATGGACACTTAATCAACGACCTCTGCGGTGGATACTTCGAAGAAGCTCCGTCGTAAGGGCAGGGTCGTCGCCATCTCCACCTTCCCATCTTCAACTCGACCTCCTTGAAGCAGAGTGCCTCCCTCCTCGACGTGGGGAGGCCGAGGACCAAAATCTTCCATCTGTCAAGGATCGAAACCCTCACCCCCTCGTGCGCGACATCTCAACTTAACACTTCCACCTCCGATCGAGTGGTCCATCCCTCCAACATATCTCTCACCAACCCACCCTCAATCTCCTCTAGTAGCCTCCTCACCTCCTCCGACCACGGAGCCACGACCTCCACTCACGGCACCTTCCTCACAGGCGGTGGTGGTAGGCCCCCAGTACCACCACCTCGACATCGCCCACTCCTATATCCGAGGCCACCGCACTTCCAACATCTCCACAGCTCTTGACAGTCCCGAGCCCAATGGTCCTTGCCCAAACACTTGAAGCACCTCCCCTTTCTTATCGCATCGCCTCTCCAATCTACTGGTCCTAGTGGCCCGCCCAAGGCCCCACTCGGGCCTTTCTTGCTCGTCACCACCAACCATCCCAGCATCCCGTCGGCCTCCACACCTTCCCGACATCTCTCCTCTCCTCCCCCTCCATCCAGGCCAGACTCCACCCTCTTCTCTCGTCTCCCGCACTTCACCTCCTCCACCACTCTCACATGACCGCCTTCTCTGTCGCTCTCCATCTCTTTGATTGGGACTCGCCATAAGCCCAAAATGCCTTGACAATGACCTGTAAACTCGCATCAAATGTAAGTGATGTATGAAAATCAATACAAGTCTCTAAGTTAGTCTTTGATGCTATTCAACAAGTCCAGTAACTCATTCTAAAGTAACGATAGATGTTTTGTAGGCATTGCTAGCTACAGTTCGAGGCTTCAAGATGAAGGCTAGAATTCTCAATTCTTCATTCTACAATATAGGGCTTTCTCAATTACAAAGGTATATCGCTTGCTTAAAAGTGATACAAGGGATGGGAATATGAAAATTAGTTTGTATTGCTCAACCAACTGGAATTTAAGGATTCCTTTAAGGGTCAATTTTTTTGGCTTCTTTTTTTTTTTTTTTTGAGAGGAAAGAGGAAGATTACTTGAGGTTGGTAATCATCCTAACTTGTATTAAAATAATAAAAGGAATAGACTTATAGATGTTGTAGCCAAAAATCTGAAAAACAATTCGCCACTTTTACAACATTCATTACAAAAAACTTTGCAATTCCTTTGTAGCGATAAGCTCCAAATGATTGCAAAAGCCTGACACCATCCCACCATGTCAAGGCTTAGATGATCTCTAAAGCTCATCCAGAACCTATCAACATCAGTTGCGTCAACTGTAGGAAGGTGGAAATGAGGCCAAACATCTTTAGAGAAGGCTCAATCATAAAATAGACGCTGAATATCCTCAGTAGAACCTTGACAGAACGGGCATGAAGTATCACCGTCCGGAGACCACTTAGCTCTAAACTTCTTGTCACCAACCTTTCCCTTCTAAGAAACCAAAGGAAAAGTTTTATCTTTAAAGGAATCTTACACCTCCAAATTAGTTTAGAATCTGTGTGACTGGAATCCTGATTTGTATCATCAGCCATCATCATTTTATAAGCACTGTTCACCGTGAATGTACCATGCTTCCAAATAAAAGAATCCGGACAATCTGCTGTAGGTGACATCCCCTCCACGGCCTCCAGAAGTTGCTGAAAATTGCTGCACGTGGTATCAGATAGTCCAGCAGGTAGCCTCACATCCCAACATTTAACCTCTTCAGCCCAAACATCTCTAACAGCCACCTCCTTGTCTAGAATATGTTGAAAAAGTCTTGGGAAACGATTGAGAAGCTTCCATACTCTGTCCAATCATCCATCCAAAATTTAAAAGATGAACCATCCCCCCAAAGATGGAGAAAAATGATTTGAAAAATCTCTCAAAAGGAGCCTTATCTAATGCCAGGCAGCTGATAATCCACTCTTAATTGCATCTGCCCTTTGAATCAAGTTCATAGAGGCACCATATGAATCCTTGAAAATAGAGGTAATCATAGATTTTTCACCAGAGAGCAACTGATTTACCCATTTCAGCAGGAGGGCTTTATTAAAAGGTTCCAGCTTGCAGACCCTAAGTCCACTATCTTTCTTCGGCCTACAAATCTCATCCCAAGATACCAAATAGGCAAATCTACCCACAAAATCAGGTCCTTCCAAAAAAATCTCTTTTTAATTAAATCAATTTATTTGAAGATCTTTTTTTGTAAGTGCAAGTACTGACAAGAAGAAAATCGAAATGGAGGAAATGACTGATTTAAGCAAAACCAAATGTCCTCCCTTGGAAATAAGTTTACCACTCCAAGTAGAGAGTTTACAAGTGAATTTCTCTACCGACGGCTTCCAATATGTAGAGGTAAGTTTTTTCTCTTTAAGCAGAAGACCAAGATATCTAATTAGCAACCTCACCACCGGCAATTCCAAAATAGTGGAAATGACATCCTCTTCCGCATGCCTCATATTTAAAGGCACCAAAGTGGATTTACTTCTATTAATTTTTAAGCCCAATATCTCGGCAAAAATCTTCACTAAGGAGGTAACATGATTCACCTCTCTTCTGCCCCTCTCAATAAAGAAGGTTGTATCATTGGCATACTACAACAGACTCCTTTGCCAAGATACAACCTTCTTTGTATCTCTTCTGCCCCTCTAGCCGACAGACTCCTTTGAGGAAATATGAGCAGCCATAGAGTACCCCACATTCATCGAAGTCCTCTTCCCAACAGAATCAAACAAATCAGGCCTTGTGTTGTCCCTAACAGCTCCAATATCACATGTTGCAGCATTGCATCAGGCCCAGCAACAACACAATACATCAACAGCTTCATTAGACCCACCATATCGGCGATATATCGACGATATCGGCAATACATCGCCAATATCAGGGAAAAAGAAACCTCCACCTATATCGATATCCCTCCAGCCGACGATACCGATATACCGACGATATAACGCAATATATCATACCTTCTTTTCAGAATCTCCCAAAGGTAACTCCAAGAAATGGAATCAGAAGTCTTGGAAAATTCAACTTTCCATAGGAAAGCCGGAGATCTCTTCTTCCAGGAAGCCAAAAACTCCTCCGTTAAAACAAACAAATCTTGCAACAACCTTGATTTGATAAAGGCAAATTGCGCGAGCGAAATAATATCAGGAAGGACACGCCTTAGATCGTTTGCCAAAATCTTTGCAATCAACAAATAGATGGAATTTGATAAGGCAACTGGCCTAAAATCTTCCAACCATTCCAGACTCACTTTCTTAGGAAGCAAAAATAAGTAGAACTTGTTCAATCTTTCAATCTCTTCATTGCCTTTGAAGAACTCCTTAATCATAGCAACTACATCATTACCAACCACATCCCACATCTCCCTATAAAAAATAATTTGTACCCCATCTAGACCCGGAGAACCTTCTGCCTTCATGCCACGTAAGGCACATAGGACCTCTTCCTCATCAATGTCCCTAGTAAGGACCCCTTTTGCATCATCATGAACCTAGTCCATCTCCAAATTTGAAATCCACCAATCTCCAACAGGTTGTTTTCTTGTGAATTCATGAAAATAGTTTTTGAAAGCAAGACAGATTTGATCTCTTCTCTTCAACGTCTCATCTCCCACCTTCACATTATTAATCAAATTTTTTCTCCTCCTTGCACTAGCGGATAAATGGAAGAATCTTGTGTTTGCATCTCCTTACTTAAGCCAGAGTTGTCTAGATTTTTGTCTTAAATCCATCTCTCATTTATGATCTTCTTCAGATACAATGGATTGAAACCTCCACCTTGCCTAAGTCTCATCATTAGAAAGTGACGTGTTTTCCTCTTTTCTATTAAGAGTAGAGATCTTCATAAGTGCATCATTTCTTCTTTCCTCCCTACGTGATTTGAGATCATGTTTGAAAGCCATCATAGCTAGTTAACCGCTTTAATTCTACAAGATAAAGTACGCGTGGCTGAAGTAGAAACGGGTGTGTTAATCCAGCTATCTCGAACAATATCTCTGAAACTAAGTTCTTTAAACCATGATTTATGGAATTTAAGATAAGTGGAATATCTCAAACCTTCATTACTGCACTACATAATGGGGTATGACCTGAAAAAGGCCTATCACATGCCCTCACATCTACCATCTGAAAGCTTTCAGCCAAGCAAATATTACATAAAAATATGTCAATGCAGTACACTGCTCTACTACCATTTCTCCAAGTAAAACAAGATCCAAACGTAGGCAAATCAATAAGTTCCAAATCTTGGACTACCTGTTGAAATTGAGTTGTTGCCACGTCAAATCTTCCATCTAGTCTGTCTTCAACATAAAGCGTTGCATTGAAATCGCCACAAACTAACCAGGCCATTCCTTCCACAACAGAAGAAGTTTGTCTAATCTCATCCCAAAATACCATCCTGGCATTATCCTCACATGGCCCATAAACCATGGACACTGCAAATGACAAACCATCAGATTTATGAGAGAAGGTTGTTGTCAATGTTATACCTGCCTTAAAGGATGAACAAAGATCAAAGATATCCCCATGCCATAACATCAGTAGGCCCCCCAGCCAACCTTCTGACTCCCAACTCCAAAAAAACAGTATAAACATTGCCACATAGATCATTCTTCAATTGTGGATTCAGACACTCCAAATGAGTTTCTTCCAAGCAAGCAATATCAATCTTCCAATCCGACAAATATCTTTTTAAAATATGTCTTCTCCTATAATCTCTAAGGCTTCGTACATTTCAAGATAAGATATTAACTATTAATGTTAAACTTCACACCCCCCCTGTGAACCTTCTTGGCTCCAACAATCTTGGCCACAGGTTCATCGCGATCTTCTTTGTGTGCACTTGTAGCTGTATTTTTCATGGATCGTTTTCTCCTATAGCAGGCACTCAAGATAAGTTTGTGCTTATGCAAAATAGCTTTTTTTGGCTTCTTAAAAAGGGAAGATTGATTACCAAGATCAAATAGCAATGGATCAAGGAAGTTGAGACCTCATATGCATTATATGGGACCATACTGGACATTCCTTCCTTATGTGTGGCTCTACCAAAGACATATTGGAGCAGTTGTCTATTTGAGGTATGAAAGCTGACAGGATGGAGGACCTTTACAAGCATTATTCAGGTGGATTCCTTGGTTTAGATAAAAAGCTTGTGCTAGTCATTTTGGCTTCAAAGAAACAAGGTGGTATTTATTGGGGAAAGGGCATTGGTTGAAAACATAGTAAAAGAAACCCTACTATTTGATTTTTTATCTAAATTTATGTAACTACCCGCTTTTTGAGAAGTAATGAAGTGGAAGACTACTAATCTACAATAGTCATCTTTTATGTTTGCCCAAAATAATTAGGAAATAGATAAATGAAGTTCACATAAAGCCCTCTAAGTTATATCATAACAAATTTTGTTTAAGATAACTCACCCATAACAAACATTCAATCCTAAATAGCCCGTATGCTGTTGCCTTTTATACATATTCTAATAGAAACCAGCCTCCCATCATCTTCTTCTAGATTTTTTGTTGCCTTTAATAGGATATTATTAAAACATATCCTAAAATAAAAGGTGGGGGCCCTATACAAAAAATACAAATGAGGTAGTTTGAAAGATCGAGGACCACCTACTTCCTCACCTCAAAAATAACCCTATTTCATTTTCCTTGGCTACTACAACATAGAGTTGCAATGTTGTTACCATGGTCAACCTTGGTTACCACTTGTGAGATTGTTGAAGTCGCAATTCCAAATTGTTGCCCTACAGGATATACTTGATTGCCCAACATACAAACATCTGTACAAGTGGGATTGAGATTAAATCTCTATATTCTATAGCCATTAATGGGACCCATCATGCTTCCTACTCGAAAGAGCTATTGTCCCTACCGTTTCTCATCATTCCATTAGATGTTGCCAACAATCTTCCTTCGGTCTCCTATTGAATGGTTCCTTCCCTGTCTTTTGGGGCCACTTTTCTGACACTAACTAACGAACTCCCCAGCAATGACAAAGGAACCTTTCAACTAGTAGGCGAAGTGGCTTTTTTTTCACAATAAGACTTAGACGATTATCCCTACCCTCAAAATGTCCTAAGTTCATAATTTGCAATGACACTATCAAGACCTCAATTCCCAACTCCCAAGCACAGGGGCCCAGTACCCTGGGCTACTGAAGAGACGACCTAAATCTAGTTCTTGGAGGACTGAGTCTACTAGGCACTCAAATTGATAAAGCCCCTAGCCTTCGACTGGGACATTGTCAATTACTTTTCAAGACCTCATTCTTTTTTGATTCAGAAATCCCTTGTTATTTTTTTCAAAATGATAAAGTTGCTTAAACAAGTCAACCATGCCTTTCAAGCTCTTGTGGCTTGTGCTAAAGTGAGATGGTGCAAATTCACCCCATTGTTCCAACCAATTGATAAGACTTTTGATGATTATCATAGCAGCAAACCTTTTAAGAGATGGTTAAGCAAAATAAAAGCACTGCAACAGACAGTCATGATAATTCGAACAGGTCAGAATGGTCAAGTATGCTACCAAATTTTGCCCTCAATGGAGAGGGAGCAACTCTGCCAACCATTGCTTGCCATGTTATGTGGCTCTTGGTGTTTAAGTCAAGGAACTCTTCTTGGTTTTGATTAAAGGGAAAAGATGAAAAACACATCCAGCCATCATCATTGTTTTGCAACTCACAACATAACAATGAAGTACCCTTATTACGATGTTTTAAATTAGAAACTGTATGCTAACGAAGGAAAGTGTTTTCAAATGAATCTGCAAAGTTTGAAGGAGCCACGTGGATGGGCACATGGCCTTCATGTGTCACAAGAAGAATTACAAAAAGGTAACCGGCCTTAGTAGGAAATAGCCAATTCATCAAGTTGGTATGCCTTTTGAATTTTGATTTTTGGTCAAGAGTTGTTTAGGAATTGGTTGGTCTTTTCTATTTTTAGTCAATTCAGTCTTTCTTGTTTTAGTCAATTATGTTAGGAAAAGGTCTCTCTATTTAAGGAGAGGAGATCATGTGTTTTGTTCAATGTTGTCAATGCGAAAGGCGATATAGAGGCAACAAGGTTCAAAATCGCCTGAGGCGAGAGGCGACAAAAAGGCAACGGCCCAAGTGAATTGAGGCGACCGCTTTTTATTTACATATATATGTCTTATTAACTCAATTTAATAGCACCAAGTTGATAAGAACATGTCTAATAACAATGTTGGAGACTTTAAATAAAAAAAAATTATAAGAATTATATTGCCAAAAATTATTTTACATAATTTCAAAGAAAAGCATTTACACAATTAAGGTAGAAAAAAAATCATATACATATATATATACTATTATATATAACAGTATATATTATATACATACTTCTATATATACATACATATATAACACTATATATTATATACATACTTCCATATATACTATTATATATAACAATACATAAATAACGCCGCTTGAAGACCACCGCTTGCTGGAGCGAAGGTTAGGGCTCAAGACTCAAGACTCGATGAAGGTCGAGAGTTGCCTCCGCCGAAGTGTTAGGGCTTCAGGCGATGGAGGTCTAGAAGATACATGTGAAGACAACGATGGAAGTATGGGTGATGGAGATCGACACTGCTGGCGATGGCGATGGCGATGGCGATGGCGATAGCACGTGTTAGGGCTTTAGGTGATGGGCGATAAGGCGACGAGGCGTCGCCTGAGTCGAGGAGGCGCGTCGCCTGCTTAAAGACCACCGCCTGGATGTCCTCCGAGGCGATAAGGCCTCCGCTCGCCTCGCCTCAGCGCCTCATCGCCTGAGGCGCTCACCTCGACAATGCTGATTTTGTTCTTGAGTTGTTGGCTATACTAATAACGATATTATTCCTTTCCAACTCCATCTCTCTCAAATGTGTTCCACCTTCTTCTCTGTTTTTCACGCCAAACCCAACAAAAGCAGTAGTGTGGCCTTATTGGCCCTCGCATACCATCTTCAGCATGGTATATTCCATGCACAAGGGCTTTGCATGCTTCAAACTTCACATGCTATCGAAGCCTCATTCTCCAAGACTCTAGATATTGATTCACAAGATCAAGAAGAAGCGGAGGCTACACAGCCAAAGACTCATGGCTGAAAACAAAGTCCAAGTTTCGTAAGAAGGAAAGGTGGTGATACAAGGCACCACCATCAAACTTCAAAGAGCATCCAATTACATCCTATGGGCACATGAACTCAAAGTGTTCATTGGTGGCCAAGAGAAGCTTCACGTGCTTCTCAAGGAACCTCTACAAAATCATGAAGATGCCAAAGGTAAGAAGTGGGAAAAAGAAAATTACTTAGTTATTAATTGGCTAATGAACTCTATAGAGCCTTTTATTGCTGCAAATATGCTCTACAAGAATTCTACCTGTGAGATTTGGATGGCTCTAGAGAGGAGATTTGCAAAGAAGACCAGCAATGCCAAGATTTTCCTGCATTTGGAGAGCAAGTCAAGGGAATCTCGCCCTTAATAAATATCATGCGCACATGGAGTCTCCCTTTGAAGAACTTGGAATCTACGAACCTGTTTGTTGTAACAAATTCATATGCGCAATTAATGGCAAGCTATAAAGTTTTTCTTCGGTCTTCATCATCACTATTAACCTGCTCGTAATTAGATTTTGACAATAGATGAAAAGATGAATCTCGAGACAATTTATAATCATCTTGAGAAACTCGAGGAAGTTGAAGCTGACTCAAGTGCTCCCGTGGTATCTGAAACCACAGCTCTAACCACCAAAGGAGGTGGCCCAATTCGTGGGAAGAATCAAGGTTGCGACTCAAGATGTACTTTCTTGCCATGCCAACACCGTGGACGCACAAATCACCCACCACAAAAGTGTTGGGACAAGTACAAACGTCCTCCACATGGAGGTGCAAGTGTTGCACGTGAGACTAATCTTACACTGACCAATCTAGGAAGATTCGATCAATGTTCATGAATGGAAAGAGAACTACCGAAGCATCAACGTCGACTGTTGAGGTTGCCACAGAGGCAACGACTTCCGAGGGTGCCTTCGAACTTGCGGTGGTCACCAAAACTCCATCACCAAAGATAATTGAAGAAGAGGTGTGGTGGGGGCTCTAAGATGCTCACCGAAGTCAAGACAAGTCATCATCCTCTCACAAGCCTCGACTTGAAGCAGAGTGTGAAATTTGAAGGAGCCACGTGGACAGTCCACGTGGCCTTCATGTGTCACGAGAAGAATAAAAAAAAAGGCAACCGGCCATTGTAGGAAATAGCCAATTCGTCAAGTTGTTATGCCTTTTGAATTTTGAATTTTAGTCAAGAGTTGTTTAGGAATTGGTTTGGTCTTTTCTATTTTTAGTCAATTTGGTATTTCCTATTTTAGTCAATCATGTCAGGAAAAGGCCTCTCTATTTAAGGAAAGGAGATCGTGTATTTTGTTCTTGAGTTGGCTATACTAATAACAATATTATTCCTTTCCAACTCCATCTCTCTCCAACATGTTCCACCCTCTTCTCCAACTCTGTTTTTTATGCCAAACCCACCAGAAGCAGTAGTGTGGCCTTGTTGGCCCACACATACCATCTTCAGCGTCGTACATTCCATGCACAAGGGGCTCTACATGCTCCAACCTTCACAGGATCAAAATTTACAATGCCATGAGTATGAATAAGGATGCCTCAGAGTATCTGTGTACTAATGTAATGTTGACAAGGATCTATTATTGTAGACATCCAAAATGAAGCAACTACTGAATTCATGAAAATACTGTTGTTTCAGAAATCAGGATTAATGGAATATAAAAAGTAATATACAATGAGGACACAAAAATGTCTTAGAAAACTTGCCATTAGAAATGATGAGCTTTGGCCAGCTTCACTTGCCTCATGATGAGCTAGATATGCAGCCTAATATCAATGGATTTAATAAGGAATCAACCACGATTTCTACTAAAAACAGCATTATAGGTATAACTGCATACTTGCCTGGAAAGGGAGGAGGATCTCAAGAAGCTTGAATCGCTGAAGTAAGAGAATAGATGGTACAGCTGCTCCGTAGGCTAACATATAGTCCATTTCCATCAACAACCTAGGCTAGATGTATGATTCCAATGTCAAACCAAAAGCTTCACTGTGGTAAATATTAATTGTAGCAAAACAACAAATGATCCAAGGGAAAATCATCAAATACTTTGCTAAGGGACCATATGGAAGGTGAAAGATCTAAGATAGCGGCTTCCGTTTCCTTCGAAAAATCCAGCCCAAGTCGAGCAGCAATTCTTATGCCTCTCAAAATTCTTGCTGTTCACATATCAAATGTCATACCAAGGGTTCATTTCTCTTGAGCACAAATCATTCCTCCAAAAAGCATCCACAAATAAAAGAGGGCAAAACCTACCACAATCCTCTGTAAACGATGCATGTGCTGGAGCTACTGTACATAGCTGGCAACCAAAGAAATGGTAATTACTGAAATATATAATGTTCATCCATTACAGAATAATATAATTAACAATCTGAATTTAAGTAGCCTCTGCAAAGAATCTAATCACCTTCAATGCCCTCAAATCATTTAATCCATTGACATAATCATAGATTTTATAAGAACATGGGTCATAAAGTAAACTGCACAAAGTAACAATTAGGTGAGACCAACTGGATGGTAAACAATAGATATTGATATATTTGATATGCATATGCTAACATAGATAAATATGGAGAGGTTTCCCAAAATGTTAAAGACTGTAAAGAAACTCAGCTTTCGAATGAGTTGATTGCTTAGTAGCATCATAAAAAGGGGAAATAAATACAAGATGCACCTGTTGATCGTGAAGTCACGTTGCATACAATTCTTCCAGCGTACAAGATCTTCTGGGTCACATCCAGCATGTACTTGAGGGGTAACTTTTTTCCTCTCAACAGAGTTCTTAGAGACCGTGTCAAAACAGGAAACCTGTTAATTTAGAAGTTGAGGAGATGCTAAAAAAATAAAGAACAGGCATTGTCAAATGCATTCTCCACTATTAGTTATAATATTTAGAATGTATTGGAGATATACCTCAATCCAAGCTCCATTGATGAATACAAGACATACTGGAAAACGGCGTCCCACAATCATTGTTTCGTGAAATTGTTTCCTTACCTTCAGAGAAAAGCATGCCAAATTAAGCGGCAACAAGCACTTCAGAGACAAAAAGGAAGACATGACTATACCTGTTTAAGATTTGCAGTGGTGACCACATCGAAATCCTTTGGCGGTTTGTGAAGAAGCAAATCTCTCACACACCCACCAACAAGATATGCCCCAAATCCTACAAATGTAAGTTCATATGATTCAAAAAATTTGGAAGGTGAGAGGCTACACAGTCTGGGGGCTCCTTCCACATTCTTGTCTCTCTCTGCTTCTTCTCCCTCCCTCTCTCTGTCACGGGGGGGGGGGGGGGGGGGGGGGGGGGGGGGGCGAGAGGAGGATGTTCGAGCTAAGTTATGGCACTATTGCCAAAGTCAAGTTGCATAATTCATAATTCAGAAATTGATATCTATAGTCAAAGTCTTTTCCCATATACACTACAATTATGGCATAGAACCATGACATCAATGACATTGGTAACATCTAAGAACAGATCAAGACCAATTCTCGATAAATGAAAGTTCAAACCATCATATTGCAATATAAAGATCAAAGACCAGAAGAACCTTTCTTCTTAAGAAGCTTCAGAACACTCAATGCAGAGGAGTGTACTTGAGAATAGCGTATGCCCAAAGACCTCGAATCCACTACCTTCCACATGGATGGATTGAAGCCTACATCAAGTAGCAAGAAAGTTTTAGTGAGATTTTTTTTTTTGAAAGGGATGTTCAACCTTTTTTTACAAAAATAAAAACTACAACCTACCCTAAGCAGATGCTAAGTCCTTGATGCATAACTTATGTTTTTTTTTTTACGAGATCCGTAACTTGTGTTATAAGTACTAAACAATGGAAATGAACAATAAATACAAAGTCATAAAGTGTGATTGTTTTGTGGAAATTTGTTGCTTTGATTGGTTAAGTTGCGGTGTGAGATTTGGTGTTTATTTAGGATGTGAGGACTAAAGTAGGATTATTCAAAAGAAATATAAAAAAATTATTTTTTATGGTTTGGTTGAAGGAGATGATTTTCTGCATATGGCTTGCGATAGGGTCCTGAAATAATTTTTCTTGGTAACCAATAGTGAGGATCATTTAGATTCAGAGCTCAGTAAAGGTTGATTTGTGTTGCTATCATTTTTCATGTTGCGGGTTAGAGAAACTAAGATGATGTTCGATCCTTTAGGATGTTTTGTACCGGTTGTTTCGTTTGGGATGTTCATTGATTGCTGTTAAGTAGAGTGAAAATTAGGTGTAAGGCATATTTCATGTACAGCTTAATATTATAAATTGTTCAAGGTTCAAAATGTCAATTTCGCCGTTATTTCGATAAATTTTCAAATGTGTATTTCACCGGCACACCAAGGGCATGCCATGGAAATACCCGTGTTTCAACATTAGATTTCGACGATTTCGATACCGCTAAAATAGTCCATTTAGGAGGCATACCAACAAAAATAACTGGTTAAATGATTAGAATTTTAAGAATAACTATTTAAGTGGATAAATATTTCCATTTAAGCTCTAAACCTTATGTTATACTTTCTATTTAAATGGATAACTATTTTTAAAATTAAGGACTACTAGAAGAAAAGTGTCAATGCTAATTCAAAATAGGATATATTGATGATATATTGTTGATATTAGAAAATTTTGAGGAAATTACTAAAATGACTTAAAATGGGTCAAAATGTTACAATGTGAAAAAATGCATAGGCTCTCTAAAAGATCAAAATCATGTTTTGAGGAACCCTCTTACGGTACGAATCATCAATTTTTCAAGTTGGTGAGATGCGATACATAATTCGTGCAACAATAACAGTGGTGCAATGCTGTAGCAGCCAGCCAACAGCAAACAATAGCAATGGCAAGTGGCGTGCACCACGCGTGCACGACCTAGCAACAGGCAACAGGCAACAACGCAAATCGACATACCGTCAACATGCCGAAAATTTCGATGGCATGCTAGACATCACTACATTTTAATAAATATGTCATGTCGATATAGTATCTCGCCAAAATCCTCATTTCGTCGGCATGCCAGAGACATATCGACGGCATTTTAATAATTGTAGTTGTTTCCTTTAAAAACAATTATTATTATTAATTGTCAATAATTCATAGTTCTTGATAGGACATTTTAGGATTCCTTATCCATGGCTTCATCATTGTGGTTCTTCCACAGAAAAAATCGTCACCCTTGGTTCAAGAGATACAGGGTGCATGATGCAACCAAGCGCAAAATTTCACGTCCTATGGTCAACTTAAAATTTAAATAAACTATGCAAAAAAAATGCTTGGAGAAAGGAATGTATCCCAAATTATTAAGAAAAGGGGGAAATAAAAAAAGACATTTACTAGTGGACCACCGGAAGTTCAATTTAGTACTACATAAATCCTCTTAAATTATATTAGACTCCCGGAGGTAAAATAAAAAATTATCAAGCAACTTGCGATGCAAACACAAGTGTTATCCGTAACAGAGATAAAAACAAATAATTCCATGCAAGTTACAATAACAGCAAAATAAAAGGAGAAAAAGATTGTAGTAATAGGGATTAGTTACACCAAAGGTACCCGAAGGTAGTGTGGCGTCGGAACCGCAGGGTTATGGATGCGAGGTCATGCGAGGTGATTCTAATGGTGAAGGGGAACAATGAAGCAATGACATAGGATAGCTCGCGGTGGAAGTTCGGGCGGGACATTGGCCCCACCCCAAGGGGGTAGTGCACGTAGTAGATGGCAGTGACAAGAGGTTGGGTGGAGAAGGGTTGAGCAGGGAAGAGCAACATAGGTAAGCCACTAGTTGGTGTGGTACAACGGAAGGGGGCGGAGATGTCAAGATGGTTGGTTGCGGCTGGCATGAGTTGAGGGCAACGGTGGAGTGGGTTGGTGAGAGGTTGGGTTGACTTGGAGCGGGGGAGAATGGTTCGGTGGTAGAGGTGTTGGATAGGGAGTATGGTAGGGATGGAGCTTTGTGGGAGGAAAAATGGGAGGCATAGGGGCTGAGGCCTTAAGAGGGAAAGAGAATATTTCATTGGTTGGCAGAGGGACGAGGAGAGAGATAAGGGTAAGAGAGTAGGGAAGAGGATAGTCATGGGTGGGAAAAGTATTTTTTTTGGAGAAGTGAAAGGGTAATTATCCAAATGATAACTATCCACGTAATTTCATTAAAAAATTGGCGCTAAGTCATATCACAAGTTACAACTCCAAATAGATAACAATGATGAAACAGACTCCACAAAGTTCTCTACATAAGGAAGCTGACTCCTAAAGACCACTACATTCCAACCGAGCTAAATGCTCCACAAAATAGCAAGGGGTCGTGCCCTTTCTCTCTTCGTCCAGAAAACACTGTGCCCTCCATTTCTGCTGCCACATCGTAAGATCTCCAAAAGTTGTTAAAACCATCACTAAATCGCCTCCAGATTTGTCGCACCACTAGGCACATGAAAAAAAGATGCTCTACGTCCTCCTTATGGTAGAGACAAAGACAGCACATTGTATCTACCCCCTAGGCCCACCTAGCTCTCCACACTTTCGTCAAGATCCTACCTCTTCTAAGCAGCCAGGCAAAGATCTTCACCTTCAGAGGGCACGTAGCCTCCTAAACCATCGTGCAATATCTGCTAAGATCAATATCGTCCATCACAGTATTCCCACCCAGCCTCCTATATGCATTGCGAACCAAGAAGTCCCTTTACCCAAAGGCATCCTCCCCCTCCTTAGGTTGAAAGCCCTCCAACTCTCATAGTAACTCCTGCAGCACCTCTATCCTCTAATCCAAAAGGTTCCCCGCTAAGTTACGGCACCAACAACCATCCCAAACATCTGCAACTCGAACATCTTTGTCAATTGCCATTGCCGCAAGTCTAGGAGACCAGTCACACAACCTCCCCTTTCCCGTCCAATCATCCGTCTAGAATCTGAAGTGTCTTCCCTCACCAAGAACCGGCGTGAAGAAGTTCTGGACCTTGGGTGCCACTAGAGACAACCCCCTAACAAAATGCGACGCGCCCCTCAAAGGAGATGCCACCAGCACCCAAATCAGGGTTTCCCCATAGCACGAATGGAGGATCTTCCCTACCAAACCAACCTCACCCCCAAGTAGTCCTGCAAACCACTTGGTCAACAAGCTGATGTTCATTCTTCCTACCTCTCCTACACCCAAACCTCCCTCCTTCAGGGGCCTACACACCTCCTCCCATGCCACCAGCTTAACCCTATTCCCATTCGCCCCATAATTCGTCCAAAAAAAACTCCTCATGAGGCTTAGAATTTTCTTCTCAACCTAACATGGCATCTTCAAGATGGCTGCAGAGTAAGAAGGTATGGATGCTAACACTGCTTTCAAAAGCACCAGTCTTCCCCCCCTCTAGACAAGAGCTTTGCCACCTACCCCACCAGTCACTCCTCAATCCTCTCAACAAGAGGGACCCATTCCTATGCAGAAATCCTTCCGTCCGTCAGGGGCAACCCGAAAGAGGAGGCAGGCAGGACTCTTATGTTTCTTCCCAAGGCAATAGAGCAACCATCGATCTCCTCCTCTGACAAGCCAAATGGAATGAACATCGACTTCCTATAGTTTATTTGGAGGCCTGGCACCTCCTCAAAAAGCTCCAATAACACCCTAATCTTTCTTGCCTCCGCCTCTGCCCGTTCAACGAAAAGAGTGTCATCTGTATACTGAAGAATAGGGATCATGGATGAACCAGCCAATGGGAACCCCCTAATCATACCCCGCTCACAGGCCCTAACTGAAGATCTCGCCAATGCATCTGCAGCCAAAACAAAGAGCATAGGTGCTAGGAGGCATCCCTATCGTACCCTTCTCCTTAGTTGAATCCAGCCGCCTGTTGGGTTCCCATTGATGAGAATCGAGAAGGAAGTCATCGTAACGCACATCTTCATCCACTGAATCCAATCCGACGAGAACCCCCTCTTCAGCATGGAAGCCCACAAGGACCAGTGAACCGAGTCGTATGCCTTTCTGAAATCCACCATCCACAGGAACGCCCTCCTCTCTCTCCTCCACAAAGCCAGCATCTCTGTGGCTGCCATATAACCATCAAGAATGTTCCTTCCTGGAACAAATGTTGACTGCACTTTAGATATCACCCAACCAATCACTTTTTTCAACCTGTGTTTTCCAAGACCTTTGCCACAATCAAATAAATCGCATTGGACAAGGAAATAGGCCTGAAGTCATCGATGGCTCTGCACCTTCCTTCTTGGGCAGCAAAAACACAAACATTTGTTCAACCTTATTGAAGCCATGGTTCCCCTCCCTGAACTCCTCCATCACCTCCATGACTTCCCCCTCAAGCAGCGTCTAGAACTCTTTGTAGAAGAATACAAGAAAGCCATCAGGACTTGAACAATTGTCCGCATTCAGGCCCCATACCGCTTCTCTCACCTCATCCTCCGTGAACGACGTAACCAGCCCCTCTACCTACTCGGGACATCCAACCCCCTCCATCTCCAGTCGCCAAATCTCCTCTTCCAAGTAAACTCTCTAAAGAAGTTTGTCGCCGCTTTACCAACCACTTCTCTCCCTACAAACTGTGCCACCCACCAGGAGCCTGTCTATCCAGTTTCTCCGCCGCCTACCTGATGCCATCATGTGAAAGAATCTAGTATTGAAATCCCCTTTATCCATTTCTATCTGGATCTCGTCCTCCACTCCACCTTAGCTTTCTGATCCTCCTCCTGGATGGTCTTCATGTACCCCATCCTGGCCTCCCTCTCCTCCGATGTCAGTAGGCCCAGGCCTTCCACCCTATCCAGCCTCTCAACCTCACCAAGGGCCTCATCCTTCATCATGTTCCTCTCCACCTGCTTTCTGTATTCCTTAAGAAAACTTCTAAGGTCATGAGTCTTCTTCTCCAACCTCGTCGCTGCCAACCCCTCTGGCTGTAGTGAGCGCCATTCCTCTTCGACCTTGTTCCTAAACCCTTCCTCTGACAGCCAAGCCCAGTCAAATTTGAAGTACGTGCCACACCTGGTGGCCTCGTTGGATCCCCACATCAAAGGAGTGTGATCCGAAAACGGTCTCTCCAAAGACTGGACTCCTGCCAGATGGAACACCTCTGTGAGCTATATCAAGGAGAAGAATTTGTCTAACCTAGACATCCGCCCTCTAGAGCTCCTCCGAGTGCATGTAGAAGACGATGGAGGCATGTCAATCAATCCGTGCATGGCAGCAAACGCTGAAAAATCCTCAGAGCCACTATCCCATCCACCTCTCCCTCCTAACCTATCATTAGCCATCAAAGTAACATTAAAATCTCCTCCAATCAGCCATGGGCTGCCCTGGAACTTGATGATAATCTGACTGAGATCCTCCCACAGAAACTGCCTACTGTCGTCATCGCATGGACCATACTGCAGATAGCATCGTGGTAAGACCATCACTACGCCTCCTGCGTTGGACGAAAACAACGCTCCTCCCAACTACGAAGTCCTCCAAAGAGAAGATGTCGCCCTTCCATACGACGATGACACCCCTTGACTTGTCTACAACATTAAGGGTGATGAATTCCTCCAGGGAACCCCCTCCAACCTCCATCCATGTCCTCGCATCACATTGCTACAATTTTGTCTCCTGAAGCATTACAACATCTAGCCCCCACTTCTACAGGTACGATCTCAATGACATACGTCTAAATAGACCATCAAGACCCCTAACATTCCATGTTAAGACCTTTAACATCGAGCAGAAGCACGCGCACCTCCTCCTGCTCAACCGAAGTCCGTAGCAACTACTACATGGTCAATCTCCATGCAACTAAATCCACCACCCCACCCCACCCCTTCACCATCTCCCCGAGCATCCCCAGGCAACCCCTCAACCTCAATCCCCCTATTGTGCCCCATCATGACTCCGTTAGAGCCCCCTCCCCATCTCCACCAGCACCCCCACCTCCAAGCACAACCTCCAGAGAGGTTGTCCCTCCGATGTAAGCCACACCACCGTCGGCACCCCCTTCTTCATACATACCATTGTACCGCTGCCCCATCTGTTGTACATCGCCGAGGACGTGTCGATCGCCTCAGACGAGGATGCACGAGCCAACGTTGAAAAGGAAGTCGACGTGCGAAGCCTCCGCAACTGCTAGAGGTGGAACTGTTCCACTCCACCAGCGGAATTCCCCTCTTCAGGCAAGTGTCGCTCCTTCGCCACGATGGAACTCGCCACACCGCCTTCCCGATCGCACCTCCATCAAATGACCTTCAAAGCTCTACATTGCCTATCGTAGACTTGCGAGGGGAGGGCATTCCTTTAGGAAAACGAGGGTTTAGACTCGGACTCCCCATCTCAAGCGAATCCAAATTCGGACCCATCAAAGGTCGCGTGTGGGGATCCACAACTTTATCATAGTAGCGATCACGCCTTTGATGGCCCGCCTCCGCCGCCGCCCTGGCCATTCACCGCTACCCAAGCATCGCAGCCAGAGGGCGCCCCTGTGGAGGCCCAGCAAGGACCTCCCTATACGACATCCAGCCTGCCACGTGGATCCTGATAACCCACACGAAACGCCCCAAGCGTAGCACCACCTTCGAGCGAGCCTCTACCCCAAGGGTCATCTCCACTACAGCCTTCAGTGTCACCATGTCCCCCTCCTGCACACCCAACGAAGGGCAACCCCTCAAGGTGCCAATAGATGACACAACCGCCTCCACCTTCTCTTTGGTGCACAGCCAAATAGGAATCCCCTCCAACTTGATTTGCACCTCCGCTTTCAATGGAGGTCACTCCATCAGAGCCCCATCATGTCGCATCGGCCACCTCCACCTCACCAAGACTCCTGCAACCATGGTCATGTCGAAGACCAATACATGAGCTTCCTCCTACCTCAGTCCAAAGAGCGGACATTTCAACGTAGAGATCAAGGCTATCGTCACTAGCGAAGGCCCTTACATGTGACCACGCCAACATTCCTTCCACAGCATCCCCAATCACGACCCCTTCCAACTCCCTCTCGATGTGTTGAATCTACGAAGACCAAGGGATCTCTAGCTTAACGATCAGGAGGCGACGGAGGAAGGTTCTCCTCTATCCCCTTCACCTCCCTCTCCTCATGACAAGCCTTGCAAACCGCCTTGTGATGCCCTAAGCAACCACACTTGAGATAGCCGAAGGGTTCACGACACTCCACCGCCACATGATCGAACCCTAAGCAATGGAAGCACCTCAGAAGGGGATCCTTCTTCATCTATCTCCTCTCAACCATGCTCCAACCTCCGCCCTCTCCCTCGTTCACCCTCTCTCTCCCCATTGTGAGAAAAGAATAATGGGGTGAGAGAATCGAGATGAGGGGAAAGAAGTGTTGAGAGAAAAGCAATGATTTTCCTTCTAATTGAGAGTTCCCAATATTACTTCATGTCCTTTACAATATTCTACCCTTTATTTAAAGAGTTACAAAAGTTGAGATACATATCTTGGCAACATCGGATGGGATGCATCTCTTGGAAAGGGATGCATGAAAATAACATTTAATAATAATGTCTAAAAATTACTCATGGGCTATTTGCAAGTGAGCACTTGTATTTTATTTTCTTTTTAACTCCTTTTTAGCCTACATCAGTTCCCCCCGCTGTGAAAAATCTCGCTCCTACAAGATGGCTTCCAAATAATTGTGAAGCAGACCCAGATGAAGCTTGCGGAGTTTAGCCTCATTAACCCAAGTGCCCTCATCAAGATCACGACCCACCCAACCCACGAGGAAGACACAAGAAAGGCCATGACGAGTGGCAATGTCACACACGCTAAGAATGTCCTCAATGGTGTCCAAAGTAGGGGTCAATGTCGCCCCGAAAGGAAGCTGGCTAAGATCATGATCACTGGAAGTACATGCAGCAAAAATATCACCATGGAACAAGAATAGCTCGAAGATGTTGAAGATCAATGATGTTGTTAACGTTTTTTTACAAGGTATAAAATGCACCATTGTGGAAAAATGGTTAACCACAAAGACAAAATCTACCTTACGGGCAATTGTGGGTAATCCGAGCACGAAATCCATTGAAACATCTTCCCAGGGCCACATGGGAATGGGTAGAGGAATATAAAGTCCTGTGTTCTAAGTTTGGCCTTTGTAGCATTGACAAATGTGGCAACATTGAACAATTTTTACTACATCAAGCTTCAATTGAGGCCAAAAATATCATTCACCAACCATAGATAAGATTTTATCTCGTCCAAAATGTCCACCCATCCCTCCTCCATGAATTTCAAGGATTAAGTTCTCACGGAGAGAGGATGTAGGAATGCATAAGCATGACTCACGAAAGAGAAATCTATCATGGATGAGATATAGGGAAGTAGGGTCGGAAGTTCTATTCAGGAATTCGTTATAAATAGCACCAAAATCAAGGTCGTACGAGTATAAGTCTTTTAGAAATTCAAACCCAAAAGTAGTAGAGGCCAACACGTAAGCACGTCGACTAAGGGCATTAGCAACTCAATTTAATGTTCCCGCCTTATGTTTAAGGTGAGAAGTGTACTCCTATAAAAAGCTAACCCACTTGGCATGATGTTTACTTAAGTATCGCTGCGAATTCAAGTAGCGCAAAGCTTTGTGATCAAAGTTTAGGATAAATTCATGTTGGATCAAGTAATGACACCAATGCTTTAATGCCTGTACAATGGCATAAAACTCTACATCATAAGTAGAGTATCGAGAGTGTGCATTATTAAGCTTCTCACTAAAACAAACAACAGGGCGCCTTTCTTGACTAAGAGCAGTGCCAATTCCTATGTGGGAGGTGTCACAATCCACCTTGAAAACTTCAGAAAAATTAGGAAGGGCCAATATAGGTGCAATGGTCAAGCGGTCTTTTATTTGTCGGAAACCTTCCTCGATGGCTGGGGTTCAAGTGAAGGAACTTCCACGCTAACAATCTGTGATAGCTGCAATTATGGAGCTAAAATTTCTAACAAAGCGCCTATAGAAAGAGGCTAACCCATCAAAACTTCTAATCTCACTAAGATTCTTTAGCGTTGGCCAAGAACGGATTGCTTCGATTTTGTCAAGGTCAACTTTGATTTCGTCGATAGATGCAATATACCCCAAAAATGTAAGTGAGATTAAGATATAAATGGTGCTATCTCAAGGTTTGTAGCACTTGTCAAAGGCAAAGTGGTCTGAAGGAGTCGTGCTATAAAGTAAGATGTCGAAATAAACAACAAATTTCCTTATGTAAGGGTGTAGCACGTGATTCATGACATGCATGAAGGTGCTAAGGGCGTTGGATATTCCAAAGGGCATGACTAACCACTCATACAAGCCCTCGCAGGTCTTGAAGGCAGTTTTCCATTCATCACCTGGCTTGACATGGATCTGATGATATCCGCTTCTACGATCCATTTTGGAGAATACGGTTTCCCTAGACAACATGTCAAGCATGTCATCAAGCCTAGCAATGGGAAACCTGTATTTCATAGTGATCTTGTTGATAGCTCGACTGTCAACGCACATTCTCCAAGAACCATCCTTTTTAAGAGTTAAAAGGGCCGACACAACTACAAGGCTCATACTTTCACGGACAAACCCTTTCTAAACCAATTAAGCAACTTATCGTTGCATCTCCTTGTGTTCGGTCGGACTCATATGGTAGTGCGAAAGGTGTGGAAGTGTGAACCTGGCACCAAGTCAATGTGGTGTTGTATGTCACAAAGAGGCAGTAAACTCGTAGGTAATTCATCTGGCATTGACTTCAGCAAATTCATCCAACAAGGGTTGTACCTCAGGGGGCACAGTGGGGGACTCGAAACTGCTGACAACCCTTCCTATCAAAGCATACACCACAGGTGACTCTCGTGTCACTTAAATGGTGTAGCTTCAATAAGTATAAGTGATTCAAATTTTGGTCTACTCTATTCGCAGCTCCCAATGAAGGGGACGAAGTGGGGACACAAGCAAGACAAGGGGCAACAGAGGAGACCATCTATCGTGGATTGAGATCGACACGCTAAGGCTGTAGAGTAATCTAATTTTGCCCATAACAAAGGTGTAAGTGTTCATCCTGCCCTTGTGATATGTATCTCTATCAAATTGCCTCGAAGGACGTGAAAAACATCCATCAGGGCAATGTGGCACCATGCCTCACCCTTATAAATAGGTCCAAGCATGGTTTTAAAAAATGCACCTCAAGGCTATAGAGGTGTACGCCTCGAGGTGAGGTGGCCACAAATAGCCTCGAGGTGGTAGCCTCGAGCTGCATATAAGAAGCGTGCACCTCAAGGAGTCGAGGCGGTCTGAGGCGATCATGAGGTGCCGCCTCAGCTGTTTACGGTGTCAAGTGCTTGTCACATGATACCTTTTAGGGTTGCAAAAGGCAAGAAATGAGGCGGTGGTGCAGCTGAGACTGAAGCCTGCGATTCCAGCTCTGTTTGACCGGTCTTCAAGTGGTGGTGTAGCTACTGCAACTGCGTCGTCGGAGGAGGAGCATCGCTGGTGGTCCAGGTTGGTTTGAGATGGTTGTTTCTGTTGGTTTTGCTTAGGGTTTAGGAGAGTTGGTTTGCTTAGGGTTGTTTCTGTTGATCCGAAGATGAGACTCTTGCATTTGTTTCAGAGTTACAAATATATCAGAGTAAACCATGTGTTAACAAGTCTGATTTTTTACCTTGATCTGAGATTTTACTTTGGTTCAGGTTTTCACCTTTTGCCATTACCTGTTAAACCATGTGTTATTTGATTACATTTGCATCAAAGTTACGTTAAAATTTTCTTTTATTTACTTGGTTGTGTTCATCATTATTAACTATTTTAGGATAAGTTTTGAGGTGTGTTGTTTGGGTTTGAGGGAAAAGTTTGGATCTTAGTAGGGTTTGGTTGTTAGGATTTTGGGTTTTTTAGTAAATTATATGCTGGTTCGGTAATGTTATATTAGTTACATTAAGACTCCGTACCATTGGCAACTTGCCTAAAGTAGAGGCTCCAAAATAGCCTATTTAGGTTATTTGACTTTGATAGTTTTATTTATTTCTCAGGTTTAGGTTATTTAGGTTGTTTATTTGATTACTAATCTCTTTTATGCTTTTAGGCATGGCGCCAAAGGCAAGAAGAGGAGGAAAAGAAGGATCCACTGGCAGGTCTAATCCTGGATGGAAGTATTGCACAGATATTGACCTTCAAGGATCTCAAAAGGAAAAAGGATATAAGTATGTGAAGTGTAACTTCTGTGGGAAAACTATCACTGGTGGCATTACAAGACTGAAGGAACACTTAGCGAAGACACAAAAATTTAGGAGCATGTACAAAGGTGCCACTTGAAGTTGAAACTGAAATTAAGGCATTCTTAGCAAAGAAGTTGGTAGAACACTTGAAGAAATGAAAAAAATTCGTCGCATAGGTGCATATACAATAGAAGGTCCATCTGGACATGATGAAAATGCACCTACAGGATCAAGTGGTGCACAAGTGGTGAGGGGTCCTATAGATTTATTTGTTACAAGAGTTAGACATAAAGCAGGACCTGGAAGTGATGGACCTAATAGTGTTTCTCAAGGTCCTCCAAAGCAAGTTACTTTGAATTCTTCTTATAAGAAAGAACAAAGAATTGGAACGCGTCTTAGTATTGGTAGATTCTTCATTGAGAATGGATTGTCATTCAATTTGGCCACCAGTCCATCTTACTAGCAAATGTTTCAAGATGTAACTATGGAAGGGGATTCAGAGGTCCTATAATGCATGAATTACAAACTTGGATTTTGAAAGAAGTCAAGACAATAACTACTATGATGGACATCAATCAGCCCATGTCAAATTTGCTCAAAGTTTTGAAAAATTGGCACAGATGGAGCGAGAGGGTGAGGGAGGAAGGGCAAGAGCGAGAGGGGGGTTCCGTGAGAAAGGGAGGAGCGGCGAACCTCTCTGGTAGTAGGAGGGCCGAGAAGATGGACGCGGCAGCTAGAAGGTGGTCCTCCGGAGGAGAAGGTGAAGGATCGCGTTGGGGCAATCAAGGGGGGAACCGGGACAGTAGCGAAGGCACATGGAGCGGCAGACCGGCGAAAGCTCGACGCAGACCGATGCTTCAAGTGTTTGGAGCCTGGACACTGGGCGAGGACATGTCAT
Source organism: Thalassia testudinum (assembly GCA_037157565.1). NCBI lineage: Eukaryota > Viridiplantae > Streptophyta > Magnoliopsida > Alismatales > Hydrocharitaceae > Thalassia > Thalassia testudinum. Next base: position 38,304,081 of record JAZHRO010000067.1, read on the forward strand.
GAACCTGTAAGGTGCTGGGGCTACGAGGGCATCAGTCATCGTTAGGTGCGATGCCGAAGGTCCGAGGATCGAAGCATGATGAAGATTTCGAAGGAAGGGTGCCCTCCGCCGCCGTCACTGGTGGAGATTCCCTTGATGGAGGTGGAGGCTCCTTGGTCGGCGGATGCGACCGCGCTTCGGATCTGGTGGAGGGCAGCCTGGTAGGCATGCTGACCACGGGCCTTTTGCGACTCTACAAAGTAAAGGAGGCTCTAGGTGTAAGGTAGGGGGAGGCTGCAGCGAGGGTCGTCCCGATCGGCAGAGGGAGGGTCTTGGTAGTGGGGCTCTCCTCGGCGACGGTGGGGAAGCTGTGCTTCGCGACCTCATGGTTGAAGTCAGGGTCAGTGTCCTGGCAGAAGACCTCCATACATATGGAGCAAGGAAGGAGAGGGCTCCAAGGAGGGTGCCAGTGGTGCTGAAGGTGGAAGGGGTTCCGTGGTGGCTCAGGACGGTGGGGGGTCGTCCGAGTGCTGGTATCCCCTTTCGCACGTCTTCAGCGGAGTAGGGGGCCAGTCTTCCGTCCAGACCGCTAGAGGCGGAGGTGGAGTTGAAGGTGGGGGAGGCCTTGAGGGAGAAGGTGATCCTCCGCCATGGAGGTCACCTGTGGGTGATCTCTTACACTTGCAAGAGGTCCTTCGAGCTCGGAAAGGGCCCCTCTTTTGCAAAGGTGACCGGAGGAGAGGCAAAGGCAAGTGACGAGGCAACGGAGGCGCCGCTCCCTACGGCTAGGGTTTCGGTCGACACCTGCAATCCCAAGGGTCGGGACGATGACGTGGACATGGACCCGATGAATGCGGCACGCAGACCTTTGATTACGGACCATCTAGAAGAGGAAGAGGCACTGGAGGCTCCGCGATCGGAGGAGCAGGTGGATCCCGAGCATTCAATGGCCGAGCTTTCTTCAACGCACGGTGCGGGGAAAAATCTTGCACCGAGGTTTCTAGAAGCCGAACCGGCTGCAGGCGCTTTATATGAGTTGGCGGGCGCGCAGGCCGGATCCGCGCTGAATCCGTTTAGAGCCACCGATTCGGGCAGTGGGGATTTGGGTCTGGGGCAGAGCGCTGGGGAGGCATCTGGAGCTGACCCGTACCCAGAGATACAGTCAGGGTCGATCAAGGAACTGATGGAGCCTCCCTTCACAGCGAAGTCTGGCGCCGCGGCCGGAGGAGAGGACCAATGCCGAAGGGGGGGCAACGAAGGAGGGTCGCCGGAGCGATGTGGGCGCTTCTTTTCAGGTGAAGGAGATTGCACGCTTGGGAGCGGAGGTGGTGGCGCCTACAGCAGATCGTGCAGAGGTTCCATCGCGAGGGCACTCGGCCGACATGCCTCTGACAAGGTGGAAGCCACGAATGGAGGGGGGTCGATACGGAGCTCTTCGGTACAAGCAGAAGTGGACCTATCGAGGGTCTAATCGGGGATGGAGGGTGGTGGTGGATGGCCGTAGCCCACAGCCACAAGTCTTGGCGGTAGCTTCTCTGGACATTGAGGATGACAAGGTCATCCACAATGCGGAAGCCTGCGACTTCCGTTTACAAATGGGGGAGTCGTCTGACGTTCCCTCATGAACGAAGTGCTCACATGGAATGTGCAGGGTCTCAATGATATGTCGAGGAGGACGTTGGGGCAGTACATTCGGCAGTGGAAAGTGGATGTTGTATTGTTGCAGGAGTCGAAGCTGGTTGATTGTAGGGCTAGAACATGGAGGGAGATTGGCAGTTCTTGAATGGAAGGGTTTCGCTGTGTTGGAGCAACTGGCCGCTCTAAAGGACAAATATTGGGATGACGGGAGGACATTTTTTCTTTGGAGGACTGTGTTGAGGGAGAGCATATTATCTTGACGAAGTTGTTACGGAGGGTGGGTGGGGCCAAGATGGTGATCACAGGGGTCTACAGACCGGCAGATTCTCAGGCCAGAAGGGTGATGTGGGAGGAGCTCACGTCGGTAGCGGCGGATTGCCAAGGGTGTCCTTGGCTGGTAAGGGGAGATTTCAACATGACCCTGCAGCTGAAAGATAGGCCCGAGGGGCAAGGGAGACAAGACCCTGGATCAAATGAGTTAATTTTATGACCACCCATGGTCTTATTGATATGTGCCCATCTTCTTGTGCTTACACGTGGAGGAACAACTGCAGTCAGATGTCCAGGATTGATAGGTTCCTGGCCAATGTGGAGATGGCGGAAGCATTCCCGATGGCGAAGGTGTCCCCTCTGGAGAGGCCCTTCTCTAACCATACCCCCCTGGTGTGGTGACCTAATGAGGGAGTTTATTTCGGTACATATTTCAAATTTGACAGATCTTGGCTACTTAAGGAGGGGTTTAGGGGGATGGTGGAGGAGAAATGGAGGTCATTTGTAGTGGAAGGGTCAACTACGTCCCGTCTAGCGAGGAAGTTGTCTTTATTACGGGATCACCTCAAGAGGTACAGAAAGGAGATCAGAATAGTCAGGAAAGACAGAATGGTAGAGGCTTTGCAAGTAATCACCAAGATAGACAAACAGGAAGATCAAGCCCCTATCTCAACTGAGGATAGGGAGACAAGGATGAAGACGTCACGTGTGGTGCAAGAGGAAGACAACAAGCTTGAGATAGAGTGGAAAATGAGATCGCATCAGAAATGGCTCAGGGAAGGTGACTCAAACGCCATATTCTTCCACCAAGTGACGTCTGCTAGGAGGAGAAGGAACTGGATAGAGAGACTGGTGATACATGGGGAGGAGTTTGCGGGCAAGGAGGAGGTGGGGAGGGCGTCAACAGACTTCTTTAGGGACTTCACATGCAGACGCAACAGAAGTGGTTGGAGTTAGAGAAGGGAGGATATTCGTCAGGTCTCTGAGACCTAGGCAAAGGATCTTACGGCAAGCTTTCCGAAAGACAAGGTGAGGCGGGTACTGTGGGGACTGAATGCGGATGGTTGTCCTGGGCCGGACGGTTTCCCGGTATTCTTTTTTAGGGAATTCTTGATGCTGGTGGAGACAGATGTGATGGAGATGTTGGAGGAGTTCGCAGAAGGAAATAGGGGTTTTGAAAGGCTAAATAGATTCTACAAGTTCTTGATACCTAAGAAAGATGGAGCAGAGGAGATTCAGGACTTTCGCCCGATTGTGCTCTCAAACACCGTATACCTTATTGTGGCTAAGGTGTTGGCAAACAGGCTTAGAGCTATCCTTGGAGACCTGGTATCACCTGTGCAGACGACGTTTATACCGGACAGGGGTTTCTGGACGATTTTGTCTGTGCTATGGAGGTGCTGGCTGCCCAGAAGAGGGAGAAGAAGCAGGCATTTCTTTGGAAAGTAGATTTCAATAAGGCATATAACTCAGTATAGTGGGATTTCCTTTGGGTATCTCTATTGAGAAGAGGCTTCCCAGCGAGGTGGATTGACTGGTTGAAGAGATATGTAACGACATCATCATTCTCGGTCCTGGTCAATGAGAACCCGACGGGAGGCTGGGTGCAGCCTAGGAGAGGAGTCAGACAGGGGTGCCCCCTAGCCCCTATGCTATTTGTGCTGACAACAAATGCTTTGGCAAGAGCAACTCATAGAGCATGTAAGAAAGGTCTAATAACCGATTTTCAGACTGGAGGGAGCAACCAGATTGCAATTTTGCAATATGCTGATGATACTCTCTTTTTGGTTGAAGGAGGAAGGCTGGAGGCTAGGAGGATGAGGATCATACTGGAGCTTTTTGGTGTAGCGTCTGGTTTGCATATCAATTACCAGAAGTCGACGTTTGTCCTGCTGAACATGGAACAAGGAGGTGGTAATGGTGGGTGGAGCACTTGCGACAGAGGTGGGATCCTTACCGCTGGTCAATCTGGGCCTTCCTTTGTCGGACAAGAGGCTTAGGTTTGGTGAGTGGCTTCCTCTGCTGGAGAGGATGAAGAGATTAGCAGGATGGTTAGCGAGATTGTTATCTAAGGGGGAGGCTTGTCCTGGTGAAGGTTGTTCAGGCATCCATTCCTTCCTATTTCCTGTTTGTGTTTAGGATACCGAAGCAGATAGAGAAGATCTCTGGATTAATGCGTGATTTTTTCTAGTCCAATGTGAGAGCAACAAGGAGAGAGGCGAGGCTGGTAACCTAAGAGGAGGTGTGTAGGCTAGTACAGGAGGGGGGCCTGGGGGTCAAAGAGGTGTGTTAGACTCGTGGGTCAAGAGCATGGCATGATTGGTGATATTATGAGAGGTTGTTACGGTTCCTTTATGTCCTGGGAGCCTTTGGAATCACCACCTCCAAGAGCTTCTTTCTTTCTCGAGGGACTGGTGGCTGTGACGAGCAAGGTGCGCTCCTTCTTCACTCCCGTGTTGAGTGAGGGTGATGCTTTCAAATTTTGGTTGGACGATTGGCAAGGAGTTGGTAGGCCCCTAAAAGACAAGTTTCCTCATTTTTTTGGATGTGCGGCGAACCTGACGACCCTGGTAAGAGATTGTTGGTCTGGGACCTGGTGTCCTATCTTTCGGAGGGGGTTGTCTGACCAGAGATGCATAGACTTTCAGACACTGCTACAAGAGCTGGAAGGTTGGGAGCCAGAGGTGGGGGGTGACACAACTAGGATGAAGGCGAGTTCTCAGTGGCGAAGGTCTTCCGCAAATTGAATGGCGGCAGGGCTGGCACAGACATAGATCTTTGGAGAGACTACAGACTTCTCTGGGAGGCGGAATGTCCGTTGAAGATAAAGATTTTTGCATGGCTGGTAAGACGAGGGAGGATAATGACAAAAAAGTGGAGAGCGAGGTGGACCCAGATAGATGACATAAGTTGTCCTCTCTGTGGTGATGCGAAGGAGGATGTCCAGCACCTCTTCTTCAAATGTCCGCTTGTAGAACAGGTGTGGCAGAAGTTGGGGATTGACTGGATTGTTCCTCGCGATGAGGTTAGCTTCCGGTCATCTTTCCATAGGGGGAGCGCTCGTGTGGGTCACAATGCTTTTAGATCCAAAAATGATCGTGCGAAAGTTTTGGCAGTGTTGTGGGGTGTATGGTTGAGCAGGAATTGAGTGTTATTAAGGGGAGAGAGGCCCTATGTTGAGAATGTTTATTATTCCATTATGTCCCAGGTGGAGTTTTGGAGGTCCACAATATGACATTGATGTAATTACTTTGATGTTTTGGAATTGAAATGAAATGACCTCGGGTGGTTATCATGCAGATAACCACCCTCCCCCTTTTCAAAAAAAAAAAATAACTGCTATGATGTACCAAGCAAAAGCATCTTGGGAAGAGATTGGATGTAGCATAATGTCTGATGATTGAACAGATACAAAAGGATGTACCTTGATCAATTTTTTTGTTAACCCAAAAGATACATGGTCTCTGAAATCTGCTAATGCCTCTGATGAGATAAAAAATGCTGATTATCTCTTCAAATTGATGGATGATGTTGTTGAAGAAGTGGGCAAAGGCAATGTTATCTAAGTAATATCAGATAATGCATCAACTTATAAAAAAACTGAAGAGAAATTGATGGAAAAAAGGAAACATTTGTATTGGACTCCGTATGTTGCTCATTGCATTGACCATATATTTAAGAATATCATGAAGCTACCTCTTCATGACTCTGTTTTCGAGAAGGCCAAACAAACAATCAATTACATATATGCACATGCTTAGATGGTGACCATGATAAAAAAGCATGTAGGAGGAGACTTAATAAGACCTGTCGTCACTTGGTTTACTACTGCTTTCCTTACCTTGTAGAGATTGCTAATGGCAAAAGATGCTCTTGAATCTTTTTTCACCTAAAAAAGGTAGAAGTGCAACAGCTATGCATTGAAGGTTCAAGGGCAAGCTGTACAAAATATTATCCTCAAAAGTAGAACATTTTGATCTAGTGTAGCCTATGTGATGAGGACAATCAAACCGTTGGTGTTGATTTTAAGAATGGCGGATACTGAACAATATCCACCAATGAGATTTATTTATGAGGCTATGGATAAGGCCAAGGAAGCTATTGCTAAAAATTTGGATAATGATGAAAAGAAGTACAAGATAATCTGGGACATCATTGACACAAGATGGGATAAGCAATTGTATGCATACTGCTGCCTATGTTCTGAATCCCCAATGCCAATATGAACCAACTTTTAAAGTTGATTCAGAAGTAAAAATGGGCTTGTACTCATGCTTCCAGAGGTTGATTCCTGACAAGGATGAGAGGTTGAATGTGGCTCTACAAATAGATGCATTTGTTAATGGAAGAGGATAATTTGAATAGTCCAATGCCATTGAGATTTGGAATAAGAGAAGTCCTGCTAAAGTCCTTTCAATGATTCTATCATTTAAATTAATAAACTTTGTTCATTTTTTCCTATATACTATAAACAAATTTTCCATTACAGCGGATTGGTAGAGAGCATTTGGCGATGAAACACCTGAGCAGAAGAAGTTTACCATGCACATTTTAAGTTTGACTTGTGCATCCGCATGTAAGCGAAATTGAAGTGCTTTTAATTAAGTAAAAAGTCCATACTTGTATTTTAAATTTAGAGTAACATATAATAATTAGGCTATAATTATAAATAATTAAATGGTGAACTTTTCATTGAGTAGGTCCATACTAAGAGAAAAAACAGGCTGAGACAAGATAAACTCAATGACTTGGTTTATTGTATGTTCAATTTGAAATTGAAACATAAGGAGGTGAAGAAGATAATGGATGATCCTCTATGCTTACGGGAAGTAGACTCAGATAATGAGTGGATCACTAAGCTGCAACTTCTAATAGATTAATGCTTATGAAGAGCTTGATGCAACTGTAGCTCTAGAAAAGGATCCTATTGATCTTAAGCAGCTAGTAGGAGCAAATGGAGGAATATAAGTAGGAGGAAGCAAAAGAAAGAGGCAAAAAAGAAATGACAAGGGTAAAGGTAATATGTAATTTTATATTTTGTTGAACTATAATGTTTAAATTTACAAACTAAGGTTCTAACTTCTAAGAGATATTATTTAAAATGACTTATCTTTTAGGCAAAGTTGTTGTTGACATTGAGGAGAAAAAGTTTCAAGAGAGTGATAGAGATACTGAGGAAGATGTTGATGATAAGGCTAGGATGAAGTTTATGGATGACTCTTGGGATGATGCAACCAGCCCTAGCGATAGCATTGATAGGCTTGACGGTGTTCAAGGAGGAGGAGACTAGAGTCTACAATGTGTTGTAGTTCTTTTGAGTTTTTGATGTGGATGTTTCATGTACCTTCATTTTGATGTATGTTTTAACCATTAAGTCTCCCAATGGTTTGGGAAGTTGGTTTAGTTTGTGCATTTGGTATAGTTTCTAATCTTCTATATTATATAGATGTTTATCTTTTTATTTAAACGTCATCTCTCGTTTAGTTTTGCTCTTTCAATGTTGTGATAAAGAAAAAATGTTAGCAAAGTGTGTTATTTACATTATTATTTCCTTATTAGCACTTGATAAGTATATATCATATCATTTTTATACAAATCCTGAGGCTTACGCCTCGCCTCAATGAAGGCAAACCTCCTCGGTACCACCTCGAATTTTTTAAAACCTTGGGTCCAAGAGAATTGGACAAGGCACTGATGTCACACAAGTATGAGGGTCCCCCCTTTAAACAAAGCCACACTATAAGGTTGGTCCAGGGGTTAAGCTCATAGACCTAACTTGTTTGCCATCTCTTGGGATACAAAAATTTTTAACACTCCCTCCATCGATGATCAGTGAGCAGCGACAGACACCAAAAGTACATGTAGTATGGAAAATACTGCACTGCAACCAAGAATCATCGTCTTCCGCACAAGGAGTGAGCATTATCTACCTAACAGTCTCTGTGGGCCCGCTATTTTCGCCAAGAAATGCTTGGTGTTCAATTAATAAAAAATGACCAAAAGACTCCCCTTCAACATCTACGCAATCAAATCCCTCATCTAGGCAAGTGTACCCAGCCACCATTACGGGATGTTCATCAGCATAAAGCAAGGGAGAAGAAATGGGGTCAAGAGTGTCATCATGTACTGAATGAGCAGTACTTACCCGAGGATTAAGGCATTCTGCAACTCGATGCCCTTTATGGTAGCATCAAAAACAAGTATCGAGTCCTACATTAGGTTTGCTTCCTAAGAGCCCAGAACCAGTGAGAGCAAGATGATAGAAATAAGGTTGTCCAGAAAGTACATGTAGCGACGATGTACTTGACACTCCCTCCATTGATGATTAGTAAGCAGCGACGACCACCAAAAGCACATGTAGTGTGGAAAATACTATTTTGCAACCAAGAATCATCATCTTCCGCATAGGGAGTGAGCATTACCTGCCTAACAGTCTCCGTGGGCACGCTATTTCCGCCAAGAAATACTTGGCGTTCAATTAATAAAAACTGACCAAAAGACTCCCCTTCAACATCCATGCAATCAAATCCCTCATCTAGGCAAGTGTACCAAGCCACCATTGCGAGATGTTCATCAACATAAGGCAAGGGAGAAGAAATGGGGTCAAGAGTGTCATCCTGTACTAAATGAGCAGTACTTACCCAAGGATTAAGGCATTCTACAGCTCGATGCCCTTTATGGTAGAATCAAAAACAAGTATCGGGTCCAACATTAGGTTTGCTTCCTACTAGCCCGGAACCAGTGAGAGCAAGATGATAGAAATAAGGTTGTCCAGAAATTACATGTAGCGACGATGTACTTGACACTCCCTCCATCGATGATTAATAAGCAGCGACGACCACCAAAAGCACATGTAGTGCGAAAAATACTATGCTGCAACCAAGAATCATCATCTTCCGCATAGGGAGTGAGCATTATCTGCCTAACAGTCTCTGTGGGCCCGCTATTTCCGTCAAGAAATGCTTGGTGTTCAATTAATAGAAACTGACCAAAAGACTCCCCTTCAACATCCACGCAATCAAATCCCTCATCTGGGCAAGTGTACCAAGCCACCATTGCGGGATGTTCATCGACATAAGGCAAGGGAGAAGAAATGGGGTCAAGAGTGTCATCCTGTACTAAATGAGCAGTACTTACCCGAGGATTAAGGCATTCTACAGCTCGATGCCCTTTATGGTAGCATCAAAAACAAGCATCGAATCCTACATTAGGTTTGCTTCCTACGAGCCCGGAACCAGTGAGAGCAGGATGATAGAAATAAGGTTGTCCAGAAAGTACACGTAGCGATGATGTACTTGACACTTCCTCCATCGATGATTAGTAAGCAGCGACGACCACCAAAAGCATATGTAGTGCGGAAAATACTATGCTGCAACCAAGAATCATCATCTTCCGCATAGGGAGTGAGCATTATCTGCCTAACAATCTCCGTGGGCCCGCTATTTCTGCCAAGAAATGCTTGGTGTTCAATTAATAAAAATTGACCAAAAGACTCCCCTTCAACATCCACGCAATCAATCCCTCATCTGGGCAAGTGTACCAAGCCACCATTGCAGGATGTTCATCGGCATAAGGCAAGGGAGAAGAAATGGGGTTAAGAGTGTCATCTTGTACTAAATGAGCAGTACTTACCTGAGCATCAGGGGATTTTGCAACTCAATGAGCTTTCTGGTAGCATCGAAAACAAGTGTCAAGTCCTACATTAGGTTTGCTTCCTAAGAGCCCGGAACAAGTGAGAGTAGGATGATAGAAATAAGGTTCTCCAAAAAGTACATGTAGCGACGATGTACTTGACACTCCCTCCATCGATGATTAGTAAGCAGCGACGACCACCAAAAGCACATGTAGTGCAGAAAATACTACGCTGCAACCAAGAGTCGTCGTCTTCCGCATAGGGAGTGAGCATTATCTGCCTAACAATCTCCGTAGGCCCGCTATTTCCGCCAAGAAATGTTTGGTGTTGAATTAATAAAAAACTGACCAGAAGACTCCCCTTCAACATCCACACAATCAAATCCCTCATCTGGGCAAGTGTACCCAGCCACCATTGCAGGATGTTCATTAGCATAAGGAAAGGGAGAAGAAATGGGGTCAAGAGTGTCATCCTGTACTAAATGAGCAGTACTTACCCGAGGATTAGGGCATTCTGCAGCTCGATGCCCTTTCTGGTAGCATCGAAAACAAGTATCGAGTCCTACATTAGGTTTGCTTCCTAAGAGCCCGAAACTAATGAGAGCAGGATGATAAGAATAAGGTTGTCCAAAAAGTACATGTAGCGACGAAGTACTCGACACTCCATCGATGATTAGTGAGCAGCAACGACCACCAAAAGTACATGTAGTGTGGAAAATACTGTGCTACAACCAAGAGTGAGCATTATCTGCCTAACAGTCTTCGTGGGCCTACTATTTTCGCCAAGAAATGCTTGGTGCTCAATTAATAAAAACTAACCAAAAGATCCCCTTCAACATCCACGCAATCAAATCCCTCATCTAGGCAAGTGTACCCAACCACCATTGCGAGATGTTCATCAACATAAGGCAAGGGAGAAGAAATGGGGTCAAGAGTGTCATCTTGTACTAAATGAGCAGTACTTACCTAAGGATTAGGGCATTCTACAACTCGATGCCTTTTCTAGTAGCATCGAAAACAAGTATCGAGTCCTACATTAGGTTTGCTTCCTAAGAACCTGGAACCAGTGAGAGCAGGATGATAGGAATAAGGTTGTCCAGAAGGTGGACAGGAAGGAGTAGGATTCTTGGGAGGTGGGTAAGAGACATTCTTAGTATCCCTCGGGGAAAAGGTAGAGGTAGGTGCATTTGGGGGTGCAGAAATGGTGGGTTGTGCGGTCTTACGAGCAGTGAATCGAGCCAACTTGGACTCGGCTCTTATAGCTCGATCATATGCAGAGTCAACCGTCCTGCAATCATACATGTTTGGACTGTAAGCCAAGGACATATTGTGAAACTAATCGAATTTCCTTTTCCTTAAGGTTGTTGCTAGCCACCAAAATTTGAAATTCTTCATGTACTCTTGCACAGTGCAGGCACCTTAGCTCAAATTCTATAAGCGAGTGTACAAATTCTAACGATATTCATCAGGTAGAAATTTTTCTTCAAGCTTCATCTTGTGCCAAGACCGAATGCGACCTTGACCCTTGCAGCGACTCTCCTCCTAAAGGCATTTCCACCAAAGCGAGGCATTCCCCTTGACTTTAAGGGTTATGAATTGAACCTTACACTCGCTGGAAAGATTCTTCCAATCAAAGAAATGACTGGCGTGGTCCATCCAATCGAGGAAGATGTCAGGATCATGACACACATCAAAATAGGGAACGTCAATGCAGATGCCATGATCCATCCATGGTCTAGTCTAAGGGGTTGTAGGGGAAGTCCTGGATTTTGGGGAGGATTTGGATTCTCATTATTTCCAAAGGGATTCTCGTCATCAAAATTATTGAATAGTTCAGAATCTACCCTATGAGACTCAGTACTTGACTTGGAGGACGAGTGTCATCCCCGTCGTTGCCATGGATTACTCCCACGGGAAGATCTACTAGATCCCCGATCATGATTATGTCAGCACTCCATTACATGTAGTGATAAGGTATTCAACTGTCCCACCATATTTTGGATTGTCGTTATTAGATTGGCCATATTCTCCTCTAATTGGGTAACTCAATTTTTCATTGTTACAAGCTAATGACGAAATAACCGTAGAAGTAGCAAAGATTTAAAAAAAAAAAATTGACCGATTTTTTTTTTTGGATAAATGAGTGCAAGAGACCTAAATAAATGATCTTGTGGCTCTAATACCACTTGATGCAACCAAGCACAAAATTTCATGGCCTATGGTCAATTCAAAATTTAAATAAAATATGCAGATTCACGGTGATATAAAAAAAAAAATGCTTGGAGAAAGGAAAGTATCCCAGATTATTAAGAAAAGGGGAAAATAAAAAAGAGACGTTTGGCAGTGGAGCACCGGAAGTCCAATTTAGTACTACATAAATCCTCTTAAATTATATTAGACCCCTGGAGGTAATAAAAAAAAATTGTCAGGCAACTTGCGATGCAAACACAGGTGATATCCGTAACGGAGAGAAAAACAAATAATTCCATGCAAGTTACAATAACAGCAAAATAAAAGGGGAAAAAGATTGTAGTAACAGGGATTAGTTACGCCAAAGGTACCCGGAAGTAGTGTGGCGTCGGAACCACGAGGTTGCGGATGCGAGGTCGTGCGAGGTGATTCTGGTGGTGAAGGGGAACGATGGGGCGGCGACGTAGGACAGCTCGCGGTGGAAGTTCGGGCGGGACGTTGGCCCCGACCCAAGGGGGTAGTGCAAGTAGTCGGTGGCGGTGGCAAGAGGTTGGGCGGAGACGAAGGGTCGAGCAGGGAAGAGCAACCCCGTAGGTAGGCCACTGGTTGGGGTGGTATGGCGGAAGGGGGCGGAGGCGTCGAGACGGTTGGTTGCGGCTGGCACGAGTTGAGGGCGACGGTGGAGCGGGTTGACGGGAGGTCGGGTTGAGTTGGAGCGGAGGCGGGGAATGATTCGGTGGTGGAGGTGTTGAGGGCGACGGTGGAGCTTTGTGGGTGGAAAAATGGGAGGGATAGGGTTTGAGGCCTTGGGGGGGGGGGGTGGGGGAGATGGGGTGGGGTTGGGTTGGGGAGGGTAAAGGTGAGGGAGTGGGGAAGAGGGTAGTCACGGGCGGGAAGAGAATAATGGGGGTTTGAGGTGAGCGCAGAGGTGCTGAGAGAGAGAGAGAGAGAGAGAGAGGCAATGGTTTTCCTCTCGACCGAGAGCTCCCAATATGCACGAGAATAACATTTAATAATGTTATGTTATATCATGGTGTGAGGAGATTTTTTTGTTTTTTTTATATTTATGTGGAGTTATGAATTTTTTTTTTCCTTCAATATGTAAAACAAAAAGTATACGATTTTCTTACCAAATAAGATTTATCATTTCTTTAACTTGATATTATAATCAAGTTAAAAATATCACTCAACAAGACTCTAACCTTACCACCAACTTTGTTTCCGTTGTCACCGCTGTCAACTACTAGTAATGTCACCGGCAGCACCAACCCGCATAGCCAGACCACCAATCCGCACCATTGGTTTCTTCACTCACCGCCGTCGCTCTTTAAGAAGAAAGGGAGGGGGGTAGCACCACCAGTGGGAGGTTCCCCTCCTTGTTGGGCGGCATGGGGAGGGGCAGATCACCTGCTCCTCTCCTTCCTGATCTACCCCTCTCCTTGCGAAGGTCCTTGATCTTGGTATGGTGTCTTGCTAAGGTTTAGGACTCTTCGAGAGATGATTTAAAGTGTTTTCACTTAATGGTATGATCAAATCAGTCTCTTGATTACTATTTGGAGTGTGTATTCCCCCTGTTGATGCAATTTTTGGGGTGTGTATTCCCCATGACTTATTGACAGAGTTTTGAACTACGTGTGCGGATTATGGGGTGTGTATTCCCCTTTAGTTCAATTTTTGAGGTGTGTATTCCCCTTTATGATATGTGATATTGAATTTGTGTCGTACGTATTATTGAAGAAGTTTTTGGGTGTGTATTCTCCTGTGTAGCATCAAAATCAAATCTACAGGTATTTACGGAGGAAAAATCAAATTTTGGTAGTATGATTTTGTGAAAATGGCAACTTCTCAATCAGAGATTGTGTTGGGAACTATCATGGGTGACTCTTGTCCAACCACTGGCGTAACGTGGTTGATTGACTCAAGCGCCTCCATTCACTTATCTGGTAATCCACAGTGTTTTGGGCAGATTCAATCTATTTCTTAAGGTCGCACCGTACAGGTGGCTGATGGGTGACATACTCTTATTAGTGGTAAGGGGATAATTAATGCTACCCCATTTATGTAGCTCAACCATGTCATGTTTGTTCCGAATTTATCCATGAACTTGTTCTCCGTCAATGAAATCATCAAGTAAATGAATTGTTATGTCATCTTTGATAAGCATGGATGCATTTTCCAAGATCGAATAACAGGGAAGACTATTGGTAGTGGATATGAAGGAGGTGTTTATCAACTTGTGCAAGGTCCCATGGCTGCAGCTTATCAGATTAGTTCCACTTTAGGGAGTACTTTACAGTGGCATAGACGATTGGGCCATTTGTCTTTATAAAAATTACGCAGACTTATTCCACATGTATCCCCAACTGCACAACTTTCTTATAATGCATGCCAACTTGTGAAGCACCATAAATCTCCTTTCCAGCTGCTACTGGACCATGTACGTCTTCATTTTTTCAGTTAGTGCATCTTGATGTTTAGGGTCCTAGTAAGACTCCTAATAGATAAGGACATCACTATTACTTGATTGTGGTTGATGATTTTTCTCGATTGTCTTGGTTATTTCTCATGAAAAATAAGTCGGAAGTTGGTTCCCTAATTAAAAAGTTTGTGTTGCTGATAAAGAATCAATTTGATGTCTGTATCAAGACAGTTAAATCTAATAATGCATTAGAGTTTTGTACCCGTAGGATGGTAGATTTCTATGGTTTGCATGGTATCATTCATCAGACTTCCTGTCCCCACACCTCTCAGCAAAATGGGGTTGCAGAGAGGAAGCACAGATACATTCTTGATATGGCCATAACTCTCATTCAAAATAATGTACCACATAATTATTGGGGAGATGCAGTTCTCACAGCCTGCTATCTCATTAATAGACTACCCTCCTCAGTGATCCATAAGCAGGTACCTTGGCAGGTGTTATATACAAATGCAGAGTTATTTGATGTTCCACCCAAGACTTTTGGGTGTGTGGCTTCCGTTCACCTTCTTGGACCTGGCCGAGATAAATTGACACCTAAAGCAATCAAATGTGTGTTTCTTTGCTACTCTTGTACTCAAAAGGGGTATTAGTGTTTTGATCCTCTGCACCAAAAGCATTACATTAGTGTAGATGTCACCTTTCATGAAGCTACACCTTATTTTTTTGTTGCTACTGAACAAGTGCAGAGTGTGCCAAAGTATACTCCTATACTGTTTGGTGTGTTGTTAGGTAATAGTAGTTCTCCTCCTAATGGACCATCTGCTAGCACATTCAAGCTAGTACCAACAGATGACAAAACATTTAAGGGTCACACTTATTAGTTACCAGTTGTGTACAAGACAATGTCGCCTCCTACTATTTCACAGTCTCTTGTTAATGTTGAGAACCCGGAGACTACTTCCACTCAGGAGATTTCTACAGGTACAGATACTCGCATAGAGGAGGTTCCTTTAGATAGTGTGTCAGCAAATGTGGAGGTTGAGGCCACTAATAGCTTCTCTTGTAGAGGTTTCTCCAGGTTTTGTTTCCATGAGTATTGATGATGATATACCTATTACTATTCGGAAGGCTCCTCGATCATGTGCCCATTACTGTGTAGTTGGGAGTGCAATATCTACTCACTCTCTTGGTGCGGCATTTCATATCATTACAACTGTTATGTCTACTTTTGAGTCCACATTGGAAGGCTGTAATGAAAGAGGAGAAGGCTAGTCTCCGTGATAGGGGCACTTGGGAGCTCACTCTTTTACCCTCTAGTGTGCACCTTGTTGGAGCTAAGTGGGTCTTTGCCTTGAAATACAACTCCGATGGGTTTATTTTTAGGCATAAGACTCGTCTTGTGGCCAAATGATTCACTCAAACTTATGAAGTGGATTTCTTTGATACCTTTTCACCAATTGATTGACTCTCCACTATCCATATTCTTATTTCTGTGGCAGCACACTGGATGGTCGCCTCATCAACTGGACGTCAAAAATGTCTTTTTTTATGGCAACATTCAGGAGGAGATATACATGCAGCAACCTCCAAGTTTCGAGGTTCAGGGGGAGTGCGTGTGCAAACTACGTAAGGCAATTTATGGCCTTAAGTAGAGTTCCAGAGCATGGTTCCAGTGCCTATCAGAGGCATTGTCAATGATTAGATTACAAAGGTCTTCTTCTAACCATTCTTTATTTGTAAGAAAGACCTGTAGAAGTGTTGTGGCCCTGCTTGTATATGTAGATGATCTTATTATCACATATGATGATGTGGCCGGTATATCCCAACTCAAGGAGTATTTGGCATAACAGTTTGTTATGAAGGACCTTGGGAGAGTTAGGTACTTCTTAGGTATTGAGATTGCCACAAGCAAGCAGGGGATTACTATGTCCCAAAGGAAGTATGCATTGGATATTCTTCAGGAAGCTAGCATGCTTGGGTCTAAGGGAGAAAACATCCCTATAAATCCAAAGGTTCACCTATTTGATTTGTCTGCTCGATTGAAGGATAAGAAGGCATATAAGCAGCTTATAAAGAAATTGTTCTATCTAACTATCACCAGGCCAGATATTAGCCTTGCAGTGGGCAAGTTGAGTCAGTTTCTAGACTAGCCTACAAATGAGCATTGGCAGGTAGTCATGCAGGTGTTGCGATATATCAATGAGGCTCCAGGTCGAGGCCTTTGGGTTCAGAGAGGAACTCCTATGACTGTTGTTGGATACTCTAATGCAGAGTATGCAAGTGATATTGGAGATAGGAGATCCACCACAAGTTTCTATACCTTTGTTGTAGGAAATCTGGTGACATGGAGGAGCAAAAAGCAGAGCGTGGTGTCACGTTCTAGTGCTGAATCAAAGTACCATTCTATAGCACATACAACTGCTAAGATAATATGGATATGATCATTACTAAAGGATCTTTCTGTTGCTATTGAGGAGCCTATGGAGATGTACTGTGATAACAAAGTTGCCACGTATATAGCTAATAACCCTATGTTTCATGAGAGGACGAAGCATGTGGAGGTAGACTGTCACTATACTAGAAGCCTGATTCAACAGGGACTACTTAGCACCTCTTGTTTAGCTTCGTCAAAGCATACTGCAAACATGTTCACCAAGCCCTTATCACGCCTCTTGTTTGAGAAGTGTAGAAACAACTTAAGCATGACTGATATACATGCTCTAGCTTGAGGAGTGTTACGTTACATTATGTTATGTTGTAAGAGGGTTGTTTGTTATTTTTATATTTGTTTAGAGTCTAGTAATTTTTTCCTTCATGTCTCTCTATGAAAGGAGGTGTAAGCCTTTCTTGTAAAATAAGACTTCTCATTTTCTTCAACTAATAATAATATCTAAAAATTACTCTTGGGCTATTTGCAAGTGAGCACTTGCATTTTGTTTTCTTTTTAACTCCTTTTAAGCCTGCATCAGTGGAGATATACTAACTTGCAAGGTAAGAATGGCAATAATATGATTACTTGTCGCATTTGTGGCAAGTTATTGAAAGGATGAATTAGTAAAACAAGTCAAATTTAGTTTACATAGACCAATACTAACATAAGCAAGGTTCAACTTGCCGATTCCAACACCATTTCAAAAATTTCAAAGGCACACATTTCATAGGCATGTCAAAGGCATGTGCTAAAATGATGGACAAAAAGGATGCCACTATTTCGACAATTTTGATTATTGAAAGTGGAGGCTAATAAAACTCTAGAAAAATGAGAAATTTCTTCAAAAAAGAAAGAACCTGGTATGTTTATTACTATAAAACGTAAGTAACAAAACAAACACTTAATTAATACTTACTAATGGCAACCAACAACTTTATCATTCCAATTTTTCAAACATGATACAAAGAGTACATTATGACTTCTGCAAACTACAAATTTACTATTTACTATATACTAATTAATATTAGACTAGAGTACGTAGTATTACTGTACTCGTAATAGATAATTATGACCATCAAGTCCTCATTTGTGCATTTCGTTTTGGATAAGGGTGAAGCCACAAATTGTGCAGCTATTCTTGTTATGCTGGCAAAGTAGCTAGCCTTGACCAAAATAGGGGATTTCCATCTGCATTCAATCACTTCATCTTCTAAATCATAAAGGCCCCTTCATCAACTTTTCAAACTTATATCAAAATTTAACAAACCCAAATAACATAAAAGCAATGCGGCTTAAAGAGTGCCAAGAATTGAAGCACATTGATTAGCTTTAACACCATCCATCCCTAACACCATGGAAGACAACTTTTGTCTATTAACGTTCAACCTAGAATAATCTTCAAACCAAAAGTCTAAAACCCCTTCGCCCAAGCCACCAATCCCAACATAACAATAAAGTATCATCTACGTACCATTGGATAAAAAATTAAATTTCCTCCACGCACAAGCCTAAAGCAATTAGAAAACCACAATCGCATACCAAAAAAGAAAAACGAAAAATGCCTTTGATGGTTCCTTACCTCAACTCAGTTAATTAAGTTATTTTTACTTAATTATGAATAGAGAAAAGTTACTTAGGTTAACTCGAAGTTGTGTCGATTAGTAGTATAGGGTCGAATTAACCTAACATTTTAGAATTTTTACTGGTTGAGTCCACGTCGATCGTTAGGAGGTATAATTCATTCAAAATTCACTAGTTATCTTTTATTTTTCTTTATAAGTTTAGGATGTATATTTAAGTTAATTATGGAAGCATAAATTTTGCTACAAATTGATTAAAATGGAATAACATACAAACTCCCATATGAAATTTTATTTACAACATTTATTTCAAATGATTAAAGTCAAATAAGAGTTTATACATTCAAAACATATGCCTTATTACAATTAAAAGCAAGAGAAATTAGAAAAATAATATAAGAAAGTAAATCCTTTATTATCTTTTCTCTATTTCTTCAGCCTCTCTCTCTCTCATTTCTTCTTCTTTCTTTCTTTTACTTCTCCTTATTCTTTTATTTCTTAATCCTTTATTTTTTTCTCTCTTTTTATTTTTCTCTTATTCTCTTTTTCTCTCGATCTCTTTCTTTCTTCACTTTCTGCTTTCTCTTCTGCTCCTGCCCTTCTTCTTGCTTATTCTTCCTTAGCTTCTTGCCTGCTCAGCCTTCTCCTTGCCTCTGCGATTTCTTCTATCATCCATCTCCTCTGCTCTTTCTTCTTCTTCCTTAGCACTTCTTCCTCTGAACCTTCCTTCCTTAACCTTCTGAACCAAACCAAGTTTTTCTCTTCAACCAAAAATTGGTTTTTAATTTGCGGCTTAGACTTTTTAGGGATACGCAGCACCCTTTGTAGGGTGGGACCAGACCCTACTAGGTCCTCTCCTGGTTCAATTATGGTTCGATTTATTTTCGATTCAGAGTTTCGAGCCAAATCGGCTCACGCTTCCCAGGCCTCGTCCTCCCAGGGCCAATCGAACACACACACTGTAACGACCCGGTTCCCGAGTCCCTATGAGACACGAGAACCGGACCGACTCGACTAATCCCAAGACCTAGTCGTCCAACGAGGAAGTAACCAAAAGACAGTAAAATAAATCACATTCAGCATGAATATAACTAACAGTAAGAAAGTACAGCAGTAAGGAAAGAAACTACTACAGTAGGTACCACCACAACAGTAAAATAGCATTTATCATATAACAAGAACTGCAGGTAAAGAAGGTACAGCGGAAACAAAAACTACTCACTAGAACAGAAACAAAAGGGGTACAAAAAGGCTGTGGTACTCTACTGGACCCTACTCGGCCCAGCGTCCTCTGCAGCCGCCGACCCTGGCTGCTCAACACCTGGTCCTGAAAAAGGTAACGAGTGTAACACGTCAGCAAAACGCTGAGTAGAGTGGCAAACTAACTAAAGGCAACAGTAGAGTGTACAGTAGCTGTTATGTTCTATTACTTCCTTTATTCACATCTTTCAATTTTTCTCACTATTTCTTTTATTTCTCAGATCCTTTACTTGATCTCGAATGTCCTCGTGGGAACGATCTTGATTGCAGTCTTTTCCAAAAGTAGAAGTAGCACGTGGTGCTCTCTTGGCCGGGAGAGTCCCCCGTGGTGATCCTACCCTCAGTCAACCACCCCAAGGTCACTGACAGACGTAACGGTGACTACGGCACGCGCGATAGACGCACAGGTAGCTAGCCCGCACTGGCACGCGGTCAGTCGTTTCCGTTAACGGGTGCGCCCAAAGCACAGCACGGAACCAGGGCAGAGCCCTCTCAGTAACAGGGGTCCAACCCCTCCACAGTAACCAAACCGGGGCCTTGCCCCTCCACAGTCCGCGCACCCTCGCTGACTACCCTGGTTTGCCCTAATGGGCCTAACAAGTCGGTGAAGGAGGCTAGCAGAACCCCGGGGCCCGTGGGGTAGCTAGTACTCTCCTAACACTAGTAGCTCTCCTCGGTACTACGTACACGAGGGCCAACAAGTCGGTACAGAGCGGCCAATCCTAACCCCGGGTCCCTGGGGCGGCTGGCCCCACTCTGCACTAAACAGGTACAGGTACTTCCCTTGGTACTGCGTACCTAAGAGACAGTACAAACTACATCTCAGTTCCATTCCTTTTTCTTTCCAGGAGTTCCACTCCTAATTCCCCGTAGGGTTCCAGCTCTTTATCTCAGAACATCATATGTTTCACTTTCCAGATTCACGTTCTCAAAATCCATGATCTCAAACATGTTTCTTTATTCATAACAGGCAGCTGTTAATTAAATTTACAAGCAGCTTTATATATTCCTTTCCATTTTCCCAAGACTGCAGTAATATACATTCCACTAGTTTTTCCACCCTAGGATTCATGCCATATCCTAGGATCTATCATACAATCTAGTTTTCCGGCCCTAGGATTCATGCAACACCTAGGAGCTATCATTCCATATATTTCTCATTCCTAGGATTCATGCAATGCCCTAGGTTCTAGTTATGGTTCCATACTTTAACAGATTTTATTAATACTTAAAGCCACTCTACCAGGTACAACGGGAGTAGTGGGGGCGTGATCGGGAATCCCGCGTGCCTCCGCGACTCTCAAGACTGCAACCGAACGAGGTCCTATCACAAGGATCAAACACAAGGAGTGTCTCAGAACAGTGTATAGCTACTGTAGACGGGTAGAGGAATTAATTCTGAAACGAACGCAACTCGAATCGCGGAAAACGGAGCCCAAACGGGCCCTAAACGGGTCGAGAAAGACGATACTGTGCAAAATCAGACGTCTGGAACTCCTTCCAGACGTCTTAAACGGTGGATCAGAAAATTACCTGTTCAGCTTGGTTCCCCGGACGTCCAGAAGTCTGCGGGGACGTCTGTCCTATACCCCAGACGTCCGATGGTCCACACGGACGTCTGTAGATCACTCCCGCCGTCCGGTACAACTTCCAGACGTCTGATTCGCAAAGGATGGCGAATCAGCGAACTTGCGCACGGCCAACCCCCCTCCCTCAGTACGGTCAGTCGAGAAGAAGGAAGAAGAAAGCGGAAACTTACCTTTCAGACGTCTGTATGATCTTACAGACGTCGACCTTGCCGTCTGGCTATCAACCCAGACGTCTGATTCTGGAAATCTTTCCAGAATCAGAACCCTGCTCGGCCTCCGCTCGCGACGCCGCCTGCGTCGCACCTCGCGCGTCTGCTGCTCAGCCCGCAGTAGGTCCCACTCCGCGTCGCTCCGCGCCCCCTGCGCCCTCCGCCGGCCGGCCAAGCCGCTCCGGCGAGCTTGCCCTCACGGCAGAGCCCCGCCCTCGCACGCCGCACCTCCTCCGCGCTCACTGCGGCTGCCGCTGCCACCCTCGCGCTCGCTCGCCCTCGCGCTCAGGAAGGAGAAGAAGGAGGAGACGGTGGAGACGGGAGGGGAGGCGCGCCCTTTTAAGGCCGCGCGAGGAGGAGAGAGAAGGTGGTCGCAGCGCGCCTGCAGCCGCAGAGAGAGAGAGAGGAATCGCAGGTCTGCGCGCACAGGCGCGCAGACGAATCTCCCGTGCGAACATAACTGTTTTCCAGACGTCTGTAAACGATCCCGGACGTCTGGTCAGACGTCTGGATGTGATCCAAGACGTCTGGTCCGACGTCTGGGCCACCTCCCAGACGTCTTAAAAGGCGTCTGGGGCACGCGTTCGTTACACACACCCACTCAGGTGCACACCCGTAGGCGCAATCGCCCACACACACGTGCACATGCTCAAATGGTCAAAGGTTTTCTTTTCACACCGAGTGCTGATGACTAAAGGGCGTAGTTAACAAATACCTTTTATACTAAGGCGCCTGCTCAAGAATTTTCGATATGGGACTATACTTTCCCCCTCCAGACCCAACTTCAAACGTCAATTTCTCCCTACTCAAAGCTCCAAATCAAGCGATCTAAAGCTTGATGGAGAGCTCTAAGATAGCTCTACAGGATTGTGCAATCAATTTAGGTTAAGGGAATGTTTTCCTCCTCGATTTGAAGAGCGAATCCAGGGGGTTCCTATGGGTTTAATATGCCTGGAAATGGTTTTAAACCTACTATGTCTATAGGATGGACTTTTCAGCTTATCTAAGGGTCTGAACAGGTTATACAAGTGATTCTATAGTTGCTGGTATGGCTTTTAAGCTCTCAAGAGCTTCAGGAAGCATAGGGAAGCTTCGACACTTCTCTGAAAACTCAGAGAATGAAATTTCTAACTCTGAATTGCACAACAGACAGCTAAGGACTTTTCTAATTGATTCAAATAGACTATAAGGAATGTAATAAGCTCATTTGGGCAGGATTCATCTTCAAAATTCTTCCAAAATCTACTGTCATCAGTTTGGGTTCGAAAACAACCCAAATCGATAGGTCGTTAATTTCATCAAATAAATAAGTTTGAGCTCACTTAAACCTCTCTCAAATCATTTAATAAGATCTCAGAAACAATTCTAACTCATCAATTTATCAAATTAAGCTCAAAATCAAAATCTCGAGTTCAGGTTTGACTATAAGGCTTAAGATTTGACTTTCTGTTCTAAGCCTCTTTACAAGAAATTAAAGCCTAGAATCTCTTCTTCTTAACCTCAGAAACATGCTCAAACCCTAAAATAAATGTTTGGACATTGGATTTTAGGGTTTCAGGCTCGTCGCCTGAACTCAAAATGTGCTTTGTTCATCAGAGGAGATAGTCTAAGGACATGAATGGCTTTAGTGCACTGCATTGAAGCTTCTAGACCCATTAATTGTGGCTTTTAATCATCTGAACAGACTTCTCCAACTCTGCCAGAGTTGGAGAAGACAAATCAGTATTCCTAGCTCCAGGTGTTAAAATCCCAAATAAACAACCTCAAACAAATTAGTAATCAAAATTAAGTCATTCTAGAGCTTCCTACCATCTTCTATAGGCTGAAGATCGAATTTTACTCGTCGGAGTTCGCTGGAGCTTCGGTGAGTCCAAGAAAAGTGAATTTTGTGTACAAAATGGAGAATTACACCCTTTTCAATTTAAAATTGTTCCTAAGGTTCCTTGCAACCTCAGGAACTCACTAAATTCCTTAATTGATCATTAAATGAAAGATTAAGGAGTGAAATCAATTTGAATGGATTTTGAGTGGATCAAAGCACAGGACTTGTTCTCCCACTCAGAAGAGTGGTTGAGACAAGTCAAAGAGTAATTGCGATACTAAATATATAATTAATTTAAGATTTTAACTACTCCTGAGCCGTCGTTGACAGCAAGCTCAGGAGCTTAATTAGATTTGGGCATTTACATTATAGGTGGTAATTATACAAATTAAAGTGTAGAATAGGGTCTTTAGATTGTGAATAGGTGGTGGAGGACCTTCTGGAGGTGGATCTAAGCTCAGTTACTGTCGCCATGGACAGTGACAATAGCTGTGAAGGTGAAGGTGAATTAGGCAAAACAGTGATAAAATTTATGTTTTAATGGATTAGAAATTATCATGAAGGTTATAAGAAGGTGATCAGCGAGTTAAAAAGACAAAATCAATTCTCCAGCAAGCTCAAGGAACTTGCCGGAGTTGAAGATGAACATTAGAATCTGCAATTAAGCTAATCTAACTAACTACTTATCTACCTAAACTACTCTTATTCCTACTCCTACTCCTACCTACTGTTACCTGGATGAAGGGGTCAAAGGGACTCCGTCGACGGCTCATGACGGAGGACGAAATCAAAGGGAATAAGAAGAATCTCCGGTGGGCGAATTTGGATGGAGCAGAGGGTCTCCTTGGTCATCGCCTTTGTCCAAAGACGTGGCTGACCTCGGCGAAACTCCTCAGCTAATCAAGATGGATGGAGGAAGTCAGAGAATGGTGTGGAAGATCGCCGGAGTTGCGGACGAATAGCTTATTGGGTTGGCTCAGTGTTAAAAGAAGGGAGCCAACTTCAGAGAAATCGAGAGGGTGAGGGGGTATTTATAGTGGATGGCGACGAAGAGGACGGTGGAGTCTGGACGAAGAAGCTTGGGGAGCTTAACCTCCGGCATCGTCTCCGATGACGGTGAGGTTAACTCCCACCAAAAATTAGGATTTCAGAGTAATCCAGACCGATGGATGAAGATAGGATGGTGATCGCAAGCTCCAGGAGCTTGGAGAAGGAAGAATGATGTCGACAGGGCGATGATCACGTGGTGGAGTCACCTTCCGTCGTCAGCTGTTCAATTGGCTGAAGGAGAAGAAGAAGAAGACGACAGGGACCTAGGTGCAAAGAAAGCTAAGGACTTATATAAAAAATAAGGACCCGATTGCAATGAATAATAAAGACCTAAATGTAAACCCAGGTTTTAAAGGTTTATTTTAACTTGTATTTTTTTCAACTTTTTATATATGTTAATAAATAAGATAATTATTATGTTTACACCTTGAATTTACATTTTTGACCTTTTTAAGTTAATTTATTAAATTAAGTAAAGTTACTTAAGTTATTATATACTTATGTATACATTATGTTTAAGTTACTTAACTTATTAATTAAGGGAATGACTAATAAGATTTCGAGTCCAATTATTAATTAGATTGTTAATAATATTAATTGAATGTTAAAATATCATTTTAAACTTATTGTAAGGTCCTTTACTATATATCCCTTATTTTATAATTAACCCTTATATATTCATATCCCTAGCTAATTAACTAAGAAGATTAGTTAACTAGGGGTAATTAGAGATCATGATGAGTTTCTCATCATACCCCGTAAAAAAGAAAAGAAAGAAAGACAAATGGCCAAGGCATCAATAGTGAGCTGAGGAACATAAATCGTACCAGTAGACGACACTACAACAACCCAACCCCCAAGGGCATTTTGAATCCACCTCCATTCAGGTATTCCATTCACCAACAAGGGCAAAGAAATGATAGTGACACATTTTCCATCCGCAAGATCCAAAGTTATAGAAAACCATATTTTTATGGAAAGAACTCCATAAAAATGACTAGACAACTAAATCATAATCTTCACAAAATCTTCTTTCAAAGAAAGACAATCTTCATAAAATCCACCTGGTAAAGAAAAGCCTTTGTCCTTATCCACTTCCAATAAGAAACAATCTCTGTAGCCATGATTGCACTATCCACCAAATATCTAACTAGAGTGAGAGGCAAACCACACTTGATTAATTGAGCACCCAACTACCTACTTCAATCTATTCACTAAAACCTTCGCCACAATGAAATAAATTGCAATTCAATAAAGAAATAGGCCGATAATCCTCTGTCCTCTTTGAAGAATCCTTCTTAAGAAGAGCAAGAAGAGGCTTCTTTGTTCTCTCCAACCCAACATTACCATGGAAAGAAAAGAATGAGCATGTTATTCGAGAATGTAACCCTAGGGTTCTTCATATAAAGAGAGTCCCTTAGGAAAAGTATATGGTAGGCCCAAAGGCAAGAAAATAAAAAACATGCACACCACTCTATATTATAACTCTAACACTCCCCCTTAAGCTGGAGCATATATGTCTAACATGCCTAGCTTGAAACACAAAAATTCATGATGTTTCTGGGGAAGGGCCTTGGTGAATATATTGGCAATCTACTACTCAGAAGTAGTGGTAGGGACGCATATCTTCTTAGTGAACACCATATCTCTAACAAAATGGCAATCCACTTTAATATATTTCGTGCACTTGCGGAAGATTGGGTTGAATGCAATGAAGGTAGAAGTTATCACAAAACATAGGTATCAGAGCTTGACTTGCACACCCAGATCTTCAAGGAAATGAACCAGCCACATAATCTTACAAGCAATGTAGGCCATGGCTCTATGTTCCACCTTGACACTGGATCTAGACACCACATTCTACTTCTTACTTTTCCATGTAACCAAATTGCCACCATGAAGGTGGCATATCCTATGGTAGACTCTTGTCCTCCAAACTTCTCATATAATCAACATTAGAATAAACATGGAGATCTATGTGTCCATTATTTCTCATATAGTGTCCTTTTCTTGGACTCTCCTTCAGATACCTAACAATGAGACAAATAGCCTGCCAATAACTATATCAGGGATTCTCCATAAACTGGCTAGACTTGTTTACAACAAAGGTTTTATCTAGTTTGTTAATAGTGACATCTAGAAGCTTGGCAACAACACTCCTGTGCTTGCTCTTATCCTCGAACAACGAGTCATCTTCCTCTTAGAGTCTCTGCAGTGGCTTAGCAAGAATAAGAGACAATTTTGGTCCAAGTAATTTTGGTCCAAGTAGTCCTATCTCCCCTAGAGGCTCCAGAATGTGCTGTAAGCACCTCTGTTTTGATGCACCAAAATCATGTTTATTGCTACACTAATATTTCAAGACCATCTCTGATTAAAGCTTCTCTTTTGGATAAAGTTTAGATGGTTGCTGATGTGTGTCATTTTCATTTTTATTTGAGTCTAGGATATTATTGTAAGGAACCTCATATAAAACAATCAAACAGTTTTTCATGCTTCTTTGAAAACCAACTTTTAGAGTTATTGATAGACCAAAATTTTCTCTTGATCGACCAACCAACTTTGTTAATCGATCAAACTAATCCTTTTTAGGAAGTTAATTAAAATCCTATTGATCGACCAGCCAAGCTAATTAATCAACCAACTTGTAATCAATCAAATAACTTAATTGATCGACCAAATAGCTCTTTGATCGACCAATATACCTGTTACGGTCCAGTTCCCGAATCCCAACAGGACACGAGACCGGACCAACTCTACCGATCCCAAGACCCAGTTGTCCAATGAGAAAGTAACCAAAAAGCAAGAAAGTAAACCACATTCACTATGCTAAGCAACTAACAGTAACAAAAGTACAACAGTAAAGAAGTAAAACTACTACAGTATCCACCACCACAACAGTAGAAGGTAAACGGGTACGGGAATATAATGTTCAAAATGTAAGAGTACAGAAGTGCAATAAACTACTCACTACAACAGAAAAGGAGTACAACAAGAAACTACAACTACTGGGCTCTACTTGGCCCAGCACCCTCTGCAGCCACAAGCTCTGGCTGCTCAACACCTGAACCTTAAAAGGGTTATGAGTACAAAACGTCAGCGAACGCTGAGTAGAGTGGCAACCAACTAACTAAAGTAGTAAAGGTGGACAGGTAGCTGTTATTTTTCAATTTCTTTCTTTCTTTAACTAACTACTCTTTCTGTCATCACTTGGTTTATTTATCAGGTCTCTTTCTTGATCTCGAATGTTCATCGTGGGAACTATCTTGATTGCAGTCTTTTTCAAAGAGTAGAAGTTGCACGTGGTGCTCTCCTGGATGGGAGAGTCCCTCGTGGTGGTCCTACACCCAGTCAACCACCCTAAGGTCACGGACAGATGTAACGGTGACTACGGCACGCGCGATAAGCGCACGGGTAGCTACCCCGCACTGGCACAGGGTCAGTCGTTTCCGTTAGTGGGTGCGCCCAAAGCACAGCACGGAACCAGTATAGGGCATAGCCCTCTCAATAACAGGGGTCTAGCCCCTAAGAACCAAACATGGGTCTTGCCCCTCCACAATCCGCGCACCCTCGCCTGACTACCCTGGTTTGCCCAGTGGGCCTAACAAGTCGGTGTAGGGCAGCTAGCTGAACCCCGGGCCCCGTGGGGTGGCTAGCTCTCTCCCTACACTAGTAGCTCTCCCTGGTACAGTGTACACGAGGGCCACAGAGTCGGTGCAAAGTGGCCAAACCCACCCCAGGTCTCAACCCAAAGGCGGCAAGCTCCCCTCTACACTAAGAGGTAACCGGCACTCCCCTTGGTACCACGTACTCAAGGGCCAGCACACATCCCAACACATTTCCAGATCCATTCCATTTGTTTCCAGGAGTTCAACTCTTAATTCCCCGTAGGGTTCATGCTCATATTCCTCATGCCATTTCATACCAGGTTTCCTCATTTCTATTTCCATTCTCAGGTTATATACAGGTAGCTCGTATTTCCAACATTCACATTACCATTCCCAATTAACATACATGCAGCTCATATTATGTCATTTCACGTATGCAACCGGAAAGTTACATGCAACAGTTAACTAGCACAAGTACTACATATTTCGCAGGCAGCTGTTATTCATTTATAGGTAATTGTTATCATTCTATCTACTCATTCAGGACTACAATTCATTCATTCAATACCGACATTCCAGTATTTCTAGTCCTAAGATTCATGCCATATCCTAGGTTCTAATATTCATTCCACACATGCAATTAGGTTGTAATTAAAGTAAGGGAGAAACCACTCTACCAGTAAACCCAGGAGTAATGGGGGCTTGAATGGCAGGCTCACGTGCCTTAGCAAGCCTCGAACCCACAAGGGAAACCAGTCCTATCATAAGAATCAATCACAAGAGAATACTCAGAATAGTATAGAAAGTCTTCTAACAAGTAGAGGAATTCATACGAGAAACATCGATATCGTAATTGCAGAAATCGGACTTTAAACGGATCCTAAACGGGTCAAAAACAATGTTTCTGACTCAAATCAGACGTCTGGAATAACTTCCAGACGTCTTAAAAGTGTCCAGTGCCATACCTCAAGTCCTGCGCCACTCCTCAGACATCTAGAAACTCCGCTGGACCGTCTGGACCCAGTTCCAGACGTCCTACCACCTCTTCGAACGTCTCGAAGCACTTCCCATCATTTGGTAGGTCACCCAGACATCTGAAATGCGTGGGAGGGCTTGTCTCGCGCCTTCCCGAAGCGAATTCTGCATGCGAAAATTGAATCTTTTCAAATCGGGCATGAAACAGTGCATCAACGGAGCGACCTGCATGGCCGTATCCGCAAAGAAGATGTACCTTCGCGAGGCCTCCTTCTCAGACGTCTGGCACCACCTCCAGACGTCTAATTTTGGGAAAATCCCAGAACCAGAACCTGCTTCCGCCCTCTCGCGTCGCGCGTGGTTGCCCGCACCCTCTCGCGCCGCGCGTGGCCGTGCCGCGCCCTCTCGCCTGCTACTCCGGCTGCAGTAGTGTCGGGGAGGACCTCCCCGATGCACTCCTCCGCCTTGCGCACGCGCCGCTTCGACTGTGAGCTCACCGACGAGCTCACATGCGAGCTCGCAAGCTTGCTCTCCTCTCCTTCTCATGCTGCTCCTCCTCTCCTCTCACGCCGCTCCTTCTCTCCATTCTCGCTTTGCTACTCTCACTAGAGGAAGGAGGAAAGTGGATGGGAAGTGGGGGGTGGAATGAGGGAGAGGAGGGGGGCTTATATAAGGGTGTGGGTTTAGGATTTTCGTTGGGCGGAAGGAGAGAGAAGAAGAAAATGAGAGAAGTGTACTATCTGCGTGTAGCACGCGCGCAGACACGAGCTCGTACACAAAATTTTCGATTTTCAGACGTCGGGAATGAGTCCAGACGTCTGGTATGACGTCTGACCTAAAGTCCGGACGTCTTAAAAAGGCTTAACAACATGGGTCTTAACAATACCTTAATTGATAGACCAATTTGACTTCCTTTTCAGGTCAACTTTTTAGTATATATAGAGGTCGTACACAGCTCTTTCATAATATAACTTTTCAATAGAAATACTATCAAAAAATCATAGCTTCCCGTGCTTCTTTCAAGTGTTCCACGCTTCACTATCCACGTCTTTCAAAAGCACGTTGTTTCGAACCTCTGCTGAAATCCTGGTTTGATCTTTTATTGAGGTTCCATAGATTTATTTACTGTTATTCAATTTTGTTGTTTTTGATTAACGGATTCCAAGGTGTTGGAAAGATCTATTTTGTTGTTATTGTCTTTCTCTTCAGGATAAAAAGAGAAGTGGTTGTAAAGAGGTTGTGCCACCCTTGTTCAAGTGGTACTATTGTGGATTGACTAATCTTGACTAGTTGGGAAAATCCTAAGCTGAGAGGCATAGGTAGTGGTTTTCACTCAGTTTGGGTTTCCACTCTAAATCCAGGTGTAAATTGTGCTTGACTTTGTTGTGGATTTATTTCTATCTTTTACTGCATCAAGAAGCGATATTATTCACCCCTCCCCTCTAGTATTCATTCGATCCACAGGCAAAACTCACACGCACTTCCTCTGGGACAAATCTTTGCCCCTGGAATTCTTAACCACTTCAATTCCTAAGAAGCACCTCAGCTTTCCCAAGCCTTTGGTGAAAAAAGTTTCTTGCAGAAATATCCCTTTGACATCAGTTCCAGTGAGAACCATATCATTAACATAAACTGCTAGTATCACCATACAAGAGTCTCTGTGTTGCACAAAAATAGAGTGATCTGAGGTGGACCTGTGGAACTCAATCTGGTGAACTACATAACTAAGCCTCTCAAAGCAGGCTCATGGACTCTGCTTGAGCCCATAAATTGTTTTCCAAAGCCTACACACCTCCCCCCCCAACCACGAAGCCAAGTAGTTGAGCCATGCAACCTCTTTTTATAAATCACCACACAAGAAAGCATTCTTGACATCTAACTAGTACATCAGCCAATCCTTGTTCATGGTAAGAAGTAGGATGACTTTAACAGAATTGATGCGCGCCACTGAAGAAAATGTGTTAAAGTAGTCTACCCTATATGTCTGAGTGTAACCCTTTGCTACGAGTCTGGCTTTCAACCTCTCAATAGTGTCATATGGATGGTACTTAACCATATACACCCATCTGCCATCAACAACTCTAGCACCTTTGGGAAGGTCTTCCAAATCTCACATGCCACGGGAGATTAGGGGCACCATCTCCTCCTCCATAGTCTAGCACCACCCAGGCTCCTGCAAAGACTCATGATTATGTCGAGGAACCACTAATGCATCTTTTTTCAACACAGTTAATTAAGATTATTAGTCTTAATTAATCATGTAAAGAATGGACATAGGTTAACTTGAGTTGTTAAACAGTTGTCGTTGATTGTAGTATAGAGTCAAGTTAATCTAACATTTTAGATTTAATTCTTTTAACTGGTTGAGTCCACGTCGTTCATTAGGAGTCATAAATGTAGTTAATTTATCATTTTTATTCTAATGCATAATTAACTAATAAATTGATTAATTAAATCTATAATTAAGTAATATGTTAAGCGCATGAACAATTGCACATAGAATTTAATAATTAAAATTTGCAGCTATTCCATTAATAAAGGAAAAGTACATGAATGATTTTACAATAAATAGCATGAAAAGAAGCATTGACTACCAATGTTTACAAAACAAAATATAAGGCATAAAAGAATGTTTACAACTAAGTACAAATGCCTTTATTACAATGAAGCTCATCAATACTTAATTTGTCTCTCTTTTAATTTAACTCAGCCTTCAATTAGATGTCTATTAAGTCCATCAAATGACTTAAATATTGAAATCAGACTTCTATTTATTACATGAAACATCTCTCTCTCTCTCTCTTTCATTTAATCTCAACTCTGTCTCTCTTTTTTAACTCTTTATTCTCCTCTCTTCTTTAATTCCTTACTTAAACTCTCATCTCCATGATTTTAACCCGTTCTCTCTTCACTTTTCGTTAACTCTCAGCTCCTCTCTTTTACCGTGCAACTCTTATTCCACACTTAGCCACTTTTTGAACTTTTAACCTACATTTTTCTTAATCAAAAATTTATTTAATGGGCATGTCAGGCTCTTTTGGGGATACATAGCACCTACTTGGGGCGGGACCAGACCTTACTCGAGGCCCAAGACTAGTTAGATTAAGGTGGGTTTCTGCTATTTTAGCTTTGCATAGTACTGGCCCCATCCAGGCCCACAAACTCACGCCCACACCTAGGCCCACGCACACACACAACTTTTGAACATCTGAATGAGTGCGTGCATGTGCATTCAGATGTTCAAAAGGTATTATGCGCCAAGCGCTTGACGACTGAAGGGCTGGGTTCACAATAACCTTATATATGTGTGCGGGCACTCATTCATTCCTGATGTGGGATAAAAGTAGCAACTCCCCTCCTTCATGCAGCACTTGTCGATATGTTACGACCCGGTTCCCGAATCCCTACAGGACACGAGACCGGCCCGACTCGACTGATCCCAAGATCCAATCGTCCAACGAGAAATAACCAAAAAACAGGAAAGTAAACCACATTCACTATGCTAAGCAACTAACAGTAAAAGAGTACAGCAGTAAAGAAAGTAAAAATTGCTACAGTATATATCACCACCACAACAATAAACAGTAGCAAGGTACAAAAACGTAAAGGTGCAGAAAAGTAAAGGTACAGAACATAAAGTACATGAGTCTAAACTCACTACTACAAAAGAAGCTACTGCTACTGGGCTCTACTGGGCCCAGCACCCTCTGCAGCCTGAGACTCGGGCTGCTCAACACCTGGACCTAAAAAGGGGTTATGAGTACACAACGTCAGCAAACGCTGAGTAGAGTGGCAACCAACTAACTAAAGCAGTAAAAGTGGACAGGTAGCTGCTGTTTTTCAATTACTTTCTTTAATTAATTATTCTTTTTCACCACTTGGTTTATTTACCAGATCTCTTTCTCGATCTCGAATGTTCCTCGTGGGAACGATCTTGATTGCAGTCTTTTTCGAAGAGTAGAAGTCGCACGTGGTGCTCTCCTGGATGGGAGAGTCCCCTGTGGTGGTCCTACACTCAGTCAACCACCCCAAGGTCATGGACAGATTAACGGTGACTACAGCACGCACGATAAGCGCACGGGTATCTATCTCGCACTAGCATGCGGTTAGTCGTTTCCGTTAATGGGTGTGCCCAAGTATAGCACGGAACAGTATAGGGCCTAGCCCTCTCAGTAACAGGGGTTTAGCCCCTAAGAACCAAACAGGGGTCTCGCCCCTCCACTGTCCGCACACCCTCGCTTGACTGCCCTGGTTTTCCCAGTGGGCCTAACAAGTCGGTGTAGGGTGGCTAGCTGAACCCCGGGCCCCGTGGGGTGGCTAGCTCTCTCCCTACACTAGTAGCTCTTCCTAGTACCTTGTACACGAGGGCCAAGAAGTCGGTGCAGAGTGGCCAATCCTAACCTCGGGTCCCAACCCAAGGGCGGCTAGCTCCGCTTTACACTAAACAGGGGTCAGTCGCTCTCCTTGGTACTCCGTACTCAAAGGCCAGCACACTTCCCCACTCACATTTTCTGGATCCATTCCATATATTTCCAGAAGCTCTACTCCTAATTTCCCCATAGGGTTCATGCTCATATTTCTCATACCATTCTGTACCGGGTTTCATCATCCACATTTCCATTCTCAGGTTATATATGTGCAACTCGTATTTCTATTATTCACGTTTCCATTCTCAGGGTATACACATGCAGCTCGTATTTCTATTATTCACGTTTCCATTCTCAGGGTATACACATGCAGCTCGTATTTCTATTATTCACGTTTCCATTCTTAGGTTATACACATGCAGCTCGTATTTTAGTACTTAACATATACAACAGGTAAGGTTACATGCAACTGTTTCACTAGCACAGTTAATTCATATTTCATAGGCAGCTTTTGTTTATTAACAAGCAGTTGTTTTCTATCTACTCATCTAAGACTGCAAAAGATGCATACAGACATTTCAGTTGTTTCTCGTCCTAGGATTCATGCCACATCTTAGGTTCTACTCATTCATTCCACACATGCATTCAGGTTTACAATTAAATTTAAGGGAAGCCACTCTACTAGTCAACCCAGGAGTATTGGAGGCTCGAATGGCAGGCTCACGTGCCTCAGCAAGCCTCGAACCCGCAACAGAACGAAGTCCTATAACGAGGAACAAACACAAGGGAACATTCAAAACAGTATAGAAAACCTTCTAACAAGTAGAAGAACTCACAAGGAAGACATCGGTATCTTATTTGCGTAAAATGGACCTCAAACAGACCCTAAACGGGTCAAAAACAAGGCTGCGGACTTAAATCAGACGTCTGGAACAACTTTCAGATGTCTTAAAAGTGTCCATAAATCCACCTCAAGCTCTGTGTCCACCCTAGACGTCCAGGAACTCTTCTGGACCGTCTGGACCCAGCTCCAGTCGTCCGACCTCCTGTTACAATGTCTGGAAGCGCTTCCAGCCATCTGGTAAGCTGCCCAAACGTCTGAAATGAGGGGGAGGGCATGTCCCGCGCCTTCCCGAAGCAAATCCTGCACGCGATGATCAAATCTTCTAAAAAAAACCATGCGAAGGGTAGCAGCGGAGCGGCCTGCAAGGTCGTATCCGCAGAGGGAACGTACCTTCGTTGAGATCTCTCTTCAGATGTCTGGAACCGCCTCCAGACGTTCGCACCGTCATTTGGACGTCACTCCAGACGTCTGATTCTGGGAAAAATCCGAAACCAGAACCTGCTCCCGCTCGCTCCCGCCGTGCGCGGTCGCGGTTTGCCTCCTCGTCTGTAGCTCCGGCTGCAGTAATGTCAGGGATGACTTCCTCGACACACTCCTCCCCCACGCGTCGCTCCGATCGTGCGCCCTCCGGTGAGGTCCCACATGAGCTCGCGAACTTGAGTTCCTCCTCCTCTCTTCACGCCACTCCCCCTCGACACCACTCTCGCGCTCTCTCACTCGTGCTAGCTCCTCTCGCAGTGGTGGAAAGGAAGAGAAGGGGGCTGGTGGCTGTGGAGTGGGGAGAACAAGAGAGGAGGAAGGGGTTTATAAAGAGGGTGGGTTAGGGTTTGCTGGAGGTGGGGAGAGAGAGAAGAAGGGAAGGAAAAAGAGAGGGTACTGTCTGCGCGAGCTCGTACCCAAAAATTTTGGTTTCCAGATATCTGGGAAGGCATCCAGACGTCTTAAAAGGCTCAAAACAGAACGGGTCATTACACGACATGAACTTCAAATGGAGATTTTGGCCGACTCTGTGGACCAAATCGAGCAAACAAGGGCTCGCTCAAAAGTTCTTGATCTCAATTACACAATTTTAGCACCGATTTGGTGCTTGGATATCATCTGATCCAAGGATTTACAAGGAGAACATGGCACTGCTACCATGGTTTGGAACATGTGTCAGAGAGTAAATCCAAGTCTTTTGACTTGCATATGAACACAATCCCTCAATTGAGGTTTCTGGTAATGCTTCAAAGAAGCATTCCGTCGGGATTAGAAGAGGAAGAGGATCTAAGAAGGTCTCAGAAAGCTCAGAAGCTTGAAAGCTTCTATCTTAAGGTTCAGAGCTTAGATTTAGGTTTGATTCAACCCAGAAGATTGATCAAATCCTCAAGAATTGATTAAAATCAATTTATTGCATCGAAAAGAACTGATTTTGGTAGAACAAGATTCAAATCTCAGTAATAATGCACTGCACAGTGTTGGGTTCATTAAACTACCCAAATTGACCAGATCACAAAATTCCCTAACAAACCTCAATAAAATTCAACCAAATAAGTTCTGACTAGTTCTAAATCATCTCAAGAGCTCAAATATTCCATCAGATCAGAGTTTCGAAATATGAAACCTAACTAGCAACTCTGGGTTGATTAGTTGAGCTCAAAGGTTGACTTTCTAATAAGAAGCAATTCAGATTGATGTAAAGGTCTAGAAAGGTCTATTTCAACTCAGGGAATTGGTTTAGCTTCTCAAGACTGAGTTTTGATCACTTCTTAAGTGTATTCAGACTTCGGTACCTGAGCTTAGATGATGGGCTGATCATTAGAACAATTCAGAGATCCTCAGACCTAATCTAAACCTAGAATAGATTCTAAATGAGCTTCTCAAGCTTTTGAATCTAAATCCAAGCTCCAATTCTTAAAGAACATGTCTCCTCAACTCTACCAAAGCTGAGGAAGACGATGACCTAAAGAAGAGATTAAACATTAAAACATAGGTCTAAGTAGTGGAAACTAATCCTCTACCCAAAACAACCCTTTCTGGAGCTTCGCAGAAGATCTAGAAGGCTAGGGTTCAAAATGATGTCACCAGAGCTCGCCGGAGCTCCGGTAAATGCCATTTTTGAACACTGGAAAATAAATCTCCACGAAACAGACTAAAAACTAACTTAAAAGGTTCCTGAGGTTATAACGAACGTCAAGAACCTGACAATTGATACATTCAGTGATTTGATGCAAAGATTTATCAAGGAATTGTAATACATAACAAATTAAGTTCTAACGAACTCAAGAATCGATCTCTCACTCAATTGAGTGAGGAGAAAGTTGTATCTGGGTAATTCGAGAAAGTGTGTGTGTCTGATTAGATGGAAAAGCTCCTCTGAACTCGCCAGAGATAGCGCGCTCAGAAATTGGTATGGATTTAGGCATTTTTGATATAGATGATTATCTATTTAATTAGGAGTGAGATCGGGGCTCTGATCTAATGGATTAGTGATGGAAGGCCCCAAGTGACTGTGAAATAGGTCGGAGACCTCTGCCATAGACAACGGAGGTACTTCGGTGAAGGTGAAATGGGATAAGCGAATAGGTGATTAATCAAGCATGTGAGAAGGTGGAATGGAATCATGGAGGGATTAGGAGTGTGAACAAGTGACTAAATTGATGAAAGGAGGTCCAATGAGCTGGGATTAGCTTGTTGGAGCTGTGGAAGATGAAATCCAATTCCAAGCATTAACTAAACTATCTACTTAACTAACTAGCTTAAACTAATCTACAATAAATTCTATGATAATCTACGATTACCTGGGTGATGAGAACCTCATCATGAGCCATAACTAGCTCATTTTGACCTAATACAAAGGATAAAAGCTCCTACATAACTCAAGGAAAGGCTTAACTCAGAGAATTCTGAGTTTAAGGAGAAAACAAGTCATAAGGGGTAAAAATGCAATTTTACCAGTATAATCTGCATACAGGGTAATTCAGGGTCCAAACATAGGTCAAAGCAACTTAATAAGAATAAAAGTGGGATGAGATGATCTAGCAAGGGCTACAGCAATTCCAAGGAACTAAATGATAATCTGTAACCCTAAAACAACCCACTTCAATTCACGAGGTTCGAGGCAAAGTAAAAATAGAATAAACCCTCTAAAATTCATAGAAAAATAATCTCTAGGGTTTAAAACCTTCAATTTGGCCTTCAGAACCCATTTTGACCTACATTGAGAACCATGCCCAATTAATAACTTAATTTGGGTTTTCGCATAAATTGACCGGTCAAACAAGGTTTAATATAGAAATGAAATTCACCATCAGATTCCTTAGGTCCTAATTAATCATGTATAAAAACTTGAGCCTAAGAAGAAACCTCCTTGACCAACTTTACACTTTGGTCCTCATATATTTACTTTTTGGCCCTCAACTTTTGAACCGTCGCATTTTGGCCCCTAACTCTCCTTCGTTCTTTGCGTTCAGGTCCCCCATGCAAAACCTGCCAGCACCATGCTCCGGCGACCTTGCGCGGAGCATGGCGCCGCGCAGGGTGAGGGGGAGAGCCTGGCAAGTAAACCGGGGGTGCCCTGCGTCGTCAGCCGTCGCAGGGACACCCCCCTGGTCGCTGTAACCCACCATACCGGCCGTGCGAACGCACGGACGGTATGGGTTTCCATCTCCGGCGTCCTCCGGCGAGGGAGACACATCGTCTCCCTCCGCCTTCCTCCCTGATTCGGTCCCTATAAATACCCCCGTCGCTCCACCGTTCTTCCCAGCTCGGATCTGACGGAGAAAACCCCCAACTTTCCTCTCCTCTCACTCCGGCAGACGCCCACCAGCTCCGGCGGTTCCTCCTCCTCCTCCTCTTCGCTCTGCCGCAATACCAGCAGCAGAGACTTCTTCCCCTGCTCTTCCCGCGCCATGCCGCACCCAGCTGGCGCCTCTCCGGCTCTCTGCTTGCCGCCGCCCCTTCCCCTGGGCATCTTCTTCTCCGGCGACAGTCGATACGACTGTCGCCCTGCTCCGTCCCCTTTCGTCTCCGTAGCTAGGTCAGAACTCCTCCCCATCTCCCCCTCTTTCTTTTCCTCACTGTCTTTTATTTGATTAAACCCTCGACCGCTCCTGTCCACCGTCACCCCCTTCGTCTCCGGCCAAACTCCGGCGAGACCCCCCCATCACCCCAGCAACCCACACGGCTCGCCGACCACCGCAGAACCTCCGCCTCCTCACCCTGATCAACCCCCGCCCTTCCACTTCCCCCACATCACCCTCTGCAACCCCACCGAACAAACCCATCCTCCGACCCACAGTCCGACCTAGGGTAGCCCTTGCACACCGCCCCACGCCTCGCCACCACCCACACGAGCTTCGCCGCACTCTGGCGAAGCTCCCGGCACCTTCTGATTAGGCCGAGAGGCCGTTTTGCTGTAAACAGATCACCCGACCTCCGCCGCCATTGCCGTGCAGAAGGAGCTGCTTCCGCCTGCAGCTGCAGGCGCGCCACGCCCAGATTCGACTCCCAGGCCTTGCGAGGCATTTCGACAAAGCATCAGGCTCGCAGCTGGGGCGAAGGCCTCGCGTGAAGCCGCGATCGCCCGCTGCTTTCTCCGCTGCGGGCGCTCAATTAGGGTGGGACATTTAGTCCCACCTCGGAAAACTCTGAAGAGGCGCAGCGGTATAAAGCGAAAAAGTGCTGGAGGCTTACTGCCTCAGCACACGGGGTGAGGTCCCCTTCACCCGCCCGGTTACCTGGTCTCGTCCGCGCTCACGCCTCGCGGATCTGACTCGACCCGACTTAGACTGACCTGCACTCCTCGCCCACCACGCACGCCGGTGGGCCTGGACCCGGGCGCGACCCGCACCCGGCTACCCGGCAGCTCTGGGAGAGCTATCCTATGAGCGGATTCTGTGAGAGAGAGACGGGGGGGGAGGGTAGAGTAGGTTTTGCCCTCTGACGTAAACTCTGAAGTGTGCAGGCACAGGTGAAGAAGAAGGACCGCGGAAGAAGAAGAAAGCTAAGGGAGACACTGTAGCAACAAGCGGTTTAAGTCGTCTGATTGGAAAATCAGACGACGTCCTGAAGGGAAAAGAAGAAAGAAGGAGAGACGACGTCTTGACAGGAAAAAGAAAAGAAGAAAGAAGGAGATCTGAAGAACAAAAGAACAAGGAAGAACAACGGAAGAAGAAGAGGACCACAAGGAGATAAACACAGAGGAAGAACAGGAAGAACAAAAGCTAAAAAGAGAGAGAGACAAAGAGAAGAAAAGAAGAAGAACTCAAACTTTCATCTCTCTCCCCCTCTCTCTCTCTCTCTTTCTTTATTTTTCTAATAGAACATGTATATCTCTAGAATATAACTTGCTCCCTGAGTTCGACCTCGGGAACTCTTTTATTTTCCGAGTAAAAAAATTTATATATTTGAAATGATGGCAATAACTGGCTATACTACAACGCTATAACAATAAAACCCGGTTATCTCTCGAAGCCAGCGTTTCATTTTGGCGCCGCTGCCGGGGAGCAACGGTTATTCTAGAGGTAAACATTCCTGTTTCTTTTTAATTTCTGATAATCTCCTCTCTTTTGTGCAGCTACAGGAAATCAAGAAGACAAGCAACCGCACGACAACCACTCCAAGGACAGGTATTTGTTTTTTTTCCTCTCGTTATTAACCCCTAAACTCTAAAGAGGAAGAAAAGAAAAGAACAAGCAATATAGGGCTAACCTGTCTTCCATACTTAGTAACCATAAAGAGTTGCATGTCTTCAACTCATCACTCCTGCACACTATTAAAGGTATTTAAGGGCTAACACATTCTTTCTTGAGCCCTAATTACCCAACAAAGAGTTAAATGGACCAAGTAGAGCCAACATAAGGTCAAACATTAGGATTTCAGTAGAGACACACCCCTTAATCAAGAATTGAGGAAATCCAAAAGAGGTGTGCCCAGGCCATTGATTGAAAATAATTAATAAGAAAAATCCTAAACAATTGGCTCTCTCTAAACACTTGAACCCTAAAACAAGGCCTAACTTCTCAAGGAAACCACTAGGTGAAGTTGACCCCTGGGGTCAACCAACCTTCAAACTAGGCCACTTTGTTCACAAAAACACCTAAAGTTCAAGTGAAAACCTAAGCACCTTGATCTTAACATAAAAAAAGGTAGACTTAAGAGGTCAAGATCCCCATTCTGGTCTACCTGGAACCGCAGTGACAAGAGAGGTCGGGTGGGGGAAACCCTGTAACCCGTGGGGACGCTCTACCGTGTAGGGGTCTTTGCGGGACTCTCCCTCTCTGGCTGCCCAGGTAATTCTCAGGTGGACGATCTTTCTGATCAAGGGGTCCATCTGCCCCGAACCTCTATAGTCACCCAACATTTTTTTGGGTGTCTTGATTGGGTCCAGCACCTGCTTATCTCATCCAGCCCTTCAGTACTTTGCAGGAGATCCTTGAAACTTCCTATAGAAATTCACTCTCCCCGAGGCTAAGCCTCGGCTCCCTTGTTTTTGCAGAAATCATTCACATAGCCCCTCTTTCCTCTGATTCTGAACAAAGTCCCCTTCTTCCATTAATTCAAACTTCTGATTCTATCTTGATTCCACCACCTGATTCGAAGATGCAGCCTAATTACCTAGCAAGACTACAATGTAAAAAACCTGAATATCTGAGATCCATGAAAGATAAGATGATTGAGGATGCCCTTGAAATCTATGAAATCAAATATAAACCCTCAACACCAATAGGAAACATTCAGGTTGATGTTCCAACAACCACAGCTTTCATCATAAACTGTGCCCAAATTCTATTGACTGAAATTTCAAAAGGATCAACCCGAGATATGCTCATGATAGGATACATTGAGATGGAAAAATTACACCAATCTGAATACCTTCAATGCTTGACAAATCCTGTACTTTGGGAACAACACCAAGATGCCCTTGTGAAACGGGTAGAAATGATGAAATCAGTAGAACAAATCATCAACCAGAAATACCCATATATACCAGAAATAGAGGATGAACCATCTTGGAACAGTATTAAGGAACAATCCAGTTTCCCAGATCTCGGGATTGAGGCACAAAGTGGTTGTGAAATCCCAACCCAGATAGAAGACAATGTTGAATTAGGTTGGGATATTGCAGGAGAACACAATGATGAGCCAAACTTAGACCATGAATTGTCAAGCCTAGAATTTCAAAACTCCTGCAATAATGAGATCAGAACTGAACCTTCTGAGGGTATAAATTCCGCCCCTTATTTTGATAAGGTAGCCCTCGAAGGTTATTCGGACTTAGGTTCTAATAATTCTACCCACATCCTAAGCCTAGAACCTAGATCCGAAACTTATTGGGAAGATTATGAGGCCCCTTTTGAGAAAGATCAAATTTTTACAGAATATGATTCCGGGCCTCTATTTGATGAATATCCCTCTCCAACATCTTCAGAAAATCTGATCGATTTTCCAGAAAACATGCCAATTTATGATACAGAAACTGAGGAGTTGGACGAGTTGGATTTTAATTGGGTCTATCCTACCAGCTTGGAGCTTGAGCCTAGACAGAATACCTTTTTGAGCCCAGAATTGACATATAGGCTAGACCCCAATCAGGCTGCTGATTCCACATCTGATGATTTTTGCTGTGGTGGAATTCATGATCATGAATCTCATTTTCGCCAACTCTCCGACAATTTCAAATCTGACTATAATTGCGGAGAGATTCCCCTTCCTGAACACGCCAGGCCTATCTACGACCTCAGTTCTCATGACTCTGAGGTCCTGATTCCCGAGATCACTGATAACACAGAATCATTCCTTTTCGATCCTCAGGAACCAAAAACAGAAAATGCCAAGAGTGATTGTAACCCAGAATCCAAATTTTTTCTCGAATCCGATTCCTTTCATCCTACAGACACTCTTCCGGCATTTGATAGTTACCCAGAGGACTCTCTACAGAAAACCACCTATCATCTGTTTCTAGAAGAGCCCTCGTACACAATGGCCACCTCGTCCGCACACACAGAACAGATCAAAACCTCTCCCAAACCCCGACCCGCAACCGGACTCAATTTCTATTCAGATTCACCTCTCACCGAGCCGATTGCATTTCCACATCGGGTTTCGAACATTGATCAGACTACATACCATGCTCTATCATTCTCTGATCACCCCTGTAGGGTTCCTGCATCAACCACTGATTATTCTACGGGTCCCTACTTTGACCAGGCCGATTCGACTCAGCCAAACCCTGCGTTTACACTTCCACATCTATCTGAGCTTCATAGTATATGGTGGGTTCCACACCTTTTTATCCACATCTATCAACCCACCAGATTGATTGGGTTTGGGCTGCATCATCAGCCTGTTGATCTGAACAAGCACCTGGTTGGACCAACCAGGCTCTTAATCAAGGTGCTTGTCTTACAAAACTCCGCTGATTTGACCATCCCCTCTCCATCACATTTCCCGCTTGGCTGAAGGCATCAAATTTAGCGCTCAACGGGAGGCAACCCGTCATTCTCTTTGAAAACCTGAAACTTGTTCTGACACCTTTTTGCACTTAAAGCTCACACTTTAGGACAGCCGACTCCACCTCAGGTGCTTGCATCTGGGATTAGAAATCGTCCGCAACAGTCACCCCGACCCATTCACTCATCAAAACAGCTATCCTAATGTATGAACTTAGTTGAATAAAAACCCCTAGGTTACAATGAGGACATTGCAAATCTTAGGCATGGGGGGGTAGGAAAGTGCAAAAACTTGTAAGAAAAGGTTTCAAACAAAAAATTCACATATGCCAAAAATACCATAAAAATTAAAAAATTTTTCGAAAAAGAATAAGAGGAAAAGAGGAGAAGGAAATTTTCTGAAGGAGAAGGAGAAAAGAAACAAAATGAAAAAGGAGCACAAAATTATAAGAAAAGGTGATAGTCATTAGTAAGGAACTAAGGAATTAACCTAAGTTCTAGACCTCATTCAAGAAAATAACTGAAAAGTGCATAATGAGATTAGTAAGAACGCAAACCTTAGGCATTCTTGAATAGACTCTTAGTACCCATTAAGATCTAGACACTCCTCAAGAGGTTGAGGAAAATGAAAAGCTGAAGTATTAGGTCTAAGGCTTAGGGAGTATTTGGCCTCGTTAACTAATTTTTGGTTTACGGGACTCAGTAACCTAAGCACCCTAACCTCACACACAGCCTGGTTCAGTAAGCGTAAAAATCAGAATCACGCAGAAGCGTCGCAAAATTCTGAAAAGAACACCTAGAATAGGAGCGGCCGATCAACACAAGTTGATTTGGACGAGTTCCCAGCGCAGAGAGGCGGGAAATCCCCTCAAAGATGCGTAACAAAATATCATCTCCTCGGTGCTTGTCTCTTAGGATATTTACATATCCTACTGGGGGCATGTAAGCACTCTGCTGGTTCAGATTCCATGG
Source organism: Thalassia testudinum (assembly GCA_037157565.1). Classification (NCBI taxonomy): domain Eukaryota; kingdom Viridiplantae; phylum Streptophyta; class Magnoliopsida; order Alismatales; family Hydrocharitaceae; genus Thalassia; species Thalassia testudinum. The sequence continues at coordinate 38,347,348 of JAZHRO010000067.1, forward strand.
ATGGCATTATCTCGAAGTGTCAATTGCCAGGGTCTGGATTCGGCCACGGAACATCATGGATGGGATTATCTCGAAATCTCAATAGCCAGGGTTCCGGGGGTTGCCATGGGCTGTGCTATCTCGAAGCATCGATCGCCAGGAACCCTTGAGGATTGATGATGGGAGCAAGGAATCTGATACAGACTGTGTTGAAAAGCCAATCCTAGGCTAGAACTAAAAAGAAAAAGAGAGAGAAAACTCTCCAAACAGAAAAACTTTCTATCTCTCTCTTACAAAACGCACTGCGAACTGAGCCAGGGCTAAAATCATTTCAAGCACAGGTGCTTTAACCACAAAGTCCAATAAACCTTAGGTTAGTTCTTGTGGACCTTAAAAACCTTTGCTAAAGACTGAGGCTAAGGCTAGACAGATTTGGATCTTGATTGGTACTAGAGTACCTTTTAGGCCTATGGTCAGCATTCTAACCTAATCTATGCTCAAGTAAAAAAGCACTTATCTAAAACTATTAAAAACTTCATGGTCTAGAACAAGGGTTGAAACCTTAAGTTTTTGCTAAGGGACTAGCAAAAGCTAGGCATGGGGGTATGATGAGAACCTCATCATGAGCCATAACTAGCTCATTTTGACCTAATACAAAGGATAAAAGCTCCTACATAACTCAAGGAAAGGCTTAACTCAGAGAATTCTGAGTTTAAGGAGAAAACAAGTCATAAGGGGTAAAAATGCAATTTTACCAGTATAATCTGCATACAGGGTAATTCAGGATCCAAGCATAGGTCAAAGCAACTTAATAAGAATAAAAGTGGGATGAGATGATTTAGCAAGGGCTACATCAATTCCAAGGAACTAAATGATAATCTGTAACCCTAAAACAACCCACTTCAATTCATGAGGTTCGAGGCAAAGTAAAAATAGAATAAACCCTCTAAAATTCATAGAAAAATAATCTCTAGGGTTTAGAACCTTCAATTTGGCCTTCAGAACCCATTTTGACCTACATTGAGAACCATGCCCAATTAATAACTTAATTTGGGTTTTCGCATAAATTGACCGGTCAAACAAGGTTTAATATAGAAATTAAATTCACCATCAGATTCCTTAGGTCCTAATTAGTCATGTATAAAAACTTGAGCCTAAGAAGAAACCTCCTTGACCAACTTTACACTTTGGTCCTCATATATTTACTTTTTGGCCCTCAACTTTTGAACCCTCGCATTTTGGCCCCTAACTCTCCTTCGTTCTTTGCGTTCAGGTCCCCCTGCAAAACCTGCCAGCACCATGCTCCGGCGACCTTGCGCAGAGCATGGCGCCGCGCAGGGTGAGGGGGAGAGCCTGGCAAGTAAACCGGGGGTGCCCTGCGTCGTCAGCCGTCGCAGGGACACCCCCTGGTCGCTGTAACCCACCATACCGGCCGTGCGAACGCACGGACGGTATGGGTTTCCATCTCCGGCGTCCTCCGGCGAGGGAGACACGTCGTCTCCCTCCGCCTTCCTCCCTGATTCGGTCCCTATAAATACCCCCGTCGCTCCACCGTTCTTCCCAGCTCGGATCTGACGGAGAAAACCCCCAACTTTCCTCTCCTCTCACTCCGGCAGACACCCACCAGCTCCGGCGGTTCCTCCTCCTCCTCCTCTTCGCTCTGCCGCAATACCAGCAGCAGAGACTTCTTCCCCTGCTCTTCCCGCGCCACGCCGCACCCAGCTGGCGCCTCTCCGGCTCTCTGCTCGCCGCCGCCCCTTCCCCTGGGCATCTTCTTCTCTGGCGACAGTCGATACGACTGTCGCCCTGCTCCGGCCCCCTTTCGTCTCCATAGCTAGGTCAGAACTCCTCCCCATCTCCCCCTCTTTCTTTTCCTCACTGTCTTTTATTTGATTAAACCCTCGACCGCTCCTGTCCACCGTCACCCCCTTCGTCTCCGGCCATCCTCCGGCGAGCCGCTCCCATCACCCCAGCAACCCACACGGCTCGCCGACCACCGCAGAACCTCCGCCTCTTCACCCTGATCAACCCCCGCCCTTCCACTTCCCCCACATCATCCTCTGCAACCCCACCGAACAAACCCATCTTCCGACCCACAGTCCGACCTAGGGCAGCCCTTGCACGCCGCCCCACGCCTCGCCACCACCCACACGAGCTTCGCCGCACTCTGGCGAAGCTCCCGGCACCTTCTGATTAGGCCGAGAGGCCGTTTTGCTGTGAACAGGTCACCCGACCTCCGCCGCCATTGCCGTGCAGAAGGAGCTGCTTCCGCCTGCAACTACAGGCGCGCCACGCCCAGATTCGACTCCCAGGCCTTGCGAGGCATTTCGACAAAGCATCAGGCTCGCAGCTGGGGCGAAGGCCTCGCGTGAAGCCGCGATCGCCCGCTGCTTTCTCCGCTGCGGGCGCGCAATTAGGGTGGGACATTTAGTCCCACCTCGGAAAACTCTGAAGAGGCGCAGCGGTATAAAGCGAAAAAGTGCTGGAGGCTTACTGCCTCAGCACATGGGGTGAGGTCCCCTTCACCCGACCGGTTACCCGGTCTCGTCCGCGCTCACGTCCCGCGGATCTGACCCGACCCGACTTAGACTGACCTGCACTCCTCGCCCACCACGCACGCCGGTGGGCCTGGACCCGGGCGCGACCCGTACCCGGCTATTCGGCAGCTCTGGGAGAGCTATCCTATGAGCGGATTCTGTGAGAGAGAGACGGGGGGGGGGGGGGGGGGAGGGTAGAGTAGGTTTTGCCCTCTGACGTAAACTCTGAAGTGTGCAGGCACAGGTGAAGAAGAAGGACCGCGGAAGAAGAAGAAAGCTAAGGGATACACTGTAGCAACAAGCGGTTTAAGTCGTCTGATTGGAAAATCAGACGACGTCCTGAAGGGAAAAGAAGAAAGAAGGAGAGACGACGTCCTGACAGGAAAAAGAAAAGAAGAAAGAAGGAGATCTGAAGAACAAAAGAACAAGGAAGAACAACAGAAGAAGAAGAGGACCACAAGGAGATAAACACAGAGGAAGAACAGGAAGAACAAAAGCTAAAAAGAGAGAGAGACAAAGAGAAGAAAAGAAGAAGAACTCAAACTTTCATCTCTCTCCCCCCCTCTCTCTCTCTCTTTCTTTATTTTTGTAATAGAACATGTATATATCTAGAATACAACTTGCTCCCTGAGTTCGACCTCGGGAACTCTTTTATTTTCCGAGTAAAAAAATTTATATATTTGAAATGATGGCAATAACTGGCTATACTACAACGCTATAACAATAAAACCCGGTTATCTCTCGAAGCCTCAACGTTTCACTGGGCAAAGTGGGGAACAGGAACTCTGTCGATGGCGCTTAACGGAGGAAGAAATCAAAGGGGAAGATAGAAGGCTCTTTGGCAAGAAATTGAAGTGAAGAGAGAGATCGGTGGCGCACTCTAGGCCCTATCACGACCGTAGGAGAGGAAGAGGAGGTGAGGGAGGCAAGCTCCGCTGCTGGAGAAGCTTTGATAGGTGGGTGAGAAGTCTTAGGTGGGGGAAGAGGCTATGGAGCCAACCGTTGAAATTGAAGGTAGTGAGGGCTATTTATAAGCGTTGATGATGGCTAGGGGGTTAGTATCGGGGTGAGGAATGGGATAGATGCATCCTAACCACCGACGTTGTCTCCAATGCTGGTGAGCTTAAATGCCTAAGCTAAATAGGATTCGAGGATGATCCAGTCTGTTGGATGTGAAGCTGAAGGTGAGCGAAGTGCTAGTGGCAATAGCAGTGAAGTTTTGACATGGGATGGTCGGTGATCAAAGGGTACGGTCATCGGCTGTCCTCAGCTATTTGCGACCAACGAAGAAGGGTTGAGGAAGAAGATAAACATAGGGGTACTTTTGTGAATAAAAGGACCTATTTGTAAATAAAAAGGACTCACTTAAAATGAAAGCTAGGGATTGAAACATAAATAATGAGTTTTAAAGCTTATTTTATTTTATTTCTTTTTCAACTTTTTATATATAATTATAAATTAGGTAAATATTATATTTATGTCTTGAAATTACATTTTTACCCTTTTTACCCATATTTATTTAAATGATTAATTTAATTAAGTTAATTACATGCTTAGGTCATAATATTAATTTAGTTTAAATACTAAATAGCTAGCTAAATGATTATTAATTGAGTCGAAATTATTAATTAAATTATTATTATGATTAATTAATATTTAATTTAGTATTTTTAGCTTATTTTGTAGGTCCTTAGTGTTTTTACCCCTATAGTATAATTAACCCTATATTTAGTCTATTCTTAGTTAATTAACTAGGGAAACTAGTTAATTAATGATAATTAGGAGTCATGATGAGTCTCTCATCAACCACCATGGCAGAAAGAGCTGTAGGAAACTACTGCAAAGCTGGACTAAGATGATTAGCGGTCGCATAAATAGACATGGGATGTAAAGCACAGGATTTTACTGCTTCTCTGAGAGCAATAGGTAGGTCATCTGACCCCCCTGGTGGATCACCTAGATCCAATGTTGTTAGGGGTTAGGAATATCCTCAGAATCCTGAACCTGCATAGTAGACAAGGGGTGATGTGGGACGAAAATTACCCTCACGGAATAAAGCACAATCAGCTCTTAGACTCGGGGACACGCAGGAATGCAAAGAGGTGCAGATTCCCTTGGCGGTTACCAGGTCAAGATTACCATTATTTCCCGTTATCTCTAAAATAATGGCCCATTATCTCCACATTATGGGAGCGATTGCACTTTTCTATTTTGTAATCGCTCGCATTATGTATACTCTATAAATAAACCCTCACCTATACATAGTGGAGCGGGGGGGGACAGACAGAGACTTCCCATGGGACACCCATGGGGGCAAGCTAAATAGCATACAACTCATCATTCTTTGTATCATTCCCACCAATAGTGAATATTGCACCTCTTGAGGTGGAACTGGGTCAACAATCCCCCATGTTCGTGTGATTGATTGTCCATCTCTATATTTTTATGGCTATGTTTCATTTCTCGTACATACAAATTCTTTGATGGCTAACGGTGGCCTTGATGGCGGCTTCCGAGGCACATCAAATGGCACCATCTATGGAAAACAATAATGAAAAATGCTGAGCTCTTCCATGTATTGGCTGTAATCTCCAGATCGTGGGGATCGCTTGGCTAGAGGGGCATCGAATTTCCCCTTGCCACTTGATGGTGGTCGGTAGATCAGACAACCATTCGTCATGCATTCAAGAGCATTAGCCCTTGCCACCACATATATATATATATATATATATATATATATATATATATATATATATATATATATATATATATATATATATATATATATATATATATATATATATATATATATAAAGAAAATCTCTTCATTTTTCTCGCTGGGATCTCCATCTATTTCTCTATGGGAGCTCCACCTGAACAAGAGCCCATCTACTGCTCGATTAGCCGATCGTTCTTGCCTACGGCCCCCCTTAGGCTCCCTGCTTTACAAGTGCAACTCTTTACGCTTGGAAAGAGCCCCCTAAATGAATTTCCTTTAATAGGAAGCTCCCCTTTCAAAAACATCTTTGAAAAGGGGAAAAAATACTTTCATGCCGATGGAGTCAAACTACTAGTGAAGAGGTGAAGCAACGTCCATCCTCACCTGAAACTCCACCAAGGCCAAAGAAAATAAAAAAGGAAAATTTTACAAGGCTGGCGACCTCATCCACAACCAAACGTTGCTCTGACCATATTTCCCACCAAAGGCCGGGACAATAAAACCCCCTCGCATTCCCACAAGCACACGCCACCCGCAAGGGATAGGTTGCTAGCGGGTACCTGAGACAAAGCGAACCCTGAGCCCCTTGTGAGCGTTGGCTCCGTGCGAGGAACCTTGGCGGGAGAGCCTTGTACTCAAGTCTCGTCAGCACAGACAGTGGGTTGAAACCAAGTTAAAGTCAGGAACTGAATTCCCACTTGTTGTAGCCGCCTGACCATGCTCAGCTGGGTGGGTTCCTTTCAAACAAAAAAAAAGAGAGAAGAAAATTGTTGGAGTCGCCTGACCATGCTCAGTTGGATGAATGCCACTCCATGCAAAAGAGAGTATCCACTCTTACAAAAGATTGATAAGTTATATATAGTCTTTGGAATATCCATAAAAAGGGATATCAAGGCCAAGACAAGGTCGGTTGGTTTTCTTTCACAGCAATAAAAAGCTACCTCACCCATTGTCGCCTAAAAGCATGATCGGCAGCTGGGAGGGGATGGATTGACATCCACCTCTACCTGGTGCTCCACCAAGCCTATTATATGATCCGAGTGGGGGCACTAGATGGAGAAAATTTTACGAGGTCCATGGGCCCGTCAAAATCCAAATGTTGTTCCGACATGTGGTGGAGCATGAAACGACTGACCCCTTGCCATCACTCTGAAAAGGACATCTTCCTACCAAGATCCACCTGCAAAGAACCACCCACCAAGATCTCTTCACTTGACCATGGCCGCTTGACCATGACAGCCCGACTGAAAGGTTGGCTAATGGTGGAGGTTCTGGCTGAAATTTGCTGGTGGCTAGGAGGGAATGGACTGACATCCGCCTCTGCATAGCGCTCCACCAAGCCCATTATATGATGCAAGTGGGGGCACCATCCTAAGAATGGGAAAAATTTCAAGGCTAGCGAACCCATTCACAACCAAATGATACTCCACGCATCTTATTGAAAGATAAGTAGATAAATTTTTCTATTTCATAAAATAGAGATTTATTTTTGCAAAATTTATATACCACTCATCTCCCCACCTGCTTGCAAACTATCTTACCTAATGCTTGAAAAACCCCCATTCCCTCTGTGCACGAGCCACCCACATGGGACAAGCCGCCAGAGGGTACACCCCAACGCGCGGACCTCGGGCCCCTGATGAGCGTCGGTTCCGTGCGAGGGACGTTGGCACGCCATCGTGGGTTACCTCTTAAAGACCTAGGGAGCGCATAGGTCCTCTAGTTTAACCAGCGTGAAATAGTGGGTTGAGATTGAGTTTGAAGTCGGGAATCGAATCCCCACACTTCCATTGCGACTTGAATTTTTTTAATCACCTATTTTTTCAGGAGAGCTTGCAAACAACCCCTCCCAAAGAAGCGAGTGGAGGCAATGAAACACCTATCTTCCAGCACTACCGAGCAATAGCTATTGGAGGCAAGGGTGACCTCTGCCTGAGGGCAAAAAAAATAGAGGGAAAAAAGTTTACTCTCGCAGTCAACATAGCCGAATTACGAGAGTGGGGGCATATGATGTGGGACGAAAATTGCCCTCACGGAATAAAGCATAATTAGCTCTTGGACTCGGTCCATGTGGGAATACGAAGAGGCACGGATTCCCTTGGCGATTACTAGTTAACACCGAGATTACCATTATTTCCATTATCTCTAAAATAATGGCCCATTATCTCCACATTATGGGAGCGGTTACACTTTTCTGTTTTGTAACTGCCTGCATTATGTGTACTCTATAAATAAACCCCCACCTACACATTGGGGGGGCGAGGGAACTGACGAAGACTTCGCATGGGACACTCATGGGGGCAAGCTAAAAAGCCTACGGCTCATTGTTTCCTGTATCATTCCCACTAGTAGTGGATATTAAGGGTTAGATCCCCTCCCCAATCGTGCACCCCTTAAGGTGGAACTGGGTCAACAATCCTCCATGTTCATGTGATTGATTGTCCATCTTTGTATTTTTATGGCTATGTTTCGTTTCTCATACATACAATTTCTTTGATGTCTAATGGTGGCCTTGACGGTGGCTTCCGAGGCACATCAAGGAGACAAACACAAGAACCTGTTGACGATGCATATAAGTATGAGAAAACCACTCAACTAAGGAGCCTTCATCAGAGAAATAAGGAACTCTCTCAAGGAAGAAAATATCAATAGAGACGTAATAGCATTTCTCAATCGGATCAAAACACTTATACCACTTTTAGATTCTAGAATAACCCAAAAACACACACTTGACAAAACAAGGAGATTGTTTATTAAGAACCCCAAACAAGTGAACAAAACACATACACTCAAATAACCACAATGGTAATGCAAACATGGTAGTATTGGACTGCAAGAAAGGCAAGGGCATGTTGCCAGCAAGTATAGATGAGGGAAGACGATTAATCAAATAGGTAGCCGTCAAAATGACACCCCCCAAGAACATTTGTGGCAATCATAATAGTTCCAGTGATGTCAAGAAGATGGCACAATTTTCGCTCGGTAGCCCTATTCTGTTGTGAAGTATAAGCACATAATGTCTGGTGTACAGTACCATTAGTAGAAAGAAAATTATTCACATCAGTTTGCACAAATTCTAAAGTGTTATCACTTCAAAACACTTTGATGTGTGTGGGGTAAAAATTTTGAACTTCACTGAAGAATTTTGGAATGAAAGTAACAATCTCAAATCTATCTCTCATCACGAAGGTCCACGACAACCGACAAAAGTCATAAACAAAAATAGCAAAATACCAATAAATACCTCGGTGGTTTGTTTGACAAGGACCCTAAATTTCACAATGAATCAAATCAAAAGCAATAAAACATCTATTATTTTGCCTGTGGGGAAAAGAAACACAATGATGCTTGGCAAGATGATAAGCTTCACAATCAAAATTGTCAGGAATGGAAGACTCAAGGAACATCTTCCGTAGTTGGGAGGCAAAAGGATGTCTCAAATGATGATGCTAGGTAACCGGGTCAATAGAGACAAATGTCACACCAGTGAAAAGGTAAGGAGTGTTAATGCAGTAGAGTTAGGAGAAACGAATGACGTAGTCCTATTCCAAAGCCCTACTTTCTTTATATAGAGAGAGAGGTTAGGACAAATTACAACACAACTCTAAGAAGAAATAAAAAACTACAAACACACCCTTGCAAAGAAGCATAATAAATCGAATGGATACAACACTTCCTCTCAAGCTGGAGCATTGATGTCAATCATGCTCAACTTGAAATTGTAGACATCAAAACTAGATCCAATAAAAGCCTTGGTAAATATATATGTTCTCTAGTCATCAGTAGATACTGGAGTTGTGTAGAGCAATCCTTTCTAAATAATATTTCTGGTGTAATGGCAATCAACTTCCACATCACTATATAAGTGGTTGAACTATTATCTCATCGCATCTCCATAGAACCATTAATCTCAACATGTAAGTCAGTCAAGAAAGACCAAATCCACATCATCTCAATGACAGTCTAGGCCATCGCTCTGTACTCTTGACTTTGCATTAGACCTGGAGACTGTCACTTGCTTCTTGCCCTTCTATGTCACAAGATTACCAGCTACGTAAGTACAAAAACCTCTAGTCGATTTCTAGTCCAGATGGCATCCAGCATAATTTGCATCAGAATAGCCCATCACTGTCATGGAAGTTCCTCTGATGAATAGAAGACCCTACCTAGGAGCCTTCTTGAGATATCTAAGGACAATCATCACAACATCCTAGTGTTGTCTAGTGAGCTTAGCCATAAACTGACTCAATTTGCCAATTACGAAGGAAATGTCTAGATAGTAAGATGCAATAGCTTCCCAACTAGCTGTCTATAATGCCTGCTAATGCTATCAACAACGTCTGCCTCAGGATCATACATGCATGCCTTAGGATCTATGGGTATATTTGCTAGCTTGGTCCCCAGCATACCAACCTCGTGTAAGACATCTAAAGCATACTTTTTATGGGACAAAACAATGCCACTTTTGCTGCGAGCTACTTCTATCCCAAGAAAGTATTTCAATAGACCCAACTGCTCAGCCAAGCATCTCTTAATCTCAGCTATTCCCTTAGCATCATCACCTGTGACAATTAAGTCATCGACATATACTAAAAGAACAGTAACACCACTCCCTATTTTTCTAACAAACAGGGAATGATCATCAGAAGACCTCTGAAAGCTAACAGATTCCACCACCTAGGATAATTTTTGGAACCAAGAATGGGGACTCTGTTTAAGGTTGTACATGGCCTTCCGTAACTTGCATACACACTCCCCTTGAACCTCATAGCCTGAGGGCTACTGCATATACACGTCCTCCTGTAGATTCCCATAAAGGAAATCATTTTTGACATTCAGTTAGTGTAGCCTCCAATCTTTATGAATCGCAACTACCATGAGTATCCTCACCGTAGAGAGGCGAGCAACTGGAGAGAGTGTCAAAAAAGTTTACTTCATAGGTTTGAGTAAACCCTTTTGCACAAGCTTGGTCTTTATTTTGCAATCGACTCATCTGGATGATATTTAAGTGCAAAGACCCAGCGACATCCAATAGAAAAGTCTACTCCATTGGTTTGAGTAAACCCTTTTGTCACAATCTTGGCCTTATATCTTGCAATCGACCCATCTAGAAGATATTTAAGTGCAATGACCTAGCGACATCCAACAACAGTAGCTCCCTTTGGCAGTGATATCAACTCCCATGTGCCTCTACTATGAAGAGTGGCCATCTCCTCCTCCATGGCCTATCATCACTTTGGATCAAGTATGGCCTTATGATATGTTGCAAGAATATGAGTAGCTATTAGAGCATGATAGAAATTGGCAAATTCTATCCCCATACCATCTGTCACACAACTGTCTGCAATTGGATATCTGGCACAACTATATGTAGAGCCTTCCGAATAGCAATCAAAAGATCAAGATCATCCTCCTCAATTAAATCAGTAGAAGATCCATCTGCATCACTAAGCACATAATCGTTGGTGTTTAAAAATGTAGTACTTACCTAAATAAGGGAGGCTGGAGGAGAAGGCAAAGGAGGGGGAACATGCAAGGTAGTATGAGGCCTTTTATAAGTACGAATTGGCTCAACATATTTTTGTATCTCGGGAGACACTGTGGTGGGTGTCTATTTATCTGGAATAGCTCCAAGGGATATAGGTGGTGTAGGCATAGGAGCAACATCAACGGTAGGAGGCAAGTCACGACGAGACATGGAAAAATACGGAATTGCCTCATGAAATGTAACACCAGTAGACACAAAATGACAAGATGGAATATGATCAAAACATCGATATTCCTTTTGTGTTCAAGAATACCCCAAGAAAACACACTTCATTACTCTAGCTGCCAATTTATCCCATTCAGGACCACAAAGATGCACAAAGGCAACACGACCAAATACCTAAGGTGCAACATGAAACAACTATCTATCAGGATGCAAAACTTGCCATGGGATTTATTCATGTAACGTAGAGTTTGGCATTCCATTAATAAGAAATCATGCAGTTAACACCTCATCCCCCCAATACAATGAGAGTGCAAAATGATGAATTAGCATAGTACAGCAAATGCCTATGCTCCCTCTCAACCACACCATTCTGCTGAGAGATATGAGCATAGGTCGTCTACTGTATAATGCCATTAGACTTATAAAAAGATTTTAAATGAGCAGTATAAAATTCCAATGCATTATCAGAGCAAAACTTTTTAATAACAATAGAAAACTAGGTCATTATTTCAATGAAAAAATGCTCAACAATGCTTCCATCATCCAACTTATTTTTCATAAGGAAAACCCAAGAAACTATAGAAAAATCACAATCCATCACCAAAAAATAACGATGGCTTAATCGGTCAAGAATACGGCTAGGATCCCATACATCCATATAAATAAGTTCAAAAATCGAACTAGACCCAATATGACTAGAAGCAAGAAAATTGGCACGGTAATGCTTGCCAGGTTGACAAGCATCACAAACAATAGTAGCAATAGAAGGAATATGGGGAACAATGCATCTGAGTCTCTCCAAGGGTAGATGACAAAGGTGAAGATGCCCCTGAAATGGAGATCCAGAAGCACCCTCCCTATGACCAACAACAGCAGCAGCAATAGGTGCACAACTCAGACGGTATACCCCTCCTTATTTACGTCCTCCATCAATTATCCTCCCGTGAGCTTATCCTACAAGACACATGACCGTGCATTAAATATAGCTCGATAATTTAATTCCTTGGTAATGTTGCTAACATAAAGTAAATTGAGAGGAAAATCTGGTACATAAAGAACATTAGACAATCTTAAGGTAAATGATAGGGAAACATCTCCCTTTCCAACCATAGGTGAATGTCGACCATCAGGAACCTATACAGTTCTCCCTGATGCAACAAGACTCATGGTAGGAAAAGAATCACGATCTCCACATAAATGTATTGAGGCTCCAGAGTCAGCTAACCATTCACCAGATCTCATAAGGAAAGAGGAACAAACCAATTCAATACCAGGGGAGGAAGAGGCAAAAGCTACAGTATCAATAGGTTGAGAAGTTGAAAGAATCGTCGAAGATCATAAAATTCGACCCTGGTGATTGCACAACAATCATAAGACTTAATTGCCCTGAATTGAGTTATATCTTAGCATAACTTAGGAGTAATTCATGCATCAGTTGCATAGTTTGCATTCTTAGTGCTTTACCTAGCTATTCATGAAATACTGCGATATTTCCATACTAATTAGTGAATAATTTGGTTTGCAAGTAATAACAGCTTAGGAGATGACTAGAAGTTGGATAGAAGATAAATAAATGCTGGAGCTGCAGCAGAGTTGGAGTAGAAACTCGAAATAAAGTTGTAAATAAAGCTGAAGATAGAGAGTAAGAAGAAGGTATACTAGACTACTTGTAGGAATAAATGTAAGAATTAGAGTAATGAAGAACTTAGGGCAACCCTACCCCTATCCCTAGTCCTTAGGATAACCTTATCCACCCTTCTATACCTAATCCAGCCTCCCATTAGGTCAGATTAGGTTAGAAAACCCTTAATACACTTTCTAGCATAGTTTTGGACATCTAGACAATGTATCCAGATGCCCAATCTCTGCAGAAATACTTGCCAGAACCTAACTCCAATACTGATATGGAATTGGACGCCCAACCCACTTTTTAGACGTTCAACTTTGAAATAGAGGTCATTTGGCCATACTTTCAGACATATTTTGATAGGTTATCCCCCTTACCAAACTAGGCCTAAGTTCTACACAAGTCAACATATTTAAGTTAATAATATTTAATAAATAAATTATATTTGAATGAAATTTATAACATATATTAAATAATATATACATTACTAATCCATCTTTGGATATTAATTTTCCCAATTCCTAAGTTCTCCACAAATCATCGATATTTAATATATATGCCCTCCCACATCTCTTGCCCTCTCTTTGTTGTGCATATGTACACACACGATCCACCCATGGTCCTAAACCAATGCCTCCCCTATTTCTCACTCTTTCTCCACATTGGCCCCTCTCTATCTCAAATTAAGTAGGATATTGAGAAAATATTTAGCATGTGTTACCCCCTCTCTCAAATCAAGTAAGATATAGAGAAGATATTTAATATGTATTAAATAATCTTTTATCATTTATCTTTCATCTATTCTATAAACTAAAATGAGGTATTATTCATCTCATAGTTGCACTTGTCATTTCTCTTCATTAACAATTTGAATGGAAATGATATATATGTTTTTTTTTTTTTAAAGGAAATGATATATATGCTGATCTCTTAGTTATTGGAATATGTATGGATTTATTCTACGATAAAAAATATCTCTAAGTGTAAACTTTAGAAAAAAAGGCATTTATCACTTTGTTATTACATGTCATGCATATAATTTATTTACATGGACCAAGAGTGATTTGAGTCAATTTGTACCTTTCTCTCTATAATATTAAAATTAATGTAACTATTTGATATTTTAAATAACTTGCTTTTCTCTCGCAGCGAAGCGTGGGTTCTTTCACAGTAGTGATGTCCTGATTTTAGGTTCTAGATTTCATTTTAGATTCTTGGTAATATATTTTTATTTAGGTTGATTTGAAAATTTTGATTTAGTTTTCATTGTAGATTCTTGATTTAGATATATTGTTTATGTTCATTAATAATAAACATGAACATTCGGATTCTAATATATATATTTTCCTTTTTCAAGATGTCTAATCTTTTATATTCTAAGTTGTGTAGTAATTAAAAAGTAAGAGTATTAACCATGCTGTCTTTCTTATACTACTTGAGGTAGTTGTAGAGTTAGAATATTACATATAACACAAATTTTAATAAGCTAACTAGTTATTTTATATTTTTAAAATAAAAAATGCAAACCTACATACTCGTCCACATATTCATCTAAATACCGCATACTCTCTATGCAATGACCCAACCGACCGCATACTGACTTCCTGAACCTTGATTCCAAGAGTCATGTCCCTTAGATTCTTGTAATCCACTTTACGGTCAGCAAGATCTGGTCTTGCAGCAGCAGCAGATGGAATCTGGATGAAGTGGAATCCAGCAGCAGTAGAAGAACTACTCGGTTATGGGATGAGAAGAGATGGCTTTTATTAGACCTTGAAAATTTCAGACCTAGGCCTGGAATGGAGGACAGATATCTGTGGGATGGGATCTATAGTGCACAATCTGGGTATAACAGAATTTTAAATTTTGAAGAGGGATGGAGACATGATTCCATTGATAAGAAGATATGGATGTTAAAAATTCCTCTCAAGGTACAAATCTTCCTTTGGCTGTGCATGAGAGATGGGTTAATCACAAGTGATCTACGCCACAGAAGATTGGGTACTGATCATCATGTGTGTTTTTTATGTGAGATGAGCACTGATAATGTAAATCACCTCTTCTCTTCTTGTCTTATCACTGATGTCATCTGGAGAAAAATTTGTTAGAAGCCTTTACCAGAGTGGAATTATATGTGACATGGGTTTGAGGTGAGAGGGAAACCACATGTCCACATGGCTGCTTCTATGTGGTGTGTATGGAAGGCAAGGAATGAGAGACTTTTTCAGGAAAGGCCGGTTTGTTGTGAAAATATTGTAAGTGAGTGCTGGTCCCTCATACAGTCTTGGGGATCCTTTCTGTAATCCTTTGCACATAATATACTACTCCAGACTGCTATCGTAGAATGATAGCTTTTCTTTTTGTTTCAAAAAAAAAAAAGGGATTGAATTGTATAAGTAAATGGTAGACTAGAAATGAATTGAAAAGAGTTGATTTTCTCACTCACCTTATTTCCTCATCTCATCTCTATTTATCTCTCTCACCTCTTTTTTCCATCCACTATTTTCTCTCTTTCTCACCTTTTCTTTTCCCAAGGAGACCCTACTTCTCTCATCCCTCAATTTTATGATTATTTGCTTATTTGAAAAATATAGGCTACGTAAATTGGTATCATAGCCCTCTACATTCTAACTCTAACAATTACTAATCTACAACTCTTCTAACATGAAGATGTCATAGCCTACTATAGACTAGAAAACCACTCAACCAAGCGCACATCAAATGACTTTGCTGTCAATTCCATGGCTTCGAATAAATCTTGTAATCTACATTAGATTCCCATGATTGTATCGAATTCCATCAATCTAATATAGGTCTCTCCTATTTGATTGTAAGGTAAAGCTTTACTAAGATTTCAATCAAGCTTCCCAAAAAGGTTACAGTAAAGTATCAAAAAATACTTCAATCACTTCCTATGCTTCGACAAAATGGCTATAATTCAATTACTCGAAAGTCATGACACATAGCAATATGTTCTCAAGGAATCAGATGCCATTATGATGTGCACACGCCCTTACTCTGCCACGTTGAGCCACTTGGATGCCATGTCAGCTGCACTTTTGAGTCCATGTCCTAATTAGAGGCTAAGCCTAAGGTCTTCTTTTTTGTCTTGTTGTGTCAACACGCGCCTGCCATGGAGATTTGATGAAAAACTCCCTTTTAATTTATTGTAGGACATGGGAGGTACTGAATTACATTTTGGGAAGGTTTACAGGGTTAAGTTCTCTCTACATGGTATGCCATGCACAAACATGGAAATAAGAATAGCAGTGGTGGGCTTGTGACTTGAAGGATCGAAATGTATCTCTTTTTAAATGTTGGGTAGTTATTAATGAGAAGCATCAAATGCATTAACTTCCATCTCCCTCTCCCTCTTCCCTCTCCTTATGTGGTGGTTGCTAGTAGACCACCCATTGCCACGGCTCATCAACAAAACTCGCGACCTCCTCTTCCGATACAAAGGTTGGTGCATTTGCACTTCGACATTGTCAAGTGCATCAATGTGGTATCAAAGCCACCCTTTCATCAACACATAGCGATGGATCCCACCAAAAACTTCATCGACGATAAGCTCACGATGATGGTTGAGTTGCAACAGGAGCTCTGATCATGCAGCAATAGACTAATGCACTCGACGAGATTGTTCTCCTACTGCGGGAGACAAAGGGAAGTGACCATGCATCCTCAAGCCAAGCATCGCCCCTCCTCCGCGACCCACCTGGTAACGCCTTAAGTGCCTATGAAACAATGGCCAGAGGCGAGGGCATCGCTTCCCTTCCTAAATCCATGAAGATGGTCTTCCCACCTTACAATGGCCAGGACAATGTTTACTGGCTTCGTCGAGTGAAGCGCTACTTGGCATTCCACGAAATCATCAAGGAAGAATGTGTCTCCTTCACGACTCTCCATCTCCTTGGCATGGTGAGGCTAAATTGGAGCAAAATTAGTAGCCACGTTAAAACATAGGAAGATCTCCGTGAGGGAATCCTTGCACGCTTCGGCCAGAACTGTAATGACCCATTCTGTTCTGAGCCTTTTAAGACGTCTGGACTGTCAGTCAGACGTCTGGACCCATTCCCAGACGTCTGGAAATTGAAATTTATGTACGTAACTTCACGTCTGCACGTGGGCTGCGCGCAGACAGTATCACTCTTTTCTCTCTCCCTCCTCTTTCCTCCACCCAAACCCTAACCCCACTCCCTATATAACCCCTCTCCTCCTTCCTCTCTTCCCCACTCCACCACAGCCACCTTCCCTCCTTCCTCTCCATTGTAGTGAGAGGGGCAAGCGCCAGAGAAGGCGCGCGAGTGAGCGACGAGGAGGAAAGGCGACGTGAAGAGAGGAGGAAGAGCTTGAGCTCGCGAGCTCATGGGAGCACTCCAGAGGAGCATGGCCAGAGTGGTGCGTGCGGGAGGAGGATCGTGTCGGGGGAGACGTCCCCGACACTTTGCTGCAGCCGGAGCTACAGGCGAGGAGGAGAGGCCACAGTTGCGCGCGGCGAGAGGAGCAGGAGGTCGGTTTGATTCTGGGATTTTTCCAGAATCAGATGTCTGGCGTGCTGTCCAGATGACGGGTTGGACGTCTGGTGACGACACCGGACGTTTGAAAGCAGTGTTCCGCGAAGGTATGCTCCTCTTGCAGTTACGGCCTTGTAGGTCGCACCGCAGCTTCGATCTGCATGGCTAAAAGTGGGTGATTTGCCTGTCGCGTGCAGGGATAGCTTTAAGAAGTCACGAGGCACGCCTTACCACGCGTTTCGGATGTCTGGACAGCTTACTAGACAACCGGAAGCACTCCCAGACGACTGGAAGAGAGGTCGGACGTCTGGAGTTGGATCTAGATGGTCAAATAGGGGTTCTGGACGTCTGAAGTCGATGCAGGAACCTAGGTGAGACTCTGGTTACTTTTAAGACGGCTGGATCTTGTGCTAGACGTCTGATTTAGGTCTGCAGCCCTGTTTTTGACCCGTTTAGGGTCCGTTTTACGCAAACAAGATATCTGTAGTTTCCTTGTGAGTTCCTCTACATGTTAGAAAGCCTTATATATTGTTCTGAACATTCTGTTGTGGTATGTCCCTTGGTATAGGACTTTGACCTATTACGTGTTCAGGGCCTACAGAGGCACGTGAGCCTGCCGTTCGAGCCTTTGTACTCCCAGATTGTCTGCTAGAGTGGTTTCCCCGTGATTTAATTATAAGACATGAATGCATATGTGAAATTGGCTAACTAGAAACCTAAGATGTGGCATGAATCCTAGGATGAGAAGTACTTGCACTATTTGTATGCGTGTTTGAGATTGCAATCTTAAATGAATGAATAGAAATGTGAACAACTGCCTGTTAATAAACAAGAGCTGTCTGTGAAATATGAAATGCTTGTGCTAGTTTGACAGATACCTGTGACATTTCTTGTTGTATAGGCAAATTGTGGAAATACGAGCTGCATGTGTAAAATCTGAGAATGGAAATGTGAACGATGAAACCTGGTATGGAATGACATGGGGAATACGAGCATGAACCCTATGAGGAATTAGGAGTAGAACTCCTGTGGATAAATGGAATGGATCTGGAAATGTGAGTGGGAAATGTGCTGGCCCTTGAGTATGTGGTACCAAGGAGAGCGACTGTCCCCTGTTTTGTGTAGAGCGGAGCTAGCCGCCCTTGGGTTGGGACCCAGGGTTAGGATTGGCCACTCTACACCGACTTCTTTGGCCCTCGCGTACACTGTACCGGGGAGAGCTACTAGTGTAGGGAGAGAGCTAGCCACCTCACGGGGCCTGGGGTTCAGCTAGCCACCCTACATCGACTTGTTAGGCCCACTGGGCAAACTGGGGCAGTCAGACGAAGGTGCACGGACTGTGGAGGGGCGAGACCCCTGTTTGGTTCTGAGGGGCTAGACCCTTGTTACTGAGAGGGCTAGGCCCTATATTGTTCCGTGCTGTACTTTGGGCGTACCTGCTAGCGAAAACGACTGACCGAGTGCTAGTGAGGGGTAGCTACCCGTGCGTTTATCGCGCGTGCCGTAGTCACCGCTATGTATGTCCGTGACCTCGGGGTGGTTGACTGGGTGTAGGATCACCACGGGGGACTCTCCCAGCCAGGAGAGCACCACGTGTGCGTTCTACTCTTCGGAAAAGACTGCAATCAAGATCGTTCCCATGAGGAACATGTGGATCAAGAAAGAGATCTGAAAAGAAAACCAATGGGTGAAAAGGAATGACTTGTAAAATGAAATAATTGGAAAAGATAAATTACCTGTTAGCTTTTGCTGCTTTAGTTAGTTTGGATCCCACTCTACTCAGTGTTCGCTGACTCCGTTTTTCCCGTACCCTTTATAGGTCCAGGAGTTGAGCTGCCCGAGTCACCGGCTGCAGAGGGTGCTGGGCTCAATCGAGTCTAGCAGTAGTTTCCTGTTGTTGTACTTCCTTTTTGTTAGTGAGTTCAGACTCTTACTACCGTTTATGTTTCTATACTTTGTTTCCGCTTTACTTTTGTGGTGATGATATGTTCTGTTAGCAGCTTTTACTCCCTTTACTGCTGTACTCTTTTACTGTTAGTTACTTAGCATAGTGAATGTTGTTTACTTTCCTGCTTTTTGGTTATTTCTTATTGGACGACTAGGTCTTGGGATTAGTTGAGTCGAGCTGGTCTCGTGTCCTGTAGGGATTCGGGAACCGGGTCGTAACAAGAACTCCTATGATTAACTTCTCATTTAGCTCTGTTAATTCCACTAGACCACCACAGTAGTTGACTTCTACTCATGTTTCGAGGCCCTTCAAGATCTTGTTCTGCAATGACCAAAGAAGACTTTGTTGAAATCATTGTGTCAAGGCTGAAGGTATCCACACAAAGGTCATGGATTTGAAGCTAAAGACCATGACATCTATTGCAACCTCCTTGACATGTTGCGGACGCGTATGTCTAAATAGGTCGTTGTAGCTTGTGTTCGCAATGCTGGTTTTAAATGTAGAAACGGAGGTGGGTCTGAGTGTCAAACACGGGGAGGCATGAAATCGGCTTTTTATGTCACTTAGTTATCACGGAAATAGTGATTTTTGCTTGCGCACAAGAAAACGCAGGAGAGAAAAGAGAATACGAGAGAAAGAGAGAGAGTAGGGTTAGAGTCTTTTGATCATAGCATTCATGCAAATCCAGAAAAGAAAAACCTGATAAAAAGCGAGAGGCAATAGCTATATAAGAAACAACATCATTTAACATGCAACTTGAGTTTTACAACAATAGCTAAATGCTTAAACAAAAGTAAAGTAAAGCTAGAGTAAAGGGAGATAGAGAGAGGAGAAGGCGAGGCGGCCGCGGTGATGGAGGAGGGCTCCGTTGGTGGCTCGTCAACTCCGACGAGTACAAAATGTGCTAAGGGAAGCTAGGAATGGGGGAGAAGTATTGCAAGTGCATTCAATGCCTCTACATGGGTAGTTGGAGTGGGTTTATATAGGAAGAAGGGGTTTCTAATTTAAGTAGGGGCTTTAGCGACATCCAGGACGTCATTAAAACCACCCCAGAAATGTCGGTGAAGCCCCCTGCCTGCTGGTCTTCCGCGCGCACCTGCTCTTCCTCCTGCGCGCCACGCCCGCTATCCACATGCTTGCTGTGCACCGTCCGATCGAACATCGGACGGTTGAGGCTTTGCGAGAGCGCGTGCTAAGGATTGTGCTTGTGTGGTGCGCCTCGCGAGTTATCGCACGCGTGAACGTGGGAGCCACATAGCGTGATCTTCGTCATCCGTGCACTCATCGACGGTTCAATTTCTCCTGCGCGCACCTTGGATTTGATTCGCGGTGCAGCTCGATCCTACGTCGGATGCGCGAAGGAGCGTCGATCATTGTGCTACAATCCGCGGATGGTCGCGGAGATGAATTTGCGCTCAGCTGCTACCAACCATTGGATGAAGATCTAATAGTTGGATCTTTGTGCTGGGAAGAGAGCGAGGGTGATGCGGTGGCTTCTCAGCCATCCGATCGTCAGATAGAAAGACTTAAAATGCTTGGTGCAATGACAAGGCGTGCCACGGGTGCGGTCTCATCAGATGCCACCACGTGGCCGCCTGTGGGCCGTTGGTCATCAGATCAATGGCTGGAACTTCTTGGGCTAGTTGCGGGAGCTCCGGATGTCAGATTTGATCGATTTTGAGTCTGTTGGACTCCGTTGATCGTTCTGAATCCATCCGTGTGGTATAATCACTCATCTGAGGCCTCTTTTGATATGAACTTGTACAAATGGCCAGATTATAAACAATCTCAATGTGCAATGCATGTAATGCTCCCATGCCCATTTATGATGCATTATTTGTGATGTTACCCTTAAGATAAACCTTGTTT
Source organism: Thalassia testudinum (assembly GCA_037157565.1). Lineage (NCBI taxonomy): Eukaryota > Viridiplantae > Streptophyta > Magnoliopsida > Alismatales > Hydrocharitaceae > Thalassia > Thalassia testudinum. Next base: position 38,368,257 of record JAZHRO010000067.1, read on the forward strand.
GACAAAATTATTGCCACCAAATGTAGAGTTACCATATCCCCATGCTCATTCCTTGCTAGTCCCTAGCAAGGTTCATCCCAGCCATTATTCTCAATTAGAATCCAGGGATTGATTACTTAGACATTTTGTTACTTGTCAACAGGAGGAAATATACTAAGAGCCTGATCTACAGAGACTAAACAACGTCCAGGTGTCTGCCAAAATATGAATCACCCCAATCCTTGCTTTAAGGCATACATATATATATATATTTTTTCTTTTTCATCTCTTCTCATTTTTTTGGATTTTTGGAGTTGAGAGTGTGCTGGTAACTTTTTATGGCTACCCAACTCACCCAAAACTCGAAAAAGAGTCTTAGTGCTAAGTATCTTGGTGTAAATATTGTGATAGACTCACTTAATGGTAATTAGAATAGACTTCGAGTTTCTACACCCTTTGGTGACCCACAAAACGAAGTGCATGCCTGAAGGTGTATATGTTCGATTGGTAGCTTTCTCCCTACTTTTATTTTATTTGGGGTCAACACAAGGGTGTTTACAGTGTATATCTCCCCAGATTGCTTTACTTCCCCACTTCTTCCTTAGGTGGTTTGGAATTTTTGTGCATTTAGTGAGTTGGGTTCTGGACAACCGGCCAATGGGCAGTTACCCACAACCACTTGCCAGCCATAGTCGTGCGGCGAAGTGTGGCTTATTTTTTTTCTTTTTCTTCTTTTTCTATTTTTTTTCTATTTCTATCATTTTTTCTTTTTCTCTTTTCTTTTTCTTTGGTTGTTTAGTAGGTAGCTTCCCTGATCTCAGATTTACCTAGAGGCAAATAAAAAGAAAGTGGTCCTGTGGCTGGGCTTTGGACAACTGGCCAATGGGCTATTACTCATGACAACTTGCCAGCCATAACACCCTAGAAGGTTCTTTAGCTACCCAATTTATGTTAGAATCTCCGAGAAGTGAGTCGGTGCGAAAATGTGTGCAGATGCTTATATTAAAAGTGAAAGTTCTTCCCTACTTGGAGGGGTGACGTAATAATGCGGAAATCAAATATATAAAGCAATCTCACAAAAATAAGCAATCACAAAATGTACACAGGAATTTTTAGGTGGAAACCCAAACCGGGTAAAAACCACCACCTAACCCTCTCGAGTTAGGATTTTCCGATCAACCTAGTTGATCAAATCCACTAAACGAATCACTTTAAAACGAGGGTGATTCAACCTCAGTACAACCACGCTACAAGTACGAGGGTAGCGTTCCTCAACCCCTTCTCTCCACGAGAAGGATTTTGTCCCATGAAGGAGACGGGAATTCGCAAAGCGAATACCCAACCAAAAGACAAAGATAAAATAAACAATAGTCCTATAGAGCCAACAAAATAATTAAACCTAGCTTCTATAGGAAATAGGAAACTCCCCTTTGCAAGGAGTGCGTCGACGATGACGCGGTGCGTGTGCCACGCGATGGCGCTACGTCGCTCTCGTGAACAACAGCGGGAGAGCGGGCGCGCAAACTGTTTGATGCTCTCAAGATGTAGAACTTGAGCTTAGAGAGCAAGAGCTTCTTGGACACAAGAGAGTGGAAGTACGTTGCTTAAGTGTGTCTTGTGTTTTTCTAAGTGTATATCTTGTGTGTTTTTGTGTTGCAAAGGCTCCCCTCTATTTATAGAGGCCTTAGGAAGGCTTTGGAAGGCTTAAGAAAGGTTCTATAGCCGTTGGGTACAAAGCCCAAGTGAATCAGCCCGAAATCAGGAACAATCATTGTTCTGACAGGCTTATCAGACGTCTAATTCTAGCATCAGACGTCTGGAAGTTCACTATAAGACGTCTGATTCAAAGGTCAGACGTCTGATTTTGGGCGGGTTTCTCCCTGACTTGAATCAGATCTAAACAGGGTTTTTGTGCAAGTCCATCAGACGACATACAGGACGTCTGGCACTAAGTATGGACGTCTGGAAACCTACTTTTACTGTGGGAATTGATTTCCAAACGTTGCAACGGCTAGAAAATCTCTGAGAAGAGATTTTGGGTCAGCCGAGGCAAAACGGTCATTTATCAGATGTCTGGAAAGGCCTAAGGACGTCTGATAAGGCTCTAACGGTCATAATCTTGAGTGCCTGCTAAGCTAGCCAACGGTCCACTAATTGGACGTCTGGCAAAGTCATCAGACGTCTCCTAAGACGTCTGGTCTAAGGTCTGGACGTCTGAATTCATCAGACAGAACTAACTATGTCCAGCCTAACAGTTATCAGACGTCTGAAACAACAGTCAGACGTCTTAAAATGCTTTATCAGACGTCTGATTTGGGAATTAGACGTCTGGAAGTGCTGTTTGAACCCTGTATTGGTTTTCTAAGTATTCTACAGAAAACCTAAGTATCCTAGGGTTGTGCCGGTGTTCCTAGGACTACTGTTAGGGTTATTTGAGGCTCTTTAACATGAAATATCTAAGGAAATAAAGAGCAACAAAAGAAATGAAAAATACAACAAGTACAAAAGAAGGAAATCTATCCTATTCTTCATTTCCTTCCATCTTCAATCTTTCGCTCCACGTGAACCTCCTCTGTTTTCCGTCAAGCTCCTCCAATCCGTCCTGGATGCGAGCTCGAGTTCCGTCTAAACACGTCTTCATTTGCAATTGACCTGAAATCTAGGACTCAAATTGCAAATGTTAAATAACACGTGTTTTGTTATCATCAAAACAAATGATCGTGGTGCTCTAGCACCAACAAAAAGTCCCTCCGAGTTAGAGGGCGGGTTGATAAGTCTTATACTTATCACCCTACTTTATTAGTGGATTATAATAAATTAAGGTTGCGAGGATTCGAAGGTAAATCTATATTTTAATGGACATCAGGGCTGATTAAGCCTGAAGGCTTGAAAAGTCTAAGTGTTCAGGTTCATTTCATATTATTTGTCACTGTTGACAAGTTCCTAATGCCTAAGTTTTGCTTCCTAAACTCAACTTTTTTTTTAATTAATTTATTTTATTCCATTTAAACTGATAAAATGAACTCAGAATATGCAAATTATCACCCCCATGCTTAAGTTGGACAATGTCCTCATTGACAAATAAATGGATGCAAAGGGGGTTTAGAAAGAAGTTATCTGAGTGATGGCGTATACCTAATCAGTCTAAATCTTCTGGGTTGCCTCTTAGGAAGCGCTGAGTTTAACGCCTCCAGCTGGGCGATGCTTCGTGTCAACCCTCGATGAGGGTGACAACCTCCTTTGGGGGAACCTGGGCAAGGAAATGCTTTAATCTCTGACCGTTTACCGTGAAGGTGTGCCCAGTGTTTGGATCTGCAATTTCAACTGCCTTATTGGAAAAAGGTTTGACCACTCGATATGGTCTTGTCCACTTGGATCTGAGCTTCCCAGGAAAAAGTTTAAGTTGGGCATCAAAAAGCCAGACTTGCTGATTAGGCTCGAAGGTCTTTCTATGGATGAGTTGGTCGTGGATGGCTTTCATCTTTTCCTTGTAAAGTTAACGATTCTCAAATGCGTCCCGACGAATTTCCTCGAGCTCGGAGAGTTGGAGCGTCCTCTGTGCACCGGCTAATTGAGAGTCCATGTTACACTACTTGACAGCCCAGTAAGCCCGGTGTTCCAATTCGATCGGAAGGTGGCAAGCTTTGCCAAAGACCAGGTGATATAGTGACATGCCTATCAGGATCTTAAAAGCGATCTTGTATGCCCGCAGGGCATCATCCAGTCGTGTGGACCAATCCTTCCTGTCAGGTCTCACAGTCTTTTGCAGAATGTTCTTAATCTTCCTATTGGAGACCTCAGTCTGCCCATTGGTTTGCGGATGATACGGGGTGGCAATGCGGTGAGTAACCCCGTATTTTCTGAGTAGGGCACGGAACTGGCCGTGGATAAAGTGACTTCCATCATCACTGATCATGTCCTTCGGTATTCCAAACTGAGAAAAGATGTTTTGCTTAACAAAATCCATGACATCCTTATGGTCACATCTGCAAGTGGCGATGGCTTCAATCCATTTTGAGACATAGTCTACTAAGACTAAGATGTACTCAAAGCCGTTGGATGGTGGGAAGGGGCCCATGAAATCGATCCCCCAAACGTCGAAGACCTCGACAATCAAAATGGGATGGAGGGGCATCATATGTTTTCTGGTCATGGTCCCTAAGGTCTGGCTGCAAGAGGAAGTCTTTGCAAAGCTGTGTGTGTCCTTGAATAAGGAAGGCCAATAAAATCTGGACTGTAAAACCTTTGTAGCCATCTTCTTCCCCGAAAAGTGGCCACCACATGCTTGGTCATGACAAAAAGATAGCACACTTTGAACTTCTTCCTCCGGGATACACCTCCTAATAATTTGGTTAGCACAGAAGCAAAACAACATGGGATCATCCCGGAAATAATGTTTGGCTTCAGCCAAGAACTTTTCCCGTTGCTGTCTGGACCAGCTGTGCGGGTTTGTCCTACTACCAGATTGTTGACGAAGTCGGCATACCAGGGTAGTTTCCTTTCATGCACAGCTAGAAGTTCTTCATCAGGAAAGGTATTAGTCAAGGGCAAGGAGGGCCCAATGTGGTCTGGGTGGAGTCTGGACAGGTGATCGGCCATGACATTCTTGGACCCAGCTTTGTCGTGAATTTCCAGGTCTAATTCCTGCAAGAGCAAGACTCATCTGATGAGTCTGGGTTTAGCGTCCTTTTTGGCCAACAAATGCCAGATGGCTGAGTGGTCCGTATAAATGGTCACGTGGGATCCTAAAAGGTAAGATCAGAACTTTTCGAGTCCAAAAACTATAGCGAGCAGCTCTTTCTCTGTGATTGTATAGTTTCGTTGGGCCTCATCCAACGTTTTGCTCGCATAGTAGATCACCATGGGTTTCTTTTCCTGGCTCTGTCCTAGGATTGCGCCAATGGCAAAGTTTGATGCATCACACATAATTTCAAAATCCTAGGACCAGTCTAAGGGCTGTAACACAGGTGTGGTGGAGACTGATTCCCTGAGGGTGGTGTAAGCCTGGATGCAATTGGGTGTCATGTGAAACAGGGTGTCGTTGGCCAGAAGGTCGGTCAAGGGTTTAGAGAGTTTGGAGAAGTCTTTAATAAACCTTCGATAGAAGCCAACGTGTCCTAGGAAGGATCGGATTTGTCGGATCGAGCTTGGTGGTGGAAGTTTGGAAATCAAATCAACCTTAGCTCGATCCACCTCAATGCCCCTTTGCGATACGATGTGCCCGAGGACAATCCCTTCCTGAACCATGAAATGGCTTTTTTCCCAGCTCAGAACCAAGTTAACCTCGATATATCGCTTCAAAATTTTCTCCAAGTTGCTCAGACAATGGTCGAATGAGTTCCCAAACATTGAGAAATCATCCATAAAGACCTCCAAGTATTCACCTACCATCTCTAAAAAGATGGCAAGCCTGCAACGCTGAAAGGCAAGTGAATGTGCCATACGGGCAAGTGAATGTGGTCTTCTCTTGATCTTCGGGGGCAATCGCGACTTGGTTGTATCCTGAGTATCCATCCAAGAAGCAAAAATATTTCTGCCTGCCAATCGTTCAATAATCTGGTCAATGAATGGCAGAGGGAAATGATCTTTCTTGGTCACCTCATTGAGCTTCCTATAATCAATGCACACCCGCCATGCAGTGGTGGTGCGGGTGGGGATGGATTTGCCATGCTTATTGGTGACAATGGTGAGCCCGGCTTTCTTGGGGACCACTTGAGTGGGGCTCACCCAGGGACTATTGAAGATTGGGTAGATGATGTCAGCATCAAGCCACTTGATGATTTCCTTTTTAACGACTTCCCGCATATTTGGGTTTAATCGTCTCTGCATCTGATAGGAAGGTCGAGCCCCATCTTCCAGATAGATCTTGTGGGTGCAATAGGTGGGGCTAATACCTCGTAAATTCGAGATGGTCCATCCAATGGCTGCCCGATGTTCTAATAGGGTTGCGGTCAACTTGAGTTCCTGATCCTTAGTTAGATGGGTGTTGATAATCACCGGAAAGGTTTGGTCAGGTCCAAGGAAGATGTACTTTAGATTTTCGAGTAGCGGCTTCAGTTCAGGTGTGGGTGGAACAACACTCGATGGGTAGGGAAAAGGCGGAAGATGATCAGCATCAATCTCCTTGAATGGTAGTTGCTGATGGTAATCAGCTCTATAAAGGTCAGCGTGGATAGACGGGGATTGGCCAGAACAGTCGTCATAAGGTTGGGTCTGATGGTCTGATACAGCACTAAGGGTGAGGCTCCACGGGATCGTGCTCCTCAATCCAGTCGTAATCAAAAGACTTGGTCGCCCTGAAGATATCCAACTACATCTTCCTATCTCCGAAGGTAATTTCCATGCATCCCGTGTCACAGTCGATGTTCGCCTTAGCCGTAGCTAAGAAAGGTCTGCCTAGGATAATGGGTGTGTTTTATAGATGTTCGGGGACTTCCATGCCAAGCACCAAGAAGTCGACTAGAAAGTAGAAGTCCTTGACCCGAACAATTACGTCATCGACAACCCCCTTCGAGGTTTTCACAGATCGATCAGCCAATTGGATGGTCACAGGTGTAGGTATCAATTCTCCGAATCCGAATTGGTGATACAGGGTTGTTGGGATCTGATTGTTTGAAGCACCTAAGTCTAAGAGCGCTCTATCAAATGTCATGTCCCCAATATTACAAGATATCAGGGGTGCTCCTGGGTCTATTCATTTGAGTGGAAGGTTGCTCGATATCAAGAAACTTGCTTGCTCTGAGAGCACAACCTTCTTAGGTGCTTGGGGTCATGGCTTACGCTTCGGCGTACAAGCGTCTTTTAGGAACTTAGCATAAGCCGGAATGTGCTTGCCTGCCTCAAAAAGCAGGATATTAATCTGAACCTGCTTGAAAATTTCCAAAAGCTCCTCATTTTCCATGACCGCTTTCTCTTCATCTTCTCCAAGGCCTCAAAGTATGGTGTCTGGATTTGAACTGGGTCAGTCTCCAGGTCCTTGGGTGTTTCCTGCTCGTCTTCAGAGTGGGGTATTTCAGGGGGTAAGGTCACGGGAGGAGTCGGCCACTTGGGATCCTGGGTTTTTGTGTTGCTTCTCAAGGTCACCGCATTTGCAGAGGCATTGGGACCATGGGTTGATCCTTGAGAAGAAGAGGAAGAAGAAGCACTAAACCCAGGGGGTGTTTGTGGGGCAGGCTGGACCATGTGAGCCTGCCTGAGTTTGCCTTGGAACCCTTGCGAATTGGGGCCTCTGTTAATCACGTTTCGCGGGTTCGGCTGTGGCTAAGAAGGAAGGGATCCCTGTTGTTTAAAATCCAACAGCTGGCTCCATTGCCCCTTCACTAATGCCATTTCCTCCTGGTGTTTCCAGTTCATGTCAACCATCATTTTCATCAAGGTGTCCATTTGGTTTTGTGGGGGAGGGGCCACTCTATTCGGATTATTGGGGGGTTTAGCCGGCGGACCTTGCTGATAGGAAGTCGGGTTTGGCTGATGGTTTGACCTGGGCTGGTTCTGAAATTAGTTTGGTTTCTGGTTCGTCCAAGCGAAGTTTGGGTGATTACGCCATCCGGCATTGTAGGTGTTGGAGAGGGGGTCAGGTTTGAAATAACCTTGGATGTCCTGGACATCTTGAAAGATAGAAGGTGCCGAGGGGGAGGGAAGAGAATAATTAAGGGTTGAGGGAGCAAAGGTCCCTCCCTGGAACATGGTCAGGGGTTGTTCCAGGTGCATCCAGCTTAGTGGCTAAATTAGGTCGACATTATGAGCTCCCTTTGCTAGGGAGAGTGTCTATAGCGAGTTCCTGGTCTGGTTCAATAGTTCATCTATCTTTTTATCCACCAATTCCACTCGGTCCAACTTCTTGGCAATGATATCCATGTCAACCAATCCAGAGTTTGCTTGTACCTCATAAATCCCACCACGGGATTTACTGGATCGACTGAATTGGGTCATGGAGGTATTGTTGAGCGAAATTTCGCTCATAGACTCAAAAAGCTCAAACGCACTTTCCTCGTCTTTGTTCAAAAAGTTTCCTCCGCGTGAGGCATCGACAAAGTTCCGAAGGTTGCTCTCCAGACCGTGGTAGAAGATCTAGGACAATTACCACCTTGGAATCTCATGGTGTGGGCATTTCCTCAATAATTCATTAAATCTCTCCTACGCCTCATGGAATTGTTCCCCGCCCTGGAGAGTAAAGGTGGTAATGGCTCTTCTGAGGGCATTGGTCTTTCCGATGGGAAAGAATTTCTTTAAGAATGCATGCTTCAGTTCTTCTTAGGTGGAGATAGGTCTTCCTAAGGTTCTAAGCTAGTGAGATGCTTTGTCTCTCAATGAGAAGGGGAACATCTTAAGCTGATGTTTCTGGGCTTGACAGTCCAGGCGATCCGGTCAAGGTCCTCTAGGTGTTGGAAGGGGTCCTCATTTGAGCTTCCATGGAAGTGGCTTTGAATCAGGCTTAGGACATTAGGTTTTAGCTCAAAATCATCTCCCCCTTCGGGGACCCTAAGATGTGATTCGATCTGTATAGCAGACGGATCGTAAAAGTCATGGAGGGGTCTGGGTTGGTTCTAGAATTGCGGTGGATCAGGTGGTGGGTGCCCTTGCGGGTTCTGCAAAGGTGGTGGTGGTTGCTCCTATGGGTTTTGCAACCGGTGTATGGCTTGCATGATAGTGTGGATCTGCTGCTGCTGAAGCTGGTGGTTTGCATTAATTTGGGCTTGGATGATGGCCATCGTATCTGGTGGGGGTTGGTCTTCAACCTCATATACTCTAGGTTCGGCCATATTTCTAGCAAGATCAAGTTTCTCCTGGGTTTTCCGTCCCAAACAAATAGCTTGGGATGAAGTGATCGTCTCCCGTGCATACACTAGAGAAGAACGGAGAGGGATGCGAAGAGAAACAGATGCGAGAAGCATGTGTGCTCAATCAAGCAGACAAGACTAATCCTTATAGTGTATTCCTTAGGGGACCTAGAAATCTCAAGAGGAACGATCATGATTGTAGGCACGTAACCGCCCTTCCCAAAGCTAATTTGGCCAGGTTGATTATGAGGGGATTGTGGGGAAGGTTCTTCCTTTGGCTTGCGCCGCCGGTTCCATAGACCCCACAACTGCGGTCATTTGACACTTCCCCGCAACCTAGTCACTAGATTTTACGAAGGGACTAAAGGCCAAATGCCTAGCAATTAGATTCACGCCTTTTGAGACTTAAACCAGTCCTGCCTAGGGCACATCTACTCTATTTTAATGAGGGCTTAGGTCAGTGCTTGTGTTCAAGACATGTGATGAGACGTTGATTAGGGTGGTGCCTTTTAGTTATCCGATTCAAATGTGTGTGCACCTAACAAGACATGGTTTTCAAGTAAGGATTTAAGATATAGTGTCTTTTAACATTTGTCCTTACTTTAATGTCTTTTAGGGTTGAAGTGCCTTAATGTTTTTAAACAAGTTTCAAGTGGGCACGCCAAGTTTTACACATAACGGGTGAGAATGGATTTCCTTTAGAGTGAAGAGGCCCTAGCAAACAACCCTAATGTTCTCATCCTATTGTTCATGCACTCTACCAAGTGAGTCGATTTTAAGGTGAGTAATGTGGCCCAAGTCAAGTCATGGTGGATTTGCAAACATCACTCAAAAGAAAAAGAACACTCTAAAGAGATTATGTCTTTAAGAATGTTAGAGCATTTTTTTTTTTTGTTGGGTGATGGGTTTAGGATGTGGATCAAGCAATCATTCACCACGTTGATTTTTTCTCTGATTTTAATTTTTTAGATTTTTTTTAGGCAAGCAAACAACCACGGATAGAGTGATACTCACAACCAGTCTTTGCTGTGTTTACTCTATCTCTACCATCACGAGTCACGCTCTTTTGCCGCTTAGGCGTCGAGTTCCTGCAACCAATCAAGCAGAGGGAGAAAATGAGTTAGACAATGTGAGTATGGATGCAAAATGAAAGTGGCAAAATAAATCTGTTACCTTCCCGGTGATGAGAGACTCATCATAATCTCTAATTACCCCTAATCAACTAGTCTTCCTAGTTAATTAGCTAAGGTTATGAATTTATAAGTGTTAATTATAGAATAAGGGATATATAGTAAAGGACCTTAAAATAAGCTAAAAATGATATTTTATCATTCAATTAACATTATTACAATTTAATTAATAATTGGACTCGAAATCTTATTAATCATTTCCTTAATTAATAAGTTAAGTAACTTAAACATAATATATACATAAGTATATAATAACTTAAGTAATTTCACTTAATCTAATAAATTAACTTAAAAAGGTTAAAAATGTAAATTCAAGGTGAAAACATAATAATTACCTTATTTACTAACATATATAAAAAGTTGAAAAAAATCTAAGTTAAAATAAACCTTTAAAACCTGGGTTTACATTTAGGTCCTTAAAATTCATTGCAATCGGGTCATTAATTTTCATAAAGGTCCTTAAGTTTCATTTCACTTTGGTCCCTATCCCTTTCTTCTTCTTCTCCTCCAGTCGAGTGGACAATTGACGACGAAGAGTAACTCCACCGCTCGATCATCGCTCTGCCGACATCATCCTTCCTTCTCCAAGCCCTTGAAGCTTGCGCTCACCACTCCATCTTCATCCACCGGCCTGGATTACTCGAAAATCCTAATTTCTGGTTGGAGTTAACCTTATCGTCGTCGGAGACGATGTTGGAGGTTAAGCTTCCCAAGCTTCTTCTTCGTCTAGACCTCGCCATCCGTGGGCGCCACGTAGCGCGATCTCCGCTGTCCGCGCGCTCATCGACGGTTCAATTTCTCCTATGCGCGCCTTCGCCTCGGATTTGATTTGCGGTGCGGCTCAATCTTGCATCAGATGTGCGGAGAAGGAGCATCGACCGCTGCGCTGCGATCCATGGGTGGTTGCAGGGACAGATTTGCGCTTGGCTGCTGTCGACCGTTGGATGAAGATTCGATGGTCGGATCTTTGTGCTGGGTAGAGAGTGAGGGTGATGCGGTGGTTTCTCAGCTGTCCGATTATCAGATCGGACGGCTTAGAATTCTTGGCACGATGATGAGGTGTGTTGCGGGTGCAGGTGCATCAGATGCCATCATGTGGCCACCTGTGGGCTGTTGATCATCAGATCAATGGCCAAAACTTCTTGGGCTAGTTGTGGGAGCTCCGGATGTCGGATTTGATCGATTTTGTGTCCGTTGGACTCCGTTCGTCGTTCTGAATCCATCCGTGCGGTCCGATCGCTCATCTGAGTCCTGTTTTGATAGGAACTTGTACAAATGACCATTAACACTGATTATAAGCAATCTCAATGTGCAATGCATGTAATGCTCCCATGCCCATTTATGATGTGTTATTTGTGCATGTTACCCTTAAGATAAACCTCGATTGACAGAATTATTGCCACCAAATGTAGAGTTATCAATCCTCCATAGAGCATAGGGAAAAGAAGTCTAAACCATCCCTACCGATGAATAGGTTGGCATCAATTGAGATGGCAAAGCGGTGTAAGTGAAATTTATGTTATAACTGCCACAAGCAGTATTACCGTGTCCACAAATGTAAGTCCAAGGTGTTTTATATGCTCGTCGATGACAGTGACGAGTGGGAAGAGGTTGCGAACTAGATCTCGAACATAATGGGCAACTCTTCACTTATGCCATCTCCAGGAAAGATTCTGAGGGCCTCACCAAACTTGCCTTCGACACATCGATCAAGGCATGATGTCACCTTAATTGACTCTGGCAGCTCTAGTAACTTCATTGACCATGCCTCATCCCTCGACATAATGCCACCTCGGAGCTTGCATCTTTTGATGAGGATGGTTGTTGTAGGAGCTACCACTCTTTCCACTTCTACATGAGTAGAGGGCCTTATTGATGATAACATCATCATGAGCCATAACTAGCTTTGATTAGTTAGGATTAATTGACAAATGTCCCTACATAATTGCCTAAGAGTCGTAATTCCCTGCACATCCATTTTGAGAGTAAAACACTAAATCAGGGTTAATTATGCAGTTTTAACATCATATTATTAAAGCAGAGTAACCATGGGATTTTCCAGGGGTTAATTTAAGGTATAATGAGTACTAAAGTCTAATAAGATGATCCACACAAACAGAAACGAGGTTTTACGTATCGAGAGAACTAATATAGCACCCAAAACCCTAATTTTAGACCCGCTTGAATTACTGAGGTTCTGTTCAGGATAAAATTCATCCAAACCTTCTAAAATTCATAAAGAAATATTCCTTGAGGTTTGGTATCCTTGATTTGACCTTTGGAACCAATTTTGGCCTTAAATAGAGTCTTAGATAGAGTTCTGCCCTAATTTGGGTTTCTACGCAAATTTCTCATTCAAACTTAGTCAAAACTGAAATCTAACTTCGCCATCAGATTTCTTAGGTCCAAATTAGGTTTGTACCAAAATTTAGGCTCAATCAAAGTTCATCTTGACCTAGTTTGTAATATAGTCATTTTAAACTCTATTTCTCTCAATCATGACCCCAACTTTTGAATTATTTACGATTTGCCCCCCAACTTTGTTGTCTTCTTCACAAAAGGGTCCCTTATGCCATGACAGGTATGAACCCAAAAAAGCCGACCTTCAATTAAGGATACCTCTCTGATTTCTCGACCAATCCCTTCCAAAATTGGAAGGGATGATCTTGAGGAAATCTCCAATCACCTAAACCACATCTTGGACTCGGACTTGAACTAAAAAGCTCGTGCGAACTCTTAGGATTTCAGATCTTCTTCCCTACTTTTTCGAGCTCCTCAAGCTTGTTTCCTAGCTTGAAAGCCTGCCTAAGCTCTATAAAAGCTTCCTCATTGCGAACCTAACTCTTTAACTCGGTTTAGGCCACAACTCTTCACAAATTTTTCCCCTTTGGCCACCTCCACCGCAGCTCCAGCGACTCCTCTCCAACCTCCATATTCTCCCACTGCCACATACGATAGGCAGCAAGAACGTCTTCATCTCCTTCCTCCGCTCCTCGCCAGCTACAACATGAGCTCCCAGACCCCCTTGTCATTGCCGCCCCTTCCACCGGAGGATTCATCATCTCTGGCGTTGGCCAATCACAGCCGGTGCCTCCCTCTCCCTTTCGTCCAGTAATTTAGGTCTTATCTTCTTCCCCTTCTTCTTCTTAATCTCCCTAACCTATTCCCTTCCTATTTCGACTGACAACTCGCCCTCGACCGTACCTTCTTCCTCCACTTCGACCGAGCTCCGGTGAGGCCTCCCTGGCTCCACAAACCACCAAACACCCCACTACCACCTCCACAAGCTCTGCCACACCTCTACGAACAAAACCCCGCATCCTATTTCGTTGATTACCCACTGAATAGCCCCATCGAACTTACCCACCACCATTCACCTCCTCCGACTTCGCCTGACCACCACACGCACTCCAATGCTACGAGGACACCGTTATCACCTTCGCCGTCCTCAGGCGAACCTCTTGAGATGTTTTGATGTAGCTGTGAGGCCTTATTCCCTATTTTAGGTACTTGCTGTCACTCTTCGTTGTCGTAATCGTCTTTGACCCAGTTCGCAGTGCTCCGACGAAGTTCAAAGGCCAATTCCAATCCCAGGTGCTGTGGAATCCCTCCACAATACAATCCAAACTTCCAATTGGAGGGAAGTGCCTCATCAACAGCTGCAATCAATGCAAGTTCACCTGCTGCTGCGCGTGTGGAAAAGAGGTGGGATAGTCCCACCTCGTGAGCAGACAAGCAGCCAATGTAGTATATCACGATTTTGTGAATCCAACTGTTCACCCAAGTCACCGGGGGTCGAGTCCCCACTTCACTTGCCCGAGCACACCTCGCTTGTGATCACACCCACGAGTCTGGCCACTGTTCATGACTCGATTACCAGCCTTATCCGGTTATCTGAGAGAGAAGGCAGAGGATTTGTGAGAGGAGGGGGGAAGGTTTTGCTGCACTACCCTTTGCCATGCCCCTGTGCTAAAGAGAGAGGCTCTTTGTACTTAGCCTTTGAAGAGAAAAGTCCTGTGCTTGAACACTTAAGAAGGAGAAGGTCTGAAGAAGAAAGCCTTAGTCCCTGAAAGGCTTAAGAAGAAGAAGAAGAAGGCTCTTGAGAGAGCCTTGCCCTTGTGTGTGCCTTTTGTGAGGCACTGTGCTATGCTCTATTAAGTCGTCTAATGCTATATTTCTGACCTTTGATTCTGAGCACTGTTGAATGATTTAAGAACCTAAGTTAAGTTGATTGAGATACGATTTAGTTATTTAATAATTTGAGTATGAAATACGTGCTTAATTAAGATGAATAATTGGTGATTTAAATTACCATTATTTTTTCTTTTTATTCTTTTTATCTTGTGATCATTTGAATTACATTTGAATATCAATCTGATAACTTGTATTCATTGAAAATCTGTTCAATTTATTGTACTCATCTATTTTAACTGAAGATTAATGTGTGAATTCCATATTTACTCCCTGCGAACGACCTCAGACTCCCTTTAGATTCTAAGTTTATAAATTTAAATGTTTTGTTATGCGATTTAGGAGTGTACTACAATGAGCGCATCTTAAAACTCCTCTTTTGCCCACCAACACTCCCCTTCCATGTTCAAGGCCATCATTTCCCCTTCGACGCTTATCTCCTCTCCTTGGGGACATTTAATGCTATCTTGGGCATGCCCTAGATCAAGTCCTTAGGAAAGACAATGTAGGACCTCCACCAATTTTGTCTCACTTACCATGGGATCGACAACTCTGTGGTTCTACAAGGGCTTCTTCTGGGCGGTGGCACGCTCACTAACATAGAATTTTGTAGTGCCATTGCCAATGGCACTAGCCTCTACCTCACGCGTGTAAAGTCCAAGGTGACAATCTTCCGTAGGAGTACACGTCTTTACCGAAGATGGAGCTATTGCTTGAGTTCTCTGATGTCTTCGAGGAACCTAGGGACTACCACCTGAGCAAGATGAATCCCATGTGATTCCCTTGAAACCTGACGCTCAACTCATCGCTCTGTTGCCCTATCACCGTTTATGGGAGCAAAAGAACGAGGCTGAGTGCTAGGTCCAATTGCTCTTGGATGAAAGGCTAATCCGACCAAGTCATAGTCCCTTCACCTTGTTGGCTTACTAGTGCGCAAGGAAGATGGAAACTAGTGATTCTATATTGACTATTTGAGCTCAACGAGCAAATGGTTAAGGATTGTTACCCTATTCCTTTTGTCAATGATCTCCTCAACAGGTTGCAAGGCATCACTTAGTTTACAAAACTCAACCTTCACTCGGGTTATCATTAGATTTGGCTTAAGGATGATATTTACACGATGATTTTCACACTCATGATGGACATTACGAATTCCTTGTTATGCCTTTTGGGTTGTGCAATACGCCATCTACATTCCAAGCCATCATGAACAACCTCTTCTATTCGTGGCTATATAATTTTGTTCATCTTCTTCAATGATATTTTTATATATAGCCAAACTTACAAGGAGTATCTCACTCATGTTTGCATAATCTTGGAGAAACTATCTCTAATGCTTCTTCATGAAGGCTATGAAGTGTGCTTTCAGCACCACTTCAGTAGATTATTTAGGCCACGTGGTATCTACACACGACGTGGAGGTCGACTCAACCAAAATATCTACCATTATTGAATGGCCCCAATCAAAGACGATCCATGCCTTACATGGCTTCCTCTATCTCCTTGGGTACTACCAATGATTCGTCTGCAACTTTAGGGTAATATCCACCTGACCATACTAGCTTCTCAAGCACAAGGAGTTTCAATGGACCAAGGACACGTGTTTAAGGATTGCAAGAGAGCATTGACCTCTACACCAATCTTTGGCTCTTCCCAACTTCTCTACGTCCTTCATTATCGAATGCAACACTTCTGATCAAGGTGTCGACGCTATGCTTATGCAAGATGGTTACCCATTGGCTTTTGTCAATCACAACCTGTCCCCATGCCAATAAGGTTACTCTGCCTACAAGAAAGATCTATACGGTCTAGTGCTTGCCTTTGGGAAGTGGTAGTAATACCTCATGACCAAGAAAGTTATAGTCCATACTAATCATCAGAGCCTCCGCTACCTCCTTAACCAATGGCTCTCCATGCCAAGACAGCAAAAATGGGCTACCCAGTTATCTTCCTTCAAGTTCGAAATTGTCTATCACAAGGAAGCTACCAATTGAGTAACTGATGCTCTTTCCCATCGTGATTATGATCGCGAGCTCCTTATGGCCCTTGCCACCACATAGGTTGCAGGGATCCAACATATAAACAAGGATTACACTCGCAATCTGGACTACCAACAGACACTAGAATGTGTCCTTGATGCACAGCACGATTCACCACTAGAAGTTAGAGAAAGGCCACTACTATTATCATTCTCGCATTTTTGTTGCACCAAGCTCCATCCTTATTCCTTAGATCATGGCTATGTCAATGGCAGGGTATTCCAGCTACGATAAGACCATGCAGCAGTTACACCACATTTTCTAATGGCTAGGCATGCATAGGATGATCAACGATTGGGTGCGCTCCTACGACACATGCCAACGCAACAAGGCCGACTCAATGGCCCCAATTAGTCTCTTACAACCATTACCCATTCTGAACCTCATTTTGGAAGAGCTTCCTACAGATTTTGTAGAAGCCCTTCTCTCTAGCAATGGGTTTACAACCATCATGGTGGTCATTGACTAGCTCTCCAAATATGTTCACCTCTACCCCCTCAAACACCCTTTTACGGTTGAAGAGGTCAAGGGTGTTTGTTAATCATATTATGCAACTCCATGGCATTCCCTAAGCAATTGTCAGTGACTGCAATGCGGTGTTCATGACCACCTTCTAGCAAGAATACTCTTTCAATATGTAATGACACTACAATATTGGAATCACTCCCTTCAAGGTTGTATACATCCACTCGCTGCCCACCTTACACGATTACATTCAGGGCGAGACTGGATCCAAGGAGGTCACTACCACATTGATGGCTTGAGATGACATATTACACAAGCTCCTCGAGTAGTTGTGTTGGTCCCAGGATCATATGCGCACATTGGTCAACCGCCACCATTGCAATGTGCAACGATTTGACGGGCAACTCATCTATTTGTGTAGGTACATAAGCAATTAGGCACCATATTAGTCTTTAATGATGTTTTGATGATAACAAGCATATCAAGTGGTCAAGATTAAAATTCAATCTTATGCATAGATATTGTAAGATTAATTTTCAGGTTGAAGCTCTCTTGATGAAATACGAAGCCAAGAAGAAGGAGGATATCAAATTTAGGTCTCTTTGTAATTTTAGGAACTGAGTTGTAATTTTATATTCTTTAGAATGTAAGGAAAGCCCCAATTAGATTAGAATCAATTTACATTATTAGGGCATCACTTGCATAAGTTTAATTTGGTCAAAAATATTATAAAACATATCCTTAGGAGTTAACAGACCATCCTAGAACCCCATTGGATCATCAAGACTCATTTGGACAGTTAGAGGAACTTTTACAGTTCTTTTAACGTTAGGTAGTAGATACCTAACGTTAGGTAGTAAGGTTGAGGTCACCTTGAGGCATCTAGGGAATAACGAACATTGCATTGAATTGAGCATCAACGTTAAGTAGTTGACCTAATGTTAGACAAAGTTTACCTAATGTTAGGTAAGCTATTTTGAGCCAAATTGAACAACTCTAGGAGATAGCGAACTTTGCACTGAACTAAGTATCTAACGTTAGACAGCTCACCTAACGTTATATAACTTTTTTATAACGTTAGGTAATGTACTTTTTGACCAATTCAATTAGCCGTTGGCAAATCAAATTGGGAAACAATTGAGTCGTTGAATAAAGGTCTCTTGCACATCTAAAATAGTCAAAACACCCCTCTATATATATGAGATGGTTTCTCACTCTTAAAAGGAGAGAGAACACTAAAAACTCACTCAAAAGCTCATTCAAGTCTACATTAAGCTAAAGCTTACACTTGGTGTTCACTGGAGGTGATTTAAGTTCTTATTCTTGATGACCACCTTCCTTAGAGTTCAACCACCTCAACTCCCTGTTGTGTCACCTTCATACATTCACTAAGGGAGTTCACTCTAGTCTCCTAAATAGCTAATTAATACAATTGATTGCATATCTTTTAAGGCTATCCATAGGAGCTAAATTCTCTTTTAATTCAATTTTATTCATTCATCTATTTGTAATCTAAGGACCAGGGTTGTGGCTTCCACTCCTCTTGAGTAAGAGGGGTTTGTTCTTGATTTGGATATTGATAGTAACATCATCATGAGCTATAACTAGCTTTAATTAGTTATAATTAATTAACAAATGCTCCTACGTAATCGCCTGAGAACCATAATTCCATTTAGATCTGTTTTGAGAGAACACTAAATTAGGGTTAACTTTGCAGTTTTAATATCACATCATGAAAGTAGAGTAACCATGGGATTTGCCATGGGTTAATCTAAGGTCAAATGAGCATTAAAGACTAATAACTGGGTCCATGCAAATAGAAACAGGGTTTCACGCATTTTAAGAACCAAAACTACACCAAAAATCCTAATTTCAGACACTCTTGAATTACAGAGGTTTTGGTCAAGATAAAATTTATCTAAACCTTCTAAAATTCATAGAAAAATATTTCTTGAGGTTTGGTACCCTTGGTTTGACCATCTGAACCTATTTTGACCTTGAACAAAGTCACAGATAGATTTCTACCCTAATTTGGGTTTCTGTGCAAATTGGTCAGTCAAACTTAGTCAAAACTAAAATCAACTTCACTATTTCTTGGGTCTAAATTAGGTTTGTACCAAAATTTGGGCCTAATCAAAGTCCATCTTGATATATTTTGCATTTTAGTCCATTTAAACTCTATTTCTTTCAGATAAGCCCCTAACTTTTGAAAATCTTTATGAATGGGTCCCTAACTTCCTTATCTTCTTTGCAAACAGGTCCTTTCTGCCATTGGAGGTCAACTGACCTCCAAGCAGCTTTTGACTGCCTCATATCCTACTTAAATCAACACCAAATTCCACCAAATTTGGTAGGATTGGTGTTCACATTATGTTGAATCTTTTAAAGGTGGTTAGGAATCCCAGATCATGCCATTTAGCCCTAGCGAACTAATGATATTCGTGGGTGTCTTGTGCTTAAATCACAAGCCAATTTGGGCTTGTTTCCTGATTTAGAGCTCAGTCAGGAGCTCTATAAAAGCTCTTGAACCTCATGCTGCACTCCTTAGCTCGGTTTGGCCACATCTCTTCACAAAAACTTCTCCCTTCGGCCACCTCCGCTGCAGCTCCTGCGACTCCTCTCTCTCTGACTTCCTTATTTGCTGCCACATATCATAGGCAGCGGGAATCTTCTCCGCTCCTTCCAATGCTCCTCGTAATACCAACGAGAGCTCTCCAAACACTTCATCCTCGCCGTTCTCCCTCACCGGAGGCTTCACCATCTCTAGCGTCGGCCAATCAAAGCCGACGCCTCCATCGCCCCCTTCGTCCTTAATTAGGTTTTGAATCTCTCCCTCCCTCCGTAGTTTAGGTTTAGCCCTTCAGATCTTAGGTTCAACTGACCATCCACTGCCTCCCCCTCCGTCTTTTTCCGGTCCAGCGATGCTCTGACAAAGCCATCCGCACTCCACACCGCACCAAATCACTTACCATCGGTCCTAAAACCTCCGCTGTATCTCCACGACCAAAACCCCTCAAGAAATTGACGGCTCCATCCACTCAATCACCCCATCGAACTTACCCTCCATCGTACACCTTCTCTGACTCCGTCCGACCTCGCCCGACCATGAAACACCAAGTCGACCCCGTCATCACTTTCCTTGCCTCACGGCGAAGCCCTTGAACTATTCTAATTGGGCCGAGAGGCCGTATTGTTGTTTTTAGGTATCGTCGCTACCGGTCGTCGCCTTCGTCTCTAACCACGCTCTCCCAGCCACCTTCTATTAAGATCCGTGCTGTTAAAGCCCTTTAAGACGTCTGGGACTTGGGTCAGACGTCTGGTCAGACATCTAGACACCTTCCCAGACGTCTGGAAATCAAATTTTTTGTGTACATCCCCGTGTCTGCGCGCGTGCTACGCGCTGACAGTACGCAGCCTCATTTTCTTCTCTCCTTCTCTCTCTTCTCGCCGACGCAACCCTAAACCCCGTGCCTACTTAAACCGCCCTCCTCTCCCTCGTTCACTTACCTTTAGCCACCCTTCTTCTTCCTCCAGTGAGAGCGGTGAGTGGCGAGTAGCGAGGAGCGAGCGTGAGCGGCGTGGGAGGAGAGGAGCAGCGAAGGGAAGGGAGGAGAGCGTGCGCGCGAGCTCGCGAGGGAGCTAGTCGGAGAGCTCACGGTCGGTCGGCGTGCGCAAGGCGGAGAGGTGCGTCGGGGAGGTCCTCCCCGACACCACTGCAGCCAGAGAAGCAGGCGAGCGGGCGCAGCGCAGCCGCACGCGATGCGAGAAGGCGAAGGCAGCTTCTGGTTCTGGGTTTTTTCCCAAAATCAGACGTCGGGATCAACATCCAGACGACGCAAACGACGTCTGGAGGAGGTTCCATACGGTTGAGAGGTAAATCCCGTGACCTACTCTTTCCTTTGCGGATATGGCCATGCAGGCCATTTCGCCGAGGCACTATTCTGTGCCATATTGAGGAGATTTGCATCGCTGCGTGCAGGATTCGCTTCGGGAAAGCGTGGGACATGCCCTCCCACGCAGTTCAGAATCTGGGAGAGGCACCAGACAGCGGAAAGTATTTCCAGACATCCGGAGAGGTTGTCGGATGTCTGGAACTGGGTCCAGATGGTCCAACAGAGTTTCTGGACGTTTGAGGAGTGGCGCAGGAGTTGAGGTATGGTTCTGGACTCTTTTAAGACATCTGGAAGGTGTTCCAGACGTCTAATATGAATCAGAATTACTGTTTTGACCCGTTTAGGGTATGTTTGAGGTCCGATTTCCGCAATTAAGATTCCGTTGTTCTCCGTATAAGTTTCTCTACTTGTTGGAATATTTTTTATCCTGTTCTGAGTGGTTTCTTGTGATTGATCTTTGTGATAGGATCTCGTTCCGTTGCGGATTTAGGGTTTGCTAAGGCACGTGGACCTGCCGATCAAGCCCCCATTACTCTTAGGTTTACTGTTAGAGTGGCTTCCCCTAGTTTAATTACAAACATGAATGCATATCTGGAATGAATGTTAGATCCTAGGGTATGGCATGAATCTTAGGACTAGAAACACTGGAATAGTTGTATGGAATGTATGAATTACAGTCTTGGATGAGTAAATAGAATAATAACAATTGCGTGTAAATGGATAACAGCTGCCTGTGAAATGTAAAGTACTGTTGTTAGCAACTGTTGTATGTAAATTCCTATTATTTACAATTAAATACGAGCTGCCTGTATATGAATTGGAAATGGAAGATTGAATGTTGGAAACACAAGCTACCTGCGAATAAACCTAGAATGTGAATAGTAAAGTTACATGCTACATGTGTAGAACTTGAGAAATGGAAATAGAAATGATGAAACCTAGTATGGCTTGGCCTGAGAAACATGAGCATGAACCCTACGGGGAATTAGGAGTAGAGCTCCTGGAAATAAATGGAGTGGAACTGGAAATGTGAATGGGGAAGTGAGCCGGCCCTTGAGTACAGAGTACCAAGGAGAGCGATTGTCCCCCTGCTTAGTGCAGAGTAGAGCTAGCCGCCCTAGGGTTGGGACTCGAGGTTAGGATTGGCCACTTTGTACCGACTTTTTTGCCCTCGCGTACACAGTACCGGGGAGAGCTACTAGTGTAGGGAGAGAGCTAGCCACCCCACGGGGCCCGGGGTTTAGCTAGCCGCCTTACACCGACTTGTTAGGCCCACTGGGCAAACCGGGGTAGTCAGGCGAGGGTGCGCGGACTGTGGAGGGGCAAGACCCCTGTTTGGTTCTTAGGGGTTAGACCCCTGCTACTAAGAGGGCTATGCCCTATACTAGTTCCGTGCTATGCTTTGGGTGCACCCGTTAACAGAAACGACTGATCGCGTACCAGTGCGGGGTAGCTACCTGTGCGTTTACCGCGCGTGCCGTAGTCACCGTTACGTCTGTCAGTGACCTTGGGGTGGTTGACTGAGTGTAGGATCACCACGGGGGACTCTCCCGGCCAGGAGAGCACCACGTGCTACTTCTACTTTTCGGAAAAGACTGCAATCAAGATCGTTCCCACGAGGAACATTCGAGATCAAGAAAGAGACTTATAAATAAACCAAGTGATGAAAGAAAGAATAATTAGTTAAAGAAAGAAAGAAATTGAAAATAATAGTTACCTGTCCAACTTTACTGTTTTAGTTAGCTGGTTGCCACTCTACTCAGCGTTCGCTGACGTTTTGTACTCATAACCTTTTTCAGATCCAGGTGTTGAGCAGCCAGAGCCTACGGCTGCAGAGGGTGCTGGGCCCAGTAGAGCCCAGTAGTTGTAGCTTTTTATTATACTCTATTTCCTGTTGTAGTGAGTAAATTGTTACACTTCTGTACTCTTTTATTGTGAACTTATATTCCTGTACTAGTTTACTTCCTTACTGTTGTGGTGGTGTGTACTGTAGTAGTTTACTTCTTTACTGCTGTACTTTTGTTACTGTTAGTTGTTTGTTTGATGAATGTGGTTTATTTTACTGCTTTTTGATTACTTTCTCGTTGGACGACTGGGTCTTGGGATCAGTTGAGTCGGTTCGGTCTCGTGTCCTGTAGGGATTCGGGAACCGGGTCGTAACACCTTCGGCCTCAACATCATCTCTAGGACCTACGGACAACATTCTTTAGGTCTTTAATTGAGCCTCCTCCAGCAACTACAGCTCGCAATCAAGAGGAATGCCACCTGCTGTAGCACGTGAAGGAAGGCAGGGACAATAGTCCCACATCGTTAGTTGAGGGGCTCATGACTGGATATCAATTGAATTAGTGTCTATTGCTGTTTGCCGAAGACACTGGGGAGTCGGGTCCCTCGCTCACATGACTTACACACTTCGCCTGCGGCCACTACCACACGGGTCTGGTCCCTTATGCTCATGACCTGTATGCCCGATTACCCAATTAACCCTAGGTCTGAGACAAAACAAGAAGAGAAATTTGTGAGAGGAGGGGGGAGGGTTTTGCTTCGTCTTGGAATACCTTGGACATATGCTGAAGGAAGAGGCTTCAAGACTTAGCCTCTGAGAAGGTTGGCCCTACGCTTGTGAAGGCTTGAAGAAGAAAGGCTCTTGTGAGAGCATTGTGCTTTGTTGGTGCTGTGCCTCTTTTGATAAGGCGTTCGATGCCTTGTTTTGTCGTCTGAGGCTTTGAGGTTGATTCTGCTGGTGTTGTTGAAACACTTAAGTACCTAAGTTGATTTGGATTAATTAATTGAGAATACTGTTGAGAAATTTGAGTGATTTGAATGAGATGTGCTTATTTAGAGGGATCTAAATGGTGATCTAAATCACCACTTTTTAGGTTTCTTTATTCTTTTTGTCTCTATATTCTTTGAGATATATTGATTTACATTTGAATATCAATCTAAGCAATTTATTCATTGCATATCTTTTTATTATGCTCAATTTACTGTGCTCATTAATTCTAAATAGAGATTAGTGTATGAATTCCATATTTGCTCTTTGCGAACAACCTCAGACTCCAAATAGAATTTGAGTTTATAAATTTAAGTATTTGTTGTGCAATTTAGGAGTGTACTACGACGACTACATCTTAAAACTCCCAATTCACCCTACAACAGATATCAAGAGTGTTTGTAAAAGGGTTTGGTACCTCATAAGTACTCGTTAGTTTTTCGAGTTCGACTTGGGGCAAAATCCTAAATTGGGAGATCTAGGTAGTGGTTTTTACCCAGATTTGGGTTTTTACTATACATGATTGTGTTGTGATTGATGTTATATTTGTGGATTGCTTGAGTATACATTAAATTTGAATTAATTTCAATTAGCAATTTATTTACCATTTGTAGCACTAATTAGCCCCCTCTAGTGCTTTCAATTTGCACCTCTCCACCTTATTCTCACCATTTCTTACCAAACAGCCTTACAATAAGTTTTCCTCTAAATATTATGGGCCATTCCCCATCCTCTATTGTACCATTGAAGTCGCATATAAACTCCAATTGTCACGAGTTGCCGCATCCATCTTGTCTTCCACATCCCTCAACTCAAACTTCATCATGGCCACTAACCGCTAAAAACCTCATTGCCATCTGATTGGTCGCCATGTGACGACGACTGTTACCCCAACAAGATCATTGATTGCAAATTGTTGAAGGAAGCCGACACTCTGTAACTAAGGTCCTCGTCACTTGGTTTGGAGAAGATGATGTGACTACTTCATGGGAATATTACCAAACTTTGCACACTGACTTATTCAATTGAGGCCTCGCGGATGATGCATGCTTCAAAAGGGGGAAATTGATGCACGCATGCCCTTGCTTTGCCATGTCAAGCCATGTTAGCAACACTTTTGAGTTCTTGTCCTAGTTAAGAGTCATCCTAGGGTCTTCTTTTTTATCTTGTTGCATCAACGTGGGTCTGCCATGGAGATTTGATGAAAATCTCCCTTGCGATTTATTGCAGGACGTAGGAGGTAGTGAATCACATTTAGGGGAGGTTTGCAGCGTTATGTTCTCTCTGCACGGTATGCGATGCACGAACATGGGAATCGGAGTAGCGGTGGTAGGCTCGTGACTTGAAGGATTCAGATGTATCTCTTTTCAAATGTTGGGTCCCTTTCTTCCTCATGTGGTGGTTGCTGGTGGAGTCGTCTAAGTGCATCACATTACAGCTGCCCAGATAAGCCTAAAAGTGGAGCGGACAAAGTGTGATTGCAAGGGGGGCCTTGGTGGAGGAAGTTTGTACACCCAAAACTTCATATTCCAATATGGTTCCCAATCACCAATCAAGAGATGGTTTTAGGGCATAAAGAAACCAGACTTAAGCAGGTAACTGACCACTATTCTCCATTCCCATATCTACGCACGTACAGAAAGGAATCAACAAGAGAGTAATTGAGCTGGAGATCACCTGACTCAGGTACGGGGAACGGGCTTTGTTACGACTTGAATCCGTCCCCTTTAGGAACCCGGGTATGGCTCGCCTCGACTAATCCCAGGACCTAGTAGTCCAACGAGAGACTATCCCAAATGTATCAAGCAAACCACAAACCACGAATGCAAGTAGCTAAGCAATTTAAATAGAGCCAACAATGGAAATTATAAATGAGATTCCAGAAAGATAACATGCCAAGGGCAGAAACATAGTCACTAGCCATCACAACTAAGGCAAAAAGGCATAACGATGATAGTTCTCAACATGAAACAGAAGTACTCACTAACAACAAAAGTAGTGGAAATGGAAAAGAACAAGTAGAACTATGGCTGAGATCGACTGGGCCTGGCACTCTCTGCAACCGGTGGTACTGGTTGCTCGATTCTCTGACCTGTACACGGTTGTGTATGACGGTGGTCAGCAAACACTAAGTAGAGTGGTGTATTTAAAGCAGTTATAGCATTTAAAACAGTAAAGAAAAGTAGTTTTGTGCATGCATTTATCCAATTATCCAATCATACAGTTAATTTACTATTAAGTGTTCATGAGCCATTTTTCTAACAAAGGTCCATAGTGTCTCTTAATCTTCCTGTTCCCTAAGGGAACAATCTTGATTGTAGTTGTTCCCGTGATGCAGGATGTACACGTGGCACTCTCCTGGCCTGGAGAGTACCCCGTGGTAGTCCTGTACCCGGTCTACCACCCTAAGGTCATGGTCACGATGTAGCGGTGACTACGGCACATGCGATAAGCGCATAAGTAGTTACCCCACACTGGCATGCGGTCAGTCGTTTCCGTTAGCGAGTATGCCCAAACGTACAACACAGAACAGGGGTCTCGCCCCTCAACAGTTTGCGTACCCTCGCCCGACTATCCTGGTTTGTCCAGTGGGCCTCAACAGGAGTCGATGTAGGGGGGGCCAGTCGTAACCCCAGGTCCCATGGGGCCACGTACACGAGGGTCAGCTCACTTCCCTACCAAGTCCGAACAACCGCCCGTGGGCAACATGTTCCATCATTCCATAGGTATCTCATATCATCGTTTCAGTTTCCTTTCAAATTCCCTGTAGGATTCATGCATAGATTTTCTTATTTCCGTAACATCCATATATCTTTATTCATGTCATGATTAATTGAACACATAGTAGGTAGCTCATGGTTTTACAATCCGGCAATTATCTTAGGAATCAATTATATAGAATCTACCATGTATTTCAGTTCAAGTCATGGTTCAATAATCATAACAGGCAGCTCATGATTTATCATATTCAGGAAACATCACAAGATATTAAGCATGCATATTTCTCTATCTCAGCCCTAATGTTCATTGTACATCCTAAGGGTTCAATCAATAGTTCTAATGTAATATGTACTTCAATTACGTAGTCTACAAGGCATAGCAAAAATCACTCTACCAGGGTAACCGGGAGATGTGGGGGCACAAACGGCGGACCTCGCAACCTCCATTGGCTTCGTGCACACAACGAACGGACGTCCTACGAATGGTTAGCACACATATTAATAACAACTTACAGGACAGGAATGTGCTCAAAACAATTAGAACCAAACTCCCTCACATTGGAAAATTCGATAGGAAGCCAATGGTACTTTGTGAAAAATCGACCTCGTTTGGGCCTTGAACTGGCCCAAACACACTTTCCAGTTCATCTGAATCGGACCAGGTAGGCGGTCTAGCTGGACTGACCACCTGATACTTGGAATATTCCAAATAGGCTCATATCAGACGTCTGGAACAACTTCCAGATGTCTTAAACGACACCAGAATGTTCACCTGCATTCTGCATTGAAAATGGACATTTGGAACACCTTACGGTCGCCTAAGGGTCCTTCCAGACGTCTGGCAATGCACTCGGACGTCTGGGACAGGTATCAGTCGTCTAGAGAGACATCCAGACGTCCTAAAGTGTCTGGGGAGCTACGCCTGTGCCTCTTCCCAACAGCCCTACACACGCATAGTGACGTGCAGTCACTAGCAGACTATGCGTACGAAAAATACAGGCGTACAGGACCTTACAGTTTGAATCTACTTTATCAGACATCTGGTGCTACCTCCGGATGTTCGGTCAGACGTTTGTGGAGAGGTATAGATGTCTAATCTGCGAAGAAAAATCCCCCCAAAGCCCTTCTCGAGCCTTCCTCTCCTCGCAGAAGGTGCCCACGTCCTGCGCAGCGCACACACACCAAGGTGCTTAGACTATGCAGAGAAAAATACGCTAAACATCGCATACAAGTCTCGAACAGGGCGTTACCTCAGATTTAGCACGGTATCAGATGTCTGGTGAACTCCCCAGACGTCTGATTCTACAGAAAAATGACTACGCAGAATCGTTCGCGAGACTTTTCTCCTCGCGAAAACACCGCACCCCGCACCAGGAGCTATAGCAGTAATGGTGTTCCCTCAGCTTCGCATGCATGCCCTCCCTTCAAGCTCCGTTGTCAGCTCGCTTGGGCTCCTCACGCACTCAAGCTCCCACATCTGGAGCTCCTTGTGAGGGCAGGGAGGACACATAGAGGAAGGGGGAAAGGAGGGTGGTGGTGTGCCGTAAGGAAGGATTGGGAGAGGATGGTGTCTCAGGATACGAGGCAAGCATTTAAATAGAGTAGGGGGGTTAGGGTTTAGGGGTGTGGGTGTGCATGAGTGTGGGTGGGGTTGGGGCATTTTGCAAGAAATACCTCGCAAAAGTCTCATTTATCCGCAGACCCCCAAAACAAGAAAACTAGGGGTTATGAATTGCAGCAACCCCCCCTAAATTTCAGAAAATGGTCCCACGACCCTTGGGAAGGGTCATTTCAGACTTCCCTCCTCCTCGCAGAAGTCGGCATGGTGTGTTCCAGTCTCTACGGTGCGATTCGAATGAGAAGATGATTGAGATCAGTTACTCGAGAGTACGAGAGGAATAGTTAGGATCTCCCTAACCTGTGATTTCGACATTAGAATCTGCAAAGGACATCAAGCGAAAGAGATGAGAGAGAGGCAATGGTAGTTCCATCTGACAGCTACTATATAGGAAAAAAAAAATATTACTATCTTCATTAGAACGATCTCACCATTTCTCTCATCATCCTTAACATATATGTATATAAATTTTATTTATTAGAACCAACATAACATCAAACCAGTTAAAATCAAGAATATTGATTAAATTTTATTAAATACCCATCCACATTATTTATTTTCACATTCGTCCATGATATCTCTTATTTCCCGTGTGAAACTGAGACTATACACTACCGCAGCTGTCACGAAAGCAGCTACCGACGTGGCATGCAATGTTATTACCGCAATCATCAGACCCTATTTTCTGACGACGTCGTTCGATGGTCTCTCTCTTTCCGGTTCTCACTCACTCTGCAATCCCTTTCTCTCGTTGCTTTCTTTCCCTCCTCCGTCTCCTCCGCTCCAGCCCCTCCTCTCTCGGCGACGACGGTCGTATTTTTTTCCTGGAACTCGACGTTGCTTGGGTCTCTGCCTCCCTCAGTCTTTACTCTGAGCCTCGACGTCATCTCGCCTCTGCCTCACTGTAGTCTTATTTCGTCCCCTCGAAAGTCCTACTCGCGCCGATCCATAATATCTATTAAGTATCCCCTCTCCTCCCTCTCCTCCGCTCCGTCTCCTCCTTCTCTCTCGGCACCCCGATCTCGGCTTCTCTGCCTCCCTCGGTCTCCTCTGCTCCGAGCCTCGACGTCATCCTCGCAAACCGAACTCCTTGAGGATGGGAGAGGAGGGCAAGGCAACGACAGGGGGAGGAGGAGGAGCTCCCTTTTTTGTCTATTAAGTTTAATCTTTTCTCGCTTTGCCAGCAGCAGGT
This sequence comes from Thalassia testudinum, assembly GCA_037157565.1. NCBI lineage: Eukaryota > Viridiplantae > Streptophyta > Magnoliopsida > Alismatales > Hydrocharitaceae > Thalassia > Thalassia testudinum. Next base: position 38,397,097 of record JAZHRO010000067.1, read on the forward strand.
GACTCAACCCGGCTGGATGCTCCCGGAGAGAGAGAGAGATGAAGTGATGTCCCCTTGTCCTTCGTCAGCTTTGCTCCCTTGCTTCTGCCATGAGAGGCTCAGATGAAAAAAGATGGATCCTTTCTGGTGGTGGTACCACAAGAGGAGGGACCCTTCAAACCACTCGAAAGCTACTCGATCCGCCCCTCTCCGTGTCACTCTGATTCTAAAAGGAAATCTGTAAACAAGCAACGGGTTAAGGAGCAGGTCGAGGTCGAGGCGGCCAACAACATGGGTAACGCAAGGAGGAGGTCGTTCGTGGAGCAGGACCCACTGGTTTACGATGAGCTGTTCACGTAACCTTGCCCTCTTTGCTTGCTTTTTTTATTTTTTATTTTTTATTTTTCCCTTCTGTTCCATTGTTTTCTTTTTTTTGTGGACAAGCAACGGGGAAGGCAACGATAGGGGAAGGAGTAGGTCGATGTAAGCAAGAACCAATTGGATTTCTGAGGTCGAGGCGGCCAACACCATGGGTAACACAAGGAGGAGGTCGATCGTGGAGCAGGACCCACAGTTTACGATGCAGCTGTTCATGTAACCTTGCCCTATTTGCTTGCTTTTTTTGTTTTCTTTTTTCCCCTTCTGTTCCCTTATTTTCTTTTTTTCCAAAAGTTGGTTCATTTCGGGGTTTTGATGTAGGTTTATGTTTATGGGAGATAATTGAGATGAGAGCTTTGATTCTCATAATTGATACGACCCCCATTTCACATTTTCAATTGCTGATTTCGTTATTTAGCATGTCCATATGTAATATACAAAGACACACCCTACTGGTATGATGTCAGGCCATTAATTAAGAAAAAAAATCAGATGCTGAAAGAAATGCATGGCAAACATAAATTGGTCCTCGAAACAAATCAAAATTTTAAGTTGAGATTGGTTCTCTTGATGACACTATGCATAGCCCAAACCTAAGGTCATAAGCCATGATTTTATTTTTGCTATGCTGCTCATAGCCAAAACATCTCATGAAGAGTGGTGGCATTTTTCATGATTCAAATAAAAAAGTCTTCGGTATACCTATAGGTTCTCTAGATTGTAAAGCATTTTCCAATTTGAAGCTCACCAACATTCACATACTCCCAAAAGTCCCCAGCAATTCAGACTTACTGCAACAGCGGGTTCCGTACCTACCATTCAAGTAAGATCAATGAAATCTAAATTGCTTTTGGCCATTGTTTGTAACTTCCCAAGGCCAAGCCACTCTAGCTGTAACATATTAGTTCAGATGTCCAAAATCAGCCAAACAAAAATTAACTTCTAAAAAAAAAAAGAATTAACTTTGCCACATCTTTCCATAATTCAGTTCAGACTTCCAGGAAACTTCCTAGAAGAACAAACCCAAAGGATGTCTTAATTAAGTTTCAAGATTTGACATGTTTATAAATAATTGGCATCAAATATTAGGAATCACAAACTGAAAATACCAACAAAATCTCATTTACCACTTTTCCTCCCAACTTAAGGTGACTGGGAACAAACTACACTGTGCTAGATCTACCTGAATAATATTTATCTAATCACCTCTGAGCTCCAACTTTTGAGTAACTGAATCAGAACATGAACTGAAACTTCAATGGCATAATTTAAATAATTGGCATCAAATAATGTTTATGGGAGATAACTGAGATGAGAGCTTTGATTCTCATAATTGATACGACCCCCATTTTACATTTTTCATTGCTGATTTTGTTATTTAGCATGTCCATATATTGTGATATGTAATATACAAAAACACACCATACTGGGCAAACTGGTAGTATTGATTTTAATGTCTTTGATTAATTTTTCCTTCAGATTTTCTTTTATACTTCGTAAGGTGGAATGGAAGAGAGGTTGGATGATGAAAGGGATATTTCCAAATTGTGGGTAAAGGTGGCAGCTGCACGTCCACATCGATGGTTCATGTTTATGATTAGCCCATTGAAAACTTCTCAAAGCAAAAGAGCTGTCCTTTTAATATGTGCATTTCCTCCGTGCAAAAGCACATGTTCAATGAAACTAAACATGAACATGATATGGATCTTTGTGGAAAAAAAACCTTCTTTATCGGTGATCCTTTTCCATAGAAGATCTCCTTGAAAAAACAAAAACATTTTATCTGAATGATCATTCTTTTTTTGGCTTTGTGATTGAGATGTCACGACCTTTTGGGTTGGAGGTTGACGTATGTGCAGCAGGAAATGGCGAACCGAAGGGGGGAAGATGGTACGGATTGGTAGGTGGTCTGTACAAGAGCAAATTGAAGAGGGTGGACGATGAGATCTATACAATATATACCAGAGCAACACAACGTTTCTTAAAGTCTTATTCCCATTGAGTATGAACTATGTTCTTTGCGGAATGCGATTCCAAGTCAGGTAAGTGGTGCTTTCCATTGAAGGGTTCTTTTTTTTTGTTTGTTGGTTTTAAGTCAAGAGGAGGAATTACAAGGAGTGTTCTATGCATCAGAATTGTTAGATAAGTTCAAGTTTACTAAGCCTACTCAATTGGGATTTTTTTTATTCTTTCATATAGTGATGGGATTCAATCTTTTAGAAGATTTTAACTCCTATGCCTTAAATCTTATTCTCTGATTTCTTTGGATGGATTGTCGTTGCATTTTTATTTTGACTGAGGTGGTATGCAGCTTCCTTTTTTTTGCAGTGGAAAGCACTATTTTTTTTTTGAAAGTGGAGAGCACTATTTTTGGAAGGTGGGAGTAGTGCACTATAGGAATAATAGTTTTTCGTGATGGTTCAAAATCGTCTCGTAAATATTCAAAATCGTTGTATAATGCCATCGTGAAAGGATGTATTGCGTTAGTGTATATATAACGGTTATGTTGGTTAACTATTGTATATATTAAACAATAGATGATTGTTGCTGTAACCATCGTGTACGTGATTCATACGACGATTTATCAGCCAACCGTCTCGTATGACGCTTAACGGCAGGTAGATAATCGTTGTTTATTTCATTAATTTGTCCATGTTTATTTTCGCATTAACATTATACAGAAGATTTCTAACCGTTGTTTATTTTACTACACGACGGTTTTCAAACCAACCGTCGTGTAAAGGATTGTTTGGAAGAGGTCCCGGTACATTTTGAACGGGGTTGGATTTGATGTCATGTGGTGGATATGTGATATAGACGATATGTTAATAATCGTTGTTTCATTACTATACGTGATGGTTTCGACTTAAAATCGTCTCATATAGAGCTTTTTTTTTTTAATTATACAAAATGTAGGTATTATAGATATGTTAATTTATAATACATATAAATGTTAATTGAAAGTAGTTGACATATTACAATATACAACAATATAAAATAGTTTCACATTAATCAAGAGTTATGTCATAATGTCAAAATATGTTAACCTAACGAAGGTTTGAAATGTCGATTTCGATGTCGTGTCGATGAAATTTTAAATGTGTATTTTATGGGCATGTCTAGGGCACGTCATGGAAATACCTGGGACATGTCGATGCATGTCGACAAAAATAATTGAATTAGTCAAAAATATTAGTAGTAACCTTGGTATGATCATCGATTTCGTTGGCATGTTGATGATATGTTAGCATTTCGATAGTTTTATCATATTGATATGGGCTTTTTCTAAAAAAGATCTTGTCGACGGCTCGCTGACGACATTTAAATCACTAAACCTAATTAAGCGAAATACCTATGAACCTAGTTAAGTAAATACAAAAGTAATGTAAACTTATGTTGCAACTCTTACCCTGTGTCCTACTTCACTACCATTGAAGTCATCGTTGTCTCTACGAAGCAGGTAGTGATAAAAAGTGTGATCTCGACCATTGCCCAGTAGAAATGTCATCTCCTGCATCTCTCCTCTTTGCTGATTCGTCGCCTGCCTCTGCTACTCCATGAATTGCTTGGCATCTTGCCAAGTTGAGTTTGTTGCTGGAGCTGTGAAGTGACATTATGGAGCCATTGCTGTGTTTGCTGATTTTTCTGCTGCAGTGTATGAACTTGTGTTTGCAGCTGCTAAACAACAGTTGCGGATGACGACCCCTTCCACTCATATTAGCTAGAGATCATCTGACTTCTTCCTCCACTACGAACGAAGCCTTCGTGCTTCGGACACATGACACTCCTAAAAGCCTCTTCAAGTGTCATACGAGGTTGCTGCTGAGTTTCGGAGGAGGCGTCTGGAGCAGGGGGATTAATTAAGTTCATCATTTCTTCCTACAAATTACAAATTAAATTACGCTAAGCAATTTAATGTCATATAAAAATAAGTATAAAATTTAAATGAATTGGTAATTAAATGTTACTTACATGCTTCGTCTGGTATGTCTCATGTATCCATGTTTGCATGCCGTCGGTGGTGACCTTGTTATGAGTAGTCTCATAGACACTAATTAGATTGAGCGTGACATTATCATGTGAATGTGCCTATAAATATATTTCAAATTGTAAATATTACTAATAACTAAAGCTTTAATTGAAAATATAGAAGTGAAATAATAAAGAATTACTTACATATTTTGCCTTAACTTTATCTATACTCGTTTGACCCAAACAGTAGGTCTATGGTGGAGGTTTGACCCTATTGGTCTTGTTCTTCTTTGCCTAATCTTATATGTAAACATATTGTAATAAGAAAATAATTAAATCATTTATTATAAAATACCAATAACGCAGTATGTATATTAAAGAATTTTTTTCTGTGTGCATCATATGTATGAATGCTGTTATACCATAACAGTTTTAGTTCATCTATCAATGGTTGAAGATAAACGTCTATTGCATTCCTTGGTTGCTTTGGACTTGGGATGAGTAGAGTCAACATCATAAACAACGATTGCATACAAATCAACGGAGGTAAGTTGTAAGTCACCAACATGATTGACCAAATTAAATAGGATGGGACATGTTATTAAAAGGATGAAACTCATCGCTTGCAAGATCCAATCTGATATTTCTTGCATTCTTTGCAAATACTAAATGAGTGTTGTCAAATATTTTCCACTCTTCTGAATCTACGGGATGACGAATGCAACCATTTCGTAACTTTTTATCTTGATGTCATGTTATCAAATTCCCAGTTCTACTTGAAATAAAAAGGCATTGAAGACTATGAATAAATGGAAAGTAATTAGATTATTTTTTGACCTTTGTATTTAGTGATTTTCTCACTTTATATCTGTCCACATCACACTCTAAATTACTTAACTTTGCATATTCATTTCTATATAACATGCAATCATTTGTATATACGTTAATTTTCTTGCAATTTAAATCAAGGTCACGAATATGTTTCTTTGCTTCATACCATGTTTGTGGATAATTGGTTAATATGTACCTTATGAATTTTTTAAAAGCTCTCTAATGAATTTAAGCACCTCAAATATCAATTTAGAAGTCGCCCTATTCATAATCTTCATTCAAAATAACTTTAAAACAAATGACAATCTCGAAATGGACGTGGTACCGGGAGCAATAGGCTCATCCACCACTTTAATAACATCATAGAACTAATTAGAAGTTTCTCCACTAGTCGGATATTCAACTCCTACTCTCATTTCTTCAAGTATTTCATCGATGTCATCAGCTTCAATATCCACAGTAGACTTATCGAAATCTATCGGAGATCATCTGACTTCCTCTGTAAGATCTTCTTCTTTAGTAATCTACTTAGTGTAATGCTGCCACCAACCATTGTAAATGGTGTGTTTGAATATAGTGCTTCTATCATGTGAATATTCATTCAAGTACCTCCTATATGAGCAAAAGATCCTTTGTGTCATCAACTGAACAAGACAGTGTTCCTCTGGGCAAAGAGATACAGTGTTCCTATGGACAAGATCCTGTCGAACTTGTCTCATTGGTTGAATGACTTCCTATTGCATGAAATGTTCAATCAAGAAGCTCTCTCACTCCATTCTTGTATGAGGAGTAGTTCGAGTTCCTCAAACTAATCTAAGTCTTGTCCATAATAATCTACAAAAATAAAATAAAGTCACTTAATAATTATAATTTGATTTTAGCGGTGTTTGTATTTTGGTTAGGGTTTTCACTTAATAGCCCATTCTTGTAGATTTGATCGCAATGTTACTTGTTACATGCAACTAGTGTGTGGAGAAATTTTGGTAGCATCTTTCCGCACTTCTCTAGTATATCGTCAAGATTAACCTTAACTACATTCTCAGTAGCACCCAATTAAGGACGCTTTAAGAACCTAACTAAGATCAGTTGGTATACCAAAGAAGAGTAGGGAGATGATATCGAAATTTTTCTACACACTAGTTACATGCAACAACTAACCCTAAGTTGTGATCGCATCTTCAAGGACCCTCTTTAGCCTGGTACTTCACCGAACTAAAGACAATTGAAACTTATGATATGCTATAAAGACAACACATCATGCGTGTAAATGAAGTATACACACATTGCATTATCCGTATAGCATGATCATAAGTTTCGATAGATGAGTATTTTGATATGATTATTTCCTCTCAAAATTTATAACAATTCACAAAGAAATCAATAAATTATAAATAATCTCATCTCCCTTCCCTCTTATACCCTACCTCCCAACCTCTCTGCTTCTTTCTACCATTTTTTCCTTCTCCCTATTCATCCTCTCCTCCTTTTCTTCATCCAAATCTTCTTTATCTATCTCTCCTCCTCTCGTACCTCCTAATATTTATTCTCTCCTTTCTCCCCTCTCCTTTCCTTGCCTACCTCCATTATTTATTCTCTATTTCCTCCTCTCCTTTCTTTCGCTCTTCCAAATATTTATTCTCTCCTTCCTCCTCTCCTTTCCACATTAATTGAAGATAACATAGCATCGAGCAGAATTAACTAAATAGGTACATCCAACAAATATACATTATCATTCAAAACAAAATTAATGGGTACACCTCATAATCAGGCATTAACATTGAAAATAAATTTCATTAGTGGGTACACCCCACAATCATATATTTACATTTATGTACAAATTAAAATACATACACACATTCGTGCCTAGATGAAGATATGAATAAGAGAGAACATCTCCGATGATAAGCGTAACTTACATTACATTACACAAATAAATCATAATAAATATAAGTTTCCAATAAAAAAAATAAAAGATAAATAAAGAAGAAAAATTAGGGAGGGGGGCGACTACGTGTGGAGGAGGGGGGGCAGGTTAAGGGAGGAGGAGGAGGAAGGGAGGAGGTTGGTGGAGGAGGAGGAGGGGGCGGCGGCTGAGGGAGGAAGAGGAGGAGGGGAGGGGGCCGATGGAGGAGGAAGAGGGGGGGCGGACTGGGGAGGAGGAGACAACAGCTGAGGGAGGACAATGAGGAGGGGGGGATGGCCATAGGAGGAGGAGGAGGAGGAGGAGGGGGGGGGGGGGGGCTTGCCGAGGATGATGAGGGCGGAGCGGCCAGAGGAGGAGGTGCTTACTAGAGGGGAAAAAGAGATGGAGATGGAAAGAAAGGGGAAGAGGTCAGGCAATTGGGTGCAGTGACACCTCATATTGCACTATGTATGACGGTTCTCTTAAACTGTCGTCTGAGGTTGGGTTAGGGCACAAAAATTGCTGCCCTTGGAAATTTTGCGGATGCTATACACAGCGGTTTACATGAAAACTGTTGTCTTCTCAACGTATACGATGGTGTCGAAATCATCGTGTATATGAATCCACACTGTCGTTAACCAAGGAGGAGCCCCCTTCATAATGTGAGTGGTGGTTTCGTATTGTTGGTATACACTACAATTTTAATTAAAATTGTCATATTTCTAAATGAGAAGATGGTTTCAAAATCATCGTATATATCATTGAAAATTTTCCATATCCTTTAGGGGGATATTCGATATAGAGGATGATTTTATCATTAACCGTTGCTAGAAAAATATCGTGAATGTCTATTTTTCTAGTAATGGTGACGAGGGAGGATTGATAAGGTGTGCATGTGTCTTGGAGGTGTATCCTTAGAGGTATATTCTTAGGGATGTTTGTTTAAATAAAAATTATATTTTGAAAATGTGGTAGTTATTTGATGCATTACCATGGGATGGGTCTTTCAAGCGAAGGAAAATTAGAATGTAAGCTATCTATTGATGAAAGTTATGCGTGCTTAATTGGATAATGGGCATACGAAATGTTTCAGATTATAAAATGATGATTCTCCTCCGAGATCAGCTTAAGCATGAGATACCACACTTGGATTTTCTTTTCTGTTTTTTTTTATTCGGGTGCAGGGTTGTTCGTGAGGTTGGGGTTTGGAAAATGTGGATTTTCTTATTTTCATAGAAGTCTGGATCATAAGTTTCTGAGTGCACACCTAGGAACTTGATCCTGACTCACGGTAATGGTGAATTTTGTCCTTACTAATCCTGAGTTGATATCAAAATAAGTTTTTTTTATTAATGAGGTATATAAATGCTAAGGAAAAATTTGGACATGACATTCTTTTCTTGACATTTGCTGAACTTATAATTAAATCAAACGCAATGTCAGAGTGAGGGGTTGAAGGTTGATGCATTTCAACAAATATAATAGAACTTCCGTTGTTTAATTTGTTTCGAGAACATACAAGTGAACTCAAACATTTTTAATCAAATGGTCATTCTGAGCAAATGTTTTGCTGTTTGAAAGTTGTTATTTTAAGTGAAAAAGATATATTTCTCTTATTCTTTAAGAGTGTGAGAGACAACTTAATATTCTTGCATATCTATTGGTAATCTTTTTTATTTAGGTGTGTCTATTGGTGTTTACTTTTGAAAATATGTAATAAATGAATATTTTTCTTGCTATTCATCTGCTAATATGCTAAAATACAATTTATGTTATATTTCCATATGGATCTTTGTTTTGATTTTTCGTAGGCATCCACCTCCTTTGAGGATTTTATTTGATCATCCAATTGGATACAATTTCCAGCACCAGGAAAAGAAAATCTTTATGTTTAATGTGACTTTGTGATTCTAGCACGTTCACAGGAAATATTACGTCATTTAATATGAAAGTGTATACTGCCATATATTTCTCCTTGAGATTATATGATCTGATGCAAAAAAGTCAAAGCTGGTATGTAAGATATGTTTTCATGGCATGTTGTACTTTCCATGTTTGTCATTGATTCAAGAATTAAGTCTCTGTCAAATTATTTTTCCTCTTTCACACTTAGGCTTCTTAAAGTTAGTCAAGAACTTGAGGCCATCAAATGTGAATCTTAGAGTTTAACTAAAAGAATACATTTGCATATTATAGAGTTAGTATCTGAAGAAAGAGTAAGATTTGTGTAGTTTCACCTTAGGTGCCATATTTCTATTTTAAGATTGTAAAAGTTATAGTCATATACTTTACAATAGATCTCTATGATACTAATGCTAGCCATTGCTATGCATTTTTAGAGCTTCCTGATTGTTCACGTGTGAAAATCTCGTGTACATGCAAGGATCAAATTTACATTATTTTTTTCTTGACATCTAATTTCTGCCTAACATTAATGCTCATCTTTTGCATAATTATCAATGTGATAATGATGACAATGTCAACACATTGTAGGTATTAAAGACAACAAAATGATCATTTCTTTTCAAGAAAGTGTATTTTGTAATAAAGATAAAATGTCGTGAATATGTGATTTCCAACAGGAAATAGCTTAAAAGTGTATCAAATTAAAACATCATATAAGTTCTTCTATATTCTTGATATTTCAGATTTCATGATTTTGTTTAAATACATCTGAGGACGAGTGAAATAAGTACCAAGTGGACTACCAACACTTATTCAAGTGTGGTTGCTTGAAACAAATTGAAATTACATGCTACATTAAGTAGATTTTGCAATATGAATGCTATTTATCTTCATTTGAACTACTATATTTACCTATTCTTTTGGTATCCTTTATTATTCTCTCTTCTTTTGGCGGGAACTCCCTTAATCAAATTAGCTTCGCTTTTGACAGAGTAAACTTTTTTCCATCCTTCATTCCTTTTTAGACTTATTGTTTACTATGTCTCTACATGCAAATCCAAAACACATGTTCCTCGAATATGTCTTCCTTTGGTCATTTGTTATATTCGTACCAAAAACACATCTTAAACTATACAGTAATTATATACTTCATCGCATCGATATAGATATTTATATAAATTGTTTTGACATATTTTTGTAATGTAAGTAGACATAATTATATGTCTCGACAATGGTTGTCTAATTCTTTGAAAAAATTAAATTTCTTTTTGGAAATTTTGTTGATGGATGTTTCATTTGATGTGTCTACTTAAATATGGTATGTTTACCATACTTAGATAAAAAAGCTCCATAAAACAAGGGGTATTTTTTTGAGTTTTCGTTAGATTTGTACATTCAATCACTTTTTTTAATTCGTAATTTAACTCTCACAGCAAAGTGTGGGCTACAAAATAATTATACATAAGAACCTTAGATATTTAACTATTATTTAAATTGTAATTGTGTTGCATTCATTAGGGCATTTCTATTTAAAAATTAAAAGTCGCCATTACTATTTCCTCTACCATTTCTCCCACCAAAAGCCAACACAAAACCGGTAACTTGTAGATTGTCTTAATTCTTTATATATGATTCATTTTTTAAGGTGTTTGCATTGTTATAACTTGAATAATTGTGTTATGAGTTTAATTTGAAGAAGTCAAATAATTTGATAATCAACAACCTATTCCAACTCGACCCAATTTTATGAGGTTGAATTGGGTCGAGTTAGATCGTAAGATGGGTTGTGTTGGGTTGAAAGAATCCTAACTTGTGGATATTAGCTTAGATTGTAAGTTAGGTCCTAATTAAACCTAACTTGACTAGCGTGAATCTTATCAAGGGAGGTCAGATTTTTTTATTTTACCTTTCGAAAAAAGAAAAACTAACTAAGACTACCCCTACGCATTCTAGACCTAAAGATATCAACCATTTAACATTCTCTCTGGTCCCCAATTAGAGATGCTCTCGCAGGTTCTTTCTTGGGTTCAACACCAATAACGTCAAGCTCTCTTGGGTTCTACTCTAATAATGTCAAGCTCTCTCCTAACACAATCAAGGGCCCACCACCACCTATCCATTAGTCCACATTTATTCACACTCCTTGCAATCGCATCTTATGTTCCTTGCAACCATAATTACTCCCATGCCAAAGTTTTAACAGTCCCTAGCAAAATTGCTAGGAATATGATGAATTAAACACTAGGGTGATTAATATAGTATAATGAATTCTCAAGTAGAAGAATGATTAGAGATTTTTAAAATTTTTCTCTTTTTATGTTTTTAGAGTTTTATAAATATCTATAAATAAGATAGAGCTTTAGACGAGAATTCTCTTATAAAGGACTCAAAACCCTAGATACTCTTCAAAATAGGTACCTGTGAAAAACAGACTCTTGACGGGAATTCTAATATGAATCATAATATCTGATACCTGTCTCTGTAATTCATACACCACTCTAAACCCTAAAAATCAGAGACGTCAAGATGGAGAATGTAACAAGACTCAAAGACTGGAAATCAAATTCTAACTCAAAAATTCAATAAACGTAGTTCAATCCTTTAGCTTGTGAATTTTGATTTTTATCGACTTAAGTTTTTTTTTAAATCAACTAAACACCCTTTATTAACCAAACTTAGAAAGTGAGTAGGACCCTTATTCCAATCAGCCCGCAGTATCAAGGATTCTAGAACCAGGGTTTTGCCAATCTGTTTCCTTTAAGTCTCAACTGCTAGTTTTCAAAATTTGATTTCTTAGGCTTCACTGCCCACTCAAGTTTAGTAGCTATGAGATTAAAATATCCATGCATGTGAAGTAGATTTGTCCTACAGGCATCCGAAGTTGAAAAAATCCAAACCTTAAGACATCAAGATCTCAATCCTTATCATACCAACCTAAGTCTTTGGCTTGACCTTACTTAGACTTGGTTGCTTTCTCCTCACCCGTTTTTATCTCGAGGTCAACACTCAAGGCATATATTTCATCGGCTGGACCACTAGGTCTCTTATTTCTCGTTTTTATCTCCATATTTTTTTTTCATTTTCTATAGGTTAAAACACCCATTTGTATTGAGGTATTTTTTTATTGGATGGAGGAGGGCAGCATCCATTTTTGGTAGGATGCTTTATTTGGTGGATAAATGCATAAGCACTCATTTGTACCGAAGTGCATTATTGCAGGGTGTAATATATATATATATATATATATATATATATATATATATATATATATATATATATATATATATATATATATATATATATATATATATATATATATATATATATATATGTATGTATGTATATAATCTCTTCATTTTCTTACTTCTAAGTAAAAACTCCAAATCTTTTGCCTAGGTGAGTGGCACACCTTTCATCCTTTCAATATTTGCCTCGTGGAAATCCTTGGGATAAAAAGGATACAAGACCGATCTCTTTGGTCTCTATGTTTTCGCGGTCTCATATGCCTATAAGTCAATTCTATTGTGTGTGAAGTTTGGACACTTAGGTTACTTAACTTGCAAATCAGAGAGTAGACAGCAAAGCCCTATACTTTCAAATCCCTTAAACCATTAGTATCAGCTCGCAGGATTTGTCAAGATGCAGCTTGCCAAATTTAGTGGAACGACCTCAATTGATTATGCTACCTATAGCCCGTTAGACCTTATGGTTGAGGTTCCAAACTAACTTCTTTATTTGATTAACTCTAAGTATTTAGTCTTTTTACTTAACTTAGTGATAAAAATAGAAATTCAAAGTCAAAAGGACATGACCTAGTCTTATTGATCAAGAAAGTTATAATTTAATTCCAAAAATTAAGTCTTATATATGAATTAATAACATCTTAGTTACTCTGTTTTCAAAGTAAAGAGTAGGAATACAAATCACATAAATAGGTTTTAGATTTTGACTCGAAAAATCCCATGTTAATAGTAAAAAATAAGTACTTGGTTTTGAAAAGTATTCAGGACAAGGTTTAAAGTAGGGATTCAATGCTCTTACTTATGCACACTATATACACTATACAAATATAAATATATTTTTGACTTTGGAACTTTAAATGATTACTTTAGATATTCACACTCTTTACTTATAAATATTAAATAAGGTCCCTAAAATGATTTTCTTCCAAAAATTCTTCTCCTTATGAATGGATTCCTCTCAAAATGTAATCCCCCATAAAAGGAAAATGTTTTTGTTATTTTTGTCTTTATATTTTTTTATGGCCTTTGGTTGATGAGTTAGATTTGGTAACTTACTCTCGGAAGGTGTAGACGGTGGGTTTTGATTCAAATTATCGACTTGATTAATTACGTGTGCTTGGCCCTGGTACCTAGGATGTGGCAGATTTTAGAACTGGCTGTGATTGTAGAGTACTTGGCTGATGAGACTCAGCCAGCTATGTGATTTGATTTTGTAAATCAGCTAGCTTAAACGTGCAATGCCTTTGGATCTCAACTAGAGCCTCAGCATTTCTACATTGACTCTCAATTATAGCTCTCAAAATTTGCTCAAGTTGATTATCTCTATCCGGCCTTGAATAATTCCGTGTATTTGACTGGGCAAGTGTCACTTATTGTTGTTGAGAAGGCAACATCGGCGGGTTTTGTCAGGTCTAATTTTGAAAATTAGGTATTTGATTGTGATCAGTGATGTGCTCGAAACGAGGTTTGATAAAATACATGCCGTAGTATAGTTGAGTCGCACAAATCGACTTTTAAAATTTGTATTTCTCGAAATCAAAGTGCGTATTTCGAGGTCGTTTGCTGGGAGTAATAGAAATGAGCGACTTATCACTATCAAGATTTTGTGAAAATTTAGCTCAGGGACTCAAAAAAATAAATTTAATCTTCTAAGCACAAAATCTAGTTTGGAATGACAAAATTAATCATACGATCTAATATTTTAATTGAGAAAAATGTATTTCAATTGTCGAAGGCTCAATCAAATATTAATGACACCAACTGCTTAGATAATTCCTAACCATAATGATAAAGTGATAACCGCAAAATATTCTATAAGCTTGAATTATTAATCAATTAAGTTAATTTACACATCAGTCCTTGCACATAAAGATATTCTTGCATAGTGGTCCCTGAGACATTGCGAATAGGTCCCTTCAAACTTCTTCCTCTCAATTAGACCCCTACCTGCATTAGGAGCTTAAGCTCCTTTTCATCAACGCTGCCCACAGGGGAAGGTTTGGTGATAGGGAAGTCGGTCATTGGAGGCTAGCGTTCCCTGCTGGGTGTCACAATGAGTTGCCCATGCTCTCACAAAGCTTCGTGAGAAGCCTCGAGCCTTGGAGATGGTCGATGGACGGCTGCCGACCTTGAGGAGGACGCGTTGGCCCGGCGAAGGAATGAGTTAAGCTCTAAACAAAAGGGTTTAGAAGCTTTGTTTAAGTTCGCTGAAGGTGGTGGTGGTGATTTCACGCAAGGAGGCCGTGGGAGGGCCATTGGAGTCGAGGAGGACGGGCGGTGTAAGCAGTGTCCGGTGGAGCAATGGAAGTGTCGAAGCTTTCAATAGGTTGAGGGGTTTTATTCCCCTTGACCTACTGAAGCTGCCACGGTAGTCAGCGTATGGAGGTAGTGCATGGAATGAGGTGAAGGAGCTCGCTGGTGGACTACCGGCTGTGGAGAAGACTATAAGGGGGAAAGAGAAATGGAAGTCGAATCCTACATCTAAGGGCCTTAATCTAATATGTAGGGAGAGAGGAAGAAGGAGATCTACTTAGGAGAGGATGAGGATGGAGAGCATTTGATGTTGGTCGGCTGGATGCGAGGAAGGAGATGAGTTTGATGAAGAAGGTCAGCGGCGAGGAATAGGTCAAAGGACCCTTGCTTTGGTTGGAGAGGGGAGGACAAAGGTGGGGAAGATGATGGTGTCGCTGTAAAGGTCAAAGCTTGCACAGAGGAGAAGAACGAAGAAGGCCATTGGGGTCAGAGATGGAGGAGGTCGCGCGTGAAGAGAACGGGAAGAAAACACGATCAAATCTCAACTTGGCTCGTGGAAGCATGGTGGAGCTTTATAGCTCCTTAAAGCGAGCAAATGAAGCTGAAGATGGTGTTGCAAGATGGTCGGATTTGAAGTCTGATGCTAGCGATGATGGTAGCATTGATGGAGGCATTAATCATGGCGTGAGCTCATGAATGCATGCAGGTTGCAAACTGAATGATTCCTCCAAGTTTGGTGAGGTTTCCCAAACAAGACCGCAAGAATTTCGTAGTCAAAGGTGGGTCGCCAGTTGTGTGTGAAGAAGATGAGTCGTTGAAGGGGAAGGTGCAGGTAGGGGTAGTTTTGTGAGGAAAAATTGAAAGTTAGGGGGTCTCTACAAAGATTAAAAACTAAAGGAGCAAATTGCAAACTTGGTCAATATGGTGTTTGATTGGGCTTAAAATTTAAGGGTAACCTAATTTGGACCCAAGGAATCTAATGGTGACATCAATTTTGGGTTTTGAAGTTTGATTGGTCAATTTATGCCTTTAAACTAAAATATATTAAATATTCGCCTAGGTCTCGATTTTAGGTCAAAATAGGTTCCTTTTGTCAAATTGACTGTTCTAAACCTTATAGAATATTTTTTAATTATTTTTTAGAAGATTTAGATTATATTTATTTCTATCAGAACCTTTTGAATTAAAGTGTGGCTACAATCAGGACTTTATTAATTGTAAATTGCCTTTTATTTCATAAAATCATTAAATAAATTAATGCAAGACCACTTATTTCAATTTTAAGATTATTTGACCTTAAATTAATTTTAGGTTCACCTCTTAGTTAATATGCACTTATATCTTGCTATTAAAACATTATAATTAACCCATTTTATATTAATTCCTTTTGATTTGGAGAAGATTGAATTATACCCTTTCAATGGTTTAATTAGGTGAATTTATACTATGAAATTTGCTAATTTGAGCTAGATATGAAGGATGATGGTGTTACCATCAATCAACTCAAGAGAAGTTAGGTATTTCAATAAGTGTTAGATCTCTAATCATTCTCTTGGATGACATAAAGATTATAAGGATTCATCGCGTTTTCCGCAACAGAAAGTGAGGAAAGAAAAGGAAAAGATTGGACAAAGGCCCCTCCTTGGGTTGGAGCAGGAGTATAATAGAAACCCAAGGTAGACCGTTGTTAGCGAAAATCGTCGTTTTAGGAATGTATAGCGTCGTAGTATAGTGACAAAAATCGCAACAACATTTAAATTTATAAGTGCTCGAAAATAAAATTGAATCCGAGGTTGTTCGTAGGGAGCAAATTGAAATTCACAACACTAATCGTAATTTAAAAATAATGAGCACAATAAATGAGAATCAATCAATCAGAATATATTCAATAATAGCTCAATTCGTATCTCAAGAAATAAGGAATAAAAAGAATAGAATAGCTTTAAAAATAGTGATTTAGATCACCAATTAAATCCCTCAAAGTAAACACATCCCACAACTCAAATTATAGTATCTTGAATCAATTACCACGTCAGATAATGGCCAAGCAAGTCCATAGCAATCATAATTCAGAACTAAGCCAAAGTTAAGCACAGAGCATAAGTATCCAAATAACCCCACAGCACAAGGGACGCCTGACCCTAAGTTTAGACGGCTTAAGTGACTAGGCTCACAAGGCACGAGGGAACAACAGCCTCAAGCACAGAACGAGGTGAACTTAGAATCGCCCAAGTATTGTCATGAACGAGCACAAATCTCAAGGCATAGGGCACAGATCCCGAAGCAAAACCAATGCCTAGGCTCACGCCCAGGCACATGCTCACGTGTGCATGTGTATGGGGTAGGGGACCTGACCCCTTGTGTTCATGGGCGATAAGCCCTGAACACAAAATTGACTTATACTACTTTGGAAGTCTTTCCACTCATGAGGGGGGACTAAGTTCCCTCCTTTGCGCGCTGAAGCTCTATGCTGCCTTCGAATTGAGGTTGCTACTAAGGTGTTCTACTCAAATTGGAGGCCTATTGCCTTCGTGGTGTTGTTCTGCATTTGTTGGGAGTAGTAGCGGGAGCGGAGGACTGCAGACGGCGGCTGAGTGAGTTGGCAATGAATAGTGGTGGAGAGATGTTCGGCAATGACCTGAAAAGGTGAGATATGGACTATTCGCTCTAATTAGAGTGCTCAGCGACTTCGCTAAGTGGTGGCGAAGGTGATGGTGGTGTTCTTGTGGTGTGTCGCAAAGTGAAGAGGTCTATTGACGTCAGTAATGGCATATGGGGGGTGGGTTGTTCGGAGGGGCAAAGGAGTGGATGGAAGGTGAAATTTTGTGAGGGGTTTTGGTGAGTGAGATTAGATGGAACTTTTGGCGATGACGACGTGGCGTTTGGGGGTGTATAGCGGTGTAGCGACCACATCGGAGGCATGGCCGGAGTTAGGGAAGACGGAGGGGGAGGCTGTGATTCGTCGGTCTAATTGAGGAGTTAAGAGTCTAAACCTACTCTAGGAAAGGAGAGGAATAATAACAACTAGTTAAGTTGGACGATGGAGGAGGAATTGGTGCCGACTGTGATTGGCCGACGCTGGAGATGAAGGTTACTCCAGTGATGAGAACGGCGATGACGACGAGGTTAGGAAGCCCTGGCTTTGGCCCACCAGGTGAGGAAGAAGACATGGAAGAAGGAGATGCTCTCAATTTGGTTGTTGAGAGGCTGTAGGAGGACGGGGAGGCGATCGTCGAAGCTGAGGTCGGAGCTGGCCGGGAAGAGGAGGGAGGCTTGATTTTGGCCTTAAACTTAGTTGAGGAGAACGACTATGATCCCGAGGCTCTTTATAGAACTCTTAGAAGCATGGAAATAGCTAGAATAGGCAAACCTCAAGTCGATTTTTGAGCTTGAGATTCTAGGGTTCGTCGGCGATGAATCCGGCCACAATCAAGCTCAAAACCTAGTCCAATCTATAGGGAATTGTGTCAGGGGCAATTCTCCAAATTTGGAGAGGTTTGGGCGAGAATTGAGGAATCCTCACTCAAAAGTTGGTGGTGAGCTTCCGTTCACACCAATGGCAGAAAGGACCAGAATGAAGAAAATGACGAGAAAGTTAGGGGCCCATTTGCAATAAATCTGAAAGTTAGGGGCTTGGATGTGAAGAATAGAGATTTTAAGGACTGAATTGCAAACTATGTCAAGATGGACTTTGATTGGGCTAAAATTTTGGTGCTAACCTAATTTAGACCCAAGGAATCTAATGGTGAACTTGGATTTAAGTTTTGACCATGCTTGACTGGGAAATTTGCACATAAGCCCAAATTAGGGTAAAATACTGTTTGAAACTCTATTCTAGGTCAAAATGGGTTCAGATGGTCAAACCAAAGGTACCAAGCATCTTAGAATATTTTTTTATAAATTTTATAAGGTTTAGATGAATTTTATCCTGACTAGAACCTCTTCAATTTAAGTGAGATTGATAATTAGGGTTTTGTGTTCTGATTTGGTACTCGAAACGTGTGAAGCCTTATTTCTGTTCGTGTTGACCCAATTTTTAGTCTTTAATGCTTAATTGACCTCTAATTAACCCCTAAGTGATCCCAGGGCTACTCTGCATTCATGATGTGATGTTAAAACAACATAATTAGCCATTTTTATTATTTTCTTCTTAAACAGATCTGAGTAAGATTATTGTCCTCAGGTGATCATTTAGGAGCATTTATCTCTTGATTTTAACTAATTCAATCTATTTATGGTGAATTATAGTGTTACCATCATAGATAGATCTCATATGTCTAGATTATTCACAAATTCCCTCTACATGGGAATTTACAAAATAGATTGATGCGTAGGATTCGTAGCAAGTTGAGGTGAAAGATTTTTTATTGAATTACAAACCTTATCTAGGTGCTTTGCTACGATGTTTACCTTTTCTAGTTTTTCTGCTATGATATCTAAGTCTCATGAATTGGATTGGCCTGTGATCTCATGGGTGCCTTTGTGATGTAGATTCTGATGCGAGTTCCCTCTCGAGAATTGCGTCATGGAGGTGTTGTTGATCAAGCTTTTTGCCATTCCCTCGAAAAGTTCTAAGGCAGATTCTTCGTCACGATTCAAGAAATTTCCTCCATAAGAGGCGTTGACCAGAATGTGAATGCTCTCTTGCAATCCATAGTAAAGATGTGCATTAGTTGCCAACGAGGGATGTTGTGATGTGGGCATTTTCTTTGCAATTCATGAAAGCGCTCCCACGCTTCATGAATTAGTTCTTCGTTCTATGAGAAAGTTGTGATATCTTGCCTGAGTGTGTTAGTGGGACTTATAGGAAAGAACTTCAGAAAAGTAGATTCGAGTTTGGCCCAAGTCATGATAGGTTTTGCGATTGTTTTGTACTAGTAGGCAACCTTATCCTTAAGGTTGAAGGATAACATCTTCATAAACAGAATTTCCTGACTCCGATTCTATGGACCCAAAGTCTGAGATAGATTCTTAAGATCCTCGATGTGTTGGAATGGATCCTTGATGTGTTGGAATGAATCCTCGAAAGAGTTTCCGTGAAAGTGGGGGATAAGACTAATGATGTTCTGCTTTAACTCAGTGTTGTTTTCCCCTACGAAAATCCTAACATACCGCTCCACTTGGGCGTTCAAAGGATTGTAGTAGTCTCTAAATAAAGGCTTAGGTGGAGGATGTGGTGTGTGATGGTAACACCATCATTAGCCATAACTAGCCTTAATTAGTTGGAATCAAGTGATAAATGCTCCTGAATGATCTCTTGATGCTCGTAATTTCAGGTAAATCCATTTTTAGATGTGAATAATAAAATAGGGTTAAATCTGCAGTTTTAACATCACATTATGAATTTAAAGTAACCATGGGGTCACCCTGGGATTAATCTAAGGTTAATTGAGTATTATAGTCCAAAGAGTGGATCCACATTGATAGAAACAAGATTTCATACATTTCGAGAACCACAATAGCACACAAATCCCTAATTTTAGACCTGCTTAAATTGAAGAGGTTATGGTCAGGATAAAATTCATTTAAATCTCGTAAAATTCATAAAAAAATATTCTAAGAGGTTTGGTACCCTTGTTTTGATTATCTGAACCTATTTTGATTTTGAACAGAGATTCAAACGAGATTTTACCTTAATTTAGGTTTCTGTGTAATTTTCCTAGTCAAACATGGTCAAAACTCAAATCCAACTTCACCATCAGATTCCTTGGGTCAAAATTAGGTCAAGACCTAAATTTGGGCCCAATCAGAGTCTATCTTGACCTAGTTTGCAACTTAGTCCCTAAGATCTCTGTTTCTCTCACTTTAACCCATAACTATTGATTTATTGCAAATGGGTCCCTAACTTCATCTTCACCGTTAGGTCATTTCCACCATTGTTAGGTCAACCGACCTAAACACCTTGTTTGAGTGGACCAAAACCTCATCAAATCAACTCCAAATCCCACTATCTTTGGTGGGATTGGTGTTCACATTACAAGGAATCAATTGATCAAGATCTTGGATCCTAACTCGCATCCTAGAGCTTAGGCGAAGCTCTTGAAATCTGTGATGAAACCCAAATCAAATCGCGATGAAATTGCGATGATTCTTCCTGATTAAGGCACATTCGAGCTCTATATAAGCTTACGCATCTCTTAGCGACTTCCTTAGTTTAGTTAGGCCACAAAAGCTATTCTTTCTTCTCTCTTTGGCTGCCTCCACTACGACTCCGGTGAGCTCTCCAGACCTCCTTCATTGCCCTCTGCCACATACGATAGGCAGGGGGAAAGACTTCCTCAGCTTCCTTCGCTTCTTGCCAGCCACAGCAGGAGCTACTTCAACCCCTTCTTCCTTGCCGTCTCTCCCACAGGAGAATTCACCATCTCTGGCGCTGGCCAATCATAGCCGGTGCCATTCCTCCCCTTTCGTCCCTTAGATTAGGTCAATCTCTCTCTCTCTCTTCCTCTCTAGCTTAGGTTTAGTCCTTCCAACTAGCAATTCAGCTACTAAATCAAGCTCTTCCCCTCCGTCTTCTTCGCCTTCGGCAGCACCTCCAGTGAAGCCATGCCACTGCTACACACCTCAAAACACCATGCCACCACCTCCATTAGCATCACCTCACCTCCACCTTCAAAAGCCCTCTACAAATTTCACCTTCCAACCCCTCCACACCTCTACTGAATATACATGCATCCAGCTGTCTTCTCTGACACTAGCCGGTCATCACACACAAACACACCACCCATAACCACCACTAGCACACTCACCGTGGTTCAGAGAAGCATCTGAACTCTTTTAACTGGGCTACAAGGCCTCATTGTGACTTTCAGGTGCCACCGGACGTCCGCTGTCGCCTTCGTCTTCCTCGATGTCCATCACTGAGCGCTGACCACCGTTGGACTCAAGACCACTCCCAATCAACTTGGCTTCATCTCCTGAAGGAGTTTGCATCCCAAATCAAGCCTAACAACAACGCAACAGCAACCAATTGCAAGAAGAAGAGCAGCAGTAGCTCTTGCATTCCAGATAATCCCACCTCGTGCATGGGTGATTCTTTTGCTGCATATAAGAGGAACTTGTGCTATGGGTTAATCGCCTCAGACACTAGGGGTGAGGTCCCCACTCACCCGACCTTCTCACTCCTCGCTCACCACCATGTCCGGTGAGCTTGGATCCATGACCCGATTACCCGTATACTCGACTATCCTATGCCCGGCTCTAAATATAGGAAAGAAAGGGAAAACTCTGAGAAGGGTAGGGGAAAGGGTTTTGCCTCGAGATGCGTGCATGCCCGCTCAACACTTAGCATCTTGAGAGGCTTTGTGTTGGTTAGGCTTTTATGCTGGTGCCTTGTGTTGTGATCCTTAAGTCGTTTAGGGTTTATACTCGATGTCTAATATTGATTGAGGCACTGTGGAGTTATTTGATATATATTTTGATGTGGCTATTTGAGACATTAGTGGTTCAGGACCATTGTTGAGATATTTATTTGAGTTAAATTGAATGCTTTGATAACTGTTTAACTTGAGGGATATCCTTGGTGATCTAAATTGCCATTTTTAGTGCTTCTCTCTTCTTTTTATCATAGGAATTTCTTGAGATATATTGGTTTATCATTGAATATTATTTTGAGTAGATTATTATTCATTGAATATCTCTCTTGTGTTTAATTGATTGTGCTCATTGATTTAAATTGCGATTAGTGTTGTGAATTCCATATTTGCTCCTTGCGAACGACCTCAGACTCATTTCCTATTTTTGAGCACTTCACAAATTTTAAATGCTGTAGCATTTTTGTTGATCGTACTACAACATGCATTCCTAAACTTCGATGAAAGCATTACAACGGTGTGAAACCAGGACTCGCCTCAGGTCGACGAACCTGGAGATTCTGGAGAGCAACCGTCAACAGATTGATTTGATGGTTTTGCTCCAACATCTAGATGTTATGGTTCAAGAGCGCCTCATGGATATCAAAAGGTGGCATATCCTCATGATTAGGGGGGTTCTCAGGATTCTATGTTGATCCATGTAATCAAATGCAGAAAAAACAAAAGAAGTAAATGGGATAGAGTGTTGCACATGAGTAGCGGGTCTAGGAGTACTTATTAATGGAGAGGCGAGAGACGGCCTCAGCGATCGTCTCCCGTGCATAAACCAGAAGAAATGTGCAAAGGCACACTCACACCATTGCGAGAAAACAACGGAAAGCAAAACCAAAATAATAAAATAAAAGTAGGTTTTCTTCTTTTTTAGAGAAAAGAAGACCTAGAATATGCATAAAATATAAGGATGCAAATAGATACTGTATCAATACAAATATGCATCGTAAGGGCCAGTTTACAGTGGGGGTTAGCCCCTGTTTATATTGGGGGATAACCCAACCCTTGTTTGGTGTCTTAACATCGATTATCCTAACACTAGTTTGAAGAGGGGTTGCCCCAACTTGCGACTTAACCCCTCTTTTCTCTCCTCTCCACGCTATTTGTTATGACCCAATTCCCGAATCCCTACAGGACACGAG
Organism: Thalassia testudinum; assembly: GCA_037157565.1. Lineage (NCBI taxonomy): Eukaryota > Viridiplantae > Streptophyta > Magnoliopsida > Alismatales > Hydrocharitaceae > Thalassia > Thalassia testudinum. The sequence continues at coordinate 38,420,066 of JAZHRO010000067.1, forward strand.
ACCGGACCGACTCGACTGATCCCAAGACCTAGTCGTCCAACGAGAAAGTAACCAAGAAGCAGTAAAATAAACCACATTCACCATGCAAGCAATTAACAGTAACAAAAGTACAACAGTAAAGAAGTAAACTACTACAGTACACACCACCACAACATCAGGAAAGTAAACGGGTACATGAATATAAAATTCAAATGAAAGATTACAGAAGTATAATAAACTACTCACTACAATAGGAAACATAGTACAACAGAAAGCTACAACTATTGGGCTCTACTGGGACCAGCACCCTTTGTAGCCGTAGGCTCTGGCTGCTCAACACCTGGACCTGCAAAAGGTTATGAGTACAAAACGTCAGCGAACGCTGAGTAGAGTGGCAACCAACTAACTAAAACAGTAAAGGTGGACAGGTAGTTGTTGTTTTTCAATTTCTTTCTTTCTTTAACTAATTATTATTTCTTTCACCACTTGGTTTATTATCAGGTCATTTTCTTGATCTCGAATGTTTCTCGTAGGAACGATCTTGATTGCTGTCTTTTCCGAAGAGTAGAAGTAGCATGTGGTGCTCTCCTAGCCGGGAGAGTCCCCCGTAGTGGTCCTACACTCAGTCAACCACCCCAAGGTCACGGACAGACGTAACGGTGATTACGGCACACGCGATAAACGCACGGGTAGCTACTCCGCATTGGCACGCGGTCAGTCGTTTCCGTTAACGGGTGCGCCCAAAGCACAGCATGGAACTAGTATAGGGCATAGCCCTCTCAGTAACAGGGGTCTAGCCCCTAAGAACCAAACAGGGGTCTCGCCCCTCCACAGTCCGCTCACCCTTGCCTGACTACCTTGGTTTGCCCAATGGGCCTAACAAGTCGGTGTAAGGTGGCTAGCTGAACCCCGGGCCCCGTGGGGTGGCTAGCTCTTTCCCTACACTAGTAGCTCTCCCCGGTACTTTGTACGCGAGGGCCAAAAAGTTGGTACAAAGTGGCCAATCCTAATCCCAGGTCCCAACCCTAGGGCGGCTAGCTCCGCTCTGCACTAAACAGGGGGACAGTCGGTACTCTGTACTCAAGGGCCAGCTCAGTTCCCCATTCACATTTCCAGTTCCATTCCATTTATTTCCAGGAGCTCTACTCCTTATTCCCTGTAGGGTTCATGCTTATGTTTCTCAGGCCAAGCCATATCAGGTTTCATCATTCCTATGTCCGTTTCTCAGGTTATACACATGTAACTTTATTGTTCACATTCCAGGTTTATTTGCAGGTAGCTCGTGTTTCCAACATTCAATCTTCCATTTCCAGTTCATATACATGCATCTCATATTATGGCATTTTTTGTAAACAACAGGAATTTACATGCAACAGTGTGCTAACACAAGTACTTTACATTTCACAGGCAGCTGTTATTCAGTTACAGGCAATTGTTATTATTCATCTACCCATCCAAGACTGCAATCAATTCATTCCATACAAATATTTCAGTGTTTCTAGTCCTAGGATTCATGCTATACCCTAGGATCTAACATTAATTCCACATATGCATTCATGTTTGTAATTAAACTAGGGGAGGCTACTCTACCAGTAAACCCAGGAGTAGCGGGGGCTTGATTGGTAGGTCCACGTGCCTCAGCAAACCCCAAACCTGCAATGGAACGAGGTCCTATCACAAGGATCATTCACAAGAGACTACTCAGAATAGGATAAAAAAATATTCCAACAAGTAGAGGAATTTATATGGAGAACAACGGAATCTTAATTGTAGAAATCAGACCTCGAACGGACCCTAAACGGGTCAAAAATAGAAATTCTGATTCACATCAGACGTCTGGGACACCTTCCAGACGTCTTACAAGAGTCCAGAACCATACCTCAACTCCTGCACCACTCCTTAGACGTCTAGGGACTCTGCTGAACCGTTTAGACCCAGTTCCAGACGTCCGACCACCTCTTCGGACATCTGGAGACGCTTCCCGCTGTCTGGTGCCTCGCCCAGACGTCTGAACTACGTGGGAGGGCATGTCCTGCACCTTCCCGAAGTGAATCCTGCACGCATCGATGCAAATCTCCTCAATATGGCACGGAACAGTGCCTCGGCGGAACGACCTACATGGTCGTATCTGCAAAGAAGGTGTACGTCGCGGAACTTACCTTTCAGTCATCTGGAACCTCCTTCAGACGTCATCTGCATCGTCTGGATGTCGATCCAGATGTCTGATTCTGGGAAAATCCCAGAACCAGAATCTTCCTTCGCCTTCTCATGTTGCGTGCGGCCACGCCGCGCTCGCTCACCTGCTGCCCGGCTGTAGCAGTGTCGGGGAGGACCTCCCAGACACACCTCTCCGCCTCGTGCACGCGTCGACCGCCCGTGAGCTCTTCGGCGAGCTCCTTCACGAGCTCGCGCTTGCTCTCCTCCCTTCCCCTCGCTGCTCCTCTCCTCCCACGTCGCTCACGCCTGCTACTCGCTACTCGCCGCTCACCGCTCTCGCTGGAGGAAGAAGAAGGGTGGCTGGAGGTGGGGTGAACGAGGGAGTGGAGGGGGGTTTAAATAGGGCGTTGGGTTAGGGTTTGCGTCGGTGAGAGGGGAGAGAAGGAGAGAAGAAAACGAGGTCGCATACTATCTGCACGCAGCATGCGCACAGACGCGAGGACGTAGACGAAATTTTTGATTTTCAGACGTCTGGGAATGGGTCCAGACGTCTGACCCTCAGTCCAGACGTCTTACCTGACATCTGACATAAAGTACAGATGTCTTAAAAAGGCTTAATGAATCGGGTCTTAATAACATAACAAACTCAAAGGAAGTTTCGTCCCCGAAATTTGAACTAGCTAGGGTGCGGAAAAAGAACAACATATGCATAGCAAACTCAAAGAGGACCGAAGTCGGTCCAAAAAGACGTACCCTCAAAGAGCTCCGGGTACCGCTCTCGCATTACCGCCTCAGGCTCCCAGGTAGCCTCCTCGTACCTCTGGCTCCTCCACAAGACCTTCACCAGGGGTACCTGCTTCCGTCTCAGACTCTGGATGGCTTTGTCTAGTATCTGCATTGGCTGCTCGGGGTAGGTCAGGTCGTCACCCACCTCGATGCTCTTGTGGCTCAGAACGTGACTGGGATCAACGACGTACTTCCTGAGGTTGAACACGTGGAACACGTCGTTCACACCAGAAAGCTGGGGAGGAAGGGAAAGCCTGTAAGCAACGGGTCCAACCCGCTCTAGGATCTCAAAGGGCCCTACAAACCTCGGTGCGAGCTTCCCTTTCACCCCAAAATGCTGCAGGCCCTTCATGGGTGAAATGCGAAGGAAGACGTGATCCCCAACCTCAAACTGCACCTCTCTGCGTTTCTGATCTACAGAGCCCTTCTGCCTACTCCTGACAGTGCGGAGTCGCCTGTGAATCTGTTCGATCACCTCCTGACTCTGCTGGATCAGCTTGGGGCCAACCTCCCACTTGGTCCTTACCTCAACCCAACTCAAGGGTGCAGTACACTTCCGTCCGTACAGAGCCTCGTAGGGTGCCATGCCGATGCTTGAGTGATAACTGTTATTATATGCAAACTTCGCCAGGGGCAAGTGCTCCTCCGAAGAGCCCCTCTAGTTCAGTACAGAGGCTTGCAAAAGGTCCTCAAGTGTCTGTATCGTGCGCTCTGACTATCCGTCTGTCTGGGGGTGGTATGCTGTACTGAACCTCAACCGTGTCCCCAAGGCCTGCTGAAACTCAACCCAAAACTAGGACGTAAAGCGGGTATCCCGATCAGATACAATCTCCCGCGGAACTTCGTGTAGACGTACCACGTCGCGGATATACCTCTCTGCCAACTGTGCTGGTCCCAAAGTGACTCGGATTGGCAAGAAATGTGTCGTCTTCATCAATCTGTCTACAATCACCTAGACTGCGTTGTGTCGTCGCTGAGTAACGGGCAAGCCCACCACCAAGTCCATGGTGATGCTCTCCCACTTCCACTCTGGCACTGAAAGTGGCTGCAACGGCCCTGCAGGCCTCTGATGCTCGGCCTTCACCTGCTGGCACACCAAACACTACTGCACTAATTCACCTACATCCCGCTTCATTCCCCTCCACCAAAAGTCGCGTCTCAGATCATGATACATCTTTGTGTTCCCGGGATGTATGGTGAACCTGGAACTGTGTGCCTCAGTCAGGAGCTCTCTCAATAGCTCCTCGTCCCTGGGAACGCACAAACGTCCCCTCATGCGTAGCACCTCGTCGGTAAAGGAGAAGTCTCCAGGGTCCCATGATAGTACTCTGTTACGTAACTACTGCAGGTACAGGTCGGCCATTTGTCCTGTGGTGGTGCGGTCTATCAGCTCTGGCCTTGTCTATCGTATCACAGTCACTGCCCCACAGTGCCCCAGTAACTCTAGGGGTCGCCAACTGCCCATCTCCTCCATGAGTCTCCAACTCTACGCCTGTAAATTGGCCAAGTGGGCGGGCACCTTCCGGCTCAAGGCGTCAGCCACCACGTTGGCCTTCCCCGGATGGTAGGAAATGCTGTAGTCATAGTCCTTTAGGAGCTCTAACCAATATCTCTGTCTCATGTTGAGCTCCTTCTGATCAAATAAGTATCTGAGGCTCTTATGATCTGTGAAAATCTCAAAAGTCTCACCGTACAGGTAGTGCCTCCAAGTCTTCAACGCGAAGACGATAGCTGCCAGCTCCAGGTGTGGGTAGGGTAGCTATGCTCATGGGGCTTCAGTTGCCGCGAAGCGTAAGCGACAATGTGACCCCGTGTTGACGTGGTCTCGATCGTGTTTTAACAGTTAATTACGTCATAGTATAGGTGATCAAGCGTTGTCAACAAATAAAAGTTTTATTACTCGAAAACCTAAGTATCCAAGATCGAACACAGGGAGCAATTGGAATTTACTACTAATCTCAAGAATGTAATTGAACACTTTAATTACTCAAAACTTTAATTCAAATGTAAATGCATGAGTTTGAAGAGTAATTGTGGCAAAAAGAAGAATTTGGACATCTTAAAAATGTGTTTCCCTTCCCTTATTTTTCTTCTTCTGATTTTCTTCCTTCCTATTTTCTTCTGCAGTTACTTTCTCTCTACGGGTCTTCTTCTTCTTCCTTGGCTCTGCTTCCTTCCTTAGTTCTGTTTGCCTTCAGTTCCTCTTCTTCTTCTTCTTCTTCAGTTCTTCTCTTTTTTTCCTTTGCCTCTTCCTTTTCTTCTCTTTTTCCTCTGCGAAGGCTTCCTTCCTTCTTCTTCTTCTTCAGTTCTGTTTCCCTTGGAGATTCTTCTTCTTTTCTGTCTTGCCTTTCTTCCTTGGCAGAGCCTCCTTCCTTCTCTCTTTATCTACTTGCAGCAGCTAAGTGTTGGCTTCTTCCTTCCTCCTTCCTTCCCTGCACAAACCGTAGCAAAGCAAAACCTATCCCTCTACCCTCACCCGCGCGTCTCTCTCTCTCTGTGTAAACTACACTCTTCAGCACGCTCTCCCAGAGCCGGGTAAACGGGTCGGGTCTTGCACCCAGGTCCAGGAGCACCGGCGTGAGGGTGGTGTGCGAGGAGTGCTGAGGGTAGTGTCGGGTCGGGTTGCCAGATCTGTGTGGTGAAATCACGGACGAGGCAGTGAGATAGGTGAGGGACCTCACCCCAAGTGCGTTCGGAGGCAATCGGCATATATGACAAAAACATTATAAATCACTCCACCGCTTTGTGAGTTAACGATGTGGGACTAATACTCACTGCCTTCTCTCGTGGGCGCCCGCAGGAGTCCATCCTTCAATTGCCATAGCTGCGGACTTTGCAGCGCCTCTTGTTGGAGTAGAAGTCTTCGCAATACCTCCCCGAGTCAGCTGCTCCTGGAGCCCTGCAGTCCTGTGGCCTGGAGCAAGCGTGGAGCTTCTTCAAGTTACCATCAATGGCGGCTAGGGTGTGAAACCTGTCAGACAGGAAAAGAGCCTTGCGGCTTAATCAGATCACCGGGGGACCTTCGCCGTGTCACGGCGAAGGTGAAACGCTAGGTGGTAGGCCATGGGGTGACCTAGGCGTGCGTGCCTAGGTCGCCTTGTGGCCGAATGTATGGGTGTGTTCGGGGGACTGTTGGGTAGGTGTAGAGGGACTATGGACGGGTGGAGATTACTCAGTGAGATGAGGCAGAGGTTATGCGATGGTCGAAGAGGCGTGTGGGGCTGCGGAGCGACGGGAGCATCTCGTCGGAGGGTGGCCGGAGATGAGGAAGGTGATGGTGAACAGCGACGGTCGAGGGATGTTTGATGAAATAAAATGAGGGAGATGAAAGAGGGGATAGAGAAGAATAGTTTTAACCTAACTAAAGGGATGAAGGGGACGAGGAGGCGGACGACAGTACTTGCTGTCGCCGGAGAAGAAGACGTCCAGTGGGGGAAGATGGCGGCGACGGCGGGGCTAGGGCAGCACGCGTGGGTGTTGCGCGACGCGGAGGAGGATAAGGAGGACGGCTCTGCCACTGGTTTTGTGGCAAAGCGAAGAGGAGGAGGGGGGCTCGCTGGAGATCTTTGGACTCCTTGGCTAGAGAAGAAGGAGATGAATTTGAGGTGGAATCCCGGCCAAGTCGAGCTGAGGAGGTGCGACCGGAGTTGGGGTTTAATTTATAGGTACTGGCCATGCGTCTGGTGCGTGGAGGGCACGTCTTCTGCCGCCGACGTCTCGCCGGAGATGGAAGGTGGTTAGATATCCAAATCTGTCATGCGTTCGCACGAGAGATTGGGTGCAAATCTGGGATCATGATCGGGCTCAGATGGAAGGGGATTCCTCAGAGAATCTCCCTTCCAATTCTGGGAGGGGATCTCTGAGGGATCAAAGAGTATTCCCTCTCTAATCCTTGCCGGAGCAGGATCTCTCCCCAATAATGGTGGAGGGACCAGATTGTAATATTGGTGAGAAAGATAGGGGGTTTATGTAATGATTTTCAAAAGATAGGGACCAAAATGTGATTGGGTGTACTAAATTACAAAATAGGTCAAGATGACCTCCCCTTAGGTCCAAATTGTGGCAGAAACCTAATTTTGACCTAAAGAATCTAATGGTGAAGTTGGATTTTAGGTTTGACCACGTTTGATTGGACATTTTGCGTAAAAACCCAAATTAGGTCAATTGATGAGCTAAGACCCTAATCTAGGTCAAACTAGGTTCCAAAGGCCAATTTAAATGTTATAAACCCTAGGGGATATTTTTACATGAATTTTAGAGGGTTTAATTGATTTTTATCCTGATCGAAACCATGTTGAATTAAGCGGGTCTGTTTTAGGGTTACCAAATGTCATTTAATTCCTGGATTGCACATGAACCTATTTCTGATTGAATCAACCCACTTTTTATCTCATTTAGACCATTTGACCTATGTTTTGTCTCTGAGAAATCCCATTTATGTACTGCAATGGTAAAATTGCAGTTTTAACCTTTATTTCATATTTTCTTCTCAGAACACTTATTCCTCCAATTAAGCCCTCTTCTAGGTTATGTAGGAGCTTTTATTCTCTTGATTAGGTTAAAATGGGCTAGTTATGGCTCATGATGAGGCTCTCATCACCTCGCTGCATGAGCACACCCCCTAACCCCTGCAAAGAGGCGTCCGTGTACACAATGAAACCGCCACTGTTGTCTGGGATGGTAAGCACGGGAGCCGAAGTCAACCTCTCCTTCAGCTCCTGAAAACACGCCTCACAAGCGTCTGTCCAAAAAAAGGGCACGTCCTTCCGGGTCAGCTGTGTCATAGGACATGCAATCTGTGAGAAACCCCTGATAAATCGCCTGTAGTAGCCTGCCAATCCCAAGAGACTGCGGATCTCTGTCACTGTACGCGGTCTCTCCCACCTGAGCACTGCCTCAACCTTGGCTGGGTTCACAGCCGAGCCATCCTCAGAAATCACATGACCTATGAAGGTCACCTCCCTCAACCAAAACTCGCACTTGCTGTATTTGGCGTACAACCTACGTCGTCTCAGTGTGTCCAAAATCATCCGCAAGTGCTGTCTGTGCTGCTCCTGATCCCGAGAGTAGATGAGCACATCATCAATAAATACCACCACAAATTGATCCAGATACGGTCTGAACACTCGGTTCATCAAATCCATGAAAGCAACGGGGGCGTTGGTCAACCTAAACGGTATGACCAAAAACTCGTAGTGTCCGTACCAGGTGCGGAAAGCTGTCTTGGAGATGTCGGTCTCCCTGATCCTCAACTGGTGGTAGGCAGACCTCAAGTCTATCTTGGAGAATATCGTGGCACCTCACAACTGGTCAAACAAGTCGTCAATCCTCGGCAGTGGATACCTGTTCTTGATGGTAACCCTATTCAGCTGTCTGTAGTCCACACAAAGGCATAGGGTACCATCCTTCTTCTTCACAAATAATACCGGGGTCCCCTCGGAGATGCATTGGGCCTCACAAAGCCCTTCTCCAGAAGGTCCTGCAACTGGGACTTAAGCTCTTGCAGCTCAAGTGGTGCCATCCTGTAAGGCACTGTAGAAATGGGGCTGGTCCCCGGTACCAGTGAGATCTCAAACTCGATCTCACGCTCGGGCAGTAGTCCTGGCAGCTCATCTGGGAACACGTCGGGGTACTCTCTGACCACCGGGATACTCTGAAAATCTGTCACGGGGCTGGGCTCTACCACTACACAAGCCAAAAAACCCTCACACCTCTGGCCCAAAAGTCTCGCTGCCCAAAGTGCAGAGATGCACATGAAGCCTCCATCCACTGGATGTCCGTGAAACTCAAAAGAAGGCATCTCCAGTATGGAGAAGATGATCTTCCTCTTGAAAGAGTCTACCAAAGAGTGGTAAGCGGACAGCTAGTCCATCCCCAGAATCACGCCAAAGTCTTCCATCGGTATTACAATCAGATCAGCGGGGAGGTTGTGTCCCCCAACACTGACCTCACAACCAGTGTAAACCTCCTCAGCTACAAACAGCTGACCACCCGGACCTCTGATCACAAACGGATCCTCTAACAACACACAGTCTTGCCCTAAATTGACAGCAAAACTAGCAGCGACAAACAAGTGCGTGGCGCCGGAATCAAAAAGTGTGTAAACTAGTCTGTCGAAAACTGTAACCATACCTGCCACCACTGAACCTGAAGCTCTGGCGTCTTTGTGTGTCAGGGCGTTGATACGCTCCTCAGTCCTAGGTGCGAACGAAGCAGCCACACTCTACGTTGGACGGGTAGTCGCTGGCCGGTACCCTCCCCACGACTACTATCCTCCCCCACATGCCTGGGAACTGCGGCCTCCTGCTCATCCTCCAGTGCTCGGCGTGGGGAGCATCTGCTGGCCTCCAACCCTAGACGGGCAGTCCCTCCTGATGTGGCCCGGCTGGCCACACAGGTAGAAAAGGGGAACTCGACTCCCGCCCTCAGTAGGTCCCTGCTGACGGTTGGGTGGGGGTCCGGTGCTGGTAGCTGGCCCCTGTCGGGGGCCCCTAAAGGCCACTGATGGCCTCGCAAAGCGTGACGGCTCTCCTGCGGGTGCCATGTGCCTCCTCCCTCATCGGCCCTGTAAGTAGTCTGGCTGATAGGGTCTCTTCCGTCCGCTATTAGTGTCACGTGCGGCCGAGTTGGTTTCCTCATATGTCATAGCTGCCTCCACCACCCTTGAGAACGTAGGTAGCTTCAGAGGTTTGGCATACCCTCAAATAGCAGGCCGGAGCCCCTCGGTGAACCTCCAAAGGTGCTCCTCCTCAGTAGCTACAACTGTCGCGGCGAAACGAGACGGCTCCAGAAAATGCGTGAGGTACGCGCTCACAGTCATCGTCCCCTGGCGGAGAGTGTGGAACTCCTGCCTCCTCTGGTCTTGCCATGTCTGGGGAAAGTACTGCTCGCAGAAGAGGGTGACAAACTGGTCCCAAGTCGACTCGGCCCTCTCTTGACCTCTGACTGCCCTCCACCACCTGTGTGCCACGCTCTCCAGCTGGTACGTGGCAAAGGCCACGCGGCACTCTGTAGGGGGGCGAAGGGTGTCAAACACCTTCTTGATATGCTCGAGCCAGTCCTCCGCCTCAGTCGGGTCCTCATCCCCCTTGAAGGAGGGGGGCTTCAACTTTCGGAACTGTCCGAAAAGCTCGGAATGGCGCTGAAGTGGGGAAACTGATATGCCTCCAGGCAAGGAGGGCTCGTGCTCGAAAGTGTTAGAGGACGGTGGGGGCGGTGGAGGACCACCCCCTCCCCCACGTCCAGCGCTGTGCCTGTCTCGTGGTCCCACAGAGGACTCCCCCTCCGTAGCCCTAGGAAGAGGCACCCATGGAGGCGAGTGAAGCTCCTCTCGTACGATCTCCCATATCAGCTGGGCGAGGTCTTGGGCCTGAACGTCCGGAAGTAGTGGCTGGTCCACTGAGACGTCGGGCTCAACATGCCCACCCCTTCGACCTCGTCCGCGGCCCGCCTCACTGACTCCACGTAGAGGCATCTCCTGTAAGGAGACGCGAACACAGAACAGAAAGACATCAATTCCACGGACATTCAACAAAGGAAGCTCAGAACATATGTCAAAAGGTACGTTGTGGTGGTTACTCTAGTCACAAGCACGTGAATTAGTTATTTTTCAGCTAGTTGGTTCACTTCTCAGGACGACCTTCCTTCGATACCATCTTGTTACGACCCAGTTCCCGAATCCCTACAGGACATGAGATCGGATCGACTTGACTGATCCCAAGGCCCAGTTGTCCAACGAGAAAGTAACCAAGCAGCAGTAAAATAAACCACATTCACCATGCAAGCAACTAACAATAACAAAAGTACAGCAGTAAAGAAGTAAACTACTACAGTACACACCACCACAACATCAGGAAAGTAAACGGGTACAGGAATATAAAGTTCAAATGAAAGATTACAGAAGTATAATAAACTATTCACTACAGCAGGAAACGGAGTACAACAGAAAGCTACAACTACTGGGCTCTACTGGGCCCAGCACTTTCTGTAGCCGTAGGCTCTGGCTACTCAACACCTGGACCTGAAAAAGGTTGAGTACAAAACATCAGCGAACGCTGAATAGAGTGGCAACCAACTAACTAAAACAGTAAAGGTGGACAGGTAGCTGTTGTTTTTCAATTTCTTTCTTTCTTTAACTCATTATTATTTCTTTCACCACTTGTTTATTATCAGGTCATTTTCTTGATCTCGAATGTTCCTCGTGGGAACGATCTTGATTGCTGTCTTTTCCGAAGAGTAGAAGTAGCACGTGGTGTTCTCCTGGCCGGGAGAGTCCCCCGTGGTGGTCCTACACTCATTCAACCACCCCAAGGTCACGGACAGACGTAACGGTGACTACGGCACACGAGATAAACGCATGGGTAGCTACCCCGCACTGGCACGCGGTCAGTCATTTCCGATAACGGGTGCGTCCAAAGCACAGCACTGAACTAGTATAGGGCATAGCCCTCTCAGTAACCGGGGTCTAGCCCCTAAGAACCAAACAGGGGTCTCACCCCTCCACAGTCCGCGCACCCTCGCCTAACTACCCTGGTTTGCCTAGTGGGCCAAACAAGTTAGTGTATGGCGGCTAGCTGAACCCCGGGCCCTGTGGGGTGGCTAGCTCTCTCCCTACACTAGTAGCTCTCCCCGGTACTGTGTACGCGAGGGCCAAAAAGTTGGTACAAAGTGGCCAATCCTAACCCCAGGTCCCAACCCTAGGGCGGCTAGCTTCGCTCTGCACTAAACAGGGGGACAATCGGTACTCCATACTCAAGGGCCGGCTCACTTCCCCATTCACATTTCCAGTTCCATTCCATTTATTTCCAGGAGCTCTACTCCTTATTCCTCGTAGGGTTCCTGCTTATGTTTCTCAGGCCAAGCCATACCAGGTTTCATCATTTCTATGTCCGTTTCTCAGGTTATACACATGTAACTTTATTGTTCACATTCCAAGTTTATTCGCAGGTAGCTTGTGTTTCCAACATTCAATCTTCCATTTCCAGTTCATATACATGCATCTCATATTATGGCATTTTATGTAAACAACAGGAATTTACATGCAACAGTGTGCTAACACAAGTACTTTACATTTCATAGGCAGCTGTTATTCAGTTATAGGTAATTGTTATTATTCTATCTACTCATCCAAGACTGCAATCCATTCATTCCATACAAATATTTTAGTGTTTCTAGTCCTAGGATTCATGTCATCCCCTAGGATCTAACATTCATTCCACATATGCATTCATGTTTGTAATTAAACTAGGGGAAGCCACTCTACCAGTAAACCCAGGAGTAGCGGGGGCTTGATTGGTAGGTCCACGTGCCTCAGCAAACCCTAAACCCGCAATGGAACGAGGTCCTATCACAAGGATCATTCACAAGAGACTACTCAGAATAGGATAAAAAAATATTCCAACAAGTAGAGGAATTTATACGAAGAACAACGGAATCTTAATTGTAGAAATCCGACCTCGAACGTACCCTAAACGGGTCAAAAATAGAAATTCTGATTCACATCAGACGTCTGGGACACCTTCCAGATGTCTTAAAAGAGTCCAGAACCATACCTCAACTCCTGCACCACTCCTCAGACGTCCAGGGACTCTGCTGAACCGTCTGGACCCAGTTCCAGACGTTCAACCACCTCTCCGGACGTCTGGAGATGCTTCCCACCATTTGGTGCCTCACCCAAGCGTCTGAACTGCGTGGGAGGGCGTGTCCTGCGCCTTCCCAAATCGAATTCTACATGTATCATCGCAAATCTCCTCTATATGGCACAGAATAGTGCCTCGGCAGAACGACCTGCATGGCCGTATCTGCAAAGAAGGTGTACGTCACGGAACTTACCTTTCAATCGTCTGGAGCCTCCTCCAGACGTCATCTGCGTCGTCTGGATGTCGATCCTGACGTCTGATTCTGGGAAAATCCTAGAACCAGAATCTGCTTTCGCCTTCTCACACCGCGTGCGGTCGCGCCACGTCCGCTCGCTTGCTGCCCCAGCTGTAGTAGTGTCGGGGAGGACCTCCCCGGCGCACCTCTCCGCCTCGCGCACGCGTCGACCGGCCTTGAGCTCTCCGACGAGCTCCCTCATGAGCTCGCGCTTGCTCTCCTCCCTTCCCCTCGCTGCTCCTCCTCTCCTCCCACGCCACTCACGCCCGCTACTCGCTACTTGCTGCTCACCGCTCTCGTTGGAGGAAGAAGAAGGGTGGCTGGAGGTGGGGTGAACGAGGGAGAGAAGGGGGTTTTAGATAGGGCGTTGGGTTAGGGTTTGCGTCGGCGAGAGGGGAGAGAAGGAGAGAAGAAAACGAGGCCGCGTACTGTCTACATGCAGCACGCATGCAGACGTGAGGACGTACACGAAATTTTTGATTTTCAGACGTCTGGGAATGGGTCCAGACGTCTTGCAAGATGTCTGACCCTCAGTTCAGACATCTTAAAGGCTTAACGAATCGGGTCTTAACAACATAACAAACTCAAAGGAAGTTTTGTTCCCGAAACTTGAACTAGCTAGGGTGCGGGAAAAGAATAACATATGCATAACAAACTCAAAGAGGACCAAAGCTGGTCCGAAAAGATGTACCCTCAAAGAGCTCCTAGTATCGCTCTCGCATCACCCCCTCAGGCTCCCAGGTAGCCTCCTCGTACCTCTGGCTCCTCCACAAGACCTTCACCAGGGGTACCTGCTTCCGTCTCAGACTCTGGACGGCTCTGTCTAGTATCTGCACTGGCTGCTCGGGGTAGGTCAGTTTGTCACCCACCTCGATGCTCTCGTGGCTCAGAACGTGACTAGGATCGGCGACGTACTTCCTGAGGTTGGACATGTGGAACACGTCGTGCACACCAGAAAGCTGGGGAGGAAGGGCAAGCCTGTAAGCAATGGGTCCAACCCGCTCTAGGACCTCAAAGGGCCCCACAAACCTCGGTGCGAGCTTCCCTTTCACCCCAAAACGCTCCAGGGTCCCCTGACAGTACATACATCAAAAAATTTCATTTGCCTCGTGGTTTGTATGTATGAATTCCTATACCCTTATGAGATGTGAATGGTCTAACAATATAATTAGATCACATTAAAGATCATAAATGTGATGTTAATACGCAAGTATATGATAACGTATAATTATGTAATAATAATATATGACTGTTCGCATTATGATTCTAACAATCTCCCCCTCGAATCACATATATTTTTCTTATAACAAAAAATTTACATATACCTGTATGAGCTCAATAATACAACATCACAACAAACCACATCTCTACCAATCTCGTCCATACTCTGTTAATATACAACCAAAGTTGGCTTTTGCCATTATAAAATTGGCTAAACCAAACAATGATCACATACATTAACACAAGTAACAACATAGATCCGATATAGGTACATAGCATGAAAATTGCATGTTAATGTGATCTATACATGCCTATTTTCAACTTGTTCAAAAGTTTATCATACAAGAGATCACATGGCAAGGACTAATGAGTTCAAAGAATGGAGAAATTAATTATTATGCACATAACCAATAACATGTCCATATATGAAACACCTAAATAAGAGCAAACTTTGACTGAATTGTCGTATTACAGAATAGATACAACACTCATACAGACAACATGCTCATGAAAAAACTTTGGCGTTATCCCTTTAGTGAGCGAGTCTGCAACCATGGAGTTGGTCCCAAAGTGTTCAATGGACACCTGTCCACTTTGAACTCTTTCCTTGACCGCTAGAAACTTGATATTAATGTGCTTCGGCCTCGAAGAACTTTTGTTGCTACTAGAGTATAGACCACCGAATTATAGGCACAGTAAAGCCGAAGTGATCTTTCGACTCCATGAATAATCATTAGTGTTATGACAAAATTCTTAAGCCATACCCCATGATTTGAGGCCTTGAAGCATGTTATAAATTCTGTTTCCATAGTGGAGGTAGCTATCAAGGTTTGCTTAGCACTTCACGGGATAGCTCCTCCAGCCAGTAGAAGAATGTATCCCGAAGTAGATCTTCGGGTATCTTGATATTTCGCAAAGTCAGAGTCGGAATATCCGAGGACCTCTAGATGATCTGATCTCCTGTATTGGAGCATGAAGTCCTTTGTTTTTTGCAAGTAGTGCCTAACCTGTTTGGTTGCCTTCTAATGATTGGGTCTAGGCTTGCTCAAATACTTGCTTAACATGCTAATAATGTATGCTAGATTTGGCCGTGTGTAGACTTGGGCATACATCAAACTTCCCTCTGCCAATGCCTAGGGAATATTTTCCATCTCTTTTGCTTCAAATTCATTCTTAAGGCATTGATTAAGAGAGAATTTATCTCTTTTAGCCACTGGAGTATCTCCTACTTTACAATTCTCCATGACAAATCGTCTTAGAATGATATCAATATATCTTTGCAATAATCTAAGAATGCCACGAGAACGATCTCGTTGTATCTTGGTTCCTAATATAAAGGAGGCTTTACTAAGATCCTTCATTTCAAAATTACTTAAGAGAAATGTCTTCGTTTCCTAAAACAAATCATTATCATTACAGGCAAGGACAATGTCATCCACATACAATACCAAAAAGATATGTTTCCCCTATAGAATTTATGATATACACATTTATCAACTAGATTTGTCTCAATACCAAATGAGATAATTACTTGATGAAATTTGTAATGCTACTATCTTGAAGCTTGCTTTAGTCCACAAATAGCTTTCTTTAACTTGCTAACCATTTGCTTTACATCTCCTAATGCAAAGTTTTCTAGTTGCACCATGTAAATTATTTCGTTAATGTTTCCATTAAGAAACACCATTTTTACATCCATCTATTGTACCTTTAAATCAAAATGAGCTACTAAAGCTATTATGGTTATAAATAAATCTTTAGATGAAACTGGCAAAAATGTCTCTTTATAATCAATGCCTTCCTTTTGAGTTAATTCTTTGGCAATAAGATGAGCTTTCTATTTGTCTACATTGCCTTGTGTGTCCCATTTGGTTTTAAATATCCATTTATAACCAATGGACTTCACACCTTAAAGTAATAGGATAACATCCCAAACCTCGTTGTCACTCATGGATTTCATCTCCTTATTCATGGCATTGATCCAATCCTGAGAATGGGAACTCCTTATGGCATGAGTGATCGAAATGGGATCGATATCCATTTGGTCTGCCTATAGTTCCTGGAGAAATGCAACATAATCACTTGATATTGTACTTCTCCTTTTTCTATTGGATCTCCTAATGGGTGCGAGATCTGGAATGTTTTGAGGTTGTTCGGTTTGATTAATGGGAAGATTATCTATATTACTTTCTTCCCCTGATGTTGTTGGAACAATATTTTGAATAAGAACTTGACCCTATTTAATGGTTTCTTTATGAGCAGAATTTGGTTCTTCAAAAGTAATGTGGTGACTGTCACCCCTTAAACCAACATCCTCAAAGAAAAGGGCATTTCTAGTCTCAAAAAATGAGAGAGTCATTGGGTCATAAAACTTACAATCCTTCGACCTTTTAGAGTACCCTACAAAATGGCAAGTAATCGTCTTAGAGTCCAGTTTCCTTTCGGTAGGCCTGTAGGGCCTAGCCTCAGCTGGACACCCCCAAATATGAAAATGTTTCTGACTAGGTACCTTAGTAGTCCACATTTCATAAGGAGTTTTGGGTACTGCTTTAGTTGGTACTCTATTGAGAATATATACAGCTGTTTTTAATGCTTCTCCCCATAGAGACTTAGGTAAAGAGGTATGACTAATCATACTCCATACCATATCCTTCAGAGTCCTGTTGCGGGCTCAGCAACACCATTCATGCTTGGTGTCCTAGGCATGGTGTACTGAGGTATTATGTCATACTCATCTAGAAAAGAAGCAAAAGGTTCAAGATGCTGTTCGCTTGATCCATCATAACTATCGTAGTACTCACCACCACGGTCAGATCTAACAACTTTAATCCATTTCTCGAGTTGGTTTTCCACCTCAGCCTTATAGGATTTAAACACATCCAAAGGCTGTGACTTTTCGTGACAAAGAAATAAATAATTGTATCTAGAGTGGTCGTCTATGAACATAATAAAATACTATTGCCCATTGATGGTAACATCATCATGAGCCATAACTAGCTTTAATTAGTTAGGATTAAGTGACAAATGCTCCTACATAGTCGCCTGAGAGTCATAATTCCATGCATATCCATTTCGAGAGTAAAACATTAAAACATGGTTAATTCTGTAATTTTAACATCATATCATGAAAGAAAAGTAACCATGGGATTTTCCAGAGGTTAATCTAAGGTCTAACGAGAATTAAATTCTAATAAGTGGGTTCACATAGACAAAAATAAGGTTTCACGCATTTCGAGAACCAATACAACACCCAAAATCCTAATTTCAGACCTGCTTAAACTACAAAGGTTTTGGTCAGGATAAAATTTATCTAAACCTTGTAAAATTCATATAAAAATATTTCTTGAAGTTTGGTATCCTTGGTTTGATCATTTGAACGTATTTTAACCTTAAACAGAGTCGCCAACAAATTTCTACCCTAATTTGGGTTTCTATGCAAATTACCCAGTCAAACTTGATCAAAACTGAAATCTAACTGCACCATTATATTCCTTGAGTACAAATTAGGTTTTTACCAAAATTTAGGTCCAATTAGAATCCATCTTGACCTAATTTGCATTTCAATCCATTTAAACTCTATTTCTTTCAGATAAGCCCTTAACTTTTGAAATGTTTGCAATCAGGTCCCTAACTTTGTTATCTTCTTTGTAAACAAGTCCCTACTACCATTGGTGGTCAACCGACCTCTAGGCCGGCTTTGACCGCACCCAATCCCATTCAAATTGCCACCAAATCTCACCAAATTGGTGAGCTTGGCGTTCACACCATGAGGAAGAGATTGAGATGGATCTTGGGCTCTGATTTGCCCCAGAAATAACATGTGAATGCATAGATTCCTTGGGTGCTTCTTGATTCCTAATAAAGATCAATCAAGCTTATTTCCTGTTTAGAGCTTACCCCAAGCTCTATAAAAGCTTCCCCTTTGCAAATCTGTGCTCATTAGCTTGGTTTGGCCGCAATTCTTCACCAATTCTCCTTCTCTGGCCACCTCCATCGCATCTTCGGTGACTCCTTTTCCTCCGACTTCCTCACCCTCTGCCACATATGATAGGTAGCGGGATCATCTTCCTCGCCTTCCTTCGCTCCTCGCCAGCCACAGCAGGAGTGCTCAGACCCTCTTCGTCGTTGCCACTCCATCACTGGAGGCTTCACCCTCTCCGGTGTCGGGCAATCACAGTCAGTGCCTTCCTAGCCCCTTTTGTCCCTAATTTAGGTTTGACTTCTTCCTCTCCCTCTTTAGAATAGGTTCAACTCCTTCCTTTCTTATTTCGACCAACAACTCACTGCCTCCTTTACCGTCTTCCTCCGCTCCTGCCAAACTCCGGCGAGGTCACCCACACTCTACAAGCCACCAACCTCCACGCCACCTATCCCAAAAGCTCCACCGTTTCATGCCCACCAAAACCCCTCAAGAAATTGAGGGGATTAACCACTCAACATTCCCATCGAACATCGTCTCCTCCTCACCACCTCCTCGACCCCGCCTGACCTCCACACACCTCCGCATGCCACAAGAACCCCACCATCACCTTTGTCATCCTTCGACGAAGCTCAGGAACATTTTAACTGGGGCCTAGCGCCTGTATTCGTGAAGTGCAGGTCTCGCCGTCGTCGTTGATGTAAACACATTTACACTACTTAAAATGTCTATTTATGCATGTTCTTAAGCATAGGATTGCATTTCATGATATAAATATTGCATAACATGCATCATCTTGTATTTAGAGTAGTTTGAATAAAATGGAGGTTAATTGTCTCCTTTTATGTGCTTGGATAGGGCAAACATTTTATCGGGGCCTCGGATCAAAGATCCAACCGTATGGATGTGATCAGGGCGACGATTGGAGTTCAATGACTCCAAGATCGCCCTAATCAGGCATCCGTAGCATCAGATAGTGTAACGACCCGATTCCCGAGTCCCTACTAGACACGAGAACCGGACCGACTCGACTAATCCCAAGACCTAGTCGTCCAACGAGGAAGTAACCAAAAGAGCAGTAAAATAAACCCCATTCAGCATGAATATAACTAACAGTAAGAAAGTACAGCAGTAAGGAAAGAAACTACTACAGTATATACCACCACAACAGTAGAACAACATTTATCATATAACATGAACTGCAGGTAAAGAAAAGTACAGCGGAAACAAGAACTACTCACTATAACGGAAACAAAGAGGTACAAAAGACAGTAGTAACTCTACTGGACCCTACTCGGCCCAGCGACCTCTGTAGCCGCTGACCCTGGCTGCTCAACACCTGGTCTTGAAAAAGGTAACGAGTGTAACACGTCAGCAAAATGCTGAGTAGAGTGGCAACTAAAACTAAAGACAACAGAAGAGTGTACAGTAGCTGTTATGTTCTATTACTTTCTTTATTTACATCTTTCAATTGTCTCACTATTTCATTTATTTCTCAGATCTTTTACTTGATCTCGAATGTTTCTCATGGGAACGATCTTGATTGCAGTCTTTTCCAAAAAGTAGAAGTAGCACGTGGTGCTCTCCTGGCCGGGAGAGTCCCCCGTGGTGATCCTACCCTCAGTCAACCACCCTAAGGTCACTGACAGACGTAACGGTGACTACGGCACGTGCGATAAACGCATAGGTAGCTAACCCGTACTGGCACATGGTCAGTCGTTTCCGTTAACGGGTGCGCCCAAAGCACCGCACGGAACCAGTCCAGGGCAGAGCCCTCTCAGTAACAGGGGTCCAACCCCTCCACAGTCCGCGCACCCTCGCCTGACTACCCTGGTTTGCCCCAGCTGGCCTAACAAGTCGGTGTGGGAGGCTAGCAGAACCCCAGGGCCCGTGGGGTAGCTACTACCTCCCTACACTAGTAGCTCTCCTCGGTACTACGTACGCGAGGGCCAGCAAGTCGGTACAGAGTGGCCAGTCCTAACCCCGGGTCCCTGGGGCAGCTGGCTCCACTCTGCACTAAACAGGGGGACAGTCGCTCTCCTTGGTACTCCGTACTCAAGGGCCAGCTCACTTCCCCAAAACTATTCCATTCACTTACCAGGAGTTCTACTCCTACTTCCCCGTAGGGTTCCATCCTTTTTACTCAAACATCCAGGTTTCACTTTTCAGTTTCACATTCTTACAATCCATGTTCTCAACCACGTTATTTATTCACAACAGGCAGCTGTTAATTCAAATTACAGGCAGCTTTATATCTCTTTCCATTTTCCAAGACTGCAGTATTATACATTCCACTAGTTTTCCCATCCTAGGATTCATGCCATATCCTAGGATCTATCATACAATCTAGTTTTCCAGTCCTAGGATTCATGCAACACCTAGGAGCTATCCTTCCATCTATTTCTCATTCCTAGGGTTCATGCAATGTCCTAGGTTCTATTTATGGTTTCATAATTTAACAGATTTTAATAACTTAAAGCCACTCTACCAGGTACAACGGGAGTAATGGGGGCGTGATCGGGAATCCCGTGTGCCTCCGTGACTCCCAAGACTGCAACTGAACGAGGTCCTATCACAAGGATCAAACACAAGGAAACTCTCAAAACAGTGTATAGCTACTGTAGATGGGTAGAGGAATTAATTCTGAAAAGAACACAACTCGAATCGCGGAAAACGGAACCCGAACGGGCCCTAAACGGGTCGAAAACGACGACACTGTGTAAAATCAGACGTCTGGAACTTCTTCCAGACGTCTTAAAAAGTGGATCAGAGAATTACCTGCTCAGCGTGGTTTCCCAGATGTCCAGAATTCTGCGGGGACGTCTGGCCTTGCTCACAGACGTCCGATGGTCACCCCGGACGTCTGGAGGTCACTCCCGCCGTTTGGTACAACTTCCCGACGTCTGATTCGCAAAGGATGGCGAATCAGCAAGCTTGCGCACAGCCAACTCCCTCCCTCAGTACGGTCAGTCGACAGGAAGGAAGAAGAAAGCTTAATACTCACCTTTCAGACGTCTGTATGATCTTCCAGACGTCTCCCTCGTTGTCTGGCTATCAACCCAGACGTCTGATTCTGGAAATTTTTCCAGAACAGGGCACCGCTCGGCCTCCGCTCGCGACGCCGCCTGCGTCGCACCTCGCGCGTCTGCTGCTCAGACCGCAGTAGGTCCCTCTCCGCGTCGTTCCGCGCCTCCTGCGCCGTCCACCGGCCGGCCAAGCCGCTCCGGCGAGGTCGCCCTCACGGCAGAGCTCCGCTCTCGCACGCCGCACCTCCTCCGCGCTCACTGCGGCCGCCGCTGCCGCCCTCGCGCTCGCTCGCTCTCGCGCATAGGAAGTAGAAGAGGAAGGGGACGGTGGAGACGACAGGAGGGGAGGCGTGGCCTTTTAAGGCCGCGCGAGGAGGAGGGAGAGAGAGCGCGGCAGGTCTGCAGCCGCAGAGAGAGAGGGAAAAAGAGAGAGAGAGAGGAATCGTGGGTCTACGCGCACAGGCGCGCAGACGAATCTCTTGTGCGAAAAAAAATTATTTTACAGACGTCTTGTCAGACGTCTGGATGTGCTCCCAGACGTCTTGTCAAACGTTTGGGCCACCTCCCAGACGTCTTAAAAGACATCTGGGGCACACGTTCGTAACAGATAGTGATCGGGGAACCCTAGAATATCAAGGGCTAGGATGGTGAAGATCTGCACTTCAGATGACAAATCCGGCCGCACGGATGAATTCGGATCGACGATCGCAGCCCAACGACACAAAAATCAAGTCAATCCGACATTTGTGGCACCATCTACAACTTCCAGAAGATGGACGGCCAAGATGGCACCACGTGGCACCATCTCGGCCACCCAAACGGCCGCACGCATTCTACGAAGGCCCCACACCCGCTCGCTCTCCGCCGTTGGATCTTGATCCAACGGCTGTGGTCGGCTGCGCTTAAAAGCATCCGCTCGACCATCCGTGCCCCGTAGCGCAGCGGTCGAGCGCGCTTACGCGACTGGCGGGCGCGGGTTCGAGCCGCAGCAGAGGGCGCGGGTTCGGCGCGGGTTCGAGCTGTCCAATCGCGCCCAATAGCATTCACGCATGATTGAACGCACGGCGTCACGCGCGATCGAACGTGCCAGGCGGGTGCAGCGCAGCGGGCGGAGATGCGTTTTAAGCCGTCCGATCTCGCGATCGGACGGCTGAGAATCAAAGTGCGTGCGATGGCGTTGAGCGCGCGGGCAGCTGAAGCGACGCGCGTGGGGGCAGAAGCTACGCCCACGTTGGGGGCTTTAGTGACGGATTTATCCGTCACAAAGACCCCTCATTTATTATTTTGAAGTTGTAATGTCCATTTTTCCCCCACTCCTTGCAACTATAAAAGGAGACCCCCTCCATACGAAATTCTCATCCCTTCCTTCTCCTCTCTACCCCTCCAAGGCTCAAGAGAAGCTTGTCGCACACCCGGGATGCTTCTCGCGAGATAAAGTCCAATTTTCGTTCCCCTTCGGAAGTGGATCCTGCGACGACGATGGCGTGCTGCTTCGTTCCCGTTCTTCTACTTCGTCCTCCTTCGTCCTGCTTCGTTCTCCTTCGTCCAGGCGTCGTCCCGTCCGGCTCGTCCTCCAAGCAACCGTCGAGGAGGATTTCTCTCTCCCTATTCTTTTTACTGCTTTCTAGTATAGATTTACTGCTTTCTAATGTAGTTTTGCTCGTCCTCCAAGCAATCGTCGAGGAGGATATTTCTCCCTCCATTCTTTTAATGCTTTCTAGAGTAAATTTATTGCTTTCTAGTGTAATTGTTTTATGCTTTCTAGTTGTAATGAACAATCTCCTCAATGATAAATTCCTTGTTTATTCCACATCTCATTTTGATTTCTCTGTGTAATATTCTCTTTCTCTCTCTCTCTCTTCTATTTATTGTAAATAATTAGATAGTTTTAAATTGAATTATTCCGTGACAAATAAAAAGAAATGCGTAGTTTTTAAATCAAACATCCGCTTCCCTGTGTTCGACCCAGAATTCAATTTCAGTATAAATTTTATTTGTTGAACACGAATTCTTCGCTTTCAAGCTACAACGACAGGTTTTCCAAAACCAAACACGTTAGTGTAGCCATTCATAATGTTCAACAGTCGCCGTCGTCGCCATCATCTTTGACTTAGTCCGCCTTGCTTCGACCTGCTCCAGGTTTGCAACCAGGACCAAGTGCTGCGGATTCACCTCAGGAACGTAACTGCACCAGCAATTGGAGGAACCAGCAGCTGTAGCACCTTCACTTAGGGCAACCTTCACCTACTGTTGCACGTGAAGAGAAGAGTGGGATATAGTCCCACATCGTTAAACGAGAAGTAGTTGCAGCAATACAAATTGAATTCTTGCCTTGACCCTTTCACCTAGTAAGATGGGGGGTCGAGTCCCCCATGCATGTGCCTCTTCACGCTCTCACGCCTCGCCCGTTATCCATACACATGGGTCTGCCACTATACATGAACTGATTACCTGCTATAGACCTAATTAATACTCGATTATCTGAGAGAAAGGAGAGATTTGTGAGAGGAAGGGGGAGGGTTTTGCTTTGTGTGCCTTGGGCACGTGCTGAAGAGGAGGCTAACACTTAGCCTCTGAGAAGAAGAGCCTTGGTCTTGAGAAGGTTTGCAGAAGAAGAAAGGCTCTTGAGAGAGTCTTGTGCTCTGTTGATGCTGTGCTTCTGTTAAGGCGTCTGATGCCTTGTTCTGTCATTTGATTGAGGTTGATTCTGCTGGTACTATTGGATTATTTAAGTACCTAAGTTGAGGTAATTGAGAATACTGTTGAATGATTTAAATGCTTGGGGCATATGCTTAATTAAGATGAATAATTGGTGATTTAAATCACCATTATTTTGTCTTTCTATTTCATTTTATCCCATGATCTTTTGAGAAAAATTGATCTATGTTTGAATGCTAATCTAACCAGTTTATTCATTGAATATCATCTATTTGATGATTAATTTACTATGCTCATTTATTCTGAATGAAGATTAATGTGTGAATTCCACATTTGCTCCCTACGAACGACCTTGGACTCCAATTAGATTCTGAGTTTTATAAATTTAAATGTTTGTTATGCAATTTAGGAGTGTACTATAACGAACGCATCTTTAAATCTCCTCATCTCGCATGCAACACCCATTCCAGGAAGCCATAGGGAATGGACCATAAATATCCGTATGCATTAGTTCTAAAACTTCTGATGCTGTAGTTGCACCTACAGCTCTCTTGTTTGTTCTTTTCTCCTTTAAATAATCTACACATACATCAAAACCTTTGTAATCAAGGGAATCAAGAATTTCATTCGAAATAAGCCTATCCATTCTCTGTTTAGAGATATGGCCTAAATGCTTGTGCCATAGTAAAAGGACATTCTCCTTAGTTAATTTATGTTTTGTATTACTCAAAGTTGGATGGACGGTTTCATAATTGGAGGAAAATGTATGAAGCATATATAATTTATCACTAGCACATAAAGAACCAGAACCAACTAAATTTAAATTAAGAAAAAAATTGAAATTGTTTATCACCAAATGAACAAGAATATCTGAATTTATCCAATAGAAAAATAGAAATCAAATTTCGTTTAAATGACGATACAACAAATGTCTCTTTCAAATCTAATTGGTGGTCGATAGCCAGTGATAGCTTGAAATCTACAATGGCGTCTAACTCCACCTTCTTGTCGTCACCCACATAGATGTATCTTTCAACATCATTTGGCATTTAGCAGCTTAGGCAACCTTGCACAGACACACTAAAGTAAATAATAGTTCCCAAATCTATCTACCAAATGGCTGAGGGTACAAAAACATAATTAACTTCTGAACAAACTAAAGAAAGTGATGTACCTTTCTTTTCAAGCAAAGCATGGTATTGGGTAAAATCTTTCTTCATGTGTGCTTCACCCTTGCAGAAGAAGCAAGTTGCCTTAAGCTTCTTTTGACTTCCTTTAGAGCAGGACAAACTAGTAGTAGCTATGCATTAAGTATTTCTTTAGCGCTATTGCCGGGGAGGCACCGCTTTGCATTAAGTATTTCTCTTGCTTGATAAGTGGATCTCATCCCCTTGTCGCTTTTTCTCTTGTGTGTGTAGGTGTTGTAGGAACAAAGCGGGATTTGGAACTTGAAGTACCTTTTCTTCTCGCAAAAGATTTAGGTTGCTAATCTCAAAATTGTCACACTTATCTTAAAAAAAAACTACCAAAAAAAATGGCTTTCAGGATCCTAAACATCTTAATTAAGTGGAGTGGTGACAATTAAAACCCATTGGTTGTTTGTTTGCATCATTTAACACCACTCAACTTCAAGTATTGGTGTTCTGATTTTCGGGTCTAGACTTCTGGCTGGACTTCAAAAATCAATTTCCAGCACCACAGAACTCCTAAAATATAAAAATTTCACCCAATGATTCCAAATCACGTGAGGAACATTTGTTCCATATTTCAAAGAAATTGGATTTGTATACAATTTTTAAAAATTCATGGACTACAGAGTTATTTCCTCTAATCTTCCTATTTTTCTACTGTCCACGGATTTTAGGAATTTTTATACTTATCCAATGTTTGTAAAATTTAGCTTTCTAGAATTCTTGTGAAATTATACACATCACATAAAATTACAAAAATTTTTGATGGCCGGTGGTGGTACTAAAAAGTCCAAAATACCCTTAGGTATTATTTCTGGACTTTGATACCAGCATAAAGAAAAATATTTGAAAAATATCAAAAAAATTCTTAAAATCACAAAAAAATATTTTTTGGAATCTTTGTTTGATTTGACATACATTAGTGGTTTTTTTGACTTGTTTGAACCACTACTTAAAAAGAAAATCCTGAAAGAGATTCATTGGTAGTAAATTTCTGTTTAAGGACTAATTCAATTAGGGTTTTCTTTACATTTCTGGAGACCCACTTTTAAAAAGGAAATCTATTCTCACTAATACAACCTGATTTCTTTTTGATTGTGGATATCAAACTCGTTTGAAAACTTAAAAAGGAAACCCAAAAATACACTAATTTAAAGCAAATCCTAAAAGCATAAATACATTCAAATATTGTGTGTCAACTTGATTGCTATTGGAATCACTTTTCCAATCCTGTACACACTAAAAAAATTGAAATAACAGGGCATTACCCCAATTAATGCCCTTCGCATTCCCGTGCACATTTAGATACCCAAGCCTAACTTAAAACTGGTAGTCATTTGACCACTTAAGGACTTCATTCAATTTGGCTTGATATCCAATATCTAAGGATCCTTAAGTGCTCCTACTTTCTTTAGACATTGCAGTGACAGACTTAGAGGGAAGTCAAACAATGGGTAAGGGTTTACACAAGCCCCTAGTAATTTTTCCAGGAAATGCTTGGGCCCAAGCCACCTCTTTAGTCTAGTCGGGCTCTCTTTTTGGAATTGGGTTCACTTGTTGATTTCTTACCTATTGGGTTCCCAAGTCTTAGGTTTTAAGGAGTCAACCTTAAGATAAGACTAGGCTTGTTTGTTTGAATTTCACATTTTCTCTCATCTCCATCTCTTCTCCTCCCCTCCCGTTCTTCCATTTTATGCATGGGCGACGGTCCCAAACTCTGCTCTTGGAGGGACCATTTGATTTTGGCCCCTGCACTAAAAGATCACTTTTTCCATCTACTTCTACTAAAAAATGGAAAATCAACAAAATAGGTCCACTAACCCATCCACCTCCACCTTTAATCCCACCTCTAATCCCACTTCTAATCCCAATTCTGACCCTTCCACCCAAAACAATCCCCTTACCTTTGACTTCCCACACTTGGAGCTTCCTAATGCTGATCTGCCTTAGTCTCAACAACAAGCCCCCTCGCCTAATCTCTACTCCTTGATGGCTGAGCAAATTGCTCAACTTCAAGCCAATCAACAACTGGTGACTAGGAATATCACAAACCTAGCCAACCAAAGGCCAAACCCACCACCCCGTCAGCAGCCTGTCGTTCCTCTAAAGGATTTCTATGATCCTTCCTATTATGAGGAAAGACCGGGGGTGGCATACCTGAAGGGGACTTCGAGATCAAACCGACTATTCTGAATCTTATTAAGCATTTCCATGGCCTTCCTGGGGAAGACCCGTTCAGCCATCTTGAAGAACTGAGTCTTCTTGCACAAACAACTCATTCCCGCAATGTGCAAGAAGACCTTCGGTTGATGCAGCTATTCCCATTATCTCTTAAAGATAAGGCCGCTTATTGGTTCAGAACCATTGGCCGACCTATCACCGCATGACCTCAGATCAAAAGTGCCTTCCTCAAGAAATTTTTTCTCATAGGTCGTACTAATTCCTTGCGAAGATCTATTACAACCTTTCAACAAAAAATCTGGAGAGACTTTTCATGATTCTTGGGAAAGATTTCAAGATCTCCTAAGAAGTTGCCCGCACCACGAGATTCCCTTATGGCAGCTCGTGCAGATCTTCTATCATGGATTAGAAGGCAAAATTCGACGTTTCGTTGACGCCTCGTGTGGCGGCAACTTCTTAAATAAGGATGCTGAGAGTGCCTAGGACCTTTTTGGAGAAATGAGTGAAAACTCATTTAATCAAGCTTCCATGAACACCTTTGGCTGAACTTCAAACCTGTAGTTTGGTGTTCATGAAATAGGCACTCAATCTATTTTTGTCACCCAAGATGACCTTCAAATGATCGCCCAAAACTCGACCAGATGCAAATAAACCAGAAAAAAATTGAGGAAAAACTTGCCACACCAATCCAAGCTCCACGGATTCCACATCTAACCTAGCCTAACATTCCACGAAGAGAAAATTTTCTCAGTCTAAACATGACCCCTACTAATTATCATCAATATCTCGAGGCTTTCCATGATTCACTAGGGAATTACAATTATCCAAACCCTAACCCCACTGAATCTATTTCTCCCCTCCAGAAGCAATTTAGAAATTCTTCCAATTGGAAGAATTACCCGAACCACTCCTGGAATAACCCGGTTCATCCTCAAACATCAAATCAATTTAGTGAGTATGGGTCAAATCCGACCTTTCATCCTGGGCTATCTCAACAAGACATCAATGCCTAGATGATGAAAACCCTGCAGAAAATGCAGAGTAAGATGACAAAAGTAACCCATGCTGTCACAAATCTGAATAATCAGATTGGGGCTACTCCAAGGCCTGCAGGACATCTACCCTCCCAACCCATACCCAATCCTAACCATTAAAGGAACTAGTATCTGGGCAGAAATCAAAACTACCATAATCAGCCTCCCAGTAATCCATCACCTCAGTAGCCTCCTAGGTTTTCACAACAACAGTTCCCCCCACCTCCTCCAAATAAAAATCTGACTGCACATGCAGTTATTTTGAGGAGTGGGAAAACCACCATTTATCCAGGGCCTTCACAACAACTTGGTGAAATCCCCATTCCTGTGCAAATTGACTCTCAACTCCCTCATCAGGAAGAAAAAGAAATACAAAAATCTTAGGACACGACTCCTATCCCTTTCCACAAGCTCTCTACCCCACCACTACTCGAAAAAGGAAATCTAAGCCTACAACTGAAGAACTCATGGATTTATTTGGGCAAGTTCAAGTCAACATCCCTCTCCTAGATGCAATCAAATATATACCTGCCTATGCCAAATTTTTGAAGAAGATCTGTACTCCAAAAAGGCAGGCTAAAAATCTAGGACAGGTGCATCTTTCGGAGACAGTAAGCTCTGTCATACAGAGCAAGTTGCCTCCTAAGTTGAAAGATCTAGGCACACCTTTAATTTTAGTGATTATTGATGACACTACCTTCGATCGCGCCCTTCGATCGGTGCATTGCATTGTTTTGTTATTTTTAACATGTTTATTTGAGTGTTAGGGTTAAAACAGATAAGCAAAACCCTAAAACCCTGACACTCATGAAGATAATTGGTGAAGAAGAAGCTCAAACTAGCTGGGACCTAGCCTAATCCAGCTCATCATAGCTGGATACCCGCTGAATTGAACTAGGGCTAGCTCATCCTAGTTCCATTTAGCTCATCTCAGCTGAATGGTTGCTCAAGATAGCTAATCCCTAGCTCAAGTCAGCTCAGATCTAGCTCAACTTAGTTGAGTCTAGCTCATCTCAGCTCCCATCAGTTCATTGGGAGCTCTAGCTAGCTCAGCTTAGTTGACTGGAGTCAACCTCAGCTTAGGTTTAGCTACCTCCAGCTCTACTCAAGTTAAGCCAGCTGAAGATGATTTCACTCTAGCTCAGGCTAGCTCAAGTCCAGCTCCTGGGGACCCCACTTAGCTCAACTTAGTTGAGCTAAGCTACCTTACCTACACTAGCTAGCTAGGTCCTCCCCGAGAAGATTAGACCCAACTCACCTCAGCATATCTTAGCAGAAGGCAGCTTACTTTAGCTTGGCTTAGTAGCTAGCAAAGAACTAGCAAGCTAAGCAAGCTAAAGTAGCTCCTTGCCATCTTCATTAGCTATTAGCTCCTATGCAGCTCCAGACAACTCTCCTTCAGCTCTTCTTCTCAAAACCCTAATTCCTCCTACCTCTCCTCTACTCACCTACTAGCTAAGCTAGCTTAGCTAAGTTATCCACTCCTTAGTCATCCTCCCTTAGTGTTAATTCCACCCTATCCCACCTATAACCTATGACCAAGAAGAAGGAGGAAGGAAGAAGATTAAGGAGGCTATCCCTTGCCTCCTTGGTGCCATCTTCCTCTCCATTCTTCTTCTTATGCCACTATAAGAGGAGGAGGCTCTCTACATCAAGGAGGGCGACTAGGTATTGGAGGAGAAATTAGGGTGGTGCATGCCCACTCTTAGAGGAGAAAGAAAGGTGGAATCATCCACCTTGGAGGAGCTAAGGCACGCCCCCCCCTTTTGGGCTTGCCAGGAGGAGACCATACTTTGGATTCAAGAAGAAGAAGAAGGAGGAGCTCTTTTCAACTATGCGAGCAGCTGCAGTTGGAGCAAGGGCTTCATCTTCTTCACCATCATCATCCAGGATTTTTGTTTTATTTGCTTTTCCAGTTTTAATTTTGTAGTAGAATCTTTCCTCTACAATTGTAAAACAAAAATCCATTTTCTATCAAGTTTCCTTTTCAATTTGGTACATCTTCTTTCTTGTTTTAGTTTTAGCACTTTCACTCCCTCTTCCTAATTATCCTAGGCCTTCACGTGCCTAGGGTGAGTTTGGGAAGAGGACATTTTTGGCACTTAGTTGATGAATTAGGTATAGTCTTTTCCCACCATCAAATTCACATTGTCTTGTTATTCAAAAATCATAAAAATTATATATTCAAAAATTACAAAAAGAAAGGTGATTTTCGTATTCAAGCAAGAGATTTGATTTTGTAAAAAGTGGCCTCCTTGGACGACCCTAGATACCACCACTATCTAGGTTATAAATTTAAAAGTAACTCGATTTTTGCACGTTGCAACAACTTCTAAAGCCCGCATTTTACAAATCACGTAAAAACCCGATCAGCTATATCCATAGTGTTCGGTTGCTTTGATGGGTTTTAAGATACGCGTCGTAGTATAGCGACTAAAATGACAACATTTAAATTTATAATTTCAAATTTATGTGTCTGAGGTCGTCTTAGGGAGAAAATTAATTCGTAATTTACCACTACTCAAATGAATATAAAATGAGGCACAAGAGCTTGATATAAGAAGAAATATATTACTCAAATAATTGCACTATCAAACTTCAAAAAGAAATGCAAGTGTTAATGCCAAAAAATGTAGTTTTTCAACTAAGTTAAAGCCTTTCAACACTTAGGAAAATTCAACCCCAAAGAGTTGCTCACAAAGCCAAAGCACAAAATCAAACCAAGCTCAGCCCATTTTAGATCAAAACCCGGACCAATACCGATTCAGGCATGCTTGCATGTGTGTGTGCATGTGTGCACATGAAATGATGGGGACTCGACCCGTTGAGATCCTCGAGCGATATGATAAGGATCCAATTTCCTTAAATGTGCATCTCGACCTCCTCAAGTCCACTAGGTGGGACTAAGAAGCTCCTTCATCCTTTGTCCTTAAGATGTGAAGAAGCTGCTGCCAAATTGATGGAGATTGGCCATGGATTTCTAATCCAATAGCTCAGGTATCTTCTCCAGGTGAAATCGCACCAAGAGGGGATGCTACCTTTGTGGTTTGCTTGTTGGAGGCCACCCAACATAGTCAGAGAAGATGCAAAATTTGGCAAACAGTTGTGCGAGCAAGAGCATGGCCTCTCGGCCTAAGTCAATTAGGCCAAATGCTTTGGCCAGCTACGCTGGAGCAGAGCCCTAATGTAATTGCATGTGAGGATGAGTTTACGTGGCCGGCAGCGAAGCTTTGAAGAAGCTTCACCGGTGTGTATGGTGGAAGGTGAAGGAGGTAACGGATGGTGCAATTACCTTGGGCAAAAGCTTTGTGGAGGCATGGAGGAGCTTTTGCCCAAGGTAATTTGGTGAGGGGAACATGGAGGAGGGCATGCGATGAAGTTGGTGGTGACGATCGTCGTCGGAGAAGAAGGAAGAGGAGTTGATAAATGGAGCTAAGAAGCTCCCTAAACCTAATTGAGGGTAGAGGGGAAGAAGCCCTAACCTAATTTGGAGAAAGGAAGAGGGAGGAAGTTTGCTGACACTCACCGGAGAGGAAGAAGATGGTGGAGGTTGCCAGATGGAAGAGAAGGAATTGAAGGCTAAAGCTTTGTGGAGGCACGGGGAAGAGAACCCCTCTACCTATTATACATGGTAGAGGGTGAAGAAGTGGGTCGAAGGAGCTCTGGTGGTGTGTTGAAGCTCGGCAACGTGGAAGAAGAAAGAGGAGGAATCCAGTGAATTGAGCATGAGTTTGTCTTGATGGGGTTGAGACCTTTATATAGAAGAGGAATTGGAGCTAATTGACCTCAAATTTGCAAGTCCAACTTGCAAATTTGGCGAATTTAGGACACGTGAAATCATGGCTCATCGGAGAGGATTCTCTCCAAATTTGATCTCGAGAAGGGGCTCAATGGATTGGGAAAGATCTCAAGATCATTCCCACCAAATTTGGTGGGATTTGATTGAGATTTGAGTGTTCAAATTGACAATCAAAACTCGTCAAATTTGGGTCGAGTTGCTGCTGTAGTTGCCACCTTTGGCATGAGGAAGAAGGGAAGGAGATGAAGTCAGGGGCCTAAATGCAAGAGACGTTCGAAACTAGGGGTAGTTTTGTAATAAATAGAGATAAATGGGTTAAACTGCAATTAGGTCAAGATGCACTCTAATTGGTCTTAAAATTTAAAGGTAACCTAATTTAAACCTAAGGAATCTAATGGTGACCTCAAATTTGGATTTTGATAGAGTTTGAATGGGTAATTTACACTATAACCCAAAATGAAGCAATTTCCTGCCTAAGTCTCTATTTTTGGTCAAAATGGATTCATTTGGTCAATGTGAGTGTTTTAAACCTCATAAAATATTTTTAAATGATTTTTAGGAGAGTAAGATTATATTTATTTCCACTAAAACCCATTCAATTAAAGTAGGATGTAATTAGGATTTTTATTATTAAAATAATCTTCAATTCTTAGAAAATCTTAATTCAGTCAGTTCAAGCCCACTTCTTGAAAATTTAAATTCATTTGGCCTCATATTAGGCATTGATTCACCCCTTAGTTAATCTGCATTCGTGATTTCTTGTTAAAGCAGTAGAATTAACGGAATTTCATTTCTTCTCAAATTCATCTCAGAATTGAATTATGCCCT
Source organism: Thalassia testudinum (assembly GCA_037157565.1). NCBI lineage: Eukaryota > Viridiplantae > Streptophyta > Magnoliopsida > Alismatales > Hydrocharitaceae > Thalassia > Thalassia testudinum. The sequence goes on from JAZHRO010000067.1 coordinate 38,452,717, forward strand.
TCTGATGATTATTAAGGAGCATTTAACCTTGAAATTGGTCTAGCTTAGGCCAGTTATGGCAGATGATGGTGTTACCATCACTTAGCCTTCTTCCTTTCGGGCCTAGAAACCAGATGAGCACTTTCTGGTTTGCCTTGTTTAAGTCTCTTTTCCTCTTGCACACAATGAGAAATGAGCTCATTAAGAGTCCACTTCTCTCTTTGGCAATTGTAACTGACCTTAAACTGCTTGTACGGTGCAAGGAGGGAGTTCAAAACTAAATGCACAAGGAGGTCATCTGACAACTCCAACTTAAGTGCTTTTAGCTGCGAGACCAAATGGGACATTTACATGATATGCTCCCTTATGTTTCCAGTGCCTCTATACTTTAGTGAGACAAGTTTACTAAGGAGATTGCTTGCCTCAGCTTTCTTATTCTTAGCAAATCTTCTCTCGATCTCATCAATTAATTTCTTGGCATTTAATTCCTCTGAGATAGCATCCCTAAAGTTCTCTGGGATGGCATGCTTAATGATCATCACACACATGCGATTTGATCTCTCCCACCTCTCGAGTTCTTTATTTCATTAGAAGAACTCTTATCCGTAAGAGGGGAGGGAGGATTAATCCTACATCCAAAGTCCATATCCATACATCCCAGAACTATAAGGACACTTTCTTTCCAGAACTTAAAATTGGATCCATTTAATTTTGGAATTGAGTTTAAGTTGGCAGTTATGGCAGATATAGAGTTAACTGAAAAATAAAGGAATAAACAAAATACATGCTCAGAATAAAAAATGAACAATACAACATTAATACCGACTCTTTGGATAATAAATATTAACATTAGAAAGGGCAGTCTTAATAAATGATAAATAACTATTGAAAATAATCATGTAAGTCATTAAGCTATCTTTAGATTAACTTAACTACTCACATGAATCCTAATAATTCAATAGTAAAATTTATCATTGAAATGTGCACACATGTATTTAGTCATGAGATGGTTCGCCTTTGGGCTAAGCACCCTACGCAGAAATATAATGCACACAGTCATTTTAATGCTTCAAGTAAACCAACACATAAAATAATCTGCTTTGGCTAGAATTACTAAATGTGTTAGAATATTTAATACACTAAAACTAAGTACTAATGTTTATGCCAAATGATTCATGACAGTATAATACATTTCTAATAACACATGTACAAGTACTGAGGATGGGTATCGGTACCAAAGTCTAGTACCGGTACTGGTTTTCCTTATGTATCGGTACTTAAGATGAGTACCGATACCTGAAGGGTACAGATTTTCACTAATCCATTTTTCCATGTCTCAATGAGTACTGGTACCCATGTTGAGTATCAGTATTCTTATAGTACAGTTTTGAGAAACCGTACCACATGAGTACCAGTACCCAAAATAATGTGTACTGGTACTGACCTTATGTATCGGTACTACATCAATTCTGGAAAGAGGTCTGGAGCGAAAATCTGTATCCTCTATGTACCGATACTGAGCGTTAGTACTGGTACTAAACTTTCGTATTGGTACTTGTATCATATAGATTGGGTTCCAGGATTGCCCGATGGTATTCCCGCACCCAACTAGTATCGGTACTCATCATGAGTACCCATACCGGATGGGTATCGACTTCGATTCCAGGGCGGAAATCTGGGACGTGAATTACCCAATAACATCCCAAACTTGATTTTAACTGAACATGGGCATTTCAGGGATCAAACATGGGATCAATATTGACATGAATCCACAAAACAAACATTAACACATGTTGATTCATCAAAATGGGTGATAGGTCTACTTTAGTGGACTAATTTAGTGCCTAAGTGCATTATTATTGGGATAGGAATTTAAATTAGAGCATGCATTATGTTGATCAAATTGATTAAGCCTTGGATTTCCTGCATTTCATTTACGTTAATTGATTAATTACTTTTGAGGCAGGATTAATTTTTGAGAGTCCAATTTTATCATCATAACATTTAATTTCCCAAGGAAATCAGCATAGATGGTCTTTAGAAGCTTGTTTCCTTTTTGATAATTCTTAACAAGTTTAGTTAAAAAAAAGGAAATGAGTGGTCTCATATATTTTCCAATCAATGCCACCATCTAATTTCCTTCCTTATTCTTCCTCTCTCTCTCCCTGATATTCTCTCTAATTCTCTCTCTCATTCTTTATATAACAACAGGACGGTGGACAATGGGGGCATCTTCTTCCCTCAGGGAGAGGAACTCCCTCTCCATACACCTTCCTCCATGTAGGGAGAGCCCTCTCTCGACGTACAGGATCGCGCCATCCACGACACTGCATCCGCTATTGCATCTGCGACATCACTACCGTGTCTCATCCCTACTGTGATCGATCACCACTGTGGTCGGAGGTGATAGCTTTGACACCGCCACCGCGACCTCGATGACTTCCTCCTCGCAGCGACCACTACCGCGTTTCGTTCATCTTCTTGACGACAACTGTAATACCACCACCACGACTGCATCTTCTCCCACTGCATCCGCCGACCAACAGGGAGCACATGTCCCCTCTCACTTTTGTTTAAGACGTTTGGAAGCCATCTCGGACATCTAGAGGCCTCCACCACCATGCTTATCAAGCAGCTCCACCATTGTGTAGCCACCGCCCGTGCCCACCAGCATTGCCCCCCTCGTGAGCACCTCACCACACACCAACTAGCCCTCACGTGTGCCCCCACACGCATGCGCAAGCCATTGGTGCCACATCCACCTCCAGTGCGCACCGCAATCGAAGCGGCCATGCCCATCCCAGCCACCTCTGCCTACGCACAGTCGTGTAGTCGGTCACCTCCGTGCACCTGCCGGCCTCGCATGTGCACCCTCGCGTGCGGTTGCTAGCACCACCACTGCCACGCCCTCACCCTCGTGTGCCTACAGCCGACAGCATCACCATGCGCACCGGCGCCAACAGAGCCACCATTGCTCACGCGTATCCGGCCTCCTCCCCTTCTTCTCTGTCGTCAGAGAAGAACCCAAAGTCCATCGACCTCCTCCAGATGTAGCTGGCATCTCTGGCCTCGATACTTCACATCAGGAACTCCATCGAACTTGCCATGCCACCATGAGCGCAACTGATGAGTCCATTTTAATGGACTAATATTAAGCCTAAGTACCTTTAATCGTACCTTGTAGGTGTGTTAATAATTGCAATTAAGTGTAGAATATTTGTACGCATCATGATTTAAGTTTATAACATTCTATAACTTAATGATTTTGTTATTTTTATGTGCAGGTACAACATTCAGAAAGAACAAGGGTGGGGGGATAAATTTCCACATAACAGCCGCAACTTCCTCCCCGCACGTTGGGTTAATCTTCAGCCGCCTTTGTTCAACAAATGAGGCCAAAAATAGTTAAGGGATTTGAAAAAATCCCTTAACTCACGCACGCGGGGAGAGAGAGGAGTTAAAAGAGAGGAGGCAGCGTGGACTGGAGGCAATCTTCCTGCTTGCGGGGAAAGGCTCTATCTTCTCTACTGTGAAGAGGGCGAGCATGGTGCCCACTCCTTCTATACCTTGCACAGCCGCAGGCGCACGCCCATCACCAGCCTGCACCTGCACCCATCCACCACATGCACTGTGTACTCAGCGCACCCGCACCAAGCCTTCCCGCAGCCGCTCCAACCTCTGCAAGCTCCTGCAGCCATCCGCCCGCACGCCTACCTCCGTCCATCTGTAGGTGCACCCACAGGCGCTCTCAACCGCGTGCCTCGCTGTAGGTGCTCATGACACCTCTGCCCGCACCTGCCATCACCAGATCTTTGCCCGCCTTCGCAACCACCCACTCACCCATCTCCAGCCGGCCCTGCAGGCGCTAGCCTCGCCTCACCTGCACCCCTGCAGGTGCCTGTAGGCACACTCCGCTCCACCTTGCGCGCCCGCAGGCGCATCCTCCTTCCAGTGCCTAGCGCCCCTCTCCAGCCCCTTCACCACAGGCGTACGCTCCTCACCAAGCAGTCGCCTCATCCGCCTTCGCCACCCACGCTGCAGGCGCATGCCCTTCTGCAAGCTTCCGTAGATGCTCTTCTAGACCCACTACCTCACTCCCAACCGCGCGCCTCTCCTGAGCCGCAACCTCCAACGGGACCTGAAGGCACTAGGCCCGCTCTATAGCCGGCGCTAGCACTGTGCCTCAACTTGTAGGCGCCAACTGCAGGAGTCCACCCATCAGTGCACCCGCAAGCGCCAACTGCAGAGTGCCATCTCGTCTCAGCCGCCCATCTGTAGTGCCCGCACGCCTGCCGTCGCGCCCATCTGCAGATCGCCGTGCCCGCAAGCGCGCGCAAGCCACCAAGCCCACAGGCGCTACCGTTCCAGCACCTTCATAGCAGTCTCCTTCTCCTCCAACAGGAGGCGGCCCTCCTCCGCCCGCCGGCCGCCTCCGGACGCTGCGTCACCGCTGTTGCGTAGCTCTCGTCAAGCCACACCTCCTTGCCAACTCTCGCAACCAACCATGCGCGGCCGCACACGCGAGGAGGAGAGAGGAGAGATCCTTTGTTTTTACCTTTATTAAAAATTACATTCAATGCCATTGTCAAGTTTGTATTAATATTTTATTCTGGCCACATTGCACTGATGCACTCAGATTTTCTTGAAATTATTTTATTTGTGTTATGTGCATGTTTCTATCTTGAATTTCAAATTAGAATTGCATGAAAGTGGAGTTCACATGATAAGCCAGTACACATGCATCTTACACATATTTTTGGGGCTTAATTCCTGATGTGAAAATTGCATAAACACCCCTGAACTTTTAAAGAAATTGCAAACTTCATTTAAAATAGCATTTTCCTCACATTAAAGTTGCAGAAGAGTTTGCGAACTGTGTATTCCTTGACTCATGAATTTATTAGGCTAATTCCTCCCTGTGGAGACGACCTAACTCTTCATGGTTAGTTTTGAAAATTTAAATGTTTTGAAAAGTGATTTTCTACCATGGGATTAAATATAACGACACATCATTTTATGATAAAGTTTTCAACGAAATGAAGATCGCTCTTTCAGCAACCACACCCTCCGATGGACTAATCGCGTTCCACGCATGTTGTCGAGAGAACCTACCGCCGACAGCCTCTTCCTCCCCGTCCGACTGCCTTCGACCACCTCTGTCGACACCGCCACCATCAACGGAATGGTCTCGTCGTGGCCAACCTCCTCTGAGCTCCGCACATGAAGCCGCAACCTCATGAGGATGCACGAGCAAGAGGATTCAATCCTCTATTTTGGCATGTACTAAAATTTACTTTTTTTTTCCATTGCCAACCCATGAATTTCGGATTTGATTATTTTAAAGGAACTGAAATTGTGTGCATGCCCTTAAGTTTCTACTCTATTTCTCTCATGCAATTAACTCTTTATATGTTGAATTGGATTTTTAACATGCATGCATAAAATATCATCAAAGCACTCACATGACCTAAAGGAGAAAGCCCAATCTCTTGAAATCTAATTACATTACATGCCATTGTGGGTTATTTTATTGAGGGAAAATTATGCACATAACCCTTGCATTATTAAATTATTGTGTGATGGGAACACCATCATGAGCCCTAATTAGATCATTTTGACCTAGAAAAGAGAACAAAAGCTCCTACATGTAGTTTCCCTACCAGGAGGGGGTGACGTAATAATTGCAGAAATAAATATAAACAATCTCACAAAATAGACAATCACATAAGTACACAAGTATTTTTTAGGTGGAAACCCAAACCAGGTGAAAACCACCACCTAACCCTCTCGAGTTGGGATTTTCCGATCAACCAAGTTGATCAAAATCCATTAAGCGAATCACTTTAAACGGGGGTGATTCAACCTCAAATACAACCACACTACAAGTGCGAGGGTAGCATTCCTCAACCCCTTCTCTTCACGAGAAGGATTTTGTCCCTCGAAGGAGACGGGAATTCGCAAAGCGAATACCCAACCAAATAACAAAGATAAAATAAACAAGTAATCCTATAGAGCCAACAAAGTAATTTTTAACCTAAGCTTCTATAGGAATTAGGATGCTTCCCTTTGAAAGGAGTGCGTCGACGAAGCGGATGCATGTGCCACGCGACGGCGCAACGTCGCTCTCGTGAACAACAGCGGGAGAGTGGGTGCGCAATAGCTTGATGCTCTCAAGATGAAGAACTAGAGCTTAGAGAGCAAGAGAGACACAAAATGGTTTGAAAGTGTATTGCAAGGTGTGTCTTGGTGTTTCTAGGTGTGTTTGTGTTGCAAAGGTTCCCCTCTATTTATAGAGGCCTTAGGAAGGCTTTGGAAGGCTTAGAAAAGCTTCCATAGTCATTGGGTACAAAGCCCAAGTGAATCAGCCCGAAATCAGGAACAATCATTGTTCTGACAGGTTTATCAGACGTCTAATTCTGGCATCAGACGTCTGGAAGTTCACTTTAAGACGTCTGAAAATAAGGTCAGACGTCTGATTTTGGGCGGGTCTCTTCCTGACTTGGATCAGATCTAAACAGGGTTCTTGTGGAAGTCCATCAGACGACATATAGGACGTCTGGAACTATGTCTGGACGTCTGGAAACCTACTTTTACTGTGGGAATGGATTTCCAAACGTTGCAACGGCTACAAAATCTCTGAGAAGAGATTTTGGGTCAGCCGAGGCAAAACGGTCAATTATCAGACGTCTGGAAAGTCCTATGGACATCTGATAAGGCTCTAACGGTCACATCCTTGAGTGTTTGTTAAGCCAGCTAACGGTCCACTAATTGGACGTCTGGCAAAGTCATCAGATGTCTCCTAAGACGTTTGGTATAAGGTCTGGACGTCTGATTTCATCAGACAGAACTACTTAAGTCCAGCCTAAATGTTATCAGACGTCTGAATCAACAGTCAGACGTCTTAAAACACATTATTAGACGTCTGATCTTGGAATTAGACGTCTGGAAATGCTATTTGAACCCTATATTGGTTTTCTAAGTTCTCTACAGAAAACCTAAGTATCCTAGGGTTGTGTGGGTGTTCCTAGGACTACTGTTAGGGTACTTTGAGGCTCTTTAACAGAAATCTAAGTAACAAAAATAAAGAGCAACAAAAGAAACGAGAAATACAATGAGTACAAGAGAAGAAAATCTATCCTATTCTTCATCTCCTTCCTTCTTCAATATATCGCTCCTCGCGAATCTCTTCTGTTCTCCATCAAGCTCCTCCAATCTGTCCTGGATGCGAGCTCGAACTTCGTCTAAACACGTCTACATTTGCAATTGACCTGAAATCTAAGACTCCAAGTGCAAATGTTAAATAACATGTGTTTTGTTATTATCAAAACAAATGATCGTGGTGCTCTAGCACCAACACTACATAACCAAGAAAAGAGCCTAATTCAAGGAATAACTATTTTGAGAGAAAAGCAAGAAACAAAGGGAAAAACTACAATTTTACCATTGCAGTATGACAACAGGATTTCTCAGGGGTTAAACATAGGTACAATGGTCTAAACAAGATAAAAATAGGGTTGGTTCAATTAGAAAATGGTTAATGTGAGATTTGGGAATTAAATGACATCTTGTAACCCTAAAATAGACCCACTTAATTCAACAAGGTTCTGGTCAGGATAAAATTCACCTAAACCTCTAAAATTCATGGAAAAATATTCCCTAGGGTTTGAAACCTTCAATTTAGCCTTTGGAACCTATTTTGACCTAGATAGGGGTCCTAGTCAAATATCTACCCTAAATTGGGTTTTTATGCAAAATGCCCAGTCAAATATAGTCAAGCCTAAAATACAACTTCATCATTGGATTCCTTAGGTCAAAATTAGGTTTGTACCAAAATTTGGACCTAAGGGAACTTCACCTTGACCTACTTTGCAAAATAGTCCAACCCAATTACTTTTATGCCCTTAACTTTCGAAAACCTTGTAGAGACCCCCCTATCTTCCTCGAAACTCTTTGCAATTAGGTCCCTCCACCATTACAGTGGAGGAATCCTACTCTGGCAAGGATTCAAGAAGGATATCTTGATTCCTCAGAGAATCTCTCTTAGATTTGAACGGGAGATTCTTTGAGGAATTCCCGATCGTGTGAACTAAATCTCAAGCTTTGATTGCCTCCCAATCTCTCATGAGAATGCATGAGAGATTTGGGTATCTCACACTTTTCAACTCCGACGAGGATACCCGTGCTTGGAAGCTTGCCTTCCAAGCACAAGGCCCTTTGCCTGTGTCTATAAAAGCTCCCCCTGACTCGGCCGATCATTCTAAGCTTGGTTTGGCCGGAGACAACCACCAATTTCTTCTCTTCTCCTCTGGCCAAGCATCCAGCGAGCTTCGACGACTCCTCCTCCCTCTTCTTGTCGCTCTACCACAATACCAGTGGTAGAGTTGCCTCTGCCTCCGTCGTTTTCATCATGCCATACCTGTGCACGTGCCAACTACCCCCTCGTCGTCGCCGTTCCACCTCCACTAGACCTTCGTCTCTGGTGGTGATAGGTATGATCCGTCCGCCATCTCCTTCCCTTTCATCTCTAAATTAGGTTAGATCTCTTCCCCTCTATCTTCTCTGTATTTCCCCCTTTTTTTTCTATTTTTGCGCTCCAACAACTGCAGACCACCACCATCTTCCTCATCTCCGGTCGACCATCGGCGAAGGCGCATCCATCACTCCATGCACCCACATGCCTTGCCAACTACCACAGAAGCTTCACCATCATCCACTGACCATCATCCACCTCTTCATCGACCGCCACACATGCCCTACACTTCCCCCGAACAACCGCACCTTCATGGCCACAGTCCGACCTAGGCACGCACGCCTAGGCCACCCCGCGCCATGCCACCCACCTAGATACCTTCGTTGTGTCATGGCGAAGCATCCTGTGTGTTCTAATGAGGCCACAAGGCTGTATTGCTTGAACACAGGATCGGGCCTCTGCCGCCATTAGCACCGGCTCGAAGAAGCTTGCATCCTTCGCTCTAGGCAGTCGTACTCCAGGTCCCAGGTGCCCGACATCCGCAGACCACCACCATCTTCCTCATCTTCGGCCGACCACCGGTGAAGGCGCATCCATCACTCGACGCACCCACACGCCTTGCCAACTACCGCAGAAGCTTCACCATCGTCCACTGACCATCATCCACCTCTTCATCGACCGCCACACGCGCCCTACACTTCCCCCGAACAACCGCACCTTCACGGCCACAGTCTGACCTAGGCACGCATGCCTAGGTCGCTCCGGGCCATGCCACCCACCTAGACACCTTCACTGTGTCACGGCGAAGCATCCTGTGTGTTCTACTGAGGCCGCAAGGCCGTATTGATTGAACACAGGATCGGGCCTCTACTGCCATTAGCGTCGGCTCGAAGAAGCTTGCATCATTCTCTCTAGGCAGTCGTGCTCCAGGTCTCAGGTCTAGGTGACGCAGATTCGCATCACGCACTCATTCAGCCAAGCAATTGGCTTTGCAAGGCACTGCAGCTGCGGCAATTGAACGAAACCTCCTGCGGGTGCGCAAGCGAAGTGGGTGGGACTTTTAGTCCCACCTCGAAAAGTTTAGAGCACGGTGAGTAGTTTAAATTATTTTTGTGTTCTATTATGGTTGCCTCTGAACATGGGGTGAGGTCCCCTCGCCTACTCACCTGCCTTGTCCGCGCTCACTCCTCCACGGACTTGGCTGACTTGACCTGTTTACCCTGCACTCCTCACGTACCACCCACGCCGGTGCGCCTGGACCTAGGTGCGCTTGACCTGACCAGAATACCCGAGAATGTCTCTGGGAGAGTGAACCTAAGAGAAAAAAGAGAGAGAGCGTACGCGGGGGAGGGTAGGGGTAGGTTTTGCTCTTGTGTGCAGGGAAAGGAAGAAGGAAGAGGAAGCTGAAGAAGGAAGAGGACCTTGAAGGAGAGGCTAAGGAAGGAAAGCTGAAGGCAGAAGAAGCTGTAGAGAGGAAGGAAGGCTGAAGAGAAGAATTGCAGAGAACACCAAGGAAAAGGAAGGAGGAGGCACTGTTGCAGAGAAAAGAAAGAAGAAAGAAGACAAGGAAGGAAGAAGAAGGTAGGAGAAGTCAGCAAAAGAAGAAGAAAGAAGAAGAAAGCTCAAGCACAGGAAGGAGATGGCTCGGCTGAAGACAGAGAAAGAGAAAGTAGAGTAAAGAAGGAAGACAGAAGAAGAAAGAGAGAGGAGATCAGAAAGCCAAAGAAGCTAAGGGCAGAAAAATTCAAGGCAGAAAGGAAGGAAGGAGAAGGCAGGAAGGAATAGAAGCCAGAGAAGAAGAAGAAGGAAAGAAGCCAATGACAGAAGAACCAGAGAATGAAAGAAGGACTGAAGAAGAAGAAAAGCTAAAGAGGAAGCTGGAGAAAGAGCCAAGAGAAGAAGCAAAAGAAGAAAGAAGAATCAAACACTTTTATCCAATTTTTCCCAATTTCTCTTTTATGCTACATTTTATTCATAAACTCATGCTTTACATTTTGAATTAGATTTTGAGTAGTTTTAAGTGTTCAAATTGCATCTATTATTGAGATTAGTGTATGAACTTCATTTTCTCCCTGTGTTCGACCTCGGACTTAACATTCAAGTAATAAAATTTATTTGTTTTCAAAGCGATTTCAACTATAATACGATGCAATTATTTTAAACCCGACTTCATGCTCCTCTAAACATTCTAGCACCATCGCCGGGGACGATCTCGCTTTCGACGAAAACAGTGTGTCTTCTTCCTTTCACCTCATTTTGCATCGGATTTGGACACGGATTTCACACATGATTGGGTGAATATAAGGGGAAAATATTCTGAATTTATTGCAGTTGTTACTCCCTGTGGATACGACCTAACTTTTGTGGTTAGTACTGGTAAATATTTTTGATCTGGGATTTTTCCACCATGCAATTTTACTGCGGCGACGTATTTTTCTGACAAGCAAAATTTTCCCATTCAATAGGATAAAAAACGAATCAAACACAAAACTCAAGAACAATCCCAAAACCCAATGGATTTGTTCTTCAAAACAATCATTAGGGCAATGATTCAATGAATGGGAAAAGCTCTGATACCACTTGTTAGATTTAATCCATATAAAATCAAAGTCGAATGATTTTCTAAATCCCAAAAATCAATCCTATCTTCTAATCATCAACCCATAACGAGAGAGAACAAGAGAGACGATGGAGGGATACCTGAATCCATCATAGTGGGAGAGTTGTCGAGATCACAACGATACTCTGGAATCGTGGGGTTGCTTCTCCAACGAGAGGTGGTGGCAATGATGCTTCTAGAGGGTTCAAAGAGTGAGAGCGGAAGAAGACTGAATAGAGAGCGTGTCTCTTGAGATCTATGATGGGCCTTTTATATTCTTTGGAATGGGATGCAGAGAAAACATAAAACCACCCAACTCCTCACACACCCCTCCGAGGACCATAGCCATTGGAATTGAAATAACAATTCTACCCATCACAGAATTTCATTTCCCTCATGGTTTCTATGTTTAAATTCTTATACCCTTATGAGATGTGAATGGTCTAACAATATAATTAGATCAGATTAAAGACTGTAAACATGATGTTAGTACGTATGTATATGATCACGTATAATTCTATAATAATAATATATGACGATTCATATTATGATTCTAACATATGTTAATCATATTGTAAATAATTTGTGAAATTACATCACGATTTTATCTTTTTGTAATATGCTAGTTTTTGATATGTGCTTGGATCCATGTAGTCTCTCCCTCTCATCCATGTTAGTCCCATATCTATTAATGTATCTTGGTGATCTTAGTTATGTGATACCTTAGTTAGGGAAATCCACTTGGTGTCTTTTTGCATGGATATAGACTTTTGGACCTGACCTTGGAAATGCTTATCCATATAATTTTGTTAGTGTTATCATTTTATATGTTTAGATAGTATTAAGGTAGAGATTCCTGGGCTTTGAGGGATGACCAATGAGCTTGGTGGTCATTGTTTCTAGTCTGCTTATCAACTTTGTTTAAAATTTAAATCAACATTTTTTTGAAAGCATGTTTAATTAAATATTTGAACTGGTTAATTCAACATATCAAAAGATATGACAAGATCCAAGCAAAGGTATAGCAAAGATCCATTGACATTGGAGTTAATTTAAGAAATGAGATTGCGCCACCAGTTTTTCTTTTGATCCATGATCCAGTATCAAGGAGGAAGTTTGTCTTCTCTAGGAATTTGTTCAGGGATGACATATTACTTCATTGCTAATATTAGCTTGTACTAAGGGCCAACTTTTGAATTAAATCAAAAATTTTGATCAAGTTGTTGCATAAACGATTGATTTGCTGGACACATGTGAAGGATCTAGGAAAGGATTAGTGAGCATCCATGCTACTAATAATCAATATGTTTATGTCAGGCATATGAAATCAAGCTCTCCTAAACTAATAATAGGAGAGTATTGATTTGTTACTACTCATAGCTTTAGAGCGTGAAGAAGCATCTTGGGGAGAAAAGTGATTGATATTATCATGGTTATGGTTGGGCCAGTGAGATCGAAAATCCAACTTGTGGGGGCTTTGATGGCCTGTTAGGCTTCATTTGTACAGAGGAAAGGAAACCTGAAGTTTATCCAATTGAACTGTTAGCCATGCATGAGGAAAAAAATTGTATAAATAATTTTTGATTCTTATTCTTACAATGGTTTGTTCAAAACCAAACTAGTATATTCTTCAGAGTATAATAGTAAGACATTGATCCCTTTATTATAAAAAGGAGAATACTATCCACACATGAAGTAGTGCTTAATTTTTTGGACAAGATAACATATCATAAAGAAATTTGTTGAGTAATAAAAGAGAAATAAAATAGACATAATATCAAGAGCACCACAAATAAGTAATAGTGAATATCATTGGTATATTTTCTTAATGTAGTTAGTGGACATAATATTAACAAATCGTAATGAAATTCTCAACTATGATGTATCATTTAACCTAAAATAACATTGAATAGAGGTTGTCTTACTCAAGTTTGTATGTTAGTCAAAGGCAATCTTGTAATACCCATATAGCGTGTGGATCTCAGTTTGTATGTTCAGCACATTAGTTTCAAATGGAATATAGCATATTTTTATGTTTGTTGCTATATGTTTTATTCGTAATCTCAACATAGTTGCTATATGTTTTGAAATGGAGTGCATCTCAACATAGCTGCTATATGTTTTATTGATGTCACCACCAATATGAGGAGTACCACTTAATGGGTCTGCTTATAGCATATTCATTGAATGATAAATTGAAATCTTTAGCTTTCTAAGCATTTGTTATGTTCTGTAAGTAAACCTACTTAGGAGCACAACCATGAGTATAAAATGCTATTTTGGGGGAAATAAGTAATAGTGAATATCATTGGGATATTTTCTTAATATAGTTAGTGGACAGAATGTTAAGAAATCATAATCAAATTCTCAGCTATGATCTATCATTTAAGTTAAAGAGAGTGATAATTGAAGCTAATCTATATCATTGATTGCTTGCCTTTTGATTTGAAAATAATCCATGTAATTGATGCCCAAATGTAGATAGCAAGGGAGGTTTGATGAGAAGATTTTTATTGGGGGGAAGAGGTTGGGGGGAGGGGTGTGGAGGGCTTCCATTGTAGAATATCTTTGGTGGTTTGGGAGGATGTATGCCATCTTGGGTTGGATGCAAGGTTGGGCAATTCCGTAGTTGCCATTTGTGAACAAGCTGTTGTTAATAAAATAAGTTGTTTGTCTGATGGGCGCAGATAAGGACCTAGGTACCTATTGCGTTGCTTTCGTTGAGTTTTAAGAAAACACGTCGTAGTATAGCGAACAAAAGCGATACAGCTCAAATGGTGGTTTGAACCACCAAATTAACCCTATAATTAAGCTCTAAATATCTCAAATAATTCAACAGTAATTTCAACCAAATATTCACATAAATGCTCAATAGATCCACAGTAGCACCAGGTTAGAACCAAGCACCAGCCAATCAGACGACAGGTTAAAGGCTCAGATGCCTTAACCTCAATGCGTTAGAGGAACTAAGGCACAGCAATAGCAGCACATAGAGGCACAAGGGCCTTACAAGCCAAGATTGGCCAAGTGTTAAGCGTGACAGAGGGGGCACGGATCCCAAGGTCACAACAATGCAAAAGCCCCCCTCTTCCCTCTCAGATTTCCTTTTCTCAGAACCAAGTCGGACTTGGGTAACCGGGTAAATGGATCTAGCCCAGACCCATAAGTGTGTTTGTGGGCGAGGGCACATGAGAGAGCGCATGTATAGCACGTACGTTGACCTTACCCCGAGCTCTCTGAGGAGATGAGATGAGATCACGAATGCATCTTATATGCCGTGTGAGCCCTGGTGATGCATGATGTGGGACTATCTCGCTGCTTCCTTCTTTACGTAGCTGTGTTGAGGGCATTCCTTGATTGCACGCTACAGTAGCTGGAGGGGGCTTAATTGAAGGACCTGGAGAGAGTCGTGACGGTCTTCTGTAGGGCCTAGAGGTTGTAACATGGTCGAAGAACTGCGGTCGAAGTCGACGAAGGTAGCAGTGATGGCGGAGCTCTGACGAAGTGCCTGAAACAAGAAAATGGGCTATAAGCCCAAGTTAAAATGCTCAATATGATCGTTGGAGCACGACGAGTGTAGTGGTGGTGGTTTTAGGGCGTGAGATGCTCGGTAGTGGGTTGTCGGTGATGAAGAAGGAGAGCGAAGAAGATGGTGTTAGGTGGGGTGTTTGGGTGGTGTTAAGGCAAAATTTGGTGAGGGCTTTTGATGGTGGTGTCATGGCAGAGCTTTTGGGAGTCGTCGTGGGTGGATTGGCGGTTTGTGGTAGTCGCATGGTTTCGTCGGAGCTTCGTCAGTGCTAGGGAAGATAGAGGTGGTGTGCTGCAACGAGTGGTCGACAGTGAGGTCTAAGTAGGTAGAAATGAAGAAGAGAGGGAGAGGAGATTGAGAGGGGTTAGGAGTTGAGATGGAGGAGGAGATGACTAGTTGTGGTTGATCGGAATTAGAGAAGGTGAAGTTGACGGTGATACGATGGCGAGGAAAGAGAGGCAGAGAGCGCCTAGTCTTTGGCTGGACTTGGTTGCGATGAAAAGGGGGGAGCTTGGTGCCTCCAATTTGGTTGTTGGAGGTATGGAAGAGGGGAGGATAGAGAGACATCGGAGCTGCGGTCGGGGATGGCCGGAGAGGAAGAAGAAGAGGGCTTTAGGCTTCAAATCGAACTGAAGAGCACAACGAGCGCATCGGAGCTTTTTATAGAGCTCTAGAATGAGCTCTAAAGCATGGGAAGGGCATGATTGGCCCGAGTTTTGAAGGAAGAAAATCCATTGATTTTATTGAGCTCGTCCGAGCTTAAGGGCCGATTTGGAAGCCCTAAGGCAGCTTAAGAGATTGGGAATCTCTTCTAGATTCTTCCCTTCAAATTTGGAGGAGATTGGCTTCGATTTGAGGGAGAAACCCTCCATTGAATCTCGCTGCTGAGCTTTGATTTACACTAATGACAACAGGGATCTAAATGAAGAAAATGATGAGAGGTTAGGGACCCAAACGCAATAAATTCGAAAGTTAGGTGCTTAGATGTGAAGAATAGAGATTTGAAGGACTGAATTGCAAACTAGGTCAAGATGGACTCTGATTAGGCCTAAATTTTGGTGATAACCTAATTTGGACTCAAGGAATATAATGATGAACTTGGATTTGATTTTTGACCTTGTTGATTGGGCAATTTGCAAAAAAGCGCAAATCAAAATAAAATCTCGTTTGAAACTCTATTCTAGGTCAAAATAGGTTTAGATGGTCAAACCAAGAGTACCAAACCTCTTAGAATATTTTTCTATGAATTTTAGGGGGCTTAAATGAAATTTATCTTGACCAGAACCTCTTCTATTTAAGTAGGTTGATAGTTAGGGTTTTATGTACTGTTTCAGTTCTCGAAATGCGTGAAACCCCGTTTCTTTGAGTGTTGGCCCACTTTTTGGACTTTTAAGCTCATTTGACCTTCAATTAACCCTTGAATGACCCTGTGTTAATCTGTATTTGTGATGTGATGTTAAAATTAGAGAACTAACCCTGATTCCCTGGTCTTCTCTTATTTCAGAATAATACGGAGTTATGACCCTTAGATGATTAGGTATGAGCTTTTATCAATCAAACCTGACTAAATGTGGCTAGTTAGGGCCCATGATGGTGTTCCCATCAATACCTTGATCTCGCATACTTGCCATGGAAAAAAACTAAACTAACGTATTTAAGGTGGTCACTTCCTTCTCGAAGGGTCCGATGAAGATTCTACTGCTAGTGTCCCTGTTTTCTTTACATGACTTGGAAACCATGTGGACCTTAATTTCTTCTTTAGGTAGGTTCGCTATGCTCATCAACTATTATAAAGAATGCCTACTCAAATCAACATCTTTGAAGTAGATGTGGGCCCTATCAAGGCATCCTATGGATGCTGAGATATTCTTAATTAGTTTGGGAATGATTGGATTGACATTGCTTGAGTTTTTCAAGATTCCTATTCTTTATAATACATGCCCCATGACTTTTGTAATTTGTAATTGACCATTTACTGGATAGTAATATTTGGAATTTGGAGTGTTTGACTTTCTCTTATGAAATAGTGGTATGCTACAAATACATACACTTTGGTACTTGTCTAGGTGGAGTTCCTTTAATCAAACACTTGTTACAATAGTTTGACTTGTGAAATATTTCATATGCTACAAATACATACATACGTTGTCTTTAACAACTGTAAACTATGTATAGGTGGAGTGTTTATGAAATTTCCACCTAAATATTTGACATGGGAGATGGTTGATGCATGTAGTTAGGTCACCCATTATATTTATCCTGAAAGGACGCCATGTTTTCAGAATGACCAAACTTCCCTTGTCTAAATGATTGTTGCCATTGTGGTAATGATCCTTTCGTGGGAGATGCAAGATGAGGAAAACCATGATGTAGGGAAAACTTACCAAAAGTAAGGTATAGACTTAAAATTTGTTGGAGTCTTACCACATATTTCTATGAGAAAATTCACCTTCTTTCCCAACTTCGTTGGGTGACCTACTTTCCCTTCCACATGTAGGATGAATGGAGATGGTTCCAGTCGTGGAAAGGTTGTCCAACAATCTCGCAAAGGTGGAGGTCCACGAATTGGAAATTGGACTTTTGATTAGGATAGGTTACTGATAAGGCTTCTGAATGACCACTACGATAACGATTTCATTAATGGTTCATTCACTAGAATTGGGTGGGCTGAGATCGTACAGGAGTACAACTAAGAGAGCAGGTTATCCTATGTGAAGGGTCAATTGTAGAACCACTTCAAGAATATGAAGAAGGAGTTGAGTGCTTTTGTTGCCTTGACCAACAAAAGCGGTTGGGTTTGGGATGATTGTAGGAAATGTCCCATCCTATATGATGACAGTGAATGGGATGATGTTAGTGAACTTTTCATTAGAATCCTACTTTATCACAATGACTTCGTGTTGTTTGTAATGAGTCAAAAATTCATGTAGCTTCCAGAGCATCTAAAGAAATTATGAGGGAAGATGTTTCCTTACTACAAGGAGTTGGAAGTTGTTATTGGTAGAGAGACTGCTAGGAGAGTCCACGCAACAAGTCTTAGGCATTTTGACGTTGATGAATTCTGTGAATACGAAGGACAAGCTGATGTCAACCTCTCGTAGATGGATTTCTCCATCAACGAGAACACGACAATGTCTTCATAGGCACCCATCTTGAGGAACTATACTACCTCACAAGGAGCATTGGGGCTTAAAATGTGTTCAATTTACATTTGGATCATCAATTTGTATTTATGAATAGAATATCTCATTAATTTGACTTAATTATGCATTTTTAACCCAATTTTATGTTTTAGGTCATTTCTGTTAATTCTCATACTTAACCTATATATTGTGTTAATTAGATAGTGTTTAACCTAGTTGTTAGCTTAACTTGGGCATTTTAGCTATGATCAGCCACACCTCATCATACCAAAAATTGATCAAGAATCATTTGTGCTACATAAAAATGTGTAATTTAATTATGTTGTTGTAGTATAGTCTCAATGCAGATAGATGTCATACCATTTTATTTATTTACATAATTTTTACTGATTTATTCTAAGTTGTTCATTGGGAGGTAGTTATTGATTTACATTACTCTCTATCATCCAAAAATGCTCTTTTATTGCAAAAATGTTAAATCTATTTACAATTGAATCAATGAATTAAAGAATGAACGAATTGAGTTAATTATGTACAAAATAAATCAATTATTACTAACTATAATGCCTCAAACATATTTACAACTAAACAAGTATAAAAAACTACTTAAAATACTCTATGTTAGTTATATACAACTATCCTAAACAATACTTAAGTGTAGGTACAAAAATAATATAAAGATATACTAAACTAAGTCATACTAACCTTTACTAAAATATTACATAATCTACAGTGATAGATATAAATGTCACTAAAGCCTTAAACAAATATACACATAAAAGGCTCAAACAATTACCTATATTCTAACTACACTTGTATATACAGATATACATATATGAATACATACTCTATAGTTATGTAACACTTATATATATATATACACATATGCTCTCACTAAGTATACAACACTCACCTTACATAGCCAACACTCGACACTTAGCTATTTTTTCACTCAACTTCACACTCATGTAAACCCTTTAGCAAAATTTGGTTTTTAATGGGTGGACCCCGTTCATTTCGTAGGATCAATGGCCCACTAGGGGTCAGATCGGGACCACTACTTTGAATCAAACCCTAGTTTTTAGCTAGGTGTATTATAGTGTATTCTTTTGAGCCAATACTGGTTCAATCGAATCGCTTAGACTGGGCTTCCAGCCCACATTTCATGCTCAGAACATATGCTCAATAAGGGATCAGGAGTATAGGTTTTATTCTTGCACCCTGTGCTGATGACTGGTCGACATTGGCGTGAGATTCAATTTATACTGCATGCATCGGTCATTAGCCCACAAGGTGGGATTATCTTCAGCGCTAATCAAGCATGTAGCAATGTGTGCTGAGGTGATTTTTAGGCCTCAATTTGAGTGCCTATTTGAAGTTCAATTTCAAAATAAATTATATACTTGGAAATCCCTCACATAGGGTTACATAATTGTACAATTAATTTAGGATAATAACTTATTTAATTATTTATAAAAATTAGTTAAATTTAGTAATTTATATACGTTAAATTAGAGGTTAATTACCTAATTAATGTATAAATTAATAAATTAATTATTCAATTGACTTATAAATTAGTTAATTTACATAATAAGGTATTTATTATACATTTTTAATTTAGTTTTACTCATTTATTTTAATTTATGTTTATTTATATACATGTTTTAAGAGATATATATGTAATTATATTATAAATACTGTTATATAGTATAAACATATTATAAATAGGTTGAAAATATTTAAAATTAATATATACAAATATATAATATAAACTAACTTAAATTACTAATTTATTTTATTTGAACTTAATAACTTAGCTATATGACTTATTAACATAAATACATACAATAAATTCTTGAATAAATAAATATACATGTACCATACAGTATATAATAATTACTTAAATACATATGTACAGTAATAGATATGATTATACATATATACATAGTTACATGTATTTACTTAAATATATGTACATATAATATATTATAAATAAATAGATAATTATACAATTAATATATGTACAGTATAACTCAATATAACTTCTTAAATAATTATAATACATGTGTATATTAGTTATGTACAATATAGATATATAAGTTATTATTTACATTTAACTCAATATTAAATAGTATATACAGGTATAAATACAATATACAAGGTATTTTTATGGAATTTTTGACTTTGTTTTGATTTTATAGTCTTTTTGTATTTTATAGAGGTAGGAGAAGAGATAGAAAAGGTGAGGTGCGAGATAAAGACTCTTTTTGATATTTTCGAAGTTAAGTTCATTTATTTAGTTTAAAAGTAGATTGAATCATTGTTCTACTAGTTAGAGGGTTTAAAATGCTTTAAAACTTTGCACACATCTAAAAAACTACCTAACCCTACTCAAGATACCTTTATTTTATTCTTTTATGATTTTTATTTATTTGCAAGTCTAACACAAAAGAGGCCTTGAATGGAGTTTGAAATTTGAGTCTAAGGCCTTAAGATTCAATCTAAGGGCTAGAACTACATTTTATGCATTCAAAAACATTCATTATCTCACATGAAATATGCTGGAGAAATTAAACATAATTTTCACGTTAAATTTCATTAAAATCACATGTTGGACAGTTAGACAAGATATATGCTGTTGACAATGAAATAAAACAACCATTAGAAGTCATTCTCTTCAGTTTTGAGCTAACAAAATGTACATGAATGCTTATCATGTTGTTTTAATAGCGTATTACATCAGATAACTAAATAAAAAAAACCAAACCTAGCTCCAACACTTTTGAAGCAGTCCATGTCAGTACTGCTGCTGCTATTTCAGCAACTTATGCTGTTGTTGTTGTTTCCAAACTTAGTAGCCAATGCTGCTGCTATATCCAATCTCAGCAGTTGATTGCTGTTGTCTCAAGTTGCTGGTCAACCCAGTAGCTACTACTACTGCACATGCTGATTTAATTTTTGAAATCGAAACCAATTAGATATAATTCAGAGGTCCAACACACTGCTCTTAGATCTGATAAATCAAATCTAAGAACTAAAAACTCCATCAAATCACCATTCATGCTCAAATCCAATGAGATTCAACTTGAAATTAGTGCAAAACATCTTTTGAAAGTCAGAAAATATCAAAATCAATTCTTTCATTTCAAAATCCATAAGGATCCTATTATGATCTCCTCGTTACATTATAGATGATGTAGAGGACTAGATTATATAGGGTGTCCAAAAACTATTTATAAACCACTTCAAACCTTCATTTTAATCCCTCAAATCCTCTGACAAACTTCATTTTTCAGATTAAAACTATTTGACTCAAAAATCAATGTCGCCCTATTTTGGACTATTAATCTAGATCCCTCAGACAATCTAATCACCTGATTATCCTGCACACCATTAATTGTTGTTTAGGATGATTTAATGATCCTATGAAAATCCTTTGCGTCCTTGTTAAGCCTCAAATCAATACAACTGATTCTCCTTGGCTAAACTATGTGCGACTTAAATTGGGCATATGCTCATCTATAAATAAAATCCAAATTAAAACACATTAGAATCCTTGCAATACACCTAATTAAGAAATTAAAACCTCGAATTGCTCGATTAAATCTGTTTAACCTTGAATTAACTCGAAATCACAAGATTGGGTGTGAAATATAAATATGAAAGAATTAAGCAATTCAAGGCAGTCAAAACCAGATCGGAGGCCTTTGTGAACATATGAAGTGAATGGAGAGACCCCCGGATGGAGGGTGAATCGGATCTAATCTACTCTACTCCTAATCTAAACTAATTTAGATCAGATCAACTAGTGATTGCTACTCTAACTAATCTAAACTAAACTAGAAAGTAGTAAATCTAGCTATCAATGTAGTAAAACCTAATCTATGAAAGTAGGAAATCTATCTAAGGGAGGTAGGTAACTCTCTAGGATCTATAGTCGGTGGCTAAAGAGGAAGAAATGGGAGGAACCACCTGTTGAATAACCTTTTCGTCAATGTTAGGGAAATGCGTTGTAGTATAACTGACAAAATAGCTCTTCAACAAATAAAATTTAAATTTCGAATACCTGAAATGAAGTCCGAGGTCGAACATAGGGAGCAAATAGGAATTCACACACTAATCTAAATAAATATATAAATGAGCACAAGAAATTGCGCAAAATATAGATTTTTAGTGAATAATAACCTGTCACATTAAGTATTCAATGAAGATCAATGTATCTAGTGACAAAAAGATACCTAGAACAAAATAATGGTGATTTAGATCACCAATTATTAGCCTAAGCACATGTATATCAATTAATCAATAATGTTAAATAAATGAACAGTAATTAGGCATCTGATTTGAGAATCAGACGACTTAACAATCATCTGCTACAGTTCTCTTCAAAGCTTTATTCTTCTCTTTTGCTTTTTAGCTTTTCTCCTCTTCTCTTCACAGCAACCTTCTCCTTCTTCTTCCTTGGCTCTTCACACCTTCTCCTCTTCTTTTCTCGACTAAGTGTCAGGCTCTTTCTCTGAAGAACAAAACCTATCCCTACCCCACTCTCTCTTTTCTTTTTCCTCTCTTCTCTTTCTCTCATATCCGGTTTAATCGGGTATAGGGGTCGCGTAACCGGGTTTAGGGTTGCGAGCATGGGGTTGTAGCCGAGGAGTGAGCGCCTGGGTTAAGCAGATATGTAGGTAAGGTGAAGGGACCTCACCTCATGTTTGGAGGCGATAAGCCGTAGTGAAAAATTCAATTTATCTGGCTTCGGTGGCTTCTGTGTTTCGGAGGTGGGACTATCTTCCTACTCTTCTTTTGTGTGTGCTACTGTAGTGAAGGCATCCTGGATTGGAGCAGCAGCAGGTGGTGTGGTCTTCAATTGACCACCTGGGAGTGGTCCTGGGCTGATTCTGCACTACTTAGAGGTGTTACATGGGACTAATGTGGGTAAAACATGCTTGGAGCTTCTTTGTTAGTGGCGGTGAAGGATGAAACCTGAAAAGCATACAAACAGCCTCATGAGGTTCACTGAACATTGGCGAATGTAGTGGCAGTGGTTGTGTGGCGTGTGAAGGTGCGTGATGGTCGGATGAAGTCGGGAAAGGTCGTGCGAATGTGGGTTGGTCGACGGAGGGTTTGGGTGGTCAAAATGATGGAATAGGAGAGGGGTTTTGTGTGGGTGGATGAGGCGGAGGTTGTGGAGTTGTCGGTGAGGTGGATGGACAGGTGTAGTGAGTGGATGACCTCACTGGAGAAGTGGCTAGAGCGGAGGAAGATGACTGTGTGCGTGTGCATCACAGGTTATTTTTGGGTTTTGAATAGTGGAAGCTAACCTAAGAATCTAAGGGAACTAATCTAACCCTAAACTAACGGATGAAAGGGGGGAATGACACCGGCTTTGGCTTGCTGGCACTGTTGAAGGTGAAGCCTCTGGTGATAGGAGCGGCAAGGAAAGGAAGGAGACGGTGTCTACAGGTACCACAAGACGCGGATGATCGTGGGGAAGAAGAATCCACCCGCTATTATCTGTGAGGTTGGACAAGGAAGGTGGTCGGAGAACTTGCCGGAGTTGGCAGAGAAGGAGGTCGTGGAGAAGGGAAGAGGGGGTGTCCGACCTCCAAACCAAGCTAAGGAGGTAATGCATGCCTCAGGGAGTCTTTTATAGGCCATACGAGGTCCTTCCAAGCTTGGAAACCAAGCTTGAAAGCTTGCAAGCTCTGTATTTTTAGGAGATTCGAACCTTCAAAAGGTTTGCATGGGCTTTCGAGTAGGATTTAGAGCCTCATACATGGCTTAAATGGAAGGCAACTTCCTCAGGAATCCCCCTTTCTATTTTGGGAGAGATTCGTCAATCAATCAGGGATAACTCTCCAATCAAAGGTTGTCGGAGTATGATTTAGGAGTTTGAAGGTGGAGGTGACCTATTTGTGAAGAAGTTGATGAAGTTAGGGGGGTATTTGCAAAGGATTTTGAATGCTAGGGGTTTAAGTGAGAGAGAAGAGTCAAACTTGGACCAAAATGGAAACTAGGTCAAGATGATCTCTGATTGGGCCCAAATTTTGGTACAAACCTAATTTGGACCCAAGGAATATAATGGTGAAGTTAGATTTTATTTTTGACCATGTTTGATTGGGTAATTTATGCAAAACTCAAATTAGGGCAATTGTTTGTCTAAGGCTCTATTTTAGGTCAAATTAGGTTCAGATAGTAAAATCAATGGTACCAAACCTTAGAGAATATTTTTATATGATTTTTAGAAGGTTTAGGTGAATTTTATCAAGATTGGAATCTCACTTATTTAAGTAGGTCTATTTTTAGGGTTTTAGATGTTTATTAATTCTCAAAATGCGTGAAAACTCGTTTCTATTTGCATGAACCCACTTATTAGGCATTTATGACCATTTGACCTTTAATTAACCCTGGAGAAATCCCATGATTGTTCTACAATTAAGATATTATGTTAAAACTGTAGTTTTACCCCTGTTTTCATGCCTCTCTCTGAATGGATTTGTAGTGAATTTTGGCTCTTTGACGGTTATGTAGGAGCATTTATCACTGGAATATGACTAAATAAAGCTAGATATGGCTGATGATGACGTTATCATCATACCCCCATGCCTAACTTTTTCTAGTCCCTTAGCAAAATCTTATGAAATTAACTTGAATTCTAGACCATGCTTTTGATGTTCAAAGTCCTGATTTACTCTTCTTTTTAGAAATTAGGTCAGAATGCCAATAATAGGCCTAGAGGTACTTAAGTACCAACCAAGATCTAGACATGACCAACTTTAGCCTCAGTCTGCCATGAAGGTTTCTAAGGCCCACAGAAACAATCCAAAGGTTTATTGAACCTCGCGGTTAAAGCACCCGTGCTTGTAACATGGTTAGTACAGGTTCAATTTGTAGTGCATTTTTGTAAGAGAGAGAGATAGAAGAATTTTTTCATTTTTGGAGAGCTTTCTCTCTCTTTTTCTTGATTATTTCTAACTTCGGATTGGCTTAAAAACACGATCTATATCAGATTCCTTTCTCCCATCATCAATTTTCGTAGGGTCCCTGGCAATCGATGCTTCGAGATAGCACTGCCCATGGCAACCCTTAGAACCTTGGCTTTCGACACTTCAGGATAGTGTTGCCCATGACGTTCTGTAGCTAAATTCAGGCCTTGGCGATCGACATTTTGGGATAATCCTGCTCAGGGCACTTGAATCAGCATAAGGTGCTTACATGCCCCCGGTAGGATATTTAGATATCATAGGAGACAAGCACAAAGGAGACTGTATGTTATTGCGCATCATCGAGGGGAATTTCCTACCTCTTTGTGCCAGGAACTTGTCCAAATCAACTTATGTTGAGAAGCTGCTCTTAATTTTGGTAGCTTTTTCAGAACAGAATAAATGCTTTTCCGTAATTTTGATTGTTAAGCGCACTGAACCAGACTGTGTATTGATTAGCGTTCTTAGGTTACCAAGTCCCACAAACCAGAGGTCAGTTAACGAGGTCGAATAATCCCTAAGCTTTAGACCTAATACATAAGCTTCGCATTTTCCTCAACTTCTTGATGATTATCCAGATCTTAACGAATACTTGAATTTTTAAGCCTAAAACAAGCCCAAGAGGCCTAAGATTAGCACTTATACTAATCTCTTTGTCTCTCTGTTATTCTAGGGCTTAATTTTTTTTCTTTTGATTTGGTCTAGAACTTAAGTAGATTCTATAATCATTTACTAATGACTATCCTTTTTTGTTTTAAATTGTAGCTCCTTTTTGACATTTAAAACACCTCCTCTCTTCTTCCTCATGAATGATATGCAATTATGCTCACAAAAATGTCCTCCCCTTTCTCCATTTTTTTGTTCTTTTTCAATTTTTTATTTTTTTTTGGTTTTTTGAATGAGTAATTTTTTTGTGAGAGCTCTTTAGAAACTTAAATTTTTATGTGTTTGTACTTTAACACCCCCCATGCCTAAGTTTTGTAATGTCCTCATTGTAAACTGGAGGGTATGGAATCAGCTTGGTTTAAGGATTAGAACAGGAATAAAAGGGTGGGTGAACGGGTCGGGATGATTGGTTGTGGACGATTTCAAGCTTTGATACGAGTACCAAAGGTGGAGTCGGCTATTCTAACACTAAATTCAGAGTGCAGTAGACGTGAAGCTCAAAAGGATAATTAGAAGGATCTTAGGTTTTTGGAATGACGGGTTACCTCCTGTTATGCGCTAAATTCCATGCCTTTCGCTGAGTAAAAGGTGGTCATGGAGGAGTGGTCAAATCAGATGAATTTTGTAGAACAAGCACCTTAATCAATAGCCTGGTTAGTCTAACCAGGTGCTTGTTTAGATCAATAGGCTGATGATGCAGCCCAAACCCAATCAATCTGGTGGGTTGATGGATGTGAATCAATAGATGCGGTGCCCACCAGATACTTTGAAGCTTAAATGGATGTGGAAATGAAAATCCAGGATTTGGCTGAGTCGAATTAGCCTGGTGAGAGTTGGGATCTTCAACTAAAAACGAGTCTATGGAGGACGTAGGAACCCTACAAAAGTGATCAGAAAAAGATGGGACGTGATTAGTAATCTGATCGATGTCCAAAACCCAATCAAAAGATGGAGAATCATATGCAACCGAATTATCGGGAGGAGAATCAGGGTAGAAGTTGATTTTCGCTGTGGGTTGAGGTTGGGATCGGATTCGAGAAGGTTCTGTATGTGGATTTGAGGATGTGGCTTCTTTGAAAACTATGTGAGTTGAGGGGTCTTTTAGAAAGGATTAAAAAGTAGGTTCATATGGAGAGTCCTCATAATGCCCATCTATTAAGACCCACGCATCAAACGTCTTTTAAGACGTCTAGGAGTTGGTCCAGACGTCTGGTCAGAAGTCTGGAAGCCTTCCCAGATGTCTGGAAATTAATTTTTGCGGTGTACGAATTCGCGTCTGCACGCATGCGCTCGCAGACTGACCCACCGCCCTCTTTTCTTCTCTCTCTTCCCTCCCTGTCCTGCAGGCGCATCTTTTCTTCCTCTCTCTCTCCCCATGGCACCTTCAAATATCTCCCCCTCTCCTCTCCCTCACCACCACTCCACCGTCTCCTCCTTCTTCTTCCTGTTAGCATGAGAGTGCGCGGGTGAGGGCAGCAGCTGCTGTCGGGTGTGCGCGGGGAGGAGGTGCAGCGAGAGGGAGAAGGGGCGGAGCGCGTGAGGAAGGGAGGGCGAACTCGTCGGAGCTGCTAGGGCCGGCCGGCGGGGGGTGCGCAATAGCAGAGTAGCGCTGGGGAGGTGCTTGATGAGAGCCTGATCATGAGCCATAACTAGCTCATTTTGACCCAATAAAGAGGATAAAAGCTCCTACATAACCTAGAGGAAGGCCTAAATGAAGGAATAAGTGCTCTGAGAAGAAAACATGAATTAAAGGTTAAAACTGCAATTTTACCATTGCAGTACATAAACGGGATTTATCAGAGGCAAAACATAGGTCAAATGGTCTAAATGAGATAAATAGTGGGTTGAGTCAATCAGAAATGGGTTTATGTGCAATCTAGGAATTAAATGACATTTGGTAACCCTAAAACAGACCCACTTAAATTAACAAGGTTCCGGTCAGGATAAAAATTAAGTAAACCCTCTAAAAATCATGAAAAAATATCCTATAGGGTTTAGAATGCTCAATTTGGCCTTTGGAACCCAGGTTGACCTAGATTAGGGTCCTAGCACATTAATTGACCTAATTTGGGTTTTTACGTAAAATGTCCAGTCAGACGAGGTCAAACCTAAAATACAACTTCACCATTGGATTCCTTAGGTCCAAATTAGGTTTATACAAAAATTTAGAACCAAGGGGAGGTCATCTTGACCTACTTTGCAATTTAGTACACCCAAATCATAATTTGGTCCCTATCTTTTGAATATCATTGCAGAAAGCCCCCTAAGTTCCTCGCCACCTTTGCAATCAGGTCCTGTCGCCATTGTTAGGGCAGAACCGATCTCCGACGAGGTTTAGAGAGGGATTCCTCCCCAATCCCTCAAAGATTCCCTCCCAGAAATGGAAGGGAGTTTCCTTGAGGAATTCCCTTCCTTCTAAAGCCAATTACAATCTCTGGTGTGAACCCAATCTCTCGTGCGAACGCACGAGGGATTTGGGTATCTTAACCTATTTCCTACTTCGGTGATCCATCAGAGGCAATAGGCGTGCCCATTGCGCCTCTCCGCACGGCCCAGTGCCTATAAAAGAACCTCTAAGCCTTGCCGCAAATCTTTAGCTTGATTTGGCCGAGTTTCCACCTCTAATTCATCTCCTCCTGTCCGGCCTAAGTTCCCAGCAAGCTCCGGCGAGCCCCCCTTCCCTCCTTCTTCGCTCTGCCACAAAACCAGTGGCAGAGTTATCTTCCTGACTCTCCTCCGCGTC
The DNA here is from genome assembly GCA_037157565.1 of Thalassia testudinum. Classification (NCBI taxonomy): domain Eukaryota; kingdom Viridiplantae; phylum Streptophyta; class Magnoliopsida; order Alismatales; family Hydrocharitaceae; genus Thalassia; species Thalassia testudinum. Next base: position 38,480,826 of record JAZHRO010000067.1, read on the forward strand.
GCGCAGTACCCGCACATGCCGCCTTAGCCCCGTCGTCGCCGCCATTCTCCCCCACTGGGTAGCGTCTTCTCCGGCGACAGCAGGTACAACTGTCCGCCCTCCATCCTCCTTCGTCCCTACAATTAGGTTAGAACTATTCCCCGTAGTCCCCTCTCTCTTTTCCCCCTGTTATCTCATCTAATCGACCCTCGACCGACGCCGATCACCTTCATCTTCCACATCACCGACCGATCTCCAGCGAGTCGCTCCCACCACTCCGCCCCTCCACACGGCTCGCCAACCCTCTCGTAAGCTCCGCCTCACCACCAGGAGCAACTTCTGCCCATCCATCATCCTTCTACACCTCCACCACAGTCCCCCGAACAACCCCACACTTCCGGCCACAGGTTGACCTAGGCACGCACGCCTAGGCCATCCTGCGGCCTGCAGCACCGCGCATCATCTTCGCCGTGCCACGGCGAAGGTGCCCAGCTAGTCTGATTGGGCCAATAGGCCGTGCTTGTGTATGACAGGTTGCAGCTCCTGCCGCCATTGACGGTTGAAGAAGCAAGCAGCTTCGCAGCAGCTCCAGGTGTCAGATCTCCTAGGCCCCAGGTGTAGCAGGCTCGCGCGGGTGTTGCGAAGCTATCAGGGCTAACAAGTCGCGCTGCGAAGCTCCCAGCCTTGGCCATAGCACGAAGAGAGCTTTGCGGGCACGCGTGGAATTGGGACAGATCAGATAGTCCCACATCGTGGAAACGCAACACGTAGGTATGGTAAATTGTTTTTGTGTTTTATTCTTACCGCCTCCGAAAGCACAGGGGTGAGGTCCCTCACTTGACCCACCCCTGCCTCGTCCGCAGTTTCACCTCGCGGATCTGGCGGGATCCAACCCAACCCAAACCTACGCACTCCTCACGCATCACCCACCTGCAGGTGCGCCTGGTCTCGGGTGCGAATCCGACCCGACTACCCGTGTGGCTCTGGGAGAGTGTCCTTGAACGATTTGCAGAGAAAGAGAGAGACGTTTGGGTAGAGGGACGGGGGTAGGTTTTGCATTGGCTGTGGTTTGCGCAGGAAGGAAGGAGCAGAGGAAGAAGCGAACACTTAGCCGCTGCAGCAAGGGAAGAGAAGAAAGAAGAAGAGGATGTGTAGCAGAGAAAGAAGGAGAAGCTTTCCTAGAGAAGCAAAGACAAGGAAGAAGACCAAGGAAGAAGAAAACTTCGAAGGAAAGCACAAAGAAGAACTGAAGAAATAGGAAGAGAAAGAAGTGCAAAGAAGAAGAAGAGCCAACGAAGAAGAGAAGAAAGGAGATTACATTTAAGATGTCTGATATAGAAATCAGACGTCCAATTCTGTTTTCTTTTAGAAATTCTTTTTATAACTCTCTCTCGTCAAATCAATTATTTTCATTTACAAGTTGTATTCTTTGGTTTTGAAAGTACTGAGCTTGCTCCCTGTGTTTGACCTCAGAGACTCCAGTTTTTCGAGTAATAAAATTCTCTATATTTGTTTGAACGTTTTGTCGGTTATACTACAATGTAATATTCTCTTTAAAACCCGCACAAAAGCGTACGAATAGTGCTGCTGCCGCTCAGGCAGTAGGCGAGCGCGGCGCAGCGTGGCCGTGCGCAGCAGGAGGAGGGCGAGGAGGTCCTGATTCTGGGAAAATTTCCCAGAATCAGACGTCTGGACCTACGTCCAGACGACGCGAGAGATGTCTGGAGGATGATCCAGACGTCTGAAAGGTACAATATTCCTTTTCTTCTTCCTTTCGTGTGTACGGCCATGCAGGCTGTTCCGTCGAAGAGTTCTGCCTCATTTCATGTTGAGGTCGGTTGTGTACTCATGCAGGTTTTGTTCGGGAAGGCGTAAGGGCACGCCCTCCCACACAGATCGGACGTCTGGGCATAGCACCAGAAGGCGGAGAGGGTCTCCAGACGTCCGAAGTGACAGTTGGACGTCTGGAACTAGGTCCAGATGGTTCAGCGAGATTCTGGACATCTGAAGAACCGTGCAAAAACAAGGTATGACCTGAACCATCATCTAAGACGTCTGATTTGGGGCAGACTTATCGTTTTTGACCCGTTTAGGGTCCGTTCGAAGTCCGTTTTTCGCGTTTCAAATTTTGTTCTTCTCAGAATTAGTTCCTCTACTTGTTTACAGTACTTGTATGCTGTTTTGAGTAGTTCCTTGTATTTGATCCTTGTGTTAGGGCCACGTTCCGTTGCGGCTCTGGGGGTTGCGGAGGCGCGCGGACCTGCCGATCATGCCCCTAGTACTTCGGATTTTGCGGGTAGAGTGGCTCCCTTTAATTGTTTATCAACAATTATGCACTTGTGAGATAATTAATAGATTCTAAGGTATGGCATGGACCCTAGGATTGGAAAACTAGATTGAATGATAGATCCTAGGATATGGTATGAATCCTAGGACTGGAAAACTAGATTGAATGATAGATCCTAGGGTATGGCATGAATCCTAGGATTGGAAAACTAGATTGAATGATAGATCCTAGGGTGTGGAATGAATCCTAGGAACAGAAACACCAAAACGAATGTCGTGAATATATGGATTGCGGTCTTGGAAAAGTAGAAAGAAAAATGATAATTGCCTGTAATTGGATAATAGTTGCTTGTTTATGAATGGATATTAACTTTTGAGAACATGGACTATATGAATATAAAGTTGAAATGATGGAACCTAAATTGGCTTAGTTAAAGAAATATGAGCATGAACCTTATGGGGAATTAGGAGTAGAGCTCCTGAGAGGTGAATGGAATGTAATTGGGGAAGTGAGCTGGCCCTTGAGTACGGAGTACCAAGGAGAGCGACTGTCCCCCTGTTTAGTGCAGAGCAGAGCTAGCCACCCCAGGGACTCGGGGTTAGGTCTGGCCACTTTGTACCGACTTTTGGCCCTCGCGTACACAGTACCAGGGAGAGAAACTAATGTAGGGAGAACACTAGCCACCCCACGGGCCCCAGGGTTCTGCTAGCCTTCCTACACCGACTTATTAGGCCTACTGGCAAACCAGGGTAGTTAGGTGAGGGTGCACGGACTGTGGAGGGGCAAGCCCCCTGGTTGGTTACTGTGGAGGGGCTAGACCCCTGTTACTGAGAGGGCACTGCCCTATACTGGTTCCGTGCTGTGCTTTGGGGTGCACCCATTAACGGAAATGACTGACTTCGTGCCAGTGCGGGGTAGCTACTCGTGCATTTATCGCACGTGCCGTAGTCACCGTTACGTCTATCAGTGACCTTGGGATGGTTGACTGAGGGTAGGACCACCACGGGGGACTCTCCCGGCCAGGAGAGCACCACGTGCTACTTCTACTTTTCGGAAAAGACTGCAATCAAGATCGTTCCCACGAGGAACATTCAAGATCAAGAGAAAGATATGAGAAATAATTCAAGAATGAGTGAATAGAAAATAAAGAAATTAAAAATAATAGCTACTTGTCCACCTTACTGTTTTCTTAGCTAGTTGGTTTCCACTCTACTCAGCGTTTCGTTGACGTGTCACCTTTTCAGGACCAGGTGTTGTGCAGCCAGAGCCTGCGGCTGCGGAGGGTGCTGGGCCTAGTAGAGCCCAGTAGTTCTACTTGTGTTGTACTTGCTGTACCATTTTTCTATTGTAGTGAGTATATTTTGTTACACTTGTATTTTTTTATTGTAAGCATCATATTTCTGTACCTTTTTTAATTTTCTACTGTTGTGGTGGTATGTACTGTAGTAGTTCTTTTCTTTACTGCTGTACTTTTGTTACTATTAGTTACTTGCATAGTGAATGTGGTCTATTTTACTGCTTTTTGGTTACTTTCTCATTGGACGACTGGGTCTTAGGATCAGTTGAGTCGGTCCGATTCTCGTGTCTTGTAGGGATTCGGGAATCGGGTCGTAACACCATCAAAATCAAAGGTAAATGCTTGAAGAGTGTTTATAGGATCATGAAAATCTGAGTCAAGAAAAGATTCAAACTCGGGAATGCAGACACTCTAGGCACCTGTTTTTGATTCCTGCAGATCAAAAAGGAATGATTCCATCTCAATGGAACCAAATTTTGAATCAATGATCTTAGGATCAAGGACCTCAGAGTCAGAGTCGAAGAATGGGTCACTGTTATGACCCCGGCATCAAACGTCATTTAAGACGTTTGGGAATTGGTCCAGACGTCTGGAAGCCTTCCCAGATGTCTGGAATTAAATTTTTTCGGTGTACAGGTTCGCGTCTGCGTGCGCAGACTGATCCGCCGCCCTCCTTTCTTCTCTTTCCTTCCTCCCTGTAGGCGCAGCCATCTTTTTCTCTCTCTCTCCCCACGACAGCCTTCAAATACCCCCTCTCCTCTCCCTCACCCTCACTCCACCACCTTCTTCTTCTTCTTCCTGTTAGCGAGAGAGCGAGCGGGCGAGGGCAGCAGCAGCTACTGCCATGAGTGCGTGGGGAGAAGGGGTTGCTGCGAGAGGGAGAGAGCTAGATCGCGAGGGTACGAGCTCGCCGGAGTAGCCAGGGCCGACCGGCGGGTGCGTAGCAGGAGCATGGTGTTGGGGAGGAGCTGCTGCAGCTCAGGCAGCAGGCGAGCGCGGCGCGGCACGGCCGTGCGCTGCAGGCGGAGTGTGAGGAGGTCCTGATTCTGGGAAAATTTCCCAGAATCAGACGTCTGGACATACATCTAGACGACGCAGGAGACGTCTGGAGGAAGGTCCAGATGTCTGAAAGGTACGATATTTTTCCTTCCTCCTTCTTTCAAGTGTACGGCCATGCAGCCGTTCCGCCGAAGGGTTCTGCTTCGTTCTGTGTTGAGGACGGTCGCATATGTGTGCAGGTCTTGTTCGGGAAGGCACAAGGGCACGCCCTCCCACACAGATCGGACGCCTGGGCACAGCACCAGATAACGGAGTGGGTCTCCAGACGTCCAGAGTGACAGTCGAATGTCTGGAAACTATGTCCAGATGGTTCAACGGGATTCTGGACGTCTAAAGGACCGCGCAGGATCAAGGTATGACCTGAGCCATCTTTTAAGACGTCTGGAAGATGTTCCAGACGTCTGATTTTGGGCAGACTTGTCGTTTTTGACTCGTTTAGGATCCGTTCGAAGTCCGTTTTCCGCATTTCAAGTTTCGTTCTTCTCAGATTTAGTTCCTCTACCTATTTACAGTAATTGTATCCTATTCTGAGTAGCTCCTTGTAATTGATCCTTGTGTCAGGACCCCGTTCCGTTGCGGCTCTAAGGGTTGCGGAGGCGTGCGGGCTTGCCGATCACGCCCCCAGTACTCCTGGTTTTGCAGGTAGAGTGGCCCCTTTAATTATTTATCAAAAATTATGCACTTGTGAAATAATTAATAAATTCTAGGGTATTGCATGAATCCTAGGATTGAAAAACTAGATTGAATGATAGATCCTAGGGTATAGCATGAATCCTTGGACTGAAAAACTAGATTGAATGATAGATCCTAGGATATGGCATGAATCCTAGGACTGGAAAACTAGATTGAATATATATATTGCAGTCTTGGAAAAGTAGAAGGGAAAACGATAACTGCCTGTAATTGGTTAATAGTTGCCTGTTTATGAATGGATAATTACTGTTGAGAACATGGGCTATATGAATATAAAGCTGAAATGATGAAACCTAAATTGGCTAAGTTAAAGAAAAATAAGTATGAACCCTACGGGAATTAGGAGTAGAGCTCCTGAGAAGTGAATGGAATAGAATTGGGGAAGTGAGCTGGTCCTTGAGTACGGAGCACCAAGGAGAGCGATTGTCCCACTGTTTAGTGCAGAGCGGAGCTAGCCGCCCCAGGGACCCAGGGTCAGGTCTGGCCACTTTGTACCGACTTTTGGCCCTCGTGTACACAGTACAGAGGAGAGTTACTAGTGTTGGGAGAGCACTAGCCACCCCACGGGCCCCAGGGTTCTACTAGCCCTCCTACACCGACTTGTTAGGCCCACTGGGCCAACTAGGGTAGTCAGGCGAGGGTGCGCGGACTGTGGAGGGGCAAGACCCCTGTTTGGTTACTGTGGAGGGGTTGGACCCCTGTTACTGAGAGGGCTCTGCCCTATACTGGTTCCATGCTATTCTTTGGGTGCACCCGTTAACGGAAACGACTGACCACGTGCCAGTGCAGGGTAGCTACCCGTGCGTTTATCGCGTGTGCCGTAGTCACCGTTACGTCTATCAGCGACCTTGGGGTGGTTGACTGAGGGTAGGACCACCATGGGGGACTCTCCCGGCTAGGGGAGCACCACGTGTTACTTCTACTTTTCGAAAAAGACTGCAATCAAGATCGTTCCCACGAGGAACATGCAAGATCAAGAGAAAGTTCTGAGAAATAATTCAATAACGAGTAAATGGAAAAATAAAGAAAGAGATTAAAAATATAACATCTACTTTCCACCTTACTGTTTTTCTTAGCTTTTGATTGCCACTCTACTCAGCGTTTCGCTGACGTGTCACCTTTGTCACCTTTTCAGGACCAGGTGTTGAGCAGCCAGAGTCGGCGGTTGCAGAGGGTGCTGGGCCTAGTACAGCTCAGTAGTGTTACTTGTGTAGTACCCACTGTACCTTTCCTTCTATTGTAGTGAGTATTTTCTGTTACCACTGTACTCTTTTATTGTAAGCATCATGTTTATGTACCTGTTTATTTCTTTACTGTTGTGGTGGTGTATACTGTAGTAGTTCTTTTCTTTACTGCTATATTTTGTTACTGCTAGTTATATACATGGTGAATGTGATTTATTTTACTGCTCTTTTGGTTACTTTCTCGTTGGACGATTGGGTCTTGGGATTAGTCGAGTCGGTCCGATTCTCGTGTCTCGTAGGGATTTAGGAATCGGGTCGTAACAATCATAGTCACTGAGGTCATAAATAGCTTTGGAGTCCTTAAGAAACAACAGTTCTCCAAAATCAGAGTAAGATTTGAAGTCGTCGGAGAACTTGTGAAGATCGTGTTCTGAGCTTGATTCCTGATCAGAGGTTCCACCACGGAAAGGATCAAGATGTGTAGAATCAGCAACCTAACTTGGATCTATCCTATTTTTAGATTCTGAGCTTAAAAAGGTGTCCTGATTAGGCATAGGCTCGGGTTCTTGGCTCTTAGGGTAGACCCAACCAATTCCCAACTCCTAGGTTTCTGTATCATAGATTGATGTGACTTCCGAGAAATTAATTTGTGTCTCAGAGGAAGTTGGAGAGGTGTATTCATCAAATACAGGCCCAGAGTCGTATTCTAGATTTAAAATTTGATTCTCATCACTTTGGGCCTCATAATCATCCCACTTAGGCTTAGATCTAGATTCTAGGTCAAAGGTAGGCATTGGGTTACTAGGATCTAGGCTGGGTTCTTTAGGGATGTCAGAATTGCTCTCTAGAGTCATATTAACAGGATAAGGCTCATTATTACACTCTCGAGATGTTCTATTTTAAGTTCATCATTGCAAGTGTTTGGGAATTCAAAGCTTGGTGAACCACGCTCTCGATTTTCTAGGGTTGACTCAAAATTGGGAACACCTGCAATTGGATCCTCTCATCCCATCTCAAGATTAGGCGTATCGATCTGCACATAATTTGAATCCGATTCTATTTGGGTTGGGGGTCCACAACAACCTTGATCTCTTCCTTGGGCTTTGGGAAATCATATTGATCCTCAATGTTGTTCCAAGGTGTCTCATCAATTTCTGATGGGATGTACGGATAATTTTGATCAATGGTTTGCTGTAATGTGTTCAACATACTCCCACGTTTTTCCATGAGACCTTTGTACATCTTGTAAAGGTGTGGATTGTACAAACAATGTATGTACTTGGCATTGTGTAGTCTCCACAATTCATTATATTCAGTTAAAAGATCATCCCGGGTTGAACTGTGTATCATTTGTGTAAATAGCAGTCCAGCACAGTTCATAATGTGGGTTTTTATTTATGGTATGGTAACTTGAATCCTGTTAATTGGATTTGAGGTCCTAAAATAGTCATTATGGTGTTTGAGAGCAACCTCAATCATCTTCTCTTTAATGCTCATTTGGGATTCAGGTTTCCTAAACAGTTTTCCTAAAATGTCAGGTTGCATTGTCAAATCAAGATGTAGAATCAATTTCAAAATTAGATTGGAGTTGATTAGATCAAATTAGAAATCCCTGAGAAAATCTAATAAGGTCTCTTAGGTTAAAACCCAATGACCTTCCTGTGTGTGTGCTCTAGAGAAAAGATGAGGGACTGGATATTAATTGGACCTAATCAAGGCACCTAAAGATTTTTGGATGACTAAGGAAATTTTGAGGTGGATGATACCTCTGAATTAGAAATCCGCATAGTCGAGAAATTCCTAGGCAACCAGGAAGGGAGAGCTTCGCAAAGACCCCTACATGGTAGAGCGTCCTCATGGGTTGTAGGGTTTCCCCCACCTGACCTTCCTTGTTACTGCGGTTCCAAGTAGACCAGAATGTACGGACTTAAGACCTTAAGTCTACCAATTTTATTCCTAATTTGTGCCTTGGATTTCTCTTGATTTAGAAGTTGATTTGACTTGAGACCTAATTTGGAGGTTGGTTGGCCCACAAAGTAGACCAACTTCACCTGACCTACCCTAAAGATGGTAGAATGAAATCTAGGTCAAGACTTAGAAATCACCCTGAATTGATTCTCAGGTTATTAGGTCTACAATTTTTAAGGTTCAAGTGAAATTAGAGCTTGATTTTTAGGAATTTTCTTGCTTAGATCTTTTCAAACAGGGGCTTGGGTATCACACAAATGCGGGAGGGTTGATTTCCTTTAATCCAAGAAAATGTGAACTAACACTTCAAACCCTAATGTTGAAACCCTAATTGTCCCTATTCCAAGTCCAATTTGATCTCCAATTGTATACCATGGGATTCAAGCAAGAAATGTGTTAGCCCAAAGTGATTTACAAATTGAGCACAATCCCTAATAGGTACAGGCAATTTGGGTAGGGATTTTCTCATCAGAATCGCTTCAAGCTTCATTTAGATATGAAAAATTTTCGCAAATCAGGAAAACTTGTCTTTAAATGATGATTAACTAAGTAAGGCAGGTGAATTCTAATTTGATTGTTTCCTTTTTATCTTCCCAAGCTTAGGAGATTGATTAGGGAAGAAAATAAAATTTACCTACCCTAGGAGTAGTTTTGCTCGGAAGATCGCCTCGTGATGTACCTCGCAAAATCACAATAAATCAAATAGGGCAAGTTAGTGCTCAAATATAATCAAATAAAACAAAGAATAGCGGTGAATTGCACATTGCTCCGCGGCAACGACGCCAAAATGTTGTTAAGCTTTCGAGGAGATAAAATATACGTTTGTTGTAGTACCTAAATCGCTCAATCAGTAGGTAAAATTTAATACTCGAATATCTGAAATGAAGTCCAAGGTCAAACACAGGGAGCAAATAGGAATTCACACACTAATCTAAATAAATATATAAATAAGCACAAGAAATTGAGCAAAATATAGATTTTCAGTGAATAATAATCTATCACATTATTCAATGAAGATCAATGTATCTAGAGACAAAAAGATACCTAGAATAAAATAATGGTGACTTAGATCACCAATTATTAGCCTAAGCACATGTATATCAATTACTCAATAATGTTAAATAAATGAATAGTAATCAAACGTCTGATTTGAGAATCAGATGACTTAATTGTCATCTGCTACAGTTCTCTTCAAACCTTTCTTCTTCTCTTTTGATTTTTAGCTTTTCTCCTCTTCTCTTCATGGCAACCTTCTCCTTCTTCTTCCTTGGCTCTTCACAGCCTTCTCTTATTTTATCGACTAAGTGTCAGGCTCTTTCTATGAAGAGCAAACCCATCCCTACCCCACTCTCTCTTTCCTTTTCCTCTCTTCTCTTTCTCTGATATCTGGTTTAATCAGGTATACAGGTCGTGTAATCGGGTCCAGGGCTGCCGGGTGGAGTCGCAGCCAAGGAGTGAGGGCTTGGGTTAAGTAGGTATGTGGGTAAGGTGAAGGGACCTCACCCCGTGTTTGGAGGTGATAAGCCGTAGTGACAAATTTAATTTATCTAGCTTCTGCGTTTCAGAGGTGGGATTATCTTCCCACTCTTCTTTCGCGTGCGCTACTACAGAGAAGGCACCCTTGATTGGAGCAGCAACAGGTGGTGTGGTCTTCAATTGACCACCTGGGAATGGTCCTGGGCTAATTCCGCATTGCTTGGAGGTGTTACCTTGGTCCCACATGGCTAGAATACGACTCTAAGCTTGCTTGGAGCTTCTTCGTTAATGGCAGCGAAGGGAGAAGCCTGAAAAGCACACAAACGGCCTCATGGCCACATTAGACTTTATCAGGATGTTCGTCGAACATTGGCGAATGTAGTGGCGGTGGTTGTGTGGCGTGTGAAGGTGTATGATGACCAGACGAAGTCGGGAAAGGTCGTGAGAAGGTGGGTTGGTCGACGGAGGGTTTGGGTGGTCGAAATGATGGAATAGGAGAGGGGTTTTGTGTGGGTGGATGAGGCAGAGGTTGTGGAGTTGTCGGTGAGGTGGATGGATGGGTGTAGTGAGCGGATGACCTCTTCGGAGAAGTGGCCTGAGCGGAGGAAGATGATGGCGTGCGTGTTCGTCGTGGATTATTTTTGGGTTTTGAATAGGGGAAGCTAACCTAAGAATCTAAGGGAACTAATCTAACCATAAACTAAAGGATGAAAGGGCGAATGACACCGGCTTTGGCTGGCCGAAGTCGTGGAAGGTGAAGCCTCTGGTGATAGGAGCAGCGAGGAAAGGAGGGAGACGGCGTCTGCACGTACCACAAGACGTGGACGATCGTGGGGAAGAAGAATCCACTCGCTATTGTCTGTGAGATTGGACGAGGAAGGTGGTCGGAGAACTCGCTGGAGTTGGCGGAGAAGAGGTCGGGGAGAAGGGAAGAGGGGGTGTCAGACCTCCAAACCAAGCTAAGGAGGTAAGGCATGCCTCAGGGAGTCTTTTATAGGCCATATGAGGTCCTTTCAAGCTTGGAAACCAAGCTTGAAACTTGCAAGCTCCGTGGTTTTAGGAGATCCGAACCTTCAAAAGGTTCGCATGGGCTTTGGAGTAGGATTTAGAGCCTCGTACATGGCTCAAATGGAAGGCAACTTCCTCAGGAATCCCCCTTTCTATTTTGGGAGAGATTCATCAATCAATCAGGGAGAACTCTCCAATCAAAGGTTGTTGGAGTAGGATTTAGGAGTATGAAGGCGGAGGTGACCTATTTGTGAAGAAGATGATGAAGTTAGGGGGGTATTTGCAAAGGATTTTGAATGCTAGGGGTTTAAGTGAAAGAGAAGAGTCAGACTTGGACTAAAATGCAAACTAGGTCAAGATGATCTCTGATTGGGCCCAAATTTTGGTACAAACCTAATTTGGACCTAAGGAATATAATGGTGAAGTTTGATTTTAGTTTTGACCATGTTTGACTGGGTAATTTATGTAAAAACCTAAATTAAGGCAATTGTCTGTTTGAGACTCTATTTTAGGTCAAATTGGGTTTAGATGGTCAAATCAAAGGTACCAAATCTTATAGAATATTTTTCTATGATTTTTAAAAGGTTTAGGTAAATTTTATCCTGACTGAAACCTTATTTATTTAAATAGGTCTATTTTTAGGATTTCAGATGTCCATTAATTCTCAAAATACGTGAAAACCCGTTTCTGTTTGCATGAACCCATTTATTAGTCATTTATGATGATTTGACATTTAATTAACCCCTAGGAAATCTTGTTATTCTTTTGCAATTAAGACATTCTGTTAAAACTATAGTTTTACCCCTATTTTCATGCCTTTCTCTCAGAATGGATTTGCAGTGAATTCCGACTCTTTGGCGGTTATATAGGAGCATTTATCACTGGAATATGACTAAATACAGTTAGATATGGCTGATGATGATGTTATCATCACCTCCAGCGGAAGGAGACTCTCAAGGGCCAGCAGTCGGCGGCTGAAGGCGACGAACAGAGGGAGAACAATGGCCTCTGTCACCTACCACCGAGGAAGGGTGCAAGGGTGTTGGAGGGGTAGACGATGATCAGGCTCAAGGGGAGGGAGTTGATAGGGGTTGCATGAACTCATGGACAATGCTTATGTAGGTGTTGGAGTGATCTAGGCACTGTAGAGGTGAGATTAGCCTTTTTGGTCCTAGACGGTGGATGAGTTTTTGAATGATGTGTGGGAAAGCTCAAACTAAATCTCCACCGTTAGATGGGATCTAGGAGGTGAGGTGAAGCTTCGCACGTGGGTGCGTGGATGATGGAGCAAGATCATCCACAGGATCAGTAATCCAAGAGAATCAACAACTACTGTGAAGTGAGTTCATCGTGGTGAATAGTGCATGCAGAGGAGAAGGAAGGGCACATGTCTTTTGGACAATTTGTGAAGATGCCCTTAAATTGAAGGGGTAGAGAAATTTCATGGTAGCCCATAAGTGAAAAGAATCCAACTAGAGCGGTCCCTGAAGTCTAACAAATAGGTCCCTATGATTTGCAAAGAAGCCCTCGCGACTTTTGTATGCAAGGAAATGTTATGATATAAGGACCAAAATGTAATGTCATGAATGTAAGGCCCTATTGATGTCCAAATGCCATGAGATTTTTATTGGAGCTTAATTGAATATATTAGAAGTTAATTTCTCCCTTGATTTGTACTTTGGGTCAAGATTTTATTCTCGATTATTCCTGTGAACTACTATTTATTTCTTTCATTCTTTTTTTATCCAGGTTCCTAGTGCATGAGCTGCTAATGAAAGGAAAGAGCATGTGCAGATAGCATAAGGAAAGAGTTCATATTTCTATTTTGATATGATATATTGACATCTCATTTTCTACTTTTTGACTCAAGAAAAGAAGGGAGGTGAAGATTTGACCTCCGTTGTATCAATGTCTTGTGGGGGTAAGAAGTGAGATCCTAGCAGCGGCCGTCGGAGTTAGAGAATAAAAAAAACCTGGTGGGGGGAAGCGGTAATAGGAAATTACTAGTCTTCCTCTGGACTCTATGCCTTTTCACTTTATGATGTGACTTCTGAGGACCGAGATCCCACAGGGAAGAGCGGGAAGTCCCAGAAGCCCGGCTTTATTTATATACCAAGGGATAAGGTGACAGGATGGCAATCGTAGTCAGGGATTTCAAGAGAGCTCGTCAATCCTGAGTGAGGAGGGTCTGAGTCAGGAAGAGCGAGGAGAATAGCTGTTTTGATCCCTGAGGATGGATGGAAGGAATGAAGGTTGGAGAGGTTGGGAATCCTGAAAGAGGGTATTAATTAGAATACCCCAACCTGACTCTGAGTTTGGGGGTCTAAAAAAGTCTCCCCAACTGGGGATCGACTTCCAAGGGGGAAGTGTTGATATGAAATCGAGGCTTTTTTCATGAATGAGAGAATGAAAGATGAATGTGCACTCAACGAAGTGAGGCCCCGAGTAGCCCAAGAGCGCTTATTGACTTCAAGCATAGTTGAAGCAGTGATGGTTTCCCAACCCGATATGATAATAAGAAAAGCAGCATCGGAACGGAGTGATCCTGACAGGAGAATCGTAGCGAGCAAGTACGTCAGACAGACGAAACATCGTCGATTCTTCTTAGCTGGCATTTTGGTACATGACACTGGGCAAATGCTCATATGCTTCATCTCGACATCGTACCGGGATGAGCAGGAGAGGGGGTTCGTCGCTTTCCTCCTCGAGTCCTCCGTTCCAATTCCATCCTTTATGGAAAGTAGGGAAAGAAAAAAGAACTAGAAGGTGCTGGTGAGGGTGTATGGGGTGCGACACGTAGAGGAACAAAGTGGAGCTAAGAAAATGAGTAAAGGTCGAACGAGGGTTCCAGACTTTCGCAATGAACCTCTGTACCGTAGAAGGGGCATTTTCCTATCGAGCACACCACGAGGGCATTTGCTCACCGTGTGCATGCCTTAGCTACATCATTTTCAGATATGGTGACAACCCCATTGGAAGGGTCCATAGCATGATCGCAAATGGATCCCAAAATTGGAGACCCCTAAAAACCTGAGCGAATGGATCTGGTGGATCAGGGTCAGGGGGCGGAGGAGGGAGAGAAGGAGGTGGTGGAGGGGTAGGTTCTTCGGGAAGGGTGGTGTTAAGACCCACGACATCAAACATTTTTAAGACGTCTGGGAGTTGGTCCAGATGTCTGGTCAGACGTCTGGATGCCTTCCCAGATGTCTGGAAATAAATTTTTGCGGCGTATGATTGGGAGTCTGCGTGCGTGTGCTCAGACTGCACCCACCGACGTGCAGGAGTCTTCTTTTTCTTTCTCTCTCTCCCCCCGACGCCTTCAAATATCCTCTCCCCCCTTCCCTCTCCCTCACCACCACTCCACCATCTCCTCCTTCTCCAGTGTTAGCGTGAGAGTGAGAGAACGAGGGCAGCAGCTGCTGCCAGGTGCGCACGGGGAGGAGGAGGTGCAGCAAGAGGGAGAAGAGGTAGAGCGAGTAAGGAAGAGAGAGCGAGCTCATCGGAGCAGCCCAGGGCTGGTCGACGGGCGTTCAACAGGAGCGTGGTGCTGGGGAAGTTACCTCGGTGCTGCTGCAGCTCATGCAGCAGGAGAGCAAGCGCGGTGCGGCCGAGCGCAGCGGGAAGAAGGTGAGAAGGTTCTGATTCTGGGAAATTTTCCCAGAATCAGACGTCTGGACCTACGTCCAGACGACGCGGGAGACGTTTGGAGGGAGATCCAAATGTCTGAAAGGTACGATTTTCTCAGCTTTCTTCTTTTTGCGGATGTAGCCATGCAGGCCGTTCCACCGAAAGCTCTGAGACGTGGTTGTGTTGAGAATGTTTGCGTACGCGTGAAGGTTTTGTTTCAGGAAGGCACAAGGACACGCCCTCCCACACAGATCAGACGTCTGGGCACAGCACCAGACGGCAGAGTGATAGTCGGACGTCTGGAACTAGGTCCAGACGATTTAGCGGGATCCTGGACATCTGAAGAACAACTCAGAGTAAGGTATGACCTGGACCACCTTTTAAGACATCTGGAAGGTGTTCCAGACATCTAGTTTGAGGTAGAGTCGTCGTTTTGACCCGTTTAGGGTCCGTTCGAAGTCCAATTTCCGCATTTGAAATTCTGTTCTTCTCAGAATTAGTTCCTCTACTTGTTTAAAGTACTTGTATCCTATTTTGAGTGGTTCCTTATGTTTGATCTTTGTGTTAGGACCTCGTTCTGTTGCGTATCTGGGAGTTGCAGAGGCACTTGGACCTACCGATCACGCCCCCATCACTCCCGGTTTTGCGAGTAGAGTGGCTCCCCTTGGTTATTTACCAACATTAATGCATCTTTGAGATAAATAATAGATTCTAGGGTATGGCATGAATCCTAGGGTCTGAAAACTAGATTGAATGATAGATCCTAGGATATGGCATGAATCCTAGGACTTGAAAACTAGATTGAATGATAGATCCTAGGGTATGGCATGAATCTTAGGACTGGAAAACTAGATTGAATGATAGATCCTAGGGTGTGGCATGAATCCTAAAAATAGAAACACTGAAACGAATGTTGTAAATACATGAATTGCAGTCTTGGAAAAGTAGATAGAACAATGATAATTGCCTGTAATTGGATAACAGTTGCTTGTATATGAATGGATATTAACTGTTTGGAACACGGGCTATATGAGAATAAAACTAGAATGATGAAACCTAAAATGGCTTGGCTAGAGAACTATGAGCATGAACCCTACGGGGAATTAGGAGTAGAGCTCCTGAAAGGTAATTGGAATGGAATTGGGGAAGTGAGCTGGCCCTTGAGTACGAAGTACCAAGGAGGGCGACTGTCCCCCCTGTTTAGTGCAGAGCGGAGCTAGCCACCCCAGGGACCCAGGGTTAGGTCTGGTCACTTTGTACCGACTTTTGGCCCTCGCATACGCAGTACCAGGGAGAGCTACTAGTGTAGGGAGAGCGCTAGCCACCCCACGGGCCCCGGGGTTCTGCTAGCCGTCCTACACTGGCTTGTTAGGCCCACTGGGAAAACCAGGGTAGTCAGGCGAGGGTGCGCGGACTGTGGAAGGGCAAGACCCCTGTTTGGTTATTGTGGAGGGGTTGGACCCCTGTTACTAAGAGGGCTCTGCCCTATACTGGTTCCGTGTTGTGCTTTGGGCGCACCCGTTAACGGAAATGACTGATCGCGTGCCAGTGCGGGGTAGCTACCCGTGAGTTTATCACGCGTGCCGTAGTCACCGTTACGCCTGTCAGCGACCTTGGGGTGGTTGACTGAGGGTAGGACCACCACGAGGGACTCTTCCAACCAAGAGAGCACCACGTGCTACTTCTTTTCAGAAAAGACTGCAATCAAGATCGTTCCCACAAGAAACATTCTAGATCAAGAGATAGATCTGAGAAATAATTCAAGAATGAGTAAATAGAGAAATAAGGAAAGAATTAAAAATAACAGCTACTTGTCCACCTTTACTATTTTTCTTAGCTAGTTGGTTGCCACTCTACTCAGCGTTTCGCTGACGTGTCACCTTTGTCACCTTTTTAGGACCAGGTGTTGAGCAGCCAAAGCCTGCGGCTGCGGAGGGTGCTGGGCCTAGTAGAGCCCAGTGTTCTACTTGTGTTGTACTTACTGTACCATTTTTCTGTTGTAGTGAGTATATTTTGTTACACTTGTATTTTTTTATTGTAAGCATCATATTTCTGTACCTGTTTTAATTCTCTACTGTTGTGGTGGCATGTACTGTAGTAGTTCTTTTCTTTACTGCTGTACTTTTGTTACTGTTAGTTACTTGCATAGTGAGTGTGGTCTATTTTGCTACTTTTTGGTTACCTTCTTGTTGGACGACTGGGTCTTGGGATCAGTCGAGTTGGTTCGATTCTCGTGTCCTGTAGGGATGCGGGAATCGGGTCGTAACAGGTGGTATTGCGGTCTCATAGGAGTCAAGTTGAGAAGTGATGGTAACACCATCATAGGCCTTAAATAGCCACAATTAGTCAGATTCAATTGGTAAATGTTCTTACTTAATCATCTGAGGGTCACAATTCCACACAAATCTGATTTGAGAAGAAAATAAGAAAACATGGCTAATTTTGCTATTTTAACAGTACATCATAAATGCAGAATAACCATGGGGTTACTCAAGGGTTAATTAAAGGTTAATTGAGAATAAAAGACTAAAAAGTGGATTTACATTGACTAAATCAGGGTTTCACGCATTTTAAGGGTGAAAATAGTATTGAAAACCTTAATTATCAACCCCACTTAAATTGAAAAGATTTTGGTTAGGATAAAATTAATCTAAGCCTCCTAGAAATCATTGAAAAATATTCTAAGAGGTTGTCTACCTTCACTTTGACTATCTGAACCCATTTTGACCTAGAATAGAGTTTCATATGGGAATTTACCTTGATTTGGCTTTTGTGCAATTTACCCAATTTACCATTAGATTTCTTGGGTTCAAATTAGGTTAGTAACAAAATTTAGGCTCAATTAGAGTTCATCTTAACTTAGTTTGTATTTTGGCCTGTAGAAACTTTGATTCTTACATTTAGACCACTAGGTTTCAAGTTTATTACATTCAGGTCCCTAACTTTGTCATCATTTTTACATTCAGGTCCTTACTACCATTAACATGTGAACACACCTGCAGGCGACCTTCGAGAGAGGAAATCTCTCAAATTAGCATCAAATCCCTCCAAAATTGGAGGAATTGTTATTTAGATGATGAGGAATCCAACCAACCTCATTTTAGAGATTGAAATTGATCCTAGAGCTTAGGCAAGCTCGAGGAAACCAAGGGACCTTTTCCTCCAAATTCAAGATCGAATCAAGCTCATTTCTTTATTTAGAGCTCGTATTTGAGCTCTATATAAATTCCCCTAAGTCCCACGGTCCAAGGCAGCCAAGAAACAGCCAGTCGAACCCTTCTTCCTTCTCTTCTGGCCGTTGCATCTTTAGCTCCAGTGATCTCTCCCCAACCTCCTCCTTCGGTCATCAAACCATCAAATTGGATGGCCCTTTGATTGCACAACAATCATGCAACCTAAATCACTTGAATTAAGCTAGATTCTAGCATAACTTAGGAATAATGCATTCATAGGCATCGTAATTTGCATAATGGTTAGTTTGATTAGCTACATAGATAAAATCGTCATTTTATGTACTAATGAGAGATGATTTTAATCGCAGATGATTCGAAGCTATGAATGTCAGATCAAACCAAACAAATCTAATCAGAACGACAATGGGAGTCCAACGCTTCCGAAATCGTCTCAATCAAACAACCAGAGCATCATGTGCAGTCCATAGAAGAATGGAGATTATGGAGCCAAAGGACAAAGATTTGAGCCTTAGATGAAAGATCCAACTGCATGGATGGATCCGAATCAACAATTACAGTCCAATGGCACAAAAATCAACCCAATCGGAGGTCTACATCACTAGATACAAAGAAAAGAAGATGGACGCCCACAATGGTGCCACGTGGCACCATCTCAGCCATCCCTCACCACCGACACATCTCTGAAGACTATCCCTCGCCCACTCTCAACCATTGGATGGCCATCCAATGGTCCTCGATGCATCCACGTCGTCCATCCAACGGCTAGGAACAACTAGACGCAAAGAGGAAACTGCAACAGAACGCATGCGTAGCGCATTGGCTTACATGCTTGCATTGGATCAAAAGGAGCGTGTTCGATCTGTGTGACGCTCAAATTAGGAAGGCATCGCGAGTGGGCGCTATTACCCATTGGATTTGCATCGAAGCATAGAGGTGCAACCACGTGGCGTGATTAGATTGCTCTGCGACGGCGCGTGCCAACAAACCCACACGTTTTGCGAAACTAAGGCAGTGGACACGTGTGTGAGGTTGAGGTGCTAAACGAGGTGAGCAGCGAAACGAAGGAGATGAGCGAGCGTGTGAGGGCGAATCAGAGGCATACGATCAGCATCCAAGTGTCCAGAAGCCACCACATGTCAACATCGGAGTCAATCCGAGGGTAGGGGCGCATATAAGGCTATTTGGAGGTCAAATCAGAGCCATTGATCCTCGGATCGATGGATCTGATTGGCCTAAGGTTGTTACACGAGATGGAGGGCCAAAATGCCTTTTTTGCTCTCCATAAAAACTATAAAAGAAGGCCAAAGCCTCCCTTAGATGGATCATCAACTCCAAGCATTTCTCCTCCACCTTCCTCTGGACCTCTTTCCCTTTGCAACTCTGCTCCGACCTTCATCCCAGCACTCTAGATCTGAGGTGCTGCCATATCTCGCACATGCATTCTACAAACATCGTCGTGTCTCTGCCTTCTTCTATCTCTCTTTTTCTATTTAGCATAGCACTTTCTACTTTTAAAAACTATTTATGAATGCAATAAAATTATGATCTTCTGAATGTCTGATATTTACTCTTTATATAGATACATATATAAATACTTGTTAGAACTAGTTTTCTGAAGAGCTTCTATATAAATTGAGATTGCCTCCCTGTGAATGACTTGGTACTCACCGATCTTTACAAATTTATTTGTCGATGTGTTTTCACGCTATACTACAACTAAATAATCTTTTAAAACACGATTTATGCGCTGAACAAGTTGGCGCTGTTGTCGGGGAGGCAATGGAAAATTTTGAAGCTTTTTGATGCAAATTTGAGATTTCTAACTTGCTATTTTCGTTGATTTCGTGTGTGCAGGAAAGCGAGGAAATTAGAACGAAACACGACAATGGGAATTGAGGGTTAGAATCTCAGGTAAGTACCCATAGTTTAGATTAGTTAGATTTAGAAAAATTAGGATTTTCTTGAACCTTAGGATTGGTTAGAATTTGCTTGCTTATTGAAAAGAAAAACAAAAAATATATCTCTTGATTTTCGGGTTGAAATAAATTCTCATCTTAAAAATTAAATTCCAAAAGATTCGCATGTCCAAAAATTCTCAAAGTTTTATTGGATGTGAGTTTTGAAGTCAAAAACAACATATTCAATTTTGGCGAAATTATGAGTTATAGAAAAATTTTAAAAATTCATGCACTGATCTGTTATCAATTCGATTATTGTTCTTGATTTTTCAGACTTCAAAATATCATCGGAATTTTTATACAACTTTGATTGACTTGAAATTTGTGGCATTGAATTTCTGAGAGAATCAAGAATTTAGAAAAAAATCTAAAAAAAATATTTCTTGCATGTTTGATTACACGAATTATTTAATCACAAACTAGGGGTTAAAACAGACTACAAAATCCCCAGTATACTTTAAATCAGAAAAAAATAGAAAATGTGCATTAAAAATTCTTAGAAAATATTTTCTGAGTGCCTAGTTAGTGGTTCTATAGGATCAATTGATTTCATTGCTTGAGTCGCACCACCTCCCTGAATTTGGACTTAAATGAAGCATCTTAGAACTATCTGTGCTTTGGATTTGAAATTAAGGATAGAGTACATCTGCATTTACATTCTTAAGGGAAATCTATCAAACAAACTAGGATTTGCAAAACTCTTGTGTGTCTCATCAAAACCTTGATTGAAGATATTAAATCAAGTGAACCCTAAAATTCACTAACACAAGAATTTGAATCCTAAAATCCACTTCATCATAAAAAAATTGCTTGTGAACCCCTTGCCTGTGCACTCACACATTTGAAATCAATTTTAAGGGCAAACACCCCTCTAACGCCCATCATATTCCAAAAGCGCATCAAACCCAAGCCTATAATTAAGTAAACATGCCTTAGGCAGGATTAATAGACTTGGGGACTTGAAATTAGATTGGGCTAAGGTCAAGGTCTTGTCTACTTGGACCCACTGGTGACAAGAAAGGTCGGTGCGGTAATCTCGTTAACCCTTAGTGGTATCCCATAGTGCGGGGTGTCCTAGGGGGTCCCACCCTTCTGGCCAGCCAAGTAATTCAAGAGTTGATCTAACCCAGTCGTGTTTTGGGGAGCCAAGATCAGGTCTATTTAGGGATAACACTCTAAGGACCAGTTTGATTGCTTGCATTGAAAGGGTGGGCTATTCTCTCGTCTATTTACTTTCTTCTGGTACATGGATGCTAAAAGGTCTCTGAACCCTGATTTGGTACCACCTTTAGAGAGTAAACCAAGGAGAAGACCTAATTTTTCTGAATACATTCCAATGACTAATTTCCATGAGGAAGAATTGATTGAGGAGGAAACCATGGACCCATACTCTTTTGCCTCACACTATTCATCCTTTTCTCCTTATCCCAACCCTTCCCTTACTTCAACTTCTTCAGGATGGGAGAACTCTCCTCAACACTTGAGACTTGATTCCCTTGCCTACACCTCATATTCCCTGGGTATAGCCAGGCCTGCCTTGAATCCCAAATGAATCTCTAGATATCAAGGATCTCTACAACCTCAAAAGACACTCTCCATGCAGGACCAACACCTAATTGGCATGACCAACTATCTTGACCGGTTCAGCCAAACTCATCTCTCCCCAGATCAGGGATATGCCTCAGAATCCCAATACCTAGAATATCAATCCTATCCTCGAAATCACTTTACTAATTATCCCAATTCCATCCGAACAACTTCACCTTCTCATTGTGATAACCCTACAACACGAAACCAAGGATATGATTCTTACTCTAGGTATTCAAATGATAGATATTTTGATGCAACTGAGGAAAGAAATCTTGGAAATTATTATCCTTTGCTTGATCAAATCCCTGACCATGGCGGTGATCCTGAGATCACCCAATTACTCCAAGTAGTCCAGGGGATGAGAGAAGCTAATAAAAGAAATACAGATAATCTGACAAAACAACTCAATAGAATTCGGAAAGCACAAGGTGATAAAACTGGTCTGAGTATGAAACAAGTTGGTGGTAAGCCACTCAAGGTTGAGGATCCAACCTTAAGTATGACATTTTATCAAATCCCAACCTGTACATACACTGAGCCCACCCACTAGCCTCGTGATTATGTAGAACAGATCTTACTTAGGCCTACAGTTGAACTAATAAATAATTTTGATATCCCAAAAGCTGACTTTGAGGAGGAAGGCTCACTTGAAGAAATACATCTTGATTTAGGCCCTGAATTGCAACCATTCTATTTTGAGGAGCCAATTCATGGTGTGTTGGAGTATGAGTCTTTTATGTTTAAAGACACACAATTGGACTACATGGATGATTTGGGAGAATCAGAGCAAGATCAAGAAGATAGAAAGATTGGGAACAATGACACTCCCAGCCAAGCACAATTGGATGGCTCTGATGAGATATTGTTTGAGGATTACCATGATCAGATATGCTCAAATGATTTGATATCTAGATTTGGCGATACTGATCATTCTAACATATCCCATATGGAAGCCAAATCTGCTTTCAATTATGTTTCAGCTAATCCGCACCCTTCTCTTCCCATCCACTAGAATCCTGAGGGAAAACCTAACCCTTATCCCCAACATCTCGAGATTGAGCAAAACAGACAATCTCCTTATGAAAAAGATGTTCAAGAAATTGTAGAATTACTGGGGATGACTTATGAGGATCCATCTGAGGAAGCAAAGAATTTAGCTGAATCATGGAATTTTGAAGAATTTGACTTGATTGATGAAAAACAAGAAGACAATCCCTCAGAAGATATAGTCCAAAAAGGATTTGAGGTGTTGACTAATCCAAACCCCGATCTTACTCCTCCCAGGGAAATGGTTCTAAGGAAAAATAAATTAAAACAAGATTTGGACGACTCGAATGATACTTTACATCACCCCAGGGATAATATTGAGGATTTTGCTAAGTTCGGAACTATTGAGATAGACCACTGGATCTTTTTTGACTTACCTACTTGACATCCATCCATACCTAACTTGACTTGCGAAGTGGTTTCCTATACAATTTCAGACTACACCACTCAGGTTCCTCCTTTCATTTCCCATCACTTTTAGGACCCATATGATTTATTCCCCATGAACCACCCTGTATCCACCTCATCTACCTTCCTCATGCATCACTTTTTAAGGTTTCCACTAGCTACTTTCCACTCTGGCACCCGCACTAATGTTTCTCTCTTTTGTAGCATCTGGCTACAAATAGTTTCAAGCCTATTCACTTTATGTTTCTGATCTTTTGGGCTTGGTATTCACCATTAGCTGATCTGCATTTGTGGATCATTGATCCTTGCGCTGCATGACCATATCTTCATTTTAATCTTGACACAACCCATTAATCTGGTCATTCATTTTTGGGTTTAAGTTTGGCAAATGATGTTAAACTTAGCGCTGGCTGGGAGGCAACCTAATATTCATTACAAGTAGCTTTGTATCTTTTTCATCCTTGCTGACCTGGATCAACAAACATAGTCAGGTGATATCCCCTCCTCTTGCTTATTATATTTTGATTTTCATGCATACATTTTAATGAGGGCATTGTAATGAATAGGTATGGGGGGTGGACATTGCATGTCTTATTTTATGTCAAAAAAAAAAAGCATTTAGGCATAAAGAATTTTTATTAAGATTTTATTAGGGATTTATTTTTAAGTTGATTCATGAGTTTAGAATCCAGTACAATTTCACATTTACACGTAGAATTTGCAATGGATCCTCTGTGAAGACCGATAAACATTTTTAGTTTGTCAAGAAGAAGCAGTGCTTCTTCTCCTAAGCCCTTGGGTAGTAATTAGGGAGTCAGGCAAACTATCTTTTAGCAGATCCACCAAACAAGTGTGAGGTGAGAGTAGAAAGCTATTGGTGCTCTAAGGCTAGTATGAGGAATCTTAAACTTTGGATAATGAGATAATGATACTCAGAGTTAGGTATAAGTTTTCGCTCTCGATTTCTGCGTACAAGTTCTTAGTGTGAATATCTTGAGAGCCACCAAATAAGGAAAATACGCAGAGAGTGGGTTTTGATAAAACTAAGACTGAGGTGGATGGTCATGATCGTTCTTTATGGAATCCTCGGTTGAAAGAGGGTATTAATATCAAGGTCAGAAGTACGTTGTCTTATCCATTCCTTTCCCGGAGCCGAGAATAGGCACTTTCACCAAATAAGCCACCTGATATCCTCTTAAACATCCCCCAATCTCGAATAATGTCTCGTTAATAAAAGTCGTATGCAATATTGCATCGTGTTAGTAGATGCCTGGATGCAAAAGAAAAAGAAAACAAAGAGGTATATATGTCTATGCGTATAAAATATATATATATACATATACAAAAGAAAAAAAAAGAGTAGAAAAGAAAGAAAGGAAAAGCATTAGCAAAAAAAAAAGTTTATAATTGTTTAGATTTTACTTCAAAGTGTATTGAGGCAACAAAACACTATCATCTTCACGATCCACCAAATACAGCCCCGAACTACTTTTCTGTATTTTTGGCCGCCTGAATACGAGTTGAGGAATGCTGACTTAGTCTTAGGATTATCAGAACCTAATCAAAGTATTAATACCAGGAGAGACCACCAAATATACTGACAAATCTGGTGAGATTGTGATCTCATAAAAGAAAAGAGAGTAGAAAAAAGAATGATAAAAAGAGATAGAAAGAAAAAGAAAGAGAGAGAACACATACAAAGGAACTAAAGAGAGCATAGTTTCTCCACCTCTCTTTGAGTTGAATTATTTAATAGTTTGGAAATCTAGATTCTAAGGTACTAGTCTATATGCAACACCAGATGAGTGTAAGCCACCAAATATAAATCCACTTGACTCAAATCATTTTCTACCTAAGCCAAAAGCCAGGGCTGAATATACGGATTACTTTATAACCCTGAGGGAAGAATTTTCCTATCTCAATAGAATTTTACTAAAGGTCAAGCACGAGCTTTAGATGAGGATTGGCTTTTCACTTGGATCCATTGCATAGGCTACAACAAAACATTTTCACGATTGTCTGGATTTTTAAAGTTTTGGCTGAAAATAAAAGAAATAAATATCTAGTCAAACTCTTAATAGAAATCTGTCATATAGGATCGCTTTTCATTTAGTTTTGCATTTGCTAGGGACTAGCAAGATTTAGGCATGGGGGTGTGATTGCACAACAATCATGCAACCTAAATTACCTGAACTAAGCTAGATTCTAGCATTACTTAGGAATAATGCATTCATAGGCATCGTAATTTGCAGAATGGTTGTTTGATTAGCTGCATAGATAAAATCGTCATTTTATGTACTAATGAGAGATGATTTTAATCGTAGATGATTTGAAGCTGTGGATGTCAGATCAGACCAAACAAATCTGATCAGAATGATGATGGGAGTCCAATGCTTCCGAAATCGTCTCGATCAGAGAACCGGAGCATCGTGTGCAGTCCATAGAAGAACAGAGATCATGAAGCCCAAGGACAAAGATCCAACTGCACGGATGGATCTTGATCAACGATTATAATCCAACGACGCAAAAATCAGCCCAATCGGAGGTCTACATCACTAGATACAAAGAAGATGGACGACCACAATGGTGCCACGTGGCACCATCACAGCCGCCCCTCACCACTGGCCCATCTCTGAAGACCATCCCTCGCCCGCTCTCAATCGTTGGATGGCCATCCAACGGTCCACGATGCATCCACGTCGTCCATCCAACGGCTAGGAACAACTAGACGCAAAGAGGAAACCGCAACAGAATGAATGCGTAGCGCGTTGGCTCACATGCTTGCACTGGATTAAAAGGCACGTGTTTGATCCACGGGCACTCAAATCAGGAAGGCATCACGAGTGGGCGCTATTGCCTGTTGGATTTGCAGTGAAGCATGGAGGCTCAACCGTGTGGCGCGATTAGATCCCTTTGCGACTGTGCGCGCCAACAAACCCATGCATTTTGTGAAATGAATTCAGTGGGCGTGTGCGTTTAAGATGTCTGATCGGGTGAGGTTGAGGCGCTAAAACGAGGCAAGCGACGAAATGAAGGAGATGAGCGGGCATGTGAGGTCGAATCAGAGCCATACGATCATCATCCAAGCGTCCAGAAGCCGCCATGTGTCAGCACCAAAGTCAATCCGAGCGTAGAGGGCTCATGTAAGGCTATTTTGAGGCCAAATCAGAGTCGTTGATCTTTGGATAGATGGATCTGATTGGCCTAAGGTTGTTGCACGAGATGGAGGGCCAAAATACCCTTTTTGCCTTCCATAAAAACTATAAAAGAAGGCTAAAGCCCCCATTGGATGGATCATCAACTCCAAACATTTCTCTTCCACCTTCCTCCAGACCTCTCTCCATCTGCAACTCTGTTCTGACCTTCATCTCAACGCTCTAGATCTGAGGTGCTGTCGCATCTCGCACAAGCATCTTATAAGCGACGTTGTCTCTCTGCCCTCTTCTATCTCTCTCTCTATCTATCTGCTATCTCTCCTTTTCTATTTAGCATAGCACTTTCTACTTTTAAAAACTATTTATGAATGCAATAAAATTCTGATCTTTTGAATGCCTAATATCTTCTCTTTATATATACACACATATATAAATACTTGTTAGAACTAGTTTTCTGAAGAGCTTCTGTATAAATTGAGATTGCCTCCTTGCGAACGACCTGGTACTCACCAGTCTTTACAAATTTATTTGTCGATGTGTTTTTGCGCTATACTACAATTAAATAATCTTTTAAAACATGATTTACGTGCCGAACACCCTTCGTCTTTCCCTATTCGTCGTGAGTCTTGTAAGCTAAAGCAAGACTACTCTCGACCTCGTCTTCATCGTCGACTTTCTCGTCGTCACTGTCATGTTCTCCACGATCGGCTGGCCAATGTCGGACGCGTTCCTCTCTCTCACTCCCCATAAGTCACCTCAACCACTCTCTCTCCTTCTTTAGATCACGCCTACGTCTTTAGAAACCCAGTTCGACCGTCGACCACCTTTCTCCCTCTCTGTCTTCTCCAATGCCGGCCACGCCTTCAGTGAGGTTGCACGGCCACCTCACTGCACCAAACTCCTCGCCACACCTCCATTAGCTTCGCCTCACCTCCACCATCAAAAGCCCTCTACCTATTTAAACTTCCACCCACTCCACACCTCCACGGAACACCACACTTCACCGTCGCCCTCTTCGACATCGACGATCTTTCGCCCTCTCTGACATCAGTTGACCGCCACACACTCGTACACACCAAATCACTGCCACCATTGCACTTTTCGAGGTCCAGTGAAGCCTTTGAGCTACTTTAATTGGGCGGCGAGGTTGTATTCGTGTATTTCAGGTGCCATCGGAGATCTTGCAGTGCCTCTGTCTTCCTCGACGCCGTTTGTCTGTCTCCGCTACCAAGTACGCTGCTTCCACTTCTAATTAACGCAGCTTCATCTCTTAAGGGTGTCTGCATCCCCAATTGAGCCCCGCATCAGTGCAGCAACAACCAATTGCGAGAAGAGAAGCAGCAGTAGCTCTCGCACTTCAGCATTTCAAGATAGTCACACATCGGGGACTTTTGATCTTTTTTCGCACACATAAGGAATTAGTTCCATTAGCTATGTGCCTCAGAAATCACGGGGGTGAGGTCCTGTCACGCATGTGCCATGCACTCCTCGCCCGTGATCCCATGCATTTGGGCCTAGACCCCTTGACTTGATTACTCGGTTACTATTTACCCGTATACCCTATGCCCAGTTTTGGAAAGAGGAAAGAGAAAGAAATAGATTATGAGGAGGGAGGGGGTAGTTTTGCATTGTTGCACCTCGGGGTGCGTGCCATCACTTAGGAAAAATTTTGAGATCTAAGGGCTGCTGAGGCTTGGATACTTAAGTCTCCTGATGTTCGTGCTTGACGTCTGATCTTGGTTGAGCTTACTGTGGACTTATTGGGAACTTGGTTGACGTGGATAAGTGGTTGAAAACCACTGTTGAGATTTTTGGCTGTGGTTTGAGATATTGAGTACTGTTGGGATTTGTGCTTAATTGTAAGGCCAAATTGGTGGTTTCAACCACCATTTTTAGTCCTTTCCTTATATTTTTGTCCCTAACTCTTGAGACTCATTATTGCTTCTTATTGAATATCATTTGTTTTATTTGATTCACTTGCATTATTATTGATTATTGTGATTGGTGAATTGATTTGTTACACTTGGTCTCTGTGAACGACCTCGGAACTCATGATGTTTTGAGCATTATAAATTTAAATGTTGTATCGATTTTCATTGCTATATTACGATGCAATATTTTCCTAAATACGATGAATTTCGATCGTAACAGGAAATTGGGGCATGTCTGCTAGGAGGACATATTTTGTCCCTTAGTTCAAGCATCAATCAAAGCTCAATCCCTTATTACTGCTACTAGCACTAAGACTACTAACCTTCTAGTTAGCCTAGAGAGAGGTATTATAGATGCTGTTGAGAATCGAAAGATAGTGCTCCACAGTCTCATATATATAACATAGGTAAATGGCATCTTGATTTTGCTTAATAAGTGCAATCTGGTTTAGGAAAGTAGTCAAGTAGCACTGACTTGTACACCAAAGATGATCACCCTCAATGCTTATTGGGAACCCTATGGTTCTTTTGACTCGATACGGTGCTGGATTAGATGCTGTGAAAAGTGCTATCTTGACGTATTATAAAATATCAATCCCCCTAGCCTAAACTATGTGATTTCAGAAATCCTCCTCTATTTGTTGCGGGTCGACAGCTCCTTCCCCTTCTTCAAGGTGATCAACGATAGAACAATATCCATTTTGCATCATATTTAATGGATGCCTTGGTTCAGACTGAAGAAGCAATGTCATTTGATTATTATCAAACTGATTGCAATCTTTTTCTATCCGTAAGGATCCCACCAGAGCACCTTCTACTTCTAATAGGCCATGAACTAGATCAGAATCATACTCAACGAGTCCATAAGAAGTGATCTAATCTATTTCATTTGGTTTGAGTGGAGACTAAAGATCTTGAGTGACCGATTTAACAAAACAACTCAAAAAATCCAGAAATATCGTGAATTTCCTCATGCTCCTTCCAAATTCCAAGTACCACTTGTACAAACATGATTTATTCTTCCTATAGATAGATATAGGACCTAAGGGGCAATCCTTAGAAGTACATTTTGTGCAACAACCCTTCCTATCTGATAGAGAAGTATCCCAGGATCCTGAATGAATTTGACAAGGGATTGCATAGCACAAGTTTGTCTATGAAGAGCTAATTTAATTGCATTAGTTTCTAGAATGGATTTCTTCTGTGTAATACTAATGGATAGGGCCTCATTGACAAGTGCTGCAAGATCTCGTGTATTGGAACCCATGGTTATGGATCCTAATATTTGAGTATGGAACATTTTCTTTTCCAAGTGAAATCCCCTAGTAAATGAAAGAATGAAAAAGTGCTTTCGTTGTTGTGAAATAAGAAGCTTTCGTATCTTAATGCATGCATTTTATTTATCTAGAGCTACGAAAGTGGTTGAGGAATACGAGTCGAAGCAATAACAAGAATATTTCTAGTGGAACATCTTGCACAATCCTTGGAGAGATAGTTCACTAATAGACTGCAGGATAATAACCTGACTCCTTCACATACAGATCATGAATATTTGGAATCTATATTATGCAAGGAGACATTGCTTTTGCTAATTCGAAATGAAGGGTGATAGCAAATCACTTTATTTTCGGCCTCCTAAACTTTCTCCTATACTTATGCTTATACTTAGCATACTTAGCTAGCACATTCGTCATAGTTAGCAGCTTTGTATTGAGGTCATAAATATCATCAATATGGATACCGTGACCATCCAAAATATTGATCTCACCAATAAAACCTCGAGGTGGAAGCCTGTCATCTAGGTACTCGGTCGAAAATACTGTAATGAAAGGAACATAGGAGTTTGCCGCTAGGTATTTGACCAAATAGGATCGTCCAGTTCCTTTAGAACCTATCACTCAAATACCCCTAGAAAGGGATAGGGCTAAGCAGAGTGAAATGGGTTTTCCATGAGATGGGAAATGAAAACTATTAGCCCCACACGAGGTTTGTGAATAAGTGATTGTTTGATAATGAGCAAGAAATATCCGTCTTTCTACTAAACAAGAACTTTGGAACTCATAATTCATTAGATACTTTTGATGAATGTATCGTAAGTAAATGGATCCTGGTTGTTCAATCATTTGATAACCAGAGTCATTCTTTGATAAATGATCACTATGAGTTAGACTCCATAGAATTGGATCCTTTTTTTTTTTCTGTCGTTAGGGTAGAGAACTGAACCAAGAATGGTTTTTCTTCATAATGAATCAAATCTTGTTCCCGAGGCAGGATTCTATTTTATCATCAATCCAAGGGTAATAGTCACTCAATATAAGCTCAATAGCTCACAAATTCTGGCTGAGATCTAGGAGTCATATATGCGTTGGCAAAAGAGTAATCTCATATCAGCATATCACTCCATATCAATAATGCATGGGTAAAAACACTATTCACTCCTGGCTCATCACTGCGTAATTTTGGGTTCAGCCCTATATATGCATATATCAGTCCTCCTCCCAACCCATGACTCACTAATTTCGGGTGAGATCTGGGAGTCAGATATGCACATCTTATATCTAAACATGAATTCATGCATGATGAATCTATATAAGATGACTCTTACCCCAACGCCTATATTATATGACTCTCTCTGGATTGGATTGATGTATGCATATATGATTCCTAGATAAATCCAGCCGGTCGAAATGAGTGAGTGAGGGGGGTGGGTGAATAGCGTTGTGACCCAAAGGGGGCAGGGTTTCATAACATTGTTACCCATGCGTTGTTAAGCTTTTACTGCTTTTTTCTATTTTTTGCCACAAACCAGAATCCAATATAGAATTTGAAATTCTCTTACTGACATTCCACATTCCCAAAATAGATCCTCAGAAATATTTTACATTTTTGATGGTCGTCTTTATTTTAGGTATTCGGGGAATACTCCTTTATAGATCAAATATTCCTATTATGTCAATGCCAATTGAATCAATGTTATTAGTAGTGAATTTGAACTTTTTGGTATTTTTTGTTTCTTTGGATGATATGATGGGTCAATCATTTGCTTCATTAGTTACAACAGTGGTAGCTACGGAATCTGCTATTGGGTTAGCCATTTTCTTTATTACTTTCCGAGTCCAAGGGACTATTGCTGTAGAATCCATAAATTGAACTCAAGGTTAAACAAGACTACTGGAGAAAAATATGTTCTTTTTTTCGTTTCGTTCTCTTCTTTTCCTTTTTGGCAAGTGGAAATATGGTAGAGTGTGGTTCGATGATTTTTGGATTTTCCAAATGAAGGGGTAGGTCTTTTGTTCGTTGGGCGAGCGCATCCGATTCCCCAACGACTTCCCATTGAGTTGTTAAAATACCGATATTGAGGAAGAGTCTAAATGAGAGAGAGTGAAATGGATATGCAATATCGAAAGAAGCTATTTGCTACTATTCCATCTATTTGTGCATTAAGTTCGAAGAAGATCTCAATTTATAAGGAAGAAATGATAGTAGCTACTTGTTTTATAGGCTATCTCATATTAAGTCGGAAGGGTTTAGATCAAACTTTCCAAACCACTCTTGATGGTAGAATCTAGTCTATTTAGGAAGAATCACAGCAATTCTCCAATCCTAACGAAGTCCTCCCTTCGGAATCCAATGAACAATAACGATTACTTACGATCAGCTTGCGAATTGGTGGCACCGTAGTAGAATCATTTCCAATGTCATGTTGTGCACCTAAATGCGAAAAGATAGTGCAAGCTTTGTTATGCCGAAACCTAAATGTGAAGTTAGAAACACTTCTAAATGCCACTTCTTCTCGTCGCATCTATCTTCAGGACGATATAGTCATAGGGTTTCACTTTGGCTTGAATGAAAGATTTGTCCCCGGGGGTACATTGAAGCTTCCATTGTAGAATTAATTCGAGAAGGATTGGTAGTCTTCAGAATGGTTTGGGTAGGGGATGCAAAGAAAAGGTAAATATTGACAGGGGCGGCTTGTCCTAGTTTAGTTCTAGGGATGGCCTCACTAGGTGTTTTGACGAATGTCATTGTAATGTGATGACTTGAGGATGGGCCTCTCCCTGATAAAGAAAGTAAATTCGACAGGTCTCTAATGAAAAATTTGGTCCGATAATGAGGTCATTTGTCCTTGTCTTCTTGGCTCTTCTTTTCTATGTGCTTCGTATTTATATATTGTATATTTGGTTTGGCTCCCCCACTTCTTTCATCCAATCTGATTTTGTGATGTATATGACTATAATTGAACCCCCTGATCTCTACTTTTGGCCACCAGGAAGAGACAATGGCTGAGGCTCCCCCCACTCATTGAGGTGAAGACCATAAAGGTACCGAGGGTCGCTTGTCACCTATGTTCGAAATATATACCGAGTGAATTGCCTAACACTCGTAACCTAGGATGAGGCTGACATTGGCATAGACTTCATTCTAGCGAAGGCTTCAGAGCTGGAGGAATATTGAGTCATAATCCACTATGTCAGAGCTGGGGGGAAAGTGGGACGTGGAACAAATGGATGAGGGACTAGAATAAGATAAAATAGACGAAGGGGACAAAGAGCAGTGAAAGGGGGGAGAGAAGGTGGGGGGATTATTTTCCGACTTGGGTGAATAAATCCTTCTATCCGTCCGACTTGCTTTGGAATCGGACCCACTGGGAATTAGCTTCCTCCAGTGAAAAACCCCTGCATGAAAGCCCGGTCAAAAGGTGAAATACATCTAGAAGCCTCACTCACTCACTTCCTTGGTAACCTACCTTCCTTGGCCAAATCATCAGACTCACCAACTCCCTCCTTTTGCTCATTCATCGAGGCACTCCACTTTGTTAACGCAGTTGGTTGTCAGTAAATTAGAGTCTAATCACCCGCACCTGAGAACTTGACTTCGAGGAACTCTCCTTAAAAAAAAACACTTCATTCATCTGCCAACCTACCCAGGCACTCCACCTAAGCTATTTACTGTCTTCGATCCTCACATGCTCCCTGCAAACTAGAGCTTTTCTTAGTCATGGATGTGGATTTATTATACTATGACTAGACGACAGGGGAAGAACCTTCAGGGGAAGAACCAACCATGCAAACTTGACCCTTGAATCCGAGGATGCAAACTTGACCCTTCAGGGGATTTATTATACTATGATTCCAAGTTGGTGCTTGGAATCAACCCCTGAATCCGAGCATGCAAACTTGACCCTTCAGGGGAAGAACCTGCTCATAGCCTTCACCTTTTGGGCCAGCCTAACACCAACTTCTTTTATTAAAGAATCACCTAGAGATGTGAAATCCCCCTTTATTCAGATAGAATCTGACTCATACGACTAGCTCTTCGGAACCGGCGAACTTCTTTCAATCATCCCTCCTATCCACTGGCCCTGCTATTGATTTACTACCTAACCCTCCAGGGCATTCATTGAATTAGGTTTCCTTGCATCTTTCGACCCAGATGGAATAAAAGAAGACCCAGCTTCCCAATAGGATTTGAATCCAATTATGAAAATGATACGAGGGACTACTTCTCGACTAGCCGGGGAATGCACATAGTGAGCTATTTCTGTTGACCTGAATCACTCAAGTCAGACTTATTCAACATAATAAACATAACTTGCACCTTCCTAACTTGGGAATACTTCACTTCCTCTTGTTCCAAATGTCAAACCTACTTTTCCTCTTTCTGCTTGGGATTGATTTCCTTGCCTTGCTTCTTTACCACCCTGTAATTCACTAAGAGGTACCACTTCCCGACCTGGTCAAAGTGGTTGTGTCCCTAATGGAGCAGTGGATGGAAAGGAAGGGGAGTGTGAGTCTACTTATTGATTGTACTAGTACTAGGCTGATGCTTTACTTAAGGTTGGCTGTGATCCTGAGGCAGAAGTATCATAAGCTTGATTCATTGAATGAAGTTATTAACAGCTCAATGCACTCCTCCAACACAATACTCATTGATTTTTTCCCCCTTGCTTGCGAATGCCCTAGATGGAACCCGACTTCCCTCGACTGCTTGTCTGAGTAGGGCCCTGAATCCTAACCTGTGAACGAAACCCTACTTGCAGCTGCTTCCTCGGATTAGGACTCAGTTGATTAGTCTCCGCTTGGGCCACTTCTTGGACTCCTTTGGCTTGTAGCTTGCATCCCAACTTGACTTGGAGCTCACCACCCAGTGATTTGCTCCTATTTGCTGGGTGGGAATTTGGTTATATCTTATTGGGCCAACTTGACTCCCTAAACGAAATACCTGTCCCCAACCACCTAACTCCCTAAATGGAAAGCCATCCCTAGAGAAAGTCCTTCGTGAAAGCTTGCTCAAATTCATTGATGTTTGAGGACCACTTCAATCAAAGAGAACCTCCAATCGAGATTGAGACCCCATCATTCAAATCTGGACTTCTTGAGTTGTTTTGACAAGTGAATCTATCTACCAGGGAGTACTCCAATCAATATTATAATTCACTAAGCCCCTTCTGAACCCCCTTTTCATGGTAGTGCTGATGTTGATATATTTGGGTGATTATCCCCCGTTACCTTCAAGCTTGGGTGAACTCAATCGGGTTTGGAATCAAGGGGAGGGAGTATATTGAATTCACCTTTTACCTACTACCGATTAACAGAGGCTACTTTCCTTGCAAAGAGGTATGTGATTCCCTGGATTCTGCTGTTTCATTATGTTCTTCCAATTGTGAGGGAGCTCTTTCATTGAATTAATAGTCTGCAAAGTAGGTTATGAATTTCCCAACTCGTCTAAGCCGAGCCAAGGCCTTTTTTGATCTGAAAGGTCAGGGAGGAATGACTATCAGTGAGGGAAGCCTTTGGAGTTAGTCGGGGGTTTAATCAAGTTTATAAAATTCGCAATCTGTGGGGTGCAATAGATAGATATTAATAGTACTCAGTAAGCCAGGTTTCAAAGGTGGGAAGTGAGGTTTCAGCAGTGAAGCTCACATGATTCCCTGTATTTGAGGAAGTTTCCCCTGTGGAAGTTTGCTTAGGCATGAATTCGTTGTTTTAAGAAATACACATTGTAGTATAGGACGAAAATCGCAATAAACACTTAAATTTATAAACTCGAAAATAATGAGAGTCCGAGGTTGTTCGCAGAGAGAAAAATGGCACTCAATCACTAATAACAATTATCAATAAAGATATGCCAATATAATCAAATTATTACTTAAGATAAATCAGAATAATATTTCAATAAAACCAAGAATGAGAGTGCAAAAAGATAGGGTTAAAATGGTGATTTGAATCACAAAATTAACCCTAATGTTTAAACTATGCAATTATCTCAAATATTTCAACAGTACTTTCAACCAAATATCCACGTAAATAACTCCACAGTAGCACCAGATCAGAATCAGCACAGGGTCTCAGATGTCGAGAGGAGAGGTTAGACGTCTTAACCTCAAGGCATCAAGGCACAACAGCAGCATAGGCACAAGGGCCTCAAGAGGCATACCAAGGCACAAGGGCCTCGCAGTCTTCGAGTGTTGAGAGAGGAGAGGGAGGGCATGAATCCTGAGGCCACAGTGCAAAAACCTCCCCCTCCTCAGGTTCTTTCCTTTCTTTGAACCAAGTCAGACCCAGTTATCAGAGTAAACGGATCCAGCCCAGACCTATGGGCGTGTTCCCGAGTGAGGTCGTGTGAGCGAGCGTGTGTGAGAGTAGGTACGTTTGGGCATGCGTGGGTAGTGATCTCACCACCGTGCTCTTAGAGGCGATAAGCCAAGAGCACTTTTTCCTTTTATGTGTTGTTATGCTTCTGTCCCACACGATGTGGGACTAAAAGCTGAGCTTCCTTCTTCACAGCTGCAGTAGGTGGCTGGGGCTCTAATTGAGGTTGCAGCTATTGTTGATGGCTTCGATTGAGGACTTGGAGTTGTTTGTGGGAGAGTTTCGCAGGTCCTGGGAGTTGCAGTTGGGTTGTGGGTAGTTGGAGAACTGCAAGCGAAGTCAAAGAAGACAAAGGTGGCGACCGACGTCCAGCGAACACCTGTAATCATGAAAATGACCTTGAGGAACAATTAGACTTTTTCAGGAGCTTCATCGAGGGATGGCGAGTGTAGTGGTGGCAGTGGTAAGGTGGTTGGGGGTGTAGAGTGGTAGGTCAGACTTGGAGAAGGTGATAGAGGGAGTGTGTGCTTGGTGGAGAGATTGGATGGTGTTTTCGTGAAATTGGTTGAGAGCTTTTGAAGGTAGAGATGAGGGGGAACTCGTGGAGGTGGTGGCACGGAGTTTGATGGTGTGTGGCACCATTGTGAGCTCACCAGTGCTCGTGTCGGACGTGGGGAAGACGAAGGGCGTTGAGTCAATACGGTGGTTGTTCCTAGAGACTAAGGGGGTAGATAAAATCAGGGGAGTGAGAGGAGAAAAGAGAGACTCAGAGCGAGGGAGAGTGTGTGAAGGCGGCCGACTGTGACAGGCTGATGCTGAAGAAGGTGAAGATGGCAGGGAGGGATCGATGAGGTAGGTGAGGTCAGAAGTGGCCAGTCTTTGCCTGGATGCGGTAGTGACGAAGAGAGGGAGATGCTGAGCCAGCCAATTTGATCGTTGACCGGCTTGATGAAGGAGGTAGAGGATCTCCAAAGCACGAAGAGACATGGACCAAAGGAAAGAAGAAGAGGTGGTTCTTGGCCTTTTCTGAGCTCAAAAGAATGGCCATGGCATGAGGGTCTTTTATAGAGATTCAAATCGAGCTTCAAATTAGGTAGAGGCCTTGATTGAGTTGAGATTTCAGGGAAACAAGATCCCTTGCAATCTCGAGCTCGCTCAAGGTCTATGGATTTTTGTAGGGTCTCCTAGCTAGTCTAAACGATCGAGAAGGTTCTTGCGACCAATCCCTCCAATTTTGGAGGGATTTGGATTTGATTTGAGGGAGGAATCCTCCCTTGAATCTCGGTTGTAGAGATGCATTTAATGGCGGCAGGGATCGGTTTGAAGAAAATGATGAAAAGTTAGGGGGATAAATGCAAATAACTTTAAAGTTTGGGGCCTGACTGAGAGAAATAGAAATTTAAAGGACTAAATTGCAAACTAGGTCAAGATGGACTCTTATTGGGCCCAAATTTTGGTATCAACCTAATTTGGACCCAAAGAATCTGATGGTGAAGTTGGATTTCAGTTTTGACCACTTTTGACTGGGTAATTTGCATAGAAGCCCCAATTAGGGCAGAATTCCGTCTGAGACTCTATTCTCAGTAAAAATGGGTTCAGATGGTTCCTGGATTGTTATCGTCTTCAATAGCTTTCCTTTCATTTAAGAAAAAAAGGGGTTCAGATGGTCAAACCAAGGGTAACAAACCTCTTAGAATATTTTTCTATGATTTTTAGGATGTTTAGATGAATTTTATCCTGACTAGAACCTCTTTAATTTAAGCAGGTCTAAAATTAGGATTTTGTGTGTTGCGGTTCTTAAAAAGCGTGAGACCCTATTTCTGTCAGTGTGGACCCACTCTTTGGACTTTTAAGGTCATTTGACCTTTATTTAACCCCTGAGTGACCCCATGATTAATTTGTGTTCAAGACATGTTGTTAAAATTATAGAATTAACCCTAATTTCCCGTTCTCTTTTCAAATCAGAATATTATGGAATTACGACCCTCAGATGATCATGTAGGAGCTTTTATCAATCAAACCTGACTAAAAGTAGCTAGTTACGACCTATGATGGTGTTCCCATTAAAGTTTACCCTGTAAATACACTGGGTCGTTTACTAAGCTAAGGGTTCTTGAACCGGAGCCAGGTAATCCAATTTAGGGGCCAGATCTTTTGCTGGTTAGTACGCGGAAGCCGGTTATGCGGAACCTGGGGAATTTACTGAATATGCAGCTAGGTCATTGACTTCAGAAGCAGGGTCTTTTGTCGGTGAAGTGGAATTGACTTCATCTTAAGCTGAGTCTGCACAGATTGGGAATGAATTTGGTTAATCAATGGATTCGGTGCCTATGCCTAGTTACTAGGATTAACTTGAGAGTTCAACATACCTAGTGGGATGGAATTCACATACTACTTCAGAGACCGCTTCATCCACTAGGGAATTAGATGAAGATTCAAAAGTCGGATATGCGGAGGGTAATTTACCATTTGAGTTCGCTAGGGTAGAGTTGGTTTCTTTTGAATAGTCCAAGCTTTGCGAGTGGAGAAGTATTGACGTTGAGGTTGGAAGGTTTAGTTGTTAACAGGCAGGTTATTACATCAATTCTTGAGTGGGTTGTTAAGAAGACGAGGTTGATCTAATTGGAATATAGTGAAGTTCTCGACCGGAGGGTAGGAAGAGGAAGGTTAGTTTCGATTACAACAATTACAATTATGATTGAGTTTGAGAGTTCGGGAAGCCAATCAAAGCTGGAAGACTGATGAAATACCCATCCCAGGGAAAGATATAAGGCTAGGTTGATCAACTCACCCCAGCCATTCGAGGTTTGAGACCGGGCAAAGAAGGTTGGTTGAGCTGGTCCTTAGGACATAAAATTCACAAAAGAACCAGGTTTGAGCAACGGGGAGCTAGAGGTCTGAGTTCGAGTAGGTTTAGGATTCTCCCTCATTTGGAAAGTAGAGACGATTGTTGAACGGTTGGATAGAGGTGTTTTAAAAGATGCGTTCGTTGTAGTAATAATTCCTCAAAAATAGCTCAAACAATAGATAAAATTTATAACTCGAATGTCAGAAATGAAATTCGAGGTCATTCGCTGGGAGCAAATATGAAATTCAATCACTAATCTCAATAAATAATATAAATGAGCATAATTAATTACTCAAAATCTAATATGCAATGTAAAACATAAGTATATGATGAGTGAAAAGAAATCTAGATAAAATAATGGTGATTTGGATCACCAATTATTAGTCTAACACATGTAGCAAATACTCAAATAATATCACTATTCAAACCAATGCACTCCGTCAAACGACAGAGGCTTTAACCAGACGGCTTAAGTCAGCCTTGCTACAACGCTAAGAGGGCACTGTACTTCTTCTTCAGCCTCCTCTTCTCTCTTTGCTCTGCCTTCTTTTCTTCAACCTTCTGTCTCTTCTCTTCCTCTACTTCTTCTTTTGCCTTTCCTCTTCTTTCTTTCTACTATCTTCTTCAGGCATTGGCTCTTCCCTTTAGCTCTCCTTCCTCTCCTTCTCTTTTCCTTTATTCACAGGGGGAAACTCTCCTTCAGATGTGGCTAAGTGTCGAGAACACTGAAGAGCAAAACCCCCCTTAACCCTGCGAGCTCTCTCTCTTTCCTTCTCCTCTTCCTCTCTCAGGGTTCTCCTTTTTCATGCCCTCCCAGGGCCATGCACAGTGTCGGGTATTCGGGTAATCGGTCTAGAGTGCACTTAGGACTAGGGCTACTGGTGTGGGGTAGCAGCCGAGGTGTGTGCGGGCATAGGCGGGTCGGGTCAGACCAAGCCTGCGTGTGCAGTGTCACGGGCGAGGTATGAGAGGGGGCGTGCGGGGGACCTCACCCCCCTGTGTGTCGAGGCAAACAGCCGCTGACACAAAATCAATTTATGTCACCGCAACCGCTCAGTGGTTAACGATGTGGGACTAAAGTCTCCGTCTTCTTTGCATAAGCAGCCGTGACACTCCTTCATTTGATTCACGTTCAATGTTGGTCAAACGTCCTAATTGACCACTTGGAGACGTTGGCCTGATGATTCCGCACCACCTGATGCTTTCACCTGGAGTTATTGGCTGGGAAGCGAGCTTCAAAGCTTGCTCCAAGCTTCATGGGAATGGCAGTCGACCACGAACACCTGAAGTCCAAGATACAACCTTTCGGCCTTGTTAAAATAGCTCAGGAAGATTGTATGAGGATGGCGAATATGCCGGTGGGTGTAGCGTGGCGTGTGTGTGTTTGTTGAGGTTGTATGACCTCGGTGAGTCAGTGTGGAGGCGATGGAGTCGGGGGAGGTGATGGAGTCACGAATCGGAGAACTAGACAGAGGGCTTTTACCCTTCGTGTGATGGCAGAGCTTGTGGAGTCGGTGGCAAGGGGGATGGACGTGTGTGGCGGATGGGAACCCTCGCTGGAGTGGTCGCCGGAGATGGAGAAGATGAAGGTGAACAATGGTGTCGAGGGTTTGTTTTTGGGTTTTTGGTAGAGGAAACTAATCTAGGAGACTAAGGGAAGCTAAACTAACCCTAATCTAATGGACGAAAGGGGGGAGAATGCCACCGGCTTTGATCGGCCGATGTCAAGGAAGATGAATCCTCCATGAGGGGGACGGCGGCGAGGAGAGGGGAAGATAGTGCCTGTTGTGATCAGCAAGATGTGGAGGAATATGGGGAAGGTTGCTGCGCTTCCAATTTGTCCGTTGGAGGCACGGAGGAGAGAGATCAAGAAGGTCTACCGGAGGTTAGGTTGGAGGTGGCCGGTGATAGAGAAAAGAAGATATTTTTGGCCTTGAACCTAGCTGAGAACGGGCAGGCCCTGGGGATCCTTATATAGGCCTTAGGGAGCAGTTAGAGCTTGGGAAGCAAGCTTCCTAAGCTTGGAAGGCTTGCCGGAGTAGGAAACCTGTGAGATACCCGAATTTCTCATGCGTTCACATGAGAGATTGGGAAGGTTGTTGGGCTCAAGATCGGATTCGTTGGAAAGAGAACTTCTCAAGGAATCTCCCTTCCAATTTTGGAAGGGATTCATTGATTAGAGAAGGAATTCTCTTCAATCAAAGGTCGCCAGAGAAGTATTCCTCCGCGATAATGGTGGAGGGACCTAATTGCAAAGAGTGAAGACAAATATATGGGCCTATTTGTAAGGAATTCTAAAGTTAGGGGCATGTGTGTGAAAGAAAAGACTTAGACTGGACCAAATTGCAAACTAGGTCAAGACAATCTCAGATTGGGCCCAAATTTTGGTACAAACCTAATTTGGACCTAAGGAATCTAATGGTGAAGTTAGATTTAGGTTTTGACCAATTTTTACTAGGTAATTTATGCAAAAACCCAAATTAGGGCAATTGTCTGTCTGAGACTCTATATTAGGTCAAATTGGGTTCCAATGGTCAAATTAAGCATACCAATCCATAGAGAATATTTTTATATGATTTTAGAG
This sequence comes from Thalassia testudinum, assembly GCA_037157565.1. Classification (NCBI taxonomy): domain Eukaryota; kingdom Viridiplantae; phylum Streptophyta; class Magnoliopsida; order Alismatales; family Hydrocharitaceae; genus Thalassia; species Thalassia testudinum. The sequence goes on from JAZHRO010000067.1 coordinate 38,521,711, forward strand.
GGTTCAGGTGAATTTTATCCTGACCATAACCTCAGTGAATCAAGCGGATCTGTTTAGAGTTTCAGATGTTATTTAATTCTTAAAATGTGCGAAAACCCATTTCTGTCTGCATGGACCCTCTTGTTAGACATTTAAGATCATTTGACCTTTAATTAAACCTTGAGAATTCCCATGATTGTTCTGTAATTGAGATATGCTGTTAAAACTACAGTTTTACCCCTGTTTTCTTATTATTCTCTCAGAATGGATTTGCAGTGAATTATAGTCCTCTGGCTGTTATGTAGGAGCATTTATTCCTTGATTATGACTAATTAAAGCTAGATATGACTGATGATGACGTTATCATCAATGATAACATCATCATCATCCATAACTAGCTTTAATTAATTAGAAGCAAGTGACAAATGCTTCTACATAATCACCCAAGAATCATAATTCCCAATACATCAATTTTGAGAGGAATACATTAAATCAGGGTTAATTCTGCAGTTTTAACATCATATCATGAATGCAGAATAATCACGGGGTTTCCCAAGGGTTAATCTAAGGTCTAAGGAGCATTAAAGTCTAATAAGAGGGTCCACATAGATAGAAACATGGTTTCACGCATTTCGAGAACTGATACATCACCCAAAACCCTAATTTCAGACCTGCTTGAATTATTGAGGTTTTTCTCAAGATAAAATTTATCTAAACCTTCTAAAATTCATATAAAAATATTCCATGAGGTTTGGTATCCTTGATTTGACCATTAGAACCTATTTTGATCTTAAATAGAGTCACAGATAGAGTTCTACCCTAGTTTGGGTTTCTATGCAAATTGATTAGTCAGAATTGGTCAAAACTAAAATCCTACTTCACCATCAATTTCCTTGGGTTCAAATTATATTTCTACCAAAATCTGGACCAAATCAGAGTTCATTTTGACCAAGTTTGCATTCTAGTCCTTTCAAACTCTATTCTTCACATATGCACCCCTAGCTTTTGAATTATTTGTGAATAGCCCCATATCTTTTGTCATATTCTTCATAAAAGGGTCCCCGCCGCCATGGAAGGTGTGAACCCAAAAGATCTGACCTTCAATCAAAGAAACCTCCCTGATTTCTCGACCAATCACTTCAAAAATTGGAAGGGATGATCTTGAGGAAGTCCCTACTGAATCACATCTTGGGCCCACATTTGGACCAAAAAGCTCATGCAAACCCTTAGGATTTCAGATCTTCTTCCCTACTTTTTTGAGCTCATCAAGCTTGTTTCCTAGCTTGAAAGCCTACTTAAGCTCTATAAAAGCTTCTCCATTGCATTGCCTAGATCTTTAGCTCGATTTTGGACCCATCTCTTCACAAATCCTCCCTCTTTGGCCACCTCCACCGTAGCTTCGGTGACTCCTCTCCAACCTTTTTCTTCGCCTACTACCACATACCATAGGCAATGGGAATGTCTTCATCTCCTTCCTTCGCTCCTCGCCAGCTACAGTGGGAGTGCCTAGACCCCCTTGTTGTCGCCGCTCCTTCCACCGGAGGACTTCTCCAATCACAGTTGGCGCCATCCTTGTCCTTTCGTCCCTTCGCTTAGGTCTTAACCTCTTCCTCTTCTCCTCCTTAATCTTCCTAGATCTTCCTCTCTTTATTTCAACCGACAACTTGCCCTTGACCCCATTGTCTTCTTCTACTTCGGTTGAGCTCCAGAGAAGCCACACACATGCCACAGACCACCAAACTCCATGCGACCACCTCCAAAACCTTCGCCAGCACACCACCATCAAAACCCCTCTTCCTATTTCGTGTTCCACCCATCCAAAACTCCCACTGAACTTAACTTTCTCTGCTCACCTTCTTCGTCACTGACCACCCACATCCGAACATGCCATGCCCTAAAATCACCTCTAGCACATTCTCCGCTTCATGGCGAAGCTTTTGAGCTACTTTGACGTGGCTGCAAGTTCGTATGCGTGTCTTCACCAGAGCTCATTGCTGCCGTCATCTTCTTCGAAGTTGTTTGCAAGACTCCGATGAGTTCAAGGCTTAATTCCACCTTTAGGTGATGTGGGTTACATCCGTGTATCCGGTTCCTGCATCAATTGAGTGGAAGAACCTCAGCAGCTGTGTCAATTAGGCAGGATCACCTACTGTTATGCGTGAAGGAAGAGGCAAGTGGGATAGTCCCACATCGTCAGATGCAAAGCTTACAACTAGGCATAAATTAGTTTTGTGATATCACCTCTTCGCCCAAGCACACAGGGGTTGGGTCCCTACTCACCCGCATACGCACATCTCACCTACGATACACATGCCCGCAGGCCTGGTCTGTGTTCACGACCTGCTAACCCGACCGTATACCTGATTACACCCGGGTTTGAGAGAGGAAAGGAGAGATCTGTGAGAGGAGGGGGGAGGGTTTTGCTGTGATATCCTTTGCCATGCCCTTGTGTTGAGGAAGAGAGGTCTCGACACTTAGCCTCTGAAGAGAAAGGCCTGTGCTTGAAGGCTTGAGAAGAAGAAAGAGAAGGCTCTTGAGAGAGGCCTTGTGCTTGTGTGTGCCTTCTATGAGGCACTCTACTATGTGAAGGTTAAGTCATCTATTCTATGAAGGTGATGTCTGATTTGGTTCTGAGCATTGTTGAATTATTTAAGTATTAAGTTAACATTGATTAAGTTGATTGAGGTACTATTGAATAATTTGAATATGAGATGCATGATTAATTAGAGGACCTAATTGGTGACCTAAATAACCACTTTTTAGATTCTCTTTATTCTTTTTGTCTCTTCATCTTCTGAGATACATTAGATTACAATGAATATCAATCTGATCAATTTTATTTATTGAGTATTTTTTATTGTGATTAATTGATTGTGCTCATCCATTTTAAATGAAGATTAATGTGTGAGTTCCACATTTGCTCCCTGCAAACGACCTCGGACTCCCTTTAAATTCTGAGTTTATAAATTTAAATGATTTGTTGTGCGATTTAGGAGTGTACTACAACGTATGCATATTTAAACCTCCTCTTTTATGTAATAACAAATAGTAGGTTGAGGTTTATGAAGTTGTGTTATGACCCGAACTTGGCTACTTATGGAACCCGGGAATGGTTTGCCTTAACTAATTCCAAGACCCAGTCGTCCATCGAGAAATAAGCCAAAAATATAAATTACAACATTCCACCCATGCAATATAGCTAAGCATTTTTAATAAAAGACAGAAAAACAGAATAGTAGTCTCAAGTAGACATTTGCACCACAGGCAAGAAAAACAGAGTTTATGATTCAGCCATCACAATAGAAATATAAAGATGGAAAGCAACATTTCAGGTTCCAAATACACTCAAAATACTCACTAAAGCAGTAAAACACTTCTCAGAAGTGGAAATGGAAAGGAAACTGACTACGGCTGGGCTCGACTAGGCCCAGCACCCTTCGCAGCCAGTGGTATTGGCTGTTCATCTCCCTGACTTGAACATTAGTGGATGTCAGCTAAACGTTGAGTAGAGTGGCAAACTATTTATGCAGTAAAAGCAGTAAACTATTTATGCAGTTTAAGTTATTCATGCAGTTAATGTCAGATTCTATTCATAATCACCAGTTGTTTAGTATTTAGGCATTCTAGTAAAGGTCTATGTCATCACTTGATTCGCATGTTCCCTATGGGAATGATCATGTTGCAGTTTTCTCATGATGCAGGACGTGTACGTGGCACTCTCTTGGTCAGGAGAGTATCCCGTGGTAGTCCTACACTTGGTCTACCACCCCAGGGTCATGGTTGTAATGTAGCGGTGACAATGGCATGCGTGATAGACGCACGGGTAGCTATCCCGCACTAGCACGCGGTCATTCCTTTCTAGTAGCGGCTATGCTCTAACATACAACATAGAACAGAACAGGGCAACGCCCCTCACCAGTCTGCGTACCCTCGCCCGACTATCCCGGTTTGTCCAGTGGGCCCAATAGGAGTCGGTGTAGGGAGGCCATTCCTATCCTGGGTCCCAACCCAAGGGGAGGCTAGCTCTCTCCTTACAGAAAAGTGATAGTAGCTCTCTTAGGAACCACGTACACGAGGGCCAGCTCACTTTCTATACCCAAGTCCAACCAATAGTCATGCCTGTATAGGCGAGATTATCCCATCATACATCAGAGTTTCCAACTCTCACCAATTTAGCTACTTTTCTAGTTCTCCATAGGGTTCGTGCATAATACTTGTCTCACACCATCAAGTTGCATGTATCTCTATTCACATTCAGATTTCAATCATGGAAATAGGTAGTTCATGATATAACAGTAAAAGCATTTAACTACATCGTTTGAGTTTCCATTTTCTCACAATGTGGAAATGATCATCATGCATATTTAAGCTATGTTAATCAAGACTCATGTACTGAACGTGAGCATACATCATTCTCAATCCTAGGGTTCATTTCGTGACTTAGGTTTCAGGCAGAGATCTCTAGTTTAACATTCACTTAACAAAATTAATCAAAGTAGTAGAGAAAGACCACTCTACCAAGGGGTACGGGTGATATGGGGGCACCAATGGCGAATCCCAACTCCTTCGCAGGTCCCGTGCGCACTACGAACCTGGGGCCTATACCAAATCATCAGTTAAACTAGGTATTCATTTCGTTGGATGACACTTTAGTACATAAAACAGACTAAAAACAGTGTAGAGACAACTCTAAAACATAGGAAATTCAGAAAGCTTTCCAATGATACCTTGTTTGCATGATTTCGCCTTCGTTTGGGCCCTGAACAGACCCAAACACCTTTCCTGGTTCACCTGAACTAGATTAGGCAGGCTGGTCTAGTTGGATTGGCCCCCTGCCTACAACAGACGTGCGTAGTGATTGAGATTAGACGTCTGGGGTGAGTCCCAGATGTCTTAAATGCTTGCAGGAACCCGCCTAGTGCTTCTGCTTCTCCTCCCGTCGTCTGCTACTTCTCATGGTTGTCTGAGGGTGCAGCCGGACGTTTGACACCTCTTCTAGCCATCTGGGATTGCAACTGGACGTCTGACACCACCTCCAGATGTTTGAAAGCACCTTGGTTTCCAAGTGTGTGCACTTTCCCAATGCCCTTCTCCTTTGCACAACTCGCCTCCCCATGTGAGCTCGATCTTTGAGCCTGTATGCGACATAGATGACTCAGTTAGGTCTTACCTCGGGTCCTACGTGTGTCTGGACATTCGAAGCTCACCGTGGATGTCTATGGAGCCTTCCAGCCATTTGTTGGGCTTTGCAGACATTTGATGACCGCGAAAGATGCACTTGCGCCTTGCGCGTGCACCTCCTTGCAGCACCAACTCGCCTCGTCTGTGGTGCAGCTGCAGTAACGCCTTCCTCTCCTACTTCCCTCTCCTTCTCGATCTCTCCTTCTCCCTCTCACTCCCGCTCTTGCACTCCCTCTCCTTCACCCTCTCTCACTGCTTGCAAGGGAAAGAGAGGTGGTAGGCACGTTGCTTGAGGAAACAAAATGGGAGGATAAGGGGGTGCGGAAAACGTGGGGGTTTATATAGGGGTCTAGGAGTAGTGTTTTAGGGCATGGGTTTAAGTGGGGCTTGGGGAAATTGCACCTGACCCCGTAGAATAATTCTAGGGGTGTAAACATTTCATTAGGCCCCTCTAAGAGTCACAAAAACCTACATGGTGTCTCCTTGGTGCGTAGAAAATTACAACAAGGCCCTTATGGTTCAAGAAAAGCCAAATGACCCTTAGGAAGGGTCATTTCAAGTTGAGAGTTCGAGAGTTCCCATGCGAAATAAAAGTCAATGTCAATGTTCACAGTGAACTTAATAGATGTACCTACTAAAGCTGATTTTGCGAACTAATCGGCTAATCTTGAGGGGGTTTAGCTCTGATTGAAATTCAAGAGGGAATTGAGTGAGGAATCCAATCTATCTTTCCCGAGGAATAATAAGGCTAGGGTGCTTGGTCGAGGTAAGAAGTGAAGAGCGAAATTCAAAGCGGCATCCAAGAAGTCAAACTTTGGTTAGTCAACAGCGAATGATGAGGGAAGGTTTGTTCCTAGAGATGAAGTTGACCCAAGGAGTGATTGGGAATGAGTTACATGAGGGGACCTAAAATACAGCTTTGTTCAGTTCCCTATGAAGGGAGCTATTCCGTGGGTTATTTTAAGGGGTGTTTAAAGCGAATTCATCGTTGTTTAAGATATACGTCGTATTATAGGACAAATGCACTCAAACAAATAAATTTATAAACTCGAATATCTGAAAATGAAGTCTGAGGTCGAACACTGGGAGAAAATAGGAATTCCCACGCTAATCTTTAATTAAAATATAAATGAGCATAATAAATGAAGCACTATAAAGATATTTCAATGAATATTAATCTGTCATATTAAATATTCAATGAAGATCAATGTATCTAGACACAAAAAGATACCTAGAATAAAATAATGGTGATTTAGATCACCAATTATTAGCCTAAGCACATGTATATCAATTACTTAATTGTGTTAAATAAATGAATAGTACTCAGACGTCTGATTTGAGAATCAGACGACTTAAATGTTCTTTGCTATAGTTGCTTTCTCTTTTTCTTCTCTTTGGCTTCTTTTTCTTCTTCTCTCCTTCCTCTTCTGCCTTCCCTCTTTTCTTCTTCATGGCAACCTTCTCTTCTTTCCTTCTTTTTCAGCCTTTTCTCTTCTTCTCTTCACAGGCACGGCCAAGGGTTTTATCTTCTTCTGCCTTTCCAAGCCTTAACTTCTTCTTCTTTAGCTCTTCACGACAACCTTCTCCTCTTATTTTCTCAACTAAGTGTCAGAGGCTCTCTCTCTGAAGCAAAACCCACCCTCCCTCACTCTCTTTCCTTCCTCCTCTCCTCTTTCTCTGATATCCAGTTTAATTGGGTAATCGGATCACGTACTTGGGTCCAGGGCTGCGGGTGTGGGTCGTAGCCGAGGAGTGAGAGAGGGGCTTAGGCAGGTCGGGTGTGTGTGTGGTGAGTGGGAACTCACCTTGGTGTATTGAGGCAGTAAGGTGTTATCACAAAATCACTTTATGCATGGGCGTACGGCCTTCCACGAACAATGTGGGACTAAATGTCCCTCATTCTTTGTGTGCACCTGCAGCTGTGAGGATCTCCCAATTGGCATCGTAGCTATACTTGAAGTCCTTGATTGAGGACTTGGAGAGGGTCTTGGAGTGAAACCGCGTCTCTTGGAGCTAAGACCTGGGCCTTGTGTGGTTAGAACACGAACACTGCCAGAGAAGACAACGCGGCAGTGGAGCTCCAGCTTGGAACCTGAAATAGAGAATAAGGCCTTTTGGCCATGTCAAAGGACGAAAATGTAATGGTAGTGGTTTGTGGAGGATGGAGGTGCGTGGTGGTCGGATGGACTCGGAGAAGGTGGTCGGTGATGGGTTTGTTCGGGAGGTCGTGTGAGTGGATGGAATGGGAAATAAAGATGGGGGTTCGGTGCGGATGGATGAGGCAGAGCTCGTGGGAGTGTCAGTGATGTGGTTGGAGTTGTGTAGCGAGTGGAGGTCCTTGCCGGAGGACAGCCGGAGCTGAGGAAGATGAAGGTGAACATCGGTGTTGAGGGGTTCTTTTTGGATTTTGGGTAGGGGAAACTAACTTAAGAATCTAAGAGAACTAATCTAACTACTCTAAGTGGTCGAAAGAGATAGGAATGACATCGAATTTGGTTGGTTGGTACCATGGAAGAGAATGCTCCGGAGGGGGACGGTAGCGAAGAAGGTGACTGAGGAGCCTTCGCTTTGATTGGCGAGAGGCAGAAGAAGTTGGGGAAGAGAGTGGTACTCCCAATTTGGCCGTTGGGAGATTGTAGGACAATGGAGGGAGAAGCTTGCCGGAGCGAAGGCGGAGTGAGCCAGAGAGACGAAAAGAAGACTTGTTGCGGCTCAAAACCTTGCTAAAGAGCATGACCTTGCAATAGGCGTGCTTTTATAGGTATTAGATGTTCGTTCCAAGCTTGGAAGCACAAAAACTTGGCAAAGAAGGAAACCTGAACCTTTGAAAGGTTCGCATGAAGTTTTGAGTAGGAATTGGAGCCCAAGACTAGGTTTAGATCGTAGAGGATTCTCTCAGGAACCTCCTTTCCAAATTTGGAAGAGTTTGGCTGTGAAATCAAGGAGTAATCCTTGATTGAAGGTTGCCAGCGAAGTAGGTTTAGGAGTTGAAGGTGGAAGGGACCTGTTGGAGAAGAAGACAACAAAGTTGGTGGGCTATTTGCAAAGAATTCAAAAGTTAGGGGCATAAGTGTGAGAGAAAAGAGCTAGATAGGACTGAAATGTAAACTAGGTCAAGGTTATCTCTGATTGGGCACAAATTTTGGTATAAACCTAATTTGGACCCAAGGAATCTAATAGTGAAGTTGGATTTAGGTTTTGACCAAGTTTAACTGGGTAATTTGCATAGAAATCCAAATTAAGGCAACTGTCTATCTGAGACTCTATTTTAGGTCACAATGGGTTCCAATAGTCAAATCAAGCATACCAAACCTTAGGAAATGTTTTTCTATGATTTTTAGAAGGTTTAGGTGAATTTTATCCTGAACATAACCTCAGTTAATTAAGTGGGTCTACTTTTAGGGTTAGATGTCATTTAATTCTCGAAATGCATGAAAACCCGTTTCTTTCTGCATGAACCCACTTATTAGGCATTTATGAACATTTGACCTTTAATTAACCCTTGAAAAACCCCATGATTTTTCTACAATTAGGATATTCTGTTAAAATTATAGTTTTACCCCTATTTTTATGTTTATCTCTTAGAATGTATATGCAATGAATTATGGCCCTTTGGCGGTTATGTAGGAGCATTTATCTGTTGATTATGACTAATTAAAGCTAGATATGGCTGATGGTGATGTTATCATCAAGGGTATTTGTGTTTCTTTCTGCTAGGTTGGATGCAAATACCCATAAAATGGATCAAGATGGATTCCCAGCTCATATTTCGCATGTTGGATAAGCTTCTGACTAACCTTTGAGCAAGCTAGGCAAGGAGTGAATCAGAGAAGTTCATTAATAGTTGAGTTCCATTCGAGTGGGGGTAGGAGAATCTGGAGCAGACTCGACTCGACCAAGGGAAGGAAGTCCAACAGTCGCTTTCGATTGGGTTCCACCTCCACGGGTGTAAGTTTATGATTTAGGTGATTCATTGGATTATTGAACCTCATAGGTTTCCCTAGGCCCAGTAAAGATTATTGGATTCAAGTAGGGCAACCCTTTTTTAAGGGAAGTGAAATGTGATTAGTCTGCGGCCCGATTTATAATGAATCCAATCCAGAAATCAGTCATAATTAGAATGAGTCTCTGCAGGAGATTTCTAGTTCACAGGCAAGGGTTGATTCCAACAAAGCTCACGGGGATTCTGATGAAGGGAAGTCCAGATGTCAAGAGAGTTTCTTGAAGTCAAGTCCAATAATTCAAGTAGGAATTTCCAAGCCAGGTCAAGAGGTGCTTATTAATAATTACTTGGAGTGCCCTCTTCTCCACCTAGGGTGGAAATCAAATCCCTATAAGAACACCTACCTATATCAGGCTGAATCTTGATGTACGCTTGGGGAAAATCAAACCTCACTCTAGAGTCATGTCCCCAGGTTACGAGTTCAAAGCGTTTCATTAATACAATTAGGGAGGGAATGGAAGGACGATTCCGGAGGGAAGGGAATAGTTTTGTTTCCTGGGAGCAAGAGTGGGCTTATTGAAGGTAAACTACTAACTAGGGGAGGCCTATTCTTTATTGTCTTGTCCTGATTATTCATTGGATTTTAGTCTATGTCATTAGCTTGGTTAATGATCTTCCCCTAGAATGAATCACACATGTCTATTATATAAAGCCTAATCCATGAGTTTAAGTAATATATGCTACGGTCAAAGCGCTGGGTAATAGTCACAAATTGGTAATAGTCACCTAGGGGCCAATTTTAAGCCTTTTTATAGTAATTAATGAGTTTCCTAGTTACCATGAGGCAACCCAATTTTCTTATATAAGATCAGGGATATGCCCACCCTCTCCACTTCTTGTATAGTTTGTTCTCCAGCTTCTGCTATTAGAGTAGGTTAAGAATGGTAGGTTGTCCTCTGACCAATAGTGCTCCCGCTGAAAGAGACTCCTTGAGAGTCTCCTCTGTAGGCCAAAATGGTACTCGCGAGGGTCGGCAATGGAGGTGTAATTATTCCTATCTTCTTGATTGACTTGACCCCCATTCAATAAAGAGTTGAGGTCAACACTCTAGGGCATAAGCTGGGAATCACGCGGTTAGAATGGCACTAGTGCGTTATAAGCTTATGTTAAATGACCCCTACCCTTGGGGAAGATCATGTCCCTAATCAGCATACAGTAGGGTACCCTGGGAAAATCCTTAGATAAATGAACTTCCGTTCCCCCATTCGTACCTAGAGTTTGAATCTTTCTTTAGTCTGGAATAGGAATAAAATCCCCTGGGGAAGGAATATAAATATATCTAAATGCCCACCCCATGGCCTTTCACTGATTGGGATGGGAATTAGGTTTAGGTAGCACCCTAAGGCTTCCCTATCTTCCAGGCTTCCCTTGAACTCGATGAAAGGCTTTGTTCTTCCCCTTTCTGATCGAACAGTCCGTTCCGACGCGGATGGGAAATTGGACTTGGCTTATTCATTGAACTACTAACTTCGCAAATCAAACCCCTTATAAAGATGAGTCAGGAAGCCTGCTTTCTTAGCTTTTGAGAGAATCATCTTTCGGTCCCGGTAAAGAAGCTTTTCATTTGATTAGTTGTTTGGGTGTGAAAGTCGTCTTTTATAAATACGTGTCGTAGTATAGGACGAAATTCACACGAAATTAAATTTATAAACTCGAAATCAATGTGAGTCCGAGGTTATTCGCAGGCAGAAATTAGGCAAATCAATTCAACTAATCACAATATCAAGAAGAATATGTGAAAATAATACTTAATGTAATCAGAATAATATTGCAATAAAATCAGGATTCAGAGTGCAAAAAGATGGGGTTAAAATGGTGATTTGAATCACTAAATTAACCCTATTGTTAAGCTCAACAATCAACTCAAATAATTGAAAAGTAATTGTAATCAAATATCCCAACTATCCATTGCAGTATCAGAATAGAACCAGCACAAGCACAAGGCTCGGACATTGGGAAAGGCACACAGACGCCTTAACTCAGCACCACAGTAGAGACACAAGGGTCTCACAACACCAAGCACAAGGGCCTCTCAAGGGCTTAGTAGTGGCTAAGTGTTTAGAGAGGAGAGGGAGAGCATGATTCCTAAGGTAGTAGAGCAAAACCCTCCTCCTCCTCGATTCTCTTTCTTGTTTCTCAACTTAGACCTAGGTGAACAGTACCGGGTATATGGGTATCTAGGTAAGCAGACCAAGGACCAGACTCGCCGGCGTGTATAGCGGGTGAGGTGTGTGCACATGCGGTGAGTGCGATCTCACCTCATGTGTTGAGGCGAAGAGCCTCTATCACTGATTCCTCTTATCTGCTGCTGCGATCTTCAAAATCCCTGATGTAGGACTAAAGTGATGCCTCCTTCTTTGCGCGAGCTGCAGTTGGGTTGGGGATCTAAATGAGATTGAAGCTGCTGCCTGCTATTTTGATTAAAGACCTAGAGTTGTTCATGGAAGAGTCTTGCAGGTCCTAGAAGTAGCAGTTAGGTTGGGGATGGCTGAAGAACTGCGGGCGAAGTTAGAGAAGAAGGCTGCTGCGGCAGAGCTTTGATCAGACCTGAAAGCATGAAAATGGCCTCACGACCTTGTCAAATTTGCTCAGGAGCTTTGCTATGAAGTGGCGAATGTGATGGTGGTGGATTTAAGCTGTGCGGTGCTTGGTGAAGTGCTGACAGTGATGGAGGAAGCGTGCATGAGTGTGTGTGTTCGGTGGAGTGCGTGAGAGATCAAAATCCCAAATTTCTTTAGGGCTTTTGATCTGTGAGATGAGGTGGAGCTTGCGGACTCGATTGCAGTCGGTTTGGTGGTTGTGGCACTCGCACAACGTCATCGGACCTTCATTGATGTAATGGAAGATGGAGGTGCTGTGATGTGTGTGGAGGTCGAAAGTGAAGTGTGGGTAGATAAAAATGAAGAGGAGAAGGAGAGGAAGAGATCTGGGGGAGCTAGGAGATGAAATGGAGGGAGCTTGATCCTGGCTATGATGGGCCAGCGTCGGGGAAGATGAACGCTCCGGTGAGGGAGAATAGCGACGTTGAAGGGAGAAAGGGCTCCTGTTGGGTATAGTGAGGAGAGGAAGACGGAGGGAAGAAGGTTCCCTCTGCCTATCGTATGTCGTAGAGGGCGACGAAGGTAGAATAGAAGGGTTTTCGGAGCTTGGTCGGAGCAGGCCGAGGAAGGAAGAGAAGAGGGTTTTTCTGGCCCTAAATCACGTTGAGGATGGTCGGGCGATGGAGGTCATTTTAAAGGGCCAAGGACGAGCTCCAAGCTTGGGAAGAAGCTTGATTAGCTAAAATTTTTAGGGAGAAGAATCCCTAAAAATCTTGAGTTTGGTCGACCTCAGGAGCTTGATTTGGAGGTTGAGATGCGGTCTACCAGATCAGGCAACTTCTTATGGATCTTCCCTCCAAGTCTGGAGGTGATTGGATCTGATTTGAAGGATAAAACCTCCCTCAATCCTTGCTAAAGATGCGTTCGCACTTCCAATGGTGGCGAGGACCAAAGTGAAGAACATGACGAGAATCTAGGGGCCCTTTTTAAAATAATTCAAAACTTGAGGGGGTAAATGTAAGAAATAGAGTTTTAAAGGGCTAAATTGCAAGCTTGGTCAACATGGACTCTGATTGGACCCAAATTTTGGAACCAACCTAATTTGGACCCAAGGAATATAATGGTGAAGTTGGATTTTAGTTTTGACCAAGTTTGATTGGGAAATTTGCATAGAAGCCCCAATCAGGGTAAAATTCCTTTTGAGACTATTCTAGGTCAAAATGGGTTCATATGGTTAAACCAAGAGTACCAAACCTCTTAGAATATTTTTATATGAATTTTAGGAGGTTTAGATGAATTTTATCATGAAAAAATCCTCTTTAATTTAAGTGGGTTGATAATTAGAATCTTATGTGTTGTTTCAGTTCTCGAAATGCACGAAACCCCGTTTTTGTCAATGTTGACCCACTTTGGACTTTTAAGCTCATTTGATCTTCATTTAACCCCTGAGTGACCCCATGGTTAATCAGTGTTTCTCATGTGCTGTTAAAATTATAGAATTAACCCTGATTTCCTGTTCTTCTCTCAAATTAGAATAATATGAAATTATGACTCTCAGATGATTATGTAGGAGCTTTTATCAATCACACCAGACTAAAAGTAACTAGTTAGAGCCTATGATGGTGTTCCCATCATTAGTAGCTCTGTGGAGAATCACCTACCTACAACATATGTGATGATTCCCCTACTCGGATGATTGAACCTTTTATGCAACTAGGGAATAACCCTAACTTAGCTTAGCATATGTACGACCAAGTTTTTAACTAGTGAGATCTTTCTGGATCGAGCCTAGCCAACCTATATTCTTGTCAACACCTGCTTGTGCGGGCACTTCCCTCAATGAAATGAAAGACTTTGATCATTCACTTAGCTGAATCACTCAAGTTAGACTTATAAGAACCCGCCTACCTCGCTGAACTCGTAAACTACGAAGGTTGCTGTTCCAGATTTTGCCTCAGAGGAAATGGGATATTTATTCTTGGCCTTGAATGAAATTCCTACTGGATTGGACTACTTACTAGTTAGAATTCTGATTGACCTTCCTTCCATAGTTTCACTATAAACCTCTTAGTGAATGATGCACTTGATTCACCCCTAAGCTAAATGGGAAAGAAGTCTTGTCTACCTCACTCCCAACTAGAAACTGCCTTTTCTTTAATCAAGAATGCTCCTTAGGGACATGATTGATCCCTAACTGAACGTTGTCTGGCTTATGCTACTACGAACTAGGGACATACATACACCTTTCGAATGAATGCCCTTCCTTGTGTTAGATCTTTCGAGTCTCGACACTAATTGCATTGTATGAAGAATACAAAAGTCTCCTCTTTCTCGAGGCTTGACTTTACTTGTCTTTAATGTTGCTATAAATCAATAAGAAAAAGTACCATTACCAAAATTCAGATCCTGATTCAGAGTCTGAGTTCGAGGCATAGGTTTAGGATTCAATAGTTGAGTATGAAGGTTGTGAAGTGAGGTCCGCAGAGAAGGGGTCTGATTCTGATGAAGCAGAGGAGTCAAACAAATTAGCTTTAAGTCCAATTCGTAGGTGAGGGAAGCATGGGAGCTTAAGATATATACTATCATTCATGGGAAGCCAAGCCTTCCTTAGGTGTATAATGACAATGAACGAAATTCTCGTCCTTTTCACTCTGCCCCAAACCTGATGGGAAGACGTTTCCCTGAGAAAAGAAATCCAATCGATTTCCAAAATCGAGGAACAAATAAGAGTTCAATAATCCCAAGGCCTCGGGAATGGATTCAGTTCCCCTGGCAGCTATTGAATTAAAGTAAAGTCAATCCATCAGATCAAAGGTTGGGCTGGTCAAAAGCTCTGATCCTGACGGGTATATTGATTTTGTTTCAATCAGGGGTTGACCTGTGGAAAGAAGATCAAAGGAGTGAGTTCAATCAATAAGGGTGATGTTTGTTTCATGAAGACAATCAGGGAATAGCATTTTATAATTAAGTTTAGGAAGGTCTTCGGGATTGGATTCACCAGGTTGATGTTCCAATCAAAGAAGAAGCAGGTGGCAGGGGATAAGTATAACTCACTCCTCGCTTGAGAAGTCAAAGCGTGATTCAGTGGGGTGAGTCAGAACTGTCAGACTCTTGACTTTTCTTGACTGAACTATTAAAGTCTAATAACTCACACCTTGGAAGGAAGTCTTCTTAGGAGAGGCCACTCCCTCGCTTCTCAAAAGTAAAGAGAGCATTCCTTTTGAATTGAGTCGGCATGGGTTGGGTGCTTAGACGAGGTGGGTTTGAAGGGGAGGGATTGGGCTGGTTGATTCATATGTTTGTTCAATCCCAGAGTAAGCGTTAGAATTGTGTGACACTAGTGAATTGATCTAGTGGAAGGGAAGTCAATCAAAGGGTAGGGAGGAATTGAGTCTCTTTCAGGGAGTGAGGTAGGCCTCTTAGCGGGATCAGAGATCAGAGTTTTCTCCACCCAGTAGTAATAACATGCCTTTTGACTCACCTACTGTTTGTTGATTGCAGCAGGAGTGAATGATCGAGAAGTGGTTGATTCTTTCTTTAATCCAAGTCTTGAATCGAGGGGTTTAGTGAACACTTGAATACTAAGCGCATTGGGTTGGTTTCCCTATTAGGGTGTTGGGGTGCCCGGGGTGCAGGTTTGGTTTCCCTCACTCATTCAGCTTGAATGAACTCTTCCTCTAATCAAAGAAAGACTTCCTAGATGAAATCCTCAAGTAAATTTACCTTATTTTGGTTGGTTGCTTTTTGGTTTGAATGGATTCTCTCACACTTCTCTCTTGGAATACCATAAGCCTTTGAGGTCCTTACACTAAAGTTCGTATCATCAACCTCATCAACAGACATCAATTGGATGCCCTTCAGGAAACCAAACTCCAAAACATACCCTCATTCTTCCTTCACTCCACCATTAAAATGGACTCTTGGGATATCATACCCTTTGAGGGCCTTGCCAGAGGAATCATCATTGACTAGAATTCCAGTACCCTCAACAACCTTTGGATAAACTACCCAACGCTTTGATTCTTCGTGCTTTCTCTATTCACCTAAACATGAACATTTTATTTGTTCACATTGATGACCCACCTTCCTATGACAGGAAGAGAGACTTCCTTAACTCACTCTCTGATATCTGCCACAACTACTCACCATTGATCATAGGTGGAGACTGAAATCTTACCTGATTCTCCACAGGTAGATAATAAAACCAACCTCTATCAAACTTCTCTTTCTCTTTAAACCAAATCATCACAAGTTCCTCCCTGCACGACACCAATCTCATAAACCTCTCCTATACTTGGATGGACTGTCGTCACCCCCCTCATGGGCAAGGCTGGATAGAAGTCTCATTTGACCTTAGCTACTTCTTCAATGGCTTCTTGCTAAACTAAGGGGCCTCTCAAGGTCTTATTCAGACCATTACCCTATTCTTTTCTCCTTAGGAAATTCCAATCAAAATAAAAAAAGATTTCACTTCAAAACATTCTAGATCCAAACCAAATGGATTCTTCCACTCAGTCTCCCATTCTTGGAATTCTACCCTCATATTGAATAACTCGATTCATAAATTCTCTAAGCTCTTCAGCTTAACGAGAAGAAATCTCCTAGCCCGGAAATGAGTCAATGTTTTAGATACAAAGAAAGAGAAACTGACAAATCTGAATGATGAATCCTGGCTCAATCTCCAATTGAACCCCTCCCCATAGATCGAGGCCTAACTTCACAACCTCTACAACCAATATGAAAGCATTCTCAATGACAAATTCCTACTTTTGGAACAAAGAGCAAAAGAGAAATTGCTTACTCTCTCTGATAGACACACTTCCTTCCTTCACCAACTTACTCCCATCAAAAAGTCAAAAGCTTTCCTTCTGGGCCTAAAAAACGAACAAGGCCAACTCATCATTGTTTTACCAGAAAGAAATGGCCACTTTAGCTATCAAATTCTTCCAAACCCTCAGACAATGATTCCCCTTTTCTAATCTTCCAACTCCACTTTAACCTCATGCCCAAACTCCCCAACCTTTTAGTAAGGCACTCACGCTTCCCTTCCAAATGGAAGACATATCTCTGACTAACGAAAAACTTAAAAATAATAAAGCATTGGGACCAGATGGCTTCCCGGTAAAATTCTACAAGGCAACCTGGCCTATCATGAAAAATGATGTTGTTGCAATGTACAACTACCTTCATCATTCGGATTTCGATCCTACTCACTTGTTTTTAAAGAACATCATCATAACTTTTGAGCAGTGCACAAGAAAGGTCAATCAATTTAGAACTACAAACCTCAATAATAGGACTCATCAAGACCTCTCTGAATATTCTGACAAAATTACTACCCACAAGATTGACAAACTAACTAAATGAAACCCTTCCCCCCACTCAATGTGCTTTCCTCTCGAAAATGGGCCAAATTGACTGCTACAGGATCACCCATGAGATCCTCCATGAATGGAGCAAGGAAAACACCAAAGCCTTCCTTCGATTTGACAAAGGCTTTCTATTGCATCAAATGGGACTTCATTCTTTGAATGCTTGACTAGGCAAACACCCAATTCCAAAATGGGATCTGTGCTTTGCTGGAAACAACCAGACTATCCATCAAAATGAATGAATCTCTTTTTGACTATTTAAAACCCTCAAAAGGAGATCCCCTATCTCCTCTCCTCTTCATCATAGCAATGAATTTCCTTAATTCCATCCGCGGTGGAAGTTCAGCTAATCAAAGGCTTCTCCAATTATAAAGAATTTGAACCATCATATTACCAATACCAACATCCAATTTGCCGACAACATATTGATGTTCCTCAAAGCTTTCGAATCAAATGCTCCAAATCTCCACCTACTCCTAAAAACCTTCTCAACTCACAGCTAAAACATCAATATACCCTTGAAACCTCCTTCCTAGTTAAATCTTTCACTACTGAAATATCCTCAACTAAAGAGTAGGGTAGGGAATTTCCCTATAATTGACCTAGGCTTCCCTTTCTCACCAGAAACACTCAAAAATGACAAGCTTGAAGGTTGGAAGAAAATACATCTTTCATGTCATGCTAGGATAGAGCTCATCAACTCTTCCTTGACTTTGCTTGCTTCCTTTTCAATGTCTGCTTTCAAGATACTAGAAACCATTATCAAAAAGATCGACACCATCATATGGAACTTCCTTTGGAATGGGAACTTCAAGGAGAAAACACTCCAACTGGTAAATTGACATTTGCCGCCCCCATAATGGTTGGGGCCTATTGAGTCTAAACAACTACAATGATGCCAAATTCATATGAACCTATCTGAACACTTGAAATGATAGAAACACACTTCTCAAATAGCTACTAATGGCTATTGACTATATTAAGGGGAAACCACCCCTCTTCCCTCAACAATGACAAAAAATGTCTTAATTCTGGACAAATATATGCAAAACTTGTTCCATACTTTCCCCTCTTCTATCTTTTGACCTAGGGAATGGGAATGAGCTACTCTTCTAGAACTTTTCCCTCTTCAATCAACCACCCCTCAAACACACTTGCCCATCTCTCTATCCTCTAACCTACAACCAATTGAATACTATTGCCCAAGTTTTAAATCAAATGAAAAAACTCACACTAGCAAAAAGTAGCTATCTAACCTCTTCCATCGAACGAGTGATCTCTTCCCAGAATAAAACACTATTATTACCAACTATATCCAAAACATTCAACTCACCACTGACATTGACAATTTATCCTTCCTTCACTCATGCAAGGAGGACTCCCTAGTTCATGACATTTGAAACTTCCTTAGGAATGCTGGGATTACCTCACCACACTAGAAATTGCTGTGGAAATCTAAACTTTCCCCTAGAGTGTCATTTTTCCTCTGGCTTGCAATACATAACAAACTCCCCACACAAAACTACCTTCCACATTTGCTACCTTCCATTTGCTTTCTCTGTTGGAGGGATGAAGACTCTACTTACCACTTATTACAAACTTGCCCCTTTATGATTGAAACCATTTGTCAAGCAAAAGCGTGACTCGATTCAAACACGACAACAACAAACCAAAAACACAAATGACTGATGAAAAACCTCATCGACCCTTGTACTTATTGAATGGTTTGGAAAGAAAGATGTAATCACATCTTCCAAAATAAACACTCCTCATCAATCTCCTTAGCTACAACTTCTATGAAAGTTGGAGGATATCCTGTGGATCGCAATGTATGCTAGAGGGTAGGGGTGAATAGTACGCCGTAAAAAAAATTATATGCATAGGTACAAATAAATCAAAAAAGATTCAAGCACAAAGTACACTTGATTTATAGTGGAAACCTAAACCGGGTGAAAACCACTACCTAAGCCTCCCAATTTAGGATTTTTCCGACTAGTCTAAGCTAGTCAATCCACTAAACGTACTACTTGAATGAGGGTGACACAACCTCTTACAACCACTTCCCTTTTTATCCTGAAGAGAAGCAGAAACAACCACGGATCTTCCCAACAAACTTGGGATCTGAAAATAAAAAAAATAGAATAACATAAATAACTTCTATGGAACCTCAATAAAAGATCAAATCGAAATTTTTTCGTAGAGGTTCGAGGCTTCGTGCTTTGAAACATGTGAAGAATGGGACACATAAGCCTTTGGAATAAGCACGAGGAGCTTTATATTTGAATGGTATTTCTATTTGAAAGTTATAAAAAGATGGGTTGCATATGACCTCTATTTATACTAAAATTTTTGCTTGAGTAGGAATTTAAATTGATCGATCAATTAAGGTTAATTGTTCGATCAAAAGGAAATTTGGTCGATCAATTAAGATGGTTGGTCGATCATTGATTGATCGGTCAATTAACTTGGTTGGTCGATCAAAAGGATATTTCTCAACTTCCTAAAATGGGCTGGTTTGATCGGTTAATGAAGTTGGTTGGTCGATAAAGGTGATTTGGTCGATCAATTTGCTAATTTGGTCGATCAATAACCCTAAAAGCTTGGTTTTGAAAAGATACGCAAAAAATTCATTTTTTGAATTTTATTTGAGATTCCTTACAATAATGTCCTAGACTCAAATAAAGATGAAAAGACACATATCAACAACTATCTGCACTTGACTTGAAAGATGCTTTAATGCTTTAATCAAAGATAGTCCTGAAATGTTAGTCTAGCAGTAAGCATAATTTTGGTGCATCAAAACAGAGGTGCTTACATTCTACCCCTTTTTGATGATAACAAAATTATAATTATGAAATTGAAAAATAGTTTTGCATAATATCTCCCCTTTTTTGTTTCAGCAAAAAGTAAAACATGCTGCTGTTGATTTTACATTTAACTCCCCCTTAAACATGTAATTCAAGCATCATAAATATCATGCAATATAAGAGAGCTAAAGAAGAACATAAAACTGAAAGAGATAATCTTCATACATAAATAAAGAGTCTAGATAAGCAGTGCATAGAATATAAATGTTCTGGGAAAAATTAAGTTATACATGCCAATCAACAATAACTAAGAAAAGAAAATGTAATCATCTAATGATGCCATGAAGGCGTCCATAGTGCTCTGAAGATCAGTATTCAACTCGAGGTCTAGTGAATCTGAGCTCTCAGAAGATGCAGGCTGACCAAGACAAAGGCGGCGCTAAGCTGATGACCTAGGTGTAGGCTGCCTAGATGTCCTGTGCGGTGGTGTAACCTGTTGATTTGTTGGTGCTGCTGTTGAAGTAGTAGGTGGAGGAGGAGGTGCTGCAGAGGATGGAGGCATGGGAGTAGATCAGCGAGGTGGAGGAGGTCAGTGAAGCTGCTGCTGAATGCTATGAATGGACTCTCTAAGTCTGTCCAAGAATTGACTCTGAGCATTTAGGTAGTCTAATACCTGATGCCCATGGTGCATCATCATCAAATCCATCTCCCTTTGCCGATGCATCATCAAAGAGATACCACTTGTCACATCCTGAATAGTCACAAAGTCCCTGCCTGAGAGCTATTGGTCCAAGAGGCTTCAGTCCTGGTCATAGAAAGATAGAGTTGGTCTCACTGGAGAAGGACATGTTGCAGTGAAGTGCTCATAAGGCGGGAATGGAGGAGGTATTGCTGTCTGCTCCAGCTGTTGCTGTTGTTGCTCTTAGGCTGCTTCCCCACCACGGACTCCTTGTGCTTGCTCCATCTTTGTATAAGTGAGCTTGTCGAATATGGAGACACGAGTGATGAATTATTTGTGGTTTATATCCATGGGAACACTAAAGTGTAGGAAGATATGGGAGAGAAGTGTCTCAAACTAGGAGTTGGTGGGAGGCTTGCTCATAAGATATAGAATCAAGTGGTTCCAATTGAACTGCTTGTTCTTAAGGAATGCGTAGAGAGTGATGAGCATAATACTAGGGAAATTTTCAAAAGATGTGGATTTAGACATAAAATTCCATAGAAAAGCTTGATTAAGAAAATGTGGAAGATGTCGAAAATAAGGTGACTTGTTCGGATGACCCAAGTCAAAGTAAGAGGGAGTGAGCAGGGTTTCCCTAATGGTATCTGTCTGTGTTTGCTGGTGGAACTCAAGAAACGTGGGACCAATAGATGGACAATCGAGAATCTCAGAAAGAACATCCGCATTGACCAGAACTTCTATGCCATAGACGTTTGAGGTCAACTCGATGTTGAAACCCTCACCTATATTTTTCAGATTAGAATAAAATAGGTGACAAGCCATTGGATCAACATCGAGAATGCGGCTGTTTGAGGAACCCGTGTAAAAGTTCCGCTCAAAAAGGCATAAAATCTGGTGGTAAGCAAATTTTTCGTGGATGGCAGGGAATATAGACTCAAAATAAGTAAAGTTAACGGGTCTATCAACATGAGGTGAAAATTTTGTGAATAACGAAAAACGGTCACGTGCAGCCTCAGTGATGAAGAACCGATTAAAGGTGTCATCACAATGAGACGAGGAGGTACGTGCACGTTTTGGAGTCATTCGGAAATCGCAAAAACACGTTGGTCGATCAAAAATGTTAGATTGGTAGATATAAAATGACCCGAATAGAGGTACTGAAAATCGGTATTTTGGTTGATCAACCAAGGTGTTTGGTCGACCAAAATCATTACAGACCGAGAAAAAGAAGGTTTAACCAGATGATAAGCTCACATATACTACTTGATTTCGCATTCAAACACAAAAACAACAACAAGAGATTAGTAAGCCAAGGCACTTTTTAAACACAAGAGAAATCCACGAAAATGGATGTATTCAAGGTTTAGAAAGTACCAAGATCGAACCAAAAAGGTCGATCAAGCGAGAAGGCGGATGGAGGATGTGTGGAGTTGTCGTCAAGGGGCCATGCTCTGAGGAGGCACGCACGGAAGAGGCTTGCGTGCGAGATGGTCGGTGTCATTGGTTGATCACACGGTCGGGGGAGAGGAGTGGGGTAAGGTGTGTTTGAGTTTTGGTGGAGCAGGGACCAAATATTTGGGGTAGAGTAGTAAAAAATAGGTGTTTGGAGTAAAAAATGAAGTGTTTTATAGAGAACGTGATTAGTAAAATAGGTAAATGCATTTTAGGCAACTAATCACGTAGCGTAGAAATAATAAATGGTGATTGAGAACGTAGATCGAGGAAAAAGATCGCAATCTTCAAAAAGAGAATCCGCCAGTTTTGGTCGATCAAAAAGACTTTTTGGTTGATCAAAAAGAAAAGTGATTGATCAAAAAAGTTAATTGGTTGATCAGAGTTCGAACATTTGGAGGGAAAAGTCTTTCTTAAATGGATTGGTTGATCAAACATTTTGATTGATCGATCAAAAGTCAAAGTTTTGGAGGGAGATTTCCCGCCAAGAAAATTTGAAGTTTTGGTCGATCAAAGGTTGGTTGATAAATTTTAGCAAATTGATCGATCAAATAGTAGAAGAAACATTCATTAGGCAAATTAATTAAGCTCTTTTAATCTAGATAATCCTAGTGAATGACAGATTTGATTAAACCTTTCCTTAGGCAATGGTTTTGTGAATATATCAGCTAGTTGATTTTTTGTGTTAATAAATTCTAAATTAATGTCTCCTTTTAGGACATAATATCTAAGGAAGTGATGTCTAACATCTATATGTTAGTCCTAGAGTATTGTATTGGATTCTTGGATAGATTAATGGCACTTGTGTCGTCACACAAAATTTTGTTATGCTTAAAAGATAGGCCAAAATCTTGTAATGTCTGTTTCATCCACAATAGTGAACAAGCTAAAGATGCAGCTATGTATTTGGCTTCAGTTGTGGATAGCGATACAGTATTTTGCTTTCTAGAGAACCAAGAGACTAGGGAATTTCCGGGAACTTGACAAGTTCCACTAGTACTCTTATGGTCTGTGAAACTACCTGCATAGTCAGCATCACAAAAGGAATATAAATCCAATGTATCTGACTTCGGATAGAAGAGTCTTAAATCTTGTGTGTTGTTTAGATACCTAAGTATTCTTTTAACAACATTTAGATGTGATTCTTTAGGGTTTACTTGAAAGAGAGCACAAAAGCAAGTGCAAAATAATATATCAGGTCTACTTGCAGTTAAATATAATAAAGATCCTATCATGCTTCTATTTAGTTTTTGATCTATTGATTTACCCGTGTCATCAGTTTCAATTGAGTAGAAGCTGCCATCGGTGTTTCTTTACCTTTGACTTTGTCCATCGAGAATTTCTTCAGTATCACTATTGTGTATTTTATTTGAGATATGAAGATTCCAGAGGACAACTGATCAATTTGAAGTCCAAGAAAGAACCGAAGTTCCCCATGATGCTCATCTCAAGCTGATCCTGCATCACCTTTGTAAAGTCTTGGCATAACAGATCATTAGAAGCACCGAAAATAATATCATCAACATATATTTGTATTATTAAAAGATCATTTTCTCTCCTTTTAGTGAATAGGGTTGGATTTATATTGCCGATTTTAAATTCATTTTCAATTAGGTAGGATTTTAATCTATCATACCAAGCTCGTGGAGCTTGTTAAGTCCATATAAGGCTTTGTTTAGTTTATAAACATGGTTTGGATTTTTAACATCTTCAAACCTTGGAGGTTGTTTAACATAGACTTTCTCCTTGATGAATCCATTTAGGAAGGCACTCTTGATGTCCATTTGGAAAAGTTTGAATTTCATATGGGTGGCAAAGGCTAGCAGCATTCTAATGGATTCTAGGAAAGCTATGGGAGCGTATGTTTCATCAAAATCAATTCTTTCTTCTTGATTATACCTTAGGCCACAAGTCTAGCTTTATTTCTAACTACTTCTCCTGATTCATTAAGTTTGTTTCTAAAGACCCACTTTGTTCCTATAATGGTTTGAGATTTAGGCTTTGAAAAAAGTCCCCATACTTGATTTCTCTTGAACTGATTTAGCTCATCCTCCATTACAATGATCCAGTGATCATCAGAAAAGGCTTCTTTGACATTTTTAGGTTCTAACTATGAAACAAAAGCAGTGAAAGCTAAACTATTAAAAGAAGATCTAGTTTGAACTCCTTCAGATAATTCAACTATCACCAATTCTTTTGGATGTTCTTTCACAAATGAGATATCTCTAGGTAGTTCATCAGAAATGTTCTCTTCTGGAATGTTTGATGGGTCAACTATTTGGTCATCATCATCAATTATAGAAGATTTTGGTTGAACTGAAGTTTCATTAAAGGATACATGCATGGTTTCCTCGACAACATAATTCTTGTTAAAAACCCTATAGGCTTTATTTCTAGTTGAATAACCTGAGAAAATTCCCTTTGAACTTTTGGCATCAAACTTATCAAGATTCTCCTTAGCATTGAGTATAAAACATCAACATCCGAATATTTTGAAGTAGGAAATTCTAGGTGTTCTTCCATGATAGAGTTCAAAAAGTGTCTTTTTTAAGATTGGTCTGATCAGGGTTTTATTCTGAATATAACAAGCAGTGTTTACAGCCTCAGCCCAAAAATATCGAGGCAGCTTTGACTCATACAACATTGTGCGGGCACACTCTTGTAAAGTCTTATTTTTCATTTCAACTACACCATTTTGAGGTGTAGCTCTAGGGAATGCAAATTCATGTTTTATTCCATATTGATCATAGAAATTGGTAAAGGATTCATTCTCAAATTCTCCGCCGTGATCACTTCTAATCCTTATAACTTCAGATCCTTTCTCATTTTGTAATCTTCTAAGTAATTTTTTAAAAGCATCAAAGGTTAAATCTTTACTTTTTAAGAAAGATACCCAAGTAAATATAGAAAAGTCACCGATTATGACTAGACAATATCTGCCCTCGCTTGGGCTTTCGGATTTGGTGGGTCCAAACAAGTCTAAGTAAAGTAGCTCCAAAGGTTGTGAAGTGCTAACCATCCTTTTTGGTTTAAAGGGATTCTTAGTTTGCTTACCAACTTGACAAGAATCGTAGACTTTGCTTTTCTTGAAGTTGATGTTTGGTAGACCTTTGACGAGTTCATGTTTCATGAGTCTGCTAATGTTTCCCATGTGAACATGACCTAGTCGTTTATGCAAAAGTGTTGCTTCTTCGTCAGATACGACCAGACATTCAAGATTGTCGCATTTGTCAAAGTTTACAGTATAAATGTCTTTATGTCTATTTCCCTTAAGAATGATTTGTTTAGTTTCTTTATCACGAATTTTAAAACCTTTTGATGTGAAAGTAATTTTATAAATTTTATTACATATGTGACTTACACTTAGCAGATTAGGTTTTAAGCCGCTAACTATGTGTACATTATTGAAAGAAGTAGAAGAGTTACCAATTTGGCTAGTACAAACAATATGACCCTTGTGATTTTTCCCAAATGTGACTGTACCACCTTCCTAACGGTTAATCTGCAAGAATAGGTCTTCTTCACCGACTATGTGCTTGGAACAGCTGTTGTCCATTATTCATCTTCTTTCTTCTCTTTCCTGTCATTGGTTTGTGTTTGTGAGGCTTTATTTGATAGCGTGGCTTCAGTGTTCCATTGGTTTGTTGGAAAGTCCACTTCTTATAATCTACATACCCTACAAAACAAGATTGCAATATACTTTTTGGTACTCATTTTTGTTTGGGTCCATGGTGGTTAGTTTGTGTTTCCTGTTTTGGCAGGCTACCTTTCCCTTTGCTAGAGCTAGATGCTTCATGATCATTTTTTGGTGTATAACCTAACCCAAATCTTGTGGTGCTTTGGGTTTGTGTTCCTAATAATTTATGTAAGTTTCTACTTCCATTTGTAAACTTAACTCGGTCATTTAACAGAGTAGCAGAGTTTTCTTTTAGTTTGTCTATATCTACTTTTAAGTTGTTTATCTGAGATCTTAATACAGTAATCTCAATAGATAACTCTTTGTTCTGATTATCAAGTTAGTCATTTTGTGATTTTTCCTCAGTTAAAGCTTTTTCTAGGTTTTTATTTTCCTAGTTTAATGATTTAGCTACATCATGCAACTCAAAGAATGCTTCTAATAATTCATCTTGAGTAAATGAGGTTACCTCATCGTCTAGAGCCATAAAACCAAGAAGAGCTTCTTCTCTTGAGGTTTTTCCTTCCTCTGAACTTGAGTCCGAGTCATCCCAAGTTGCCGTGAAAGCTTTCTTCTTCCCGTCTTTTCTGAAGGGCTTCTTCTCCTTGTCTGACTTCTTTTTGAGAAGCGGACAGTCCTTCTTGATGTGTCCACTTCTCTTGCAGTTGTAACAGGTGATTGCATCGTTCTTGATTTCTTCTTTCTTCTTTTTCCACTTCTTATCTTTGAGGAACTTTCTGAATTTTCTGGAGAGGAGGGTTATGTCCTCTTCTTCTTCGCTTGAGGTTTCTTTGGATTCTTGAATAGCTTCAAGAGCTATAGTCTTCTTCTTGGATCCTTCTCCTTCTTTATCCCTCATGTGTTGGAGTTGAACCTCATATGCCATTAAACTTCCTATAAGATTGTCCAGTTTCATGGTGGACAGATCTTTTGACTCTTGAATGGCAGTAGCCTTGGTTTCCCAGTTGCTGGTGAGTAAGCGAAGAATTTTTCTGACAAGGGCTTCGTTCTTGATGTCTTGATCAAGATTTTGTAAGGAGTTTATGATGTCCATAAATCTTGTGAACATCTCCTTTATTGACTCCCCTTTCTTCATCCTAAAAAGCCCATAGTTTTGAGTTAGTAGATTACTTGAGTTTCCTTTACCTTTGAAGTTCCCTCGTGGGTAACTTCTAGAATGCTCCATATCTCGTATGCGATTTTGCATGCTGACTCTGTTGAATTTTGCTCTGGAGAGACCGTAGAATATGGCATTCATGGCTTTCGCGTTGTGTAGCCATCTTCTTTTGATTTGGAGTGATTGCAATGTCTTCTTTGATTTCTGGGCACGTGTACTTCGAGGTGATGACAACCCATACTTCATAGTCTATTGATTCCAGGAAGATCTGCATTTTGGTCTTCCAATAGCCGGAGTTCATTCCATCAAATAGAGGAGGTCGAACTGTTGACTGACCCTCAACATACGTCTCAACATTTAACTTTGACATCTCCTGGAGAATGCAGGCTCTGATACCAAGTGAAAGTAGGAGGATATCCTGTGGATCGCAATGTATACTAGAGGGGAGGGGTGAATAGTATCGCTTTAAAAAAAATTATATGCACAGGTACAAATAAATCACAAAAGATTCAAGCACAAAGTACACTTGATTTATAGTGGAAACCCAAACCGGGTGAAAACCACTACCTAAGCCTCCCAACTTAGGATTTTTCCGACTAGTCCAAGCTAGTCAATCCACTAAACGTACTACTTGAACAAGGTGGTACAACCTCTTACAACCACTTCCCTTTTTATCATGAAGAGAAGCAAAAACAACCACCGATCTTCCCAACAAACTTGGGATCTGTAAATCAAAACAAAATAGAATAAATGAAATAACTTCTATGGCACCTCAATAAAAGATAAAATCAAAATTTTTTCGCAGAGGTTCGAGGCATCATGCTTTGAAACACGTGAAGAACGATGCGTAGAAGCCTTTGGAATAAGCACGAGAAGCTCTATTTTTGAATGGTATTTCTATTTGAAAGTTATAAAAAGATGGGCTGTGTACGACCTCTATTTATACTAAAAGTTTTGCTTGAATAGGAAATTAAATTGGTCGATCAATTAAGGTTAATTAGTCGATCAAAAGGCAATTTGGTCGATCAATTAAGATGGTTGGTCAATCACTGATTGATCGGTCAATTAACTTGGTTGGTCGATCAAAAGGATATTTCTCAACTTCCTAAAATGGGCTGGTTTGATCAGTTAATGAAGTTGGTTGGTCGATCAAGGTGATTTGGTCGATCAATTTGCTAATTTGGTCGATTAATAACCCTAAAAGCTTGGTTTTGAAAAGATACATGAAAAATTCATTTTTTGAATTTTATTTGAGATTCCTTACAATAATGTCCTAGACTTAAATAAAGATGAAAAGATACATATCAGCAACTATCTGCACTTGACTTGAGAGACACTTTAATGCTTTAATCTGAGATAGTCTTGAAATGTTAGTCTAGCAATAAGCATAATTTTGGTGCATCAAAATAGAGATGCTTACATTCTATTCATTACATTTGCGACTACTTAATCTACAACCATTATTGATGACTAATTGCCATTCTTTTGTACTCTAATTCTTCCTTTTAGGATTCTCTTTGAAACTCCACTCCATCACCATCTCCAAAAAATGAGAGGCTCGTGGCAACTTCCTCGGTTCTTCAGCCTTGATTGAATCTAAAGGGTCATAGGAATCCCTTAGTAGCTCAATCATGCCTGGGTCATAGTAATCTAACATAAGATCATAATTCATTATTTTCGGGTTCAACTCTATATACGCATATATGACCGTCAGCTTCACTTCGTAGAGGAACGAAGAAGAGGTCAGTAGCGGAATGGAGCTGCGACAAGGAAAGTAGTCAGACCTAGACCTTCGTTCAGAGATTGATTACTCCCTACCTATCACCATCTAGCACCGTGTTCAGTAACTAAAGAAAGGTGTGAGTGGAATGAAATGCAATGAGAAGAAGACATGGTCACATCCTGCAAGACTAGGCATAACCCTCAGTGGATTTTCTCCACTCCATAATATAATGGTCTCACTTGTAATTGCGTATTATAATGGTCGAATGTAGCGTCTGAATCAAAATCTTGGATCAATAAGTTGTCGGAGCCAATGAGTTGGGCAACATAGGGACATAGCTTTGTGTGGGACCTGCCCGAGCCGGTCATCCTAGGCAGTGTAAGATCCTTGCTTTCGAAGTTCTCAAAGCACTATGTATTCTCTAGTTTGGGACTATAATGACATTCACTCTCACTTTCTCTTCAACGTCAGATAGAAGTACTTAATAAATCATCTATTTTGGGTCGAATGTCTATGTTTTTTTGTTTATTACTCAACTCAAATGAATCGAATCCTATCTTTTTATCCTTTGAATTACTTACTCATAGAAATTTAACATTGGAAATGATTTTAGGAGAAGTGAGAATTTGTGGAGTTTGGCTATTGATTGGTCTTGGTTTGACATGGTTTATGCATTATTGGTTTTCGGAAGAGTTCATTTTTCTATTAGCTAAACCTTTTCTGACCCTGCCTTTGGACTCATATTTTGTTTGTACACAATTAACGGAGGCCTTCTGGACATATGTTGCAACATCCCTAATATCATGCTTTTACTTCATATTTCTCTTCGTAAGTTATCAAATTTGGTGCGTTTTGATCCCCGGTTGGTATAGGGAACAAAGGACGAAATACAATCGATTCCTCCATTTCAATGGTTTTTGCTTCTTGTTCCTATTCCTCATTTTCTTGGGTAGTTCCCAATGTTTGGAACTTTCTATACTTCGTGGGTGCAACATCAATGGAGTCACTCATGATCAAGTTACAACTTAAGATCTATGACTATATTCTTTTTACTCTTCGTATTTTGTTCATTTCATCAGTATACTCCTAGGTCCTGTCATTGTGATCTATTTGCAAGAACCAAGGGGCCTTTCCATGGTCATGAACAATCATCATTCTTGGATGGTTTTTTTGCTTTTCACAGCTTCTCTTTCCACACCTCTGGATATCTGGTGCCAAATTGTCACCTCTTTCCTGATTTTTTTGATCATTGAGTTGGCATATATGTGGTATTGATTGTACAAGTTTGTGAAGAGGGCTGGATGAGTAGAATGAGGGAGAGTGGCTCAATCAATAAAAAAGATGAGTAGCCCCATGGGATCCCCTGGAAAACTCCCCCTCAATTCATTCCTGTATTGCTCCTAAAACACAAAAGATGGAGAAAGACCCTGCGAGGCTTGGCCATCCCCTTCTAAATAAAGGACATGCCAGGTGGCTTGTGATCTTCCAATGGAATCTGATTAGGGAGGGAGGGAAATGGCTATAGGGGATTGAAGAAGTAAGAACAAATATTGGACAGGGAAGAAAGGGGAAAAATTACTAGTAGTTCATATGGCACGAAAAGGAAATCCGATTTCAGTTAGACTTTCTTAGAATCGTTGTTTAGATTTAAATTGGTTTAGTGATTATTATTATGGTAAATTAGTGTATCAAGATGTAAAGCTGAGATCTAATTTTGGTTCGATACGCCTACCTATGATCTCAACCTTTGGCTTTTGTCAAGGTAGGTGTCTCCTTCTACATTTTCCCAAAGGGACATTCATTCATTTCTTTCTGCCCCGTGGACCACTACGTTTGAAAGGACTTGACGAATCAAGATCTGGAAAGGAGAAGGGCCAGTGGTGGGTATTTGGAAAAGTTGAGCCAATCGAGTGTCTTCATTCAAACAAGAGTATAGAGGAAGATCGAATCGATGTGAGAGGTCGGGGGCTTTTGGGGGGCAAAATTGGGGGGGGTACAAAGGGAGAAGCAAAATGAGTCGAAACAAATGCAACACTATGGATACCATGTTCCATCGAGAAAGAAGAATCCTTATAA
Source organism: Thalassia testudinum (assembly GCA_037157565.1). Taxonomy (NCBI): domain Eukaryota; kingdom Viridiplantae; phylum Streptophyta; class Magnoliopsida; order Alismatales; family Hydrocharitaceae; genus Thalassia; species Thalassia testudinum. The sequence continues at coordinate 38,552,319 of JAZHRO010000067.1, forward strand.
ATCACTTTAGGGGACATCCGTGCATCCGAAAGACTTAGGGCTTTTCAATTACAAGGACTTCCTAATAGAAAACGACGACTCCCTCAGAGAAACGAAGTTCTTTCAATTATTTTTACCAAATAAGTCCTGTTCTGATGGCCCGAGGAGTCATCTACTAAAAAGAACCATCCCCACTATTCGCCCCTCCTTGAATTATTCGGTCATGCAATACTAGAGGAATACAAAGAACAAAATGCATTTTGACCCCGTCTACATTCTCAATCATTTGATGGCACCGAGCATGTTTGAACAATCTAGGATTCGGGGAGCGAAGAAGGGGGTCAAGCACCGAATATGCTCTCACATAGCTTCTTTTGTAGAAACTCGATCAACTAGAAAAAGTGTTTTGCCTAAGCCAAAAAGAGGCCAAAAATCGTAGGAACAACAAAAACAACCATGTCGCTCTTTTGTTTCTTCGGTGCTACCTTTTTCTTTCCAAGGGATGGGGTTGGATCTACCCTCAAGGGTCAGGAACCACTCTGGAGTCAATTAAGTAAAAAATGTTGGAACCTCATGGGTCAGGATAAGCTCATGGAATTGATAGAGAAATGCAGGGAACTAGGTAGTAGAGAATTGATAAAGGGAATAGAGATTCTGATAGAGATCATACTGAGAAATCGCAAATTCCGTACGAGTACAACTCTTATTTGAATGAAGTGAAACAAATACGATCTTTTTTGTCGGAGAGAACAAAGATGGAGACCTCCATCGAGTCGATAAAGATCCAATCTTTTTATCAAAGTTCTTCTCCGATTGCTTAAGACATCTCTTTTCAACCGAGGAACAAAAGAACCTTATTTCATTCCATTTTGAGTAACATAGTCAAGGTAGATGTAGTAAGGATGGAGGGGATACGTATTTGTTGTTCAGGTCGATCAGAAGGTGCGGAAATATCCCGAACGGAATGCGAAGATTATGGAAAAACATCTCGTAATGTATTATAATAGAAAATCAATTATGCTCCTGCAGAAGTATCTACTCGTTAAGGAATCTTAGGTGTCGAGGAGTGGATCTCATAGAGATAAAAAAAGAGGGGAGGTGCCCCCTTCGAAACATACTAAATTTAGTAAATATCGTCAAGGTAGATGTAGTAGGGGTCGCGAACCTCAAGGTCTATTTTGGAAGATATGGAACCAAAAGTGGTAGAGTTGGTCCTTTGATACTGGAGAATCATAGCATCCCCAATCGGACCAAATTCTAGGTCAGAGTTTTAGTGGATCTTCCTATTAGGGGGAAACAAAAGAAGTGAGAATGGGAAGGTCAAAGTAACTCCTAGTGGTTCTTGTTGAATGCAGAAAACTACGTGATCGAAGTTGGTTTTGAAAAACCCGTTGTTGTAGTTTGATTTGCGAAGAAATCCGTCAACAGATAAATTTATACCGAAATTTTAAGAATTCCGAGTCGAGCGCAGGGAGGTTACGTCGATCTAAAATCTGTGATTTATATTTTTTTGTATTTTTTTTTGAAAACGAAATAATTACAATGGAATTGATATAAACAATAATAGAGAGAACGAGAGAGAGAGAAACAATCACTTGATATAATCAGAATGTTTTTACAACTACAAAGCGGGAAATGATTACAACTAGAGGTGGAAAATTCTTTTCTAGAAAGCGATTAAAAAGAAGGGAGAGAGATGTTATCCTCCTCGACGAATGCTTGGAGGACGAGCCGGATGGAGTGATGCCTGGAAGACGGAGGACGGAGCGGGAAGGAGGATAAAGCAAGAAGAGGTGGGAATGAGGCAGCATGTCATCGTCGTCGCGGGATCCACTTCCAGAACAAGGGCGAAAAAATTGGATTTGGCTCTAGAATAGCATCCTGGGTGTGGGACAAGCTTTTCTTGAGCTTTGGAGAGGGAGAGAGGTGAAGGAAGGGATGAAGAAGAAGTGGTTGGGTCTCCTTTTATAGTTGTAGGAATTGAGGGCAAAATTGTTATTTCAAGCTTAAAGCATTAAAATCAGGTCTTTAGTGACGGATTTATCCATCACTAAAGGTCTGATCGCGGTCGACGTGCACGCCGCGCGCGCCTCCCCGCTTGCAGCACTCAAAATGCCCGCTCACGTTCTTCAAATCTTAGCCGTCCAATTGCGAGATTGGACGACTCAAATTTCTCCTTGCGTGCACCTTCGTCTGCACTTAACCGCGCACTCGCATGCGATCGGGCATGCGCGCTGTGCGTCAGATTGCGCGTGCGTGCCATTGGATGATCCGAGTCGCCCACAGTCAATCGCTGGTCGCAATTAAACGCTCGCACGCTACGGATGGCAAGTCGAACGCTTGTCGTGTGCTCGCGCAACGCCTCTCGACTGTTGTGCTAGCGGCGGCTCTTTGTCGTGGTTACGAATAAGTGCACGTGCTTCATGGCCATTGGATCAAGATCCAAAGGCCTAGATCATGCGTCGCCGCACCTTCAGAAGATGGGGAGTGGTGCTGCAGCTAATTTAGGCGACTGTGTTGGTGCCACGTGGCGCCATCTTGGCCGTCCATCTTCTGCGTGTTGTAGATGGTGCCACGGATGTCGGATTGGACCGATTTTTGTGCCGTTAGGCTGCGATCATAGATCCGAACCCATTCGTACGATCGGATTTGTCATCTGAAGTGCGGATTGGCACCATCTTGGCCCTTGATCTTTAGGCTTCCTTGATCTCTATCTGGTGCTACGGATGTCCAATCAGGGTGATCTTGGAGTCGTTGAACTCCAATTGTCGCCCTGATCAGATCCGTATGGTTGGATCTTTGATCTGAGGCCTCGATTAAAAATTGCCCTGTCCCTGACCATAAAAGGAGGCAATTACTATACAATTTATACAATTTGTCCTAAATGCATGATTATGCATGTTATGCAATATTTACAATGCATAATGCTATTATGACACTAAGAACATGTATTAATAGACATTTTTGGCTGTTTAAATGTATGCACATCACACCCCCATGCCTATCTTTTGCTAGTCCCTAGCAAAAACTACATACTATTTATAAAAGAATTAGGGCTGGATTACTTGGGCAAAAGTCATTTTCAACATTAAGAAATTTTTACTTAAGACCTAAACTTTCAAAGACACAACAGTGCCCGGGTATCTACTAAAATGTAGACCGCCTCAAGCCCTCGCCTTATTCAAAGAAGGATCTCTTTTTCTCCTTTTTCTTCTTTTCTATTTTTTTTGGATTTTTGAGTTTAGGGTTACAGAGTGGCTTTCTATGGCCAGTCAACTCACCCAAGAATTGATGAGAACCCTAAGTTCTAAGCATCTTTTTGTGCAAGTGATAGACTCGTTGATCAGCAATCAGAACAGACTACGGGTTTCTACGCCCCCAAGTGACTTTAAAAAGAATTCTGCCTAAAGGTGTATCTATACGACTGGTAGCTTTCTCCGTACATTTCTTTTATGGGGTTAACACAAGGGTGAATGCAGTGTATATCTCCCCGGCTTATTCTACTTCTCCGCTTCTTCCTAAGTGTTTTAGGAATTTCACGTGCATTTCTTGAGCTGGGTTCTGGACAACCTACCAAAGGACTATTACCCACGATAACTTGCCAGCCATACTCGTGCGGTGAAGTGTGGCTTGCTTCTTTTATTTTCTTTTTCTCCTTTTCTTTTTCTTTTTCTTTTCTCTTTTTATTTTCTTTTTGGACTTTCTTTTCTTTGTTTCTTTTTAAGTAGGTGACTTTCCTAATCTAAGATTTACCTAAAGGCAGCAGGAAAAGAATGATCTAGTGGCTGGGCTCTGGACAACCTACCTATGGGTTGTGACCCACGATAACTTGCCAGCCATGCCACCCTAGAAGGTTCATTAGCTACCTAATTTCCGTTAGAACCACCGAACAACGAGTCAGTGAGGAATAGTGTGTAGATGCTTAGACTTAAGTTCCCTTGAATCAGAGGGTGGGTTGATAAGTCGTATACTTAACACTCAAACTGATTTAATAAAATTGAAATATTATTCAGGATGGCGAGGACTCGATAAACAAATCCACATTTTAGTAGATACCCAGGCTAATTAAGCCCAAAGACCTGAAGTGTCTTAGTGTTCAGATCCTACTGTAATATTTCCTAAGATTGGAAAGTCCTCATGCCCAAGTATTCTTTCCTAATTAATTTTTTTTTTATGTATATATAAGAAAACAAGTAGAATATACAAGAATTCCATAGAGTTGATAAATTGATTCAGAAATGAATCCACCCCCCCATGCCTAGCTGATGCAATGTCCGCATTGAGAATAAAAGACATGAAAGGAAGGTAGAATGTAGAAGATATCACCTGAATATGATGCTTGGGTCAGCTCTGAGTTATACTGTACAATTGCTGAGTTTAATGCCATCAGCTAGGCGAAGTCTAGACAAAGAGATCACATCATGATGAGAGCAACCGTGTCTGAGATGGGTTTTGGAACAATATAATCAATAAAAGGCTTTAGACGTTGACTGTTGACTTTGAATGAATTACTCGTCTATGGGTCAGAATTTTGAACAGCTCCGTTTGGAAAAATCTGATTGATGATGAACGAGCTGTTCCATTTTGACCTAAGTTTGCTGGGAAAGAGCTTAAGTCGAGAATCAAAGAGCCAGACCTTTTGGTTCGGCTCAAAGCTCTTGCAGGATATCAATTGGTCATGAAGAGCTTTGGTCTGAGCCTTGTAGATCTTGGCATTCTTGTATGCGTCATTTCTAAGCTCCTCCAACTCAGATAGTTGGAGTTTCTTGGTTTTTTCGGCTAAACTTAAATCCAGGTTGCACTACTTGATTGCCCATAATGCCTTATGTTCAATTTCTACGGGTAAATGGCATGCCTTTCCATACACCAGATGAAACGGTGACATGTCGATAGGTGTTTTTTATGCCGTACGATAGGCCTAAAGAGCATCCTCAAGCTTTTGAGTCTAGCCTTTACAATCAGGCTTAACCATCTTCTGAAGAATATTCTTGATCTTCGATTAGAGATCTCGACGTGTCCATTCATCTGGGGATGGTAAGGTGTGGGGATTCTGTGATTTACCCCATATTTTGCCAGTAAATTACGGAATTGGGCATTAGTGAAGTGAGAACCACCATCGTTGATGATAGCCCTCGGAATCCCGAACTGGTTGAAGATGTTCTTCTTGACGAAATTGATGACCACCTTGTGGTCATTGATTTGGGTGAGAATGGCTTCAATCCACTTGGACATGTAATCAACAGTGATGAGAATGTACTGGTGTCCAAATGAAGGGAGGAAGGGTCCCATGAAATCGATGCCCCAAACGTCGAAGATTTCAACGGGAAGAATCGGGTTTAGGGGCATCATGTCTCTTTTGGTTATGCTCCTAAGTGCCTGGCATCAGGAACACGACCTCGAGAATATTGGGCATCCTTGAATAAAGATGGCCAAAAGAATCCAAATTGCAAAATTTTTGCAGCCGTCTTTTTCCCGGAGAAATGTCCACCACACGCAGATGCATGGCAGAAGTCGAGTATACTTTTGAATTCAATCTTCGGAACACATCGGCGAATAATCTGATCAGAGTTGATGTGATACAGTTCAAGGTCCTCCTAGAAGTAATATTTGGCCTCAGATTTGAGTTTATCTCATTGTTTCTTGGTCTAATACTGAGGGATTTGACCAACAGCCAAATAGTTTATGATGTTAGCAAACCACAGGGTTTGGACACCTGAAACTATAAGGATAGTCTCATCCAGAAAAGTATCAACAATTGGAATATCTAGATGAGAAGAATCACTCAGAAGTCTCGAAAGATGATCCGCCACCACATTCTGTGCCCCAGATTTATCCTTGATTTCAAGATCAAATTCTTGAAGCAGAATAATCCATCGAATAAGCTGAGGTTTGGCATCCTTTTTGGCCAAGGGATGTCTCAAGGCCGAGTGGTCGACATATATGATGACGTGAGACCCTAAGAGATAAGCCCTGAATTTCTCCAACGCAAATACTATAGCTAGTAGTTCCTTCTCAGTAATAGTGTAATTCCTCTGGGCCTCGTCCAGAGTTTTACTAGTGTAGTAGATGACAGAGGGCTTCTTGTCAATCTTCTGACCTAAAACAGCCCCGACGACGTAATCAGAAGCGTCGGTCATGATCTTAAATGGGGTTGTCCAAACCGGTGGTTGCAACATTGAAGCACAAGTGACTGCCATTTTAAGAAAGTCAAATGCCTTACGGCATGATTCGTTGAAATCAAATGGCGTATCTTTAGCGAGAAGGTTGCTCAGAGGATGAGAAACCTTAGAAAAGTTCTTGATGAACCTCCTGTAGAACCCTACATGACCAAGAAATGATTGAATTTATTTGACAGGTGTGGGAGGAGGAAGTTTAGAGATAGCATCAACCTTAGTTTTGTCAACTTCGATACCCCATTCAGAGATTACATGACCCAAGACAATGCCTTCTTGTGTCATGAAATGACTCTTTTCCCAGCTAAGGACCATCTTGTTTTGATGCATCTTTTAAGAATCATTTCAAGATTAACCAAACAAGAATCAAACGATTCTCTGAAAATAGAGAAATCGTCCATGAAGACTTCCACAAACTCTCCCACCATGTCTGAGAATATGGCTAACATATACCTTTGAAAAGTCGCAGGTGCATTACATAAGCCGAATGGCATCCTATGGAAAACAAAGGTTTCATAGGGATAGGTGAAAGTCATTTTTTCCTGATCCTCAGGATGGATAGGGACTTGATTGTATCCCGAGTAATTGTCATGGAAACAGAAGTACTTCTGCTCGACTAGTCTTTCAACGATTTGATCGATAAAGGGCAAAGGGAAATGATCCTTTTTCGTGGCTATGTTTAACTTCTTGTAATCAATACAAATCCTCCAGGAGGAAGCTGAACGAGTTGTGATAGATTCTCCTTTCTCGTTAGTCACAACGGTAATCCCGACTTTCTTGGGAATAATTTGCACAGGACTTACCCAAGGACTATCAGAGATTGGATAAATGATTCCTGCATTGAGCCACTTGATAATTTCCTTCTTGACCACTTCTCACATATTAGGGTTAATCTCCTCTGCATTTGGCGAGAAGGGCAGGATCCATCTTCCAAAAATATTTTATGATTGCAGTAAGATGGCTAAATCCCCCTAAGGTCATGAATGGTTCAACCAATTGCCTCCTTGTGTTTCTTTAGGACCTTGATAAATTTAATCTCTTGCTCCTTAGTTAATTTGGCACTGATAATCACAGGGAGCATCTTTTGAGATCCCAAAAATTGATATTTCAAATTCTCAGGCAATGGTTTCAATTCGAGCTGGGGTGGGTTTTGGATTGAGGGTAAAGATGTTGTTGATGAAGATTCATCAAGAGGAAGAGGTTGAAAGTGAATAAAATCAATAACCTCTTCAGAATGTGGCGGGTTTTCCACAGAGGGTTGTAGTTCAGATCTATCACAACAGGAGGAACTTTCAATTGCAGAAACTGCCATACAGGTTTCAATATTCAAACTGTCTTCCTCAAGTTCCTCTATAAATCCACAATCCTTGAATTTGTTAATTGCCTTAAAAATATCCAACTTCAATTTCTGATCCCCAAAGGGGATTTCCATGCTACTGCTTTCACAGTTGATATTGGCCTTTGCGGTAGCTAGGAATGGACGCCCCAGAATGATGGGTGTGTTCCTCATATTTTCAGGTACATCCATGTTAAGGACAAGGAAATCTATAGGAAAATAGAAATCCTTAACCTTAGCAATAACATCTTCAATAACGCCTCACGGAATTGTGACCGAATGGTCTGCTACTGTAGCGTTACTGAACTCAGCCGAAGTTCACCTAATCCGAATTTCTCATAAAGAGAAGTCAGAATTAGGTTAATAGATGCGCCTAGATCCAGAAGTGCTCTATCAAAAGTGTAATCTCCGATGACATAAGAAATCAAAGGAGCACCTGGATCTCTCTTTTCCTAAGGGAGGTGGTGCAGGATAACAGAACTAGCCTGCTCGGAGAGTACCACCTTCCTCAGAATAGATTCCCTCAACTTACACTTCTGTATGCATAAATCCTTCAAAAATTTAGCGTAAGCCGGTATGTGTTTGATAGTGTCAAGGAGCGGGATATTGATCTAGACATTCTTGAACATATTCAAGAGCTCCTCGTTACTATCAGTAGGCTTCTTCTTCTTAGGTTTAATCAATGCCTTAGGAAAAGGAACATGAGTCAGATCTTCAGAATTAGGTTCCTGAGCCTTGATTTCTTCTTTAGAGTTCTCCTTTCTCTCCTCAGACTTTCTAGGATTTGGTAGATCAGAACAGTGTGGTTGGGGATTCTGAGTTTGTTTCCACTCGTCAAGGTAACTGAATTAGCAGATGCATATGGGTTTGGGTCTTTCGGAGGGTTAGGAAAGATTGGAGGGACTTCATTGGCCAAAAACCTTTGATTTGAAGAAGAAGAAGAGGAAGGACCTTGCTCAAACACCTGGGCATGTGAGTGTGGGTCCCTCTAATTCTCGTACCCTTGGGCTTGATTGCTCAGATTCTGGATATTACGCAGATTGGGTACGGGTTGAGTGGCAAAGATCTGGGTTGGCGAGAATTAACAATGAACCCATTTTGCAAGTTGTCCAACGAGGTTTTCATTTGCTGCATGAGTTGGAGCATAGATCATTGCATTTCTACCATCTATCGGTTCAAATTAACTTGCCCTACAGGTTGGCGGGCATTCCAAGATGGCTGATTGGCTTGATTCGAGAGCAGCTGAGTGTAAACATGACCCTGACCCATTGGTCTTTGCGGAGCATAATTGCTGGGTCAGAATTGGGTCTGTTGCCCCAGGTTTTTCCAGGAGAAGTTAGGGTGGTTCCTCCAACCCAGATTATAAGCATTGGAATAAGGGTTGGACTTAACATTCTCTTGTATAGCATAAACATCCTCATAGGGTGAGGATGGAGAGAAAGAAAGGGAGGGATCAGAGAAACTGGGATCAAAGGCCCCAGTTTGGAACCCGTGGGGTTCTGAATAATGCTAACTCATAGGTTGAGCCGCATCAAGTTGATTCATGAACTCCCATCCACAAGGAGCTCGCGCCGAATGGAATCCCAAATTCTGGGATTGAGTGGATCGAGAATTGGTCATTGAATTTTCAGCCATCCACTCCTCCATTCTTTTAGTAACCAAGTCCACCTTATCTAGTTTATTACAAATCAATTCCATATCGAATGAATGAGAGTCGTGGACTTTATTAACATTCGATCTGGGTTGTTGGGACCGGTTAAAAGTATCCATGGAGGCATGATTTATCAAATTCTCACTCATTTCCTCAAACAAATCGTGCGCGCTATATGCGTCTTTATTGAGAAAATTGCCTCTGCAAGAAGCGTCCACGTGCTTTCTGAGTTGCTCAGTCAACCCGTAGTAGAAGATTTGCACGAGTTGCCATTTCGGCACCTCGTGGTGTGGACACCTCCACAATAAGTCTTGGAATCGCTCCCAGGCAACATGAAACTACTCCCCCGGCTACTGGGTGAAGGTAGTAATTGCTCGTCTCAAAGCATTGGTATGTCCGACTGGGAAGAATTTCTTCAGGAAAGCTGATTCAGATCATTCCATGTTGCGATTGGCCTTCCTATGGTCCTATACCAATGACCGGCTTTACCCTTAAGAGAGTGGGGAAAGAGTCTCATGATCATCTGCTCTTCATTCACGTTTCGCACCTTGGTGGTTTGGACCAAAGTGGCCAAGTCCTCCAAATGCTGAAACTGGCCTTCAGAGCCAAGCCCATGGAAATGTTTGATTAGGCTTAACACTTGGGGCTTGATTTCTACATCTCCAGTAGGAATCTGGATGCTGGGACGTTCCCCATAATTTGAAGGATCATAAAAATCCTTTAAGGGCTGAGCGCCCTGCATTCTCTGGAACCATTCTTGCATTCTCTACATTTGTTCCAGTTGCCTTTGAAACATCTCCTGTGGATTCAGAGGCAGAGGAGGCTGTTGATCTGCCATGGGATTAATTTGGACATGGTCCTTCTAGCATACGCCTCCTAGAATACTCTAATGGTCCTTCCAATCGAGAATTCAATGACCTTCTTCCCAGCATAAACTAGGAAAAGGTTGAAAGGACTGGGGATAAGAACCCTGCAGCACAACAAAACAAGACTATCCTTAAGTGGGATAGCCTAAGGATCAACAGACTCTCAGAATCCGCCTTAAGATTATAAATGATTTACTCTACTTGCGTCCACTCAATCCAACCAGTTAGAAGGAGGGACTGGGGAGAAGGTTCTTCCTTCGGCTTGCAACTCCAGTTCCTAGTGTACCCCCAGCCGTGGTTGTTTGACGCTACTCCCCTAGCTAGACATCATATTGATTGGTACAAGCAGGTTAATCGTAAACAATCTCAGACTAGACCCTGAAGAGCGAATCAATCCTTAAGGCCAACGTCTTCTTGATTTTATTTAGGCCTGGGATTGTAGTGCTTATGGAATGTGGTGGGCCCTTAAAATGGGTTGTGCCCTTAATGATTGGTAACGAGTTTTTCAACCGTGGCTAGTCTTTGTTTGTTTTAGTGCTTATTACAGTAATGTCGTTATAGTGTAAAATAAGACAGCTACGGTTGTCGTTACTATCAAAATTTACTCGGAAATAGTTTGGTTTCCCGAGGTCGAACTCAGGGGGCTACTAGAATTCTAGAAGTACAGGGTTTTCTTTATTACAAAAATAAGAGAGGGAGAGGGAGAGATAGATTTCGATTTTTGGCTTCTTCTTCTTCTCTTCTTTCTTTCTTTGCTTGTCTTCTTCTTCTCTTCTTTGGCTTTTCTTCAGCTGTAGTGTCTCTACAGGTCTTCTTCTTCCTGTTGCCTTCAATTCTTCTTCTGCTTGTCTTCTATTTCTTTTCTTCTCCAGTTCTTCTTCTTTCTCTTTTCCTACGTGAAGTCTTCTTCTGCTTATTTCTTCCTTCTTCTCTTTTCTTTCTCTTCAGTTGCGGAGCCTTCTCTTTTCTTCTTCTTCCTCTCTGCTTTATCTCCTCTGAAGCTGCATCCGTCGTCTGATACCGTAGTCAGACGACTTAAACGACGGTCTGCTACAGTGCTTCCTTTTCTTCCTTCACTGCTTCTTATTCTCTTCTTTGGCGAGCCTTCTTCTTCCTCTGCTTCTTTTCTTCTTTGGTCTCCTGCCTTGCTCAGCTGCAAGGCTTCTTCAGGGTTTCTTCTTCTTCTGCTCCTCTTCTTCTCCTTCCTGTGGCTAAGTGTTGAGTCTGCCTCCTTCGCGCCCTGTTCCTGCACAGGGCATAGCAAAACCTAGCCCTTCCCTCTACCCGCACGTCTCTCTCTCTCTGTAAACCGCTCACAGGAAGCTCTCCCAGAGCCGGGTTAACAGGTCGGGTTGCGTAACCGGGACCAGGCGCACCGGCGTGGGTGGTGCGCGAGGAGTGCAGGGTAGTGTCGAGTCGGATCCGCCAGGTCCGCGAGATGAATCTGTGGACGAGGCGGGTGATGGGCGAGGGACCTCACCCCAGGTGCGTTCGGAGGCAACCAACCGTATACACAAAAACAATTTAAAGTGGTGCGGCGATTTGAAGACTCACGATGTGGTACTAAACTTTGTCCCTTCTCGCACGCGCCTGCAGGAAGGACGCGACCTCGCCTCAGTAGCTGCGTCCTCGTCTCCCTTCGAAAACCAGCTGCCTGTCTTCACCCGAGTCTTCCCAATTCGCCTCAGCTGGAGTCTTGGCGCTTCGAGGCCTGGAGCTCGCTTGGAAGCTCCTTGTGTCGTTGCCAATGGCGGAGAGAGCTAATAGTCTATCTAACACAAATAGGGCCTCTCGGCCTAATCAGACCACAGGGGAACCTTCGCCGTGGCACGACGAAGGTAGTGCAGGGTGCAGCAGGTCGCGGGGTGGTGTATGGCGGCAGCCCTAGGTCGGACTGCAACCGGAAAAGTGGGTTTGATCGGGGGTGTGCTGTGGAGGTGTTGAGTGGCAGTGGAGGGGCGGAGGATGTTTGGTGAAGTGAGGCAGAGCTTTTGGGATAGTTGGCGAGTCGTATGGGGTTGTGGGATGACGGGGACGACTCGCCGGAGAGTGACCGGAGGTGGGGAAGATGAGGGTGGTCAGGCGTGGTCGTAGGGCGATCAAGCAAATTAAGTTGGGGAAAAGAAAGAGGGGAGGAAGGGAAGTAACTGTAACCTACCTACGAGGACGAAGGGGGGTCGGAGCAGCGGGCAGCCGTACCGACTGTCGCTGGAGAAGAAACACCCAAAGGGAGAGAGCGGCGACGAGGAAGAGGGCAAGGAGGGGCGCGCTTGGTGCGGCGCGACGCGAGGAGATCAGGCGAAGGTGGCTCTGCTGCTGGTATTGCAGTAGAGAGAAGAGGAGGAGGAGCCGCCGGAGATGGTGGGTTCCTGTCGGAGTGGAGAGAGAGGAAGGGTTGAGGGATTCTCCGTCAAGACCGAGCTGGGAGAGACGGCTGGCGATGCTGGTCTTTATAAAGGCGGTGGCGGAGGGGCGGACGTAGGGAGGCGACGTGCGTCCCTCGCCAGAGTATGGTCGGAGACGAGACCCATACCTTCCGCACGTTCGCACGTAAGGTGTGGGCATCGTCAGGTGGCATAGCCGAGTCCCGCGATAGCAGACATCGCAGGGAACTCCGCGTTCTCTTTGCAGGACACCCCCCTCATCCTGCGCAGCGCCATGCTTCGCGCAAAGTCGTCGGAGCATGGTGCTGCGCAGAGACTTGCAGAAGGGACCAAAATGCAAAGAACGAAGAGGAAATTAGGGGCCAAAATGTAAGGGTTTCGAAAGTTGAGGGTCAAAAAGTAAATGATGAGGACCAAATTGCAAAGTCAGTCAAGGAGGTCTCTTCTTAGGCTCAAGTTTTTATACATGACTAAGTTGGACCTAAAGATTTTAATGGTGAATTTTGTTTCTAGGTTAGACCATGTTTGATCAGCCAATTTACGTAAAAACCCAAGTTAAATCATTAATTGGGCATGGTTCTCAATGTAGGTCAAAATGAGTTTCTAAGGCTAAATTGAAGGTTCTAAACCCTAAAGATTATTTTTCTATGAATTTCAAATGGTTTCGTCGATTTTTACCTTACCTTGAACCTCGTGAATTGAAGTAGGTTTATTTTAGGGTTATAGAATGTCATTTAATTCCCTGGAGTTGCTGTAGCCCTTGTTAGATCAGATTATCCCACTTTCCTTCTTATTAGGTTAGTTTGACCTGTGTTTTGACCCTGAGTTACCCTGTTTGCAGATTGTGTTGGTGAAATTGCATTTTTACCCCTTATGACTTGTTTTCTTCTTAAACTCAGAATTCTTTGAGTTAAGCCTTTCTTTGAGTTATGTAGGAGCTTTTTCTTGCATACCTAGGTTAGATTATGCTAGTTAGGGTTCATGATGAGGTTCTCATCAATGATCAATTGAGTATGTGTGAGTGCATGTACAACCAGGGTTTTCAAGCAAGATTATTTGTGATGAGTAGATTTTAAGGTTCAAATCTTGCTTAAGTAGCTTTTAGGGTTTAGAATTAGGTTTAATTCAATCAAATTTGAGGCAAACTAGGTTTTCAAGCACGGGTGAAGATCTCTTTCCTTTTGAAATAAAAAATAAAGTGGAGTGCCTGGTTTTGACCTAAATTGAAAACCCTAAGGGGAAGCTACTTGGTGAGTTGATTTTAGGTTAAGTGGTGCAACCCAAACAACTCAAACAATTGGCCAAGATTGCACCATTGAGTTAGGCACACAAAATGATTAACCTAGACTGATTTCTACTCTTTTATATGTTGATTTGTGTGTACCGATTCCATAGATCAGAATTCGATTGGGTAGAAGAAAGTCAATTAGGTTAAGTGCCTTGAATGTGGGTGTATGTAGTGTGTATGTTGAATTACCCCGCAAGAAATATCTTTTTGTTGATTTTTATATATGCAGGTGAATTGAATGTGAGTGGAAATCCAAAAAACCAAACTAACTCTAGGATTTATGCAAACAGCTAGGTTAATTGTCTTCAACTGCACTTATAGTTAGGTTTGAATTAATGTGGTGAAATGGAATCTATGGAGGGGGAAGAATGGGGAGCACTTACAGTTGTCTTCAACTGCACTTTACTTCGATCTATCACTTGAAGATCCCCTGTTAAGGTACCTGCAAAATAATAGACAAGAAATAAAGCAAGTTAAAAAATAATAAAGTGCATAAAATGAAAAAAGAAAATCGAAAACATTGCCTCCTTGGCAACGATGCCAAAATGTTGAACGTGGAAAACTATGCGATCGAAGTTGGTTTCAAAAAACCCATCATTGTAGTTCGATTTGCGAAGAAATCTGTCAGCAGATAATTTTATACCGAAATTCTAAGAATTCTGGGTCGAACACAGGGAGGCTATGTTAATCTAAAATCCGCGATTTATAGTTTTTTTGTGTTTTTGTTTGAAAATGAAATCATTACAATGGAATTGATATAAACAATAATAGAGAGAACGAGAGAGAGAGAGAGAGAGAGAGAACAATCACTTGATATAATCAAAATGTTTTTACAACTACAAAGCGGGAAATGATTACAACTAGAAAGTAGAAAATTCTATTCTAGAAAGCGATTAAAAAGAAGGGAGAGAGGTGTTATCCTCCTCAACGAATGCTTGGAGGACGAGCTGGACAGAGCGACGACTGGAAGACGGAGCGGGAAGGAGGACGAAGTAAGAAGAAGCGGGAACAAGGTAGCACGTCGTCGTTGTCACGGGATCCACTTTCAGAACGAGGGTGAAAAAATTGGATTTGGCTTTAGAATAGCATCTCGGGTGTGGGATAAGCTTTTCTTGAGCTTTGGAGAGGGAGAGAGGTGAAGGAAGGGATGAAGAAGAAGTGGAGGTCGGGTCTCCTTTTATAGTTGTAGGAATTGAGGGAAAAATTGTCATTTCAAGCTTAAAGCATTAAAATCAGGTCTTTAGTGATGGATTTATTCGTCACTAAAGGTTTGATCATGGCCGACATGTGCGCGCCGTGCACGCCTCCCCACCTACCGTGCTCAAAATGCTCGCTCACGTTCTTCAAATCTTAGTTGTCCGATCTTGAGATCAGACGACTCAGATTTCTCCTTGCGTGTGCCTTCGTCTGCGCTTAACCGCGCGTCCGCGTGCGATTGGGCATGCGTGCTGTGTGTCAGATTGCACGTGCATGCTATTAGATGATCCGAGCCGCCTGTAGCTGATCGTGCAGTCGTGATTAAACGCTCGCACGCTGCGAATGGTGAGTCGAATGTGCGTTGTGCGCTCGCACAACACTGCTTGACCACTGTGCTAGCGGCGGTTCTTTGCCGCGGTTACGAGTTAAGCATGTGTGCTTCACGGTCGTTGGATCAAGATCCAACGACCCATATCACGCCTCATCGCGCCTTCAGAAGATGGGGAGCGCTGTTGCGGCTGATTTGGGTGGCTGTGATGGCGCCACACGGCGCCATCTTGGCCGTCCATCTTCTACATGTTGTAGATGGTGCCACGGATGTCGGATTGGACCGATTTTCACGTCGTTAGGCTGCAATCATCTATCCGAACCCATCTGTGTGGTCGGATTTGTCATCTGAGGTGCAGATTAGCACCATATTGACCCTTGATCTTTAGGCTTTCTCGATCTCTATCTGATATTACGGATGTCTGATCAGGGCGATCTTGGAGTCGTTGAACTCCAATCGTTATCTTGATCAGATCTGTATGGTTGGATCTCCGATTCGAGGTCTTGATTAAAAATCACCCTGCCCTTAACCATAAAAGGGGACAATTACTATACAATTTATACAATTTGTCCTAAATGCATGATTATGCATGTTGTGCAATATTTACAATGCATAATGCTACTATTACACTAAGAACATGCATTAATAGACGTACCATTTGATCCATTGGAAATGTTCTACCTGGGACATACCGTTTGATCCCCTTTCTCAAAAAGATCCAAAGAAGGACAGATGATTTATTTATCACCAGGTAGAGATGAATATTATATGATAGCAGCAGGAAATTCCTTGGCCTTGAATCATGGTCTTTAGGAAGAACAGGTTGTTCTAGCTCGATGCTATCAAGAATTCCTAACTATTGCATGGGAACAGATTCATCTTCGAAGCATTTTCCTTTCTAAGATTTGTCTATTGGGGCCTCCCTCATTTGCTACCTTTTCTCAAACATAATGATGCAAATCAGGCTTTAATGAGCTCTAATATGCATTGTCAAGCAATTCTGCTTTCTCGGTTCAAGAAGTGCATTGTTGGAATTGGGCTGGAAGGCCAAGTGGCCCTAGATTCGGGGGTTTCAGCTATAGCCAAACACGTGGGAAAGATCATTTATATTGATACTCACAAGATAATTTGATCAAAGAACGGGAACACTATAAGCATTTCATTAGTTATGTATCAAGGTTTCAACAAAAAAATTGATATGCATAAAAAATCTCAGGTTTCACAGGGATGAGAAAAGGGCAAATTTTAGCGGATGGTGCACCAGCTACCTGCTAAGAAAAAGGGGAACTCACTTTGGGAAAAAATGTATTAAGAGCTTATATGCCATGGGAAGGCTACAATTTGAAAGATGTAGTACTCATTAGTGAACGTCTAGTATATGACGATATTTATACTTCTTTTCACATACGGAAGTATTAAATTCATACTTATATGACCCCTGAAGTTCCGAAAATAATTACTAAGGAAATCCCACATTTAGAAGATCATTTGCTCCACAATTTAGACAGAAATGGAATTGTGATGGTGGGAGCTTGGGTAGAAGGGGGTGATATTTGAGTAGGTAAATTATCGCTTCAGGTGATGAACGAATTACCCTATGTTCCAATGGAGAATATATTATTAAAAACCATATTTGGGATTTTGGTATCCATTGTGAAAGACACTTCCTTTTGATTACCTATAGCTACAGGTGGAAGGGGTCGAGTTATTGATGTGACATGGATAAAGAAAAAAAGAGATTTCTTCTTGAATCTAGAATATCCCAGAGAACTACTAGAAACCATTTGTATATATATTTCACAAAAATATAAAATCAAAGTAGGTGATAAAGTAGCTGGAAGACATGGGAATCAAGGTGTTATTTCCAAAGTTTTGCCTAGACAAGATATGCCCTATTTGCAAGATGGAACACTGGTAGATATGGTCTTCAGCTCTTTCCATTAGGAGTACCCTCATGAATGAACGTCGGGCATGTTGATGTGTTCGAAGATCGTTGTAGTTTAGCAAGAGTAAAATGTGTCGTAGTATAGTGACGAAAATCAAATCAACAACATTTAAATTTATAAGTGCTCGAAAAATTGTGAGTTCCGAGGTCGTTTGCAGGGAGAAAATATGGAATTCAAACACTAGTCAGATGCGAGAAATAATGAACACAATAATCAATCATGAAAATGATATGCAATGAATAAATAATATACTCAAAAAGATATTCAATTAGTAGCAAATTGTATCTCAGAATCAATGGGACAGAGATAATTAAGACCTAAAAATGGTGGTTTGAACCACCATTTAAATCCACAATCAGGCATAATTCCCAAGGTCAACAATAGTTTTAATGTTTCAAAAGTGCTTCAAACCACTTATCCATGTTAGCTAAGCTCTCAATAACTCCACAGTAACCTCAACAGGGATGGATTGTGTGCTGAATTGGGGAGATAAGGGGCTGAACCTAAACTAGAGAGGGAGAAGAAGTGAGAGAACTTAACTAAGGGACGAAACGGGGTGGAATTCCATGCTGGCGTGGCTTGTTGGACGTGGAAGGGATGAATGCCTCTAATGAGGTTGAGCGGCAAGGATGAAGGTGGAAAAGGGCCTCGATGTGATTGGCAAGGAGCGGATGAACTTGGGGAAGGTATTGGGCCACTCTATTTGACCATAGAGTGGCCGGAGAGAAGGGATTGAAGGACCTCACCGGAGCTACGGCGGAGGTGGATGGAGAAGAGAAAGAAGAGCTATTTGTGGTTAGACCGGGCTCAATTCAATAGTAGGATCAAGAGGAACTTAAATGAAGGAGTTCCAGGAATTTAGTTGCAAGGAATCAATGTGAATTCCTCGCAATTAAGGTAAGGAAATCTCACTGAAATTGTGAGTTTGCATGAGTTGTGTGCTCTGATTTAGGACTTGGGATAGAGCCTAATAGATTCTCCATGATTTGAACATCAATCTCTCCAAATTTAGAGGGATTTGGTGTTGATTTGAGAGAGATTTCCTCTCTTGAAGGTTAGCCTGAAGGTGTTCACTCTGTTCATGGTGGTAGGGATTGAAATGTAAAAATGATGAGAAAGTTAGGGACCTGAATGCAATAAACTTGAAACCTAGGGGTCTAAATGTGAGAAATCAAGTTTCTAAGGGCTAAAATGTAAAATAAGTCAAGATGGACTCTGATTGGGCCCAAATTTTGGCGTTAACGTAATTTAGATCCAAAGAATCTGATGGTGAACTTGGATTTGAGTTTTGACCATATTTGACTTGGCAAATTGCACAGAAGCCAATTCATGTCAAATTCCCATCTTAGTCTCTGTTCTATAGGGGCTAAACCAAAGGTACCAAACCTCTTAAAATATTTTTTCATGAATTTTAGGAGGTTTGGATTGATTTTATCATGACCAAAATCCTTTCAATTCAAGTGTGGCTGATAATTAGGATTTTCAATCTTATTTTTGTCCTCAAAATGCGTGAAACCTTGATTCTATCAGTGTGAACCAACTTCTTGGTCTTTTATGTTTATTTAACCTTCAATTAACCCCTGAGTAACCCTTTGGTTAATCTGCATTTGTGATGTGCTATTAAAATGACAAAATTAACCTTGTTTTCTTGTCTTCTTCTAAAATTAGATCAGAGTGGAATTATGGTCCTCAGGCGATCATTTAGGAGCATTTATCTCTTGATTCTGACTAATTTAAGTTAGTTACAACAAATGATGGCGTTACCATCAGGGTAGATATTGGAATGCTCGCTCGGTTTAGCGGGGTATCTGCTAAACAGACATTATCGAATAGCCCCTTTTGTTGAGAGATATGAAGAAGAAGCTTCCAGAAAACTAGTGTTTTCTTAATTATGAGGCCAATAAGCAAACAACAAATCCATGGGTATTTAAACCCAAGCATCCGGGGAAAAGTAGAATATTGGATGGAAGAACAAGGGATCCTTTCGAACAACCTGTTCTAATAGGAAAGTCTTATATCCTGAAATTCATTCATCAAATGGATGATCAAATCCATGGGCATTCCAGTGGGACTAACTCCCTTGTGACACAACAACCCCTTAGAGGAAGGAAGAAGTGAGGGGGCAACGAGTGGAAGAAGTGGAAGTTTGGGCTTTAGAAGGATTTGGTGTTGCTCATATCTTATAAGAGATGCTTACTTATAAATCAGATCATATTCAGGTTTGTAAAGAGTTATTTAGTACTATGATGATTGGAGGAAGAATACCTAGTCCTGAGGATGTTCCAGAATCTTTTCAATTGCTCGTTTGAGAACTACAATCTTTAGCTCTAGAACTGAACCATTTCCTTGTATTTGAGAACTTCCAGATTCATAGGAAGGAAGCTTGATCGGAATGAATCCTAACTTCTATTCTATGATCGATTGGTATAAACATCAACAACTTCGAATTGGGCCAGTCTCTTCTGAACAAATTCGTTCTTGGGCCAACCAAATTCTACCCAATGGGGAAGTTGTTGGAGAGGTGAAAAACCCCTTGACTTTGAATCACGGAACCAATAAGTAGGAAAAAAATGGCTTGTTTTGTGAAAGAATCTTTGAACCTATGCCAAGTGGAATTTGTGCTTGTGGAAAGATCAGAAGGGAAAAGGAAGACACGAAATTTGCTAAAGAATGTGGAGTTGAATTTGTGGATTCTCGGATACGAAGATATTAAATGGGATACATTCAACTTGCACGTCCAAAGACTCATGTGTGGTATTTGAAACATTTTCCTAGTGATTTTCCTAGTTATATCGTGAATTTTTGAGATCAATCCCTTGAGGAGTTAGAGGACCTAGTATACCACTATGTGTGATTTTATTGAAATTTTCATTTTACAGGGTAATGTTGATAAACTGTCATCCCATTTCATCTGATTGGGGTGCCCTCAGCTGTGACATGTATCTTCAGAGGAGTCACATGAAGCTCAGAATTTTGGGTGTATTTCATACTTCCAAATACAAAAAGGGGGAATGGATCCATGGTCGATTCCATAATAGAGAAATAGGAATTGCTAGATATACCTTGTTAAAACAAAAAAGACTTTTTTTGGAATTCACTTTTTTTTAGAGGGGGATTCGTTCAAGTAAGGAAATCGAATATGGAATGGTTACGGGAGTATATCCATCGTATATATGCTTCAAGGAACATCATGGTAGAACTAGCAAGGTGAGTGGAGTAGGGGCCTAAAAGATCGAATGGAACAATATAGAAATAAGGGAATAGAGACAAGTCAATCCCTTACAAGTTCCAAAGTCTTCCTTGAATGGAAGAGGACTCCTGATTTGAGGAGGAATAGACTACCCAAGAATTTCAGTAACCTAACTCCCAGCTCAATCACTCCTACTGGCTGCTTTTATGTGGAGGCAATGACCAAGATGAGTGAATTCCCTTCCCTGGCCGGTCTAATTCATTAGATCTATATGTGAAATTTCGATCAAAGAAATTGATAATCACACAAGGGTAGACTTGCGCATCTTGTCATACATATTTTCAAATAGTGGATATAAATAATCGATACTTCTCAGAAAAAAAGAGGGAACAAGATCCCTTGCTGGAAAGGAAATGCCCTCCAACCGGTCGGTTGAATGTTTCTCATTCATGGACCTTG
Source organism: Thalassia testudinum (assembly GCA_037157565.1). Taxonomy (NCBI): domain Eukaryota; kingdom Viridiplantae; phylum Streptophyta; class Magnoliopsida; order Alismatales; family Hydrocharitaceae; genus Thalassia; species Thalassia testudinum. Next base: position 38,573,116 of record JAZHRO010000067.1, read on the forward strand.
ATAATACAATCCTTTATTTCTTTATTTTATTATGTTCTTTCCTATATCAAAGTACAATTTGGATTCTAGAGTAATTAAATGAAAGTCCAATTTGGATCCTAGTTCGTGTTCACATTTCAAATAGGATAAGAACTTACAGTAACGGTAATAAGAAGGATTTTTCTATCAATGACAGAGGTCTTCTTGGGATTAATAACATATTGTATATCAGTATATCGTCACTTTTGTGTAAATATGGAAGGGATTGCCTTAGCAATGGCAATGGCTTTATTGAAAATGGTAGCTTCTTGAAGAATTAAGTAATATGGATCCAAATTCAGTAATGGATTCTAAGAGATACAAACATTTATGGGCTCTATGCGAAGATTACTCTTGGTTAAATTATCAAAAGTTCTTGCCTGACAGATTGAGTCTGTGTGAATATTATGGAAACCACTTGAAGATGAATAACTTACATTGAATTTCACTTTCAATTGATTCAGGTACTTGGTATTCTATGGATGAGAATATGGTCTCTATAGATGCTATTGAATTGGATAAAGTTGACATCAGTCCAAAATTGGAAGCAATTACGGATGGATTTGTGATAAAAGTGAGTCTATATGTTTCTTTTATGAAGGCAAGATATTATAAGTCGAGTGAATTGAAAGGGAAAAAGGATTCGGATCCATTTGATCCTGATATAGAGAAATTGGATGAATTTCTTCTTTCCCAATCGGATTTGGATGAATATGATTTCAAAGAGGTTAAATATTATAAGGATCAAATTCATTCTAATCAAGGAAAAACAAGTTTCATTGAAGCTGTTCAAACAGGAATAGGCCAATTAGATACTATTAGTGTAGCAATTGGGGTTATGAACTTTCAATTCATAGGGGGTAGTATGGGATCCATTGTGGGCAAGAAAATTACTTGTTTGGTAGAGTGTGCTACTGATCGATCTCTACCTCTTATTATGGTGTGTGCCCATGGTGGAGTGTGCATGCAAGAAGGAAGTTTGAGCTTGATGCAAATGGTTTAAACATCTTCTGCTTTATATGACCATCAATCGAAGACAAAGCTATTCTATGTCTCAATCTTGACTTCTACAACAGGTGGGGTCACAGCTAGTTTTTGGTATGTTGGGGGATGTCATTTTTGTTGAACCTTTTTCCTACATTGCATTTGCGGGTTAAAGAGTCATTGAAGAAACATTGCATGTGACCATACTTGAGGGTGCACAAGAAGTTGAGAATTGATTTGAGAAGGATTTATTTGATTCCATTGTACCACGTAATACTTTAAAAGGTGTTCTGGGTGAGTTATTTGAGTTTCATGATTTTGTTTCTTTGAATCCAATCCAAGCAAACTCACAAAATGAAGAAGAATGATGTTTTCTATGGTTTTTCCCTAGAAGTTTGGATTCTTTTGAATGATTTGATTCCTGCTCATTGTAGTTATGAGGTTGTGAGGAGTGCTTCCGGGAAAAGAATGAAAGAAAATGAGATGAGGCCTGGGGAGGGTTCAAGGAAGGGCTATTGGATGGAAGTGATCTTTGTTTCACAATTCTTCGAATATCATATTTGAACCCTACTCTTGTTCACCACCCGATTCTTTGGCTAACTCGGGGATACAATTGTTGATTCGTTCACAAAAAGAAGGGTGGGTTTGTTTGACCCACCTATTTTGAGGGGTATTGTTGTGGATTTGAATGCTCGCACTAAATTTGTTAGTTGTCTTATAAATGAAGGACTTATTCCCTCGACCTTTTCCAAATCCTCATTTGTTGGTGATTCTCCTCCTGAACTCACTCATTCATGATAGATTAGGTCTGATATGGTACCCTATGCAAATCACATTCATCTTTACCTGGGGAAGGTTATTATTGGATTCATTATTACTTCTTGTATTACTTCTTTCCGCCTCCAGTGTGCCTCTCTTTCTGCTTGCTTCACTCCTTCCTCAAACCAATCGTAGACTTTCTTTAGAATTGAGATAAGTCAAAGAAGTCAAAGAAGGGAATGGCTTTTTTCTTTGGAAAGAAGCAGATAGGATTGGTAGTAAAGACCTAGAACACAGAGCTTTTGCTCTTTGATGATGCCCGGGATTGCCATCCTTAATTCAAAAGAAGAATGTGATTCAAATCCTACCTTTGAAATATACGAAAAAGGTTGAATCCAAAGTCATATCAGCAAGGAATAGGGAGGGGTTCTAAGTTGACAGAGCGAGCAATATGCTTTGATAGGCCTATTAGGGAGTGATGAAGGTGAGACTTTCCTATGGGCCAACCAAAAGGAGTGCAATCTCAAAGGCTCAAGATGGATTGGATGGTGCGTGGGACTAGCCTTCCCTGTGAATAGGTTGAGATGACTCATCACATCTTGAGGTTGAAGAAGAGGCTAAGGCATGAACCTGACTCCACAGACTGTCCTACTTAGAAAGGAGACTTCTTAGTGGTAGATAAAAGAGGTCTATCTCGTTCTCTCCCTGGCCAATTGTGGACAAGCCCTTCCCTTTTTGGGTGGATTGTAGGTAGAGGACCGAAAGCTTGTTGATTTCAATGAACCTTCTTTTTTAAAAATCGGGTGGGGGTGAGTGTTCAGGTTTTTTTGCTTGTAGATGGTATCAGAAAATATGTCATCACAGTGAAATCACGTGGTGGAAAAATCCTGAACAAAACTAATTATCAGTATAACTAACCATGATGGATTAGGTCATATCCACAGGGAGGAATAATTTCAATAAATTCATGAGTGTAGAGCCATCATGTTTGCAGAAGTATTCGCGAAATCAATTTAATGAATATGTTGCTTTGAATGTCACTTTCAATTTCATGAGAAGTTCAGGGCTATTTATATAAATTTTACATCAGAAATCAAGCCCCCAAAAATATGTAGATGATGCATGTTTTGTGGCATGTCATGTAATTTTGAGTTGCATGCAAATCTGAATCCAATTTTAATGTTAAATGATGTGCATAACATAAGTCAAGACAATTCAAGAAAATGTAAGTGTATCGTTGCAAGTTCACCTCAATATAATAATCCAAAAATAAAAAATCCCATCTTTCATCAATGGCATGCAATGTAAATTTAAATCAAACCCAAAACAGAGGAAATTTTCCTCTCATGTGTGCTCGAAGAGGAGGCCACGGTCGGGCGTACGGAGCTCGGAGGTGGTTGAGGACATGGAGAGCTCCACGATGGCAGTGGTCCCTCGGCAAGAGGCTGCGGGAGCGGTGAGTTCCTCCGCAGGTGCATGGGGGTTATGATGTAGACACAATTATTGAGGGTAAAATGTCTATTCATGCATGTTCCTAGGCTTAGATTTGCATTTCATGTTATAAATATTGCATAGCATGCATCATTCTGCATTTAGAGTAGTATATAATTTAGGTTAACTGCATCCTTTTTGTAGTTAGGAGAGAAGGATATTTATTTTGGAGCCTCGGATTGACGATCCAACCTTATAGATTTGATCAAGACGACGATCGGAGTCCAACGCCTTAGAAATCGCCTCGATCGGAGTTCCGTAGCACCATATGTAGTCCGAGGAAGATCAATGGCCAAGGGACTAGGTGACATAATTTGGAGCTTCAAATGACAAATCCGACCGTGCGGATGGATTTGGGTCGACGATCGTAGCTTAACGACGTAAAAATCGACTCAATCCGACCTCTGTAGCAGCCCCTACAATGAAAAGAAAATGGACAGCCCAGACTGCGCCACGTGGCATAGCCCAGGCTGCCCATGTGCACGCACGTGCCACCGCACGCATGCGGTAGCGCGCGCGGCAAAGAGCGCGCACAGCGTAGCACCAGCGAAGCAAGGGGTGGGCGCATGCTTGGTTGGCGCCAGCTACAGCGATGCATGAGCTGGATCTACAATGACGCTTATAGCTGTCACTAATTTTTCACACGTAAGGAAAGCCAACTGTAGGCGTGAGCGGGCATGAGCTGTCTACAGCGACGGTTCCAGCGACGGTCTGGAGGTCACTAATGGTCTCATGCCTATTTTTGCCTCTTCTCCTCCACTATAAAAGGACCTACACCCCCTCCCTTCTAAGCCATTTCTACCTACTCTACTCCCACCTACTCCCAAGCTCTAGCAAGCCTACCAACGCTCCATTAGAGTTTGTTCTCAAGCACCCAAGGCTCTTATTAGTGTACCAAACCTTTGCCTCACCAAATATTCATCCATTTTCCCATCCCCATTCATAGGTCACCTTGGAGTTGTCCTCCCACCTCCATTCCGGTAGCAGATCATCTCCATCTTTTCACCTCCATTTTGGAGCCACGCCGAAGCTTTCCTCTACTTGACATACTCCTACATCTCACCTTCGTCATCTCGCTCCTCACCTCCTTCGTCCGAGCTTCTGCCAGGCGGCGTTGTCTCTCCGAACAGCTGATTCAGGAGATTTCCTCTCACCCTCCTCTCTTTTTATGCTTTCATAGTTGATTGTAATAGACATTGAAGTGCTATCTATACCATATTTGTTTCATTTCTATTTTGTGATTTGTTTGCTTGTCTTCTTCTCAGAAAAATACAAAAAAAAATAACAAAGCCCTAAAATACCAAAAAGAAACAAATCGAAGCATAGTTTTCACTTAAAGTAAACGTCGCCTCCCTGTGTTTGACCCAGGACTCCCTTGGAGTTTCGGTATAAATTTTATTTGACCACACATTTTGCAACTACGACGACAGGTTACTTGTAACCCTGATTTCTAACTCGTGAAACACGTGCGATCAGGCTGCTGTCGACAATTCTGATGGCCTGGTGGGGTTCGTGGAGTCGAGGTGAGCGCGGGAGAGTCAAAAGCACGAAGGATCTTGTTTGGAGGTCACGACTACGTGGGGAGGTGACCAGTGATTTTTTGGGTTCCTTTCCATTGGTGCAGTAGGTAGAGGAGGAAGAAAAAGGAGAGGAGGCCGTGCGTGGGGCTTCTGCGCGCGGGCGTTGTGCACGCCTGGCACGCGGTGTTGGAGTTGCACGAGGGGATCGCGCATGAGGGGAGTGCTAGCTGGAGGTGTTGCCCACGCAAGGGCACGCGATGGTTGTTGGTGGGCACTCACCGAAGAGGAAGATGCAGTGTCTGGACGTTTGGGAACCTTCCCAGACATCTTAAAAGAACAAGATGCACAGAGTTGTGGGTTCTGACGGTGGCTCGCAGTGGTGGAGAGGAGGCACATGGTTGCGAAGTTAGAGACGCAGCTGCGGGTGTTGGTGCTATCACCACCGACTGCGGTGATGAATTTGTCAGAGGCGAGATGCAGTGGTGGTCGTTGGAGGCGAGATGCTGTGGTGGTTGTGTCCGTCGGTGGTGGAAGCGTAGTGGCGGAAGGTTACAGTCATGGATGTGGCCGATGATGGAGGCTCGTGGTGGTGGTGTCACGGTGGAGAGGTTGCCTGTGGGGAGGGGATGTGGAGATGGGCGACTTCCTCCCTGTGGAGGGAGATGAGATTCTGGTTGTCCTGTCATCCCTGTTATATAAAGAGAAAATAGGAGAGAGAGAGAGAGTCAGAGAAGGAAAGAGTCAACAATCGTAATTTTATGTTGCCATTTAAGGGAGAGAGCGATAAGGAATCGTCGATATTTTATGTGACCAAAAGAGGCAAGAGGTTTTAGGGTAAATAAGGAAGGGATTAAGGGATGTAAAAGAATGATTCTCTTGCCAAATTTTGCCAAAATAAAATTCCCACAATATGACACCTCAAATTTAGATTTGATGTGAAGTTCTTGCCTTTAAAGTCAATAATTAATTCTTTCACATTAATATTAAAGTAATTAATGCATGAAATGATACATTCAAAGGTCACATCATTTTGTTATTATCATACATGTTTTAGATACAATACATGTCCAAATACTAATGTACTTAAGCACTAACTGCGTCCACTAATGTTGACCTATCAAATACCCCTGTGCCTAAGTTTTGCTAATCCTGAGCAAAATCATTTGAAACAGACCAAGCCTCCAGGCTAGATTTTACTGTTAGGATGCCTTATCGTGCCATACTCTAGAAATTAGATTGAAATACCAACTATAGGCCTAAAGGTACTCAAGTACCAGCCAAGATACGGACCTGACTAGCCTTAGCGTTGGGTCCGCCGCGAAGGTTTCTAAGGCCCACAAAAACTGCCCAAAGGTTTGTTGACCCCAGCGGTTAAAGCACTCGTGCATATGTGTAGCAAGGCTAGGTTCAGTTTGCTAGTGCGCTTTTAGTAAGAGAGAGAGGGAGAAATATTATTTCGGGAGTTTTCTCTTTCTTTTTTAATTCCCCTAGACTCAACATTGGATTGGCCCTAAACACGATCTGTATCAGATTCCTTGTCCCCACCATCAATACTCGCAGGGTCCTTGACGATCGATGCTTTGAGATAGCATCGTCCATGGCAACCCCTAGAACCCTGGCTTTTGACACTTCGGGATAGTGCCTCCCATGGCGTTCTGTAGCGGAATTCAGACCTTGGCAATTGACATTTCGGGATAATGCCACCCACGGCATCTGAATTAGCACGAGATGCTTCCGTGGCCCCAGTAGGATATTTAGATATCCTAGGAGACAAGCATCAAGGAGACGATATGTTATAACGCATTTTTGAGGGGATTATTTTACATTCCTCCTTTTCGCGCTGGGAACTCATCCAATCAACTTGTATCTTCAAGCTGCTCCTAGGTCAACTTTTTGGGAAAACATATTTAGAATGGACACTTTTTGGCATTATTCTTCTTATGTGCACTGAACCAGACCAGCGTGTGATTTTTGGGTGCCTAGGTTACCAAGTCCCACAAACCAAAGGGTAGGCAACGAGGCTGAATACTCCTTAAGCCTTAGACTTAATATATCGGCCTCGCAACTCCCTTAACCTCTTGGGGAATAGTCCAGATCTTAACAAATACGTGAGTATTTAAGCCCTAAAATAGACCCAGGAGGCCTAAAGTCGGTATCCCTCACTTATCTCCTTTTCTTTAGCACTTCAGGACTTTATTTATTCATTCATTCTGGCCTAGAACTTAGGTAACTCTTCCATAATCAACTGCTGGGACCAGCACAATTTTGCGTACTTTCTTTCAGTGTCTCTCAATATATTTGAAATTCAGCTCACAAAGATTTCATCTCCTTTTTCTCTCTTCTTCTCTCTCTCTCTTTTTATGCAAGATGAATGCCCTAATTGCATGCAGAATATGTAGAAATGCTATGAACAACCTCAGGTTTACCTCCCCATGCCTAAATATGACAATGTCCTCATTGAAAAGCAAAAGCAAGGAAAGATATTACCTGAGGTGGAGTAGGGATAGCTCGTAAATCAGGTTCTGGAAGGGACGTAGAAGGAGACCCACAGAAGATACATAACCAACCTGGCCCGGCAAGTAAGTAACCCAAGATGTTGGCAAGTTGGTGATGGATAGTGAGGCAAAATACTCACCAGAAGCAGGTGAAAAGAGGGTACTCCTGAGCTATTTGTGGAGGTTTTATATAATACACATGAGTAGTGGCCTCCGAGAGTGTGCGACGAGGAGGCAAAGGATCCTCAAGTAGATTTGTGTGGGCAACAGAGGGTGTGAAGAAGCATACCCTGAGATTGATGGGCTGACATGGAAGTGCATCAATCCACACTTGCCACTCTACTACAAGGTGTATTGGTCTGGATATCCCCTCGTTAATCAAAAGTATGAGTAGAGATTTTAGGAAGTGGTTTCTGCAGAAGTGTAAGTTTCTTAGGTGTGGTGTAGGGACGAGGGTTAAAGAGGGTGTAAGCAGTTCAACATTCATCCTCGATATCCATTCCAGTTCTTGAATGTTATCATAAGTAGCCTTAGTTACTGATTGACTTTCATGCTGCATATCATTGGTGTACATGTCCTGGAATGGGCCCAAATGTTTGTCATCCAAATTCAACCACTTAAGGGTGTCACTCATTTCACTATCATGTAGAACTGGGTTGGATGCAATAAGGTTGTGAGTGTCCCCAATAATGACATCCCTAGGTTTTTGTTCAATGCTAAGATCCTGCTCCTAGGATGTATAGATTCTTTCCTCAAGAGTAGTAATTGCTTCCATTTTATTCGACTGTTGGAGAGGATGATCTTGATAATCAAAGGTATGTAAGAATCCGGATTTGGCTAATTCAGTCAAATCCTCAGGGGGTAAGTCCTCGAACAAAACATATTCGCCCTAGAGTCACTCCATACGCTGAGTCTGGGCCCCTCAAAGTCACCATCATCCTCTTCTACATTTTGTCCCTCTTGACTCTGAGCCTCAGGACAACATTTCATATCAGAATCAAGTGCTTCCTCAAAAATCAACTCTTTGTGTCCCTCAGACCAATATTGATCTAATTCTTCCAATTCTGTCTCAATTTTCTCATGGTCACTTGGGTTGAGGACTTGTGAATCCTCAGAATATTCAATGACAAGTGTTGGTCCCCTTGATAGAGGAGTATGGTTCTTATCACTTCCTTTTAGTATGATTTCCTTTGGCATCCAAGACTCCTGGAATTTGTTAAATTCCAAATCACAATCCTTAGGGAGCTCTAATTGAGGTGCAAGGTCATCAGAAGGTTAAAGTTTATGCTCAGGATCCCTAGGATGGGGTACAGATTCCACCTCAAGATTCAGACTGGGAGCAGGGTTGACTATTTGACCATGACCCGTTTCATCAAATGTAATGAAGATACTATCATTCGGGTCAAGTTCATCTAATGGGACCAACTTCTCCTTCCAATTAAGATCAGGTGGATAGTCACCAAAATTGCCTTCTAGTGGGCATATCTCATGAGGGACCTCTAAGTGATAGCTACTCCTCAAAATAGGATCCCTGTTGTCATTGTTTTCCTTGAAATTATCTTGGTAATCGGGGATATAAGGGTAGGGATCAGAATTGACTGTAGGAGGATTGCTAAGTTGGTTAATCTCTTCAGTTAATCTTTGACTATTCCTCAAAATTTCTCCCATAGAATCCATCATTTCGTTCCTTATGGAGGGTAAAATTGTTATTCACTCCAAGCTCATCACTGCCTAATTCCAGGTTTAACCAAGGATCAAGATACGTGTTGGGGCAATAGTCATATTGGAGTTAAAGTAACCTCATCTAAGCTAAATAGCACATTCACTCATGATTGAGCTGATATATGCATATATGACTCCTGGCCCATCATGCATGAATTCATGGTGAGATCTAACATACGCATATTTGACTTTACAGCTGCACTTCTACGGAAGCGAATGCTTAAAGGAAGGTCTAGACAATGGCTATGTTTAAACCATTGATTCATGTTGGTTGCCAAGACTGCTCGGATTCCCATATGTAGGAGATAGTAAAGAGCTTGATTAGCAGAGATGGCAGTACCCTCATGTTATGGGTGGGTGTTTTGGAGGAAAGAATGGGAAGAAGGAACGAATGGAGGCGATAGCCATAGTGAGATAGAAACTGGAGGACCAATAGAGCGATACATGGAGGAGCTTAGAAATATGTATTGAACTCCTCTTTTCCTCTATCGATATCAATTCATATAATCCTGAGAATGCCCCCTAGGGTAAGATTGACAGGTTGATGGACCCTAATGGGAATTTGTATCAAAGATAGATTGCTGGCCTTCCATGACAGTAGGAGCTAGGCATCGACTGATCTCACTTCATCGACTTGGCTCTTGTTTTTTGAGTCTCTGCATCGAATTTTGCCTGAATGCTTGACCACCCTGGCTGATGAGGTCATGAGCAATTCTAAGATAGAGATTTATGTAGGTCTCTTCTATCAAATGGTTGGCCACTTTGTACTCAAGGATATGACAGATAGTTGTGCATCAGGAAAGGATGACATCGAGGTCGATGCCTGGTCTAGTGTGAGTATAGTGATAAGTAGCTTTCCCATAAGCTCTGAATAACCCTTTCATTCCTAACTAACTAGCACCTTTCTATCCTGGAGGCCCAAGGGTGAAAGTGTTAGGTTCCTGCTTCTGTCAAAGCAACTTCATCTCTTTCAGTTGCAGTTCCAATTTTCAGATACTATTTATAGATAGTAGTTCTTGTCCTTTTTGGCTTCTTCACCTTTCCCCTTCCCATGAACTGGATGACTTGGGAGATACCGGTGAGTGAAGGTGGAGATGATCATCTTCGTTCTAGTGGCCTGGCTCCCATTCTATTCTTTCTTTTGGTAGGACTGAAGTTTCGACCAGGGGGATACGAGGCCAACATCCCCCCTCGTTTGCTTGGTCAACTGCCTATGCTGATGCTCTTCTCTTTCCTTGCTATGAAGATGAGAGTGAAAGAACTGCGAATTTACTGACCCTCCAGCTCAATCTTTTCTTGTCCTTCGTTGGGTTACTAACATTTGCCCCACTTTTCCGCATCTGCTTCTAGTTGGTCCCCCTCTATAAAGCAGCTGATTACCGTCCTATCCGTCCTTGAAGTAAACCCACTTACCTGATGGAAGAGAGAGAAATCTCGAGAAAGAGATTGGTACTTTGACTCAATTGGGCAATCCAAATAGTTCCAACCCTCACCTCATGGGATTATCTTCTCTCTCCCCTTCCCTGGAAGTTGCCTATCCTTTGCACTTTCCCTCCCTACTAGTGAGTCTGCGAGTCATAGGATGTATAGGACAAAGATGATGCGAGTCGGATGCTTAAAAGATAATCTATTAATAACCCGGTGATTTTAGCAGGTCCCAGAGTTAATAGCATTTTTACCCATGCATCTTTACGTTTTTTTTTCCCATAGCTCCAAAGGAATGGGATGGGGAATCGATGGTAGCACTTAGAATGGCATTGCATAGGATCTTTACCTTCCTCTAGTTGTCGCCAAGCTCTTGTCCAGCATTTTGAAGGGTAAGATAGAAAATCCTTGATACAGGGAGCTTAGCGTGGAGAGGCCAAATAAGCATTGCACTTAGACATCCATCATGATTGAATTCCATAGTTGGCTATATAGGTCTTGCTGATTTGCGACCAACCACTTTCTTCTCGCTTAACCAAGCACTGATAGATTGATTCCTAGGCTGTGAAAGTGACCTTTCACCACCTTTTAGTTTAGGATTGGCCGAAGGAAATGAGCTTACCTTATTTATGATTAGAGAATGGGGAAAGTAGGCTTCTTCTTTCCTGATAGATTGGAGGGATGAGAAGGATCCCTAAAACCACTTCCATTCTACCCACCCATGGTAGATCAGTTTCCATGTTGAAATTGGGGAGGAGAGTGGGAATTGACCAACTTTTGAATGAGTGGGGGGAGGGTCAAATTGCTCTGACTGACGATACAAACTATTCCACTTCCGAATCTCGACCTAACGAGAGGAGGCCGCAGGCGGTGCCAGAAGAAGAGGTCATCGACCCCTGGTTGGCAACATTCCCGTGGTGTAAATGTTAGGGCTAGAACACCACCATCGAGGGTGACACCAAAACCATCGGAGCACACATTGGGGAGCAGTGGGAAGCGTTGTCGTAGCGGGGCCTCCACTTCGAAAGCGGTGAACAAGGTAGCGACAATGATGGAGGAGATCCTCACATTTAGCAAGAGCAAGCACCTTCGGGACTTTGAGAGGGAAGAGATAGATAAATGTGCCCTTGGCTTGATGACAATGCTACTTGACTTGCCTGTGGCTCCGAGTTCAAGGATGATTGCTTGCCTTTTGGATCCAGCATTTAGAGATATAATGAGGGTGTTTCTTCACGGTAGTGCTGATGATCTGGCTGAGATGGTGAAGATGGTGATGAATGGTGATATATAACCTTCATCGCTATTGTTTGTTGTGCTTAGGCCATTGATTTCTTTAGGTCTAATTATGGACATTGCCTCATGGTGTCATTGATATTTATGGTGTCTACATAGCATAATTCCTTTGTAGTTGTGAATGTAATGTGTTATGTTCTGGAAATTATTGATGTACTATGTTCCCTTCATAATCCTGCTATCTTGGATATTTGGTTGTGGATGCATTATGAATGATATCTGTTATGAAAGACTTTCTCTCTCTTTTTCTTCATTTTGGTTCTTCCCAATACATGGAACTTGCTAGACGTTCTGTTAATAGTGATGAGTTGGTCGATTAGATCATAGAAGTCATGTTTGAGGAAACTATGCATTATCTTGGTGATGAAATCCAATGTCTACACGTGTTCCATGTGTGCCAAAGCACACTGGAGATTTAAAGGGTTTGGTATGGGTAAATAGAGTTTTCGAAGGAAATTATGAGCGGTCACTAGATATGTTTCGAATGGATAGTTCTCAATTCATCAAGCTACGAGATATGCTACTTGAGCGGAAATGCTTAAAGCCCATGAAGGAGATGCATCCAAATGAGACCCTTTCAATCTTCTTATATGGTGCTAAACAAGGAGCTACAAATCGTAACATGCAAGGGTGGTTCAAAAGATCATCACGAACTATAAGTAATTACTACAAGGAAGTTGCTCAAGCAATAAAGATGCTTCAATTTGAGTTTATTTGCTTTCCCAATGATTCTGCACCTGTTCCAAACAAGATAAGGAGGAATAGGGACTTATATCCATACTTCAAGGTAAGGTGCTTTACATCAATAACCGTAGGTATTTTGTTTATCAATGACTTTCATTTCTAGGACCCAATATTTGTAGGATGCCATTGGGGCTATAGATGGAACACACATTAAGTTGTGTGAACCCCACAGAAGCTGGGAGGTATAGAAATAGACACGATTGGTGTTTACTTAATGCTCAAGCATAAAATCACGTTTTAAGATATTTTCGTTGTAGTATAACGTGAAAATACGTCGAAGCAAATAAAATGTAACGAGATTGGTAAGCCTGGGTCGAACACAGGGAGGAAGAAAAATGACTTGATTTAGTACTAATTTAATCTAACTAAAACTAAGACCTAACTAGAACTAAACATTAATTAGGATAGATATGAATCAACTCAACTTTATTCAGATAATAATCAAGCAATTGTTCCATTTAATTGAATGTTTGAAAATAACTAAAAATAACTAGAACAACTATTACTAGAGCTAGAACTACTAGAATAAATAAAAATAGCTATCTAATCTACTAGAACAAGGGCACCAAGGGTGGTCCTTGGTGGCCTTTGGAGAGGCTTGGAGTAGCAGCAGCGGTGCACCAAGGGTGGCCTTGGTGGACGTCTTGGAGGAAGAGGGCAGAAGGAGCTGGAGATGTCTAGAGGAAGAGATGCCTCTCAAATGGGGGGTCTAAGGTCCTTTTTATAGCCAAAGTGGGGCAAAATAGGTATTTTGGGCCCCCAACCTGTGCAACAGCCTTGGAGTAACCAGATCCATCAATCGAGAGATCAACAGCTCAGATTGCGCCTTAAAATAACCTCCATCGCACCTTCATTGCATGAACGCATGCGATCGTGCCACGTGGTGCATGCGTGGCCTCCGGCTCTACTGCCTTCGTGCTCCTTGTGAGCATGCACGCATTTAGCCTCAGTCGTTCGATCTTACGATCAGACAGCTTAAAACGTGTGTCGCACAGGCTTTGGATCGCGCATACAATGACACGTGAAACCATATGTCATCATGCACGTCTGCTGCATCGCTTGATCTAGCGCTTCACCGTGCTCCACGTGGCTCGCACTGCGTCGTCGATTTTCAATTTGACGATCCAATTTCACCCATGTGCACCGCCTCATTGATTTCACACTTTGTACACCTCGAATCTGCATTAGTCGCTTTCGTGCGAGGGTGTTGACTAATGTGCTGCAGCCACGAATTGTCGCAGTTACACTTTAACGCATGCGTGCCCTCAACTGTTGGATGATGACCTAATGACTGAGATGAGATCTTCCTTGATGAGGCGCTGGGGGCCGGTTGATGTGGCATGTTTATGGTCATTGGATGACGATCATTGATCCGAATCCATATGTATGGTTGAATTTGGCATTTTAGGTCTAGATTTGCATCACCTTGCCTTGGCCTTTAATCTTCCACGGACTACATTTGATGCTATGGAAGTCTAATCAAGATAATTTTGGAAGTGTTGGACTCCAATCGTCGTCCTGATCAAATCTGTATGGTCGGATTCATCCTCCGTGGCCTCGAATCATCTGCAATTAATATCTCCTCTCAATTAGAACATAAAATAGCATTATTATTTACAAAGTTAACAAATCAACTATGATGCAAAATATGCTGCTCATGCATGCATTATTCCTAAGTTAAGCTAGGATCTAACTTAATTCATGTAGATTAGGTCCTATGATTATTGAGCAATAACTTAAAGTAATGTGTGTGGATCAATGGATCTCTCCATTCAGTACGTTGTTAATGGGTGGGAAGGATCTGCTGCTGATATGATAGTACTTCGATGAGTAGTGTAAGATGATAATATTCTAATATCATCGGGTCGAGTTTATCTTGTGGATTGTGGATATGCTAATAACTATCAATTCCTTGCCCCGTATAGAAATGTAAGTTATCATATCACTGCGTACATCTCTAGGACAACACGCAACAAGTATCGCAATAAGGAGCTATTCAACCACTATCGCGCAAAGATTCAGAATTGTATTGAAAGGTGTTTTGGTGTTTTAAAGAGGAGATTCCTTTTTCTTGAACTATCCCTCCTACTCCATTGAAGTCCATCGAGATGTGGTCGTTGCTTGTTGTGTGATTCACAACTTCTTATTGAGAGATGGGGGACAAGATCAATTTTACAACAAGAACTTTCAAGCGTCACTAACAAAAGATCCAACCGAAGAATCATGGCCACCTCCTAAGATGGATAACCCTGGAGACACGATTCTGTTGGGTGCGTTTGAGTGGAGTTTTAGGAAATGTGCATTGTAGTACGATCAACAAAAACACTTTACAACATCTAAAATTTATAGAGTGCTCAAAAACAAAGAATTGAGTTCGAGGTCGTTCACAAGGAGCAAATATAGAATTCACGCACTAATCACAATATAAATCAATGAGTACAATAATAAAGATATGCAATAAGAATCAATAATTGAAATATATTCAGTAATAGCCAAATTGTATCTTAAAAAATAATGGGATAGAAAGAATAGAAGAGCTCAAAACAATGGTGATTTAAATCACCAATTATTTCCTTCAATCAAGCATAGATCCCAAAGCATTCATAATCAAATCAATTTTGCTACAATGGTTTTAAACCACTTATGTAAATATCCACATCATATTCAGCCTCAAATAACTCCACAGTATCAAATTAGATGTCAGTC
This sequence comes from Thalassia testudinum, assembly GCA_037157565.1. Classification (NCBI taxonomy): domain Eukaryota; kingdom Viridiplantae; phylum Streptophyta; class Magnoliopsida; order Alismatales; family Hydrocharitaceae; genus Thalassia; species Thalassia testudinum. Next base: position 38,588,273 of record JAZHRO010000067.1, read on the forward strand.
AAAAGGACCAGACGTCTTATCCGCTCAGAGCATAGCCAGGGCACAAGGCCTCAACAACCTTAAGGAGTAAGCCTCAGCACATGGCTTCAGAGTGCTAACACAGAGAAGAAAGCCTCTCGAAATAGTGTAAAGTGTTGAGCATATATGGGCACAAATTTCGAAGCTATAGAGCAAAACCTACCCCTACTGTCCTTAGAAATTCTCCTCTTTCCTTTCTCAGAACCAAGTATAGGATAGTTGGGGATACGAGTAATCGGGTTGTGAACAAGGGACTAGACCCACCGACATGGTGTAGCAGGTGAAAGAGCGATTCTCATTTTCGATAAAAATTTTAACATAAAATGTTGCGTCATTATAGTTCGTTGTGTGGTAGAAAATCGCTTTTCACAATGTTTAATACTCAAAATCTAACTACAAAAATAATTAGGTCATCTCCACAGAGAGGAATTATCCTATTAAACTAGTGAGTGGTGCTTTGTTTATTCGGGAATGTCAACGACTATGCATACTAATAAGTGTAATTCATTTTCAACATAAAAAAACATAATTAATCAAGAATGTAGGTGTTTATGTGCAAAATCACCAAAAAATAATATTCTGTTAAATAGTGATCTTGACAATGGCAATCACCGTAAATATTAACCTCTAATAAAATAAAGCTTGTTCACTACAATCAATATGACATGCTCTATATCATTCATGAGAGACATTCAACCACAAGTAATTTCGATTAAGTAGAAGGGTATCTATGTAAATTCACCTCAGTAAATTAATTTAGTAAATAAATGAATAGGAAATCTCGCAATGGCATATATGGTCATTATTAATGCTAGGAAAAACAGGAGATTTGTTTCCCCTTGACTGTGCGCTCGGCAAGAGGGATGGTCGACGGTGAGGTTGTGGCTAGAGGTTCGTCTTAACGAGGGCTTCGTGTTGATGTAGGAGGCACGGTTGACAGTGGCCAGATGTGGCCGACCGGAGCATGACATCGGGAAATGCGTTAAGTTTAATCCGTCGTTATAGCATGCGTTTACGACATCAATTTTAAATGAAGATAATCAAAATTAGTCAAAGTGTCGATTTTAGGGAGGCGTGAAATCGGATAAGTTTATCACTTTAAGGTGTCAAAAGATGTTTGTTTAGTTTGCTTGAGAAACAACGAGAGAGAGAGAGAGAGAGTTAGAAATTGATTATGATAACATGGTGATTACTTAGCTATGCATGGAACACAATATGATGAAACAAGAATATATTGAATAAGTAGAAGTGTTTTAAAATTACAATGCTAGAGGAAAACTTAAAATAGCACAAACATTAAACTAAGGTAATGATGCACAAAATGTAGAGGGGCTTCCGTTGATGGCTTGGTATTCTCTGGGATGGTGATTGCACTTCTAAGGGTATGGAAGTATGCTTGGTAGAGGCTAGGAAGAAATGAGGAAGTGATGATCACAAATGGAGGGTGTGTGGGTGTTTTTATAGTGGAGAAGAGGCTTCTAAATTAGGTAAGGGGCTTTAGCGACATCCAGGACGTCGCTATAGCCCCACCATAAGCGTTGGTGTAGGCCTCCACCTGCTGGTCAATGCGCTCGCGTGTGCTTTCTTCAAGTGATCCGTGTGCGCTCAATGTAGGCCGTCCGATCAAAGATTGGACGGTTGAGATCGCACCTCGCGCATGACCTCAGATCATGCTCGCGTGCGTTGGATGGCACGTGTTGGGGCGCCTTCATCTGACGTGTAAGATGGCACCGCGTAACCCACCTCAGAACCATTCGATGGAGATTGGATGGTTCTAATCGACTGTGGTGTGTGCTGAAGTTGATTTGGGGGCGTAGCGGGGCTCGAACGCTCGCTACTTGCTTGTGAGCGTGACGCTCGCCCGATGCGCCACCTTCGAGGATTGTTGTGAAGACGAAGCGGTGCGCATGAGATGTCGACCATTGGATGGAGATCTAACGGTGAATCTCGTGTGATGAAGAAGCTGTGGGTGCTGCTTGCGTGTGATGGAGGTCGGGGCGGGTGGCACATGGTGCGATGAGGACCGTTGATCATCGGATTAGCAGTCAAAACATCTTGAACTTGTTGTGGGAGTTACGAAGGTCAGATTGAGGTGATTTTGAGTCTGTTGGACTCCGTTCGTTGATCCGGATCCATTCGTGCAGTCTGATTGCTCATTTGAGACCTGTTTCAGTATGCACTTGTACATTTGGTCATTAAACATTAATTACAAGCAATCTTAACACAACATGCTTGCAATACTCCCAAGCCCATTATGATATGTCATTAATGTGCATGTACCATCAAAATTTGACTCTAATTGATATAATTAACACTAACAATTGTAGAGTCATCAGAGCGTCGGAGGTCGGTGATGTGGAGGTCCCTGCGGGGGGCAGTGAGCTCTCGTGGGCGGCGGTGGTGAGCTCTGTGGACGGTGGTGAGCTCTTGTGGAGGTCCCTAGTTGATCTGAAATGTCTTGGACCACAAAATCATATTTGGAATATGAATAAATATAATTTGGATCAATAGTGGTCAAAGTAGAGTAGGGGTTGATTATTGTATGGAAAACTATGCTATCGGAGTTGGATTTGCAAACCCATCGTTGTAGTTCGATTTTCAAAGCAATCCATCAACAGATAAAATTTAACCGAACTTCGTAAAGAAATTTCGGGTCGAACATAGGGAGGCTACGTTGATCTAAAATCCACGATTATATTTTTTTGGTATTTTTGTTTAAAAGCGAGATAATCAAAATGGAATTGATATTAACACTAAGAGAGAGAGAGAACAAGCACTTGGTTTATGAATAATGTCTTTGTAGCTAGAAAGCGGGAAATGATTACAACTAGAAAGTGGGAAATTCTATTCTAGAAAGCGATAAAAAGAAGGGAGAGAGATGTTATCCTCCTCGATGATTACTTGGAGGACAAACCGGACGGAGCGATGCCTGGAAGACAAAGGACGGGGTGGGAAGAAGGAGGACGGAGCGGGAAGAAGGAGGACGAAGCAGGAAGAAACGGGAACTAGGTAGAGCGTGGTCGTTGTTGCAGGATCCACTTCCGGAACGAGGGCAAGAAAACTTTGGATTTGGCTCTAAAGGAGCATCCCGGGTGTGGGACAAGCTTCTCTAGAGCTTTGGAGAGGGAGAGAGATGAAGGAAGGGATGAGAATTTTGTAGGGTAGGGGTCTCCTTTTATAGTTGCAAGGATTGGGGGTAATTTGGTCATTACAAGTTCAAAATATTAAATGAGGAACTCTTTAGTGACAGAATTAAGCGTCACTAAAGACCTGAACATGGCCTTACGTACATACCCACCCGCGCGCCCTTTCCTCTTCAGCATAACTATGCCTGCTCGTGTGTTTGTGCTGGATTGTGCATACGATCGCTCGTTGAATAGCATGTATGCGATCCGCGCACTTTGGGTGTGCCACTTAGCCCGCATTTGTGCCGTTCGCCATGCATCCAATGGATGCAATTCACTGCACCCGCTCCCTGGATGAATTAAGGCTCGAACTCACGACCTCTATCTCGCTTGCAGCTGCATGACCATTGCGCCAAGGCCAAGAGTTGGTCACGGGTTCATCCAAAGCATGCATGCTTGTGACTGTTTGATCAAGATCCAACGGCTTAGATTGGAGATCATTTGAAGAGAAGAAGAGCAGGGGCGTTCATGGCCAGTATTGGGTGGTTGGGATGGTGCCACGTGGCGCCATCTTGACCGTCCATCTTTTGTGACTTGTAGATGGTGCAACGGATGTCGGATTGGATCGATTTTTGCACTGTTAGGGTGCAATCATCGATCCAAACCCATCTGTGCGGTTAGATCTATCATTTGAGGTGTGGATTGATACCATCTTGGCCATTGATTTTTGAGCTTCCTCGGACTATATCTGGTGCTACGGATGTCCGATCGGGGCGATCTTAGAGTCGTTGAACTCTAGTCGTCGTCCTGATCAGATCCGTATGGTTAGATCCTAGGTCTGAGGCCCTGATTAAAAGTTGCCCTGTCCCTAGCCATAAAAGGAGACAATTACTATACAATTTGTATAATTTGACCTAAATGCATGATTATGCGGGTTATGCAATATTTACAAAGCATAATGCTAATATGGTACTAAGAACATGCATTAATAGACATTTTTGGCTATTTAGATGTATGCACATCACACTCCCATGCCTATCTTTTGCTAGTCCCTAGCAAAAACTACATGCTATTTATAAAAGAATTAGGATTGGATTATTTGGGCAAAAGTCATTTTCAACATTGAGAAATTTTTACTTAGGACCTAAACTTCAAAGACACAATAGGCCCTGGGTATCTGCCAAAATGCAGACTGCCTTAAGCCCTCACCTTATTCAAAGAAGGATCTCTTTTTCTTCTTTTCTATTTTTTTTGGATTTTTGAGTCTAGGGTTTTAGAGCAGCTTTCTACGGCCACTCAACCCACCCAAGACTTGATGAGAACCCTAAGTTCTAAGCATCTTTTTGTGAATGTGATAGACTCATTGATCGGCAATCAGAACAGACTTCGGGTTTCTACGCCCCTAGGTGACCTTAAAAAGAATTCTGCATAAAGGTGTATCTATACGACTGGTAGCTTTCTCCCTACTTTTATTTTTATGGGATCAACACAAGGGTGAATCCAGTGTATATCTCCCTGGCTTATTCTACTTCTCCGCTTCTTCCTAAGTGTTTTAGGAATTAAATGTTCATTTCTTAGGCTGGGATCTGGACAACCTACCAATGGGCTGTTACCTACGATAACTTGCCAGCCATACTTGTGCGGTGAAGTGTGGCTTATTTCTTTTGTTTCTTTTTCTTTTCTTTTCTCCTTTTCTTTTTCTTTTTCTTTCTTTAAGTAGGTGGCTTCCCTGGTCTAAGATTTATCTAAAGGCAGCAGGAAAAGAATGGTCCTGTGGCTGGGCTCTAGACAACCTACCAATGGGCTGTTACCCACGATAACTTGCCCGCCATACTATCCTAGAAGGTTCATTAGCTACCAAATTTCCGTTAAAACCACCGAACAACAAGTTAGTGTGAATAGTGTGTAGATGCTTAGACTTAAAGTTCCCTCAAATCAAAGGGTGGGTTGATAAGTCATGTACTTATCATCCCAACTTATTTAATCAAATTGAAATAGAATTTAGGATGGCAAGGACTCGATAAAGAAATCCACATTTTAGTGGATACTTAGGCTGATTAAGCCCAAAGACCAAAAGGGTCATAGTGTTCAGATCATACTGTATTATTTCTTAAGATTGAAAAGTCCAAATCCCAAGTATTCTCACCTAATTCAATTATTTTTATTTTTATTCTTATTTTTATATATTATTTTTTTAATAAAGTGAAAAATAAAAAAAATTCCATAGAGTTGACAAAATGATTCAGAAATGAATCAACCCCCCCATGCCTTGCTGATACAATGTCCGCATTGAGAATAAAAGAGATGAAAGGAATGGTAGAGTGTAGAAGATATCACCTGAATATGATGCTTGGGTCAGCTCTGAGTTAGACTGTACAATTACTGAGTTTAATGCCATTAGCTAGGTGAAGTCCAGCCAAAGAAGTCACAATGTGATTAGAGCAACCGTGTCTGAGATGGGTTTTGGGACAATACGGTTAATAAAAGTCTTCAGACGTTGATCGTTGACTTTAAATGAATTCCCCATCTTTGGGTCAAAGATCTAAATGACCCCATTTGGAAATATCTGATTGATAATGAACGGGCCATTTCATTTTGACCTAAGTTTGCTGGGAAAGAGCTCAAGTCGAGAATCAAAGAGCCAGACCTTCTGGTTCAGCTCAAAGCTCTTGCAGGATATCAATTGGTCATGAAGAGCTTTGGTTCGAGCCTTGTAGATCTTGGCATTCTTGTATGCGTCATTTCTAAGCTCCTCCAACTCAGATAGTTGAAGTTTCCTAGTCTTTCCGGCTAAACTTAAATCCAAATTACATTGTTTGATTGCCCAGAATGCCTGATGTTCAATTTCTACGGGTAAATGGCATGCCTTTCCATACACCAGACGAAATGGTGACATGCCGATAGGCATTTTGTACGCTGTATGGTAAACCCAAAGAGCATCCTCAAGCTTTTAAGTCCAGTCTTTACAATCAGGCCTAACCATTTTTTGAAGAATATTCTTGATCTCCTGATTAGAGATCTCGACCTGTCCATTCTTCTAGGGCTGGTAAGGTGTGGAGATTCTATGATTTACCCCATATTTTTCCAGTAAATTATAGAATTGGGCATTAGTGAAGTGAGTACCACCATCACTGATGATGGCCCTCGGAATCCCGAATCGATTGAAGATGTTCTTCTTGACGAAATCGATGACCACCTTGTGGTCATTGGTTCTGGTGGGAGTAGCCTCGATCCACTTGGACACTATTTGGAGTGCCTGATTGAGTTTTAGAAAAGTCGCGTTGTACTACAGTCGAAAAAGCGTTCAAAACAAATACAATTTATTACTCGAATTTGAAAGTCCGAGGTCGAACACAGGGAGCAAATTAGGGTTTAGAAATCAAGATCACAACTTGAGAATTTGAAAGAATATAATATGCAATAAAAAATCAATGTTATAGTGCAAAAAGATAGGAATAAATGTAAGGCACTAAAGGAACCAATGTATGGATAAAGCATAAAATTGGACGTCTGATTTGTGAATCAGACGCCTTAAAATGTGGATGCTACAGTGCTTGACTCTTCTTCTTCTCTTTCTTCTTTTCTCTGTCTTTGGCGGTTGCTTTCAATCTTCTTCTTTCTTTCTCTTCTTCTTTATCTTTTCTGATTCCTTGCCTTAGCCTTTCTCTTCCTCTACCTTCTTCTCTATCTCGGCTGCCTTCAGCTCCTTCCTTCAGTTCCTTCCTTCTCTTTCGCTCTCTTTCTTTCTCTTTCTTTCTCTGCCTTTTCTTTAGCTCCTTCTTCTCTCTACTTTCGCCTTTGTCTTCTCTCTGCTGCAGCCCTTCTCCTTCTTTAGCTTCTGACTTCGGCCTCCTCCTTCTCCTTCCTTGGCTTCAGCTCTTAGGTTCCTCTTCGGCCTTGTCTTCTCCTTCCCCTGCAGAGTAAAACCTACCCCTACCCGTGCGAGCTCTCTTCTCTCCTTTCTCTCTTAGGTTTGCTCTCTCAGAGCCACTTTCTCGGGTAATCGGGTCGAATACGTGCCCGAGACCTGGCCCATCGGTGTGTGGTGGTGGGCGAGGTGTGAGGTCGGGTCGGCTCACCAGGTCCGCGGGGGGTGGTCGCGGACGAGGCGTCGGGTCAGGTGAGAGGGGACCTCACCTCGTGAGTTGGAGGCAACCAGCCCAATACAGAAAATCAATTTATGCGGCTTTGGCGCTCTAGATGCTTCCGAGGTGGGACTATCTTCCTGCCTCTTTTACGCGTGCCTGCAGCGGAGGGATGCTGCTTGATTACAGCTACGGGGATGGCTCTTGCCTTCAATTGGCCACCTGGAGAGGTTTGCGAGAGTACCCCATGCGACCTGGACTGGATCCTGGAGCGGGCATGGCCTGGAGAAGCTTGCAAGCAAGCTTCCTGCCGTGCATCAATGGCGACGAACCCCTAGACCTGAAATCAGACAAATGGCCTCGCAGCCACGTTAAAAAGCTTAGGGAGCTTCACCAAGGTGCGGCGAACGTGCAGAGGTGGTCGACGTGGCGTGGGACCGCCTGTGGGTGCGTGCCTAGGGCACATTGCGGTCGTGTATGTGGGTGTGTTCGGGGGTGCTTGTGGGTGAGTGGCGAAGTGTTGTGAGTGCGCAGTTATGTTCAGTGAGTTGTGGCAGAGCTTATGGACCAGTCGGCGAGGAGGGAAGTGGTTTGTGGTGGTGGAGCGAACTCGTCGGAGTGGTGGCCGGAGGTAAAGGGGACGATGGTGGTGGAGTGTGGCAGTGGTCATTTGAGGGAAATAAAGGGGGGAAAATAGAGTAGAGGGTGAGAGGACTTATCTGAGTGTGAAGAGATGAAGGGGGAGGCAGGGATGGTGTCTGTGCGTATCGCCGACGTCGGAGACAAAGGTGCTCAGTAAGGGAGGTTGGCGAAGATGAAGGGGAGGCAGGAGCGTCGGCGGGTGTAGCGCGATGCGGAAGAGCGAGAGGAAGAGGAACCTACCACCGGTATTGTGGCTAGGCAACGAGAGAGAGTGGGGGAAGTCGTCGGAGCTTGATGAGCAGTTCGGCTGGAGGAGGAGAGATGAAATTGAGGGGTTTCTTCGACTGAATTCAAGCTCAGTAGATGCAGAATGAGTTGGGGTTTCTTAAATAGGTCCTGGAGGTCGAGTTTGTGCTTTAAAGCCAAGCTTTCAAGCATGGAAAGTTCATCGGCAGAGGAAACTCGAGAGAGACCCAAATCTCTCATGCATTTGCATGAGAGATTGGGTACCAAATAGGGCTTCTAATTGGGTTCACATTGGAGGAGATTTCTTAGAGAATTTCCCTTTCAATTTTGAAGGGGATTCTCTGAGAGATTAGGGAGAAATCACCTTTCAAGCTCGCCAGAGTAGGATTCCCTCCGCTATAATGGCAGAGGGACCTAATTGGAAAGAACGAAGAAGAAGATAGGGGGTCAATTGTAATGGTTTTTGAAATCTAGGGGTAGAAATGTAATTGGGCTAGACCTATTTGCAAGGTGGGTCAAGATGAATTTTCCTTAGGTCCAAATTTTGATAAAAACCTAATTTGGACTTAAGGAATCCAATGGTGAGGTTGGATTTTTGGTTTGACCACGTTTGACTAGGTAATTTACATAAAAACCCAATTAGGCCAAATAATTATCTGAGACCCTATTTTAGGTCAAATAGGTTCCAATGGCCAAATTGAAGGTTATAAACCCTAGAGAATATTTTTCTATGATTTTCAGAGGATTTAGATGAATTTTATCCCGACCAAAACCTTGTTAAATCAAGTGGATCTGTTTTAGGGTTATAAGAAGTCATTTAATTCCCAGCATTCACACGAACCCTTTTCTGTTTGAACCAACCCACGTTTTATCTTGTTATGACCATTTGACTTATGTCTAGCCCTTAAGAAAACCCATTATTGCATTGCAATGGTAAAATTGCAGTTTTACCCCTTGTTTCTTGCTTTTCTCTCAAAATGGTTATTTAGTGAATTAGGACCTCTAGTTGGTTATGTAGGAGCTTTTGTGCTCTTTTATAGGTCAAAATGATCTAGTTAGGGCTCATGATGTGTTCCTATCAGACATGTAATCGACAACGATGAGAATGTATTTGTGTCCAAATGAAGGGAGGAAGGGTCCCATGAAATCGATGCCCCAAACGCCGAAGATTTCGACGGGAAGAATCGGGTTTAGAGGCATCATGTCTCTCTTGGTTATGCTCCCAAGTCCCTGGCATTGAGAACACGACCTCGAGAATTCTTGGGCATCCTTGAATAAAGATGGCCAATAGAATCCAGATTGCAAAATCTTTACAGCCGTCTTTTTCCTAGAGAAATGTCCACCACACGCAGATGCATAGCAGAAGTCGAGTATACTTTTGAATTCATTCTTCGGAACACATCGGTGAATAATCTGATCAGAGTTGATGCGGAGTCTATCTCATTGTTTGGCCTCAGATTTGAGTCTATCTCGTTGTTGCTTGGTCCAATCCAAAGGGATTTGACCAATGACCAAATAATTTACAATGTTTACAAACCATGGAGTTTGGACACCTGATATTGTAAGAATAGTTTCGTTCGGAAAAGCATCAGCAATCGGAATATTCAGACAAGAAGAATCAATTAGAAGTCTCGAAAGATGATCTTCCATCACATTCTGTGCCCCAGATTTATCTTTAATTTCAAGATCGAATTCTTGAAGCAGAAGAATCCATCAAATAAGCCAGGCTTTGGCATCCTTTTTGGCCAAGAGATGTCTCAAGGCTGAGTGGTCGGTGTAAATTATGATGTGAGACCCTAAGAGATAAGCCCTGAATTTCTCCAAAGCAAATACTACAGCTAGCAATTCCTTCTCAGTAATAGTGTAATTCCTCTGGGCCACGTCCAGAGTTTTGCTAGCGTAGTAGATGACAAAGGGCTTCCTATCGATCTTCTGACCCAAAACAGCCCCGACCGCGTAATCAGAAGCATCGGTCATGATCTCAAATGGGGCTGTCCAAACCGATGGTTGCAACATCGAAGCACAAGTGACTGTCATTTTAAGAAAATCAAATGCCCTATGTCATGATTCATTGAAATCAAATGGCATTTCTTTGGCAAGAAGGTTGCTTAGAGGGTGAGCAACCTTAGGGAAGTCATTGATGAACCTCCTATAGAATCCCACATGACCAAGAAATGATCGAATTTGTTTGATAGATGTGGGAGGAGGAAGTTTAGAGATAGCATCAACCTTAGCTATGTCAACTTCAGTTCCCCGTTCAGAGATTACATGACCCAAGACGATGCCTTCTTGTGTCATGAAATGACTCTTTTCCCAGCTAAGGACCAATCTTGTTTTGATGCATCTTTTAAGGATCATTTCAAGATTAGCCAGGTAAGAATCAAATGATTCTCCAAAAATAGAGAAATTGTCCATGAAGACTTCCATAAACTCTCCCACCATGTCATAGAATATGGCTAGCATACACCTTTGAAAAGTTGTAGGTGCATTGTATAAGCCGAATGGCATTCTACGGAAAGCAAAGGTTCCGTAGGGACAGGTGAAAGTCATTTTTCCTAATCCTCGAGATGGATAGGGACTTGATTGTATCCCGAGTAATCGTCTAGGAAACAAAAGTACTTTTTCCTGGCTACTCTTTCAAGGATTTGATCGATGAAGGGCAAAGGGAAATGATCCTTTTTCATGGATGTGTTCAGCTTCCTATAATCGATACAGACCCTCTAAGAGGAAGCAGAACGAGTTGTGATAGATTCTTTTTTCTTATTAGTCACAACGGTAATCCCGGCTTTCTTGGGAATAATTTGCACGGGACTTACCCAATGACTATTTGAGATCAGATAAATGATTCCTGCGTTGGGCCACTTAATTATTTCTTTCTTGACCACTTCTCACATATTAGGGTTTAATCTCCTCTGCATTTGGCTAGAAGGATGGGATCCATCTTCCAAGAATATTCCATGATTGTAGTAAGATGGCTCGATCCCCCTGAGGTCATGAATGGTCCAACCAATTACCTCCTTGTGTTTCTTTAGGACCTTGATTAGTTTAATCTCTTACTCCTTAGTTAATCTAGCACTGATAATCACAGGGAACATCTTTTGAGGTCCCAAAAATTAATATTTCAAATTCTCAGGCAATGGTTTCAGTTCGGGCTGGGGCAGGTTTAGGATGGAAGGTAAGGATGATGCTGATGAATCATCAAGAGGAAGAGGTTGAAAGTGAACAAAATCAATAACCTCTTCAGAATGTGGTGGGTTTGCCATAGAGGGTTGCAGGTCAGATCCATCACAACAGGAGGAACTTTCAATTGCAGAAACCGCCATACAAGTTTCAAAATTTAAGTTATCTTCCTCAAGTTCCTCTATAAATCTATAATCCTCAAATTTGTTAATCGCCTTAAAAATATCCAATTTCAATTTCTGATCCCCAAAGGTGATTTCCATGCTACCGCTCTCACAGTTGATATTGGCCTTAGCGGTAGCCAAGAACGAACGCCCCAGAATGATGGGCGTGTTCCTTAAATTCTTAGGTACATCCATGTCAAGGACAAGGAAATCTACAGGAAAATAAAAATCCTTAACCTTGACAATATCATCTTCAATAACACCTCACGGATTTGTGATCGAATGGTCCACTAACTACAGCATTACTGAAGTCGGTTGAAGTTCACCTAATCCGAACTTCTCGTAAAGAGAAGTCGGAATTAGGTTAATAGATGCACCTAGATCCAGAAGTGCCCTATCAAAAGTGTAATCTCCAATGACACAAGAAATCAAAGGGGCACCTGGATCTCTCTTTTTCTGAGGAAGGTGATGCAAGATAACAGGATTAGCTTGCTCGAAGAGTACCACCTTCCTCGGAACAGATTCCCTCGACTTACGCTTCTGTGTGCATAAATCCTTTAAAAATTTAGCGTAGGCCGGTATGTGTTTGATAGCATTGAGGAGTGAGATATTGATCTTGACATTCTTGAATTTATTCAAGAGCTCCTCGTTACTATCAACAGGCTTCTTCCTAGGCTTAATCAAGGCCTCAGGAAAAGGAACATGAGTCGGATCTTCAGAATTAGGTTCCTGAGCCTTGATTTCTTTTTCAAAGTTCTCCTTTCTCTCCTCAGGCTTTCCAGGATTTGGTAGATCAGAATAGTGTGGTTGTGGATCCTGAGTTTGTTTTCCACTCCTTAAGGTAACTAAATTAGCAGATGCATACGGGTTTGGGTCTTGGGGAGGGTTAGGAAAGATTGGAGGGGCTTCATTAGCCAGAAACCTTTGATTTGAAGAAGCAGAAGAGGAAGGACCCTACTCAACCACCTGAGCATTTGCGTGCGGGTCCCTCTGATTCTTGTACCCTTGGGCTTGATTGCCCAGATTCTGGATATTATGCGGGTTGGGTACAGGTTGAGATGGAAGAGATACGGGTTGACAAGAATTAGCAATGAACCCGATTTGCAAGTTATCCAGTGAAGTTTTCATTTGTTGCATGAGCTAGAGCATAGATCCTTGCATTTTTACCATCTATCGATTCAAACCAGCCTGCCCTACGAGTTGACGGACATTCCAAGCTAGCTGATTGACCTGATTAGAAGGCAGCTAATTGTAAACATGACCCTGACCCATCGGTCTTTGAGGAGCATAGTTGCTGGGCTGGAATTGGGTCTGCTGCCCTGGGTTTTTCCAGGAGAAGTTAGGGTAGTTCCATGATGTAAACATGTTTATATTACATAAAATGTCTATTTATGCAAGTTCTTAAGCATAGAATTGTATTACATACTATAAATATTGCATAGCATACATCATCTTGCATTTAGATTAGTCTGAATAAAATGGAGGTTAATTGTCTCCTTTTATGTTCAGGGACAGGATGACTTTTTATCGGGGCATTGGATCAAAGATCCAACCGTATGGATCTGATCAGGGCGACGATTGGAGTTCAACGACTCCAAGATCGCCTTAATCGGATATCCGTAGCATTAGATAGAGATTGAGGAACCCTAGAAGATCAAGGGCCAAGATGGTGTTAATCCGCACTTTAGACAACAAATCCAATTGCACGGATGGATTCGGATCGACGATCGCAGCCTAACGGTACGAAAATCGACTCAATTCGATACCCGTGGCACCATCTACATCACCCAGAAGATGAACGACCAAGATGGCACCACGTGGCACCATCTCGGCCACCCAACCAGCCGCATGCAACCGCTGAAGCCTCTAGCGCCAACTCCTCTCTGTCGTTGGATCAAGATCCAATGGCTGAGAGTGGATCTCAGACCGGTGCCTTCATCTTCTGAAGCCAAAGGAGGATGCTGCCTTGACTGTTGGATCTCAATCCAATGGTCCAAATCGCGAGCCACACAAATGCACCACTCGCCCATCCACGTGCACAGCGCAGTGGATAAGGCACTTTGTCGCCTCAAGATGCGAGATTGAATCTGCGAGGCACTTTGATTAGGCATGGATGAGTAGGCGTTATCGACCGCACGATGGAGATTGGGGGGCCATGCGTGCCCAATCAGATCCACGCTCCATCTAACGTAGCATGGAAATGCACCATTGCACGCGATGAGGTGCGCGGTTGAGGCGGGCGGGGATGCGGCCGAGATTAAGAGATCGTGGACAAGTGTTGAACGTGGGGAGACAAGCAGGCACGTGCACGCCGGCCACTACAGCCATGTTCAGGCCTTTAGTGATGGATTTATCCGTCACTAATGGTGCTGAATTACTGATTTTCAACATAAAATGACCAAATTGCCCTCACTCCTTGCAACTATAAAAGGAGACCCCCTCCATACGAAATTCTCATCCCTTCCTTCTCTTCTCTCCCTCTCCAAAGCTTAAGAGAAGCTTGTTCCACACTCGTGGTGCTTCTTAAGAGATAAAGTCAAATTTTCGCCCCCATTTCGGAAGCCCGCAACGACGACGATGTGCTGCCCCATTCTTGTTCTTCCTACCTTGACCTCCTTCTTCCCACTTCGTTCTTCATCTTCCAGGCGTCATCCCATCTGGCTCGTCCTCTAAGCGATCGTCGAGGAGGATAACTTCTCTCTCCCATTCCTTTTTCTTGCTTTCTAGAGTAGAATTTTCCTGCTTTCTAGTGTAATAGTTTTCTTGCTTTCTAGTGTAATTTCTCGCTTTCCTAATTGTGTAAACATTTTGAAGTATTAAGTGAATGTTTTCTCTCTCTCTCTTATTCTGATTGTTTATAGTGCTTCATTGTAATTACTTCGCTTTTCAACAAAAACACCAAAAAAATATAATTGCGAACCTAGACCAACGTAGCCTCCATGAGTTTGACCCAGGATTTCTATTCCGGTATAAATTTTATTTGTTGAACACGAGTTCTTCGCTTTCAAACCACAATGATAGGTTTTCAAAACCAAATTCGATAGCGTAGTAACCCGAAGCTTCAACATTTTGGCTCCATTGCCGGGGAGGCAACGATTTCAGATCTTCTTTTCGCATTTCATAAACTTTATTGTCTTCTAACTTGCTTTCTCTTGTGTTTATTGTTTTGGAGAGACCTCCATCAAGGAATTGTCACGCGGTAGACCGGAGTAAAGTGCAGTTGAAGATGATTATAAGTGCTCCTCATTCTTCCCCCTCCATAGATTTCATTTGTCACATTAAATTCAAATTCCAATTAACCTAGGTGTTTGCATAAATCGTAGGATTAGTTTGGTTGTTTGGATTTTCACTCACACTCATTCCACCCTCGCTTATAAAACAAAAAAAACAAAAAGATAATTTGTGGGGTAATTTTCAACAGACACACAACATACACCTACATTCAAGGCACTTAACCCACTTGATTTGCTTCTACTCAACCGGGTTTTGATCTGTGGAACCAGTACACACAAAGCAACGCATAAAAGAGTAGAATTCATTCTAGGTTAACCATTTCTATGTGCCTAACCTAGTGGTGCAGTTGTGGCCAGTTGTTTGAATTGTTTGGGCTGCACCAGTCAACCTAAAATCAACTCATCAAGTAGCTTCTTCTTAGGGTTTTCAATCTAGGTTCATACCAGGCACTCCACTTTATTTTTGGTTTTAAAGGAAAGCAATCTTCACCCGTGCTTGAAAACCTGGTTTGCCTCAAACATTGAGTGAAATCAACCTAATTCTAAACCCTAAAAGCTACTTAAGCAAGATTTGAACATTAAAATCTACACATCACAAATAATCTTGCTTGAAAACCCTGGTTGTGCATGCACTTACATAATACTCAATCAATCATTAAGGGCGCAACCCATTTTAAGGGCCCATCACATTCCATAAGCACTACAATCCCAAGCCTCAATAAAATTGAGTAGACGTTGGCCTTAAGGACTGATTCGCTCTTTGGGGCCTAGTATGAGATTGTTCATGATTAACCTAGTTGTACTGATTAATCTGATGTCTAGCTAGGGGAGTAGCGTCAAACGACCGTAGCTGGGGGGTACATTAGGAACTAGGGACGCAAGTCGAAGGAAGAACCTTCTCCCCAGTCCCTCCTTCTAACTGGTTGGATTGAGCAGATACAAGTAGAGTAAATCATTTACAATCTTAAGGTGGGTTTTGGGAGTTTGTAGATCCTTAGGCTACCCCACTTAAGGACAGGTTTGTTTTGTTGTGCTGCAGGGTGCTTATCCCCAGTCCTTCCGACCTTTTCCTAGTTTATGCTAGGAAGACGGTCATTGAATCCTCGATTGGAAGGACCACTAGAGTATTCTAGGAGGCATAAATTGGATTTTGGTCAAATTGATCATATGGCCGATCAATAGCCTCCTGATGTAAACAAGTTTAAATTACGTAAAATGTCTATTTATGCATATTCTTAAGAATAGAATTGCATTACATACTATAAATATTGCATAACATGCATTATCTTGCATTTAGATTAGTTTGAATAAAATGGAGGTTAATTGACTCCTCTTATGTTCAGAGACAGGGAAAAATTTTTATTGGGGTCTCGGATCGAAGATCCAACCATATAGATCTGATTAGGGTGACGATTGGAGTTCAACGACTCCAAGATCGCCCTAATCAGACTTCTGTAGCATCAGATAGAGACTGAGGAACCCTAGAAGATAAAGGGCCAAGATGACGTGAATCCACACTTCAGACGACAAATCTGGCCGCACGGATGGATTTAGATCGACGATTGTAGCCTAACAGCGCAAAAATCGTCTCAATCCGACAACCGTGGTACCATCTACATCATCCAAAAGATGGACGGCAAAGATGGCACCACGTGGCGCCATCTCAGCTGCCCAATCGGCCGTCGCACCCGTCACACCTTCTCTTCTTCAATTTGATCATCCTTCTCCGTCGTTGGATGGTCATCCAACGACTGTGGGCGCATGTGCACAAATCATAAGCACGACACAAATGCATTGAGAGTGCGTTGGTCGAACGCGCTTGCGAGAAGGCGAGGCATGCGTTCGAGCCTTGAGGAGCGGGAGCTGAGGCACAATGAGGGGGTGCGATTGAGCGCTTGATCGCGATCGAGCGGCTGCGCGCGCTCGATAGTGCTCATGCTCGATCAGACGCCCACGTGTAACGCTGGATCTCACGCAGGCGTTGCGGCTTGATGAGGTGCGGTGAGGAGTGAGTTAAGCCATCTGATCTCACGATTGGATGGCTAAGATCTGAAGAACGTGGAGCGCACGTTTCACGCATGGGAGGCGAGCGGGCATGCGAGCGCTGCCCATGAAGGCCACGTTCAAGCCTTTAGTGACGGATTTATCCGTCACTAAAGGTCCTGAATTAATGATTTTCAACATAAAATGACCAAATTGCCCTCACTCCTTGCAACTATAAAAGGAGACCCCCTCCATACAAAATTCTCATCCATTCTCTTCTCTCCCTCTCCAAAGCTCAAGAGAAGCTTATCCCACGCTCGGGATGCTTCTCAAGAGATAAAGTCAAAATTTTGCCCCCATTTCGGAAGCGGAGCTCGCAACGACGACGACGTGCTACCCCGTTCTGGTTCTTCCTGCCTCGACCTCCTTCTTCCTGCTTCGTTCTTCGTCTTCCAGGCGTCATCCCGTCCTGCTCGTCCTCCAAGCGATCGTCGAGGAGGATAACTTCTCTCTCTCCATTCTTTTTACTGCTTTCTAGAGTAGATTTACTGCTTTCTAGAGTAGAATTTTCCTGCTTTCTAGTGTAATCATTTCCTGCTTTCTAGTCGTAATGAGTAGTGTAACGAATAACCTCTTTGATAATGAAATCCATGTTCATTCTACATCCTTTTTGCTTTTGTTTGTAATATTCTCTCTCTCTCTTCTATTTATTGTAAATAGATAGATAGTTTCCAATCATCTATTTTACTTCGTGACAAATAAAAAAAACGTGTATTTTTAAATCAAATGTCTGCCTCCCTGAGTTCAACCCGAGATTTCTATTCCGGTATAAATTTTATTTATTGAACACGAGTTCTTCGCTTTCAAACTACAACAACACGTTTTCAAAATCGAATTCGATAGCGTAGTAACCCGTGGATTCAACATTTTGGCGTCGTTTCCAGGGACTCAACACCTCCTCTGCCTCGAGATCCACAGGAGGAATTCCGAAGGTAATTGGAACAAATACAGAGAATGCAGGGTGCTTAGCCCTTGAAGGAATTTTATGATCCTTCAAATTACGGGGAATGTCCCGGCGTCTAGATTCCTACCGGAGATGTAGAAATCAAGCCCAGGTGTTAAGCCTGATCAAACATTACCATGGGCTTGGCTCCGAAGACCCGTTTCAGCACTTAGAGGACTTGACCACTTTGGTCCAGACCACCAAGGCATGAAATGTGAATGAGGAGCAAATGATCATGAGGCTATTCCCCCACTCTCTTAGGGATAAAGCCGCTCATTGGTATAGCACTATAGGAAGACCAATTGCAACTTGGAATGAGTTGAAATCGGCCTTTCTGAAGAAATTCTTCTCTGTCGAACGTACCAATGCTTTGAGATGGGCAATCACTACCTTTACCTAGCGGCCAGGGGAGCAGTTTCATGTGGCCTGGGAGCGATTCCAAGACCTATTGTGGAGGTGTCTACACCACGAGGTGCCGAAATGGCAACTCGTGGAGATCTTCTACCACGGGTTGACTGAGCAACTCAGAAATCACATGGATGCTTCTTGCGGAGGTAATTTCCTCAACAAAGATGTAGATAGCGTGCACGATTTGTTTGAGAAAATGAGCGAGAATTCAATCGTTCATGCCTCCATGGATACTTTTAACCGGTCCCAGAAGCCCAGATCGAATGTTAATGAAGTCCATGACTCTCATTCATTCGATATGGAATTGATTTGTAACAAACTTGATAAGGTGGACTTGGTGGCTAAGAGAATGGAAGAGTGGATGGCCGGAAATTCAATGAACAACTCTCGATTCACTCAATCCCAGAATTCGGGATTCCATTCATCCCGAGCTCCTTCTGGACGGGAGTTCGTGAATCAACTCGATGTGGCTCAACCTACGAGTCAACATTACTCGGAACCCCACGAGTTCCAAACTGGGGCCTTTGACCCCAGTTTTTCTGATCCTTCCCTTTCTTTCTCTCCATCCTCACCCTATGAGGATGTCTATGTTGTACAGGAGAATGTTAGATCCAACCCCTACTCTAATGCTTATAATCCAAGATGGAGAAACCACCCTAACTTCTCCTGGAAAAACCTAGGGTAATAGACCCAATTCCGACCCAGCAATTATGCTCCGCAATGACCAATGGGTCAGGGTCATGTGTATACTTAGTTGCCCCCAAATCAGGTCAATCAGCCAACTTGGAATGCCCGTCAACCTGTAGGGTAGGCTGATTTGAACCGGCAAATGGTAGAGATGCAAGCATCCATGCTCCAGCTCATGCAGCAAATGAAAACCTTGCTGGACAACTTGTAGACTAGCTCATAGCTAACTCTCGTCAACCTAGATCTCTACCATTCCAACCCGTACCCAATCTGCGAAATATTTTGAATCCGGGAAACCAAGCCCATGGGTACGAAAATTAGAGGGACCCACACGCACATGCTCAGGTGGTTGAGCAGGGTCCTTCCTCTTCTTCTTTTGCACATCAACAATCTTGGCTAATCAAGCCCCTCTAATCTTTCCTAACCCTCCCAAAGACCCAAACTCTTATGCATCGACAAATTTTGTTACCTTGAGGAGTGGTAAGCAAACTCAGGATCCACAACTACACTGTTCTGATTTACCGAATCCTGAAGAACCTGAGGAGAGAGAGGAGAATTCTAGAGAAGAAATCAAGGCTCAAGAACCCGATTCCAAAGTTCTGACTCATGTTCCTTTTCCTGAAGCTTTGATCAAATCAAAGAAGAAGAAGTTTGTTGATAGCAATGAGGAGCTTCTGAATATTTTTAAGAATGCTGAGATCAATATCCCGCTCCTTGATGCTATCAAGCATATACCGGCTTACGCGAGATTTTTAAAGGATTTATGTACACAAAAGCGTAAGTCGAAAGAATCTATTCCGAGGAAGGTGGTACTCTCTGAGCAGGCAAGTTCTGTTATCCTACACCACCTCCCTCAGAAAAAGAGAGATCCAGGTGCTTCGTTGATTTCTTGTGTCATTGGAGATTACACTTTTGATAGAGCACTTCTGGATTTGGGTGCATCCATCAACCTAATTCCGACTTCTCTTTATGAGAAGTTTGGATTTGGTGAACTTCGGCTGACTTCAGTAATGCTGTAGTTAGCGAACCGTTCGGTCACAAATCTGCGAGGCATTATTGAAGATGTTATAGTTAAGGTCAAGGATTTCTATTTTCCTATAGATTTTCTTATCCTTGATATGGATGTATCGGAAAATTTGAGGAACACTCCCATCATTCTGGGGCGTTCATTCCTGGCTATCGCTAATGCCAACATTAACTGTGAAAATGGTAGCATGGAAATCGCCTTTGGGGATCAACGAATGAAGTTGGATATTTTTAAGGCGATTAATAAATTTGAGGATTGTGAATTTATTAAGGAACTTGAGGAGGATAATGTGAACATTGAAACTTGTTTGATGGTTTTTCAATTGAAAGTTCCTCCTTTGATGATGAATTGGACTCGCAACCCTCTATGGCAGACCTGCCATCTTCTGAAGAAGTTATTGATTTTGTTCACTCTCAACCTCTTCCTCTTGATGAGTCTTTAGCATCTTCCTTACCTTCAATCATCAACCCGCCCCAGCTTGAACTGAAACCATTGCTTGAGAATTTGAAATATCAATTTTTAGGACCAAAGAAGACGCTCCCTGTGATTATCAGTGCTAAATTAACAAAGGAGTAAGAGATTAAATTGATTAAGGTCCTGAAGGAACACAAGGAGGCAATTGGTTGGACCATTCATGACCTTAGGGGGATCGAGCCATCTTACTGCAATCATAGAATATTCTTGGAAGATGGATCCTGCCCTTCTCGCCAAATGCAAAGGATATTAAATCTAAATATGTGAGAAGTGGTCAAAAAGGAAATCATTAAGTGGCTCGATGCAGGAATTATTTATCCAATCTCTGATAGTCCCTGGGTAAGTCTCATGCAGATTGTTCCTAAGAAAGTCGGGATTACCGTTGTGACTAACAAGAGAGGAGAATCTGTCACAACTCGTTCAGCTTCCTCTTGGAGGGTTTGTATCGATTACAGGAAGCTGAACACGACCATGAAAAAAGATCATTTCCCTTTTCCTTTCATTGATCAAATCTTGGAACGACTAGTCGGGCAGAAGTACTTCTGTTTTCTTGATGGCTACTCGGGATACAACCAAGTTCCTATCCATCCCGAGGATCAGGAAAAAGCTACTTTCATTTGTCCCTACGGAACCTTTGCTTTCCGTAGGATGCCTTTCGATTTATGCAATGCACTTGCGACTTTTCAAAGGTGTATGTTAGCCATATTCTCTGACATGGTGAGAGAGTTTATGGAAGTCTTCATGGACGATTTCTCTATTTTTGGAGAATCGTTTGACTCTTGTTTGGCTAATCTAGAAATGATTCTTAAGCGATGCATCAAACGCGATTAGTCCTTAGCTGGGAAAAGAGTCATTTCATGACATAAGAAGGCATCATCTTGGGTCATGTAATCTCTGAATGGGGAATTGAAGTGGATAAAGCTAAGGTTGATGCTATCGCTAAACTTCCTCCTCCCACATTTGTTAAACAAATTCAATCATTTCTTGGTCATGTGGGATTATATAGAAGATTCATCAAGGATTTCTCGAAGGTTGCCCATCCTCTGAGTAATCTTCTCGCCAAAGAAATGCCATTTGTTTTTGACGAATCATGTTTTAAGGCATTTGATTTCCTGAAAACGGCAGTCACTTGTGCTCCAGTGTTGTAACCACCGATTTGGACAACCCCTTTTGAGATCATGACCGACGCTTCTGAGTACGCGGTCGAGGCTATTTTGGGTCAGAAAATTGACAAGAAGCCCTCTATCATCTACTACGCTAGTAAAACTTTGGATGAAGCCCAGAGGAATTACACTGTTACTGAAAAGGAATTACTAGCCATAGTATTTGCTTTGGAAAAATTCAGGGCTTATCTTTTAGGGTCTCATGTCATCATTTATACCGACCACTTGGCCTTGAGACATCTCTTGGCCAAAAAGGATGCCAAACCCCGACTTATTCGTTGGATTCTTCTGCTTCAAGAATTTGATCTTGAAATCAAGGATAAAACCGGGGTACAAAATGTGGTGGCAGATCATTTGTCGAGACTTTTAAGTGATTCTTCTTGTCCGGACGTCCCGATTGCTGATATTTTCTTGGACAAAGCTATCCTTGCAGTTTTAGGTGTCCAAACCCCGTGGTTTACTGACATTGTTAATTATTTGGCCGTTGGTCAAATTCCCCAGGATTGTACCAAGCAACAACGGGATAGACTTAAATCTGAGGCCAAATACTACTTCTGGGAGGACCCTAAACTTTATCGCATCGACTCTGATCAAATTATTCACCAATGTGTTTCGGAGAATGATTTCAACAGTATACTTGAGTTCTGCCATGCATCTGCGTGTGGTAGACATTTCTTCAGGAAAAAGACGGCTGCAAAGATTTTGCAATTTGGCTTTTATTGGCCGTCTTTATTCAAGGATGCCCAGGATTTCTCAAGGTCATGTTCTCAATGTCAGGCACTCGGGAGCATAACTAAGAGAGATATGATGCCCCTAAACCCAATTCTTCCTGTCAAAATCTTCGATGTTTGGGGCATCGATTTCATGGGACCCTTTCTCCCTTCATTTGGACATCAATACATTCTTGTTGTTGTTGATTATGTGTCCAAATGGATTGAGGCGATTCCCACTCGAACCAATGGCCACAAGGTGGTCATCGATTTTGTCAAGAAAAATATCTTTAGCAGGTTCAGGATTCCGAGGGCCATCATTAGTGATGGTGGCACTCATTTTACTAATGCCCAGTTCCATAATTTGTTGGCCAAATACGGGGTTAATCACTGAATCTCCACACCTTACCATCCCCAGACAAATGAATAGGTCGAGATCTCCAATCGGGAGATCAAGAATATTCTGCAGAAAATGGTTAGGCCTGAATGTAAGGACTGGACTCAAAAGCTTCAGGACGCTCTTTGGGCCTACCGTACGTCGTATAAAACACCCATCGGCATGTCTCCGTTTCGTTTGGTGTATGGAAAGGCATGTTATCTACCCATAGAGATTGAACATAGGGCATTCTGGGCGATCAAGCAATGCAATTTAAATCTGAATTTAGCTGGGAAGACCAGGAAACTCCAACTATCTGAGTTGGAAGAGCTTAAAAATGATGCATATGAGAATGCTAAGATCTACAAGGCTCGAACCAAAGCTTTACATGATCAATTGATTTCCTGTAAGAGCTTTAAGCCGAATCAAAAGGTCTGGTTATTCGATTTTCGACTTAAGCTCTTTCTCGGCAAACTTAGATCTAAATGGAATGGCCCATTCATTATCGACAAGATTTTTCCAAATGGAGCCATTCAGATTTCTGACCCAAAGATGGGTAACACATTTAAAGTCAATGGTCAACGTCTGAAGCCTGTTATTGACCGTACTCTTCCAGAACCCATCTCAGACACGGTCACTCTAGCCATATTGTGACTTCTTTGGCTGGACTTCGCCTAGCTGACGGCATTAAACTCAGTAGTTGTACATATGACACAAAGCTGACGCAAGCTTCATATTCAGGTGATATCTTTCATACTCTACCCTTTCTTTCATGTCTCTTTTTCTCAATGTGGACATTACATTAGCTAGGCATGGGGGGGTGGATTCATTTTAAAATCATTTTGTCATCTTTGCGGAATGCTTGTAAATTGCATTTCTCTTCTTATATATACATAAAAAAATATATAAAAAAATTTAATTAGGAAGAAATACTTGGACATTAGGACTTTTCAATCTTAGGAAATATTACATTAGGATCTGAACACAAAGACCCTTCAGGTCTTTGGACTTAATCGACCTATGTATCCACTAAAATGTGGATTTATTTTTCGAGTCCTCGCCATCTTAATTCTATTGTAATTTTATTAAATAAGTTTTGGTGATAAGTACACGTCTTATCAACCCACCCTTTGATTTGAGGGAACTTTAAGTCTAAGCATCTACACACTATCTTGTCACTGACTTGGTGTTCGATGATTTTAATGGAAATTGGGTAGCTAATGAACCTTCTAGGATGATATGGCTGGTAAGTTCTTGTGGGTAACAGCCCATAGGTAGGTTGTCCAGAGCCCAGCCACTGGACCATTCTATTCTTGCTGCCTTTAGGTAAATCTTAGACCAGGGAAGCCACCTACTTAAAAAAAAAAAGAAAAAGAAAGTCAAAAAGAAAAAGAAAACAAAAGCCATACTTTGCTGCACGAGTATGGCTGGCAAGTTGTCGGTGGTAACAGCTCATCGACCAGTTGTCTAAAACCCAGCTCAAGAAATGCACTGAAAATTCCCGAAACACTTAGGAAGAAAGTGGAGAAGTTGAATAAATCGGGGAGAAATATACTGGATTCACCCTTGTGTTGACCCCATAAAAATAAAAGTAGGGAGAAAGCTACCGGTTGTAAAGATACACCTTTAGGCAGAACTCTCTTTTTAAGGCCACCTAGAGGCATAGATACCCGAAATCCGTTCTAATTGCCGATAACGAGTCTATCACATTCATAATAAGATGCTTAGAACTTAGGGTTCTCATCAAATCTTGGGTGAGTTGAAAGATCGTAGAAAGCCACTCGTTAACCTTAAACTCAAAAAAAAATCAAAAAAATTAGAAAAGAAGAAAAAGAGAAAAAGAAAATTTTCTTTGAATAAGGTGAGGGCTTGAGGTGGTCTGCATTTTGGCAGATACCCGGGCACTGTTGTGTCTTTGAAAGTTCAGATCCTAAGTAAACATTTTCTTAATGTTGAAAATAACTTATGCCCAAATAATCCAACCTAATACTTTTATAAATAGCATGTAGTTTTTTCTAGGGACTAGCAAAAGATAGGCATGGGGGTGTGATGTAAACATGTTTATATTACATAAAATGTCTATTTATGCATGTTTTTAAGCATAGAATTGCATTACATACTATAGATATTGCATAGCATGCATCATCTTGCATTTAGATTAGTCTAAATAAAATGGAGGTTAATTATCTCCTTTTATGTTCAGGGACAAGGTGACTTTTTATCGGGGCCTCGGATCGAAGATCCAACCGTACGGATCTGATCAGGGCAACGATTGGAGTTCAACGACTCCAAGATCACCCTAATCGGATATCCGTAGAATCAGATAGAGATTGAGGAACCCTAGAAGATCAAGGGCCAAGATGGTATTAATCCGCACTTCAGATGACAAATCTAACTGCACGGATGGATTCAGATCGATGATCGTAACCTAACGATGCGAAAATCGACTCAATCCGATACCCGTGGCACCATCTACATCACTTAGAAGATGGATGGCCAAGATGGTGCCACGTGGAGCCATCTCGGCCGCCCAACCAGCCGCATGCAACTACTGAAGCCTCTAGTGCCAACACCTCTCCGCCGTTGGATCAAGATCCAACGGCTGAGAGTGGATCTTAGACCGGCCCCTTCATCTTCTAAAGCCAAAGGAGGATGCTGCCTTGACCGTTTGATCTCAATCCAACGGTCCAAATCATGCGCCACGCAAATGCACCGCTCGCCCATCTATGCGCGCAGCACAGTGGATAAGGCACTCGGCCGCCTCAAGACGCAGGATCGAATCTGCGAGGCACTTTGATTAGGCGCGGATGAGTGGGCGCTATCGATCGCACAATGGAGATCGGGCGGCTGTGCGCGCCCAATCTGACGTGGCATGGAAACGTGCCATCACACGATGAGGTGCACGGTTGAGGCAGGCGGGGATGCGTTCTTAGCCATTTGATCTCACGATCAAACGACCAAGATTGAGTGATCGTGGAGAAGCGTTGAACACGGGGAGACGAGTGGGTGCGCTAGTGCCGGCCACTACGGTCACATTCAGGTCTTTAGTGACGGATTTATCCATCACTAAAGGTCCTGAATTAATGATTTTCAACATAAAATGACCAAATTGCCCTCACTCCTTGCAACTATAAAAGGAGACCCCCTCCATACAAAATTCTCATCCCTTCTCTTCTCTCCCTCTCCAAAGCTCAAGAGATGCTTGTCCCACACCCGGGATGCTTCTCAAGAGATAAAGTCAAAATTTCGCTCCCATTTCGGAAGCGGAGCTCGCGACGACGACGATGTGCTACCTCGTTCTTGTTATTCCCGCCTCGACCTCCTTCTTCTTGCTTCGTTCTTCGTCTTCCAGGCGTCATCCCATCTGGCTTGTCCTCCAAGCGATCGTCGAGAAGGATAACTTCTCTCTCCCATTCCTTTTTCCTGCTTTCTAGAGTAGAATTTTCTTTCTTTCTAGTGTAATAGTTTTTTTTCTTTCTAGTGTAATTTCTTGCTTGCCTAATTGTGTAAACATTTTGAAGTATTAAGTGAATGTTTTCTCTCTCTCTCTTATTCTGATTGTTTATAGTGCTTCATTGTAATTACTTCATTTTTTAACAAAAACACCAAAAAAATATAATTGTGAACCTAGACCAACGTAGCCTCCCTGAGTTCGACCCGAGATTTCTATTTCGGTATAAATTTTATTTGTTGAACATAAGTTCTTCGCTTTCAAACTACAACGACAGGTTTTCAAAACCAAATTCGATAGTGTAGTAACTCGAAGCTTCAACATTCCACCAGCCTGGATTATAAGCATTGGAGTAGGGGTTGGACGTAAAGTTCTCCTGTATAGCATAGACATCCTCATAGGGTGAGGATGGAGAAAAAGAAAGGGAGGGATCAGAGAAACTGGGATCAAAGGCCCTAGTTTGGAACCAGTGGGGTTCCGAATAATGCTGGCTCACAAGTTGAGTCGCATCTAGTTGATTCACGAACTCCCATCCAGAAGGAGCTCGCGACAAATGGAATCCCAAATTCTGGGATTGAGTGGATCAAGAATTGTTCATTGAGTTTCTGGCCATCCACTCCTCCATCCTTTTGGTAACCAGGTCCACCTTATTTAGTTTATTGCAAATCAGTTTTATATCGAATGAATGAGAGTTATGGACTTCATTAACATTCGATCTGGGTTGTTGGGACCGGTTAAAAGTATCCATGGAGGCATGATTGATTGAATTTTCACACATCTCCTAAAACAAATCGTCTCGCTATTTGCATCTTTGTTGAGGAAATTGCCTCTTCAAGAAGCGTCCACGTGATTTCTGAGTTGCTTAGTCAACCTGTGGTAGAAGATCTGCATGAGCTGCCATTTCGGCACCTTGTGGTGTGGACACTTCCGCAATAAGTCCTGGAATCGCTCCCAGGCAACATGAAACTGCTCCCTCAGCTGCTGGGTGAAGGTAGTAATCGCCCATCTCAGAGCATTGGTATGTCCGATAGGAAATAATTTCTTCAGGAAAGCCAATTTTAGATCATTCCATGTTGCGATCGGCCTTCCTATGGTCCTGTACCAATGAGAGGCTTTATCCCTAAGAGAGTGGGCAAAGAGCCTCATGATCATCTGCTCTTCATTCACATTTTGCACCTTGGTGGTTTGGACCAAAGTGGTCAAGTCCTCCAAATGCTGAAATGGTTCTTTAGAGCCAAGCCCATGAAAATGTTTAATCAGGCGTAACACTTGGGACTTGATTTCTACATCTCCGGTAGGTATCTGGACGCTAGGACGTTCCTCGTAATTTGAAGGATCATAAAAATCCTTCAAGGGCTGAGCACCCTGCATTCTCTGGAACCATTCTTGCATTCTTTGCATTTGTTCCAGCTGCCTTTGAAACATCTCCTGTGGATTCTGAGGCAGAGGAGGTTGTTGATCGGCCATTGGATCAATTTGGTCAAAATCCAATCTACACCTCCTACAATACTCTAATGGTCCTTCCAATCGAGGATTCAATGACCTCCTTCCAAGCATAAACTAGGAAGAGATCGGAAGGACTGGGGATAAGAACCCTACAACACAATAAACACAAGCCTGTCCTTAAGTGGGGTAGCCTAAGGATCTACAGACTCTAAGAATCCATCTTGAGATTATAGATGATTTACTCTACTTGCGTCCAATCAATCCAACCAGTTAGAATAAGGGATTAGGGAGAAGGTTCTTCCTTTGTCTTGTGCCTCCGGTTCCTAGTGTACCCCCCAGCCACGGTCGTTTGACGCTACTCCCCTAGCTAGACTCTCAAGGATATACATAATGCACTGCATCCAAGTCGCTTGAGAGGTGATGAGAACCTCATCATGAGCCATAACTAGCTCATTTTGACCCAATACAAAGGATAAAAGCTCCTACATATCTCAAGGAAAGGCTTAACTCAGAGAATTCTGAGTTTGAGAAGAAAACCAGTCATAAGGGGTAAAAGTGCAATTTTACCAGTATAATCTGCATACAGGGTAATTCTGGGCCCAAACACAGGTCAAAACAGCTTAATAAGAATAAAAGTGGGATGAGATGATCTAGCAAGGGCTACAGCACTTCCAAGGAACCAAATGATAATCTGTAACCCTAAAACAACCCACTTCAATTCACAAGGTTCGAGGCAAAGTAAAAATAGAATAAACCCTCTAAAATTCATAGAAAAATAATCTCTAGGGTTTAGAACCTTCAATTTGGCCTTTAGAACCCATTTTGACCTACATTGAGAACCATGCCCAATTAATAACTTAATTTGGGTCTTTACGCAAATTGACCGGTCAAACAAGGTTTAATATGAAAATGAAATTTACCATCAGATTCCTTAGGTTCTAATTAGTCATGTATAAAAACTTGAGCCTAAGAAGAAACCTCCTTGACCGACTTTACACTTTGGTCCTCATATATTTACTCTTTGGCCCTCAACTTTTGAACCCTCGCATTTTGGCCCCTAACCCTCCTTCGTTCTTTGCAAACAGGTCCCTCCTGCAAAACCCTGCCAGCACCATGCTCCGGCGACCTTGCGCGGAGCATGGCGCCGCGCAGGGTGAGGTGGAGGACCTGGCATGTATACCGGGGGTGCCCTGCGTCGTCAGCCGTCGCAGGAGCACCCCCATGGTCATTGTAGCCCCCCATACCGGCCGTGCGAACGCACGGACGGTATGGGTTCGTATTCCGACCATTCTCCGGCGAGGGAGACACGTCGTCTCCCTCCGCCTTCCTCCCTGCTTCAACCCTATAAATACCCCCCGCCGCTCCACCGACCAAAGCAGCCTGGATCTGACGGAGAAAACCCCCAGCTTTCTTCTCTTCTTTCTCCGGCAGACGCTCACCAGCTCCGGCGGCTTCCTCCCCCTCCACCTCTTCGCTCTGCCGCACTACCAGCAGCAGAGACTTCCTTCCCTGCTCTTCCCGCGCCACGCCGCACCCAGCTGGCGCCTCTCCAGCCCTCTACTCGCCGCCGCCCCTCTCCCTGAGCATCGTCTTCTCCGGCGACAGTCGATACGACTGTCGCCCTGTTCCTCCCCCTTCGTCCCTGCAAGTAAGTTAGACCTACTCCCCTTCTTCTCCTCTTTCTTTCCCCGCTTTCAATTTAGTCAATTAAACCCTCGACCGCTCCTGTTCACCCTCATCCTCTCCGCCTCCGACCACCCTCCGGCGAGCCGCTTCCATCACCTCAGCGACCCACACGGCTCGCCGACCACCGCAGAACCTCCGCCTCCTCACCCTGATCCTCTTCCACCCCTCCACTTCCCACCAAACACCCTCTGCAGATCCACCGAACACACCCACTCCCTCGCTCACAGTTTGACCTAGGACGACCTGTTAGCTCCATCTCGCCCCCTGCAGACCCCCTGACCACCTTCGCCGTGCCACGGCGAAGGTCCCCCGCCTGTCTGATTTGGCCGAGAGGCCGTTCTATTGATTTCAGGTTCCAGGCCTTGACCGCCATTGGCGAGGAAGCTCGAAGCTTGCTTGAGGTTGCTCCAAGCCTAGATATCCCAGGTTGAAGACCTAGGCTGCGCGAAAGAGTCTTGCACACACACCCTGGCCCTCAATTGGAGTTGCGAGCCTCAACAGCTGTTGCAATTGGAAGCACCATCCCTATTGCAGGCGTGAGAGAAAAGGGGTGCGCGGATAGTCCCACCTCGGAACCTTCTGAAGCCACACACCCACATAAATTGCAAAAGTGCCACCATCTGTTTGCCTCAGTTACCACGGGGTGAGGTCCCTCTCACCCGACCCGACCCGGCCTCGTCCGTGACCACGCTCCGCGGACCTGGCCCGACCCGATTAGACTGACCTGCACTCCTCGCCCACCACGCACGCCGGTGGGCCTGGACCCGGGCCTGACCCGAACCCGATTACCCAATAGCGCTCTGGGAGAGCTTCCGAAGAGTGATTTCAGAGAGAAAGAGAGACGCGGGGGAGGGGGGTAGAGTAGGTTTTTGCCTCTTGACGAAAAAACTCTGAAGTGTGCAGGCCAAAGAAGAAGAAGCAGACCCGCTGAAGAAGAAGGAGCTGCGGCACTGTAGCATAGGCATCGTTAAGTCGTCTCAGCACCGGGGCAGACGACGGAAGGTCAGCAGCCAGAGTAGGAAAGAAGACAGGCTGAAGAAGAAGGAAGAGCAACGGCCAACGCGAAAGAAGCAAGAAAAGAAGAAGACGATCTGAAGAAAAAGAAAGAAAGGAAACAAGGAAGAACAGAAGAAGAAGAGCACGAGGGGAAGATCTGAAGAAAGCAGAAGAAGAAGAAGAAGAAGAAGAAGAACAGGAAGAACCAAAGACAAAGAGGAAGAAAAGAAGAAGAAGCCAAATTTTCATCTCTCTCTCTCTCTTTATTTTTGTAATAGAACTTGTATATCTCTAGAATACAACTTGCTCCCTGAGTTCGACCTCGGGAACTCTTTTATTTTTCCGAGTAAAAAAATTTATATTTGAAATGTTGGTAACAACCAGCTTTACTACAACGTTATAACAGAACCGACGTTTCAAGAGGGCTATGGACGCGTGTGCTTTTATGTAGCTGTATGCGGTCTGTAGCTTCCGATGCGGGACTATGTGAGTCCCCTTTTCTTTGTGCATGCAGCTAAGATCTAGGTTTGACTTCTTCCTCAGATCACGATCAATCTTCAACATCTTCTCCATAGTTAACAACTCAAATTTGTAGAGCTAGGATAGCTCTCTCAATTCCATTCATTAATTTCTTGATTGAAGCGCTTGATGTGCTTCAAATCTAACCTTCAAAGTGGTTGTTCGCCATTGCTTCAGCAATAGCTTCAACACCTGCAAAACTAAGCTAATACGTAATCTCTCTCTTTCTTGATCTTAAGAATGCATTCAGTATCTGAACACAATTCCCAGAACATACAGAAGCATAGAGGAATGCTTCTCAAGCTTTAGATCACCTGTAACTTCTTCTCAGTGCATAGGTTAATAGATGCAAGGTTTAAAACTCTAAACCAACTCATCCATTAAATCGAAGACTCCAAACTTGATCTAAGCCTCTTTAGGAGGTTAAGACGCTCCAATTTGACTTCAGAAAGACTTGGAATCTCATCAAAAACCTAAAGTTACATCCCTACAGACCTTAGAACCCAACGTGCACATAAATTCTATTAGACTTAGTCTAACTTTAGATCTTTCTAAAACTAGTCCTAACAAGTTCCTATTGATCTTAAGAACACTCAGCACAACTCAAAAATATCCTCAGGAGCTTCAGAGCTCCAATGGTGGTCACATTTGACCAAATTAAGGCTAACAATTGACTTTTAGCTGCTGACTAAATCAGAACAAATTAACAACCTAAATCAACTTTAAAGGACTCAAGAAACTCAATGAAGACAAAAAGGAGTTAAATTGACCTATTCCCTGGTGTTCTTAAGTCCGTCACTTGAAATCTTTAAGGACTTTGTTTGACAGAACATTACAGAGCTCTAATAAACTCAATAAAGGTTATTCTAAGCTCAGAGCATTTTATAAATGCTTATAGATCTAATTTGAGGCTTCAAGAATCAAATGATGATCGTGTATAGTTCTACCGGAGATGAAGAAGACGAAGATGATCTGAGAGATAAAATCAATAAAACTTGATTTAATTGCATGAATTGTGATCAATGAATCATAAATAAGTGATCTAGAGATTTTTGAAGTGATTCAAATAGTATTCATCAAGATTGAGTCATCGGAGCTCTGGTGATTGTCGGATTTAGTTGCCAGAACTAAAATCTTCATGAAACAGCTTAAGAAATATCTCAAAAGCTTCTTGAGCTTATTATGAAGCTCAAGAACTCATCAATTTAATCCTTGGAAGCTTAGAATAGGTGCATGAACTGAAATCGATCAAAGTTTAAATCTAAGTTCAACAGATCACTGCAATCAAGTTCTCGATCAATTGATCGAGGAGTTTTGCTCCTAGAGATGTTGCAAAGGTGGTGAAGTGATTTGATTAGATGGAGAAACTCCTCTGACCTCTGCCATAGACAGCGGACGTCGGAGGTTGTGGTGGATTTAGGTGAATTGTATTTATAGGCTAATCGAGGTAGGAATAAGGTGAAGAATGATCGTGGAAAGGTGAGAAACTGGAGGATGTGTCGATTTCATGAGTCAAAGTCCAATGAGGTTAGATTTGACCTCATCGGAGTCGAGGAAGAAGATGAGAAAAGGGATCTAAATCAAAGCTAAATTGCCTAATTGACTAACTAAATCTACTCTAAACTAAGAGCTAAGGCTATTCTATGTGTTACCTGGACGAAAGGAAATAGAGGGCATTGAAGAGGTGTCGCCAGATTGGACGAAATCAGAGTTGTTAAGGAAGCAACTTCGACGAGAAAGGGAAGGCGAATCAGAAAGAAGATTAGCACTCCTATGCTCTATCACAACGGTGGAGAGGAAGAGGGGATGAGAGAGGCGATCAACACTACCAGAGTTGATCCAAAGGAGAGGTAAGAGGTTGTTGGAGCTTAGGAAGAATAGCCTATCATCGGTCATGGATGGGGAAGAGGGATAGGGGACCGACCTCGATCATCGAGGACCTAGGGGGTATTTATAAGTGGTAGAGAGGGTTAGGGGAAAGGTAATTGGATGTAATCACGTCCAGATACATGGGAATAGAGGTCTTCATCTTTGGTGACGGTGATCTTACCTTGCTGGAGTCCATTAATGAACAACTCGATGAACGAGATTTTGTATGCTAAAAGATTGAGTTAAAAACCCGTCATTGTAGTTGCGTAAAAATCCATTATTAAATAAAATTTATAATCGAAACTTTGCGAGACCCGGGTTGAACACAGGGAGGTGAACGTTTGATTAAAAATCGCGTTTGGAATTATTTTTGAGAAGCATATTAGTTGGTTGAAATTAATCTATGCAAGCTATTCTACTTAAATCATAAACATAGAAGAGAGAGATAGAATAAAATAAAGAAAGAGAAAAATAGAGAGAGAATCAATATTTCATAATCACATGTCCATTACATCTACTTGCTGCAACTAGAAAGCTGGAAGTCTACATTAGAAAGTGATAAAAAGATAGGGACGAGAAAATCCTCCTCAACGGCTGCTTGGAGGACGAGCCATGTTGACGGAGTGCCCAGACGATGGAGATGAGATGCTGGATGAGGGAGAACGGAGATAGAGGACGGAGAACGAAGCAAGGCGATGTAGCAGCGGGATTTGCTTCCCGAATGGTGGAACA
The DNA here is from genome assembly GCA_037157565.1 of Thalassia testudinum. Classification (NCBI taxonomy): domain Eukaryota; kingdom Viridiplantae; phylum Streptophyta; class Magnoliopsida; order Alismatales; family Hydrocharitaceae; genus Thalassia; species Thalassia testudinum. Next base: position 38,621,496 of record JAZHRO010000067.1, read on the forward strand.
AAGAAAATCATGGGATGCTCCACAAAGGGGGTGAGAAGATTGGAAAATTATTTTACTTTAGCTCAAGTGGAGCATCCCAGGTATGGGACTAGATCGTAGAGCTTTGGAGGGGGGGAGAGAAGAGAGAAATGGATGAAGAAATGTGTGGTAGGGGTAGGCTATTTATAGGTGCAGTTGTGGGGGTAATTTGGTCATTTGAAGGTTTAGAAATTCATGTTGGGGTTGCTAGTGACAGATACATCCGTTGCTGTAGGTGAGCGACACTATAGCTGTGCGTTCCATCTCCATCGTTCCACGCTAATTGGACACACCTTATGCAGCCATGTCAGCGACTCCATGGCTAAAGCAGTTCCACGCTTTATCATGCCCAAGTGATCTTAACCGTTCGATCGCACGATCGAACGTCGTAGATCTACGCACGCCGCTTCGCCTTCATACGTTACGCGCACTAGCATGCGATGGCGCACATGATCGTGTGTCATCGCACGTGTGCGCATGCAACTCCATTTGTTGTATCTAGGCAATCCACGAAGTCGCTTTATAGCCATCTGATGTCGATCAGACTGGTTAATTACGTCGCGCCTCTTCTTCAGCGAATTAAATCCTCTCGGGCATATTTGAACTCGCGTCGTGTGTTGCACATAAGGCTTTGGACCGTTGTGCTACACCTCACATTGTGTCGGGTCTCTAATTTAAGGCCGTGGCACACTTAGTCGTTGAATCTCGATCCAACGGTCGAGATCGCGCAACCTTTGATTAGGAGGTCGATAGATGTGGGTGGCCTGGATGGCGCCACATGGTGCCATTTGGGCTGGTCGTTTTCCAATGATTGTAGATGGTGCCACAGTTGTCAGATTGAATTGATTTTTGTACCGTTGGCTTATGATCGGCGATCCGAACTCATCTATGTGGTTGAATTTGTCATCTGATGTATGGATTTGCACCACCGTGACCCTTGACCTCTGATCTTTCTTGGACTGCATCTGATACTATGGAGGTCCAATCGAGGTGATATTAGAAGCATTAGGCTCCGATCGTCGCCCTGATCAGATCCGTATGGTTGGATCTTTAATCCGAGGCCTAGAAAAATATCGCCTTATCCCCTGACCATAAAAAGGGCAAATTAACCTATACTTTGTACAAACTAATCTAAATGCAGAATGATGCATACTATGTAATATTTATAATGTTGAATGAAATTATACGCCTAAGAACACGCATAAATAGACAGTTTATGTGTCATAGATGTGTCTACATCACAACTCATCGTGACCGTTGGATGAGAACGAGGTGTGAACGGAAGTTAAGCGGCAACGACCGGAGTGGTTTATCATCAGATAGGCGGTAATCAAGAAGTGTAGTCACAGGCCAATGGTGGCTATTCATGGTGAAGAAGAGGAGAGTAAGCTGCTATGTACACAGGACCAGAAGGAAAATAAATGAAGGATTGAGTTGAAATAAAAGGACTTAAGGGAAATGAAAGTTGAGGACCAAAATGTAAACGGATGATTTTAAGATTTAAATTAAATTAATTCTTTTCCAATTTTTTATATATTATTATAAATATGATAAATAATATATTTATGACATGAGATTACATTTTGGTCCTTTTTAGCTTTGTTTAATTAAGTGATTAACATTATTAACTTAATTAATAACTTCGGTATTATAAATAATATAATCTTAGTTATAATTAATTGTATATAGCTAAATGATTGTATTTAAGTCTTGATTATTAATTAATTATAAAATAATGCTTATTAACCCTTAATTTGGATATTTTAACATATAATTAAGGTCTTTACTATTATTAACTTAATAAATAATTAACCCTATTTATTTGTTATTTACTAGTTATTTAGCTAGGAAAACTAGCTAATTTGTGTGAATTAGGAGCTATGATGAGTTCCTCATCAAACCACCATCAACTTTCATGAATAAAGTCGAGGAAGATATCACACAAAGGATAAAGGAAACGCTCTACTTTAAGGAAGAAGCTGATGGACGAACAATCCGTCCAAGGCATTGCGGAAGTGGAATTAAAACTTCAATTTGAGAAGATCAATTCAATGCCTAGAAAATCAAATAATCAAGAATCAAATAAGCATCCTATACCAAAACCACATGGGAAGACCTAATATTTTCCCATTTCGAGATCCCCATGGGTATCAAGAATATACCTAGCACAACACCCCATGTGTTGCACCTCATACTATAAGTCCTAGCATGCCAAGACTCCCTTCTTCTCTGCAGAATGATAAGATCCTTGACATAAAAAAACAGTCAATATTATGTACTATTGACGTTGCTAGACTCGATCGTGTTTTAACAGTTAATTACGTCGTAGTATAGGTGATCAAGCGTCGTCAACAAATAAAAGTTTTATTACTCGAAAACCTAAGTATCCAAGGTCGAACACAGGGAGAAATTGGAATTCATTACTAATCTCTAGAATGTAATTGAACACTTTAATTACTCAAAATTTAATTCAAATATAAATGCATGAGTTTGAAAAGTAATTGAGGTAAAAAGGAGAAATTGGACATCTGATCCTATGATTAAACATCTTAAAAGTAGGTTTCCCTTCTCTTATTCTTTTTCTTTGTGCTTGTTCTTTCTCTTCTGTAGTGCTTCTTTTCTTTTGTCTTCTTTCTTGGTTCTGTTTGCCTTCACTTCCTCTTCTTCTCTTTTCCCTTCACCTCTTCCTTTTCTTCTGCGAAGGCTTCCTTACTTCTTCATTTCCCTTGCTAGTAGTGGCCAAGTGTTGGCTTCACTTCTTCCTTCCTTCTTTTTACCCACACCGACGCGTCTCTCTCTCTCTTTGTGAACCACTCTCAGGACGCTCTCCCAGAGCCGGATAAACAGGTTGGATCGTGCCCCCGTGACCAAGCGCACCGGCGTGATGGTGGTGTGCGAGGTGTGCTCAGGGTCAGGTCGGGTCGCGCCAGATCCACGTGGTGAACTCGCGGACGAGGCGACGTGAGATAAGGTGAGGGACCTCACCCCAAGTGTGTTCGGAGGCACTGAGCCGCTATCACAAAAATAATATAAACCATGGCAGCGCTTTGTAAGTTACCGATGTGGGACTAAAACTCCCGGCCTTCTCTCGCGTGTGCCCACAGAAGTCTATCATTCAATTTCCACAGCTGCGGACTTTGCAGCATCTCTTGCTGGGTCAGATATCTTTGCAATGCCTCCCCGAGTGAGCTGCACCTGGAGCCTTGCGGTCTTGAAGCCTAGAGCGAGCGTGGAGCTTCCTCGAGTTGCCGTCAATGGCTGCCGGGGCGTGGAACTTGTCAGACACAAAAAGAGCCTCGCGGCCTAATCAGATCACCGGGGAACCTTCGCCGTGTCACGGCGAAGGTGAAACGCTAGGTGGCAGGCCGCGGGGAGGCCTAGGCAAGCGTGCCTAGGTCGTCCTGTGGTCGGATGGATGGGTGAGTTCGGGGGACTGTTGGGTAGGCTTATAGGGACCGTGGATGGGCGGAGATTACTCAGTGATGTGAGGTGGAGGTTATGTGATGGTCGGCGAGGCATGTGGGGCTGCAGAGCGACTGGAGTGCCTCGCTGGAGGGTGGCCAGAGATGAGGAAGGTGATGGTGAATAGCGGCGGTCGAGGGGTTTTTGATGAAATAAAATGCGGGGAATGAAAGAGGGGATAGAGGAGAATGGTTTTAACCTAACTAAAGGGACGAAGGGGACGAGGAGGCGGACGACAGTATCCGCTGTCGCCGGAGAAGAAAGTGCCTAGTGGAGGAAGACAGCGGCAATGACGGGGCTAGGGCAGCGCGTGCAGGTGTTGCACGACGTGGAGGAGGATGAGGAAGAGGAAGGGGAGGGGGGCTCGCCGGAGCTCACTGGACCCTTGGCTGGAGAAGGAGATGAATTTGAGGTGGAATCCCGACCAAGTCAAGCTGAGGAGGTTCGACCGAAGTTAGGGTTTAATTTATAGGTGCTTGGCCGTGCTTTTGGTGCGTGGAGGGCAAGCTTCTAGCCACCGACATCTCGCTGGAGATAGAAGGTGGTTAGATACCCAAATCTCTCGTGCGTTTGCATGAGAGATTGGGTGCAAATCTAGGATCATGGTCGGGTTTAGATGGAAGGGGATTCCTCAGAGAATCTCCCTTCCAATTCTTGGAGATCTCTGAGGGATCTGAGCGTATTCCCTCTCTAATCCTTGCTGGAGAAGGATTCTGCCCCAATAATGGCGGAAGGACTTGATTGTAAGATTGGCGAGAAAGATTGGGGGGTTGTTGTGATGGTTTTCAAAAGATAGGGACCAAAATGTGATTGGGTGTACTAAATTGCAAAGTAGGTCAAGATGACCTCCCCTTAGGTCCAAATTTTGGTATAAACCTAATTTGGACCTAAGGAATCCATTGGTGAAGTTGGATTTTAGGTTTGACCATGTTTAACTAGACATTTTGCGTGAAAACCCAAATTAGGTCAATTGATGAGCTAGGACCCTATTCTAGGTCAAACTAGGTTCCAAAGGCCAATTTGAATATTCTAAACCGTAGAGGATATTTTTCCATGAATTTTAGAGGATTTAATTGATTTTTATCCTAATCGGAACCTTGTTGAATTAAGTGGGTCTGTTTTAGGGTTACCAAATGTCATTTAATTCCTGGATTGCACATGAACCCATTTCTGATTGAATCAACCCACTTTTTATCTCATTTTGACCGTTTGACCTATGTTTTGTCTCTGAGAAATCCCATTTACGTACTGCAATGGTAAAATTACAGTTTTAACTTTTATTTCCTATTTTCTTCTCAGAACACTTATTCCTTTATTTAAGCCCTCTTCTGAGTCATGTAGGAGCTTTTATTCTCTTTATTAGGTCAAAATGAGCTAGTTATGACTCATGATGAGGCTCTCATCATACCCCCATGCCTAGCTTTTGCTAGTCCCTTAGCAAAATTTCAAGGTTTTAACTTCCATTCTAGACCCTGAGTGTCTGTCATCAATTATGATAGGTGGTTCTCTTTTTCTTTTGTGATTAGGTTAGAATGCCGACAATAGGCCTAGAGGTATTCAAGTACCAACAAAAATCCGGACCTGACCCGCTTTAGCCTCAGTCCTCCGCAAAGGTTTTTAAGGCCCACAGAAACTAACCTAGGATTTGTTGAACTCCGCGGTTAAAGCACCCGTGCTTGAGACATTTTTAGCCTAGGTTCAATTTGCAGTGCGTTTTTGTAAGAGAGAGACTGAAGATTTATTTGTTTGGAGAGCTTTCTCTCTCTTTTCTTTTTATTTATAGCTTCGGATTAGTTCCTCAACACGGTCTGTATTGGATTCCTCGTCCCCATCATCAATCCTCAAGGATCCCTAGCTATGGAGATTTCGAGATAATACCACCCATGGCAGCCCCCAGAACCCTGGATTTCGAGATTTCGAGATAATCCCACCCATGGCATTCTGTAGTCGAATTCAGACCCTGGCGATCGACATTTCGTGATAATGCCACCCATGATGTCTAAACCAGCAGAGTGCTTACATGCTCCCAGTAGGATATTTAAATATCCTAGGAGACAAGCATCGAGGAGACGATATGTTATTGCGCATCTTTGAGGGGAATTTCCCACCTCTCCGCGCTGGGAACTCATCCAAATCAACTTGTGTTGATCGGCCGCTCCTAATCTAGGTGACTTTTTTAGAACATTAAACGCTTTTTGCATGATTTTGATATTTAGGCTCACTGAACTAGACTATGTGTGAATTTGGGGTGCTTAGGTTACCGAATCCTGCAAACCGAAGGTCAGTTAACGAGGCTGAATACTTCTTAAGCCTTAGACCTAATACTTAAGCTTTGCATTTCCCCAACCTCTTGAGGATTATCCAGATTTTAGTGGATACGTGAATTTTTAAGCTAAAGAATCTAGCCCAAGAGGCCTAAATCAGTATTCCCGCTAATCTCTTGTTATGTCTCCTTAGCACTTTTCTTTTATTTCTTTTCTTGATCTGGTCTAGAACTTCAGTTAATTCCTTAATCTTTTACTAATGACTACTTCTTTTTCTTTTTCATTTTGTGCTCCTTTTGTCATTTTTGCTCTTTTTCTCCTCCTTATAATTATGTGGCTCACAAAATTTCCTCCCTCCCCAAATTTTTTTGTTCTTTTTCCTAATTTTTCAATTTTTTGTGTTTTTGACATATGTGAATTTTTTTGTGTGAGAATCCTTCTGATTTTTTCTTGGTTCTATATGTATGCACTTTATCACCCCCCATGCCTAAGTTTTGCAATGTCCTCATTGTAAACGGAGGATGTGAAATAGTGTTGAGGTTAGGGACTTAGAACAGGATACATCGGGTGGGTGAATGGGTCGGAAATGACTGATGTGGACGATTTCAAGCTCTGATACGTGTACCAGAGGTGGGATCAATTGTCTAAGGCTGAACTCAAGGTGCAATGGAGGTGGAGTACGGATGGATAATCAGACGGGTCTCTATTTTTGGGATGACGGGTTGCCTCCCGTTAAGCGCTAAATTTAATGCCTTCAGCCGAGCGGAAAATGGGGTGGAGAGGGAGTGGTTAAATCAGCGGAATTTTGCAAAACAAGCACCTTGATTAAGAGCCTGGTTGGTCCAACCAAGTGCTTGTTAAGATCAGTAGGCTGATGATGCAGCCCAAACCCAATAAGTATGGTGGGTTGATAGATGTAGATCAACAGATGCGGAACCCACCATATGCAATGTGGTTCAGATGGATATGGAAGTGAAAACTCGGGTTTAGGCTGAGTCGACTCAGCTTGGTCAGAGTAGGGTTCCGAAAAATAATCAATGTATGGCATGGAAACCCTACAGGGGTGATCAAAGAATGATGGATCTTGCTTTTCGATCTGATCAATACCCGATACCTGGTATAGATATGGAGTTGAATCATCTGCAAACGGCTCAGTGAGAGGTGAATCGGAATAGAAATTGAGTCCGGTTGCGGGTCGGGGTAGAGGACGGGTTTTGATTGGTTCTGTATATGTGGAGCAGGTGGCTTCAAAGAGAATTGGCTTGTTAGAATCAGGAAGTAGATTTTCTCTGATGTTATGGTCAGATTCGAAATCATCGAAGAATTTGCGAAAATCAAAATCTGAATGATATTCAGGATTGTGAGTTCCACCACAGAATAAATCATATGTTGTAGATTCAGTAGCCCGACTGGGGTCCAGCCTAAATGTTAATTCTGAGCTTAAAAAGGTGTCCCTCTCTGGTAGAGGCTCAGGTCCTAAGCTAGTAGGGCAGACCCAATTGAAACCCCACTCGTCCAACTCCTTGGTTTCTGTATCGTAAATTGGCATGATTTTCGAAAAATCGATTAGTTCCTTTGAGGATGTTGGCGAGGGATATTCATCAAATCGAGGCCCAAAATCATATTCTTCATTGAAAGATTGATCTTCTTCATATGGGACCTTGAAATCTTCAAAATAGGTTTCAGATCTAGATTCTGGGCTTATGATGTGGGTTGAATTACTATAATCTAGGTCTGAATAACCTTTGAGGGTCACCTTATCAGAATAAGGGATGAAATTTATACCCTCGAGAGGTTCAGTTCTACCTCCATTATTGCAGGAGTTTTGGGATTCTAGAATGGGCTCAACATGGTATTTTCCTGCATTTGGAGCTTTCCAACCTTCTTCAATATCAGGCACATTGTATTCTATCTGGGTTGGGAATCCACAACCATTTTGTGCCTCGAACCCGAGATCAGATTGATCCTCGATGTTGTCCCAAGATGGTTCATCTTCTATTTGTGGTATATACGGGTACTTCTGGTCAATAATTTGTTTTACTAATCTCATTATCTCTTCCCATTTTTCAAGACTATCTTGGTGTTGCTTCCAAAGTCGAGGATTTGTCATACATTGGAGGTATTCAAGATTGTGCAGTTTTTCTATCTCAATGTATCCAGTAATGATCAAGTCACAGGTTGATCCTTTTGTGGCTTCTGCTAATAGTACTTGGGCACAAGTTATGATAAAGGTTGTGGTTGTTGGGACATCAACCTGAATGTTTCCTACTGGTGTTGAGGTTTCTTCTTTTTCGTAGAATTTCAGGGCATCCTCAATCATTTTATCTCTCATGGGTCTCTGATATTCAGGTTTCTTGAATGGTAGTCCTAAATGGTTTGGCTGCATATTTGGATCAGGTGGTGGAATCAAGATGTAGAATCAGAGTTTGAATCAAGATCAAGTTATGAAGCGATTAGATCTGAATAACGAGTCCCACTGAAAATGTGTATGTGTGCTCTAAAGAGAAAAGATGAGGGACTGGAGATGTTTTTGAGCCAATCAAGACACCCAAAGATGTTTGGATGACTATGGAGGTTCGAGGCAGATGGTACCCCTGGATCAGAAGATCGTCCACCTGAGAATTACCTGGGTAGCCAGAGAGGGAGAGTCCCGCAAAGACCCCTACACGGTAGAGCATCCCCACGGGTTACAAGGTTTCCCCCACCCGACCTCTCTTGTCACTGAGATTCCAGGTAGACCAGAATGGGGACCTTGACCTCTTAAGTCTACCACTTTTATTTCAAAGGTGCTTTAGGGTTCTCACTTGAACTTTTAGATAGTTTGATGTTGTGACCTAATTTGGACGTTGGTTAACCCAATGGGTCAACTTTACCTGACCTGTCCTATAGATGGCAGAATGATTCTAGGCTTGGGACCTAGAGATCACCCTGATTCGACTCCCAGGTTATTAGGTCCAAAAATTTTAAGATTCAAGTGATTTTAGAGCTCAATTTTTCTTAGGGTTTGTTTTGTTAAGATCTCTTCAATCAAGGGCTTGGGTAGCACACTGATGCGGGAGGGTTTATTTCCTTTTATGCAGACATGTGTGACTAGCACTCCAATACCCTACTGTAGAAACCCTAATTTTGTTCTATTTCCAATCCTCTTTTTCTTTTTGAAAAGGTTCTCTTTGGACTTAAAAACAAGAAGTGTGTTGTCCGCAGAAATTAAACGTGATTTCTATTAGGCACATGAATTTGTGGGATAGAATCTAAAAAATCGCTCCAACTTCAAGAAGATTTGAAAAATTTTCGCAAAATCAGGAAATGTTTGCCTTAAAGATGGTGATTACTATAGAAAGAAGGCAATTGATTCCTAACTTAATTTTCTTCCTTTTGTCTTTCAAAGCCTAGGGGATAGTTTAAGGAAGAAAAGAAATTACCTGCCCTGGAGTGGTTGACTTGTGGGAAGGATTTTCTCGTGAAATACCTACAAGATCACACCAAAGCAAAGTAGGGCAAGTTAGTGTTCAATATGATAAAAAGAATGTAGAGACTAGTGATAAATTGCGCGTTACTCCCCGGCAACGGCGCCAAAATGTTGACGTTGCTAGACTCGATCGTGTTTTAACAGTTAATTACGTCGTAATATAGGTGATCAAGCGTCGTCAACAAATAAAAGTTTTATTACTAGAAAACCTAAGTATCCGAGGTCGAACACAGGGAGTAATTGGAATTCATTACTAATCTCTAGAATGTAATTGAACACTTCAATTACTCAAAATTTAATTCAAATATAAACGCATGAGTTTGAAAAGTAATTGAGGTAAAAAGGAGAAATTGGATGTCTGATCCTATGATCAGACGTCTTAAAAGTAGGTTTCCCTTCTCTTATTCTTTTTCTTTGTGCTTGTTCTTTCTCTTCTGCAGTGCTTCTTTTCTTCTGTCTTCTTTCTTGGTTCTGTTTGCCTTCACTTCCTCTTCTTCTCTTTTCCCTTCGCCTCTTCCTTTTCTTCTGCGAAGGCTTCCTTACTTCTTCATTTCCCTTGCTAGTAGCGGCCAAGTGTTGGCTTCACTCCTTCCTTCCCTGCACAACCACAGCAAAGCAAAACCTAACCTTCAATCCACACCGGTGCGTCTCTCTCTCTCTTTGTGAACCACTCTCAGGACGCTCTCCCAGAGCCGGATAAACAGGTCGGATCGCGTGCCTGTGACCAGGTGCACCGGCGTGATGGTGGTGCGTGAGGTGTGCTCAGGGTCGGGTCGGGTCGCGCTAGATCCGCGTGGTGAACTCGCGGACGAGGCGGCGTGAGATAAGGTGAGGGACCTCACCCCAAGTGTGTTCGGAGGCACTGAACCGCTATCAAAAAAATAATATAAACCATGGCAGCGCTTTATAAGTTACCGATGTGGGACTAAAACTCCCGGCCTTCTCTCGCGCGTGCCCGCAGAAGTCTATCATTCAATTTCCACAGCTGCAGACTTGGCAACGTCTCTTGCTGGGTCAGATATCTTTGCAATGCCTCCCCGAGTGAGCTGCACTTGGAGCCTTGCGGTCCTGAAGCCTGGAGCGAGTGTGGAGCTTCCTCGAGTTGCCGTCAATGGCGGTCGGGGCGTGGAACTTGTTAGACACAAAAAGAGCCTCGCGGCCTAATCAGATCACCGGGGAAACTTCGTCGTGTCACGGCGAAGGTGAAACGCTAGGTGGCAGGCCTCGGGGAGGCCTAGGCAAGCGTGCCTAGGTCGTCCTGTGGCCGGATGGATGGGTGAGTTCGGGGGACTATTGGGTAGGCTTATAGGGACTGTGGATGGGCGGAGATTACTCAGTGAGGTGAGGTGGAGGTTATGTGATGGTCGGCAAGGCACGTGGGGCTACGGAGCGATTAGAGCACCTTGCCGGAGGGTGGCCGGAGATGAGGAAGGTGATGGTGAATAGTGGCGGTCGAGGGGTTTTTGATGAAATAAAATGCGGGGAATGAAAGAGGGGATAGAGGAGAATGGTTTTAACCTAACTAAAGGGACTAAGGGGACGAGGAAGCAGACGGCAGTATCTGCTGTCGCCAGAGAAGAAAGCGCCCAGTGGTGGAAGACGGTGGCGACGACGGGGCTAGGGCAATGCGCGCAGGTGTTGCGTGACGTGGAGGAGGATGAGGAAGACGACTATGCCACTGGTTTTGTGGCAGAGCGAAGAGGAAGGGGAGGGGGGCTCGCCGTAGCTCGCTGGACCCTTGGCCGGAGAAGAAGGAGATGAATTTGAGGAGGAATCCCGGCCAAGTCAAGCTGAGGAGGTTCGGCCGGAGTTAGGGTTTAATTTATAGGTGCTTGGCCATGCTTCTGGTGCGTGGAGGGCAAGCTTCTAGCCACCGACCTCTCGCTAGAGATGGAAGGTGGTTAGATACCCAAATCTCTCGTGTGTTCGCATGAGAGATTGGGTGCAAATCTGGGATCATGGTCGGGTTTAGATGGAAGGGGATTCCTCAGAAAATCTCCCTTCCAATTATGGGAGGAGATCTTTGAGGGATCTGAGCATATTCCCTCTCTAATCCTCACCGGAGAAGGATTTTGCGCCAATAATGGTGGAAGGACTTGATTGTAAGATTGGCGAGAAAGATAGGGGGGTTGTTGTGATGGTTTTCAAAAGATAGGGACCAAAATGTGATTGGGTGTACTAAATTGCAAAGTAGGTCAAGATGACCTCCCCTTAGGTCCAAATTTTGGTATAAACCTAATTTGGACCTAAGGAATCCAATGGTAAAGTTGGATTTTAGGTTTGACCATGTTTGACTAGACATTTTGCATGAAACCCAAATTAGGTCAATTGATGAGCTAGGACCCTATTCTAGGTCAAACTAGGTTCCAAAGGCCTATTTGAATGTTCTAAACCCTAGAGGATATTTTTCCATGAATTTTAGAGGGTTTACTTGATTTTTATCCTGACCGAAACCTTGTTGAATTAAGCGGGTCTATTTTAGGGTTACTAAATGTCATTTAATTCCTGGATTGAACATGAACCCATTTCTGATTGAATCAACCCAGTTTTTATCTCATTTATACCATTTGACCTATGTTTTGTCTCTGACAAATCCCGTTTACGTACTGCAATGGTAAAATTGCAGTTTAATCTTTATTTCATGTTTTCTTCTCAGAACACTTAGTCCTTTAATTAAGCCCTCTTCTGAGTCATGTAGGAGCTTTTATTCTCTTTATTAGGTCAAAATGAGCTAGTTATGGCTCATGATGAGGCTCTCATCATGCACATCGTGAACCCTTCTACAAATCCCAAAGGCGAGCCTTACCTCCCTCCTCTTGAAATATTGTAATAGGGATCACCAGATTCATGGCTAACATGGACTGGATGTCCAGAAGCCCTCCTGGATGCTTGACAATGAAGTTGGACATCCATGATGAGAAGCAAACTAGGCTCGTGGTTCTTTTGGACATCTGAACAAAGAACATGAGTTGTGATGGAGACTCCATTAGTCCAATAGAGCCCTTGGAAATCTACTAATAGGCCTGGATGTCCAAGAAGGAAAAGATGGAAGGAGAAGGGTGGCGATACTCATTCTTTTCATCTCTCGGTGATGGAGGGATATGTTGCACATAAACAATGTGTTAGGGTTTCAAGCCTTGCCTTGAGAAGATATATATAAGGAATCACCCTAATCTTAATATGATGAGGACCATTGGATTAAATCCAACGATTGAAAATAATTTTTACTTGATTATTTATAAGTTGGCCTTTCCATAAATTTAGCCATTTGGATTTTATTACCCAAATTGCATTTAATTTCTATTCAAACACTATTGGAGCAAGATCAAAACTTTTGGTCAAAATTAAATGCGAAATCAAATGCTATTTAACTCTTTAAATAATATTTGATTTTTCTACAAGTAGGAACCCATAAAATCATTATTGGTTGCATTATGCCAATAATAAAGTGTTTAGGATTCATGATTTATGTCATTACGCTTCCCTTAAGTGTTCCAAATAATCATGAATCCTCCACACTAAAAATCATAGCAAATAGGAGATGTAGCAGAGAAAACTATGTCAAGCTCCTCTAAGGGCCTTATGCATCCACATCATTCATTTGATAGTTTCATAAGTTACAACATATTCTACTTTAGCTCTCATATAATGGTGTATAAGCTTCTAAAGCCAAAATCCACCACTCAAAAGCATAATTGGCTCTTATGTGAACCATCCACATTAGATTGTAAATATTACATCTCAACCCATTGAGATTAATTGAATCAGTTCTTCTCAACCCATTGAGATCACTTTCTCATGATTTCATTCAATTCACAAGGAATGTTAAAACAACCTGTTATCACATCTAGAGTGTCTGTGACTTGTGGGTTGATAATACATTATCCTTCCATTGCATTAGACATCTCTATTTGGAATTATGCTTGATTTGCATGCATTGCACACTTGCATCTTGTTTCTCTATCTCAACTCTTTGAGTTAACATCTTCTTCACAAGGAGATGTCAAAAAAACATGCACTAACATTCATAATATGAAAATCTACCAAGCATTTCATGTTTTGAAAATTTGTAAGTTGATCATTGAAAACATTTTTCAAACTAACTCCCATATTTTAATTCCTAGATATTGTTGTCTTATCTCATGAGCACAACAATTATTTACATATGGTACTATAATTATGCTCCCACTAACCCTTACATGAGTCTAAGCATCATGTAGTTTAGATTGTATCCACAACACCTTATGGATGATGGGTCCACATTAGTGGACACTTTTAAGGCTTAATTTTCCTAATCCTATTCTCATAATTAAGATGCATTAGATCATGTATTTAATTAGCTAAATAGTTACATATTATATTTAGGATTACATGAATTATGATGCATTTTAGTCTTTGATTATAACTTCTTATTGATTATATGCACATTTCTCTTTGCAGGGGATTCATGACGAGGAATATTATGAAGACTAAAGTTTGGAGCAAGGACTCTTGGATCATGCCTCTCCATCATTATCTTCTCTCTACCTTATTATGCATACCACCATAGAACCTAGATTAGCCTAATTCCATGCACACTCTTCCATCTCCAGTAGAAATTCTACATGGCCCCATCCTTCTCCATGAAATTCCCATTCCATTACTCCTCCAAATTCAAAGCCTACGACACCTTACTCCCCTCCAACCATTAATGCACAACACCCCCCAATTTCCTCCAAAACCAACTCACACTCCATTTTTATCACTTCCCAAAAATAGATTCTTCCATATTGCAAAACCCACTCGATGCCTTCTCTCTCTCTCTCTTACGACCATACCATCCTACCATCCATACTCAACCATCGCCCATTGTCATCCCTTCTAGGAGAGGAGAGTCCATCGCCCACCTCCATTCTTGTGGTGTCGAGGGCATCCGTGCACCAAGCACTGCATGCATGCTCTTGCACCACACTCCCATCAGGTTCTCCTTCGGTGTTCCAGGCACAACGTCTCAAGAAGAAGCCACCGTCGTGTGTTCATGCTCCAGGTGAAGCATGCCACGCTCCATCACTGCCTACTCCATTTCTCCACACCCAAGGCCTCTCCAACTTCTTAGTGGTGACAACATCGAGAACGAACCACCTTCGTCATCTCTATGCTAGTCCCTTTCTATCTATTGTCTTCTCTTTTTGTTTTGTTTCATATCTTTAATGTATGCACTTCCTACACTCTTTTCTTTGAGAGATGAATAATATGTTGATGGGTGCTTAATCATCCCTGTGGATGATTCATATCTTGTATTTACGTGGTTCGATTTTTATTTGTTTGTTTCACACTTTTTTCGCCACGAACAACGACAATGTTTGATTTTATTTCAAAGAAAATAGCGTGGACAAAATGGCACCTTTGCCAGGGATGATTGGCGTACATTTTCATATTATTTGTTCTCTTACAGATAGCATATAGGTTAGGGTTTCCATTTCTAGGTCAGATTTGCATTTAAGTAGGTTTGGGCTTAAGTTTGATCGTGATTTCAGATATGGTATTCTAAATGTTTTTGAAAAATTAATATCTGTTGCTACAAGGATAAAAAGAATTCAACCTTCAAATGAGCTTCCTAGAGATATAAATTAGGTTAGGTAATTTGAAATATCGAAGAAATGAGAAATAAAAAACCTGAGGGATGTTAGATCTGCATTTTTTAGTAGTAATCCTATCTTGCCAAAATTTTTTCTCATAGCCTTGAAATCAGATTTGAGTCAAATTTTTTTTCATAGATTTCTGGTGAAATGTGGTTTTCTGAGAAAAATCACTAAAAAATTGGGACATGTTTTGATCTAGGTATTACAAAAAAAAGATTGAGGGGTTGTTCTCCCTAATTTGGAAAGTCTAACGTGCTTTGATTGAGAAATTTTTGGAAAATTAATTTTGGCCATCAAAAAGTTCTAGGAAAATTTTTGAATGTTTTTTACTTAATGAAGAATGAATGGAAAAATTTCAGTGGGTTTGGATTTAATTAATGCCATTCTTGTAGCCATTGATTCACTTATTTATATCTGATTTTAGGATTGAGAAGCTTAGGCAAGTACGTGGACATTGAACCACACCTAGAAAAGTCAAGTCATTGGCGATTCATGACTTAGAATGAAGGGCTCGAAGAGGTGCAAAGGAAAGGAGGAATCGCCTCCTCTTTTTATTTATTTTTTGTTAGATTAGAATTCTTATTGAAACTTAAGGTTAGATAATTTTAATTTTAGTTTTCTTCTTGCCCTTGTTCTTGGGCTTTTTCTTTGGGAGCCTGTTCTTGATTTTGTTTAGTTGATTAGAATAATTTGTAATAATTTTGTGGTGTGGTGACTTTGCTTTTGCTTTTTCTTTTTTTTGGTTATTTTTAAAGAAAAGAAAAGAAAAAAACTCAAGCTACCTACTAGAAGCTGCATGTTTTAGGACAAACATTTAGGATTGTATGAGCAGCATCTAGTTTTTCTTTTCTGCATTGCATGCATTTTTTCATCGTATATTGTTGGGGCAAGGTATGCATTTTATTATCTTTTACATTAGCTTCCTATCACGCATTGCATTTGTGGACCTAATTGATGACCACTTAACCTAGTTGAATCAACTCACAATGTGGTCGCCTAATCTCTGAAATCGAAACTTTAGAGGAGGAACTTTAAAATCAAAGGAAAAGTGCTTGTAAACTTGTATGTGGGTGAAGACAAGATATTAGTCGCTCTCAATCCCCTATCCCAAAAGAAAATATATATAAAAAAGTTAAAATTGGTGCGGTGTACCTGCATCTCTATTTTGGTGGTCAGAGAGTGCAGCCCATCAAACTTCAAATCTGACCTCCTAAAATCTTTAACTTTTGATCGGAGATAGCACTTTGAATGGGCGTTAATCTGAAAAAAATTTCACAAAAAAATTCTATCTGTAATTTTTTTTTAAAATTCACTCAGTAAGTAGGGGTCCACTCTGAAATAGAACCGAAAATCTTCGACTTTGCAATTTTTTGCTCACACCTACTCACTCATCCAAAATTTTTTTAATTTGTTTCAATTGATTCCTATCTCATCTAGTACATCCAGTAATTTTGGGGGAATTTTTGGAGAAGAGATTTATTACTATTGGGATGGATTTTCAGTAGGGGTTCATTTATGCTTGTATGAGCTATTTGCATTGAAAAATCATTTAAAATATCTAAATCCCCTAGAAAAATTTTAAAAAATATCTTTCTACCCTATATCCTAGGTGTTGGAATAGTATTCAGAAGTGGGTGATTGTTCAAATTGAGCTCCAACACTTAGGACCTAAAATCCATCTATTTAGGCATATTTTAGAAGTAGCATGTCATAGGGTGCATGCTTAGGATTTATTTGATCTTATTGACCCTCATTTGTGCTTGCTTGAGACCTTGGTTGTTTCTCTTCTTGGTGAGTGGGGTTTGTGAAGCACTTTGTTACTTGTTTGGCCATCCCTCTCACATTAAATAAAATTAATTCACATCTTCACCATTAAAAACAACCCTAGGGAACCCTTTAGGCTCATTTCATCAGTGGCATGCCTTAAAGGATAATCTATTGATTTGGGTTGATTGCAAACTTTCTTTGTTGCCACTTAAAATCTTGTGTGAAAAAGGATTAAATATTGAAATCCTAAAAAGGGGTTAATCAAGGCTCAAACCCTAATAATCTTGGATTAAAAATTTTCAAAGGAAGGGCCTTCCTTGGTGATTGTTTGCACACTTTACATTGAAAATGGTTAATTGAGGGCAACATCACCCCTTAACACCCATCACATCCCTGTGCACCAATACATCCCAGCCATAATTAAAATTGGTAGCAACATGACTGTAAGATCTCAATTATGCTCTAGCTACCATTTGTAAGGATTCAATTACTTGGCTTGATTTCTCACGTTAAATTGGGTGACTAGGCTGAGGGGTAGTGCCAAATGATCGTGGTAAGAGTGTCCAAAGCAACCCCACAAGTGTGAGAAAGAAGCTTCTCTCTTTTCCCCCTGTTATTCAACCTGACCTAATTGACCCAAGAAACATAGGGTAAGTATTTGGTCCTCATATTTGGTAACTTAGAGACTTAGGTCCTAGGGTACCATTGTAGGGCTAGCTTGTTTGTGTTGTATTATTGGTGTGCACACAGTCTCTTTTTTCTCCCTTGTCTCTCTCTTTCTCTCCACATCCCCCCTACTCTCTCTTCCGCAACATGCACACAATGGAATTCAATTATTTCTCTTCTTACCCCAACCCACCTTCATACCCTCCTCAAAACCCAAGATATGATTATCCCGCACCAACCTCCTGTTTCTCAGGTTACACTCATACCATCCCATCAACCTGCCTCCATACCCCCATCCCAACCCCTATATGATTTCCCATTATTTGGTTGGGAGAACCTTCCTCTCAACCCAACCTAGACTATACCTATCCATCCAACCTAATCACTCACCAGGACGTGATCAAACTTGACTCACCCACTCCTGGATACCTTGGCCCACAATCCACTTAACCGCCCTAGGGAATTCCCAAATCTACCCAACCTCCATTGAACTTGATTATTCCTATTTGATTAATAGCCTGGAAGGGGTAGCCAAGCCCATCCCAACCCCCAACCCCAATGTGGATGATTCTAACTGGGAGGACAACCTAGAACCTGATTGTACTGGAGTCGAACCAAGGGTAAAATGGTGGCTTTCAAGAAATTAAATCCTGACAATGATGTCCTCTACACCATTTCCATTAGCACCCCACTGATCACTCAATTTTTGCTGAATAAAAATACAAAGAATTGTTGTTGCAGTGAGAAGCTAGCGAATCAAAACATTTAATAATAAAACCACGTATAGATGGGTTGTTGTCCATGAAGAAGGCATTGAACACAAATTGTACTTCCATTAAATCTCATGGAATATTGGTACACATCAAAATAAGATCAAGCAAACAAAAAAAACTAAGGGAAGAAAGAGTAGGGAGAGGAGAGTCCCCCTGCAAGTCAGAGAAGGTTGAAGGAGCAATCGCAATCATGATGGTTGAAGGAGTGGTCGCGATCACGGTGCGAGGACTTAGCGCTGTCACCACCGAGTTGATGGAGATGGAGAGTGTGGAGGAACTCCACAATGCAGCAGATGCAGGGATACGTAGTGGAACTTGGTGGAGACACGATGCTGGGTGGTTGCAAAGGAGAGGATGGCTTCCTCTCCTTTGTTCTTCTTGGCATGGCTGTGGTAGCTCCTCCCCTTAGATCTAATCCTCCTTCCTCTTTGAAATGGAGATCCCATGCTTTCCAACAAAAGTGGTGACACCACTTTGAACTCTTTCCTAATTGAGTGGCCGTGGATCTTAGATCCACAATAAGGAGCAGTCCCCTCATCTTTCCAAACAAGGTAGTGACCTCTAATTAAGGATTGGCTAATTTGCATGCACTCCCGAGCCTCTCCATGAATTTCTTGTTGATGTGTGTCCCATGGTCACCTAAGTACTACATAAATAAGATATTAATTATTTATAAAACATATGGATGTCGATACTGTAGGAACAAGTAACTATTTATTTAGTGCATGATATAAGACCTGAAAATGTGCAAAATGCTAGAGAATGAAAATAAGCCCGAAATCCAACCTTATGCACTTATTTACATCTAAATGTTTGTCCTATCCTATCCTAACACGTGGGAATGAGCAACCTTAGGCCAAATAATAGTTCACTCAAGTGGACTCATCACGCACAACCTTATCCCAGCTCTAGCCCAAATCTACGTAGCACGCCCCCAACCCAGGGTCATCCCACATCCGTCCCTACAATCCACTCCACCACCCTAGGAATCACTAACCAAGAACTTGCCCCTCATAGACCTAACCAACTTGTATCTCAAAACTCAATACCGAGTCCCAACTGACACCTAAAACCCAGCTAATAGTTGAGATAGAAAAAACATACATGGAGTCCTAAAAGCAATATGATAAACAAATGAAGGAACTCCATGAATAATTTCAGAAGATTGACATTCCCAAGGAACAGGAAGTTCCTAGAAACCAACCCAATGGACCCACTGATTCCCCTATAGGACTCAATGACCATTTGGTACACATTAGTGACCACATGAACTCTTGTCATCCTGAAGATGTGACCATGGTCCAATAGGCGAGGACAACCCAAGATCTGAAACTTGACGCGGGTGCACCTTTTGAGGACGACATAGAATCTTGAAAAATGGGAAATCCAAGCCACTTTCCAAGCTTCCCCTTAGAAAAAAAAGGGCACAAATCCTCGGACAGCACATGTGTTGTTGGAAAGCACATGTGCTGTGGGAATGAATGGCTAGGATGAAAGGCTTGGAAAAAGCCTTGGGTTTAGGCTTGGGTTACCCATTACTCTAGAATCTTCTACGCCTGTATTTGATGATATCTCCCTTCAGGGCTGAAATAAGATATCGTAGATATAGGACATGACAGCAGCTCCAACCATTGACCATTTCCCTAAGACCCTCCTAGAATTGACCCCCCAACCTGAGAGTTAGTATGCCTCCTAGGATTAGGATCTTTTCGATTATTTAGAGTGCAACCCTGAGGCATTCCTGGTTGAGGCTTATTCCCTTGGCCTCGCGATAAAAATTGCCCCAACTATGGACTATCTAGACCTACCCTCAGTGAATCTTACCACGTCCCCATCTTACTCCTCTCACCTGAGTCTTGAGGGACCTTCATCCATTTTTGACAGTTTGGGTCTTGAGAAATCCGCCTTCCCTTCTCCGTATCTCAGCTATTATCCTAGTCATCCGAGTTCTGAGGGATCTATTTCTGATTCTGCCTATTGGGGTTCTGAGGAACCTACTTCTTCCTCCTTATATCTCCCTCCCATTTACAAATCTAATTCCCAACCTAATTTGAAAGAATAGGATGTGGAATACCCCTACGAAAGAGATATACAAGAGATTACGAGACTTTTGGGGGTGACATCTCGTATCTCAGCTATTATCCTAGTCATCCGAGTTCTGAGGGATCTATTTCTGATTCTGCCTATTGGGGTTCTGAGGAACCTACTTCTTCCTCCTTATATCGCCCTCACATTTACAAATCTAATTCCCAACCTAATTTGAAAGAATAGGATGTGGAATACCCCTACGAAAGAGATATACAAGTGATTATGAGACTTTTGGGGGTGACATCTGATGATCTATTCGAGGAATAAAAAACCTCATTGGAATTATGGGAATTCAAGGACAATCCATTAATTCAATGCATGTGGGAGAAGAAGTCACAACCTTAGGTAATGGAGTTTTGGACACAATGGATTGGGGAAGAAATTATGAACCCACCAATTCAAATGGATGGCTTGACCCTTAGGAAGAAGCAATTTCTGTTGAGGAAGACAAGCTAGGTGACTCGATCTCAAGGTGCTCCATCCATACTATTGATGATTATGAGGCATCCAACGAACACTCCCTAATCTCTCAAGGTCTCCCATTATCATGGTGCAACCTACAATCTAGATCAGTTATGATCATTGATAGTGTACAACACATCTTCGAGTCTTATTAGGACCTATATGACCTAGATTCAGAGTTTGACCTGGACTTCCTGTGGTTCCTGCAGATCTTAATGGTATACTAGAGGGAAGGGGTGAATAGTATTGCTTGATAATTTAAAACTAATAACAGTGAAAACAATTCAAACCACAAAATAACATGCACAAATGACACTTGTATTTATAGTGGAAACCCTTCTCGGGTAAAAATCACTACCTAAGTCTTCCAACTTAGGATTTTTTTGACTAGGCAAGGCTAGTCAATCCACTATCGTACAACTTGAATGAGAGTGGCACAACCTCTTACAACAAGCCCTTTTCTTTTCTATCTGAAGAGAAGCACAACAACAACAGGTCTTCCCAACAACTTGGGACTCTTAATCAAAGCAATAGATAGAGATAAAAATAGTATAATCCTATAGAACCTCAAGGAAAATCAAATTGAATTTTTCACAGAGGTGTAGATCGACTTGCTTTGGAAAGTGTAGAAGCAGAAGCATAGAAGCACTTGAGAGAAAGCACGAGAGCTCTTTTTCTAGAGAGATTTCTTCTTGGAATGTGTGTTGAAAAAGGGCTTCCTTGGACCTCTATTTATATTAGAAAATCGACCTGAAAAGAAATTAATCTGAATCCAATTGGTTGATCAATTAAGGTAGTTTGGTCGATCAAATTGAGATTTGGTTGGTCAAACTAGTTATTTGATCAATCAACATTTGGTAGATTAATTAAGCTAAACAGTCAATCAAAGGTGTATTAATCAACTTCCTAAATTGGGTTAGTTTGATCAATTAATTAAGTTGGTTGGTCGATCAATTCTTTTATTTGGTCAATCAATTAACCTAAGAACTTGAATTTTAGAGATTTACGTTAAGTGTGAAAATTCATTTGAAGTTATTTGAGGTACCTTACAAAATATTCTAGCCTCAAGAAAAGTAAAAAAGACTATGAGAAGAAAACAGTAATCTTCTTGCTTTATTCCATGAATCCAGAGAGAGTCCTGAAAGATTAGTCAAGATAGCATAATTTTGGTGCATCAAAATAAAGATACTTATACTTCGATCTTCTCCCTCCCCTCCCTCCTCTTTTCCTTTAGAACCAGATCCACGGTGACACAGATAAGTGGGCCCAACATCGCAGACCTTGCTTCTACTATCTCCTTGCATGCTTCCCTAGTTAGTACCTTGGCCCCAAGAGACCATTCAGGGTGGGATTGCACCATCAGTTGGTTTGCATATGCCAACCATTGTTGGCACCCCTATAGGCCATTTGGTGGCACTACCCGTCACCCTCTCCATTGAGCTTAAAGGTCCTTTATTAAGGGTTTTTACTAGACTGAAGGCATTAAACTTAGCACTCGTTGGGTGGCAGTACAACATTTGTATACACATCTTTTCCCAATTTTGTTAGCAAGCCTGAAACTTGCCAGATTTATGGTCTAAACACTCCAATCCCAAGTGATATCTTTTTCATTCCCTTGTGTGCATGAGGAAATGGCATGATTTAGGCATGGGGAGGTGGGAATGATTATTTTGAGTTACATTTTCAATTACCGGAACATTTCCATCACTTTTTATATTAAAAAATGGAAAAACAAAAATCCCTATAAATAGCATAATCAACCAAATGGAGAGAAATACATTTGGTGGAAATCATGAACTTAGGAGACTTGGTAGTAAGATCTAGCCTGTAGACTCTTTAGGTCCTCTTGACTTAAGTTTCTTGCATTTTTCTAGAGATGCAGACTAGTTTCAAGTTTTTGATGGGACCTTGAGGCGTAGGTATTAAGTTGATGATGTGGGAAGTCAATGGCTTAATTATTCACCTATTGGGCATGAGTGATTTTTAGGACCAAAAATGTCTCCATGCACCGAGCACATTGATTGATGAGATGGGGATTCGAATAACGTAATTCCTGAAGCTCCTGGTGCCCAACCAAAGAAAAATTTCTTTTGCTGCAATAAGGAAGAGTCCCATAATAAAAGAATACCTGAGGTGGCTCTGACAACATTATCCCTAAACATCGGAGAGAGGGCCCAATGGATGGGTGCCTCTAACAATATTATCCCAAAACATTGTTGTGAAGGGCCCTCTGTGTGGGTAGTCCAATAAGTGGACGTTGACTCCATTTTCTTCTTGAAAAGAGAGAGAAGAAAGGAAATAAATAAGTAAAATATTATATCTACATATATGTGCTTCTCCTTAAATAAATTTTAAGGTCAGGCACTCAAGAGCAAAAAAAGGTCATTGTCTAGGAAATCCCTGCTGCTCAACTCAATCCAGCACACACGATGCATTTAGTTCTGGAAGACCCACTTAAACCTTTGGGTTGGACTTTTAGACCCATAGAAAATTGTATTTGAGACCCAAGGTCGAGGCCAATTGGAATATGATAAGATGAGGCAGTTTGTATCTAGTTCAAGACATAGGAATTGTTGAGTCTATGCAGTTGGATTTGAGCCTATTTCTTCGAACGTTTGTGACTAAGTGAACCTGTCAACTCAAACTTTGACTAAGGTGCATTGCATTGTTGCACAAAGGCATTGCCCAGGAGCACCATTGTTTTGGTTATTTTATTTTCTTTTGCAATGCTATTTTTAGTGTAGTTTTTTTTTCTTGTGATCAGCCCTATGTGATTACGATTAAGACATCCCACTCCCTCTCGTGAGCTCATCTCTTGGCCTCAATTTTTCATTTATTAAGTTGTAATTGTGTAGTTTTTATTTCATTGTATCAAGCTTATAATTGTAACCTCTTATTATCGAATAGAATGTGTTTTGCCATCACCCCGTGTTTTTTTTGTTTCTCATCTTATTCATAGCGACTTAATCACTTGAATTGATATCTAAAAACAAAAAAATCAAATAACCTAAAAATCACAAAAAGAAACAAAAGAAATGAACTATTGAGCAATGGACTAGATGTGCGAGTAAACCATTGAGCCTCCCTTAGATAGACTCCAGCTCACCAATTAACCAAATTAATTGCAAGTTTGATATAAATTTAAAAGTGGGTGTGCATGATTCATACTACGACGATTGATTTTATCACATTTCATTTCGAGCGCATCACTTAGCATAGTCTTTCTCAGCTCGATCAACTTTTGACTTCTCTTTAGTAGCTCTAATTGTTCGAGCTTAGGAGTTAATTCAGTGAAATCAAGTTGACCTTGGACTTGATTCATATTAAACCCCCAATTAAGATTTAGATTAGAAGGACATAGGTTAAGATGTTGTAGATCAGAGGGTGTAGGATGAGAAGATCCTGAACAAGAAAAGGTGTTGGAGCTCAAATTGTTAGGTAGGTCCTCTATTCTATCATTCTCTGGATCTAATTTCTTTAGAGGTACCATCTTTCCTTTAGTTCTACTCTAATATAATTGAGCTTCTAAATCATCCTCTCAACTAGATTCTTCATCAGGGGTCCAAAGTGTAGGCTCATTAGGCTTGGGTTACCCTTCCAAATTGTGGACCAAGTAAGAGTAATCAGTTAATTCAATTAACCCATATTGGGAGTTATCTAGGGTAAAGTATGGACTAAGATATCCTCCTGAATTGTAGGCTGATTAGAATCAACATTTTAGGAATTGGACCCATAATTAGGTTGTTGCTGAGAAGGATAAGAGCTTTGATATCCCGATTGATATTCCCAAGTAGGTGTGGAAGTATCCCAATTGTAGGATGGGTAGGATTGGCTCGAATTGGGATTAAAGATAAAATCATTTCGGGGATTTCCTCTTTGGTCCCAGGTCATGTTAGAATAATCATATTAGGACGATGATCGGGATTGGAATTGAGGTCGAGGAGGATTAGGGTTCCGATACTAATATCCAGGATTAGAATCATATCCCCAATTAGAAGGAGGCATATCCCAATTTGAAGATGTGGAAGTAAAATTCGAATTGAGATATGGATTGAGGTCATTACGGGGAATAGGAGCATATCTTGGATGTTGATAGCCCGAGTTATATCCCCAATTAGAAGTAGAGTCATCCTAATTGGAAGATGGATAATGTTGGGTTGAATTGGGATAAAAATCAAATTTGGGATAATAGGAGTTTGAAGGATAAGAATTGAAGCCCATGGATATGATGGAAGAAATCAAGGATAAGAGTAGGAGAGAGAAGATAAAACCCTAATTATCAATCAAGCACAAAAGACTTAACCTAATTAGTACACCTAAGAGGACCTAATCCGAGCACAATTAAAATTTAAGCCAAGTCTCCTTGATCTTTGAACAACCTGGTCAACCAAATGGGTGGGATCCCCTTGGACACCTTGCATGGTGAGACACCACTAGAGGTTAACGTGATTACTGCACCGATCTGTCTAGGCATTGGTTGGTCTAGGTAGACAAAGACCCAATTCGACTTGACCTAAATCTTAATTGGCTAAGAGAATTAAATCCTACCTAAGGCACATCTACTCAATTTAGGCTTAAGTATTTGGTGCTTTGGAAATGAAGGGCGTTAAGGGGGTGTTTGCCATTATTATCCAATTAATTAATATGAGTGCAGTGACAAACAATATCAAACAAGGCCTTTAATTGGATGTCACAAATTTTAGAGTCCAGCCTTGTTAAATTCAAATTTTATGATTTGCTTGTTACCAATTCAATCCAAGTTATGTAGGCACAGAAAGTTTTGTAGACACAAGTGTAGATATGTTCCTTTAGTAGTCATATCCCGTTATTTGTGTCCAATATATGCAAAACTGTAGGTTGGTTCCGCTAAGCATGCAACTTCTAATCACTTTCAGAGATTAGGTGAACTTATTTTATGTCCAAACGGGGCAAACCTAGCTCAAACAAGAAAGCAATTCCAAGGTCTGTTGCTCCACTAAGGATAGATCAGAGAAATTTTTTTTTTCAGAATTTTTCTTGGTGTATTAATAATTTTTATGGATTTTATAGTTTGGATCAGGCAGACGGGTGGAGAATACCCCTAATCAGAAAAGTAGCAAAACAGTATACGTAACATGTTCAAATTTTTTTTTTCAATTTTTTCACAAAAATAAGATTTAATAAAGAAACTAACGACATAAATTTTAGGCAATTTGGAGTAGTAGAAAAATCAGGAAATTCTAGGAACCTAGAATTTTCATGTTCTATTCAGTTCTAATGCACTGACGATAAATGAATTTTTTAGAACATAATACAATGAACTTTAATGCAAAATTTGGTAGGTTTTCTCCTTACTTGATAGGACATCGAGAATAAAAATTTCATAATTTTTGGCACCCTAAAATACTTGAAAACAATTTTTGAAGATTGATTTGAATTCTATTTCAAGTATAGATATGTTGAGTTATGATAACTTGTTTAACAAACTATCACAACTCAAAGTTTTTTTTTATTTTTTTTAAACATGCTAACTAAAGAAAGGGGAAAAGAATGATTAGAGGCTACTTTATGTCTTCACCAGCATATGGCATGCTTTCTTTGCAATTCTGCTTCATGTTCCTGCACACCAAAGACAAGTAGAGACGAAGGAGTTAGTCATGAATTAATGGATGACTGAGATGGAAACAATAGCAACTAAGCCATGCATCCTTGGCAACGATGCCAAAAATTGATATGCCTAAATCACGATAGATAGAAACATCGTCGTTGTAGCTCGAAATCATGATCGCTTTAAATTTATAAATTCTGAACTTAAATAATTTCGAAGTGAAAATCGGGAGTCTGGGTTGTCTAAAGGAGGCATAACAGAGTAGCTCTCAATTTCAAAATGCTTGAGGAAATATTTTTGTATTTTTGTATTTTGCAATTCTTTTTTTGTATTTTTGATATAAGGAAAGCTAGTATGAGATATGATTACTAACTAGGAAAGTAAAAGTGAACGGAAAACAAAACCTTAACTACGGAAGTAAATATGAAAGCAACTAAAGTAAAACAAAGAAACTAGAAATAAGAGAGAGACAAGATAATGAACTAAAAAAATCAGAGACTTTATTGCTAATCAAAAGTTAATTACAACTAGAAGAATGTGTGGAAATTAACT
Organism: Thalassia testudinum; assembly: GCA_037157565.1. NCBI lineage: Eukaryota > Viridiplantae > Streptophyta > Magnoliopsida > Alismatales > Hydrocharitaceae > Thalassia > Thalassia testudinum. The sequence continues at coordinate 38,648,225 of JAZHRO010000067.1, forward strand.
AAAGCAACTAGAACTAGAATAATTATTCTAAACTAGAACTACAACTATGAAAGCAACTAGAAAGCAAGAAAGTGGCAAGTGTAAAAATGCTGAGAAGGCGATAGGGAAGCCCTTCTAGTCTTCTTGTCCAAGTAGCAAAATGTGGAGAATTGGCAAGAAGAGGAGATCGTAGAGGAAGAGTGCACGTACATGTCCAAATGTTGAGAAAGAGGAATAAAATAAGAGAGGAATGAAGGAGGGGGGGGGGTGCAAAAGGTCCTATTTATATATGTTTTTGATCTTGGAATGGATGTCTGGGATTTAATCTAAGGAATCAAGGGCTAAGATTGAAAGATAGGTGGATAGATGTAAGTAGTTTATGTTGGAATCAATGGAGGGCTAGGATCTAATCAAAGGGTGGATCAAGGGCCATGATGGAGAACCTATATGGCCTACCACCTAAGGTGGTTTTAAGGCTATATGGCCAGCCATTAAGAGGAGGGATGGAGGACATTAGATGAAGATTGGAAGTCTCGGATTAATTCCTATGTTGTGGCCAACTAATGTAGGGTTATGTAGGGATTAGGATAGGGTTTTTAAGGAAGAATGTAGGCCATCAAATCATGAATGTAGGGATGGGATTTCATCATATAGTGGCCAGTCCTATAGGTTAGAATCAAGGGATATGGGTGACTATAGGCTAGGCCATTTGGTGGATTTAGGAGTAGGGTTTGGTGGAAGATTTAGGAGGTTAATCTAGGACCCTAGGATATGGGTTTAAGGGCTGAGATTAGGGCTCATAATTGGCTGTCCAAGGTGGTCTTCCTAAAGGCTAAGGGACAACCAACAAGGTAGAAGAGAGGGGATAAGGGTTGAGTAGACTTAGGTTTACTAAAAGGGATTTAAGAGTAGGGTTAAGAGTTGGATTTTTGGTAGGGCTTAGGAACATGTTGGCTGGCCATATAAGTTGGAAAATCAAGGTGTTTGGATAGACACTTAAAGTAGAAAATTAGGCTAAGGTGGCTAGGATTTAGGTGTGGAAATGTGTAACGAGCGCGTGCCCCAGACGTCTTTTAAGACGTCTGGGAGGTGGCCCAGACGTCTGTAAAGACGTCTGGGATCACATCCGGACGTCTGACCAGACGTCCGGGATAGTTTACAGACGTTTGGCGAACAGTTATGCTCGCACGGGATATTCGTCTGCGCGCCTGTGCGCGCAGACCTGCGATCCTGCCTCTTTCTCTGCGGCGGCAGGCGACTGCGACCGCCTCTCTCTCCTCTCCGCGCGGCGTTAAAAGGGGGGGGCGCGCCTCCCCTCCCGTCTCCACCATCTTCCTCCCTCTTCTCCTGCCTGTGCGCGAGAGCGAGCGGACGCGAGGGCGCAGCGGCAGCGGCAGCCGCAGTAGGCGCGGAGGAGCTGCGGCGTGCGAGGGCGGGGCTCTGCCGTGAGGGCGAGCTCGCCGGGAGCGGCTTGGCCGGCCGGCGGAGGGCGCAGGGGGCGCAGAGCGTCGCGGAGAGGGACCTGTTGCGGGCGGAGCAGCGGACGCGCGAGGTGCGACGCGGGCGGCGTCGCGAGCGGAGGCCGAGCAAGGTTCTGGTTCTGGAAAAATTTCCAGAATCAGACGTCTGGATTGATATCCAGACGGCAAGGTCGACGTCTGTGAGATCATACAGACGTCTGAAAGGTGTGTTTCCGCTTTCTCCTTCTTTTTGTCGACTGACCGTACTGAGGGAGGAGGGTTGGCTGTGCGCAGGTGGTCTGATTCGTCATCCTTTGCGGATCAGACGTCTGGAAGTTGTACCAGACGGCGGGAGTGACCTCCAGACGTCCGGAGAGACCATCGGACGTCTGGGATCTAGGAGAGACGTCCCCACAGACTTCTGGACGTCCGGGGAACCAAGCCGAACAGGTAATTCTCTGATCCACCGTTTAAGACGTCTGGAAGGAGTTCCAGACGTCTGATTTTGCACAGTATTGTCTTTCTCGACCCGTTTAGGGCCCGTTTGGGCTCCGTTTTCCGCGATTCGAGTTGCGTTCGTTTCAGAATTTATTCCTCTACCCGCCTACAGTAGCTATACACTATTTTGAGACTCTCCTTGTGTTTGATCCTTGTGATAGGACCTCGTTCGGTTGCAGTCTTGAGAGTCGCGGAGGCGCGCGGGATTCCCGACCACGCCCCCATTACTTCCGTTGTACCTGGTAGAGTGGTTTTAAGTATTAATAAAATCTGTTAAAGTATGGAACCATAACTAGAACCTAGGGCACTGCATGAATCCTAGGAATGAGAAATATATGGAATGATAGCTCCTAGGTGTTGCATGAATCCTAGGGCCGGAAAACTAGATTGTATGATAGATCCTAGGATATGGCATGAATCCTAGGATGGAAAAACTAGTGGAATGTATATTACTGCAGTCTTGGAAAAATGGAAAGGAATATATAAGCTGCCTGTGAATTTAATTAACAGCTGCCTGTTATGAACAAAGAAACATGTTTGAGATCATGGAAATTGAGAACGTGAATCTGGAAAGTGAAACATATGATGTTCTGAGATAAAGGGCTGGAACCCTACGGGGAATTAGGAGTGGAACTCCTGGAAAGAAAAGGAATGGAACTGAGATGTAGTTTGTACTGTCTCTTGGGTACGCAGTACCAAGGGAAGTACCTGTACCTGTTTTAGTGCAGAGTGGGCCCAGCCGCCCCAGGGACCCGGGGTTAGGCTTGGCCGCTCTGTACCGACTTGTTGGCCCTCGTGTACGTAGTACCGAGGAGAGCTAGTAGTGTTAGGAGAGTACTAGCTACCCCACGGGCCCCGGGGTTCTGCTAGCCTCCTTCACCGACTTGTTAGGCCCACTAGGGCAAACCAGGGTAGTCAGGCGAGGGTGCGCGGACTGTGGAGGGGCAAGGCCCCGGTTTGGTTACTGTGGAGGGGTTGGACCCCTGTTACTGAGAGGGCTCTGCCCTGGTTCCGTGCTGTGCTTTGGGCGCACCCGTTAACGGAAACGACTGACCGCGTGCCAGTACGGGCTAGCTACCTGTGCGTTTATCGCGCGTGCCGTAGTCACCGTTACGTCTGTCAGTGACCTTGGGGTGGTTGACTGAGGGTAGGATCACCACGGGGGACTCTCCCGGCCAGGAGAGCACCACGTGCTACTTCTACTTTTGGAAAAGACTGCAATCAAGATCATCCCACGAGGACATCCGAGATCAAGTAAAGGATCTGAGAAGTAAATGAAATAGTGAGAAAAATTGAAAGATGTAAATAAAAGGAAGTAATAGAACATAACAGCTACTGTACACTCTACTGTTGCCTTTAGTTAGTTTGCCACTCTACTCAGCGTTTTGCTGACGTGTTACACTCGTTACCTTTTTCAGGACCAGGTGTTGAGCAGCCAGGGTCGGCGGCTGCAGAGGACGCTGGGCCAAGTAGGGTCCAGTAGAGTTACAACAGCTTTGTACCTTCTTTTGTTTCTGTTCTAGTGAGTAGTTTTGTTTCCGCTGTACCTTCTTTACCTGCAGTTTTTGTTATATGATAAATGTTGTTTTACTGTTGTGGTGGTGCCTACTGTAGTAGTTTCTTTCCTTACTGTTGTACTTTCTTACTGTTAGTTATATTCATGCTGAATGTGGTTTATTTTACTGTCTTTTGGTTACTTCCTCGTTGGACGACTAGGTCTTGGGATTAGTCGAGTCGGTCCGGTTCTCGTGTCTCGTAGGGACTCGGGAACCGGGTCGTTACAAAATGGGTTCCTAATTAGGCTAGGTTTTACGAAGTAGGTTCAGCTTGATCAAAAAATATCATGAGCTCAATCAGATTCTGCATCATTGTGGAGCTCCAATAAGTCCAAACCTAGCACCTGCAAACATGTAACAAATCTCATCAAGGCACCAGATATTAGTAGCAAAAAAATATAATTAAACACTTAAAAATGCAATATCTACAAAATGTTGTAATATGACTAATCTAATCGAATGCAATGCAATATGACACTAATTACCCTCGAACTAGCAATAATTAGGAAAGAATTATGTAATTAAATATGAATATATCAATCCTCCTATTTAAAAGTCGATGGATACACATGTGCTTGACTCATTATCTAAAAGTATCCAACTTTTTGGATTAGGGTTGCATCATCAACTTGTCCACCTTTGGGGACACTTCATATCCAGACTTCATGTATATATCGTGAACATAATTGTCATTATCTCTGCTAAGTCAAGTGATACATCATTCTGACAACACTCCACCTGGCTAAAGGCATTAAACTTAGCGCTTGTTAGGAGGCAACCCAACCTAGTTTTGCTTATACATAGTAGGCAGATTTTTTTTACGTTGGAGCTAGTGTTCTTCATGAGAACAGCTTAGAGTTATCTAGGCTTTTCTTCCCCTTTCTCATGCTTATTTTCTATTCCTAAGCATACTATGAGGACATGGGAGGGGGTGGGTGAATTTTTGCTGATTTGCCTATATCTAGGCTCCTTTTGCTTTTCTATACATAAAAAAAGAGTTATGGTGTAAATAGCATAAGTTGCATGATTTTAGCTAGGGAAGGATGATGAGAATATGTATTAAGGAGTTGCTAACTTTAGGGGTGTGTTCCGATATCTGATGCCTAGAATCTTCAGGTCATAGGTGACTTAATCAACTCATGTACTTACTAAGATGTGGGCCTATTTCTGAGCCCTTGAAGAAACTGATTAGCTAAGATATTTAGTCAATAGTGTGGGAAGTATGTGGCTTGATTGTCCACCCCCTAGTTTGAAAGTCTTTGAAACCTAAGTATCTCACATTTTACACACTCTGATTTCACTTGTGGCAACTACACATTATGAACTTAATTTAACGGGTATAGTCGTTATGTTGCATTGAGTATGCTTCCCAGATGTAGGGTATTCAAAGCTCAGCCTGACACCTAGATTTTTGTGTAACTCCATTGAGGTGATGTTCTGAAACAAAGTCTTGGATGAGCCCCATGGTTATATATACTTATATAAAAAAAAGAGAAAAGGTAGAAAATGCAAAGAAAAATATATAGTACTTTTTTTGTGCATATTTAAATATGTATTGTAGAATAAGGTCAGGTGCCTCTTACAACATCATCCTGAGGCGTCGGAGTGTAAGGCTTGGCCAGGAAGGTGCCTCTTACAGTGTCATCTCGAGGCGCCGGAGTGTAGGGCCTTCCTTGCTTTTACTTGTACACACACACACACACACACACACATATATGGGGCTTATCTAGAGAACATAGTGCTCAAAAATCCCAAAATAAGCACTACGTATAGACCATTGGATTTTAATCTAGTGAATGGAATAAATACCACCAATTAACCAATCGTGGTATTGTAATGATGTCGCGAATAAAACGGACGTTACCAAAAAATTGCCATTCATAACTTCATAAAATCCATTCTTAAAAATTGCAACTAAATAAATAAATAAGTATTAATAAATACTACAAATAGAATGTGAATACAACTGTGTGCATAATAAAAATCATGTGTAACAAATAAAACAATAATAAAAAATTATAACGTCATGATATCCGATTTGTAATAAGGTTTGAATATGGTTGAACAAATAAACTTAACACTTGTAATAGACCAAACAAATATTGTAACAAATGCATGATCAAGTTGCAACATCGTCATATAAAATAGAATTATAATATAACTGGAGCTAGCAATAAAATGTACACCGTAGAAGATTCTAATCAAATTAAATGATTTAATATATACAAATGACAACGTATATAAAGAACATCAACAAAATATTGTAATAGCTTTGATGAACCATTGTAATATAAGTTTATTTTATTTGTAATCAAATAACTTCAACGATGTAATAGGATAAACGTAAGTTGTAATGAATATATGCACGAGTTGTAATATTGTTAGAGTAAATGTTGTTGTAATATAATCTACGTAATTAATAAGGCAGTTATCCATCATATAATGTATTTAATGTGTGTTACAAATAATACAATGTGCTATAATTGTAAAATAAGTGTGGCCATAAAAAAAATGTATGCAATGAAAGTTTTTGAGCATTGTAATATAATTAGGAATGTATTGTGACTTATATGTAACGTACATTTAAAGAAAGTTGCGTTGTAATATGTATGAGAACAATCGTATGATGATGTGTGAAACTCCAAAGCAAACCATCTGAAATTTATGTGGGATGATGGAGGTTGGTTGCCAAAAAAGACATAACACTTTAAATACCATAAAAACTCAAAATTAACAAAACCAGAAATAAAAACGACTAAAACAAGTCCTAATAGTTTCATCAAGTAACGACATGATCGTGAGGTCACAAAGTTGTGCTTATTTTGAGGTTTTGAGCATTGTGCTCTCTAGATACATTTCCTATATATGTGTGTGTGTGTGTGTGTGTGGGTATATATACATATAGTGAGTGTAATGATGGCACAATATGAAAGAAAATGAGAATTTTAATATAGTTGCCTACTTATTCTAAACCTTGGGTGGATTTTCCGAGCCATAGAACCCTACACTTGAGACTCAAAACTAAGGCCAGTTAGAATTTGATTTGGCAAAGTGGTCTATATCTTGGTTGGTACTTGAGTGTTGTGTAGTCTTTGTGTGGGATTTTGGGCATACTCTTTGTGGTTGGTGATGACTCGTACCTTTTGACTTGTATACCTTAGCTTAGATCCTCTTTGCATTTATTTTTGCTTTTGCTTGGGACTAGAAAAACTTAGGCATAGGGGTGTGACAAGTATGCATGTTTATGCGTTAACATTATAAATTATGTCAAATTACTCCGATTTTGTAGCATGAGTTGCATTAGAATTATGGCATATTATAAATAATTGCGTGTATGCATGATGGGAGTTAGGATTTCAAATTTGAGCGTTTGTGTTCATTGTTTACTTATTAAGGCTCTTTAGTGTGCAGATTATGTGTGTCTGGTTTGGTTAGAATGCTTCAAATTGCATGAGAGGAGAGAAGAAGAAATCATCTCACCCATCTCCCTAAAACCACCCTAGACCCACTTCATAACCTGCCCAATATAGCCCATGCTTGATCCCCAAACCTAAAGCCTAACTATCTCCCTTCAGCTCTCCTAACCCTAATCCTAACCCTAACCACATCCCTATCCTAATCTTAAAAACTAGCTTACACTCATAGTGACACCTCCTTAATCCTAGTCTTAATCTTATTGTTTAGGTCCCTACACCTTATCTACTTGTCGAATGATTTTTATACACTTGAATTGTCTTAAATACTCTTTGATTTAATTGCTAAAATGTGGTAACCAATTTGTTAAATTAGGTCTCCAATTAATCTCCTAAAATCTCTCTAATCAAAATCTAGTGTGAACACTAATTGGGAGATAATTGGAACCACCTTCTAGAACCCCTTAGGAGTCGTCCAACACCCACCTAGAAAGCCTAATTGTCTATGCAAGTTGAGCCTTCAAGAACCTTGGGTGCTGCCCACTTTAGTTGCCTAAAATCCCTTTTAATCAATCTCTTCTAATCAATTATTCCTGATTCCAAGTCCCTTGATTACCTACTTAATTAACCTACCCAAATCCACCACAAATCAAGACCCCATGCAACCTTGCCTCTTGTCCAACACCAAGACCCTCCAAGAACATCAACCTATGGCCATACATTTTAGGACAATTCTAGAAACCTAAACCTAAACCTAAACCTATTAGGATTCCTAGCTTCCTAACTAGCCCAACTCCAAATCGTATTTCCAAAACCCTAACTCTTGCCCTCCAAGCAACATCTAGCAGCCACCCCTTCCTTTATATAACTCCTCATGCTTGACCATTAATGTCTCTTAGCCTCCTTAGTGCTCTTAGGTTCTACTTGTTCCATTAGTCTCCATTAGGTCTCCATCTTCCTAGCCTTCTTCTTCTTCTTCTTCCTCCTAGCAAAACCTTACCCTCCACCTTCTCCCTCCTTTCTTCCTCCACCTTCTTCCTACACATGCCCAACTACCTTCTCCACCTTCTCTAGAGTCTAGTTTGGTCCATTAGCTTCCTTAGGTCTCCTATTTCCCCTAGGTTTCTTTAGAAGCATTCCTCTACACATATTTCTTCTTCTTCGTCGTTTACTTCTCAAAGTTTGTCTTTACACCCTTCGGACTTCTTCGAGTTCTCTTAAAGATTGAAATGGACCACTCCAGCATCGTCATGAGTTTTCTGAGGCACATTTGCACCATCTTGGCTTTCTCTCTACTCTTACTCTTCTTCTATTACTTGCTATTTACTTCTTATAGTTGCTTTCTTCATCATAGTACTCTCTTTGATTTGCAATAAAATTTCTTGAAGTTTCTTGCCTCTCTATTGTGCTTGCTTGTGATTGCTTTATTACTGAAAATACCAAAAAATATCAAAATCCCAAAAATAGTAAAAAAAATGTCCTTAGGTTGATAGTTTAGGTGTTCACATTGTTTTCAGGGTCAGAGTCTAGTTTTAAAAAATTCATTTTGTACGATTCAGTTATCATAAAATCACCATTTTTTTTTGCTGATGAGGATTGAAGTCTATTTTCACTATGCCAAAATTTAGAGCATAACTTCTTATATTTTATTTTTAAAAATTTGCGCACTGATAGGGGTCATACTAAATTTTGGAGTGAATATTTTTTGACTTTCCCAATTTTTACTCATCTAAATTGCATGAAATAAGTTACAGTAGTTCTCTATTGAAACATAGAATCTCCCATAAAATTGGTGAATTTTTATGATGGTTGTAGGCTTAAAGTCTAGCAGAGTCAATAGTTAAGGGTTAGTTAGGTCAGATTATCCTGAGTCCTATTCAAAAAAAAAGAAAAGAAAAATAATTCAAAAAATCCCCAAAAAAATCATCGTTGGCTTTTCTATGTTAGAAAACACTTAGAAATCATTTCTTTCTTGTGAGATGACCCATACTCCCAATTCTATACTCTTATTTTTCATATACGTTCTTATAAATTTAAAACGACGTGATTTTGCACATACGATGACATCTTTATCTTTCTTGTGATTTCACAATCACCCTCTTGGTTAGGAGAGTGCCTCATACCTGTTCCATACCTCAGTCCATCACCTTGGAGTCATTGTGGAAGTAGTGGCTATTTCATGTGGCGTAAGCATGTGTTAGCTAGAAACGCTGAACCACAGATAGCCGTTCATCCACTCACTAGCCAAGTAAAGTACAAACCTCCAACCCTCGAGCCACACATCCCACTATCCTAGGTGGCCATTAAGCTTAGCTATGAGATGCACATAGGCTAACAACTCTTTGATCAATCCAATTGGTCTAAATCTAGACCAATGCTACAACCCAAACTCCTACAAGTAGCAGGAACTGAACCAACTATCCCAATATTCATAGTTTCCCGACAAATCCATCATTAATTTATCCCATAGTGTTTCACTAGATAATTTATCTGTCGTTATGATAACTGCATTATCATAACATCAAGTGAAGTTTCATTTATTAATCATTTTGTATGTCTGATTATTTAAGTCAGGCTTCTAATTATGCCATTCAAAATCGATTCATGATTCCCATTAGTGCTTCTTAGGAAATTATTAGACATTCACTCAATTATGACTAGATTAAGGAATCTAGTTCATTAAAAAATATTCATCCTTGATTTATTATTGTTACGACCTGGTTCCCGAATCTCTACAGGACACGAGAATCGGACCGACTCGACTGATCCCAAGACCCAGTCTTCCAACGAGAAAGTAACCAAAAAGCAGTAAAATAAACCACATTCACCATGCAAGTAACTAACAGTAACAAAAGTACAGCAGTAAAGAAAAGAACTACTACAGTACATACCACCACAACAGTAGAAAATTAAAAACAGGTATAGAAATATGAAATTTACAATAAAAGAGTACAAGGTGTAACAGAAATACTCACTACTACAGAAAATGGGTACAACAAAAGTACAACTACTAGGCTGTACTAGGCCCAGCACCCTCCGCAGCCGTAGGCTCTGGCTGCTCAACACCTGGTCCTGAAAAAGGTGACAAATATGACACGTCAGCGAAACGCTGAGTAGAGTGACAACCAGCTAGCTAGGAAAAATAGTAAAGGTGGATAAGTAGCTGTTGTTTTTAATTTCTTTCTTAATTTCTCTATTTACTCTTTCTTGATTTATTTCTCAGGTCTTTCTCTTGATCTTGAATGTTCATCGTGGGAACGATCTTGATTGCAGTCTTTTCCGAAAAGTAGAAGTAGCACGTGGTGCTCTCCTAGCCGAGAGAGTCCCTCGTGGTGGTCCTACCCTCAGTCAACCACCCCAAGGTCGTTGACAGACGTAACGGTGACTACGGCATGCGCGATAAACGCATGGGTAGCTACCCCGCACTAGCACGCGGTCAGTCGTTTCTGTTAACGGGTGCGCCCAAAGCATAGCACGGAACCAGTATAGGGCAGAGCCCTCTCAGTAACAGGGGTCCAGCCCCTCCACAGTAACCAAACAGGGGTCTTGCCCCTCCACAGTCCGCGCACCCTCGCCTGACTACCCTGGTTTGCCTAGTGGGCCTAACAAGTCGGTGTAGGATGGCTAGCTGAACCCCGAGCCTTGTGGGGTGGCTAGCTCCCTCCCTACACTAGTAGCTCTCCCCAATACGGTGTACGCGAGGGCCAAAAGTCGGTACAAAGTGGCCAGACCTAACCCCGGGTCCCTGGGGCAGCTAGCTCCGCTCTGCACTAAACAGGGGGACAGTTGCTCTCCTTGGTACTCCGTACTCAAGGGCCAGCTCACTTCCCCATCCACTTTCCCAGTTCCATTCTATTTATTTTCCAGGAGCTCTACTCCTAATTCCCCATAGGGTTCATGCTCATATTTCTCAGGCCAAGCCATACTAGGTTTCATCATTTCAGTTTTATTCGCATATAGCACGTGTTTCCGACATTTAATCTTGCTTTCCCAATTTATATACAAGCAGCTCGAATTTAGTTTCCAAACAACAGGAATTACATGTAGCAGTTACTAGCAACAGTACTATACATTTCACAGGCAGCTGTTATCCAATTACAGACAATTATCATTATTCTATCTACTTATCCAAGACTGCAATTTAGGTATTCAAGACATTCGTTTTAGTGTTTCTGTTCTTAGAATTCATGCCACACCCTAGGATCTATCATTCGATCTAGTTTTTAGGTCCTAGGATTCATGCCATACCCTAGGATCTATCATTCAATCTAGTTTTCGGGTCCTAAGATTCATGCCATACCCTAGGATCTATCATTCAATTTAGTTTTCAGGTCCTAGGATTCATGCCATACCCTGGGATCTATCATTTATTTCAGAGATAAATTAATGTTTGTAATTAACTAAGGGGAGCCACTCTACCCGCAAAATCGGGAGTAATGGGGACGTGATCGGCAGGTCCACGTACCTCCGCAACCCCCAAAGCTGCAACAGAACGAGGTCCTAACACAAGGATCAATCACAAGGAACCACTCAGAATAGGATAAAAGTATTTCAAATAAGTAGAGGAACTAATTCTGAGAAGAACGGAATCTTAAACGCGGAAATCGAACCTCGAACAGACCCTAAATGGGTCAAAAACGACAACTCTGACTCAAATCAGACGTCTGGAACACCTTCCAGATGTCTTAAAAAGTGGTCTAGGTCATACCTTACTCTGCGTTGCTCCTCAGACGTCCAGGGATCCTGTTGAACCGCCTGGACCCAGTTCCAGATGTCCGACCACCTCTCCGGACGTCTGGAGATGCTCTCCGCTGTCTGGTGCCTTGCCCAGACGTCTGAACTGCGTGGGAGGGCATGTCCCCGTGCCTTCCCGAAACGAAACCTGCACGCGTGACGGAAACTTCCTCAGCACGACACGTTTCAGAACCTCAGCGGAACGGCCTGCATGGCCATATCCGCAAAAGGAGGTATAGGAGGAAATACGTACCTCTCAGTCGTCTAGAGCTCCCTCCAGACGTCGCCTACGTCGTCTGGATGTAGGTCTAGACGTCTGATTCTGGGAAAAATTCCCAGAATCAGAACCTCCTTCGTCTTCTTTTCGCTGCATGTGGCCGCACCGCGCTCGTCCGCCTGCTGCCTGAGCTGCAGCAGCACCGGGGGAACCTCCCCAGCACTACGCTCCTCCACACGCCCGCCGGCTGGCCTCGAGCTGCTCGGGCGAGCTCTCTCCCTCACGGCACGCGTGCTCTCTCCTCTTCCTTCTCGCTGCACCTCTCCTCTCCTTCACCACACCCAGCAGCAGCGGTGGCTCGTTCTCACTCTCGCACTCGCGCTCGCACTGGAGGAAGGAGAAGACGGTGGGGTGGTGAACGAGGGAGAGGGGAGAGGGGTATTTGTAGGTGTAGGGGGAAGAAAAGGCATCTGTAGGTCACTGGGTTTTCAGTCTGCGTGCGGCATGCGCACAGACTCATGATCGTATGCACGCAAAAATTTATTTCCAGACGTCTGGGAAGGCGTCTAGACGTTTGACCAGACGTCTGGATCAACTCCCAGACGTCTTAAAGTGTTTTTGATGCCTCGGGTCTTAACAATTATCGACCAAGAGTCATATTAGTAGGATTATCAGATCTGAAACTTATTGATTAGGACCTGTAGTCATTGAACATATTATCAACATTACTTGTCAATACAATTTTAGTTAATTCTCAATCATAAACCACTAAGAAAAGCCATTTGCAATATTAATATTATCAACATTACTTGTCAATACAATTTTAGTTAATCCTCAATCATAAACCACTAAGAAAAGCCATTTGCAATATTAATTTTTATGTTTCGGTACCTAAGCAACAACAAAATAACCACATACAAACTTCAACCTTAGCAAAAAGAAACACACACAAAGTGCAGCATAACACGAAGAATCCGTAACAATGAACCAAAATTATGAGAGAGAGAACAACTAGTCCACCTCACATCTCTAGGGGATCATGGAAACTCCGACATGGATGCAAGTTAGGAGGCACTATCCACGTGTCCTCACACTGTGCCTTGAGAATTAGAGTAAAAATTGTCAAATTTGATTATACGGATGTATTCAGTAAATTAAAAAATCTTGAGGTCGAGTCATGGATCACCAAATTTTGATCTCGAATGGCCTCGATCTACATAATTAAATTTCGGCCATTAGATTAACCAGTAAGTGTATTTCACTTGACGGGACTGAATTGCACTAACAAAAGTTATAAATCTAGATTCATAATTTTTCTATAATTAACTCCCTTCACCATCTTCTTCTTCCTCGCCTGTTTCTTCTTTATTGCTCTCTCGACCCATGCAGGGAGGGCCACCACCCCAGCTAGCCACTATTGGCATCCATCAGTCCTCCGATGTCCTCGTCGAGTCCCACTGATCCTTTATCAATCAACGACAGCCTTCCTTGCCTTTGGTTCTTCTCCCTTAGCTATGTGTGGTAAGGGTGAAGACTCATGGAGGGGAGCAAAGCTCACCTCCTCCCATTGAACACCGGCCTTCCACGTCACCACCTGCTGTGAGCATGCCAACCACCACCGGCCACCTTTCCTTCCTCTTCATGCCACCTCCTTGTACACGTGTGTAGGGAGCATCCACTGCTGCTGTTGCTCCTCATGGCCACCCCAGTGACTCGACACTAATTAAGCCACCTTCGCTCATTGTTGTACACTCCAGCGACTTCCACTAGCCCACCAAGCCCTCCAATAGCCACCTCGACAAGCTCCGCTGCTCCTTGTGTGGTCTCGAACCTCGCCTTCGCATGTGCATGCACCACCATCGACCATGGTCGCCAAGAATACCTCGCCTTGCACATGTGCTCCCACATCGCTGTGTGACTCGTTGAAATCATTCTCGGCACTACCTTTGCTCCTCGTGCCTCTCTTAATCTTGATCTCTCTTTCTCCCTCTCGCTCCTTGTCTCTCTCTCACCCTGTCCCTCTTGTTCTCTTTCGATCCTACTTGTTTGTGTGTAAAGGTTTAATAGTCTTTTTTTGTAACTATGAATGACTCTCGTAATTGGGTCAAACGATATTTGATTTCCACGAAACACATAACGTCAAAATCATTATGAGGCAAGGACTCCAATAAAATTTATGGATTTTGAATCCAAGGTCATTTACGCAATACGGTTCTTCAAGCAAATCACATGTGGGTTTGCACATGTTTAGCATATTTTGGGTTTGCACATGTTTGGCATATTTGGAGGTTCGAAATGATGCGGTTGACTTTGAATGATATGGAATTTGGATTTTCTTGGCATTACAATGTAGCATCTCCTCCTCTCATTCCCTCCCCTCCATACTCGTCAATCCTTTCATCTTCCCTCTCTTCAACCCTCCTCGTTCCCTCCTCTCTAGTAGTTCTATCCTCCTCTCTCTGATCTCTGCGATGGCTCCTTTGCAGTGGTGGCTCTCCTCTCTCTAGCAGCGACTCCTCATGGCAACTTCCTCTCTTATTAAAATTTATATCAAAATTATAAACAAAATATTGACAAATGAAGAAACAATTGACATATTTTGTATACTTATATATTATATAAAGATTTGATCGATAAATATTTGGATCCTTGATGAATCGAATACGAATCTAGGTTTTCACGTTTGAAAGAGATTCGAATTTGATTCAATTTCAAATTTTCTTAACAAATTGTATCCAAATCTGGATGGATCCGTAAGATTCAATTTGATTTAATTTGATTCCATTAGCATCCGTACTTTCAGCCATAGGATGATCACCAAGCCGACATTAATGTCATGGCAACAGTACATCCACCTACGACATCGACATCCATAACCTTCATCTTGATCACAACCTTCCCAACGAGTACTCCACCGCCAACCCACTAGATACACCCAGACCTTCACCACCATCACATGCCTCTCGTGCAGTTGCACATACACGTTGAGTATACCATTCCATAGACCACTATCATCTATCCAAACCCGTCAAATTTGTGAAACAGAAAAAATGGACCAAGAGACAGCATGACATATACATGCACATTCGTCGCAGCCTTCGCGATTGTGCGATTTCATGCGAGTGCTACTACTCAATAGGTATGTGGTGCAACTACGTCACCATCACGCAGCGCGTAATGCACGGGGACTACCACTCAGCAGCATAACACTCATCGCGCACGTCGCCGTCGTGGATGCGAATGACACGCAAACGTCGACCGATCGTGTCACCGAGCTGATCTTAGCAGCCCCCACTGCTTTGCCAATGTCTGTGCAATTCTGCTGATAGCTACAGTTTGGCTGCCTGCATGCTCTTGCTACCGCCTCGATGCGTGGCGGCCACCACTACGTTGGCGCAAAGCGATCGAGGCAAGAAGAAAGGATCGACCTACTTGTATACGGTCAAACCGTGGAGAGTTGGGTAGGCCGGAGTGTTGGATCCAACTCAACTTGGTTTGACTTGAACCCCATCAGACTTGAAATTTTTTCTCGAGCCATGATTCGGGTCAAGGGCTGAAAATTTCTACCCATCAAGGCCCAGGCCCAACCTAGAACCCATTATTTCGATATGGGCTTACACCAGGTTGGATCCATTAGTTAAATTAGATAAGTTGTTCAAATGTAAAATGATTTTTATAATAGTGAATGATGATTATATATTGGAATATCATCTCAATGTAAGTTGAATACATTATTTTTATAAAAAAAAAAAAAACTCATAACTTTTAGTTTTTTTGCAAGAATTACTAATATCTCAACACCCAAGTAAACCTTTGTATTTACTTTTGTAGTGACACACATGCATAAATGTGTAACTTTTAAATTTTTTTTCATTAATTACAAATATATTTATATTTGTAATATGCATATGCATACATGCATAACATTTAGTTCATTTACGAATGTCACATGTCCATAGCCTATCGGAGCTTAGATTCTCATGTGAAAGACAAATGTTTGTCAAACAACCGTCCCTACGAAGAAACCCAACCCCCTTAATAAAAATCTTTACCCGCTGTCGGACAGGACTCTGTGCCCTTACCAGACATTCTACGGCTGTGATGGGTTGCGTAAGATGTTTTGTGAAGGATTTTATACCCGTAAGTAACCAACGAATGAAACTTCTCATTAAAGTCGTGAAGATGCATGGTCATGAACATGTATGG
Organism: Thalassia testudinum; assembly: GCA_037157565.1. Lineage (NCBI taxonomy): Eukaryota > Viridiplantae > Streptophyta > Magnoliopsida > Alismatales > Hydrocharitaceae > Thalassia > Thalassia testudinum. The sequence goes on from JAZHRO010000067.1 coordinate 38,664,288, forward strand.
GCCTGAATCCACCTACAAATTATATTATTTCACTCGGATCTTAGTATTCATAAATGGATCCTAAAGTGGATCTTGCACCGATTTTTCTGCCGATGCATCATATGCGACAAGTATCGTAAGATTTTCTTTGATGCAAGTAATATGATTCCCCATTCGAATCAGCAATTTGGATTGAGTAATGGAAACTAATGCAACGACCATGACTGTTGAGTTTCTTGAAATTCATGGCATTAGTCAAAGATTCTAACGTTCCTTGAAGTCCAAATGTGCTCATGGTGTTGGTGTACGATAGCTTACTATTTGCATTAACTAATTTGATTTTTAATTGATCAAATTTGAGGGGCATTGGTTTCACGATTTATTCCCATATGGATATTGTTACAGCTTGCTTTTAGCCTTAACCTATATGATTCTTTACTTTGGCTAAATCTTAGCTTTTAGAGTTTCGAATAGTTAGAAGAACGATCCAGTAGCTAGAAATCAAGAAAAAGAAGTTGATTTCACGTAGAGGGTAGTATCTTTGTTCCCTACGATATCATTTGGTAAGAAAAATTAGTTTAATGGAATAAGTATGGGAAGATGGGGGGATAAATGGGAAATATATAAGTGGGTTTAATGTTTGGTAGTGGATTATGTTTGCAATGAATTGAAATATGAGTTCGAGCCTATTTCTAGACTAAGCACATTAAGACGAACCCGTCAATACTTGTCAGGTACGAAACGAGTCTATGTACCCTAAAAATGAAATAAATGCGTAATTTAGTCAAACTTGATCAACCTTCAGTGAAACTTAACTGAAATATTTCATATTTAGTATTGTTGATTCCTTTCATTGTAATCTTTCCAGGGGTACTTGTTTCGTAGAAATTTGAGGCTTGTAGCAAAAGTTAGACGAAAAATATGAGTGGACAAGAGGCATAATTAAACTCATCTTAGGGGCATTTTTGTCCACCATGAGTAATCCTAGCCCTAAATTGGAACCCTAGGCTTATAAATAGGGTTATTGGGGGTTAAACCTCGTCATTAACAACCTTTGGCAGCATGTCCACCAAGGAAGAGAGAGAGAGAGAGAGAGAGAGAGAGAGAGAGAGAGTAGTAGGGTGGAGGGGCACTCTCCTCCTTCACGCGTTGGCCCCACTGGCATTAGGGGCATACATCGTCCACGTAGGGATCGAGTGCTAACTACGAGTTAGAGGTGGAATAGCGAGAGTGTGTAAGGGGGACTTGTGCGAGGTGGGAGCCACCAATTGATGCCATATGACATGCATCAAGGGACCCAATGGCAATATAAGGTATTTGAAGGTGCTCAGTGGGAGTGTGACATGTGGTAGGTGCGGGGAAGTGGGTGCTCAATGGACTTCTTCGCCTAAATTGGTTGGTTTGAACCCCTTTTCACTTCATTAGTCAGTTCAGACCTCTCTTGAAGTCCACTTTTTACATTCCAGGTATTGTTGAAATTATCTCAACATGTGCTATACATTGGTAAACCCTAAACCTCCCTTTGATTACCATTGATCACGTTAAAAATTGGAAAACCTCTCTCATGTGATTTTAGGACTCATCCTTCATTGTTTTGAACCAGAGTCGAATTCCCAAAATGTGCGTGGAGCTCAAGGATCGCCTAGGCAGTAGAAAGGGATTACAAATGTGCATTTCGGAGTCAATGTGATCTCCCAATTACCCTAAGTAGAGTAGCTCTATTTTCCTCTTCATGTGTCGATTTCTTATGATTAGTTTTGATGTACGATTGAGATTCTTCATATGCGTGTGTTCCTAGTTTCTCTTACTGAGTATTGGTGTCCTATCTTATGATATTGCCTATTCTTACTTAGGTACTTAAATAAATTCATTTTGATGCCTAAAAATATCAATGCCTTAGATGGAAAATGAGATCTAACTATAGAGACTAATAACTGAATTAGATGATACATGTGACCATGTGCTTTTGACTAATTAATAGATTTCAAATCTGATTATTACTTCAAAATCTATCTTATGAATTCCACTAGACCATCTGAATGTGTATCCTAAATGAATATAAGAAGCATAGGATCGTTGATATATATAACCTTTCGATTGACTAATTATAATCCTCAAATATTTGGCCATAACGAATAAAGCCACTCAGGCACTTGTGGATTATTTGAATGATTAATATATCTGAAATCGGCTAATAATTCACAAATTGATATATACTAGTGGAGGTATGGTAAATAAATGTAATTAGTCAATGATTGGCATAACTGAAACTGTGGAAACTCATGAGAATGGCTAGATGGTTTAGTCACATGCTTGGTATCAATGACATAGCTAGTTATATTGTATTGAAAGGTAGAGATTGATTTAGGAAGTAAGCTAGCTTCTGTAAGACTCTTATGTTAGGTTGTTGGACTAACCAATAGCTAGGTGTGAGTGGGTACGTGACGGGAACGCTATCATATGCCTTAACTAGCTACTTTTAGTCAGGATTGAAAGATAAATGCTCCTACATAACCATCTGAGGGTTATAACTCCACATCATTCTATTTTGAGAAGAGAACAGGAAACTGGGGTTAACTCTGTAATTTTAACAATATATCATGAAGACAGAATAACCACAGGGTTTGTCAGGGGAAAACTGAAGTTTAAATGAGCATTAAAGACTAATAAGTGGGTTTATGTGGACAGAATGGGGTTTCACGTATTTCACGAATCGCAACAACACATAAAACCCTAATTTTAGACCCGCATAAATTGAAGTGGTTCTGGTTAGAATAAAAATCATCTAAACCTCCTAAAATTCATAGAAAAATATTCTCAAGGGTTTGGTATCTTTTGTTTGACCATTTAAACCCATTTTTTATCTTAAATAAAGTCGTAAACGGAATTCTACCTTAATTTGGGTTTCTATGCAAATTTTACAGTTAAATTTGGTCAAAAATGAAATCCGACTTCACCATTAGATTCCTTGGGTCTAAATTAGGTTGATACCAAAATTTGGGCCCAATCAGAGTCCATCTTGCCCTAGTTTTCATTTTAATCCATTTAAACTTTATTCTTATCAATTAAGCCCCTAACTTTCAAAATATTTGCGATCAGGTCCCAAACTTTATTGTCAATTTTTCAAAAGGGTCCCTCCTACCATTAGTGTGAACGGTGCTCCTCTGTCGAGATTCGAGCGAGGTTTTTTCACTTGATATTCAGCCAAATCCCTTCAAATTTGGAAGGAAGAATCCTAAGAAGATTTTCAATCATCTGAACCACATATTTGACCTTGATTTGCATCGAGAAGACCATGCAAACGCTTAAAATTTTAGGGATTTTCTTCCCTGAGACTTCGAGCTCGACAAGGTTCTTCCCATGCTTGGAGCATGCCCTGAGACCTTTAAAAAGTACCCCCTCGCAAGGCCTTGCTCGTTAGCGAGTTTTTGGCCTAGAATAGCCCTTCTTCCTCCTCCTCCGATTAGCTTCGAAGTCATCTCTGGCGACCTTCCTCCTCTGGCCTCTTTGCTTGCTACCACGTACTATAGGCAGCAGGTCCTTCTTCCTCTCCGTCGTTCGCACCTCGCCATACCTGTGAGAAGTTTCCTCCTCCTTTAAACGTCACTATCCCTCTCTTCAAAGCCTCCTTCATCTTTGGCACCGGCCAATCATAGCCGATGTCACCTTAGCCTTCTCTTTGTCTGCAACTACTCCCCTTCGACTCCTCTCCTTTCCTTGACTCTACTCACGCACTTAGACTTTAGGTTCGCACACCCACATGACTACCCCACTGTCACCTTCCCCAGCTCTAGCCACACTCTGACGAGCACACACACACTCCACAGTCCACCAAACACCCTCACGTCAATCTCGAAACCTTTGCCACTCCACACTCACCAAAACACATCAAGAAATTGAGGGATTCGCGTCCTTGACACCTCTACCGAACTCGACCTCCTTCGCACACCATCCTCAACTCCGTCAGCCCTCCATGTGCCTCCTCACCACATGCCAAACCCACCATGACGTTCGCCTCTTCCAGGCGAAGCTTCTAAGCTTCTTTGACGAGGTAGAAAGGCTGTATTCTCCTTTTCAAGTATCCGCCGAAGCATCGTCGCCACCACCTCCTTCTTCGACTTTGTCTGCAGCTATCCGGTCGTGTTCTTTAGCACTACCACTCCCAGGCACTGCATAACGTTCCTAGGAACATCTCCAAGCCATCAATTGTTGCTGCTAGGGCTTCCTTCATCCCCAATTAGATGCTACACCACCTACAACTGCCACGCAAAGAAGACGTGGGATATTAGTCCCACATCATGGACTGAGGAGCCTTCAACTATGTGTATTAGGAAAAAGTGCCCCATCCCCGTTGCCTCAGTAAGCACGGGGTGAGGTCCCTCCTTTCACGTGCGTGCACACCCCCTTGCTCGCCATACACGCCAGAGGGTCTGGGTTGATCCGTTTACCTGGCTACCCAGGTCTGGTCTATTATGTGCGGTGAAGAGAAGAAAGAGAATCTGAGAGGGAGGAGGGGCGAGTTTTTGCTCTGCCTTGGGATTCATGTCCTCTCTCCTCTCAGGATACTTAGCGAGATTTCTAAAGAGGCCCTTAAGCCTCTGTTTGGTTATTGTTGTGCCTCTCTTGAGGCTTGAAGAAGAGAAGCCCTTGTGCTTCTTCTGTGGTGCTGTGCCTCTTCTGATAAGGCGTCTAGAAGCTTGCCCTATCATCTGAGATTGATTCTGTTGGTTACTGTGGGAATATCTGAAGTACTTGATTGACGTGGCTTAATGGTTATGGTTTACTATTCATTTATTTGAGTATTTGTGAGCTTAAACTTAAGGATTAATTTGGTGATTTAAATCACCATTTTAACCCGATATTTTTGCATAGTTCTTCTAATTCTTATTGAAATATCATTTTGAGCATCTTATTGATTTCAATTGCATATTCTTTTGATAAATTGTGATTGTGAATTAAATTGCACAATTGCTCCCTGCAAACGACCTCGGACTCCTTTTTGAATCTAAGTTTTATAAATTTAAGTGTTTTGTATTTTCGTTGACCATACTGCATGCATTTTCTTAAACATCAACGATTTCGCTATAAACAGTATGTGCTACTTATTGTGAAAGGCTTGTTACTGTTTTCTTCTATATCTTATAGTGTAGATGACTGATCGTGTGTCTGTGTGGAGTAACACCTTGCATGCATATCACATGAGCTTGTAGTCACCACTTCAACTAGGCTAGGATCTTGAGGCAATTAACCAAGTAGTGGGGTAGGTGCGAGCCTTTCTCCTAGTTAAGAAAGTGTCTTGTATCGACCTTGTTATTTGGATATCGTAGTGATATCTCCTCACCCTTTCTGAGGAAATAGATTATGGGTTGGTGATGACTGAAAAAGTGAGAAGGTACAAATAATCTAGATTTTGACTAATAAATAAATATTCAAAGAATTAATATGAAAAGTACTTGTTCCTCTTGGTTCTTATAGTTCTTATTGATATTATGCCTATGTTATGCTGCTTTACTCTGTGTTGCTAACTTTTCCTGTTTGACTTCGCACTCAAGTTTTGGTGAGCAGCCATCGAGTTGCATGGCTGTAGGAGGCAATGGTGTTGCTCTGAGTTTTGCACCGTAGTTGGTCGATAGGACCTCTTAGTTAGTGATAGTTGATTCTTTTCTTTTTGTTATGTTCAATTTGTTTTTGCCAAACATGTTCTCCTTTCCCTTATATAATGGTTATGAATGATAATTGAACTCTTTTAAATACTTTTTCAGTTCTACTCTATTCTCCTTTATGCTTTATCTTGTGATGCTTTTGCACTATGCATGTATTTTGTTTTATGATTATATGTTGAACGATTGGGATCTTAGGAGATTTCAGGCAATCGACTTGAGTCCCTACTAGGGTGGGTGTTTGGGTTGTAACAATGTCAATTAACGATAAAATGGAGACAATTGGGGCAAGGTGTCTCTCAAATGATAGAATAAATCATTTCTATCATGGGATTTTCCCCTCTCCGTTAGAATTTTTTATCTTGGGATTTCTGATGCCAAATGGAAAAGATCTCCCCTAATTTTGAGTACCAAACAATGCAGGATGCATGAGAGGAGGATAGGAACTTCAAGGGAAGGAGTGCTAGTTTGGATAATTAAACACTAATGAGGAATCACTATGAAGTAGCTTTGATTGGTAATGAATAATTTAGCACTTCAATTTGAGCTTTCAACTTGATATAAAGACCCAAAGCTTGCCTCTTCATCTTCATCCATCAAATTCTTCTTATGTTCCATATGAAATGTTGATGAATTTGTATCACTTCATGTAATGCTAAATATTAGCTAAATAACATGTTATTAAAGATCTTATTAAGTTAAAATCAAAGTAATTGATCTTAATAATTGGCGTAAAATGAAGAAAAAAAACTACAAATAACTTAAATTGGGTAAATTTCCCATGATGTTTAGCTACAACCATGTATAGTTGGCCATGCATGATGTTGAAACTTAGGATTCTAGAAAGGACTCATTTTGCTTATTATTAACTAGTTTTGATAGTGTTGTCGCCTAATGAACGAATAAAATTTTGCATGGAAGTCAATGTTGTCTACATTGCAACTTACAACCAATCAAGGGCAAGGAGTTATGACTATGCAAACTTTGTAAGTATTCCCATTTATGGATTGAATCAGATGCACTTCATGCATAAAATCCAAAAAACACCTTGTAGAGGGATAGCTTCCTATGGATGGAGTCGATTGTGAATTTCCTATGATGATGGGGGGTATGTGGAAATAACACTATCTTAGAGGCTGTCTGTTACAACAATGTTGCAAATAAAGATGAATATTACTATACAATTAGGCATTAAAATTACTTATAGGCTTAAATAAGTTATATGAGAACAGGAGGGGGAAGTTGAGTTTAAATCAAAGGAATTTCTGGCATTTTATAGGACTAAGATCTGTGCCATTTTATATTTTGGAAGATCCATTTGAAATCCAACCGTTAGTGTTCTCCTCGAAAAGAGGAAACCTTACGAAAAAATGAGATTAACCGAATATTGGATGTGACAGTTATAGGCAAAATAAGTTAGATTGTGTAAATGTGTCAATTCAGGCGCTCAAGTCAGGAAGAGTAACACCCCTATTCAAGTCAATAACTAGTGCTTGCTTTAGTCACCCAAATTTGTGTTTGGGCACCTAAAACTATTAGTCCACATATACCATCTACCCCATGATTCATTTGGCCCACACTCTCAATCATGACGACACCTCTACTTTAAACTTGATTGGTCGGAATTTGAGGATATTATGGGAAATTGCGCCACTACTCTCAATATGTGTATTTTATGAGTTTTCACACCTTTAATTGTGAAATACAATTCCATTAGTTAGTTTACTGCTGTTGAACGTACAAGTTGCTACGCTAATGTGTTTGGTTTTGAAAAACCCGTTGTCGTAGTATGAAGCGAAGAACTCATGTTCAACAAATAAAATTTATACCGGAATGGAAATCCTAGGTCGAACACAGGGAGGCGGACGTTTAATTTAAAAATACGTTTGTTTTATTTGTCACAAAGTAATTCAATTGATTAGAATTATCTAACTATTTACAATAAATAGAAGAGAGAGAGAGAATAAGAGAGAGAGAGAATATTACAAACAAAAACCAAAATGAGATGTAGAATAAACATGGAATTTCATCATCAGAACGATTGTTCATTACACTAGAAAGTGGGAAAATGATTACACTAGAAAGCAATAAATCTACTCTAGACAGCAGTAAATCTATTCGAGAAAGCAGTAAAAAAGAATGGGGAGAGAGATATCCTCCTCGATGGTCGCTTCGAGGATGATCCGGACGGGACGACGCTTGGATGAAGGAGGATGGAGCAGGACGAAGGAGGACGAAGCGGAAGAACGGGAACGAGGCAGCACGTCATCGTCGTCATGGGATTCGCTTCCGAAATGGGACGAAAAATTGACTTTATCTCGCGAGAAGCATCCCGGATGTGGGACAAGCTTCTCTTAAGCTTTGGAGAGGGAGAGAAGAGAAGGAAGGGATGAGAATTTCATGTGGAGGGGGTCTCTTTTTATAGTTGCAAGGAGTAGGGGCAATTTGGTCATTACAACTCTAAAAACAATAATTTAGGACCTTTAGTGACGGATAAAACCATCGCTAAAGGTCCGAACGTGGCCTTCGTGGGCAACACGCGCACGCCCGCTTACCTCCTCGCGTGTAATGAACGTGCACGTCCAGCTGATCTCGCGATTGGAAGACTTAGATTGCACCTCCACCCGCCTCCTCTGGCCACTTGCGTGTGATTCCGCATGAGGCGCGGCGTGTGATACGGCATGAGCGCAATTGCGCGCGTGCGACCGTTCGATCACGATCGAACGACCAACTGCGCCCGCTCACCCGCACCGCTCGCTCATTCCTGTGGATTCGAACCCGCGCCAGCGCCTCGCGATAAGGTGCTCATCCGTTGCGCTACGGAGGAGAGATGGTCGTGGAGACGTTTTAAGCGGCGCGTGCTCATGGCCGTTGGATCAAGATCTAACGGCCCAGATCGCGCGTTGGATTTTATTTGGAGAGGCAGTGGCGATCCTGAGGGTCGGTTGGACAGCTGAGATGGCACCACGTGGTGCCATCTTGGCCGTCCATCTTCTGGATGATGTAGATGGTGCCACGGGTGTCGGATTGAGTCAATTTTCACATCGTTAGGCTATGATCGTCGATCCGAATCCATCCGTGCGGTCGGATTTGTTGTCTGAAGTGCAGATTCATACCATCTTGGCCCTTGATCTTCTAGGGTTCCCCGATCACTAACTGGTGTTACAGATGTCTGATTAGGGCGATCTTGGAGTCGTTGAACTCCAATCATCGCCCTGATCACATCTGTACGGTTGGATCTTTGATCCGAGGCCCCGATAAAAAGTTTTCCCTGTCCATGAACATAAAAGGAGACAATTAACCTTCATTTTATTCAACTACTCTAAATACAAGATGATGCATGTTATGCAATATTTATAGTATGCAATGCAATCCTATGCTTAAGAACATGCATAAATAGACATCTTAAGTAGTGTAAACATGTTTACATCATACCCCCATGCTTATCTTTTGCTAGTCCCTAGCAAAAACTATATGCTATTTATAAAAGAATCAGGTTGGATTATTTGGGCATGAGTTATTTTCAATCACTAAGAAAATGTCTACTTAGGATCTAAACTTTCAAAGACACAACAGTGCCCGAGTATCTGCCAAAATGCAGATCGCCTCAAACCCTCGCCTTATTTAAAGAAAATTTTCTTTTTCTCTTTTTCCTCTTTTCTAATTTTTTTTTTATTTCAAGTTTTAGGGTTTAAGAGTGGCTTTCTACGACCATTCAACTCACCCAAGATTTGATGAGAACCCTAAGTTCTAAGCATTTTATTGTGAATGTGATAGACTCGTTGACCGGCAGTTAAAACGGACTTTGGATTTCTACGCTTCTAGGTGACCTAAAAAAAAGAATTCTACCTAAAGGTGTATCTTTACAACTGGTAGCTTTCTCCCTACTTTTATTTTTACGGGGTCAACACAAGGGTGAATCCAGTGTATATCTCCCCGGTTTATTCTTACTTCTCCACTTCTTCTTAAGTATTTTGGGAATTTTCAGTGCATTTATTGAGCTGGGTTTTAGACAACCGGTCGATGAGTTGTTACCATCGCCAACTTGCCAGCCATACTCATGCGGAGAAGTGTGGTTTATTTCTTTTTTTTTTCTTTTCTCCTTTCTTTTTTTTAAGAAGGTGGCTTCTCTGGTCTAAGATTTACCTAAAGGCAGCAAAAAGAGAAAGGTCCAGTGATTGGGCTCTGGACAACCTACCTATGGGCTGTTACCCACGATAAATTGCTAGCCATATCACCCTAGAAGGTTCATTAGCTACCTAATTTCCATTAGAATCGTCAAACAACGAGTCAGTGACAAGATAGTGTGTAGATGCTTAAAACTCAAATTCCCTCAAATCAGAAGGTGGGTTGATAAGTCGTGTAGTTATCACCCAAACTTATTTACTCAAATTATAATAGAATTAAGGTTGGTGAGGACTCAAAAAATAAATCCACATTTTAGTGGATACACGGGCTGATTAAGTCCAAAGACCTAAAGGGTCTTTGTGTTCAAATCATAATGTATTATTTCCTAAGATTGAAAATTTTCTTAAACCTAAGTTCTCTTTCCTAATTCCATTTTTTTTTAATAAACAAAAATAAATATATGGAGCTGACGAATAAATTCAGAGATGAATATCCACCCCCCCATGCCTATCTAATGCAATGTCCTCATTGTATTAAAAAGACATAAAACAGAGTGGAATAGTGTAGAAAGCACCTGAATTGCGTGAATGTCAGGTCCGCTCTGAGATGAAAACTAAAAAGAACTGTATATGTGCTGAATTTAGTGCTTTCAGCTAGGCACACTATACAAAGAAGAGAAATAACGTATTCACAGGTGCAGGTCAGAATTAGAATAAACATAAGAAACTTCTGACCTGTCAGTAAATGTTCACAAATGTGGACCAAATTGTGGTGCAGACCCATACCCCATAATCAAGAATATCTTAGGTTCTAGATAAAAATTACCCAAAACCTAAAATCAGTATGCAAGCGGGGTCGGGCCTGTGATTTATGAGGATGCAACCCAAGACCAAAAAGTCGGGTTACATAGAATTCAAGCTCAAAAGGATAATCATTGAATGTATGCTTAGGTTGGACATCCTCAGAACAGATGTCGTAAGGGTCCTAGTTTGATGGTTTCAGCTTAATAGGAACCCTTCAACTCAGTCTTCTACTTCCTCCAGAACTTGCTTCCCAAATCAAAATTTCCTGGCTCCTATCCTCCTCATTTAGCATGTCAAATTCCAGGATCTCTTACATATTAATCACCCCATCTGAAATCTCCAAGTCTAAATGATGTGGCTGAATCAGAATTGACTTGGGTCTAATTATCTCAGAAACAGAATCATCGATAATCTCAACGGGGTGTAACTGACAATCAGGGCATTGAATTGAATCCTCCAGAAAATGAATTTTGGATCCATAATGTGAGCCCTAATAAAATCAGTTTTCTTAGTTATTGGGCTATCCAATGATTTATCAGATTCCTCAGGCCCAATCATCTTACAAAAATCGTGTTCTATAAACTCGCGTGAAACTTCGCAAATTGAATCTTCACCATCAGAATCAAAGAAATCAAGATCCGTATTAATGTATGTCTCAAAATCATTTGTCACTTTCTGATCCAAAGAGACATACGTTTCCTAGTATCCCGGCTCAGGGATCTCAAGTGAAGAAATCAGATCTTCCTTAATTGATTGCTCTAATTCAATCTGGTCAGCCTCGTAACACGTGTCCCCCCAACAGGTGCCTGAACGGGTTCTGAAATTGGCTCTCCTGAAGAGGGTTCATCCTGAGAATCATCCCATGATTGAATCAAAGCGACCACAAATCTCATCCTTAATTTCGCTAACTTCCTAAGTAGAAACTCACTTGGGTTCTTATCCTTAATATCCTGGAGCCAATCCAACAAATACTTATTCAAATCATTAATCATTTCAATCAGGGACTCTAATCTCTCAATGCAAGGTATTGGCTAAACTTCTAAAGATTGTATAATATTCCTCAAGTTAGCCAGAACCTTTTCTTGAACCTGGTTACCCTGAACCAAATGAGTTGGTTTAGGGTTGGGCGGGTTTAGGATCAATGCAGCGAAATTAACGAATTGAGATTCGTTATACCTTTCCTGATAATAGGTCATTTTGGATTGTTCAAAAGGTGGTGATGACCTAAAGGCAGTGTAATTAGAGGATGGGTAAGGATCAGTGTATCCTTCTTGATTGCTAGGTTGTTCATGAAAGGGTGACGATCTATAATTGATGTGGCTCTGAGAAGGATAGAAATCACAATCAAAGTGTTCAGGGTTAGACCCTAAACACGAAGGTCCGGAACGATATCCCCAATCCGAGTTATCCCAACAACTAATGATTAATTACAGTACGAGTCGGGATAATCATCATGTTAAGGATAATTCAAAATAAGAGGGAAAGAGCAGGAATGCGTGTAATATGTGGAAGGATTCATGAGAGACGGGAGGAAGAAAGGCACCCTACAATACAAACAATCAAACCTGTCCTTAAGTGGGCTAGCCTAAAGACCTACAGACTCCCAAAACCCGTCTTGAGATAAAGGAACGATTTGATCTACTTCTGTCTGTTCAATCCAACCAGTTAGAAGGAGGGATTGGGGAGAAGGTTCTTCCTTCGGCTTGTGCCTCCGGTTCCTAGTGTACCCCCCAGCCGCGATGGTTTGATTCTGCTCCCCTAGCTAGACATCAGATTAAACAGTAGAAATAGACTAATCGAAAATAATCTCATTCTGGGCTCTGAAGAGCGAGTTGAATCCTTAAGTCCAACGTCCACTCTATTTTATTTAGGGCTAGGTTTGAATGTGCTTTGGAATGTGATGGATCCTTTATATGGGTTGTGCCCTTAATGATTGATTGATTTGTGTGTACGTGCACAACTAGTGGTTTTCAAGCAAGATTATTTTTGATGCGGTGAATTTTAAGGTTCAAATCTTGCTTAGTAGGTTTTAGGATTCAACTTTAGGTGTTTTCAAACAAGTTTTGTTGGGACACCAAGTTTTGAAAGCACAGGTGGAGATGTTTTCCTTTAAAACTTAAAAGAATGCGGAGTGCCTGGTAAATCCCTAAGAGTTGAAGCTAAGTGGCAACTACTTGATAAGTTGATTTTAATTGAAGTGGTGCGGCCCAATCAACTCAAACAATTGGCCTATTGCACCACTTAATTAGGCACACAAGTGATTACCTAATCCGATTTCTACTCAATTATGTGTTTGGATGTGCGTACCGGCTCCAAAGATTGATTTACCGGTTGAGTTTGAAAATCAGATGAGGTTGTGTACCTCTGTGAGATTTTTTTTTTCTTTTTTTAATGTGGAGGTTGGGGCGGGTGTGGGTGTCAAACAACAAACAATCTAACCTTAGAGTTTATAAGAACACCTATCTTAGAACTTTGGGTGCCCATTTAGGTCAAGTTCTCACCTCTATATAAAGGGCATGAACTCATTTGATTAAGATCTCACTCAATTCAATCATTTTGTCATTTTGGCCATTAGAGAGAAGTGACCCCCTGGTGGAGATTCAATGATTTCTCTACAACCCCACATTAGATTTGCTTGTTCTTGGTCTTGTTTGAAAGCCTTTTCAATTCTTCATGACTTCAATGGGTAGCATGATGAAGTAAGAAATAATTTAGACATTTTCAACTCATTCAAATATTAGAGCAAGTTTTGCATACATGTTCCTTTCAACTTTCAATCCAATTCATGCATGATCTTTTGGCTTAAACTACTGCTTCATGGTAGCATCCATGAGTTTGGGGAATCATCCAATTGGCCCTTGCCTTGACCTATTAATGGATGATGAAGAATTTTTGGGAAGAATCATAGAATTCTCAAGAATACTGAAAACTTGAGTTTTGAGCAAGGAATTTCGTCAAATTTGAAGTTTTAAAGGGATTCCAAGCTCTAGCAATGTTGAAGAATAACCTCCAAATATGTTGAAGAAAGTAGGAACCCATCTGTGTAAAGATCCACTCAAATAAAACCTCGAATAGACTTAGGTAGAGTCTACACAAAGCTAAGTTAAGGAACTTAAATCTAAGCAATGTGCAAACCACAAATGTTATAGGTTTGGATGTCCACATTTATAGTTTGATTTCCTAAATTTGGGATCCAAGCTTCTCACTACCTTGGGTGCCCAAATCATAGTTCGATCACTCAAGATACATAGATTCAACATGTTTCCAAGTCAATATAATGTAAATGAGACCCTATAGAGCTCTAATTAGACAAGCAATTTTATTACCTAATCTATATATTGGATGCTGATTTGGGATCATTTAGAGATACTACTTGCTACAAATGCATATGGGAATGGAATGTTGGGATTGCCAATAGATGACTAAGATTCTTGGATTATGATTGAACCTAAGTAAGGATCATGTTGGGTATCTCAAAATATGAATCGAAATGTGAAGAATGTGTGTGGATACATGCTCTCTTCTTGTCCAGGAACAACCTGTTAACCTAGCACCTTATGGTGATTATTTTATATTATCTAGACTTTTCCAGGCATATGTCACACCTTTCTTGATGTGATGAGCCTCCTCCTACACCTGCAAGGTATTGGATGTGGTAACGGGGTGAAGGTTCTATAGGTTCGTCAATGTGTTGGCACTCAGACTAAGCACTTACCGTTCTTGCAACTTATAGCAAGGTATAAAACTTCCACTAGATTATGGCTATAAGAAAGATATTATAGAATACAGATTGGCTATGAAGACATGTTTAATGTGGATAGTCTGTCGAGTTTGAAACCTAAGTGTGTTTAATAGGGTAGTCTTGGAACATTAAAGTTATTAAGAAATCTGCTAAGTCTGTAGTACTAGTGATGTGCGCCATGATGACACCAAAATTATAAACCTATGAGATCCTATTTTACCCTAAGTTGGCTACAAAACACTAAGTTAAGGAATGGGTTATGGATCATATCTCTTGAAAATTATAGAGTGTACAAAGGAAATGATTGCACAACAATCATAGGTTTTCAATCACCCAAATAATGCATAAAACCTAGCTATGTGTTTATATTACATTCATATCACACATATCATGCATTGCATTATTTTATATAATTGTACATAAAATAATGTTAGAGCATAGTATTATTTGATGCTTGTAATTTTGTGATGCAGGTACTAAGAAGACCAAGTGATGATGCAGATGCAAAATAAAGCAACGTAGAAAAGCTATGGACACCTACAGAGGAATAAAGTGCAAGGAATAAAGAGATAGAAGAAATAAGATGAGAAGAAAAGAAGAGCATAAGAGAGGAATGGAGGATAACCAAAATCCTATATTCTAATACCCTAACCCAAACGCCTAAATCCTAGCCTAATCCTAATCCCTTTCACCTAAACCACTATCCATAAGCCTATCCACCCTCCTATCTACCTTAGTGATATGTATGCATCTAAGTACCCTAAAATGTCTATTTATGCATGTTCTTAGTATCATAGAAGTATCGTGCATTGTAAATACTGCATAACATGCATCATCATGCATTTAAGTCAAATTCTACAAATTGTATAGTAATTTGCTCTTTCTGGTAGCCAAGGACAAGGTGATATTTTATCGGGGCCTCGGATTGAATATCCAATCATACGGATCTGATAAAGGCGACGATCGAAGTTTAATGACTCCAAGATAGCCCCGATTGGACTTTCATAACATTAAATGGAATCTGAGAAAGATCGGAGGTCAAAGAGTCAAGTGGTGTAAATCCATACTTCAGATGACAAATCCAACCGTACAAATGGGTTCAAATCGACGATCGCAGCCCAACAATACAAAAATCGGTCCAATCCGATATCCGTGGCACCATCTACAGCTCAGAGAAGACAGACGGCCAAGATGGCACCACGTGGTGCCATCTCAGCTACCCAAATTGGCCCAAGACTCGCCACTGCCTCTCTCTCCTCAACCATGCGAACGATCTCAGTCATTGGATCAAAATCCAATGGCTGAGAGATCGCATCCTCAAAACTTATACATGCCTCAAAATGAGGCATGGCGCAGCGGTCTTGACGCTGCCTTTGGAGTTGAAGGTGTAGGGTCGAGCCCCCGCAAAGCTCAAATCGAGTAGGAAACTAGCGCAGATGAAATTACACCATTGGATTTTGATCGAGTGGCGATGGAGGCGTGGCGTGGCAGCACAGATGGGCACAGATCGCACACGCACGTGATGACATGCATTCAAACGATCGATCAGACGCAGACGTGCGATGAGGCACGGATGTATCTTAAGTCGCCCGATTTCGCGATTGGACGGCTGAGATCACGAGATCGTGGGCTTGAGCGTTGAAGAAGAGAAGATGAAGGCACGGGTGTGAGGTTATCTGAGCCATCGGATGAGAGATGGACGGTTGAGATCGTCTGTTCGTGCGTGAACGTTGAGCATAGAGGAAGAAGAGGAGGCGGGGGGTGCATGACCTTTAACCACGTTTATACTTTAGTGACGAATAAATTTGTCACTAAAGACCTATGCATTTAATGGAGAATAATGAAATGACCTGTGCCCCCTCCAATCTTCACCTATAAAAGGCCCTACGATCCCCACACTTTCATCATCCCTTCCTTCATTTCTCTCCCTCTCCGAAGCTCTAAAGAGGCTTGTCCCAAACCTGGGATGCTCCTCTAGAGTTAAAATCAAAATTTTGTCTCCTTCTCACTCTGTTCGTGGAGCTCCCGTGGTTTTCTCACCCCCATTCTGAAAGTGGATCCTACGACGATGATGTACTACCTCACCCTCGGTTCTTCCTGCTTCGTTCTTAGTCTTCCATCTTCACTCTACGTCTTCCAAGCGTCGCCCATTCCAGCTCATCCTCCAAGCAGCCGTTGAGGAGGATAATTTCTCACCTCTCTTCTCTTTACTGTTTTCTAGATTAGATTTATTACTTTCTAGTTGTAATATTTCCAGCTTTCTAGTTGTAAAAACACTAGCCTTATTATAAAAAGTGTTTTGTTCTCTCTTTAAAAAAAAAAAAAAGAACTTAGCTAGCTTATCCACTCGTGCGCTAAATCGGTGTTTTAAGATTGTCGTATTGTAGTATAGCCAAAATAGCGCTCAAACAAATAAATTTTATTACTAAAAAAGATTCCGAGGTCGAACACAGGGAGCAATATGAAATTTAAAGCTCAAGATCATAATTTAAATCAAGAATAAAAATTGCAATAAAGATAATGTCAGGATCAATATGCAAAAAGAATGGAGTAAAATGGTAATTTAAATCACCAATTACTCTTCACAAATAACACTTTAATCAAGTCTCAAATATATGGAATTAAAGTATCAGACGTCTTAAGTAGCCCTGTGCTACAGTGCTAGGGTTCTTTTTTGCTTCTCTTCATTTCTTCTGTGTTTCTTCTTCTTTTCTGTCTTCCTTTGTTGCGGCTCCCTCTCTTCTTCTTCTCTGTTTAGCTACTTCGCACAGAGAGGGAAACTTCTTGAATTGGCTATGTGTCAGGCAACTCTCTCTATAGCAAAACCCTCCCCCTACCCCATGCAATCTCTCCTCTTTCTCTCTTAGGCTCCACCCTCCCAGGGCCTCTATTAGGATAGTTGGGTTATTGGGTACACGCGCACTTGGGACTAGGGCTACCTGCAGTGTTTAGCAGTTGAGGAGTGCTTGGCTAAGTGGGTAAACGGATCTACCAGACCTGCGTGTAAGGTGTCACGGGTGAGGCGTGTGAGGGGTGAGTGCTTGGACCTCACCCCTATGCGTGCTGAGGCGATAAGCCTATACAACTTTTTCAATTTATGTGGGTGCGGGGGTTCTTCAGCCAATGAGGTGGGACTATCTTAGTCCCCCTCCTTCGTTCAACAAAAGCCAAGGAAGATCCTTCCAATTGAGGTCTGGAACACAGTTAAAGCACGCAATTGGTCACCTGCTCCTCTGCCTGGGTGGATTCCGCTTCACCTGGGACGTGTCCCAGGTGCTCGAGGATGCTCCGTTAATGGTGGCTGGAGGTCCTAAACCTGAAAACATGAACACGGCCTCACAACCACATCAGAAGTGCTCAGGAGCTTCACCGGACGTCAGGGAATGTAACTGTGGTGGTGGCGTCGCATGCGAGTGGATGTGGAGGCATATTGACCTCGCGGATTATGTGTGAGAGTGCGTGAGTCGGGGGGTGATGGAGAGGCCAATCCCCTCAATTACTTTAGGGGTTTTGGTTGGTGAGTCGAGGCGATGGTGAGGAGAGTGGAAGCGGTGTGGTTGGGTATGTGTGGAAGTCGCTAGGGCTCGCTAGAGGTCTGTCGGCGAGTTAGAGGATGAAGTCGCGGAGGGTGAGTTGGCAGTTGAAATGAAGTTGCGAATGTCTGGAAACGAAGAGTGGAAGATAAGGAGTAATTTAGGAGAGGAGGCAGACGAAGGGGAGCGAAGTTGGCACCGGTTGAGGTATGCCTGACACCGGAGACGAAGCTGCTCTGATAAGGGGCGAACGACAAGAATGAAGGTAGGGACACCGGTTGGTGTTGCTCGACGTAGAAGAAGGCAAGGAAGGAGAATCTGCCGTGGGTATTGCGGTCAGACGATGAGGGAAGGCAGGGAGGGTCGTCGGAGCTTGAAGAGCAATTCAGCCAAAGGAGGAGAGAACAATTTAAGGGGTACTCTGGTCGAATTCAAGCTTGAGGGGTTCGGCTTGGCCTAGGCTTTCTTTTATAGGTCATTAGAGGGTGATTAGAGCTTGGGAAGCAAACTTCCAAAGCTTGGAAATATCTCCGGATTGGAAATCCCTTGAGACTCAAATCTCTTATGCATTCGCATGAGAGATTGGGTAGGTTTTAGGGCTTAGGATCAGGTTCAAATGGAAGGGAATTTTTTGGCGAACTTCCCTTTCAAATTTGAAAGGGATTTGTCAAGAAATCAGGGAGTTCTTTCCAATTTAAGGTCGCCAGAGCAAGTAGGAATAGGTTTAATGGTGGCAGGGTCCTTTTTGTGAGAACAACGACAAAGTTAGGGGTCTGTTTGAAAATATTTTGAAAGTTAAGGGCAGAAATGTAATTAGATAGGATCAATTAGCAAACTAGGTCAAGACAAACTCATATTGGGTCTAAATTTTGGTACAAACCTAATTTGGACCTAAGGAATCCAATGGTGAAGTTACATTTTGGTTTTGACCATGTTTGACTGGGTAATTTATGCAAAAACCTAAATTAGGGCAAATGCCTGCCTGTGACTCTGTTTTGGGTCAAAACAGGTTCTGATGGTCAAATTGAAGGTTCCAAACCCTAAAGAATATTGTTATATGAATTTTAGAGGGTTTAGGTGAATTTCATCCTAACCAGAACCTCAGTTGATTAAGCAAGTCTTCTTTTAAGGTTTCAAAAGGTCATTTAATTCTCAGAACACATGCAAACCCTTTTCTGATTGTTCTAACCCACTTTCTATCTTTTTAAGACCATTTGACCTTCATTAAGCCCTTGAGAAAACCCATGGTTACATTACATTCATGATACGCTGTTAAAATTGTAGTTTTAACCTTAGTTTCTTATTTTTTCCTCAGAATGATTATGCAGTGACTTGTAACTCTCTAGCAGTTATGTAGGAGCATTTACTAACTTAATTGGGTCCAAATGAGCTAGTTATGGCTCATGATGGTGTTCCCATCATTCCCCCATGCCTAGCTTTTCCTAGTCCCTTAGCAAAATTTCAAGGTATTAACTTTAATTCTAGACCATAAAACTTTTGATGCTTAAAACTTTGATGTGTGCTTTCTTTTGTAGATTAGTTTAGAATGCCGATAGTAGGCCTAGAGGTACTCAAGTACCAACCAAGATCCAAACTTGACCAGCTCTAGCCTCAGTCTGATGCGAAGGTTTCTAAGGCCCACAGGAACTGACCTAAGGTTCGTTTAACTCCGCGGTCAAAGCACTCGTGTTTGTAACATGTTTTAGCCCAAGTTCAGTTTGCAGTGTGTTTTTGTCAAAGAGAGATAGAGAAATTTTTTCTTTGTTTTTGGAGAGTTTTCTCCCTCTTTTCTTTTTATTTCTAGCTTCGGATTAGCTTTGCAACACGGTCTGTATCAGACTCCTAGTCCCTACCATCAATCCTCGCAGGGTCCCTGGCAATCGATGCTTTGAGATAGCATCGCCCATGGGTACCCCCAAAACCCTGGCTTTCAATATTTTGAGATAATCTCACCTATGGCATTCTGTAGCTAAATCTAGACCCTAGCAATCGACATTTCGAGATAATGCTGCCCATGGCATCTGAACCAGCACACATTCCCCTGGTAGGATATGTAGATATCCTAGGAGACAAGCACCGAGGAGACGATATTTTATTGTGCATCTTCGAGGGGAATTCCCCACCTCACTGCGCCGGGAACTCATCCAAATCAACTTTTGTTGATCAGCCGCTCCTAATCTAGGTAACTTTTTCAGAACAGGTTTAACGCATTTGTGTGATTTTGATACTTAGGCGCACTGAACCTGACTGTGTGTGGATTGGGGTTCTTAGGTTATCGAGTCCCGCAAACCAGAGGTCAGTTAACAAGGTCGAATAATCCCTAGGCCTTAGACCTAATACTTAAGCTTCGCATTTTCCCCAACCTCTTAAGGACTATACAGATCTTAGCGAGTACTTGAATTTTTAAGCCTAGGATTACAACCCAAGAGGCCTAAAATCAGCGTTCCTACTAATCGCTTTTTTGTTTCACTAGCACTTTTTGCCTTTCATTTTCTATCTTTTGATTTGGTCTAGAACTGAGTCAATTTCTTAATCATTTACTAATGACTATCTCTTTTTCTTTTCTTTTCAAATTATGCTCCTTTTTGACATTTTTTTCTCCTCTCTTTTTCTCCTCAAAATCTGATATGCCATCAAAATTTCCTCCCCTCTCATATTTTTGTTCTTTTTAAAAAAAAATTATTTTTTTGGTATTTTTGGAATATGTGATTTTTTTGATGAAACCCTTTCTTGTGAAGTGATTTTTCACGGCGTTTTGCACTTTAATACCCCCCATGCTTACGATTTGCAATGTCTTCATTGTAAATTAGGTGGGTTCGAGTTTAGCTTAGATCATTCATTAAAATAGGTGTTGGGTGGGTGAATGGGTCGGAGTGACTATTGTGGACGATTTCAAGCTTGGGTACAGGTACCAGAGGTGGAGTCGGCTGTTCTAATGGATGAACCCTGAAGTGCAATATGAGATTAGCATAAGATGTGTCAGGAAGGGTTTCAGATTTTTTAAAATGATGGGTTGCCTCTCGTTAAGCGCTGATTTTAAAGCCATCAGCCGAGCACAATGAGCTCAGGGAGAATGGAGGGTAAAAGATACATCGGCCAAATTTGTATCGGTGAGTTTAATGAATGGTTTGAGTCTCTGACCGTTCACTATAAAAGGTTCTGAATCATGGGTGAGTTGATTGATTTCGACAACTCCATTTCCAAAGATTTGTCAGACAAGGTAAGGTCCAATCCATTTTGATTTGAGTTTTCCTGGGAACAATTTGAGTTTGGCGTCAAAGAGTAGGACTTTCTGACCAGGGAAAAAGATCTCTCTGGATATGTGCTTGTCGTGAAAGGCCTTAACCCGCTCTTTGTAAATTCGCGAGTTCTCATACACGTCATGGCGTAGTTCATCGATCTCGCTCATTTGAAGCTTTTTGTGGGTTCCTACCTTAGAAAGATCGAGATTGCAGTTCCGTACTGCCCAATAGGCTTTGTGCTCCAATTCGACGAGGAGGTGACATGTCTTCCCGTACACCAATTTGAAGGGAGACATGCCTAATTGGGTATTGTGGGCTGTCCTATAAGCCCACAAAGCTTCCGGAAGTCAGGATGACCAATCTTTCCTATCATGTCGAACAGTGACTTGGAGGATTTTCTTGATCTCCTAATTCGATAACTCAACTAGACCGTTAGTTTGGGGGTGATAAGGAGTCGAGATCCTATGTGACACCCCGTACTTTGTCATCAGTGATTTGAACTGAGTATTCGTGAAATGGGTCCCTCCACCATAGATTATGGCACGTGAAATCCTGAACTGAGAAAAGATGTTCTGATGAATGAATCTGATAACCACTTTATGATCGGTGGTTCTGGTCAGAATGGCTTCGATCCATTTAGACATGTAGTCAACAACGAGAAGAATGTATTCAAAGTCGTCCGAACTAGGGAAGGGTCCTGTTATGACTTGGTTCCCGAATCC
This sequence comes from Thalassia testudinum, assembly GCA_037157565.1. Taxonomy (NCBI): domain Eukaryota; kingdom Viridiplantae; phylum Streptophyta; class Magnoliopsida; order Alismatales; family Hydrocharitaceae; genus Thalassia; species Thalassia testudinum. The sequence continues at coordinate 38,686,097 of JAZHRO010000067.1, forward strand.
CTATAGGACACGAGACCGATTCGACTCGACTAATCCCAAGACCCAGTCGTCCAACAAGAAATAACAAAAAAGTAGCAAAGTAAACCACATTCACTATGCTAAGTAACTAACAGTAAAAGAGTACAGTAGTAAAGGAAGTAAAAGCAACTAACAGTACATATCACCACCACAACAATAAAGCGGAAACAAAGTACAAAAACAAAACGGTAACAACAGTCTGAACTTACTAACAAAAAGGAAGTACAACAACAGGAAACTACTACTGTGCTCGATTGGGCCCAGCACCCTCTGCAGCCGACGACTTGGGCTGCTCAACTCCTGGACCTATAAAGGGGTATGGGAAAATGGAGTCAGCGAATGGTGAATAGAGTGGTAACCAAACTAACTAAAGCAGTAAAAGCTAACAGGTAATTTAGCTTTTCCAATTATTTTATTTTACAAGTCATTCCTTTTCATCCATTGGTTTACTTTTCAGGTCTCTTTCTTGATCTCGCATGTTCCTCGTGGGAATGATCTTGATTGCAGTCTTTTTCGAAGAGTAGAAGTCACACGTGGTGCTCTCCTTGCTGGGAGAGTCCCTCATGGTGATCCTACACCCAGTCAACCACCCCGAGGTCACGGACAGACGTAGCGGTGACTACGGCATGTGCGATAAGCGCACGGGTAGCTACCTCACACTGGCATGTGGTCAGTTGTTTTCACTAGCGAGTACGCCCAAAGTATAGCACGGAACAGTATAGGACCTAACCCTCTCAGTAACAGGGGTCTAGCCCCTCAGAACCAAATAGGGGTCTCACCCCTCCACAGTCCGTGCACCCTCGTCTGACTACCCCGGTTTGCCCAGTGGGCCTAACAAGTCGGTGTAGGGTGGCTAGCTGAACCCCGAGTCCCGTGGGGTGGCTAGCTCTCTCCCTACACTAGTAGCTATTCTCGGTATAGTGTACGCGAGGGTCAAAGAAGTCGGTGTAAAGTGGCCAATCCTAACCCTGGGTCCTAACCCAAGGGCGAGTAGCTCCGCTCTACACTAAACAGGGGATAGCCACTCTCCTTGGTACCACGTACTCAAGGGCTTGCACACTTCCCACTCACATTTCCAGATCCATTCAATTTATCCACAGGAGCTCTACTCTTAATTCCCCGTAGGGTTTACGCTCGTATTCCTCATGTTATTCCATACCAGGCTTCATCACTCACATTTCCATTATCAGATTTTACACATGCACCTCGTATTTCCACAATTTTCATATACACAAGAAATGTCACAGGTATCTGTCTAACTAGCATAGGCATTTCATATTTTACAGGTAGCTCTTGTTTATTAATAGGAAGTTGTTCACATTTCTATTCATTCATTTAAGACTGCAATCTCCAACATGCATACAAACAGTGCAAGTACTTCTCGTCCTAGGATTCATGCCACATCCTAGGTTTCTAGTTATCCAATTTCACATATGCATTCAGGTTTTATAATTAAGATAGGGGGAAACCACTCTACTAGACAATCCGAGAGTACTGGGGCCTCGAATGGCAGGCTCACGTGCCTCTGTAGGCCCCAAACACGTAACAGATTGAAATCCTATACCAAGGAACATAACACAATAGAATGTTCAGCTTCCTACGTCGACTTCAGATGTCCAGAACCCCTTTTTGACCGTCTGGATCCAACTCCAGACATCTGACCTCTCCTCCAGTCGTCTGGAAGTGCTTTCGGTTGTCTGGTAAGCTGTCCAGACGTTCGAAATGCATGGGAGGGCGTGCCCCACACCTTCCCAAAGCTATCTCTACACGCGACAGGCGAATCACCTATATTTAGCCACGCAAATCGTAGCTGCGGTGCGGCCTGCATGGCCGCAACCGCAGGAGGAACATACCTTCGCGATGTTCTGCTTTTAGACGTCCAACCCGTCGTCTGGACGACACGTCGGACGTCTGATTCTGGGAAAACCCCAGAACCAGAACGACCTCCTGCTCCCCCTCGCCTGCAACTCTGGCTACTGTAAAATGTCGAGGATGTCTCCCCCAACGCGCTCCTCCTCCCGTACGTGCTGCTCTGGCCGTGCGTCCTTCAGCGAGCTCCCATAAGCTTGCAAGCTCAAGCTCTTCTTCCTCTCCTCATGTCGCCTCTCCTCCTCATCGCTTGCTCTTGCGCCCTCTCTCGCGCTTGCCCCTCTCGCTGCAGTGGAGAGGAAGGAAGGTGGCTGTGGTGGAGTTAGGAAAAGAGGAAGGGGGAGAGGGGTTATATAGGGAGTGCATTAGGGTTCTGGTAGGGGAGAGAAGAGAGAGAGAAAGAAAGAAGGGATCTGTCTGCACACAGCCAGTGCGTAGACGCAAGTATGTGTACAAAATTTTCAATTTCCAGACGTCTGACCAGACGTCTTAAAAGGCTCAGGACAGAACGGGTCTTTACATCATAACAAACTTAAAGGAAGTTTTGTCCCCAAAACTTGAGCTAGCTAGGGTGTGGAAAATGAAATATATCTGCATAATAAACTTAAAGAGGACCGAAGCAGGTCCGAAAGGACGTACCCTCAAAAAGCTCCAGGTACCACTCCCACATCGTCGCCTCAGGCTCCCAAGTAGCCTCCTCATACTGTTGGCTTCTCCACAAGACCTTCACCAGGGGTACCTGCTTCCATCTCAGACTCCGGATGGCTCTGACTAGTATTTGCACTAGCCTCTCGAGGTAGGTTAGGTCATTACTCACCTCGACACTCTTGTGGCTCAGAACATGACTGGGATTGGCGACATACTTCCTGAGGTTGGACACGTGGAACATGTCATGCACACTAGAAAGCTGGGGAGGAAGAGCAAGCTGGTAAGCAATGGGTCCTACCCGCTCCAAGACCTCAAAGGGCCCCACAAACCTCGATGCAAGCTTCCCTTTCACCCCAAAATGCTGCAGGCCCTTCATGGGCGAAACACAAAGAAAGACGTGATCCCAACCTCGAACTGCACCTCTCTGCGCTTCCGATCGGTATAACTCTTCTGTCTGCTCTTGACAATGTGAAGTCATCTGTGAATCTACTCTATCACCTCCTGACTCTGCCGGATCAGCCTGGGGCTAGCCTCCCACTTGGTCCCCACCTCAACCCAACTCAAGGGTGTAGTACACCTCCGTCCGTATAGAGCCTCGTAGGGTGCCGTGCCGATACTCGAGTGATAGTTGTTATTATATGCAAACTCTGCTAGGGGTAAGTGCTTCTCCCAAGAGCCCCTCCAGTCTAGTACACAGGCATGCAAAAGGTCCTCAAGTGTCTGTATCGTGTGCTCTAACTATCCATCCGTCTAGGGGTGGTACGCCGTACTGAACCTCAATTGTGTCCCCAAGGCCTGCTGAAACTCAGCCCAAAACTGGGAAGTAAAACGAGTATCCTGGTCGGATACAATCTCACGTGGAACTCCGTGCAGACGTACCACATCACGAATATACCTCTCTGCCAACTGTGCTGGTCCCAAGGTGACTCTGATTGGCAAGAAGCATGCCATCTTCGTCAATTTGTCTACAATCACCCAGACTGCATGGTGTCCTTGCTGAGTAACGGGTAAGCCCACCACCAAGTCCATGGTGATTCTCTCCCACTTCCACTCTAGTATAGGAAGTGGCTACAAAGGCCCTGCAGGCTTTTGATGCTCGGCCTTCACCTACTGGCACACCAGACACTACTACACGAACTCACCTACATCCTGCTTCATCCCTCTCCACCAAAAGTTACGTCTCAGATCATGATACATCTTCGTGTTCCAGGGATGTATGGTGAACCTGGATCCATGCACCTCAGTCAGGAGCTCTCTCAACAACTCCTTGTCCCTAGGAACACACAAACGTCCCCTAATGCGCAGCACCTCGTCTATAAAAGAGAAGTCTCCTGGGTCCCCTGATAGTACACTGTCTCGCAACGATTGCAAGTACGGATCTGTCACCTGTCCTATGATGATGCGATCTATCAGCTCTGGTCTCGTCTGTCATGTCACCATCACTGCCCCACAATGCCCCTGTAACTCTAGGGGTCGCCAACTGCCCAACTCCTCCATAAGTCTCTAACTCTGTGCATGTAAACTGGCCAAGTGGACGGGTGCCTTCTGGCTCAAGGCGTCAGCCACCACGTTGGCTTTCCCCGGATGGTAGGAGATGCTATAGTCATAGTCCTTTAGGAGCTCTAACCAACATCTCTGTCTCATGTTAAGCTCCTTCTGATCAAACAAGTACCTGAGGCTCTTATGATCCGTGAAAATCTCAAAGGTCTCACCGTAAAGGTAATGCCTCCATGTCTTCAGCGCGAAGACAACAGCTGCCAGCTCTAAGTCATGGGTAGGGTAGCTACGCTCATGGGGCTTCAGTTGCCGCGAAGCGTAAGCGACAACGTGACCCCGTTGCATGAGCACACCCCCTAACCCCTGTAATGAAGCATCTGTGTAGACCACAAAACTGCCACTACTATCTAGAATGGTAAGCACAGGAGCCGAAGTCAGCCTCTCCAACTCCTGGAAACACGCCTCACAAGCGCCTGTCCAAGCAAAGGGCACGTCCTTCTAGGTCAACTAAGTCATAGGATGCGCAATCTGCGAGAAACCCCTGATAAATCGCCAGTAGTAACCTTCCAGTCCCAAGAAACTGCATATCTCTGTCACTGTACGTGGCCTCTCCCACCTGAGTACTGCCTCAACCTTGGCTAGATCCACAGCCAAGCCATCCCCTAAAATTACATGGCCCAAGAAGGTCACCTGTCTCAACCAAAACTCGCACTTGCTGTATTTGGCATACAGCCTGCGCCGTCTCAAAGTGTCTAGAACCATCTGCAAGTGCTATCCGTGTTGTGCCTGATCCCGTGAATAAACGAGCACGTCATCAATAAATACCACTACAAATTGATCCAGATACGGTCTGGACACCTGGTTCATCAAATCCATGAAGGCAGCGAGGGCATTGGTCAGCCCAAACGACATGAGCAAAAACTCGTAGTGTCCATACCGGGTGCGGAAAGCTGTCTTGGAGACATCGGTCTCCCTGATCCTCAACTGGTGGTAGCCTGATCTCAGATTTATCTTGGAGAATACCATGGCACCACACAACTGGTCGAACAAATCATCAATCCTCGGCAGTGGATACCTGTTCTTGATGGTGACCCTGTTCAGCTGTTTATAGTCAACACAAAGGTGCAGGGTACCATCCTTCTTCTTCACAAATAACACCGGGGCTCCCCATGGGGATGCACTGGGCCTCACAAAGCCCTTCTCCAACAGGTCTTGTAGCTGTGACTTAAGCTCTTGCAGCTCAAGTGGTGCCATCTAGTACGGTGCCATAGAAATGGGGCTGGTCCCCAATACCAGTGAGATCTCAAACTCGATCTCACGCTCAGGCAGTAGTCCTGGAAGCTCCTCTGGAAATACGTCGGGGAACTCTCTGACCACCGAGATGCTCTGAAAGCCTGCCACGGGGCTGGGCTCTGCCACCACACAGGCTAGAAAGCCCTCACACCCCTGGCCCAAAAGTCTCATTACCCGAAGTGCAGAAATGCACCTAAAACCTCCGTCCACCAGTTGTCCAAGAAACTCAAAGGAAGGCATCTCCGGTATGGAGAAGACAATCTTCCTCTCAAAATAGTCCACCAAGGTGTGGTAAGCGAATAGCCAATCCATGCCTAGAATCATGCCAAAATCCCCCATCGGTATCACGATCAGGTCAGCGAAGAGGCTGTGTCTCCCAATACTGACCTCACAGTCTGTGTAGACCTCCTCAGCTACAAACAGCTAACCACTTGGACCTCTGATCATAAACGGATCCTCTAACAACACGCAATCCTGTCCCAAACTGACAGCAAAACTCGCAGCAACAAATGAGTGCGTGGCACTGGAATCAAAAAGTACGCAAACTAATTTGCTGGAAACTGTAACCATACCTGCCACCACTGAACCTGATGTCTTGGTGTCGCTGTGTGTCAGGGCGTTGATACGCCCCTTAGCTCTCGGTGCAGAAGAAGCAGCCACACTCTGCGTCAGACAGGTAGCCGCTGGCCGGTACCCTCCCTGTTCCTGCTGTCTTCCCCCACGCGCCTGGGAACCACGACCACCTACTCGGCCTCCAACGCTCGATGCAGGGAGCATCTGCTACACTCCAGCCCTAGACGGGTAGTCCCTTCTGATGTGGCTTGGCTGGCCACATTGGTAGCAGATGGGGGCTCGGCTCCCTCCCTCGATAGGTCCTTGCTGACGGCTGGGTAGGGGTCCAGTGCTGACAACTGGCCCCTGTCGGGGGCCCCCAAAGGCCATTGACGGCCTCGCGAAACGGGACGACTCTCCTGCGGGTGCCGCGTGCCTCCTCTCTCGTTGGCCCGGTGAGTACTCTAGCTGGTAGGGCCTCTTCCGTCCACTGTCGGTGTCTCGTGCGTCCGGGTTGGTCTCCTCGTATGTCATAGCTGCCTCCACCACTCTTGAGAAAGTAGGCAGCTTCAGGGGTTTGACATACCCCCGAATGGCAGGCCGAAACCCCTTAGTGAACCTCCACAGGCGCTCCTCCTCGTGGTTACAGCTGTTGTAGCAAAACGTGACAGCTCCAAGAAGTGCGTGCGGTACGCGCTAACAGTCATCGTCCCCTGGCGGAGAGTGTGGAACTCCCGCCTCCTCTGGTCCTGCCAACTCTGCGGGAAGTACTTCTCGCAGAAGAGGGTGACAAACTTGTCCCACGTCGGCTCTCCCCTCGCCTGGCCTCTAACTTCCCTCCACCACCTGTGTGCCGTACTCTCCAGCTGGTACGTGGCAAAGGCCATGCAGCACTCCGCAGGGGGGCGAAGGTGAAGTTTTTCCCTACCAGGAGGGGTGACGTAATAAAATGCGGAAATAAATATAAACAATATCACAGAATAGACAACCACACAAATACACAAAGATTTTTAGGTTGAAACCCAAACCGGGTGAAAACCACCACCTAACCCTCTCGAGTTAGGATTTTCCGATCAACCTAGTTGATCAAATCCACTAACCGAATCACTTTAAAACGAGGGTGATTCAACCTCAGTACAACCACACTACAAGTACGAGGGTAGCGTTCCTCAACCCCTTCTCTCCACGAGAAGGATTTTGTCCCACGAAGGAGACGGGAATTCGCAAAGCGAATACCCAACCAAAATACAAAGATAAAATAAACAACAAACCTATAGAGCCAACAAAGTAATTTAAACCTAGCTTCTATAGGAAATAGGAAACTCCCCTTTGCAAGGAGTGCGTCGAGGATGACGCGGGTGCGTGAGCCACGCGACGGCGCAACTTTGCTCTCGTAGACAACGGCGGGAGAGCGGGTGCGCAATGGTTTGATGCTCTCAAGATGTAGAACTGGAGCTTAGAGAGCAAGAGCTTCTTGGACACAAGAGTGTGAGAGTGTATAGCTAAGTGTGTCTTGTGTCTTTCTTAGTGTTTCTCTTGTGTGTCTCTTAGTGTGTGTTGGTGTGTAAAGGCTCCCCTCTATTTATAGAGGCCTTAGGAAGGCTTTGAAAGGCTTGGAAAAGCTTCCATAGCCTTTGGGAACAAAGTCCAAGAGAATCAGGCCGAAATCAGGACAATGATTACATTTGACAGGGTTATCAGACGTCTAACTCTGGTATTAGACGTCTGGAAGGCCACTTTAAGACGTCTGATTCTATGCGGGTTTCTCCCTGACTTGAATCAGATCTAAACAGGGTTTTTGTGCAAGTCCATCAGACGACATACAGGACGTCTGGCACTATGTCTGGACGTCTGGAAACCTACTTTTACTGTGGGAATTGATTTCCAAACGTTGCAATGGCTAGAAAATCTCTGAGAAGAGATTTTGGGTCAGCCGAGGCAAAACGGTCATTTATCAGACGTCTGGAAAGACCTAAGGACGTCTGATAAGGCTCTAACGGTCATATCCTTGGCTGTTTGCTAAGCCAGCCAACGGTCCACTAATTGGACTTCTGGCAAATTCATCAGACGTCTTCTAAGACGTCTGGTCTAAGGTCTGGACGTCTGATTTCATCAGACAGAACTAACTATATCCAGCCTAACAGTTATCAGACGTCTGAAACAACAGTCAGACGTCTTAAAATACATTATCAGACGTCTGATTTGGGAATTAGACGTCTGGAAAGTCTGTTTGAACCCTATATTGGTTTTCTAAGTATTCTACAGAAAACCTAAGTATCCTACGGTTGTGCCGGTGTTCCTAGGACTACTGTTAGGGTTCTTTGAGGCTCTTTAACATGAAATATCTAAGGAAAAAAAGAGCAACAAAAATAAAGATAAAAGTACATGAAAGGATTAAAAAGAATCTATCCTATTCTTCTTGTCTTCTATCTTCAATCTGTCGCTCCACACGAACCTCCTCTGTTTTCCGTCAAGCTCCTCCAATCCGTCCTGGATGCGAGCTCGAACTCCGTCTAAACACGTCCACATTTGCAATTGACCTGAAATCTAGGACTCAAATTGCAAATGTTAAATAACACGTGTTTTGTTATCATCAAAACAAATGATCGTGGTGCTCTAGCACCAACAGAAGGGTGTCAAACACCTTCTCAATCTGCTCCAACCAATCCTCTGCCTCAGACGGGTCTTCATCCCCCTTGAAGGAGGGGGGCTTCAGCTTCCAGAACTATCCGAAAAGCTCGTAGTGCAGCTGCAGTGGGGGAACGGGCATTCCTCTAGGCAGGGAGGGCTCGTGCTCAGAAGTGTTAGAGTACGGTGGGGGTGGTGGAGGACCACCCCCTCCCCCTCATCCAGTGCTGCATCGGTCTCTCAGCCCCACAGAGGACTCCCCCTCCACGTCCCTAGGGAGAGGCACCTGTGGAGGCTGATGGAGCTTCTCTCGTACTATGTCTTGTATCAACTAAATGAGGTCCTGAGCCTGAACGCTCTGGAGAAGTAGTTGGCCAACAGGCACCTCGGGCCTGGCACGTCCGCCCCTCCGACCTCGTCCACGGCCGTGTCCGCGGCCCTCCTCAAGGATTCCACATCGAGGCATCTCCTGCAAGGAGACACGGAAGACATAACAAACAGAAGTCAACTCTAACGGACTTAAGCGAAGGAACTCAGAACAGATGTCAAGCGGTACGTTGTGGTGGTTACTTTAAATACATGCACATGAATTGGTTATTCTCAAGCTAGTTGGTTCATTTCTCGCGACGACCTTGCTCTGATACCATCTTGTTATGACTCGGTTCCCGAATTCCTATAAGACCCAAGATCGACTCGACTTGACTAATCCCAAGACCCAGTCATCCAATAAGAAATAACCAAAAAGTAGGAAAGTAAATCACATTCCTTATGCTAAGTAACTAACAGTAAAAGAGTACAGCAGTAAAGGAAGTAAAACCTGCTAACAGTACATATCACCACTACAACAGTAAAGCGGAAAAAAAGTACAGAAACAAAACGGTAACAATAGTCTGAACTTACTAACAAAAAGGAAGTACAACAACAGGAAACTACTGCTGGACTTGACTGGGCCCAGCACCCTCTGCAGCCGGCGACTCGAGCTGCTCAACTCCTAGACCTGTAAAAGGGTATGGGAAAACGGAGTCAGCGAATGCTGAGTAGAGTGGTAACTAAACTAACTAAAGCAGTAAAAGCTAACAAGTAATTTATCTTTTCCAATTATTTTATTTTACAAGTCATTCCTTTTCATCCATTGGTTTACTTTTTAGGTCTCTTTCTTGATCTTGCATGTTCCTCGTGGGAACGATCTTGATTGTAGTCTTTTCCGAAGAGTAGAAGGCACACGTGGTGCTCTCCTGGTCGAGAGAGTCCCCCATGGTGATCCTACACCCAATCAACCACCCCGAGGTCATGGACAGACGTAGCGGTAACTACGGCACGCGCGATAAGTGCATGGGTAGCTACCCCACACTGGCACGCGGTCAGTTGTTTCCGCTAGCGGGTACGCCCAAAGTACAGCACGGAACAATATAGGGCCTAGCCCTCTCAGTAACAAGGGTCTAGCCCCTCAGAACCAAATAGTGGTCTCACCCCTCCACAATCCGCGCACCCTCGTCTGACTACCCCGGTTTGCCCAGTGGGCCTAACAAGTCGATGCAGGGTGGCTAGCTGAACCCTGGGCTCCGTGGGGTGGCTAGATCACTAGTAGCTCTCCCCGGTACAGTGTATGCGAGGGCCAAAGAAGTCGATGTAGAGTGGCTAATCCTAACCCTGGGTCCCAACCCAAGTGTGGCTAGCTCCGCTCTACACTAAATAAGGGATAGCCACTCTCCTTGGTACCATATACTCAAGGGCTAGCACACTTCCCACTCACATTTCCAGATCCATTTCATTTATCTACAGGAGCTCTATTCCTAATTCCTCGTAGGGTTTATGCTCATATTCCTCATGTTATTCCATACCAGGTTTCATCACTCACACTTCCATTCTCAGATTTTACACATGCAGCTCGTATTTCCACAATTTGCATATACATAAGAAATGTCACAGGTATCTGTCTAACTAACATAGGAATTTCATATTTCACAGGAAACTCTTGTTTATTAACAGGTAGTTGTTCACATTTGTATTCATTCATTTAAGACTGCAATCTCAAACACGCATACAAATAGTGCAAGTACTTCTCATCCTAGGATTCATGCCACATCCTAGGTTTCTAGTTATCCAATTTCACATATGCATTCAGGTTTTATAATTAAAATAGGGGGAAACCACTCTAACAGATAATCCGAGAGTATTGGGGGATCGAACGGCAGGCTCACATGCCTCTGTAGGCCCCAAACATGCAATAGATCAAAATCCTATACCAAGAAGCATAACACAATGGAATGTTCAGAATAGTATAAAAGGCCTCTAACAAGTAGAGGAAGTCACAAGGAAACCATAGATATCTCATTTGCGTAAAACGAACCTCAAACAGATCCTAAACAGGTAAAAAATAAGACTACAGACCTAAATCAGATGTCTGGCACAAGGTCTAGATGTCTTAAAAGTAACCAGAGTCTCACCTCAGCTTCCTGCGTTGACTTTAGACGTCCAGAACCCCTTTTTGACCGTCTGGATCCAACTCCAGACGTCTGACCTCTCCTCCAGTCGTCTAGAAGTGCTTCCAGTCATCTGGTAAGCTGTCCAGAAGTCTGAAACACGTGGGAGGGCATGCCTCGCGCCTTCTCGAAGCTATCACTGCACGTGACAGGCGAATCACCTATATTTAGCCACGTAAATCGTAGCTGCGGTGCGGTCTGCATGGCCGTAACTGCAAGAGGAACGTACCTTCACGAAGTTCTACTTTTAGACGTCCGGTGTCATCACCAAATGACCAACCCATCGTCTGGACGGCACGCCAGACGTCTGATTCTAGGAAAATCCTTGAACCAGAACGACCTCCTGCACCTCCTCGCCTGCAGCTCCGGCTGTAGCAAAGTGTCGGGGACGTCTCCCTCGACGCGCTCCTCCTCCTGCATGCGCCGCTCCGGCCATGCATCCTCCGGCGAGCTCCCACGGGTTCGCGTGCTCAACCTCTTCTACCTCTCCTCATGCCGCCTCTCCTCCTCGTCACTCGCTCTCGTGCCCTCTCTCGTGCTCGCCCCTCTCGCTGTAGTGGAGAGGAGGGAAGGTGGCTGTGGTGGAGTGGGGAAAAGAGGAAGGGGGAGAGGGGTTATATAGGGAGTGCGTTAGGGTTCTGGTAGGGGAGAGAAGAGAGTGAGAAAGAAAGAAGGGGTCTGTCTGCGTGCAGCCAGCGTGCAGATGTGAGTATGCGTATGAAATTTTCAATTTCCAGACATTTGGGAATGGGTTCAGACATCTGACTAGTCGTCTTACTGACAATCCAAACGTCTTAAAAGGCTCAGGATAGAACGGGTCTTTACGGGTCCCATAAAATCAATCCCCTAGATATCGAAGATTTCTCAAATGAGAATTAGTTGTAAGGGCATCATATCACGGCAGCGCATGCTGCCTAAGGTCTAGCAACGAGTGCATGCCTTATTGTGATTATATGCATTTTGTAAAATTGTGGGCCAATAGAACCCGCACTGGAGGACTTTTGCTGCAGTTTTATGACCAGAGAAGTATCCAGCGCAGGTCTAGTCATGGCAAAAGGACAAAATGTCCTGAATTTCTACTTTCAGAACACATCATTGGATGATCTGGTTAGCATCAATGCAGAATAGATACGGGTCTTCCCAAAAGTAGTACTTGGAATCGAAAAGTAATTTGTCCTTCTTGGCTTTTGGCCAATCGGACGGTATCTGATGTGATGCCAAGTAGTTTTCTAGATCAGCAAACCATGGAAGTCCTGTATTGATAGTCAGGAGGTGCTCATCGGGAAAATAATCAGTAATGGGTCTAGAAGGGTTGATAATATTAGAAGGAAGGCGGAATAAGTGATCAACTACCACATTCTGTTTCCCCGCCTTATCACGAATCTCGAGGTCAAATTCTTGCAACAGCAAGATCCAATGGATTTGTCAAGGTTTCGCATCCTTCTTCACAAGGAGATGCCTCACAGCAGTTTGATCCGAGAAAATGATAACACGGGAACCCAAAAGATATGATCTGAATTTCTCCAGGGCAAATACTACGGCTAACAGCTCTTTCTTAGTAACTGTATAGTTATGCTGAGCTTCGTCAAGTGTCTTGCTAGCGTAATAAATGACCACGGGTTTCCCGTCTCTTTTCTGCCCAAGTACCACCCCCACAATGTAATCAGATGCATCGCACATGATCTCAAAGAGTTGAGACCAATCAAGGGATTGCAGGATATGTGCTTGGGTAATTCGATCACGCAAGATCTCAAATGCCTGAGTACACTCCTTATTGATTTCAAAAGGGACATCCTTAGATATAAGATTAGTCAGGGGACGTGTGATTTTCGAGAAATCTGGAACAAATCGACAGTAAAAATTGACGTGCCCCAGGAAGGATCGGATGTCTTTGACCGAGCTAGGCATAGAGAGTTTGGAAATCAAGTTCACCTTGTCTCGATCAACCTGGATGCCCTTTTCATAGATAAGATGTCCCAGGACAATTCCCTCAGGTACCATGAATTGGCTCTTTTCCCAGGAAAGAACCAAGTTCACGTCGATGCACTGCCTGAGGATCTGGACCAAGTGCAGGAAGAAATCGTCAAATGATTCACCAAATATCGAGAAGTCGTCCATGAAGACTTCAAGGTATTCACCTACCATATCTGAGAATGTGGCAAGCACGTGCCGCTGAAAAGTGGCGGTGCATTGCAGAAACCGAATGGCATCCTTCGAAATGCGTAAGTTTCAAAGGGGCAGGTGAAGGTGGTCTTTTCTTGGTCCTCGGGATGGATTGCGACCTGGTTGTAACCGGAGTACCTGTCCAAAAAGCAAAAGAATCGAATTCCCGCTAGTTTCTCGAGAATCTGATCAATGAACTGTAGTGGGAAATGATCCTTCTTCATGGAGGAATTGAGTCCTCTGTAATCAATGCAGACTCTCCACGAGTTTGCTATATGAGTCGATTTGGCTTCTCCTATTTTAGTCGTGATGACGGTAAGCCCTACCTTTTTAGGCACAACTTGGATTGGGCTCACCCACCGACTGTCAGAGATCGGGTAGATGATCCCTGCATCTAACCACTTGATAATCTCCTTTTTCACGACATCCTGCAAATTGGGATTCAGGCGTCTCTACATTTCTTGGGATGGTCGTGAGCCCTCTTCAGTGTAGATGTGATGTGTGCAGTATGAGGGGCTAATACCAATGAGATTGTCGAGGGTCCATCCAATGGCTCTTCGATATTGCTGGATAATAGAAATCAGGCATGTTTCCTGATTAGGTGTGAGTCGAGAATTGATAATCACAGGAAACGTCCTATTGGAACCCAAAAGACGTACTTAAGATGATCAGGAAGAGGCTTTAATTTCAAAACTGGGTTTTCAGCAGCAGTGGGTAGTTCAGGATGGGTATTGGGAGCAAAGGAAGGAGCTATGGGTGTGTCTAAGTTGAGTTCGGGCTCCTCTAATTGCGGGTTTTGATCTTCTTGTGGTTGATCAGAAATAGTCAAGTTCTCAATGAAGTCATCAACCACCGCTTCAATATCGCAAATTTGTTCTATGACTCCGCAATTAATTCCTTGTTGGGCCTTGAAGATGTCGATCTTTAGTGTCCTGCTCCCAAATTTTAGTTTAATTTGGCCTTCCTCACAATTGATGTTGGCCCAAGCAATGGCCAGAAAGGGTCTCCCTAGTATGATTGGTGCATTCTCCACATTCTCAAGAGCATCCATGTCTAAAACGATGAAATCCACTGGAAAATAGAAATCATGCACCCTAACTATGACATCCTCGAGAATTCCTTTTGGTGACTTAATTGATCGGTCTGCTAGTTGTAAAGTCATTTCAGTCGGTTTAAGTTCAGATTCCTCGAAATAGTCTAGTAGGGATGTGGGTATCAAATTTATGGAGTCTCCAAATTCTAATAAAGCTCGGTCAAATCGTATATCATCGATTTCACAGGAGATCAAAGGGGTGCCTGGGTCTTTTGCCTTAGGTGGGAGTTTGCTCAAAACGACAGAGCTGACTTGCTCTGAAAGTACAATTGGATTCTCGTCTTTGGTTCATAGCTTACGCTTAGGTGTACATACGTCTTTCAGAAATCATGCGTAAGCTGAAACGTGGCGTATTACATCCATCAAGGGGATGTTTATATGGACCTACTCAAAGAGTTTAACCAGGTCCTCCTCAGGTGCCACGGTTTTGGTTGTCCTTTTTCCCTTAGCCAAGGCCTTAGGGAATGAAATCTTAGGTGGTTCCTCTAGAATGGGTCCAGGTTCTTGATCTGGGATAGAGGTGTCCTAGATGACTATCCTCGGGTTAAGGTTTGTATTACCAGGCTGGGTTTGGCTTGGATAAGGTGAGTCCTATGTTGTTTTGCTAGTGTGGGTAGTAAAATAATTTAATCCTGCCTAGCTTTGGTTTGGTGTAGGTAGAAGAGGTGCTTGCTGCTGGTAACCCGCATATGATGTCGAAGCCTCCATCCTGTCGAGTGATAGAGTAGAAGGGCCCTGATAAACAAAGTGAGCTTAGTCCGGATTTGGATTCATAACGTGCCTCTAGTTCGGCACGTTATTCGGATTAGGCAGAGGTTGTGAAGGAAGTGCACCAGGTTGGCGAGGATTTGCCATCTAGGCAAGTTGATTGTGAACCTCTGTGATCTCGTCTCTATGCTGTTTCTGCATAGCCGCATTCGTCTTTTGAATGTCAGCCAGAGTCTAAAGGATAAGGGTCATTTGATTTGTCTAAGTCAGCCTAGATTGATAAGTTGGGTTAGGTCGAGGCTGAGGCGGCTGTTATGGATGAGGAGCTTTTGGTTGGAGCGGATATTGAGGTCTTTGATTTTGATTATTGCCTGACCACGTGAAATTGGGATGATTACGCCATCCAGGGTTGTAGGTGTTTGAGAATGGATCATTCTGGATGGCGTTGAGGTCTTCGCAGGTCTGAGCAACCTCGGGAAAATTAGAATATGAGGGTTCAGAGTTCCCCCAACTAGAGTAGGTGGATCCAGAGTTTCCTCCGTAACCAGAATCGGACGGGGGTGGATATGGATCCATCCCCTGAGAAGGTCAGTGATAGATGTTGTGCACGACCTCCCTGCCAGAGGGTGGTTGTGTGAACGGGTTTTGTGTAGAGGTGGCTCACTGCAAATGTCGAGTTAGCTCATCCACCTTCTTCTCAATAATAGATACTTGTCCAGATGATTGGCCATCAGTTCTAAGTCAACGGAAGAGGACAGGCCTTGCGTCTCATGTGCTCCCTTTGGATTTGTCAATGCATGGGCATTTGTCCGGTTGAACATTCCCATGGATTCATTATTGATGGAGTTCTCGCACATATTCTTGAGAATCTCCCACACGGTGTCTTCGTGTTGACCCATGATGTTTCCTCTACACGTTGCATTGACGAATAATCTAATATCCTCACGGAGTCCTTGGTAAAAAGACTGGACTTGTTCCCATTTAGGAACTCCGTGATGGGGGCACTTTCGCATGAGATCCAGAAAACGATTCCATGCTTCGTGAAGTGGTTCTCCTGCTTGTTGTGTGAAATGTGTGATCTGGTGCCGTAGAACATTTGTTCGACCAATAGGGAAGAACTTTCTCAGAAACTCGGATTGAAGTTTCACCCAGGTGTTGATTGGATGCATTTGGGTTTGGTACCAATGAGCAGCTTTATCCATGAGAGAGAAGGAAAACATTTTCATGAGTAGAATATCCCAATTCTGAGCTTCTAGCCCGAAGGTCTGGACCAGATGCTTGAGTTGTTTGATATGCTGGAAAGGATCTTCAGAATTACGCCCATGGAATTTGGGAATGGCATGAATCATGTTGGGCTTGAGTTCGATGTTAGGACCTCCAGCGAGGATTTGTACTCGAGGTTCGATTGCCACCGTAGCAGGATTGTAGTGATTTCGCATTATTGGACACTTCGGTGGGCTTACAAAGTCTTGGAATAGATCATTAAGTTACTAAAGTTGATTTTCAAGATTATTTTCTTCTGCGGGTTGCGCCATGATGATGGATGAAGGAGAATCAGGTTCAGATGAATCGAAAGAGATATCAATAGGATTGTTGTTGCACAAACAAGGAGGTCGAGGCTTGGCCTTGATGTGAATGTGTGGCTAAAGGAGGCCTCAATGATGGTCTTAGAGACCTCTTCTTGAATATGCATCGATGGAGTAGATGAGAGGTAGAATGTGATGGACCTAATCAAGATACCCAAAAATTTTGGATGACTATAGAGGTTTGGGGCGGATGATACCCCTTAGTCAGAAAGACGTCAACCTGAGAATTACCTAGGCAGCCAGAGAGGGAGAGTCCTGCAAAGACCCCTACACGGTAGAATACTCCCACGGGTTACAGGGTTTCCCCCACCCGACCTCTCTTGTCACTGATTGTTCCAGGTAGGCCAGAATGAGGACTTGACATCTTAAGTCTACCAGTTTTAATTAAGAGCAACGGTGCTTTAAAATTTCACTTGAACTTTAAGATGTGTTGAGTGCAAAAGTGACTTAATTTGAAGATTGGTTGACCTAAATAAGATGGATCAACTTCACCTGTATTGTCCTCTTGAGAATCTTAGGTCCCTCTTTTAGTGTTCAAATGATTTTAAGAGCCTGATTTTAGGGTTTTGCTTGAATAGATCAGTTCAATCAAGGTCTAGGCACACATTGTTTGGAAAGATGATTTCTTGATTAGGTGTTCTCTAAAAACCCTAAACTAGAATCCTTAATTGCCTTTAATTTGGTCCAATTTAATTTGTCCAAATGTGGTACCTAGGGCTCAAACAAGAATGTGATAGCCCTAGATACCTTAAGCTTTATGTGGGTGCACGAATCGAGATTTGTTGTCCAAATAAAATGTATCAAATCAGGCAACTTGATGAATTATCTACGGATAGAATGCAAGTAGCCCTAATTGATTTTTTTCCTTTTAACCTTTTCAGAATGAGGGGCTTAAGAGAGAGAGTAGTCAGAACTTACCTGCCCCTGGCGTGTTTACTGTGCAGCTGATCTTCCTTGAATGTATCCCTCCCTGGAACAATCACAGCAAAAGAGATATAGCAAGTTAGAATCTAAATCAGGAATTGTAATCAAAAGTTCTAAATTGCCCGTTGCTCTTCGGCAACGATGCCAAAATGCTCGCGCGCTAAATCTGTGTTTTAAGATTGTTGTGTTGTAGTATAGTCAAAATAGCGCTCAAACAAATAAATTTATTACTCGAAAAGATTTCGAGGTCGAACACAGGGAGCAATATGGAATTTAAAACTCAAGATCACAATTTAAATCAAGAATAAAGATTGCAATAAAAATAATGTCAGGATCAATATGCAAAAAGAATAGAGTAAAATCATGATCTAAATCACAAATTACTCCTCACAAATAACACTTCAACCAAGTCTCAAATATATGGACTTAAAGTATTAGACGTCTTAAGTAGCCTTGTGCAACAGTGCTAGGGTTTTTTTTTACTTCTCTTCTTTTCTTCTCTGTTTCTTCTTCTTCTTTTCTGTCTTCCTTTGCTGCGGCTCCCTCTCTTGTTCTTCTTCTTCTCTGTTCAGCTACTTCGCACAGAGGGGGAAACTTCTTGAATTGGCTAAGTGTCAGCCAATCTGCAGCAAAATCCTCCCCCTACCTCGTTGATGAGAATCTCATCATGAACCCTAACTAGCACAATCTAACCTAGGTATGCAAGAAAAAGCTCCTACATAACTCAAAGAAAGGCTTAACTTAGAGAATTCTGAGTTTAAGAAAACACGTCATAAGGGGTAAAAATACAATTTCACCAACACAATCTACAAACAGGGTAACTTAGGGTCCAAACACAGGTCAAACAAACCAAATAAGAAGGAAAGTGGGATGATCTAATCCAACAAAGGCTACAACAACTCCAAGGAATTAAATGACATTCTGTAACCCTAAAACAAACCCACTTCAATTCACGAGGTTTGAAGTATGGTAAAAATCAACTAAATCCTCTAAAATTCATAGAAAAATAATCTCTAGGGTTTAGAACCTTCAATTTGGCCTTAGAAACCCATTTTGACCTACATTGAGAACCATGCACAATTAATTATTTAATTTGAATTTTTACGTAAATTGGCTGGTCAAAAATGGTCTGACCTAGAAACAAAATTCACCATAAAAATCCTTAGGTCCAATTTAGTCATGCATAAAAACTTGAGCCAAAGAAGAGACCTCCTTGACCGACTTTGCAATTTGGTCCTCATCATTTACTTTTTGACCCTCAACTTTCGAAACCCTTGCATTTTGGCCCCTAATTTTCTCATCGTTCTTTGCATTTTGGTCCCTCTTGCAAGTCTCTGCGCAGAGCCATGCTCCGGCGACTTTGAGCGGAGCATGGTGCCGCGCAGGGTGAGGGGGACGTCCTACAAAGAGAACGCGGAGTTCCCTGCGACGTCTGCTGTCGCAAGGACTCGGCCATGCCACCTGACGACGCCCACACCTTCCGTGCGAACGCACGGAAGGTATGGGTCTCGTCTCAGACCATACTCCAGCGAGGGACGCACGTCGTCTCCCTATGTCCGACCCTCCGCCACCGCCTTTATAAAGACCAGCATCGCTAGTCGGTTCTGGTAGCTTGGTCTTGACGGAGAATACCTCATCCCTTCCTCTCTCACCACTCCGACAGGAACCCACCAGCTCCGGCGGCTCCTCCTCCTCCTTCTCGTCACTCTGCTGCAATACCAGCAGCAGAGTCACCTGCACATGATCTCCCCGCGTCGCGCCGCACCAAGCGCGCGCCTCCCTGCCCTCTTCCTCGCCGCCGCTCTCTCCCTCTGGGTGTTTCTTCTCTGGCGACAGTCGGTACAGTTGCCTGCCGCTCCGGCCCCCCCTTCGTCCCTGTAGGTAAGTAACAGTTATTTCCCTTCCTCCCCTCTTTCTTTTCCCCAACTTGTTTTGCTTGATCGCCCTACGCCCACGCCTGACCACCTTCATCTTCCCCACCTCCGGCCACTCTCCGACGAGTCATTCCCGTCATCCCACAACCCCATACGACTCGCCAACTGCACCGAAAGCTCTGCCTCACCACACCAAACACCCTCCGCCCCTCCACTGCCATTCCACACCTCGACAACGACCCCCTGAACAAACCCATTTTTCCGACTACAGTCCAACCTAGGGCTGCCGCCATACAACGCCTCACGCCTCGCCACCCCCCGCACTGGCTTCGCCGCACTCCGGCGAAGCTCCCTGCATCTTCTGACTGGGCCGAGAGGCCGTATTCCTGCTTTCAGGTCACGCCCCCTTCGCTGCCATTGCTGGGCAGGTGAAGCTCCTTCACCTGCAGTTGTAGCTTCGATCTCGCCCAGGCGCTAGTCCCAGGTCGCGCGGAGTGTCTCTGCGAAAGCTCCCAGGTATGCAGCTGAGGCAAACCCCTCGCGAGTTGCTGCAATTGCCTGCAGCCTCCTCGCCTGCGGACGCCAGTCGGGAGGTGGGACTTTAGTCCCACCTCAGAAGTGTGTGGCTCAGTGCCTGCACATAAATTGTAAAAGTGTTCGAGGCTATTCGCCTTCGAACACAGGGGTCAGGTCCCTCATGCACGTGCGCGCCACGCGCTCGCCCTCGCCCGTGCTCATGCCCCGCGGGTCTGGGCAGGATCCAAATACCCGACACTGCGCACACCTCGCCCACCACCGCACGCCGGTGGGCCTGGTCCCGGGCGTGATACCCGTACCCGAATACCCGGCTCTGGGAGAGCAATCCTATGAGAGAAATCCGAGAAAGAGAGAGATGCGGGGAAGGGTAGGGATAGGTTTTGCTCTGACCAGTTGTGTGAGTGTGCAGGAGTAGAAGAAGAAGAAGCGGCGAAGGAAGAAAGGAAGGAGAAGAAGAGAAGCACTGTAGCAGACCTGCAGTTAAGTCTGACCACTATAGATTCCCTACTCGGAGGGGGTGAGATCAGCGTGACGTAAAAAAATGCGGAAAAGATAATAAACAATCTCACAAAATTCAATCACACAATGTGCACAAATAATTTTAGGTGGAAACCCAAACAGGGTGAAAACCACCACCTAACCCTCTCGAGTTAGGATTTTCCGATCAACCAAGTTGATCAAATCTACTAACCGAATCACTTAAACGAGGGTGATTCAACCTCAATTACAACCACGCTACAAGTGCAAGGGTAGCGTTCCTCAACCCCTTCTCTTCACGAGAAGGATTTTGTCCCACGAAGGAGGCGGGAATTCGCAAAGCGAATACTCAACCAAATAACAAAGATAACAAATAATCCTATAGAGCCAACAAAGTAATTTTAAACCTAGCTTCTATAGGAATTAGGAAACTCCCCTTTGCAAGGAGTGCGTCGGGTCGATGATGCGGGTGCGTGAGCCACGCGACGGCGCAACGTCGCTCTCGTGAACTACGGCGGGAGAGCGGGTGCGCAAAGACTTGATGCTCTCAAGATGTAGAGCTTGAGCTTGGAGAGCAAGGGCTTCTTTTAGGACACAGAAGAGTGGAAAGTATGTTGCTTGGGTGTATGTTAGTGTGCAAAGGCTCCCCTCTATTTATAGAGGCCTTAGGAAGGCTTTAGAAGGCTTAGGAAAGCTTCCATAGCCGTTGGGTGTAAAGCCCAAGAGAATCGGGCTGAAATCAGGGACAATGATTGCATTGACAGGGTAATCAGACGTCTAATTCTGGAATCAGACGTCTGGAAGACCACTTTAAGACGTCTGAAAATAAGGTCAGACGTCTGATTTTGGGCGGGTCTCTTCCTGACTTCAATCCGATCTAAACAGGGTTCTAGCGCAAGTCCATCAGACGACATATAGGATGTCTGGCACTATGTCTGGACGTCTGGAAACCTACTTTTTCGTGGGAATGGATTTGCAACGGCTAGAAAATCTCTGAGAAGAGATTTTCGGGTCAGTCGAGGCAAAACGGTCAATTATCAGACGTCTGGAAAGGCTTAAGGACGTCTGATAAGGCTCTAACGGTCATATCCTTGGGTGTACGTTAAGACAGCCAACGGTCCACTAATTGGACGTCTGGCAAAGTCATCAGACGTCTCCTAAGACGTCTGGTCTAAGGTCTGGACATCTGATTTCATCAGACAAAACTAACTATGTCCAGCCTAAATGTTATCAGACGTCTGAATCAACAGTCAGACGTCTTAAAACACATTATCAGACGTCTGGAAATTCTATTTGAACCCTATATTGTTTTTCTAAGTTCTCTACAGAAAACCTAAGTATCCTAGGGTTGTGCGGGTGTTCCTAGGACTACTGTTAGGGTACTTTGAGGCTCTTTAACATAATGTTCTAAGGAAATAAAGAGCAAGAAAATAAAGACAAAACTACATGAAAGGAATAAATAGAATTCTATCCTATTTTTCTTGTCTTTCCATCTTCAATCTATCACTCCTCGCGAATCTCCTCTATTCTCCATCAAGCTCCTCCAATCCATCCTGGATGCGAGCTCGAATTCCGTCTAATCACGTCTCCATTTGTAATTGACCTGAAATCTAAGACTCCAAGTGCAAATGTTAAATAACACGTGTTCTGTTATCATCAAAACAAATGATCGTGGTGCTTTAGCACCAACAACCACTACATCAGACGAGGGTTGAGCAGCGGCTAGAGGAGATAAAGCAGAGAAGGAAGAAGAAGAGAAAGAGACTCTGCAGCTGAAGAGAAGAGAAGAAGATAGGACGAGCAGAAGAAGAAGACTTGGCCGCCAGAGAAAAAGAAATCAAAAGAAAGAGAAAGAAATAGGGAGAAAAGAGAAGAAAGAAGAAGAGAAGAAGACAGGACGAGCAGAAGAAGAAGACGAATAGCCAGGAAGAAAAGAGAACAAAAGAAGAAGAAGAAGAAGAAAGAAGAGCGAAGAAGACAGAAAGCACAAAAAGAAGAAAGAAGGCACAGCCGTGAGAGAAGAAGAGAAGAAGAAGAAGCCAAGACAAAAAATTCTCTCTCTCTCTCCCCCCCTCTCTCTCTCTCTCTTATTTTTGTAATCCAATGGAGAAACTTTGTACTTCTAGAATTCCAGTAGGAAAACTATTTCCGAGTTAAAAAAAATCTATTGTAATGACAACTGTAGCTGTCTTGTCTTATACTATAACGACTGTACTATAATAAACACAAAGCTGCACCGCGGTTTGCCGTTTTCACTCGTACGATCTCTCCTTCTCTTTCTCTCTTAGGCTCCACCCTCCCAGGGCCTCTGTCAGGATAGTTGGGTTATCGGGTACACGCGCACCCAGGACCAAGGTTGCCTACAGTGGGTAGCAGTTGAGGAGTGCTTGGCTAGGTGGGTAAATGGATCTACTAGACCTGCGTGTAAGGTGTCACGGGCGAGGTGAGTGGGGAGCATGCGGGGACCTCACCCCCTATGCGTGCTGAGGCGATAAGCCCATACGACATTTTCAATTTATGCGGGCGCGGGGGTTCTTCAACCAATGAGGTGGGACGATCTTAGTCCCCCTCCTTTGTTCAACAAAAGCCAAGGAAGATCCTTCCAATTGAGGTTTGGGACCCAGTCAGAGCACCTAATTGGTCACCTGCTCCTCTACCTGGGTGGATTTCGCTTCACTTGGGGCGTGTCCCTGGTGCTGGAGCTTTCTCGAGGACGCTCTATTAATGGCGGCTAGAGGTCTTATACCTGAAAACATGAACACGGCCTCACAGCCACATCAGAAGTGCTTAGGAGCTTCGCCGGACGTCAGGGAATGTAACTGTGGTGGTGGCGTTGCGTGCGAGTGGATGTGGAGGCCTGTCGACCTTGTAGATTGTGTGTGAGAGTTCGTGAGTCGGGGGGTGATAGAGAGGCTAATCCCCTCAATTACTTTAAGGATTTTGGTCAGTGAGTCGAGGCGATGGTGAGGAGCGTGGAAGCGACGCAGTTGGGCGAGTGTGGAAGCTGCTAGGGCTCACCAGAGGTCTGCCGACGAGTTGGAAGATGAAGTCACGGAGGGCGAGTCGGCGGTTGAAATGAAGTTGCAAATGTCTAGAAATGAAGAGTGGAAGATGTGAAGTTGTTTAGGAGAGGAGGTAGACGACAGGGAGCAGAGTTGGCACTGGTTGAGGTATGGCCGGCGTCAAAGACGAAACTGCTTTGATAAGGGGTGGATGGCGAGGATGGAGGTAGGGACGTTGGCTGGTGCTGCTCGATGCGGAAGAAGGCAAGGAAGGAGAATCTACCACTGGTATTGCGGTCAGACGATGAGGGAAGGCAAGAGGGTCATCGGAGCTTGAAGAGCAATTCGGCCGAAGGAGGAGAGAAGAATTTGAGGGGTACTCTAGTCGAATTCAAGCTTGAGGGGTTCGGCTTGGCCTAGGCTTTCTTTTATAGGTCATCAGAGGACGGTTTGGGAAGCAAGATTCCCAAGCTTGGAAAGCTCGTCGGATTGGGAAATCCCTTGAGACCCAAATCTCTCATGCGTTTTCATTAGAGATTGGGTAGGTTTTAGGGCTTAGAATCGAGTTTAAAAGGAAGGGAATTTCTTGACGAACTTCCCTTTCAAATTTGAAAGGGATTTGTCAAGAAATTAGGGAGTTCTTTCCAATTTAAGGTCGCAAGAGCAAGTAGGAATAGGTTTTATGGCAATAGGGACCTTTTTGTGAGAATGCCAATAAAGTTAGGGGTCTGTTTGAAAAGATTTTGAAAGTTAAGGGCAGAAATGTAATTAGACATGACTAATTTGCAAACTAGGTCAAGACAAACTCACCTTGGGTCCAAATTTTGCTACAAACCTAATTTTGATCTAAGGAATCTAATGGTGAAGTCAGATTTTGGTTTTGGCCATGTTTGATTGGGTAATTTATGCAGAAACCCAAATTAGGGCAAATATCTATCTATGACTCTGTTGTGGGTCAAAACGGGTTCTGATGGTCAAATTGAATGTTCAAAACCCTAGAGAATATTTTTCTATGAATTTTAGAGGGTTTAGGTGAATTTTATTTTGATCAGAACCTCATTTGATTAAGTAGGTATGTTTTTAGGGTTCCAAAAGATCATTTAATTCTCAGAACACGTGCAAACCCTTTTCTGATTGTTCTAACCCACTTTCTATCTTTTTAAGACCATTTGACCTTCATTCAACCCCTGAGAAAACCTGTGGTTGCACTGCATTCATGATAAGCTGGTAAAATTACAGTTTTAACCCTAGTTTCTTTTTTTCCCTCAGAATGATTATGCAGTAACTTGTGACTCCCTGGTAGTTATATAGGAGCATTTACTGACTTAATTGGGTCTAAATGAGCTAGTTATGGCTCATGATGATATTCCCATCATTATCCCTAGCTTAATTTCCTGTTATCGACCCAAATTGACCTAATAAGCTCTAAGTGGGTTTAGTGGCTACCTAATTGGGCTCAATTCCAACCCAATTAGGTCGAGCCCACTAGAATTAGGTTCCCTCTTATTGTGGTCCACCACCCCACCTTAACTTGTACCCTTCTTAGCCTATTCCCAACCTATACCCTAGGAGCAACTTACCTAGACCTGAAACCTATAAAATGACTCCAAGGCCACCCAACCCAAGGCTTCCAAATCTTCTTCCTCTCTTCTTCTTGTGCCACCAACACCCTCCACCTTCAAGCTGCTAGCCCTCCTCCTCCATAAGTGGCCGCTCGCCACCTCCACCTCCAAGATAAGGTCGACGGTGGCTTCCTCCAAGGAGGAGCACCACAACCGCCTTCTTCTCTTTCTTCCTTAGGCCCCACAACCATAACACCTCCTCTTCTCTTTCTCCTCCCTTGTGTGCCCCCTCCACTCTCTTGATCGCGCCAAGCCTCTTCCATAGGATCTTTGGTGTGTTCCTCATCATGTTGGCTTGTAAACAATCCTTAGATCTTGGCTTAGCCACCATTGCAAGTGCGTGCGGAGCCTAAGAGATCAGGTATACACTATAGGGAGGTGACTAATGTAATATCTATTCTATGAGAATTTAAAAAATCATTCACCATACATCAAAAAATTAAATAAGCACAGACCGAAAAAATAACACCTAATTTAGAGTGAAAACCCTTCCGGGTGAAAACCACTACTAAAGCCTCTCAGCTTAGGATTTTCTTGACAAGTCGATGCTAGTCAAATCCACTAATGTACCACTTAACGAGGGTGGTACAACCTCTTACAAATGTCTTCTCTTACACCTGACTGAGAGAAGAACGAGACTTCCAATACAACTTGGATTCCTAGATCAAGAACAATAGAATAAAAAGAATATAGCAATATTTCCTATGGAACTTCAGCAAGATTAAAACAAACCAAGCTTGCTTGAATCACAAGGGAGCGTACTTTGAATGGCAATAGTTGTAGGTGCAAAGGTGCGAAAGCACCAAAGAGAATATGCATGTTTTGCTTTTTGAAAGCTCTTGAGGTGTGTTTTTAAGATGGGGGTTGAATGTCCTATTTATAGGTGTTTTTCAACCTGTTTGGAAATATTGAAAACACGGCTTTGATCGATCAAAATAAAGGTTTGGTCGATCAAAAATACTTTTGCTCGATTAAATAAAAGTATTGATCGATTAAAAGGGTATATCGATCGACTTAAAAATTTCAAAAGAAATTTGTTTGTTAGAATATTTTAATCGATTAAATAAAATGGGTTGATTGATCAAAATGGAATATGATCGTTCAAAGTCTTTGGTCGATTAAATCAAGGAGTTGGTTGATCAAGGTCTGGTCGATCAAAAGTTGATATTGGTCGATCAACAGTAGAAATGACTCAGGTTCAAAAGAGAATGAATTTTGCAAAAATTGAAAACTTACGTTTGTTACCTTATTGAGATTCCTTACATAATTCTAGACTTAATAAAGATAAAACAGTTTTCAAGTCTTCTTCTTCACATGACACATTTGAATAATCTTAACGAGGACACATCATACTTTAATTTGACTTAACCTATGATAGTTAATCTTCAATAGAAACATAATTTTTTTATATCAAAATAAGTGTATTAACAACCACTACCACCAAAGACCCGATAGTCGAAATTCACTCCTTGCATGGTGGTCTTTCTCTTAGTTTTAAATATTTTTATGTTCTTGTTATTAGTTATTTTGATGTTCTACTAATTAAGTTAAATGTCTTTTTTATATGCACATTTGATTACAATATTTTGATGATTCAATAAATATTTTTCTTTTGGTTGCGATTGTTCTAGTTGTGATTGCTTCATGTTTTTGTCGCACTGACGATCACCATCAAAATCACATGCTGCCACCACCACCATAAAGTGGTGGCCATCCACGGCCACATCACCAACACCACACGCCCCCTTTCAAACCCTAATTAGGTTTGAATTGTTTTCCTATCACGTAGTTAGGAAACGTTTTCGCTTAAATCATTTCGTGATTCAAATTGAAAAAAAAGTCAGCAAATAGAAAAATGAAAAAACACAAAAATATATGAACCTCATCTCACGTCACCTCATATAAAAATTTCTAAGTGCGCTAGATAATGCAGAAGCTATCAAGGTAGTATGTAATACCAAGTAAATATTTACATTTTATATCTTTGTCAACATCACGTTTGTTTTGCATGAGAATAATGAGATTTCACTGGTGCTGACGTGCAAACTCGTACGGTTCACTTATTTGAAAAATGTAAAAAAAAGATCAGAAAAAGAGAAACATAAAAAAAAGAGAGAGAGAAGAGTGGAATCAAAGAAACGTGTCAATTCTAATTAGGTGTAGCCTCCATGTGGATTGAATCACCGGGACTCACCCTTTGGTTAGTTCCATTACTTTTAAAAGAAAAATACATAATTAGGCAGGTGGACTACAACGATTTCAACTCTAAAAGGTTATTTCCACGCCTGAGTTATGCTAGATTTTCATGACATCGTTGCCGGGGAGGCCTGACCAATTTCGAGTGTTTACATTGTTTAATTTTGGAGCTTTTGTGATCCCAACATTTCTTTATTTGATTTCACGTGTGAAAAAAGAGTCGTGAATCTACGCATGCACTGAGCCGTGACGAAGAAAAACTAAGGTGCACACATTCTATCCTTCAGTTAATTTTTAGGGTTTTGTTAGTTAGTTGTTAGTTTGTTTGAAAAAATAATAATAAAATAAGAAGAAAAAACTTTTGAATTCAAAAAAGGTGTGGTTGTTATTTGATCGTATCCGTTAGTTAGGTTTCGTTTGTTACTTAGTTAGATTTGTTTTGAAAAGAAAAGGGATAAAAAATTTAATTCAAATTTCAAATTTGAAATTGAAATAAAAAAGGATTAAAAAAGGTGCAGATTGTTGTTGCATGCTCATATCTAATTAAAAACACCTTTAAACCTAGTTCAGAAATTCGAGTAGACTATAGATTGATTTTTAAAAATTAATTCCCATCCGTCCTTTGTTTCTAAAATTCTAATTTTGCTATTGGATGTATAGCTTAAGTTATCTTTCCATTGCCATCATTCTTAAGGAAAAATTATATCGGTATAATTTTCTAAAATTCATTTATTGGAAAGGGGTCCGGTCTATCTAGACTTAAATTTTATTAGAATTCAAAGAATTATTGCAGACAGTAGACTTATTCAATTGATTTGAGCTTTGTGGCATTAGAAATCCCTTGAAATCTAGTTTTTCCAGTTTTGAAAAATTTTGGGACTATTTATATGTGGTGCTACTCTTATTTTCTGTATTGTCGTCTATATTATCTGCTAGACTGGTTGGACAATAAAACCTAGATAAAATTAGAGGAAATAGAAAAAATCATTGAAAAATGCTTTTTGATACCCTTACTAGAAGAGGTAACAATACCAAAAATTTGGGACTTATTGGTTACCATTTCCACCCTCAAGGGTCATTTGAACTCATTGTTGGGTGATTTCTAAATTTTAGAAGCATTAAACCTAGTGTGTTTCAACTTAGGTTTTAATTTCATGGAGCCCCAACACTTATTAGTTGTGCCCAGTTTGCATTCTCCTAGTGATTGAGGGCTTGATTGTTTGGTTGAACCCCCTCACCCATATATTAAAATTGATTTATACATACCTGGCAACTAGCCAATAGGCACCTACTAGGAGTTGTAGGGCGAATTAAAAAAAGAAAAAATCTTCGCTCGTGCTTGAGTCACACAGTTGCCGTAATCAACTTAATAATTAACACAACTCCTTAGAAGCCACCTAATCTAAGGTCAAATCTTACAAGGTCATTTGTTTTAATAACCTTAGTTAGGTAAAACTCCAAGGTATTTGGCCTTGTGTCTTATTTTCTTTGGCTCTACCTCTCTCTCTCATCTCTCATCTTTTCTAACACCATAGGAAAACACCTCACCATCCCTGAACATTTTTGAGAAATCAATTCCTAGAGTTAGGTGTTTTTACTTGTTTGTTGCATGGACTCGTACCCTTTTTCATCCTACTATACTTGGATTTTTCCCTCTCTCAACCCAACCATGATTCCAACTTATTCAAGATGGGAGATTCCTTCTCAACACCCAGGGCATGATTCTTTTACCTCCACTACTTATTCCCCAAGCACAGCTAGGCCTACCACATCTTTTTGGGGTCCTATGCAGGCCTTTGGATATCAAGTAGCTACACAATCTCAAAAGTTACTCTCTATGTAGGACCATATCCTTAACAACATGATTAATCATCTTGATCGATCCGACCAGTTGCGAGACCTTGCATATCACAATGACCCCTATATCACTGAATTGATCCAAATAATCCATGACATAAAAGAATCCAATAAGAAAAATTTTGATTACATGAAAAAGGAGCTTCAAAGAATACTAGAACAGCAACAAAAATCTCAAGCCATTCACACAGGGAACCTTGGTTCTAGTTTGGTTGTGCCACAAGTTGGTGGTGAGCCACTCAAGGTTGAGGATCCAACCTTAGGTTTGACCTCTAACTTAATATCAACCCATGATTACACCAAGCCCACCAACCCCTTGACTATCTGGAGGAAATCACATTTAGGCCTGCAACTTTGCCAAGACCCACGTCTTACATATCTAACTCACACTTTGGGGTCATAAGCACAAAAATCACCTTCGAGGAGCCACCTTCGAACTTCCAACCAATTCCAAGATTAAAACAAATGATTGCAAAGTTCAAGGGTATGATTGCAATTTATCTACATCAACTCTAGATCACTACCCACTCAAGGAGGAGATAGATTCTAACCACAACTCAAGGATCTTTAATGACAATCCTACAGGAGTTGTAGTTGATGGCTAGGATGACTCTGCAAGAAACTGCACTTCAAGACATACTGCAATTGCAACACCAAGTTCATACTAGCCTTGATGACCTTAAGGAAATCAATAAGGCCGCATCCCTGTTAACGTGCGAAAATAGGGTTTTAAAATCACTTCATTGTAATATAGCTGAAATAGCGCGAAAATAAATAATATTTATAACTTGAAAGATCATTAGGAAAGTCCGAGATCGGACACAGGGAGCAAGTATTGCAATTCACATGCTAATCGAAATGAATGTATAAATGAGCACAAGAAATCAAACCAATAATGATATTCAATGAATAACAACTACTCAAATATGATATTCAATGGAAAACATAAGTATTTCAAGAGTTTAAGAGGACAAAAAGATATCTAAGATAAAATAATGGTGATTTAACCAATTATTAGTTTAGATACATATATATTAACTACTCAAGATATAAAATAAATGCACAGTGGCCTGAACCACTTAAATTTCAATATTTCCATAGTGTCAGAACCTTGCTTTAGCCAATCAAAGTCGCCTTCTCAATATTAGAAGGCTTAAGTTAAGCCTGCTACAGTGCTCTATAGAGAGCCTTTTCTTCTTCTTCTTCCTTTCCTCTTTCTCTCTTCTTCTTCTTATTCTTCAGGGATTCTCCTTCTTCTTCTTTCTTTCTTCAAAGCTTTTCCCTTCCCTCACAGAACACAAGGACTCCAAATCTCTATAGTGACTAAGTGTCGCACAATGCCTGCATGAGCAAAACCCTGGCCTCCCCCACTCTCTCCTTCCTCCTCTCCTCTTCCTCAGATAATCAGGTAACCAATCGAGTATTCGGATCATGCAGTATTGGGCCCAAGGCTGCATGCGTGGTGTCACAGCCGAGGAGTGAATAGGCTTAGGCAGGTTCGGGTCGTGCGGGTGAAGTGGGGACCTCACCCTCGGTGTCTGAGGCAGTAAGCCATAAACACAAAATATATTTATGTGCTGCTGTTATGTTTGAATCTCACGATGTGGGACTAATCCCACAACCCCTTCGCGTGCATGCTGCTGAGTCTGATATCCTGTCAATTGGATGAGCTGTAGAAGATGGGGTCTTCAATTGACCACCTGAGAGGTTTCAGGACCTGGGACTATAGTGATCAAGAGGTGCAGTAGGTTGCTTCGATGCTTAGAGGTGAAGAACACACCAAAGAAGATGGTGGTAGTGGTGGAGCTTCGACCAAAAACCTGAAAGCAAGAATAAAGACTCACGACCACATTAGAACACCTCAGGGGGATCGCCGAGTGATGGCGGATGTGGTGGTGGCAATTTTGTAGCGTGAGCGTGTGTGTGGTGGTTGGACGGAGGTGAGAAGGTGGTGCGGACGATGGGTTGTTTGGTGGCGGTTGTAAGTAGGCGAAGGGTGAAATTGGTTGAGGGGTTTTGTGCGGGGATGAGTGGTGGAGCTTTGGGAGTAGGTGGCGAGGTGTTTGGAGGTGTGTGGTGTGAGATGGATTTCGTCGAAGGTGTGACCAGAGGTGGAGACGAAGATGGTTGACGGTGGAGTCAAGGGTTGATTCGGAGTTTGGAAGGGAGAGAATTAACCTAAGGATCTAAGGGAACGTAACTAACCTAAATCTAACAGTCGAATGGGAAGGGAAGGTGCCAGCTTTGATTGGCCGGCGCCATTGAAGGGGAAGTCTCTAGTGGGCAAATGGCGAGGAAAGGAGGGAGATGGTGTCTGTTGGTACCACATGACGTGGACAATCGTGGGGAAGGAAAATCCACTCGCTATTGTCTGTAAGGGTGGACGAGGAAGGTGGCCGGAGGAAGCTCACCGGTGCTAAGTTGGAGAGGGGCGGGAGGTAGTGATTTGAAGAAGGTTTTGGCCCCAAACCTTACTAAGGATATCGGCGATGCAACAAGTTTGCTTTTATAGGTGCTAGATGTTCGTTCAAAGCTTGGAATCCAAGCTTGAAATCATGGCAACTCGACGAAGAAGGAAACCCAAACCTTTAAAAGGTTCTCATGAGCTTTTGGGAAGGATTTCGAGCCAATGTGCGGCTCAATTGGAAGGCAATTACATCAAGAATCTCCCTTCCTATTTTGAGAGAGATTTGCCAATCAATCAGGAGAAATCCCTACTTGAAGGTTGCTGGAGTAGGACTTCAACCATGATAATGGTTGATGGACCTGATTGCAAATGAAGACAATGCTAGGGGGCAATTTATAATTATTTTGAAAGTTAGGGGCATGAAAGAGAGATATAACCGGGTTTTATTGTTATAGCGTTGTAGTATAGCCAGTTATTGCCATCATTTCAAATATATAAATTTTTTACTCGGAAAATAAAAGAGTTCCCGAGGTCGAACTCAGGGAGCAAGTTGTATTTTAGGGGTACAAGTTTCTTTCACAAAAATAAAGAAAGAGAGAGAAAGAATTTGTTGTCTTTTCTTCTTTACTCTTTGCTTCTCCTCGTCTCAGATCTTCTGTTATCTTCTTCTTCTTTATCTGCAGTGGTGATGTTCTTCTTCCTTCTTTCAGCTGTTCCTGCTCTTCCTTTTTCTTCTGCAGAGCGGTCCTGTTCTTCTTCTTTTCCTTTCTTTCTTCTTTTCCTTTCTTCAGATCTTCTTCTCGTGCTTTCCTTCTTTCAGTTCTTCCCTTGTTCTTTTGTGTTCTCCTCTGCCTCGCCTTCTTCTGTTGTTCTTCAGATCTCCTTCTTTCTTCTTTTCCAGTCAGGACGTCGTCTCTCCTTCTTTCTTCTTTTCCCTTCAGGACGTCGTCTGATTTTCCAATCAGACGACTTAAACCGCTTGTTGCTACAGTGTCTCCCTCAGCTTCCTTCTTCTTCCGCGGTCCTTCTTCTTCACCTGTGCCTGCACACTTCAGAGTTTACGTCAGAGGACAAAACCTACTCTACCCTCCCCCCGCGTCTCTCTCTCTCACAGAAGCCACTCTTGGGAAAGCTCTCCCAGAGCTGCCGGGTAGTCGGGTACGGGTCGCGCCCGGGTCCAGGCCCACCGGCGTGTGTGGTGGGCGAGGAGTGCAGGTCAGTCTAAGTCGGGTCAGGCCAGGTCCGCGGGGCGTGAGCGCGGACGAGACCGGGTAACCGGGCCGGTGAAGGGGACCTCACCCCGTGTGCTGAGGCAGTAAGCCTCCAGCACTTTTGTGCCTTATACCGCTGCGCCTCTTCAGACTTTTCCGAGGTGGGACTAAATGTCCCACCCTAATTGAGCGCCCGCAGCGGAGAAAGCAGCGGGCGATCGCGGCTTCACGCGAGGCCTTCGCCCCAGCTGCGAGCCTGATGCTTTGTCGAAATGCCTCGCAAGGCCTGGGAGTCGAATCTGGGCGTGGCGCGCCTGCAGCTACAGGCGGAAGCAGCTCCTTCTGCACGGCAATGGCGGCGGAGGTCGGGTGGCCTGTTCACAGCAAAACGGCCTCTCGGCCTAATCAGAAGGTGCCGGGAGCTTCGCCAGAGTGCGGCGAAGCTCGTGTGGGTGGTGCCGAGGCGTGGGGCGGCGTGCAAGGGCTGCCCTAGGTCGGATTGTGGGTCGGAAGATGGGTTTGTTCGGTGGGGTTGCAGAGGGTGATGTGGGGGAAGTGGAAGGGCGGGGGTTGATCAGGGTGAGGAGGCGGAGGTTCTGCGGTGGTCGGCGAGCCGTGTGGGTTGCTGGGGTGATGGGAGCGGCTCGCCGGAGGATGGCCGGAGACGAAGGGGGTGACGGTGGACAGGAGCGGTCGAGGGTTTAATCAAATAAAAGACAGTGAGGAAAAGAAAGAGGGGGAGGAGTTCTGACCTAGCTACGGAGACGAAAGGGGGAGCAGCAGGGCGACAGTCATATCGACTGTCGCCGGAGAAGAAGATGCCCAGGGGAAGGGGCGGCGGCGAGCAGAGAGCCGGAGAGGCGCCAGCTGGGTGCGGCGTGGCGCGGGAAGAGCAGGGGAAGAAGTCTCTGCTGCTGGAATTGCGGCAGAGCGAAGAGGAGGAGGAGGAGGAACCGTCGGAGCTGGTGGGCGTCTGCCGGAGTGAGGAGAGGAAAGTTGGGGGTTTTCTCCGTCAGATCCGAGCTGCCGAGGTCGGTGGAGCGACGGGGGTATTTATAGGGACCAAAACAGGGAGGAAGGCGGAGGGAGACGACGTGTCTCCCTCGCCGGAGGACGCCGGAGATGGAAACCCATACCGTTCGTGCGTTCGCACGGCCGGTATGGTGGGTTACAGCGACCAGGGGGGTGTCCCTGCGACGGCTGACGACGCAGGGCACCCCCGGTTTACTTGCCAGGCTCTCCCCCTCACCCTGCGCGGCGCCATGCTCCGCGCAAGGTCGCCGGAGCATGGTGCTGGCAGGTTTTGCAGGGGGGACCTGAACGCAAAGAACGAAGGAGAGTTAGGGGCCAAAATGCGAGGGTTCAAAAGTTGAGGGCCAAAAAGTAAATATATGAGGACCAAAGTGTAAAGCTGGTCAAGGAGGTTTCTTCTTAGGCTCAAGTTTTTATACATGACTAATTAGGACCTAAGGAATCTGATGGTGAATTTCATTCCTATATTAAACCTTGTTTGACCGGTCAATTTATGCGAAAACCCAAATTAAGTTATTAATTGGGCATGGTTCTCAATGTAGGTCAAAATGGGTTCTGAAGGCCAAATTGAAGGTTCTAAACCCTAGAAATTATTTTTCTATGAATTTTAGAGGGTTTATTCTATTTTTACTTTACCTCAAACCTCGTGAATTGAAGTGGGTTGTTTTAGGGTTACAGATTATCATTTAGTTTCTTGGAATTGCTGTAGCCCTTGCTAGATCATCTCATCCCACTTTATTCTTATTAAGTTGCTTTGACCTATGTTTGGGCCCTGAATTACCCTGTATGCAGATTATACTGGTAAAATTGCATTTTTACCCCTTATGACTTGTTTTCTCCTTAAACTCAGAATTCTCTGAGTTAAGCCTTTCCTTGAGTTATGTAGGAGCTTTTATCCTTTGTATTAGGTCAAAATGAGCTAGTTATGGCTCATGATGAGGTTCTCATCCGGGCATAAGTGTCTGAGAACAAAATCGGAGTGGACTGAAATCCAAACCAAGTCAAGATGATCTCTGATTAGGCCCAAATTTTGGTATAAACCTAATTTGGATCTAAGAAATCTGATGGTGAAGTCAGATTTTGGTTTTGACTAAGTTTGACTGGGTAATTACGTAGAAACCCAAATTAAGGCAACTGTCCATCTGAGACTCTATTTTAGGTTAAAATGGGTTCCAATGGTCAAATCAAAGATACCAAACCTTATAGAATATTTTTCCATGATTTTTAGAAGGTTTAGATAAATTTTATTCTGACCAAAACCCTAATTAATTAAGCGGGTCGATAATTAGGGTTTCAGATGTCCATTAATTCTTGAGATGTGTGAAAACCTGTTTCTGTTTGCACGGACCCTCTTGTTAGACTTTAGTGCACATTTGACCTTTATAAACCCCTAGAAAAACCCATAGTTGTTCTGCATTTAAGATAAGATGGTAAAATTATAGTTTTAACCCTGGTTTTATGTTTAACTCTCAGAAAGGATATGTAGTGAGTTACAGCTCTTTGGCTGTTATGTAGGAGCATTTATCTTTTGATTATGACTAATTAAAGTTAGTTATGGTAGATGATGAAGTTATCATCATACCCTTATGCCTAACTTTTGCTAATCCCTTAGCAAAATCTTATGAAAAGAACTATATTTCTTGACCATGCCTTTGATGCTCAAATTTCTGATGTGTGCTTTCTCTAGAGACTAGGTCAGAATGCCAACAATAGGCCTAGAGGTACTCAATTACCAACCAAGACCTGACCAGCTTTAACCTTAGTCTACCGCGAAGGTTTCTAAGGCCCACAAAATCTATCTAAAGGTTTGTTGAACCCAACGGTTAAAGCACCCGTGCTTGTAACATGGTTAGTCCAGGCTCAGTTTGCAGTGCATTTTTATAAGAGAGAGGGATAGAAGAATTTTTGCATTTTTGGAGAGCTTTCTCTCTCTTTTTCTTTTTGTTATTTCCAGCTTCGAATTGGCTCAAAACACATTCTGTATTGGATTCCTAGTTCCCACCATCAATCCTCGTAGGGTCCCTGGCAATTGATGCTTTGAGATAGCACCACCCATGGCAACCTCCAGAACCCTACCTTTCGACACTTCGAGGTAGTGTCGCCCATGACGTTCTGTTAAGACCCGTTCTCTCCTGAGCCTTTTAAGATGTCTGGACTGTCGGTCAGACATCTGGTTGGACGTCTGGTAAGACTTCTGCACACCTTCCTAGATGTCTGGAAATAAAAAATTTTGAGTGTGAGCTCTCGTCTGCGTGTGGGCTACGCATAGACAGTACTCTCTTTTTCCTCCTCTCTCTTTTTCCCTCTCCAACGAACCCTAACCCTCACCCTTATAAAACCCCCTTCCTCCTCTCTCGTTCTCCCCACCCCAACCGCTTCTTCCCTTCCCCTTTACCTAGCGCAAGAGCTAGCGAGAGCGAGAGAGTGCGAGAGCGGCAATGAGGAGGAACGACATGAGGAGAGGAGGAGGAGTTATGCTCGCAAGCTCATGTGGGAGCTCATCGGAGAGCGCACGGCTAGAACGACATGTGCTTGAAGAGGAGGAGTGCGTCAGGGGAGTCCTCCCCGACACTGCTGCAGCCGGAGCTGCAGGCGAGGGGGCGAGACGCGGCCACGTGCGGTGAGAGCAAACGGGAGCAGGTTCTGGTTCTGGGTTTTTCCCAGAATCAGACGTATGGAGTGACCTCTAGACGACGAAGCAGACGTCTGGAGGCGATTCCAGACATCTGAGGAGAGAGTTTCGCGAAGGTACATTCTCTTTGCGGATACGGCCATGCAGGCCGCTCCGCAGGTACCCTTTTGCGTGCCTATTTTGAGGAGATTGTGTGGTGGCATTACAGGATTTGCTTCGGGAAGGTGCGGGACACGTCCTCCCATGCATTTCAGATGTCTGGGCAACTTACCAGACGGCTAGAAGCACTTCCAGACATCCGGAGAGGTGGTCGGATGACTGGAGCTGGGTCCAGATGGTCCAGAAGAGTTCCTGGACATCTGGGGTGGACGTAGAGCTTGAGGTGCATTTCTGGACACTTTTAAGACATCTGGAAGTTGTTTCAGACGTCTGATTTTGAGTCAGTAACTTTGTTTTGACCCGTTTAGGGTCCGTTTGAGGTCCGTTTTACGCAAATAAGATACCGATGTTTTCCTTGCGAGTTTCTCTACTTGTTAGAAGGCTTTCTTTACTATTCTGAAAGTTCCCTTGTGATTATTCCTTGTTATAGGACTTCATTCCGTTGCGGGTTCAGGGTTTGCTAAGGCACGTGAGCTTGCCATTCGAGCCTCCAATACTCCTGGGTTGACTAGTAGAGTGGCTTCCCCTAGTTTAACTATAAACCTAAATGCATGCATGGAATGAATGATTAGAACCTAGGATATGGCATGAATCCTAGGACGAGAAGTACTTGAAATGTCTGTATGTGTGATTGAATTGCAGTCTTGAATGAGTAGACAGAAATGTTAAACAGCTACCTCTAAATGAACCAAAGTTGTCTGTGAATTATGAATTACCTGTGCTAGATAGTAGTCGCATGTAACCTTCCTGTTGTATACGTTAAATGATATAATACGAGCTGCATGTGTATACTCTGAGAATGGAAATGTGAATGATAGAAATACGAGCTGCATGTATATAACCTGAGAATGAAAATGTGAATGATGAAACCTGGTATTGAATAGCATGAGAAATATGAGAATGAACCCTAGGGGGAATTAGAAATAGAGCTCCTGGAAATGAATGAAATGGATCTAGGAATGTGAGTGGAGAAGTGTGCTGGCCATTGAGTACGTAGTACCAAGGAGAGTGACTATCCCCTGTTTAGTCTAGAGTGGAGCTAGTCGCCCTTGGGTTGGGACCCGGGGTTAGGATTGGCCACTCTACACCGACTTCTTGGCCCTCGTGTACACTGTACCGAGAGAGCAACTAGTGTAGGGAGAGAGTTAGCCACCCCACAGGGCACGGGGTTCAGCTAGCCACCCTACATCGACTTATTAGGCCTACTGGGCAAACCAGGGTAGTCAGGCAAGGGTGCACGAATTGTGGAGCAGCGAAACCCCTGTTGGTTCTTAGGGGCTAGACCCCTGTTACTAAGAGGGCTAGGCCCTATACTGTTCCGTGCTGTACTTTGGGCACACACGTTAGCGGAAACTACTGACCACGTGCCAATGCGGGGTAGCTACTCGTGCGTTTATCGCGCGTGCCATAGTCACCGTTACGTCTGTCCGTGACCTTGGGGTGGTTGACTGGGTGTAGGACTACCACGAGGGACTCTCCCGACTAGGAGAGCACCACGTGTGACTTCTACTCTTTAGAAAAGGCTGCAATCAAGATTGTTCCCACGAGGAACGTTCGAGATCAAGAAAGAGATCTGATAAATAAACCAAGTGGTGAAAAAGAATAATTAGTTAAGGAAAGTAATTGAAAAACAATAGCTACCTGTCTACGTTTACTGCTTTAGTTAGTTGGTTGCCACTCTACTCAGCGTTCGCTGACGTTGTGTACTCATAACTCCTTTTTAGGTCCAGGTGTTGAGCAGCCAGAGTCTACGGCTGCAGAGGGTGCTGGGCCCAGTAGAGCCTAGTAGCAGTAGCTTCTTTGTTGCACTTCTTTTGTAGTAGTGAGTTTAGACTCTTGTACCTTTATATTCTGTACCTTTATGTTTCTGCACTTTTATGTCCCTGTACCTTGTTACTTTTCTACTGTTATGGTGGTGATATGTACTGTAGCAGTTTTTACTTCCTTACTGCTGTACCTTTTTACTGTTAGTTGCATAGCATAGTGAATGTGGTTTACTTTCTTATTTTTTGGTTATTTCTTATTGGATGACTAGGTCTTAGTCTCGTTGGTCTTGTTGGACTACTGGGATCAGTCGAGTCGGTCCGGTCTCGTGTCCTGTAGAGATTTGGGAACCGGGTCGTAACATGTTCTGTAGCTAAATTCAGGCCCTGGCAATCGACATTTTAGGATAATCCATCCCATGGCACCTGAATCAACATAAGGTGCTTACATGCCCCTGGTAAGACATTTAGATATCCTAGGAGGCAAGCACCAAGGAGACAATATGTTATTGTGCATCTTCGAGGGGAATTTCCCACCTCTCCGTGCTAAGAACTAGTCCAAATCAACTTGTGTTTATAAGACGCTCCTAATCTAGGTAGCTTTTTCATAATAGAATAAATGCTTTTGCTTGATTTTTATAATTAAGCGCACTAAATCAGACTATGTGTGAATTAGGGTGCTTAGGTTACTGAGTCCCACAAACCAAAGGTCAGTTAATGGGGTCGAATAATCCCTAAGCCTTAGACCTAATACATAAGCTTCGCATTTTCCTCAAACTCTTGAGGATTATTTAGATCTTAATGGATACATGAATTTTTAAGCCTAAAATCAAGCCCAAGAGGCCTAAGATCATCACTCATACTAATCTCTATGTCTCTCTGTAGCACTTTTTGAGTTTTATTTCTTTCTTTTGATTTGGTCTAGAACTTTAAGTAATTTCCATAATCATTTACTATGACTATCATTTTTGTTTCAAATTGTTGCTCATTTTTAACATTTAAATCACCTCCTCTTTTCCTCCTCAAGAATGATATGCAATGATCTCTCAAAATTTCCTCCCCTTTCTCCATTTTTTGTTTTTAATTTGTTTTTTTATTTTTTTGATTTTTTGGATGTGTATTTTTTTGTGAGAACCCCTTAGAAACTTGATTTTTTATGTGTTTGCACATTAACACCCCCCCATGCCTAAGTTTTGCGAAGTCCTCATTGTAAATCGGAGGGTATAAAATTGGCTTGGTTCATGGGTTAGAACAGGTTCAAAGGATGGGTGAACGGGTCGTGATGACTAATGCAGATAATTTCAAGCTTTGGTACATGTACCAAAGGTGGGATCGACTATTCTAACTCTGAACTCTAAGTGCAATAGATGTGAAGCTCAAAAGGATTATTAGAATGGTCTCGAGTTTTTGAAATGACGGGTTGCCTCCCGTTAAGAGCTAAATTCAATGCCTTCAGCCGAGTAGAAAGTGGTCAGGGAGAAGGAGTGGTCAAATCAGAAGAATTTTGTAGAACAAGCACCTTGATCAAAAGCTTGGTTGGTCTACCTAGGTGCTTGTTCAGATCAACAGGATAATGATGCAGCCCAAACCCAATCAGTCTAGTGCCCACCAGATATTCTGTGACTCAGAAGGATGTGATAGTGCGAATAGCGGGTTTGGCTGAATCGGATCAGCCTGGTCATGGTAGGGATCCTCAAATAAAAAAGAGTCTGTGGAGGATGTAGGAACCCTACAAGAGTGATCAGAGAAAGATGGGATGTGATTTGTAGTCTAATCAATGTCCAAAACCCGATCAAAAGATAGAGAAGAATCATGTGCGACCGGATCATAGAGAGGAGAATCAGAGTAAAAATTGATTCCGATGATGGGTCGGGGTTGGGATCAGGATTGAGAAAGCTTTGGATATGGTGTAGAAGAGGTGGTTTCTTTGAAATCATTGACCTCAACATCAGAATCAAAGGACGGGTCATGGTCGCTGAGGTCGTAAATTGGCTTGAAGTCATTAAGAAACAAAGGTTCTTCGAAATCAGAGTAGGATTCGAAATCGACGGAGAACTTGCGAGAATGAGTTTCTAAACCAGATTCTGGTTCAGAGTTTCCACCATAACATGAATCAAGATGTGTAGGATTAACAACTTGACTTGGATCTAACCTAATTTCAATTTTTGAGCTAAAAAAGGTATCCTTATTAGGTATAGGCTCAGGTTCTTGGTTCCTCGAATAGACCCAATCGAGTCCCAGCTCTTCTAACCCCTCTGTTTCTGTATCATAGATTGGTGTGACTTTCAAAAAACAATTAGTGTCTCTGAGGAGGTTGGAGAGGTGTATTCATCAAATACAGGCCCAGAATCATAATCTAGATTCAAAATCTGATTCTCATCACATTGAGCCTCATAATTATCCCAAATAGGCTCGAATCCAAATTCTAGGTTAAGGATAAGGATTGAATCACTAGAATCTAGGCTGGGCTCTATTGGGGTGTCAGAATCATTCTCGAGAATCACCTTAATAGGATAAGCCATAGGATTTATACTCTCGAGAGGATCTGTTTTAAGCTCATTATTATAAGTGTCGGGAAAATCAGGGCTTGATGGACTAGCTTCAAGGATTTCTAAGGTTGGTTCAGAATTAGGAACACCTGCAATTGGATCCTCCTAGCCTTCATCAAGATCAGATATGTCAATTGTTATGAAGTTTGAATCTGAATTCATTTGGGTTGGGGGTCCACAACAATTCTGAGTGTCTAACCCAGGCTCTGGAGAGGCTTTAGAATCACTCCAAGATGCCTCATAAATGGCTGCTAGTAATAGATTTAGAGTATCTGCATGTTTCTCAATGATATCTTGGTGTATCTCCCAGAGTGATGGATTTGCAAGGCAATGTAAACCCTCCATTCTATGCAATTCACAAACTTCATTAAATTCTGATATGAGGGTCTCCTGGGTTAAACCATTTCTTAGTTGAGTAAGCAGTAGGCTAACATGGTTCATAATGAATTTTGTTGTTTCTGGGACATTAACCTGAATCATGCTGGTTGGATAATCTTCAAAATATCTAAGGGCAGCCTCAATCACTTTGTCTTTTATGATCATTTTGGGTTTCAGGTTTCCTAATTGGTCTTCCTAAGTTGCCAGGTTGTATTTTTGAATCAAGTGGTGGAATCAAGATGCAGAATCGAATTCAGATTCGAATTGGAGTTGATCAGATCATATTAGAAATCCCTGAAGATCTAATGAGGCCCCTTAGGTTAAAAAC
This sequence comes from Thalassia testudinum, assembly GCA_037157565.1. Taxonomy (NCBI): domain Eukaryota; kingdom Viridiplantae; phylum Streptophyta; class Magnoliopsida; order Alismatales; family Hydrocharitaceae; genus Thalassia; species Thalassia testudinum. Next base: position 38,727,583 of record JAZHRO010000067.1, read on the forward strand.
CTAAGGACCTTAATGTGTGTGTGCTCTAGAGAAAAGATGAGGGACTGGATATGAATTGGACCCAATTAAGGCACCTAAAGATTTTTGGATGACTAAGGTTGTTTCAAGGCGGATGATACCTTTGAATAAAAAATTCACACACTCGAGAAATACTTGGGTAGCCAGGAAGGGAGAGCCCTGCAAAGACCCCTACACGATAGAGCATCCCCACAGGTTACAGGGTTTCCCCCACCCGACCTTTTTTGTCACTATGGTTCCAAGTAGACAGGAATGTATGAACTTAAGACCTTAAGTCTACCAATTTTAGTCTAATTAGTGCCTTGAATTTCACTTGATTAGAAGTTGCTTTGTCTTGTGACCTAATTTGGAGTATGGTTGGCTTACAATGTAGATCAACTTCACCTGACCTACCCTAAAGGAATAAGGGTGAATTCTAGGTCAAGACCTAGAAATCGCCCTCATTTGACTCTCAGGTTATTAGGTCCAAGAATTTTAGGGTTCAAGTTAAATTAGAGCTTGGTTTTAGGGTTTTTCTTGCTTAGATCATTTCAAACAAGGGTATGGGTAGCACACAAATGCGAGAGGGTTCATCCTCTTTAATGCAGGCAAATGTGTACTAACACTTCAAACCATAAATGCTGAAACCCTAAGTGGCTTTAATTCAAGTTCAATTCAATCTTAATGTTCACCTTGTGCTTCAAGCAAGAAGTGTGTTAGCCCAAAGTGATTTAGAAATTAAGCATAGTCCCTAATAGGTACAGGTAATCAAGGTAGGGATTTCATAACAGAATCGCCTCAAGCTTCAATCTGATATGAAAATTTTTCGCAAATAAGGAAAACTTGCCTTTTAAATGATGATTTACTAAGAAAATAAGGCTGGTAGTTCCTAATTGATTGTTTCCTTTTTTTCTCTTACAAGGATTAGGAGATTAGGGAAGAAGAGAGATTACCTGCCCTAGGAGTGGCTGATATGCCCGGAAGATCGCCTTGTAATGTACCTCGCAAAATCACAAGAAAACAAATAGAGCAAGTTAGTGCTCAAATATAATCAAATAAAACAAAGAATAGCGATGAATTGCACGTTGCTTCCCAGCAACGACGCCAAAATGTTAATGCATGAGAACAAGGTTTTAAAATCACTTTGTTGTAATATAGCCAAAATAACATGAAAACAAATAATATTTATAACTCAAAAGATCATTAGTAAAGTCCAAGGTCGAACACAGGAAGCAAGTATTGCAATTCATGCACTAATTGTAATGAATGTATAAATAAGTGCAAGAAATCAAACCAATAATGATATTCAATGAATAACTACTCAAATCTGATATTCAATGGAAAACGTGAGTATTTCAAGAGTTTAAGAGGACAAAAAGATATCTAAGACAAAATAATGGTGATTTAGATCACCAATTATCAGTTTAGATACATATATATTAACTACTCAAGATATGAAATAAATGCATAGTGGCCTGAACCTCTTAATCTTCAATACTTCCACAGTGTCAGAACCCTGCTTTAGCCAATCAGAAATCACCTTCTCAATATCAGACAGCTTAAGTTAAGCCTACTATAGTGCTCTATAGAGAGCCTTTTCTTCTTCTTCTTCTTCTTCTTCTTCCTTTCCTCTTTCTCTCTTCTTCTTTCTTTCTTCAAAGATTCCCTTCCCTCACAAAACACAAGGACTCCAAATCTCTGAAGTGGCTAAGTGTCGCACAATGCCTATAGGAGCAAAACCCTCCCATCCCCCACTCTCTTTTTCCTTCCTCCTCTCCTCTTCCTCAGATAACCGGGTAACCAATTGGGTATTTGGATCATGCAGTATCAGCTCCAGGGCTGCATGAATGGTGTCGCAGCCGAGGAGTGAATAGGCTTGGGCAGGTTCGGGTTGTGCGGGTGAAGTGGGGACCTCACCCCCGATGTTTGAGTCAGTAAGCCATAAGCACAAAAGATATTTATGCGTTGCCATTGTGTTTGAATCCCACGATGTAGAGCTAATCCCACAGCCCCTTCACGTTCACGTAGCTGAGTCTGATATCTTGTCAATTGGATGAGCTACAGAGGACGGGGTCTTCAATTGACCACCTAGGAGGCTTCAGGGCCTGGGACCGCAGTGATCAAGAGCTGCAGCAGGTTGCTTCGATGCCTGGAGGTGAGGAACACACTGGAGAAGATGGTGGCGGTGGTGGAGCTCCGGCCAAAAACCTGAAAGCAAGAATAAGGCCTCACGGCCACATTAGAACACCTCAGGGGGATCTTCGAGTGATGGTGGATGTGGTGGTGGCAGTTTTGTAGCGTAACGTGTGTGTGGTGTTCGGACAGAGGCGAGAAGGTGGTGCGGACGATGGGTTGTTCGGTGGCGGTTGTGAGTGAGCGAAGGGTGAAATTGGTTGAGGGGTTTTGTGGGGGGATGAGTGGTAGAGCTTTTGGAGTACGTAGCGTGGTGATTGGAGGTGTGTGGTGTGAGAAGGACCTCGCTGGAGGTGTGGCTGGAGGTGGAGATAGAGGTGGAGATGAAGGTGGTTGGCGGCGGAGTCAAGGATTGATTCGGAGTTTGGAAGGGAGAGAATTAACCTAAGGATATAAGGGAACGTAACCAACCTAAATATAATGGTCGAAAGGGAAGGGAAGGCATCGGCCTTGATTGGCCGGCGCCGGAGAAAGGGAAGTCTCCGGTGGCTGAATGGCGAGGAAAGGAGGGAGATGGTGTCTATTGGTACCATAAGATGCGGACGATCGTGGGGAAGGAGAATCCACCCACTATCGTCTGTGAGGGTGGACGAGGAACGTGGTCGGAGCAAGCTCGCCGAAGCTAAGTTGGAGAGGGACCAGAGGTAGGGATTTGAAGAAGGTTTTGGCCCTAAACCTTGCTAAGGAGATCGGCGATGCAATGGGCTTGCTTTTATAGGTGCTAGATGGTCATTTCAACCTTGGAATCCAAGCTTGAAATCATGGCAACTCGATGAAGAAGGAAACCCGAACCTTTGAAAGATTCGCATGAGCTTTTGGGAAGGATTTCGAGCCCAATGTGCGGCTCAATTGGAAGGCAATTACATCAAGAATCTCCCTTCCTATTTTGGGACAGATCTGCCAATCAATCAGGGAGAAATCCCTACTTGAAGGTCTTTAGAGTAGGACTTCCTTCGCGATAATGGCAGAGGGACCTGATTGCAAAGAACAACAACAAACTAGGGGGCATTTTGTAATTATTTTGAAAGTTAGGGGCATAAGTATGAGAGAATAGAATTAGATTGGACTGAAATGCAAACTAGATCAATGATCTCTGATTGGGCCCAAATTTTGGTATAAACCTAATTTGGACCCAGGGAATCTATTGGTGAAGTCAGATTTTGGTTTTGACCAAGTTTGATAGGATAATTTACGAAGAAATCTAAATTAGGGTAACTATCCATCTGAGACTCTGTTTTAGGTCAAAATGGGTTCCAATGGTCAAATCAAAGGTACTAAATCTTATAGAATATTTTTCCATGATTTTAGAAGGTTTAGATGAATTTTATCCTGACCAAAACCTTAGTTAATTAAGAGGGTCTGTAATTAAGGTTTCAGATGTCCATTAATTCTTGAGATGTGTAAAAACCTGTTTCTGTCTGCATGGACCCTCTTGTTAGACTTTAGTTTACATTTGACCTTTATTAAAACCCTGGAAAAACCCATAGTTGTTATGCATTTATGATAGGATGGTTAAAATTACAGTTTTAACCTTGATTTTATGTTTAACTCTCAGAAAGGATATGTAGTGAGTTATGGATCTTTGGCGGTTATGTAGGAGCATTTATCTTTTGATTGTGACTAATTAAAGTAGTTATGGCAGATGATGATGCTATCATCAATCCCAACCTATTGAAATACTTGAGGATACACTGAAGATTTCAAATTATGAGGCTGTTATTGAAGATTGTGTGGATCAGCTTCGTAAGGTGGATGATATCAATGTCTCCAAGATTGAATCAGTGAAGAAAGATGATCTAATGAAGGAGACATCTAATGGGGTAATTGAACCTGCTTTTGATACATCTGGGATTGAACCATTCAGAGACTCCATTTTGGAAGATGACAAAGAAAGGATTGACACCCCCAACACTAATTCACCATCTGAAGATCTTAATTCTTGGGAGATACCTTATGTTTATGGAGTTAAATTTGAATTGTCCAATAACCACATTGAAGTTGAGGAAAATTTGGTCGAGGAGATAGATCTTGATTTAGGCCCCAAATTTCAATCCTTCTATTTTGAGGAATCGATCTCTGATGGGCCTAAGTATGACTTTGCGGTATTTGAGGATGCACTATTAGACCTCGACGACTTGGTTCAAGTAAGCTCACATACTAAACATCAGTCTCAAGAATACCTTAGAACTAGAATTGCAAGCATTCCTTGTTGATGGTCCCTCAACTGATGATCTGGCTCACACTACTCTTTTGGAGGACCCAATTTTTGAAGTATTTATTTCCTGAGGAGGGTCCTGAGCCGAACATCTCAAGAATTTTAGGGGATTTGGAACAAAGCAAGGATGAAGAATATAGAGATCATGGGAAAACAAATGAGACACTTCAAAGAGACGAAGAAATTGAATTGGAAATCCATGCCTAGGTATACATTGATACAACTGAGACACGAGTGCACCTGAATGAATCCATTGATCATTCAGCAAGACCCGATTTTGTACTCACTTCCACTCCCCCACCCTTTTCCCTTTGTCCACCCAGGGCCTTGTTGCCATTTAATTCCATAAAATAAATAGCCCATCTCTAACTTAGGATGGACTTGAACAATAAGTTATCTCATCTTGACTTAATATTGAATGGCTACCGGTACTGATGGACCAATACCGGTATCTCATATACTGAGTACTGATACTGGTGAACTAGTATCGGTATCCCTAACTTACAAGTATGAGCTCTATATCCAAACGAGTACCACTACTGATGTCAAGTACCGATACTCATAGGTTCTAGTTTAGAACTCATGTTCAGATAAGTAATTGTCCAGTATTCATTATGTATCGGTACTAGTAATAAGTACTGATATGCATTGAGTACTGGCATCACTCTAGGAATAAGCTGATCTCAATGAGTACCCGTACTCAGGATGAGTACCGGTACTTATTGAGTATAGGTTACTTTGTCTGTAGCCAATAAGTATCGATACTAAAGCCAAGTACTGGTATTAGTAGGCTACATATCTTGGCCTCTTCTGACCTACGACCTGATCTGTATCTCATGTGCACCGGTACTCATTGTGAGTACCGGCAAACATGACTCACAAATTATGGGTCAAAAGAACCCAGAATCTAATATGTGACTAACAAGTATGGGTATTCATGATGAGTACCAATATTCATATGTCACAGTCTATATACCTGGAGTGAAACACCTTACCTGCAGTTCACTAGTACCTGGACTCATGATGAGTATTCGTACATGTAAACTACAGTTCCCATATTATAATGCTTGAGTACCAATACCTGTCAAGAGGTACCGGTACTACCTGTAGTTACGAGATATGCTATGGGCTTTTTAAGGAATATGAAATGACCATCAAGCCTTTATAAATCCAAGATCTATAGTTAATAAATATCTGAATAGTGGAATGAAATATAGATATGCGCACAAAGCTAAAACATCAATATGTAAACACATCACATTACCTTATTCTTAGCATCATGTATGTGTATTTAATTTGATTTCTACCTACAGAAGAAGACCGTACCTATGTTCATCTTTCAAGCAAGATGAGAGGTTGTGGTATAGGTCTTCCGATAGATCCCACCTTGAATCCTAATGGACTGCACTTGAAGAAGATGAGCCTCTCTTCTCCAGCCGTCCTCCTTCTCCCTTCAAGGGTCTCTCAAAATTCTTCTCAAGGTCACGATGGGGATGACTACACTGAGTCAATCGGTGAGTTTGACTCCATACATTGAACTGATCACTAATGAAGCACAGGTAGATACCTGTGATATTACCAGAGATGCTAAGGACACGGTTGAAGAATTGAAAATGTTGTTAGGAGTGGACACTAAGCGGATTAGACCCAATCTAGATCTTATCTCCATCCCGCAACCTAAAAACTTAGACACCCTAGACGATCCTTGGATTAGGCAACTACTCACTTTTGTTCTAATCATTGGCTTAGCAAACCAATATCTCTTGTATTGGGGTATCAGGTATGGATTGATGCTTTCCATGGTCAGTCCATCACCCTGGGGGTATATCTTTGTACTATCCCTTCCCCATTCCTTTTAGAGGATCCTTGTCATCCTCCCCCTACCCTTATGAGGTCATTATTCCTGCTTATCATTTAGAACCTCCTCCGATGACTTGGGATGATTTCATTCCCATCCAGGTTGGTCGAGCATTTGCTATTGGGATTCATCATCAACTTGCCAACATCCTAGGTTATCTATTTTCTAGGCTTGTGTTACTTTGCTCATTTTTAGGGCCCATTTCCTTGGTTTTTGAACCTGATTTGTAGATTCTTTGGTTACTTGGCTGCTAACGAAATAACAGCAGCCCAACTCTGGCTCGTTGCCAAACCTTCGGTAACATAGGCCTGCGCAACATGATGCCCTTCAATCCGATCATTGTGTACAAAATCTTTGACATCTGGGGCATTGATTTTATGTGACCCTTTCCAAGATCTAATGGCTTTGAGTACATCTTACTCACTATTGATTATGTCTCAAAGTGGAATGAAGCTGTCCCTACCAGGACCAATGACCATAAAGTTATTCTTCAGTTCATCCAGGAGAATATCTTTTCCAGATTTGGAGTTCCAAAAGCCATCATCAGCAATGGCGGGTCTCATTTCACAAATGTGCACTTTCAGTCCCTGATGAAAAGGTACGAGGTGTCGCATCGTATCTCAACTCCTTATCACCCTCAGACTAATGGATTGGCTGAACTATCCAATAGGGAGATCAAGAAGATCCTTTAGGTTATTGCTCGGCCTGAGAAGAAAGATTGGTGTACCCGCCTTCCAGAAGCCTTGTGGTCCTATAGGATAGCCCATAAGACTCAGTTAGGAATGTCTTCCTTCAGACTTGTGTACGGGAAGGCATGTCACCTCCCCGTAGAAATGGAGCACAGAACCTACTGGGCAGTACAGAAGTGCAACCTAGATCTCATGAAGGTTGGAATCCATCGCCGATTGCAAATAAGAGAGATCTAGGAACTACACAATGACATCTACGAGAACTGGCGTATCTACAAAGAGGAGGTCAAAGCCTTCTATGACAAGCACATTTCGGTGAAATCTTTCCATCTTGGTCAGAAAGTGTTACTCTTTGATGCCAAACTCAAGCTCTTCCCAGGAAAACTCAGATCAAATTAGGACAAACCATTCCTTGCTCAACGAGTGTTTAGAAATGGAGCTATCAAAATTAGTGAACTCAGCCAGGACTCAGAACCATTTTTTGTGAACGATCAGAGATAAACTATTTCCTCGAACTCACCGACTCGAATTTGGCTGCAGTATCTTTTGATCCCCATTCTCCCTGAGCTACTTTGCGCCCAGCTAATGGCATTAAACTTAGCGCTTAACAGGAGACAACCCATCATTTTGAAAAAATTGAGACCCTTCTGACCTATCTTTTCACTAAAATCTTATTGCACTTTATGGTTCGACCATTAGAACAACCGACTCCACCTTTGATACTTGTATCAGAGCTAGAAATCGTCCACAACACTCACGTCAACCCGTTCGTCACCCACCAAACATGTTCTAATGTATGATCTAAGCTGAACTTGAACCCACCTAATTTATAATGGGGACATTACAAATCATAGACATGGGGGGTATTAAAGTGCAAAATGCTATGAAAGTCAATTCATGTAAGGGTTTCATTCAAAAAATAATGGAGATGGGGGAAAGGAGAGGACAATTTTGAGCTTGATTGAAAACAATTGAGGAGGAAAGAAAAGAAAAGAAGAAAGGAGCACCCAAAAGAGAAAGAAATGAGATAGTCCCTTGTGACTGAGTATGGAACTCACCTAACTTCTAGGCTAGATTGGATGACGAATTAAGATCAGGAAGGCTAAAACTTAGGAGATTAGTGACGAGTACTGACCTTAGGCCTCTTGGGCCTATTCTAAGGTTTAAACACTCATGTATTTCTTAAAATCCAGATTAGTCCTCAAGAGGTTGAGGAAAGTGCGAAGCTGATGTATTAAGTCTAAGGCTTATGGAGTATTTGGCCCTGTTGCCTACCCTTTGGTTTGCGGGACTTGGTAACTTGAGCACCCAAAAATCCACACATCAGTCTGGTTCGATGAGCTTAATGAAGAAATAACGCCAAAAGTGTTCTGTTCTGGAAAAGTCATCCCAAAGATCTAGCTTAGGAGCGGCTCAAAGACAATTGATTGGATGAGTTCCGGACACGAAGAGGTGGAATGAAACATTGACATCAAAAAATGTGTAAGCGTAATTTGTTCATTGTAGCGTGCATTACAACATCAATTTTAATGAGAAGATGATTAGGCGAGTCCAAGTGTCGAACACAAGGAGGCATAAAATTGGATCAATTAGTTGCTTAGTTGTCACATGATATTTGCTTGGTTTTCTTCCGAAAAGAGAATGGGGGGGGGGGGGGGGGGGGGGGGAGAGAGAGAGAGAGTAGAGTTATAAAATGTAAATAGAATTGAGGTCACTAGCTATGCATGAAACCAAGATATGATGAAGCAAGATGATAACATATGCTAATGCATTCCATAAGTGAAATCATTTTACAATAATAATAGATAAATGCTTAGATAAACATGAACATGAAACTAAATTATGAATGTACAAAATGGAGAGGTGAGGCAGCCACGGCAGTGGAGGGACTTTCGTCGGCAGCTCGGTATTCTCCGAGATGGTGCTTGCACTTCTAAGGGTGTGGAAGTATGCTTGGTAGAGGCTAGGAAGAAATGAGGAAGAGATGATCACAAATGGAGGGTGTGTGGGGATTTTTATAGTGGAGAAGAGGCTTTTAAAATGGGTAAGGGGCTTTAGCGACCTCCAGAACATAACTATATCCTTTCCACAAATGTCGATGAAGACCCGCCCTTACCCTCGGTCGTGCATGCGCACACGGTGCCTCACCCACATGATTCGTGTGCTTGCTCTAGTGGTCATCCGATCGAGGATCAATGGTTGAGATCTCACGTAGTGGCATGCTCAGGATTGCGTCCTACCTGCGGGTACAATGGCATGTGCGATGCAGTGTCAGATTACACATTGCTGGTTGCTCGCATCCAACACAGGAAATCGCGCCACATCGCTACTATCGTCATCATCCACTCTCGCATCCATGGTCGAATTCCACCTGTGCGCACGAGAGCGGATTAAATCCGCATGTGGGTCTTCAAACTCCCGACGTGGAGTTGAGAGCATTACTCGCTACTGTTGGGCCACGTGCACGGATGGTCGTGTGGATGACCTGATGGACGCGCAATTTTCGCCATTGGATGCAGGTTGGACGGTCCAGATCTCGTGCTCTTGTGATGGAGAGAGGCTGCCGGGCTGATGGGGGGTGGAGCGGGTGCCACATGTCGCAATGAGGTCCATTGATCATAAGATCAATGGTCAGACCTTCTCGGGCTTGTTATGGGAGCTACAGAGGTCAGATTGAGGTGATTTTGAGTCTGTTGAACTCCGTTTGTCGATCCGGATCTATCCATATAGTTTGATTGCTCATTGGAGACTTATTTCAATTTGCACTTGTACACAGGGCCATAAACATTAATTCTTAGCAACCTAACTGTAAAAGTCACACAGCATGCATGTATTGCTCCCAGACCCACTATAATATGACATTATTGGACATGTGTCTTCGAGATTGACTCTAATTGATATAATTAACACTAATAATTGTAGCGTCATCGAACATACTTCCCTCGAAGATGCATATTAAAATATTGCCTCCTCAATGCTTGTCTCATAGGATATCTAAATATCCTACCAGGGGCATGTAGGCACCTTGTGCTAGTTCAAGTGCCATGGGCAGGATTATCCTGAAATATCAATTGCCAGGGCCTGAATTTAGCTACAGAGAACCATGGGCGGCACTATCTAAAAGTGTCGAAAGCTAGAGTTTTGGGGGTTGCCATGGGTGATGCTATCCCGAAGCATCGAAAGCCAAGGACCCTTTTAGGATTGATGGTGGGGACAAGGAATCCGATACAGACCGTGTTTAGGGCCAACCCGATGTTGGATTTAGGGAAATATAAAAGGAAAAGAGAGAAAACTCTCGCAATGAAAAAAATCCTTCTCTCTCTCTTATCAAAATGCACTGGCAAACTGAACCATGACTCGATACGACTACACACGGATGCTTTAATTGCTGGGGTTAACAAACCTCTGGACAGTTTTTGTGGGCCTTAGAACCCTTCACGACATACCAGGCAGAAGCTGGTCATGTCTAGATCTTGGCTAGTACTTGAGTACCTCTAGGCCTATTGTTGGTATTTTGATATGATTTCTATAGATGTAGCTTAGTAGGCCATCTTGACGGCTACATCCGACTTAGAGATCTGGTGTGATCCATGAGAGTTTGCTAAGGACTAGCAAAAGCTAGGCATGGGGGTATGATGGAAACACCATCATGGGCCCTAGCTAGCCACATTTAGTCAGGTTTGATTGATAAAAGCTCTTACCTAATCATCCGAGGGTCATAACTCTATATCATTCTAATCTGAGAAAAGAATTGGGAATCAGGGTTAATTCTATAATTTTAACAGCACATCACAGACACAGATTAACCATGGGGTCATTCAGGGGTTAAATGAAGGTTAAATAAGCTCAAAAGTGCAAAAAGTGGCTCAACACTACAGGAATGGGGTTTCGCACAATTCGAGAACCAAAACAGTACATAAAAACCTAATTATCAACCTGCTTAAATTAAAGAAGTTTTGGTCAGGATAAAATTCATTTAAACATCCAAAAATTCACATAAAAATATTCTAAGAGGTTTGGTACCCTTGGTTTGATCATATGAACCTATTTTGACCTAAATCAGAGTTTCAGATAGAATTCTGTCCTAGCTTCTATGTAAATTCCCCAATAAAACTTGGTTAAAACTCAAATCCAAGTTCACCATTAGATTCCTTGGATCCAGATTAAGTTAAGGCCAAAATTTGGGCCCAATTAGAGTCCATCTTGACCTAGTTTGTAATTAAGTCCTTAAAATCTCTTTTCTTCACAACCAAGCCTCTAACTTTTAGATTCATCTCATTTGAGTCCCTAACTTCTCGTCATTTTCTTAATTTAGGTCCCTAGTGCCATTGCTGGTGGGAACTCACCTCCAAGGGGATTCGAGGGAGGTTTTCTCCCTCAAATCAAAGCCAATAGCCTCCAAATTTGGAGGGAAGGATCTAGATGAGATTCCTAATCTCTCGAGCTACCTTAGGGATTCCAAATCAACCTCTAGAGCTCGAATGAGCTCAAGAAAATCAAGCGATTTTCTTCCCTAAAAACTTGGACAAATTAAGCCCTTCCCGTGCTTTTGAACTCGATCTGGAACTCTATAAAGAGCCCTCGACCCTTGATCGTCCTCCATAGCCAAGAATCAACTGGATAGACATCTCATATCTCTCCTCCATAGCCCTCTGGCAAGCCTCTCCGCCCGCTTCGTCAAGTCGGACAACGGTCAAATTGACTGGCTCATCATCTCCCTCTCCTCATCATGCAGCTTTCCAACCAAAGAAAACACACCTCCAAGCTTCCCTGCCTCGTTGCTCCCTCACCGCCGACTTCGCCTTCATCGACGGCGGTCAATCAAAGCCGGTCGTCTCCTCCTTCATTTCAACTCCTACCCTCCCTCAATCTCTTTCTCTCCCTCTCTTCTTCATTTCTACCTACTTAGACCTCACTTTCAACTGTCGAACACATCACACCACCTCTGTCTTCCATAGTGCCGGTAAAGCCGTGCGATTACCACAGGCCACCAAACCACCCGCGACGACCTCCAAACGCTCTGCCGTGTCTCCACCTTCAAAAGCCCTCACCTAAATTCGCCTTAACACCACTAGAACACCCCATCAAACACCACCTTCTTCGCTCTCCTCCGTCACTGATAGCCCCCGTCCGAGCACATCACTCCTTAAAATCACCACCATTACACTCGCCTCTTTAGAGCGATGCTTCTGAGCAACTCTGATAGGGCCGCAAGGCCATTTTCATGTTTCAGACACTTCATTGGAGCTTCGCCATCACTGCTACCTTCTCCGACATCGCTCGTAGTTCTTCGACCAACTTCATCCTCACTGCTTCCTCCAGGTGTTGCAAAACCACTCCGTGACACACTTCAGTCTTCCAATTGAAATGAAGGACCTCCACAGCAGGTTGAATTAAAGTTGCGACCTATAGCTGCGCACACGGAAGAAAGATCATGGGATAGTCCCACATCGTGCATCAATGAAGCCCGCACAACGTATAAGATTCAAAGCTACCATCAGCTGTTTGCCTTAGCACGCAAGGGTGAGGTCCCCTTGCACACCCCAACGCACATGCTATACATGCACTCACTCATGCGCCCTCACCATTGAACATGCTTGTGAGTTTGGGTTGGATTCGTTTACCTGGTTACTTGGGCTTGAGTTGGTTTTGAGAGAAGAATATCTGAGGAGGGGGGAGGGTTTTGCACTGTAGCACCTCAAGATTCGTGTCCCCCCCCAAGCTTAAGACTTAGCCTTCTGAGGCTCTGCGAGGCCCCTGTACCTCTCTTCTGTGGTGCTTTGCCTTAGCCATTGCTAAGACCTTGAGGTTAAGGCGTCTGAGCCTCTAACCTGTCATCTGATTAATTGGTGCTTGGTTCTGATTCTAATCTTACTATGGATACATTTGATTGCAGATACTATTGGATTATTTGGCTTAATTAGAACTTAACTTGTAAGGTTAATTTGGTGGTTCAAACCACCATTTTAACCTAATCTTTTTGCACTTTTATACTTGACATTCTGAGCTACATATATATATATATATATATATATATATATATATTGCATATCATTTTGGGTGTTTGATCCACTTGCAATTATTACTTCTGATTAATGTGATTAGTGAATTGATTTGCTCAAATTGCTCCATGCGAATGACCTCGGACTCACTTTTGTTTCCCGAGTTTATAAATTTAAATGCTGTATTGCTTTTGTTCGCTATACTACAACGTGTTTTCTTAAAATTCAATGAAAGTAACACAACACCAAGTCAAGGCCTCAAACGAACCAGGGCAAGGCATAAGGACCAGCCAAGCACAATACAAGTCTTCAGCATAAGGCCCTAACAAGGCATATGACCAACAACCTCAACAACGGTTAAGTGCTGGTGTGTATACGGGCACGAATACTAAGGCATGAACAGTGCAAAACCGCCCCCACACCCTCCTCAAAATCTGTTCCTTTCCTAACCAGGTATATAGGTATGCATAATAACGAGTAATCGAATCTGACCCTAACCTGAGTGCAAGCGAGGGCACGTGCGTGGAGCGTGCGAGCAGGACCTCACCTCTTTTCTCTTAGAGGCAAATAGCAGAAAGCACTAATTCCTTTTATGTGTTGATTCTGCTTCGACGTGCATGATGTGGGACTAAAGTCCCAAGTCCTTCTTCATGCGACGCTACTAGAACAACGGTTTGAATTGAAGCTTCTAGTGCTACCTTCTTGCTTGATTGCTAGTGCGGAAGGCTTCAAGAGTTGGAGCCACGTCTGTTGAACGCAATAGCAGGTTGAATGAAGGTGTGAGATGGGCGGATGTAGTTGGAGAAGATGGCGGCGGCGGCGGACATCCGGTGAGGTGCCTGAAACAAGAAAACTACCTCTCAGCCCAGTCAAAAGTACTTAGGTGCTTTGCCTAAGTGTGGCAAGTGTGCCAGTGTCAGTGGTGAGGTGATTAGAACGCTAGGGTGGCTGGACAATGGATGGGTGGTGGGTGATAGCGTGGGTTGTTTGGACATAGTGTTCAGGGGTTAAAGCTCTCAATAAATTGAGGGCTTTCGATCCTTGAACTGTGGGGAAGGTTTTGGTGGTGGTAGTGTAGCATATGGTGGTGTGTGGCGGCAGAATGACCACGTCGGAGGTGTGGTTGGAATTGGGGAAGACGGAGGTGGAGGCTGTGAAATGGAGGTTGACAGTGAGATCTAAGTGAGTGAAATTGAAGTAGAGAGGGAGAGGAAGAGGCGTGCCTTAGTTGGACAAGATGGCAAGGGATTGGTGCTGGCTTTGCTTGGTCGACGCCGAGGACGATGATGTCTCTGGTGAAGGGAACGGTGGCGAAGAAGAGGTCAAAACAGATGGAGCTTTGACTAACTACCATCGGGAGAAGATAAGGAAGACGATGGTGCATCCAATTTGGCTGTTTGACGCATGAAAGAGGTGGGAAGAGAGGGCGCTGGAGCTGAGGTCGGAGATGGCTGGAGGAGGAGAGGAAGAGTGTTTAGGGCCTCAAACCTAGCTAAGATTGATGCTGGGACTTAGGAGAGTTCTTATAGAGCTCAGAACCGTGTTCTAAATGAAGAAAGAGGCTTGATTGAGCCTCGACTTTAGGAGAAAAAGGCCCCCTTATTTTCTCAAGCTTGCCTGAGCTCTAAGGTCCAAATTTGAACTCAAGATCTATTAAATGAATTAGGCAACCTCTCAAGATCAATCACTCCAAGCTTAGAAGGATTTGGTCTTGATTTGAGGGAGAAATCTCCTCTCGAATCTTGGCCTGAAGGTGCGTTCATATGATAATGGCTACAGGGGCCTTGTTGCAAGAACAACGACAAAGTTGGGGACCTGACTGCAAGAAAATTGAAACTTGGAGGACTAAATGTAAGAAATAGAGTTTTTAAGAGCTAAACTACAAACTAGGTCAAGATGGACTCTAATTGGGCTTAAATTTTGGTGCTAAACTAATTTGGAGCCGAGGAATCTAATGGTAAACATGGATTTGAGTTTGGACCACATTTGACGGGGCAATTTGTACAGAATCCCAAATCAAGGCAAATTTCTCTCTGAAACTCTGTTCTAGGTCAAAATAAGTTCAGATGGTCAAACCAAGGGTAACAAACCTATTAGAATGTTTTTCTATGTATTTTAGGAGGTTTAAATTGATTTTATCCTATCTAGATCCTGTTCAATTTAAGTGGGTTGATTATTTGGGTTTCGTGTACTGTCTTCTCCCTCGAAATATATGAAACCCCGTTTCAGTCAGTGTTGACCCCACCTTTTGGATTTTTGTGCTCATTTGACCTTTAATTAACCCCTAAATAACCCATAGTTAATTTATGGTTGACCCTAGCAGTTAAAGCACCCGTGCATGGATGTATCAAGTCTAGGTTCAATTTGCCAATGCATTTTTTTTGTAAGAGAGAGAGAGGGATTTTTCATTTTGAGAGTTTTCTCTCTTTTCTTTTTATATACCCCTAAACCCAACATTGGATTGTCCCTAAACAC
This sequence comes from Thalassia testudinum, assembly GCA_037157565.1. NCBI lineage: Eukaryota > Viridiplantae > Streptophyta > Magnoliopsida > Alismatales > Hydrocharitaceae > Thalassia > Thalassia testudinum. The sequence continues at coordinate 38,743,012 of JAZHRO010000067.1, forward strand.
GCTCTGTATCATATTTCTAGTCCCCACCATCAATCCTTGAAGGGTCCCTGGCTTTCGATGCTTCGATATAGCACCACCCATGACAACCCCCAAAACCTTGGCTTTCGACACATCGAGATAGTGCTGCCCATGGCATTCTGTAACTAAATTCAAGCCTTAGCAATTGACATTTCGGGATAATCCCGCCCATGGCACCTGAACCAACACAAGGTGATTACATGCCCCCGGTATGATATTTAGATATCTAGGAGACAAGCACCGAGAAGATGATATGCTATTACTCATCTTCAAGGATAGTATTTTTCATTTCACCTCTCTACACTGGGAACTCGTCCAATCAACTTGTGTCTTCGAGCCACTCCTAAGCTAGATCTTCGAGATGACTTTTTCATAGCAGAACACTTTTGGCGTTATTTCTTCGCTAAGTGCACTGAACCAGACTGGTGTGAGGAGTTTGGGTGCTTAGGTTACCAAGTCCTGCAAACTAAAGGGCAGGAAATGGGGTCAAATACTCCCTAAGCCTTAGACTTAATACATCAGCTTCACACTTTTCTCAATCTCGTGAGGACTAATCCAGATTTTAACAAATACATGAGTGTTTAAACTCTAGAACAGGCCCAAGAGGCCTAAGGTCAGTACTCGTCACTAACCTCCTAAGTTATAACCTTCTAGTTCTTAATTCACCATCTGATCCAACGTAGAAATTAAGTGAGTTCCATACTCAATCACAAGGACTCTCATTTTCTTTTTTCTTGATTGCTCCTTTGTCTTTTCTTTTCTATTCACCTCCTTAATTCTTTCAATTCAGCTCAAATTGACCTCCCTTTTCTCCTTTCTCCTCTTTTTTTTATTTTTTTGGTTGAAACCCCTCCATAAATCGAATCTTGCAGTGTTTTGCATTATAATACCCCTCTATGCCTAAGATTTGAAATGTCCTCATTGTAAATTAAATGCGTTTGAGTTCAGCTCAGATCATACTCTAGAACATGTGTTGTGGGTGGTGAACGGGTCAGGCTGACTGTTGTGGACAATTTCAAGCTCTGATATAAGTATGAAAGGTGAAGTTAGCTGTTCTAATAGACGAATCCTAAAGTGCAATATGATTTAAGCGTAAAGATAGGTAAGAAGGATCTCAGGTTTTTTAAAATGACAGGTTACCTCCTGTTAAGCGCTAAGTTTAACACCATCAGCTGGATGCAATGTAGCTCAAGGAGAATGGAGATCAAAAGATATTGCAGCCAGATTCGAATTGGTGAGTTCAAGGAACGGTTTGAGTCTCTGAACATTCACGACAAATGGTTCTGAGTCATGGCTGAGTTCACTGATTTCGATAGCTCCATTTCCAAAGACTCATCAAACGAGGAATGGTCCAATCCATTTTGATCTTAGTTTTCTTAGGAAGAGCTTAAGCTTGGCACTGACTAGGATGGAAAGATTTTCGCGAAATGTGCCTATCAAGGAAGGCTTTGATCTGCTCTTTGTAGATACACGAGTTCTCATACGCATCATTGCATAGTTCCTCAATCTCGCTCATTTGCAACCGACGGAGAATTCCAGCCTTCATGAGATCTAGATTGCACTTTCATACCACCCAGTAGGCTTTGTGCTCCATTTCTATGGGGAGGTGACATGCCTTCCCGTACACGAGTCTGAAGGGAGACATTCCTAGCTGGGTCTTGTGGGTGGTCCTATAGGACCACAAGGCTTCCAGAAGGCTGGTAGACCAATCTTTCCTGTCAGGCCGAACAGTCACCTGAAGGATTTTCTTGATCTCCCTATTGGATAGGTCAGCCAATCCGTTGGTCTAGGGGTGATAAGGAATCAAGATACGATGCGACACCCCATACTTTTTCATCAAGGACTGGAAGTGCACATTTGTGAAATGAGACCCTCCAACGCTGATGATGGCCTTAGGAACCCCAAATCTAGAAAAGATGTTCTCCTGAATGAATTGAAGAACAACTTTGTGATCATTTGTTGTGGTGGAGACAGCTTCGATCCACTTTGAGACATAATCAGCAGCAAGTAAGATATACTTGAAGCAGTTAGAACCTGAAAAGGGTCCCATAAAATCAATTTCCCATATGTCAAAGATTTCGCACACGATGATCGGGTTCAAGGGCATCATATCACGCGGGCCCATGTTGCCGAGGGTCTGATAACGGGAACATGCCCTACAATAGGATTGTGCGTCTTGGAACATTGTGGGCCAAAAGAACCCACACTGGAGGATCTTCGCTGCGATTTTACGGCCCAATAATGGCCACCATAGGCCTAGTCATGACAGAATGAGATGACATCATTGACCTCGTCGTCAGGAATGCATCTCTGGATCACTTAGTCATTACCGATGTGGCGGAGATATGGATCTTCCTAGACATAGTACTTGGCATCGGAAAGCAGCTTGTCCCCCCAGGAAGTCACCCAATCTGACATGACTTTCCCTGTAACCAAGTAGTACACGATATTTGCAAACCTGGGAAGTCCATTAAAGACCAAGAGATGCTCATCCGAAAAGTGCTCGTGATAGGTCTAGACGGGTCAATGACTGAAGAACGAAGGCGAGACAAACAGTCAGCTACCACATTTTGCTTTCCCCCCTAGTCGTGAATTTCAAGATCAAATTCTTGCAACAGCAAGATCCAGCGGATTAATCTAGGTTCGCGTCCTCCTTCGTAAGTAAGTGCCTCACTGCAGTGTGATCTAAGTAGATGATGACGTGGGATCCCAGAAGGTATGATCTAAATTTCTCCAACCCAAATACTACAACCATCAACTCTTTCTCTGTAATCATGTAATTACGTTAAGCCTTGTCCAGTGTCTTTCTGGCATAATATATGACCACCGGTTTCCCGTCGATTTTCTGACCCAATATCGCTCCTACTGCATAGTCAGATGCATCACACGTGATCTCGAAGGGTTGGGACCAGTTAGGAGATTGCAAGATTGGTGCTTAGGTGACTCATTCATGTAGGATTTCAAACATGTGAATGTACTCACTTGTCATCTTGAAAGGCATGCCTTTCGAAAGAAGATTCGTCAAGGGGCGCGCGATCTTGGAAAAATCAGATCTGAATCAGTGATAAAATCCGATGTGCCCCAGGAATGATCTGATGTCTTTGACTGAGGTAGGCACAGGTAATTTGGAAATCAGATTTACCTTAGCTTGGTCAACTTGGATACCTCTCTCAGAGATAAGGTGTCCAAGTATGATGACTTTAGGAACCATGAAGTGGCTCTTTTCCCAGGAGAGAACCAGGTTCACTTCAATGCATCTTCGAAGGATCTACACCAAATGCAGGAAGCAATCATCGAAAGATTCAACAAAAATTGAGAAGTCATTCACGAAGACCTCAAGGTATTTACCTACCTGATGGCAGTGCCATCATCCTCTATAACTCACCTAATTTAGCTAAGTCCTAAGGTAAATTATCCTAAATAATACATAAAAAGGGTACAATATCACATGGAGGAAGATTCATCACAATAAACCCAAAAGACCGCAAAGCAGGTCAGAATAATCAATTTAGGGGTTCTTTTGAAATTATGTTATTAAAGAGAACAATTAAACCCTATGTTTGATCTGATCTATTTTGATAGGATTCTGATGAAACTATTGTAAATTAAACCTTTTAAAAATTATAGATAAATATTCCAAAATGTTTAATTTGACCAGATAAGACAAAGGAGCCAATTAAACCAAAAATAGTAACCTAGGTGAATAATTAATGTCAAATGAGTTTAAATGGAGGATTTACCAACCAAACTTCAAAACTCAAAATTGACATTACCACCAGATTCCCTAGATCTTAATTGAGCTTCCATAAAAGGTTGAACCTGATTTGACAATGTTCGTATTTACTTTACATTTAGGCCCCTAAGTTGCTTAAATCCTTGCAAATAGGTCCAATGATATTACTCTTAGGTCCTTCTCTTCTTACGAATTGGTCCCTGACGTCATCTTCCTTCAGCAGCCAAGGGACCGTTGACTGAGCTGCTTGACGACTTTCCAGCACCATTTGCGATCGCTTCGAGCACCAGTTGAGCTTGACCTCTGAGACGAAATTCTTCGTCATTCCATTCTGTGTCAATCAGCGTACGTCTCGCCGGCCGCCATCGTCACAACAACCCGCGTCATCCGATCAAAATCAAACACGGAGATGCAAGTTGTTGCAAGGACTTCTTGCAACCTCTAGCAACCAAATTAAGCGCAGTCGAGACTTTATAAAGCCTTGCGATACTCCTCCGAGTTGATCAGTCTGGAATGCAAGCGTAATCATAGTCTTCTCCCCTTCCTCCGTGCACTACCATTGCCAAACCTTGAGGTCTTCTCCGCCCCTTCGCTCCGCTGCCTCTTGCCATCAAACGAGGGTGCCATTGCCTTCGCCTCTCTCTCGCCAAGCTTCTCAGTCTAGCAATCGATTCTCTACCTCCTTCCTCAGCTTTAATTCCTTCTCTAATTCGTCGTTGGAGGCCTGACACCGCCACTGATCTCCACCTCTACTTCTTCCCAACTAGGTTAGGGCTTTTCTTCTTTTTCTTCTTCTCTACCTTCTCGTCTCTTCAATTTATTCTTTCAACCCTATTTGCACCATCATTGACCACCGCCACTTGGAGCTCCGACGAGCTTCACCGCCTCTCCCGCACACACATCTACCCAATAGATCTAGGGCTTTGCTTCAGAGCTTCACCCTGAAGCTTTTGCTTCTGACGCAAGGTCGAAAGGCCTCATATTCTATGCACAGGTACTCGCCGGAGTAGCTCCTTTGTCTTCGCCTCTGGCAGTAGTTCCTGGCCATCTCCGGTGAAGCGTCACACACCATCCAGAGCCCTGATTAGAGAAGAAACTTGCAAATTGAAAGTGTAACACCAGCAAGGTCGAAAGGCCTTATATTCTATGCACAGGTACTCGCCGGAGTAGCTCCTTTGTCTTCGCCTCTGGCAGCAGTTCCTGGCCATCTCCGGTGAAGCGTCACACACCATCCAGAGCCCTGATTAGAGAAGAAACTTGCAAATTGAAAGTGTAACACCAGCAGCAGCTAATCCTCAGGTGAATCAGGATGATCTAGCTATTGGTGCACACGATTTGAAGATGAGCATCTCGTCTGCCAACATAAGCGAGGAGGCAAAGGGACTTTAGTCCCACAACTGAAGCACAGCATTTATTACGCAAAAGCGCCCAAAGTTTATCGCCTCAAAATGCACAGGGTGAGGTCCCCTCCGCACGCACAAACGCACATGCTTACACATGCACCCTTGCTCGCGAATATGCCTGCAGGTCTAGGCTGAGGATCCGATTACCCGTGTCCGGCTGGGTTTGAAAGATTGTGAAGGAGGGAGAGGGGTTTTTACAGCGTGGAACATTACCCTCGCCCTCAATACATAAGGCATCTGTGCCTATTCTCTGTCGTCTGATGGTAAAGTGCTTAGTTAACCTTTGATAATTGATAGTTGTGCTGAACCTAGTGAACTTGGTGGTTTAAACCACCACTTTTACTCTATTTTTTTATCTCTCTCTACCTAAAGAAGCACTTTATTCACTTAGCATATATTACCTTTTGATAGTGATAAATTGTGGAAATAATTACTCCCAGAGACGACTTCGGATTTCTTTTTATTCGAGTTATAAATTTAAATGCTTAATTCGATTTGATCACTATACTACGATGTGACAATTTTATAATATCATCGAAGTGAATTAGCATTTTGGGGCCGTTGCTGGGGAGCAACGTGCATTTATCACTGTTATTCTTGATTTCTGGCATATCTACCTTGATTGGTTGTTTTGCATGAACTGAACCGGAGCACCTGACTTTTGGAACCTAAGGACAACCACTCCACGACAGGGAACTCTCTTTTATCTTCTTAAACCCCTCTTTCTTAATTTTAATAAAACAAAAGGGGTAAAAGAAATATAGGACTCAACCTTGTCATATTTTTATAGAAGTTTCATTTGTGGAAAGAAATTATAAATTCTGAGCTAGGATTGACCTAGAAAACAAAACCCAGCAATTTCTAAGTCTAAAAGGACTAGTTAATTGAACCTGTGGACTAGAACATTCTTGATTGAGTCCAACGAGATCATTAAATTTCAAATTGGACTCCACTTTAGAGCCAAATTAGTGTTAACATTTTAGGGGCTATCTAGTACACATTTACAAAGTATAAAGGAAAATATCATCCGCATTGTGTGCTAACTAAGCCTTGGTTGAACCAGTTTACAACTTAACCATAAAACACAGGCCCTAAGATCACTTGAACCCTAAAAGAAGTGACTTAATAACCTGCTTGCCAAAACAAAACAGGGTGATTTGGGTGAGTTAACCTGGATTGCATCCTAAACATTAGGATAGGTCAGGTGAAATTGGTTCACTTGGTGACCCAATCAACCTAAAAATTAGGTCACAACTGAAATAAACTCTTAATCAAGTGAAAATTTGAGGCACGAATAGGCTTAAAATTGAGGACCTCAATCCACACATATCCGATCTACTTGGAACCGCAGTGACAAGAGAGGTCGGGTGGGGGAAACCCTGCAACCTGTGGGGGTGCTCTACCGTGTAGGGGTCTTCGCAGGACTCTCTCTTTCTGGCTACCCAAGTAATTCTCGGGCAGGTGGATTTGTGATCCAAAGGCCGTTTGTCTCTAATAAGCCTAAGCCATCCAAATATATTTTTGGGTTTCTCAATTGGGTCTGATTGAAATCTAGTCCCTCATCTTTTCTACAGTGCATGCACGGTAGGAGGTCCTTAAGACTAGTCTTAAGACCTCCTTTAGTAGTTCACTCACATCGGGGCCAGCACCCGACTAAATTGTTTGGGTTTTCTTCTGATCTGATCCCTATCTCCTCTAACCCATCTACATCTAACCCAGGTTCTCCGCTTTCTGACTCTGACTCTGACTCAATGGAGAACCTTGGTCCAGAAGGAGGAGACGACATCCAGCAACTACAAAACTAGCTTCAGACTCTCACAGATCTTATTAATGGGTTGGTAAACCCTAGAGCAGGTCCACAAATGCGGGATCATTATAATCCCGCAAAGTGGCTATCAAGCCTAGAGTGTGTATTCCAGTTGGGGGACCTGAGACCGAACTCAAGCTGAATATTATCAGCTTGATTCCCCATTTCCATGGGATGAGTTCTGAAGACCCATTTCAACATATTCAAGAGTTGAAACATTTGGCCCAGACTCTCGAACCAATTGTTCAAAATCGGAACACTCTGCTCATGAAGATGTTCCCTTTCTCGCTTAAAGAGAAAGCTACCCACTGGTATCGGTCTTTGAATCAACCGATCAATACATGGGAGGCATTGCAAGCTAAATTTTTGATAAAATACTTTCCAGTAGAGCGTACTAATGCACTAAGGCATCAAATTATGCATTTTCAGCAAAATGCGAGGGAACCACTTCATGAGGCATGGGATTGCTTTCTCAATCTCATGTGGAAATGGCTGCATCACGGAGTTTCTAAATGGGAATAAGTCCAATCTTTTTATCGAGAACTCCGTGAAGATATTCGGCTTTTCGTCGATGCAGCTTGTGAAGGCAATTTCATGGGTAATCATGAGAATGCCATTTGGGAAATTGTTGAAAATATGGTGAGAATTCAATAAACAATGCATCCATGGGCATGTTCGACAGGATGACTACCCATGCATCGATGAACACACGTGGGACACATGAAGCACAAGACTTATCCTCTTCCAAAGACATGGAGGTTGTGGCCAGTCGATTGGATAAAGTCTCAATAATTGAGAAAAAACTTGACGATTTGACTTGCCAACTACACAAGGTCACTTCTTCTCAACAGAACACGCATGCACAACCGCCTGCAAGGAGGGAGGCCGTGCATAATATTCACCACACCAGGATGGATATGAATCCGTCCCCTTCTGACTCTACATTCGGGGGAAACTCTGAACCTATTTATCCTAGTTGGGGGTCCTCTGAACCCCATTATCCTGATTTTTCCAGACCTCCTCAACCCTGTGAGGAACTCCATGCCATCCAAAATAACCCTTATTCCAATTCCTATAATCTTGGATGGTGTAATCATCCTAACATCTTCTGTTCGGGGAATTTCTATCCTCAAAATCCTAGACCTCAATATCCACCCCGACCACATAATCTGCACTCATATCAGCCTACTCAACCTAGGCCCAATCTAAATTTTCAACATGGGCTTAGTAAAGATGATCAAATGAGTATGATTCTTCAAACACTGGCTAATATGCAGAAGACTAAAGCTGCTATGCAGAGGCAGCATACTGCGAATATGGAAGATAAGCAAAACTAGATTGTGCAAATGGTTGGGACTCGCCAGCCAGGCTATTACCCTCGCAACCTTTGCCAAACCCTAACAACGTGCCTAATCAGAGGTACGTTGTGAACCCAAAGTAGAGCCAAATTCATTATGTGCAACCAAGCCATTCTACACCTATATATCAAGACAGGTCAGAAGCATCAACTTCTGTACCTGACTCATCTCAGTAGCAGCAGCCACCTATCCTACCCACTCCTCCATATCCCGCGGGATTACATTCTGTCACAACCCGCAGTGGTAAGTGTACTAAGGATCCTGAGCCTAAGAGATACATTAAACCTAAACCTAGTACATCTCTGATATAAACACATTTACACTACTTAAGATGTCTATTTATGCACGTTCTTAAGCATAGGATTGCATTTCATGATATAAATATTACATAACATGCATCATCTTGCATTTAGAGTAGTTTGAATAAAATGGAGGTTAATTGTCTCCTTTTATGTGCTCGGACAAGGAAAACATTTTATCGGGGCCTCGGATCAAAGATCCAACCATATGGATGTGATCAGGGCAACGATTGGAGTTCAACGACTCCAAGATCACCCTAATCAGGCATCTGTAGCATTAGATAGTGACCGGGGAACCCTAGAAGATCAAGGGCCAGGATGGTGTAAATCCGCACTTCAAATGACAAATCCGACTGCACGGATGAATTCGGATCGATGATCGCAGCCCAACGATGCAAAAATCAAGTCAATCTGACATCCGTGGCACCATCTACAACATCCAGAAGATGGATGGCCAAGATGGCACCACGTGGCGCCATCTTGGTCGCCCAAACGGTCGCATACATTCTCTGAAGACCCCGCACTCATTCTCTCTCTGCCGTTGGATCTCAATCCAACGGCTGTGGACGGTCGCGCCTAAAAGCGCCCGCTCGACCATCCGTGCCTCGTAGCGCAGCGGTCGAGCGCGCTTACGCGAGCTGCAGGCGTGGGTTCGAACCGCAGCGAAGCGGAGGAAGGCGCGGGCGAGCGCGGATGGGTGTTGGATCTTGATCGGACGGCTGTCTGCACTCAATTGAGATCACGCGCGATTGAACGCGTGGCGAGGACGTGCGATCCTATGCGCTGGGCGGGCGTGCAGTAGCGGGCAATCACGCATCTTAAGCCGTCCGATCTCGCGATCGGACGACTGAGATCTGATGAACATGCGTGGGCATTGAGAAAGGGCGCAGCTGAGGAGGCGCGCATGGGCGCGGGTGCTACGCCCACGTTGGGGCTTTAGTGACGGATTTATCCGTCACTAAAGACCCCTCATTTATTATTTTAAAGATGTAATGACCATTTTGCCCCCACTCCTTGCAATTATAAATGGAGACCCCCTCCATACGAAATTCTCATCCCTTCCTTCTCTTCTCTACCTCTCCAAAGCTCAAGAGAAGCTTGTCCCAAACCCGGGATGCTTCCCGCGAGATAAAGTCCAAATTTTCGTCCCCCTTCGGAAGTGGATCCCACGATGACGACGACGTGCTGCTCCGTTCCCATTCTTCTGCTTCGTCCTCCTTCATCCTGCTTCATCCTCCTTCGTCCAAGCGTCGTCCCGTCCGGCTCGTCCTCCAAGCGACCATCGAGGAGAATTTCTCTCTCCCTATTCTTTTTACTGCTTTCTAGAGTAGTTTTGCTCGTCCTCCAAGCGATCGTCGAGGAGGACATTTCTCCCTCCATTCTTTTAATGCTTTCTAGAGTAAATTTATCACTTTCTAGAGTAATTGTTTTATGCTTTGTAGTTGTAAGAGTGAAATGAACAATCTCCTTAATGATAAATTCTTTATTTATTCTACATCTCATTTTGATTTCTCTATGTAATATTCTCTCTCTCTTACTCTCTCTCTCTTCTATTTATTGTAAATAATTAGATAGTTTTAAATTGAATTACTTCGTGACAAATAAAAAGAAATGCGTAGTTTTTAAATCAAACGTCCGCCTCCCTGTGTTCGACTCAGAATTTTCATTTCAGTATAAATTTTATTTGTTGAACACGAATTCTTCGCTTTCAAACTACAACGATAGGTTCTCCAAAACCAAACACGTTAGCGTAACTATTCGTGCGTTCAACATTTTGTTTCCTCGTAACTGGCTTAGGGATCGAGGAAGGCACGGCCGTCCACAGTCGTTGGATTGAGATCCAACAGCGGAGAGGGAATGGGTGCAGGGTCTTCAGAGAATGTATGCGGCTGTTTGGGTGGCCAAGATGGCACCACGTGGCACCATCTTGGCTGTCCATCTTCTGGATGTTGTAGATGGTGCCACAGATGTCGGATTGACTTGATTTTTGCGTCGTTGGGCTGCGATCATCGATCCGAATTCATCCGTGTGGTCGGATTTGTCATTTGGAGTGTGGATTTACACCATCCTGACCCTTGATCTTCTAAGGTTCCCTGATCACTATCTGATGCTACAGATGCCTGATTAGGGCGATCTTGGAGTCGTTGAACTCCAATCGTCGCCCTGATCACATCCATATGATTAGATCTTTGATCCGAGGCCCCGATAAAATGTTTGCTCTATCAAAGCACATAAAAGGAGACAACCTCCATTTTATTCAAACTACTCTAAATGCAAGATAATGCATGTTATGCAATATTTATATCATGAAACACAATCCTATGCTTAAGAACAAGCATAAATAGACATCTTAAGTAGTGTAAATGTGTTTATATCAATCTCAATCTGGAGTGATTATTAAGAATAACACAGGCACTACAGAACCCACTCCAGAGGAGCCTAAGACCACACCTTTTCCTGAGGCCTTGACCAAAGGAAATAAGGCTAGGAAACCACCTCAAGTTGATGAGGACTTGATCAACCACTTTGAGCAAGTCCAGATTAGCATTCCCTTGATGGATGCTATACGTTACGTACTGGCTTACGTGCAATTTTTGAAGAACGTATGTACTCCGAAGAGAAAGCCGAAGAATTCTGACAGAAGTCCTATTTTGCTATCAAAGTAGGTTAGCTCCATTATCTTGAGCAAGCTTCCGCAAAAATTGAAAGACCCTGGCACCCCTCTGATCTCTTGCAAGAGCAGGGATTTAGAATTTAACCGAGCTCTTTTAGATTTAGATGCATCCATTAACCTCATTTCCACATCCCTCCTAAAATATTTTGAGGATTCTGAACTTAAACCCACGAAAGTGACCTTGCAGTTAGCCGATCTATCTATTAAGTCACCCCGTGGAGTTTTGGAGGATGTAGTTGTAAGAGTCTAGGATTTCTATTTCTCGGTTGATTTTATTATATCAGACATGGATACATCGGAAAACCTAAAAGATACACCTATAATCTTGGGGAGACTGTTCCTAGCTACAACTAGGGCAAACATTAATTGTGAGGAGGGCCAGATGGAAATAAAATTTGGGGATAAGACAATGAAAATTGATATTTTTAAGGCTAATAGAGGAATCAATTGTGGTGTAATTCAGGAAATAAATAGAATCGATTCACTTCTGGAGGATCCTATTGCTGTTTGGGATATAAATATTCTTGAGAAAAAACCCTTAGAAGCCCAATCCCAATTACACCTTAAGGAACCTAGTCCACCTCTAGTTCCCCCTCAGGCTAACCTCGACCATCCTGCTGCTGCTGAGAACCAAGTACTTGAACTGAAACCACTTCCTGACAATCTCAAGTACGTCTTTTTGGGTTCAAACAACACGTTTCCTGTGATTATCAACTCCTCTCTATCCATAGCTCAGGAAACATGTTTAATTTCCGTCCTCTAGGAGCATCGCAAGGCCATTGGTTGGACCTTGGATGATTTCACCAGCATAAGTTCTTTTTACTGTACCTACCGCATTTTTACAGAAGAAGGCTCGCAACCTACGTGCAAAGGACAGTGCTGACTCAACCCAAATCTCAAGAGATCGTGAAGAAAGAGATAATTAAATGGCTTGATGCAGATATTATCTATCCCATCTCTGATAGCCATTAAGTTATCCCAATTCATGTGGTGCCTAAGAAGGCCAAGTTAACCATTATCAAACTTGAGTCTGGAGAATCCATCCCCACTCGAATTGCAAGTTCTTGGAGAGTCTACATAGACTACAGGAAATTGAATGCCTCCACAAAGAATGACCATTTCCCGCTACCTTTTATTGATCAAATTCTCAAAAAATTAGTAGGAAATCAGTACTTCTATTTCTTGGATGGATACTCAGGCTATAATCAAGTGGCCATTCATCCTGAAGACCAGGAAAAAACCACATTCACCCGTCCCTACGGGACATTTGCATTCCGTAGAATGCCTTTCAAACTCTGCAAAGCACTAGCTACCTTCCAGCGATGCATGTTGGCAATATTCTCAGACATGGAGGGTGAATCCTTAGAGGTCTTCATGGATGATTTTTCTATCTTTGGAAAAACCTTCGATGAGATCCTGGGCCACTTGACTAAAATCCTCCAACGATACGTCAATGTAAATCTAGTCCTGAGTTGGGAAAAGAGACATTTCATGGTTCCCCAGGGCATCGTTTTTGGACACCTTGAGTCTGAGCAAGGTATACAGGCAATAAAAATCTTTTGCGACATGTGTTAATTAGTCAAGTTAATCAATCATTTCACAAATAAACGCTATTGTTGGGTTTTGGTCCCCAACGGCGCTAAAAATAATGAAGCAAACGATCGACTATGGTTCGTATCAAAAAATCATCATTGTTGTAGTATATGTCACAAATACAAACCGTTATTACATCGATTTTTATTTAATTTACATAATTTTTACTGGTTTATTTTAGGCCGTTCACTAGGAGGCAGTTATTGATATACATCACTCTCTAAGTCCAAGATTATTCTTTAATTCCAAAATGATAAGTTTTATGTACCATAAAGACTGAATAAATGAATGAATCAATAATGAATGAATTAATGGTTTAATTATGTATAAAAAGAATCAATTAAAATGCTTGCAAAAACCTAATTACAAGCAAGCATCAAACACTACATAAATATACTCTATACTATCTACTTATAAGTTATATTACTAATACTTATATATATATACAATACTAACTAATAATACATATCGTACTATCTTAACTTAATATACTAACATATACAGTAACATATATAGGAGCTACAGCGATAGATACAAGTGTCGCTAAACCCCAAAAAACTATATACAAACTCTAAAGTAGAAACTAGCGTCTATAGCGACATTTATTTCACCTTTAGCGATGATTTATTCTGTCAGTAAAATATGTAGTTACTTATATACATAATTTTCTCTTCGGGCCCTTTTACTTAACAAAAAATGTGTTTAATTAGCAGGCACACTGTTCGAGGGATACACAGCACCCGAGGCGAGTGGGACTAGACCTCTACTAAGTGCGACCCTAGTTCCTTAATTAGGCCGATTAATCACGTTTTCAGCTCATTACTGGGCTTAATCAAGCCTCAGCACAGTAACCGGCCCTTACCCCACACACAACTCAGATAAGGTTAGAGGTAATGCTCAGTAGATATGCTTGGTGGTTTCGGGCACCCGGCACCCGTGACAACTAAGCTATCCACTATACTTTTCAGTGAAATACTACTCAAAGCAGTCGCGCGTATCCAATGTGGTGCTAAATAGCACCAGTGCTGCACTGAAGTTCAGCGTGCGCCAATGGTGATTCCGTGATTTTGGCCCTCAATTCGAGGGCTATAATTTATTTTAAATTAAAATTAAATTATAGGATAATAAAGTATTTACATAGTACCATACAATTGTATAGTTAATTTAGAGTTTTAATTATTTTTACTGTATAAATAAATTAGCTAAAGTATACAGTTTATGCATACTTAATTTTGGGTTTTATTCTTTAATTAGGTATAAATTAGTTAATATATGGTCTAATTGAACTTATGCAAAGTTAGTATACACATTAAGGTATTTTATAAAGATTTTTATTATATTTTACAAGTTTTATTTCTATTTTATTTACATTTAAATAACACAAATAAATTAAGTTTAAATAGTGTATATGTTATAAATATACTTAAATTAGCTTAAATTACTTAAAATACAGTAATATACATATACAGTATAAATTAACTTAGTTTTAACTTAATCTACTAATTTATTTTAATTTAATCTAATAACTTAACTATTAACTTAATAAATTAATTATTTATTCTATATATATAATTAAATTAAGGTACAGGGTTTAGTATGTTTATTATTTACATATAAATACTTATATATAGTATTATAACTTAATATAGTCATTTATAGAAGGTATTAATTTACATAGCTATTTAGTACATATAAATTAGTTTACTTAATAAATAGTTATATAATTGAGATATATACAGTATAATCCAACTTAAATACTTAATTTATATACTACAATATATACCTAATCTATTTATACCCTACATATGTATAATTTACATTATAGATAAATAACATTTAAAATATAACTTATATATACACCTATATATATAATATACAAAGGATTTTTAGGTGTTTTTGAGTTTTTTTTCAGCTTTTTATGGGTTTTATATATGTTATTGAGGTAGGAGAAGAGATGGAAAGAAATGGATGAGAAGAAGGAGATGGTTTTGGTGTTTCTAAGTGTAGTTTCTTTTATTAAATTCCATGGTATATAGAACCGTCGGCTAGTATGTTCTACCAAGTCGAGGGTTTGGAATACCATGAAACATGGTATGCATTTAGGGAAATACCTAATCTTCAATTAGACAGGTTTATTTTATGTTTTTAGATTTTTTATATAGTTTTTATTTAATTCCAAACTTCACTCATCCTAAGCCTTTAAAGGGTTGTCTAATGTGTCCTAAAGGCTTAGGATGGAACCTAGGAGTCTGAAAGGTAGTGAACAGCCTTAAACATATTCAGTATGAAATATGGAAAGGATATATGCAATTAAGCAAGATAGATTTCAATTAATTACACTTAATGGACAGTTAGACTTAATAGTTAGCTAACGAAGGATTTATATAATCATTACAAGCATTCAAAGGATGTTAAAAATCAATTGCAATACAGGAAAGCTTGTATACAAGTTAAACACAACATTATACATCAGTCAGCTATTTAACCAACTACATCCTAGGCTACTGTCCATGGATCTTCTAAGGCAAAAACTGCTGGAACATAAACAACAGCAACTCAACAGCAGCAAACCAGCTACTGAAATTCTTCTGTTGGAAATCCAGCAGAACTGAAGTCCAGCTACAAAAAAAACAACAGCAGCTGAAGCTACTAAACTCCAATCACTGCAATAGACTGGACTCTACTTTAGATGTCTTAACTGCTGCTGCAATTAAGATAGACTCCATAGAACCAAATCTGCAACAGGGAGAACTCGAAACCTAAATCCAGCTACCTAATGGCTTGAATCAGCCAATCAAATTCCAGATCAGACTATAGACAACCTGATCGTGAATTTTAAGTGATTATTTCAGGAACTACTTAATTGGGTTTTAGGGGAAATGTAGCTTCAATTGCAGCAAATTACTATAAGTCTAGGATTTGCACACACAAAACACAAATCAGAAATTCCCTAAACACAATCTGACAAGGGTTTCAATTCATATAAACCACTCGGGAATACAAATCAAGACCAAGATCCCTTGTCAGTAGCATCTTATCAAATCAGAGTTAAAAGAGAAGCTGATCTAACTCTTTCTAATGCTATAGACAGCATGTAGATAGAATTAAATCAGTCAATTTAAATCATACACTCAAATCCCAGAACTCTGGAATCTTAAGGAATATGGAGAATTCCTTATGTTAGTAAATCAAATTCACCCCTCAAAATCAACTAGAAGATGCAAGGTAGAGTCTCAAATCAACTAAGTGATTTTCATTGGCTCAACTATGCATTCAAGACATTTAAATCCTCACGAAAATCCAGATCAGATTATGGCTCATCTGAGGTGAATTCTGATCTCATAATCACCTCAGATTTCCAGCCAAACAGTGAATCCAATCAAAGGTATCCCAGTTCGCTCGATCAAAGCCATTCAAAGCAAATGAATAAAAAACCTTGAAATCTGAATTCATAGAAAATCAGGCAAACCGATTTCATTTTAAGCTTAGATCATGGGCTTTTGTGAACAAAATGGGATGAATGGGAAGCCCCTAATGTGATTTCAACGCTAATTTCAGATTTGAGATTGGAAACCAATTAGATCTGAAATTAGATCTATTGAGTGGATGGATTGCGAGAAACAAATCACGGGAATCAGAAGCGATATGGAAAACATGTCGAGGGAGGCAAATGATCAGTGATGACTGTGTGAAAACATCTCCTCTGATCTGGAATGATTAGAGGAGGTGGGGGGGGATTTACTCTAATTCTACTCCTACTGCTAAACTAACAGAATAGCAGATTAGTCACTAATTGTAACTCTAATTTTACTACTAATCTACCTAACTAAAGCTATAGCTAACCTACAAAGCTGTAAAACTACTCTAATTGGATGAATAGGACCTGTGGGCCTCCACTCGGTGGATGGAGCGAAAGAAGGGAGGGGGAGATCCAGCGAATGAAAAGCTTGCTAGTGAAGCTTCTGGGTCGTCCTCAGGCATACGTCATCCTTAGCGTTGAGGAGGAAAGGGAGATGAAAAACTACACCTCTGTCACAGGTGCAACGTTTGAACGGATTAGGGGAACTGGAGGGGAAGAAAGGATCGCTCTCAAGGAAGTAGGAGAGGAGGCGATCCTTTGCGCGCGTGACCAGGGAAGTGCTTAAGCAGCGATTGTAGTGATTCCAGGCACCATGCAAGAGAGATTACTCGATGAGGGCACCGACGGTGGGGATGGAAGGAGAGAGCGCACGCGGCTGCCAAGATGAAATGTGATCGTAGGATGGTGTTACGACCCGATTCCCGAATCCCTACGAGACACGAAAATCGGACTGACTCGACAGATCCCAAGACCCAGTCGTCCAACAAGAAAGTAACCAAAAGAACAGTAAAATAAACCACATTCATCATGCATGTAACTAACAGTAGCAAAAGTACAGTAGTAAAGAAAAGAACTACTACAGTACACACCACCACAACAGTAGAGAATTAAATAGGTATATAAACATGATGCTTACAATCAAAGAATACAATTATAACAGAAAATACTCACTACAACAGAAGAAACGGTATAGTAGGTACAACATAAGTAAAACTACTCGGCCCTACTAGGCCCAGCACCCTCTGCAGCCGTAAGCTCTGGTTGCCCAACACCTCGTCCTGAAGAGGTGACAAAGGTGACACGTCAGTGAAACGTTGAGTAGAGTGGCAACCAACTAGCTAAGAAAAGAGTAAGGTGGACAAGTAGCTGTTATTTTTTATTTCTTTCTTTATTTTCTATTTACTCATTCTTTAATTATTCCTCAGATCTTTCTCTTGATCTCGAATGCTACTTGTGGGAACGATCTTGATTGCAGTCTTTTCCAAAAAGTAGAAGTAGCACGTGGTGCTCTCCTGGCCGGGAGAGTCCCCCATGGTGGTCCTACCCTCAGTCAACCACCCTAAGGTCACTGACAGACGTAACGATGACTACGGCACGCGAGATAAACGCACGGGTAGCTACCCCTCACTAGCACGCGGTCAGTCATTTCCGTTAACGGGTGCACCCCAAAGCACAGCACGGAACCAGTATAGGGCAGAGCCCTCTTAGTAACAGGGGTATAGCCCCTCCACAGTAACCAAACAGGGGTCTTGCCCCTCCACAGTCCGCGCACCCTCGCCTGACTACCCTGGTTTCCCCAGTGGGCCTAACAAGTCGGTGTAGGACGGCTAGCAGAACCCCGGGGCCCGTAATGTGGCTAGCACTCTCTCTACACTAGTAGCTCTCACCGGTACTGTGTATGCAAGGGCCAAAAGTCGGTACAGAGTGGCCAGACCTAACCCCGGGTCCCTGGGGCGGCTAGCTCCTCTCTACACTAAACAGGGGGACAGTCGCTCTCCTTGGTACTCCGTACTCAAGGGCCGGCTCACTTCTCCAATTCCATTCCATTTACCTTTCAGGAGCTCTACTCCTAATTCCCCATAGGGTTTATGCTCATATTTCTCTAGGCAAGCCATTTTATGTTTCATCATTTCAGTTTTTATTCCCATATAGCCTATGTTTCTAATAATTAACATACATTCATATACAAGCAGCTGTTATCCAATTACAGGCAATTATCATTTTTCTGTCTACTTTTCCAAGACTGCAATTTATGTATTCACGACATTCGTTTCAGTGTTTCTATTCCTAGGATTCATGCCACACCCTAGGATCTGTCATTCAATCTAGTTTTCCAGTCCTAGGATTCATGCCATACCCTAGGATCTATGATTCAATCTAATTTTCCAGTCCTAGGGTTCATGCCATACCTTAGAATCTATTATTTATCTCACAAGTGCATAAATGCTGATAAATAATCAAGGGGAGTCACTCTATCAGCAAAATCGAGAGTGAAGGGGGCGTGATCGGCAGGTCCATGTGCCTCCGCAACCCATAGATCTGCAACAGAATGAGGTCCTAACACAAGGATCATCACAAGGAACCACTCAGAGCAGGATACAAGTACTTTAAATAAGTAGAGGAACTAATTCTGAGAAGAACGAAATTTTAAATGCGGAAAACGGACTTCGAACGGATCCTAAACGGGTCAAAAATGACAACTCTGTCCCAAATCAGACGTCTGGAACACCTTCCAGACGTCTTAAATGATGATTCAGATCATACCTCACTTCTGTGCTGTTCTTCAGATGTCCAAGATCCTACTGAACCGTCTGGACCTAGTTCCAGACGTTCGACTGTAACTCCGGACGTCTGGAGACTCTCCGCCGTCTGGTGCTGTGTCCAGACGTCTGATCTGTGTGGGAGGGAGTGCCCTTGCGCCATCCCGAATGAAACCTGCACGCGTACGTAAACGATCACAACACGGCACGTCTCAGGGCTTTCGGTGGAACGACCTGCATGGCCGCATCCGCAGAAAGGAAGAAGAATGAGAATATCATACCTTTCAGACGTCTGGATCTCACTCCAGACGTCCCCCATGCCGTCTGGACGTAGGTCCAGACATCTAATTCTGGGAAATTTTCCCAGAATCAGGACCTCCTCGCCTTCCGTCTACTACACACGGCCGCGCCGCACCGCGCTCGCCTGCTGCCTGAGCTGCAGCAGCACCTCCCCAGTGCTACGCTCTCGCTGCGTGCACCCGTTGGCCGGCCCTAGGCAGCTTCGGCGAGTTCGCTCTCTCTTCCTCACGTGCTCCGCCTCTTCTCCCTCTCGCTACACCTCCTCCTCCCCGCGCGCACCCGGCAGCAGCTGCTGCCCTCGCTCTCTCGCTCTCACACCGACACTAGAAGAAGAAGGAGGAGACGGTGGAGTGGGGGTGAGGGAGAGGGAAGGGGGGAAGAGGCTATTTGAAGGCATCAGGGGGGGAGAGAAGAAAAGAAGATGCCTGCAGGTCGATGGATGCAATCTGCGCACGCACACGAGCAGACTCGCAATCGTACGTCGCAAAAATTTAATTCCAAACATCTGGGAAGGCGTCCAGATGTCTAACCAGACGTCTGGACCAACTCCCAGACGTCTTAAAAGACGTTCGATGTTGTGGGGCTTAACAACATCAGAGCAAGGTCGTCCCAAGAAGTGGACCAACTGGCTGGAGAATAACCAATTCACGTGCCTGTAACTAGAGTAGCCACCAAAACGTATCTTTTGACATCTGTTCTTAGACCTCTCCGTTACATATCGATTCGTATTGACGTTTTTCCATTCTGTATTCGCATCTCCTTGTAGGAGATGCCTCGACGGGGGACGAGCGAGGTGGGCTGCGGACGCGGTTGAGGACGAGGTCGGAGGGGCGGGCGCATCGAGCCCGACATCTCAGTGGACCAGCCACTGCTTTCGAGCATTCAGGCCCAGGACCTCACCTCCGAGAGGAGCTCCACCCGCCGCCACGAGCGCCTCTCCCTAGGGTAGCAGAGGGGGAGTCCTCTGTGGGACTACGCGACGAACATGGCACTAGACGTGGGGGAGGGGATGGGCCTCCACCGCCCCCACCTTCCTCTGGTACTTCCGAGCATGAGGCTTCTTTACCTGGAGGCGCACCAGCATCTCCACTTCAATGCCACTTTGAGCTTTTCGGACAGTTCCGGAAGCTGAAGCACCCCTCCTTCAAGGGGGATGAGGACCCTACCGAGGCGGAGGATTGGCTCGAACAGATCAAGAAGGTTTTTGACACCCTTCACCCCCCTGTGGAGTACCGCGTGGCCTTTGCCACATACCAGCTGGAGAACGCAGCACACAGGTGGTGGAGGGCGGTCAGGGGTCAGGAGAGGGACGAGCCGACTTGGGACCGATTCATCACCCTCTTCTACGAGCAGTACTTTCCCCAAACGTGGCAGGACCAGAGGAGGCGGGAGTTCCACACTCTCCGCCAGGGGACGATGACCGTAAGCATGTACCGTACGCGTTTCCTGGAGCTGTCTCGCTTCGCAGCGACAGCCGTGGCTACTGAGGAGGAGCACCTTTGGAGGTTCACCGAGGGGCTCCGACCTGCTATTCAGGGGTATGTCAAACTCCTGAAGTTTCCTACGTTCTCGAGGGTGGTGGAGGTAGCTATGACGTACGAAGAAACCAACCCGTCCGCGCGTGACACTGACAGAGGGCGGAAGAGGCCCTATCAGCCAAACTTCTCACAGGGCCAGCGAGAGAGGAGACACGTGGCACCCGCAGGAGAGCCGTCACATTTTGCGGGGCCATCAGTGGCCTTTGGGGGCCCCCGACAGGGGTAATCTGCTAGCACCGGACCCCCGCCCAGCCGACAGGAGGGACCTACTGAGGACGGGAGTCGAGTCCCCCTTTGCTACCAGTGTAGCCAGCCGGGCCACATCAGGAGGGATTGCCCGTCTAGGGCAGGAGGTCAGCAGATGCTTCCCGTGTCGAGCACTGGAGGGCGAGCAGGAGGCCACGGATTCCAGGCACGAGGAGGAGGACCACAGTCACGTGGAGGGTACCGGCCAGCGGCTACCCATCCAACGCAGAGTGTGGCTGCTTCGTCTGCACCTAGGACTGAGGGGCATATCAGTGCCCTGGCACACTGGGATGCCAGAGCTTCGGGATCATTGGTGGCAGGTATGGTTTCAGTTTCCAGCAGACTTGTTTACACGCTTTTCGATTCCGACGCTACTCACTCATTCGTCGCAGCCAGTTTTGCGGTTAGTTTGGGGCAGGACTGTGTGCTGTTAGATGATCCGTTTGTAATCAAAGGTCTGAGTGGTCAGCTGTTTGTAGTTGAGGAGGTGTACACAGGTTGTGAGGTCAGTGTTGGGGGACACAGCCTTCCCGCTGACCTGATTATGATACAGATGGAGGACTTTGGCGTAATTCTGGGGATGGACTGGCTGTCCGCTTACCATGCCTTGGTGGACTGCTTTGAGAGGAAGATCACCTTCTCCATACCGGAGTTGCCTTCTTTCGAGTTCCACGAGCAGCCAGTGGACGGACGCTTCAGGTGCATTTCTGCACTTCGGGCGGTGAGACTTTTGAGCCAGGGGTGTGAGGGCTTCTTAGCTTGTGTGGTGGCAGAGCCTAGCCCTGTGGCAGACTTCCAGAGTATCCCAGTGGTCAGAGAGTACCCCGACGTGTTCCCAGACGAGTTGCCAGGACTACCGCCCGAGCGTGAGATCGAGTTTTAGATCTCACTAGTACCGGGGACCAGCCCCATCTCCACAGCACCAAATAGGATGGCACCACTTGAGCTGCGAGAGCTCAAGTCTCAGTTGCAGGATCTTTTGGAGAAGGGCTTTGTGAGGCCCAGTGCGTCTCCCTGGGGAGCCCCGATACTATTTGTAAGGAAGAAGGATCGTACCCTATGCCTTTGTGTGGACTACAGACAGCTGAATAGGGTAACCATCAAGAACAGGTATCCGCTGTCAAGGATTGATGACTTGTTTGACCAGCTGTGAGGTGCCACAGTATTCTCCAAGATCGACTTGAGGTCTGGATACCACCAGTTGAGGATCAAGGAGGTAGATGTCTCCAAGATAGCTTTTTGCACCAGATACGGACACTACGAGTTTCTGGTCATGTCATTTGGGCTGACCAATGCTCCCGCTGCATTCATGGATTTGATGAACTAGGTGTTTAGACCGTACTTGGACCAGTTCGTGATGGTATTCATTGATGATGTGCTCATCTATTCTCGAGATTAGACGCAGCACGGACAGCACTTGTGGATGATTCTGGACACACTGAGACGACGTAGGCTATATGCCAAATACAGCAAGTGCGAGTTCTGGTTGAGGGAGGTGACCTTCTTAGGTCATGTGATCTCCGGGGATGGCTTGGCTGTGGACCCATCCAAGGTCGAGGCAGTGCTCAGGTGGGAGAGACTGCATACAGTTACTGAGATTCATAGTTTCTTGGGACCGGCAGGCTACTACAGGCGGTTTATCAGGGGCTTCTCGCAGATTGCACGTCCTATGACACAGCTGACCTGGAAGGACGTGCCCTTTACTTGGACAGATGCCTGTGAGTCATTTTCTCAGGAGTTGAAGGAGAGGCTGACTTCGACTCCCGTGCTCACCATCCCAGACAGTAGTGGCGGGTTTGTTGTGTACACGGACACTTCTTTGTAGGGGTTAGGGGGTGTGCTCATGCAGAGGGGTTACGTTGTCGCTTACGCTTCGCAGCAACTGAAGCCCCATGAGCATAGCTACCCTACCCATGACCTGGAGCTGGCAGATGTCATCTTCGCGCTGAAGACTTGGAGACACTACTTGTTCGGTGAGAACTTTGAGATTTTCACAGATCACAAGAGCCTCAGATACCTATTTGATTAGAAGGAGCTCAACATGAGACAAAGACGTTGGTTGGAACTCCTGAAGGACTATGACTGCAGCATTTCCTACCACCCGAGAAGGGCCAACGTGGTGGCTGACGCCTTGAGCTGGAAGGCGCCCGCCCACTTGGCCAGTTTACAGGTGCAGAGTTGGAGACTCTTGGAGGAGATGGGTAGTTGGCGACCCCTAGAGTTACTGGGGCACTGTGGGGCAGTGCCTATGACACGACAGATGAGGCTAAAGCTAATAGACCGCATCATCGTAGGGCAGATGGCCGACTCGTACTTACAGTCATTGCGTAATAGAGTACTGTCAGGAGACCCTGGGACTTCTCTTTTACAGACCAGGTGCTGCGCATGAGGGGACATTTGTGCGTTCCCAGAGACGAGGAGCTATTGAGAGAGCTCCTGACTGAGGCACATGGTTCCAGGTTCACCATACATCCCGGAAACACAAAGATGTACCATGATTTGAGACGTGACTTTTGGTGGAGGGGAATGAAGCGAGATGTGAGTGAATTCGTACAGTAGTCTTTAGCGTGCCAGCAGGTGAAGGCCGAGCATCAGAGGCCTGCAGGGCCGTTACAGCCACTTCCAGTGCCAGAGTGGAAGTGGGAGAGCATCACCATGGACTTGGTAGTGGGCTTACCTGTTACCCAGCGAGGACACAACGCAGTCTGGGTAATCGTTGACAAATTGACGAAGACGACGCGTTTCTTGCCGATCCGAGTCACCTGGGGACCAGCACAGTTGGCAGAGAGGTATATCCGTGACGTAGTACATCTACACGGAGTTCCACAGGAGATCGTATCCGACCGGGATACCCATTTTACGTCCCAATTTTGGGTTGAGTTTCAGTAGGCCCTGGGGAAGCGATTGAGGTTTAGTACAGCATACCACCCCTAGACGAACGGACAGTCTGAGCGCATGATACAGACACTTGAGGACTTTTTGCATGCTTGTGTACTAGACTGGAGGGTTTCTTGGGAGGAGAACTTGCCCCTGGCGGAGTTCGCATATAATAACAGTTATCACTCGAGCATCGGCATGGCACCCTACGAGGCTCTGTACAGACAGAGGTGTATGGCACCCTTGAGTTGGGTTGAGGTGGGGACCAAGTGAGAGGTTGGCCCCAGGCTGATCCGGCAGAGTCAGGAGGTAGTCTAGCAGATTCATAGGCGACTCCGCACTGTTAGGAGCAGACAGAAGAGCTATGCAGGCCGGAAACGCAGAGAGGTACAGTTTGAGGTTGGGGATCATGTCTTCCTTCGTGTTTCACCCATGAATGGCCTGCAGCTGTTTGGGGTGAGAGGGAAGCTCGCGCTGAGGTTCGTGGGACCCTTTGAGGTCCTAGAGCAGGTTGGACAAGTTGCTTACAGGCTGGCCCTTCCTCCCCAGCTTTCTGGTGTGCACGACGTGTTCCATGTGTCCAACCTCAGGAAGTACGTCACTGATCCCAGTCACGTCCGGAGCCACGAGAGCATTGAGGTAGGTGACGACCTGACCTACCTCGAGCGGCTAGTGCAGATTCTTGACAGAGCCGTCCGGAGTTTGAGATGGAAGCAAGTGCCCCTGGTGAAGGTTTTGTGGAGGAGCCAGCGGTACGAGGAGGCCACCTGGGAGCCTGAGGCAGAGATGCGGGAGCGGTACCCGAAGCTCTTTGAGGGTACACTTTTCGGACCTGCTTCGGTCCTCTTTGAGTTTGTTATGCGTATATCGTTCTTTTGCGCACTCTAGTTAGCGTAAGTTTCAGGGACGAAACTTCCTTTGAGTTTGTTATGTTATTAAGACCCACGACATTGAACGTCTTTTAAGACGTCTGGACGCCTTCCCAGACGTCTGGAATTAAATTTTTGCAGCGTACAATTGCGAGTCTACGCGCGTGCACAGGCAGACTATGCTCGCTGACCTGTAGGCATCTTCTTTTCTTTTCTCTCTCTCTCCCCCCCCCCCCCGATGCCTTCAAATAGCCTCTTCCCCCCTTCCCTCTCCCTCACCCCCACTCCACCGTCTCCTCCTTCTTCTTCCAGTGTTGGCGTGAGAGCGAGGGCAGCAGCTGCTGCCGGGTGCACGCGAGGAGGTCTAGCGAGAGGAAGAAGAGGCGGAGCGCGTGAGGAAGAGAGAGTGAACTCGCCGGAGCTACCCAGGGCCGACCGACGGGTGCGTGCAGTGGGAGCGTAGCGCTGAGGAGG
The DNA here is from genome assembly GCA_037157565.1 of Thalassia testudinum. Lineage (NCBI taxonomy): Eukaryota > Viridiplantae > Streptophyta > Magnoliopsida > Alismatales > Hydrocharitaceae > Thalassia > Thalassia testudinum. The sequence goes on from JAZHRO010000067.1 coordinate 38,768,321, forward strand.
GACTGTTGCAGCTCAGGCAGCAAGCGAGTGCGGCACGGCGCGGCCGTGCGCAGCAAACGGAAGGCGAGGAGGTCCTGATTCTAGGAAAATTTCCCGGAATCAGACGTCTAGACATACGTCCAGACGGCGCGGGGGACGTCTGGAGTGAGATCCAGAGGTCTGAAAGGTACGATATTCTCGTTCTTCTTCCTTTCTGCGGATGCGACCATGCAGGCCGTTCCGTCGAAAGCCCTAAGACGTGCCGTGTTGTGATCGTCTACGTACGCGTGCAAGTTTCGTTCTGGAAGGTGCAAGGGCAAGCCCTCCCACACAGATCAGAAGTCTGGGCACAGCACCAGATGGCGGAGAGAGTAGTCGAACGTCTGGAACTAGGTCCAGATGGTTCAGGGGGATCCTGGACGTCTGAAGAACAGCGCAGAAGTGAGGTATGATCTGAACCATCGTTTAAGACGTCTGGAAGGTGTTCCAGACGTCTGATTTAGGATAGAGTTGTCATTTTTGACCTGTTTAGGGTCCGTTCGAAATCCGTTTTCCGTGTTTAAAATTTCGTTCTTCTCAGAATTAGTTCCTCTACTTATTTAAAGTACTTATATCCTGTTTTGAGTGGTTCCTTGTGATGATCCTTGTGTTAGGACCTCGTTCTATTGCAGATCTAGGGGTTGCGAAGGCACGTGGACTTGCCGATCACGCCCCCATCACTCTCGATTTTGCAGGTAGAGTGGCTCCCCTTGATTATTTATCAACATTTATGCACTTGTGAGATAAATAATAGATTCTAAGGTATGGCATGAACCCTAGGACTAGAAAATTAGATTGAATCATAGATCCTAGGGTATGGCATGAATCCTAGAACTGGAAAACTAGATTGAATGATAGATCCTAGGGTGTGGCATGAATCCTAGGAACGGAAACACTGAAACGAATGTCGTGAATACATAAATTGCAGTCTTGGAAAAGTAGACAGAAAAATGATAATTGCCTGTAATTGGATAATAGCTGCTTGTATATGAATGTATGTTAATTATTAGAAACACAGGCTATATGGGAATAAAAACTGAAATGATGAAAGATAAAATGGCTTGGCTAGAGAAATATGAGCATAAACCCTACGGGGAATTAGGAGTAGAGCTCCTGAAAGGTAAATGGAATGGAATTGGGGAAGTGAGCCGGCCCTTGAGTACGGAGTACCAAGGAGAGCGACTGTCCCCCTGTTTAGTGTAGAGAGGAGCTAGCAGCCCCAGGGACCCGGGGTTAGGTCTGGCCACTCTGTACTGACTTTTGGCGCTCGCATACACAGTACCGGGGAGAGCTACTAGTGTAGAGAGAGTGCTAGCCACCCTACGGGCCCCGGGGTTCTGCTAGCCATCCTACACCGACTTGTTAGGCCCACTGGGCAAACCAGGGTAGTCAGGAGAGGGTGCGCGGACTGTGGAGGGGCAAGACCCCTATTTGGTTACTGTGGAGGGGCAAGACCCCTATTTGGTTACTGTGGAGGGGCTGGACCCCTATCACTGAGAGGGCTCTGCCCTATACTGGTTCCGTGCTGTGCTTTGGGGCACACCCGTTAACGGAAACGACTGACCGCGTGTCAATGCGGGGTAGCTACTCGTGCATTTATCGCGCATGCCGTAGTCACCGTTACGTCTGTCAGTGACCTTGGGGTGGTTGACTGAGGGTAGGACCACCACGGGGGACTCTCCCAGCCAGGAGAGCACCACGTGCTACTTCTACTTTTCGGAAGAGACTGCAATCAAGATCGTTCCCACAAGGAACATTCGAGATCAAGAGAAAGATCTGAGGAATAATTAAAGAATGAGTAAATAGAAAATAAAGAAAGAAATTAAAAATAACAGCTACTTGTCCACCTTACTATTTTCTTAGCTAGTTGGTTGCCACTCTACTCAGCGTTTCGCTGACATGTCACCTTTGTCACCTTTTCAAGACCAGGTGTTGAGCAGCCAGAGCCTGCGGTTGCAGAGGGTGCTGGGCCTAGTAGGGCCCAGTAGTTTTACTTGTGTTGTACCTACTGTACCGTTTCTTCTGTTGTAGTAAGTATTTTCTGTTATAATTGTACTCTTTTATTGTAAGCATCATGTTTATATACCTGTTTAGTTCTCTACTGTTGTGGTGGTGTGTACTGTAGTAGTTCTTTTCTTTACTGCTGTACTTTTGTTACTGTTAGTTACATGCATGATGAATGTGGTTTATTTTACTGTTCTTTTGGTTACTTTCTCGTTGGACGACTGGGTCTTGGGATCAGTCGAGTCAGTCCGATTCTCGTGTCTCGTAGGGATTTGGTAATCAGGTCGTTACAGATGGGATCTGGGGGTCGGGGTGAGCACACGTGCCAATTCGCGCGAAGCTTCGAATCAAAATGAGCCACAGATCAAGATCAATGAGAGAATAGACGGTCGAGATGGTGTGGGTTCTTCGCGTGCTATAGTGCACGTGCAGGAAGCAACTGCTAAGGTTTCTATTGGGTAAATTACAGGGTGAGCCCTTCATCAAAGGGGTAGAAAATTTACACATGAGCCCGTAAGTGGTAGAAAGTAGTTACAGAGTGGTCCTTAAGGGCTTTCAAAGAGGTCCCTGCAGGTTACAAAAAGGTCCAAGGAAGTTTTCTAATGAAGGAAATGTGATGCATAAAGGACTTAAATGTAAATCTTCAATTTCAAGGCATTAATGATATCCAAATGCCTTCAAGTTTTTATATGTGCCTAATTGAACTTTTGAGAAGTTAAGTATGCTTTTGATTTGAACTTTTAAACTTGTTTGTGTGTTCAATTAACACTTGGATCACCATTTGACCTTTTTCTCAAGAATATCTTACTTTATGACCTAATTATGCAATCTTAAAAAAGAATTAATGTTTTAGGTATTTTTCTTTGATTTCCACATTTAACACTTTTTATGTGTTAATTTGACATTGTTTAACCCCATTTTTAGCTTAACTTTAGCTTTTTAGCTATGATGAGTAGCCACTTATCATACTCCCATGCTTAAGTTTTGCTAGTCCCTTAGCAAACAATTCATTAAAGTACAAAGCAATTTAAGTATCAGCGAGGTAAGTCTAATGAGATATCTTTTCTTTTTTTAATTTTTTTGAATGTTTTAAGTGTTTGAAGATGATCTTTAAGCTGAAAGAATTTTCCTGATAAACCAACTGTGTTTATGTCTGGACATTGTGAGAACCTTATTGCTTGGGAAGGCTGACCAGAACTCAAGTCTTATATGACATAGACCATCTCTTGACTAACAAGGACTCTTGATATTTAAACCTTAAGTTGAATTCCATGACTCAGGAGGTTTTACAGAGACTCAAAATGCTAAGAGGTTATGGCTGTGCTTAGTGATGGGTCAGAACTAACCAGGTGAATTTTAAAACTCAATCCTGGGGTTTCACTTCTTTTTAAGTCCAGATTAGTCCTAGCTTCAACTCATGTTTTCGAATTGACTCTCAATAAATGAGGAATACTCAAGCCCAACTCTTATTGCATTTTGTGGCTCAAAGAACATTTGGTGGAACATGATATTTGTATTGAACCCTGAAAACATTTTTTGTGAATTTTTGTATTTACAGACTTTGGAGAACATACTTGACTTATTCTAAAGAATTTTTCTTTTTGAACTTTTTTTTTCTATCTATCAGTATGTCTCTGACAACTTTATTTGGTAGAGCGCACCTTATTTGGTGGGTGAGTTCTTTGGTGGAAAGAGCTTCTCCTAGACACAAGACTAAAGACTAGGACAAAGAGTCTACCTACACGCACAGGTAAGGACTCCACCTTCCTTAATGAACACTAGGGTTGAATTTCAGGTTCACAAGGTCTTTCCTGACACTGTGTTGTGTAGGCCAAGGTTATTTAGACTGCTAAGTCAAAGCAAACCAGCGAATCCTGTACTGGTGACTCAGGTATAAGAATACGTCCTAAAGTTAGGAGAGATTGTGGTATATCTTGTCAAAACACAAAGTGTATTAAGCTAAAGCTTGAACGAGTCAAGCTACAATGGCCCGGAAAGTCAAGCCAGCAAAGGTTGAATGTCCATAAACACTTATTCTATCTTTGTTTTCAGCTAGAAGATCATAGTTAAACACTTTTTTTTTTTCAAATTCTTTTCTCTCAAAAATTTCTTTGGAGTTCTCCCTTAACATTAAAGTGCATGTCCCTTATTGTATTTTTGGAGTTTTTGTGTTTTGTCTTTTTTTTTGTATTTTTGGCTTTGTAATTCTTTCAAAATTTTTCAAAATATTTCAAATTTTTTGGTGTTTTTGATAATACTATACTATATATACTATAAGTGTATCTACAATTGCATTTCAGTTGAATGGTTCACCATTCACACCCCCCCATGCTTAAATGATATAATATCCTCATTGAATGAATAGGGTGGATGCAAATGCATGCTCTGCTTTTCACTATCCTAGACTGGGTGATGGAAGGAAGTCGAAATGAGGAGATTGATGTAAACACAATTACACTACTTAAAAGGTCTATTTTTGCATGTTTTTAAGCATAGGATTGCATTTCATGATATAAATATTGCATTACATGCATCATCTTGCATTTAGAATAGTTTGAATAAAATGGAGGTTAATTGTCTCCTTTTATGTGCTTGGACAGGGCAAATATTTTATCAGGGCCTCGGATCAAAGATCCAACCGTATGGATGTGATCAGGGCGACTATTGGAGTTCAACGACTCCAAGATCGCCCTAATCAGGCATCCGTAGCATCAGATAAGTGACCTGGGAACCCTAGAAGATCAAGGGTCGGGATGGTGTAAATCCGCACTTCAGATGATAAATCCGACCGCACGGATGAATTCGGATCGACGATCGCAGCCCAACGACACAAAAATCGAGTCAATCCGACATCCGTGGCACCATCTACAACTTCCAGAAGATGGACGGCCAAGATGGCGCCACGTGGTGCCATCTCAGCTGCCCAAATGGCCGCATGCATCTTGTGAAGACCGTGCACCCGCCTCCTCTCCGCAGTTGGATCTCGATCCAACCGCTGCGGTCGCTCGAGCTTAAAAGCATCCGCGCGACCATTTCGTCCGCGTAGAGCAGCGGCAACGCAGCGGTGGGCGAAGCAGAGGCCGCGGGTTCGAGTTGCGGTGAGGGGGTGGAAGGCGCGGGCGAGCGGGCGCGGACAAGCGTCAGATGAAGATCCAACGGCTGCGCGCGCTCAATCAGGACGACGCGCGATTGGACGCCGGGCGTAACGCGCGATCGCACGCGGGCGGGCGCGCTACGCAGTGGGCGCGGACGCGATCTAAGACGTCCGATCTCGCGATCGGACGGCTGAGACTACGCGGACGTGCGTAGGCGTTACGCGTGCGGGCAGCCGAGCGGGCGCACGTGGGCGCGGCGGCGACGGCCACGTCGGGGCTTTAGTGACGGATTTATCCGTCACTAAAGACCCCTTATTTATTATTTTGAAGATGTAATGTCCATTTTTCCCCCACTCCTTGCAACTATAAAAGGAGACCCCCTCCATACGAAATTTTCATCCCTTCCTTCTCCTCTCTACCTCTCCAAAAGCTCAAGAGAAGCTTGTCCCACACCCGGGATGCTTCTCGCGAGATAAAGTCCAAATTTTCGTCCCCCTTCGGAAGTGGATCCCGCGACGACGACGGCGTGCTGCTTCGTTCCCGTTCTTCTGCTTCGTCCTCCTTCGTCCCGCTTCGTTCTCCTTCGTCCAGGCGTCGTCCCGTCCGGCTCGTCCTCCAAGCGACCGTCGAGGAGGATTCTCTCTCCCTACTCTTTTTACTGCTTTCTAATATAGATTTACTGCTTTCTAGAGTAATCGCTTTATGCTTTCTAGTTGTAACGAACCATCTCTTTTATGGTAAATTCCTTGTCTATTCTACATCTCATTTTGATTTCCATGTGTAGTATTCTCTCTCTCTCTTCTATTTTGTTGTAGATACTTAGATAGTTTAAATTGAATTTCTTCGTGACAAAATAAAAATGAAACGCGAAGTTTTTTAAATCAAACGTCCGCCTCCCTGTGTTCGACCCGGAATTTTAATTTCGGTATAAATTTTATTTGTTGAACACGAATCCTTCGCTTTCGAACTACAACGACAGGTTTTCCAAAACCGAACACGTTAGCGTAGGTTCGTAATCGTTCAACATTTTGGCGCCGTTGCCGGGGAGGCAACGATCTTTGATTTCTCTTCGCGTTTTGTAACTTACAAATCATTTACCTCACTTTTCTCCTTTCTTATTGTAATTGCAGGTACTCTTTCGAGACAGGCAAAAGCGGTAGATCGGAGTAAAGTGCTGTGGAAGGTTTTGTAAGTTACCCCCCACCTCCCACCCATTAGATTTCATTTCATCACATAATAATTCAAACATCAATCAACCTAGGTGTTCTTATAAACTCTAAGGTCAGATTGTTTGTTGTTTGACATCCATACTCACTCCAACCCCCACATTAAAAAAAAAAAAAAAAAATCTCACGGAGGTACACAACCTCATCTGATTTTCAAACTCAACCGGTAATCCAATCTTAGGAGCCGGTACACACATCCAAACACATAATTGAGTAGAAATCAGATTAGGTAATCATTTGTGTGCCTAATTAAGTGGTGCAACAGGCCAATTGTTTGAATTGATTGGGCCGCACCACTTCAAATAAAATCAACTCATCAAGTAGCTGCCAATTAGGTTCAACTCTTAGGGATTTACCAGGCACTCCACATTCTTTTTAAACTTTAAAGGAAAACATCTTCACCTGTGCTTGTAAAACTTGGTGTGCCAACGAAACTTGATTGAAAACACCTAAAGTTGAATCCTAAAAGCTACTAAGCAAGATTTGAATCTTAAAATTCACCACATCAAAAACAATCTTGCTTGAAAATCACTGGTTGTGCACTTACACACAAATCAATCAATCATTAAGGGCACAACCCATTTAAAGGGCCCATCACATTCCAAAGCACATTCAAACCTAGCCCTAAATAAAACAAAGTAGACGTTGGCCTTAAGGATTGGACTCGCTCTTCAGAACCCAGAATGAGATTATTTTCGATTAGTCTGTTTCTACTGTTCAATCTGATGTCTAGCTAGGGGAGCGGAGTCAAACGATCGCGGCTGGGGGGTACACTAGGAACCGGAGGCGTAAGCCGAAGGAAGAACCTTCTCCCCAGTCCCTCCTTCTAACTGGTTGGATTGAACAGACGGAAGTAGATCAAATCGTTCCTTTATCTCAAGATGGGTTTTGAGAGTCTGTAGGTCTTTGGCTAACATATTTAAGGACAGGTTTGATTGTTTGTATTGCAGGGCACCTTTCTTCCTCTCGTGTATCATGAATCCTTCCACATATTTCACGCATTCCCGCTCTTTCCCTCCTGTTGTAAATTATCCTCAACATGACGATTATCCCAACTCGTATTGTAATCGACCATCAGTTAGTTGGGATAATTCGGATTGGGGATACAATTCCGGACCCCCGTGTTTAGGGTCTAACCCTGAACACTTTGATTCTCAATTCTATCCTTCTCAGAGTTGCATCTATTATAGATCGTCCTCCTTTCATGAACAACCTAATGCGATCTACAATCAAGAAGGATACACTGATCCTTACCCATCCTCTGATTTCACTGCCTTTAGGTCATCACCATCTTTTGAACAATCTGAAATGACCTATTATCAGGATGGGTATAACGAATCTCAATTCGTTAATTCCTCTACATTGATGTCAAACCCGCCCAACCCTGAACCAACTCATTTGGTTCAGGTTAATCAGGTTCAAGATAAGGTTCTGGCTAACTTGAGGAATATCATTCAATCTTTAGAAGTTCAGCCAATACCTTGCATTGAGAGATTGGAGCCCCTGATTGAAATGATTGATGATTTAAATAAGTCTTTGTTGGATTGGCTCCAGGATGTTAAGGATAAGAACCCGGGTGAGTTTCTACTTGGGAAATTAGCGAAATTGAGGATGAGATTTGTGGTTGCTTTGATTCAATCTTAGAATAATTCCCAGGATGAACTCTCTTCAGGAAAGCCAATGACAGAACCCGCTCAGGCACCTGTTGGGGGGGACACGTGTTACGAAGTTGACCAGATTGAATTAAAACAACCAATTAAGGATGATCTGATTTCTTCACCTGAAATCCCTGAGCCGGGTTATGAGGAAACGTATGTCTCCTTGGAACGCAAAGTGACAAATGATTTTGGGACATACATTGATACGGATCTTGATGGTGAAGATTCAAGTTGCGAAGTCTCACGCGAGTTTTCAGATCACGATTTTTGTGAGACGATTGGGCCTGAGGAATCTTATAGATCATTTGATAGCCCAATTACTGAGGAAACTGATCTTATTAGGGCACACATTACGGATCTAGAATCGCATTTTCTGAAAGAATCAATTCAATGCCCTGATTATCAGTTACACCCTATTAAGCTTATTGATGATTCTAATTCTGAGATAATTAGACCCAAGTCAATTTTGATTCTGCCACATCATTTAGACTTGGAGATTTCAGACGGGGTGATGAATATACAAGAGGTCCTGGAATTTGATACACTTAATGAGGAGGATAGGAGCGGGGAAGTTCTGATTTGGGAAGTTAATTTTGGAGGAAATGGAAGATTGAGTCGAAGGGTTCCTTTTAAGCTGAAACCATCAAATCAGAACCCTTACGACATTTGTTTCGAGGATGTTCAACTCAAGCACACATTCAACGATTATCCTTTTGAGCTTCAATTTTCTGTAACCCGACTTTTTGGTCTTGGGTTGCATCCTCAGAAATTGCAGGCTCGATCTCGCTTACATTCTGATTTTAGGTTTTGGGTAATTTTTATCCAGAACCTAAGATATTCTCGATTATGGGGTGTGGGTATGCACCACAATCTGGTCCACATCTGTGGACCTCTGCTGACAGGTCGGAGGATTCTTCTGTTCATTCTAATTCTGACCTGCACATGTGAATTCTTCATTTCTTTTCTTTGTATAGTGTGCCTAGCTGAAGGCACTAAACTCAGCACTTATACAGTTCTTTTTTGTTTTCATCTTGGAGCGGACCTGATATTCACGCAATTCAGGTGCTTTCTACAATTTTCCACTCTGTTTTATGTCTTTTTAATACAATGAGGACATTGCATTAGATAGGCATGGGGGGGTGGATATTCATCTCTGAATTCATTCGTCAGCTCCGTAGATTTGTTTATTTTCTTTTATAAAAAAATAAATAAATAAAAATTTCAGAATTAGGAAAGAGAATTTGGGTTTAAGAAAATTTTCAATCTTAGGAAATACTACATCAGGATCTGAACACAAAGATCCCTCAGGTCTTTGGACTTAATTAGCCTGTGTATCCACTAAAATGTGGATTTGTCTTTGAGTCCTCGCCATCTTAATTCTATTATAAGTGGAATAAATAGTTTGGGTGATAAGTACACGACTTATCAACCCGCCCTCTGATTTGAGGGAATTTCGAGTCTTAAGCATCTACACACTTTCTTTGCACTGACTCGTTGTTCGGCGATTTTTACGGAAATTGGATAGCTAATGAACCTTCTAGGGTGATATGGCTGGCAAGTTATCGTGGGTAACAGCCCATAGGTAGGTTGTCCAGAGCCCAGTCACTGGACCTTTCTCTTTTTGCTGCATTTAGGTAAATCTTAGACCAGGGAAGCCACCTACTTAAAAAAAAAAAAAAAAAATCAAAAAGGAGAAAAGAATAAAAAGAAATAAGCCACACTTCACCGCACGAGTATGGCTGGCAAGTTGTCAGTGGTAACAGCTCATCGACCGGTTGTCCAGAACCCAGCTCAGAAAATGTACTAAAAATTCCCAAAATACTTAGGAAGGAGCGGAGAAATAGACTAAACCGGGGAGATATACACTGGATTCACCCTTGTGTTGACCCCGTTAAAAAATAAAAGTAGGGAGAAAGCTACCAGTTGTAAAGATACACCTTTAGGCAGAATTCTTTTTGAGGTCACCTAGAGGCGTAGAAATCCGAAGTCCGTTCTAATTGCCGGTCAACGAGTCTATCACAATCACAATAAGATGCTTAAAATTAGGATTCTCATCAAATCTTGGGTGAGTTGAATGGTCGTAGAAAGCCACTCTTGAACCCTAAAATTTGAAAATCCAAAAAAAAAAAATTAGAAAAGAGTAAAAAGAGAAAAAGAAATTTTTCTTTGAATAAGGCGAGGGCTTGAGGCGGTCTGCATTTTGGCTGATACCCGGGCACTGTTGCGTCTTTGAAAGTTCAGTTCCTAAGTAGACAATTTCTTAATGATTGAAAGTGACTCAGGTCCAAATAATCCAACCTAATTCTTTTACAAATAGCATATAGTTTTCGCTAGGGGCTAGCAAAAGATAGGCATGGGGGTATGATGTAAACACAATTACACTACTTAAAAGGTCTATTTTTGCATGTTCTTAAGCATAGGATTGCATTTCATGATATAAATATTGCATTACATGTATCATCTTGCATTTAGAATAGTTTGAATAAAATGGAGGTTAATTATCTCCTTTTATGTGCTTGGACAGGGCAAATATTTTATCAGGGCCTCGGATCAAAGATCCAACCGTATGGATGTGATCAGGGTGACAATTGGAGTTCAACGACTCCAAGATCGCCCTAATCAGGCATCCGTAGCATCAGATAAGTGACCCGGGAACCCTAGAAGATCAAGGGCCAGGATGGTGTAAATCCGCACTTCAGATGATAAATCCGACCGCACGGATGAATTCGGATCGACGATCGCAGCCCAACGACACAAAAATCGAGTCAATCCGACATCCGTGGCACCATCTACAACTTCCAGAAGATGGACGGCCAAGATGGCGCCACGTGGCGCCATCTCAACCGCCCAAACGGCCGCATGCATCTTGTGAAGACCGCGCACCCGTCTCCTCTCCGCCGTTGGATCTCGATCCAACAGCTGCGGTCGCTCGCGCTTAAAAGCGTCCGCGCGACCATTTCGTCCGCGTAGCGCAGCGGCGGGCGAAGCAGAGGTCGCGGGTTCGAGCCGCGGTGAGGGGGTGGAAGGCGCGGGCGAGCGGGCGTGGACGAGTGTCAGATGAAGATCCAACGGCTGCGCGCGCTCAATCAGGACGACGCGCGATTGGACGCCGGGCGTAACGCGCGATCGCACGCGGGCGGGCGCGCTACGCAGCGGGCGCGGACGCGATCTAAGACGTCCGATCTCGCGACCGGACGGCTGAGACTACGCGGACGTGCGCATGCGTTACGCGCGCAGGCAGCCGAGCGGGCGCACGTGGGCGCGGCGGCGACGGCCACGTCGGGGCTTTAGTGACGGATTTATCCGTCACTAAAGATCCCTTATTTATTATTTTGAAGATGTAATGTCCATTTTGCCCCCACTCCTTGCAACTATAAAAGGAGACCCCCTCCATACGAAATTTTCATCCCTTCCTTCTCTCTACCTCTCCAAAAGCTCAAGAGAAGCTTGTCCCACACCCGGGATGCTTCTCGCGAGATAAAGTCCAAATTTTCGTCCCCCTTCGGAAGTGGATCCCGCGACGACGACGGCGTGTTGCTTCGTTCCCGTTCTTCTGCTTCGTCCTCCTTCGTCCCGCTTCGTTCTCCTTCGTCCAGGCGTCGTCCCGTCCGGCTCGTCCTCCAAGCGACCGTCGAGGAGGATTCTCTCTCCCTACTCTTTTTACTGCTTTCTAATATAGATTTACTGCTTTCTAGAGTAATCGCTTTATGCTTTCTAGTTGTAACGAACGATCTCTTTTATGATAAATTCCTTGTCTATTCTACATCTCATTTTGATTTCCATGTGTAGTATTCTCTCTCTCTTCTATTTTGTTGTAGATACTTAGATAGTTTAAATTGAATTTCTTCGTGACAAAATAAAAATGAAACGCGAAGTTTTTTAAATCAAACGTCCGCCTCCCTGTGTTCGACCCGGAATTTTAATTTCGATATAAATTTTATTTGTTGAACACGAATCCTTCACTTTCGAACTACAACGATAGGTTTTCCAAAACCGAACACGTTAGCGTAGGTTCATAATCGTTCAACAGAGATAAAAATCTCTTTGAGGACAATTTCAAGTCTGATATAAGATCAGAGTGGAAAGTCGGGCTATGAAGTGAAATGCATGACATATGTGACAATACGATGTATGCTAAAAATGCAAGGGTGACTCCTAATGCAAATAAAGGTGAAAATAAGAAAGATGAAAATAGCTATATACAAGGATTGGTTTGTGCTAAGTTTAACGCCTTCAGCTAGGCGTAAACCTAGTAGGTAATTCAAAATGTAAGAGCGAAATGGTGGAATTAACAAGTCTAAGATCATATGGCTCAATAAAAGATTTCAATCTTTGCCCATTGATAGTGAAGGGTTCAAATTTGTCAATCTCAGTGATCTCAACGGCTCCATTATCAAAGATTCTCAAGATTTTGAAAGGTCCAGTCCATTTGGATCTTAGTTGCCTTGGGAAGAGTTTCAGTCTAAAGTCGAAAAGGACTTTTTGACCAGGGTGAAATGATTTCCTATGAATGTGACGGTCATGGAAGGCCTTAAGTTTATCCTTATAAATCCTCGAGCTTTCATAAGATTTATTCCTTAATTCATCTAGCTCAGAAATTTGTAATCTTCTATGATCGCAAGCCTTCTCTAGGTCCAAATTACACTTTCTGATGGCCCAATAGGCTTTGTGCTCAAGTTCTACGGGAAGATGACAGTGTTTCCTGTACACAAGTCTAAAAGAAGACATACCTAACGGGGTTTTGTGAGCTGTCCTATATGCCCACAACGCATCAGAAAGGCGGGAAGACCAATCCTTTCTATCAGGTCGAATGGTAGTCTGTAAAATCTTCTTGATCTCCCAGTTAGATAATTCAGCTAGTCCATTGGTTTGAAGGTGATATGGTGTAGCAATCTTATGTGTCACCCCATACTTCTGAAGTAGAGACTGAAAATGTGTGTTTCTAAAGTGAGACCCTCCATCACTAATGATGGCTTTTGGTACCTCAAATCTAGAAAAGATAAAATCTTGAACAAATTGTGTCACAACTCTATGATCGTTAGTCTTAGAGGGGATGGCTTCTATACATTTGGAAACATACTCAATTGCTAACAAGATATACTCGAAGTCATATGATTTCGGAAAAGGTCCCATGAAGTCAATGCCCCAAATGTCAGATTTCGCACACTACAATCAGATTCAAGGGCATCATGTCTCAGCGGCCAATATTATCGAGAGACTAACAGCATGAACATGCCCCACTATATTCGTGTGCATCTTTGAAGATCGTGGGCCAATAAAAATATCTCTACAAAATCTTTGCAGCGGTCTTTTTGCCAGAGAAATAACCGCCACATGCCTGGTCATGGCAGAACGACAGAATGCTCTCTATCTCCTTATCAGGGACACACTTCCTAAGAATCTGGTCTTTGCAGTGCATGAAAAGCCATGGTTCTTCCCAGTAATAGTGCTTGGCCTCGGATCTAAGTCTGTCTTTTTGATGTCGGACCCAATAAGAGCGAATGATTCCAGAAGCCAGGTAGTTGACAATGTCAGCATACCAGGGAAGATCAGAATGGATGACCAGCAATTGCTCATCAGGGAAGTGGTTAGAAATAGGAAGTGAAGGAGAAATTGCTTCAGAAGGAAGGCGGGATAAGTGGTCAGCTACCACATTCTGCTTCCTGGCCTTGTCACGAATCTCTAAATCAAATTCCTGCAAAAGCAGGATCCATCTAATCAGACAAGATTTCAAGTCCTTCTTAGCGAGAAGATGTCGAACTGCAGTGTGGTCAGTGTAGACAATAATGTGGGAACCTAAAAGATAAGGTCTAAATTTCTCTAGTGCAAATATTACAGCTAGCAATTCCTTTTCTATGACGGTGTAATTCCTCGGAGCTTCATCTAAGGTCTTGCTAGCGTAATAAATGACTGTGGGTTTCCCATCCAGTTTTTGACCTAGGACAACCCCTACTGCATAATCAGAGGCATCACACATGATCTCAAAAGGGTGAAACCAATCTAGAGGTTGCAGTATTGGTGCCCTGCTAACCAGATCACGAAGTGTCTTATAGGCACAAACACAATCGTCAGAGATCTGGAAGTCTACGTCCTTAGAGAGGAGATTGGTGAGACGTCGGGCTATTTTTGAGAAGTCCGCTATAAAGCTGCAATAAAAGCCAACATGCCCGAGAAAAGATCTGATCTGTTTAACTGACGAAGGTAATGGTAGTTCAGAAAGCAAGTTTGTTTCGCACGATCAACCTCTATTCCTCCCTAAAAGATAAGGTGACCTAGAACTAGTCCTTCTAGTACCATAAAGTGTGATTTCTCCTAAGAAAGTATCAGATTCACATTTATGCATCTTTGCAGGACCTTAGTCAGGTGGTCTAAGCATGCATCGAATGTACTCCTGGAGATCGAGAAGTCATCCATGAAGACTTCTAAGCAATCACCTACCAAATTAGAGAAGATTGCAAACATACACCGCTGAAATGTAGCAGGTGCGTTGCACAATCCAAATGGCATCCTACGGAATGCAAAGGTTCCGTAGGGACAGGTGAATGTCATTTTTTCCTAATCATCGGGGTGAATCGCCACCTTATTATATCCTAAATAGTCATCCAAAAAGTAGAAAAATCTATTTCCCACCAATCTTTCCAGTATCTGGTCAATGAAGGGCAAAGGGAAATGATCTTTCTTCGTGGCTTGGTTGAGTTTTTGGTAGTCAATACATACTTGCCACGAACTATCAATCCGTGTAGGGATGACTTCTCTAGAATTAGTGCTTATGATGGTAAGTCTAGCCTTCTTAGGCACAACCTGAACAGGACTTATCGACGGGCTATCAGAAATAGGGAAGATAATTCTATTTTCTAACCACTTAATCATCTCATTTTTAACCACCTCTTGAAATGTAGGGTTCAATCTATGCTGGGGCTACCTAGTAGGTCCAGATCCTTCTTCAGTGAAAATCCTATGTGTGTAGTAGGAAGGATTAATGCCAGTCAAGTCAGAGAGGCTCCATCCTATAGCCTGTTTATGTGCTCTCAGGACAGATAAGAGTCATAACTCTTGATCAGATGATAAGAGAGAGTTGACAATCAGAGGATAGGTCTGATCAGGTCATAAGAAAACATACTTTAGAGAATCAGGGAAAGGTTTGAGCTCAACAGGTGCAGGATCAGGTGAAGGAGTAGGTGTGGAGATTTCAGGAGATCCTAGAGACACAAAGGGAATAGGAGGCAAATCCTCAGTCTGGAAAGCTAGTGTCTCAGTGAAAGTCAGGTCAGAATCCAAAGAGTGTTGAGGTTCTAAATTTTGTAAGTCAATTAAGGTATCCTCAACCAACCGATCCAAAGAATCCAAGGAACAGATTTCCTCAATTAAACTACATGACGGTCCTCTTTGGGCCTGAAAAATATCAATTTTTATCTTTTGATCTCCAAATTTTAATTCTATTAGGCCCTCCTCACAATTAATGTTTGCCTTGGCCATAGCCAAGCAAGGTCTTCCTAAAATAATAGGTGTATTCTGAATGTCCTCAGGTACTTCCATGTCAAGGACTATAAAGTCTACAGGAAAGTAAAAATCCTTGATCCGCACTATAACATCTTCCAGCACTCCCTGAGGTGTCTTAACTGATCTATCAGCTAATTGCAAGGACACCTCGGTTGGCTTCAGATTGCCAACATCGAAATGTGTCAGTAGGGAGGTTGAGATAAGATTGATGGAAGCACCTAGGTTTAGTAATGCTCTATTAAATGTAGTGTTACCTATCATGCAGGATAGGAGAGTGGTGCCTAGGTCTTTCATCTTAGTAGGAAGGGTGCTGGATATAATGGAACTAGCTTGTTCCGAAAGGATGATTGGACTACTCCCTTTTTGAATCCTTGCTTTACGCTTAAGTGTACATAGCTCTTTTACAAACTTAGCCTAAAGAGGTATGTGGCGAATTGCATCCAACAAGGGGATGTTTATGTGGACTTACTCAAAGAGCTTAAGCAAATCCTCCTCAGGTGCCACACAGGTCTTTTTCTTTCCTTTCCCCTTCTTCTTTAAATCCTCTGGAAATGATACAGAAGTGGTGACAAGGGTCATTCCTAGGTAGAGAAGGAGGAAATAGTGAATCAGATGGATGAGTGGAAGTAGAAGGTTTAGAAAAAGATGTAGAAGCAGGAACAGGTGGATCTACAGTGCTTCTACCACTCCTAATGACTATGGCATTCAGTTCAGCCCTAGATGTAGATGGTAACTCAAAGTTAGGTAACAGAGGTGGTTGGGTTTGTGGATAGGAAGAATTTGGATCAATGTAGAATTCAGTGTCGTGCAAGGGTTGTGAAATGGCATGTGCTTGACCTTGCACTGCTGGTCTAGGTTGAAGATATCTCTAGGCAGATATGTTCCTAGGGTTAGGTTGTGCTTGAGATGTGAGTGAATGTGGTTGACGAGATTTCGTCAAGTGTGATAGTTGGGCTCTCATCTCAGCTAGTGTCGCGTCCTGTCTCAGCTGTATAGCAATGTTCTGTTGTTGCATATCAACAAGAGCTTTCATGATAGACCCCAACTAGTCATCTCGTGTAAGCCCAGGTTGAGAGTATTGGGCGGGCCTGGGTTGGGGTTGCTGGTAGGCACCCAGTGGATACCCGTGTGTTTGTGGAGGTGATGCTCGAATCGGGTTGTGCTGTGGTGGTGCAAAAGGTTGTTGAAAAGGAAGTCTCTGTGAATTTTCTGATCACGAGAAATTTAGATGATTACGCCATTCAGGGTTATAGGTTTGTGCAAACGGATCATTATGAATGGCGTGGAGCTCCTCTGAAGCTCCAGAAGGTGCAAGGAAGTCAGTGTAAAGAGGAACAAAGGTTCCTCCAACTAGTGAAAGATATTAAAATGGAAAGTCCAATAGTGCAGATTGTGTCATAGAAAGGTTATTCACAGTTTCCCTCCCTGTGGGAAACTGAGAAGGAGATGATGAAGGTTTAAAGAGAAATTTACATACTTCATCTACTTTCTTCTCTATTAAGCCCACCTTATCCAGCTGACTAGCCACCATCTCTAAGTCTTTGCTGCTAGATTAGGCTCCGTGTACCTCCGAATGTGAGTGGGAATGTGAGGACTTTCTATTAAAAACACTCATCGAAGCATTGTTAATAGAGTTCTCGGCCATACCTGTGAAGAGCTCAAAGGCTAAGTCCGTGTCCCGACACAGGAAGTTACCTCCACAAGCGGCATCTACAAAATTCCATGTGTCATCATGGAGCCCATGGTAGAAGATCTAAACATGTTGCTTGCGTGGGACACCATAGTGGGGACACTTTCTCAGAAGCTCGTGGAATCTCTCCCAAGCCTCGCGCATCTGTTCTCCTGAATTTTGGGTGAATGTGGTGATAGCACACCTTAAAGCATTAGTGCGGCCTACAGGAAAGTACTTCTTTAGGAACTCATGTTCCAAAGAAGCCCATGTATCTATAAGCGTAGTCTGTGCAAGTGTTCTGAACCAAAAGGCGGCCTTATCATTTAATGAAAAGGAGAACATTTTCATCAAAAGCATGTGCTGATCATGACCTTACGGACCCAAAGTTTGGGCAAGATTTTTCAGCTCCTCTAGATGCTGAAAAGGGTCCTCAAAAGCAAGTCCATGGAAGTGAGGTATAAGTGCTATGATGTTCAGCTTCAGTTCAGTAGCACGACCCCATCAGCATATCATACCATAGGCATAGGTTGGGCAACTGCGGGATTATAGTAATCTCGTAGTTGAGGTCTACAAGGTTGAGGTGGTGCCTGAGGGTTTCTATGTTGAGGTTGTGGTTGGGGGTTAGCTAAGAGATTTACAGCTTGTGCAAGCTGTTGCACCTGTTGGGTTAGGGTATTCATCTGCAATTGTGTTTCAAACAGGTGTTGAAGATGAGGCATAGGTCCTCTCTTCGAGGGTGGATTAGGGAAATTAGAATATGGTGGAGGTTGGAACCTATGGTTTGGTAGTGGTGGTGGTGGAGGATGTGCAATAAGATGTGGAGGAAGTTCTTTGAAATCCTCGAATTGTGCAGAATCATGATCCTCATAATGTGTGGAATAGTGAATAGGAGTTTGAGACTTGAGAGGTACAGGATTGGATGTCGAAGGCATAGAAGTGGAAGTGGTGGCTTAGGCATCAGCACCCAAAGGGAGTACTAGCTTTGGGTTCTGCGATCTCCTACCTTCCAATGAGTCGATTTTTGAAAGCAAATTAAAAAATTAGTCACAACTCAATGGAAAGGATAAAATCAAGCTTAATCTCAAATGAAATCAGAAATCCCAATCAAATCTCAATCAATCAATAGACCAATCTAACAAGCAAGCGAGAAGAATCGATTTTTACCTAGAGGTTGCTACGCAAAATAATATAGTACGCAAACGACTGTTTCAAACAATTGTACATGTCTTAAAGATCAACCTAATGATGTGCAGACCTCTAAAATCCACTAGGAGTCTAGATAAGACTGGCGTACGAATCTAGATCCTGTGGTTGCTGAAGGAGATGAGATAGAAACCCATGTATTGTAATCTTAACTGATCATACTGTGTGTACGATAACAATCAACACAATACGGTGAAAATCTCAATCAAGATTTCAATCAATTTTTAACGTCTCCTTTTGTTTTGATTCAAATGATTATGAGATAAATTCTATGCTGCTCATCTCGCTTTTTAATCAATTACAAACAAGAGATGGTCTTTTTAGAATTTAAGTCAAATGCAAGTATGGCAGGAGTTTGAGAAAGGTAAAGAATATGTACCTAACTCCAGTAATCTATAGTATGCAATTTGACTTGGAATAAGATCTAACAAATAGAATATGCAACCTAAGATGGATGCCTAAGGATGTGCTACTGCTAGATAAAAATGAGATCTTTTTGAATTTTTGATTTTATAGTTTTTTTTGGATTTTGTATACTGCAACAAACAAAAACAAAGAAATAAATCGATACGGAAGACCGTGTACGGGAAAACTGCATCGATGAGAGAAGTTCGAGAGAAATAAAAGAGAGTCCAGAGAGTCCACAGTAATTACAATAAATGTGTGAGAATAGACTCTCACAACTTATGGCTAACAAATAGTCCTATGTAATATACCTAAGTCTAAACTATGCTATGATATACTACTACTATACTACTACTCCTGTAGCTGCTCTGAGGGAACAACTCCACCTAGATGTCGGGTCAGAAGCGCAGCGGGTCCGCCAGGAAGACAACCTCCGTTTGGAAGATGACGCTGCTCCTCCTACTCCTCAAATGCTGTGGGAACACAATTGATTAGTAAAAGAAAGAAAGAAAGAATATACAACAAAGAGTTAATCAATAAAAGAATAATTATGTACAAACAATGAATATGAATGAATGAAAAAAAAATTATATACAAATGAAGAACTAAAGAGTAATTTTGGCGTATAGAGAGTTGTCTCCCAGGCAACGGCGCTAAAAATAATCAAAATCTTTTGCGACATGTGTTAATTAGTCAAGTTAATCAATCATTTCACAAATAAACACTGTTATCAGGTTTTGATCTCCGGCAACGGCGCTAAAAATAATGAAGCGAACAATCGACCACGGTTCGTATCAAAAAATCGTCGTTGTCGTAGTATATGTCACAAATACAAACCGTTATAGCATCGATTTTTATTTAATTTACATAATTTTTACTAGTTTATTCCAGGTCGTTCACTGGAAGACAGTTATTGATATACATCACTCCCTAAGTCCAAGATTATTCTTTAATTCCAAAATAATAAGTTTTATGTATAATAAAGACTGAATAAATGAATTAATCAATAATGAATGAATTAATGGTTTAATTATGTACAAAATGAATCAATTAAAATACTTACAAAAACCTAAACACAATCAAGCATCAAACAATATATAAATATACTCTATACTATCTACTTATAAGTTATATTACTAATACTTACATATATACACAATACTAACTAATAATACATATCATACTAACTTAACTCAATATACTAACATATATAGCAACATATATAGGAGCTACAACGACAGATACAAGTGTCGCTGAACCCCAAAAAAGACTATAAACAAACTCTAAAGTAAAAACTAAGGTCTATAGCGACATTTATTTCATCTTTAGTGATGATTTATTCTGTCAGTAAAAATATGAAGTTACCTGTGTACATAATTTTCTCTTCGAACCCTTTTACTTAACAAAAAATGTGTTTAATTAGCGGTCACACCGTTTAAGGGATACACAGCACCTGAGGTGAGTGGGACCAGACCTCAACTAAGTGCCGCCCTAGTTCGTTAATTAGGCTGATTAATCACGTTTTCAGCTCATTTCTGGGCTTAATCAAGCCCTAGTACAGTAACCAACCCCTGACCCACACACAGCTCATATAAGGTCAGAGGTAATGCTCAGTAGATATGCTTGGTGGTTTCAAACGTCCGGCGCCCGTGACGACTGAGCTATCCACTGCACTTTTCAATGAGATACTGCTCATAGCAGTCACGCGTATCCGATGTGGTGCTAAATAGCACCAGTGCTGCATTGAAGTTCAACGTGCGCCAGTGGTGATTCCGTGATTGTGGCCCTCAATTCGAGGGCTATAATTTATTGTAAATTAAAATTAAATTATAGGATAATAAAGTATTTACATAATACTATACAATTGTACAATTAATTGAGTTTTAATTATTTTTACTGTATAAATAAATTAGCTAAAGTATACAGTTTATACATACTTAATTTTAGGTTTTATTCTTTAATTACGTATAAATAAGTTAATATATAGTCTAATTAACCTTATGCAGAGTTAGTATACATGTTAAGGTATTTTATAAAGATTTTTATTATATTTTACAAGTTTTATTTCTATTTTATTTACATTTAAATAGCACATTTTTAGACTATTTTATTTGTAAATTAAGTTTAAATAGTGTATACGTTATAAATATACTTAAATTAGCTTAAATTACTTAAAATACAGTAATATACATATACATTATAAATTAACTTACTTTTAACTTAATCTACTAATTTATTTTAATTTAATCTAATAACTTAACTATTAACTTAATAAATTAATTATTTATTCCATATATATAATTAAATTAAGGCACAGGATTTAGTATGTTTATTATTTACATATAAATACGTATATACAGTATTATAACTTAATATGGCCATTTATAGAAGGTATTAATTTACATAGCTATTTAGTACATATAAATTAGTTTACTTAATAAATAGTTATCTAATTAAGATATATACAATATAATCCAACTTAAATACTTAATTTATATACTACAATATATACCTAACCTATTTCTACCATACATATGTATAATTTACATTATAGATAAATAAGCTTTACAATATAGCTTATATATATACCTATATACATAGTATACAAAGAATTTTTAGGTGTTTTTGAGTTTTTTTCAGCTTTTTATGGGTTTTATATATGTTATGGAGGTAGGAGAAGAGATGGAAAGAAATGGATGAGAAAAATGAGATGTTTTTGGTGTTTTTAAGTGTAGTTTCTTTTATTAAATTTCATGGTATACAAAATCATCGACTGGTATGTTCTACCAAGGTAGGGGTTTGGAATACCATAAAACTTGGTATGCATTTAGGGAAATTACTAATCTTCAATCAGATATGTTATTTTATTTTTTTATATTTTTTATATAGTTTTTATTTAATTCCAAACTTCACTCATCCTAAGCCTTTAAAGGGTTGTCTAATGTGTCCTAAAGGCTTAAGATGGAACCTAGGAGTCTAAAAGGCAGTGAACTGCCTTGAACTTATTCAGTATGAAATATGGAAATGATATATGCAATTAAGCATGCAAATCAAGATAGATTTCAATTAATTACACTTAATGGATAGTTGGATTTAATAATTAGCGGACGAAGGATTTAAATAATCATTACAAGCATTCAAAGGATGTTAAAAATCAATTGCAATACAGGAAAGCTTGTATACAAGTTAAACACAACATTATACATCAGTCAGCTATTTAACCAACTACATCCTAGGCTACTGTCCACAGATCTTCTCAGGCAAAAACTGTTGGAACAGAAACAACAACTCAACAGCAGCAAACCAGCTACTGAAATTCTTCTGCTGGAAATCCAGCAGAATCGAAGTCCAGCTAAAAAAAAAATAGCAGCAGCTGAAGCTGCTAAACTCCAATCACTGCAACAGACTAGACTCTACTTTAGACGTCTTAACTGCTGCTCCAGTTAAGACAGATTCCATAGAACCAGATTTGCAACAGGGAGAACTCAGAACCTAAATCTAGCTACCTAATAGATTGAACAAGCCAATCAAATTCCAGATCAGACTATAGACAACCTGATCAGGAATTTTAAGTGATTTTTTCAGGAATTACTTAGCTGGGTTTTATGGGGAATGTAGCTGCAATTGCAGCAAATTGCTATAAGTCTGGGATTTGCACACACAAAACACAAATCGGAAATTCCCTCAACACAATCTGACAAGGGTTTCAATTCTTATAAAACCACTTGGGAATACAAATCAAGACCAAGATCCCTTGTCAGTAGCATCTTACCAAATCAGAGTTAAAAGAGAAGCTAATCTAACTCTTTCTAAGGCTATAGACAACATATAGAAAGAATTAAATCAGTCGATTTAAATCATACACTCAAATCCCAGAACTCTGGAACCATAAGGAATATGGAGAATTCCTTAGGTTAGTAAATCAGATTTACTCCTCAAAATCAACTAAAAGATGCAAGGTAGAGTCTCAAATCAACTAAGTGATTTTCATTGGCTTAACCATGCATTCAAGGCATTTATATCCTCACGAAAATCCAAATCAGATTATGGCTCATCTGAGGTGAATTATGATCTCAAAATCACCTCAGATTCCCAGCCAAACAGTGAATCCAATCAAAGGTATCCTAGTTCACTCGATCAAAGCCATTCAAAGCAAATGAATAAAAAACCTTGAAATCTGAATTCATAGAAAATTGAGCAAACAGATTTCATTTTAATCTCAGATCATGGGCTTTTGTAAACAAAATGGGATGAATGGGAAGCCCCTAATGTGATTTCAACGCTAATTTCAGATTTGAGATTGGAAACCAATAAGATCTAAAATTAGATCTGATGAGTGGATGGATTGCGAGAAACAAATCACGGGAATCAGAAGCGATATGGAAAACATGTCGAGGGAGGAAAATGATCAGTGATGACTGTGTGAAAACGTCCCCTCTAATCTGGAATGATCAGAAGAGGTGAGGGGGGGAGGGGGGGGGGATTTACTCTAATTCTACTCCTACTGCTAAAGTAACAGAACAGTAGATCAATCACTAATTCTAACTCTAATTTTACTGCTAATCTACCTAACTAAAGCTACAGCTAACCTACAAAGCAGTAAAACTACTCTAATTGGAAGAATGGGACCTGTGGGTCTCCACCCGACGGATGGAGAGGAAGAAGGGAGGGGGAGCTCCAGCGAATGAAAAGCTTGCTAGTGAAGCTTCTGGGTCGTCCTCAAGCGTATGTCATCCTTAGCGACGAGGAGGAAAGGGAGATGAAAAACTACACCTCTGTCACAAGTGCAGTGTTTGAACGGATTAGGGGAACTGGAGGGGAAGAAAGGATCGCTCTCAAGGAAGTAGGAGAGGAGGCGATCCTCTGCGCGCGTGACCAGGGAAGTGCTTAAGTAGCGATTGTAGTGATTCCAGGCACCGTGCGAGTGAGATTACTAGATGAGGGCACCGGTGGCGGGGATGGAAGGAGAGAGCGTGCGTGGCTGCCAAGATGAAATCTGACCGTAGGATGGGATCCGGGGGTTGGGGTGAGCACATGTGCCGATTCGCATGAAGCTTCGAATCAAAATGAGCCGTAGATCAGGATCAATGAGAGAATGGATGGTCGAGATGGTGCAGGTTCTTCGCGTGCTACAGTGCGCATGCGGGAAGCAGCTGCTCAGGTTTCTATTGGGTAAATTGCAGGATGAGCCCTTCATCGAAGGGGTAGAAAATTTGCAAATGAGCCTGTAAGTGGTAGAAAGTAGTTACAGAGTGGTCCTTAAGGGCTTTCAAAGAGGTCCCTGCAGGTTACAAATAGGTCCGGGGAAGTTTTCTAATGAAGGAAATGTGATGCATAAAGGAACTAAATGTAAATCTTCAATTTTAAGGCCTTAATGATGTCCAAATGCCTTCAAATTTTTATATGTACTTAATTAAACTTTTAAGAAGTTAAGTATACTTTTGATTTGAACTTTTAAACTTGTTTGTGTGTTTAATTAACACTTGAATCACCATTTGATCTTTTTCTCAAGAATATCTTATTTTATGACCTAATTATGCAATCTTAAAAAAGAATTAATGTTTTAGGTATTTTTCTTTGATTTCCACATTTAACACTTTTTATGTGTTAATTTGACATTGTTTAACCCCATTTTTAGCTTAACTTTAGCTTTTTAGCTATGATGAGTAGCCACTTATCATACTCCCATGCTTAAGTTTTGCTAGTCCCTTAGCAAACAATTCATTAAAGTACAAAGCAATTTAAGTATCAGCGAGGTAAGTGTAATGAGATATCTTTTCTTTTTTTCATTTTTCTGAAAGTTTTAAGTGTTTGAACATGATCTTTAAGCTGAAAGAATTTTCCCGATAAACCAACTGTGCTTATGTCTGGACATTGTGAGAACCTTATTACTTGGGAAGACTGACCAGAACTCAAGTCTTATATGACATAGGACATCTCTCGACTAACAAGGACTCTTGATATTTAAACCTTAAGTCGAATTCCATGACTCAAGGGATTTTAAAACAGGAGTTGTTGGTGGGAAAGTAAATAACAACTACAATCACTAAGCTAGCACCTAAGTGACAAATAATTCCTCTCCCTAAGCTCACTCTAAGCACGTGGAGGCTTAGAGTAGTTAGGGAGAGGGAGTGAAGAGTTTAGAATCACAGTAATTAAGATGCAACTAAAAAGAAATTTCAAAGAAAGCAATTAGATTAATGAGAAAGTGTTTTACAGAAAAACCTAGTAGATGAATGCTTCTACTACTAGATAATTGCAACAAATAAAATAAAACACAAATCCTCCTAAATTGTTGGTGAAGAGGGGAAGCTCCTTGCTCCAAGCTTAGGGGCTCCTAGGCTTGAAAAGGACTCCTCCTTCTCCCTCCTTGAGATGCTCCTCCAAGGTAGAAGCTACCACCATCAATGCTCTCCTTCAAGGGAGGGCATGCACCACCCTTGCTCCTCCTTGCCTGGCCGTCCTCCGAGTGGTGGAGTGACGTGCCGTAGTGCGTGTGTGTTAAGAGGTGACGTTATAGTCGCACTTGATACGTCGGTTTTAAAAGAAGTAAACGGAGGTGAGTCCGAGTGTCGATCTCAGGGAGGCGTGGAAATTGGATTTTGTTTATCACTTGTCACGAAAAAGGTGGAGTTTTGCTCGCGAAAGAGACGATTTTGAAAAGCGAGAGTGAGAGAGAGAGTTTAGGGTTAGAAAGCTCTTAGTTTTGAACATGCACTTTAAACAGAAATTAAAATGGCGACTGAACGGAAAATAATTTCATTAAACATGCATTCATAGTTCATGGTTTACAACATTAAATACATGCTTCAACAAAAGTAAATGAAATCTTAAAAGAGAGAGAGAGAGAGGTAGAGAGAGTGTGGAGAGCGACGAGGCAGCCACGGCAGTGGAGGAGGCTCCGTCGGCGGCTCGTCGTCTCCGATGATTACAAGAGTGCCTAAAACTAGCTAGGAGAGGAGTGGAGTAGTTGCAAGTGGGAGAGTATGCCTTGAATGGTGGTAGAAGGGGGTTTAAGAGGAAATATATGAAGATCTTAATCTACAAAGACTAAGCAGTGCTCGAGTGTCTGCCAAAATACGAATCGCCCGAATCCTTGCTTTAATGTACATATGTATACGTATGTATATTTTCTTAGAATTTTTTTTTCGGAATTCAGTGTGGGTTGGTAACTTTTTACGGCTACCCAACCCACCCAAAACTTGGTTAAAATCCTAAGTGCTAAGCATCTTGGTGTGAATGTTGTGATAGACTCACTTAACGGTAATTGAGACAGACTTCGAGTTTCTACGCCTCTAGGTGACCGAAAAAGAAAATATTTTTGCCTGAAGGTGTATTTGCTCGATTGGTAGCTTTCTCCCTACATTCGTTTTACTTGGGGTCAACACAAGGATTTTCCAGTGTATATCTCCCCGGCTTATACTACTTCCCCACTTATTCCTTAGGTGTTTTGGTCTTTTTTGTGCAATTATTAAGCTGGGTTCTGGACAACTGACCAATGGGCTGTAACCCACGATCACTTGCCAGCCATACTTGTGTGGTGAAGTGTGGTTTATTTTCTTTTCTTCTTCCCTTTTTTTTTTTTTGTAGGTGGCTTCCCTGATCTCAAATGTACCTAGAGGCAGCGAAAAAGAAATGGCCTGTGGCTGGGTTCTGGACAACCTGCCAATGGGCTGTTACCCACGACAACTTGCCAGCCATACCACCCTAGAGAGTTCATTAGCTACCCAATTTCTGTCAAAATCTCCGAGAAGTGAGTCTGTGCAAAAATGTGTGCAGATGCTTAGACTCAAAGTTTTCCTGAGTTAGAGGGTGAGTTGATAAGTCATATACATATTACCTTATTTAGTAGGTGGATTAGAATAGCTTAAAGTTGCAAGGATTCGCCGCTAAATCCATATTTTAACGAACACCAGGGATGATTAAGCCTGAAGGCCT
Organism: Thalassia testudinum; assembly: GCA_037157565.1. NCBI lineage: Eukaryota > Viridiplantae > Streptophyta > Magnoliopsida > Alismatales > Hydrocharitaceae > Thalassia > Thalassia testudinum. The sequence goes on from JAZHRO010000067.1 coordinate 38,795,040, forward strand.
AAAAAGTCTAAGTGTTTAAGTTCTTTTTGTATTATTTCCCACTATTGACAAGTTTCTAATGCCTAAGTTTTCTTCCTAAATTCTTTTTTTTTAATTATTTATTCAGACTGATTAATCGAACTCAGGATTATGCAATTTATCACCCCCCCATGCTTAAGTTGGACAATGTCCTCATTGGCAGATTCATGGATGCAGCAGGGTTCAAAAAGATAGTACCTGAGTGACGTAAACTACCAGATCAGTCTGAATCCTCTGGGTTGCCTCCCAGGAAGCGCTGAGTTTAACGCCTCCAGCTAGGCGGTGCTTGGTGTCAGCCCTCAACGAGGGTGACACTTTCCTTGGGGGGTACCTGGGCCAGGAAATGCTTCAATCTTTGACCATTAATTGTAAAAGTGTGCCCAGTGTTAAGATCAGCGATTTCAACCCCCCCATTAGAATAGGGCTTGACCACCCGAAATGATCCCGTCCATTTGGACCTAAGTTTCCCTGGGAAGAGTTTCAGGCGTGCATCAAATAGCCAGACTTGTTGGTTCGACTCAAAGGTTTTTTTATGAATGAGTCGGTCATGAACGGCTTTCATTTTCTCCTTATATAGCTGACTATTGTCAAAGGCGTCCCGACGAATTTCTTCGACCTCAGATAATTGAAGCGTCCTTTACGCACCGGCTAACTGGGGATCCATGTTACATTGCTTGACAGCCCAGTAAGCCTGGTGTTCCAATTCGACAGGGAGATGGCAAGCTTTGCCAAAGACCAAGCGATAAGGCGACATGCCTATCGAGGTCTTAAAAGCGATCCTGTATGCCCACAGGGCATCATCAAGTCGTGTGGACCAGTCTTTCCTATCAGGTCTCACAGTCTTCTGTAAAATATTCTTGATTTGTCTGTTTGAGACCTCAGTCTGCCCATTTGTTTGTGGATGACACGGGGTGGCAATGCGGTGGTTTACCCCGTATTTTCTAAGTAGGGCACGGAATTGGGAATGGATAAAATGGCTTCCACCATCACTGATCATGGCCTTGGGTATTCCAAACCGGGAAAAGATGTTCTTCTTCACAAAGTCCATGACCGTCTTGTGATCGCATCGTCGAGTGGTGACGGCTTCAATCCATTTGGAAACATAGTCTACCAAGACCAGGATGTACTCGAAGCCGTTGGATGGTGGAAAGTGGCCCATAAAATCGATACCCCAAACGTCGAAGATTTCGACAATCAAAATGGGCTGAAGGGGCATCATATTTTTCTTGGTCATGGTCCCCAGTGTTTGGCATCGCGCGCAAGTCTTGGCAAAGATGTGTGCATCTTTAAATAGGGACGGCCAATAAAATCCAGACTGCAAAACTTTTGCTGCTGTTTTCTTGCCAGAGAAATAGCCGCCACATGCTTGGTCATGACAAAAGGAAAGCACACTCTGAACTTCGTCTTCGGGGAGGCACCTCCTGATGATCTGATCAGCACAGAGGCGAAACAGCATGGGATCATCCCAGAAATAGTGCTTGGCCTCAGCCAAGAACCTGTCCCGTTACTGTCTGGACCAGCTGTGCGGGGTTTGTCCTATAACCAGGTAGTTGACATAGTCAGCATACCATGGCATTTTCTTGTCTTGCATGGCTAGGATGTGTTCATCAGGGAAGGTATCAGATAGAGGTAGGGAGGGTCCAATGTGATCTGGATGAAGTCTAGACAGGTGGTCAGCCACCACATTTTTCGATCCGGCCTTGTCTCGGATTTCCAGGTCAAATTCTTGCAAAAGCAGGATCCATCTGATGAGCCCAGGTTTTGCGTCCTTTTTGGCCAACAGGTGCCGGATGGCTAAATGGTCGGTGTAGATAGTCACGTGGGATCCCAGCAAGTATGATCGGAATTTCTCCAATCCAAAGACTACAGCGAGCAACTCTTTTTCTGTGACCGTATAATTACGTTGGGCCTCGTCCAACGTTTTGCTCGCGTAGTAGATCGCCACGGGCTTCTTGTCTTGCCTTTGTCCCAGGACAGCGCCTATGGCAAAATCTGATGCGTCACACATAATCTCAAAATCCTGGGACCAGTCTGGGGGTTGAAGTACAGGTGCGGTGGAGACTAAGTCCCGGAGGGTATGATAAGCCTGGATGCAATCAGGAGACATGTGGAAAGTGGTGTCGTTGGCTAGAAGGTCGGTCAAGGGTTTAGAAAGTTTGGAAAAGTCTTTGATGAACCTTCGGTAGAAGCCAACATGTCCTAGGAAAGAGCGAATCTGCCGGACCGAACTAGGTGGAGGAATTTTGGAAATTAAATCAACCTTAGCTTGATCTACCGCGATGCCCCTATGCAAAATGATGTGTCCGAGGACAATTCCTTCTTGAACCATAAAATGGCTCTTTTCCCAACTTAACACCAAGTTAACCTCGATACATCGTTTCAGGATTTTCTCCAAGTTGCTCAAACAATGGTCGAATGAATTCTCGAATACAGAGAAATCATCCATAAAGACCTCCAAGTATTCACCCACCATTTCTGAAAAAATGGCTAGCATGCAACGCTGGAAGGTCGCAGGTGCGTTGCATAACCCGAACGGCATTCAACGGAATGCAAACGTGCCATACGGGCAAGTGAATGTGGTCTTTTCCTGATCTTCCGGAGCAATTGCGACTTGGTTATATCCTAAATATCCATCCAGGAAGTAAAAATACTTCTACCCTGCCAATATTTCGAGGATTTGGTCAATGAATGGCAAGGGGAAGTGGTCCTTCTTAGTGGCTTCACTAAGCTTCCTATAATCAATACACACCCGCCATGCGGTGGTGGTGCGGGTGGGGATGGATTCGCCATGATCATTAGTGACAACGGTGAGCCCAGCCTTCTTTGGAACCACTTGAGTGGGGCTCACCCAGGGGCTATCAGAGATAGGGTAGATGATGTTGGCGTCGAGCCACTTGATAATTTCTTTTTTAACGACCTCCCGCATGTTAGGGTTTAACCATCTCTGCATCTGGCGGGAAGGTCGGGCCCCGTCTTCCAGGTAAATCTTGTGGGTGCAATTGGTGGGGCTAATTCCTCTTAGATCCGAGATGGTCCAACCAATGGTGGCCCGATGTTCTGAAAGAGTTGCAGTCAACCTTAGTTCCTGATCCTTGGTTAGATGGGAATTAATAATCACTGGGAAGGTCTGGTCAGGTCCCAAGAAGACGTACTTGAGATTCTCGGGCAATGGTTTAAGTTCAGGTGCGGGTGGGACCACAGTCGATGGGAATGGAAAGGGCGGTAGTTGATCAACATCGATCTCTTCAAATGGTGTCATGTGATGATACTCAGCCTTACAAAGGTCCACGGGTAATGATGGTGACGGGTCAGAACTACGGGTTTCGTGGTCTGAGACAGAATTGAGGGTAAGGCATTCCTCGATTAAAGTTTCCACGGGATCATGTTCCTCAATGTAATCGCAATCAAAAGACTTTGTCGCCCGGAAGATATCCAATTGCATTTTCCTGTCTCCGAAGGCGATTTCCATACATCCCGTGTCACAGTCGATGTTTGATTTAGCCGTAGCCAAGAAAGGTCTGCCTAAGATTATGGGTGTGTTCTGTACTTTTTCAGGGACCTCCATGTCTAGCACCAAAAAGTCGACTGGGAAATAGAAGTCCTTGACCCGTACAATAACGTCCTCGACAACCCCCTTCGGGGTTTTTACTGATCTATCTGCCAGCTGGATGGTGACAGGGGTTAGTGCCAGCTCCCCAAAACCAAATTGGTGGTACAGGGTTGTTGGAATTAGATTGATAGAAGCACCTAGGTCCAGGAGCGCTCTATCAAATGTCATGTCCCCGATATTGCAGGAAATCAGGGGCGCTCCTGGGTCAGTTCGTTTGAGTGGAAGGTTGCTTGATATCACGGAACTCGCTTGCTCAGAGAGTACAACCTTCCTAGGTGCTTGAGGTCTCGGCTTACGCTTGGGTGTACAGGCATCCTTTAAGAACTTGGCGTAAGCGGGGATATGTTTGACGGCTTCTAGGAGCGGAATATTAATCTGTACTTGCTTAAAAATCTCCAACAACTCCTCAGTTTCCACAGCATTCTTCTTTTTCTTAATTGTTTCCAAGGCCTCAGGGTAGGGTGTCTGAATGTGGACTGGTTCCATGTCTGGGTCCTTGGTTGGTGCCCCTTCTGAGTCGGGTATTTCAACAGGTAAAGTCTCGGGGAGAGTCGGCCATTTGGGATCCTGGGTTTTGGTGCCGCTTCTCAAGGTCACAGCATTTGCAGAGGCATTGGGGCCATGAGGTGATCCTTGAGAAGACGAGGATGATGAAGAGCCAAACCTAGGAGGTGTTTGTGGGGCTGGCTGGACCATGTGAGCCTACCCAGGATTGCCTTGGAACCCTTGCGAATTGGGGCCTCTGTTAATTATGTTTCACGGGTTCGGTTGTGGTTGGGAAGGTAGAGATCCTTGCTGTTTACAGTCCAAAAGTTGGCTTAACTGTCCCTTTACCAAGGCCATTTCTTCCTGATGTTTCTGGTTCATGTCAGCCATCATCTTTATTAAGGTATCCATTTGGTTTTGTGGGGGAGGGGCCGCCCTATTCTGGTTATATTGGGGTCTAACTAGTGGTCCTTGCTGATAGGGGGGAAAGTGTGGCTGCTGGTTTGTCGTGGGCTGGTTTTGGAATTACGGTGGTTTCTGGTTTGTCCAACCAAAGTTGGGGTGATTACGCCAGCCGGTGTTGTAAGTGTTGGAGAAAGGGTCAGGTTTCGCATAACCTTGGACGGCTTGCACATCTTTTAAGATAGCCGATGTTGATGAAGAGGGAAGGGAGTAATCAAGGGTCGAGGGAGCAAAGGTCCCTCCCTGGAACGTGGTCGGGGGTTGTTCCAGGTTCAGTTGGGTGAAGGGCTGGACCAGGTCAACATTATGTGCTCCCTTTGCTAGGGAGAAAGTCTGCAAGGGGTTCCTGGTCTGATTCAGTAGCTCATCAATCTTTTTGTCCACCAATTCCACTCGATCTAACTTTTTGGCAATTATGTCCATGTCAACCATTCCAGAATTTGCTTGCACCTCATAAATCCTGCCACGGGGTTGACTGGACCTGTTAAACTGGTTCATGGAGGCATTGTTGAGTGAATTCTCGCTCATATACTCAAAGAGCTCAAATGCGCTCTCCTCATCTTTGTTTAGGAAGTTTCCCCCGCATGAGGCATCGACGAAGTTCCGTAGGTTGCTGTCCAGACCGTGGTAAAAGATCTGGGCCAATTGCCACCTTGGGACTTCGTGGTGTGGGCATTTCCTCAAGAGTTCATTAAATCTTTCACATGCCTCATGAAATTGTTCCCCACCCTGGAGTGTGAAGGTAGTGATAGCTCTTCTGAGGGCATTGGTCTTTCCTATGGGGAAGAATTTCTTTAAAAATGCATGCCTCAGTTCTTCCCAGGTGGTGATGGGTCTACCTAGGGTTCTAAGCCAATGAGAAGCCTTGTCTCTTAATGAGAAAGGGAACATCTTGATTAGAACAATGTCAAGGCTAATGTTCCTAGGTTTCACCGTTCGTGCTATGCGGTCGAGATCCTCTAGGTGTTGAAAGGAGTCCTCATTTGAGCTTCCATGAAAGTGGCTCTGGATCAAACTTAAGACGTTTGGTTTCAACTCAAAATCGTCTCCCCCCTCGGGGATCCTAAGGTGTGGCTCGACTCTAATAGCAGAGGGATTATAGAAATCACGGAGAGGTCTTGGCTGGTCCTGAAATGGTGGTAAATCAAGTGGTGGTTGTCTTGGTATGTCGTGGAAAGGTGGTGGTTGTTCTTGCGGGTTCTGTAACCGTTGTATGGCTTGCATGATGGTGTGGATTTGTTGTTGCTGAAGCCGATGGTTAGCATTGATTTAAGCTTGGATGATGGCCATAGCATCTAGTGGGGGTTGATCTTCAGCCTCATCTACCCTAGGTTCAGCCATGTTTTCAATAGAATTACGTCGCCTAGATTCCTGCCCCAAAACACACAATTCGGGATGCAGTGAGCACCTCCCGTGCATACACTAGAGAAGAACAGGAGGGGATGCGGAGGGCGACAGATGCGAGAAATGTGTTTCAATCAAGCACTCAAGCCTAATCCTTATGGTGTATTCCTTAGGAGACCTAGAAATCTCACAATGGGTGATTAAGTCCGTAAGCACTGGACTCCCCTTCCCAAGGCTAATCTGGCCAGGTTGATTACGAGGGGATTACAGGGAAGGTTCTTCCTTTGGCTTGCACCTCCGGTTCCATAGACCCCACAACCGCAGTCGTTTGACACTGCCCCGCAGCCTAGTCACCAGATTCTACCAAGGGAATGAAAGCCAAGTGCCTAGCAAACAAAACCTCTCCTTTTGAGACTTAACTCAATCCTACCTAGGGCACGTCTACTCAGTTTTAAAGGGTTAGGATAGTGCTTGTGCTTAGGGTGATGTGATGAGCCGTTGATTGGGGTGGTGCCACTTAATTTTCCACTTTCAAAGTGTGTGCTTCTAGCAAAACATGGTTTTCAAGTAAGGATTTATTAAGATGTGGTGTCTTTTAATGTTTCATCCTTACTTTAGTACATTTTAGGGTTGACGTGTCTTAGTGTTTCCAGCCAAGTTTCAGTGGGCACGTCAAGTTCTGCACACAATTCGCTGAAAGTAGATTTTCTTTTTATTTTGTAGAGGCTCTAAAACCCTAGTGTACTCATCCTAATGATCATGCAGCTTCTATTAGATGAGTTAGTTTTAGGGTTGAGTGGTGCGTCTTAGGTCAACTCATGGTGGCTTCGCAAACACCACTCAAGAAAGAAAAGAACACTCCAAGAATTTATTCAGCATATTAGAGTGTACATTTTTTTGTAGGGTGATGTGTTAAGAATGTGGGTCAAGCAATCATTCACCACGCCAATTTTTTCAATTTTTTTACAATTTTTTTAGCTTTTTCACGCAAGCAAACAATGAGAGAGACATTGCTCACTATCGGTCCTCAAGGCGCCTACTCCCTTGCTACCATCGTGGAATGCGTCGCTTCGCCGTCCATGCACCGAATTCTTGCAACCGTCAAGTAAAAAGGAAAATAGGGCATTAGACGATGTGTGAATGAATGTGGAATGGAGGTGATAAAACAAATCCGTTGCCTCCCCGGCAACGGCGCCAAAAACTGACGTACCGTAGTGCGTGTGTGTTAAGAGGTGTCGTTATAGTCGCACTTGATACGTCGGTTTTAAAAGAAGTAAACGGAGGTGAGTCCGAGTGTCGGTCTCAGGGAGGCGTGGAAATCGGATTTTGTTTATCACTTGTCACAAAAAAGGTGGAGTTTTGCTTGCGAAAGAGACGGTTTTGAAAAGCGATAGCGAGAGAGAGAGTTTAGGGTTAGAAAGCTCTTAGTTTTGATCATGCACGTTAAATAGAAATTAAAATGGCGACTGAACGGAAAATAATTTCATTAAACATGCATTCATAGTTCATGGTTTACAACATTAAATACATGCTTCAACAAAAGTAAATGAAAGCCTAAAAGAGAGACAGAGAGAGGTAGAGAGAGAGTGGAGAGCGACGAGGCAGCCACGGCGGTGGAGGAGGCTCCGTCGGCGGCTCGTCGTCTCCGGCGATTACAAGAGTGCCCAAAACTAGCTAGGAGAGGAGTGGAGTAGTTGCAAGTGGGAGAGTATGCCTTGAATGGTGGAAGAAGGGGGTTTAAATAGAGTTAAGGGCTTCCTAAAAGAAGAATGGGCTTTAGCGACATCCAGAGCGTCGCTAAAATCGCTTCTATAAACGTCGGTGAAGCCCTCTTTCCGCCGGTCAGCTACTCGCCCCGGACTTCTTCTCCGCGCGATCCGTGGTCGCTGATCGAGAGCCGTCCGATCGAAGATCGGACGGCTAAGAGCCTTCGGCGCCCGCGCTGAGATCGCGCCTCGGTCGCGCGTGCGCGCGCGCGTTTCCGCTTGGCGTGCGCGCGCGCGTGGGCGCTAGGGAGCTGTCGTCGCGCCGCGTGGCGCAATCCTGGCCTCCCGCTGCTGATTGGGCGGCCCAATTTTGCCACGCCCTTTGCTCGCCTTCGATTTCTGCTCCGCGCGGCTCGAACGCGCATTGCGGCAATGCGGGCGTGCATGCTAACCATTGCGCCACGCCCGCGCTTTGTTGCGGCGACCGCAGGCGAGCGCGCGGATCTTGGCCATTCGATCGAAGATCAACGGCCGAGATTCGTCTTTGGCTGGCTTGAGGGTGTGCGAGCGGTGGGGGCGTTGTGGGCCGTTGATCTCCAGATCAACGGTCAGAATTTCTTGGGCCCATTGTGGGAGCTCCGGATGTCGGATTTGGCCGATCTTAAGTCCGTTGGACTCCGTTCGTCGTTCTGAATCCATCCGTGCAGTCCGATTGCTCATCTGAGGCTTGCTTTGACAAATGCTTTACACAAATGGCCATTAATACAGTTTATAAGCAATCTTGGTACTTGATGCATGCAATGCTCCTATTCTACTTTACGTTGCGCCTTTTATTCTAAAGATGGGCCATATTCAACCTAATTACTACCCCCTTGTGTGGTGTTATCATGGAGTGCTCCTCCTCCTTGGCATGGCACAAGGGAGAAGAAAAAGGGGAAGAAGGCACTAAGGGGGCGGGTAGGATGCCCCCTTAATCTTCTTTTCTTCTTCTTGGTCGTAGGTTTAGGTGGGTATAAGGTAAAATTTACACTAATGGAGGATGACAAAAATGTGGGAAGTTAGGTGGGTATATATAGTGTAGGAAAGGGGGCATAGGTGGCTCTTGGAATAGATGGCTAGGATAGGATATGGGGGGTAGTTGGGGATCCTAGGGCTAAGGGTGATTGGCGCCAACCCAAGGGTTACCTAGGTGGTGGTTATGGGTGGTGGCACCCCTTGAAGTTGGCACCAAAATGGGTTCTAGAAGGGGGGCTTAGGTGGCACCAAGTAGGGTTCTAGGAGGGGTAGGTGGGTGGCTAGCATAGGTTATATGGGTAGGTGTAGGGTTAGGATGGGGGGATTTTTGGAGGGAATTTTTGGTGCCAAAACAAGGGTAATTATAGGTGGTTTTGGCGCCATTTAGTGGTGTCTTTTGGTGGTAGTGGGTAGGCTAGGTGGTGGCGCCAAAAGGAGTAGAGTGGAGCTAGCTTAGGTGAGCTTAGGTAGGACTTAGTTGGTAGAGCTAGATAAGGAGGGTTTTTAGGTGGTGGATTGTCAAGGGAGCTAGAGCCTAGCTAAGCTAAGCTAAGCTAGCTTAGCTAGTAGTGGAGTAGAGGAGGAGGTATTGGAGCTAGGGTTTGAAGAGAGGAGCTGAGGAGAAGTCTGGAGCTTGAAATGGAGTTGGCAGTTGCTGAAGAGGTTAGCATGGAGCTACTCTAGCTGGCTTAGCTTGCTAGCTCTTTGCTAGCTGCTAAGCCAAGCTAAAGTGAGCCGACTTCTGCTGAATTGAGCTGAGGTGAGCTAGGTCTAGCACTCCCGGGGAGGATCAAGCTAGGTGAGGCAGCTAAGGTAGCTTAGCTCAACTGAGTTGAGCTAAGCTAAGTCCCCGAGAGCTGGACTTGAGCTTCCTAAGCTGGAATGAAGTCATCTTTAGTAGAAAGGAGTTTAGTGGAGCTGATTGTAGCTGGACCTGAGCTAGGGTGAACTCTAGTCAACGTAGTTGAGCTAGCTAGAGCTCCCTATGGACTAATAGGAGTTGAGATGAGCTAGACTCAGCTAAGTTGAGTTGGATCTGAGCTGACCTGAGTTAGGGTGAGCTAAGGTGAGCTCCCTTGAGCTACCATTCAGCTGAGATGAGCTGAATGGAGCTAGGATGAGCTAACCCTAGTTCAGGTGGGCTGAATTCCAGCTATGGTGAGCAGGATCAAGCTGAGTTCCAGCTGGTGAGAGCTTCTCCTTCACCAGTTACCTTCCTGAGTTCTAGGGTTCTAGGGATCTGGCAATCTGTATATCCCTAACACTCACAAGAACATATTAAAAAAATAATAAAAAGTACAATGTATGCCTAACCTAATTAATATCTAAATGCAGCCCAAAAACTTGTTTGCGAAGCAAAATCCTAAGAGTTAGGTTTGATTTAATGCATAAGAATGATGATAAACTGGCATTTATCAACCAACTACATCCTAGGCTACTGTCCACAGATCTTCTCAGGTAAAAACTGCTGGAACAGAAACAACAGCAACTCAACAGCAGCAAACCAGCTATTGAAATTCTTTTGCTGGAAATCCAGCAGAACTGAAGTCCAACTACAAAAAAAACAGCAGCAGCTGAAGCTACTAAACTCCAATCACTACAATAGACTAGACTCTACTTTAGACGTCTTAACTGCTGCTCCAGTTAAGACAGACTCCATAGAACTAGATCTGCAATAGGGAGAACTCAGAACCTAAATCTAGCTACCTAATAGCTTGAATCAGCCAATCAAATTCCAGATTAGACTATAGACAACCTAATCAGGAATTTTAAGTGATTGTTACAGGAATTACTTAGCTGGGTTTTAGGGGAAATGTAGCTGCAATTGCAGCAAATTGCTATAGTCTGGGATTTGCACACACAAAACACAAATCAGAAATTCCCTCAACACAATCTGACAAGGGTTTCAATTCATATAAAAACCACTCGAGAATACAAATCATGACCAAAATCCCTTGTCAGTAGCATCTTATCAAATCAGAGTTAAAAGAGAAGCAAATCTAACTCTTTTTAATGCTATAAACAGCATGTAGAAAGAATTAAATCAGTCAATTTAAATCAAACACTCAAATCCCAGAACTCTGGAACCTTAAGGAATATGGAGAATTCCTTAGGTTAGTAAATCAGATTTACTCTTCAAAATCAACTAAAGATGCAAGGTAAAGTCTCAAATCAACTAAGTGATTTTCATTGGCTCAACCATGCATTCAGGATATTTAAATCCTCACGAAAATCCAAATCAGATTATGGCTCATTTGAGGTGAATTCTGATCTCATAATCACCTCAGATTCCCAGCCAAACAGTGAATCCAATCAAAGGTATCCCAGTTCACTCGATCAAAGCCATTCAAAGCAAATGAATAAAAAACCTTGAAATCTAAATTCATAGAAAATCGGGCAAACCGATTTCACTTTAAGCCCAGATCAGGGGCTTTTGTGAACAAAATGGGATGAATGGGAAGCCCCTAATGTGATTTTTGACACTAATTTCAAATCTGAAATTAGATCTAATGAGTGGATGAATTGCGAGAAACAAATCGTGGGAATCAGAAGCGATATAGAAAACATGTCGAGGGAGGAAAATGATCAGTGATGACTGTGTGAAAACATCTCCACTGATCTGGAATGATTAGAGGAGGTGGGGGGGGGGGGGATTTATTCTAATTCTACTCCTACTGCTAAACTAACAGAACAACAGATCAATCACTAATTGTAACTCTAATTTTACTGCTAATCTACCTAACTAAAACTACACCTAACCTACAAAGCAGTAAAACTACTCTAATTAGACGAATGGGACCTGTGGGTCTCCACCTGACGGATGGAGAGGAAGAAGGGAGGGGAAGCTCCAGTGAATGAAAAGCTTGCTAGTGAAGCTTCTGGGTCGTCCTCAAGCATACGTCATCCTTAGCGACGAGGAGGAAAGGGAGATGAGAAACTACACCTCTATCACAGGTGCAGTGTTTGAACGGATTAGGGGAACTGGAGGGGAAGAAAGGATCGCTCTCAAGGAAGTAGGAGAGGAGGCGATCCTTTGCGCGCGTGACCAGGGAAGTGCTTAAGTAGCGATTGCAGTGATTCCAGGCACCGCACGAGTGAGATTACTAGATGAGGGCACCGGTGGCCGGGATGGAAGGAGAGAGCATGCACGGCTACCAAGATGAAATCTGACCATAAGATGGGATCTGGGGGTTGGGGTGAGCACATGCGTCGATTCGCACGAAGCTTCGAATCAAAATGAGCCGTAGATCAAGATTAATGAGAGAATGGACGGTCGAGATGGTGCAGGTTCTTCGTGTGCTACAGTGCACGTGCAGGAAGTAGCTGCTCAGGTTTCTATTGGGTAAATTGCAGGATGAGCCCTTCATCGAAGGGGTAGAAAATTTGCACATGAGCCCGTAAGTGGTAGAAAGTAGTTACAAAGTGGTAGAAAGCAGTTATGGGTTTGACGAGAAACCCATAATGATCTATTACGCAAGTAAAACGTTGGACGATGCCCAACGGAATTATACAATCATGGAGAAGGAACATTTGGCTGTTATCTTTGCCCTGGAGAAATTCCGGTCGTACGGGTCCCATATAATCATATACTCTGACCACACGACGATACGGCACTTGCTCGTTTAGTGGGACGCGAAGCCTCGTCTGATTCGATGGATCTTGCTTTTGCAAAATTTTGATTTAGAGAATCGCGACAAAGCAAGAGAACAAAATGTAGTTGCAGATCATCCGTCCCGTCTTCCCTTATCTATCATTGATCCATCACTACCTATTACTGAGCATTTTTCGGATGAGCAACTTATGGGCATCGATGCTGAGCTTCCCTGGTATGCAGGTATTGTTAACTACTTGACGTCAAACTAGATTCCATTTGATTGACCCAAAGCCAAAAAAGACAAATTGATATCAGACGCCAAGTACTATTTCTGGGAAGATCCATATCTTTTCCGCATCGGCGCAGATCAGATCATCCAGAGATGTATTCCTAGTATAGAGGTCAATGATATTATCCCATTTTGTCATGACCAGGCCTGCGGTGGCCATTTTCTGGACATAAAACTGCAACCAAAATCCTTCAAAGCGGCTTCTATTAGCCAACTTTGTTTAAAAATGCACACAAACACTGTAGGGCATGTGCTCATTGCCAAACCTTAGGCAACATGGGCCATCGCGATATGATGCCCTTAAATCAAATCATCGAGTGCGAAATTTTTTATATTTGGGAGATTAATTTTATGGGCCCATTTCCAAATTTGAACGGCATCAAATATATTCTTCTTGTTGTGGACTACGTGTCCCAATGGATTGAAGTTGCTCCAACTTGAACCAATGATCATAAAGTCGTTATCCGATTTATTCACGATAACATCTTCTCCCGGTTCAGTCTACCTAAAGCAATTATCTCTGATGCTGAGACCCATTTCGTGAATGTGCATTTCCAGTCCGTACATAGAAAATATGGAGTGCCTCACCGCATTTCTATCTCGTATCATCTGCAAACTAACGGACTTGTTGAGCTGTCAAACCAGAAAATCAAAAAGATTCTGTAGGTCACTGTTCGACCTGATAGAAAAGATTGGCCAACCCGGCTTCCGGAAGCATTATGGCTTTATCGGACTGTAACGACCCGATTCCCGAGTCCCTACGAGACACGAGAACCGGACCGACTCGACTAATCCCAAGACCTGGTCGTCCAACGAGGAAGTAACCAAAAGAGCAGTAAAATAAACAACATTCAGCATGAATATAACTAACAGTACGGAAATACAGCAGTAAGGAAAGAAACCACTACAGTATGTACCACCACAACAGTAGAACAACATTCATAACATAATATGAACTGCAGGTAAAGAAAAGTACAGCGGAAACAAGAACTACTCACTACAGTGGAACCAAAAAGAGGTACAAGAGAACAGTGGTAACTCTATTGGACCCTACTCGGCCCAGCGTCCTCTACAGCCGCTGACCCTGGCTGCTCAACACTTGGTCTTGAAAGGTAATGAGTGTAACACGTCAGCAAAACGCTGAGTAGAGTGGCAGCTAAATTAAAGAAACAGTAAAATGTACAATAGCTGTTTTAATTTTCTTTCTTTCTTTATTTACGTCTTTCTATTGGTTCACAAATTATTTATTTCTCAGATCCTTCACTTGATCTCGAATGTTCCTCGCGGGAACGATCTTGATTGCAGTCTTTTCCGAACAGTAGAACTAGCACGTGGTGCTCTCCTGGCCGGGAGAGTCCCCCGTGGTGATCCTACTCTCAGTAAACCACCCCAAGGTTACTGACAGACGTAACGGTGACTACGGCACGCGCGGTAATCGCACGGGAAGCTAGCCCGCACTGGCACGCGGTCAGTCATTTCCGTTAATAGGTGCGCCCAAAGCACATCACGGAACCAGTACAGGGCAGAGCCCTCTCAGTAACAGGGGTCCAACCCCTCCACAGTAACCAAACAGGGGCCTTGCCCCTCCATAGTCCGCGCACCCTCGCCTACTACCGTGGTTTGCCCCAGTGGGCCTAACAAGTCGGTGTGGGAGGCTAGCAGAACCCCGGGGCCCGTGGGGTAGCTAGTACCTCCCTACACTAGTAGCTCTCCTCGGTACTACGTACACGAGGGCCAGCAAGTCGGTACAGAGTGGCCAGTCCTAACCCCGGGTCCCTGGGGCAGCTGGCTCCGCTCTGCACTAAACAGGGGGGGACAGTCGCTCTCCTTGGTACTCCGTACTCAAGGGCTAGCTCACTTCCCCAATTCTATTCCATTCACTTTCCAGGAGTTCTACTCCTAATTCCCCGTAGGGTTCCAGCTCTTTAACTCAGAACATTCCAGTTTTACGTTCATACAATCCATATTCTCAATCACGTTTATTTATTCATAACAGGCAGCTGTTAATTCAATTCACAGGTAGATAGTATTTCCTTTCCACATTTTCCAAGACTGCAGTACTCATACATTCCACTAGTTTTCCCATCCTAGGATTCATGCCATATCCTAGGATCTATCATACAATCTAGTTTTCCAGCCCTAGGATTCATGCAACACCCTAGGAATCTACCATTCAATCTATTTCTCATTCCTAGGATTCATGCAATGTCCTAGGTTCTATCTATGATTTCATAATTTAACAGATTATACTTAAAGCCACTCTACCGGTTACAATAGGCGAACTGGAGGCGTGGTCGGGAATCCTGCGTGCCTCTGCAACCCCCGAGACTGCAACGGAACAGGGTCCAATCACAAGGATCAAACACAAGAAACTTCTCAAAACAGTATACAGCTACTGTAGACAGGTAGAGGATGTAATTCCGAAAAGAACGCAACTCGAAACGCGGAAAAAGGAGCCCGAACGGGCCCGAAACGGGTCGAAAATGACGAAACAGTGCAAAATCAGACATCTGGAACTTCTTCCAGACGTCTTAAAAAGTGGATCAGGGAATTATCTCACTCTGCGTGGGCTCTCAGACGTCCAGAAGCCTGCGGGGGCTTCTGGCCTAGTTCCCAGACGTCCGATGGTCACCCAGGACGTCTGGAAGTCGTTCCCGCCGTCTGGCACTGCAGCCAGACGTCTGATTCGCGTTGGATGCAAATCTCCAACCCTGCGCGTACCCATTTCCTCTTTCTCTTAGTACGGTCAGTCGAAGAAAAGGAAGAAAACGGAAATAACTCACCTTTCAGACGTCTGGACAGTCTTCCAGACGTCGTTCCCGTCGTCTGGCTATCAGCCCAGATGTCTGATTCTAGAAAAGTTTCCAGAACCAAGGCGCAACTCACCCTCTGCTCGCGACACACGGCCGCGCTGCGAGTGCTCCGCCTGCTGCTCGAGCTACAGCAGGCCCGTCGCGCCACCCCGCGTCTGCTGCGCCCCCGCCGGCCGGCTCCCGCTGCCCCGGCAGACTCAAGCCCTCACGGCCGACGCCTCCTCTCCCGCGCAGCACCTCCTCCCGCACCCGCCGCAACTGTCGCCGCCGCCGCTCACTAGCGCTCGCTCTCACGCACCGACTAGAAGGAGAAGAGGGAGGGGGCGGAGGTGACGAGAGTGAGGGGGAGGACGTGGCCTTTTAAGGTTGCGCGACGAGGAGAGAGAGAGCGGGAGAGGGTGGTCTGCGACCGCAGGAGAGAGGGAAAAGGAGAGACAGAGAGAGAGAGAGCATTTGTAGGTATGCGTGCTCATGCGCACAGACGAAACCGTTGGTGCCAAAAATAACCGATTTCCAGACGTCTGGAAGTGGTCCCAGACGTCTGGTCCGACGTCTGTAAGTGATTCCAGACGTCTGGTACGACGTCTGGGCCACCTCCTAGATGTCTTAAAAGACGTCTGGAGCACCCGTTCGTAACAATATAACAAACTCAAAGGAAGTTTCGTCCCCGAAACTTGTGCTAACTCGGGTGCGAGAAAACGTCATAAAAACCATAACAAACTCAAAGAGGACCGAAGCCGGTCTGAAAAGACGTACCCGCGAAGAGTTCCGGGTACCGCTCCCGCATTGCCGCCTCAGGCTCCCAAGTAGCCTCCTCGTACCGCTGGCTCCTCCACAAAACCTTTACCAGGGGTACTTGCTTTCGTCTCAAACTGCAGACGGCACGGTCTAGAATCTGCACTGGTCGCTCGAGGTAGGTCAGGTCGTCGCCCACCTCGTCGCTCTCGTGACTCAGTACGTGACTGGGATCGGCTACGTACTTCCTGAGGTTGGACACGTGGAACACACCGTGCACACCAGAAAGCTGCGGGGGGAGGGCAAGCCTGTAAGCAACGGGTCCAACCCGCTCCAGGACCTCAAAGGGCCCCACAAACCTCGGCGCAAGCTTCCCTCTCACCCCAAACAGCTGCAAGCCCTTCATGGGCGAAACACGAAGAAAGACGTGGTCCCCAACCTCAAACTGCACCTCTCTGCATCTCCGATCCGCGTAGCTCTTCTGTTTTCTCCTGACAGTGCGGAGTCGCCTGTAGATCTGCTCGACTACCTCCTGACTCTGCCGGATCAACCTGGGGCCAACCTCCCACTTGGTCCCGACCTCAACCCAACTCAAGGGTGCCGTACACTTCCGTCCGTACAGAGCCTCGTAGGGAGCCATGCCGATGCTCGAGTGATAACTGTTGTTGTATGCAAACTCCGCCAGGGGCAGGTGCTCCTCCCAAGAGCCCCTCCAGTCTAGTACACAGGCACGCAAAAGGTCCTCAAGTGTCTGTATCGTGTGCTCAGACTGTCTGTCCGTCTGGGGGTGGTAAGGTGTACTAAACCTCAACCACGTCCCAAGGGCCTGCTGAAACTCAGCCCAAAACTGGGACGTAAAGCGGGTATCCCGGTCGGATACGATCTCCCGCGGAACTCTGTGTAGTCGTACCATGTCGCGGACATACCTCTCTGCCAACTGTGCTGGTCCCAAAGTGACTTGGATCGGCAAGAATCGTGTCGTCTTCGTCAGTCTATCCACAATTACCCAGACAGCGTCGTGTCCTCGCTGGGTAACAGGTAAGCCTACCACCAAGTCCACAGTGATGCTCTCCCACTTCCACTCTGGCACTGGAAGCGACTGTAGCAGCCCTGCAGGCCTCTGATGCTCGACTTTCACCTGCTGGCACACTAAGCACTGCTGCACGAATTCACCCACATCCCGCTTCATCCCCTCCACCAAAACTCGCGTCTCAAGTCGTGGTACATCTTCGTGTTTCTGGGATGTATGGTGAATCTGGAACCTTGTGCCTCAGTCAGGAGCTCTCTCAACAGCTCCTCGTCTCTGGGAACGCACAACCGTCCCCTCAGGCGCAGCACCTGGTCTGTGAAAGAGAAGTCCCCTGGGTCTCCCGACAGTACTCTGTCGCGCAAGGACTGCAAGTACGGATCGGTCATCTGTCCTGTGATGATGCGGTCTATCAGATCTGGCCTGGTCTGTCGTGTCACCGTCACTGCCCCACAGTGCCCCCGTAACTCTAGAGGTCGCCAACTGCCCACCTCCTCCAAAAGGCTCCAACTCTGTAACTGTAAACTGACCAAGTGTGCGGGCGCCTTACGGCTCAAGGCGTCAGCCACCACATTGGCCTTTCCTAGGTGGTAGGAGATGCTGCAGTCGTAGTCCTTCAGGAGCTCCAACCAACGTCTCTGTCTCATGTTGAGTTCCTTCTGATCAAAAAGGTATCTGAGGCTCTTGTGATCTGTGAAACTCTCGAAGGTCTCACCGTACAAGTAGTGCCTCCAGGTCTTCAGCACGAAGACGACAGCTGCCAACTCCAGGTCGTGGGTAGGGTAGGTATGCTAATGGGGCTGCAGTTGCCGCGAAGCGTAAGCGATAATGTGACCCCTCTGCATGCGCACACCTCGTAACCCCTGCAAGGAGGCATCCGTGTACACAACGAACCCGCCACTACTGTCAGGGATGGTGAGCACGGGAAACGAGATCAACCTCTCCTTCAGCTCCAGAAAACACGCTTCACAGGCGTCTGTCCAAGCGAAGGGCACGTCCTTCCAGGTCAACTGTGTCATAGGACGCGCGATCTGTGAAAAACCTCTGATGAAACGTCTGTAGTAACCTGCCAGTCCCAGGAAACTACGAATCTCAGTGACTGAACGCGGTCTCTCCCACCTGAGCACTGCCTCAACCTTGGCTGGGTCCACTGCCAAGCCGTCTCCAGAGATCACATGACCTAAGAAGGTCACCTCCCTCAACCAGAACTTGCACTTGCTGTATTTGGCGTACAGCCTACGTCGTCTCAGAGTGTCCAGAACCATCCGCAAGTGCTGTCCGTACTATGCCTGATCTCTAGAATAGATGAGTACATCATCTATGAAAACCACCACGAACTGGTCCAAGTAAGGTCTAAACACCCGGTTCATCAGATCCATGAAAGCAGCGGGGGCATTGGTCAGCCCAAATGGCATGACCAAAAACTCATAGTGTCCGTACCGGGTGCGGAAAGCTGTCTTGGAGACGTCGGTCTCCCTGATCCTCAACTGGTGGTATCCAGACCTCAAGTCGATCTTGGAGAACACCGTGGCACCCCGCAATTGGTCAAATAAGTCGTCGATCCTCAGCAACGGATATCTGTTCTTGATGGTGACCCTATTCAGCTGTCGGTAATCCACACAAAGGCGTAAGGTCCCATCCTTCTTCTTCACAAACAGTACCGGGGCTCCCCAGGGAGACGCACTGGGCCTCACGAAACCTTTCTCCAAAAGGTCCTGCAACTGAGACTTGAGCTCTCGTAGCTCAAGTGGTGCCATCCTATATGGTGCAGTGGAGATGGGGCTGGTCCCTGGTACTAGTGAGATCTCAAACTCGATCTCACACTCAGGCGGTAGTCCTGGTAACTCGTCTGGAAACACGCCAGGGTACTCTCTAACCACCGGGATGCTCTGGAAGTCTGCCACAGGGCTGGGCTCTTCCACTACACAAGCTAGGAAGCCCTCACACCCCTGGCTCAAAAGTCTCGCCGCCCGAAGTGCCGAAATGCATCTGAAGCCTCCGTCCACTGGCTGTCCGTGAAATTCGAAAGAAGGCAACTCCGGAATGGAGAAGACTATCTTCCTCTCAAAACAGTCCACTGAGGCATGGTAAGAGGACAGCCAATCCATCCCCAGAATCACTCCAAAGTCCTCCATCTGTATCATAATCAGGTCAGCTAGCAGGCTATGTCCCCCGACACTGACCTCGCAATCCATGTATACCTCCTCAGCTACAAACAGCTGACCACTCGGACCTCTGATTACGAACGGATTCTCTAACAGCGTATAATCCTGGCCCAAACTAACTGCAAAATTGGCTGCGACAAATAAGTGCGTAGCGCCGGAATCGAAAAGTGTGTAAACGAGTCTGCCGGAAACTAAAACCATACCTACCACTACCGAGCCTAAAGCTCTGGCATCCCTGTGTGTCAGAGCATTGATACGCCCCTCAACTCTAGGTGCCGACGAAACAGCCACACTCTGCGTCGGACGGGTAGGTGCTGGCCGGTACCCTCCTCGCGACTGCTGTCCTCCTCCTCGCGCCTGGGAACCACGGCCTCCTACGCGCCCTCCAGTGCTCTTCACGGGAAGTATCTGCTGACCTCCTGCCCTAGACGGGCAGTCCCTCCTGATGTGGCCCGGCTGGCCACACTGGTAACAGAGGGGAACTCGACTCCCACCCTCAGTGGGTCCCTGCTGTCGGCTGGGCGGGGTTCCGGTGCTGGCGACTGGCCCCTGTCGAGGGCCCCCAAAGGCCACTGATGGCCCTGTAAAATGTGACGGCTCTCCTGCGGACGCCACGTGTCTCCTCTCTCGCCGGCCCTATGAAAAGTCTGGCTGGAACGGCCTCTTCCGCCCGCCGTCAGTGTCTCGCGCGGACGGGTTGGTCTCCTCGTAAGTCATAGCTGCCTCTACCACCCTCGAAAACGTAGGCAGCTTCAGGGGTTTGACATACCCCCGAATCGCAGGCCGGAGCCCCTCGGTGAACCTCCAAAGGCGCTCCTCCTCAGTAGCCACCGCTGTCGCTGCAAAGCGGGACAGCTCCAAGAAACGCGTGCGGTACGCGCTCACAGTCATCGTTCCTTGGCGGAGAGTGTGGAACTCCCGCCTCCTCTGGTCCTACCACGTCTGGGGAAAGTACTGCTCGCAAAAGAGGGCGACGAACCGATCCCAGGTCGGTTCGTCCCTCTCCTATCCCCGGATAGCCCTCCACCACCTGTGTGCCGCACTCTCCAGCTGGTACATGGCAAAGGCCACGCGGCACTCCACCGGGGGGCGAAGGGTGTCAAAGAACTTCTTCAGCTGCTCGAGCCAGTCCTCTTCCTCGGTCGGGTCCTCATCCCCCTTGAAGGAGGGGGGCTTCAGCTTCCGGAACTGCCCGAAGAGCTCGGAGTGGCGCTGCAGTGGGGATGTTGGTCCACCCCCAAGCAACGGTGCCTCGTGCACAGAAGTATCGGAGGAAGGTGGGGGCTGCGGCGGCCCATCCCCTCCCCCGTGTCCAGCGCCGCGTCCGTCGAGTGGTCCCACAGAGGACTCCCCCTACACAGCCCCAGGGTGAGGTGCTCGAGCGGTGGGTGGAGCTCCTCTCGTACAATGTCTCGTATCAGCCAGGCGAGGTCCTGGGCCTGGACGCCCGGGAGTAGTGGTTGGTCCACTGGGGCGTCGGCAACGGCACGCCCACCTCACCGACCTCATCCTCAGCCGCGCCCGCGACCAGCCTCACCAGTCTTGCGAAGAGGCATCTCCTGTAAGGAGACGCGAACAAAACGGAACACGTCACTACGGAACGATACCTAACGAAAACGTCTAAGAGCTCATGTCAAAAGATATGTTGTGGTGGCTACTCTAGTTACAGACATGTGAATTGGTTATTTTCCAGTCAGTTGATTCACTTCTCGGGACGACCTTGCTCTGATACCATCTTCTAACGACCCGATTCCCGAGTCCCTACGAGACACGAGAACCGGACCGACTCGACTAATCCCAAGACCTGGTCGTCCAACGAGGAAGTAACCAAAAGAGCAGTAAAATAAACCACATTCAGCATGAATATAACTAACAGTACGAAAATACAGCAGTAAGGAAAGAAACCACTACAGTATGTACCACCACAACAGTAGAACAACATTCATAACATAATATGAACTGCAGGTAAAGAAAAGTACAGCGGAAACAAGAACTACTCACTACAGTGGAACCAAAAAGAGGTACAAGAGAACAGTGGTAACTCTATTGGACCATACTCGGCCCAGCGTCCTCTACAGCCGCTGACCCTGGCTGCTCAACACCTGGTCCTGAAAGGTAACGAGTGTAACACGTCAGCAAAACGCTGAGTAGAGTGGCAGCTAAACTAAAGAAACAGTAAAATGTACAGTAGCTGTTTTAATTTTCTTTCTTTCTTTATTTACATCTTTCTATTGTTTCACAAATTATCTATTTCTCAGATCCTTCACTTGATCTCGAATGTTCCTAGTGGGAACGATCTTGATTGCAGTCTTTTCCGAACAGTAGAACTAGCACGTGGTGCTCTCCTGGCCGGGAGAGTCCCCCGTGGTGATCCTACTCTTAGTCAACCACCCCAAGGTCACTGACAGACGTAACGATGACTAGGGCACGCGCGGTAAACGCACGGGTAGTTAGCCCGCACTGGCACGCGGTCAGTCGTTTCCGTTAACGGGTGCGCCCAAAGCACAGCACGGAACCAGTACAGGGCAGAGCCCTCTCAGTAACAGGGGTCCAACCCCTCCACAGTAACCAAACAGGGGCCTTGCCCCTCCACAGTCCGTGCACCCTCGCCTGACTACCGTGGTCTGCCCCAGTGGGCCTAACAAGTCGGTGTGGGAGGCTAGCAGAACCCCGGGGCCCGTGGGGTAGCTAGTACCTCCCTACACTAGTAGCTCACCTCGGTACTACGTACACGAGGGCCAGCAAGTCGGTACAAAGTGGCTAGTCCTAACCCCGGGTCCCTGGGGCGGCTGGCTCCGCTCTGCACTAAACAGGGGGGACAGTCGCTCTCCTTGGTACTCCGTACTCAAGGGCCAGCTCACTTCCCCAATTCTATTCCATTCACTTTCCAGGAGTTCTACTCCTAATTCCCCGTAGGGTTCCAGCTCTTTAACTCAGAACATTCCAGTTTCACCATTCCAGTTTCACGTTCATACAATCCATATTCTCAATCATGTTTATTTATTTATAACAGGCAGCTGTTAATTCAATTCACAGGCAGCTAGTATTTCCTTTCCACATTTTCCAAGACTGCAGTATTCATACATTCCACTAGTTTTCCCATCCTAGGATTCATGCCATATCCTAGGATCTATCATACAATCTAGTTTTCCAGCCCTAGGATTCATGCAACACCCTAGGAATCTACCATTCAATCTATTTCTCATTCCTAGGATTCATGCAATGTCCTAGGTTCTATTTATGGTTTCATAATTTAACAGATTATACTTAAAGCCACTCTACCAGTTACAACAGGCGAACTGGGGGCGTGGTCGGGAATCCCGCGTGCCTCCGCAACCCCCGAGACTGCAACGGAACGGGGTCCTATCACAAGGATCAAAACAAGGAACTTCTCAAAACAGTATACAGCTACTGTAGACAGGTAGAGGATGTAATTCCGAAAAGAACGCAACTCGAAATGCGGAAAACGGAGCCCGAACAGGCCCGAAACGGGTCGAAAACGATGAAACAGTGCAAAATCAGACGTCTGGAACTTCTTCCAGACATCTTAAAAAGTGGATCAGGGAATTACCTCGCTCTATGTGGGCTCTCAGACGTCCAGAAGCCTGCGGGGGCGTCTGGCCTAGTTCCCAAACGTCTGATGGTCACCCAGGACGTCTGGAAGTCGTTCCCGCCGTCTGGCAATGCAGCCAGACGTATGTTTCGAGTTGGATACGAATCTCCGACCCTGCGCGTACCCATTTCCTCTCTCTCTTAGTACGGTCAGTCGAAGAAAAGGAAGAAGACGGAAATAACTCACCTTTCAGACGTCTGGACAGTCTTCCAGACGTCGTTCCCATCGTCTGGCTATCAGCCCAGACGTCTGATTCTGGAAAAGTTTCCAGAACCAGGGCACAACTCACCCTCCGCTCGCGACGCACGGCCGCGCTGCGAGTGCTCCGCCTGCTGCTCGAGCTACAGCAGGCCCGCCGAGCCACCCCGCGTCTGCTGCGCCCCCGCCGGCCGACTCCCGCTGCCCCGGCAAACTCAAGCCCTCACGGCCGATGCCTCCTCCCCCGCGCAGCACCTCCTCCCGCACCCGCCGTGGCTGTCGCCGCCGCCGCTCACTCGCACTCGCTCTCGCGCACCGACTGGAAGGAGAAGAGGGAGGGGGCGGAGGTGACGGGAGTGAGGGGGAGGGCGTGGCCTTTTAAGGCCGCGCGAGGAGGAGAGAGAGAGCAGGACAGGGTGGTCTGCGGCCGCAGGAGAGAGGGAAAGAGAGAGAGAGAGCGTTTGCAAGTCTGCCCGCTCAGGCGGGCAGACGAAACCGTTGGAGCCAAAAATAACCGATTTCCAGACGTCTGGAAGTGGTCCCAGACGTCTGGTCCGACGTCTGTAAGTGATTCCAAACGTCTGGTACGACGTCTGGGCCACCTCCCAGACGTCTTAAATGACGTCTGGAGCGCCCGTTCGTAACAAGGACCACCCATAAGACCCAATTAAGAATGTCTCCTTTCAGGACTATTTATGGGAAGGCATGTCACCTTCCTGTAAAATTGGAACATAAAGCCTATTGGGCAGTTCCGAAATGCAATTTGGACCTCAGAAAGGTTGGTATTCACCGCCGCTTGCAAATAAGCGAGCTCGATGAATTACGCAACGATGCTTATGAGAACTCGCGAATTTACAAGGATTGAATTAAAGCTTTGCATGATAAGCACATTTCACGTAAATCATTCAGTCCTGGTCAGAAGGTACTCCTATTTGATGCCTGTCTTAAACTATTCCCAGGCAAGCTCAGATCTAAATGGACCAGACCATTTCTGGTTAGGAGGATTTTTGGTAACGGAGCTGTGGAAATCTCACCACCCGATCTTAACTCTATACCATTGGTTGTTAATGGTCAACGTCTCAAACTTTTTCTTGAACTTCATGATTTGAGTCTGACCGAGGAGTCTCTTGACCTCCATTCCACTTGAGCCGAATTGCGTCCAGCTAATGGCAGTAAACTTAGCGCTTACCAGGAGGCAATTCGTCATTATTTGAAAAAGCTCGAGACCTTTCGTAACCTATCTGAAATTCATTCTTATGGCACTTTAAGGTTCCTAATTTACAAACTACTCAATTATAAAATTATGAACTAAAAACTAAATATGAACCAAGCCTATTTGCAATGAGGGCATTGCAACACTTAGGCATGGGGGGATTAAAGTGCTAATATTTGAAAACTATTTCTGAAAGGTTCTCACACAAAAATATATACATACAAAAAAAAAGAGGGAAAGAAGGAAATGAAGTAAAAAGAAAAATCAATAAACATTTTTTTTTGTTTGTCGAAACCCACATTCTAGAGACAGGAAAATCTTCTTCCATAAGATCTACCAAATAATTGTAAGGTGAGAGAAGAGTGTCTATTGGTATTCTAAGTCTAGTATTAAGACTCTTAAGTTCAAGATAACTAGATAAGAAAACCTAGAGTTATGCACAGTTTTTGCTCTCAGCTCCTGTGTGCCAATTTTTTGTGTGAATCCCTGAGAGCCACCAAATAAGACAAATACGCAGAGAGCGGGTTCTAATAAAACTATGACTAAGGGAGATGGTTACGACCATTCTTTACGAAATTCTCGACTGAAGGAGGGTGCTAATGTCAAAGGTCAGAAATACATTGTCCTATCCATTCTTTCTCGATGCCAAGAATAGGCACTTCCACCAAATAAGCCACATAATATCCTCTTGAACACACCCATTTCCCAATAATGCCTCATTAATGAATGTTGTGTTGTGTTGAGTTATATTCACTAAAAAAAAAATAAAAGAAAAGAAAAAAATATATATATATACACATAGATCCTTTTTATTCAAAAAAAAAGGGGGGAAGTGTGT
The DNA here is from genome assembly GCA_037157565.1 of Thalassia testudinum. NCBI lineage: Eukaryota > Viridiplantae > Streptophyta > Magnoliopsida > Alismatales > Hydrocharitaceae > Thalassia > Thalassia testudinum. The sequence continues at coordinate 38,820,166 of JAZHRO010000067.1, forward strand.
TTAAATTGTGCTTTTTATAAATAAATTTCATTGAGGCAACATTACTCACCATACTTTATGTTCCATCAAGTACAGGCTTTACCTACCTTCCCATATTTCTGACTGCCCGAATACGGGTTGAAAAGTTCTGACTTAGTTATTGGATTATCAAAACTTAATCAAAGTGTCAATGCCTTGAGAGACCACCAAACATATTGACAATCCGAAAAAATTGTGAGCTCTTGATTCATATATATATATATATATATGGAGAGAAAAAGAAGAAAAAGAGAAAGAAAAAGAGAGTAAGTACAAAGGAACTAAAAAGAGAGCATAGTTTTAAGCATTTCCCCAAATGGATTTATTTAATGATCTAGACATTTGGAGTATGAAATACTAGATTATATGTCGCGCCAATTGAGTGTGAGCCACCAAAAATAAAATCCTTTCAACTCAGACATCTTTTACCTATACCTAAAAGCTGAGGTTAAACTACAGATCACCTGCTATCTCGGAGGGAAGAAAGTTTTTGCCTATTCTGAAACATTTGCACTAAGGGTTAAAAACAAGCTTTAAATAAATATTGAGAAATGACAAAGAGGAGGAGGAGAATAAATTCTTTGGAACTGCATAATAGAAATACCCTTATACCAAACATGTAGGCTAAAAACTCCAAAATTTGCTAAGGAACTAGCAAATGATAGGCATGAGGGTATGATGGCAGTGCCATCATCCTCTATAACTCACCTAATTTAGCTATGTCCTAAGGTAAATTGACCTAAATAATACATAAAAAGGGTAAAATATCATATGGAGGGAGATTCATCAAAATAAACCCAAAAGACCGCAAAGCAAGTCAGAATAATCAATTTAGGGTTTCTTTTGAAATTATACTATTAAAGAGAACAATTAAACCCCATGTTTGATCTGACTTAGTTTGATAGGATTCTGACAAAAATATTTTTGATTATATATTCCACAATGTTTAATTTGATCAGATAAGACAAAGGAGCCAATTAAACCTAAAATAGTAACCTAGGTAAATAATTAATGTCAAATGAGTTTAAATGGAGGATTTACCAACCAAACTTCAAAACTCAAAATTGACATGACCACCAAACTCCTTAGATCTTAATTGAGCTTCCATAAAAAGTTGGACCTGATTTAATAATGTTCGTACCTACTTTGCATTTAGGCCCCTAAGTTCCTTAAATCCTCGCAAATAGGTCCAATGATATTACTCTTAGGTCCTTCTCTTGCGAACTGGTCCTCGACGTCATCTTGTTCCTTCAGCAGCAAGGGGACTGTTAACCGAGCTACTCGATGACTTTCCAGTGCCATTTGCGGCCGCTTTGAGCACCGATTGAGCTCAATCTCTGAGACGAAATTGTTCGTCATTCCATTCCGCGTCAATCAGCATACGTCTCGCCGACCGCCGTCGTCACAACAACTTGCGTCATCCTGTCAAAATCAAACGTCAAGATGCGAGTTGTTGCAAGGACTTCTCGCAACCTCCAACAACCAAATTAAGCACGACTGATACTCTATAAAGCCTCATGATACTCCTCTGAGTTGATCAGTCTAAAATGCGAGTGTAATCACGATCTTCTCCCCTTCCTCCATGCATTGCCAATGCCAGACCTTGAGGTCTTCTCTGCCCCTTCGCTCCGCTGCCTCTCACCATCAAACGAGGGTGCCGCTAACTTCGCCTCTCTCTCGCCGAGCTTCTCAACCCAGCAGCTGGTTCTCTACCTCCTTCGTCGACCTCAATTCTTTCTCTGATTCATCGCCGGTGGCATGCCACCACCACCGGTCTCCACCTCTCCTTCTTCCCAATTAGGTTAGGGCTTTTCTTCTTCTTCTCCTCTACCTTCTCGTCTCTTCAATTTCTTCTTTCAACCCTGTTTGCACCATCACTAACCACCGCCACTTGGAGCTCTGATGAGCTTCACCGCCACGCCCACACACACATCTGGCTACCCAATAGATCTAGGGCTTTGCTTCAGGGCTTCACCCCGAAGCTTTTGCTTATGATGCAAGGTCGAAAGGCCTCGTATTCTGTGCATAGGTACTCGCTAAAGTAGCTCCTTCGTCTTCACCTCTAGCAATAGTTCCCGACAATCTCCAGCGAAGCGTCGCACGCCATCCAGAGCCCTAATCAGAGAAGAAACTCGTAAATTGAAAGAGTAACACCAGCAGCAGCTAATCTCCAAGTGAATCAGGAAGATCCAGCAGCTGGTGCACACGAATCAAAGACGAGCATCTCGTCTGCCAGTAGACGCGAGGAGGCAAAGGGACTTTTGTCCCACATCGTGCAGGACAAACCAAAGTGTAGCGTTTATTATGCAAAAGCGCCCGAAGCTTATCGCCTCAAAATGCATGGGGTGAGGTCCCCTCCGCACGCACAGACACACGCGCTTATACACACGCCCTCGCCCGCGAACACGCCTGCTGGTCTGGGCTGAGGATCCGATTACCCGGGTCCAGCTGGGTTTGAAAGATTGTGAAGGAGGGAGAGGGGGGTTTTACAGTGTGGAACAGTACCCTCGCCCTCAATACTTAAGGCATTTGTGCCTATTCTCTATCGTCTGATAGTAAAGTGCTTAGTTAACCTTTGATATTTGATAATTGTGCTGAACCTAGTGAACTTGGTGGTATAAACCACCACTTTTACTCTATTTTTTTTATCTCTCTCTACCTAAAGCACTTTATTCACTCAGCATATATTACCTTTTGATAGGGATAAATTGTGTGAATAATTGCTCCGAGAGACAACCTTGGATTTCTTTTTATTTGAGTTATAAATTTAAATGCTTAATTTGATTTGATCACTATACTACGACGCGATAATTTTATAATACGATCAAAGCGAGTTAGCACTACTATATCGGAGAATATGGCTAGCATGTTCCGCTAAAAGTTGGCCGGTGCATTGCAAAGCCCAAATGGCATCCTACAGAATGCGTACGTACCATAGGACCAGGTAAAGGTGGTCTTTTTCTTGATCTTCTAGATGGATTGCTACCTGATTATATCCGAAGTAGCCATCCAGGAAATAGAAATATCGATTTCTCACCAGTTTCTCAAGAATCTGATCAATGAACAGGAGCAGGAAATGATCTTTCTCATGGAGGTATTTAATCTCTAATAGTCTATGCAAACTCTCCATGAATTCGCAATATGAGTTGGGATGGCTTCTCCAAATTCGGTTGTAATCATGGTGAGCCCTGCCTTCTTAGGCACAACTTGGATGAGGCTCACCTAGCGGCTATCAGAGATTGGGTAAATGATGCTAGTGTCTAACCACTTGATGATCTCTTTCTTCACTACCTCTTGAAGATTTGGATTCAATCGTCTCTGCATTTCTTAAGATGGTCGCAAGCCCTCCTCAGTATAGATACGATGTGTGCAATAAGGACTTATCCTAGTCAAGTCATCTAAAGTCCATCCAATGGCTCTTCGATGCTGCTGAAGGACAGAAATCAGGTTTATTTCATGATCAGGTGCAAGTCGGGAATTGATAATCACAGGAAATGTTTGATTGGAACCCAAGAAGACATACTTTAGATGATCTGGAAGGGGTTTCAATTCTAGTACCGGGTTATCAGCAATAGGTGGGGGATGGGGATGGGCCTCAGAAGATAGGGTGGAAGCTATGGGTAGGTTTGGATCAGCTCTGGGTTTCTCTATCTATGGGTCAAGATCTTCTTGTAGTTGAGTACCGGGGATAACCGAGTTTTCCTCTGTAATTAGTTCCTCAACCAAAGAACTGATGTCGCATACTTCTTCGATTTCCCCATAGTTTATTCCTTTCTGGGCCTTAAAGATATCAATCCTTGGTGTCTTGTTCCCGAATTTCAACTCGATATGGCCCTCTTCGTAGTTGATATTTTCCCTAGCTATGGCTAGGAACGATCTCCCCAAGATGATCGATGTGTCTCTCAGATTTTCAGGAGTATCCATATCTAGTATGATGAAGTCCATCAAGAAGTAGAAATCTCGAATCCTAACTAGAACATCCTCGAGAACTCCTCTAGGTGACTTGATTGATCTGTCTGCTAGCTACAAGGTCACCTCAGTCGACTTGAGCTCAGTTTCCTCGAAATGATCTAGTAGGGGGGTAGGGATCAGGTTGATGCAGGCTCCTAAATCCAATAAAGCTCAATCAAACTCTAAATTGTCGATCTTACAGGAGATCAAAGGGGTGCCAGCATCTTTCATTTCTGCGAGAGTTTGCTCAGGATGATTGAGCTGGCTTGCCCAGACAAAACGATTGGACTCTCGTCTTTATTTCAAGGCTTACGCTTCGGTGTACATAAGTCCTTCAGAAATTGTGCGTAAGCCAGTATGTGGCGGATCCATCCATCAAGGGGATGTTTATCTAGACTTGCTCAAAGAGCTTGACCAGGTCTTCATCAAGTGCCACAAGTTTGGGTTTCCTCTTTCCTTTGGTCAGGGCCTCAGGAAATGAAACCTCTATGGGTTCCTCTAGGATTGCTTCAAGCTCTGGATCTGGGATAGAGGTGTCCTCGATAACCATCCTAGGGTTAGGCTCTGAACTACCAGGTTTAGAGTGGCGAAGATAAGGTGGATCCTGGGTCAATTTGTCATTATGGGTGGTAACAGCATTAAGGCCAGCCTGGTTTTGGTTCGGAGTTAGCAAAAGAGGTGGTTGTTGCTGATATCCCGAAAAAGATGTTGAAGCCTCCATTCCAACAGGTAATGGAGCAGAAGGGGCCTGATAAACATAGTGAGCTTGGCCCTGATTTGGGTTCATAACGCACCTCTGGTTTGGCACGTTATTAGGATTCGGCAAAGGTTGGGAAGGAAGTGCATCAGGCTGGCGAAACCCTGCCATCTGTGAGAGCTGATTTAAAACCTCTATGATCTCATTTTTGTGTTGTTTCTGCATAGCCGCATTGGTCTTTTGGTTGCCAGCTAGGGTCTGTAAATTCATATTCATTTGATCTTCCCTTGATGGCTCGGATTGGTAATTCGGATTGGGCCTACGCTAAGTGGGCTGACATGGGTGCGGAGCCTGTGGTCGGGGTTGGAATTGAGCCCTCGTGTTCTGATTATTTCCCAACCATGCGAAGTTGGTATGATTGCGCCATCCAGAGTTATAGGTGTTGGAGAATGTATCATTCTGGATGGAGTGGAGATCCTCACAGGTCTGAGGAACTCCATAGAAGTCAGAATACGAGGGTTTAGAGTTCCTCTAACTAGAGTAGGCAGGTTCGGAGATTCCTCCGAAATCGAGATCAGATGGGGGCGAATACGAGTCCATCCCCTGATAAGAGTGGTGGTGAACGTTATGCACAACCTCCCTACCTGAGGGCAATTGGGCATATGTGCTCTATTGTGCAGAGGTGTCTCTTTGTAGTTGTCGAATCAATTCATCCACCTTCCTCTCAATGATAGAGACCTTATCCAAGCAATTGGCCACCAACTCCAGATCGATGGATGTGGATAAGCCTTGAGTCTCGTGTGCTCCTTGTGTGTTTGGCAATGCTCAAGTGGTCGTCTGATCGAACACACCGATAGATTCATTGTTTATGGAGTTCTCTCACATGTTCACGAGAATCTCCCAAACAGTATCTTCATGCTGACCCATAATGTTGTCACCACAGGTTGCATTGACAAAGAGTCTGATATCCTCACGGAGTCCCTGGTAAAAAGGCTAAACTTGTTCCCATTTAGGAACTCCGTAATAGGGGCATTTCCTCATGAGATCCAAAAAGTGGTCCCATGCTTCATAAGTGGTTCTCCCGCATTCTACGTGAAATGCGTGATCCGGTGCCTCTGTGTGTTGGTGGGACCAACTAGGAAGAATTTCTTCAGGAATTCAGATTGGAGTTCCTCTCATGTGTTGATTGGATGAGTCTGAGTCTGATACTAGTGGGTAGCCTTATCCATGAGAGAGAAGGAGAACATCTTCTTGAGCAAGATGTCCCGATTCTAAACCGGTGGCCTAAAGGTCTGGGCTAGATGTTTCAGTTGCTTGATGTGTTGGAAGGGATCTTCGGAGTTCAAGCCATGGAATTTAGGGATAGCATTAATTAGATTTGGCTTAAGTTTAGTATCAAGCCCTCCAACCAGGATTTGCACCCTAGGTTCGACTGCCACTGCAGCGGGATTGTAGTGATCTTGCATCTGTGGACGCTACAGCGGGTTTATGAATGCATGAAACAGATCGATGAGGCACTACAATTGATTCTGAATGTTGGGCTCTTCTTCTTGGTTCTCTATGGATGCAAATGAAGGAGATCTGGGCTCAGAAGTGGATAAGATAGAAGAGCTGTCAATCTAGTCAGGTGGTAACACAAATAAATGGGTCAAGGCTTGGCCTCGACGAGAATGAACTACTAATGGAGGCCTCAAGGGTGGCCTTAAGGACCCCCTCCCGAACATGTACTATAGAACCAGATGATGGATAGAATATGTACTAGACCCAATCGAGGCACCCAAAAAATCTTTGGATGACTAAGGAGGTTCAAGGCAAATGATACCTCTAGATCAGAAACTCACTCACCCGAGAATTACTTGGGCAGCCAAGAAGGGAGAGTCCCACAAAGACCCTTACATGTAGAGCGTCCCCATGGATTACAGGGTTTCCCCCACCCAACCTTCCTTGTCACCGAGAATCCAAGTAGACCAGAATGAGCAAGCTTGACTCCTAAGTCTACCAATTTTAATCCTGAGTATGTGCCTTGAATTTCACGTGAACTTTTAGAGTTGATTTTGATTTGTGACCTAATTTGGAGGTTGGCTAACTCACAAAGTGGATCAACTTCACCTGACCTGCCCTAAAATTGAGGATGAGTTGAGTAAAGAACCCAAAATCACCCTGAGTGGTTCACAAATAGGTTATTAGGTCCCAAGTTTTAGTGATTCAAGTGATTATTAGAGCCTACTTTTAGGGTTCACTTGATTAGATAAATTCAAACAAAGCTTAGGTAATACGTAGTGTGGGAAATTTGTTCTCTTTAAATTAAGCAAGTGTGTTTTCTTGAAACCCTAATTTGGCTCTATTTTCAAGGTCCAATTCTTTCCAAAGCAGGTACCTAGGGTTCAATCAAGAAGGTGAATATGTCAAGGCACCTTAAGTCTTTAATAGGTGCAAGTATTAGGATGGGGATCTTCTAATCAAATCAGATCAAATTAGGCAAATCGGATGATAGATTATTATGAAATAAGGCGAGTTGATCCTAATTGATTCTTCTTTTAGTCCTTTCCAGAAATGACGGGCTTAAAGAAGAAGGAAATGAAATTACCTGGCCCTACTGTGGTTGCTAGTGAGATCGATCTTCTGATTCACCTCTCAAATTCACAACAAATCAGATAAAGCAAGTTAGTATCAAATCAGAATTGTAATCAGTTAATGAAATGCGCGTTGCTCCCCGGCAACGGAGTTAAAATGTTAACCATGCTTTCGTCGTGTTTAAAATACGCATCATAGTACAATCAACAAAAGAGAATCAGCATTTAAATTTGTAAGCACGAAAACAAAAGTGAGTCCGAGGTCGATCGCGGGAAGCAATTTAAAGTAAATCAATCACTAATCACAACTATTGAGAGTTATAATACAAGTGAAAAAAAAATGCAATATATGTCAAAAATGTATCACAAGTATCAAAGTGTAAAAAGAATGGGTAAACATGGTGGTTTGAACTACCAAATTAACCCTACAATCTAAGCTCTTAATCAACTCAAATAAACCAACAGTGATCTCAATCAAATATCCACGGCAGCAGATGTGTCCACAGTAACCAAGGAACAGAGCCAAGTCAAGGCCTCAGATGAACCAAGGCAAAGCACAAGGACCAGCCAAGCATAGCACAAGTCTTCAGCGCAAAGCCTCAACAAGGCACAAGACCAACAACCTCAGTAACAGCTAAGTGCTAGTGTGTATACAAGCATGAATACCGAGGCATGAACAGTGCAAAACTGCCCCCCACCCTCCTCAGAATCTCTTCCTTTCCTAATCGGGTATACGGGTATGCACAGTAACAGGTAATCGGATCCGGCCCAGACCCGCATGGCGTGAGCATAGGTGAGGGTACGTGCGTGGAGCGTGCGAGTGCGACCTCACCCCAGTGCTCTCAAAGGCGAACAGCTGAAAGCAACAATTCCTTTTCTACACTGATTCTGTTTTGACACGCACGTGTAGGATTAAAGTCCCAGGACTTTCTTCGTATGAAGCTGCTAGAATGAGGCTCTGAATTGAAGCTTCTAATGCTGCCTTCTTGCTCAATTGCTGGTGCGGAAGGCTTTAGGAGTTGGAGTCGCATCTATTGAAGGCAACAGCAGGTTGAATGAAGGCCAGAGACGGGAAAATGTAGTCGAAAAAGATGGTGGCGACGACGGACGTCTGGTGAGGTGCCTTAAACAAGAAAACTGCCTCTTGGCCCAATCAGAAGTGCTCAAGAGTTTCGCTTGAGTGTGCTGGTGTCAATGGCAAGGTCAATGGAACGCTAGGGTGGCCGGATGATGGAGGGGTGGTCGATGATAGCATGGGTTGTCTGTCGTAGTGTTCAGGGCTCAAAGCTCTCAATAAATTGAGGGCTTTTGATCCCTGAACCGTGGGGAAGGTTTTGGCAGTGGTAGTGTAGCTTATGGTGGAGTGTGGCGGTGGAATGACCACGCCAGAGGCATGGCTAGAGTCGGGGAAGATGGAGGGGCAAGCAGTGAAATGGTGATTGACAATGAGATCTAAGTGAGTGAAATTGAAGTAGAGAGGGAGAGAAAGAGAAGGAGGTGCTTAGTTGGACGAGATAGCAAGGGATTGGTGTCAGCTTTGGTTGGCCGACGCCGAAGACGAAGATGTCTCTGGTGAAGGGAATGACAGCGAAGAAGAGGTCGAAATAGATGGAGCTTTAATCGACTACCGTCGAGAGAAGAGGAAGATGATGGTGCGTCTAGTTTGGCTGTTAGATGCACGAAAGAGGAGGGGTGAGAGGGTCACCGAAGATGAGGTCGGAGATGGTCAGAGGAGGAGAGGAAGAGTGTTTATGGCCTCAAGCCTAGCTGAGATTGACGCTTGGACTTCAAGGAGTTCTTATAGAGCTCAGAACCATGCTCTAAATTAGGAAACATGCTTGATTGAGCCTCGGCTTTAGGAGAAAAAGAGCCCCTAATTTTCTCGAGCTTGCCTGAGCTCTAGGGTCCAAATTTGGACTGAAGATCTGATTCAACGGATTGGGCAACCTCTCAAGATCAATCCCTCCCAAGTTTGGAGGGAGAAATCTCCTCTGGAATCTCGACCTAAAGGTGCATTCATACACTAATGGTGGCAGGGGCCTTTTTGCAAGAACGACAACAAAGTTGGGGACCTGATTGCAAGAAAATTGAAACCTGGGGAGTTAAATGTAGGAAATAGAGTTTTTAAAGGCTAAAATGCAAAATAGGTCAACATGGACTCTGATTGGGCCCAGATTTTGATGCTAACCTAATTTGGACCCAAGGAATCTAATGTTGAAATTGGTTTTGAGTTTTGACCACATTTGATTGGAAATTTGCACAGAAGAACAAATCAGGGTAGATTTCCGTCTGAAACTCTATTTTAGGTCAAAATAGGTTCAGATAGTCAAACCAAGGATACAAAACCTCTTAGAATATTTTTCTATGAATTTTAAGAGGTTTATATTGATTTTATCATAACCAAAACCTCTTCAATTCAAGTGGGTTTATAATTAGGATTTTGTGTACTATTTTCGCCCTCGAAATGTGTGAAGCCTCGTTTCAATAAGTGTTGACCCACTTTTTGGACTTTTGTGCTCATTTGACCTTCAATTAACCCCTGAATGACCCCGTGGTTAATCTGCATTTGTGATGTGCTGTTAAAATTACATAATTAACCATAATTTCCAATTCTCTTTTCAAATCAGAATAATTCATAGTTGTGACCCTCATATGATTAGGTAGAAGCTTTTATCATTCAAACTTGACTAACTGTGGCTAGCTAGGGCTTATGATGGTGTTACCATCACTTATTTCTAAAAGAAAATCATTTCTCTTTGTGTATAGCATATTTTTCATGTTATTTTCTACTTGCATAGGTACTGGATATGCTGAATGCCAAAACTAGGATATTCTTCCAAAAGATCTATACCCTTATTCTTTATGTTTATTTCATACATCAGGACATGTAAGAAACTAGTCATGGGGGGGCAGGCAGTGTACTTGTTGAGTTAATTTTACTAGTACTTAAAAATTTTTGCAATTTTACTTCTGAATTTTTTTTAAAGAAAATAAGAAAAAAGGTTGAAAAATGAAAAAATATAGATTTTTAGCTTTGTAAATAGCATGTCTGCATGTCTACAACTAAGTTAAGTAGAAAGACTAAGTGCTTAGAATTAATCAAACCAAGAGAATAGTAAGGAATCTTAGACTTTAAGGCTCAACAGGCTATAGTTAGCTTAATTAGTTGAAGATGTTCTGCTAGATTTTGGTCTAGTTTGATTCTTGATGAATTTGGCTACCTAAAACCAATAGTCAAGAAGAACGTATAGGGCTTGGCTGTCCACTCTTTGGTTTAGGAGCTAGGTAACCTTAGCAATCAACATTTCATGCACATTAGATTGAGTTACAGGCATTTGAAACCATGAAAACATAGGCATCACTAGGATTGAGTTTAATTGCATGTCATCCAAAGGATTGTCGCGGGGCGATTCTTGAAAGGATGAAGGATGAACCGATGACTTAAAAAAATGAATTGGAAAATAAATTTTTAAAAAGAGAAGTTGGAAAGAAATAAATAAGCATTTTGTTACAAATGAGTGCCACGGATAAACACCTTGCTACATATGGGTGTTTTTCCTTTAAAAATAAAAAATATATATAGTAACAAAAGAGATCCGAAGAGAAAATAATAGGAAAAGAGGCCTAAAGTCCATCCGAGGAGATATATAGTAAAGAGTGTTGACCTCGGGATAGAAATAGGTGAGGAGAAAGCTACCAAATTTTAGTAAGGCCAAACTAAGGTGAGATTTGGGATGATTAGGGACAAATTTCGATACTGTGAAACCTCTAGTCTCACAACCTTGGAAGCCTGTAGGTCGAATCTATCGCACATGTGCACGAATGCTTTAAATTTACAGCTAACAAATCTTGAGTGGATAGTGGAGTCTAAGAAATCAAACTTCAAGGCTAGAGGTCATAAAACACCTAAGAAAGGCCATAAATAAACTCCTCATTTATTAGCTGCACTTCACGGCTATAGGGTTCCACTTAAAGGCTAGTGGAGCTTAAGAAATAAACACCTCATTTTGAATTCAAATTTTCGATGGTTACTAAAATTGAAATCAAAGCCAATAAATACCCTATAAAGGTTTAGAGCCAAGATACACATCCATCTCTCACTTGCCGGTAAGTTCCAACTTTCTTGAAATTTACAAGTGTTCATAAAGCACTCAATTGCTCATTCCTACTTATGAAAAACTTTCGTACTCTGCCTCCTTTGTGCTATACTTCTAAATTTCAAAAAAGGGAAGTTTCAAGGAGTATATTTCAAGTCTTAATTGCATTTACTTTCACTAGACATGATGTTGTCTCTAGAAGACTTGTTCATTTGATTTCAAATTTTTATGTAAAGCTAGGTGCCTAGGTTGTATACTTCCCATTCTTCTTGGAAGGAGAGGAAGAAAATTCTTCTTAAGGTTGTCCAAAAGTGAAGTTATACTAGAGGTACATCACCCTCGGATTTGCGGTGTGGTTAGTGGTTCTTGCTTGGAAAGCAAGGGCAAAATCCTAAATAGAGGATATTAGCGTAGAAGTTTTTCCCACTTTGGCTTTCCTCTCCAAATACTTGTCTCAATTGTGGTTTGAATTGGTGGTGTGATTTTTAATTGCTATTATTTTATTTTTAAGCACAAATCAACTCCTCTTGTGCCAATCTTAACCCTTACATGCCGAATGATTCATCAAGACAAGTTTAGACTAATGACCCTAGCTTTGACTCAACCACATGCCACTCATCTAGCTATGAGTACAATCAAACTACTTCACCTTATAACCCTAGTTGGTCAAAGTCAAATTGATTATTCACTTGAGTCGTATATAATTTAGTCCATCTCAAATGGATCACATTATGACAGTCTCTCCATAAGTAATCCTAGCAAAGATCAGCTTTACTATTAAAATGATCTTTACCCTAACATTCAACCTCAATTTGCACGTGAACCAAATTATAATCAAACTCAATTTTCTAAATTCACACCTTAATTTACATATCAAAACTTGCAATGTGGATGTGATTTCATCCCTTCTTCTCTACTTGATTGTAAAGTAAGCTCATCTGATTTCTCAAGCTTAGTTAGAAATGATCAATATGCTTTTAAGATCCCTGTTGAACCTAAACCTTTACTTGAATTTTTCAGGAGCAAAACAAAAGGTAGATTAATGACTTTTGAGGAATTGGACCCATAAAATAATAGCATTATAATTACCCAAGGTCCTAATGGCCATGTCCTTAAAAGTCTCCTTGTGGAAATAAATTTAAATACAGAATTAACTCAGGATCCAAATTTGCAAAATGATTCATGCCATGAAAAATTAAGATCTCAAGTAGCTGAGAAACTCATAAAGAATATGTACGACATCAATTAAACAATGTTGAAACTTATGAAGAAGATGAAAGAAAAAGAATGACAAATCAAACTTGAGAAGATCAATGAGGCTCGCCTAGAGAAATATAGGAAACCATGAAATTGAGTTAAATGATAAGAAACTCAATAAAATTGAAACTAAATCATACAAGATACTTGGGGATAAAACTAGTGAATCAAGATAGAGACAAATCAGGATCTTTGAGAATAATCATATGTGGATATTAAAGAGGAATTATTTTCTTTTGAGAATGTTTGTGCTATTGATTTAAAGTCTGAACCATACATTGAACTTAAGATTCTCCAAGGCATGTTGTTAAATGATTTTGATGAAAAGCTTTAGTGTGAGGATCAAGAGTCTAAGGTGGAGAACAAGGAGGAAAAGATCCCATCACTTGACGAGATTAGTGTTGATAAAAATAAATAGACTCACAAAGGTGTCTCACTAAAGAGTTTAGATTCCAATGAAGATTTTTAAATTGAAACAAAAGCTAAATATGAGACATTTCATTTTAAGGATCATATACATGACAAGGTTGACTTTGAACAAGTTGTTTTTGAATTGAATGAAAACACCTTCCTTGATTTAGGTGAGGTTAATGAATTAAATGTACTTGATGATATTGGGATTGTTAGCTTCACATTTACATCAACTCTTGACAAACCCAAAATTGAATCATTTATCTCAGAGTTTGATTATGAATTTTATGTAACCAAGTTCAAATCACCTCCTCATGTCTCGAGGGACTTAGATTTCATGAAAGGGGTTAAGAAAATCAACGATATTTCATGTGAAGAAATAGATGATGAAATTAAGTGGATGATGAGGGACAAAAAGCACCCGCGGACTCAAAACTCCACATGAAGTCCGAGAAAGGATCCGGTTACCTGGATACAGAGTAAATAGGCGGATCCAGCTCTGCTCAATCTACCTATGATCAGGTGGATCCAGACAAGCCCTACCCACCAGAAGATCCAATTTGACTAAAGTTAGAGAGGTGGTGGAAAAAGTCCACGACGCCCACGTTCACAATAACGATGGCGTTACCAATACCATTAATAGCCTGACAACGGGCGTGCCGGAGAGTCCGAAAAGACCACTGAAGAAGATCTTACCTCGCTAAGATACTTCCTATACTATAAATAGTGAAAGGGGGCCCTCGAGATTTCCCAGGAGCTGATCCAGGAAAGAGATTGTACTACCACTATTTGCTAGTGAATATTCGGGAGCATTGTCCTCCCTCCAGGCGTACACCCCTTGCAGTGGAATTGCATCACCAATCTCCTTGTTTTCCTTGTGATTGCTTACCTGTGATTTGTTGAGTTTGATCCTCCGATTACTTAGGAGCTCCGATCACCCTGCATGTTTTCATTCTCTTGTGGGTGCGTTATGTTTCCTACATCAACAAATTCTTTGATGGCCTCCCAAGGCCCAATGGCGTCGTCTGTGGGAACATCAATAAAAAGGCCATGTTCTTCCATGCATCCAGTTGCTGGAGGGCAATACCTCCACAATGCCCCACCTCGGCCTCTTCGCCTATGAGAAGGCGCAACCAACTCATTCTGCCTACCACGGGTGCATCCTCCTTAAAAAAAAAAAAAAAAAATTGACAAAGGGACGCTTACTTGGTAAAGTCCACCCTTATGGTCATCATCAGCGCACCGACATGTTCTCAAGTCCGCCTGAAGGAGGTGCCACCAAAAATACAAAAACAAATAAGGAGGATAAGTTGGCCATAGAGATACAACTCAACTCCCCTGACAGATCAGGTAGCTATTAGCCTATGCCACCATTCAAAAAGAAAAAAGAAAGAGGTGGCCGGCACATCAGGTGGTTATTAGCCCCTGCCACCATAAAAAAAAAAAGAAAATTAAGTGTGATGACAAATTGCCATCCACCCAGTAGGGGCTTTAACAGAGGGCATCTCTTGCTACTCATCTACCAATCAAGGCTTCCAGTAAATATCTTTTCTCTATTGAGCCTCCTCCCACTTGTGAGATCTCATTGACGCTCGAGAGATGCCCTCCTGCCAATGGATCACCATTCCGCCAAGATCTCAGGCGACAAGGACAACCAGACAACAACCGCCAACCTCCTGCCAATGGAAAATTTTACAAGGTTGGAAACCTCATCCACAACTAGGTGCTCCTTCGACCGAAGGCCGGGATAATAAAAACCCTCTCATGTTCCACATAAGCATGAGCCACCCACACGGGACAGGCTACTAGCGGGTACCTAAGCCAATGCAAACCTCGGGCCCCCTATGAGCGTCGGCCTCGTGCGAGGAACCTTGGCAGGAGAACTCGGTACTCAAGTCTCGTCAGCACAGACAGTGGGTCAAGACCAACTTAAAATCATGAAATGAATCACTGCTTACTGTAGCCACCTGATCATGCTCAACCGGGTGGTTCACTTTCAAATAAAAAAAAAGGAGGTCCGTCTGACACCTCTGATAGGAGGGCATCAACATTCCCATTCTCAACTGGATGGTCTCCCTTCCAAAAAATAAAAAAGAGGGGGGGGAGAATATGTAAGGCCCATGAGCCTGTTGGAAGCCGAACGTTGTTCCAACATGTGTTGGAGCATAAAACAACTGACCCCTTGCCATCACCATGAAAAGGAGATCCTCCTGCCAAGATTTGGCTGTCAAGATCTCTCCGCCTGACCATGGCAGCCTAACCATGACGGCCCAGATAAAAGGTCGGCTAATGGTGGAAACAATGCTCCATGCATCTTCCTCTTATGAAAATATAAGTAGAAAAATTCTTCTATTTCGTAAAATTGAGATTTGCTTTTGCAAAATTTATATACCACTTATCTCCCTACTTGCCTGCAAGCTATCTTACCTAATGCCTGAAAAACCCATACTCCCTTAGTGCACAAGCCACACATATGGGATAGGCCACCAGAGGGTACACCACAACACACAGACCCCAGGCCCCCGAAGAGCGTCGACTCCGTGTGAGGGATGTTGGCATGCCATTGTAGGTTGCCTCTTAAGGACTTAGGGAGTGCATAGGTCCTCTAGTTTGGCTAACGTGCAATAGTGGGTCGAGATCAAGTTTGAAGTCGGGAACTAAATTCCCGCACTTCCATTGTGATTTATATTTTACTAATCACCCTCCCTCTTTCAGGAGGCGAGCGAGCAAGTGAAAACAATCAACCACCTACACCCTTCCCGCCATGAGGTGAGCCGGGGCACTGAAGCACCTATCCCCCAGCACTACCAAGCAATAGCTGCTAGGGGCAAGGGTGACCTTTGCACGAGGGTAAAAACGAGAAAGAAGTCTACTCTCGTAGTCGGCATCGTCTACTACAGAGTTTTAAGTGCTTTAATTACTCTCTCCACATGAAGAGCATGGGGACATATGATGAGGGGAAAAAAGCACCCTCGGACTCTGCATGAAGCCCGAGCAAGGATCTGGCTACCTGGATATGGAGTAAACAGGTAGATTCGGCTCTGCCCAATCTACCTACGCTCAGGTGGATCCAAACAAGCCCGATCGTCAAAAGTTCCAATTTAACCAAAGTCAGAGAGGCAGTGGAAAAAGTCCACGACGCCCACGTGAGCAGTAACGATGGCATTACCAATACCATTAATAACCTAACAACAGACGTGCCCTAACAATGGACGTGCCTTGACAATGGACATGCTGGTGAGTCTAAAACAACAGTTGAAGATCTTATGTCGCTAAGATATTTCCTATACTATAAATAGCGAAGGGAGGCCCTCGAGGTTTCCCAAGAGGTGATTCAAGAAAGAGATTGTATTACCGCTATTTGCTAGTGAATATTCAGGAGCATTGCCCTCCCCTTGGTCATAAATCTCCTTGTTTCCCTTGTGATTGCTTGCTTGCGATTTGTTGGGTCGAATCCTCTGATTACTTAGGAGCTCGATCACCCTGCATATTTTCATTCTCTTGTAGCTACATTATATTTCCTCCATCAACAAATTCTTTGATGGCCTCCCAAGGCCCATCAGTGGATGGTAACCTTTGCCAATTTACAGGGGCATTGTAAAGAGACTTCAGGAGGATACGAGTTGTTGAATCTAAGGGCTCTTATACACTTCATATTGCCATCAATCTATAAGGACCCTTATTACCCTTTCAGGTTAAAGTATAGTGTGACATACATGGAGCCTAAGTACGCTCAATCACAAGATCATCATCTTAAGCACCAAGGCCAATGGACACAAATACATTACATCATGCATTTATCTAGCGTTTGACATTTTAGACATGGATTATATGTGATTAAACCTAAAATTGATCCCTATGTACACAAGCTTAAAAATAAGTGGATACATTCATTTCTTGTTCACTATTTAACAAGTATCTAAACTTTTGAAATGGGGTTACATTATCAATTGATCTACATTGATGGACACCATATATCTGAGCTACACAAGTGCATTCCATCTTGATTTTGTTTATCTCAATTGACTTGAATGATACATCTATGTTGAAGTCTTTATATGGGTAAAGACGTTGAACTTAGCGCTTGTTGGTGATCACAAATTTGCTACATTAAATTAATGTATTACGTTGTTGTGTGTGGCTAGCAAATGCACAAATCAGAAACAAAATGTATATCCAAGCGACATAGCAAGGGTCATCCATAGGGAAAGCGAAAAACAAACCTCAATTTTACTCATCTCAAAGGCGTGTTTGTACACATGGAAGGAACATCATTGATCCAAAGAAAATCACAAAGTTAAAAACAGCATTCATTGTAGCGTGATTTTTCGAGAAAGAAATAAAATAACCAAGACCTTGATGAGTCTCAAGTCAAACACGAGGAGGCATGGAATCATTCTAACTAAATGCAAAACGTGGAAGCAAATATGAACTAAGTAATAAGGAGGTGAGAAGAGGAACACAAATCAAGCAATTCTATAGAAGGGGGTGAGAGGTAGGAATAGAAATCAAACTTTTATTACTACTAGAAAAGATTCAAATTGTAACTAGAACTAACTAAAACATGAAAACAAAATATCTACTAGAACTAGAAATCTACAACTAGAAAAGAACTAGAAGAATAGAGAAAAGGTGAGATGGAATGTCCTCTATTGATTTAGCTGCTGTGGAGATGAAGAGGAAGACAAAATAGAGGCAGATGCTGAGGACGGTCACCAGAGCGATTGTAGTAGAGTTCTGGAAGTGAGGAAGTGAAGGTGTTGAGAGGATATTCTAATTAGGATGGCTAAGGAGAAGGTGGTGAGATAGGGAATTATTCTAAAATAAGGACTTAATTAAGGAAGGGGGGAGGGGTAGGCTACTATTTATAGAGTTTCCTAGGTGTTTGATGGAGGGTTACGATATAATGGTAAGTTGATGGAGGGTGGAGATTAAAGGAGGTTTAGGATGGAGGTTGCTGCAATAGCTTTATAAGATTACCCTCACTTGTCTTGAATTTTTGGTCTTCTTTTGTTCTGAATTTCAAATTGCACATAAAATAAAAGTTGTAGCCCTCGAAATTAGATTTCCAATGCAACTTGAATAACTCAATTTGGATTTAAAATACAAAAGTTATGACTAAAATACTAGACATGTGTCAGGTTATTACTAATTTCGAGATTAGAGATAGGATTTGGTTTAAAGTTTTAGGATAGGGCTTTAGGTAGGTAATTTATGACCCTAGGATGTAGATCTAGTAGTGGCTAAATTATGGTGTAATTTAGCCATCCAAAATAGCATTTATTTGAGGATAAAAGGGATGACTAAATAAGGTTTGTTAGGTCAGGATATAGGAATAGGTTGGGTTTAACTAATGGGTTTATAAAATCAATTAGGCTAGCCAACCAATTTGGTTGATTAATTAGGCTCATGGCTAACCACCTAAGGTGGGAAATTAGGCTAGGTAATTGGATCTTGGGTTAGGGAAAATTAGGTCTCTAAATGGGCTAACCTAATTGCTAAATAGGCTGAGTCAGATAAAATAGGCTCATCCCCTATGTATAAGTGAGCTCAAACATGAAAGTTCAGTTTCCAAGGCTCAAAATTGCTCCAAACCTAATACCTGCACATAATATAACAAATACATCAAGGTACCATATATAAGTTTGAGAAAAATTGCAGAAAAACCTAAAATTATGCAATATCTATAAAATGCACCTATATCACTAAACTAACCTAACTAAATACATTCTACCATAATCAACCCTTAGATTAGCATTAGTTAGGCATAATTAATGTAAATATAGATAGAAATATCAATCATAAACACAAAATAGACAAAAAAAAAAATGCAAAAGAGAAGGTGGAAGAAGAAACCTACAGCATGCATGCTGTAACCACACATGTGGTTGGGGAAGCGGGCAGGTGGAGATCAACTCTTTACGAGGTGGTGCATGATGGCGGTGAGGACAACGATTATGGAGATCTCTTCTCCAAGGTGGTCAGCGATGGAGGTGAGGAGATCACCTCTCCTCGAGGTGGTGATGGATATGTGAGAGGGAGCAAGAGGAATGGTGGTGCATGGGTAGAGGATGGAATGGGTGGAAATGGCCTCGCCTTCCTCCTTTTATGATGTGCCTACCCTCCTCTTCACAAAAAGTGGCAACTGGATTGAATGGGGTGGTATTTTTAGCATCCCATTAAAAGTTGGAGTGAAGGCATTTGAAAGAGCCATCCACCATCCTTGGAATGGTGGATTTGTAGAGAAGTCCAGAGGCTCATGGAATTTATTTGGAGGTGACTTGCCAAATGTGGCCTCCTCTTATGTTCCTGCAAATCAATCGAAAGCATCTTACCATCTTTAGCGCCTTTTGTAAGATAGAAGCTTTAGCCACCACTAGAATCCTTGTAGAAGATAGAATCCATCTAAGATCACCTTCCTTATTGGCACACAATTATCTTTGTGGAGCTAAAATAAAAAACTACCACATTAACAAGTACTTTGCAGTTAAAAATGGATAATGATTGCCAACATCAGGTCGGTCCATCTTTAGATAGGTTAGAGTATCTCTAATGTTTGACATGTTTATCTTCCCTTCTCACTGAAGCCTTGCGATGATAAGTTGATAAACACTTAGTCTATTTTCATATTTTTTTAATGTTTAATTTGGTCTTACGCTTTCTATGCATTTTGATATAGCTTTGGTGATAATGTGGAAATGGGGATCCTTTCAACAAGTGATCGATGTTGAACATACTGTGCGATTTTTTTCATGGCAATTATTCACTTTGGAGATGATTCGACATCAAGCCAATCCATATTGCTCCATCATCCATTATTTTTAGAAAAGTGCTTATCCTCCTTTCTCACATTTAACCCCTCATAGTGTCAAAAAAGATTAATTGCATGAGGACTATTAGTTGAGCATCATTCTTGATATACTTAAATAGTCTTTTACATTTGGCATCCAAATTGCCTATAGTACATAAGTTGCATTATAGAAGTTAGTTTATACATTCTTGTGTTGTAAAATATTATGAATAAGGCCATCAAAAGAGCTATCAACTCTCTGTGCAAAAGGGAACCCAATGGCTCTGGTAAATTGACAACAAGAAAACAAGAAAAAAGATGCTCTATAGATTCCATCATATCCTTAGAAAATAAACTTGGACATCAAGAACCAAGTATAAATCTGGAAGAGATATCACCAATGGGAAGCACCTTAAACAAAAACTTCTATAGAATCAACTTGATTTTAGGAGGGAACTTAGAATCCTCATATCTTCTTAGAGTTATAACACACAAAACTAGATAGATTGCTAAGACTGTTCAATTCTATTACCAATAACTGATGAGTAAATTTGACTAAGAATTTTCCCTTCTTGTGTGGATGGCAAATAATTCAATCAAGGATAATCCTTTCAATAGGAAGATAAGTAATGGTAGAAGCAATATGAATTAGAAAGATATTGTCAATAAGGTAGACATTTCATTGCTCGATATCATGATTAATAAGATCACCAACTATTTAGATTGTAGGATAGCAAAGTTCTTAGTAAATACACTATAATACAAATTAGGAATCCAACTATCTTCCCCAATGTTAATTGGATTACCACTACCCATCTTCCATAAGCTCTCCTTAGATATTAAGTGCCTTACCAAATGGATGTTTTTCCAAAAGGAATTGTGGTTTCCGTACTTGGCCCCTAAGAACCCTATCAAGAAAATATAAATTTTCATTGTATTGAGCAATAGTGATTCATCTTTTGGATAAAATCTTCACCCATACTTTATGCTTAAGGCAATATCATTTAGAGCACTTTTCCTTATACCCCAACCTTTAAATGTCTAGATCTTATAATTCTATTTCGGCCAATCCTTTTTCCTACCATCTCTTATTCCCTACCAGAAATTTGTCCTAATGAAATCTATTACTATAGTGCTTTTTTGGTAGATAACGCAAGTAAACATGAGATAAATAAGAATTAAAACTAACTTATATTTAGTGATGGTTTTTCTACCAGCATGGGATAGAAAATTTACTTGCTAAATGTTCGAATCGTTCATCATATCAAAAATTGATGTTTGCAATCAAAATCAAAATAGAAATCGTCGTTGGCTCATGGCTGCGAAAACGATCGAAACAAAAATAAAATAGAGAGGTTAACCACAAGTTAAGCGGATTGGATGTCGAACCACAAAGAAGCTAATCAAAACAAGCATCTAAAGCTCATTTATTTAACGACTAACATAGCACAATACTCATTATTTCACATTCACGAAAAACAACATATACACGAATGAATAAATGGAACACCGAGACGGCGATCATGGAGACTCCCCTCGCACGCGGGGGAATGCGTGGCTGCAGGCGAATGTGAACGGCAATCTGGAGGTGACGAAGGCGGCAGCCTGATGTCCGCACGCACGAAGATCGGAGGTTGCACACTCACACACCCCTCGCGCTGTCACCGCTAGGGGGCTGTCGGAGTATGCGGCTCGACGAGGACGGCGTAGTGGTGGTCGCACGCGGGGAGAGATCGGCCTGGTGTCCTTTCTCCCTTCGCGTGGAGGTTGAGGAAGGTGAAGCACGGCCTGGTGTCCAAGTAATAAATGCCCAAGTTTCTTTCGGATCCCAATTCCAATAATATCCCCATGCTTCATTAGCCCATACTGCTCCAGTTGTTTTAATAAAGAATGCCTGTGGTTAAAAAGAGAAACCCTAGACTAATGACACGATCGCTCCAATAATTTAATTTGTGAGTGAATTGATATTGATAATAATTTGGAAATAAAAAGAAAGCGGTATTTTGGAAAGTATTTTTCTGATCATTCAAGTGAATGTCGCTAGAGAAAAATGACCTAAGAGCGAGGAGAGGGGAAGAGGCTTGAGAGCCCTGGTGTGCGCTCGGCGAGTCGCCCTCCTTCCTCCTCGTCCCAGTGTCGGTGGTGAAGTCGGTGGTGGTGCTGCCCGGCCAGTGAGAGGAGGAGCCAGTGGCTGTAAGGTGCGAGAGGTGGTGGTTGTCGCGATGGTTTGGTAATGGAGATGGAAGCTGCACGGCTTGAGGTCTGAGGGAGCGTTGCCGGAGGATCGAGGAGAGGGGAGGGAACGAGGAGGGGAGGAAACGAGGAGGTGCGCGAGGCTGCGAGCGCCCTGGTGTGTACGCCCCTGCCTTCCTCCTCCTCGCACTGAGGTCGAGCGATTGAATAGGGGTCTGCCCCCTGTCGCGAGCGAGATGCGACGGAGAATGCCAAGCGTAAGGGCCTGCGCTGGAATGATGGTTGCGAGTGGTACGTCGCGTCGGCTGCAGCGATCGGGCGTGGGTGTATGGTCGTGAGAAGTGAGCCCTGTTTGTTTGGAGTGGGATATTGAAATAACTTGGGTTTTAATTTATAAATCTAGGGAGGAGGTGAGATAGAATAATCCTATTATTTCATCTCATGTGAGATTGAGATATCTCTATATTATTTTATTAATAAATTTTTAACTAATCAAATGGAGAATTAATTTCTCAAATCTATTGATTTGATCCAAAAGTGTAAGCAAATACAAAAACCATCACAATCCTAAAATTACCTCACAATCGAACGTATACAATTTGTAATTTCTCAAAACCATTCCCTTGAAACAAACGGTGCCTAAGGAGTCGGGTTCTACATGTGTGTGTGTGCGCGTGCGTGCGTGCAAGTGAGATAGAAAGGCATCGGGTAGCATTGGGGGTGTGTAATCGGATGGTGTGGGTATGACGTGCATGGTCCTACTGAGGGAGTGCGTGTGTGGTGTTGTGTTCATGACTAAGGGTGGGTGCATGGGTTAAATGTGCGTGTGTGTGCGTGTGTTGCGTCGGATGAGTTATGTGGATCCTACGATAATTGAGTTTGCATGAGCCTTTATTGAATAAGTGGATGGAAGTAATTGGGCCTCTTATTTATTTAGGAGAATAAATAAGAGGGCTGTGCTGAGTAAAGTTAAATTAGGAGTGAAGCAATTGGGGAGATTGGATATGACTACCAAATGAAGGCATTGGGTGATGGTGTAGGACATTCTCTGTATTTATTTTTGAAACACGAAATGCATATAATTATTTATAGCAAATTATAAAATGTAGGAAAATTATGCAAATCTAGTTATTAATGCATGCACTTATATTATAACCAAATGCAAACATTAACATATTTAAAATAAAAAATTAACCAATCTTAAGCTTAACAATAGTCTATTAAAATAGACTCATCACTAAACATATTAGACCTTCACACTCAACTTCTCAACAAGCTCGAATTCAATAACATCCATATACTTTTTCCCATAAGTAACAGCACCAAAAATCATTTTAAATACCCAATAACTTGTTAATGTCTCCTTTAATTTCTTTTAGTGTAGTCAAAGTAAATAAAATAGAAGATTTAATAAAATTGATCCATTGCCTTGACTTGTATAGCAATAAGTATCAAGGATATGCTTGATGATTTTTACCCTCCCATAGAAAATCTTCTGTAGGTGTATAAGTGATATTTATGCAACATAATTAAGTGGGTTTTGATATATTCCTATTTAATTACATAATTCTTACCTAAATATTGTTAGTTTGAGGGTAATTTTGGTCATACTACATTCATTAGGTGAGATTGGTCATTTTGCATTATTTTGTAAATATTACATTTTTAGGGGTTTAATTGCTATATTTTTGTTACTTATATCTGGTGCCTTGATGAGTTTCATTTATATGTTTGCAGGTATCAGGTCTGGAACTAATTCGAGCTTCACATTAATGCAAAATCAATTTGAACTCATCTTGTTCTGATTGGGCTAACCTAACCCAACCCCTAGCCTAATTGATTCCTAGACCTAGCCTATTTAGGAACCCAATTCCGTACACCTAAATCCCACCTAACCTAGCTCAAATCCCACTTAGGTTTGCTGGACACTACACCTAAATTTCCCAACTTATTTGACCGGTCAACATTAATTAAAACCCAACTTGTGATTTATTAAAATCTACCCAACCTATTTCAATTTCTATCCCTCCCAACAAACCACATCTTAACCATCCCTTTTTGCTTCCTAAAAAAATCTATTTTGAATGTCTAAACTCAACCTAAATCCCAACCTTTAGATCTAAATCCTAAGGTCCTACATTGCCTACCTAAATCCTTATCTTAAAACCCTACAAAATCCTAATGTAAGCAACCTCCTAGCCGCCACCTATCCCCTTAGAAAACACCTTAAGACCAACCAACTTAGGATTAAAATCCCAACCCTCTATCTTTGATCCTTAGGCCTAGAATTCTCTACAAGAACTTAGCCTAATTACCTACCTAAACCTACATATGGCCAGCTAACACTTAGGACAAAATCATAACCCTCCAACCTAGATCCAAGGGCCCATATTCCACAACCATGTGGCAGACCATTTGCCTTCAAAAACAACCTTGATGGCCGTCTACTTGATGATTTAATCTTGGCCCTTGATCACATCTTGACCCTTGATCTTTTGCCAACAAAAACTACCTTATCTATCTACATCAAACCTAATCCTAGCCATTGACTTCCATGATCAAATCCTAGCCCTTCATCAATTGAACCCAAATGCCTATAAATAGACCCTTGGACACCCCCTTTAGACTTCATTCCTTCCTCTATCTTCCTACATCCTCTTCCTTGTAGATTCCTTACTCGGAGGGGGTGAAATCAGCGTGACGTAAAAAATGCGGAATATAATGTAAAACAATCTCACAAAATAAACAATCATACAAGTACACAATTATTTTTAGGTGGAAACCCAAATCGAGTGAAAACCACCACCTAACCCTCTCGAGTTAGGATTTTCCGATCAACCAAGTTGATCAAATCCACTAAACAAATCACTTTAAACGAGGGTGATTCAACCTCAATTACAACCACGCTACTAGTGCGAAGGTAGCTTTCCTCAATCCTTTCTCTTCACGAGAAGGATTTTGTCCCTCGAAGGAGACGGGAATTCGCAAAGCAAATACCCAACTAAATAACAAAGATAAAATAACAAATAATCCTATAGAGTCAACAAAGTAATTTTAAACCTAAGCTTCTATAGGAATTAGAAAACTCCCCTTTGCAAGGAGTGCATCGAATCGATGTCGCGGGTGCGTGAGCCACGCAACGGCGCAACGTCGCTCTCGTGAACTACGGCGGGAGAGCGAGTACGCAACAGCTTGATGCTCTCTAGATGAAGAACTTGAGCTTGGAGAGCAAGAGCTTGCTTGGACACAAAAGAGTGTGAGAGTGTATTACAAAGTGTTTCTTGTGTATCTAGGTGTATCTTGGTGTGCAAGAGGTTCCTCTCTATTTATAGAGGCCTTAGGAAAGCTTTGGAAGGCTTAGGAAAGCTTCCATAGCTGTTGGGAGCAAAGCCCAAGAGAATCAGGCCGAAATCAGGAATAATGATTGCACTGACAAGGTTATCAGACGTCTGATCCTGGCATCAGACATCTGGAAGATCACTTTAAGACATCTGAAAATAAGGTCAGACGTCTGATTTTAGGCAGGTCTCTTCCTGACTTGAATCAGATCTAAACAGGGTTCTAGCACAAGTCCATGAGACAACATACAGGACGTCTGGCACTATATCTGGACGTCTGGAAACCTACTTTTTCGTGGGAATGGATTTCCAAGAGAGTGCAACGGCTAGAAAATCTCTGAGAAGAGATTTTGGGTCAGCCGAGGCAAAACAGTCATTTATCAGACGTCTGGAAAGGCCTAAGGACGTCTGATAAGGCTCTAACGGTCATATCTTGAGTGTTTGCTAAGCCAGCCAACGGTCCACTAATTGGACGTTTGACAAAGTCATCAGACGTCTAGTCAGAGGTCTGGACGTCTGATTTTCATCAGACAGAACTTCTACGTCCAGCCTAATTGTTATCGAATGTCTGAATCAACAGTCAGACGTCTTAAAACACATTATCAGACATCTGATTTTGGAATTAGACGTCTGAAAAGGCTGTTTCAACCCTATATTGGTTTTCTAAGTTTTCTACAGAAAATCTAAGTATCATAGGGTTGTGCCGGTATTCTTAGAACTACTGTTAGGGTACTTTGAGGCTCTTTAACATGAATCTAAGTAACAAAATAAAGAGCAACAAAAGAAACGAAAAATACAAAGAGTACAAGAGAATGAAATCTATCATATTCTTCATCTCCTTCCTTCTTCAATCCATCGCTCCTCGCGAATCTCCTCTATTCTCCATCAAGCTCCTCCAATCTGTCATGGATACGAGCTCGAACTCCGTCTAATCACGTCTCCATTTGCAATTGACCTGAAATCTAATACTCCAAGTGCAAATGTTAAATGACACGTGTTTTGTTATCATCAAAACAAATGATCGTGGTGCTCTAGCACCAACATTCCTCACCCTCTAGATGTCCACCATTATTCTACAACTCCCCTTTCCGTCGAATCTTTGCATCTCCACATCCAAGGCAATAAGACTAGAAGGATCTCTCCACCGCCTTCTCAACGCTTCTGCGCCCGGCTTCTCTTCTCGTTTATTTACTTTTTTGGTTGTAGATTTAGTTTTGATTCTAGTTCTAGTTCTATTCCTATTTCTAGTTCTGTTTCTAATTAGTTCTAGTTTTAATTCCAAGCAATTATCTAGTTGTACTTGACATTTGATTAGCAATAAAAGTTTCTTATTTCTAGTTTATTATCTCGTGCCAATCTCTTCTTTCTAGTTGCTTTATTTACTTGCATTTGTTGCTTTTGTATTTATTTCCGTAGTTAGGTTTCGTGTTTCATTCGTTTACATTCTCATTTTCGTAGTTAGTAACTGCATTTCTCACATTTGTTTTCATATATAAAAATACCAAAAAAGTTACAAAATAAAAAAAAACCAAAAATATCTCTCTCAAGCAATTTGAGTATGATAGTTACTCTGATCGCCTCCCTGCAAATAACTCACACTCCTGATTCTACTTGTGAAATCATTCATGTTCAATGTTAGAAATTTAAACTTTTACGTATTTTCCAACTACAATTATCTTATATGGATTTGGGCGATTAGTTTTGATGATAACAAAAATAAAATTAAAATCATATTTATGTTAAAATTGAATTAATAGGTTTTATATGTTTCTTTCGAACTAACATGAGTAGATTCAAGCTAATTTAGAAGAAGCTTGAAGCTTTAAGAAGAAGCCTTGGCAAAAATGAAGTCAATTTTTAGAGAAATGGCTTGAGAAGCCCATGGAACTCAATAGAGGAAGCTCTCAAGGGCAAAACCAAGCTTTGATGACTTTAAAGGCTAAAAAATGATGTAACTTAGGATCACTTCATGTACTTTTAATTTTATTGATTGATGGATACAAAGAGAACACCCATTCTAGTCAATATAAGCATATTTAGGTTGACTTAGGCATCTATGATCAACCTTCATACGTCACAATTAGGGTCATGCATAGCCAAATCATGTTTAATACATTTTACTAAGATCTTAATCTTTGTCTTAATTTGATCTAATGACTTATAGGATGATTTGAAGGGTTTAAGACCCACGTTCAAGCCAAATCTAGTAGATTAATGTTAATGACTCAAGGCCACTAATTTTAACCATAGTATCCAAATCTCCCTTTGAAAGCGAAAATATTGTTTACATGTCACTTGAAATTAGGTACTATCATCTAACATTAATTGGACTAACCCATCCTACATGCAATTTAACCTTGTTTAACGTTAAAGCAAGGTGCCTAACATTAGACATTGCAAAACATTAGTTTTAGAGTTCTGGTTCATTTCTTTTTTGAAATCTAATGCTTGATGTGGAACATTAAATGTTGGATAGGCTATTAAGTGCATTCTAAGAAAGTTACTTGGCTCATTGTTATGCACATGTAGGAATATATTTTGTTGTGGAATGAAGGCTAAAAGAAGGGTTTCGATCACCAAAATCCTTGCCTACATAAGGGCACTCTCTCAACCAATTTACAACTTCTTTCACACATTTTAAACATTCTTGATCATATTTTGAGCACAATAAAACTC
Source organism: Thalassia testudinum (assembly GCA_037157565.1). Classification (NCBI taxonomy): domain Eukaryota; kingdom Viridiplantae; phylum Streptophyta; class Magnoliopsida; order Alismatales; family Hydrocharitaceae; genus Thalassia; species Thalassia testudinum. Next base: position 38,848,167 of record JAZHRO010000067.1, read on the forward strand.
AAGAGAGTTGTTGAGAGTTCTGGTTCATTTCTTTTTTGAAATCTAATGCTTGATGTGGAACATTAAATGTTGGATAGGCTATTAAGTGCATTCTAAGAAAGTTACTTGGCTCATTGTTATGCACATGTAGGAATATATTTTGTTGTGGAATGAAGGCTAAAAGAAGGGTTTCAATCACCAAAATCCTTGCCTACATAAGGGCACTCAACCAATTTACAACTTACACACATTTTAAACATTCCTGATCATATTTTGAGCACAATAAAACTCAAGAGAGTTGTTGTTCACTTCCTCATGCTACTTACTACACTTTTAGTGTAAGAAAAGGTCTTGGATTGCATTCTATCAATCTCCATGGGTCTCGAATTCCTTCCTCCCTCTTGCTGCACTTCACTTTTATAAAAGGGAGTACAAAGGAGTGTTGATTCTTTTTTTAGATGCATATATTGCTACATATACATTCTAGAATTTAGGGATTTTTATAGGGATTTTGTGTATCAATTCTTCTCATGCCACTCTTTATTCATTGTACTTGTATGTGAGGACTCGAGTTGTGGGTTCCCCACTCTTTAAGAAAGGGTCTTTTCTTGATTTAGGAATGAAGAGGGTCTTTTGTATCATGAGGTTGAACTTCCATGAAAGTAATTGTTGATAGTGATTTAGAGAGAGTCTTAGAGGCAAAATCTTAGGATGGATGACCTAAATAATGATTTTTTATGTTAATGCACAAATCAAGTATGATTCTTCCTGAGAAGAACCCCCTTGGAAATCAAGGGAAGGGATGGAAAAAGAAGCTTCCATCATCGCATGCAAACATTAAAAAAATTTTAAAAAAAGTAAACAAATGTATTTTCAAAGCATTTTAAAATACACGATGAGAATAGAGTTTTAATCGATATATTTTAATTTTTTCTCGATGAAAGTTACTTTTCATTAATGAAAAATAATTAACTAAGAAATCACTTTATATAAGTAAATAATAATGTTCCAAATTTAAAATTATTTTCTTTATTTTAATCAATTAATTTTAATTTTCAATACATTTAAACACACTTCTTCGTACCAAGTTCACAAAAAAACACTATTATTTTACCCAAACATAGTGCCTTGGCTTTATTCCAACACGCTTACATAAATTTTCCTCTATATGTATATATATATATACATACACACACAACGCCTCCTCTCCCTTGAAAGACCCATCCATCCTTCCCACACTCACCTCCCTTTTCCCGTGCATGCATTCTTCCTCCGCAATTGTGCTCCCTATCTCTCCCTCCAGACCTTTCCATAAGAGTCCATCTCTTCCAATCTCCGTTCCGTGGCATCTCTCTGCATCAGCTTGTATTTGCAAAGTCTCACATCTTTATTCATCACATGGTAATTAATCTTCATGGTTAGTCTCCTTCAGCTACACCTTTATAAAAGCCTGGTAAGCATGTAAATCGTGCCCCACTTCTTTACCCAGTCAAAAAAAACAAAAAAAAAAAAGGATGATGAGTTTCTCTTTTAACTCTTTTCGAACTCTGCTTGGTCTTCTTGTGTGATCTACTTCACCCTTTATGTTCTACTTTCCAGTTACCGTTCCTTAGAAAGTAATTCACCAAAAACCTGAAAAGCATCTAAGATAGCTCAAACTACTCCTTGCCTCCGTAGAATCCTAAATCACGTAATTAAGCCAAGTGTCTGCAATTTCTACCCATTAAAAATCGAAAAAGAAAAACTAAAAACACATCAGAAAAGATAAAAAAGAGATAGAGAAACTAGTTATGTCAGGGAGGAGAGATTTGGAGATGGGGGGAGGAGGGACACCACAGAACACGGCGTTGGCACCGGTGGGAACTCCAGCGCCGCTACTTCCGATGAGTACTCAGCGTGTTGATTCAGCATCATACGAACGGGCGTCGATGCCTCGGTGCAAGTGCACGCCGGGGGTCAACCACCACGCTTGCGCCATTGACATCCCAGCTCCCAGTGTCTCCCTCACCAAAAAGGTAAACTTTGCATGTCCTTCTTTTCTCTCCATCCTCTTTCATATTTTTGTTGGTTTAGATGATAGATTCAAAGCAACATTACATTGCAATCCTTTTCTTCCAACAGATAGTCGACGTGATGGTAAGATACTTGGTGTGCGTTAATTTGATCGCGTTATCCTATCATTCAGATGCGTTTTTTAACTGGTTAAAAGGCAAAGAAACATATCTTGTAACACGATCGGTAATGTAAATCCTCTATTTAATAAAATACATCGGTATATTTTTAAGTGATTTGATTTATTTTCTTAATATATCAATTAAAACTAAAAATATATCAATATATTTTAATCTTCAATCGATAGAAATTAAATTTTCACTCGGTAAAAGATGATTTTAATCTATAGATTTTAAATTTAAAATTTAACATTTAAATTTAGGATTATGATTTATAAAAAGTAATTTTAATTATATGAAATATGATGTTTTACTTAGAAAGAGATTTAAACTTATGGGACTTGAATTTAATTTATGATTTAGGATTTATAAAAAATGATTTCATCTTTGAAAAATGATATTTTACTTGAATTGTGATTTTACCTTTGAATTTAAAATTTAAGATGATGATTTAGAGTTTAAGTTCGTAAATCTTAAACATTAAAAATTAAATCATAAATTTAAAGATAAAAAATTATTTTTTATTGATGAAAAATCATTATATATATATATAAATTAAAAATTAAAATACAGTAGTATATTTTTATTTTTAATTAACATATTTTAATTTTTAATCGATAAGAGTTAAAATTTTCGAAATATTTTATTAAGTACGGACATACCTTAAGAAACACATTACAACGTACTTTTCCTCCTTGCACCCCTTTAATTATTACTATGGCGGTGTAATTTTTTCCCAGCTATATGTATCGTTGCCTCTTCTCATAAGAATGTATAGTTCGTCCAGCGATTTTTTTTCCTGATGAGGAAGATTTTGTATTGTTTTCTTTGGTATTTTGTGGGTGTAAGCACTTTTTTAGTGGATTAGTTGGGTTGGGCTCACCGGTAGTGGGACTGATGGCAGCAGTGCGTCATTTCTAGAATGGAATCATGAGAATTGGATTTTGCCGCGTGGATTTCTACGCAAGAGAAGAGGGTCACATCCGCATGGTCCCCACCTGACTCTTCGATTGGACGCGGCAAGGTTGATCCGTACTCTCGTCCATTAAAAATGGAGCAAGACATATAAATCCCTGTCTCTCCCTCGCATCTAATTTTGAAGTCCCCTTACGTGGAAAGGAGAGGAAGGACGACGACGGCGCAAGTAGGTGTATGGTGGTGGTGGTGGTGGTGGGAACCGGTGGTTCCGACAGCAACAACAGTGTGCTACTAGCAACAGTGGTTGTTCCCGCGTACGTACGTGTGGCAGCGGTCACTGCGATGATCGAGTTGCGTCCATGGTGGTGGCGGTGTTGGAGTGCAAGCGCTCGTTGTGATGATTGGTGATTTGTGAATCAATGCCTCCAATGGCGTTGCCTGCCGGTCGTTGTGCTAATTTGCATGTTGTGTGGGGAGCATATAATAAAATAAGGTTCTTGTGATAATTCATGGGGATAGATTTATAATTTTTAAAATAAATTTTAAAGTGGATGACTAAAAATTTATCCACAGATAAAGGTTATCAAAATTTTCAAAAATAAATTTTTTATCGCCACAACTCAATAATAAAAAATTAATCTCAATAAATTTGATACAAAAATACGCTGATTACATGACAAAATATTTTAAGAACAGTTTATCCTATGTTTACAACTTATGGGAATTAAAAAAATTACCTCTACTTATCTTTCAGGGATAACCTTGTTATGATAAAAGATTAACCTTCACCTTTTTACTTTTTGCTAATAACAACTACCCATGCAATAATTTGACAAAATTGATATTTCATGTAATTCATTACTTTTATTAAATTTTAAATATAAAATATATATTACACAAACTTGAGATTTAAGTTACCCTAATTTATTGAACACTTCAAAAACATGTAAAAGTGTTTCCTTCTTGAGATATACAATTGAAAATGAAATGAAAAGAAAATATAAAATTAAAAAAATTATAAGATCCAATACAAGTACAAGTACTTATAACTATAACTATCTAAAATTGAGATGCTACAGTCTTCAATTACAACATAGAAAATAATATGAAATTTGAGTTCTAATTCCTAACTCCATCCATTTTTTATACATCACATGAGAAGTTAATTGAATCTTTAAACTGGATCTCAGCATTTCAATTCCGCCATCTTTCCTTAAAACTTTCCTCTTCGTATATCCTTCCAGCTAAGGTAGCACATGCATTACGAATATCCTTCACTAACAAGAGAAACAAATAAATGATAAAAATAAGAATACTTATATTTGAGCATCAAAAGACATTCAAAGAGCACAAATTAATAAAATAAACTTAAGGTGCTCCCAGTAATAAAATAAGCTTAAGGTGCTCCCAGCCAACCCTGCCGATCCACATGTCCTCGACATTCAGGAAGAAATTCATTTTTAAAACGAATTCATAGCTACAAGATGACAAGATCAGCGGATACAGATTAGACAACTAGCAGTAAAAGTTGGGAGGCACTCTTTGGAAAAGGGAAAAGATGTCAAAGCAAGAATCATAATTATAAATCTATAATGAAATTAGAAAATATAGAACTTTGATACAAAAAAAACAAAGAAATTACAGAATTTAGATTTGTTCAAAGTTGGCCAAGTACAAGTTAATGCTAAGTATGAAATATATCGAGAAATGCCTATTTCTAGTAAGATAGTGACCACATTGAACAATATTGAGAGCAAGAGAACAAATCAAATTGTAGAAATTTTCATGCTCAAATGCAAAAATAATGATAAAACAAGAGATTGTGGCACCCATTTTGCATGTCAACCTTAGGAGATGTGATTATTAATATCTATCATGCTAAAGGTCTCAAATGATAGCATATGGAAAAATGTTGCATAACTTCAACGGATACATACTGATAATACAATATGTAACACTACAGCACTCATTAACTAAATAGTTTAGTGGCAGAAATTTATCCTACCGCATTCCTCCGGACACTTGATTCTCAATCACCACTCAAACTGGTGGAAATAAAAAATAATTGCCAGTAGGAAAAAAATTAAATCTTAAAGTAAAGAAAATAAGATGTTAAGAAAAAATGATGTAAGAATGCGAAATTGAACTTGAATGGATTAGTATAAGAGCTATGAAACGTGATGAAAGGTGTAGGAGGGCTAAGAAAGGACCATGTTGGGATGTGTAAGAATGAGGCAAGCTGATATAGAAAATTTGATTGGGAATTTTAGAAATATTATGTGAACAGAATCTCCAGCAACAAGTGTTTTTGCACTGGCAAACATACTCCATCCAGTTGTCAAGAGATGTCTTTTTGGCTGACCTACAGGAAGTGTAGTCGGAAAATAACCAGAGGCTATGAAATAAAAAATTTAAAATAAATGATAGATCAAGTAGGATAGTTAAAAGTGACTATTGCCAAAAACAACGATAATTCAGGAATACATTATAGGTTAAACCTTGTCATCTTTTGGACAAGATGAAAGATAAGTCTCTTGGTTATTTGATGGGGTGTGGAAGAATGGTTCTTGTCTTTAACAAATCAAGAGAAAAATATAAGAGGAGCAAAAATTCAACACATGAAATCAGATACGAAGTACGAAACATAAAAGTTTGTGAAAAGAATATGTTCCAACACAAGATGCAACATCAAACGTTGATGCTACTTGGATGCAAAAAGAAGAAATTCTTTCCTAGTCCCATCAAGAATCTCCTTACAAAGCTTAAAAGGCACAGATCCTCATTTAGCTTTTTTCCCTTCAAATTGCTGAAAAGACGATGTTTTGTCAATTGGAGGTCACAAGAAATGATAAATGTCCAATTAACCACATAAGTCATTCTCCAACCAGCTATTGTTAGAGAAACCTTATATGTTAATTTTACTCAATCAATAACATATAATTCAGTCCCATCTTATCTTAATTTCTACACTTATCATACCCAGAAAAATATGCCTGAATTTTCATTCAACGTCGTGAATATCCAAAGTGATAAGTTCCTATGCAGGTGGTTGCTGAGTGAAATCCTGCAAGAAACAACACAATCGCCATTATTCCCTAGTAGTGTCAAAAGAGATGACCCCAAACCAAATCAAACATACTAGCAGTGGGAACACCTTCTCTGCCGCACGACGGAGGACTAGCGCAAGCATGCCAAAGCTTTGAATTCAACCACCTCTTCTTCCCACATGCGATCGATTCGGACACCCCAACAACAAAATCTCAGCAACCCAATTCCCAAAACCGCAAGGGGATAAAAAAAATTGCATCCACCACAACCAACAGTACCTTCCAATGGGGGCTCCCCATATCAGCAGCAGCCTCTCGTGATCACCTAACAGGGATCGTGCTTGGCTTCATATCAGCAGCAGCCTCTCGCAATCACCTAGAAGGGTTCGTCTTGATCCCCTGCCTCACTCTAACAGGTCCACAGCACTACATCTTGTGGACGATCTTGCGTTGGGCTCATGCTCGAGTCCGACCCCGTTGTTCTCGACGACGACGACGAGCAAGGAGGAGGGGCTACAGGGGCAGTGGCGACGACAAAGACTCTTAGGGGAGGAGGAAGGGGCAGTAGTGGAGGAGTGATTGTTGTTCTTGCGAGGGTGGCTGCGGGGCTTGGAGGGGTCGGAGAGGGCGTCAGAGGAGGGGGCACACGGGGGTCGAGTGGTTCCGGAGGAGGGGACATAAGGAGGCACCTACGCTTGTTCTCCGCCATGGGAGTGAGAGGAAGGTGAGGTTTTAGGGTTCGGTTTGGGCGGACTTTGCAAGGAGAGAGAGTGGCTTGGGGGGCAGTGAGTATGTGGTTGCCGAAATTAGGGGAGGGAAAATATGTGATTTGGTGGGAGACAAAATTAGGTACGAAGGAAAGTTATTTGAAAAATAAAGTGATTAAAGTTTTGAAGATTATTTTCCTATCATTTTTTTTTTTTATCAGAAAAAATAAAGCTATCTTTAAAATATAATCACTAATGACATATTTTGGTATAGTAGAGGTATTGATGGCACATAATTTTAGATCTCGAGATGTAGGGATAATTTGGTTAGAACCCAACTAATTGTGAGTAAACGTTGAGTCATAGTCTCCATTGAGTGGCAGTAGGTCGAGGAACAAAGGGTGTAGGTGCGACGAGAAGTTCTCACCTTCCTCTGATACCATGCTAAACAAAATAAGGTAGAAGGAATTTTTATGCTCGCTTAACTCGAACGAGTGTTCATCGTATTGTATTTATAGATGTGAGATACAAACATTTGAGATCAAGTTTGGCGAACTTGCAGATTTCGTCTAACAGAAAAGTGTTCGTATTTAGCGGATTTGGTTATAGGGTTTTTGATTTGACTCCTGGTGTTTATCTTCAAGTTTGTTGAACGACTGTTGATGTGAGTGGTTATCCAGTCGTTGAAGGAGGATCGAGTCTTGGAGGTGCTCTACGTTAATATCGGTGGCTTATCTTTTTGTTGTTGCTGAGACCACGTATGACTCCGGACCTTCTATGAGCGAGAATTTCCCAATTCATTTTGGGCGTCGATATCTATTGATTTTCTCGTTTGCATGGATTATATTGATCATCGAGGTTTTTCCTTAGTGACGTAGTTATTACTTATGAGCATGACTAGAACTCTCTTATTAAGGATGTTTTCTTTGTCACTTGTAATATTTTCTATTTCTTTGTTTTCCATTTTCTTATCATTTTGTCTCCCATTTTCTGGGAGTCACTTCTCATGTTTCCATGGGAGCATCCTTTTCTTCTTTGTGAAGGCATTCGTTTCATCTTTCCTTCCTTCCCTTTCTTGGGTTAGATCCTTATATATTTAGTTCTTCCCTAATAATGGAATGCTTAGTTAGAAAAAGAAAGAAAATATGTTATACAATCTCTTCACAACCTTTGTGAGGGCTTTTTTATGGTAGGGGTACGAAAAAGGAAGAAAACATTCAAGTAGCATCCTCATCGTAATTCTACAAGAAATAGCAATAGGCCTGCAAATAGCATGCATGCCCATGCATCCGAGGTCCTTGTTGATTATTTTATTATGCATGTATTTATTTTTCTAGTAGATTAACTTTTTGCTTGAGAGTCTTGTTGGATCTTAATTTGTTTCGAAAATTACGCAATGTTTTGATATATGGATCGAAGTTAGCTATCTAACGCTATACAGTTGTGAGCTTTCAAACATTAATGTTTAATTTTTTTGCACCTGAGCTCTCACAATATTATCATTTCCAATGTCTTCCTTTTAAACAGCTAGCGGCGGAGTTCCTGGGCACCTTCATCCTTATATTCGGTGCCACCGCCGTGCCTATCGTCAATCAGAAATACAATGGTGCCGCTGAGACGACCCTCATCGGTAACGCAGCAAGCGCTGGCCTCGCGGTCGCAATTGTCATCCTCTCGATAGGGCACATATCCGGTGCCCACCTCAATCCGTCCCTCACCATCGCCTTCGCCACCCTCCGCCACTTCCCCTGGATCCACGTACCACCTTACATTATCGCGCAAGTCTCTGCCTCCATCTGCGCCTCCTTTGCCTTGAAGACAATCTACCACCCTTTCCTCTCCGGTGGCGTCACCGTGCCATCTACGACCATAACCCAAGCCTTCATCCTTGAGTTCATCATCACTTTTAACCTCCTCTTTGTCGTCACCGCCGTCGCCACCGACACCAGAGCAGTATGCTAACTAATTAATTTCTCTCAATTGCTGATTAAACATGTGGTTATTAATTTTTACAGTCCTTGGTAAATTTTACGTTGGTTGATTCTCAATACATAGGTGGGAGAGTTAGCTGGATTTGCTGTTGGAGCCACCGTCATGCTTAATATCTTGATAGCAGGGTGAGTACGAAATAAATTAATTTCATTCATATATAATAAGCTCTACTTGGCATCTCCAGAGTGTGGTATGAACTATTTGTAGGCTAAATGGTTTGTAAATATAAAGGCTTGTATGTCGTAGGTGGAGTTTAAGCACCTGACTTGACTTTTGAGTCTCCAAATGCTCGCAACAAGGATGGAAGATCCCTCATGTTCGACAAAAGCTCGAATCAAGGAGAGTGCATTTAGAGAGAAGCCAAATCTAACAAGGATTTAAAAAAGAATATTTCACTCCACTCTATCATAGGCCTTTTGAAGGTCCAACTGGATAATAATATTCGAGCTCAACAGCAAGGGTGTCATCTCATGGGGAAGCCAACAAAGAGTCAATTTTGTCATTGCGAGCCTTAAGGTTTTTAACAGTAGTATGGATGTCTTTGAAAGTCGTTCTATTCTAATGTTTGAGAGATCTTTTAAGAGCGGAGAGCTTAGAGCGAAGGTTGGTGATCGATTCATGGGAGGGGTTCACGGTCAACTTTTCCCAGGTGTTTTCAACAAGATTATGAAAAGTAGAATCTTTGAGCCACATGTTTTGGAATCGAAAGGGGTAGGGTCAGGAGCTAGGGTTGGGGGTGGAGTATAGAATAATGGGGGAATGATCAGAATTCTATCTAGAGAGGTACGAGCCAGATGAGATCTCTACTAAGGCATCAGTATTGATGAGGATACGATCAAGCTTTTGATATATACGAGCCTTACCACAACGGCCATTGCACCAAGACAACTGGGGCCCAAAAAGGGGCAATTCTATAAGAGTTAGGCTATGAATACAAGTTTTGAAAGGAATCGCTTGAGAATCATAGAAAGGAATGCCTCTAGATTTCTTCAAAGACCTAAGGATATAGTTGAAATCTTTCCCAATGATCCAAGGACTAGGGCCAAAAGAGGTGGTAGTGGAGAGGTAATCCCACATATGTTGACGTTGGGTAGCATCAGTGGAAGTATAAATAGCCAAAATTTTAAAATTGGTATGACCAATCAGAAAGACCACAATTAAAGCTTGGCTGAAGGCAGAAAGATGGGAGACCGAAAGAGATCCTTTCCAAAGGCACCAAATTTTAGGGGAGTTAGAGAGGACTAGAGAAGAGTTAAAGGAAATGGAACACTTAATCGCATCAACATCAGAAGGATCCACAAAGGGCTCCAAAAGAAAAATCAAGCTAAGATTATAGGAGTAGATGAGAGTTTTAAGACGGTTGATTGTGAGGTCATTTACAATTATGTTATATATTATCTAACTTATATTGCAAATTTTGTTTTCACGGTAGGAAATTGATTTTTACACTTGAATCAAATATCATTGATGATTTTTAAAATACCACTTATGATTTTTGCAACATGTATTTAACCCTGCTAATATCTCTTTTTGCTTGTTTTACATGTTTGTAATATAAATTTTATACTAGATTTCAATGAGTATTTTGTAATACAAACTATTAATGAATACTTATATCAGAAGCTAAATGATTTTTTACACGTTTGTAATACAAGTTTTACCGTCTTTCATATGTAATGCAACTTTATAATATAAAAATTATTTTATGTATTCATTACATTTATTAGAGAACCCGATCAATTTATGGAATGTTTTGAGACTCCCTTGATTTAATTAATATAAATATGCAAACCTTTGCATTTAAATAACATCAGTTCGTCACGTTCAGCTAATGGAAGGCTTTGTATTTATGGAAAGACTTTATATGGAAGGCCTTGTATGTATGCAAATGCTCATAATCATTGGTGATCCATAAAATCACGTTCGGTGCTTTAATTGGTATTAATCCAATTCATTGAATCATCATTCCAATGGATCTCATGTGATATTCATTTACTAATCTTTACGCATTATACTCATAGGATAGAAACCCTTTATATATATCCAATTCTTGATTTGTGGATGTCATCCTTGTGCAAGGACCATGCAAATCGTCTTTACATTGTCCCAATATATATATATATATATATATATATATATATATATATATATATATATATATATATATATATACATGTGAAATTTAATTGCCAATTATATATACTCATAGGATCACATATGTTTTAGAATATATATGTAGTGCATGTGAAATTTACCAATTAATAGCATTTATATAATCTGTGGTAGGCCATCGACTGGTGGATCGATGAATCCAGTACGCACATTAGGGCCGGCTGTGGCCACAGGTAATTACACAAGAGTATGGATCTACCTTGTGGCTCCAACTTGCGGGGCAATTGCTGGGGCAGCTTTATATGGCTTTGTGAAGCTTCAAGGAGAGGATGCCGTCCTCGAACGCCGCCAGCCCACAAGCTTCCGCCAGTGACTCCCTGTTGCAACACAACCATATACAGTTTATTATCGATAGCTGTCTAGGCTTATTGGACAAACTACGTTATCGTCGTCATTAGTGTTCCTTTTGTAATCTATGTTGCCTTGGTTGCTAATGTAGTAACTATTCATAAGCTTGAGGATTTGATGCACACATTTGTATTGTGTTAATGTCGTGATGCCTTGTGAACAAATTTAAGCATACGCACCATCTGAATGCACTCACTTTTTTGTCAATTTAAACGGATTTGGAGTGTGTTTTTTTTTTTTTCACAAATCTGAACTCATTAGTAGGAGAACTGCATATGTACAGCAGGTTGCGATCCTTCTTGTAAGGAAAGGAAGGAGACAAGTGCACTTCCACGAGGGCGAGAATACAAAATTTATTTTCTAGTCAAGGGGCAACACAGGTAACTGTAATTCCTTAAGGAACACATTAGGAAACTCATTGGTCATCAATGCATTTTCTTTTTTTTATTTTTTTCCCTTACTGTAACACTGCATCGGCTAAGTATCATGGCATCCTTGAGCAAGAAGTTTTATTGTTTTCAAGCCTGATATCTGTCTAATAGGTTCGTTCGATTGCCTCGACTCCCCGGTATACGTCTAATAAGTTCATTCAATTGCATCCCTTTCAACTCAAATTCTAGTATCCCAGAAAATTCAAAACAAATTCTTCTTTTGTTGATAGTAGATTAGGGCATGATCTTTTGACAACCGATCCACTCCTCAAATTATATCAAAATCTTGTATTTCCAATAGGAACAAGATAGTTGGCAACCCATGTCCTTTAATCAAAATCTCACAGCCCCCTATAGCATCTTCATTCAAATAATATTCATTAGATGGCATGATTAATATAAAAAAGATTTCTTTTAATCTAGTTGGTGCAGATCTTAGTCTTGATGGACTCGGTAAAGATATCAAAGAATACGATAACAGTGGAATAGATTAGATAGGAGTCATCTTTAGTTTTCATGCACATAACAGTGGAACTAAACTAAGAGATACTCATCTCTCCCAAGACATAGTGCCCGTTTTCTAATTGCTTGCTCATTTGCTTCTCCCTTGAACTTCGATTCGAACCAGATTGGGATTCCTGTGTTTAGTAGTGGGTTGTGCAAGTCGAACCCAGCTAGGGATCCAACACATCAGCCCCATTAAGCGTGTCACTGTGGTTGATGATGATCGCTCATATCAAGGTAGCACTCCCATCATCACATAGTGGCTCCTTCCTTGCCGAATGGCACCACCGTCAACCCTTTCATCCTCTTCTTTAGAAATTCATAGCTCCAAGATGACAACTCTCATCTCTCGAGAACCACTTGTTACACCTCTTGAATTTTATGTTTTAGGTCTCTTCCATCAATGTTCATGTTGCTAAATTCATGCCTTAGTTCAATGACTTGGCAATGCACCTTACAACTAACGAAATCAATTGAATTCTCTAATTTCTAGACTCCTGATTATTACTATTAATAGTTCGAGTGGCATGATTTTAAAATTCTCTAAGCACCCAAGATCTTTTCTCAATTACCTTTATTGACACACAAGTTAAACATCAAGAAAATTTCCACATTTAACTAAAGAATGTAGGAAAATAAAATTCTACTTCTACACTATTCCAACAAGGTATAGATTCTACTACTATTGGAGCCAGTGATTGAAACGTCGACGGCATAACGTCGGCATGCCGTCGGCAAGGGCATCTTTGGAAAACCTCCTTGTTGGCATGCAGTTTGTATTGAAACGCAGGGATGTCGGCAACATGCCGACGGTACAACGGCATGTCGCCAGATGACAACAAGTCTGGTGAGTTTTTGTGCTGGCCGAGTAAGGTTCGAGGTGTGGGTATGATGGGTAAGGGTCTACAGGTTTGGGTAAAGGCAGGCACACACGCATGCACACACACGATTTTGGGCTCCGAATTGACTCGTTGAAACCTTTGACACGATGAGTATTCTTGGGCTCTTATTATTACATAATTAGTATTTTTTGAAATTGATATCATTTTGAGTACTTCGGTGATTTTTTGTCAGCATGTCCATCGATATGGCCATCGAAAAACGGGCATTTCCACGGCATGTCCACAAAATGCACACCTAAAATTTCATCGGCACGGTATCGAAATCGGCATTACAAACCTTGTTTGTAACATGCTCCGAAGTGAGCAAAAATACAACAAATGTAGCTACCTCTATAAATGTTAGTACATGGCGCATTCATATTGAAATCCTATTATGGTACAACATTGATGTTGTCCTTTAATTCATTCCCCCAATCATCGTCAAAGTACTTAATTGTTATTTCCATCATTGCTATGGCTTACAAACTTCATTGTCAACTTGATAGACAACAAAAATACATAGAGAGGAAAGCAAAGAATGAGCAACAACTTAGGAAGGATGTGAAAACAAGCAAACTAAACCAAACTATTAGAAGCTACACATGCACACACTTTCCTTTTTAACCCCTAGTCTTGGTAGGAATTCCTTGATTTGGTACATCATATCATGAGAATCAAGATTCTTTCATTCAGATCTAGTGAGAGGATCCTAGAGAATGTAGTGGTGGGAACCCAAGGTGATCAACTTGAGCACCACCACCACTAATTAACTCTAGTATCCTAATTGATAGCCAATGGGTGTAGCAAGAGAGTTGTCACCCTTAAAAAAACATTCTGCTCACCTGGAAAAGGTCTGGCTAGTATTAAATAGTTACCACAAGGTGCTAAGTTAATGGGTTGTGTTTGACCAAGGAAAGGATATGCATCCTCGTGGATAATTTTCATAATTTCTATCATAGTGTTCACAATATCGTAATAGGTTGCCTCTACATAAGAATAATCACTAATTATAAATTAAGAGATCCTCATAATCATCTGGTGATCCCAACATTAGTCATCTTTAAGCAATTATAGCTAATTTAATATCTTTTAATTATGCCAAATTGACATCCAAACGATCAAACGAAGAGAGTCCATGTTACGACTTGTCCTAGACCCGAATGGAAATCAGGATGCATCGCATCTTATTTCCCAAGATCTAGTCATCCATCAAGCAACAAACTTAACACATAACACATTCCACACATGCAATTAGAACAAAAAAAGAGAGAGAGCATAATTAAAATAGCAGGAAACAAGTCTACTAATAGTACATAAAGGCGGTTTACCACATATCCATCACATCCAACAACCAAAGTGTGGAGCATAAAGGAAAGATAATTCAGTTTCTAAAGCGAAATACGTACTAGAGCAAAAAGAAGAACAAATTAATACTAAGGAACTAAGTGTGGCTAGACCCAACACCAACACCCTCGACAGCCTGTGGAGCTAGCTGCTCTCTCCCCTGACCTGAGTACACAACCAGAGTAGGCATTGCAAAGCTGAGTAGAGTGGTAAAAGGAAAGAACATGTAACAACAACAACAAAAATGTAAGTGGTGGTTTGTTCAAGCCTTAACCATTTTAGATAAGCATCTTGTCAGTTCCACCTTATTAGATTTGTTCAATAGTTTGTTTATCTCATTTGTATCCTTTTCACAAATCCCACTAAGTATGGTCACCATCTTTTTAGTTCACATGACTCCTAGGGAAACGATTTCGTTGCGGTATTCCGAGTTGCAGGACAATCACGGGACGCTCTCTTGGTCAAAAGAACGCACCGCGTCTACCCTACCACCTAGTCTACTACCCTAGGGTCATGGTCGCAGCGTAGTGGTGACTACGGCATGTGTAATAAACACACAAGGGTCTATCCTATGCTAGCACGTGGTCAGTCATTTCCACTAACGGGTATGCACAGAAAATAGTATAGGAACCACACCACCTCCAAAACACTACGTACCCTCACTTGGCTAACTCGGTTGGCTCCTCATAGTCTGCGCAGAAAGGTCATTCATCCTCCAGGTCCCTACCCAGGGAGGTCATCTCTCTCTCCTCACAATGGGGTGGTTAGCTCTCCTCAGTACATGTGTACTTGAGAGCAAGCTCATCCCCACAACCCAAATCTCAACACGGGTTGGTTACCGCCCCACATTCATATTTCCACCCCACTAGTATTTCCATATATGTTGCAAGCTTAATCACCATCTCTAGTTCACCTTAGGAGTCAAGTATGTCCCTAGTTGGTTGCTAACAAGCTCATGCCTCATAAATCCAAGTATTTAATACACCTAGTGTGAGAATCTAGTTTTCCCTTAGGATTCAAATATAATCCTAGTTGTGTTGCTAAAGCACTATTTTAATAGTAATTCCACACAAATGAGGATCAAGTATCATCCATGTGTATAGTAAGTGCATTATATCACCCGTGGTCATTAATGGATAGCATAACTAATGATGAGCCTACTCTAGAGGCATATCGTTGTTGCAATTTAATCACTAGTGACTTGAACTAGGGAACGAATAATGAGACATATGGTGTGATAACATCATGGTGGTGGAGTGCATGCTCAGCAAACAAAGAAATCAGGTTCAGAAAATATGTGACACAACATTCACCATGGACCATAATTTGTAGCGGTATAAGGCACTAGATTCAACCATGTAAGGGATGAGGGGAAGGGGACCACTCTACCTCAATCGTACAGGAGGAATGGAAGCATGTGCAGTCTGTCCACACCTCTAATAGTTGTTGTGTGACCTCCCTTGGGAAGCATGCCCCTCTTGGGTATCCAACCTAAGGCACCAAAGGGGTCATGCATGGAGTGTCATCAAGGCTTCAATCAAATTTTCAGTAAAACAAAAATGCTCAAAACAAAGTGAAAAGGGTACCAAAACATAGGAAATTGAACAAGCTTTCCAATGGTATCTTTTGTGTGTGATTTCGAGGTCGTTTGGGCCTTTAATCAGGCCAAAAACCAACTCTAGGTCACGTGAATCTACCTTGGACCAATCTGGTCCATTAGTTCACGTGAACCGGCCATCTGCCGTGTGTCTGCCATGCGACGTGTGCAGATTGGAGTGTCCGGATGCAGAAAATCGTGCATGACCACACCTGCCCACGTCGTTTGGCCACGCATCATCCCACCCATGTCTGCTCCGCGCCTCGCTCGCACCTTGTCTGCATCCTACGCGAGTCACTACCGACGCCGCCCTCCTCCTTCTCTCTTCTCTCCTCTCTCTTGCCCTCTCTCTCCTCCTTGAGCTGCATGCCCGAGAGAGAGGGAAGTATTGGGGGTTTTATATGGAGGGTTTAGGGTTTAGTGGTGGGATCATAAAATTTAGAAGTTTCAACCTTAGGTTTTCAATTTCTTAGTAAGGGGTCCACTTTGATAAACTTGAGGGTGCAAATTTTGCATGTTACTCCTCAACATGAAAAATATTTACGATAGGACCCCTAAGCCTACTCTCTAGATGAAAACGTTGCAAAAAAACCCTCAAAATTTAGGAAACCTGGTCCCTGCGTGGGTTAATTAGTGCGCAAAATTTATGAAAAGACACTTAGAGCTTAAGAAAACTTTCCTGAGACTTTTGGACACACTAATGGGTATGCAAAAATTATAGAAAATCTCCTCATGGTTTACAAAAGTCATAAATGGTCCTTGAGTGTAATTTCAAGTGCGCAGAATTTACAAAAAATACCCTAAGGTTTGAGAAATTACATAGTGACCCTTAGGTGCACTATTTTGCATGCAAAAATTGTACAAAACACCTTAAGGTCTTGAAAATCACCTGGTGACCCTAAGGAACAAAAATGAGGGTACAGGAAGGTCATTTCAATCCAAGGCTAAGTAGAACTTAGCAAAAATCAATGTCATGATCTAGACCTTATTATATATTGTTCACATTCTATTTTAAGCATCCAGGTTGACGTTTAGGGACCCAAGGCAAAGCTAGGTAAGATTTACAATTCGCACAATTTTAAATGACCAAATTAATCTTTTGAATACCCACACCTATAGTGCAAATACAAATATATTATGTCCAAGTCTAATTTAATGATCGATTCGAATTGATTGTCATGTAAATTAATTCCTTCTTCCTCCCTTACATGGAGGGGTTGTTTCCACATAGATCTTAGAGCTTGAAATTGTTGAACAATAGTCATCATAGTTTAAGAAAACACGTCGTAGTATAGCGACAAAAATTGTATCGACATTTAATTTTATAAGTGCTTGAAAAATCGTGAGTTCTGAGGTCGTTCACAGAGAACAAGTGTTGCAATCTAATCAACTAATCAAATAGTATAATAATGAGCACAATATTCAATCAAAACCTCAATAAAATATATTCAATATATGCCAAGAGTATATTAGGGTCAAAAAAAAAAAATAATGTAGAGAGAAATAGCCAAAATAATGGTGGTTGAAATGACCAATATAACCCTCAATACTTAGGCTATTCTCTCAAGATCAAATCAATATCTTAAAGCTAACGACTTCCTTAATTAAACGGTTAATTCATGCCAAATAGAGGGACTTAAGCGTTTAGCCCCAAAGCCATAGACATCTCAGTAGGGCCACAAATTTACCTAAGTGTTAGGCACAGATCTCAAGGGCAAAACCCCCCTACCTCCTTCTCAAAAATCCTTTCCTCTCAAATTCCAAAACTAATCCTGACTAATTTGGTCCAGAGTAAGGGGTCCGGTCAGGCTCACAGGGGTGTGGGCAAGCCGTCCGAGTGCATATGCTCGTGCATGGGGGACCCGACCCCCCATGTATTGGGCAGCAAGGCAATGGACGTAAAGCATTAAATACACATTTCAGATTTAGCACCCACCGATGTGGGACTAATGGAGCTCGTTTTCCTTTGTGCTCGTAGCTATGAAGCTTCATTCTATTGTTACTGCTGTGGTTGTTGAATCACTCGATTGAAGCCCTGGGTTGCTTCGTGGACTGGATCCGCTACTACTCGAGGTGGAGGTAAGGTTTGAGAGCAGTTGACAATTGCGGACAATGGCGATGAATGGCGACGCTGGCAAGATCCCTGAAATCAAGAATAAGGGCTTTGTACCCAAATTAAAATGCTCACAAGTGTCACCGTGGAGAGTTAGTGAGGTGACGGTGTTTTTGAGGTGTATTGTGGTGTGTGGAGGTCAGATGGTGTCGGAGATGAAGGCGGATAGGTGGGTTGTTGGTGGCATGGAGCGCATGATCCAAAGCCCTAACAGTGTTCGGGCTATTGATCAGTGGAAGGAGAGGAAGATGTGGGTGGTTGAGGCGAGGTGTTTGGTGGCATAAATCGTCTGCACGAGCTCACCGGAGCTCACACCGGATGCGGAGAAGATGAAGTGGGAGAAGGTGAGCGAGCGGTCGAATGCTAAGTCTAGGACCCTAATTCTAATCTAGAGAGTAGAGGGAAGAAGATGTAACTTATGGGACGAAAGGATAGGAATTTCACGCTGACATGCCCTGCCAAACATGAAGGGGACAAAGTCTCTGGTGAGGTAGAACGAGGAGGACTAAGGGGTAGAGGGCTTCTGCTTTGGCCTGCGAGAAGCGGAGGAACTTGAAGAGGGTAGCAATGCTTCCAATTTGATGGTTGAGAGGCCAGAGGAAGAAGGAAGAGAAGCTCATTGGAGCTCAAGTTGGAGATGGCCAGGGAAGAAGAGAACAATGTTTCCTTGGCCTAAACCTGGCTAATTTTGACCTAGGAACACAAGGAAGCTTATATAGATGCTGAATTAGACCTCAAATGTGTGGAATTCACACATTGAAGTCACAAATTTTGGCAAGTTAAGATTTGGAAGTTTTAACCTTGCCTGAGCATTCCTCCTTCCAAAAGGATTTGAGATCTAATTCAAGTGATTTGTTGTTGCCTAAACACCAATCCCACCAATTTTTGTGAGATTTGGTGGAGAAATCATGCTGGTTTCCTCCTTTGGAAGTGGGTGTGCTTTGGGTTTGAGAACCCTGCTGTGTGTGTTTAGGAAAGAAGGTAGTAGGGGTTAGATTGTGAAGATGATGAAAACCTAGGAGTATTTTGGGGAGAAAAGTCTTGACGTTAAGGGTTAATTTGAAAAGAATAGAGATCTGGGGATTGAATTATAAATTAGGTCAAGATAAATGCTGATTAGGACCAAATTTTGGTGTTAACCTAATTTGGACCTAAGGAATCTAATGGTGAACTTGGATTTGAGTTGTTACCACATTTGACTGGGTAAATCGTATAAGAGCCCAAATCATGGCAAATTCCCATCCGAATCTCTATTTTTGGTTAAAATGGGTTCATATGGTCAAATTGAAGGTACCAAACCTCGTAAAATATTTTTCAATCACTTTTAGGAGGTTCAAATTGAATTTATCTTGACCAAAACACTTTTAATTTGATTGTGGTTGGTAATTAGGGTTCTTAGTACTATTTTCATCCTCGAAATGTGTGAAACCCTGATTGAATCAGTGTAAGCCCACTTCTTGGTCTTCTAAGTTTATTTGAACTTTAATTAACCCTTGATCAACTTCTTAGTTAATCTACATTTGAGATGAGATGGTAAAATAGCAGAATTAACCCTGTTTTCCTATCTTCTCAAATCTCTTCAATACGGATTTATGATCCTCAGATGATCATTTAGGAGCATTTATCACTGGATTTCAACTAATTCAAGTTAGTTATGACGAATGATGGTGTTACCATTAGAAATCCCCTTAAAATATCAAAATTTAGAGGATGTCTGTGATCAAAACTCAAGTTTCGAAACTTGTAGACAACACAATTATGCAAACAATTTCACTATAAATCATCTAGCGAAAGCTCAAGGAAAGGACCAGGTAGCCATATCTCAAAATTCCCCCACACTCCCTCCTTTCAAAAAAAATTCCCCCACACTCCCCTGTAGCTTTCAATCACATTAAAATGTTGGATATGGAATGAAATCAAGAAAGCAACTTGATACTAGAGGAAATTCACAAATCAATTCTAACTGAAAGTCCCTTAATTTCTCCTCACCTGGACTCATTGCTCAATAATGGAGATCACAAAGTAATGGAATCCAAGTAGGATTTCAAACACCACCAAGGTCGTAAGATTCTAATGCTGAAGTTGTTTACTAGGATGACACTCTCCTTCCATTCACAACCCAAATGAAATTAGATGATTTAAACGTGATTCCAATCAAATGAACTCATGGTTGTTTGTAGGAGTGAAAGCTTGACCAACATGGGAGTACATGGGGATTGAGGCAGGTGTCTAAGTGAATGATGTCAATTTTCACGTTTAAAAGAACTAAAAGCTGTAAAACACACCTTTCGAGAAGATTCCATGAAATCCCCTCCAATCCAAATTTTTCTTCTTAATTTCAACAAATTAGGTTGAATATAAAGGTATGGGAATTTCGATTGCATTCCATGTGAGAAATAATGAAAATGACAAATTTTGATTAAGAAGCTAGTTGTTAATATGTCAAACAAGTTTGAGTACCCAAATGTTAAAGCTCCTGTGGCTTGCTTAAAGAAGGGTGTCACCTCTTGTCATCCTTCCAACTTTGAGTGACCAAACTTCTCATCTTGAAGATCAAAAACACATTTGGTAGATTACGAGTTTTGCTTCTCACTCATGGCTATTATTGTGGGTGGCTTACCTCCATAAATCTCCTAAGAATATAAATTATTATCTAAGACTTAAAATTTAAGGTATATTACATAGATTCCTCCATATAGAGTAAATAGCAGTCGAACTAGCAAAAATAATGGTTTAATGGCAAATTGTGTCATGTCTCAAGTAAGCTTCTAAAGAATCTCCCAAGAACAATTAAAGTTACATTATGTGGTAACATAATATCTAGCTATATTGGGTCACCAATTTAAATCCAAAATTATGTTGTCCAATATATAAACATTTGATACGCAACTATAATCAAATGAGATAACAACAAAAATATAAAGTGCAACATCAAAATACTATCAGATCCATCTCCATTAGCAAAAAAGGAAGTAATAAGGCCCATTAAAAAGTCTAACTAGTCTTATTATATCACAACTAAAATAGCAAAAAGGAAGGAAACTATTGTTACTACTATTACTTCTATTAGGAAATGGAAGCAATTGATGATCTCACAACTCAAGGGACCATTGCCTGCTCGATCTAAGAAGTCTCAAATTGTCACTTGAGCCTAGAATGGTTCACCTATATCTGAAGTTACACTAATAATTGCTAGAACACATTGAAAATTTAGGTAAACTATGTATAGGCAAGCTAAAGCAACATATCAAAAAAATGGAAAGAACAAGAATGAATGATTAAAATTTCCTAATGTAACGTATTTAAAATTGAAGTCATATAAGTTAATCACAATTCATTTCATTAGTTTAGCGATTAATGCATCTTGTTATCAAGTTATCTTATTTTAATTTGAGTTAAAGTTATTCTTGATCTAAAGTCATCATTACTTACAATGTCTCTCCTAGCAATATCGATAAGGAAAAAGTTCCCCTTCTCATATTGCCTCTTATAAAATCAAGGAAAAAAGGCCTTGAAAGCCACATTTTTTTTAAGGCAAATTATAACCTAAGGATCCATTTACATAAATTATGTAACCCATCCCTCTCCTCCATAAAAGGAGGAGTAGACTAGGATTTGGGGTAATTCTAATCATCCTATTTGATACTTTTCCATCTATCACCACTCCTCTCGTGGAGGAGGCCATGTATCATGTTGGACATAGTGCATTGTTTTTAAGGAGCCAAACCCTCTCAATCGACCTATGACTAGCCCTTCTTTTATGGGGATACCTCTTAAAATAGTATATCCATATGTGGAGTGAGGTGGCAGTGTTTTTGAGGTGTATTGTGGTGTGTGGAGGTCAAATGGTGTCAGAGATGAAGGTGGATAGGTGGGTTGTTGGTGGCCTGGAGCACGTGATTGAAAGCCCCAACAATGTTTGGGATTTTGATCAGTGGAAGGAGAGGAAGATGTGGGTGGTAAGGCGAGGTGTTTGGTGGCGTAAATCGTCTGTGCGATCCCACCGAAGCTTACACCGGATGCAGAGATGGAGTGGGAGAGGGTGAGCAAGCAGTCGAATGCTAAGTATAAGACCCTAATTCTAATCTAGAGAGTAGAGGGAAGAAGGAGACATAAGTCATGGGACAAAAGGATAGGAATTCCATGCCGACATGCCCTGCCGAACACGAAGGGGACGAAGTCTCCGGTGAGGTAGAACAACGAGGACTAAGGGGTAGAGGGCTTCTGCTTTGGCTAGCAAGAAGTGGAGGAACTTGAGGAGGGTAGCGACGCTTCCAATTTGACAGTTGAGAGGCTAGAGGAAGAAGGAAGAGAAGCTCACCGGAGCTCAGGTCGAAGACGACCGGAAAAGAAGAGAAGAATGTTTTCTTGGCCTAAACCTAACTAATTTTGAACTAGGAACATGAGGAAGCTTATATAGATGCTGAATTGGACCTGAAATGTATGGAATTCGCACGTTGAAGTTGCAAATTTTGGCAAGTTAAGATTTGGAAGTTTTAAGCTCTCCTGAGCATTCCTCCTAACAAAAGGATTCGAGATCTGATTCAAGTGATTTGTTGTCGTCTGAACACCAATCCCACCAATTTTGGTGAGATTTGGTGGAGAAATCATGCTGGTTTCCTTTTGTGGAAGTCAGTGTGGCTTGGGTTTAAGAACCCTACTGTGTGTGTTTAGGAAAGGAGACAGTGGTTTGATTATGAAGATGATGAAAACCTAGGGGTATTTTGGGGAGAAAAACCTTGACGTTAAGGGTTTATTTCAAAAGAATAGAGATCTGGGGACTGAATCGTAAACTAGGTCAAGATGGGCGCTGATTGGGCCCAAATTTTGGTGTTAATCTAATTTGGGCTCAAGGAATCTAATGGTGAACTTGAATTTGAGTTTTTACTACGATTGACTGGGTAAATCGTACAGAAGCCCAAATCAAAGCTAATTCCTATCTGAATCTCTATTTTTTGTCAAAATGGGTTCAGATGGTCAAATTGAAGGTACCAAACCTCTTAGACTATTTTTCAATCATTTTTAGGAGGTTTAAATTTAATTTATCTCGACCAGAATCCTTTCAATTTGACTGTGGATGATAATTAGGGTTCTCAGTACTATTTTCATCCTCGAAATACGTGCAACCCTGATTCAGTCAATGTGAGCTCACTTCTTGGTCTTTTAGGTTCATTTGACCTTTAATTAACCCCTGATTAACTCCTTAGTTAATCTGCATTTGAGATGAGATGGTAAAATGGAAGAATTAAACCCGTTTTCCTGTCTTCTTCTCAGATCTCTTCAATACGGATTTATGTTCCTCAGATGATCATTTAGGAGCATTTATCACTGGATTTCAACTAATTCATGTTAGTTAGGATGAATGATGGTGTTACCATCAGAAATCCCCTCAAAATATCAAAATTTAGAGGAAGTCTATGCTCAAAACTTAAGTTAATTTTGAAACATATAGACAACACAATTATGCAACGAATTTCACTATAAATCATCTAGCAAAAGCTCAAGGAAAGGACGAAGTAGCCATATCTCAAACTTCCCCCACACTACCCGTAGCTTTCAATCACATTAAAATGTTGGATATGGAATGAAATCAAGAAAGCAACTTGATACTAGAGGAAATTCACAAATCAATTCTAACTGAACGTCCCTTAATTTCTCCTCACCTGGACTCACTACTCAATAATGAAGATCACAAAGTAATGGAATCCAAGTAGGATTTCAAACACCACCAAGGTCATGAGATTCCAATGCTGATATTGTTTACTAGGATGACACTCTCCTTCCATTCAGAACCCAAATGAGAATTAGATGATTGAAACATGATTCCAATCAATCGAACTCATGGTTGTTTATAGGAGTGAAAGCTTGACCAACATGGGAGTACAAGGGTCTGAGGCAGGTGTCTAAGTGAATGATGTCAATTATCACATTTAAAAGCAATAAAAGCTATAAAACACACCTTTCAAGAAGATTCCATGAAATCCCCTCCAATCCAAATTTTTCTTCTTAATTTCAACAAATTAGGTTGAATATAAAGGTATGGGCATTTCGATTGCATTCTATGTGAGAAATAATGAAAATGACAAATTTTGATTAAGAAGCTAGTTGTTAATATGTCTAACAAGTTTGAGTACCCAAATGTTAAAGCTCATGTGGCTTGCTTGAAGAAGGGTGTCACCTCTTGGCATCCTTCCAACTTTGAGTGACCAAACTTCTCATCTTGAAGATCAAAAACACATTTGGTAGATTGAGTTTTGTCTCTCACTAGTGGCTATTATTGTGGGTAACTTACCTCCGTAAATCTCCTAAGAATATAAATTATTATCTAAGACTTAAAAATTTAAGGTATATTACATAGATTCCTCCATATAGAGTAAATAACAGTCGAACTAGCAAAAATAATGATTTAATGGGAAATTGTGCCGTGTCTTAAGTATGCTTCTAAAGAATCTCCTAAGAATAATTAAAGTTACATTATGTGGCAACATAATATCTAGCTATATCGGGTCACCAATTTAAATCCAAAATTCTGTTGTCCAATACATAAACATTTGATACATAGCTATAATCAAATGAAATAACAACCAAAATATAAGTGCAGCATGATAGATCCATCTCCATTAGCAAAAAAGGAAGTAATAAGGCCCATTAAAAAGTCTAACTAGTCTTATTATATCACAACTAAACTAGTAGAAAGGAAGTAAACTATTGTTACTGCTATTACTTCTATTAGGAAATGGAAGCAACTGATGATCTCACAACTCAAGGGATCGCTGCCTGCTCGATCTAAGAACTCTCAAATTGTCACTTGAGCTGAGAATGGTTCACCTATATCTGAAGTTACACTAATAATTACTGGAACACATCCAAAACTTAGGTAAATTATGTATAGGCAAGCTAAAGCAACGTATCAAAAAAATGGGAAGAACAGGAATAATTGATTAAAATTTCTTAATGTAAAGTATTTAAAGTTGAAGGCATATAAGTTAATCACAATCGATTTTATTAGTTTAGTGATTAATGCATCTTGTTCTTGTTATCAAGTTATCTTATTTTAATTAGAGTTAAAGTTACTCTTGATCTAAAGTCATCATTACTCACGAAGTCTCTCCTAGAAATATCGATAAGGAAAAAAGGCCTTGAAAGCCACATTTTTTATTTTTAAGGCAAATTATAACCTAAGGATCCATTTACATAAATTATGTAACCCATCCCTCTCCTCCATAAAAGGAGTAGACTAGGATTTGGGGTAATTCTAATCATCCTATTCATTACTTTTCCATCTATCACCACTCCTCTCGTGGAGGAGGCCATGTATCATGTTGGACACAGTGCATTGTTTACAAGGAGCCAAACCCCCTCGATCGACCTATGACTAGCCCTTCTTTTATGGGGATACCTCATAAAATAATATGTCCATATGTGGATTAGTGATTTTTTGTGTGTGGGTAGATGGATTGTTGCCCAACTTCTCTTCCTCATCATGATTCTTACAAATTACAAATTTTGTTAATGTGGGGATGATCACCAATCAATGGCGAACAATCCAATCCGTCTATCATATATATGGCATAATCCGTGGAAAGCATTGACAAGAAGCTAAGTTCTTCCTTAAGAGAAACTACCATTATGGCAGCATTGGTCTTCTATATATCAGCCAGAGTTCGTAAAATCAGGCTCATATGGTCTTCCTTACAAGGCCCGATTTGAAAGTTTGGGATGGGCCTAGGATGAGCAGGCTGATATGGATGCGGATTTTGTGGTCGGGGTTGGAATTGAGGTCTAGAGTTCTGATTATTTCCAAACCACACGAATTTCGAATGGTTACACCATGCAGGATTGTAAGAGTTGGAGAATGAATCATTCTGAATGGCGTGGAGCTCCTTACAGGGTGAGTAATCAAAATATAGGGGTTCAAAGATCCCCCAAAAGGGTAGAATGGTTCGGAGTTTCCTCCGAAACTAGGATCAGATAGGGGTGGATAGGCATCCATCCCTTGATATGAGTGGTAGTGAATGTTATGCATGACCTCCCTCCCTATGGGTGGACGTGCATATGTGTTCTACTGAGAAGAAGTTGCCCTCTGGAGTTGGCTAGTCAAATCATCCAACTTCTTCTCGATAATGGAAACCTTATCCAATCGACTGACCACTAATTCTAGATCCATGGATGAAGATGGTCTCGTGTCTTGTGTGTCCCTCTGGTGTTTATCGATGCGTGGGTAGTCGTTCAATTGAACATACCCACAGACTCATTGTTTATGAAGTTCTCACACAACTTCTCGAGAATTTCCCAAACTGTGTCTTCATCTTTACCCATTAAGTTACCTCCACAGGCTGCATCGACAAATAGTCGAATATCCTCACGAAGTCCCTGGTAAAAAGACTGGACCTTGCTAAGCGTGCTTTCGTCGAATCTAAGGAAATGTGTCGTAGTACAATCGACAAATAGCTAGTTAACAGATAAAATTTATAACTCAGAATCTACAATAGAGTCCGAGGTCGAATATAAGGAGCAAATATGGAATTCACGTACTAATCTCGAATCAGAAATAATGAGCACGATAAACGGAGCATAATATAGAGATATTTTAATGAACAATCTACTCAAAATTGGTATTCAATAATAAACATGAGTATTTCAAGAGCTCACTATGATAAAAAGGAGGATAAAAAAAACAATGGTGATTTGAATCACCATTTAACTCCTTTATTTAAGCATGCATCGAGTATTCTAATTAAACCAAATAAACGAACAATAGCTTGAATGCTACACAGCTCTTATTTTCAAACGACTTAAATGATCATCAGTAAGCACAGGCATAAGGCTTTTAAGCCTTTTCTTTCTCTTCTTCTTTCCTTCCTTCTTCAGAGGCACATCCCTTCTTGTTCAAAGCCTCTTCTGTCCTTCTTCTCACGGTTAAGTGTTAGCCTTTCAACACACAACACTCACCCTGAGGCACATGCACAGAGAGCAAAACCTTCCCCCTTTCCTCCTCAGAAATTCCTTCTTTCTCTTAAACCCCAGGTCTAATTGGATCCAGGTAATTGGGTTATCAGGTCATGAGCATAGGGGACTAGGCCTGCGTGGTGTGAACCGCGAGCGAGGTGTGAGGCTAAAGGTGAGCAGGGACCTCACCCCCAGTGTCTGAGGCAATAAGCCAACAACACTTTTGCCTTTTATACCCAACAACTTGCTCTTTTAGTTACGAGGTGGGACTAATGTCCCAACCTCTTCATTAAATGCGTAGCAGCAAAGATGTTTGTTGATTGCGACTGCTATCATTGCGAGAAGTCTCAATTGGAGATGTAGGGATGCTCCTGGTCTGATTTTGCAGTGCTTGAAGGTTGCAGCAAGGTTAGCATTGGTCGAAGACGGGCAGACGGCACCGGAAATGAGAGTGGCGACGGGCGACAGCTGGTGATACCTGAAAAGACCAACATGGGCTCGAAAGCCCCAATCAGTAGGTTCAACAGGACCGCCGGAGGATGGCGAGGGTGATAGCGATGTTTGCATGGAGTTTGGCAGCATGTGGGGGTCTGTCGAGGTCAGAAATGAAGCATGGAAGAGGTGGTGTTCGGTGGAGCAATTGGATGGGTGGAATGACGAATAAGTAGAGGGGTTTTGTGTGGATGAATGAGGCAGAGGTTGTGGAGGTGATAGTGTGATGATTGGTGCAGTGTAGCGTGCTCATGGCCTCGCCGGAGCTCGGCTGAAGCAGAAGAAGACGATGAGGGCAAGACATGGTAGTTGGCTGAATTTGAGAGATTAGAGGGAGGAAAAGGAAGTAGAGGGAGAGAGGAAGAGATAGGACCTAATTTAATGGATGAATGGGAAGGAATACGAGCGTCAATGTGATGGTCGACACTGTGGAAGAAGCATGTTCCTTGAGGGAGACGGCGGCGAAGAGAGGGGGAGACAGCCCTTGCTTTGGCTGGCGAGGCGCAGAGGAGGATGAGGAAGAAGATGGACAAGCCAATTTGACTGTTGGCTGTTCGTAGGATGAAGGGGACAAAGGTCGCTGGAGCTAGGGCGGAACATGGTCGGAGAGGGAGAAGGAAGTAATTGGCCTCAAAACCTAGTTAAGGAAGACGTGCTTGCATCAGGGGTGCTTTTATAGAGCTTAGGGGGGCGTTCCAAGCTTGGAAAGTAAGCTTGGAAGCTCGAGACTTTCACACAAAAGGAAACCCTTGTGTTCAAATCATTTGCATTAGGTTTTAGGCAAGAATTAGAGCCCAAGATGCGGCTCAGATTGAAGAGGATCTTCTCAGGAGTCCTCCTTCCAATTTTGGAAGAGATTGTGTGTGAAATCATGGAGAACTCTTTGATTGAAGGTCGTGGAAAGCTGTGTTCACACAGTCATGGTGGAAGGGACCTAAATGCGAAGAAGATGACAAAGTTGGGGGCTTGTTCGCAAGAATTTCGAAAGCCAGGGGCTTGTGTGAGATAGAAAGAGTCTGACTGGATTGTAATGCAAACTAGGTCAAGATGATTTCTGATTGGGCCCAAATTTTGGTACAAACCTAATTTAGACCCAGGGAATCTGATGGTAAAGTTGGATTTTGATTTTGACAAAGTTTGACTGGATAATTTACGTAGAAATCCAAATTATGGTAACTTTTCGTTTGAGACTCTATTTTAGGTCAAAATAGGTTTAGATAGTCAAACCAAAGATACCAAACCTTATGAATATTTTTCTATGAGTTTATAAGGTTTATATGGAATTTATCCTCACCATAACCTCTGTTAATTAAGCGGGTCTGAAATTAGGATTTCAGGTGCTATTTTGACTCTTGAAGTGCGCAAAAATTTGTTTCTGTCTGCACGAACCCTCTTATTAGTCATCAATGAACATTTGACCTTCAGTTAACCCCTTGGAAACCCTGTGATTACTCTACATTTTTAATATGCTATTAAAACTGTAGATTTATCCATGTTTTAATGCACTCTTCTTAGAAAGGATATGCAGTGAGTTATGACTCTCCGGCAATTATGAAGGAGCATTTGTCAATTAACTCTGACTAATTAAAGCTAGTTATGGCTCATGATGATGTTATCATTAGACCTATTCCCATGTAGGAACTCCATGATGAGGTCATTTCTGAATGAGATCCAGAAAGCGATCCCATGCCTCACGAAGTGGTTCCCTCGCATTCTGTGTGAAATGTGTGATATGGTACCTCAGGGCATTATTGCGTTCAACTGAAAAGAATTTCTTGAGGAATTCAACTTGTAATCCCTCCCAGGTGTTGATATGTTGAGTTAGAGACTGATACCAATGAGCAACCTTATCCTTCAAAGAGAAAGGGAACATCTTCATGAGCAAGGTATTCCGATTTTGGACATTTGGCTCAAGAGCCTAGGCCAAGTGTTTCAATTCATGGATATGTTAGAAGGAGTCTTCAGAGCTCAATTCATGAAAGTGAGGGATCAAGTTGATAATGTTTGCTTTCAACTTAGTATCAAGTCCCTCAATCGGAATTTGCACCCTGGGTTAAATTGCCACAGCTACGGGATTGTAGTGATCTCGCATCTGTGTCTGTGCTCGGGTGTTGGCCAGTGCATTAATCAGATCGGTAAGAGTATGCAACTGGTTCTGCAAGTTTTGAATCTCACTCCCTTCTTGATCTTGGTTCTCCATGGAATCAGAGGATGGAGAACGGGGTTAAGATGTAGATGGATCAGAAGAGATATCGAGTGAATCAAAAAAGAACCCAAACAAGTTGGTCAGGGTTTAACCCCGATGAGAATGAACCACTAGTAGAGGTCTCAAGACTGGTCTTAAGGACCTCCTTTTGTACATGCACTATAAAATCAAATGAGGGACTAGAAATGTTCTAGACCCAATCAAGGCACCCAAAAAGATTGGATGACTAAGGCTATTTGAGGTAGATAGACCTCTAGATCAAAAATCCATACACCTGAGAATTACCTGGGTAACTAGGAAGGGAGAGTCTCGCCAAGACCCCTACACGGTAGAGTGTCCCCATGGATTACAGGGTTTCCCCTACCCGACGCTCCTTGTCACCTTGATTCCAAGTAGACCAGAATGTATAAATTGAGATCTAAGTCTACAAATTTTAAACCTCATTGTGCCTAGAATTTCACTTGAATTTAGAACTAATTCAAATTGTGACCTAATTTGGAGGTTGGTTGATTCATCAATTGAACGAACTTCACCTGACCTATCCTAAAATTGAGGATGGAATTCGGGTCAGATACCCAAATCACCCTATTTCAGTTTGCAAACAGGTTATTAGGTCTCAACTTTTAAGATTCAAGTGACCTTAAAGCCTGACTTTTAGGGTTTTGATGATTAATCAATTCAAACAAGGGCTTAGGTGGCACACAATGTGGGATATTTGTTTCCTTTTTAGCAGGCAAATGTGTACTAGTCGTTGAAGCCCTAATGTTGAAACCCTAATTTGGCTCTATTCCCAAGTCCAATTGATTCCAAAGATAGCACCTTGGGCTCAAACAAGAAGATGAATAGCCCAAGGTGCTTTATGTCCATAATAGGTGCAAGTATCAAGATTAGGGATCTCTAATCAAATCAATCAAATCTGATTGCAATCAAATCAAGATAAATCTGGAAGAATTCTTGCCTTGAATGATGATTACTAGAAAAGTAAGGCAGAATTGGATCTTAATTATGTTGTTTCCCTTTTTCCTCTTTCCAAGAGGGGAAGGGATTATGGAAGAGAATCAACTAATTACCTGCTTTTGGTCTGGTTAATCCGAGCTTAACAATCTTCAATGATGATTCACCTCTAAACAACACAACAAAACAAATAGAGCAAGTTAGAACCAAATCAGAATGAGTGTGACTAGTGGTCAAACTGCATGTTTGCTCCCCAACAATGGCACCAAAATGCTAATGCGCTTTCGTCAGGTTTTAAGAAATACGTCATAATATAGCAATGAAACCGAATCAACACTTAAATTTGTATGCTCAAAATTTGAGTTCTGAGGTCTTCTTAGGGAGCAATAGATCTCAAATTAACCACTAATCAAGTACTCAGAGTAATGCTCAAGAGATTGATATAATAAGAAATATATTCAATGAAAAGCAGGACATGTATCAAGCTCAAAAGATATATAAGTCAAAGACCAAAACAAGTGTGTTTCAACTAAGCTTATGGCCTGAATACCACTATCAGACATCTACAAGTAATCATCAGACGACTTAAGCTCAGAAATCAGATGTCTAATATTTGTCTAAAGCCTTCACAAAAGTAAGCCAAAATTTCCCCAAGGCCCACATGAATCCCAAGGCAAAACTGACCCCTTTCCCTGGGACTAAACCTTCCTCTTTTAACTCTTTAGTCAGATTTAGAACTGGGCCCACACTCACGTGGGCGTGGGCGAGTGTGTAGCGTGAGTATGAGCATGTGTAGGGGACCCGACCCCTAGTGTACTTGGGTAAACAGCTATTGGGTGTAAAGCCTTATGAAGAGAATTCCGAATTATCCATTTCCGAGGTGGGACTATCCACCGAGTGTCTTCTCTGTGCTTCACTTGTGAGATGCTGTTAGTCGATTGGAGAAGGTTGACCGTTGGATCTTGAATCCAATGGGCCAAATCAACTCCCACAATGATTCCACAGCTATTGAAGGGGTGATTCGATGGGTGGCTCGCCAGATGTGTGGTCATCGACGCCAGAGAAGAAGCTTAAGCTGGTGGGTGACCTGCAAGCAAGAACATGGGTCCTCGACCCAAATTAAAACCACCAAAAGCTCTGGAGAAGCATGTTGGAGCAAAGCCCTAATTCTATTGGCTTCAAACGTGAATGGAGGGCGGTGGCGGTGAAGCTCGAAGGAGCTTCGTCGGCGGTAATGGCGGACGGCGATGAAGGTAATGTGGGGTCTAATTGGCTTAGGCAAAAGCTCGGTGAGGGTGAGGGGCAGCTTTTGCCCAAGTCAATTGGTCGAGGGGAAGACAGAGGAGGTGGTCGTCGACGG
This sequence comes from Thalassia testudinum, assembly GCA_037157565.1. Lineage (NCBI taxonomy): Eukaryota > Viridiplantae > Streptophyta > Magnoliopsida > Alismatales > Hydrocharitaceae > Thalassia > Thalassia testudinum. Next base: position 38,880,332 of record JAZHRO010000067.1, read on the forward strand.
AGGTGTCCGAGAAGGTGGTAGAGTCGATAAACAGAGCCCTAGAGCTCCAAAATCCTAATTAGGGGGATGAGGAGTAGAAGTCCCATGTTTATTGGAGGAAAGGAAGAAGAGAGAGGCTCACTAGAGGTATGTTAGAGAGGAAGAAGATGACGAGGTCGTCGAAGCAGAGGAGGGTGAATTCAGTCGTGAAGCTTCACAAGAAGCTCCGTGGGAGGAAGGAGAAGGAAAACCCTCTACCTATTGTACGTGGAAGAGGGCGAGGAAGCGAGATGGGAGCTTCGAGGTGCATCAAGCTTGCTAGCGAGGAGAAGAAGAAAAATGGGATTCCTGTCAAAATTGAGCACGAATTTGACTTGAGGAAACACAACCCTTTATATAGAAGTGGAATTTAGGTCAATTGGCCTTGAAAATGCAAGTTTTGCATTTGACTTTGAAAGAAAACTAAGCTCAAAAATCTTGAGCTCGCTTGAGCGCTTCAGGAAAAAGTTGATCTCGAGAGTCGGTGCATCTAATAGGGCATAATCTAATTTTCAATCCCACCAAATTTGATAGGATTTGGCAAGGATTTGAGGCTTTAATTCCTTAATCAAAAGTTGACGGGGTAGGGTGCTTTATTGCTGCTGTTGTTGCTTTAGGAAACAAGGAAGAAGGCAACAGGGGGCTATTTTCAAGGATGACAAAAAGATAGGGGCCTAGTTGCAATAAAAACACAAAAGATAGGGGGCCATGTGTAATAAATAGAGATCTGAGGGCTAAAATGCCAATTAGGTTAAGATGGACTCTGATTGAGCTTAGACTTTGGGGTTAACCTAATTTAAACCAAAGGAATCTAATGGTGACCTTAGATTTGAGTTTTGATTAAGTTTGATAGGAAAATTTACATAGAAGCTCAAAATAGAACAAATTCCCGCATGAGTCTCTATTTTTTATCAAACTGTGTTCCTTTGGTCAAAGTGAAGGTTCCAAACCTCATAATATTTTTAAATAATTTTTAGGAGATTTAGATTTCATTTATTTCTACCAAAACCCATTTAATTGAAGTGAGGCTGATTTTAGGATTTTTATTAATAAAATAATCCACAAAAAACCCTATTTTAGTCGATCTGAGCCTACTTTTTGGAAAAGTAAGCTCAATTGATCTTAGATTATACCTTGATTAACCCCTCAGTTAATCTGTAATTATGATTAGGTGTTAAAACAACAAAATTAACAAAATTTCCTGTCTTCTCGTATTTCACTCAAAACAGAGTTATGATCTTCTGATGAATATTAATGAGCATTTATTACTGTAGTTAAGCTAATTTAGGTTAATTAACACCAATGATAGTGCTACCATCACATTCTCAAGTTTATATTTCACGTCATGATTTTTATTTGTAATCTATTGGGGTTTGAATTTTCAATTAAGCCTAATAAGGTTAATTCAACCCTAATTGGCTATTCCTTGAAGACTAAGGGGGTCACCTATGTCTATTATCTTAAATTGGGGTGTAAAGGGCTCAAATCCACATGTTAGGCCATTGCAAATGTTGTGTAAGGGGTGCTTTAAGAAGAAATGAAGTTCTTGGACCATTCCATAACTCAACTTATTGGGTGGATGGGTTACTAACTTAAATATCCACTTATTATATGTCACGACTCGAACCCCCAACCTAATAGGGACCCAAGTCGATTTTCAAAATCTCCCAAGATGTTGCTAGTCCAGGATATAAACATAAAATAAAATACATGCACAATGCACAACATCACATATATATATAAAGCATATTAAAGAAAAATGAATCTGAACTAGAATAAATGTCTAAAATTAATCATCATCCATAGCCATCATATAAGGGAAAAGATAATGTGCCTGAAGAACATACTATTAAATGTAACATAACTAAAAGAGCCAACTATACATCACTAACTACAAGGTCCTACGAACCGATACAGGTATAGAACTCGAACCCGCATTGTCTCCTCCCGTAGCCGTGGGACCCAGCTACTGCTCCCAAAACCTTAGTACGGAGTTCAACATGGAAAGTCAACAAAAGTTAAGTAGAGTAGCAAAGTAAAGGCAATATCAATAAGAACTTGAGAAGACTACAAGAACCAAGAAGAATGGGTACTTATTTAGGTTAATTCTTTGATTACTCATTTCTTTGTCAATTTTTAGATTATCTGTGCCCTCTCACTTTTTCGATCATTACCAATCCAGAATCAATTTCCTCTGAAGACGTGAGGAGACATCGTTGCAATATCCCAAACAATAAGATTGGTATGGGACACTCTCTTGGCCAAGAGAATGACCCGTTACAGATATGAACTCCCAATCAATGTCATTCCAAACATGCTTCTTGAAAGATCCATTCTCCCACTTATTGTCCTTGTGATGCTTTGTCAAAATCTTCAACAATTCGTAAGTGCTACAATAGTCTCATTTCTTCGCCTTCTTCGGAGCGGATGATGAAGATGGTTGCAAGGTCAACATTCTATAGTCAAAGTGAAGGTCAGGTTACATATAATATGGTAATCTAAAGTCAAAGGGTAAATCCACACCATTTATCAACCTTACGTAAGCAATAAAGTACTACCCATCGTGGTCACTGTAATTGGTACCCAAAATTAATGAAGTAAATCACTAACGTTAGATTCACATGTAATTTGGAACTTAAGCCCTAAAGCTTTGCTCCTTCGAATTCAAAGTCAATCGGAAGACTACGCACTATGCACTTACAAAGCCTAATTCATCGTTTAGTACTAACAAGCCATAGTAAACATAGTTAACAGTTTAAAGAAAGGTCGTTGAATGTGTGTACACAATAGAGCAAAGAAGCTCTAAATAGAAGTTGTTGATAAATAAAAAAAGTTATTAACACCTCCTACATGCACTTCCCTACTACATACAAACAAGCATATAAACATGTCTTCAAAATCACAAATAGGTAATTAGCAGTCATGTATTTTTAGGATCAAATTTCAGATAGTGTACAACATGTATTTAGAAACTTATTAACTAATGAAATACTTAACACTTGAACGGGAACTACGAATAAATCAAACTCAATAAACAAGTGCATAGGGGCCAAATGGTCAATTTGTATGATAATGTCATACAGAAAATGAAACTGAGAACATCAGCAAGCTGTTAATGGGTCTTCCTATCCAAACTAAGGTATGTATTATACATTTTCCCATATTTCTAGCTTATTCAATACGGTCTCCACGTACACTCAACCATAGAAACAGAAATCAAATTGCTAATATGTCATCTAATGTCAGTATAAATGGGAAGTGGACATTATAGTATGTTCAAATCTAAATGCATAAATTTCAAAAATGTTTAGCCATTACATATTAACATACTGGACTTGCCACGTTAAACTGAATTATGACAAGATAACAGAAAAAGATATGATTACTTCATAGTCATACAAACTACCTAGTATATAACTTTCAAATTTATATTCCAAGGAAACATAGTAGATTACTCCCACCATCTCTGCCATTTGAAAGTACTCCAACTGGTATGTATAGACAACCATATTATTGTATGAAGATTGCAATACATAACAAGCAGTTTCATATTTCTAAAACACTATAGTATAGAGCCCTTATGTAGTCGCTTAATACTAAATTTGAATGTTCATCCTCTACACATTATTAATTCAAAAGGAAGTGCCTAAGAAGGCATAGTTCTAGATGTCTTCGCCCTAGATGTGAGCAACACAACAGAAAACAGAGTTCCAAGTGTGAGCAACATAACAAAAGGCAGAGTTCCAGATGTGAGCAACACAATAGAAGGCAGAGTTCTAGATGTGAGCAACACAACATAAGGTCTTCGCTCCAAATGTGAGCAACACAACAGAAGACAGAGATCCATATGTGAGCAACACAACCGAAGGCAGAGTTCCAAATGTGTGCAACACAACAGAAGGTCTTCGCTCCAGATGTGAGCAACACAAAAGAAGACAGAGTTCCAGATGTGAGAAACACAACAGAAGGTAGAGCTTCAGATGTGAGCAACACAACAGAAGGCAAAGTTCTAGATGTGAGCAACACAACAGAAGGCAGAGTTCCAACAACCTCCTGACAACGCCCTTCAAAACTGAAGAGGATTCACCTTTCCCTACTTTGCAAAGTAACGAACATTTCACTTTATTGCAAAGGATTCAACTTCACAAATGAATGGGAATATATTACAAACAGAGAGAATGTACCGTTCCTCTCTGATCCTTCCTCCTCCTCATCGACCTGCTACAGCAAGCACACAAGGATAAATGCAAACGCAAGCCACATGGATGGATCTACATGGGCTTTATAGCCAACGTGTGACTGCCTTGCCATCCATCACGCGTAATGGCCAAGGTATGCGAACAACAGTTGGAGCTACCCATCACGGGATGATACGAAAAATCAATCCCTTGACCAGGTTCAAATGGGGTCGTCCACCATCAGGAATGATGGAAATCAACAAAAAAGAGATGCTTCGCAAGGATCTCAGCACAACCAAACAAATAACATATGGATTGAGGATAAAAAAGGCGATGGTGAAGCAACAGCAAAATAGCAAGTTGATAAACAGTGTGATGGTGCAGATAGGGCAAAAGGTGAAAATGGATCGATGACAACTCCAAGCCGCTTCATCTCAACCGCAGGGTGTTTGCCTTTATCGCCTCCGCACATGGACAACGGCTAGGGTTAGGGCTCCTACTGGGGAGACAAGGGCAAAGGTTCGCACCTCTCGCCATAGCTACATCGAGGGCAAGGTCCACACCTCTCGCCACAGTCGCATCTCACAAGGGCATCGATAAGACGAGGGCAACTTTGTCTTCTCACCCTATGCTATAGTTTCCAGGCAAAACAAACAGGACCTAAATGGGTGTAGCGGTGTGTGTGCGTGTGTGTGTGTTGCGTTGGGTGAGTTATGTGGGCCCTACTATAGTTGAGTTTGCATGGACCTTGATTGAATAAGTGGATGAAAGTAATTGGGCCTCTTATTTATTTAGGAGAATAAATAAGAGGGTTGTGTTGAGTAGAGTTAAATTAGGAGTGAAGTAATTGGGGAGATAGGATATGACTAGCAAATGAAGGTATTGGGTGATGGTGTAGGTCATTCTTTATATTTATTTTTGAAACACGAAATGCATATAATTATTTATAGCAAATTATAAAATGCAGGAAAATTATGTAAATCTAGTTATTAATGCATGCAGTTATTTTATAACTGAAATGACCCGTGGTTCTTTTGGGTTATTTAAGACGTCTGGATGGAGGGTCAGACGTCTGAAAGTAGAAGAACTGAACCTATTGTTCTTTTTCCACACGCACAGACGCACGCAGACCTCCCTCTCCTCACCCCAAACCCTAACCCTCTATCTATTTAAACCCCCCTCTCCGACGCCACTCCATTCATCTCCACCAGCCACCACCTCCGTCCTTCCTTCCTCCCTTCCTTCCAGCGTGACGAGAGGAGAGGAAGCTGAGAGAGAGAGACGAGACGTGGAGGAGGAGGAGAGGAGAGCTCAAGAGGGGGAGCTTGCAAGGGAGCCACAAGATCGTGGGAGGAGCTCGTGCTCGAGGAGGAGGAGCTCGTGGAGGTGGGCTTGCAGCCTCCTGAAGCTGCCAACGTAGCAGCTGCAGGCGGTGCGGAGGGGTTTTGCGCGGAGGAGAAGCTTGTGGAGGTTCTGCGTACTAGATATTTTCCAGTATCAGACATCTAGAGCACATCCCAAACGTCTGGAGTAGCAGAAGGACGTCCGGAGCTGAAGCCGGACGTCTGAAAGCACGCTCTGTGCTAAGGTACATGCTTTTGTGTGGTTACGGCCATGCAAGCCTCACCGCAGGGATCTTATCCGGCCTTCTCTGAGCTCTATGCGTACGTACGTAGGGGGCAGGCCGTTGGAAAGGCACGGGGTGCACCCTTCGAGGTGCTTCTGGACATCTAGATGCGTCGCCAGACATCTGACCGTACCTCCAGACGACCAGAAGAAGAGTCCGACGTTTGGAACTCACCTCAAACGATTGCGGAGGGGTCTGGACATTCGAGGTAGCCGCAGGAAACCCAAGGTGAGTTTTGACGTCCTTTAAGACATCTGGGACTAGACCCAAACGTCTAATTTTGGGACAGTGTGAGTGTTTTTGGACCGTTTAGGACCCAAACTGAATCGAATTTCCATAAACGAAGTACCGTTGTTTTTCGCTTGAGTTTCTCTACGAGTTAGTGTCACTCGTATACGATTTTGGACTCGTTTGATGTGGATGGTCAATTGTATAGGTCTCCAGCCAGTCGAGTACGCGGGAGCCGTGGAGACGACAGGATCTACAATCCAAGCCCCCATTCCTCCTGTGTTTGCAGGTAGAGTGGTTTACATTAATATTATGATTTAAATAAATAAACTGCATGTTTAGAATAACTTGAATGAATCCTAGGATGAGAATGAACCCTAGAGCAGAAACAGATGGTTGAGCTATACTGTATACTTGAGAAAAATGTAGAACCCTAGGATGAGAATGAACCCTAGGGCAAAAATAAATGGTTGAGTTATACTGTATACTTGAGAAACATGCAGAACCCTAGGATGAGAATGAACCCTAAGGTAGAAATAGGTGGTTTGAGCTATACTGTTTACTTGAGATTCCTGTAAAAACTCTAAATGCTAGCAAACGTACTGGTTGCTTAATATGATGCCTTGTCAGTTAGAAAATCACGAGCTGCATGTTTTAAAGAATGGAACCGAAAACGTGAATAGAGAAATCTGAAAGTCTGGAATATGAAACGAAAGAAATATCAGCATGAACTCTACGGGGAATTAGGAGGAGGACTCCTGTAGACGGGAAGTGAGTTAGCCCTTGTGTACGCGGTACCAAGGAGAGCCACTGTCCCTTTAGTGTAGAGGGGTACTAACCATCCGTTGAGATGAGCCCCTTGTATGTGGTACTAAGGTGAGCTACTCAGTGTAGGGAGGGAGCTAGCCACCCCAGGGGGCCCGGAGTTAGGACTAGCCGCCCTACACCGACTCTTCTTAGGCCCACTGGGCAAACTAGGATAGTCGAACAAGGGTATGCGGACTGTGGAGGGGTGAGACCCTTGTTTTGTTCTGAGGGGTGAGACCCCTATTCTGAGAGGGCAAGGTCCTATACTATTCCGTGTTGTACCTTTAGGTGTACCCGTTAGCGGAAACGACTGACCACATGCCAGTGTGGGATAGCTACCCGTGGGCTTATCACACGTGCCGTAGTCACCGCTACGTCGCGATCGTAACCTCGGGGTGGTTGACTGGGTGTAGGACTACCACGTGGACTCTCACGGCCAGGAGAGCACCACGTGTACCTCCTACATCATGGAAAAGACTGCAATCAAGATCGTTCCCGCGATGAATAGGCCAGATCAAGAAATGATCTAAGTGAATAAAGGAATAACAAATTAGGAGCACTTGGTTGAACTAAATGAAAATGGATAGTTGTTTAATTGTATAAATTAATTTCTTGCCTTAATTACATGTAAATGGCTAAATTACTACTCTACTCAGCGTTCGTTGACTCCGGAAATTTTATAACCTTGTTCAGGTCAGGGAATTGACAGTCAGCACCACCAGCTGCAGAGGGAGCTGGTCCCAATCGAGCCCAGCCTTAGCTGCGTTTCTTACTGTTTTCCTTAGCTCCTGTTGTAGTAGTGAATATTTTTGTTCTATGTATTGCTGTTTCAGTACTTTCAGCTGTACTTTTCTTTGTCGTAGTTGTGATGGCCTGTAATATTGATAGATTATTTCACCCTGTTTCTCTTACTGTCTTTTGATTTATTTCTGCTTAGTTACATTGCATGTGTGGTTGTGATTTATTTCCTGCTTTTGGTTATTTCTCGTTGGATGTCTAAGTCTTAGGATTAGTCGAGGTAGGCATGTCTTGGGTCCTGTAGGGATCTGGGATCGAATCATAATAATAACCAAATGCAAACATTAACATATTTAAAATGAAAAACTTACCAATCTTAAGCTTAACAATAGTCCATTGAAATGGACTCATCACTAAACATGTTAGACCTCCATGCTCAACTTCTCAACAAGCTTGGATTCAATAACATCCATAAACTTTTTCCCATAAGTAAGAGCACCAATATAAAGTTCATGCTTGAAATCATTCTAAATACCTAATAACTTCTTAATATCTCCTTTAATTTCTTTTGGCCCATTCATAGTAAATAAAATAGAAGATTTAATAAAATTGATCCATTGCCTTGACTTATATAGCAATAAGTATCAAGGATATGCTTGATGATTTTTAGCCTCCTATAGAAAATCTTCTGTTGGTGTATACATGATATTTATGCAAGATAATTAAGTGGATTTTGATATATTGCTATTTAATTACATAATTCTTACCTAAATATTGTTAGTTTGAGGGTAATTTGGGTCATACTACATTCATTAGGTTAGATTAGTCATTTTGCATTATTTTATAAATATTACATTTTTAGGGCTTTAATTGCTATATTTTTGTTATTTATATATGGTGCCTTGATGAGTTTTGTTTATATGTTTATAAGTATCAAGTCTAGAACTAATTTGGGCTCCACATTATTGCAGAGTCAGTTTGAACTTGTCTTCTTCTGATTGGGCTAACCTAACCCAACTCCTAGCCCAATTGATTCCTAGACTAGACCTAGCCTATTTAGGAACCCAATTCCCTACACCCAAATCCCACCTGACCTAGCTCAAATCCTAGTTAGGTTTGCTAGCCACTACACCAAAATTTCCCACCTTATTTGGCCGGTCAACATTAATTAAAACCCAACTTGTGATTTATTAAAATCTACCCAACCTATTCCTATTTCTATCGCTCCCAACAAACCACATCTTAACCATCCCTTGTTGCTTCCTAAAAAAATCTATTTTGGATGTCTAAACTCAACCTAAATTCCAACCTTTAGATCTAAATCCTAGGGTCCTACATTGCCTACCTAAATCCTTATCTTAAAACACTACAAAATCCTAATCTAAACAGCCACCTAGCCACCACCTATCCCCTTGGAAAACACCTTAATACCAACCAACTTAGGATTAAAATCCCAACCCTCTATCTTTGATCCTTAGGCCTAGAATTCTCCACAAGATCTTAGCCTAATTACCTACCTAAACCTACATATGGGCCACTAGCACTTAGGACAAAATCATAACCCTCCACCCTAGATCCAAGGGCCCATATTCCACAACCATGTGGCTGGCCATATGCCTTCAAAAATGACCTTGATGGCTGGCCATTTGATGATTTATCTTGGCCCTTAATCACATCTTGACCCTTGATCTTTTGCCAACAAAAACTACCTTATCTATCTACATCAAACCTAATCCTAGCCATTGATTTCCATGATCAAATCCTAGCCCTTCATCAAGCGAACCAAAATGCCTATAAATAAACCCTTGGATGCCCCCTTTAGACTCATTCCTTCCTCTATCTTCCTACATCCTCTTCCTCCACCTCTGGATGTCCACCATTGTTCTACAACTCCTCTTTCTGTCGAATCTCTGCATCTCCACATCCAAGGCAATAAGACTGGAAGGATCTCTCCACCGCCTTCTTAGCGCTTCTGCACCCGCCTCCTCTTCTCGTTTATTTGCTTTTCTGGTTGTAGTTTAGTTTTGTTTCTAGTTCTAGTTCTATTCCTATTTCTAGTTATGTTTCTAGTCAGTTGTTCTAGTTTTAATTCCAAGCAGTTATCTAGTTGTACTTGACGTTTGATTAGCAATAAAAGTTGCTTATTTCTAGTTTATTATCTTGTGCCAATCTCTTATTTCTAGCTGCTTTATTTACTTGCATTTGTTGCTTTATTATTTATTTCCATAGTTATGTTTTGTGTTTCATTCGTTTACATTCTCATTTTCGTAGTTAATAATTGCATTTCTCACATTTGTTTTCATATATAAAAATACCCAAAAAAATTAAAAAATAAAAAAAACCAAAAAATTCTCTCTCAAGCGATTTGAGTATGACAGTTACTCCAATCGCCTCCCTACAAATAACTGGCACTCTTGATTCTACTTGTGAAATCATCCGTGTTCAATCTTAGAAATTTAAACTTTTAGGTATTTTCCAACTACAATTACATAATTTTTTCTTATGCGGATTTGGGTGATTAGTTTTGATGATAACAAAAATAAAATTAAAATCATGTTTATGTTAAAATTGAATTAATAGGTTTTATATGTTTCTTTTTACAAGAACTAACATAGGTAGATTCAAGCTAATTTGGAAGAAGCTTGAAACTTTAAGAAGAAGCCTTGGCAAAAATGAAGTCAATTTTCACATAAATGGCTTGAGAAGCCCATGGAACTCATTAGAGGAAGCTCTCAAGGGCAAAAGAAAGCTTTGATGACTTTAAAGGCTAAAAAATGATGTAATTTAGGATCACTTCATGTACTTTTAATTTTATCGATAGATGGATACAAAGAGAACACCCATGCTAGTGCATATAAGCATATTTAGGTTGACTTAGGCATCTATAATCAACCTTCATATGTCACAATTAGGGTCATGCATAGCCTAATCATGTTTAATACATTTTACTAAGATCCTAATCTTTGTCTTAAATTGATCTAATGACTTATAGGATGATTTGAAGTGTTTAAGACCCAAGTTCAAGCCAAATCTAGTAGATTAATGTTAATGACTCAAGGCCACTAATTTTAACCAATTGACTTCATAGTATCCTGTTACGACCCGATTCCTGAATCCCTACAGGACATGAGACTGGACCGACTCGACTGATCCCAAGACCCAATCGTCCAACGAGAAATAACCAAAAAGCAGGAAAGTAACCCATATCCACTATGCTATGCAACTAATAGTAAAAGAGTACAGCAGTAAAGAAAGTAAAAGCTACTACAGTACATTCCACCACCAAAATAGTAGAACAGTAACAGGCTGCAGGAACATAAAAGTGTAGAAAAGTAAAGGTACAGAACGTAAAAGAACAAGAGTCTGAACTCACTACAACAAAAAGGTACAGTAAGAGAAACACTGCTACTGGGCTCTACTAGGCACAGACCCTCTGCAACCGTAGACTCGGGCTGCTCAACACCTGGACCTGAAAAGGGATTATGAGTACACAAAGTCAGCGAACGCTAAGTAGAGTGGCAACCAACTAACTAAAGCAATAAAAGTGGACAAGTAGCTGTTATTTTTCAATTACTTTCTTTAACTAATTATTTCTTTTCACCACTTGGTTTATTTATCAGATCTCTTTCTTGATCTCGAATGTTCCTCGTGGGAACGGTCTTCATGGCAGTCTTTTCCGAAGAGTAGAAGTCGCACGTGGTGCTCTCCTGGTCAAGAGAGTCTCCCGTGGTGGTCTTACACCCAGTCAACCACCCAAAGGTCACGGACAGACGTAACGCTAACTACGGCACACGCGATAGACGCATGGGTATCTACCCTACACTAGCACGCGGTCAGTCGTTTCCATTAACGAGTGCTCCTAAAGTAAAACATGGAACAGCATAGGGCCTAGCCCTCGCAGTAACAGGGGTTTAGCCCCTAAGAACCAAACAGGGGTCTCACCCCTCCACACTCCGCGCACCCTTTCCTGACTACCCTGGTTTGCCCAGTGGGCCTAACAAGTCGGTGTAGGGTGGCTAGCTGAACCCCGGGCCCCGTGGAGTGGCTAGCTCTCTCCCTATACTAGTAGCTCTCCTCGGTACAGTGTACACGAGGGCCAAGAAATCAGTGTAGAGTGGCCAATCCTAACCCCGGGTCCCAACCTAAGGGTAGCTAGCTCCGCTCTACACTAAACAGGGGACAGTCGCTCTCCTTGGTACTACGTACTCAAGGGCCAGCGCACTTCACCACTCACATTCCCAGATTCATTTCATTCATTTCCAGGAGCTCTACTACCAATTTCCCTGTAGGGTTCATTCTCATATTTCTCATGACATTCCATTCCAGGTTTCATCATTCACATTTCCATTCTCAGGTTATATAAATACAGCTCGTATTTCTATTATTCATATTTCCATCCTCAGGTTATACACATACAGCTCCTATTTTTATTATTCACATTTCCATTCTCAGAGTATACACATCAGCTTGTATTACATCATTTAACGTATACAACAGGAAGGTTACATGCAACTGCTAACTAGCACAGGTTATTCATGATTCACAGGCAACTTTGATTCATTTACAGGCAGCTGTTTAACATTTCTATCTACTCATTCAAGACTACAATTCATTCACGCATACAGACATCTCAAGTATTTCTCATCCTAGGATTCATGCCACATCCTAGGGTCTAATCATTCATTCCACACATACATTCAGGGTTATAATTTAATTAGGGGAAGCCACTCTACCAGTCAACCCAGAAGGATTGGGGGCTCGAATGGCAGGCTCACGTACCTCAGCAAGCCCCGAACCTGCAACGGAACGAAGTCCTATAACAAGAAACAATCACAAGCGAACAATCAGAACAGTATAGAAAGTCTTCTAACAAGTAGAGGAACTCACAAGGAAAACATCGGTATCTTATTTGCGTAACACGGACCTCAAACGGACCCTAAATGGGTCAAAATAGGGCTGCTGACTCAAATCAGACGTCTGGAACAACTTCCAGATGTCTTAAAAGTGTCCAGAAACGTACCTCAAGCTCTGCGTCGTCCTCAGACATCCAGGAACTCTTCTGGACCGTCTGGACCCAGCTCTAGACGTCCGACCACCTCTACAAACGTCTGGAAGTGCTTCCAGTCATCTGGTAAGCTCCCCAGATGTCTAAAATGCGCGGGAGGGCATGTCCCGCGCCTTCCCGAAGCAAATCCTGCACGCATCCACCAAATCTCCTCAAAATAGGCACGCAAAAGGGTACCTGCAGAGCGGCCTGCATGGTTGTATCAGCAAAGAGAACGTACCTTTGCGAAACTCTCTCCTCAGACGTCTGGAACCGCCTTCAGACGTCTGCTCCGTCGTCTGGACGGCAGTCCAGACGTCTGATTCTGGGAAAATCCAGAACCAGAACTTGCTCCCGCTCACTCACACCGCGCGTGGCTGCACCTCACTCCCTTGCCTGCAGCTCCGGCTGCAGCAATGTCCGGGAGGACTCCCCTGACGCACTTCTCTTCGCGCACGCACCACTCCGACCGTGCGCTCTCCGATGAGCTCCCACACGAGCTCGAGAGCACAACTCCTCCTCCTCTCCTCACGCCGCTCCTCCTCGTCGCCACTCTCGCACTCACTCGCTCGCGCTGGGGTAAAGAGGAAGGGAAGAAGCGGCTGGAGTGGGGTGAACGAGAGAGGAGGAAGGGGAGTTTTATAATGGTGAGGGTTAGGGTTCGCTGGAGGGGGAAAAGAGAGGGAAGGAGGAAAAAGAGAGAGTACTGTCTGCACGCAGCCCACACGCAGATGCAAGCTCATACTCACAATTTTTGATTTCCAGACGTCTGGGAGGGTGTCTAAACATCTTACCAGACGTCTGACCGACAGTCTAGACGTCTTAAAAGGCTCAAACAGCACGGGTCTTAACATCATAATAAACTTAAAGGAAGTTTCATCCCCGAAACTTGAGCTAGCTAGGGTGCGGAAGAAAAATAATAAACGCATAACAAACATAAAGAGGACTGAAGCCGGTCTGAAAAGACGTACCCTCAAAAAGCTCCGGATACTGCTCTCGCATCGTCGCCTCAGGCTCCCAGGTAGCCTCCTCGTACCTCTGGCTCCTCCACAAGACCTTCACCAGGGGTACCTGCTTCCGTCTCAAACGTCGGACGGCTCTGTCAAGTATCTACATTGGTCACTCAGGGTAGGTGTTTGCACAGCAAAAATACACCAGAAAATATGTCATCTTGTGTTATTTCCTAGCACTGTCATTGCATCTTATGTTGCTGTAATTGCATTTGTAAATAGACGCCTGCATGCATTTATAAAGAGGGGAGGAGAGTGTGAATAATTGGCCATCTATTAATTAACATCTTCCTCAAGTGTAGCATTGCAATTTCATCATTTTTCATTTATTATTATTATTTATTTATTTTGAATTTTCCTTTCTCGCGCGGCTGCAGGGCACGGTGTTTGAGCACCTCTCCGCACCTCTCCTCCTGCCAAACTGCATGGCTTGATGTTCGCACATCTCTTCCTGTCAACAGCATGGCTGTGGCATGCCTTCTCTTTAAAACCCCTTGTTCTCTCCCTTGTGTGGGCATGCACCTTCAGACACCTTTAGATCACCGTCACCCTGGGCCAACCTCCTCCCATCACCCTCTCCATACACAGCACACCGTGCGCAGGAGAAAACCCACAGTGGTCTCAGACCACCACTGTGAGTTTCACCACCGCCTAGCTCTTTCGTGAGCAGGTGGGCATGGTGGATTCGCCTTTTGTTTCACTGCCGTTCGTCTTCTCCGCCATTACCAGAGCTTCAAGCTCAGAAGCTCCAGCAGCACCGCACGCCTGCCTGCAGACTCCGTCGGTCGCCGCGCACGTGCCTGCAGATCACGCTCACCCTTTCTCCGCGTGCGCAGGCGCTCCACAGTGCGTCTGCACGCGCAAAACTGCCTCCACCCGGTCACCCCTCCGCGCGACACTGTAGCACACTGTTCATGCCTCTCAACGCGACACTGTAGCCATCGGCTCGCTTGTCACATAGCCGGTGGCGCAGCGCTCTCTCTCCTCGCCTGCTACCCGCGCTAGCCGGTCACCGTGCCCATCCGCGCCTCACTCGCCCGCACACGAAGAGAGTGCTGCGCTTCACTTCGCACCGCGGATGCATTCTCTCTCCTGCGCCCGCGCATCCTTGCGCATCAGACGATGGGGTAGCGCAACAGACGGCTTATCTGCTGCGCTCCCCCCCTCCTCTAGCATACATACACACATTCACTTGTACACACACACTCACACACACCCTTATACACTCACACACACACACACACACATATATATAGATATATATACATATATATACATACATATATACATACATATATACATATACAACTATATATATACATATATATACATACATATATCTACATATACATCCAGTTACCCATATCCATCTATACACTTCACAACCACCACCCATACTCCCTTGCACTCATCTCTCCACCATGGATCGTATCGCGGGAATATTTGCACCAGTTGCTGATATTCCCCGATATCTGCACAAAGCAAGCGACTCCACCCTCACTCCCACACATCCGCTCCCCACTTCACGCGGCACTCAGTCTTGCTGGTTGCATCTTACTAGACGTGGACCAACTTAACACTGTGCTACATTTCATTTCCACTTCCACCTCCACCCCTATATATATAATCTCAGAGAAAGGCATCCAAGTGGATCGAGCTAAGGTTAACCTGATTTCCAAGCTCCCTATGCCTAGCTCGATTAAGGACATCCGATCTTTTTTGGGGCACGTCGGTTTCTACCGTCGATTCATCCCTGATTTCTCCAAAATCGCGTGCCCCCTGACCAATCTGCTTTCCAAGGATGTGCCTTTCGGAATTTCCAAGGAATGCACTCAAGCATTTGAGATCCTACGTGACCGAGTCACCCAAGCCCCAATCCTACAGTCCCCTGATTGGTCTCAACCCTTTGAGATCATGTGTGATGCATCTGAATTCGCTGTAGGAGCGATTTTGGGGCAGAAAATTGACGGGAAACCTGTGGTCATTTACTACGCCAGCAAAACATTGGATGAGGCTCAGCGTAACTATACGGTTACTGAGAAAGAGCTGCTGGCCGTAGTATTTGCCCTGGAAAAATTCAGATCATACCTTCTGGGTTCCCGTGTTATCATATACTCGGATCACACAGCTGTGAGGTATCTCCTGGCTAAGAAGGACGCGAAACCTCGATTAATCCGCTGGATCTTGCTGTTGCAAGAATTTGACCTCGAGATTCGCGACAAGGCGGGAAAGCACAATGTGGTAGCTGATCACTTATCCCGCCTTCCTTCTGAAATTATTGATCCTTCCGGACCTATTACAGAACATTTCCCTGATGAGCACCTCCTGACTATCAGTACAAGTCTTCCATGGTTCGCCGATATTGTTAATTACCTGGCATCACATCAGATTCCGCCCGATTGGTCGAAGGCCAAAAAGGACAAATTGCGTTCCGATGCCAAGTATTACCTATGGGAAGACCCGTATCTCTTCCGCATTGGTGCTGATCAGATAATCCGACGATGCGTCACGGAGGTGGAAATCAAAGACATACTCTCATTCTGCCATGACCAGGCATGCGGTGGACATCTTTCGGGACATAAAACCGCATCGAAAGTCCTCCAGTGTGGTTTCTACTGGCCCACAATTTTCAAAGATGCATACAATCACTGTAAGGCATGTTCCCGTTGCCAGACTCTAGGCAACATGAGCCATAGAGACATGATGCCTCTACAGCCGATCTTGGTATGCGAAATTTTTGATATTTGGGGGATTGATTTCATGGGACCCTTTCCTACCTCGGATGGCTTCGAATACATTTTACTTGCAGTTGATTATGTTTCCAAGTGGATAGAAGCCATTCCGACCCGAACCAACAATCATAAAGTCGTTATAAAATTCCTTCATCAAAACATTTTCTCAAGGTTCGGGATTCCGCGTGCTATAATTTCCGACGGAGGGACCCATTTTACGAACGCTCAGTTCAAGTCACTGATGATCAAATACGGGGTGTCACACCGAATCTCTACTCCTTACCACCCCCAAACTAATGGTCTAGCTGAGCTATCTAACCGAGAGATCAAGAAGATCCTTCAGGTTACTGTTCGACCTGATAGAAAAGATTGGTCTTCTCGGCTTCCGGAAGCATTGTGGGCCTATAGGACCGCCCACAAGACCCAATTAGGAATGTCTCCCTTCAGACTAGTGTACGGGAAGGCATGTCACCTCCCCGTCGAATTGGAGCATAAAGCCTATTGGGCAGTACGGACCTGTAATCTCGACCTTTCTAAGGCTGGAACCCACAGAAGATTTCAAATGAGCGAGATCGATGAATTACACCACGACGCGTATGAGAACTCGCGAATTTACAAAGAACGGGTTAAAGCTTTTCACGACAAACACATTTCTAGAAAGGTCTTTTATCCTGGTCAAAAAGTTTTACTCTTTGATGCTCGACTCAAACTATTCCCAGGAAAGCTAAGATCCAAGTGGGTCGGACCCTACCTAGTCCGCCAAATCTTCGGAAATGGAGCTATTGAAATCAGCCCACTCAGCCACGATTCTGAACCCTTTGTCGTGAACGGGCAGAGACTCAAGCCGTTCATTGACATGACCGATATAGATTTGACTGAGTCATCCTTCACCCTCCTTTCCTCTTGAGCTCATTGCGCCCAGCCGATGGCGTAAAACTCAGCGCTTAACGGGAGGCAACCCGTCATTCTTTGAAAAACCTGAAACCGTTTCTGACATCGCTATGCGGAACTCATATTGCACTTTAGGGTTCATCCATTAGAACAGCCGACTTCACCTCAGGTATACCTACCCGAGATTAGAAATCGTTCGCAACAAGTCGCTTCGACCCATTCACTCACCACACACCTGTCCTAATACATGAACTAAGCTGAATTCGAACCCACCTAATTTACAATGGGGACATTGCAAATCTTAGGCATGGGGGGGTATGAAAGTGCAAAATGTCAGAAAATTCATATCAAGAAAGGGTTTCACGTAAAAAAAAAAAAAAGACTTGATAGAGGGGAGGAACAATTCAGGGTCATACAAATGAGAGGAGGAAAAGAAAGAAAAATGACAAAAAGAACAAAAAAAAAATGGGGAGGGAGGAAATGTTGTGAGCCATATAAGGAGGAGAAAAAGAGCAAAAATGAAGAAAGGAGCACAAAAGGAAAAGAAAAAGAAAAAGTCATTAGTAAAAGATTAAGGGGTTAACTGAAGTTCTAGACCGAGTCAAGAAAAAGAAAAGAAAAGTGCTGCGGAGATATAACAAGAGATTAGCGGGAACGCTGGTCTTAGGCCTTTTGGGTTAGTATCTTTAGCTTAAAAATTCACGTATCCGTTAAAATCTGGATAATTCTCAAGAGGTTGAGGAAAATGCGAAGCTTGAGTATTAGGTCTAAGGCTTAGGAAGTATTCAGCCTCGTTAACTGACCTCCGGTTTGCGGGATTCGGTAACCTAAGCACCCCAAATTCACACACAGTCTGGTTCAGTGCGCATAAAACATCCAAAACACGCAAGAGCGTTTAATATTCTGAAAAAGTCACCTAGATTAGGAGCGGCCAATCAACACAAGTTGATTTGGACGAGTTCCCAGCGCGGAGAGGCGGGAAATTCCCCTCGAAGATGCGTAACAACATATCATCTCCTCGGTGCTTGTCTCTTAGGATATTTAAATATCCTACTGGGGGCATGTAAGCACTCTGCTGGTTCAGATACCATGGGTGGCATTATCACGAAATGTCGATCGCCAGGGTCTGAATTCGGCCACGGAACGCCATGGGCGGGATTATCTCGAAATCTCGAAAGCCAGGGTTCCGGGGGTTGCCATGGGCGGGATTATCTCGAAATCTCGAAAGCCAGGGACCTTTGAGGATTGATGATGGGGACGAGGAATCCGATACAGACCGTGTTGAGAAGCTAATCCGAAGCTAGAAATAAAAAAGAAAAGAGAGAGAAAAGCTCTCCAAACAAATAAATCTTCTATCTCTCTCTTACAAAAAACGCACTGCAAACTGAACTTAGGCTAAAAATATCTCAAGCACGGGTGCTTTAACCGCGGAGTCCAACAAACCCTAGGTTAGTTTCTGTGGGCCGTAGAAACCTTTGCAGAAGACTGAGGCTAAAGCGGAACAGGTCCGGATTTTGGTTGGTACTTGAGTACCTCTAGGCCTGTGGTCGGCATTCCCACCTAATCACAAAAGAAAAGGAGAAGCACTTATCATTGTTGACAGACATTCAGGGTCTAGAACGGAAGTTAAAACTTTGAAATTTTGCTAAGGGACTAGCAAAAGCTAGGCATGGGGGTATGATGAGAGCCTCATCATGAGCCATAACTAGCTTATTTTGACCCAATAAAGAAGATAAAAGCTCCTACATAACCTAGAAGAAGGCCTAACTGAAGGAACAAGTGCTCTGAGAAGAAAACATGAAATAAAGGTTAAAACTGCAAGTTTACCATTGCAGTACGTAAACGGGATTTCTCAGAGGCAAAACAGAGGTCAAATGGTATAAATGAGATAAAAAGTGGGTTGAGTCAATCAGAAATGGGTTCATGTGCAATCTAAGAACTAAATGACACTTGGTAACCCTAAAACAGACCCGCTGAAATTAACAAGGTTCCGGTCAGAACAAAAAGCAAGTAAACCCTCTATAAATCATGGAAAAACATACTCTAGGGTTTAGAACACTTAATTTGGCCTTTGGAACCTAGTTTGACCTAGATCAGGGTCCTAACTCTTCAATTAACCTAATTTGGGTTTTTACGCAAAATGTCCAGTCAAACGAGGTCAAACCTGAAATCCAACTTCACCATTGGAATCTTTAGGTCCAAATTAGGTTTGTACCAAAATTTGGACCTAAGGGGAGGTCATCTTAACCTACTTTGCAATTTAGTACACCCAAATCACAAATAGGTCCCTATCTTTTGAATATCCTTGCAGAGAGCCCCCTAGGTTCTTCGCCTTCTTTGCAAACCGGTCCTGCCGCCATTGCTAGGGCAGAACCGAGCTCCGACAAAGTTTCGAGAGAGATTGCTCTCTAATTCCTCAGAGATTCTCTCCCAGAAATGGAAGGGAGATTCTCTGAGGAATTACCTTCCTTCTAAAGCCAATCAAATTCGCTGGCGTGAACCCAATCTCTCGTGCGAACGCACGAGAGATTTGGGTATCTTTCTTCCTTCCAACTTCGGCGAGCCGGCTGACCTAATTGCGCATTTTTTACGCACTGATAGGAGCGGCCAGCACCTATAAAACACCCCCCGGACCCGGCCGCTCATCTTAAGCTTGATTTTGACGGAGATCCCCTCCAAATTTCTTCTCTCCCATCTCCGGCCAAACGACCCACAAGCTCCGGCGATCGCCTTCCCTCCTTCTCGTCACTCTGCTGCCATACCAGCAGCAGAGTCCTCTCCGCCTCTTCCTCCCGCGGCGCGCTGTACCCTGCGCGCAAGCTCCCGACCTCATCTTCGTCGCCGCTTCCTCCCCCAGGGTCTTTCTTCCCCGACGACGGCAGTTACGAGCCGTCCTCTCCGCCGCCTCCCTTCCCTCCAGACAACCCCAGATACGTTCTCCACCTTCTCCTCTCTCTTTTCCCCCTGTTATCTCCCTTGATCGACCTTCGACAGACGCTAACCACCTCCATCATCTTCGCCTCCGACCACACTCCGGCGAGCCGCACACACCACTCCAGCCCTCCACACGGCTCGCCAACCACCTCGAAAGCTCCGCCTCACCTCCAGGAACACACTCCACCCTACCACTGCCACTCCATCCCTCCACAATCACCCCCCGACCAACCCACCATCTCCGGCCACAGGTTGACCTCGGCACGCACGCCTAGGCCGACCTGCGGCCTGCAGCACTGCCCACCGCCTTCGCCGTGCCACGGCGAAGGTCTCTAGCTATTCTGATTTGGCCGAGAGGCGCGTTTTGTGTACGACAGAATTTGAGCCGCTGCCGCCATGGACGACCTCTGATGAAGCTCCCACGAAGCTCCAGGCACCCGATCTTCCAGGCTACAGGTGCTGCATACTAGCGCGGGTGTCGCGAGGTGAACGAGTCCAGCCAAGGAGTGCTAGCAGAGCCAGCAGCTGCGGGGCAATCGCACGACGAGGCTTCTGCAGGCGAGCGTGAAGGCGACGCCAGATAGTCCCACATCGTGGGATTGCAACCGGCATGTACCATATAAGTTGTTTTTACGTTTTACTCTTATCGCCTCGGTAAGCACAGGGGTGAGGTCCCTCACTGACCCCACCCGCCTCGTCCGCGGCCTGACCACGCGGACCTGGCGGATCCGACCCGACCTAGACCTACGCACTCCTCGCGCATCACACACCTGCAGGTGCGCCTGGTCCCGGGTACGATCCGACCCAATTTAAGACTGTGGCTCTGGTAGAGCGGTTTGAGTGAATTGCTTGAGAGAGAGAGACGCGCGGGTAGAGGGAGAAGGGTTAGGTTTTGCTCCTGTGCAGGCAGGCTGATCGCAGAAGGACTTGGCCGCTGCAGAAGAAGGAAAAAGCAAGCCAAAGAAGAAGAAGAAGAAGGCAACGAAGAAAGGAGGAGCAAGACAGAAGAAGAAGAAAGAACGAAGTCTTCGCAGGAGAAGAAGGAAAGCAGAAAGATTAGAAGTCTTCGCAGAGCAGAAGAAGAAGAAGGACAAGGGAAGATTGCAAAGAGATCAGAAAGGCAAAGCAGAAGAAGGAACAGAGAAAGAAGGATCACATTTAAGACGTCTGATACATAAATCAGACGTCTAATTCTATTTTTTTTACATCTTTCTTAAAAACTCTTTGAATCAATTATATCTGCATTTAACAGTTGTATTCTTGGGTTTTACAAAGTACTGAGTTCGCTCCCTGTGTTCGACCTCGGATACTCTAGTTGTTCGAGTAATAAAATTATTTATATTTGTTTAAACGTTTTGTCGGTTCTACTGCAACGTAATACACCTTTAAATCCGCACAAAAACGTTGACAACACGAACGCTTCCTGCGGAGGGAATTTTATGAATAAAGACGAAAATGGAGCATTTGAATTATTTGAGAATATGAGTGAAAATTCAATGAACAATGCCTCCATTGTCGCCTTTAATTATACCAGTTTGCCCCGCAATGTTCATGAAGTTGACACGGGACCCTCCCATTCATCCACAGATCTTAATCTTATTGCACAAAAATTGGATGAAGTTTCCGTCGTGCACAAGAAGCTGAACGAGCTTCTAGCCAATCCCGTCCGCTCTATGGCAAACACCTCCACCTCATCACTCCGTCACAACCCTAATCCTTCCAATGCCAGGCATATTCCCAAAAACCCTGTAAGACCGTCCTTACCGAGTGTCGCGCCGAGTGATTCGGTAAGTAATGTGGACCTGGCTTCTGCAAGCCAGTATTTCGACACGGAGGACCAAGCCTCCGTGTGCTCGGATGCATATATACATGTAGACTCATCTCCTGGCTTAGAAGACGCTTGCGCCCTGGGGAACAACCCATTTTCTGCTACTTATAACCCAGGGTGGCGAAATCATCCTAACTTCGCATGGTCCAGTAACCCACAGCGCCAAAACCCCGCAAGTGGGCCAATGCGACCGTCCGCACCCGTCATCCCATGGGCCCAATCTAATCCTATGGCAAATCCACCATCGGGTCCTTGCATTCCTCAAATAGAACACACATCAAGTCCTCTTGATAAACTGATGCGAATGGTGATGGAAATGTATAAGCGCCATGAAGAAAACATGACCTCTCTTCAGCACCAATTGCCGTAGCAAAATGCTGAGATCAGTCAACTACGCATGACAACTCGATCTTAGGGCACTCTTTCAGCCCAACCTATTCCTAACTTGCGAAATTTTGTACCCCGTGGTCCTCAACCACAGGTACGACCTTCTGAAGGGTAAGTTCATCAGATTCTGCAAGTTCCGAGCATTCCACCAGAATTTCAGGCTAATCCCGCAACAGCACCTCACCCTTATCTCCCTATTACGAGCCCTCCTTCGCCTTATGATCCCACTAGACTTGCGACGTCCAATGCGATTACTATAAGGAGCGGTAAGCAAACCGTTGATCCGCCTCGACCTGATCCTGGCCCATCCTTTTCATCACCCTCTCATTCGGGATGCGCACCGCATTCTTGTGAGGACGATACACCTAAACTAGTGCTAGAATCAGTCCCATTCCCTGAGGCTCTACTGAGGGAGCCAAAAGGCAAGAAAAAGGATACGTAGGCCGTTGATAACCTGCGTAATTTATTCAGGGATGTTGAAATCAAAGTACCCTTGTTGGAGGCTATCGACCATATACCAACTGTCACCCGATTTTTCAAAGACTACACTACACCCAGGCGACAGTCAAAGAAAACAAAGAATCCAGTGGTCCTCTCACCTCGTGCGAGTTGTACTATACTGTCAAATCTACCACCGAAGCAGAAAAATCCGGACACACCGCTTATTTCTTGTAGCATCTAAGGCTGCAATTTTAATCGTGCTCTGCTTGATATAGGATCTTCCATCAATCTTATACCAACCATCATGCTCGAGAAATTTGCCTTAGATGCTAACCGACGACGGATTGAAGGTTTCCCTACTAGGAGGGGTGACGTAATAAATGCGGAAATAAAACAATATCACAGAATAAACAAACAATCGCACAAGTACACAAGTAATTTTTAGGTGGAAACCTAAACCGGGTGAAAACCACCACCTAACCCTCTCGAGTTAGGATTTTCCGATCAACCTAGTTGATCAAATCCACTAACCGAATCACTTTAAAACGAGGGTGATTCAACCTCAGTACAACCACACTACAAGTACGAGGGTAGCGTTCCTCAACCCCTTCTCTCTACGAGAAGGATTTTGTCCCACGAAGGAGACGGGAATTCGCAAAGCGAATACCCAACCAAAAGACAAAGATAAAATAAACAACAAACCTATAGAGCCAACAAAGTAATAAACCTAAGCTTCTATAGGAAATAGGAAACTCCCCTTTGCAAGGAGTGCGTCGATGACGCGGATGCGTGAGCCACGCGACGGTGCAACTTCGCTCTCGTAGACAACGGCGGAAGAGCGGGTGCGCAACGGTTTGATGCTCTCAAGATCTAGAACTTGAGCTTAGAGAGCAAGAGCTTCTTGGACACAAGAGTGTGAGAGTGTATAGCTAAGTGTGTCTTGTGTCTTTCTTAGTGTTTCTCTTGTATCTCTAGGTGTGAAAAGGCTCCCCTCTATTTATAGAGGCCTTAGGAAGGCTTTGGAAGGCTTAGAAAAGCTTCCATAGCCGTTGGGTACAAAGCCCAAGTGAATCAGCCCGAAATCAGGAACAATCATTGTTCTGACAGGCTTATCAGACGTCTAATTCTAGCCTCAGACATCTGGAAGTTCACTTTAAGACGTCTGATTCCAAGGTCAGACGTCTGATTTTGGGCGGGTCTCTCCCTGACTTGGATCAGATCTAAACAGGGTTTTTGCGCAAGTCCATCAGACGACATACAGGACGTCTGGCACTATGTATGGACGTCTGGAAACCTACTTTTACTGTGGGAATTGATTTCCAAACGTTGCAACGGCTAGAAAATCTCTGAGAAGAGATTTTGGGTCAGCCGAGGCAAAACGGTCATTTATCAGACGTCTGGAAAAGCCTAAGGACGTCTGATAAGGCTCTAACGGTCATATTCTTGAGTGTATGCTAAGCCAACCAACGGTCCACTAATTGGACGTCTGGCAAAGTCATCAGACGTCTCCTAGGACGTCTGGTCTAAGGTCTGGACGTCTGATTTCATCAGACAGAACCAACTATGTCCAGCCTAACAGTTATCAGACGTCTGAAACAACAGTCAGACGTCTTAAAATACTTTATCAGACGTCTGATTTGGGAATTAGACGTCTGGAAGTGCTGTTTGAACCCTATATTGGTTTTCTAAGTATTCTACAGAAAACCTAAGTATCCTAGGGTTGTGCCGGTGTTCCTAGGACTACTGTTAGGGTTCTTTGAGACTCTTTAACATGAAATATCTAAGGAAATAAAGAGCAACAAAAGAAACGAAAAATACAACAAGTACAAAAGAAGGAAATCTATCCTATTCTTCATTTCCTTCCATCTCCAATCTGTCGCTCCACGCGAACCTCCTCTGTTTTCCGTCAAGCTCCTCCAATCCGTCCTGGATGCGAGCTCGAACTCCGTCTAAACACGTCCACATTTGCAATTGACCTGAAATCTAGGACTCAAATTGCAAATGTTAAATAACACGTGTTTTGTTATCATCAAAACAAATGATCGTGGTGCTCTAGCACCAACAATCTCCCCCTTTTTGATGATGACAAAACCATAAATAATAATGCAGAAAATCCTCCCCCTTTTTGACATTATCAAAAAGGTTTAATTGATTTTATATTTCATATAACTCCCCCTTAAAACATGCTCTTCTATAAATTTCTCTTGACAAAGTAATGTCCTCCCCCTTTTTGTAACAATGAGATAGCTATTATTTTTCTCCCCCTTACTAAAGGAAATTTAGCTACCTTATATCTCCCCCTTAAAAATTGACAATTAGCTCATTAATTTTAACTCCCCCTATCTAAATACTTATGATAAAAGGATAGGGTAAAGGGTTTTACCTCACCTACCATGGCCAATAAAATGGCCCAAATGGTGGTGGTGGATGCCACATCGGATGGGGCTCCCATCCGTAGCTTGGAGGCCCAGGCATTGGCGCCGGTCTCCAATCTGGTGGTCGACGTGCGGCGGGTCCGTCGTTTGTTCGTCGTCTCGTCGGTCTTCTTGTTCTCCTCCTTGGTCTACTCCTTGGTTCTCCCAACTTGAGTTGACCAGCCTTGAGTTTGTAGGTCCAGTCCTTTGTGTTGTAATTATCCCTGAACCCTACAAAATAAGATTCTAATTTTTTCTTCGGTATCCAAGTGAGCTTGGATCCGGATCTGTTAGCGGGTCTCCTTGATGGAGATCCTTTCTCAATCTTAGGGCTATATAAATCATCTACTTTGTTGATTAGTTTGTTAGAGTTTTCCCTAAGACATGCAATTTCTTTTTCTATAGTGTGCATCTTAGTCTGTAAGTCAAAAATTTCTAATTTTAAACTATCATTTTCTTCAATCAATTTATTATTTTCATTGATGAGGTTATTATTTTCTAATAACAGGTTATTATCCTTAGGACTAGTTTCTATGTCCTTAAGTTTTATTTCTAACCTATCATTTTCAGATTTAAGAAAACTAAGATTCTTTTTCATGCTTTTGTTTTCTATTTTTAATGATTTACTAAGCTCAAATAGTTCATTAAAAGCTTCTTGTAAATCATAACTTACCTCATTGTTGCTGTCGCTTCCGCTTTCGCTGTCGCTATTGCTTCCTCTGGCCATGAAACCAAAGCAAGCGGTTTCTTCTTCTTCTTCTTCCTCCGAGCTTGTCTCCTCATGAGTGCCTTCCAACCTCCTCCATATCTCGTGGGCGGTGGTGCACTCTTTGATTTTCTCGAACTCCTTCAGACTCAATGCGCAATATAGGGCATTCATTGCCTTTGCGTTGAGTGAAAGCTCTTGAATCTGCATCTGCAAGTAGCCTCCTTGGGGTCGCTTCGGGATCTCGTATGGGGTTTCGCAACATCCCCATACCTCGAATTCAGTGGCTTGGAGCCACGTCTTCATCCTCAAATTCCAATATCCGAAGTCCCTCCCGTCGAAATAGGGTGGTCGGACGGTGGACTGCCCTTCGGAGATTCTGATTGTGGCTATGCTTCCCTCCATGATCTGGATCCTCGCCGATTTGTAACGCCGATTTTGCGAAACCTGCTCTGATACCAATTGAAGGTTTCCCTACTAGGAGGGGTGACGTGATAAATGCGGAAATAAAACAATATCACAGAATAAACAAACAATCGCACAAGTACACAAGTAATTTTTAGGTGGAAACCCAAACCGGGTGAAAACCACCACCTAACCCTCTCGAGTTAGGATTTTCCGATCAACCTAGTTGATCAAATCCACTAACCGAATCACTTTAAAACGAGGGTGATTCAACCTCAGCACAACCACGCTACAAGTACGAGGGTAGCGTTCCTCAACCCCTTCTCTCCACGAGAAGGATTTTGTCCCACGAAGGAGACGGGAATTCGCAAAGCGAATACCCAACCAAAAGACAAAGATAAAATAAACAACAAACCTATAGAGCCAACAAAGTAATAAACCTAAGCTTCTATAGGAAATAGGAAACTCCCCTTTGCAAGGAGTGCATCGATGACGCGGATGCGTGAGCCACGCGACGGCGCAACTTCTCTCTCGTAGACAACGGCGGGAGAGCGGGTGCGCAACGGTTTGATGCTCTCAAGATGTAGAACTTGAGCTTAGAGAGCAAGAGCTTCTTGGACACAAGAGTGTGAGAGTGTATAGCTAAGTGTGTCTTGTGTCTTTCTTAGTGTTTCTCTTGTATCTCTAGGTGTGAAAAGGCTCCCCTCTATTTATAGAGGACTTAAGAAGGCTTTGGAAGGCTTAGAAAAGCTTCCATAGCCGTTGGGTACAAAGCCCAAGCGAATCAGCCCGAAATCAGGAACAATCATTGTTCTGACAGGCTTAGCTGACGTCTAATTCTAGCCTCAGACGTCTGGAAGTTCACTTTAAGACGTCTGATTCCAAGGTCAGACGTCTGATTTTGGGCGGGTCTCTCCCTGACTTGGATTAGATCAAAACAGGGTTTTTGCGCAAGTCCATCAGACGACATACAGGACGTCTGGCACTATGTATGGACGTCTGGAAACCTACTTTTACTGTGGGAATTGATTTCCAAACGTTGCAACGGCTAAAAAATATCTGAGAAGAGATTTTGGGTCAGCCGAGGCAAAACGGTCATTTATCAGACGTCTGGAAAAGCCTAAGGACGTCTGATAAGGCTCTAACGGTCATATTCTTGGGTGTATGTTAAGCCAGCCAACGGTCCACTAATTGGACGTCTGGCAAAGTCATCAGACGTCTCCTAAGACGTCTGGTCTAAGGTCTGGACGTCTGATTTCATCAGACAGAACCAACTATGTCTACCCTAACAGTTATCAGACGTCTGAAACAACAGTCAAACGTCTTAAAATACTTTATCAGACGTCTGATTTGGGAATTAGACGTCTGGAAGTACTGTTTGAACCCTATATTGGTTTTCTAAGTATTCTACAGAAAACCTAAGTATCCTAGGGTTGTGCCGGTGTTCCTAGGACTACTGTTAGGGTTCTTTGAGGCTCTTTAACATGAAATATCTAAGGAAATAAAGAGCAACAAAAGAAACGAAAAATACAACAAGTACAAAAGAAGGAAATCTATCCTATTCTTCATTTCCTTCCATCTTCAATCTGTCGCTCCACGCGAACCTCCTCTGTTTTCCGTCAAGCTCCTCCAATCCATCCTGGATGCGAGCTCGAACTCCGTCTAAACACGTCCACATTTGCAATTGACCTGAAATCTAGGACTCAAATTGCAAATGTTAAATAACACGTGTTTTGTTATCATCAAAACAAATGATCGTGGTGCTCTAGCACCAACACTCTCACCTCGTGCGAGTTGTACTATACTGTCAAATCTACCACCGAAGCAGAAAAATCCGAACACACCGCTTATTTCTTGTAGCATCTAAGGCTGCAATTTTAATCGTGCTCTGCTTGATATAGGATCTTCCATCAATCTTATACCAACCATCATGCTCGAGAAATTTGCCTTAGGAAATCTGAAACCCACCCCTGTCACGTTATAGTTGGCAAATCGTTCTGTCAAAATACCGAAGGGTGTGGTGGAAGACGTGGTGGTTAGGGTCAATAGCCTCTGTTTTCCTATTGACTTTCTTGTTTTGGATATGGAAGTTCCTAGCTGACTTTCTGATTGTCCGATCATCCTTGGTCGACCTTTCTTGGCCACAGCCCGCACCCATATCAACTGTGAGTCGGGCTGTACTGAGATTGCCGTTGGCTCTGAGAAGCTCAAGCTAAACATCTTCAAGGCAGCCAAGAACTTTGATTGCGATTGCATTGAGGATGACATGTCTGACGAGGACATGGCCGTCAGCGCATGTATCGAACTAATAGGGACCTATTCTGACTGCTGTGGATTACCCCTGAACACAGACTATCGCCTGACTAATACATATTGTGACATTCCCCCATCCCCCCCCTTACCCATACCTTCTCCTGACCAGACTTCTGACGAGGTTTTCTCCGCTTCCCATACCTCGTGGTCTAAGTCATATTCGGGCTACTCACCGCCAGTCCACCCCCTTGAAGACCGGATGGCTCTTTCTTTCCTGCCAAATCAGGCGAAATTGCAACTCCACACTGGGACCTTGAGCCCACAAATTGATCATTGGGGCTATCCCTTGTTGGATCTATCAATCTAAGATGCCCCTCTTCTTGGCCAATCTGAGGGCCAACTTCTTCCTCCTGCCTTTCTTTCTTCTGATCCACTTGGGACACTTTCGTCCCAAGAAATGCCAGATCTTTCACCATCCACTCCCGAACTGAAAGTACTGCCTGACACGCTTAAATATGTTTTCTTGGGACCAAATGAAACGCTCCCCATAATCATTAGTTCAAAATTGACCAGGGAGAAAGACTGCAAACTAACAAAGGTCCTTATGGAACACAAGGCAGCATTTGGATGGTCCTTATCTGACTTAACTGGCATTAGCCCCTCCTACTGCACTCACCATATATATACAGAGGAGGAGGCTTGACCTTCCCGCGAGATGCAGCGACGTCTCAACACTAACATGCGGGAGGCCGTTAAAAAGGAAATCATTAAGTGGCTTGATGCGGGTATAATCTATCTGATCAGCGATAGCCCCTGGGTGAGCCCGATTCATGTAGTGCCCAAAAAGGCGGGACTCACCATCCGTGTCAATGACAGGGGCGAATCCATCCCTACACGCACTCCTACATCTTGGAGAGTGTGTGTAGACTATAGGAAACCGAATGCTGCAATAAAGAAAGATCACTTTCCACTACCTTTTATTGACCAAATCCTGGACTAGTTAGTGGAAAATAAATTTTTTTGTTTCCTGGATGGATTCTTTGGATATAACCAGGTGGCAATTGACCCCCGGGACCAAGAGAAAACCACCTTTACCTGCCCCTTCGGCACCTTCGCATTTAGAAGGATGCCTTTCGGACTATGTAACGCGCCAGCAACTTTCCAGAGATGTATGCTGGCAATATTCCATGATATGGTGGGTGACTTTCTTGAGGTCTTCATGGATGACTTTTCAGTCTTTGGACCTTCATTTGATGATTGTCCTGCCAACCTGACCCGTATCTTTCGGAGATGTATTGATGTGAGCCTCGTGCTTTCATGGGAAAAAAGTCATTTGATGGTACACGAGGGAATTGTTCTCGGGCATATCATCTCCGATAAGGGTATTGAGGTTGACAGAGCTAAGCTTGATGTGATTGCTGATTTACCTGTGCCTGGCTCTGTCAGGCAAATCCACTCCTTCTTAGGACACGTCGGTTTCTATAGAAGATTCATCAAAGACTTCTCCAAGATTTCTAGACCATTAACTCATCTCTTATCGACCGACGTACCCTTTGATATGGGCCCCGACTGCATACGAGCATTCACACAGCTGAGTGATGTTGTCACCAAGGCCCCTGTTCTCCAGCCACCTGATTGGTCCCTCAACTTTGAACTCATGTGTGACGCTTCCGACCTTGCAGTCGGAGCCATCTTGGGACAAAGACGTGATAGACACCCCTTCGTGGTGTACTACGCCAGTAAAACGTTTGACGAGGCCCAGCGTACTTATACAACCATTGAGAAAGAACTACTGGCGGTCGTCTTTAGGCTGGAGAAATTTCGCTCTTACCTTCTGGGCTCGCATGTTACTGTATTCACTGACCATGCAGCCATTTGCCATCTCATGCACAAGAAGGATGCCAAGCCTAAACTGATTCGTTGGATCCTTCTGCTTCAAGAATTTGACCTTGAGATCCGCGATAAGGCCGGAGCCCAGAATGTCGTTGCTAATCATCTCTCGAGACTGGACCCTGACCACTTGGACCTACCTTGCCGATTAATGAGATTTTTCCCGATGAGCACCTATTGTAATTAATGTGCCAAGTGAACCTTGGTATGCCAACATTGCCAATTACCTTGCTTCTGGTTCCCTTCCATGGGGCTAGCCTAAAAACCAACGCGAGTGTCTCATCGCAGAAGCAAAGTACTATTTCTGGGATAATCAACTACTTTTTCGAATAGGTGCTGACCAGATCATCCGTCATTGTATTCCTGACAGCGAATTCCCTAGTGTGCTATCCTTTTGTCACGATCAGGCCTGCAAAGGCCATTTTTCTGGGAGGAAAACTACAACCACGGTGCTGTAGTGCAGTTTCTTTTGGCCCTCCCTTTACCAGGATGCACATAATTATGCTAAACATTGTACTAGGTGCCAGTCGTTAGGGTCAATGTCACGTCGTGACATGATGCCCTTGCAACCCATCCTAGTCGCTAAAATCTTTGACATTTGGGGAATCGATTTCATGGGTCCCTTTCCTCCTTCCAACAGCTTTGAGTATATCCTTGTTTCTGTTGATTATATTTCGAAATGGATCGAGACTATTCCGATGTGCCACGCTGACCATGTCATATCTACTCGATTTGTCAAAGATCACATTTTTGCACGCTTTGGGATCCCTCGAGCCATTATCTCTGATGGAGGAAGTCATTTTACCCATGCTTCTTTTCGGGCACTTCTGAGGAAATATGGAGTTCGCCATTGTATCGCATCTTCGTATCATCCTCAGACAAACAGCCAGGCTGAGGTGTCGAACCGGCAAATCAAACAAATTCTCCAAAAAATAATTTGGCCTGACCGTAAGGATTGGTCCGACAAGCTGATTAACACACTTTGGGCGTATCGGACAGACTTCAAGGCTCCCCTTGGTATGTCTCCTTATAGAATTGTTTACGGGAAGCCTTGTCATTTGCCCGTGGAGCTGGAGCATCGCGCTTATTAGGCAGTTCGCCAATGTAACCTCGACCCAGACCCGTGTGGTCGAGAAAGGAAACTCCAACTCAAGGAGCTGGAAGAGCTCCGTCGTGAAGCCTATGATTTTGCCTTAACTTTCAAGCAACGTACTAAGGCCTTTCACGACAGTCGAATTCGGCGGAAGGAATTTGAGCCATCTCAGCAAGTTTGGCTTTACAATACCTGGCTCAAATTCTTTCCAGGGAAATTAAAGTCCAAATGGACTGGTCCCTATTTGGTCTCGAGACCATTTCCCAACGAGGCCGTTGAAATTGAAAATCCCAAATCTGGGTATAAATTTACAGTCAATGGGCAGCGATTAAAACCCTATATTACTCATGAACCTACCCCCATTGGTGAAACTGTTGCCCTGCTGGAGGGTAACTAACTTCGTGCCTCACTCTAAGTCCAGCTAGGGACGTTAAATTCAATGCTCGTTGGGAGGCACCCCAGCAACACTCCACTATCACTTACACAATTCCATTTCACTTCACTTCGCACTTCTTCACTTTTTCACTTCACCACCCACCATCCACCCACCCTACCTCCCTGCTATATACCTTGTACTTCAGCTCTCGTTCTCTGATCCTTGGACCTTGCTTTACCCTGCATGCATATGAGGACATAGCATCATTTAGCATGGGGGGGTGGATAGGCTCATAGGATCTGGGTATTATGTGGTATCATGCAGCTTCCATTATACATATCCATTTATAAATATGTACATAGCCTGTTTGAAAAAAAAAAGGTATTTAGCAATGATCTAAAGGCTGAAACAAAAATACAATAAGCGTTTATGGATATTTAACCGCTGTTTTGAAGACTTTCCAGGTCACAAAAGCTTGATTCGCTCAGGCTTGGCTTAATTCACTTAAGCATTGATAAGATATATCGGAATCTCTCCTAACTAAGGACGTATTCTTATACCTGAGTTACCAGTACAGGAGTCGTTGGTTTGCTTCTACTTGAGAGCCTAAGTAATCTTGGTTCACACTACACATATCAAGAAAGACCAGGTGAACATAAGATCCGACCCTAGTATTCATTAGGGAAGGTGGAGTCCTTACCTGTGCACGCAGGTAGACTTTTGATCCCATACTTTAGTCTTGTGTTTAGGATAAACTCTTTTCCACCGAAAAAGTACTCTCCCACCAAAAATGTGTGCTCTTCCAAATAAAGTTGTAAGAGATATACTGACACCTATTTCAAAAAAAAAAAAGAAGCTTACAATAAGTCAGTATATCTTTCAAATATCTATAAATTCTTCTTCGCAAAAAGTTTTTCAGGGCACATTACAAATACCATGTTTTTACCATATATTCCTTGAGCCACAAAAGCAATAAAAATGGGGTTGAGTTTTCCATCATCTTTTTAAGGGTCAATCCGAAGACATGAGTTGAAACTGGGACCAACCTACACTTAAAAATTCGTGAAACCCTGAGCTTGAGTCTTAATGTTCATCTGGTCAATCTTGATCCTTCACTATGCACAAACCATAATCTCTTGAGCTTTCGAGTACGGCAAAACCTTCTGAGTCCTGAAAATTGTACTTAAGGTTTAAATATCAAGAGTCCAGGTTAGTCGAGAGATGGCCTATGTCATGTAAGACTTAAAGTACTGGTAGTCTTCTCTGCAATTGGTTCTCACAATATCCAACAGATAAGCACACCCATGTTGCTTCAGAAGAAAATCTTCAGCTTAAGATCATTTCTAAATACAATACAAAATGTTTTGCTAAGGACTAGCAAAAGATAGGCATGGGGTTATGTTTGCACAGCAAAAATACACAAGTAAATATGCCATCTTGTGTTATATCCTATCACTGCCATTGCATCTTGTGTTGCTGTAATTGCATTTGTAAATAGACGCCTGCATGCATTTATAAAGAAGGGAGGAGAGTGTGAATAATTGACCATCTATTAATTAACATCTTCCTCAAGTGTGGCATTGCAATTTCACCATTTTTCATTTTTTTATTATTTATTTATTTTGAATTTTCCTTGCTCGCGCGGCTGCAGGGCATGGTGCTTGAGCGCCTCTCCACACCTCTCCTCCTGCCAAACAACATGGCTTGATGTCCGCACATCTCTTCCTGCCAACAGCATGGCTGTGGCATGCCTTCTCCTCTTTAAAACCCTTGGCTCTCTCCCTTGTGCGGGCATGCACCTTCAGACACCTTTAGATCACCGTCACCTGGGGCCAACCTCCTCCCCTCTCCCTCTCCATACACAATACCTCTTCTCACTGAGAAGAGGCACACCGTGCGCAGGAGAAAACCCACAATGGTCTCAGACCACCACTGTGAGTTCCACCACCGCCCAGCACTTCCGTCAGCAGGCGGGCATGGTGGATTCGCCTTTTGTTTCACTGCCGTTCATCTTCTCTACCATTGCCAAAGCTTCAAGCTCTCAAGCTCAGAAGCTCCAGTAGCACCGCACGCCTGCCTGCAGACTCCACCGGTTACCGCACGTGCACCTGCAGATCGCGCTCACCCT
Organism: Thalassia testudinum; assembly: GCA_037157565.1. Classification (NCBI taxonomy): domain Eukaryota; kingdom Viridiplantae; phylum Streptophyta; class Magnoliopsida; order Alismatales; family Hydrocharitaceae; genus Thalassia; species Thalassia testudinum. Next base: position 38,914,460 of record JAZHRO010000067.1, read on the forward strand.
TTCTTCGCGCGTGCAGGCGCTCCACAGTGTGCCCGCTCATGCAAAATCGCCTCCACCCGGTCACCCCTTCACGCGGCACTGTAGCGCACTGTTCACGCCTCTCAGCGCGACACTGTAGCCACCAGCTCGCTTCTCACTTAGCCAGTGGCGCAGTGCTCTCTCTCCTCGCCCGCTACCCGCACCAGCCGATCACCACGCCCGCCTGTGCCTCACCCGCCCGTAGCGCTGCGCGCTGCGCTTGCCCACGCATGAAAAGAGCGCTGCGCTTCACTTCGCACCACGCGCACTCTCTCTCTCCTGCGCCCGTGCATCCTTACGCATCAGACGATGGGTACCGTGGCAGATCGCTTAGCTGCTACGCTCCCCCCTCCTCCAGCATACACACACACACACTCGTACACTCACATAGACACTGGTACACACTCACACGCACCCTTATACACTAACACATACACACACACACATATATATATATATCCACTCACATATATACATAAACATATATATATATATACATATCTATATACATATACAACTATATATATACATATATATACATACATATATTTAGATATACATCCACCTACCCATATCCATCTATACACTTTACAACAACCACCCATACTCCCTTGCACTCATCTCTCCACCACGCATCATATTGCGGGAATATTCGCACCAGTTGCTGATATTCCTCGATATTCGTGCAAAGCAAGCGACTCCACCCTCACTCCCACACATCCGCTCCCCACTTCACGCGACACTCAATCTTGTTAGTTGCATCTTACTAGACGTGGACTAACTTGACACTGTACTACATTCCATTTCCATTTCCACCACCACCCCTATATATATAATACATAACTGTATACACATATATATATATTCTGTATCCACTATTTATCTATACATATATATACTAAGCTAAGTATTTCTTTCTTTTCTAGTAACCTACCCTGTTTTCATTTATCTTTTATATCTTGCTTTTAAAAAGAAGAAAAAAAAGAGTAAAAGAGAAAAGATAATTCTTGTCTTACAGGTACTCGATCTTGCAAATAATAAGATCAATTTCTGGGAAACCCTAGTTGGCTACAAGCCAAGAACCATTTGGCTCAAGGCCAAGGACTTGATTTTTGAGGGTGTACCTCAAGGACAACATTATCACCAACAAAAAAACTTAAAAATAGAAAAAAATCAAAAACATAATAAACGCAAGGAAGATATACGTTTTAGGAAAGACGTAGAAACTCCTTAATCTTCAAGTTTCTGCCTCCCTGAGATCAATCGAGGGCCTAAAAGCGACCAAGATAAAATCAAGTAGGCCAGGTTAAAAATTTTGTGAAGCTGGTTAGACTCGATTTAGGTTAACTCACTATACTAATTTCAACGATAATATCACCATATTAACAAAACCTATTCGAGTCCCACCAGTAGGTCAGGTCATCACCCACCTCGACACTCTCGTGGCTCAGAACGTGACTGGGATCAGCGACGTACTTCCTGAGGTTAGACACATGAAACACGTCGTGCACACCAGAAAGCTGGGGAGGAAGGGCAAGCCTGTAAGCAACGGGTCCTACCCACTCCAGGACCTCAAAGGGTCCCACAAACCTTGGCGTGAGCTTCCCTTTCACCTCAAAACGTTGTAGGCCCTTCATGGGCGAAATGCGTAGAAAGACGTAATCCCCAACCTCGAACTGCACCGCTCTGCGCTTCCGATCGGCATAACTCTTCTATCTGCTCCTGATAATGCGAAGTCGTCTGTGAATATGTTCAACCACCTCCTGACTCTGCTGAATCAGCTAGGGGCCAACCTCCCAATTGGTCCCCACCTCAACCCAACTCAAGGGCGCAGTACACCTTCGTCCGTACAGAGCCTCATAGGGTGCTATGCCGATGCTCGAGTGATAACTGTTATTATATGCAAAATCAGCCAGGGGTACGTGCTCCTCCCAAGAACTCCTCCAGTCCAGTACACAGGCATGCAAAAGGTCCTCAAGTGTCTGTATCGTGCGCTCTGACTGTCCGTCCGTCTGGGGGTAGTACGCCATACTAAACTTCAACTGTGTTCCTAAATCCTGCTGAAACTCAGCCCAAAACTGGGATGTAAAACGGGTATCCCGGTTGGATACAATCTCCCGCGAAACTCCGCGCAGACGTACCACGTCACGAATATACCTCTGCCAACTACGCTGGTCCCTAAGTGACTCAAATCGGCAAGAAATGCGCCGTCTTCGTCAATCTGTCTACAATCACCCAGACTGCGTCGTGTCCTCGCTGGGTAACGGGCAAACCCACCACCAAGTCCATGGTGATGCTCTCCCACTTCCACTTTGGCATGGGAAGTGGTTGCAATGGTCCTGCAGGCCTCTGATGCTTACCCTTCACCTGCTGGCACACCAAACACTGCTGCACGAACTCACCTACATCCAGCTTCTTCCCCCTCCACCAAAAGTCACGTCTCAGATCATGATACATCTTCGTGTTCCCGGGATGTATGGTGAACCTGGACCTGTGTGCCTCAGTCAGGAGCTCTCTCAACTCCTCGTCTCTGGGAACGCACAAACGTCCCCTCATACATAGTACCTCGCTAGTAAAGAAGTCTCCAGGGTCCCCTGACAGTACTTTGTCTCGCAACGACTACAGGTACATGTCTATCATCTGTCCTGTGATGATGCGGTCTATCAGCTCTGGTCTCGTCTGTCGTGTCACTATCATTGCCCCACAATACCCCTGTAACTCTAGGGGTCGCCATCTGCCCAACTCCACCATATGCCTCCAACTTTGTGCCTGTAAGCTGGCCAAGTGGGCGGGTGCCTTTCAGCTCAAGGCGTCAGCCACCACGTTGGCCTTCCCCGGATGGTAGGAGATGTTGCAGTCATAGTCCTTCAAGAGCTCTAGCCAACGTCTCTATCTCATGTTAAGCTCCTTCTGATCAAATAAATACCTAAGGCTCTTATGATTCGTGAATATCTCAAAAGTCTCACCGTACAGGTAGTGCCTCCATATCTTCAACGCGAAGACGACAGCTGCTAACTCTAGGTCGTGGGTAGGGTATGCTCATGGGGCTTCAGTTGCCACGAAGCATAAGCGACAATGTGACCCCACTACATGAGCACACCTCCTAACCCCTGCAAAGAAGCGTCCGTGTACCCAACGAAACCGCCACTACTGTCTGGGATGGTAAGCGTAGGAGCTGAAGTCAGCCTCTCCTTCAACTCCTGAAAGCAAGCCTCACAAGCGTCTGTCCAAGCAAAGGGCACGTCCTTCCAGGTCAACTGAGTCATAGGACGCGCAATCTGCGAGAAACCCCTGATAAACCGCCAATAGTAACCTGTCAGTCCCAAGAAACTGCGGATCTCTGTTACTGTACGTGGTCTCTCCCACCTGAGCACTGCCTCTACTTTGGTTGGGTCCACAGCCAAGACATCCCCTAAAATCACATGACCTAAGAAGGTCACCTGCCTCAACCAAAACTCGCACTTACTATATTTGGCATACATCCTACATCATCTCAATGTGTCCAAAACCATCCGCAAGCGCTGCCCGTGCTGCGCTTGATCCCGTGAGTAAATGAGCACATCATCAATAAACTCCACCACAAACTGATCCACATACGGTCTAAACACCCGGTTCATCAAATCCATGAAAGCAGCGGGGGCGTTGGTCAGCCCAAACAGCATGACCAAAAACTCGTAGTATCCGTACCAAGTGCGGAAAGCTGTCTTGGAGACATCGGTCTCCCTGATCCTCAACTGGTGGTAGCCAGATCTCAAATCTATCTTGGAGAACACCGTAGCACCTCGCAACTGGTCAAACAAATCATCAATCCTCGAAAGCGGATACCTGTTCTTGATGGTGACCCTATTCAGCTGTCTGTAGTCCACATAAAGCCATAAGGTACCATCCTTCTTCACAAATAACACCGGGGCTCCCCACGGAGATGCACTGGGCCTCACAAAGCCCTTCTCCAATAGGTCCTAAAACTGGGACTTGAGCTCTCGCAACTTAAGTGGTGCCATCATGTAAGGTGCTGTAGAAATGGGGCTGGTCCCTGGTACCAGTGAGATCTCAAACTCTATCTCACACTCGAGCGGTAGTCCTGGCAGCTCCTCTGGAAATACGTCGGGGTACTCTGACCACCGAGATGCTTTGAAAGTCTGCCACGGGACTGGGCTCTGCCACTACACAAGCCAGAAAGCTCTCACACCCCTGGCCCTAAAGTCTCGCCACCCAAAGTGCAGAAATGCACCTGAAGCCTCCATCCACCGACTGTCCGTAAAACTCAAAAGAAGGCATCTCCGATATGGAGAAGACGATCTTCCTCTTAAAATAATCCACCAAAGCGTGGTAAGCAGACAGCCAATCCATCCCCAAAATTACGCCAAAGTCCTCCATCGGTATCACAATCAGGTCAACGGGGAGGCAGTGTCCCCCAACACTGACCTCACAGTCTGTGTAGACCTCCTCAGCTACAAACAGCTGACCACCTGGACCTCGATCACAAACGGATCCTCTAGTAACACACAGTCCTGTCCCAAACTGACAACAAAACTCGCAGCAACAAACGAGTGAGTGACGCCGAAATCAAAAAGTACGTAAACTAATCTGCTGGAAACTGTAACCATACCTGCCACCACTAAACCTGAAGCTCTGGCGTCTCTGTGTGTCAGGGCATTAATACGCCCCTCAGCTCTCGGTGTGGAGGAAGCAGCCACACTCTGCGTCGGATGGGTAGCCGCTGGCCGGTACCCTCCCCTTGACTGTTGTCCTCTGCCACGTGCCTAGGAACCACGGCCACCTGCTTATCTCCCAGCGCTCGGTGCAGGAAGCATCTGCTGACCTCCAGCCCTAGATGGGCAGTCCCTCCTGATGTGGCCTGGCTGGCCACACTGGTAGCAGAGGGGAACTCGACTCCCGCCCTCAGTGGGTCTCTGCTGACGGCTGGGCGGGGGTCCAATGTTGGCAGCTGGCCCCTGCAGGGGGCCCCCAAAGTCCACTGACAGCACTGCAAAGAGTGACGGCTCTCCTGCGGGTGCCACGTGCCTCCTCTCTCGCCGACCCTGTGAATACTCTGGCTGATAGGGCCTCTTCTATCCACTGTCAATGTCGCGTGCGGTCGGGTTGGTCTCCTCATAGGTTATAGCTGCCTCCACCACTCTCGAGAACATGGGCAGCTTCAGGGGTTTGACATACTCCCGAATGGCAGGCCGGAGCCCCTCAATGAACCTCCACAGGCACTCCTCAGTCGGGTCCTCATCCCCTTTGAAGGAGGGGGACTTCAGCTTTCGGAACTGTCCGAAAAGCTCGTAATGTCACTGTAGTGGGGAAACTGGCACGTCTCTAGGCAGGAAGGGCTCGTGCTCGGAAGTGTCAAAGTGTGGTGGGGGCGGTGGAGGACCACCCCCTTCCCCACGTCCAGCACTGCGTCGATCCCATGGTCTCATAGAGGACTCCCCCTCAACGTCCCCAGGGAGAGATGCCCGTGGAGGCGAGTGGAGCTCCTCTCGTACAATCTCCCGTATCAACTGGGTGAGGTCCTGGGCTTGAACGCCCGGAAGAAGTGGCTGGTCCTCTGAAACGTCGGGCTCAACACGCCCGCCCCTCCGACCTCGTCCCCTACCACGTCCGCGGCCTGCCTCAAGGACTCCACGTCGAGGCATCGCCTGCATGAAGACGTGAAAAACAGAATAAAGAGATGTTAACTCTAGCGAACATTCCGTAAAAGAATCCTCAGAACAGATGTCAAAAGGTACATTGTGGTGGTTACTCTAGTTGCATGCACGTGAATTAGTTATTCCCAAGCTAGTTGGTTCATTTCTCGGGACGACCTTGCTCTGATACCATCTTGTTACGACTCAGTTCCCGAATCCCTACAAGACACGAGACCGGACCGACTCGACTGATCTCAAGACCCAGTTGTCTAATGAGAAATAACCAAAAAGTAGGAAACTAACCCACATCCACTATGCTATGCAACTAATAGTAAAAGAGTACAGCAGTAAAGAAAGTAAAAGCTACTACAGTACATGTCACCACAATAACAGTAGAACAGTAACAGGCTACAGGAACAAAAAAGTGTACAAAAGTAAAGGTATAGAACGTAAAAGAACAAGAGTCTGAACTCACTAACACAAAAAGGTATAGCAAGAGAAACTACTACTACTGGACTCTACTTGGCCCAGCACCCTCTGCAGCTGTAGACTCGAGCTGCTCAACACCTGGACCTGAAAAGGGGTTATGAGTACACAAAGTCAGCGAACGCTGTGTAGAAGTGGACAGGTAGCTTTTGTTTTTCAATTACTTTCTTAACTAATTATTCCTTTTCACCACTTGGTTTATTTAGCAGATCTCTTTCTTGATCTCGAATGTTCCTCGTGGGAACGATCTTGATTGCAGTCTTTTCCGAAGAGTAGAAGTCGCACGTGGTGCTCTTTTGGCCGAGAGAGTCCCCCGTGGTGGTCCTACACCCCATCAACCACTCCACGGTCACGGACAGACGTAACAGTGACTACGATACATGCGATAGACGCACGAGTAGCTACCCTGCACTGGCACGCGGTCAGTCGTTTCCGTTAACGAGTGTGCCCAAAGTATAGCACGGAACAATATAGGGCCTAGCCCTCTCAGTAATAGAGGTCTAGCCCTTAAGAACCAAACAGGGGTCTCGCCCCTCCACAGTCCGCACACCCTCGCCTGACTACCATGGTTTACCTAGTGGGCCTAACAAGTCGGTGTAGGGTGGCTAGCTCTCTCCCTACACTAGTAGCTCTCCCCGGTACAGTGTACACGAGGGCCAAGAAGTCAGTGCAGAGTGGACAATCCTAACCCTGGGTCCCAACCCAAGGGCGGCTAGCTCTGCTTTACCTAAACAGGGGACAGTCGCTCTCCTTGGTACTACATACTCAAGGGCCAGCACACTTCCACACTCACATTGCCAAATCCATTTCATTCATTTCTAGGAGCTCTACTACTAATTTCCCTATAGGGTTCATTCTCATATTTCTCATGCTATTCCATACCAAGTTTCATCATTCATATTTCCATTCTCAGGTTATATACATACAGCTCGTATTTCTATCATTCACATTTCCATTCTTAGGTTATACACATGCAACTTGTATTTCTATTATTCACATTTCCATTCTCAGAGTATATACATGTAGCTCGTATTACATCATTTAACGTATACAACAGGAAGGTTATATGCAACTGCTAACTAGCACAGGTTATTCATAATTCACAGGCAACTTTGGTTCATTTACAGGCAGCTGTTTAATGTTTCTGTCTACTCATTCAAGACTGTAACTCATTCACGCATACAGACATTTCAAGTATTTCTCGTCCTAAGATCATGCCACATCCTAGGGTCTAATCATTCATTCCACACATGCATTCAGGGTTATAATTTAATTAGGGGAAGCCACTCTACCAGTCAACTCAGGAGGATTGGGGACTCGAACGGTAGGCTCACGTGCCTTAGCAAGCCCCGAACCCGCAACGGAACGAAATCCTATAATAAGGAACAATCACAAGGGAACAATCAGAACAGTATAGAAAGCCTTCTAACAAGTAGAGGAACTCACAAGGAAAACATCGGTATCTTATTTGCGTAAAACGAACCTCAAACAGATCCTAAACGGGTCAAAAATAGGGCTGCTGACTCAAATCAGACGTCTGGAACAACTTCCAGACATCTTAAAAGTGTCCAAAAACGTACCTCAAGCTCTGCATCGTCCTCAGACGTCCAGGAACTCTTCTGGACCGTCTGGACCCAGCTCCAGATATCCTACCACCTCTCCAAACGTATGGAAGTGCTTCCAGTCGTCTGGTAAGCTCCCCAGACGTCTGAAATGCATGGGAGGGCGTGTTCCGCATCTTCCCGAAGCAAATTCTGCATGCATCCACCAAATCTCCTCAAAATAGACACGCAAAAGGGTACCTGCGGAGTGGCCTGTTTGGCCGTATTCACAAAGAGAACGTACTTTCGCAAAACTCTCTCCTCAGACATCTGGAACCGCCTCCAGACATCCGCTCCGTCGTCTGAACGTCACTCCAGACATCTGATTCTAGGAAAATCCAGAACCAGAACCTGCTCCCGCTCGCTCACACCGCACGTGGCCACAGCTCGCTCCCTCACCTGCAGCTCCGGCTGGAGCAGTGTCGGGGAAGACTCCCCCGACGCACTCCTCTGAAGGTTTCGTCCCTACCAGGAGGGGTGACGTAATAAATTGCGGAAATAAAAATATAAAGCAATATCACAAGAAATTAAGCAATCACACAATGTACACAGGTATTTTTAGGTGGAAACCCAAACCGGGTGAAAACCACCACCTAACCCTCTCGAGTTAGGATTTTCCGATCAACCAAGTTGATCAAAATCCACTAAACGAATCACTTTGAACGAGGGTGATTCAACCTCAGTACAACCACGCTACAAGTACGAGGGTAGCGTTCCTCAACCCCTTCTCTCCACGAGAAGGATTTTGTCCCACGAAGGAGACGGGAATTCGCAAAGCGAATACCCAACCAAAATACAAAGATAAAATAAAACAACAGTCCTATAGAGCCAACAAAATTAAACCTAGCTTCTATAGGAAATAGGAAACTCCCCTTTGCAAGGAGTGCGTCGACGATGACGCGGTGCGTGTGCCACGCGATGGCGCTACGTCGCTTTCGTTATCTACGGCGGGAGAGCGGGCGCGCAAACTGAATTTAGCTCTCAAGATGATGGAGCATGAGCTTGGAGAGCAAGATCTTTTCTGGACACAAAGGAGTGTGAGAGTGTATATCTTGTGTCTCTTGTTTTTCTAAGTGTGTCTCTTATGTCTCTCTAGGTGTATTTGTGTTACAAAGGTTCCCCTCTATTTATAGAGGCCTTAGGAAGGCTTTGGAAGGCTTGGAAAAGCTTCCATAGCCGTTGGGTGCAAAGCCCAAGAGAATCAGGCCGAAATCAGGACAATGATTACACTTCACAGGGTTATCAGACGTCTAACTCTGGCATCAGACGTCTTGAAGGCCACTTTAAGACGTCTGATTCCAAGGTCAGACGTCTGATTCTATGCGGGTTTCTCCCTGACTTGAATCAGATCTAAACAGGGTTTTTGTACAAGTCCATCAGACGACATAGAGGACGTCTGGCACTAAGTCTGGACGTCTGGAAACCTACTTTTACCGTGGGAATTGATTTCCAAACGTTGCAACGGCTAGAAAATCTCTGAGAAGAGATTTTGGGTCAGCCGAGGCAAAACGGTCATTTATCAGACGCCTGTAAAGTCCTATGGACGTCTGATAAGGCTCTAACGGTCATATTCTTGAGCGTCTTCTAAGCCAGCCAACGGTCCACTAACTGGACGTCTGGCAAAGTCATCAGACGTCTGCTAAGACGTCTGGTCTAAGGTCTGGACGTCTGATTTCATCAGACAGAACTAACTATGTCCAGCCTAACAGTTATCAGACGTCTGAAACAACAGTCAGACGTCTTAAAATGCTTTATCAGACGTCTGATTTGGGAATTAGACGTCTGTAAAGTCTGTTTGAACCCTATATTGGTTTTCTAAGTATTCTACAGAAAACCTAAGTATCCTAGGGTTGTGCAGGTGTTCCTAGGACTACTTTTCGGGTACTTTGAGGCTCTTTAACATAATGTTCTAAGGAATCAAAAAGAGCAAGAAAATAAATACAAGAGATACATGAAAGGATAAAAAAGAATCTATCCTATTCTTCTTGTCTTCCATCTCCAATCTTTCGCTCCACGCGATCCTCCTGTGTTTTCCGTCAAGCTCCTCCAATCCGTCCTGGATGCGAGCTTGAACTCCGTCTAAACACGTCGACATTTGCAATTGACCTGAAATCTAGGACTCAAACTGCAAATGTTAAATAACACGTGTTTTGTTATCATCAAAACAAATGATCGTGGTGCTCTAGCAAATTCTGCATGCATCTTCCCGAAGCAAATTCTGCATGCATCCACCAAATCTCCTCAAAATAGACACGCAAAAGGGTACCTGCGGAGTGGCCTGTTTGGCCGTATTCACAAAGAGAACGTACTTTCGCAAAACTCTCTCCTCAGACATCTGGAACCGCCTCCAGACATCCGCTCCGTCGTCTGAACGTTACTCCAGACATCTGATTCTAGGAAAATCCAGAACCAGAACCTGCTCCCGCTCGCTCACACCGCACGTGGCCACAGCTCGCTCCCTCACCTGCAGCTCCGGCTGGAGCAGTGTCGGGGAAGACTCCCCCGACGCACTCCTCTTCGCGCACGCGTTGCTCCGACCGTGCGCTTTCCAGTGAGCTCCCACACGAGCTCGAGAGCACAACTCCTCTCCTCACGTCGCTCCTCCTCATCGCCGCTCTCGCGATCACTCGCTCATGCTGGGGTAAAGAGGAAGGGAAGAAGCGGCTGGAGTGGGGTGAACGAGAGAGGAGGAAGGGGGGTTTTATAAGGGTGAGGGTTAGGGTTCGCTGGAGGGGGAAAAGAGAGAGAAGGAAAAAGAGATAGTACTATCTGCGCGCAACCCGCGCGCAGACGCGAGCTCGTACTTATAATTTTTGATTTCCAGACGTCTGGGAAGATATCCAGACGTCTTACCAGACATCTGACCGACAGTCCAGACGTCTTAAAAGGCTCAAACAACATAGGTCTTAACATATCCAAATCTCCCTTTGAAAGCGAAAATATTGTTTACATGTCACTTGACATTAGGTATTATCATCTAGCATTAATTGGGCTAACCCTTCCTACATGCAATTTAACCTTGTTTAACGTTAAAGCAGGGTGCCTAACATTAAACATTGCATAACATTAGTTTTAGAGTTCTAGTTCATTTCTTTTTTGAAAACTAATGCTTGATGTGGAACATTAAACGTTGGATAGGCTATTTTAGTGCATTCTAAGAAAGTTACTTGGTTCATTGTTTTGCACATGTAGAAATATATTTTATTGTGGAATGAAGGCTAAAAAGAGGGTTTCAATCACCAAAATCCTTGCCTACATAAGGGCACTCTCTCAACCAATTTACAACTTCTTACACACATTGTAAACATTCTTGATTATATTTTGAGCACAATAAAACTCAAGAGAGCTGTTGCTCACTTCCTCATGCTACTTACTACACTTTTAGTGTAAGAAAAGGTCTTGGATTGCATTCTATCGATCTCTATGGGCCTCAAATTCCTTCCTCCCTCTTGCTGCACTTCACTTTTATAAAAGGGAGTATAGAAGAGTGTTGATTCTTTTTTTAGATACATATATTGCTACATATACATTCTAGAATTTAGGGATTTTTATAGGGATTTTGTGTATCAATTCTTCTCTTATGCCACTCTTTAATGATTGTACTTGCATGTGAGGACTAAGCTGTGGGTTCCTGCTCTTTAAGAAAGGGTTGTTTCTTGATTTAAGAATGAAGGTCTTTTGTATCATGAGGTTGAACTTCCATGAAAGTAATTGTTGATGGTGATTTTGAAAGTTTTGGGAGCAAAATCTTAGGATGGATGACCTAGATAATGATTTTTTCTGTTAAAGCACAAACCAAGCACGGTTCCTCCCCAAAAGAACCTCCTTAGAAATCGAGGATAGGGATGGAAAAAGAAGCTTCCATCATCATATGCAAACATTAAAAAAATTTAGAAAAAATTAAACAAATATATTTTACAACATATTTTATAATATATAGATAAGAGCAATTATTTTCAATTGATGTATTTTAATTTTTCATTGATGAAAATTATTTTTTTTTTATGAAAAATAATTTTCCACCTAAAAAATTACTCCACATTACATTTGAAGTAAAAAATTATTTTTTTTATTTCAATCAATTAATTTTAATTTTCAATCAATAAGTTCTTAACCGTGAGTTACAAAATACATCCAAATATACTTTTTTATACCCAAGTTCACAAAAAAACTCTATTATTTTACCCAAGCATAGTTCCTTGGCTTTATTCCAACACGCTTACGTAAATTTTCCTCTATATATATATATATATACACACACACACACACAACGCCTCTTTCACCTTGAGAGACCCATCCATCCTTCCCACCCCGAAAATATTTTGTGCACCCCGTTTTACACCCGAAAACACACCCATGCCTATCCCAGTCGTGCACCTGGCACAATAAGACAGAAACACTGCTGTGTTTTTGTCTCATCTGTCTTGATGGATGGCCGGGATTGGTGTGGGTGGATTTTCGGGTGTAAAGTCGGCTGTGCATGCCACCCTCCAGATCTCTCCATAAGAGTCCATCTCTCTCCCCTGATCTCTGCCAATCTCCGTTCCGTGGTTTCTCTCTGCATCTGCTTGTATTTGCAAAGTCTGACACCTTTATTCATCACAAGGTAATTAATCTTCATGGTCAGTCTCCTTCAGCTACACCTTTATAAAAGCCTGGTAAGCATGTAAATCGTGCCCCACTTCTTTCCCCAGTCAAAAAAAACAAAAAAAAAAAGGATGATGAGTTTCTCTTTATACTCGTTTCGAACTCTGCTTGGTCTTCTTGTGTTATCTACTTCACCCTTTATGTTCTACTTTCCCGTTACCATTCCTTAGAAAGTAATTCACAAAAAACCTGAAAAGCATCTAAGATAGCTCAAACTATTCCTTGCCTCCGTAGAATCCTAAATCATGCAATTAAGCCAAGTGTCTGCAATTTCTACCCATTAAAAAAATCGAAAAAGAAAAACTAAAAATACATCAGAAAAGATAAAAAAGAGATAGAGAAACTAGTTATGTCAGGGAGGAGAGATTTGGAGATGGGGGGAGGAGGGACACCACAGAACACGGCGTTGGCGCCGGTGGGAACTCCGGCGCCGCTACTTCCGATGGGTACTCAGCGTGTTGATTCATCATCATACGAACGGACGTCGATGCCTCGGTGCAAGTGCACGCCGGGGGTCAACCACCACGCTTGCGTCATTGACATCCCAGCTCCCAGTGTCTCCCTCACCAAAAAGGTAAACTTTGCATGTCCTTCTTTTCTCTCTCCATCCTCTTTCATTTTTTTGTTGGTTTAGATGAAAGATTCAAAGCAACATAACATAGCAATCCTTTTCTTCGAACAGATAGTCGACGTGATGGTAAGATACTTGGTGTGCGTTATTTTGATCGATCCTGTCATTCAGATGCGTTTTTTAATTACTTAAAAGAATAAAGTAACATATCTTGTAAAGTATATCTCCCATTTAATAAAATATATTGATATATTTTAATTTTGATGTATATATATATATTTAGATTTATCATTTTAATATATCAATTAAAAATTAAAATACATCCATTAAAAATAAAAATATATTAATATATTTTAAATTTTAATCGATAAAATATAAATTTTTACTTAATAGAAATTGATTTTAATCTATAAACTTTAAATTTAGAATTTAATATTTAAGGTTAGTATTTATGAAATGTAATTTTACATATATAACGTGATCTTTTACTTAGGAAGAGATCTTAACTTATGGGATTTGAGTTTAGCTTTATGATTTATGGTATAAGATTTATGAGAATTAATTTTCTTATGAAAAATATTATTTTACTTAAAATATAATTTTTTACCTTTAAATTTAAGATTTAGGTCACATTTAGGTTTAGAATTTAGATCCGTAAATCCTAAATATTAAAAATTAAATTCTAAATGTAAAGGTAAAAAATCAATTTATAAGTGATCTATACTAGTGTGTGAAAATTAATTAAAAATTAAAATATATTAATATTTTTGAATCAATATATTTTAATTTTTAATTGATAAAAATTTAAAATATATGATTGAATATTAAAATTTATCCATATATTTTATTAAGTACGGACACATCTAAAGAACCACATTATAACGTACTTTTCCTCCTTGCACCCCTCTAATTATTACTAAAGGCGGTGTAATTTTTTCTCAGCTGTATTTATCGTTGCTACTTGTCATGAGAATTTGTAGTTCTTCAAGCGATTTTTTTCCTGATAAGGAATATTTTGTATTGTTGTGGGTGCAAGCGCTTTTAGGGTGGATTGATTGGGTTGGGCTCGCCTGTAGTATTGGGTGCGTCATTTCTAGAATGGAATCATGAGAATTGGATTTTGCCACGTGGATTCCTACGCAAGAGAAGAGGGTCACATCCGCGTGGTCCCCACCTGACTCTTCGATTGGACGCGGCGAGGTTGGTCCGTACTCTCGTCCATTAAAAATGGAGCAACGCATATATATCCCTGTCTCTCCCTCGCATCTAATTTTGAAGTCCCCTTGCGTGGAAAGGAGAGGAAGGACGACGACGGCGCAAGTAGGTGTATGGTGGTGGTGGTGGTGGGAACCGGTGGTTCCGACAGCAACAACAATGTGCTACTAGCAACAGTGGCTGTTCCAGCATACGTACGTGTAGCAGTGGTCACTGCGATGATCGAGTTGCGTCCATGGTGGTGGCGGTGCTGGAGTGCAAGCGCTGGTTGTGATGATGGTTGACTCAATGCCTCCAATGGTGTCGCTAGCCGATCGTTGTGCTAATTTGCACGTTGTGAGGGGAGCACTATAATAAAATAATAAGACTAGTAGTAATTTATGGGTATAGATTAGTAAATTTTGAAGATAGATTTTAAGGCAAAGATGAAAAATCAATTTCAATAAATTTAACATAAAAATATGATGATGAAAATGACAAAATATTTTAACAACATATTATCTGTCTTTAGAACTTTTGAAAATCAAAAAAATTATCTCTAATTATCTTTTAAGAATGGCCTTATTATGATAAAAGATTAACCTTCTCCTTTTTACTTTTTGCTAATAACAACCAACCATGCAATAATTTGACAAAATTTACATTTCGAACAATTCATTACTTTTATTAAATTTTAAATATAAAATACATGTTATACAAACTTGAAGTTTGAGTTACCCTAATTTAGTGAGCACCTCAAAAACATGTACAAATATTTTCTCCTTGGAATATACAATTGAAAATGAAATGAAAAAAAATACAGAAAAAATATATATAAAGTCTAATACAATTACAAGTACTTGTAACTATAACTATCTAAAATTGAGATGCTACAACCTTCGATCTATCCACATTGCAACATAGAAAATAATATGAAATTTCACTTCTAATTTCATATTCCATCCATTTTTTATGTATCACATCAAAAGTTAATTAAATCTTCATGTTGGATCTTAGCAATCCGATTCCGCCATCCATCTTTAAAACTTTCCTCTTCTTATATCCTTTTAGCCAAGGTAGTACATGCATTTCGAATATCCTTTACTAACTAGAGAAAAAAATAAATGATACAAATTAGAATGTTTATATTTAAGCATCAAAAGATATTTAAAGAGTATAAATTAATAAAATAAACTTAAGGTACTCCCAACCAACATGTCAATCCACATGTGCTCGACATTCAGCAAGAAATTCATTTCTAAAATGAATTCATAAGGACAAGATGACAATTTTATGACAGGATCAGCAGATACAGATTAGATAACTAGCATTAAAAATTAGGAGGCACTCTTTGGAAAAGGAAAAGGAAAAAGGATGTCAAAGCAAGAATCATAATTACAAATCCATAATGAAATTAGAAAATATAGAACTTTGATAAAAAAAACAAAAAAAATATAGAATTTTGATTTATTCAAAATTGGTTAAGTACAAGTTAACGCTAAGTATGAATTTATCGAGAAATGCCTATTTCTAATAAGATAGTCACCACATTGATCAATATTGAGAGAAAGAGAATAAACCAAATTGTAGAAACTTTCATGCTCAAATGCAATAATAATGATAAAACAAGATATCGTGGCACGCATTTCGCATGTCAACCTCCAAGGAGTGCTATGCTGGCAACAATATAAGGAGATGTGATTATTATCTATCATGCTAAAGGTCTCAAATGATAGCATATGGAAAAATGTTGCACAGTTTCAACGGATACGTACTGATAGTACAATATATAACACCATAGCACTCATTAACTAAATAGTTTAGTGGCAGAAATTTGTCCTACCACATACCTCCGGACACTTCATTCTTCAGTCTCATAGCATACCGAAGCGCATCCCAAAAGTGTACTCGGGTATGGTAAACAACTTTTACATATTTGGAAATATGTATAACAAACTCTGATGGACTAGCTCTAGAAAACAAAGGTGAGTATCATCCACTTCATAGATTTTTCACAAAAATTAAGATGCATGCAACATGAACACCATTAAGATCATCTTGCACACCAATGAGAATGCTATCACTAGACAAAACAAATGAGGGCATGACAATTTGCAGACGTTTAGCACGATGTTGAATGTGATTTGTATGTTGAAAATGTAAGTTTTGAAATCCTATCGTTGTAATCGTGTAAAAATCCATCAAATTGATAATTTAATCGAAACTCTGGTGAGTCATGAGTCGAACACAACGAGACGTACGTTTGATAAAAAACTATGTTAATATTTGTTGTCACGAAGTAGAGCAGCTAGTCGAATTAAATCTACCATAACTATTTTACTTAAAGAATAAATAATAAAAGACAAAAAGAATAATACAAATAAAGAGAAAATAGAGAGAATAGATAAATGTTTTACAACTACATAATCATGTTTGTTACATCTATGTGTTACATTAGAAAGTGGAAAATCGAATCTAGAAAGCGATAAAGAGAAGATGAAGAGAAATTATCCTCCTCGACGACTACTTAGAAGACAAGCCGTATTGATGGAACATCGGGACGAAGGTGGTGAGGTGCTGAACGAAAGAGAACGAAGATGGAGAACGGAGTAAGGCAACATTGCAGCGGGATCTTCCCGAACGGCACTAAGAGAATAACTGCGGGATACTCCACAAAGGAGGTGAGAAGGTGGAAAAATTATATTTTTAACTCTAATAGAGCATTTCGGGTTTGGGATAAGCTCGTAGAGCTTTGAAGGGGATGAGAGAAGAGAGGAAGAGATGATCAAAATGTGGAGGGTGTAGGGCCTTTTATAGGTGTAGTCATAGGGGCAAAAAGGTCCTTTTACAAACTTTAACATTAATATCAGGACCTTTAGTGACGTTTATGAGTCACTATAGGCGCACAACGCTGTAACCATGTGCACCATCTCTGCCATGCCATGAGAATCCAAGCGCTCAGAGCACGCCACGTCGACGTCGCCTCAACTCCAGCAGTTCTCGCCTTTACCCACGTTCGCGCGTTCTCAGCCGTCCGATCAAGAGATCAGACGGCTTAAGATTGCATGTGCCTCATCGCCTTCGTGCGTTAAGAGGCGTCGCAGCCTCTCTTCCCACCGTCAAATCAAGCATCAACGACTGAAAACTCACTTGCAGCCTTTACAATGCGTGCCTCCAGTGTGTGTGATCGGGCGTGAGATTGGGAGTCCAACGCACATCCATCTAATCGATCGATCTGAGCCGTTGGCGCGTGATCGAGCAGTCAAATTGCACTCTTACGCGCAAGGGGGAAACGCAGTGCGGGCGGCTTGAATGCACGTCCATTTGTGGCGAAGTGCCTTGACCGCTGTGCTACTCTTTTAATGTCGCTCATGTGCTCTCGGCCGTTGGATCTGAGGGCGTGCGAGCTTTGTCTTCAGCTAAGTGCATGCGCGGCCAAGATTGAATCTCAGCCGTTGGATCGATGATCCAACGGCTGAGATGCGTTGATCAACCGATGAAGAAGAGTTGCGATGACTGTAGGCAACTTAGATGGCACTACATGACGCCATCTGAACCGTCCATCTTCTATTGCTCATAGGTGGTGCCACAGATGTTGGATTGGACCGATTTTCACGCTGTTGAGCTGCGATCGTCATTCCAAACCCATCCGTGCAGTTGGATTTGTCATATGAAGTTCAGATTTTGCACCACCTTGCCCCTTGACCTATGATCTTTCTCAGACTACATCTGATGCTACGGAGGTCCGATTAAGGCGATCTCGGAGGCGTTAGACTTCAATCGTCGACCTAGTCAGATCCGTACTGTTGGATTTTCAATCCAAGGCTCCAATAAATGTTACCTTATTCTTTGACCACAAAGAAAAAATTAACCTAAAATTCATACAATATAATCTAAATGTATGATGATACATGTTATGTAATATTTATAATAATGAATGCTTCTATCATACTAGAAACATACATAAATAGATATTTTAAGTCAATTAGATGTGTGCACATCACCCCCATACTTATCTTTTGCTAGTCTCTAGCAGAAGTACATGCTATTTATAAAAAAATTAGGATCAGGATTTTTTAGCAAAAGTTATTTTTCAACACTAGGATCAAATTACTAAGGACTTGAACTACAAAAACACAACAACACTCGGGTGTCAACCAAAATGCAGACTGCCTAATCCCTCACCTTATTCAAAGGCAAAAGCATCTTTTTTTTCTTCATTTCTAAATTTTTTTTTTTATTTTTAAGTTTAGAGTTTTGTTGAAGTACACGAAATCGGTGTTTAAGATTGATACGTTGTAGTATAGACCAAAATCGTTCATCAACAAATATAATTTATAATTCGAATTTAAGTCCGAGTTCGAACAAAGGGAGTAAATATGGCACACGTGCTAATCTCAATAAATAATATAAATGAACATAATTAATGATAACAATTACTCAAAACTAATATTCAATTGTAGCATGAGTATATTAAGAATCTAATGAGGCAAAAAGATATCAAAAGTAAAATATTGATGATTTGAATCACCAATTATTATCTTAGATACATATATAATAATTACTCAATGGTCTAAATAAATGAACAATATCAACCACTTTAAATCCACGCAAACTTTAGTGCACAGTGCACTTCCTGTCAAATAGATCAGACGATAGAGCTCTCAATCAGATGGCTTAACCGTCCACTGCTACAGTGCCAAGAGGGCACTCTTCTTTTCTTCTTTCTCTGCTCTTCTTCTGCTCTATCTCCTTTCTTCTTGTCTCGACTAAGTGTCGCACAAGTGTCTGTAAGAGCAAAACCCCTTGACCCCGCACTCTCTCTCTTCCCCTTCTCTTTCTCAATATTCGATTAGATGCTCGGGTAATCGGGTATTTAGGGATCCACGTACCCAAGACCAGGGCTACCGACGTGGGTAATAGCCGAGGTGTGAAGGCGAGTCAGGTGTGTGATCGAGTAAGGAGGACCTCACCCTCGTGTTATGAGGCAAAGAGTCTAAGGCACAAAAATGTAATAAGGCACTCCAACGACTCTTCCCTATCTGATATGGGACTAAATGTCCCCGCTTTCTTCTGCGAGCAGCAGCTTCAGGTGCTTCTTCTAATTTCGATCAAAGAGTCGATCAATGGTCCAAATTAACTCCTTGGTTGCACTCCTAGATGAGTTCCGTTGAGCCTGGAGATCTCACCTAGGGTTATTGGCTGGGAAGCAAGCTTCAAAACTTGCTTGAAGCTCTTTGGTAATGGCTGCTGACGGAGAGAGTTTCGCTTATTTGTGATAGCAATAGAGGATATGTCGTAATTAATGTGGTGGAAATCTCTCAATCAAATGATTAATATAGATATGAATTTAAACCACAATAAAGGATGTCGTATCCACAGGAAGGAACAGATTAATAAGTTCACAAAATTTTTTTTTCCTTTGTACTTATTCAATCACGTGCGCAATCCGTGTTCAAATCTGATGTGAAACAAGGCAAAAAGAAGGAACACAATTATTTAGAAATGTAGGGATATGGATATAATTTTCCTTTCATGAAATAACTTGTAATGGCATGTAAAATAGTTGTATTTCAAAACATGGGGCTTTCTCTTTTAGGTCATGTGAGTGTATGGATGAGATCTTATGCATTTATCATATCACCATTTAAAAGTTAAGTGCATAAAAGAAATACTATAACATGTAAGGGCATGTATGCAATTTCACTCAAATATATTAATCCACTAAATAATGCAATAGTGTTTGGCAATGACACAAATGGTAATTTTTAATTTCACCAAAAACAGAGGAAAATTCCTCTCTCCTTGCGTGCGTGAAGAGGCTCGGCTGGCTACGAGGATCCTAGGGAAGGTGCGTCAGAGTGATGGCTTCACGTCGATGTTCTCGACATGGGTCGACGTGGCCGGAGGCAGAGGTTGGCCAGCAGCGGAGCTTGCTACAGGTTGGCTGTCGCCACTACTACTGGCGCTGGAGGGGCGCGGTGAAAACACTGTGCGCTGGAGAGAGCGTGAGTTCAGGGAGACCTGCGCCTACAGAGGGCACGGTGAGGGCACTGTCGTGGGCGCTGGACAGGCACTGGAGAGCGCTGTAGGGGGTGGTGAAGAGCGCTTGTGCAGTGCGCGGTGGGATCGCAGGTACAGGCGAGGGCACGCTGAGGTGGGAGCGCTGGTGGCGTGACTGCAGGCAGTGAGGGCACAGCGCCTGCGAGCGGCTGCTAGGAACGCTGGTGGCTGGGCGCTTGCGGTGGAGGCGCTAATGGGGGCGTGCGCGAATGCTGGATGCAGGGCGCAGGCTGCTTCTTGCATGCTGTGGAAGGCTTGGGTGCAGGCTAGCCTGCACGGGTGCGAGTAGTGGGTGCAGGCTGGAAGGGCGCGGTGTGGGCGCACGAAGGTGCTGGAGGGGCGCAGCGCCTGTAGAGGGCACGCAAGGGCAAGCGGAGGGTGATGGCGTGGTGCGGCGCTTGCTGCTGCCTGCTGTGCAGCGCCTGCGGGCACTAGTTGGAGGGCGCGGTGAGGTTTGCACAGTGCACGCTGGTTGCACAGTTGATGGATGGCCTTCTCCAATCCCCTCTGCCTCTCCTCTATATCTCTTCTCTTCCGTCTCCCAAGGGCTTTTCAACAATCTTTTTCTAAATATGGCCAACACCATTTGCATTTGTTAAGGGAAGTATTCAAGTCAGCCAGAGGATGAGATATTTGTGGGGATGTGTTGCGGCGGGCCGTTTGTTGGGGGAATTTTACCCCCCCCCTCCTTGTTCTTTCCAATATCATTCCTGCAACAAAACATAAAATAATTACATACCAAGTTATAAATTGTGATAAAATAGATAAAAACTCAAGTAATGATGCATTCACTTATTTAATGACCTAATGTGATTATTAACAAACATACTATGTTAGAATTTAAGTACTTAGGCGTAACAATAGTCCATTAAAATGGACTCATCAAATACCCCAATGCCTAAGATTTGCTAATCCTTAGCAAAAATAATAGAAATAATCAGAAGATTTCTTCTTTTCTTATTTCAAAACTTTAGAGATCCAGATAAATGTGAAGTGATGATAGCTTAGGTAACAAATCCAAGTGAAAAAGCCAATTCATACTAAGAGTTCGTACTTCACCCTTGGTAAATATTGATGTCGGGATAGACAACTACTTCCCTCGGGGATAAAGCAGAAGATAATCTGTAATTTGACCCCGACATTTGACTTAGATAGGAGATATCGAGTTGAATGAATTTGTATTTGGTGGTACACACTCATCTGGTGCTACATGTAGTCTAGTACTACAGACTCTAGATCTCTAGACTATTAGACAAGTCAACTCAAAGAGAAGCTAAACAACTGTGCTCTCTTGATGTTCCTGGGCGCTCACTCTTCTCTTTCTTTTCTTTCTAAGATCACAAATCTCGCCAGATTTAGTAATTGTACTCACTGTTTGGTGGCCTCACATAGCATCTACACTTCAATTAAAGTCCCAATAACTTTACAACTAAGTGAGAGTCCTCAACCAGTATTCGGACGATCAGAAATACTGAAAGGTAGGTATAGATCATATTTGGTGGAACGCGATAGATGTTTTGTTACCTCAGAAACAATATTACATTATAAACTTGGACTTTTTTTTCTCTCTTTTCTTCTTCCTTTCTCTATTTCTTCTTTTTCTTCTTTCTGTTTCTTCTTTTTCTTCTTTTCTTCTCTTTTTTTCTTTATAAATCAACATAATACGACACAGACTTTTATTTATGAGGTATTATTAGGGATAATGATGGTCAAGAGAAATATTGTGTGGCTTATTTGGTGGAAGTGCCTATTCTCGACACCGAGAATGAATGGATAGGACAAGCGTATTTTTGACCTTTGACACTATTACCCTCCATCAACCGAGGACTCTATGAAGTCATAGCTTTATTAAGACTCCATCTCTGTGTATCTGCCTTATTTGGTGACTCAAGAATTCACACAAAGTATACACACAGGAATAGAGAGCTAAAACTATACCTAACTCTGAAGTATCATCATCTAATTGTCCAAAACTTAAGAGTCCTTACAATAGACTTAGTATACCAATAATCTCTCTACTTTCATCTCACAAATATGAGGTGGATCTAGAAGATAGTATGCCTGACTCCCTATTAACTGTCAAAGGGTTCAGTAGACTACAAATGCTTATTGGTTTTCCTCAAGAATCTATTACTCAGTCTACGTGCACGTAAAATAAATGTATTGGATTCTAAACTTAAGAAATAATTCAGGAAGAAAAACCTCCAATGACAAAGGTATTCTGCAAGGGACTAACCCATTCAGCTCAAAAAAAGAGAATTTTTTATATATATATAAATATATATGTATGCAAATATTTATAAATGCTATAAACATTCTCAGGTTATACCCCCCATGCCTAAGACTGACAATGTCCTCATTGGAAAAATGCAGACATAGAAGAATATCACCTGAGGAGGAGTGGGAGGAGCTAAGGCTCCTCAAGCCCAAGTGCATCCAAAACCTGGCCATCTGAAAGAGTAATATAAGGTTTAAGTCATTGGCCATTTACCTTAAAGCTCGCACCTGAAATAGGGTTTCGAATTTCTACAACTCCATGAGAGAAAGAATTGATAACAACGTATGGCCCATCCCAGCAGAACTTAAGCTTTCCAGGAAATAATTTAAGTCTAGAATTGAAAAGCCAGACCCACTGGTTGGGCTCAAAAGTCTTTCTAATAATGTGGTTGTCATGGAAGACTTTTGTACGTTGCCTGTACGCTTGAGAATTCATTACGAAACTCCTCAAGCTCACTCAATTCTAACATACGTGCCTTTTCCGCTTTATCCAGATTCAAGTTAACATTTTTAATAGCCCAATAAGCTTTATGTTGGATTTCAACGAGAAGGTGACACGCTTTTCCGTAGATAAGACAGAAGGGAGACATGCCCAAGGGAGTCCTATACGCAGTTCTGTAGGCCTAAAGAGAATGATTTAATTTTTTAGATCAATCGTTCCGATCAGGCTGACAGTTTTTTCTAAAATTCGCTTAATCTCCATATTAGACACTTCAACTTGTTCACTCGTTTGGGGATGATAAGGTGTGGCTATCATGTGGTTGACTCCCAAATTTTGGAGTAGTCTTGTGAAGTGTACGTTCTTAAAGTGAGATCCTCCATCACTTATGTCGTCCTTGGGCACCCATACCGAGAAATGATATTAACCTTAACAAAGCCCAAGATCACGAAATGGTCATTGGTTCGTGTGGGTATGGCTTCTATCCATTTCGATACATAGTCTACAGCCACAAGTATGTATTCATATCCGAAGGACACAAGAAAGGGACCCATGAAGTCAATGCCTCAAATATCAAAGATCTCAACAGGGAGGATAAGTCGTCTACTGGCAACGTAGACATTCGCCCACATATGTATGTGCATCTCAGAATAATGTGGGCCACCAAAAGCCAGACTAAAAAACCTTATGAGCAGGCTTCTTCCCACTAAAATGTCCCCCACAATGAAGGTCATGGCAGAAACTCAGAACACTTCTTTGTTCTTCATCAGGGACGCAACGGTAAAAAACTGGTCAGGACCTATTCTAAAAAGCTCGGGTTCCTCCCAATGATAAAATTTAGCGTTGGCGAGAAACTTGTCTTGCTTCTGCTTGTCCCAAGTACTGGGGGTAATGCCCGTGACCAGATAGTTCACTATGTCAGCGAACCAAGGAGTTTTAGCTTCCACGGCCATCAGAGACTCATCAAGGAAAGTCTCTTGAATACCGCCAGCAGGGTTTGATGCCTCAATAAGGATCTTAGACAAATAATCTGCTACCACATTCTCAACTCCTTTCTTGTCTTTAATTTCCAGGTCAAATTCTTGGAGTAGCAGAATCCAACGAATTAGGCGAGGTTTGGTGTCCTTTTTAGTAAGAAGATGCTTTAGGGCAGAATGATCAGTGAACACCACAACTTTGGATCCCAAAAGATAAGATCGAAACTTTTCCAAAGCAAATACTACAGCAAGTAGTTCCTTTTCAGTGACCGTGTAGTTTTGCAGAGGATACGTAAGGGTCTTGCTGGCATAATGCAACACATGAGATTTGCCATCAACCCTTTGACCTAAGATCGCTCCCACTACAAAATCAGAAGCATCGCACATAAGCTCAAGCAGGAGGGTCTAATCTGGTGCTTGGAGAATCGACGCGATAATGAGGGCTTTCTTCAAAACTTAGAAAGCCTCGCCATATCTATCATCAAAATCGAAGGAGACATCCTTCGCTAGCAGGTCGCAGAGTGGCTTAGAGATTTTACTAAAATCTCTAATTAAGCGCCTATAGAATCCAGCATGGCCAAAGAAAGATCTAACCTAACATTGGCGGGCAATGGAAGCTTAGAGATAGAATCGATTTTTGCGGTGTCCACCTCTAATCCTCTCTCGAAAACTATATGCCCTAACACAATGCCCTGCTGGACCATAAAGTGGCTTTTCTCCCAGCTAAGCACCAACTTTACCTCTTTGCAACGGATTGAGACTTTATCAAGGTGCGAAAGGCATAGGTCAAATGACGAGCTATAAATGGAGAAGTCATCCATGAAAATTTCAACGAACTCGTCGATCATATCAGAAAAGATAGCCATCATACAATGTTGGAAAGTGGCAAGAGCATTACATAACCCGAATGGCATTCGGCGGAACACAAAAGTGCCATACGGACTCGTGAATGTGGTACACTCCTGATCGTCAAGAAAAACGGCTATCTGATTATACCCAGAGTACCCATCAAGAAAACAAAAGTACTTTTTCCCCGCCAATCGTTCCAGAATTTAATCGATAAATGGTAAGGAGAAATGGTCTTTCTGGGTAGCCGTGTTTAAACGGCGGTAATCAATGCAGACCCCCTCCAACCATTTGAGGGTCTAGTGGTCACCAATTCTCCATGGTCATTCTCCTCCATAGTGATTCCTGCCTTTTTAGGAACAACATGAATAGGACTAACCCATTTACTATTTGAAATGGGATAGATAATCCATGCATCTAGCCATTTCAGAATCTCCTTTTTAACAACCTCATGGCTATTTGGACTGAGCCTTCTCTGCATGTCTCGGAAAGGCTTCACGAACTCGTTCGTGTATATATGATGCATGCAAAGAGAGGGATCAACACCCTTAATATCAGCAATTGACTAGGCAATTGCTTCCTTGTGCCTTTGTAAACACTCAAGTAGAGCTCCCTCCTACAATTCAGATAATGCAGACGAGATAATAACGGGGAGCGTGTTATTAGGGCCAAGGAAAACATATTTCAATGTGCTTGGGAGGGGTATCAACTCTGTTACGAATGCGGCTTCAGACGTCTGGGAGGTGGCCCAGACGTCTGACCAGACGTTTGGAACCCCTTCCAGACGTCTGGGATTTGATTTCTGCGGCACGCGGGATTTCATCTGCGCGCCTGTGCACGCAGACCTGCACCGCCGCACCTTCCTTCTTTTTCCCTCTCTCCTCCTGCGGCCGCAGTCTGCGCTCTCTCTCTCTCTCCCTCTCCCCGCGCGGCTTTAAAAGGGCCTCGCCCTCCCCCTCACTCTCATCTCCTCCGCCCCCTTCTTCCAGCCAGTACGAGAGTGAGTGAGCGAGCGGCGGCGGCGGCGGCAGCCGCAGCGAGTGCGGGACGAGGTGTTGCGCGAGGGAGGAGGCACTCGGCTGTGAGGGTTCGAGCTTGCCGGGGCTGCTAGAGCCGGTCGGCGGGGGCGCAGCGGGCGCAGAGTGACGCGGGAGGTCTGCTGCAGCTCGAGCAGCAGGAGGACGAGACGTGGCGCGGCCGTGCGTCGCAGGCGGAGGGCGAGTCGCGCTCTGATTCTGGAAGTTTTTACAGAATCAGACGTCTGGGTTTCCAACCAGACGACGGGAAAGACGTCTGGAGGACTGTCCAGACGTCTGGCAAGTAAGTTATTTTTCTGTCCTTCATCCTTTTTCTGCGACCGTTGTACTGTGAACAATGAGTGGGTACGTGCAGGATCTGAGATTTCGCATCCAACGCGAATCAGACGTCTAGCCGCAGTGCCAGACAACGGGAAGGACTTCCAGACGTCCGGGGTGACCATCGGACGTCTGGGAACGAGACCAGATGCCCCCGCAGGCTTCTGGACGTCTGAGAGACTATACAGAGCAAAGGTACCATCTGACCCTCATTTTAAGACGTCCGGAAGAGGTTCCAGACGTCTGATTTTGCACTGTTTCGTCGTTTTCGACCCGTTTAGGGCCTGTTCGGAGTCCATTTTCCGCATTTCGAGTTGCGTTCTTTTCGGAATTAAATTCTCTATCCGTCTACAGTAATTATATACTGTTTTGAGAAACTCCTTGTGTTTGATCCTTGTGATAGAACCCCGTTCCATTGCAGTCTCGGGGGTTGCGGAGGTACGCGGGATTCCTGACCACGCCCCCAGTACTCCCGTTGTAACTGGTAGAGTGGCTTTTAAGTTTATTAGCATAATCTGTTAAATTATGGAACCATAAATAGAACCTAGGACATTGCATGAATCTTAGGAATGAGAAACTAGATTGAATGATAGATCCTAGGGTGTTGCATGAATCCTAGGGCTGGAAAACTAGATTGTATGATAGATCCTAGGGTATGGCATGAATCCTAGGATGGGAAAACTAGTGGAATATATGAATACTGCAGTCTTGAAAAAGTGAAAAGGAACAAATAGCTACCTGTGAATTGATTTAACAGCTGCCTGTTATGAATAAATAAACATGATTGAGAACATGAGTTGTATAAACGTAAAACTGGAAGGTGAAATTGAATTGTGCTGAATTAAAGGAGCTGGAACCCTACAGGGAATTAGGAGTAGAACTCCTGGAAAGAGAATGAAATGGAACTGAGAAAGAAAGATGTGGAGGTGCGTTATCTCTTGGGTACGTAATACCAGGGGAAGCACATGTTACCTGCTTAGTGCAGAGCGGAGCCAGCCACCCCAGGGACCCAAGGTTAGGTCTGGCCACTTTGTACCGACTTGTTGGTCCTCGTGT
The DNA here is from genome assembly GCA_037157565.1 of Thalassia testudinum. NCBI lineage: Eukaryota > Viridiplantae > Streptophyta > Magnoliopsida > Alismatales > Hydrocharitaceae > Thalassia > Thalassia testudinum. Next base: position 38,941,623 of record JAZHRO010000067.1, read on the forward strand.
ACACAGTACCAAGGAGAGCTACTAGTGTAGAGCGAGTACTAGCTACCCCACGGGCCCCGGAGTTCTGCTAGCTCATCTACACCGACTTATTAGGCCCACTGGGCAAACCAGGGTAGACAGGCGAGGGTGCGCGGACTGTGGAGGGGCAAAGCCCCTGTTTGGTTACTGTGGAGGGGTTGGACCCCTGTTACTGAGAGGGCTCTGCCCTATACTGGTTCCGTGCTGTGCTTTGGGCACACCTGTTAACGGAAACGACTGACCGCGTGCCAATGCGGGTTAGCTACCCGTGCATTTACCGCGCATGCCGTAGTCACCGTTACGTCTGTCAGTGACCTTGAGGTGGTTGACTAAGAGTAGGATCACCACGGGGGACTCTCCCAGTCAGGAGAGCACCACGTGTTACTTCTACTGTTCGGAAAAGACTGCAATCAAGATCGTTCCCACGAGGAACATTCGAGATCAAGTGAAGAATCTGAGAAATAGATAAATTATGAAACAATAGAAAGACGTAAATAAAGGAAGAAAGAAAATAAAACAGCTACTGTACACTTTACTGCTTCTTTAGTTTGGCTGCCACTCTACTCAGCGTTTCGCTGACGTGTTACACTCGTTACTTTTCATAACCAGGTGTTGAGCAGCCAGGGTCAACGGCTGCAGAGGACGTTGGGCCGAGTAGGATCCAGTAGAGTTACCACTGTTCTTTTGTGCCCTTTTTGTTCCACTGTAGTGAGTAGTTTTTGTTACTCTCTGTACTTTCTTTACCCGCAGTTCTTGTTATGTTATAAATGTTGTTCTACTGTTGTGGTGGTACATGCTGTAATGGTTCCTTTTCTTACTGCTGTATTTTGTTACTGCTAGTTATATTTCATGTTGAATGTTGTTTATTTTATTGCTCTTTTGGTTACTTCCTCGCTGGACGACTAGGTCTTGGGATTAGTCGAGTCGATCCGGTTCTCGTGTCTCGTAGGGACTCGGGAATCGGGTCGTTACAAGATGGTATCAGAGCAAGGTCGTCCCGAGAAATGAATCAACTGACTGAAAAATAACCAATTCACATGTCTATAACTAGAGTAGCCACCACAACATATCTTTTGACATGAACTCTTAGACGTTTTCGTTAGGTACCATTCCGTATTGACGTATTTCGTTTTGTTTCGCGTCTCCTTGCAGGAGATGCCTCGTCGCGGGACTGGCGAGACTGGCCGCAGGCGCGGCCGAGGACGAGGTCGGCAAGGTGGGCGTGCCGTTGTCGACGTCTCGGTGGACCAGCCACCACTCCCGGGCATCCAGGCCCAAGACCTCGCCCGGCTGATACGGGACATTGTACGAGAGGAGCTCCACCCACCGCCCCGAGCGCCTCACCCTAGAGCTGCGGAGGGGGAGTCCTCTATGGGACCACACGACGAACGCGGTGCTGGACACGGGGGAGGGGATGGGCCGCCGCCGCCCCCACCTTCCTCCGACACTTCTGTGCACGAGGCACCTTCGCCTGGAGGTACACTAGCATCTCCATTGCAGCGCCACTTCGAGCTCTTCGGGCAGTTCAGGAAGCTGAAGCCCCCCTCCTTCAAGGGAGATGAGGACCCGACCGAGGCAGAGGACTGGCTCGAGCAGCTGGAGAAGATTTTCGACACCCTTCGCCCCCCGGTGGAGTGCCGCGTGGCCTTTGCCACGTACTAGCTGGAGAGTGCGGCACACAGGTGGTGGAGGGCAGTCCGGGGACAGGAGAGGGACGACCCGACCTGGGATCGGTTCGTCGCCCTCTTCTACGAGTAGTACTTTCCCCAGACGTGGCAGGACCAGAGGAGGCGGGAGTTCCACACTCTCCACCAAGGGACGATGACCGTGAGCGCGTACAGCACGCATTTCCTGGAGCTGTCCCGCTTTGCAGCGACAGCGGTAGCTACTGAGGAGGAGTGCCTTTGGAGGTTCACCGAGGGGCTCCGACCTGCGATTCGGGGTTATGTCAAACCCCTGAAGCTGCCTACGTTTTCGAGGGTGGTAAAGGGAGCTATGACTTACGAGGAGACCAACCCGTCCACGCGAGACACTGACGGCGGGCGGAAGAGGCCCTTTCAGCCAGACTTTTCACAGGGCCGGCGAGAGAGGAGACACGTGACGTCCGCAGGAGAGCCGTCACGTTTTGCAGGGCCATCAGTGGCCTTTGGGGGTCCTCGACAGGGGCCAGTCGCTAGCACCGGACCCCAGCCCAGCCAACAGCAGGGACCCACTGAGGGCGGGAGTCAGGTTCCCCTCTGTTACTAGTGTGGCTAGCCGGGCCACATCAGGAGGGACTGTCCGTCTAGGGCAGGAGGTCAGCAGATACTTCCCGCGCAGAGCACTGGAGGGCGCGCAGGAGGCAGCGGTTCCCAGGCGCGAGGAGGACAGCAGTCGCAAGGGTACCGGCCAGCACCTACCCATCCGACGCAGAGTGTGGCTGCTTCGTCTGCACCTAGAGCTGAGGGGCGTATCAACGCCCTGACACACAGGGATGCCGAGCTTCGGGATCGGTGGTAGCAGGTATGGTTTCAGTTTCTGGCAGACTCGTTTACATGCTTTTCGATTCCGGCGCTACGCACTCGTTTGTCGCAGCCAGTTTCGCAGTTAGTTTGGGCCAAGATTATATGCTGTTAGAGAATCCGTTCGTAATCAGAGGTCCGAGTGGTCAGCTGTTTGTAGCTGAGGAGGTATACATGGATTGCGATGTCAGCGTCGGGGGACATAGCCTGCCAGCTGACCTGATTATGATACAAATGGAGGACTTTGGCGTAATTCTGGGGATGGACTAGCTGTCCGCTTACCATGCCTTAGAGGACTGCTTTGAGAGGAAGATTGTCTTCTCCATGTCGGAGTTGCCTTCTTTCGAGTTTCACGGACAGCCAGTGGACGGAGGTTTCAGGTGCATTTCGGCACTTCGGGCGGCGAGACTTTTGAGCTAGGGGTGTGAGGGCTTCCTAGCTTGTGTGGTGGCAGGGCCCAGCCTTGTGGCAGACTTCCAGAGCATCCCGGTGGTCAGAGAGTACCCTGACGTGTTTCCAGACAAGTTACCAGGACTGTCACCCGAGCGTGAGATCGAGTTTGAGATCTCACTAGTACCAGGGACCAGCCCCATCTCCACCGCGCCATACAAGATGGCACAGCTTGAGCTGCGAGAGCTCGAGTCCCAGTTGCAGGACCTTTTGGAGAAGGGTTTCGTGAGGCCCAGTGTGTCTCCCTGGGGAGCCCCGGTACTGTTTGTGAAGAAGGATGGGACCTTACGCCTTTGTGTGGACTACCGATAGCTGAATAGGGTCACCATCAAGAACAGATATCCGCTGCCGAGGATCGACGACTTGTTTGACCAGTTGCGGGGTGCCACGGTGTTCTCCAAGATCGACTTGAGGTCTGGATACCACCAGTCGAGGATCAGGGAGGCAGACGTCTCCAAGACAGCTTTCCGCACCCGGTACGGACACTACGAGTTTTTGGTCATGCCGTTTGGACTGACCAATGCCCTCGCTCTTTCATGGACCTGATGAACCAGGTGTTTAGACCGTACTTGGACCAGTTCGTGGTGGTATTCATTGATGATGTACTCATCTATTCTCGAGATCAGACGCAGCACGGATAGCACTTGCGGAAGGTTCTGGACACGCTGAGACGACGTAGGCTGTACGCCAAATACAGCAAGTGTGAGTTCTGGTTGAGGGAGGTGACCTTCTTAGGTCATGTGATCTCTGGAGACGGCTTGGCGGTGGACCCAGCCAAGGTTGAGGCAGTGCTCAGGTGGGAGAGACCGCGTTCAGTCACTGAGATTTGCAGTTTCCTGGGACTGGCAGGCTACTACAGACGTTTCATCAGAGGTTTTTCACAGATTGCGCATCCTATGACACAGTTGACCCGGAAGGACGTGCCCTTCACTTGGACAGATGCTTGTGAGGCGTGTTTTCAGGAGCTGAAGGAGAGGTTGACCTCGGCTCCCGTGCTTACCATCCCTGACAGTAGTGGCGGGTTCGTTGTGTACACGGACGCCTCCTTGCAGGGGTTAGGAGGTGTGCTCATGCAGAGGGGTCACGTTGTCGCTTACGCTTCGCAGCAACTGAAGCCCCATGAGCATACCTACCCTACCCACGACCTGGAGTTGGCAGCTGTCGTCTTCGAGCTGAAGACCTAGAGGCACTACTTGTACGGTGAGACCTTCGAGATTTTCACAGATCACAAGAGCCTCAGATACCTTTTTTATCAGAAGGAGCTCAACATGAGACAGAGACGTTGGTTGGAGCTCCTGAAGGACTACGACTGCAGCATTTCCTATCACCCGGGCAAGGCCAATGTGGTGGCTGACGCCTTGAGCCGGAAGGCGCCCACACACTTGGCCAGTTTACAGTTACAGAGTTGGAGCCTCTTGGAGGAGGTGGGCAGTTGGCGACCCCTGGAGTTACGGGAGCACTGTGGAGTAGTGACTGTGACACGATAGACTAGGCCAGATCTGATAGACCGCATCATCACGAGACAGATGGCCGATCCGTACTTGTAGTCCTTGCGCGACAGAGTACTGTTAGGAGACCCAGGGGACTTCTCTTTCACAAACCAGGTGCTACGCCTGAGGGGACGGTTGTGTGTTCCCAGGGACGAGGAGCTGTTGAGAGAGCTCCTGACGGAGGCACACGGTTCCAGATTCACCATACATCGCGGAAACACGAAGATGTACCACGACTTGAGACGCGAGTTTTGGTGGAGGGGGATGAAGCAGGATGTGGGTGAATTCGTGCAGCAGTGCTTAGTGTGCCAGCAGGTGAAAGCCGAGCATCAGAGGCCTGCAAGGCCGCTACAGCCGCTTCCAGTGCTAGAGTGGAAGTGGGAGAGCATCACCATGGACTTGGTGGTGGGTTTACCTGTTACTCAGCGAGGACACGACGCAGTCTAGGTAATTGTGGATAGACTGACGAAGACGGTACGATTCTTGCCGATCCGAGTCACTTTGGGACCAGCACAGTTGGCAGAGAGGTATATCCGCGATGTGGTACGACTACACGGAGTTCCGCGGGAAATCGTATCCGACCGGGATACCCGCTTTACGTCCCAGTTTTGGGCTAAGTTTCAGCAGGCCCTGGGGACGCGGTTGAGGTTTAGTATAGCTTACCACCCCCAGACGGACGGACAGTCGAAGTGCACGATACAAACACTTGAGGACCTTTTGCGTGCCTGTGTACTGGACTGGAGGGGCTCTTGGGAGGAGCACCTGCCCCTGGCGGAGTTTGCATACAACAGCTATCACTCGAGCATCAGCATAGCTCCCTACGAGGTTCTGTACGGACGGAGGTGTATGGCACCCTTGAGTTGGGTTGAGGTGGGGACCAAGTGGGAGGTTGGCCCCAAGTTGATCCGGCAGAGTCAGGAGGTAGTCGAGCAGATCCACAGGCGACTCCGCACTGTCAGGAGCAGACAGAAGAGCTACGCGGATCGGAGATGTAGAGAGGTGCAGTTTGAGATTGGGGATCACGTCTTTCTTCGTGTTTCGCCCATGAAGGGTCTGCAGCGGTTTGGGGTGAGAGGGAAGCTCGCGCCGAGGTTTATGGGGCCCTTTGAGGTCCTGGAGCGGGTTGGACCCGTTGCTTACAGGCTTGCCCTCCCTCCCCAGCTTTCTAGTGTGCACGACGTGTTCCACGTGTCCAACCTCAGGAAGTACGTATTCAATCCCAGTCACGTACTGAGTCATGAGAGCGTCGAGGTCGACGACGACCTGACCTACCCCGAAGGCCAATGCAGATTCTTGACCGAGCCGTCCACAGTTTGAGACGAAAGCAAGTACCCCTGGTGAAGGTTTTGTGGAGCCAGCGGTACGAGGAGGCTACCTGGGAGCCTGAGGCGGCAATGCGGGAGCGATACCCGGAACTCTTCGCGGGTGCGTCGTTTCGGACCGGCTTCGATCCTCTTTGAGTTTGTTATGTTTATTATGACATTTTTCCCGCACCCTAGTTAGCGCAAGTTTCGGGGACGAAACTTCCTTTGAGTTTGTTATATTGTTACGAATGCGGCTTCAGACGTCTGGGAGGTGGCCCAGACGTCTGACCAGACGTCTGGAACCCCTTCCAGACGTCTGGGATTTGATTTCTGCGGCACGCGGGATTTCGTCTGCGCGCCTGTGCGCGCAGACCTGCACCGCCGCAATCTACGCTCTCTCTCTCTCCCTCTCCCCGCGCGGCTTTAAAAGGGCCTCGCCCTCCCCCCTCACTCTCATCTCCTCCGCCCCCTTCTTCTTCCAGCCAGTGCGAGAGTGAGCGAGCGGCGGCGGCGGCAGCCGCGGCGAGTGCGGGAGGAGGTGTTGCGCGAGGGAGGAGGCGCTCGGCCGTGAGGGTTCGAGGTTGCCGGGGCTGCTAGAGCCGGCCGGCGGGGGCGCAGCGGGTGCGGAGTGACGCGAGAGGTCTGCTGCAGCTCGAGCAGTAGGCGGACGAGACGCGGCGCAGCCGTGCGTCGCGGGCGAAGGGCAAGTCACGCTCTGATTCTGGAAGTTTTTCCAGAATCAGACGTCTGGCAAGTAAGTTATTTTTCTGTCCTTCGTCCTTTTTCTGCGACCGTTGTACTGTGAACGAAGAGTGGGTACGTGCAAGATCTGAGATTTCGCATCCAACGCGAATCAGACGTCTGGCCGCAGTACCAGACGACGGGAAGGACTTCCAGACGTCCGGGGTGACCATTGGACGTCTGGGAACTAGGCCAGACGCCCCCGCAGGCTTCTGGACGTCTGAGAGACTATACAGAGCAAAGGTACCATCTGACCCTCATTTTAAGACATCTGGAAGAGGTTCCAGACGTCTGATTTTGCACTGTTTCGTCGTTTTCGACCGATTTAGGGCCGTTCGGGGTCCGTTTTCCGCGTTTCGAGTTGCTTTCTTTTCAGAATTAAATCCTCTACCCGTCTACAGTAATTATATACTGTTTTGAGAAACTCCTTGTATTTGATCCTTGTGATAGGACCCCGTTCCATTGCAGTCTCGGGGGTTGCGGAGGCACGCGGGATTCCCGACCACGCCCCCAGTACTCCCGTTGTAACTGGTAGAGTGGCTTTTAAGTTTATTAGCATAATCTGTTAAATTATGGAACCATAAATAGAACCTAGGACATTGCATGAATCCTAGGAATGAGAAACTAAATTGAATGATAGATCCTAGGGTGTTGCATGAATCCTAGGGCTGGAAAACTAGATTGTATGATAGATCTTAGGGTATGGCATGAATCCTAGGATGGGAAAACTAGTGGAATATATGAATACTGCAGTCTTGAAAAAGTGGAAAGGAACAAATAGCTGCCTGTGAATTGATTTAACAGCTGCCTGTTATGAATAAATAAACATGATTAAGAACATGGGTTGGATGAACGTGAAACTGGAAGGTGAAATCGAATTGTGCTGAATTAAAGGAGCTGGAACCCTACGGGGAATTAGGAGTAGAACTCCTGGAAAGAGAATGAAATGAAACTGAGAAAGAAAGATGTGGAGGTGCGTTGTCTCTTGGATACGTAGTACCAGGGGAAGCACCTGTTACCTGCTTAGTGCAAAGCGGAGCCAGCCACCTCAGGGACCCAGGGTTAGGTCTGGCCACTTTGTACCGACTTGTTGGCCCTCGTGTACACAGTACCGACGAGAGCTACAAGTGTAGAGCGAGTACTAGCTACCCCACGGGCCCCGGGGTTCTGCTAGCTCATCTACACCGACTTGTTAGGCCCACTGGGCAAACCAGGGTAGACAGGCGAAGGTGCGCGGACTGTAGAGGGGCAAGGCCCCTGTTTGGTTACTGTGGAGGGGTTGGACCCCTGTTACTGAGAGGGCTCTGCCCTATACTGGTTCCGTACTGTGCTTTGGGCGCACCCGTTAACGGAAACGACTGACCGCGTGCCAGTGCGGGTTAGCTACCCATGCATTTACCGCGCGTGCCGTAGTCACCGTTACGTCTGTCAGTGACCTTGAAGTGGTTGACTGAGTAGGATCACCACGGGGAACTCGCCCGGCCAAGAGAGCACCACGTGTTACTTCTACTGTTCGGAAAAGACTGCAATCAAGATCGTTCACACGAGGAACATTCGAGATCAAGTGAAGAATCTGAGAAATAGATAAATTATGAAACAATAGAAAGACGTAAATAAAGGAAGAAAGAAAATAAAACAGCTACTATACACTTTACTACTTCTTTAGTTTAGCTACCACTCTACTCAGCATTTCGCTGACGTGTTACACTCGTTACTTTTCAGGACCAGGTGTTAAGCAGCCAGGGTCAACGGCTGCAGAGGACGTTGGGCCGAGTAGGGTCCAGTAGAGTTACCACTGTTCTTTTGTGCCATTTTTGTTCCACTATAGTCAGTAGTTTTTGTTACTCTCTGTACTTTCTTTGCCCGCAGTTCTTGTTATATTATAAATGTTGTTCTACTGTTGTAGTGGCATATGCTGTAGTAGTTCCTTTTCTTACTGGTGTATTTTGTTACTGCTAGTTATATTTCATGTTGAATATGATTTATTTTACTGCTCTTTTGGTTACTTCCTCGCTGAACGACTAGGTCTTGGGATTAGTCGAGTCGGTCCGATTCTCGTGTCTCGTAGGGACTCGATAATCGGATCGTTACAAACTCCAACTCAAGAGCCTTTTGGATTGAGGGTTTTAGTTGAGATGTCCTTGTCTCAGGTAGTGGATCTACCTTCACAGTCCAGGGTGGAAACAGAGACTTGGTGCGTATCCCCAGCAACTCTTCTAATTCGGCCATTTCCCTTTCAGTTTCTTTAATAATCAAGGATTGGTCCTTAGATATGACCTTCTGAAGGGGATCTCTACATAAGAATGCTGGAATAGTCTCTTCAATTATTTCATCAATGACCTCAATCTGAGAACAATCTTCAAATCCGGATTGCTTATAAGTATCAAAAACATTCAACTAGATCTTATTCCCAAAGCCCATTTTAAGTGCCCTAGATCTACAATTTATAGAGCCATTGGCTGTGGCCAAGAAGGGACGTCCCAGAATAATAGACGACCTTGTGGGCTTATTTGATGAGTCAGTATCAAGCACCAAAAAGTCAATAAGGAAGAAGAAATCATCCACTCTCATAAGGACATCTTCCAACAATCCCCGCGGTGTCTTAAGTGATCTGTCTGCAACCTGGAGGATTACTGGACTAGGCTTTAGCTTGCCTCCTCCCAAAAGGTCATAGACAGAGCTCGGTAGAATGTTCAACCCCGCACCCAGATCGAGTAGAGCCTCGTCAATGTGTTGGTTACCTATAACCACTGAAATATACGAGGCCCCTGGGTCTTTCATTTTGGGGGGTGTTCCATGCTGGAGGACTGAGCTAATATAGTCAGGCATGATGACCTTGGTTTGGACCTGTTTCCTAGATCAGCGCTTCTGGGTGCACAGGTCCTTCAGAAACTTGGCATAGGACATGATCTATTTAATAACTTCCAACAGAGGCAAGTTAATCTGGACTTGCCTAAAAGTATCCATAATCTCTTCTGTCCTATCCTTGGGTCCAGACAAGCCAACAGAAGATTCCCCAGGAGCAGATAGGTGCTCTGGATAGGGCACCCTCCGCTTCTGGGTAGAGGGGTCGTCATGGCGGGAAAGGGGTGGTGGAAGGATAACATCCTCATTGTGGGTGATTTTGTGCAAGGGAGAGCAGTGTGGCTCTTCCTCGGTGGAGATGGAAGTCGGGTCAGATGTGGAAGGGGAATTCTGAGACGTAACCGTAGGAGTGTTATCAGGCTTGTCAATCTTTTTTCCACTCCTCAACACAGTCACCGCTTGGGCGTGCTCCCTGAATACAATTCCCTTTCCCTTAGGGTTCTCCTCAGAAAAGCTAAGCAACTTCCCCTGATCACGTTGCCTAACTGCCTCAGTAAGATGACCAATTTGGGATTGCATATCAGTAATCATCTTATTCTGAGATTGGATGACCATATTCTGATGCTCTTGCATTGCTTTCATCATGGCCTTCAGTTCATCCATCTCAGAGGGCTTATTCTGAGGAGGGTTTTCATAAGAATGTTGGTGTATGGGTTGGGGAGGTAAGGGTCTTGTATTCCCTGAGTTAGAAGCATCACCTTGCTTCCAAGAGAAGTTTGGATGGTTCCGCCACCCTGGATTATAGGTATTGGAATAAGTGTTATTGCAAGGGGGGCGAAAACCTTGGGTCGCGTTCAAGTCGGCCTAAATCAATTCAGGGAATTGATTTGCCTGATGGCACTCCGCAGTGGCGTGCGTTGTGCTTTGGCAAATGGAGCATTCTCTTGAAGCCTAAAAGATAGAGGCTGCTTGCGGGTTCATGCCGTGGTTTGCTAAAAGCCTATAAAAGTTTTTATTCAATAATTGAATCTGATAAGCCAAATCCTGAGAAGACCCGGCTTCATGGGCCTCTATCTTCCTCCGCAAGATTGATGGTTTTCTTTCTTAATAGGTAGAGGACAAATGTATGGAGTTGTCACTTAATGTTTCAAATAATGCCCAGGCTTCATTCTCAGTTCTAGTCATGAAGGTTCCTGCACAGGCTGCATTGATGGTTTGCTTATGCCTTTCAGATAATCCGTTATAGAACCTTTCGACCAACTGCCATCTTGGCACCTGATGGTGGGGGCATAACCTAAGAAGGTCATTAAAGCGCTCCCAAGTCTCATGAAATTGCTCCCCTTCCTGTTGAGTAAAACCCATAATCTCTCTTCTGTAATGGTTGGTTTTATTCATAGGAAAATACTTTTTCAAAAATTCTCCTTTAAGGGTAGCCCAATCATTTACCCTTGCATCAAGGGTATGATATCAGTACTTGACCTTATTCTTTAGGGAGAAAGGAATAGAGTCCTCATCAGGACTTCATCAGTAAAGCCCTGGAGCTTCACCATAGAACAGACCTTGGTGAATTCCTCCAAATGCCGGTAGGGGTCCTCCTTAGTAGTACCATAAAAGGAGGGCAATAAAGATATGGTACTACTCTTGATCTCATACGGATTATCCCCCGCCGGTTGTCTTAGTGCTTGTGCGGGTTGGTTAGTTGGAATAAAATAGTCCCTTAGAGTCCTTTGTTGATTGGCTCCTTGATCAGCCATTCCTTCTCTCTTCTCTCCTAGGTGAGCTCTCCTAAGAATTCTCTCGGCCTCAGGATCAAATACTAGACTACCCTCAAGAGAGCGTCTACTAAACATATAAAACACAATTCAGGTTCTTATTAAGTGAAACCTCCACTCCAACGATAAGTCAAAAGATCAAGACTTATCCCTCCGTTCCCACGTAAGTGGTATAAGAGGGGTGTGGACTTGAAATGTTAACCTTCTTTGTTGTGGAGGTCGAATTAGTTAATATAAATGGCCAAACAAGTTTTTCACTGCAATTACGTGCCTTAATTCAACCTTCGAGTGCCCTAGGACCTATACTTTGCTTAAATGATACTCCCAGGTGATCAAGTGAGAAGTTACTCCAAGGACGAATAAAGGGATGCAAGTAGAACGAACTCTTCCTTTAAGGCGATGCGTATGCGATGCCTCTTAACTACCTTTGTGTTCCTTTAAGGGGTGTCCTCCTCCGTGAAGTATCAAAACACTTGGTCAAAAGATAGTACCACCACCACCACAAAGCACAATAAGAGGGTTTGCACCGATAAAGAGATCGGTGCCTATAGCCTTAAGGGATTGAGCCTTAGTGCGGTGCCTAATGTGAGTGCTCAGTGTCAGAAGTGTGCAAGACACGGCAAATCTTTGTAATTTCGTTTGAAATCGCAGACAAGTCCCTTAGAATCGGATCAAATGTGAATTGATTTTAGGGTTGAATCTGATTATCAGTTCCACTTTTAGTTATGCGACCACTGAATTAGTAAATTCAAACAACTTGGCGATCTTGAATTTTAATTTGAATGCAAATGCGTAAACAGGAGCTGGATGCAAAAGTTAGAAAGGTGTACCTGTCTCCAGCAATCTTCGTGCTAATATGCTTGCAATGCAATAATAAGATCTAATGTGCTGCTCAATCACCCCTAAATGCACGCACCTAAGGACATGCAACTTCTAAACAGGCAGCTCGATATTTTCTTTTATTGGTTTTAAAGGCCAGCAAGCAGAAAATAAAATCACGCATGCAAAAAAATGTAAACCATAGTAGCTAAAGAATGTGGGGACAAACCCCAAAAATTCAGCCCCAATTACTACAAGGGCGAAAAGACAGAAATAAATTTTGTGACGATGGAGAATCCCTTGTGAAAGCGGGATCCAGGTCTCCTACGTCTTTTCCTCGTGTGGCTTAGCTCGTGGTTGTTGTCGCCGCTCTGTTACGCCTCGTCACCTTGTCAGATTCCTCGGACAAAAAAATTGATCAGATAATTGCGCAACTCAGAATATTAAAAAATAATAACGTGAATCTATTGCGTCTGTTGCCTCCCCAGCAACGGCGCCAATTTGACGGAGAGAGTTTCGCTTATTTGTGATAGCAATAGAGGATATGTCGTTGTAATTAATGTGGTAGAAATCTCTCAATCAGATGATTAACATAGATATGAATTTAAACCACAATAAAGGATGTCGTATCCACAGGGAGGAATAGATTAATAAGTTCACAAAATATTTTTTTCCTTTATACCTATTTAATCACGTGCATAATCCGTGTTCAAATCTAATGCGAAATAAGACGCAAAGAAGGAACACGTAATTATTTAGAAATGTAAGGATATGGATATAATTTTTCTTTCATGAAATAACTTGTAATGGCATGTAAAATAGTTGTATTTCAAAACACGGAGCTTTCTCTTTTAGGTCATGTGAGTGTATGGATGAGATCTTATGCATTTATCACATAACCATTTAAAAGTTAAGTGCATGAAAGAAATACTATAACATGTAAGGGCATGCATGCAATTTCACTTAAATATATTAATCAACTAAATAATGCAATAGTGTTTGGCAATGGCACAAATGGTAATTTTTAATCTCACCAAAAACAGAGGAAAATTCCTCTCTCCTCCTTGCACGCGTGAAGAGGTTCGGCTGGCTGCGAGGATCCTGAGGAAGGTGCGTCAGAGTGATGGCTTCATGTCGGTGTTCTCAACGTGGGTCGAGGTGGCCAAAGGCAGAGGTTGGCCGGCGGTGGAGCGTGCTGTAGGTTGGTTGTCGCCGTTACTGCTAGCGCTGGAGGGGCGCGGTGAAAACGCTGTGCACTGGAGAAAGCGCGGGTGCAGGGAGGCCTACGCTTGCAGAAGGCACGGTGAGGGCGTTGTCGTAGGCGCTGGACAGGCGCTGGAGAGCGTTGTAGGGGGCAGTGAAGAGCGCTGGTGTAGCGCGCGATGGGATAGCAGGTACAGGCGAGGGCGCGCTGCAGTGGGAGAGCTGATGGCGTTCCTGCAGGCAGTGCGGAAGCAGCGCCTGCAGGTGATTGCTAGGAACGCTGGTGGCTGGGCACTTGCGGTGGAGGCGTTAATTGGGGCGCGCGTGAGCGTTAGATGCAAGGCGCAGGCTGCTTCTTGCGCGTAGTGGAAGGCTTGGGTGCAGGCTGGCCTGCGCAGGTGCGAGCAGTGGGTGCAGGTTGGAAGGGCGCGGTGTGGGTGCACGAAGGTGCTGGAGGGGCGCGACGCCTGCAGAGGGCGCGCAAGGGCAGGCGGAGGGTGATGGCGTGGCATGGCGCTTGCTGTTGCCTGCTGTGCAGCGCCTACGGGCGCTGGTTGGAGGGCGCGGTGAGGTGTGCACAGTGCACGCTGGTTGCAAGGTTGATGGATAGCCTTCTCCAATCCCCTCCGCCTCTCCTCTATATCTCTTCTCTTCTGCCTCCCAAGGGCTTTTCAAAAATCTTTTTCTAAATATGGCAAACACCGTTTGCATTTGTTGAGGGAAGTATTCAGGTCGGCCAGAGGATGAGATATTTGTGGGGATGTGTTGCGGCTGGCCGTTTGTTGGGGGAATTTTACCCCCCCTCCTTGTTCTTTCCAATATCATTCCTACAACAAAACATAAAATAATTACATACTAAGTTATAAAATGCAATAAAATAGATAAAAGTTCAAGTAATGATGCATGCACTTATTTAATGACCTAATGTGATTATTAACAAAGATACTATGTTAGAATTGAAGTACTTAGGCATAACAATAGTCCATTAAAATGGACTCATCGGTACCTGAAAACAAGAAGAGGGCCTCTCGACCGCATTAAAAAATGCTTAGGAGCTTCGCGCTAATGCGGCGAGAGCGGTGGCGTGCAGTGAGAGGTCGTGGGTGAGCGTGGCGAAGGCGGATTAGGTCGGAAGAGGTGGTATGTTCAATGGGTAGTTTAGGAGGTGGAATTGGAAAAATAGGAGAGGGGTTTGGTTCGTGGAGTCAAGGCAGAGGTGTAGAGGGTTTCAACGAGGCAGATGGAGGGGTGTAGCGGCAAGGACACCTCATCGAAGGAGCGGCCGAAGATGGAGGAGATGAAGGCGATCGATGTCATCAGTGGTCAGATTTAGAGTTAAGAAGAGGAGAATTAACCTAAGAGTCTAAAGAAATTATTCTAATCCTAATCTAACGGATGAAAAAGGGAGAATGACGCCGGCTTTGATTGGCCGGTGTCGGGGAAGAAGATAATCCGATGAGGATAGGACGGCGAGGACAATGGAGGGAGAGACAGTTGGTACGGCACGACGTGGAAGAAAGAGGGAAGGATAAATCCGTCGCCTGTATTGCGAACGGACGAAGAATGGAGTCGAGGGAGATCGCCCGACATCAAAGAGCTATTCGACCAGAGGGGAGGAAGGAATTGAGGGTGGTTTCAATCGAATTTGACCGTAGGGAAAGCGGTTTGTCATGGGGACCCTTTTATAGGCCTCAGGGAGTCGGTTGGAGTTTGGAAGCCAAGCTTTCAAGCTTAGAAAGTTCGTCGGAGTTGGAAACTTAAGAGATACCTAAGTCTCTTATGCATTCGCATGAGAGATTGTGAAGGTTATGGAGTTCAAGGTCGGGTGCGTTGGAAAGAGAACTTCTCAAGGAATCTCATTTCCAATTTTGGAAGGGATTCATTGATTAGAGTTCTCTTCAATCAAAAGTCGTCGGAGAAGGATTCCTCTGCGACAATGGTGGAGGGACCTGTTTGCAAAGAGTGACGACAAAGATAGGGGCCTGTTTGTAAAGAATTCGAAAGGTAGGGCATGTGTGTGAGAGAAAAGAGTTAAACAGGACCAAATTGTAAACTAGATCAAGATGATTTCATATTAGGTCTATATTTTAGTATAAATGTAATTTGGACCCAAGGAATCCAATGATGAATTGGGATTTAGGTTTTGACCAATTTTGACTAGGTAATTTATGTAAAAATCCAAATTAGGGTAACTATCTGTTTGAGATTCTGTTTTAAGTCAAATTGGATTCTAATGGTCAAATTGTAGGTACCAAATCCTAAAAAATACTTTTATATGATTTTTAGAGAGTTCAAGTAAATTTTATCTTGACCAGAACCTCAGTAGATTAAGCAAGTTTATTTTTAGGGTTTCAGATGTCACTTAATTCTCGAACCACGTGAAAGCCCATTTTTGTCTACACAGACCACTTGTTAGACATTTAAGATCATTTAACCTTTAATTAACCCCTGAAAAACCCTATGATTATTCTACAATTGAGATATGCTATTAAAAGTGCATTTTTATCCCTATTTTACTGTATTTCTCTCATAATGATTATGCAATAAATTATGGTTATCTGACGGTTATAGAGGAGCATTTAATGATGGAATATGACTAAATAAAGCTAGATATAGCTGATAATGACGTTATCATTAGGTTTCGAGGTAGCTTTTTACGGCTACCCAACTCACCTAAGACTCGAAGAGAACTATAAATACTATGCATCTTTTTGTGTGAAATGTAAGATTCACTGATCGGCAATCAAAACAGACTTCGAGTTTTTATACCCTTAGGTGACCTTGAAAAGAAATTCTTTCTAAAGGTATGTCTATACAACCGGTAGCTTTCTCCCTACTTTTATTTTTATGGGGTCAACACAAGGACGAACTCAGTGTATATCTCTCCGACTTATTTTACTTCTCTACTTCCTAAGTGTTTGGAATTAAACGTGCATTTTCAAACTAGGATCTGGACAACCGGCAGATAAGTTGTTACTACCAACAACTTGCCAACCATACTCGTGCGGTGAAATGTGGTTTATTTCTTTGTCTTCCTTTCTTTTCAATTTCTTTTTCTTTTCTTTTTAGATATTTTTCTTTTTTTTCTTTTTTTTAAATAGGTGACTTCCCTAATCTAAGATTTACCTAAAGGCAATCAACCAATGAGCTGTTACCACCAACAACTTGACAACTATACCACCTTAGAAGGTTCATTAACTACCCAATTTCCATTAAAATCGCCAAAAAGTAAGTCAATACAAAGAATGTGTATATGTTTAAGCTTAAAGTTCCCTCAAATCAGAGGGTGGATTGATAAGTCGTATACTTATCACCCTAACTTATTTAACCAATTTGAAATGAATTTTCAAATGGTGAGGACTCAAGAAATAAGTCAACATTTTAGTGGACACCCAGGCTGATGAAGCCCTAAGACCTAAAGGGTCTAAGTGTTCAGGTCCTATCGTATTATTTCTTAAGGTTGAAAAACTCTAATGCCCAAGTCTTCTTTTCCTAATTCAATATTATTTTTATTTTTTGTGCTTTTTTTTTAAAAATAAAGAGAAAATAAAAAGAATCTACGGAGTTAATAAGATGATTTAGAGATGAATATCTACCCCCATGCTTATCTAATGCAATGTTCTCATTGCATTAAAAAAATATAAATTAGAGAGGAGTAGAGTAGAAAGCACATGAATTTCGTGATTACCCGGTCAGCTCCGATAAGAAAATTATTGTATATGTGCTGAATTTAGTGCCTTCAGCTAGACACACTATACAAAGAGAAAATAAAGAATTCACAGATGTAAGTCAAGACCAAGATAAGAAAAACTATTTTTGGACCTGCCAGGAGATGTCCACAGATGTAGACGAGGTTGTGATGCAGACCCATGCCCCATGGTCAAGTGTATCTTAGGCTTTGGATAAAAATTACTCAGAACCTAAGATCATTATGCAAGTAGGGTCAGACCTGCGATTTGGGGGGATGCAACCTAAGTCCAAAAAGTCGGATAATAGGAAAATCAAGATAAAAAAGATATTCAATGAATTTATGTTTGGGTTGCACATCCTCAATCAAAAATGTTATAAGGATCCTAATAGAAGATTAGTGGTTACAAGTCTACAAGAACCCTTAGACTCAAATTTCTACTTCCCCTAAAATTAGCTTCCCATATCTTCATTTCCAAATTTATATCCTCCACAATCAGGATTTCAAATTTCGGGACCTCCTGCATGTTAATCACCCCATCTAAAATATCCAAGTCCAAAATTTGTGATTGAATCAAAATTAACTTGGGTCTAGTGATTTTAAAATCAAAATTGTCAGTATGCTCAATAGGGTGTGATTGAGAAATGAGGCTATGAATTGAACCTTTCATAAAATCAGGATCTGAATCCATCATACTAGCCTCAACAGGATTAAATTCCTTAATTATATGGCCATCAAAAGATTAATCATACTCTGCGAGCCCATTTGTCTCACTAAAATTATCTTCCTTAAATTCACACGAGACTTCACACAACGATTCTTCATCTTCAAAATCAAAGAATTCTGGATCTGCAATTATATGTCTCAAAATCATTGATCATTTCCTGATCCATGGAGACATTTCCTCATACCCTGGTTCATGGATCTCGGGTGAAGAAATCAATTTATCCTCAATTGGTTGCTCTAGATCAATCTAGTCAATCCCGGTCTCGTAAAACGTGTCCCCCCAACAGGTACTTGAGCAGGTTTTGACAGTGACTCTCCTGAAGGGGCTCATCCTTGGAATCATCCCAAGATTAGATTAGAGCAACTACAAATCTCATCCTCAATTACGATAACTTCCTAGGTAAAAACTCATCCGTATCCTTATCTTTAACATCTTGAAGCCAATCTAACAAATATCTGTTAAGATCGTCAATCATTTGAATCAAAGGCTCCAATTTGTTAATGTAGGGTGTTGGTTGAGCTTCTAATAATTGAATGATATTCATTAAGTTAACCAACACCCTATCTTGGACCTGGTTTTGGGTGGGTTTAGGTTCAGTCCAGGGGAGTCAACAAATTGAGGTTCTTGGTACCCTCCCTGATAATAGGTCACTTCGGGTTATTCAAATAGGGGTGGTGACCAATATGCAGTGTAATCTAGGGGAGCGTAAGAGTTGTAATCAGGATATTCTTCTTAATTGTAGATCGAGTTAAATTGACCATTAATGGGTGGAGATCTATAATCATTATAGCTCGGAGAAAGATAGAAAACACAATCATGGTATTCAAGGTTAGACCCTGAACACGGAGGTTCAGAATTGTATCCCCAATCAGGATTAGCCCAACTAGTGGATGGGTGAGAATAAGTCTGGTTGGGATAATAATCATCTTAAGAATAAGATGTGTTAGGAGGGTAAGAGTGGAAATGCGAGTAGGATGTAAAAGGATCCATGGCAAAGCGGGAGGAAGAAAGGTGTCCTACAGTATAAACAATCAAGCATGTCCTTAAGTGGGGTAATCTTAAGATCTACAGATTCCCAAAACCCATCTTGAGATGAAAAAAACGATTTGATCTAATTCTTTCTAATCAACCTAACCAGTTAGAGGTAGGGACTAGGGAGAAGATTCTTCCCTTCGCTTTCGCCTCAGGTTCCTTTGATTACCTCCAACCGCAGTCGTTTGACTCTGCTCCCCTAACTAAACATCAAATTGAACAGTAGAAGCAAATTAATAGAAAATAATCTCAGTTTGGACCCCGAAGAACGAATTCAATCCTTAAGACCAACGTCTACTTTGTTTTAATTAGGGGTAGGTTTGAATATGCTTTGGAATGTGATTGACCCTTTATCTGGGTTATGTCCTTAAAGATTAGTTTCGATGTATGTACGTACACAACCAATGATTTTCAAACAAGATTACTTTTCGATGCAGCGAATTTTAGGGTTTAAATCTTATTTAGTAGCTTTAAAATTCAACTTTAAATGTTTTCAATCAAGTTTAGTTCGCACACTATGTTTTGAAAGCACAGGTAAAGATGTCTTCCTTTAAAACTTAAAAGAATGTGAAGCACCTGGTTAATTCCTAAAAGTTGAACCCTAAAAGGTAGCTACTCAATAAGTTATTTTTAGATAAAGTGGTGTGGCCTAAACAACTCAAATAATTGACCTTAATGCACCACTGAGTTAGGCACACAGATTATTTCCTAATCTGATTTCTACTTAATTATATGTTAATGAGTATACCAGTTCCAAAGATTAGATTACCGATTGAGTAAAAAGAATCAGAAGATGTGTACCTCTATGAGATTTTTTTTTTAGATTTTCTTTTTTTAAATGGAGGGTGAGGCGGGTAGAGGTGACAAACAAACAACCAAGACTAACCTTAGGGTTTATGAGAGCTCCTAGGTTAATTAGGGTTTGTGTTATTAGGTGATGGAATGAAAACTAGGGGATGGGAGGTGGGGTATACTTACAGACCATTCAACCACACTTTATTCCAATCACCGCTTTTGCCCACCTCGAGAGAGAGTACCTGCAATCATAATAAGAAATGAAAAAAGTGAGGTAAAGGATAGGTAAGACCGGAAAATGCGAGAAATCAAATGGTGTTGCGTCCCTGGTAACGGTGCCAAAATGTTGAACTCAATTTATACGCTGAAAATTTCAGTTTTAAAACCCTGTCGTTGTAATCACGTAAAAATCCATCAAAAAGATAATTTAATCGAAATTCTGGTGAGTGACGAGTCGAACATGGGGAGGGATATGTTTGATTAAAAATCACGTTAATATTTGTTGTCATGAAGTAGAGCAGCTAGTCGAATTAAATCTATCCTAGCTATTAAACTTAAAGAATAAACAACAGAAGACAGAGACAGAATAATACAAATAAAGAGAAAATAAAAAGAGAATCGACAAATGTTTCATAACCACATAATCATGTTTGTTACATCTATGTGCTACACAAGAAAGCGAAAAATCTAATCTAGAAAGTAATAAAGAGAAGAGGGAGAGAAATTATCCTACTTGACGGTTGCTTGGAGGACGAGCCGCATTGACGGAGCGCTCGGACGAAGGTGGTGAGGTGCTGGACGAAAGAGAGCGAAGACGGAGGATGAAGCAAGGTGACATCGCAATAGGATCTGCTTCCCGAATGACGGTGAGAGGACAATCGCGGGATGCTCCACGAAAGATGTAAGAAGGTGGGAAAATTATATTTTTAACTCTAATGGAGCATCCTAGATTTTGGGCAAGCTCATAGAGCCTTAGAGGGGATGAGAGAATAGAGGAAGAGATGATCAAAATCTGGAGGGCATAGGGACTTTTATAGGTGCAGTCATGGGGGCAAAAATATCCTTTTACAGGTTTTAACATTAATATCAAGACCTCTAGTGGCGTTTGTGAGCATCACTATAAGTGCACGACGTTGTAGCCGCGCACACCATCTCTTACGTGCGATGAGGATCCAAGCACTCAAAGCACGCCACGTCGACATCGCCTTAGCTCCAGCCATTCGTGCCTTCACCCACGTTCGCACGTTCTCAGCCGTCCGATCTCTTAAGATCTTGCGCGCCTCATTGCCTTCGTGCGTTAAGAGGCAATGTGGCTCTCTTCCCATTGTCAGATCAAGCATCAACGGCTGAAAACTCACACTCACTCACCTTTATAACACATGCCTCCAACGCGTGTGATCGGGCGTGAGATCGGGAGTCCAATCGCACATCCATCTGATCGGTCAATCTGAATCGTTGGCGCGTGATCGAGCAATCGAATTGTGCTCTTGCACGTGAAGGGGAAACGCAGCACGGGCGGCTCGAACGCGCATCCATCTGTGGTGAAGCGCCTTGACCGCTGCAATACTCTCTTTATGTCGCTGTTCGTCGCCGCTAGATGTGTTAGAAAGGTCGGATATTATTGTCGTAGTGCGAATCATGATGGAACAAATGAATTTATAAGAATCGGGAGTACCGGGTCGTTCGGAGGAAGGCAATCACGATTTATATGGAAGCTTTTCAATAAAACTCGTTCTGAACAGATATATATATATTTATATATGTATAGATCAGATATGCAGAAGATCATAATTTTATTACATTTAGAAATAATTTTTCAAAAATAGAATTCGCTATACTAAAAAACAGATAGATAGATAGAGAGAGAGAGAGAGAGAGAGAGATAGAAGATAGATATCATCGTCGCTTATGGGATGCTTGTGCGAAGCGCAGTAGCACTTCAAATCTAGAGCGACGGGACGAATTGTAGAGAGGAGTTGCAGAGGAAGAGAAAGGCTGGAAGAAAGATGGTGGGAGTTTGTTCTTCAACTGGGGGGCTTTAGACCTTCTTTTATAGCTTTTATGAGGGGCAAAGAGGGTATTTTGGCCCTTAAAATCGTGCAACTTTAGGCTAATTAGATCTGTCGATCGGGAGATCAACTCTAATTTGGCCTCAAAACACTCTCAAACGTGCCTTCATCGCGTGGATTTGCTCTCTGATCGACACCTGGCAACTTCACAGGCCTTGGATCGCGATCTGACACTCCAGCTTCCTCCTCGCGCCCGCCCAACACCTGCTCCGCTCAATTCTCTCTCCTCACGCGCCTTCGCTATTCATACTTCGCGTGCCTTAACTCAACCGTCCGATCGTAAACTCTCACTCGCAATGCCTTCTCAAAGCCCGTGTGTGATCATGCATTAACGTCGCACGTTCGTTTGCGCGTTTGCCGTAGACACCCCTAGTCGCAACACATGGTCGCATCCGCGCCCTCCACTCGAGATTTGACGGCCAATCAGGCGCACCTCCACCAGCTTCCCAAATTTTGGCGTTGAGCGCGTCTTGAACATGTCTCGCGCTTGCAAACCAACGCTCTCACCGTTGGGCTAAGGGCATGGATTGGCAAGCTTCCTCTTTGGTGCTCGACTGCTCTCAGTCGTTGGATTAGCTTTCCTTTTGATGAGGTGCAGTGGAGTGCGGCGACGTAGAACGCTCGTGGCTGTTGGATGGTGATCCAACTGCCCACAGCGCACAATTAAGACGCCTTCAGACATTGGGTTGCAGTGAGGGGCACCTGTGATGGCGCTATGTGGCGCCATCATGGCTGTCCATCTCTTCTTTGTAGTTGGTGCTACAGAGCTCGATCGGGTTGATTTTTACGTCATTAGACCGCGATCATTGATCCAGATCAATCTATGCAGTCAGATCTTTCATTTGAGGCTTAGATCTCTTTATCTTGCTTCCTGGCCTCCGTTCTTCTTTGGACTGCACAAGATGCTATGGTTGTCTGATCAAGACGAATCTGGAAGCGTTGGACTCCCATCATTGTCCTGATAAGATCTGCACAGCCTAATCTGTCATCCACGGCTTCAAATCATCTGCAATCTATTTCATCTCTCTTTTATGTCATAAAATGATAATATTATCTGTGTAGCTGACAAACTAACTATTATGTGAATTACGATGCTTATGAATGCATCGCCCCTAAGTTATGCTAGAATCTAACTTAATTCAAATTATTTAGGTTGCATGATTACTGTACAATCATTCGCGTTTACGAATTAACGCTCGTGCACCCTCAACCGTTGAATGAAGATCCAACAGCTGAGAGCATGAGAGCTTTGCCTTCAGCTGAGTGCATGCGAGGCCAAGATTAAATCTCAGCTGTTGGATCGATGATCCAAAGGCTGAGATGCGTTAATTAACCAATGAAGAAGAGCTGCAGTGACCATGGGCAGCTTAGATGGCGCCACGTTGTGCCATTTGAGTAGTCTATCTTCTATTGCTCATAGGTGGTGCTACGGATGTCAGATTGAACCGATTTTCGCATTGCTGGGTTACGATTGTCGATCTGAACCCATCCGTGCAGTTAGATTTGTCATCTGAAATCTAGATTTTACACCACCTTGCCCCTTTACTTATGGTCTTTCTCAGACTGCATCTGATACTACGAAGATCCGATTAGGGCGATCTTGGAGGCATTAGACTCCGATTATCACCCTAATCAGATCCGTACGGTTGGATCTTCAATCCGAGACCCCGATAAATATTGCCATATTCCCTAATCACAAAAAGAGAAAATTAACATAAAATTTATACAATCTAATTTAAATACATGATGATGTATGTTATACAATATTTATAATGATTAATACTTCTATAACACTAGAAATATTCATAAATAAATATTTTAGGTCAACTAGATGTATGCATATCACACAACGAAATCCTATCAAGGAGATAAGTAAAAATGATTCAGTATAGTAGCGTAGAAGTCAAGGTGCCATTCAAAAGGAGTGACCATATACAGCAACAAGTCTTTTCAACATTATAATTATTTGTACTCAAATCTTTTCTTCTAATTACATGCACGTTATACAGGTGTACGCTAGTGAAAGATGAAGAAGAATCATAAACATTAGTCTATTTGCATAACATGGATATTTAGTTCAAATTGCTCCTCTGGCAAATTTTCACATTAGCATAATAAAATCAAAGAAAGGATGACGTGGCTAGAATACCTTGTAGACAATTAGTTGCAAGCACACACTTGAGTCAAGTCTTATTGCTATCTTTGCTTGAAATTCCATGGATTTATATAACCTCCTAAAGTTTTATAATTACTTCAAGTATCTGATGCCCGTACACCTTGCATCAAGAGTGTTGACGATCTCAGCTTGCCAAAAATACAAACACAATCATTAATGGGTAAAACCATTTCATGGTTAAAGGTACACATGGGTTAAACCAGTTAGGGCCTAACCATGACTTGACACAATATTAATGGTTTGGGAGTTTTCTAGCCCAATCAAACACATTCAGCCACATAACTCAACCTCAATTAACTATTAAAAATGGACCATGCTTAGTTGCATTAGATTTGAAGCGGAGAAATTAAACTCATGAGAAAACACGATTCAATCACCACTCACACTGGTGGAAATAAAAAATAATTGCCATTAGGAAAAAAATCAAATCTTAAAGTAAAGAAAATAAGATCTTAAGAAAATATGATATAAGAATGTGAAATTGAAATCGAATGGATTAGTGTAAGAGCTATGAAACGTGATGGATGTTGTAGGAGGGCTAAGAAAGGACCATGTTGGGATGTGATGTTACAGTGGATTTGGGATATGTAAGAATGAGGCAAGCTGACATAGAAAATTGGATTGGGAATTTTAGAAATATTATATGAACAGAATCTCCAGCAACAAGTGTTTTTGCACTGGCAAACACACTCCATCCAGTTGTCAAGAGATGTCTTTTTGGCTGACCTACAAGAAGTGTAGTCAGAAAATAACCAAAGGCTATGAAATGGAAAATTAAAAATAAATGACAGATCAAGCAGGACAGTTAAAAGAGATTATTGCCAAAAACAACGATAATTCAGGAATACATTCTAGGTTAAACCTTGTCATCTTTTGGACAAGATGAAAGATAAGTCTCTTGGTTATTTGATGGGGTGTGGAAGAATGATTCTTGTCTATAACAAATCAAGAGAAAAGCATAAGGGGAGCAAAAATTCAACACATGAAATCAGATACGAAGTATGAAACATAAAAGTTTGTCAAAAGAATATGTTCCAACACAAGAAGCAACATCAAATGTTGATGCTAATTGGATGCAAAAAGAAGAAATTCTTTTCTAGTCTCATCAAGAATTTCGTTACAAAGCTTAAAAGGAACAGATCCTCATTTAGCTTTTTTCCCTTCAAATTGCTGAAAAGATGATGTTTTGTCAATTGGAGGTCACAAGAAATGATAAATGCCCAATTAACCACAGTTATTCTCCAACTGGCTCTTGTTAAAGAAACCTTATATGTTAATTTTACTCAATCAAGAACATATAATTCAATCCCATCTTATCTTAATTTCTACACTTATCATACCCTGAAAAATATCCTTGAATTTCCATTCAACGTCGTGAATATCCCAAGTGATAAGTTCCTGTGCAGGTGGTTGCTGAGTGAAATCCTGCAAGAAACAACACAATCGCCATTATTCCTTAGTAGTGTCAAAAGAGATGACCCCAAACCAAATCAAACATACCAGCAGTGGGAACACCTTCTCTGCCGCACGACGAAGGACTAGCGCAGGCATGCCAAAGCTCTGAAGTCAACCACCTCTTCTCCCCACATGCGGTCGATTCTGACACCCCAACAACAAAATCTCAGCAACACAATTCCCAAAACCGCAAGGGGATAAAAAAAATTGCATCCACCGCAACCAACAGTACCTTTCAATGGGGGCTGCCCATATCAGCAGCAGCCTCTCCCGATCACCTAGTAGGGATCGTGCTTGGCTTCATATCAGCAGCAGCCTCTCACAATCACCTAGGAGGGCTCGTCTTGATCCCCTGCCTCACTCCAACAGGTCCACAACACCACATCTTGTGGACGATATTGCTTTGGGCTCATGCTTGAGTCCGACCCCGTTGTTCTCGACGACGATGAGCAAGGAGGGGCTACAGGGGCGGTGGCGACGGCAACGGCTCTTAGGGGAGGAGGGAGGGGCGGCGGTGGAGGAGTGATTGTTGTTCTTGCGAGAGTGGCTACGGGGCTTGGAGGGGTCGGAGAGAGCGTCAGAGGAGGGGGCACGTGGGGGTCGAGCGGTTCCGGAGGAGGGGACCTAAGGACGCACCTACGCTTGTTCTCCGCGATGGGAGTGAGAGGGAGGTGAGGTTTTACGGTTTGGTTTGGGGGGACTTTGCAAGGAGAGAGAGTGGCTTGGGGCAGTGAGTATGTGGTTGCCGAAATTAGGGGAGGGAAAATATGTGATTTGGTGGGAGACAAAATTAGGTACGAAGGAAAGTTATTTGAAAAATAAAGTGATTAAAGTTTAGATGTTTAATTTCAAAAAATTTAATCAAGTTTTGAAGATTATTTTTCTATCACTTTTTTTTTTATCAGAAAAAATAAAGCTATCTTTAAAATATAATCACTAATGACATATTTTAGTATAGTAGAGGTATTGACGGCACATAATTTTAAATCTCGAGATGTAGGGATAATTTGGTTAGAACCCAACTAATTGTGAGTAAACGTTGAGTCATAGTCTCCATTGAGTGGCAGTAGGTCGAGGAACAAAGGGTGTAGGTGCGACGAGAAGTTCTCACCTTCCTCTGATACCATGCTAAACAAAATAAGGTAGAAGGAATTTTTATGCTCGCTTAACTCGAACGAGTGTTCATCGTATTGTATTTATAGATGTGAGATACAAACATTTGAGATCAAGTTTGGCGAACTTGCAGATTTCGTCTAACAGAAAAGTGTTCGTATTTAGCGGATTTGGTTATAGGGTTTTTGATTTGACTCCTGGTGTTTATCTTCAAGTTTGTTGAACGACTGTTGATGTGAGTGGTTATCCAGTCGTTGAAGGAGGATCGAGTCTTGGAGGTGCTCTACGTTAATATCGGTGGCTTATCTTTTTGTTGTTGCTGAGACCACGTATGACTCCGGACCTTCTATGAGCGAGAATTTCCCAATTCATTTTGGGCGTCGATATCTATTGATTTTCTCGTTTGCATGGATTATATTGATCATCGAGGTTTTTCCTTAGTGACGTAGTTATTACTTATGAGCATGACTAGAACTCTCTTATTAAGGATGTTTTCTTTGTCACTTGTAATATTTTCTATTTCTTTGTTTTCCATTTTCTTATCATTTTGTCTCCCATTTTCTGGGAGTCACTTCTCATGTTTCCATGGGAGCATCCTTTTCTTCTTTGTGAAGGCATTCGTTTCATCTTTCCTTCCTTCCCTTTCTTGGGTTAGATCCTTATATATTTAGTTCTTCCCTGATAATGGGATGCTTAGTTAGAAAAAGAAAGAAAGAAAATATGTTATACAATCTCTTCACAACCTTTGTGAGGGCTTTTTTATGGTAGGGGTACGAAAAAGGAAGAAAACATTCAAGTAGCATCCTCATCGTAATTCTACAAGAAATAGCAATAGGCCTGCAAATAGCATGCATGCCCATGCATCCGAGGTCCTTGTTGATTATTTTATTATGCATGTATTTATTTTTCTAGTAGATTAACTTTTTGCTTGAGAGTCTTGTTGGATCTTAATTTGTTTCGAAAATTACGCAATATTTTGATATATGGATCGAAGTTAGCTATCTAACGCTATACAGTTGTGAGCTTTCAAACATTAATGTTTAATTTTTTTGCACCTGAGCTCTCACAATATTATCATTTCCAATGTCTTCCTTTTAAACAGCTAGCGGCGGAGTTCCTGGGCACCTTCATCCTTATATTCGGTGCCACCGCCGTGCCTATCGTCAATCAGAAATACAATGGTGCCGCTGAGACGACCCTCATCGGTAACGCAGCAAGCGCTGGCCTCGCGGTCGCAATTGTCATCCTCTCGATAGGGCACATATCCGGTGCCCACCTCAATCCGTCCCTCACCATCGCCTTCGCCACCCTCCGCCACTTCCCCTGGATCCACGTACCACCTTACATTATCGCGCAAGTCTCTGCCTCCATCTGCGCCTCCTTTGCCTTGAAGACAATCTACCACCCTTTCCTCTCCGGTGGCGTCACCGTGCCATCTACGACCATAACCCAAGCCTTCATCCTTGAGTTCATCATCACTTTTAACCTCCTCTTTGTCGTCACCGCCGTCGCCACCGACACCAGAGCAGTATGCTAACTAATTAATTTCTCTCAATTGCTGATTAAACATGTGGTTATTAATTTTTATAGTCCTTGGTAAATTTTACGTTGGTTGATTCTCAATACATAGGTGGGAGAGTTAGCTGGATTTGCTGTTGGAGCCACCGTCATGCTTAATATCTTGATAGCAGGGTGAGTACGAAATAAATTAATTTCATTCATATATAATAAGCTCTACTTGGCATCTCCAGAGTGTGGTATGAACTATTTGTAGGCTAAATGGTTTGTAAATATAAAGGCTTGTATGTCGTAGGTGGAGTTTAAGCACCTGACTTGACTTTTGAGTCTCCAAATGCTCGCAACAAGGATGGAAGATCCCTCATGTTCGACAAAAGCTCGAATCAAGGAGAGTGCATTTAGAGAGAAGCCAAATCTAACAAGGATTTAAAAAAGAATATTTCACTCCACTCTATCATAGGCCTTTTGAAGGTCCAACTGGATAATAATATTCGAGCTCAACAGCAAGGGTGTCATCTCATGGGGAAGCCAACAAAGAGTCAATTTTGTCATTGCGAGCCTTAAGGTTTTTAACAGTAGTATGGATGTCTTTGAAAGTCGTTCTATTCTAATGTTTGAGAGATCTTTTAAGAGCGGAGAGCTTAGAGCGAAGGTTGGTGATCGATTCATGGGAGGGGTTCACGGTCAACTTTTCCCAGGTGTTTTCAACAAGATTATGAAAAGTAGAATCTTTGAGCCACATGTTTTGGAATCGAAAGGGGTAGGGTCAGGAGCTAGGGTTGGGGGTGGAGTATAGAATAATGGGGGAATGATCAGAATTCTATCTAGAGAGGTACGAGCCAGATGAGATCTCTACTAAGGCATCAGTATTGATGAGGATACGATCAAGCTTTTGATATATACGAGCCTTACCACAACGGCCATTGCACCAAGACAACTGGGGCCCAAAAAGGGGCAATTCTATAAGAGTTAGGCTATGAATACAAGTTTTGAAAGGAATCGCTTGAGAATCATAGAAAGGAATGCCTCTAGATTTCTTCAAAGACCTAAGGATATAGTTGAAATCTTTCCCAATGATCCAAGGACTAGGGCCAAAAGAGGTGGTAGTGGAGAGGTAATCCCACATATGTTGACGTTGGGTAGCATCAGTGGAAGTATAAATAGCCAAAATTTTAAAATTGGTATGACCAATCAGAAAGACCACAATTAAAGCTTGGCTGAAGGCAGAAAGATGGGAGACCGAAAGAGATCCTTTCCAAAGGCACCAAATTTTAGGGGAGTTAGAGAGGACTAGAGAAGAGTTAAAGGAAATGGAACACTTAATCGCATCAACATCAGAAGGATCCACAAAGGGCTCCAAAAGAAAAATCAAGCTAAGATTATAGGAGTAGATGAGAGTTTTAAGACGGTTGATTGTGAGGTCATTTACAATTATGTTATATATTATCTAACTTATATTGCAAATTTTGTTTTCACGGTAGGAAATTGATTTTTACACTTGAATCAAATATCATTGATGATTTTTAAAATACCACTTATGATTTTTGCAACATGTATTTAACCCTGCTAATATCTCTTTTTGCTTGTTTTACATGTTTGTAATATAAATTTTATACTAGATTTCAATGAGTATTTTGTAATACAAACTATTAATGAATACTTATATCAGAAGCTAAATGATTTCTTACACGTTTGTAATACAAGTTTTATCATTTTTGATATGTAATGCAACTTTATAATATAATAATTATTTTTGTATTCATTTCGTTTATTAGAGAACCCGATCAATTTATGGAATGTTTCGAGGCTCCCTTGATTTAATTAATATAAATATGCAAGCCTTTGCATTTAAATAACATCAGTACGTCACCTTCAGTTAATGGAAGGCTTTGTATTTATGGAAAGACTTTATATGGAAGGCCTTGTATGTATGCAAATGCTCATAATCATTGGTGATCCATAAAATCACGTTCGGTGCTTTAATTGGTATTAATCCAATTCATTGAATCATCATTCCAATGGATCTCATGTGATATTCATTTACTAATCTTTACGCATTGTACTCATAGGATAGAAACCCTTTATATATATCCAATTCTTGATTTGTGCATGTCATCCTTGTGCAAGGACCATGCAAATCGTCTTTACATTGTCCCAAAAAAAAAAAAAAAAAAAAAATATATATATATATATATATATAACATGTGAAATTTAATTGCCAATTATATATACTCATAGGATCACATATGTTTTAGAATATATATGTAGTGCATGTGAAATTTACCAATTAATAGCATTTATATAATCTGTGGTAGGCCATCAACTGGTGGATCGATGAATCCAGTACGCACATTGGGGCCGGCTGTGGCCACAGGTAATTACACAAGAGTATGGATCTACCTTGTGGCTCCAACTTGCGGGGCAATTGCTGGGGCAGCTTTATATGGCTTTGTGAAGCTTCAAGGAGAGGATGCCGTCCTCGAACGCCGCCAGCCCACAAGCTTCCGCCAGTGACTCCCTGTTGCAACACAACCATATACAGTTTATTATCGATAGCTGTCTAGGCTTATTGGACAAACTACGTTATCGTCGTCGTTAGTGTTCCTTTTGTAATCTATGTTGCCTTGGTTGCTAATGTAGTAACTATTCATAAGCTTGAGGATTTGATGCACACATTTGTATTGTGTTAATGTCGTGATGCCTTGTGAACAAATTTAAGCATACGCACCATCTGAATGCACTCACTTTTTTGTCAATTTAAACGGATTTAGAGTGTGTTTTTTTTTTTTTCACAAATCTGAACTCATTAGTAGGAGAACTGCATATGTACAGTAGGTTGCGATCCTTCTTGTAAGGGAAGGAAGGAGACAAGTGCACTTCCACGAGGGCGAGAATACAAAATTTATTTTCTAGTCAAGAGGCAACACAGGTAATTGTAATTCCTTAAGGAACACATTAGGAAACTCATTGGTCATCAATGCATTTTCTTTTTTTTATTTTTTTCCCTTACTGTAACACTGCATCGGCTAAGTATCATGGCATCCTTGAGCAAGAAGTTTTATTGTTTTCAAGCCTGATATCTGTCTAATAGGTTCGTTCGATTGCCTCGACTCCCCGGTATACGTCTAATAAGTTCATTCAATTGCATCCCTTTCAACTCAAATTCTAGTATCCCAGAAAATTCAAAACAAATTCTTCTTTTGTTGATAGTAGATTAGGGCATGATCTTTTGACAACCGATCCACTCCTCAAATTATATCAAAATCTTGTATTTCCAATAGGAACAAGATAGTTGGCAACCCATGTCCTTTAATCAAAATCTCACAGCCCCCTATAGCATCTTCATTCAAATAATATTCATTAGATGGCATGATTAATATGAAAAAGATTTCTTTTAATCTAGTTGGTGCAGATCTTAGTCTTGATGGACTCGGTAAAGATATCAAAGAATACGATAACAGTGGAATAGATTAGATAGGAGTCATCTTTAGTTTTCATGCACATAATAGTGGAACTAAACTAAGATACTCATCTCTCCCAAGACATAGTGCCCATTTTCTAATTGCTTGCTCATTTGCTTCTCCCTTGAACTTCGATTCGAACCAGATTGGGATTCCTGTGTTTAGTAGTGGGTTGTGCAAGTCGAACCCAGCTAGGGATCCAACACATCAGCCCCATTAAGCGTGTCACTGTGGTTGATGATGATCGCTCATATCAAGGTAGCACTCCCATCATCACATAGTGGCTCCTTCCTTGCCGAATGGCACCACCGTCAACCCTTTCATCCTCTTCTTTAGAAATTCATAGCTCCAAGATGACAACTCTCATCTCTCGAGAACCACTTGTTACACCTCTTGAATTTTATGTTTTAGGTCTCTTCCATCAATGTTCATGTTGCTAAACTCATGCCTTAGTTCAATGACTTGGCAATGCACCTTACAACTAACGAAATCAATTGAATTCTCTAATTTCTAGACTCCTGATTATTACTATTAATAGTTCGAGTGGCATGATTTTAAAATTCTCTAAGCACCCAAGATCTTTTCTCAATTACCTTTATTGACACACAAGTTAAACATCAAGAAAATTTCCACATTTAACTAAAGAATGTAGGAAAATAAAATTCTACATCTACACTATTCCAACAAGGTATAGATTCTACTACTATTGGAGCCAGTGATTGAAACGTCGACGGCATAACGCCGGCATGCCGTCGGCAAGGGCATCTTTGGAAAACCTCCTTGTTGGCATGCAGTTTGTATTGAAACGCAGGGATGTCGGCAGCATGCCGACGGTACAGCGGCATGCCGCCAGATGACAACAAGTCTGGTGAGTTTTTGTGCTGGCCGAGTAAGGTTCGAGGTGTGGGTATGATGGGTAAGGGTCTACAGGTTTGGGTAAAGGCACGCACGCACGCATGCACACACACGATTTTGGGCTCCGAATTAACTCGTTGAAACCTTTGGCACGATGAGTATTCTTGGGCTCTTATTATTACATAATTAGTATTTTTTGAAATTGATATCATTTTGAGTACTTCGGTGATTTTTTGTCAGCATGCCCATTGATATGGCCATCGAAAAAAGGGCATTTTCACGGCATGTCCACAAAATGCACACTTAAAATTTCATCGGCACGGTATCGAAATCGGCATTACAAACCTTGTTTGTAACATGCTCCGAAGTGAGCAAACATACAACAAATGTAGCTACCTCTATAAATGTTAGTACATGGCGCATTCATATTGAAATCCTATTATGGTACAACATTGATGTTGTCCTTTAATTCATTCCCCCAATCATCTTCAAAGTACTTAATTGTTATTTCCATCATTGCTATGGCTTACAAACTTCATTGTCAACTTGATAGACAACAAAAATACATAGAGAGGAAAGCAAAGAATGAGCAACAACTTAGGAAGGATGTGAAAACAAGCAAACTAAACCAAACTATTAGAAGCTACACATGCACACACTTTCCTTTTTAACCCCTAGTCTTGGTAGGAATTCCTTGATTTGGTACATCATATCATGAGCATCAAGATTCTTTCATTCAGATCTAGTGAGAGGATCCTAGAGAATGTAGTGGTGGGAACCCAAGGTGATCAACTTGAGCACCACCACCACTAATTAACTCTAGTATCCTAATTGATAGCCAATGGGTGTAGCAAGAGAGTTGTCACCCTTAAAAAAACATTCTGCTCACCTGGAAAAGGTCTGGCTAGTATTAAATAGTTACCACAAGGTGCTAAGTTAATGGGTTGTGTTTGACCAAGGAAAGGATATGCATCCTCGTGGATAATTTTCATAATTTCTATCATAGTGTTCACAATATCATAATAGGTTGCCTCTACATAAGAATAATCACTAATTATAAATTAAGAGATCCTCATAATCATCTGGTGATCCCAACATTAGTCATCTTTAAGCAATTGTAGCTAATTTAATATCTTTTAATTATGCCAAATTGACATCCAAACGATCAAACGAAGAGAGTCCATGTTACGACTTGACCCAGACCCGAATGGAAATCAGGATGCATCGCATCTTATTTCCCAAGATCTAGTCATCCATCAAGCAACAAACTTAACACATAACACATTCCACACATGCAATTAGAACAGAAAAAGAGAGAGAGCATAATTAAAATAGCAGGAAACAAGTCTACTAATAGTACATAAAGGCAGTTTACCACATATCCATCACATCCAACAACCAAAGTGTGGAGCATAAAGGAAAGATAATTCAGTTTCTAAAGCGAAATACGTACTACAGCAAAAAGAAGAACAAATTAATACTAAGGAACTAAGTGTGGCTAGACCCAACACCAACACCCTCGACAGCCTGTGGAGCTAGCTGCTCTCTCCCCTGACTTGAGTACACAACCAGAGTAGGCATTGCAAAGCTGAGTAGAGTGGTAAAAGGAAAGAACATGTAACAACAACAACAAAAATGTAAGTGGTGGTTTGTTCAAGCCTTAACCATTTTAGATAAGCATCTTGTCAGTTCCACCTTATTAGATTTGTTCAATAGTTTGTTTATCTCATTCGTATCCTTTTCACAAATCCCACTAAGTATGGTCACCATCTTTTTAGTTCACATGACTCCTAGGGAAACGATTTCGTTGCGGTATTCCGAGTTGCAGGACAATCACGGGACGCTCTCTTGGTCAAAAGAACGCACCGCGTCTACCTTACCACCTAGTCTACTACCCTAGGGTCATGGTCGCAGCATAGTGGTGACTACGGCATGTGTAATAAACACACAAGGGTCTATCCTATGCTAGCACGTGGTCAGTCATTTTCACTAACGGATATGCACAGAAAATAGTATAGGAACCACACCACCTCCACAACACTACGTACCCTCACTTGGCTAACTCGGTTGGCTCCTCATAGTCTGTGTAGAAAGGTCATTCATCCTCCAGGTCCCTACCCAAGGAGGTCATCTCTCTCTCCTCACAATGGGGTGGTTAGCTCTCCTCAGTACACGTGTACTTGAGAGCCAGCTCATCCCCACAACCCAAATCTCAACACGGGCTGGTTACCACCCCACATTCATATTTCCACCCCACTAGTATTTCCATATATGTTGCAAGCTTAATCACTATCTCTAGTTCACCTTAGGAGTCAAGTATGTCCCTAGTTGGTTGCTAACAAGCTCATGCCTCATAAATCCAAGTATTTAATACACCTAGTGTGAGAATCTAGTTTTCCCTTAGGATTCAAATATAATCCTAGTTGTGTTGCTAAAGCACTATTTTAATAGTAATTCCACACAAATGAGGATCAAGTATCATCCATGTGTATAGTAAGTGCATTATATCACCCGTGGTCATTAATGGATAGCATAACTAATGATGAGCCTACTCTAGAGGCATATCGTTGTTGCAATTTAATCACTAGTGACTTGAACTAGGGAACGAATAATGAGACATATGGTGTGATAACATCATGGTGGTGGCGTGCATGCTCAGCAAACAAAGAAATCAGGTTCAGAAAATATGTGACACAACATTCACCATGGACCATAATTTGTAGCGGTATAAGGCACTAGATTCAACCATGTAAGGGATGAGGGGAAGGGGACCACTCTACCTCAATCGTACAGGAGGAATGGAAGCATGTGCAGTCTGTCCACACCTCTAATAGTGTCTGTGTGACCTCCCTTGGGAAGCATGCCCCTCTTGGGTATCCAACCTAAGGCACCAAAGGGGTCATGCATGGAGTGTCATCAGGGCTTCAATCAAATTTTCAGTAAAACAAAAATGCTCAAAACAAAGTGAAAAGGGTACCAAAACATAGGAAATCGAACAAGCTTTCCAATGGTATCTTTTGTGCGTGATTTCAAGGTCGTTTGGGCCTTTAATCAGGCCAAAAACCAACTCTAGGTCACGTGAATCTACCTTGGACCAATCTGGTCCATTAGTTCACGTGAACCGGCCATCTGCCGTGTGTCTGCCATGCGACGTGTGCAGATTGGAGTGTCCGGATGCAGAAAATCGTGCATGACCACGTCGTTTGGCCACGCATCATCCCATCCATGTCAGCTCCGCGCCTCACTCACACCTTGTCTGCATCCTATGCGAGTCACTACCGATGCCGCCCTCCTCCTTCTCTCCTCTCTCCTCTCTCTTGCCCTCTCTCTCCTCCTTGAGCTGCATGCCCGAGAGAGAGGGAAGTATTGGGGGTTTTATATGGAGGGTTTAGGGTTTAGTGGTGGATCATAAAATTTAGAAGTTTCAACCTTAGGTTTTCAATTTCTTAGTAAGGGGTCCACTTTGATAAAATTGAGGGTGCAAATTTTGCATGTTACTCCTCAACATGAAAAATATTTACGATAGGACCCCTAGGCCTACTCTCTAGATGAAAACGTTGCAAAAAAACCCTCAAAATTTAGGAAACCTGGTCCCTGCGTGGGTTAATTAGTGCGCAAAATTTATGAAAAGACACTTAGAGCTTAAGAAAACTTTCCTGAGACTTTTGGACACACTAATGGGTATGCAAAAATTACAGAAAATCTCCTCATGGTTTACAAAAGTCATAAATGGTCCTTGAGTGTAATTTCAAGTGCGCAGAATTTACAAAAAATACCCCAAGGTTTGAGAAATTACATAGTGACCCTTAGGTGCACAATTTTGCATGCAAAAATTGTACAAAACACCTTAAGGTCTTGAAAATCACCTGGTGACCCTAAGGAACAAAAATGAGGGTACAGGAAGGTCATTTCAATCCAAGGCTAAGTAGAACTTAGCAAAAATCAATGTCATGATCTAGACCTTATTATATATTGTTCACATTCTATTTTAAGCATCCAGGTTAACGTCCAGGGACCCAAGGCAAAGCTAGGTAAGATTTACAATTCGCACAATTTTAAATGACCAAATTAATCTTTTGAATACCCACACCTATAGTGCAAATACAAATATATTGTGTCCAAGTCCAATTTAATGCTCGATTCGAATTGATTGTCATGTAAATTAATTCCTTCTTCCTCCCTTACATGGAGGGGTTGTTTCCGCATAGATCTTAGAGCTTGAAATTGTTGAACAATAGTCATCATAGTTTAGGAAAACACGTCATAGTATAGCGACAAAAATTGTATCGACATTTAAATTTATAAGTGCTTGAAAAATCATGAGTTCCGAGGTCGTTCGCGGAGAGCAAGTGTTGCAATCTAATCAACTAATCAAATAGTATAATAATGAGCACAATATTCAATCAAAACCTCAATAAAATATATTCAATATATGCCAAGAGTATATTAGGGTCAACAAAAAAAATAATGTAGAGAGAAATAGCCAAAATAATGGTGGTTGAAACGACCAATATAACCCTCAATACTTAGGCTATTCTCTCAAGATCAGATCAATATCTTAAAGCTAACGACATCCTTAATTAAACGGTTAATTCATGCCAAATAGAGGGACTTAAGCATTTAGCCCCAAAGCCATAGACGTCTCAGTAGGGCCATAAATTTACCTAAGTGTTAGGCACAGATCTCAAGGGCAAAACCCCCCTACCTCCTTCTCAAAAATCCTTTCCTCTCTCTCAAATTCCAAAACTAATCCTGACTAATTTGGTCCAGAGTAAGAGGTCCAGTCAGGCTCACAGGGGTGTGGGCAAGCCGTCCGAGTGCATATTCTCGTGCATGGGGGACCCGACCCCCCATGTATTGGGCAGCAAGGCAATGGATGTAAAGCATTAAATACACATTTCAGATTTAGCACCCACCGATGTGGGACTAATGGAGCTCATTTTCCTTTGTGCTCGTAGCTATGAAGCTTCATTCTATTGTTACTGTTGTGGTTGTTGAATCACTCGATTGAAGCCCTGGGTTGCTTCGTGGACTAGATTCGCTACTACTCGAGGTGGAGGCAAGGTTTGAGAGCAATTGACAATTGCGGACAATGGCGATGAATGGCGGCGCTGGCAAGATCCCTGAAATCAAGAATAAGGGCTTTGTGCCCAAATTAAAATGCTCACAAGTGTCACCGTGGAGAGTTAGTGAGGTGACGATGTTTTTGAGGTGTATTGTGGTGTGTGGAGGTCAGATGGTGTCGGAGATGAAGGCGGATAGGTGGGTTGTTGGTGGCATGGAGCGCATGATCCAAAGCCCCAACAGTGTTCGGGCTATTGATCAGTGGAAGGAGAGGAAGATGTGGGTGGTTGAGGCGAGGTGTTTGGTGGCATAAATCATCTGCACGAGCTCACCGGAGCTCACACCGGATGCAGAGAAGATGAAGTGGGAGAAGGTGAGCGAGCGGTCAAATGCTAAGTCTAGGACCCTAATTCTAATCTAGAGAGTAGAGGGAAGGAGATGTAACTTATGGGATGAAAGGATAGGAATTCCACACTGACATGCCCTGCCAAACATGAAGGGGACAAAGTCTCTGGTGAGGTAGAACAAGGAGGACTAAGGGTAGAGGGCTTCTGCTTTGGCCGGCGAGAAGCGGAGGAACTTGAGGGTAGCAATGCTTCCAATTTGACGGTTGAGAGGCCAGAGGAAGAAGGAAGAGAAGCTCATTGGAGCTCAAGTTGGAGATGGCCGGGGAAGAAGAGAACAATGTTTTCTTGGCCTAAACCTGCCTAATTTTGACCTAGGAACACGAGGAAGCTTATATAGATGCTGAATTAGACCTTAAATGTGTGGAATTCACACATTGAAGTCATAAATTTTGGCAAGTTAAGATTTGGAAGTTTTAACCTTGCCTGAGCATTCCTCCTTCCAAAAGGATTTGAGATCTAATTCAAGTGATTTGTTGTTGCCTAAACACCAATCCCACCAATTTTTGTGAGATTTGGTGGAGAAATCATGCTGGTTTCCTCCTTTGGAAGTGGGTGTGCTTTGGGTTTGAGAACCCTGCTGTGTGTGTTTAGGAAAGAAGGCAGTAGGGGTTAGATTGTGAAGATGATGAAAACCTAGGAGTATTTTGGGGAGAAAAGTCTTGACGTTAAGGGTTAATTTGAAAAGAATAGAGATCTGGGTACTGAATTATAAATTAGGTCAAGATAAATGCTGATTAGGATCAAATTTTGGTGTTAACCTAATTTGGACCCAATGAATCTAATGGTGAACTTGGATTTGAGTTGTTACCACATTTGACTGGGTAAATCGTATAAGAGCCCAAATCAAGGCAAATTCCCATCCGAATCTCTATTTTTGGTTAAAATGGGTTCATATGGTCAAATTGAAGGTACCAAACCTCGTAAAATATTTTTCAATCACTTTTAGGAGGTTCAGATTGAATTTATCTTGACCAAAACACTTTTAATTTGACTGTGGTTGGTAATTAGGGTTCTTAGTACTATTTTCATCCTCGAAATGTGTGAAACCCTGATTCAGTTAGTGTAAGCCCACTTCTTGGTCTTCTAAGTTTATTTGAACTTTAATTAACCCTTGATCAACTTCTTAGTTAATCTACATTTGAGATGAGATGGTAAAATAGTAGAATTAACCCCGTTTTCCTATCTTCTCAAATCTCTTCAATACGGATTTATGATCCTCAGATGATCATTTAGGAGCATTTATCACTGAATTTCAACTAATTCAAGTTAGTTATGACGAATGATGGTGTTACCATTAGAAATCCCCTTAAAATATCAAAATTTAGAGGATGTCTATGCTCAAAACTCAAGTTTCGAAACTTGTAGACAACACAATTATGCAAACAATTTCACTATAAATCATCTAGCAAAAGCTCAAGGAAAGGATCAGGTAGCCATATCTTAAAATTCCCCCACACTCCCTCCTTTCAAAAAAAATTCCCCCACACTCCCCCTGTAGCTTTCAATCACATTAAAATGTTGGATATGGAATGAAATCAAGAAAGCAACTTGATACTAGAGGAAATTCACAAATCAATTCTAACTGAAAGTCCCTTAATTTCTCCTCACCTGGACTCATTGTTCAATAATGGAGATCACAAAGTAATGGAATCCAAGTAGGATTTCAAACACCACCAAGGTCGTAAGATTCTAATGCTGAAATTGTTTACTAGGATGACACTCTCCTTCCATTCACAACCCAAATGAAATTAGATGATTTAAACGTGATTCCAATCAAACGAACTCATGGTTGTTTGTAGGAGTGAAAGCTTGACCAACATGGGAATACAAGGGGTCTGAGGCAGGTGTCTAAGTGAATGATGTCAATTTTCATGTTTAAAAGAACTAAAAGCTGTAAAACACACCTTTTGAGAAGATTCCATGAAATCCCCTCCAATCCAAATTTTTATTCTTAATTTCAACAAATTAGGTTGAATATAAAGGTATGGGAATTTCGATTGCATTCCATGTGAGAAATAATGAAAATGACAAATTTTGATTAAGAAGCTAGTTGTTAATATGTCAAACAAGTTTGAGTACCCAAATGTTAAAGCTCCTGTGGCTTGCTTAAAGAAGGGTGTCACCTCTTGTCATCCTTCCAACTTTGAGTGACCAAACTTCTCATCTTGAAGATCAAAAACACATTTGGTAGATTACGAGTTTTGCTTCTCACTCATGGCTATTATTGTGGGTAGCTTACCTCCATAAATCTCCTAAGAATATAAATTATTATCTAAGACTTAAAATTTAAGGTATATTACATAGATTCCTCCATATAGAGTAAATAGCAGTCGAACTCGCAAAAATAATGGTTTAATGGCAAATTGTGTCATGTCTCAAGTAAGCTTCTAAAGAATCTCCCAAGAACAATTAAAGTTACATTATGTGGTAACATAATATATAGCTATATCGGGTCACCAATTTAAATCCAAAATTATGTTGTCCAATATATAAACATTTGATACGCAACTATAATCAAATGAGATAACAACAAAAATATAAAGTGCAACATCAAAATACTATCAGATCCATCTCCATTAGCAAAAAAGGAAGTAATAAGGCCCATTAAAAAGTCTAACTAGTCTTATTATATCACAACTAAAATAGCAAAAAGGAAGGAAACTATTGTTACTACTATTACTTCTGTTAGGAAATGGAAGCAATTGATGATCTCACAACTCAAGGGACCATTGCCTGCTCGATCTAAGAAGTCTCAAATTGTCACTTGAGCCTAGAATGGTTCACCTATATCTGAAGTTACACTAATAATTGCTAGAACACATTGAAAATTTAGGTAAACTATGTATAGGCAAGCTAAAGCAACATATCAAAAAAATGGAAAGAACAAGAATGAATGATTAAAATTTCCTAATGTAAAGTATTTAAAGTTGAAGTCATATAAGTTAATCACAATTCATTTCATTAGTTTAGCGATTAATGCATCTTGTTATCAAGTTATCTTATTTTAATTAGAGTTAAAGTTATTCTTGATCTAAAGTCATCATTACTTACAATGTCTCTCCTAGCAAATATCGATAAGGAAAAAGTTCTCCTTCTCATATTGCCTCTTATAAAATCAAGGAAAAAAGGCCTTGAAAGCCACATTTTTTTTAAGGTAAATTATAACCTAAGGATCCATTTACATAAATTATGTAACCCATCCCTCTCCTCCATAAAAGGAGGAGTAGACTAGGATTTGGGGTAATTCTAATCATCCTATTTGATACTTTTCCATCTATCACCACTCCTCTCGTGGAGGAGGCCATGTATCATGTTGGACATAGTGCATTATTTTCAAGGAGCCAAACCCTCTCAATCGACCTATGACTAGCCCTTCTTTTATGGGGATACCTCTTAAAATAGTATATCCATATGTGGATTAGTGATATTTTGTGCGTGGGTAGATGGATTGTTGCCAAACTTCTCTTCCTCATATGATTCTTACAAATTACAGATTTTTTTAATGTAGGGATGATCACCAATCGATGGCTAACAATCCAATCCCTCTATCATATATATGGCATAATCCGTGGAAAGCATTGACAAGAAGCTAAGTTCTACCTTAAGAAAAACTACCATTATGGCAGCATTGGTCTTCTGCATATCAGCCAAGGTCTGTAAAATCAGGCTCATCTGGTCTTCCTTACAAGGCCGGTTTGAAAGTTCGGGTTGGGCCTAGGATGAGCAGGCTGATATGGACACGGATTTTGTGGTCGGGGTTAAAATTGTGGTCTAGAATTCTGATTATTTCCTAACCACGCAAAATTCGAATGATTACACCATGCAAGGTTGTAAAAGTTGGAGAATGGATCATTCTGGATGGAGTGGAGCTCCTCACAGGGTTGAGTAGCTCCCAAGTAATCAAAATATTAGGGTTCAATGATCCCCCAACAGAGCAGAATGGTTCGGAGTTTCCTCCGAAAGTAGGATTAGATGGGGGTGGATAGGCATCCATCCCTTGATATGAGTGGTGGTGAATGTTATGCACGGCCTCCCTCCCTGTGGGTGGATGCACATACGTGCTCTGTTGAGAAGAAGTGGCCCTCCAGAGTTGGTGAGTCAAATCGTCCAACTTCTTCTGGATAATGGAGACCTTATCCAATCAACTGGCCATTAATTCCAGATCGATGGATGTGGATAGGTCTCGTATCTTGTGTGTCCCTTTGGTGTTTGTCGATGCGCGGGTAGTCGTACAATTGAACATACCCATAGACTCATTGTTTATGGAGTTTTCATACATGTTCTCAAGAATCTCCCAAACGGTGTCTTCATCTTTACCCATGAAGTTACCTCCACAGGCTACATCGATAAATAGTCGAATATCCTCATGGAGTTCTTGGTAAAAAGACTGGACCTGTTCCCATTTAGGAACTTCATGATGAGGGCATTTCTGCACGAGATCCAGAAAGCGATCCCATGCCTTATGAAGTGGTTCCCCCGCATTCTGTGTGAAATGCGTGATTTGGTGCCTCAGGGCATTAGTGTGTCCAACTGGAAAGAATTTCTTAAGGAATTCAACTTGTAATCCCTCCCAGGTGTTGATCGGTCAAGTCAGAGACAGATACCAATGAGCAGCCTTATCCTTCAAAGAGAAGGGGAACATCTTCATGAGCAAGGTGTTCTGATTTTGGACATTTGGCTCGAGAGTTTGGGCCAGATGTTTCAATTCTTGGATATGTTGGAAGGAGTCTTCAGAGCCTAATCCATGAAAGTGAGGGATCAAGTTGATAATGTTTGATTCCAACTTAGTATCTAGTCCCTCAATCGAAATTTGTACCCTGGGTTTGATTGCACAGTTGCAGGATTGTAGCGATCCCACATCTACGTACGTGCTCGAGGGTTGGCCAGTGCATGAATCAGATCGGTAAGAGTCTACAATTGGTTCTGCATGTTTTGAATGTCACCCCTTGTTGATCTTGGTTCTCCATGGAATCAGAGGATGGAGAACTGGGTTCAGATGTAGGTGGATCGGAAGAGATATCGAGTGGATAAAAAAAGAACCCAAACAAGTTGGTCAGGGTTTGACCCCAACGAGAATGAACCACTAGTGGAGGTCTCAAGATTAGTCTTAAGGACCTCCTTCTGTACATGCACTATAGAATCAGATGAGGGACTGGAAATGTTCTAGACCCAATCAAGGCACACAAAAAGATTGGATGATGTTGAACGTGTACGAACCTACGCTAACGAGATTGATTTTGGAAAACCTGTCGTTGTAGTTCGAAAGCGAAGAATTTGTGTTTAGCAAATAAAATTTATACCGAAATTAAAATTCCGGGTCGAACACAGGGAGGCGAACGTTTGATTTAAAAAC
This sequence comes from Thalassia testudinum, assembly GCA_037157565.1. NCBI lineage: Eukaryota > Viridiplantae > Streptophyta > Magnoliopsida > Alismatales > Hydrocharitaceae > Thalassia > Thalassia testudinum. The sequence continues at coordinate 38,984,439 of JAZHRO010000067.1, forward strand.
TACGCGTTTCTTTTTATTTGTTACAGAATAATTCAATTTAGTACTATCTAATTATTTACAATAAATAGAAGAGAGAGAGAGTAAGAGAGAAAAAGAATATTACACAAAGAAATCAAAATGAGATGTAGAATAAACAAGGAATTTTTGCATTGAAGTGTTTGTTCATTACAACTAGAAAGCATAAAATAATTACTCTAGAAAGCGATAAATTTACTCTAGAAAGCATTAAAAGAATGGAGAGAGAAATGTCCTCCTCGACGATTGCTTGGAGGACGAGTAGATTAATCTAGAAAGCAGTAAATCTATACTAGAAAGCGGTAAAAAGAATAGGGAGAGAGAAATCCTCCTCGACGGTTGCTCGGAGGACGAGCTGGACGGGACGACGCCCGGACGAAGGAGAACGAAGCGGGACAAAGGAGGACGAAGCAGAAGAACGGGAACGAAGCAGCACGCCGTCGTCGTCGCGGGATCCACTTCCGAAGGGGAACGAAAATTGGACTTTATCACGCGAGAAGCATCCCAGGTGTCGGACAAGCTTCTCTTGAGCTTTGGAGGGGTAGAGAGGAGAAAGAAGGGATGAGAATTTCGTATGGAGGGGGTCTCCTTTTATAGTTGCAAGGAGTGGGGGCAAAATAGACATTACATCTTCAAAATAATAAATAAGGGGTCTTTAGTGACGGATAAATCTGTCACTAAAGCCCCGACGTGGCCGTCGCCGCTGCGCCCACGCGCACCCGCTCGGCTGCCCGCGTGCGTAACGCCTACGCACGTCCGCGAAGTCTCAGCCGTCCGATCGCGAGATCGGACGGCTTAAAGTCGCGCCTTCACCGCTGCCGCCCGCCCGCCTGTGCGTGCGATCGCGCGTTCACGCGCGCGTCCAATCACGCGTCGGCGCTATCGAGCGCGCGCGGCCGTTGGATCGCGATCGTCCGGTCGATTGGAGGCGCGCCACCGCTCTAATTTCTGCGGGGCGCGGCTCGAACGCGAGTCCCTGCATCTCGTTAGAGCGCTCGACCGCTGCGCTGCGGTCGCGTTTCTGTCGAGCGCTTGACTTCAGCGCGGGCGCGTCGCAGCCGTTGGATCGAGATCCAACGGCGGAGAGGAGACGGGTGCGCGGTCTTCACAAGATGCAAGCGGCCGTTTGGGCGGCTGAGATGGCGCCACGTGGCATCATCTTGGCCGTCCATCTTCTGGAAGTTGTAGATGGTGCCACGGATGTCGGATTGACTCGATTTTTGTGTCGTTGGGCTGCGATCGTCGATCCAAATTCACCCGTGCGGTCGGATTTGTTTGAAGTGCAGATTTACACCATCCTGGCCCTTGATCTTCTAGGGTTCCTCGGTCTCTATCTGATGCTACGGATGCCTGATTGGGGCGATCTTGGAGTCGTTGAACTCCAATCGTCGCCCTGATCACATCCATACGGTTGGATCTTTGATCCGAGGCCTCGATAAAATGTTTGCCCTGTCCAAGCACATAAAAGGAGACAATTAACCTCCATTTTATTCAAACTACTCTAAATGTAAGATGATGCATGTTATGCAATATTTATATCATGAAATGCAATCTTATGCTTAAGAACATGCATAAATAGACATTTTAAGTAGTGTAAATGTGTTTACATCATACCCCCATGCCTATCTTTTGCTAGTCCCTAGCAAAAACTATATGCTATTTATAAAAGAATTAAGTTAGATTATTTGGACCTGAGTTATTTTCAATCATTAAAAAAAATTGTCTACTTATGAACTGAACTCTCAAAGACACAATAGCGCCCGAGTATCAACCAAAATGCAGATCGCCTCAAGCCCTCGCCTTATTCAAAGAAAAATTTCTTTTTCTCTTTTTACTCTTTTCTAATTTTTTTGGATTTTCAAATTTTAGGGTTTAAGAGTGGCTTTCTACAGCCATTCAACTCACCCAAGATTTGATGAGAACCCTAAGCTTTAAGCATCTTATTGTGATTGTGATAGACTCGTTGACCGGCAATTAAAACGGACTTCGGATTTCTACGCCTCTAGGTGACCTCAAAAAGAATTCTGCCTAAAGGTGTATCTTTACAACCGGTAGCTTTCTCCCTACTTTTATTTTTTTAACGGGGTCAACACAAGGGTGAATCCAGTGTATATCTCCCCGGTTTATTCTACTTCTCCGCTTCTTCCTAAGTGTTTTGGGAATTTTTAGTGCATTTTCTGAGCTGGGTTCTGGACAACCGGTCGATGAGCTGTTACCACCGACAACTTGCCAGCCATACTCGTGCGGCGAAGTGTGGCTTATTTCTTTTTGTTCTTTTCTCCTTTTTGATTTTTTTTTCTCTTTTTTTTCTTTTAAGTAGGTGGCTTTCCTGGTCTAAGATTTACCTAAAGGCAGCAAAAAGAGAAAGGTCTAGTGACTGGGCTCTAGACAACCTACCTATGGGCTGTTACCCACGATAACTTGCCAGCCATATCACCCTAGAAGGTTCATTAGCTACCCAATTTCCGTTAAAATCGCTGAACAACGAGTCAGTGCAAAGAAAGTGTGTAGATGCTTAAGACTCAAAATTCCCTCACATCAGAGGGTGGGCTGATAAGTCGTGTACTTATCACCCAAACTTATTTATTCCTGTTAAAATAAAATTCAAGTTGGCGAGAACTCGAAAAAAAAATCCATATTTTAGTGGATACACGGGCTGATTAAGTTTAAAGACCTGAAGGGTCTTTGTGTTCAGATCTTAATGTAGTATTTCTTAAGATTGAAAATTTTCTTAAACCCAAATTCTCTTTCCTAATTCTGATTTTTTTTTATATAAAACAAATCTACGGAGATGACGAATGAATTCAGAGATGAATATCCACCCCCCATGCCTATCTAATGCAATGTCCTCATTGTATTAAAAAGACATAAAACAGAGTGGAAAAGCATAGAAAGCACCTGAATTGTGTGAATATCAGGTCCGCTCCAAGATGAAAACGAAAAAGAACTGTATAAGTGCTGAGTTTAGTGCCTTCAGCTAGGCACACTATACAAAGAAAAGAAATGAAGAATTCACATGTGCAGGTCAGAATTAGAATGAACAGAAGAATCCTCTGACCTGTCAGCAGAGGTCCACAGATGTGGACCAGATTGTGGTGCAAACCCACACCCCATAATCGAGAATATCTTAGGTTCTGGATAAAAATTACCCAAAACCTAAAATCAGAATGTAAGCGGGATCGGGCCTGCGATTTCTGAGGATGCAACCCAAGACCAAAAAGTCGGGTTACAGAAAATTGAAGCTCAAAAGGATAATCGTTGAATGTGTGCTTGAGTTGAACATCCTCGAAACAAATGTCATAAGGGTTCTGATTTGATGGTTTCAGCTTAAAAGGAACCCTTCGACTCAATCTTCCATTTCCTCCAAAATTAACTTCCCAAATCAGAACTTCCCCGCTCCTATCCTCCTCATTAAGTGTTTAAAATTCCAAGACCTCCTGTATATTCATCACCCTGTCTGGAATCTCCAAGTCTAAATGATGTGGCAGAATCAAAATTGACTTGGGTCTAATTATCTCAGAATTAGAATCATCAATAAGCTCAATAGGGTGTAACTGATAATCAGGGCATTGAATTGATTCCTCCAGAAAATGCAATTCTGGATCCGTATCGTGTGCCTTAATAAGATCAGTTTCCTCAGTTATTGGGCTATCAAATGATCTATCAGATTCCTCAGGCCCAATCGTCTCACAAAAATCGTGATCTGAAAACTCGCGTGAGACTTCGCAACTTGAATCTTCACCATCAGGATCCATATCAATGTATGTCCCAAAATCATTTGTCACTTTGCGTTCCAAGGAGACATACGTTTCCTCGTAACCCGACTCAGGGATTTCAGGTGAAGAAATCAGATCATCCTTAATTGGTTGTTTTAATTCAATCTGGTCAGCTTCGTAACACGTGTCCCCCCCAACAGGTGCCTGAGCAGGTTCTGTTGTTGGCTTTCTTGAAGAGAGTTCATCCTGGGAATTATTCCAAGATTGAATCAAAGCAACCACAACTCTCATCCTCAATTTCGCTAATTTCCCAAGTAGAAACTCACCCGGGTTCTTATCCTTAACGTCCTGGAGCCAATCCAACAAAGACTTGTTTAAATCATCAATCATCTAAATCAGGGGCTCCAATCTCTCAATGCAAGGTGTCGGCTGAACTTCTAAAGATTGAATGATATTTCTCAAGTTAGCCAGAACCTTATCTTGAACCTGGTTAACCTGAACCAAATGAGTTGGTTCAGGGTTGTTCGGGTTTGGGCTCAATGCAGGGGAATTAACGAATTGAGATTCATTATACCCTTCCTGATAATAGGTCATTTTAGATTGTTGAAAAGATGGTGATGACCTAAAGGCAGTGAAATCAGAGGATGGGTAAGGATCGGTGTATCCTTCTTGATTGTAGATCGTATTATGCTGTTCATGAAAGGAAGACGATCTATAATCGATGTAGCTCTGAGAAGGATAAAAATCAAAATCAAAGTGTTCAGGGTTAGACCCTAAACACGGGGGTCCGGAATTGTATCCCTAATCCGAATTATCCCAACTAACTGATGGTCGATTACAATACGAGTTGGGATAATCGTCATGTTGAGGATGATTTACAACAGGAGGGAAAGAGCGAGAATGCGTGAAATATGTGGAAGGATTCATGATACACAGGAGGAAGAAAGGTGTCCTGCAATACAAACAATCAAACCTGTCCTTAAATAGGTTAGCCTAAAGACCTACAGACTCTCAAAACCCGTCTTGAGATAAAGGAACGATTTGATCTACTTCCGTCTGTTCAATCCAACCAGTTAGAAGGATGGACTGGGGAGAAGGTTCTTCCTTCGGCTTGCACCTCCGGTTCCTAGTGTACCCCCCAACCGCGATCGTTTGACTCTTCTCCCCTAGCTAGACATCAGATTGAATAGTAGAAACAGACTAATCGAAAATAATCTGGTTCTGGGTTCTGAAGAGCGAGTCCAATCCTTAAGGCCAACGTCTACTCTATTTTATTTAGGGCTAGGTTTGAATGTGCTTTGGAATGTGATGGACCCTTTAAATGGGTTGTGCCCTTAATGATTGATTGATTTGTATGTGAGTGCACAACCAGTGGTTTTCAAGCAAGATTGTTTTTGATATGGTGAATTTTAAGATTCAAATCTTGCTTAGTAGCTTTTAGGATTCAACTTTAGGTGTTTTCAATCAAGTTTCGTTGGCACACCAAGTTTTACAAGCAAAGGTGAAGATGTTTTCCTTTAAAGTTTAAAAAGAATGTGGAGTGCCTGGTAAATCCTTAAGAGTTGAACCTAATTGGCAGCTACTTGATGAGTTGATTTTATTTGAAGTGGTGCGGCCCAATCAACTCAAACAATTGGCCTGTTGCACCACTTAATTAGGCACACAAATGATTACCTAATCTGATTTCTACTCAATTATGTGTTTGGATGTATGTACCGGCTCCTAAGATTGGATTACCGGTTGAGTTTGAAAATCAGATGAGGTTGTGTACCTCTGTGAGATTTTTTTTTTTCTTTTTTTTAATGTGGGGGTTGGAGTGAGTATGGATGTCAAACAACAAACAATCTGACCTTAGAGTTTATAAGAACACCTAGGTTGATTGATGTTTGAATTATTATGTTATGAAATGAAATCTAATGGGTGGGAGGTGGGGGATAACTTACAAAACCTTCCACAACACTTTACTCCGATCTATAGCTTTTGCCTGTCTCGAAAGAGTACCTGCAATTACAATAAGAAAGGAGAAAAGTGACGTAAATGATTTATAAGTTACAAAACGCGAAGAGAAATCAAACAGCGTTGCCTCCCCGGCAACGGCGCCAAAATGTTGAACGTGTACGAACCTACGCTAACGAGATTGGTTTTGGAAAACCTGTCGTTGTAGTTCGAAAGCGAAGAATTCGTGTTCAACAAATAAAATTTATACCGAAATTAAAATTCCGGGTCGAACACAGGGAGGCGAACGTTTGATTTAAAAACTACGCATTTCTTTTTATTTGTTACAGAATAATTCAATTTAGTACTATCTAATTATTTACAATAAATAGAAGAGAGAGAGAGAGTAAGAGAGAAAAAGAATATTACACAAAGAAATCAAAATGAGATGTATAATAAACAAGGAATTTTTGCATTGAAGTGTTTGTTCATTACAACTAGAAAGCATAAAATAATTACTCTAGAAAGCGATAAATTTACTCTAGAAAGCATTAAAAGAATGGAGAGAGAAATGTTCTCCTCGACGATTGCTTGGAGGACGAGTAGATTAATCTAGAAAGCAGTAAATCTATACTAGAAAGCGGTAAAAAGAATAGGGAGAGAGAAATCCTCCTCGACGGTTGCTCGGAGGACGAGCCGGATGGGACGACGCCTGGACGAAGGAGAACGAAGCGGGACAAAGGAGGACGAAGCAGAAGAACGGGAACGAAGCAGCACGCTGTCGTCGTCGTGGGATCCACTTCCGAAGGGGAACGAAAATTGGACTTTATCTCGCGAGAAGCATCCTAGGTGTGGGACAAGCTTCTCTTAAGCTTTAGAGGGGTAGAGAGGAGAAAGAAGGGATGAGAATTTCGTATGGAGGGGGTCTCCTTTTATAGTTGCAAGGAGTGGGGGCAAAATAGACATTACATCTTCAAAATAATAAATAAGGGGTCTTTAGTGACAGATAAATCTGTCACTAAAGCCCCGACGTGGCCGTCGCCGCCGCGCCCACGCGCGCCCGCTCGGCTGCCCGCGTGCGTAACGCCTACGCACATCCGCGAAGTCTCAGCCGTCCGACCGCGAGATCGGACGGCTTAAAATCGCGCCTTCACCGCTGCCGCCCGCCCGCCTGTGCGTGCGATCGCGCGCGGCCGTTGGATCGCGATCGTGCGGTCGATTAGAGGCACGCCACCGCTCCAATTTCTGCGGGGCGCGGCTCGAACGCGCGTCCCTGCATCTCGTTAGAGCGCTCGACCGCTGCGCTGCGGTCGCGTTTGTGTCGAGCGCTTGACTTTAGCGCGGGCGCGTCGCAGCCGTTGGATCGAGATCCAACGGCGGAGAGGAGACGGGTGCGCGGTCTTCACAAGATGCAAGCGGCCGTTTGGGCGGCTTAGATGGCACCACGTGGCGTCATCTTGGCCGTCCATCTTCTGGAAGTTGTAGATGGTGCCACGGATGTCGGATTGACTCGATTTTTGTGTCGTTGGGCTGCGATCGTCGATCCGAATTCACCCGTGCGGTCGGATTTGTCTGAAGTGCGGATTTACACCATCCTGGCCCTTGATCTTCTAGGGTTCCTCGGTCTCTATCTGATGCTACGGATGCCTGATTGGGGCGATCTTGGAGTCGTTGAACTCCAATCGTCGCCCTGATCACATCCATACGGTTGGATCTTTGATCCGAGGCCCCGATAAAATGTTTGCCCTATCCAAGCATATAAAAGGAGACAATTAACCTCCATTTTATTCAAACTACTCTAAATGCAAGATGATGCTTGTTATGCAATATTTATATCATGAAATGCAATCTTATGCTTTAGAACATGCATAAATAGACATTTTAAGTAGTGTAAATGTGTTTACATCAGATGACTAAGGTTGTTTGAGGTAGATGGACCTCTAGATCGAAAACCACACACTCGAGAATTACCTGGGCAGCCAGGAAAGGAGAGTCTCACAAAGACCCCTACACGGTAGAGCACCCCCACGGGTTACAAGGTTTCCCCCACCTGACCTTCCTTGTCATCGTGATTCCAAGTAGACTAGAATGTATGAATTGAGATCTAAGTCTACCAATTTTAAACCTGATTGTGCCTTGAATTTCACTTGAATTTAGAATTAATTCAAATTGTGACCTAATTTGGAGGTTGGTTGATTCATCAATTGAATCAACTTCACCTGACTTATCCTAAAATTGAGGATGGAATTTGGGCCAGAAACCCAAATCACCCTTTTTCAGTTTGCAAATAGGTTATTAGGTCTCATCTTTTAAGATTCAAGTGATCTTAAAGCCTGACTTTTAGGGTTTTGATGATTAATCAATTCAAAAAGGGACTTAGGTGGCACACAATGCGGGAATATTTATTTCCTTTTTAGCAAGCAAATGTGTACTAGTCGTTGAAGTCCTAATGTAGAAACCCTAATTTGGTTCTATTGCCAAGTCCAATTGATTCCAAAGATGGTACCTTAGTTTCAAACAAAAAAGTGAATAACCCAAGGTACTTTATGTCCCTAATAGGTGCAAGTATCAGGATTGGGGATCTCTAATCAAATCACTCAAATCTGATCACAATCAAATCAACCAAATTTAATCACAACCAAATCATGATAAATCAGGAAGAATTCTTTCCTTGAATGATGATTACTAGAAAAGTAAGGTAGAATTGGATCTTAATTCTGTTGTTTCCCTTTTTTGTCTTTCCAAGAGAGGAAGGGATTATGGAAGAGAATCAACTGATCACCTGCCCCTGGTGTGGTTGATCTGAGCTTGACAATCTTCAATGATGATTCGCCTCAAAACAACACAACAAAACAAATAGAGCATGTTAGAACCAAGTTAGAATGAGTGTGACTAGTGGTCAAACTGCACGTTTTCTCCCCAGCAATGGCACCAAAATGCTGATGCACTTTCGTTGAGTTTTAAGAAATACGTCATAATATAGCAATGAAATTGAATCAACACTTAAATTTATATGCTCAAAATTTGAGTTCCGAGGTCATCTTAGGGAGCAATAGATCGCAAATTAACCACTAATCAATTACTCAAAATAACGCTCAAGAGATTGATATAACGAGAAATATATTCAATGAAAAGCAGGACATGTATCAAGCTCAAAAGATATATAAATCAAAGACCAAAATAAATGTGTTCCAACTAAGCTTATGGCCTGAATACCACTATCAGACGTCTACAAGTAATCATCAAATGACTTAAACATAAAAATCAGACGTCTAATATTTGTCTAAAGCCTTCACAAAAGTAAGCCAAAATTTCCCAAAGGCCTACATGAATCCCAAGGCAAATCGACCCCTTTCCCTAGGACTAAACCTTCCTCTTTTTTCTCTCTAGTCAGATTCAGAACTAGGCCCACACTCACATGGGCGTGGGTGAGTTTGTAGCGTGAGTATGAGCGTGCATACCCCCTGTGTACTTAGGCAAATAGCTATTGGGCATAAAACCTTATGAAGAGAATTCCGAATTATCCATTTCCAAGGTGGGACTATCCACCGAGTGTCTTCTCCGTGCTTCCCTTGCGAGATGCTACTCGTCAATTGGAGAAGGTTGACCGTTGGATCTTGAATCCAATGGTCCAAATCAACTCCCACGATGATTCCACAACTATTGAAGGGGTGCTTTGATGGGTGGCTCGCCAGATGCATGGTCGTCGACGTTGGAGAAGGAGCTTAAGCCGGTGGGTAACCTGCAAGCAAGAACACTGGCCCTCAACCCAAATTAAAACCACCAAAAGCTTCGGCAAAGCATGCTGGAGCAAAGCCCTAATTCTATTGGCTTCAAACATGAATGGAGGGTAGTGTGCTGAAGCTCGAAGGAGCTTTGTTAGCAGCAATGGAGGACGGTGATGGAGGTAATGTGTGGTCTAATTGGCTTAGGCAAAAGCTCGACGAGGGTGAGGGGAAGCTTTTGCCGAAGTCAATTGATCTAGGGGAAGACAGAGGAGGTGAGGCGATGATGGTGGAGGTATCAAAGAAGGTGGTAGAGTCAATAAACAGAGCCCCAGAGCTCAAAAATCCTAATTAGGGGGATGAGGAGTAGAAGCCCTATGTTTATTGGAGGAAAAGAAGATGAGAGAGGCTCACCGGAGGTATGTCAGAGAGGAAGAAGATGACGAGGTCATCGAAGCAGAGGAGGGTGAATTGGGTCATGGAGCTTCGCAAGAAGCTCTGTGGGAGGAAGGAGAAGGAAAATCCTCTGCCTATTGTACGTGGAAGAGGGCGAGGAAGTGAGATGGGAGCTCTGAGGTGCATCAAGCTTGCCAGCAAGGAGAAGAAGAAAAAGGGGATTCCAGTCAAAATTGAGCACGAATTTAACTTGAGGAAATGCAACCCTTTATATAGAAGTGGAATTTGGGTCAATTGGCCTTGAAAACACAAGTTTTGCGTTTGACTTTGAAAGGAAACTAAGGTAAAAAATTTTGAGCTTGCCAGAGCATTTCAGGAAAAAGTTGATCTCGAGAGTCAGTGCATCTGGTAGGGCATAATCTAATTTCCAATTCCACCAAATTTGATAGGATTTAGCGAGGATTTAAGGCTTTAATTCCTTAATCAAAAGTTGACGGGGTAGAGTGCTTTATTGTTGCTGTTGTTGCTTTAGGAAATAAGGAAGAAGGCAGTAGGGGCTATTTGCAAGGATGATAAAAATATAGGGGCCTGGTTGCAATAAAAACACAAAAGATAGGGGGTCATGTGTAATAAATAGAGATCTGAGGGCTAAAATGTAAATTAGGTCAAGATGGACTCTGATTGAGTTCAGACTTTGGGATTAACCTAATTTAGACCCAAGAAATCTAATGGTGACCTTAGATTTGAGTTTTGATCATGTTTGACTGAAAATTTACATGTAAGCCCAAAATAGAATAAATTCCTACCTAAGTCTCTATTTTTGGTCAAATTTGGTTTCCTTGGTCAAAGTGAAGGTTTCAAACCTCATAGAATATTTTTAAATGATTTTTAAGAGATTTAGATTGCATTTATTTCTGCTAGAACCTATTTAATTGAAGTGAGACTGATTTTAGAATTTTTATTAATAAAATAATCCATGAAAAACCTTGTTTCAATGAGTCTGAGCCTACTTCTTGGAAAATTCAGCTCATTTGACCTTAGATTAAACTCTGATTAACCCCTCAATTAATCTGTAGTTATGATTAGGTGTTAAAACAACAAAATTAACGAGATTTCTTATCTTTTTGTATTTCACTCAAAATAGAGTTATGATCTTCTGATTAATATTAATGAGCATTTATTACTGTAGTTAATTAACACCAATGATGGTGCTACCATCACATTATCAAATTTATATTTCACGTCATGATTTTTATTTGTAATCTATTGGGGTTTGAAATTTCAATTAAGCCTAATAAGGTTAATTCAACCCTAATTGGCTATTCCTTGAAGACTAAGGGGGTTACCTATGTCTATTATCTTAAATTGGGGCATAAGGGCTCAAATCCACATGTTAGGCCATTGCAAACATTGTGTAAGGGGTACTTTAAGAAGAAATGAAATTCTTGGACCCTTCCATAACTCAACTTATTGGGTGGAAGGGTTACTAACTTAAATATCCACTTATTATATGTCACGACTCGAACCCCCACCCTAATAGGGACCCAAGTCAATTTTCAAATCTCCCAAGATATTGCTCGTCCAGCATATAAATATAAAACAAAATACATGCACAATGCACAACATCACATATATATAAATCATATTAAAGAAAAATGAATCTGAACTAGAATAAATGTCTAAAATTAATCATCATCCATAGCCATCATATAAGGGAAAAGATAATGTGCCTGAAGAACATACTATTAAATGTAACATAACTAAAAGAGCCAACTATACATCACTAACTACAAGGTCCTACGAACCGATACAGGTATAGAACTTGAACCCGCATTGTCTCCTCCCGTAGCCGTGGGACCCAGCTACTGCTCCCAAAACTTTAATACGGAGTCCAACATGGAAAGTCAGCAAAAGTTAAGTAGAGTAGCAAAGTAAAGGCAATATCAATAAGAACTTGAGAAGACTACAAGAACCAAGAAGAATGGGTACTTATTTAGGTTAATTCTTTGATTACTCATTTCTTTGTCAATTTTTAGATTATCTGTGCCCTCTTACTTTTTCGATCATTACCAATCCAGAATCAATTTCCTCTGAAGACGTGAGGAGACATCGTTGCAATATCCCAAACAATAAGATTGGTATGGGACACTCTCTTGGCCAAGAGAATGACTCGTTACAGATATAAACTCCCAATCAATGTCATTCCAAACATGCTTCTTGAAAGATCCATTTTCCCACTTATTATCCTCTCCACTATAGAATATAGAAAGAAAACCGATTAGGCCTCTGACAGCAAGTAACATGCATCCACTCGCACCTAACTACCCAGTTGACTAACAACCTAACACAAAGTCATAGGGGGGTAACACACTCCCTGAATAAGTCTTTGCCACTCAATATAGTATAGCCGGTCGTGCTATTGATTATAAGTGCAAGACTAAACTTTTTAATTATTCTCATGAGTTTCCATGGTTACCATATTCCAACCATTCATCATTTCAACTCATTCACTATGTTACAAAATATAGACAGATATTTCCCCACCTCTTTCATTAATCTCGAATCTCTTAATCTTTAGTGAATTAACAATGTTCTAAGTGTTAATAAGCATCACCAAAATAATTATTTCGTGATCATCTTTATTCATCTTAGTGTGCTAAAAAGTAATAAATTTACCACTTAGAATTTCATATCATGGTTTTGTATTCCTTGGTTTGTTAAACAACTCATATCTAACCAGGTTGTCAAATCATAATTAATATCAAGTGATCTCAAGTGTTTGATTAATTATCCAAGTACCCAGATATGGACAATAACGCTCAAGATAAGATTCCTATACTTAGCAAGAGCATAGATAGGCATACAAGAGAGAAATATCAACTTATTATCTTATCATGCACATACTACAAAAAAATTTGCCTTAGCGACAATTGATATTTCCCGCTATAAGCCTTCTATTTGATGCTATACAAAATTAGCGACACTTAAAATAAATGTCTCTTAACTCCTGCCTTCGTTGGCATCACTAAAAGGTTAGTAGCAATTATATAACTACCACTAAATCATTGGTATTAGCATCACTTTAATTGTCGCAAATAATGTTGCTAATAATCTTCTTTAATGACAATTTTTTTACCACTATTTCTCCACTATTGATTTATATTAGTGGAAATTTAATTAACACTATTAATGTCTCTATAACCTTATTTAATGAATTTGTTTATACCACTAAATTGTCACTATTGATTTACTTTATTGATACTTTATTTTGACGTTTCATTGCCCCTATTGATATTATTTAACAATATTTATTTGTCTCTAAATCATCACTATTGATTTGCATTATTAACGCTTTCTTTTTCCATTTAATTTTCACTGTTGATTCACTTTAATAATGCCTCATTATACCACTTCATTGTCATTATTAATATTCTTTACTAAGAAATATTTCTTTTTAACAAGCTCATGCAACCTCAAATTTATTGATACTCAAATAATAAACTATATTAAGAGCCCTTTTTATTGACCTCCCAAATCATCAAGTGCAAATTCTACTCTTAAGGGTAATACAAGAGAAAAGAAAAAAAAAATACATAAGAAAATGAAATTATAATGAAAAAACAAAAGTCCTAGCAACAACAAACTTCTTCAATCATCAGAAAAATCCAACAAAGTCCTTGAAAACTTCATGATTAATGATTTCTTTAGCAACAAATAACATCTTTTGAAACTTCAACAACAGTAACCATATCAACTTCCTGATCAAGGATTTTCATCCCACATAGCCTAACTATAAGTTGAAGAAGAAAGACACTAAAGATGGACTAAAAGATGATTTTTTTTTATGCAAAATGTATTTGGTTACAGTAGATTACTGGCCTATATTTTCATCATAATAAAGTTAGAAGCTGCATCATAATAATAGTCAAATGCTTAATCACACACAAACCCAGACTAAGCAGATCCAATTTTCTAAGCTTCAGCATCTCTATTTTGATTAGCTACAAAAGTAGCTTTGTCCTATGAATTATAATCCTTGAGTGCCCATCCAACAAAATCATATTGAGAAATATCAAGGTAAATTCTGGAAGAGTTAAAAACTAAATCCAATCATCTAAATACAAAATATGCACCTCTAGTACAAGTGATGAAACTGAAATGAATGCACATTTGATATGTAAAATTATAGGCCCTGTAACAGGGTGTAGGTCCTAGGGTTAGATCTAGTTATAATGAATATATTTGAATAATGTATTTTCTCATTCTCACCCTACTCCTATTGATTCACAACACTGATTAGTTGAGTTCTCCCATGGTTTTTCCTCTGATCAAGAAGGTTTTCCATGTAAACCAATGGGTCATGTGAGTATTCTTGCTCAACATGGTAGCATGGTCACAGATCTACCACAAGTGCACTACTTTGCTCATGCTAGAAAGGCATTGATTTTTTCCAACAAGACCCCTTAGACACTAGACATCCATGATATGAGAATTTCACACATTTCATAATCGCACATCCAATAAACACAAGGAGCAGGATCAGTTTAACTTTTGTATAGAACTCACCAAGTCAATGTCTAGGTGTATCATACTTATTGCCTTGTCTTTGCTTCTAGTCTGATTATTTTGAAGAACAAAAAATTAGATGCATTAGATACTCTCAAAAGTTATCATGACGAAGATGATATATACTAGCTGCCAGACTTTATTCAAGCATAGAAATAAACTAACAAACATATTCAAGTTAAAAGGAAAACTAAGAGCAGTAGAATACTAGCAGTCAGACAAGAATTCCTCTCTTGCATAGGATGTTAACAGCTCTTTGACCAACTCCTCTAGTACCTCCGGTTACCAGAACAATATATGATCAAATGGTGGAGCATCAAATACAATTATTGCCTAGAATATGGGCCTCAATGAGGAGAAAGGAATGCACACCTATAAGTAGCAAATTGTTAAGTAAAAAAAATCAACACCTTTGATGCATTAGTTCAATAGCTCAAAAGTAACATGCAGAATGGCTATCTAAATCAATTTCGGAACCTTGATTTTGATTGGTTGTAGAAGTAGCTTTTGGCTCCACACAAAGTAGCTTCTCCAACTTTGATTGGATGTAGAAGGAAAATTCTAGAAGAGTTAAAAACAAAATGCAATCATCTAAATACAAAATATGCACTTCGAGGCAAATACACCACAATCAACCAACAATAGAAGGCGTTTAAATGTAAAAATTTGATGAAATGATCAAGTATAGGATCATTTGCTAATATGGTAAAGGCTTAAATAGTTAAACAATTTTAAAAATTTAAAGTCCATGTAGATGAATGTTAATCCTCCATTCAATAAGGCAATTACACCATAATCAGCCAATAGCAAAAGACATTCAAATGTAACAACTTGATGAAATAATTCGGTAATGGATCATTTGTTAATGGCTTAAATAATGTTAAAAACTCAAAGTCCATGTAAATGAATGTTAATCCTCCATTCAATATGGCAAATCCATATTGTTAATCTTCCTTTGAGAAACAAATTTTCCGTAACATCCAAAGTATGAAGGACACAAATCTCAAGAATGGACAATTGATAAATGTCAATTCAGCGTCATCCTTAATATCCATTTACATCTAGTTCCTAAGGCTTTGTCAATTGCATTGCATTATCTCACTACATTCAGCATGCATTTGCATTTAGGGTTTAGAGCATTCATTAGCATTTATTTTAGATTATCTTATGTAGTTACCATTTGATTGCCAAGGATGGATGCTTTGGAAATCATAAAAGCCCTGGCAGTATGGAAGGCACAAGAAACAAGTGTAAAGATAGCTCGTGAAAGCTACTTCCAGCTCCTCCTCTACTTAGCTAAGCTACTAGCTAGCTTAGCTAGCTCCTCCAATACTCCAACTCCTACCCTACTCCCTCTCCACCTTAATGGTTGTCCACCTATATTAAAACTACTAACCATTGTCACCTAAAATGCACTCCTTGGCACCCTTTCACATGGCACCAAGGAAGCTTCCTAACCACCTTCCTTGGCACCCTTTCACATGGTGCCAAGGAAGCTTCCTAACCACCATCCAAGCCACCCTCCTTGGCACCCTTTTACATGGCGCCAAGAAAGCTTCCTCACCACCATCCAAGCCACCCTCCTTGGCACCCTTTTACATGGCGCCAAGGAAGCTTCCTAACCACTATCCATACTAGCCTATAAAAGACACCCCATCCTACCATTCAAACCATCCTTGGCAAGCAACAATTCTTCCTATTAAACACCTATACCCAACATACATCACACGACCAAGAAAGGAGGAGAGAAGAAGATTAAGGGAGTAACCTACCTACTCCCTTGGTGCCTTCTTCCTCTTTTCTCTCCTTCCTTGTGCCATGCCAAGGAGAAAGTTTCCATCTAGGGAGCATGGCCAGGCAGGAGGAAAGAAGGGTGGAGGACGTCCACCTTTGAGAGGAGCAACTCAAGGAGCTAGAAGGAAGTTTTCTTCAAGTATGGGAGCCACCATTCTTTGAGTGAAGGCTACCTCAGCTACTCGGGAGAATTTTCTATCTTTTATTTTGTTGCATTTTAATTCATATTAAGCATTCATCTACCTTGGGATTAACTAAGTGAAACCTCTACTTAGTTGAGCTCCCTAGGTACTTTGTAAATATTTCTTCTTAATAGCAAAGTGCCTTTCTTCATTCTTGAATTTTCAATTTCAAGTAGCAATTTTATTTATTTTAATACATCACACATCTCTCTTCTTATTACCCTAGGCGCACTTTCCTAAGGTGAGCTTGGAAGAGAAGATTTCTCTTGTCACTTAAGTTCTAGTTGTTAGGCATAGTTTCTTTACCATAGTTCTATCTTCTCATTTGTATCCCACTTATTTCCAAACATAAAAATTTTCAAAAATTAAAATACAAAAAGAATTGTTGATTTGAGAGGGGAGAGAGAGAATCACTTATTTGACTAACAAATTGGCCTAATTGGACGACCCTAGATACCACCACTATCTAGGAATATAAATTTAAAAGCTGATCGATTTTGCACATTGCAAGGACATTAAAACCCTATTTATAAAACCATGCAAATCTCGCATCAACAATGCCTACCTTATCATAGTATAGAATTTAAAGCTAAATTGGCTCAGTCCAACAATAGAAATGCATGCATAAATTGCCTTGATCTTTCTGCATTGCCACCGCCTAAGCCCATTCTTCATTACTATTATCATTGGAATGAGGCATACTTAAATTGTTCAAGTTTTCAACCATCTGATTTTCTTTACTGTGGAAAAAGAAAAGGTAGAACAAAATAACAATATTACATGATTCAAATCATAAGGACTTATTTCCATTTAGGAAATATCCTAACCATTTAGCCCCATTCACTTAAGAGTAAACTAGCTAAAGAAAGGAACAGGGGTAGGTTGCATCGTTTTCTTCTTTTCTTTGTTTCACAATTTTCTTTAGAAGGAATAAAAGGGGGTTGACAGAGTTATTGCGAAAAAAATGGAACAGTAAGTTATGTTCCAACTGGAAGGTAGCAAGGCTAGATAAGCTTCTTCCACATGATTAATCTTACTCTTGGAAGGATTTATTCCCTATTTACACACTTCTTAGCAACCAAAAGTATGATAATGCACTTCTCAAAAAAGCATGATGATGGCAGCAAAGCCTTGTTCAAGTGCCTATTCTGCTTACCAAATTAGGGCTTAAAGTTGAAAGTTTTCCTTAATTTGCTACCATATACCAGTGGAGAATATATAATAGTGTTCTATTATTTTTTTAAAAGGGAATTGCCATTCATCATTATAACTTTACTACAAACTAGATATTAAAATGGAAATGATTTTCTAATCTATGCCTTTTTTTTCTCATTTTTGATGAAACCCTCTATGCCATTTTTGTCTTGCTTCTTGTCCAGATAGTTCCATTCACACATGCAAAAAATGTCATAAGGGACCCATAACCAGCTGCAGGATTACCTTTAACATTTCTATACTACTTTATGTTGAAGAATGGAAACTTACACGATATTGTAGATGGATTCTTTTTTCTTGAAAATGCGTTGTCCTAGTGTGCATTAGTGTTGTGTTCCTTAATACCTGTAATCTGCAAAAAAATGCTTTTGCTCTCCATGCATGAGATTAATAGAAAATGCAAAGTACAACCAAGTCACTTTCTACAACTTCTCAAAAATGCAAAACATGATGCAATTGAATTGTGCTTTTTTTTTAAGAGAAAGGATCCAATTGAATCACACTTGCTAGTTCAATCTTATTGATTAGGAAATTATATTGCTTGTACAGAATCAATCATGAAACCCAAAAAATAAATCCAACATAAAATCCAAGATGTATTTCTATCAGCTTCCATGGATTATAGAATTGAATTCAATCTCTAAAAC
Organism: Thalassia testudinum; assembly: GCA_037157565.1. Classification (NCBI taxonomy): domain Eukaryota; kingdom Viridiplantae; phylum Streptophyta; class Magnoliopsida; order Alismatales; family Hydrocharitaceae; genus Thalassia; species Thalassia testudinum. The sequence goes on from JAZHRO010000067.1 coordinate 39,002,630, forward strand.
TAATATCTTATTATTTATAGTCTCAAAATGGAAAATAAACATAGTTATAAGAGAAGCCCAAACTCGATAGATTCAACTTAGGTTTGGTTATTGAAGGGCTCCTTTTCCCAACTAAAAATACCATTTAGCCAAGCCCCAACTCCACTAGAATTTATGCTCACTAAGGGCAGATGTATGTGCTATACATAACTGAATGGTAACATCTGCTAATCTTATACTAATGTATCTAAAATTTCCACTATGCAACTCTAAGGTAGATTAAGTTTTGGAATTTTTTGGCAGAACTTCATTTGCAAGATTTACATCTAACAAATTGTCATTATACTTGGCATAGTGCAGTAACAATTTCCAGTTTTTTTTTCTGAAAAATAAAAGGGTGGTTATCAGGAAGGTTTTCCAATTTTTTCTTTTGCAATATCTTGACATGACATGAGCATGACAGAAGTTCTAAAATCCAGTTGATTTCTAGAAGGGTTAACAATGAACCGCTTATTTTGTTTTTTTGCAAAAGGACTTGTTTTGGCTTTTTTACTCCTCCAATGCATCTATTCATTCATCTAACGAATACATTGATGCATTATTAGTGGTTGTCGATTAATTTATGATTAGTTTTTGATAAGTGAGGATAAGTATATGTTAACATGCATAGATTTGTTGATTTTAAGTGTTAGTTGCATTAAATTTAGGTCATTATATACATAATTGCATATCTGCATGCTAGGGATAAAGCTATAATTTTGAGCCTATTTTGTGCTACTTTGAGGTCTTTCTATGTACAGGAATCCTTTACTCAAACTCATGAGGAGAAGTGGGAATCCAGATCATCAAAGCTTAAATTGAGAGGAGAAGAATCAATTTTGGCCATAAAAACCCTAGTCATAACCTACCTCTTTTAGCCTCACCCAAAACCATAATCCTAATACCTAACCCTAATCCTAAACTAGCTCCATTTATCTCCCTAAGTCCTTGCCTTAACCCTAGTCTTCATCTTAAACCTAATCTTGAAAACCTAAATCACACTCTAATGACACTAGCTCAATCCTAGTCCTAATGCTATTTTCTAGAAGCCTCTACCTTATCCACATGTGCCAGATAATTTTTTTACACTAAATTTCCAAAAATATTCTTTGGAATTAATAGATAAAATGTGGCAATCAATTTAATTGGGCTTCAATTTCATCCCATGATTTAAGCCAATCAAGATCCAAATCCCAATCCTAATTCCAAAATTCATGAGAGCTTAACACATCTTTAGTATTTTGGTCATAACTTTCTCATTTTAAATCTAAATTGAGTGATTCAGTTGCATTTGAAGGATTATTACAATGGATACAACTTTCCTTTTATATGTAACTTCAAATTCGAAACATACAGAGGTCGAAAATTGAAGACAATTTTGGATTCCTACTTTCTTATTTAGATAAACCCAATCCTAAACCTAATTTCCAAATCCAAGACCTAAGCCATGCCCTCCAAGACTATGGACGTCCACCCCCTCCCTTTGTGCCTATAAAAACACCACATGGCTTCCACTAGTTGGATACATCTCTCCTCCTTGCTCCTTCTTCCTCCTTAAGTCTTATTCTACCTCAGCCTCTTCTTCCTCCTCCTTTCTTCTTATTCTTCCTACCTACACCTTCTTTTTCCTTCCCCTCCCTCTCCCACCTTCTTCCTCTACCTTCTAATTAGCTTTTAGATTACCTTAGTTGCTTAGGAATTCCCTTATCTAGTTAGGTTCTCCCTTGTCTCCATCTTCTACCTTAAGTTCATCTCTGAGTTCTAGTTTGACTTCTTCTGCGACTTCTTCTCTAACCATCTTCTGAAGCTTTCCTTTATCTCCAGGGACTTGTGGCGGTGCTCTCCTTTGACCGTCTCAAGCTTCCTCACATTCATCATCATTCCGACTATTTCTTTTTCTCTACTCTTCTCCTTCATCCTCTTCTTCTTCTTCTTCTTAGTTGTAGTTGTGAACTTTTGATTAGTAATATATTCTTGGTTTTGCATCTCTCTTTTTCTCTATTTGCTTATTAGCTAGTTGCTTATTTGATTTGTTATTCCAAAAATCCAAAAAAAAGTGTGTGGTGTTTTCGTAACTTCACATTTCCCTCATTTTCACACTGCTTTGTAATTTCGTCTTTCGAAATTCATCATAACTTTTCTGCACTTCAAAAAATCACCCAATTTTGTTAGTACTCATACTTAGGATTAGTTAGGAAGTAACCCAACCAAAAGTCTCCCTAAAATACAACCTAGATTCCCATATATTATGATTTTATTCTGTTACAAGTTAAGAATTTTGATTTAAGCAATCGTGTATTCTGGTGCTACAATGATAGAATTAACCTATAACAGGTTTCGTACATTTCTTTTTGGCACCGTTGCCGGATAGGCAATGCGTTAGGTTGCTTTCTATTGCTTTGCATTTAGTTTACATTCTTAGTTACTAATTCACATGTCTTTACTTAGTTTGTTTATACTAGTATAATTTGCGAGAAGAATTAAGGTTTTAAATCCTCATCATCGTAGTCGCAAATTTTCAAGATGAAATAATTTTACCAAGACTCGGTGAGTCCCAGGTCGAACACAGGGAGGCTAAGGTTTGATTTTCAAGAATCGCATTTGATTTATTTCTTTTTTGTATTTTTTGCCTATGTAATTTTTTTTGGGTTTTGTATAAACAAGAAAATTTGTTGGAATAATTTCTAAGCCAACTAATTCTAATCTACTCAACAGATAAGTAAATTGAACAGAAAGAGAGAGAGAAAGATAACAATTTACTTCTAGATAAATGCTTAAACAAATGTTTAGTATAGAATAGTAGAGGAAAATAAATCTACACCACGAAAGCAGTAAAAAGAAGATAGAGAGAGAGAATCCCCCTCGACGGTTGCTTGGGGGATGATTTGCTGAGACGATACCCGGATGAAGGTGGTGAGGAGCTAAAGGAAGGATGATGGAGTCGAAGGAAGAAGACGAGAGGTAGGGCGGTGTCATAGTGTGATCTGCTTCCTGGAATGGAGATGAGAGGATGGTCGGCTGGAGCTCCACGAATAGGGGTAAGAAAGTGAAAAAAAATTATTTTTATTTCTAGTGGAGCATCCCAAGGGCTTGGGAACACTAGAATAGAGAGCTTAGAACAAGTTCTTGAGCTATAGGGAGGTGAGGAATGGAGTATGAAGGGATGGTTTGGCCAAAGGGGGTGTAGGGGGGTATATATAGTGTTGTGCCAAATGATTTGGCGCATCAGGCCATTGATGGCATCGCGCAAGGCACGAGCCTCCCACGGTGCTCGTACACACAACGCACACATGCGCAATGCGCATGTGCAGTTGTTCCATGCACTGCTCACAGTTGGGTGAGGTGAGTAGTGAGTGCCATTATCTGATTGTGGATGGATGGTCTTGATTACGTGCACACCGCACCTTAGATCGCGCACGCCCTGCATGTGATGGCGCATTATCGCGTGCCTCTTCATCCATCATGCCACGTGCCACTCTCACCACCCTCTAATCGCCATCAAATGATCCAAATCACTCCCCTCACACGTGTTAAGGCTAAGGGTAACATTGAGGCATTGTCGTGGCTAGTCCAGGGCTGCACGATGAAGATCGTGTGGTGCAATATTTTATTTGGGCATGCTGAGGCGAATGCGCTTCAGCAGGGGTCGAACCCCTCCCCCTTGGATGGGAGTGTAGGGAGCTTGCCAATGCGCTATGCCTGGTCGAGTGTTGTTGTGGATCGTTGGATCACAATCCAATGGTCAAGATTGCTTGATGGGGCACTCTTGTGAAGGCTGAAGGCAAGTAGAAGAGTGATGTGGTGCACTCCAGGCCATTGGATGGAGATCTAACAGCCTAGATCAATAGGCACGGGTGCAGGGGAGGTCAAGCAGGTGGTTTGGAGGGTTGTGATGGCTCCACGTGGCGCCATCATGGTCGTCCAACTTCTCCTCGTAGAGGATGTTATAGAGCTCTGATCGAGGTGATTTTCTCATCGTTGGACTACAATCGTCACTCTAAGTCGATTCGTATGGTTGGATTTTCCTTTTGAAGCTCGTATGAATGTTTCCCTATCCCCTAGCCATAAAAATAAGTGGATTAATATACAATTTATAAAAATTAATCTAAATGCAATATGATGGATGTTATGCATTATTTACCATGCTAACTATACTTAAACAGCTTAGGAGCCCACATAATAGGTATTTTATCATGAAATATAGACTTATCACACTCCCATACCTATCTTTTGCTAGTCCCCACAAAATTAAACTAAATGATATGTATAAAAATAGAATAGGGTCTCATTATTTGTTTCAAAAAAATAAGGTCTCATTACTAAGGCATTAGTTGTTTATTGACAGTAGGAAATTTATACTAAGGATTTAAATTGCTAAGACTCAACGTTACCCATGTGCCTGCCAAAATGTAAATCACCCAAGTCCTCGCCTTATTCCGTGCATGAAAGAAACGAAAATTTCTTTTCTTTTTCTTATTTTCTAATTTTTTAGACTTTTTGTGTTTTAGGGTTTTGGGGTAGCTTTCTATGGCTACCCAACCCATCCCAAGACTCAAAAGAACCAGAAGTCCTAAGCACCTTTATTGTGTGAAGATGGTTGAGTCATTTAACAGCGACTAGAGCGAACCTTAGGCTTCTATAAACCCTGGGTGACCCTAAGTGAATGTTTTTTGCCTAAAGGTCTATCTTTTTGATTAGTAGCTTTCTCCCTGCTTTTATTTTTTGTGGGGTTAACACAAGGGTGAACCCAATGTATATCTCCCCAGGTTTATTCTACTTCCCCTCTTCTCCTAAGTTTCGGGAATTTTTTGTGCATTTTTTAGGGCTGGGCTCTGGACAAATGACAATAGGGGGTTACCTATGTCAACTTGCCAATCATACACGTGCGGTAAAGTGTGACTTTTTTTTCTCCTTTTTCTATCTTTTTCATTTTTTTTTCTTTTTGGGCGTTTTTGTTAGTTTTTGTTCTTTTTCTAAGTAAGTGGCTTCCCTGATCTAAGATTTACCTAAAGACAATGGCCAAAGAGATTAGGTTGCGTGGTTGGGCTCTAGACACCCAGCTATGAGGGGTTACTCACAGCAACGTGCCAGCCATACCACCCTATGTTTATTAGCTGCCTAATTTTCGTTAAGATCGCCTGAGAAGTGAGTCAATGCAAAAGGTGTGTAGGTGCTTAGACTTCAAGTCCCCTCAAATTAGACGGCAGGTTGATAAGTTGTGTACTTTTCACCCCAACTTATTCGACCAATTAAAATAAATTCAAAATTGGCAAGGACTCAAGAAACAGGTCCACATTTTAGTGGACACTTGGGTTAATTAAGCTGTAAGCCTGAAAAGTCTATGTGTTAAAATTCTATTATATTATTTCCTAAAGTTGAAAACTTCTAATGCCTAAGTTCTCTTTTCCTAATTCTTTAGATTTTTTTGTTTTAGTCTTTTTAATTTTTTTATAAGAATAACTGAAAAAAATTCTATAAAGCTGACGAAAATAATTCAGAAATGAATGCAGTCCCCTATGCCTAGCTTATGCATTGTCCTCGCTGTGAATAAAGGCATGAAAAGGGTAGAATAGAGAAGGTAATACTTGAATTCAATAAAAAAATCTAGTCAGCTCGAAATATATATATACAATCTGTATAGAGTTGCTGAGTTTAGTGCCATCAGCTAGGTGTAGTCCGACCAAAGAAGTCAGGCCAAGGTTAGAGCAAAATTGTCTAAGATGGGTTCAAGTATCACACGGTCAACAAAAGGTTTCAGATGTTGTTCATTGACCTTAAAAGAATTACCCATCTTCGGGTCAGATATCTCAATGGCTCTGTTAAGGAAAATTCAATTAATAATGAGTGGGTCGCTCCACTTAGACCTAAGCTTGCCAGGAAGAGCTTAAGTTGGGAGTCGAAAAGCCAGACCTTCTGGTTCGACTCAAAACTTTTACGGGAGATCATTTGATCATGTAAAGCTTTGGTCCTTGCCTTTTAGATCTTAGCATTTTTGTACACATCATTTCTAAGCTCCTCCAACTCAGATATATAGTTGGAGTTTCCTAGTCTTCTTGACTAAGTCTAAGTCAAAATTACACCTCTTAATAGCCCAAAATTCCTGGTTCTCAATCTCTACGGGTAGATGGTACACCTTACCGAACACCAAACGATACAGAGACATGCCTATAGGTGTCTGATGCGCAGTACGGTAGGCCCAAAGTACATCATCAAGCTTTTGAGTCAAATCCTTTCTATCGACCCTAACCATTTTCCGAAGTATATTCTTAATCTCCTGACTGGAGACCTCAGCTTGTCCGTTGGTCTGAGGGTGGTAAGATGTACAAATATGGTGATTAACCCAGTATTTGGCCCATAAGTTCTTGAACTGGGCATTTGTAAAGTGCATGCCACCATCACTAATGATGGCCCTAGGGATTTCAAATTGACTGAAGATATTTTTCCTTACAAAGTCGATGACCACCTTGTGGTCATTAGTTTAGGTGGGAATTTCCTTGATCCACTTGGACACATAGTCAACAGCAACCAAAATATACTGGTGTCCAAATGAAGGGAGGAAAGGTCCCATGAAGTCAATGCCCCAAACATTGAAGATTTCGATGGGAAGAATTGGCTTTAGGGGCATCATGTCTCTCTTGGCTATGCTCTCAAGTGCTTGGGATCAGGAACATGACCTCAAGAATTCTTGGGCATCTTTGAACAAAGTTGGTCAATAAAACCCAGACTGTAGAATCTCTAAATCAGTTAGGATTCTCGACAGATGATCCGCCACTACACTTTGTGCCCCGACTCTATCCTTAATCTCTAAATCAAATTCTTGAAGTGAAAGAATCCAACGAATGAGCTAGGGCTTAGCATCCTTTTTAGCCAAGAGATGTTTCAAGGTCGAGTGGTCGGTATAGATGATAACATGAGATCCTAACAGATAAACCCGTAATTTCTCAAGAGTGAAGACTACAACTAGTAATTCCTTCTCAGTGACAATGTAATTCATATGGGCCTCGTCCAGAGTCTTGCTAGTGTAGTAGATAATAAAGGGCTTTCTTTGAATTTTCTAACCCAATACAGCTCCAACCACATAATCAGAAGCATCGGTCATTATCTCAAATGGGGTTGTCCAGACTAGTGGTTGTGGCACTGGGGCATAGGTGACTGCCATTTTTAATAAATTGAATGCCTTGCAGCATGATTCATCAAACTCAAATGGCTTATCTTTGGCCAGAAGATTGCTCAACGGCTGAGCAACCTTCGAGAAGTCCCTAATGAATCTTCTATAAAAGCCCACATAACCCAAGAAAGAACGAATTTGCTTAACAGATGTGGGTGAGGAAAGTTTGGAAATGGCATTAGCCTTAACTTTATCTACTTTAATCCCCCTACTAGAGACTACATGACCCAAGACAATGGCTTCTTGTGTCATGAAGTGACTCTTATCCCAGATAAGGACCAGCCTAGTCTTAATACATCTCTTCAAGATTAGTTCCAAGTTAACCAAGCTGGAATCAAAGGAATCTTCGAAAACAGAAAAATCATCCATGAACACCTCAAGATAGTCCCCCACCATGTCCAAGAAGATGGCTAGCATGCACTGATGAGAACCGCATCATGAAACCTAACTAGCACAATCTAACCTAGATATGCGAGAAAAAGCTCCTACATAACTCAAAGAAAGGCTTGACTCAGAGAATTCTGAGTTTAAGAAGAAAACAAGTCATAAGGGGTAAAAATGCAATTTCACCAACACAATCTGCAAACAGGGTAACTCAGGGTCTAAACATAGGTCAAACTAACCTAATAAGAAAGAAAGTGGGATGATCTGATCCAACAAGGGCTACAGCAAATCCAAGGAATTAAATGACATTCTATAATCCTAAAACAAACCCACTTCAATTCACGAGGTTCGAGGTAGGGTAAAAGTTGACTAAATCCTCTAAAATTCATATAAAAATAATCTTTAGGGTTTAGAACCTTCAATTTGACCTTGGAAACCCATTTTGACTTACATTGAGAACCATGCCCAATTAATGATTTAATTTAGATTTTTACGTAAATTGGCCGGTCAAACAAGGTCAGACCTAGAAATAAAATTCACCATTAAAATCCTTAGGTCCAATTTAGTCATGCATAAAAACTTGAGCCTAAGAAGAAACCTTTTTGACCGACTTTGCAATTTGGTCCTCATCTATTACTTTTTGACCCTCAACTTTCGAAACCCTTGCATTTTGGCTCCTAGTTTCTTCGTCGTTCTTTGCGTTCAGGTCCCTCCTGCAAGTCTCTGCGCAGCGCCATGCTCCGGCGACTTTGCGCGGAGCATGGCGCCGCGCAGGGTGAGGGAGGTGTCCTACAGATTGAACCCGGTGTTCCCTGCGACGTCTGCTGTCGCAGGGACACCGCCATGCCATCTGTCGATGCCTACACCTTCCGTGTGAACGCGAGGAAGGTATGGGTCTCACTTCCAGCCATTCTCCGGCGAGGGAGGCACGTCGCCTCCCTGCGCCCACCCCTCCGCCACCGCCTTTATAAGGACCAGCGTCTCCTGCCGATTCTCCCAGCTTGGTCATGACGGAGAAAACCCTAACCCTTCCTCTCTTCCCACTCCGACAGAAACCCACTAGCTCCGGCGGCCCCTCCTCCTCCGTCTCGTCGCTCTGCTGCAATACTAGCAGTAAAGCCACCTTCGCCTGATCTTCCCGCGTCGCGCCGTACCTAGCGCGCACCCTCCTGCTCTCTTCCTCGCCGTCGCTCTCCCCTTCTGGGTGTTTCTTCTCCGGCGACAGTCGGTACGATTGTCGCCCTGCTCCGGCCCCCTTCGTCCCTATAGGTAAGTAACAGTTATTTCCCTTCCTCCCCTCTTTCTTTTCCCCAACTTAATTCGCTCAATTACCCCTCGACCGCGCCTGATCGCCCTCACCTTCTCCATCTCCGGCCACTCTTCGGCGAGTTACCCACGTCAATCCACCGCTCCACACAACTCGCCACCTACCCCAAAAGCTCTGCCTCACCTCACCTGACACCCCCCGCCCCTCCACTGCCACTCCACACCTCCACAACACTCCCTCGATCAAACCCTTTTTTTCGGTTGCAGTCTGACCTAGGGCTGCCGCCAGGCACCGCCCCGCAACCTGCTACACCCCGCATTACCTTCGCCGTGCCATGGCGAAGGTCCCCCTGTGGTCTAATTAGGCCGAGAGGCCCTGTTTGTGTTCGACAGATCTTCACCCCCGGCCTCCATTGGCGACAAGGCGAGGAGCTTCCAAGCGAGCTCCAGGCCCTGAAGCAGTAGGATTCCAGCTGAGCCGAACTGGAGGGACTTGGGCGAAGGCTGGCAGCTGGTTTGCGAAGAGGAACGAGGACGCAGCTGCTGAGGCCAGGTCGCGCCTTCCTGCGGGTGCACGCGCGCAAGGGACAAAGTTTAGTCCCACATCGTGGGATTTTGAAGCGCTGCACCCATTTAAGTTGATTTTGTGTTTTCACTTAAGCGCCTCAGAACACGGGGTAAGGTCCCCTCGCCCACTCGCCCGCCTCGTCCGCGACCCACGCCACGCGAACCTGGCCGACCCGTTTACCCGACACTCCTTACGCACCACCCACGCTGGTGCGCCTAGTCACAGGTATGCTACCCGACCCGATAACCCGGCTCTGGGAGAGCTTCCTATGAGCAGTTTATAGAGAGAGAGAGAGACGTGCGGGTAGAGGGAATGGTTAGTTTTGCTGTGGTTTGTGCAGGGACAGGGTGCGAGGGAAGAAGGTTCACACTTGGCAGCAGGAAGAAGAACAAGAGGAGCGGGAGAAGAAGAAGCCTTGCAACTGAGCAAGGCAGAAGGCCAAAGAAGAAGAAGCGGGAAGAAGAAGAGAAGGAGAAGCAGCAAAGGAAGAAAAGAGAGGGGAGGCACTGTAGCTGACTGCCATTTAAGTCGTCTGACTGAGATATCAGACGACGGATGAAGCTTCAGAGGAGACAAAGTAGAGAAGAAGAAAACGAAAAGAAAAGGTTCCGCAACTGAAGAAGAAAGGAAATGGAAGACAAGCAGAAGAACTAAAGGCAACCAGAAGACCAAGGAAGAAGACCCGTAAAGAAGAGAAAAAGAAGAGAAAGAAGAGAAGAAGAAAAAGCCAAAAGACAGAAATCTATTTCTCCCTCTCTCTCTCTTCTTATTTTTGTAATATAGAAACATTGTACTTCTAGAATTCCAGTAGCTCCCTGAGTTCGACCTCGGGAAAACTATTTCCGAGTAAAATTGTAATGGTAACGACAACCGTAGCTGTCTCATTATATACCACAACGACACTTCTGTAATAAGCATTAAAACAAACAAAGACTAGCCACGGTTGGGAAAAACGTTACCATTTTCTTAGCACCGTTGCCTTGGAAACGGCTATTCTAGAAGCTTTGAATTTCTTTTAAAAAGATTGCTAATCTTTTTCTCTCTCTTGTGTGCAGGTAAAGGAAAAGAAGAGCAGCCGCACAGCAAACACTCCAACAAACAGGTAATCTCTATTAGCCCTTTCTTAACTCCCTTAAAATCTGAAAAGGAACAAAAAGAAGAATCAACTTAGGGCTACCTGTGTTATACTTAGTAATTCATCAAAGTTGCCTAATTTTTCATTTCAACACATGCTTAACTATTCATCCAACTAAGGTACCTAAGGCTAAAACCTTCTTGATTGAGCCCTAGATATAAAATTTTGAGGCAACTAAATTGGACCAAGTAGAGCCAACATAGGATTTAACATTAGGGTTTCAAAGACACACCCCTTAATCAAGAAGTGAGAAAATCCAAAAGAGGTGTGCCTAAGCCATTGGTTGAAAATACCTATTAAGAAAAACCCTAAACAATTGGCTCTCTAAACACTTGAACCCTAAAAGAAAGGACCCAAAAGCTCTCAAAGGAACAAGGGGTGAAGTTGACCCTTAGGGTCAACCAACCTTCAAATTAGGACACTTTTTCACTCAAAATACTTAAAAGTTCAAGTGGAACCTTAAGCACCTTGATCTTAAAATAAAAGAGGTAGACTTAAGAGGTCAAGAGCCCCATTCTAGTCTACCTGAAACCGCAGTGACAAGAGAGGTTGGGTGGGGGAAACCCTATAACCCGTGGGGACGCTCTACCATGTAGGGGTCTTCGCGGGACTCACCCTCTCTGGCTGCCCAGGTAATTCTCAAGTGGATGATCTTTTTGATCAAGGGGTCCATCTGCCCCGCACCTCTATAGTCACCCAACAATCTTTGGGTGTCTCGATTGGGTCCAGCACCTTCTAAACTCATCTATTCCAACAGTGCATGTACGGTAGGAGGTCCTTAAGACCACCCTTAAGACCTCCTTTAGGAATTCACTCTCGTCAAGGCCAAGCCTTGACACCCGTGTCTGTGCAGTAACCCCACCACATTATTCTCTCATCTGATTCTGAACCAAGTTTTTCTTCTTCCCCCATCATGGCTCAGCCAGTTGAGGAAGAAAACAATTTGGAGCACCAGCTCCAGCGACTCAATGACCTCTTCCGAAACTTTGTGCACCCACCATAGCTCCTATGATGCGGGACCATTATAATCCTGCTGCAGTGGCCATTGAGCCTCGAGTCAGAATCCCGACTGGAAGACCTGATTCTGAATTAAAGCCCAATATGATTAATGCTATACCTAAATTCCATGGGCTTAATTCCGAAGATCCCTTCCAGCATATCAAATAGCTGAAGCATCTGGCCCAAACTTTTGGGTCAGATGCACAAAATCAGGATATTCTTCTCATGAAGATGTTCTCCTTCTCTCTTATGGACAAGGCCGCTCATTGGTATCAAACTCAGACCCGACCGATCAACACTTGGGAAGAACTTCAGTCCGAATTTTTGAAAAAGTTCTTTCCCTTTGTCGGACCAATGCCTTGCGCCATCAGATTACTCCCTTCACTCAGTAAACAGGGGAACCTCTCCATGAGGCATGGGATCGCTTTCAGGATCTCATGAGAAAGTGCCCCCATCACGGAGTTCCTAAATGGGAACAAGTCCTATCTTTTTACCAGGGACTCCGTGAAGACATCCGTCTTTTCGTCAATGCAACCTGCGGAGGGAATATCATGTGCCAACATGAGGACACCGTGTGGGAGATTCTCGAAAACATGTGTGAGAACTCCATCAACAATGACTCCATGGGATTATTCGACAGGACGAATACCCGTGCATCGACGAATCTTAGGGGAGCACATGAGACGCAGGGCCTGTCCGTATCAGTCGACCTGGAATTAATGGTCAGTCGATTGGACAAGGTCTCAATCATTGAAAAGAAGGTGGATGAACTGACTCAGCACTTGCAGCGAGCCACCTCTACGCGTAGCTCCTTTGCACAGCCTCCTTCCACGTGGGAGACTGTGCAAAACATTCTCCATCGATCTTCTCCTGGGATGGATCCATATCCATCATTTGATTCTCGGATCGGAGGGTCATCTGATCCCTTCTATACCAGCCCAGGGAATTCCATTCCCCCTTTCTCTAACTCTCTGGAGGTTCCTCAGACCTGCAAGGACCTCAACGCCATCCAGAACGACCCATTCTCCAACACCTATAACCCTGGATGGCGAAACCATCCCAACTTTCAGTGGGCGGAAAATTCCCAAACCCAAAGACCACCCTTTCAGCCCTGCCCACAACCCCCTCGTCCTTACCAGCCGCCTCAGCCTCGGCCCAACCCTACTTATCCATCAGGGCCAAATCAGGATCAAATGTCCCTTATCCTTCAGACTCTGGCTGACATTCAATGAACGAATGCGGCTATCCAAAAACAACACAAGGATGAGCTTACAGAGGACCGAAATCAACTGGCCCAGTTGGCAAATTCTCGCCAGCCAGGCACTCTTCCTTCCCAACCTCTTCCTAACCCGAACAACGTGCCAACACAGTGGCGCGTTATGAACCCAAACCCGTGCCAAGCCCATATGATTTATCAGGGCCCCTCTGTTCCTTCACCTGACGGGATGGAGGCTTCCACTTCTTTTGCAGGCTATCAGCAGCAACTCATCTTACCCAATCCCAATCAAAACCAGGCAGGACTTAATTCTGTGACAACCCGTAGTGGTAAGGAAACCCAAGATCCACCTTATCCAAACCACTCCAAGCCTGGTAGTGATCCCAAGCCTAGGACGGTAATCCAGGACGTTCCTATCCCTATCCTAAATCAAAGACCTGGACCTATCCTAGAAGAACCAACCAAGGTTCCGTTTCCCGAGGCCTTGACCAAGGGAAAGAAGACTATGAAGCCCGTGGCACCTGAGGAGGACCTGGTCAACCTCTTTGAGCAGGTCCACATAAACATTCCCTTGATGGATGCAATCCGCCATGTACCGGCTTACGCACGATTCTTAAAGAATGTGTGTACACCCCAGCGTAAGCCGCGAACCAAGAGTGGGAGTCCAATTGTTCTGTCAGAGCAAGCCAGCTCTGTAATCTTAAGTAGACTCCCACCTAAGGCTAAAGATCCTGGTACTCCCCTAATTTCCTGCAAGATAGGTGATACCCAATTTGATAGAGCATTGCTAGACTTGGGTGCTTCCATAAATCTGATACCCACATTCTTACTTAACCATCTAGAAGAATCTGAGCTAAAAGCAACTGAGGTGACATTACAATTATCAGATCGATCTATAAAGTCACCAAAAGGGATTCTCGAGGATGTTATTGTAAGAGTGAGGGATTTCTACTTTCTTGTAGACTTTATAGTCTTAGACATGGATGCACCTGAGAACCCTAGGGATACACCAATCATTCTAGGGAGACCTTTCTTAGCTACTGCTAGAGCCAACATTAGCTGTGAGGAGGGCCAAATAGAGCTCAAATTTGGGAATCAAATCCTAAAAATTGATATATTTAAGGCCCAACAAGGAATCAATTGCGGTGTCATCATAGAGATTTGTGACATTAGGGCTTTGGTTGATGAAACACACTTCTAGAATGACCTGATTATATCTCATCAACCACAGAAAGATCTTGACCCGCAAATAGAGGAGTCGAATCCAGAGTTAGACAACCAATAGCTCCTACCCTTGAACCTCACATCTATTCTGAACCACCTGCCACTGCTGATAACCCCATCCTCGAACTAAAGGCCCTTCCTGCTCACTTGAAATACATCTTTCTGGGTTCTAATCAAACCCTTCCTGTGATTATTAATTCCAACCTCAATCCCGAACAGGAATCCCGTCTGATTGCTGTCCTCCAGCAACATCACAGAGCCATCGGGTGGACTCTCAATGATCTGACTGGAATAAGTCCCTCTTATTTCACTCATCATATCTATTCAGAAGAGGGCACACGACCTTCTCGTGAAATGCAGAGACGCTTGAACCCCAATCTGCAGGAGGTCGTGAAAAAGGAGATCATCAAGTGGTTAGATGCCGGGATCATCTACCCGATCTTCGATAGTCGTTGGGTGAGCCCAATTCAGGTCGTGCCTAAAAAGGCAGGACTCACCACTATAACGACTGAAACCGGAGAAGTCATTCCTACCCAATTAGCCAACTCGTGGAGAGTCTGTATAGATTACCACCGACTCAATTCCTCCACGAAGAAGGATCATTTCCCACTACCCTTCATTGATCAGATTCTCGAGAAACTAGCGGGAAATAGGTTCTTCTACTTTCTTGACGGGTACTCCGGTTACAACCAGGTGGCAATCCATCCTGAGGACCAAGAGAAGACCACGTTCACCTGCCCCTTCGGAACGTACGCATTCCGAAGGATGCCTTTCGGTCTTTGTAATGCACCCACTACTTTTCAGCGGTGCATGCTTGCCATATTCTCAGATATGGTAGGTGACTATCTGGAAGTCTTCATGGATGACTTTTCAGTTTTTGGAGCATCATTTGACGATTTCCTCCAACACTTGGTCCAAATACTTAGGCGATGCATCGATGTAAATTTGGTTCTTTCCTGGGAAAAGAGCCATTTCATGGTGCCTGAGGGAATTGTCCTGGGACATTTAATGTCGGAGAAGGGCATCCAAGTGGATCGAGCTAAGGTTGATCTGATCTCTCACCTTCCTATGCCTAGCTCGATCAGGGACATCCGTTCTTTTCTGGGGCACGTCAGTTTTTACCGTCGTTTCATTCCAGATTTCTCGAAAATCGCGCGCCCCTTGACTTCTCTTCTCTCTAAGGATATACCCTTTGAAATCTCCAAGGAATGCACACTAGCCTTTGAAAGCCTTCATGACCGAGTCACCCAGGCACCTATCCTACAATCCCCTGACTGGTCTCAACCCTTTGAGATCATGTGCGATGCGTCTGATTTCGCTGTAGGAGCGGTCCTGGGGCAGAAAGCTGACGGGAAACCCGTGGTCATCTACTACGCTAGCATGACACTTGACGAGGCTCAGCGTAACTACACGGTTATGGAGAAAGAGCTGCTAGACGTAGTATTTGCCCTTGAAAAATTCCGATCGTATCTCTTAGGTTCCCAAGTCATCATCTACTCGAATCACACGGCTATAAGGCATCTCCTTGCCAAGAAGGACGCGAAGCCCCGACTAATCCAATTGAACTTGCTGTTGCAAGAATTTGATCTCGAGATTCGCGACAAGGTGGGAAGGCAGAATGTAGTAGCCGACCATTTGTCCCATCTTCCTTCTAAGATTATCAACCCTTCCGGACCCATCACGGAGCATTTTCCTGATGAACACCTGCTGACTATTGGTACTAGACTTCCATGGTTTGCTGATATAGTAAACTACTTGGCATCTCATTAGATCCCGTCTGATTGGCCGAAGGCCAAGAAAGACAAATTGCGCTCTGATGGCAAGTATTACATCTGGGAAGACCCGTACCTTTTCCACATAGGTGCTGATCAAATCATCCAGAGATGTGTCCCGGAAGAAGAAATCAACAATATTCTTTCTCTCTGCCATGACCAGGCATGCGGTGGCCATTTCTCTGGGCATAGAATCGCATCAAAAGTCCTCCAGTGTGGCTTTTACTGGCCCACACTGTTCAAAGACACATACAGTCACTGCAAGGCATGCAGTCGTTGCCAGACTTTGGGTAACATGAGCCATCGCGACATGATGCCTTTACAGCCAATTCTTGTATGCGAAATCTTTGATGTTTGGGGAATTGATTTTATGGGCCCCTTTCCTATTTCGGATGGTTTCAAATACATTCTGCTTGCTGTGGACTACGTGTCCAAATGGATCGAAGCCATACCAACCCGAACCTGTGATCACAAAATCGTTCTCAAATTCATTCATCAAAACATTTTCTCAAGGTTCGGGATTCCTCGTGCTATAATCTCTGATGGGGGGACCCATTTCACGAATGCTCAGTTTAGGTCAATGATGACCAAATACGGGGTGTCTCACCGAATCTCTACTCCTTACCACCCACAAACTAGTGGTCTAGCTGAGCTGTCAAATCGGGAGATCAAGAACATCCTGCAGGTCACTGTTCGGCCTGACAGGAAGGACTGGTCGTCCCGACTTCCGGAAGCCTTGTGGGCCTATAGGACTGCCCCCAAAACCCAATTAGGCATGTCTCCCTTTAGACTGGTGTACGAGAAGGTGTGTCACCTTCCCGTCGAACTGAAGCATAAAGCCTATTGGGCAGTACGGAACTGTAATCTAGATCTTTCGAAGGCTGGAACCCACAGAAAATTTCAAATTAGCGAGATCGATGAATTACGCCTAGACACGTATGAGAACTCGCAAATCTACAAGGATCAGGTTAAAGCCTTCCATGACAAGCATATCTCGAAAAGATCTTTCATCCTGGTTAAAAGGTCCTACTCTTTGATGCCTGACTCAAACTTTTCCCTGGAAAGTTGCAATCCAAGTGGGTCGGACCATACTTGGTCCGACAGATTTTTGGAAATGGAGCCATCGAAATCAGTCCGCTCAGCCACGATTCCGAACCTTTCATCGTGAACGGTCAGAGACTCAAGCAGTTCATTGATGTAACTTCTACTGATTTGGCTGAATCATCTTATGTCCTCCATTCCCCTTGAGCTTATTGCGCCCAGCCGATGGCGTAAAACTTAGTGCTTAACGGGAGGCAACCCGTCATTTTCCTTGAAAACCTAAAACCTTTTTGACACCTTTGTGCACTTAAGGTTCGCCCTTATAGACAGCCGACTCCACCTTAGATGCTTGCATCTGGGATTAGAAATCGTCCGCAATAATCATCCCGACCCATTCACTCATCAAAACATCTGTCTTAAGGAATGAACTAAGTAAATAAAAAACCCCTAAGTCACAATGAAGACATTACAAACCTTAGGCATGGGGGGGGGGTATAAAAGTGCAAAACTTGTAAGAAAATGTTTTAAACAAAAAAATTCACATATGCCAAAAATACCATAAAAATCAAAAAAAAAAATCAAAAAAGAATAAAAGAATAAGAGGAGAAAGGAAATTTTGTGGGAGAAGGAAAAGAAACGAAATGAAAAAGGAGAGCAAAAATAAAAGAAAAGAATGATAGTCATTAGTAAGAAACTAAGGAATTGACCTGAGTTCTAGACCTCATTCAAGAAAAGAAATGAAAAGTGCATGGTGAGATTAGTAAGAACGCAAACCTTAGGCATTCTTGGACAGACTCTTAGTACCCATTAAGATCTAGACATTCCTCAAGAGGTTGAGGAAAATGAAAAGCTTAAGTATTAGGTCCAAGGCTTAGGGAGTATTTGGCCTCATTAACTAACTTTTGGTTTACGGGACTCAGTAACCTAAGCACCCTAACCTCACACACAGCCTGGTTCAGTAAGTGTAAAAATCAAAATCACGCAGAAGCGTCGCAAAATTCTGAAAAATATACCAAGAGTAGGAGTGGCCGATCAACACAAGTTGATTTGGACGAGTTCCTAGCACGGAGAGGTGGGAAATCCCCCTCAAAGATGCGTAACAAAATATCATCTCCTCGGTGCTTGTCTCTTAGGATATTTACACATCCTATTAGGGGCATGTAAGCACTCTGCTGGTTCAGATTCCATGGATGGCATTATCACGAAGTGTTAATTGCCAGGGTCTGGATTTGGTCACGGAACACCATGGATGGGATTATCTCGAAATCTCAATAGTCAGGGTTCCGGGGGTTGCCATGGGTGGTGCTATCTCGAAGCATCGATTTCCAGGAACCCTTGAGGATTGATGATGGGAGAGCAAGGAATCTGATACAGACCGTGTTGAAAAGCCAATCCTAAGCTAGAATTAAAAAGAAAAAGAGAGAGAAAACTCTCCAAACAGAAAATTTTTCTATCTCTCTCTCTTACAAAACGCACTGCGAACTGACCCAAGGCTAAAATCATTTCAAGCACAGGTGCTTTAACCACAAAGTCCAATAGATCTTAGGTTAGTTCTTGTGGGTCTTAAAAACCTTTGCTAAGGACTGAGGCTGAGGCTAGACAGATCTGGATCTTGGTTGGTACTAGAGTACCTTTTAGGCCTATGGTCAGCATTCTAACCTAATCTAAGTTCAAATGAAAAAGCACTTATCTGAAATTATTAAAAATATCATGGTCTAGAACAAAGGTTAAACCTTAAGTTTTTGCTAAGGGACTAGCAAAAGCTAGGCATGGGGGTATGATGAGAACCGCATCATGAACCCTAACTAGCAAAATCTAACTTAGATATGCGAGAAAAAGCTCCTACATAACTCAAAGAAAGGCTTGACTCAGAGAATTCTGAGTTTGAGAAGAAAATAAGTCATAAGGGGTAAAAATGCAATTTCACCAACACAATCTGCAAACAGGGTAACTCAGGGTCCAAACATAGGTCAAACTAACCTAATAAGAAGGAAAGTGGGATGATCTGATCCAACAAGGGCTACAGCAAATCCAAGGAATTAAATGACATTCTGTAACCCTAAAACAAACCCACTTCAATTCACGAGGTTGGAGGCAGGGTAAAAATCGACTAAACCCTTTAAAATTCATAGAAAAATAATCCCTAAGGTTTATAACCTTCAATTTGGCCTTGGAAACCTATTTTGACTTACATTGAGAACCATGCCCAATTAATGATTTAATTTAGATTTTTACGTAAATTGGCTGGTCAAACAAGGTCAGACCTAGAAATAAAATTCACCATTAAAATCCTTAGGTCCAATTTTGTCATGCATAAAAACTTGAGCCTAAGAAGAAACCTTCTTGACTGACTTTGCAATTTGGTCCTCATCTATTACTTTTTGACCCTCAACTTTCGAAACCCTTGCATTTTGGCCCCTATTTTCTTCGTCGTTCTTTGCGTTCAGGTCCCTCCTGCAAGTCTCTGCGCAGCGCCATGCTCCGGCGACTTTGCGCGGAGCATGGCGCCGCGCAGGGTGAGGGAGGTGTCCTGAAGATTGAACCCGGTGTTCCCTGTGACGTCTGCTGTCGCAGGGACACCGCCATGCCATCTGTAGATGCCCACACCTTTCGTGCGAACGTGCGGAAGGTATGGGTCGCACTTCCGGTCATTCTCTGGCGAGGGAGGCACGTCGCCTCCCTGCGCCCACCCCTCTGCCACCGCCTTTATAAGGACCAGCGTCTCCTACCGATTCTCCCAGCTTGGTCATGACGGAGAAAACCCTAACCCTTCCTCTCTTCCCACTCCGACAGAAACCCACCAGCTCTGGCGGCCCCTCCTCCTTCGTCTCGTCGCTCTGCTGCAATACTAGCAGCAGAGCCACCTTCACCTGATCTTCCCACGTCGCGCCGTACCCAGCGTGCACCCTCCTGCTCTCTTCCTCGCTGCCGCTCTCCCCTTCTGGGTGTTTCTTCTCCGGCGATAGTCGGTACGACTGCCGCCCTGCTCCGGTCCCCTTCGTCCCTATAGGTAAGTAACGATTATTTCCCTTCCTCCCCTCTTTCTTTTCCCCAACTTAATTCGCTCAATTACCCCTCGACCACGCCTGACCGCCCTCACCTTCTCCATCTCTGGCCACTCTCCGGTAAGTTACCCCCGTCAATCCACCGCTCCACACAACTCGCCACCTACCCCAAAAGCTCCGCCTCACCTCACCCGACACCCCCGCTCCTCCACTGCCACTCCACACCTCCACAACACTCCCCCGATCAAACCCATTTTTTCGGTTGCAGTCTGACCTAGGGCTGCCGCCAGGCACCGCCCCGCAACCTGCTACACCCCGCATTACCTTCTCCGTGCCACGGCGAAGGTCCCCCTGTGGTCTGATTAGGCCGAGAGGCCCTGTTTGTGTTCGGTAGATCTTCAGCCCCGGCCTCCATTGGCGACAAGGCGAGGAGCTTCCAAGCGAGCTCCAGGCCCTGAAGTAGCAGGATTCCAGCTGAGGCCAACTGGAGGGACTTGGGCGAAGGCTGGCAGCTGGTTTGCGAAGAGGAACGAGGACGTAGCTGCTGAGGCTAGGTCGCGCCTTCCTACGGGTGCACGCGTGCAAGGGACAAAGTTTAGTCCCACATCATGGGATTTCGAAGCGCCGCACCCATTTAAGTTGATTTTGTGTTTTCACTTAAGCGCCTCAGAACATGGGGTAAGGTCCCCTCGCCCACTCGCCCGCCTCGTCCGCGACCCACGCCACGCGAACCTGGCCGACCCGTTTACCCAGCACTCCTTACGCACCACCCACGCCGGTGCGCCTAGTCACGGGTATGCTACCCGACCAGATAACCCGGCTCTGGGAGAGCTTCCTATGAGCAGTTTATAGAGAGAGAGAGACGTGCGGGTAGAGGGAAGGGTTAGGTTTTGCTGTGGTTTGTGCAGGGACAGGGTGCGAGGGAAGAAGGTTCACACTTGGCCGTAGGAAGAAGAACAAGAGGAGCGGGAGAAGAAGAAGAAGCCTTGCAGTTGAGCAAGGCAGAAGGCCAAAGAAGAAGAAGCGGGAAGAAGAAGAGAAGAAGGAGAAGCAGCAAAGGAAGAAAAGAGAGGGGAAGCACTATAGCTAACCGCCATTTAAGTCGTCTGACTGAGATATCAGACGACGGATGAATCTTCAGAGGAGACAAAGCAGAGAAGCAGAAAAAGAAAAGAAAAGGTTCTGCAACTGAAGAAGAAAGGAAATGGAAGACAGGCAGAAGAACTAAAGGCAACCAGAAGACCAAGGAAGAAGACCCGTAAAGAAGAAGAGAAAAAGAAGAGAAGAAGAAGACAAGCAAAGAGAGAAAGAAGAGAAGAAGAAAAAGCCAAAAGATAGAAATCTATTTCTCCCTCTCTCTCTCTCTTCTTATTTTTGTAATATAGAAACATTGTACTTCTAGAATTCCAGTAGCTCCCTGAGTTTGACCTCGGGAAAACTATTTCTGAGTAAAATTGTAATGGTAACGACAACCGTAGCTGTCTCATTATATACCACAACGACACTTCTGTAATAAGCATTAAAACAAACAAAGACTAGCCACGGTTGGGAAAAATGTCACCATGCACCTTTGAAAAGTTGCAGGTACATTGCAAAGCCCGAAAGGCATTCTACATAATGCAAAGGTTCCATAGAGACAAGTGAAGGTTGTCTTTTTCTAGTCTTCGGGATAGATGGCAACCTGGTTATATCTTGAATAACCATCCAAGAAACAAAAGTACTTTTGCTTGGCTAACTTTTCAAGAATTTAATCAATAAAGGGTAGAGAGAAATGATCCGTTTTGGTGGCTATGTTCAGCTTCCTATAATCAATACAAACTCTCTGGGAGGAAGCTAAACAAGTAGTAATGGATTCCCCTTCTTTCTCATTGGTCACCACGATTATCCCTGCATTCTTGGGAATAATCTGCATGGGGCTAACCTAGGGGCTATCGGAGAACGGGTAGATAATTCTTGCGTCAAGCCACTTAATAATTTATTTCTTAACCACTTATCGCTTATTCGGGTTTAGTCATCTCTACATCTTGCTAGAAGGTGGGGATCCATCTACCATATAAATCCGATGATTGCAATACGAAGGCTCAATCCCTCTAAGGTCATGTTTGGTCCAACAATTGCCCCTTTGTTTTCCTTAAGGACCTTAATTAATTTCAGCTCTTGGACCTTAGTCAATTTAGCACTGATAATCACTGGGAGCATCTTTTTAGGTCCCAAAAATTCATATTTCAAATTTTTAGGCAATGGTTTCAATTCTAGCTAGGGAGGGTTCAGAATAGAGGGTAAATAAGATGCCAATGAAGACTCAACGGTCTAAAAAAGAGGTTAGGAATGAACAAAATGAGCAACCTCTTCGGGGTCTAGCGGGTATGCCATGAAGGGTTGTGGGTCGGGCTTATAATGTCACTAGAATCCTCGAGGACATTAATCGCCATGCAAGTCTCAACATTATGATTGATATCCTTGAGTTCCTCGATATCCAAAATGCTCAAATTTGTTTATCGCCTTAAAAATATTAAATTTCAACTTCTTATCCCCAAAGGCGATCTCCATGCTACCGTTCTCACAATTAATATTGGCCTTGGTGGTAACTAGGAATAGACAACCCATAATGATGGGTGTGTTTCTCAATTCTTCAAGTGCATCCATGTTAAGGACTAGAAAATCTATAAGAAAATAGAAGTCCTTGACCTTGACTATTACATCCTCAATAACACCTTTCGGGGTGGTGATCGAGCGATCCTCTAACTGTAACGTTACTAAGGTTGTCCTGAGTTCACCTAACTTAAACTTTTCATACAGGGAGGTCGGGATTAGGTTAATGGATGTACCCAGATCTAACAGCGACTGATCAAAAGTGTAATCCCTAATAACACATGAAATCAAGGGAGCACCAAGATCTCTCCTCTTTTGAGGAAGGTGATGCAGGATAACAGAACTAGCCTTCTTAGAGAATATCACCTTCCTCGGGGTGGGTTTCTTCAGCTTACACTTTTTAGTTCATAAATCCTTTAAGAACTTAGCATAAGCTGGGATATGCTTAATAGCATGAAGAAGCGAGATGTTAATTTCTACACTTTTGAATATATTTAGAAGCTCCTCGTTTCTATCTATAGGTTTCTTCTTCCTAGAATTCAGTAAGGCTTCATGGAATGGGATATGGGTAGGGTCGTCTGTTTCGAGTTCCTAAGCCTTAATCTCTTCTTCGATTTTCTCCATTTCTTCCTCCGACTCACCAGGGTTTTGTTTGTTGTACAAAGGTAGTTCTGGGTCCTAGGTTTGCCTTCCACTCCTCAAGGTAATAGAGTTTGCAGATGCATACGAGTTCAGGTCTTAGGGAGGGTTACAAAAGATAGGAGGGGCTTAATGAGCCAATAACCAGGATTGGAAGAAGAATAAGAAGAAGAAGGGTCCTCCTCAACCACCTAAGCATGTGCGTGTAGGTCCCTCTAATTCCTGTACCCTTGGGCTCTATTAGCTTGATTTTGTACATTTCAAGGGTTGGGTACAAGTTGAGATGGTAGAGATCCAGGCTGTCAGTTGTTAGTAATGAACCCAGATTGCAAGTTGCCTAGCGAGGTTTTCATCTGCTACATAAGCTAGAGCATAGATCCTTGCATTTCTACCATCTATCAGTTCAAATCAACCTACCTTGTGAGTCGTTGGGCATTCCATGATGGCTGATTGACCTGACTCGAGGGCAGGTGGGTGTATACATGACCCTGACCCATAGGTCTCTACGGTGCATAATTGCTGGGTCGCGGTTGGGTTTGCTACTGCGCCCCTGATTCTTCCAGGAGAAGTTAGGGTGGTTCCTGCAACCCAAGTTATCTGTGTTAGAATAAGGGTTGGACCTAGCATTCTCTTGTACAGTGTGCACATCCTCATAAGGTGAGGATAAAGAGAAAGAAGTATCCAAATAACTAGGATCAAAGGCCCCAGTCTGGAACCTATAGGGTTTCGAGAAATGTTGGCTCGCAGGTTGAGTTGACTTGAGTTGATTCACAAACTCTTATCCCGTGGGACCTTGTGACGAATGGAATCCTGAGTTTTGGGATTGAGTCAACCTAGAAGTGTTTCTAGAGTTTCCGATCATCCACTCTTCCATTCTTTTTGCAACCAGATCCACCTTATCTAGCTTACTACAGATCAATTCCATATCAAATGTATGAGAATCCTGAACCTCATTGGCATTTGATCTAGGCTGCTGGGATCGGTTGAAAGTGTCCATGGAGGCATGGACACTTTATAGAGTTCTCGCTCTTGAACAAATCGTACGCGCTATCTGCATCTATGTTGAGGAAATTACCTTCTCAAGAAGTGTCCATGTGATTACGGAGCTGATACGTCAACCTGTGATAGAATATCTGCACGAGTTGCCATTTCGGCACCTCGTGGTGTGGACACTTCTGCAATAAATTCTGGAATCGCTCTTAGGTGCCATGAAGTGATTCCCCTGGCTGCTGGTCAAAACTAGTAATCGCTTGTCGAAGAGCATTGGTATGCTCGACTGGAAAGAATTTCTTTAGGAAGGTCGATTTCAAATCTGTCCATGTAGCTATCGGTCTTTTAATAGTGTGGTACCAATGTGTAGCCTTATCCCTGAGTGAGTGGGGGAAAAGCCTCATGATCATTTGCTCCTCGTCTACATTCTTGGCCTTGATGGTCTGAACCAAAGTGGTCGGATCCTCTAATTGTAGGAATGGATTCTTGGAGCCAAACCCATGAAAATGTTTGATCAGGCTTAACACCTGGGGCTTGATCTCTACGCCTCTAGCGGGGA
Source organism: Thalassia testudinum (assembly GCA_037157565.1). Classification (NCBI taxonomy): domain Eukaryota; kingdom Viridiplantae; phylum Streptophyta; class Magnoliopsida; order Alismatales; family Hydrocharitaceae; genus Thalassia; species Thalassia testudinum. The sequence goes on from JAZHRO010000067.1 coordinate 39,027,206, forward strand.
TCATAACACTGGGACGAACCCTGTAGTTCAAAGGATCATAGAAATCCCTCAAGGGCCAAGCACACTTATCATTCATATGTTGGAACCATGCTTGCATCTGCTGCAATTGGTCCAATTGTCTCTGAAGTAGCTCCTGCTTGTTTGGAGGTGGTGTGTTGTCAGCCATGGGATTTGCTTGGATGTAACTCAACCTGCACCTCTGAGAGTGGTCTAACAGTCCTTCCAATTTAGAATTCAATGACTTTCCAAGCATACACTAGAAGAAAGTCAGAAGGATGAGAAAACGTAGCCCTGCAGCACAAAAACTACAGTCCTATCCTTAAATTGGGTAGCCTAAGGACCTAAGCTTTAGAAATATACCCTGATCACAAAACAAATTTACTATTGTCCTTAATCCAAAAGTTGATTAAGTTGGGTCACCGTAACAAGGGGAGCATGTCCTGAAGGTCGCTAATTATTCTAAACCCTTGCTCGCTTAAGTAGTTTGACAATCAGGCCCTCCAACTTAGTGCCTTTTAGAAAAAGCAGACGTCACTAATTCGAAATATGGTCTACAGAATACCCTGAAACAAACTCAGTGAATCCTAAGGCCAACATCTACTCAATTTTAATTAAGGCTAGAGATAGTGGTGCTTATAGAATGTGATGGGCCCTTAAATGGGTTGTGCCCTTAACGATCAGTTAAAAAGTGTGTATGTGCACAACCAAGGGTTTTCAAGGAAGATTATTATAGATGAGGTGGATTTTAGGGTTTAAATCTTGCTTAGTAGCTTTTTAATGAAAGCAATTTGTAATCCAAGGCTCTCATTTCTCCCCTTGAGCTCCAGAGCGTCTCCTCCTCCCCTCTCCCCTCTCCTCTCCCCTGGCTCTCTCTACTCTCTTTTCTCCACTTTTCTTCCTCAACCCCCGCCCTTTTTCCTGGTGAGGCCTTCACCTTCCCTCCCTCAGGGGGGAGGGGCTCCGTTTCTCTCCTAAGGCGGTGTCCGGTTGGACATCGCAGAGCGAGGGCTAAGGAATCTACGATTTTTCTTTCTTACTTCGCCTCTTTTGCTACTTTTCCCTTTTTGTACTTTGTTTTGCTCTCTGTCTTTCGCTTTCTTCCTTTCTTGGTGCTTTGCTTGGTGCTTGAGGCGTGTGGCCTCCTTGGTTTTCTAGGGTTTTGTGTTGCAGCGATTTTTGTTGCTCAGATGTCTTCCTCGACACTCAAGTCCCCCTCTTAGCCCTCAGAAGATCGGCCTTCACAACAGAAGTGATCCTTTGCTTTTGTGGTGACTGGCTCAGTCTCTTCGCAGCCATCTTTTGTCGAGCTTCCTTTTCAAGTCCGTCTTCTTGAGCTGAGAGATGGTGTTTTGGGTACGCCCTTATCTTGTGTTGAGGTTTCTGATCTTGGCAAGGCTTTTTCATCTTCTATTATGGTGCGAGCTTGGGGTCCGAAACCCTCTTTGAAGCATCTTCAGGATCTTCTTGGTAGACATTTGCAGATCTCGTCTAGCTTGAACTTTTTTCCTCTTGATTTCCATCATTGGCTCATTCGCTGTGAAACTTATCTCAATTTTTGCAAGATCTTTTCATTGGGTTCTTTGGTTATTGATGGGGTTAGGTAACAGTTTGTTCGATGGACTCCATCTTTCCATACGGATTCTGCTATGGTTACAACTCCTGTCTGGGTTGGTTTTATGAGGATCAACCTTCATCTTCTTCACCCTAATGTGTTGATGTCTCTAGCTTACCAATTAGGACATCCTATTTTTGTGGATCATCATACGATCCAGGGGTTGAAACCTGGTTTCCCTAGAGTTTATGTTGAGATTGATCTTTCTAAGCCTCGTTCTGATTTTGTGGTGTTCTTTAATGGCAATGAAAAGATTACTCAGCACGTATTTTCGAAAAGCTTCCGTTGTTTTGCCCTAAGTGTTCCAAAATTGGTCATAGCCTTCTTGTTTGCTCAAATCTTGACTCTATTGCAAGTAAAATGAAGCCCACTCGTGAGGACACATCGTCCTTGGGTCAAGAGGGCCCTCAACCTGCTAACCGTGCTCAGCTCAGCTGGAGGGCAATAAGGATAAGGAGATCGGACACGAAGGTGCACCGAAGGAGCTGCCTCTGGTCATTGCTGAAGACCTTCGTATTCCTGGGGGCAGGGTCTTAGATAATCATGACTCAGCTTGTATAACTTCCTTGCCTTCTTCTTCTGGGGGTCTCTACTTCTTATCCCTCTTTTGATATCCCCAAGGAAGGGAAGAAGAAAAGGCGGGTTTAACTCCATCGCTGGGCTAAACGGATAGCTCAACAATCAAAGGGGAAGGAGGTCGATGGTGCTGAACCTCGATCCTATCCTTCCCCCAAGGTGACTCCTACTGAACCCTCTTCTCATGTGGTTTTTGATGATGCTTTGAATGTGCGTGTTTTCTCGCTAAATGACCCAACCTTCGAGTTGGGATCACTGATTTAGTCAAGTTTTTCTAAGAATGCGAAGGTTCTCCACTCAGAGATTCTTTCGATTGAGAGTCTACAGGCTCAGGCGACAGATTCCAATGAACTCCACTTTCTTAAAAAATGCGATTTTAACTCTATGCCTGATTTGCTTATTGATGTTGATGCAAATCCTAATTCCTTGACCCTCACTTTGGACAACTGTGGCAATCATATGGGTCACTGAGAGTTCGCTAATTTTAGAATGGCAAAAAATGGGGATTTTAAAGGGTATCCTAATTTAAATTGGGGAATCTACTTACCTATTCCTTTGCGCCCTCTGGGCCTAGATTTAGATCTTGATCCTCCTATTATTGTTGAGATGAATGATGGGGGAGGGGAAATGATGTGAGCGAGCAATGATGCATACCCTTTGGATTTACATTTAGATGTTGAGCCTCAAGGCGGTTCAGTTTTATATGATGTGGAACCCTAGCGAGATCAGGTTTTAAATCATTGCGTTGTAGTATAGCCGAAATCACTTTGAAAACAAATACAATTTATTACTTGAAGTTGAAGTTCGAGGTCGAACACAGGGAGCAAATAGAAATTCACATACTAATCTCAAATAAAATGTTAATTGAGCACAAAATTTAAGCCAAATAAAGTACTCAGAAATGATAATCAATGCAGAACATGAGTATAACAAGAAGTTGACATGATAAAAAGAGATCTGTAACAAAATAATGGTGATTTAGATCACCAATTATTTAGTATAGTTATATGTATACTAAGCTAATCAATAATGCCATAGTAATCAGGGCCAAAGCAATCAAATATCCGTACAGTAGCTTGAATACTGCAGTAATCAAACGTCTCCTTTGGAGATCAGATGCCTTAAATGTTTAACTGCTACAGTGCCTTCTTCATTGTTTCTTCTTTCTCTGCTCTCTCTCTTTCCTTCTCCTTCTCTTCTTCAACGACCTTATTCTTCCTTTAGTTCTTTGTGCCACTTCTTCTGCCTTGACTGTCCTCCTCCTCTTCTTTCTTTCTACTATCCAAGCCTTTTGATGCATAAGGGGAGACTTACGAAATTGGCTAAGTGTTAGCCAACCCCTTTCAGAGCAAAACCCCCCTTTCCCCGCACACACTCTCTCCTTCTCTCTCTGGGATCCGCTCTCCCAGAACCTCCAACAGTACCCGGTTATCAGGTATTCGGACCTAGAGTACACCTGGGACCAGGGTTGTGGGAATGGGTCATAGCCGAGGTGTGAAGTCGGGTTAGGTGGGACGGATCAGCACCAGGCCCACGCGAGCAGTGTCACGGGAGAGGCACATGTGAGGGGTGTGCGAGGGACCTCACCTCCATTGTGTTAGTTGAGGCAATGAGCTGTATGCATAAAAGCAATATATACACTGTGGGCACTTCAGCAACTCACGAGGTGGGACTATCCCACCCACTTCGTTCCTTCACATAGCAGTAGGTGATGGATCTTTGAATTATGGTTGTAGGGGCCTCAGCGTTTTCAATTAGCGGCCTGGGGATGCACCTGGAGAGAGTTCGTAGCTTCTGGGAGTGGCTTCAGTGAAGAACAATGGTTGGAGCATGATGAACTAGACCGGAGAGTGTGGTGGCGATGACGGAGGTCTGGTCATGCCCTAAAACACAAAATAGGGCCTCGCGGCCGTGTTAAAACAGCGCAAGCTGATCCCCTGAGGACGGCGAGGGTGGTCGTGGTGATTTCAGGGCGAATTGAGGTGTGTGGTGGCTGGTGGAGGTCAGCGAAGGTGGATGGTGATGGGTTTGTTCAGTGGGTGATTTGGGTGAGCTAAGTGGTAAATAGGGAGAGGGGTTTTGAAAAGGGTGGAGAGTTGAAGGTTGTGGGCTTGTCGGCGAGGTGGATGGATGTGCGTAGCGGTGGAAACACCTTGCCGGAGGAGTGGCTGGAGAGGAGGATGAAGAAGGTGAATGGCGATATCGAGGGGTTTATTTTTGGTTTTTCGTAGAGGAAACTAATCTAGGGGTATTAAGGGAACTTAATTACCTATGCTAAGTGGACGAAAGGGAGAGGACATTAGCGGCATTGGTAGGTCAGAGATAGGGAAGAAGGTTCTCCGATGATGGGAACGGCGACGACGACGGAGGTAGAAGGGCTCCTGCTGGTACGGCCAAGAGCGGACGAGAGAGATAAAGAGAATCTAGCCACTGGTTTTGTGGATGGATGACAAAGGAGGTTAGGAGGAGTCGCCAGAGCTTGTGGAGCTTTGCGGTCAGAAGAGGAAGGAGGAAAGGAGGGTTTCACGACTGGAATCAAGCTTAAGATCACGGTCGTGCCTTGAGGATCTTTTTATAGGGCTTAGGAGGGGATTTTGACCTTGGAAGTCAAGCTTCCAAGCTAGGAGTTGTCCCCGAAGAAGGAAACCCAAATCTCTCATTCGTTCGCATGAGAGATTGGGAAGGTTATGGAGCTCATGAACGAATTTAGAAGGAAGAGGATTCCTCAAAGAATCTCCCTTCCAATTTTGGAAGGGATTGATTGAACAAAGGAGTTCTCTTCAATCAAAGGTCACCAGAGAAGGATTCCTCCACGATAATGGTGGAGGGACTTATTTTCAAAGAGTGACGACAAAGATAGGGGCCTTTTTATAAGGATTTAAAAAGTTAGGGGCATGTGTGTGAAAGAAAAGACTTAGACAAAATTACAAACTAGGTCAAGATAATCTTAGATTAGGCCAAAATTTTGATACAAACCTAATTTGGACCCAAAAAATCCAATGGTGAAGTTAGATTTATGTTTTTACCAAGTTTGACTGGGTAATTTATGCAAAAACCCAAATTAGGGCAAATGTCAGTCTGAGACTCTATTTTGGGTCAGGACGGGTTCTGATGGTCAAATTGATGATACCAAAACCTGGAGAATATTTTTCTATGAATTTTAGAGGGTTTAGGTGAACTTTATCTTGACCAGAACCTCAGTTAATTAAGTGGATCTATTTTTAGGGTTTCAGAAGTTATTTAATTCTCAAAACATGTGAAAACCCATTTCTGCCTATTCTAACCCACTTGTTGGATATTTAAGGCCATTTGTCCCTTAATTACTCCTTGAGAAAACCCGTGGTTATTCTGCATTCATGATATAATGGTAAAATTACAGTTTTAACCCTGGTTTCTTATCTTTCCCACAAAATGGTTATGTAATGAATTAAGGCACTCTGGTGTTTATGTAGGAGCATTTATTGCTTACTACTGACTAAATTAAGCTAGTTATGGCTCATGATGGTGTTCCCATCATACCCCCATGCCTAGCTTTTTCTAGTCCCTTAGAAAAATCTCATGGAATTAACTCAAATTCTAGACTATATGTTCAGATCTCTAATATGTGCTTTTTCTTGTAGATTTGGTTAGAATGCTAACAATAGACCTAGAGGTACTCAAGTACCAACCAAGATCCAGACCTGACCAGCTTTTAGACTCAGTCTGCCACGAAGGTTTCTATGGCCCACAGGAACTAACCTAAGGTTCGTTGAACTCTGCGGTTAAAGCACACGTGCGTGTAACATGTTTAGTCTTGGTTTAGTTTGCAGTACGTTTTTGTAAGAGAGAGATAGAATATATATATATTTTGGAGAGTTTTCTCTCTCTTTTCTTTCTTTATTTCTAGCTTCAGATTGGCTTTACAACATGGTCTGTATCAGATTCCTAGCTCCCACCATCAATTCTCGTAGGATCCTTGGATTTCGATGCTTCAAGATAACACCACCCATGGCAAACCTCAGAACCTTGGCTTTCAAGATTTTGAGATAATCCCACCCATGGTTTTTTGTAGCTAAATTTAGGCCCTAGCAATTGACATTGCGGGATAATCCTGCCCATGGCACCTGAACCAGCATAAAGTGCTTACATGCCCCCGATAGGATATTTAGATATCCTAGGAGTCAAGCGTCAAGGAGATGGTATGTTATTGTGCATCTTCGAGGGAATTTCCTACCTCTTCACGTCGGGAACTCATCCAAATCAACTTGTGTTGATTAGCCACTCCTAATCTAGGTAACCTTTCCAGAACAGATTTAATGTATTTGTGTGATTTTGATATTTAAGTGCACTGAACCAGACTGTGTGTGGATTGGGTTGCTTAGGTTACCGAGTCCCGCAAACAAAAGGTCAGTTAACGAGGCCGAATAATCTCTAAGCCTTAGACCTAAACTTACGCTTTGCATTTTCCCCACCCTCTTGAGGACTATCCGGATCTTAACGAATACTTGAATTTTTAAGCCTAAAATCACAGCCCAAGAGGCCTAAGATCAACATTCATATTAATCTCTTTTTGTCTCTTAGCACTTTTTATCTTTCATTTTCTTTCTTTTGATTTGGCCTAGAACTAAGTAGATTCCTTAATCTTTTACAAATGACTATCTCTTTTTTTTCTTTTCAAATTATGCTCCTTTTTGACATTTTTATCACCTCCCCTTTTTCTCCTAAAAATGATATGCAATTAATTCACTCAAAATTTCCTCTCTTCTCAATTTTTTGTTCTTTTTTAGTTTTTTATTTTTTTGGTTTTTTTTTACAATATGTAATTTTTTGTGAGAACTCTTCCGAACTTTGATCTTTGTATGTTTGCATTTTACCACCCCCCATGCCTAAATTTTACAATGTCCTCATTGTAAACGGAGGGTGTGAAACAGTTTTGGGTTCAAGAATTAGAATAGGATTTATCGGGTGGGCGAACGGGTCAGGAACGACTGTTGCGGATGATTTCAAGCTCTGATACAAGTACTAGAGGTGGGATCGACTGTTCTAAAATCGAACTTAGGGTGCAATAGACGTGAAGTACAAAAAGATAATCAGAAGGATCTCAGGTTTTTGGAATGACGGGTTGCCTCCTGTTAAGCGCTAAATTCAATGCCTTCAGTCGAGCGAAAAATGGCATGGGGAAGGAGTGGTGAAATCAGATGAATTTTGTAGAACAAGCACATTGATCAAAAGCCTGGTTGGTCCAACCAGGTGCTTGTTCAGATCAACAGGCTAATGATGCAATCCAAACCCAATTAATCTGGTGGGTTGATAGATGTAGATCAAAAGGTGCGGAACCTACCAGATGCTGTGAAGCACAAAAGGATATGGAAGTGAAAAGCTAGGGTTTGGCTGAGTTGGATCAGCCTGGTCAGGGTAGGGATCCTCAAATGAGAAAGAATCAGTGAAGGATGTGAGAACCCTATGAGAGTGATCAGATAAGGATGGGGTGTGATTTGTAGTTTGATCGAAGTCTGAAACCCGATTTGAATGTGGAGGAGAATCATCTGCAACTAGATCATCGAGAGGAGAATCATAGTAGAAATTGAGTCCGATTGTGGGTCAGGGTTGAAAACGGGTTTGGGAAGGTTCTGCATGTGTAGAAGAGGTATTTTCAAGAATAATTGTGTGTGAGGGCTCCTCTAGAAAGGATTCAAAGGTGGGTTCATTTAGAAAGTCCTCATAGTAGCCATCAAACTCAAAGGTAAATGCCTGAAGAGTGTTTATAGGATCAAGAAAATCTAAGTCAAGAAAAGATTCGAACTCTGGGTTGTAGTCACTCTTGGCACTTTCTGTTTCTGATTCCTGAGAATCAAAAAGAAATGGTTCCATATTAATGGAACCTGATTTTGAATCAGTGATCTCGGGATTAGGGACCTCAGAGTCAGAGTCGAAGAATGGATCATGTATGCTAAGGTGGTAGATTGGTTCATAGTCGTTAGGAAACAAAGGTTCTCTGAAATCATCGTAAGATTCGAAATCATCGAAGAACTTGCGAGAATCAAGTTTTGAATTTGATTCGGGATCAGAGGTTCCACCACAGATTAAATCAAAAGATGTAGACTCAGCAACTTGACATGGGTCTAGCCTATTCTCATATTCTAAGCTCAAAAAGGTGTCCCTATTAGGCATGGGCTCGGGTTCTTAGCTTGTAGGGAAGACCCAATCAAAACCCAATTCTTCCAACTCCTCGATTTATGTATCGTAGATCGGCATAACTTCTAAAAAATTAATTTGTGTTTCTGAGGATGTTGAAGAGGTGCATTCATCAAATACAGGCCCATAATCCAAATTCAAACTCTGATTTTCATCATACGGGGCCTTGTAATCATCCCAATAAGGCTCAGATCAAGATTCTAGGTTAAGGGTGTGGGTTGGATCCCTAGAATCTAGGTTGGGCTCTACAGGGATGTGAAAATTGCCCTCGGGGTTCACCTTATCAGAGTAAGGATTGGAATTTATACCCTTGAGAGGTTTTGATTTAATCTCCTTATCATAGGAGTCTAGGAAATCTAAGCTTGGTGAACCAGGGCTCTATGTCTCTAGGGCTGGCTCAAAATTGTGTTCTCTTGCAATTGGATCCTCCCAACCCGTCTCAATGTCAGGCACATCAATCTGTATATTAGGTTGATCATATTCCATTTGGGTTGGAAGTCCACAACAACCTTGATTCTCGAACCCAAGATTTGGAAAATCAGATAGATCCTCAGTATTGTTCCAAGATGTTTCGCTAAATGTTTGGGAAATGTACGAGTATATTTGATCGATAATCTGCTTTAATAATTTTATCATCTCTTCCCGCTTTTCAAGATCATCTTGGTGTCTTTCCCAAAGTACAGGATTTGTCATGAATTGGAGATATTCAAAGTTATGTAATTTCTCTAACTCAATGTATCCTGTCATGAGAACATCCCAGGTAGATCCATTTGTTATTTGTGTTATAATTACTTGGGCATAGTTTATGATGAAGGTTGTTGTTATCGACCCATTAACTTGAATGTCTTTAACTGGTTTTGAGGTTTTGTCATCAATCATAAAATTTAAGAGCTTCCTCAACCATTCTATCTTTCATGGATATTTGAGATTCAGGTTTCTTCAATGGTTTTCCTAAATAGCCATGCTGCATTTTTTAATCAGATGGTGGAATCAAGATGTAGAATCAAAATTCAAGATTTGAAATTGATTAGATCTGAAAGAGATTCCCAAGAAAATTTGTGTGTGTGCTCTAATAGAAGGGATGAGGGACTGGATGTGAGATTTGACCCAATCAAGGCACCCAAAGATTTTTGGATGACTAAGGCAATTTCGAGGCAGACGATACCTTTGAGTCAGAAATCCATACACCCGAGAAGTACTTGGGCAGCCAGGAAGGGAGAGCCCTGCAAAGACCCCTACACGGTAGAGCATCCCCATGGGTTACAGGATTTCCCCTACCCGACCTTCCTTGTCACTAAGGGTCCAGGTAGACTGGAATGTATGAACTTAAGTCCTTAAGTCTACCAATTTTAGGTCCTAGTTTGTGCCTTGATTTTCACTTGATTTAGAAGTTAATTCAACTTGTGACCTAATTTGGAGGTTGGTTGGCCTACAATGTGGGCTGACTTCACCTGACCTACCCTAAAGATGGAAAAATGAGATGTAGGTCAAGACCTAGAAATCACCCTAATTTGACTCCCAAGTTATTAGGTCCAGGTATTTTAGTGTTCAAGTGAGATTAATGACTGATTTTTAGGGTTTTTGCTGATTAGATCTTTTCAACCAAGGGCTTAGGTAGCACACAAATGTGGGTGGGTTTGTTTCCTTTTATGCAGGCAAGTGTGAACTAGCACTCCAAAACCCTAATGCATAAACCCTAATTGGCTTTATTTCCAAGTCCAGTTGCTCTTTACATGTTCACCTTGGGCTTCAAGTAAGAACTGTATTAGCCCAAAGTGATTTAGAATTTAAGCGTTGTCCCTAATAGGCACAGGAAATTTGGGGTAGGATCTCTAAACAAAATCGCTTCAACTCAATGAGATTTGAAAAAACTTTTTCAAATCAGGAAACTTGCCCTTTAAATGATAATTACTATGAAAAATAAGGCAGGTGATTCCTAATTAATTGTTTCCCTTTTTGTCTTCCCAAGATTAGGAGGTTGATTAGGGAAGAATAGAGAAGTTACCTGCCCTTGAATGGTTGATTTATGTGGAAGATCTCCTTGTGAAGTACCTCGCAAGATCACAAAAAAAAAACAAATAGGGCAAGTCAGTGCTAAAATATAAAATATAGCAAGAGAATAGTGGTGAATTGAGTGTTGCTCCCCGGCAACGGCGCCAAGATGTTGACAGAGTGAGATCGGGTTTTAAATCATTGCATTGTAGTATAGTTGAAATCGCTTTGAAAACAAATACAATTTATTACTCGAAGTTGAAGTCCAAGGTCGAACACAGGGAGCAAATAGGAGTTCACACACTAATCTCAAATAAAATGTTAATTGAACACAAAATTTAAGCCAAATAAATTACTCAAATGATAATAAATGAAGAACATGAGTATAACAAGAATTTGATATGATAAAAAGAGATCTATAACAAAGTAATGGTGATTTAGATCACCAATTGTTTAGTATAGTTATATGTATACTAAGGTAATCAATAATGCCACAGTAATCAGGACCAAAGCAATCAAATATCCACACAGTAGCTTGAATGCTATAGTAATCAGGCTTCTCCTTTAGAGATCAGACACCTTAAATGTTTAACTGCTACAGTGCCTTCTTCTTTGTTTCCTCTTTCTTTGCTCTCTCTCCTTCCTTCTTCTCTTCTTCAACGGCCCTATTCTTCCTTTAGTTCTTCTTTGTGCCTCTTCTTCTTTTGCCTTGACGGTCCTCCTCCTCCTCTTCTTTCTTTCTACTGTCCAAGCCTTCTGATGCACAAGGGGAGACTTACGAAATTGGCTAAGTGTTAGCCAACCCCTTTCAGAGCAAAACCCTCTTTCCCCGCACACACTCTCTCTTTCTCTCTTTGGGATCCGCTCTCCCAGAACCTCCAATAGTACCAGGTTATCGGGTATTCGGACCTAGAGAGAACCCAGGACCAGGGCTGCGGGCATGGGTCGTAGCTGAGGTGTGAAGTTGGGTTAGGCAGGTTAGATCAGTGCCAAGCCCGCGTGACCAGTGTCACGGGAGAGGCACATGTGCGGGGCATGCAGGGGACCTCACCCCCCTTTGTGTTAGTTGAGACGATAAGTCGTATACATAAAATCAATATATATGTTATGGGCACTTCAGCAACTCACGAGGTGGGACTATCCCACCTGCTTCATTCCTTCGCACAGCAACAGGTGATGGATCTTTGAATTGTGGTTGTAGGGGCCTCAGCGTCTCCAATTAGCAGCCTGGGGATGCACCTGGAGAGAATTCGTAGCTTCTGGGAGTGGCTTCAGCGAAGAACAACGGCTAGAGCGTGATGAACGAGATTGGAGAGTGTGGTGGCAACGGTAGAGGTCCAGTCATGCCCTGAAACACGAAATAGGGCCTCGTGGCCATGTTAAAATAGCACAAGCTGATTGCTTGAGGATGACGAGGGTGGTCGTGGTGATTTGAGGGCGAATTGAGGTGTGTGGTGGCTGGCGGAGGTCAACGAAGGTGGATGGCGATGGGTTTGTTCGGTCGGTGATTTGGGTGAGTGAAGTGGTAAATAGGGAGAGGGGTTTTGAAGAGGGTGGAGAGGTGAAGGCTGTGGACTTGTCAGCGAGGTGGGTGGAGGTGTGTAGCGGTGGAAACACCTTGCTGGAGGAGTGGCCGAAGAGGAGGACGGAGAGGGTGAACGGCGGTATCGAAGGGTTTATTTTTGGTTTTTGGTAGACGAAACTAATCTAGGGGTCTTAAGGGAACTTAATTACCTATGCTAAGTGGATGAAAGGGAGAGGACAACACCAGCATTGGTAGGCTAGAGCTGGAGAAGAAGGTGCTCTGATGATGGGAACGACGATGACGACGGAGGTAGAAGGGCTCCTGCTGGTACAGCTAAGAGTGGACGAGGGAGAGAAAGAGAATCCGGCCACTGCTTTTGTGGAAGAATGACGAAGGAGGCTAGGAGGAGTCATCGAAGCTTGTGGAGCTTCGTGGCTAGAAGAGGAAGGAGGAAAGGAGGTTTCATTACTAGAATCAAGCTTAAGAGCACGACCGTGCCCTAAGGATCTTTTTATAGGGCTTAGGAGGGGGTTTTGAGCTTGGAAACCAATCTTTCAAGCTAGGAGTTGTCACCGAAGAAGGAAATCCAAATATCTCATGCGTTCACATGAGATATTGGGAACGTTATGGAGCTCATGGACGAATTCAGAAGGAAGATGATTCCTCAAAGAATCTCCCTTCCAATTTTGGAAGGGATTGATTGAACAGAGGAGTTCTCTTCAATCAAAGGTCGCCGAAGAAGGATTCCTTAGTGATAATGGAGGAGGGACCTATTTGCAAAGAGTGACGACAAAGATAGGGGCATTTTTATAAGGAATGCAAAAGTTAGGGGCATGTATGTGAAAGAAAAGACTCAGACTGGACCAAATTGCAAACTAGGTCAAGATGATCTTAGATTGAGCCCAAATTTTGGTACAAACCTAATTTAGACCCAAGGAATCCAATGGTGAAGATAGATTTAGGTTTTAACCAAGTCTGACTGGGTAATTTATGCAAAAACTCAAATTAGGGCAAATGTCAGTCTGAGACTCTATTTAGGGTCAAGAGGAGTTCTGATGGTCAAATTGAGGATACCAAACCCTAGAGAATATTTTTTTATGAATTTTAGAGGATTTAGGTAAATTTTATCCTAACCATAACCTCAGTTAATTGAGTCTATTTTTAGGATTTTAGAAGTCATTTAATTCTCAAAACACGTGAAAACCCATTTCTGCCTGTTCTAACCCACTTGTTGGATATTTAAGGCCATTTGACCCTTAATTACCCCTTGAGAAAATCCGTGGTTATTCTGCATTCATGATATAATGGTAAAATTGTAATTTTAAGCCTGGTTTCTTGTCTTTCCCTCAGAATGGTTATGTAATGAATTAGGGCACTCTGGTGGTTGTGTAGGAGCATTTATTCCTTAATACTGACTAAATTAAGCTAGGTATGGCTCATGATGGTGTTTCCATCACTATTTTTTTGCACCCTCCGGGCCTAGATTTAGATCTTGATCCTCCTATTATTGTTGAGATGAATGAGGGGGGGGGGGGACCATGTAAGCGAGCAATGATGCATACCCTTTGGATTTACATTCAGATGTTGAGCCTTAAGGAGGTTCAATTTTTTATGATGCAGAACCCCTGCTCCTCCAAGAAACGACATATGAGGCACACTCTCCTCTTGTGGCTAGAGGAGCCTGTGGTGGTCTTTTGTTGGAGGGCTCGGGTCGAATTACCTGAAGTTGTGCCAAGTCTCTTCATAAAACCCTTTCCCTATGAATTGTCTCTTCTGGAATTGTCACGACATTCTTAATGCCCCTACTTTGACTCGTATTAAAGATATTATACACTCCCAATAAATCAACCTTATCTTCCTCTTCGAGCCTTTTGTAGATCCCATTGCAGCTGACTCCATCAAGGAATCTATCTCCTTCACCTCTACCTTTGCTCTTTGGACTCCCCTAAGATCTGGTGCCTTTGGAAAGACCCCATTGATATCTCCTTTCTCTCTTCGATCTCTCAGGCTACCACGGTTGATTGTTCTTTCGGAGAGCAGACCTTTAAACTGATTGCTGTTTATGCATCCATGGATGCGGAGGTGAGACTGAATCTCTGGCAATATCTTTCCAATACCTCACAAACTGGCTCCTCCTCCTGGATTCTTGGGGGAGATTTTAGCTACATTATCCGATCCTCTGAGAAGTCTGGTAGTGTTCCTTTTCTTGATTCCCAAGTGACCCCTTTAGGACGTGTATTCACACTCTTGGCCTCATTGAGATGCCTCTTTCGGGTGCCCAACTCTCCTGGTGTAATGGGCGACGTTGGGACAAACGCATGTACCAGAAGCTGGATCGTATTCTCCTAACCCCTGAAGCTCTCTCCAAGGTTGATTCTAGAGCATACCTTTCTAGAAGATCTTCCGACCATGCCCCTATGACTTTGATCTCTAATGATAGCACCCCTAACCTGCCCCGTCCTTTCCAGTTCCAAAATAGGTGGCTTAGAGATCTGTCCTTCCGTACTCTTATGGACAATACCTGGACCAAATCCTATACTGATCCCTCTCATGACCTAATTACCTCCTTGTACTCTAAGCTAGTTGATCTCAAAAGAATGTTGAGACTTTGGAACAAGATGACGTTCGGGAATATTCATGACACTGTCAATAGCCTTGAGGCTCGATATGTTGAGCTTGATGGGAAGTTATCCTCCTTTTGGGACGATAATGTTGCGGCTGAGCTCAACGATGTGCACACACAACTTATTGATGCCCATACTAAATATCAATATTTCCTTAAGCAAAAGGCTAAAATTGATTGGCTTAAAATTGGTGAATCTAACTCCAAGTTTTTCTACTTGGTTATTAAAAGACGTTTTGCGAAATGCTGTAGGGCCAATCTCACTAACACTATTGGTAATGGTTCCTACCAGGAGGCCTCCTCTAAGGCTATGAACTTCTTTGATACTCTCCTTACTGGAGAATATCACCAACCCTTTGACTCTTTCCTTAAGGCTATTCTTGCTATTCTTAGATCTGAGGAATCCAATACCCTTCTCTACGCTCCCTCCATGGATGAAATTTTCAATGCCCTTTCTCAGATGCCCACCAATCGAACCCCAGGTCCGGACAGATTTAATGCTGAATTCTTTTCCTCCTTTTGGGACCTTATTAAGGAGGATCTTTGCGCAGCTATTAGATTCTTCTTCTCCTCTCATTCATTTAACAACACATTCATATCTTTGATTCCCAAGAAACCCGATGCTTTCGCCCTTTTTGATTATCAGCCAATTAGTCTGTGCAATGTCTCTTATAAAATCGCTTCCTCTATTCTTACTAACAGGATGTCTACCATTATTCCCAAGCTGATCTCCACTGAGCAGGTAGGTTTTGTTAAAGATCGTTCTATTATGGATCATGTTGCCACTGTGTTTGAGCTCACTCAACGCATTGATCAGGAAACCTTTGGATCTAATCTTATCATTCAACTGGATCTTCAAAATGCCTATGATAGAGTTGAATGGGAGATCTTATATCAGATCCTCTCCAAATTTGGTTTCTCCCCCCGCTATCTCACTGATTTCTACGTTTGTTGAGCATCAAGGATCCTCTATTCTTGTTCATGGCATTTGCACCCCCTTCTTCAAACTCTCCCGTGGCCTTAGGCAAGGCGACCCACTTTCTCCCTACCTTTTTGATCTCTTCATGGAGCCGTTCATCAGAAGGCTTAAAGAGCTTGCCTTTCAAGACAAAATTCTTCCTTATTCTATTAAACAGGGTATAAAATTGCCTTTGGCCTTGCTCTATGCGGACGACATCGTTCTATTCCTCAATGGTGGTCCTAAAACCATCTCCTGCCACTATAAATTCCTCCATGACTTCCAACAATCCTCTGGTCAAAAGCTGAATCTTGCTAAGTACTTTTGTTTTGCTGGGAGTCACTTTTGAGAGATAGAATGGACCGTATCCTCCATGTCTTGGGATTTTAGGAAGGATCATTTCCTTTTCCTTACCTGGGCTATCCTCTTTATCCTGGCTATGCAAAGGTATCCTACTTCCATACTCTGATTGATAAAATCCACTCCAAACTCGTTGGGTAGAAAGCTACTCTCCTCTCCTCCACATCTCGTCTACTTATTAAACATGTCCTATCCTCTATACCCATTTACATTTTATCGGTGCTCGATGTTCCTGATACCATTGTCAAGAAGCTGAACTCTATCTTTGCCAATTTCTTCTGGGGCTCCACCTCCACTAATAGGAAACATCATTGGATATCCTGGAATAATATTGCCAAACCTCTGGCTAATGGTGGTCATAGCGTTCACAACCTAGACTTGTTTGTCAATGCCCTCAAGATGAAGCGCACTTGGAACATTCGTTTCAAGAATTCTCCCTACTCCAATCTTATGAAGCAACTCTATGGAAGTACCCCTTCTGGGTCTTCTTCTGTCCCAGTCGGGGTTAAACGTATGTGGGATTCATATGGAGCTATGAAATCATTTATCAGATGGGATATCCATGAAGGGGCCATCGATTTTTGGAATGACATTTGGTATGGTAACTCTACCCTCAGTAGCTACCTTCCGGCTCATACCTCGATTACCCCTGTGCAAGTCAAGGATGCCCTCATTGTTGGGCATTCCAATCTGGGAGTCTCCTTTATCCCCTCCCACATCTACTCTTAGATTCTCCAGACCGAGTTGAATGATAACCCAGACTCTCCTATTTGGACCCTTACTCAGGATGGTACTTTCACTGTGGCTTCTGCCTATTCCTCGCATTTTCGGTCTATGCATTCCGATCCTGCGACTAAGGATCTTTGGAAACTCAAGGTCCCCTTTTACCTTATTCTCCTTGCTTGGAGAGTTCTTCATCTGAAACTCCCCACTGACACTAATGTTCGCTAGCTCGGCATTCCCCTTGCATCCAAATGTTCCTGCTGTCATGATAATCCTAATGAGGAATCTATCCTCCATGACTTCTGTCAAAGTGAACTTCCTAGGCATGTCTCTAATTGGGTCTTCAAGAAGTGCCACCTTTCTCCAATCAGTCCAGCTCATTTCTTTAACATCATGTACTCTCTTATTTGATCTGCTAAAAAATGCCACTGCAAGGGTCTTATTGCTTTCACCTGGTTTAATATTTAGAGGATCCGTAATAAATTTAGACATGATGACTTGAATTGGATTAAAATTGACTTCTTGCTTGTGCATAACTCGGATAATTATGACCTCTCTACTTGGTTTCGTAAAATTAAACCTTCCATTATTGCAATTACTTGGGTTCGGTCTCCTGATGGTATTAAAGTTAATATTTCTGTGATTCCAATTAGGCTAAATTTCAATGTTGCTTGGGTTGCTCTCAATTCCTATGGTGACTACTTATCTGGTGCGGCCTGTAAGGTTCACGACGATAGGAGGGAAGGAGCCATTATCAATGCTATCATCCACGTTGCTGGTCTTTTGCCCCTCGACGCTGCTTTGCACATTGATTTTGACTCAACACGGCTTCACTTTTGGTGGAATGGGAAGATTCCCATTGCCTGGAGCCTAAGAAGAGAATTTCTGCAAATGCAGAAGCTCAAGCCTCACATTATATCTTTCAGCTATATTTGTAAGGAGGTGAACAAGTTATCCTTCTCTCTTGCTCAATTAGCTGATGAGCGTTGGAACACCTATCAAGCCTCCATCCTTTCTCGATGATTGAACGACATCATTGCCCTAAACAAACTCCAATTCCCTTACATTTTGATCTAATGGGGTTTTGTTGCTTTGGTTTTTGTTGTAAAGGCCACGAGTCATGGTCAACTTTTATTTTCCTTGTTTGGGCAAGTTTTGGTTTCGTCCCCCTACCCTTTTTGTTGCTTGCCTCTAGGGAGTGGAGGGTGAATAATATTTTACTCCCCTTTTCCTTAAAAAAGAAAAAGCTTTTAGGATTCAAATTTAGGTATATTCAATCAGGTTCTGTGAGGCAAACCAAGTTTTGAAAACATCAGCATCGATATATTCCTTTAAAAATCAGAAATAAAATGAAGTGACTAGTTCAGTCCTAAAAATTGAATCTAAGGGGTAAGCTACTAGATGAATTTATTTTAATATTAGTGGTGTAGCCGAAACAGGTCCAACAATCAGCAAGTAGCACCACTTGATTAAGGCACACAAAAATAATTAGCCTATTCAAATTTCTACTCACTTATGTTTGTGTTGAGTTAAGGTGTACTGGGTCCACAAGTCGAATCCTAGTTAAGTGGTAGAATCAAACTGATAGTGCACCTTAGGTTTGTAAGTGTAAATGTGTGTATATTTCAAGTAAATCCCACAATCAGAGAGAAATTTTTTTGTATTTTTTTATGAGGGGTGGGTGAGGTGATGGGAACACCATCATGAGCCCTAACTAGCCCATCTTAGTCTGGAATAAAAGCTAAAAGGTCATACATATTCATCTGAGGGTTATATCTCCACCACATTGTGTTTTGAGAAGAGAACAAGAAACCAAGGTTAATTCTGTAATTTTAACAGTAAATCATGAACACAGAATAACCAAGGGGTTGGCTAGGGGTGAATTAAAGGTCAAATGAGCATTAAAGACAAATAAATGGGTTCATGCAGACAGAAACGGGTTTTTGTGCATTTTAAGAATTAACAATAATCCAAAACCCTAATTTTAGACCTGCTTAAATAAAAAAGGTTTTGATCAGGATAAAATTCACCTAAACCTTCTAAATTTCATAGAAAAATATTCTATAAGGTTTGTTATCTTTGATTTGACTATCTGAATCTATTTTGACCTAAAATAGAGTCTTAGACAGGAAGTTGCCCTACTTTGGATTTCTACATAAATTACCCAGTCAAAATTGGTCAAAACCAAAATCCAACTTCACCATCAAATTCCTTAGATCCAAATTAGGTTTGTATCAAAATTTAGGCCCAATCAGAGTCCATCTTAACTTAGTTTGCATTTTGGTCCAGTCTGACTCTCTCTCATTCATACCCCCAACTTTCGAAATCCTTATAAAAAGCCCCCTAACTTCTCTTCATTTTCTTCAAATGGGTCCTTGCCACCATGGCAGCTGTGAACCCAAAGGTGCCAAGCTTTAATTAGGGATACCTCCATGATTTCTCGATCAATCCCTTCCAAAATTGGAAGGGATGATCTTGAGGTCATCCCTAAACAACTAAACCTAATTCTAGATCCTAAATCCATCTAAGAAGCTCATGCGAATCCTTGATTTCCAAGAATCTTCTTCCTGAAAAACCTAGCCTTTCAAGCTTGTTTCCAAGCTTGGGAGCTTGCTTGAAGGCCTATAAAAGACCCTCATGGATTGCCTCACCTCCTTAGCAAGTTCTGGGCCATAAAACCTTCTTCCTCTCCCTCTTCGGCCTACTCCAAGCTCTACTCCGGCAACCCTCTACCTTCAACTCCCTCGCCGACCGCCACATACAATAGGCGGCCGAATCTTCTTCCCCTCTTCATTCCGCAACACACAATACCGGTGCGGTGCTCTTCGACTCCTCTTCGCCGTTCTCCCTCCTGGTGCATTCTTCATCTTTGGTGCCGACCTATCATAGCCGACTCCTCTTCCGTATCCTCCTCGTTCGTTAACACCTCTTCTCGACTCCTCTTCATCGACTGATTACCCCAGCACCTCCAGACTTCAGTTTCAATCACAATCTTGTCCACTCCACCGTAATCTTTCACATCTCCGGCATACCTCCAATGACCTCGACAAATCGCTACACGCCACCAAACCACTCGCCTCCGACTCCTACACCATCGCCGTGTCAACGCAAGCAAAACCCCTCAGGAAATTAAGGGATTGCTGCGCCCATCACCTCCCCGAACACTTCCACCTTCGCACTCACATTCTGCCTTCGCCAGCACACCACAACCACTCCCATAGCATGCCACCGCCACCACCACATTCACCGTACTTGCGTGAAGCTCCTGAGCTATTCTGATAGGGTCAAGGGGCCATTTTCTTCTTTTCAAGTGCTCGCTAACTCTACACCACTACAGGTCATCTTCCTCGACTTCTGCCACCGTGTTCTAGCCATATTCTTCATCACTAATGCCTCCAAGTGCTACGATTCTGCTCCAGGTACATGCCCAGGTCTCCAATTGAAGGAGTCTACCTTTCCTTCAACCGCAATCAGAAGGTTCATCTGCAGCAACTTCACGTGGAGAACTGTAGGGACTTCAATCCTACATCGGCACTTGACAAGCCCTTCGTGCTGATGATAATGTCATCATCAGCCATATCTAGCTTTATTTAGTCATAATTAATTGATAAATGCTCCTACATAATCGCCAAAGAGCCATAATTCACTGCATATCCATTCTGTGAGATAAGTATAAAAATAGGGGTAAAACTGTAGTTTTAATAGAATATCCTAATTGCAGACCAATCATGGGGTTTCCAGGGGATAATTAAAGGTTAAATGGTCATAAATGCCTAATAAGTGGGTTCATGCAGAAAGAAACGGGTTTTCGTGCGTTTCGAGAATTAAATGACATTTGAAACTCTAAAAATAGACCTGATTAATTCACTAAGGTTCTGGATAGGATAAAATTCACCTAAAACTTCTAAAAATCATAGAAAAATATTCGCTGAGTTTCGGTATGCTTGATTTAACCATTAGAACCCAATTTGACCTAAAATAGAGTCTCAGACAGATAGTGTCCTAATTTGGGTTTTTGTGCAAATTTCCCAGTCAAACTTTGTCACAACCTAAATCTGACTTCACCATCATATTCATTGGATCCAAATTAGGTTTGTACCAAAATTTGGGCCCAATTAGAGATCACCTTGACCTAGTTTACATTTCAGTCCTGTCTGACTCTTTTCTCTCTCACACATATGAGTCCCTAAGTTTATCATCTTCTTTACAAACAGGTCTCCATGTCATTTTTGGAAGGTCAGAACTTCATCGTCGAGATTCAAGCGAGGATTTCTCGCTCGATTTTCAATCAAGCACTCCCAAAATTGAAAGAAAGATTCCTTGAGGAATTCCCTTCCAAATTAGATGATTCATAGATCCTAAAACCCTCTAGATTCCTCATGTGAACGGTTTGAATGCACATGTATCATACATGCGCAAGAAGCTCGAAGTTTCCAAGCTTGGAACTCCATCCTAAGCCTATAAATGGACCCTGAGACATGCCTTACTTCCTTAGCTAGGTTTTGGCCCAAAAACCCTTTTCAAACTCCCTCTTCGGCCACCCCCACCCTAGCTCCGACAAGCCTCCTCCTCCGTCATCCTATGGCCTCCCAATGGCCAAATTGGGAGTGTCTCCTTCCTCCCCAACTTCCTCCGCCTCTTGACGGTCAACTCAGGGTCACCCTAGCCCCTTCTTCCTCATCGTCTCCTTCGTCGAAGAATTCCTCGTCTCCGACATCGGCAATCACACTGACGCCAATTCCTCATCTCTTTCATCCATAATTAGGTGCTATAACTCCCACTCCTTCTCTACTTGCTTTCTCTCTCTCTAACGTCTCGATTCAACTCACAACCACTAGCCTCCCCCATCGTCTTCTTCGACTCCGACGATGCTTCAGCAACGTCAATATGCCACTACACCACTCGACTCTCACCGCTCTCACCCCCATAAGCTCCATCACTTCGTAGAGAGTAAAAGCCCTCTGTTTATTCCCTCAATTGGCCATTCCATCAACCCACTGAACACCACCTCCTTCTCACGCATTCACTAACCTCCGCCGACCACCACACACCCCAATTCACCATGTAACAATCACGACCACCCTTGCCATCCTCAGGCAATCATCTTGCGCTGTTTTAGCGGGGCTGTGAGGCCGTATTTCATGTTTTAGGTCATCGCCATCACCGCCGTACACCGCCATCACCGCCGTACACCGCCATCACCGCCGTACACCGCCATCACTGCCATTACCTCCGGCTTCGTTCTTCAAGCTTCAATTCATATTCTTCGTCGTGTAAACTCTCAGGTTGTGTGGAATCCTTAGCTCCAGGTCTCCAAATCATCAATCCAGTGGGAGGGCCACATCTGCAACACCAATTGGATGAGGTTCTCACAGCGATTGCACGCAAGGAGGATGTGGGATTAGTCCCACCTCGTAAAGAGAAAGATGCGTGTGGCCAGATAAATTGGAATCGTGCTCAGGTCTCTTTGCCCGAAATATTGAGGGGTCGAGTCTTTGCTTCACGAGCCCTTGCACCCTCGTCCGTGCCCATACGCACACAGACCTGGAACTCTGACCATATACCCGTATACCCGAATACGATCCAAATATCTGAGAAAGAAGAGAAGGAAAGAAAGGACAGAGAGAGAGGAGGGTTTTTACTCTTCGAGACAAATGACCAACACTTAGCCGCTGTGGGATTTGAGTTCCTAGGTGCGTGAGAAGAAAGGAAGAAGAAGAAGCCTCTCTAAGGCACTGTAGTTGACTGTTGTTTAAGTCATCTAGTCATCAGACTCGACGTCTGATTTGAACTTGATACTGTGGATTAATTTGCCTCATGGATAATTGGTTAAGTGATTCTAATTATTGTTCATTTATTTAGACTATTGAGTAAATAGTATATATTTGTATCTAAGCTAATAATTGGTGATTCAAATCACCGTTATTTTACCTTAAGCATCTTTTTGCTTCATCAAACTCTTGATATACTCTTATTTCTCATTGAAGACCAATTTTGACTAGAAATTATTCATTGAAAATCATTGTTGGCCTGATTCCTAATGGTCATTTACATTTTATTCAAGATTAGCGTGTGAATTCCATATTTTCTCCCTGCATTCAACCTCGGACTTCATTTCGAGAATAAATCTTATTTGTTATAGAGCGATTGAGGCGTTACTACAATGAACGAATATTTAATACCCTCAGTAGCCCTATTAACATTTTGACGCAGTTGCTAGGGAGCAACATGTAATTCATCGCTATTCTCTTGGTTATTTAATTATATATTTGAGCACTAACTTGCCCTATCTATTTTCTTGTGATTTTGCTAGGTGCTTCACGAGGAGATCCAACGCACAAATCAACCACTCCCGGGGAAGGTAATTTCTGTTCTTCCTTAATAAAGCTCCTAATCTTAGGAAGATAAGAAAGGAAACAATCAATTAAGAATCACCTGCCTTAGTTTCATAGAAATTTTTTCACCTAAAAGGCAAGTTTTCCTAATTTGAGGAAAAATTTCATATCTAATTGAAGTTGAGACGATTCTGTTTGAGATCTCGACCCTAATTTCCTGTACCTATTAGGGATTACGCTTAACTTCTAGTCTTCTTGGGCTACGTACTTCTTGTTTGAAATCCGAGAAGAACATTTTAAAGATCAAATTGGATTCAAAATAGAGCCAATTAGGGTTTCTACATCAGGGTTTCTGGAGTGCTAGTTCACATTTGCTTGTATAAAAGGAAATAAACCCTCACGCACTTGTGTGCTACCCAAGCCCCTGTTTGAAAAGGCCTAATCAGGAAAATCCTAAAAATCAGGCTCTAAATTCACTTGAATCTTAAAATCTTGGACCTAAAACCTAGGAGTCAAATCAGAGTGATTTTTGGGTCTTGACCTAGATTTCATTCTCCATCTTTTAGGGCAGGTCAGGTGAAGTTGTCTACATTGTGGGCCAACCAACCACCAAATTAGGTCATGAGCCAAATTAACTTCTAATCAATTGGAATTAATGGCACAAATTAGGACTTAAAACTGGTAGACTTAAGAGGTCAAGTTATCCATTCTGGTCTACCTAGATCCACGATGACAAGGAAGGTTGGGTGGGGGAAACCCTGTAACCCGTGGGGATACTCTACCATGTAAGGGTCTTGTGGGACTCTCCCTTCCTAACTACCCAGGTAATTCTCAGGTGGACGACTTTCTGATCCAGGGGTATCATCCACCTCTAACCTCTATAGTCATCCAAAAACCTTTGGGTGCCTTTATTGCGTCCAATTCATATCCAATCCCTCATCTATTTTTTAGAGCACACACGTAGGAAGGTCCTTGGGTTTTAACCTAAGAGGCCTCATTAGATCTTCTATGGGATTTTTGATCTGATCATATCACTTCGATCTTAACCTGAATTTGATTCTACATTCTGATCCACCATCTGATTTGAAGATGCAGCCTGGAAATTTAGAAAGACCATTTAGGAAACCTGAATCCCGAATGTCCATGAGAGATAGAATGATTGAGGATGCCCTAAAATTTTATAGAGTTAATGATAAAACCTCAAATCCAGTCAGCATGATTCAGGTTAATATCCCAGAAACAACAACCTTTATTGCAAATTGTGCTCAATTAATATTGACACAAGTAACAAATGGATCAACTTGGGATATTCTCATGACAGCATATATTTATATATACATATATATATATATATATTTGAAACAACAAGGAAAGCTATTGTACTACGATAACGATCCGGGAGAGCAATTTATTAATATATAAAAGAAAAGGTTACAAAACAGATCCCCATAAACGTTTGAGGGACTAGCACGCATTTACAATTTGTTCCACATATACTGGCCTCTCCTGAAATAAAAACTCGTTTCTTGCTCTCCAAATGCACCACATCACTGTCGCCATATTTATGTGCAATTTATTCTTCATTAGAAATTTTCTCCATAATAAGTCCCACGTGGGTAGTGGCTCCTTGCAGACTCTCCTCCAAACTATATCCGTGACCACGCACGATGAGAATATGTGCCTAGAGTTGTCAGTAAGAAGACCACAAAGTAAGCACGACTGTAGAGCCACCCCCATCCTTCTGTGTCTGAGGTCCCGAGTGACTAAGCCGTCTCTCCTACACAGCCATAAAAAGATTTGTACCTTTGTTGGAACTTTCAAGAGCCATATTTTTTTTGATATCAGATCTGCCTCCTTCGAGATTGCCAAAAATGTGATCTTGTCATATGCACTGGCTGGGGTGAAGACCCCCTTCATCTGTAGTGATCCTCAATTCTAGCCACCGGACTGAATGCCTTCAGGTCTAGTTGCAGCCTTGCCTTTTCCTCCCATGTTCTGGTGCCAACTCTGCTCAATTCAGTCCCTTCAATCCTCCAGGATTTATCAGATTCAGACCAGCAACAATTGACTAGAACCCACTTATCTTCAGCAGTAGCGTATGCCCTTGGATATGCAGTTTTGAGCACTCCTAGAGTTGACCACTCCTCCTGCCAGAAATTGAAAGACCTGCCATCACCTAAGACTGGTTGAAACAGCTGCCAGTTATTCCCCATGGCCTGCACCACCAACACCCAAAAGGGAGATGGTCTGATTGGGTGGAGTCTGTTCAGCGGATTATGCGACTTGCCATAGCTATCACCAATCAAGACTATCCAATTTTTACTGTCGCCATTAAAAAGCTTGAGAACCCACTTAAGGAGAAGAGCCTCATTGAATTCTTTTAGTGATTTAATCCCCAAACCCTCTATTTTTTTGTCCTGGTCAGCTGATCCCATTTCAGTGGCTGGAAAAACTACCCCTCATGCTTCGAACCCCTCCAAAAGAAGCATTTTCTCAAAATATCAATGCGCTTCCAAATAGATTTAGGTGCTTTAAAAAGAAAGAAAAAGAACACAGGGATGGAAGTTATCACTGAATTCAGGAGGGTGAGTCCACCCCCCTTCAATAGATAGTAGTTGTTCCACCCTTCCAGTTTGATTGCAACTTTATCAAACAGGAAGTTCCAATCACTTTTTTTCAGTTTAGAGAACTTCAGAGGAAGACCAAATACCTAATAGGAAGAGTGACCAAGGGCGTACCTAGCTGTGATGAAATGGCCGTTTGTTCAGCGCCTGGTAACCCAAAACAGACCAAAGATGATTTGTCCCCATTCAATTTCTAACCTGATATTTCTCCAAATATCTTCACCATATGAAACAAAGCTTGTGCTTCCTGCACTTTCCCTTCTACAAAAAATACCGTGTCATTGGCATATTGCAAGACTGGAGCCAAAGCACTCCTATTTGATATGGAATAGCCTCTAATCAAACCCACTTCACCTAGTTGTCATGCATATCTTGCAAGCGTGTCAACCGCAGGATTAAGGACAAAGGGGGCGAGAGGACACCCTTGTCGAACCCCACATTGAGGTTGAATCCACGCCCCACATGGTTTACCATTAATAGGAGGAGAAAAGGACGCAGTGGTGATGCACCTTTTCATCCAATGCAACCATACAGTAGGGAACTGCCTCCTCTTGAAAAGTTCCCATAAATACGGCCAAGAAATAGAATCATACACTTTACGGAAATCTACTTTCCATAAAAAAGCTTTGCACTTCCTCCGGTGCCATCCCACCACCATTTCCTGAGCCGTTATGAAAGACTCGTGCAGAGATCTGTTAGGAAGAAAAGCTGACTAGATTGGAAGGATATGATCCTGTAAGACACTACGAAGTCTATTGGCCAGGACTTTGCTCACTATCAAATAGATAGAGATTGATAGTGCAATAGGTATAAAGTCGGGGAATTTGTCCACTCGTTTCTTTGGAAGCAAAAAAAGATAGGATCGGTTAATCTTATCGAAGCCATAGTTCCCCTTTCAAATTCAAACATCACCTCCATCACCTCCTCCTTTAATACATTCCAAAATATTTTGTAAAAGAAAACTTGGACACCATCTGGACCTGGCGCACCTTCACTGTTCAAGTCATTTATAACATCCAAAACTTCATTTTTAGATATTGGAACAACCAGTTTGCCTGCCTGATCCTCAGAGATTTGAGGAAAGATTGATCCAGCCATTCTCCAATCTCCCCTAGCTGCTACCCGCAAGGTTTCCCTGAAATATCTGGTAGCTACAGCCCATATATCTTGCATATAAGATGTTCTTTGACCATCCACCTCAATCGAGGAGATGAAGTTGTGTCTTCTATGAGAACTAGCTGCTAAATGAAAATATTTCATATTGGCGTCCCCCTCTTTAAGCCACAACTGTTTGGAGCGTTCTCGCCAATCCATCTCTCGTTTCAAATCTTCCTCTGCTATAACCTCCTGCCACCTTCTCCTAACACCCAGTTCATGTTCAAACAGAGTTGCAGTAGCTTCCTTTTCATCTAGCTGTTGCACCTCCAAGAGAGCTTCCTGACGCTTTTGCTCTCTCAGTATTGTAACAGCTGACCCATATTCCTTTAATATTTGCCACATGGCAGCAAGCTTTGATGCTAGCCTAATGGTATCCATACCTTGCACTTGCTGAGCTCTCCATCAGGCCTCCAACATTTTGCGAAAACCCACTTCTCTAAGCCACGACAGTCTGAACTTGAAGTAGGAACCAGTTTGCATATTTTCGCCACTATCCCAGACAAATGAGTATGGTCTGAGAAAGGTCGTTGAAGCCCAGTAACCGAAGACAATTGGAAATTTCCATCAATTCCGCATTTCCGAGGAACCTGTCAAGCTTTGACATCAAGCCACTTCTGTTCCTCCAAGTAAAATCCACCCCAGAAGTTGGGAACTCATTAAGACCCAGATTTTGTAGTGTCAGCATAAAGCCAGTGGATGCAGAGTCAATTGACCCCAATGATCTGTCCATCGCAGTCAGTGTACAATTGAAGTCACCACCCACTATCCATGGCAGCCCCTACACCAGTGTTTCAGCAGATGACAAGTCCTCCCATTGTTTAGGTTTGAGATTTGCAGCACAGGGTCCGTACACTCCTGTGATTAACAGTTCCTTCTCCCCATGTTTCAACATACATCTACAAGAAATCACATGCCTATATTTAGTTACCTCAGTAGCACTCAGACATGTCTCTTTCCACCAGATGGCTATACCTCCTAATCTCCCATGAGAATTTAAAGACACGCAGTCCGAAAAGCCTTCTCTTTTCAGATCGCACCATGAATATTCATTCTCATCCTCAATGTGCGTTTCTTGGATGATTGCTCAATCGATCTCCCATTCCCTCAGATACCACATAAGCAAGGCCCTTCTCACTCGGTCGCCAAGCCCACGCACATTCCAAGAGAGGACACACATCACACAGCCTGAGAACCCCTACTGTTAGGCTGTTTGATTTTTCAACTTTAAGAGCAACAACTATAGAGTTTTCATCCAATCTTACTACATTTGCATTTCTTCTTGGTCTCAATTTATATGGAGATCTCCCACCTCCAGACTTTGAGGTAGAACCCGACCTGAACTTTAGTCCTTCAGTAGCATGAAAGGAAGATTGGTTCAACGAGTTACCGTCGATCTCGTGAAGCACCCCTACTGAACTGTCCACTTCCATCATCTGCATCTCATTCTTTGAATCCACCATTACATCTTCAATTCCCATGTGATGGGAATCTTTTACCTTTTTTGGTTTTGGAGCCTCATTTGGGGTATCACGACCCATCTGTTTCACAATAGGGTCATTCTTAACAACCTCTGCATAGGTTTTCAAACCTTCCTATTCTTGGAAAGTTGTCTCTTCACATCCAAATCACAGACGTATCAGCCAAGAGCTACCTCCACACCTTAAAATGATTTTCTCTAGAATTGAACCACCATGAAATACCTTAACCTGGATGCAAAGCATTCGGTCACCTGTGTGGTATGTCCCGAGTAGGTGGTTCATCACCTCTTCGACCAACGCCCCTCTCAGAACCAAGCTGATAACCCTAATATCGTCAGATATAGGAACCTCCACATCAATGGTATGTCCCGAGTAGGTGGAGGGTGGTGGTGGCAGTGAACCACCCGTGTATCATCCATTAAGACGCATGAAGATCCCCTCCCTAGTCCTCCCTCTACTCGTCGCACATGAATCACGTTTGTGCCCATGGCCACCGCAAGCAAGGCATGCCAGCGGGTAACGACATACCGCTGCCATGTGCCCTCACTGTCGGCATCGGTAGCAGAGAATCTCTTTATTGATTTCTTTCTGCTCCCCCATCTTCGTGCGGCCCCTTCTTGCTCCTTCATCCTAATATGATCCTCTTCTCTCTTCTCTCTTCTAGACCACATCTTCGACCTCCAGGTCAACCATCCCTCGTCGACCCCCCCACCGCCATTACTCTCCTTCCCAATCGCCCTCATCTCTCAAATCCTCGTCCCACACTAACATGATAGCATATATTGAATTGGAGAAATTGCATAACTTTGAATATCTCCAATGTCTGACAAATTCTGTACTTTGGAAAAGACAGCAAGATGACCTTGAGAAATGAGAAGAGATGATAAAATTGTTGAAACAGATTTTCAATCAAAAATACCTATATATTCCCCAATTATTTAGCGAAACATCTTGGAATAAGACTGAGGATCAATCTGATTTCCCAAATCCCAGGTTCGAGAATCAAGGTTGTTATGGATCCCCAACCCAGATGGAATATGATGAGCGTGTTTCACGTGTTTGAAATCGGGGTTAAGAGTAACCCATCGTTGTAGTCGCAAAACTCGTTATCAAATAAAATTTTATCGAAACTCCAAGGGAGTCCCGGGTAGAACACAGGGAGGCGACGTTTACTTAATTCAAAAATCGTGCTTCGTTTTGTTTATTTTTGGTGTTTTAATTTTTTTATTCTTTTCATTTATTTTTATAAAGCAAGAAAATAATATGGATCACAATGGAGATAGAAGCAAATATGATATACATTGCACAAATGTTTATTACAATAATATAGAAAGCATAGAAAAAAGAGAGAGGTGAGAAAGAATCTCCTAAATTGGCTGTTCGGCGAGATGATGGCACCTGGTGAAAGCTTGGAAGAAGGAGTTGGGAAGTGGAACGACGGAGGTGAGATGCGGGAGGACATCGAGTAGAGAAAAGCTTCAGCGTGGCTCCAGAATGGAGGTGGGGAGGTGGAGATGATCTGCTACTGGAATGGAGGTGGGAGGACGTCTCCAAGGCGACCTATGAATGGTGACGGGAAGATGGAGGAATATTTGGTGGGGTAGAGGTTTGTTACACTAATAGGAGCCTTGGAAGCTTGAAAGTAAGCTCTAACGGAGTGTTGGTAGGCTTGCTAAAGCTTAGGAGTAGGTGGGAGTAGAGTTGGTATAGATACTGATGGGAACACTATCATGAGCCCTAACTAGCTCATTTTAACCCAATGAAGAGAATAAAAGCTCCTACATAACCAACTAAAGGTCCTAATTCACTACATAACCTTTCTGAGAGAAAAATAAGAAATAAGGGGTAAAACTGTAAATTTACCAATGCAGTATAACAACGGATTTTCTCAAGGGCTAAACAAATGTCAAAGGGTCTTAATAAGATAATAAGTGGGTTGGATCAGACAGAAAAGAGTTTGTGTGTATCCTGTGAATTAAATGACTTCTTGAAACCATAAAACAGACCCACTTGATTAACCAAGGTTCTGGTCAGGATAAAATTCACTTAAACCCTCTAAAAATCATAGAAAAATATTCTCTAGGGTTTACAACCTTCAATTTGGCCATTGGAACCCATCTTGACCTAAAACGGAGTCTCAGACAGATATTTACCCTAAATTAGGCTTTTGCATAAATTTCCTAGTCAAACGTAGTCAAACCCAAAATCCAACTTTACCATTGGATTCCTTAGATCCAAATTAGATTTGTACCAAAATTTCAACCCAAGTTGAGTTTTCCTTGACCCAGTTTGCAAAAAGGTCCAACCTGATTACATTTGTACCCCTATCCTTCAAAAACCCTTACAAATGGCCCCCTAGCTTCTTCATCGTCTTCGCAATTAGGTCCCTCTGCCATTATAGCGGAGGAATCCTACTCTGGCGAGCTTTGGAAGGAGGTTTCTCCTTGATTGCTCAGAGAATCCCTTCTAAAATTGAAAGGGAGATTCTATGAGAAAATCCCTCCAATCTGAACCCATCTTTAATCCCAAATTCTTTTTCAATCTCTCATGCGAACGCAAGAGAGACATGGGTGTCCTAGCGGATTCCAACTCCGACGAGCTTTCCTTGCTTGGGAAGCTTGCTTCCCAAGCCCTAACCGACCTTCAAAGCTCTATTTAAAGGAGCCCAAACCCCTCCGATCACGGCAAGCTTGAATTCGACCAGCGACCCTCTCAAATTCTTCTCTCCTCCTCCGGCTGATTCGCTCTTCAAGCTTCGATGACCTTCCGTACTCTCCCTCATCATTTGACCACAATACTAGTGGCAGACTCTTCCTCCTTGCTTTCGTCCGCGTCACGCAGCACCCGCCGACGCTCCTGCCCCTCTTCATCATCGCCGACCATCTCTCTCTGAGCACTTCATCTCCGGTGTTACCAGTATGTGGCCGACGCCATCTTCGTCTCCCCTTCATCCACTATCACCCAAGATAAGTTCCTTAACTTCCCCTCTTCATTTTCAGACACTCACCACTTCGTTTCGACTGCTAATTTGCCTCATCGTCCTCCATCTTCCACCTCACCGATGCACCTCTGGAGAGCTCGCATGGCCATTACACTCCACCAATCCGGCTGCCATCCATCCCTACACCTCCACCGTGTCCCAGAGAGCAAAAGCCCTCTGGTCTTCAGGGCCATTATCCTCTCCACTGCACCCTCGAACACACGCACTCTAACACACACATTCCGAGGTCATCAGACTTCCTCCCTCTACCGATCACCTCCACACCACCACGATTATGTTTTTCATCATTTGATGACACTTTTAAATGCTTTTAACAGGGTTGAAAGATCGCCTTTTGAGTTTCAAGTTTCGAGCTTTATCCGCCATTGGTGGAGCAGCTTCGAGTAAGCTTAAGCTACATCTTGAGGTCTCATCCGCTGACGCAGGTATCAGGTGATGCGGAAGCATTAGGAGAGCATCTCCAGCTGATTAAGTTGGACATTTGACCAACATTGAACACGAATTGACCACGAGAGCTTCACAGCAGCAGCAGGCAAAGAAGGGACTCACATAGTCCCACATCGTGGATTCTGAAGCAGCCGCAGTGATATAAGAGTAAAAAGTCTCTAAGGCTTATCGCCTTCGAGTCACTGGGTCGAGTCCCTACGGCGCCCCTTGCACATGCTCGCCCTTGCCCGTGCTCACGCCCCACGAGCCTAGGTCTGATCCGATTACTCGACTACCCAGGTCTTATCTGAAGAGAGAGGACTAGAGATTGCACGGGGAAAGGGGGAGGTGGCTAGACGCGACTCCCCTATAGTTTTTATTTTTTCGTCGTAGTATAGTATAGAGAAGTGGTTACCAGTTTAAGACAATTTGTTACTCGGAAAAAGAGTTCCCGAGGTCGAACTCAGGGAGCAAGTTGTATTCTAGGAGTACAATGTTTCTTTGTTACAAAAATAAAAGAGAGAGAGGGAGAAATAAATCTTAGTCTTGTGGCTTCTCTTCTCTCTCTTAGCTCATCTTCTTCTTTTCTTGGATCTTTTTCCTTGATCTTCTGCCTTCAGTCTTCTTATTTCTGCTCTTCTTTCAGCTCTGTCTTTCTTCAGCTTCTCTTTTCTTCTTTCTTCTTTCTGCCTCAGCTGCAGAGCTTTTCTTCTTGCGGTCCCCTGCCTTGCTCAGCTGCACGGCTTCTTCGTTCTCCTTCTTTCTCTACAGTCCTCCTTCTGCAGAGCGTCGTCTGATTTTCCAATCAGACGACTTAAATCGCCACTGCTACAGTGCTCCACCTTCTTCTTCCTTCGGTCTTCTCCATCTTGCTATCTGTTCTTCTTCTGCTTCTTCTTCTTCTCTGCACTGCACCATGTTCTCTTCTTCTTCTCTGCCTCGGCTTGCACAGAGCAAAACCTACCCCTTTCCCTCTACCCGCACGTCTCTCTCTCTCTCAAGACTTCGCTCATAGGATAGCTCTCCCAGAGCCGCAGGTAATCGGGTCAGGCTTCGCACCCGGGACCAGGCGCACCGGCAGGTGGGTGATGCACGAGGAGTGCTTAGGATAGGTTCGGGTTGGATCCGCTGGATCCGCGTGGTGAGCTCGTGGACCGAGCGGGTGAATGGGTGCGGGACCTCACCCCGGTGCGTTCGGAGGCGATAAGGTAATTTCACAAAAACAATTTAAAGGGGTGCGTAGCTTCAGGATCTTCCGAGGTGGGACTAAATGTCCCACCCCAATTTGGTGCCTGCAGCTGAGAAAGCTGCAGGCATTCGCGGCTGTTTCTAGGTCTTCTCTTCAGCTGAAGGCCTGGGCAGCTGCGTGATCGCAATCCGCGCGTCCTGGAGCGCAGGCTTGGGCGGAAGCGCAGCTGCAGCTGCAGGTTGAAATAGCTTCACCTGTTCGGCAATGGTGGCGAAGGACGGGTAACCTGTTCACTTAGATACGGCCTCTCGGCCTAGTCAGAAGGTGCAGGGAGCTTCGTCGGAGTGCGGCGAAGCTCGTGCGGGTGGTGGCGAGGCGTGGGGCGGCATGTAGGGGCTGCCCTAGGTCGGACTGTGGCCGGGGGAATGGGTTTGTTCGGGGGAGTGGTGTGGAGGTGAGGAGTGGCAGTGAAAGGGCGGAAACAGTTTAGTGGGACGAGGCGGAGGTTTTGGGTCGGTTGCCGAGTTGTGTGGAGTGGCGGAATGATGGGAGCGACTCGCCGGAGGTGGGCCGGAGGCGTGGAAGATGATGGTGGTCGGGTCGGTCGAGGGTTTGATTGAGCAAATTAAAATAGGGAAAAGAAAGAGGGGAGGAAGAGAAGTAACTGTTACCTACTTGTAGGGACGAAGGGGGAGGAGCAGGGCGGCAGTCGTGTCGACTGTCGCCGGAGAAGAAGGTACCCAGTGGGGGCGGACGGCGACGACGACGGGGCTGAAGTAGCTGGCGCGGGTATTGCGCGACGCGGAGGAGAATCAGGAAGAAGTCTCTGCCATTGGTTTTGTGGCAGAGCGAAGAGGAAAGGAAAGGGAGCTCGCTGGGTGTCTGCCGGAGTGGGAAGAGAAGAAAGTTGTGGGTGATTCTCCGTCAGAATCGAGCTATTGAATGCGGCAGACGGTGGCGGCTTTTATAGAGGCGAAATCAGAGAGGAGGGCGGAGGGAGACGACGTGCCTCCCTCGTCGGAAGATGGCCAGATCGCGACCCATACCTTCCGCGCGTTCGCACAGAAGGTGTGGGCGATGGCAGAGATCATGGAGGTGTCCCTGCGACAGCAGACGTCGCAGGGAACACCTCGTTGTCTTGGCAGGGGGTCGCCCTCACCCTGCACGGCGCCATGCCTTCGCTGCTCAGGGTTTTGCAGGGAGGACCCAAATGCAAAAAATGATGAAGAATTAGGGGCCAAAATGCGAGGGTTTCAAAACTTGAGGGTCAAAAAGTAATGGATGAGGACCAAAATGCAAAGTCGGTCAAGAAGGTCTCTTCTTAGGCTCAAGTTTTTATGCATGACTAAATGGGACCTAAGGATTCTAATGGTGAATTTTATTTCTAGGTCAGACCTTGTTTGACCGGTCAATTTACGTAAAAACCCAAATTAAATCATTAATTGGGCACGGTTCTCAATGTAGGTCAAAATGGGTTCCTAAGGCCAAATTGAAGGTTCCAAACCCTAGAGATTATTTTTATATGAATTTTAGAGGGTTTAGTAGATTTTTTATTTTCCTCGAACCTCGTGAATTGAAGTGGGTTTGTTTTAGGGTTACAGATTGTCATTTAATTCCTTGGAGTTGCTGTAGCCCTTATCAGATCAGATCATCCCACTTTCCTTTTTATTAGGTTAGTTTGACCTATGTTTGGATCTTGAGTTACCCTGTTTGCAGATTGTGCTGGTAAAATTGCATTTTTACCCCATATGACTTGTTTTCTTCTTAGACTTAGAATTCTCTGAGTTGAGCCTTTTCTTGAGTTATGTAGGAGCTTTTATCCTCTGTATTAGGTCAAAATGAGCTAGTTATGGCTCATGATGAGGTTCTCATCATACCCCCATGCCTAGCTTTTGCTAGTCCCTTAGCAAAAACTTAAGGTTTCAACCTTTGTTCTAGACCATGAAGTTCTTAATAGCTTCAGATAAGTGCTTTTTCATTTGAGCTTAGATTAGGTTAGAATGCTGACCCTAGGCCTAAAAGGTACTCTAGTACCAATCAAGATATAGATTTGTCTAGCCTTAGCCTCAGTCCTTAGCAAAGGTTTTTAAGGCCTACAAGAACTAACCTAAGGTCTATTGGACTTTGTGGTTAAAGTACCCGTGCTTGGAATGATTTTAGCCCTGGCTCAGCTCGCAGTGCATTTTGTAAGAGAGAGAGAGATATAAAATTTTTCTGTTTGGAGAGTTTTCTCTCTCTTTTTTTTCTTTTTAATTCTAGCTTAGGATTGGCTTTTCAACACGGTCTATATCAGATTCCTTGTTCCCATCATCAATCCTTAAGGGTTCCTAGCAATCGATGCTTCGAGATAGCACCGCCCATGGCAACCCCTGGAACCCTGGCTATTGAGATTTTGAGATAATCCCATCCATGGTGTTCCGTGGCCGAATCCAGACCCTGGCAATTGACACTTCGTGATAATGCCATCCATGGAATCTGAACCAGCAGAGTGCTTACATGCCCCCAGTAGGATATGTAAATATCCTAAGAGACAAGCACAGAGGAGATGATATTTTGTTACGCATCTTCGAGGGGATTTCCCACCTCTCTACGCTGGGAACTCGTCCAAATCAACTTGTGTTGATCGGCTGCTCCTACTCTAGGTGTACTTTTCAGAATTTTGCGACGCTTCTGCGTGATTTTGATTTTTACGCTTACTGAACCAGGCTATGTGTGAGGTTAGGGTGCTTAGGTTACTGAGTCCCGTAGACCAAAAGTTAGTTAATGAGGTCGAATACTCCCTAAGCCTTAGACCTAATACTTCAGCTTTTCATTTTCCTCAACCTCTTGAGGAGTGTCCAGATCTTAATGAGTACTAAGAGTCTATCCAAGAATGCCTAAGGTTTGCGTTCTTACTAATCCCATTGTGCACTTTTCAATTCTTTTCTTGAATGGGGTCTAGAACTTAGGTTAATTCCTTAGTTTCTTACTAATGACTACTTTTTTTTCTCATAATTTTGTGCTCCTTTTTCATTTTGTTGCTTTTTCTCCTTTTTTTTCTTGGGGAAAATTTTTTAATTTTTTATGGTGTTTTTGGTACATGTGATTTCTTTGTTTGAAACCTTTTCTTGCAAGTTTTGCACTTTCATACCCCCCCATGCCTAAGATTTGCAATGTCCTCATTGTAACTTAGGGGTTTTTATTCAACTTAGTTCATACATTAGGACAGATGTTTTGATGAGTGAATGGGTCGGGGTGACTGTTGCGGAAGATTTCTAATCTCAGATGCAAGCATCTGAGGTGGAGTCGGCTGTCCTAAAGTGTGAACTTTAAGTGCACAAAGGTGTCAGAAAAGGTTTCAGGTTTTCAAAGAGAATGACGGGCTGCCTCCCGTTGAGCGCTAAATTTGATGCCTTCAGCCAAGCGGGAAATGCGATGGAGAGGTTATGGTCAAATCAGCAAAGTTTTGTAAGACAAGCACCTTGATTAAGAGCCTGGTTGGTCCAACCAGGTGCTTGTTCAGATCGACAGGCTGATGTAGATCAAAAGGTGTGGAACCCACCATATGCAATGAAGCTTAGATGGATGTGGAAGTGTGAATGCAGGGTTTGGCTGAGTCAAATCAGCCTGGTCAAAATAGGAACCCGTAGAATAATGAGTGGTTGACGCGGGAACCCTACAGGGGTGATCAGAGAATGATGGAGCATGGTATGTAGTCTGATCAGTGTTCCAAACCCGATGTGGAAATGCAATCGGCTCGGTGAGAGGTGAATCTGAATAGAAATTGAGTCCGGTTGCGGGTCGAGGTTGGGAAGAAGTTTTGATCAGTTCTGTCTGTGCGGACGAGGTGGCAACTGTGTATGAGGGCTCTTCTTGAAAGGAATGACAGGTGGTTTTCTGTAGAGAGTCCTCTGGGTAACTATCAAATGCCTGAAGAGTGTCTATAGGATGAAGGAAATTTGAATTGAGAAAAGATTTGAATTCTGGGTTGCAATCACTCTTGGTATTTTCTATTTTTGGTTCTTGATGATCGAAAAGGAATGATTCTGTGTTATCAGTGATCTCGGGAACCAGGACCTCAGAGTCGGAGTCAGAGTCATGTGAACTGAGGTCGTAGATGGGCTTGGTGTGTTCAAGAAGGAGAGCCTCTCCGTAATTATAGTCAGATCCGAAGTTGTCGGAGAGTTTGCGAAAATGAGATTCATGATCATGAATTCCACCGCAGCATAAATCATCAAATGTGGAATCAGCAGCCTGACTAGGGTCTAGCCTATATGTCAATTTTGGGCTCAAAAAGGTATTCTGTCTATGCTCAAGCTCCAAGCTGGTAGGATAGATGCAATTAAAACCCAACTCATCCAACTCCTCAGTCTCTGTATCATAAATTGGCATGACTTTTGAAAAATCGATCAAATTTCCTGAAGATGTTGGAGAGGGGTATTCATCAAATAGAGGCCCGGAATCATATTCTGTAAAAATTTGATCTTTCTCATAAGGGGCCTCATAATCTTCCCAATAAGTTTCAGATCTAGGTTCTAGGGTTAGGATGTGGGTAGAATTATTAGAACCTAAGTCCGAATAACCTTCGAGGGCCACCTTATCAAAATAAGGGGCGGAATTTATACCCTCAAAAGGTTCAGTTTTGATCTCATTATTGCAGGAGTTTTGGAATTCTAGGCTTGGCAATTCATGGTCTAAGTTTGGCTCATCATTGTGTTCTCTTGCAATATCCCAAACTAATTCAATATTGTCTTCTATCTGGGTTGGGATTCCACAACCACTTTGTGCCTTAGTCCCGAGATCTGGGAAACTGGATTGTTCCTTAATACTGTTCTAAGATGGTTCATCTCTGTTTCTGGTATATAAGGGTATTTCTGGTTGATA
This sequence comes from Thalassia testudinum, assembly GCA_037157565.1. Taxonomy (NCBI): domain Eukaryota; kingdom Viridiplantae; phylum Streptophyta; class Magnoliopsida; order Alismatales; family Hydrocharitaceae; genus Thalassia; species Thalassia testudinum. The sequence goes on from JAZHRO010000067.1 coordinate 39,064,823, forward strand.
ATTTGTTCTAGTGATCTCATCATTTCTACCCGTTTTATAAGGGCATCTTGGTGTTGTTCCCAAAGTACAGGATTTGTCAAGCATTGAAGGTATTCAGATTGGTGTAATTTTTCTATCTCAATGTATCCTGTCATGAACATATCTCGGGTTGATCCTTTTGTAATTTCTGTCAACAGAATTTGGGCACAGTTTATGATGAAAGCTGTGGTTGTTGGGACATCAACCTGAATGTTTTCTATTGGTGTTGAGGGTTTACATTTGATTTCATAGAATTCAAGGGCATCCTCAATCATCTTATCTTTCATGGATCTCTGATATTCAGGTTTTTTGAATGGTAGTATTAATTGGTGTGGCTGCATCTTTGAATCAGGTGGTGGAATCAAGATATAGAATCGAAGTTTGAATCAAGATGGAAGAAGGGGACTTTGTTCGGAATCAGAGGAAAAGGGGCTATGTGAATGATTGGTTGCACAAACAAGGGCAGCGAGGCTCGGCCTCGGGGGGGGGGGGGGGGAAGTGAATTTCTGAAGGAGGTTTCAAGGACCTCCTGCCAAATACTGAAGGACTGGATGAGATAAGCAGGTGCTGGACCCAATCAAGACACCCAAAATGTTGGGTGACTATAGAGGTGCGGGGCAGATGGACCCCTTGATCAGGAAGATCGTCCACCTGAGAATTACCTGGGTAGCCAGAGAGGGTGAATCCCGCGAAGACCCCTACACGGTAGAGCGTCCCCACGGGTTACAGGGTTTCCCCCACCCGACCTCTCTTGTCACTGTGGTTCCAGGTAGACCAGAATGGGGACCTTGACCTCTTAAGTCTACCTTTATTACTTTACGATCAAGGTGCTTAAGGTTCCACTTGAACTTTTAGGTATTTTAAGTGAAGAAGTGACCTAATTTTAAGGTTGGTTGACCCAAGGGGTCAACTTCACCTCTTGTTCCTTTGAGAGCTTTTTGGGTCCTTTCTTTTAAGGTTCAAATGGATTTAAGAGCCTGATTTGCTTAGGGTTCCTCTTGTATAGATCTTTTCAAACAAGGTTTAGGTACACCTCTTTTTGGGAAGATCTTTTCTTCGTTAATAGAAGGTGTCTCTAAAAACCCTAGCTTTTCAATTCCTGAGTTGGCTCTAGTTGGTCCATTTTAGTTGCCTCAAAAATGTAGTATCTAGGGCTCAATCAAGAAGGTTTTAGCCCTAGTTACCTTAGCTGGATGGACAGTTAAAATGTGTTGAAATGAAAAATTTAGGCAACTCTGAGGAATTACTATGTATGATGCAGGTAGCCCTAAGTTTATTTTTCTTTTTGTTCCTTTTTAGATTTTAAGGGAGTTTAGGAGAGGGCTAATGAAGATTACCTGTTTGTTGGAGTGTTGTGCGGTTGCGCTTCCAATTTTTACCTGCACACAAGAGAGAAAAAGATTAGCAATCTCTTGAAAGAAATTTAAATCTTCTAGAATAGCTATTGCTCCCCAGCAACGGTGCCAAAAATTGGCTAGACGCGACTCCCCTATAGTTTTTATTATTTCGTCGTAGCATAGTATAGAGAAGTGGTTACCAGTTTAATACAATTTGTTACTCGGAAAAAGAGTTCCTGAGGTCTAACTCAGGGAGCAAGTTGTATTCTAGGAGTACAATGTTTCTTTGTTACAAAAATAAAAGAGAGAGAGGGAGAAATAAATCTTAGTCTTGTGGCTTCTCTTCTCTCTCTTAGCTCATCTTCTTCTTTTCTTGGATCTTTTTCCTTGATCTTCTGCCTTTAGTCTTCTTATTTCTTCTCTTCTTTCAGCTCTGTCTTTCTTCAGCTTCTCTTTCCTTCTTTCTTCTTTCTGCCTCAGCTGTAGAGCTTTTCTTCTTGTGGTCCCCTGCCTTGCTCAGCTGCACGGCTTCTTCGTTCTCCTTCTTTCTTTGTAGTCCTCCTTCTGCAGAGCGTCGTCTGATTTTCCAATCAGACGACTTAAATCGCCGCTGCTACAGTGCTCCACCTTCTTCTTCCTTCGATCTTCTCCATCTTGCTATCTATTCTTCTTCTGCTTCTTCTTCTTCTTCTCTGCCTCGGCCTGCACAGAGCAAAACCTACCCCTTTCCCTCTACCCGCACGTCTCTCTCTCTCTCTCTCAAGACTTCGCTCGTAGGATAGCTCTCCCAGAGCCGCCAGGTAATCGGGTCAGGCTTCGCACCCGGGACCAGGCGCACCGGCAGGTGGGTGATGCGCGAGGAGTGCTCAGGATAGGTTCGGGTCGGATCCGTCGGATCCGCGTGGTGAGCTCGTGGACCGGGCGGGTGAATGGGTGCGGGACCACACCCCGGTGCGTTCGGAGGCGATAAGGTAATTTCACAAAAACAATTTAAAGGGGTGCGCAGCTTCAGGATCTTCCGAGGTGGGACTAAATGTCCCACCCCAATTCGGCGCCTGCAGCTGAGAAAGCTGCAGGCATTCGCGGCTGTTTCTAGGTCTTCTCTTCAACTGAAGGCCTGGGCGGTTGCGTGGTCGCAATCCGCGCGTCCTGAAGCGCAGGCTTGGGCGGAAGCGGAGCTGTAGCTGCAGGTTGAAACAGCTTCACCTGTTCGGCAATGGCGGCGAAGGACGGGTAACCTGTTCACTTAGATACGGCCTCTCGGCCTAGTCAGAAGGTGCAGGGAGCTTCGTCGGAGTGCGGCGAAGCTCGTGCGGGTGGTGGCGAGGCGTGGGGCGGCGTGTAGGGGCTGCCCTAGGTCGGACTGTGGCCGGGGGAATGGGTTTGTTCGGGGGAGTGATGTGGAGGTGAGGAGTGGCAGTGAAAGGGCGGAAACAGTTTAGTGGGACGAGGCAGAGGTTTTGGGTCGGTCGGCGAGTCATGTGGAGTGGCGGAATGATGGGAGCGACTCGCCGGAGGTGTGCCGTAGGCATGGAAGATGATGGTGGTCGGGTCGGTCGAGGGTTTGATTGAGCAAATTAAAATAGGGAAAAGAAAGAGGGGAGGAAGAGAAGTAACTGTTACCTACTTGTAGGGACGAAGGGGGAGGAGCAGGGCGGCAGTCGTGTCGACTGTCGCCGGAGAGGAAGGTACCCGGTGGGGGCGGATGGCGGTGACGACGGGGCTGAAGCAGCGTGCGCGGGTATTACGCGACGCGGAGGAGAATCAGGAAGAAGTCTCTGCCATTGGTTTTGTGGCAGAGCGAAGAGGAAAGGAAAGGGAGCTCGCCGGAGCTCGCTGGGTGTCTGCAGGAGTGGGAAGAGAAGAAAGTTGTGGGTGGTTCTCCGTCAGAATCGAGCTACTGAATGCGGCAGACGGTGGCGGCTTTTATAGAGGTGAAATCAGAGAGGAGGGCGGAGGGAGACGACGTGCCTCCCTCGCCGGAGGATGGCCAGATCGCGACCCATACCTTCCGCGCGTTCGCACGGAAGGTGTGGGCGATGGCAGAGATCGTGGAGGTGTCCCTGCGATAGCAGACGTCGCAGGGAACACCCCGTTGTCTTGGCAAGGGGTCGCCCTCACCCTGCGTGGTGCCATGCCTCGCCGGAGCATGGCATTGCTCAGGGTTTTGCAGGGAGGACCCAAATGCAAAACATGATGAAGAATTAGGGGCCAAAATGCGAGGGTTTCAAAACTTGAGGGTCAAAAAGTAATGGATGAGGACCAAAATGCAAAGTCGGTCAAGAAGGTCTCTTCTTAGGCTCAAGTTTTTATGCATGACTAAATGGGACCTAAGGATTCTAATGGTGAATTTTATTTCTAGGTCAGACCTTGTTTGATCGATCAATTTACGTAAAAACCCAAATTAAATCATTAATTGGGCACGGTTCTCAATGTATGTCAAAATGGGTTCCTAAGGCCAAATTGAAGGTTCTAAACCCTAGAGATTATTTTTATATGAATTTTAGAGGGTTTAGTAGATTTTTTATTTTCCTCGAACCTCGTGAATTGAAGTGGGTTTGTTTTAGGGTTACAGATTGTCATTTAATTCCTTAGAGTTGCTGTAGCCCTTATCAGATCAGATCATCCCACTTTCCTTTTTATTAGGTTAGTTTGACCTATGTTTGGATCTTGAGTTACCCTGTTTGCAGATTGTGCTGGTAAAATTGCATTTTTACCCCATATGACTTGTTTTCTTCTTAGACTCAGAATTCTCTGAGTTGAGCCTTTCCTTGAGTTATGTAGGAGCTTTTATCCTCTGTATTAGGTCAAAATGAGCTAGTTATGGCTCATGATGAGGTTCTCATCAGGAGGGTTTTGCTGCTGAAGACATTGGTGGACACTTAGCCAATTTGAGAAGTTCCCCTTCCCAGAGTAAAGAAGGAAAATGAAGAAGAGAAGAGGAAGCAGTAGAGAAAGAAGAGAAAGACAGAGTTAAAGAAAGAAAAAAGAGGAGTAGAAGCAGAAGAAGGAAGAAAGAAGAGGAGCCGCAGAAGAGAAGCAGAGAAAGAAGAAATCAGAAGGGAAGAGCATTGTAGCATCAGACGTTTAAGTCGTCTCATTTACAAATCAGACGTCTAATTTGAGTTTAATTCATATTCATATTCATATACATTGAGTTCCTTAGTTGATATTGTAGGAGTATTTGGTGATCTAAATCACCATTTTACTCCCACCTTTGTGCATTTTGATCCTGTTATTATTGCAAATCCTTTTACTTTGAATTGTGATCTTGATTTCTAAATACCAATTTGCTTCCTGTGTTCAACCTCGGACTTCAAATTCGTGTAATAAAATTATATATGTTTTGAATGCTTTTTCGGCTATATTACAACATAATACTTTTAAATGCCAATTCAACGCTCTAAACATTTTGGCACCGTTGTTGAGGAGCAATGGGCAATTTAGAATTCTTGATTACAATTTCTGATTTGGTACTAACTTGCTATATCTCTTTTTTGTGGTTGTTTCAGGGAGAAGATTCAAAGAATGACAGCCGCACATCAAACACGCCATGGGTAGGTAACTCCTGATTACTCTCTCTCTTAAGCCCCTCATTCTAAAAAAAAGAAAAAAGGATAAAATCAATTAGGTCTACTTACTTTACATTCTTAGCTAATTCATCAAGTTGCCTAATTTGATTTCAACAACAAAATTGATTTGTGCACCCATTTAAGGTAACTAGGGCTACCACTTTCTTGTTTGAGCCCTAGCTACCACATTTGACAAATTAAATTGGACCAAAAGTAGAGCCAATTAAGGATTTCAAGTTAGGGTTTTACAAACACGCCTTAATAAGCAAGAATCAACTCTCCAAGAAGATGTGTGCCTAAACCTTGGTTGAAGTGATTTATTCAAGCAAATCCTAAAATTCAGGCTCTTAAATCTCACTTGAATCCTAAAAAGAAGGGACCTAAAACTTCTCAAAGGACAAATAGGTGAAGTTGACCCACCTTTTTGGGTCAACCAACCTTGAAATTAGGTCACTTTGTGCACTCAATACATCTAAAGTTCAAGTGAAATCTTAAGCACCCTTGCTCTTAATTAAAACTGGTAGACTTAAGAGGTCAAGTCCCCATTCTGGTATACCTGGAACATCAGTGATAAGAGAGGTCGGGTGGGGGAAACCCTGTAACTTGTGGGGGCGCTCTACCGTGTAGGGGTCTTTGCGAAACTCTCCCTCTTTGGCTGCCTAGGTATTTCTTAGGTGGACGGCTTTCTGACTAGGGGGTGTCATCTGCCCCGAACCTCTATAGTTATCCAATTTTTGGGTGTCTTGATTGGGTTCATCACATTCTACTCTCATCCAGACCATCGGTGCATGTTCGGTAGGAGGTCCTTAAGACCATCCTTGAGGCCTTCTTTAGTCATTCACTCTCATCGAGGTCAGGCCTTGACTTCCGTGTTTGTGTAGCAACCCCATCACATAGACATCTCCTCTGATTCATCTGAACCTAATTCTCCTTCTTCCATCATCATGGCACAACCCGTAGAAGAAGAGAATAACCTTGAGAACCAACTTCAGCGCCTTAATGATTTATTCGAAGCCTTTGTGAATCCACCGCAACGTCCTATGATGCAAGATCATTACAATCCTGCTGCGGTGGCGATCAAACCTCAAGTCCAAATCCCAGCTGGAGGTCCTAATTCTGAACTTAAGCCCAATATGATTCATGCTATTCCAAAATTTCATGGGCTCAATTCCAAAACTTGAGGGTTTGTATATAAATAACCATAATATTTTAATAATATCCTTTATTCTTCTTCTTCTCAGCAACGGCTCGGCTGCCGCTGCAACGCCTCTGGCCTCACTAAAAGCGCATTAATGGATCGGCGGAGAAGGTGGATCTGCTCCCGCCTCTCCATTCAAATTTGTGCAGGCCGCTACAAAAGGAGGAGAGAGGATGCTGAGCGAGGCAAGCCTCCACAACCGACCCACCACTGTGCATAGAGAACTTCTCTCTTCCACTCCATACTGCCGGCCTCTACCGTGGCGGCGAGTCTCCACCACCGTGGGCGTGTGGTGTGACAGGCCACACCGCCATCCGGAGCTCGCCCGCATTACCGTGAGCACCTTAGCGTGCATCTCCCTCGCCGTCGTCGCCAACCACCACCACCGCAACAACCGTCAGCCACCCTTTCAGTAACTTAAGACGTCCGGGAAATTTCCTGGACGTCTGAAGTTACCCGCTCACTTCCACTGCACACATCTGAAGTCGCCTGCAGACCCTCTCCCGCACCTGCAGAACCTTCAGCTCAACCCGCGCCCATCAACCTTCAGCTCAACCACGCCTGCACCCTCCAACCACGCACGCCCTCCTCAACCGCGCCCATCTCCACGCGCTCACCGACTGCAGCGCTCTCCACTCGCCTGCAGACTCGCTCAACCATCCTCCCGCGCCTGCAGACTCGTCCAACCGCACCTGCAGAACTTCACCCGCTCCCACCCCCGCGCCTGCAGATCAGCACACAGCTACAGAACGCCAACCGCTCTTCCCCGTGCCTGCAGATCAGCGCTCACCACGCCTGCAGATCCCTTCGCCCACGCGCCCGCCACCAACAGCAGCCACGCCCGCGCCTGCAGCTCCCACCCCCGCGCCTGTAGAGCCGCCAGCAGCAGCGCGCGGCATATCTCACGCCAGCAGGTCGCGCAAGCTCACCGGCTGCAGCACCTCCGCCGGAGCTCGTCCGGCCACCTCCGGCTGCCGCGCGACTCGCCGCCACCACTGATTCGAAGCCCTCGGTCCAAGGGACCTCCTCCGAGCTTCCCGCGCCCGGCCATCCGCTCCTCGTCAAGCAAGACAAAGGGGAAAAATTCCCCTATTTTGCTACAGTAAACCATCAATTAGAAATTACATTTTCTTCCATTGCCACTTTTTAATGATATTTTATTGATTCTGCATTGCGGAAAATATCCTCTAGTTTCTAATAATTGCCATTTCAGCATTGTTTCTTGCTTAAACCTTAATCTAAAGGCAATCTTGGCTTGATTCTTGTCCAAACTAACTACGAACGAACGTTTTTAATTGGTGCGAATTTTAATACGTCATTGCCTCCCTGTGGATACGACCCGCTCCTATGCGAGTGGTTATTTCCTGTTAAATATTGGTTAGTCGATTTTTCCACCACATTAAACTACAAACGACTTTAAAGCGAAAGATCGACCAGTCAGGAGGCTGTGCATAACATCTATCATCGATCTTCTCAGGGGATGAACCTGTATCCACCCCCATCTAACTCTAGGACTGGAGGAAACTCCGATCCTGCTTACTCTAGTTGGGGGAACTCTAAACCCTCATACTCTGATTTTTCTGAGGTTCCTCAGACCTGCGAGGACCTCAACGCCATCCAGAATGACCCATTCTCTAATACCTATAACCCTGGATGGCGGAATCATCCTAATTTCTTGTGGGCGGGAAATAATCAGAATCAGAGACCACCATATCAACCCTGTCTACAAGCTCCTCATCCATTTCAGTCGCCTCAGCCTCGGCCCAACCCCACCTATCAATCTAGGCCAACTTAGACAGATCAGATGACTCTCATCCTTCATACGCTGGCTGACATTCAAAAGATGAATGTGGCTATGCAAAAATAGCACAAAGATGAGATCACAGAGGTTCGCAATCAATTCGCCCAGATGGCAAATTCCCGCTAACTTGGCACACTCCCTTCGCAACCTCTACTGAATCCGAACAACGTGCCAAAACAGAGGCGTGTTATGAACCCAAATCCGGGCCAAGCCCACATGATTTATCAAGCCCCTTCTATTCCATCACCTGACGGGATGGAAGCTTTGACATCATATTCGGGATTTCAGCAGCAGCCACCTATTTTACCGACACCAAACCAAAACCAGGCAAGACTAAATTCAGTTACAACTTGTAGTGGCAAAGCAACACAACACCCACCTTACCCAAGCCACTTTCAGCCTGGTAGTGCTAACCCATGCCCTAAGATAGTTATCTAGGATACCCCTGTCCCTGATCAAGAACCTAGACCTATTCTAGAGGAACCTTCTAAGGTTCCATTTCCCGAGGCCTTGACCAAGGGAAAGAGGACAACCAAACCCGTGACACCTGAGGAGGACCTGGCCAAGCTTTTTGAACAGGTCCAAATAAACATCCCCTTGATAGATGTAATTCGCCATGTACTGGCTTACGCATGATTTCTGAAAGACATGTGTACACCTAAGCGTAAGTCGCGAACCAAAAGTGGGAGCCCAATCGTATTGTCAGGGCAAGCCAACTCTGTAATTTTAAACAAACTCCCACCTAAGGCAAAAGACCTAGGTACTCCCTTGATTTCTTGTACAATTGGTGATATTCAATTTGATAGAGCTTTATTGGATCTACGAGCCTCCATAAGCCTAATACCTACATCCCTACTTGACCATCTTGAGGAATCTGAGCTTAAACTGACAGAGGTGACATTACAGTTGGCAGATCTATCTATTAAGTCACCTAAAGGAGTTCTTGAGGATGTCATTGTTAGGGTTTGGGATTTCTATTTCCTGGTGGACTTCATAGTCTTGGATATGGATGCTCCAGAAAATTTGAGGAACACACCAATCATACTAGGGAGACCCTTTCTAGACACTGCTAGGGCCAACATTAATTGTGAAGAAGGCCAAATTGAACTGAAATTTGGAAACCAAACACTAAATATCGACATCTTTAAGGCCCAACAAGGGATTAATTGCGGAGTTATAGAATAGATATGTGATATTAAGGTTGTGGTTGATGATCCATATATTGAGGAAAACCTTACTACTTCTGATCAACCATAAGAGGATGAAAAACCTCAATCATAGGAGTCCGAACTTGACCTAGACACACCCATAACTCCTTCCCTTGCGCCTGACACACACCCTGAACCACCCGCTGCTGCTAATAACCCTATTTTGGAACTCAAGCCTCTTCCTGATCATCTTAAGTACATCTTTTTGGGTTCCAATCAGATGTTTCCTGTGATTATCAACTCCAGACTCACACCTGATCAGGAATCCCGTCTGATTACTGTTATCCAGCAACATCGAAAAGCCATTGGATGGACTCTAAATGATTTGACTGGCATTAGTCCCTCTTACTGCACACATCGCATCTATACTGAAGAGGGCACACAACCTTCCCGTGAAATGCAGAGATGTCTAAATCCTAATCTGCAGGAGGTCGTAAAAAAGGAGATCATGAAGTGGTTAGATGCTGGGATCATCTACCTGATCTCCAACAGTCGGTGGGTGAGTCCAATCCAGGTTGTGTCTAAGAAGGCAGGACTCACCATGATCACGATTGAAACCAGAGAAATCATACCGACCCGTGTGGCGAATTCATGGAGAGTCTGCATTGATTACAGAAGACTCAATACCTCCACAAAGAAGGATCATTTCCCACTATCGTTTATTGATCAGATCCTTGAGAAACTAGCAGGAAATAGGTTCTTCTACTTTTTGGACGGGTACTCCGGTTATAACCAGGTTGCGTCCATCCTAAGGACCAAGAAAAGACCACTTTTACCTGCCCCTTCGGGACGTACGCGTTCTGAAGGATGTCGTTCGGTCTCTGCAATGCACCTGCTACTTTTCAGCGGTGCATGCTTGCCATATTCTCATATATGGTAGGTGATTATCTGGAAGTCTTCATGGATGACTTTTCAGTATTTGGCGAATCATTTGACGATTGCCTCCTGCACTTGGTCCAGATCCTCAGGCGGTGCATTGATGTGAATCTGGTTCTTTCCTGGGAAAAGAGCCATTTCATGGTGCCTGAAGGAATTGTCCTGGGACATCTCATATCAGAAAAAGGCATCCAGGTCGATCGAGCCAAGGTAAATATGATTTCCAAACTCCCTATGCCTAGCTCGATCAAGAACATCCGATCTTTTCTGGGGCACGTCAGCTTTTACCGTCAACTCATTCCTGATTTCTCAAAGATCGCGCACACCCTGACCACTCTACTATCTAAGGATGTTCCTTTCGAAATCTCCAAGGAATGCACTCAAGCATTTGAAACCCTACGTGATCGAGTTACCCAAGCTCCGATCCTACAGTCCCCTGATTGGTCACAACCCTTTGAGATCATGTGCGATGCATCTGATTTCGCTGTAGGAGCGGTACTTGGGCAGAAAATTGATGGGACACCCGTGGTCATCTACTACGCTAGCAAGCAACTTGAAGAGGCTCAGTGTAACTACACAATTACTGAGAAAGAGCTGTTAGTCATAGTATTTGCCCTAGAAAAATTTAGATTGTCTCTTCTGGGTTAATGTGTTATGATTTACTTTGATCACACAGCTGTGAGGCATCTCCTTGCAAAGAAGGATGCGAAACCTCGACTAATCCACTGGATCTTGCTGTTGCAAGAGTTTGACCTCGAGATTCGTGACAAAGCTGGAAAACAGAACGTGGCAGCTGATCACTTGTCTTGCCTTGCTTTTGATATTATCGACCCTTCCAGACCCATTACGGAACATTTTCTCGATGAGCACCTCCTGACCATCAGTACAGGGCTTCCAGGGTTTGCTGATCTAGTAAACTACCTGGCATCACATTAGATCCGATTGACCGAAGGCCAAGAAGGACAAATTGCTTTTTGATGCCAAGTATTACTTCTGGGAAGATGTTGAATGGAGGATGACAACGCTATCAGAATTGGTTTTGAAAACCCGTCGTTGTAGTTCGAGTCGAGAAGAAATCCATCCAACAAATAAGATTTATATCGAAAAATCTGTAAAGAAATTTCGGGTCGAACACAGGGAGTCTACATCAATCAAAATTCGCAATTATATTTTCGTGTAAAGGGCGAAATAATTACAATGGAATCAATATAGACAATAAGAGAGAGAAAGAGAGAAAGAACAATCACTTGATATTGCATATTGTCTTTACAACTAAGAAAGCGAGAAATGGTTACACTAGAAAGCGAGAAATTATTACAACAAGAAAGCAGGAAAATTCTACTCTAGAAAGCAGTAAAAAGAATGGGAGAGAGAAGTTATCATCCTCGACGATCGCTTGGAGGACGAGCCGGATGGGACAACGCCTGGAAGACGAGGAACGGAGCAGGAAGGAGGATGAAGTAGGAGGAATAGGAACAAGGCAGCACGTCCTCATCGTCGTGGGATCCGCTTTTGGAACGGGGGCGAAAACTTGGTTTTAGCTCTTAAGGAGCATCCCGGGTGCGGGACAAGCTTCTCTTAAGCTTTGGAGAGGGTGAGAGGAGAAGGAAGGGATGAGAAATCCATATGGTAGGGGTCTCCTTTTATAGTTGCAAGGAGTGGGAGCATTTTGGACATTACAACATGAAAAAATTAATTCAGGACCTTTAGTGACGGATTTATCCGTCGCTAAAGGCCTAAACATGGCCGACGTTTGTGCACTGCTCGCGCGCCCCTTCGCCTTTGCACTCTCAACGTCTTCGCACGACCGTGCATGCTCAGGCGTCTGATCAAGAGATCGGACGGCTTAAACCGCCCTCGCCTACGCCACGCGCCCACGTGCTATTAGGCGTTTATGCTGTGCATCTGATTGCGCGTGGGTGCTATCAGTCGATTTGCATCGCTCGATGAGAATCATGCAGCTTTAATTGCACGCCTGTGTGCAGCGGCTGCGGGATCGAACGTGCGTCGTGCGCTCGTGCAACGGGCTTGACCATTGCGCCATGTGTGGGTTCGTGTCGCGCGGATGGTTTTACACACGGCCGATCTTGGCCGTTGGATCTTCATCCGACGGTCGAGATCAGGCGTTGCTTGTGCTTTCGGATGAGGAGAGACACTGGATGAGCAGCGACGTGGTGCATTTTCGGCCATTGGATGGGCATCCAACGGTTGAGATTTGTCGAGTGGGTGAAGAAGAAGAGCTGCGGCCGGTGTTGGGTGGCTATGATGGCACCACGTGGCACCATCTAGGCCGTCCATCTTTTGAGTGTTGTAGATGGTGCCACAGGTGTTGGATTGGACCGATTTTCGTGCCGTTAGGCTACGATCATCGATTCTAACCCATCCGTGCGGTCGGATTTGTCGTTTGAGGTGCACTTTAACACCATCTTGGCCCTTGATCTTTAGGGTTCCTCGATCTCTATCTGGTGCTACGGATGTTCGATTAGGGTGATCTTAGAGTCATTAAACTCCAAACGAAGCCCTGATCAGATCCGTACGGTTGGATCTTCGATCCGAGGCCCCGATTAAAAAGTCATCCTATCCCTGACCATAAAAAGGAGATAATTACTATATAATTTATACAACTTGATCTAAATGCATGATTATGCATGTTATACACTATTTATAATGTATAATGCTAATGTGACACTAAGAACATGTATTAATAGATATTTTAGGTTAATCAGATATATGCACATCACACCCCCATGTCTAACTTTTCGCTAGTCCCTAGCAAAAACTACATGTTATTTATAAAAGAATTAGGTTGGATTACTGATGCGTTCCTTACTCAACTTAGTTAATTAAGTTAATTTCGCTTAATTAAGAGTAGAGAAAAGTAACTTAGGTTAACTCTAAATTATGTCGGTTGTGTAGTATAGGGTCGAATTAACCTAAAATTTTAGAATTTTTTTACTGGTTGAGTCCAGGTCGTTTGCTGAGAGGTATAATTTATTCTAAATTCACTAGTTATCTTTTATTTTCTTTACAAGTTTAGGAGATATATTGAAGTTAACTATGGAAGCATGAATTTTGCCAAGATATTTGGTTAAAATGAAGTAATATGCAAAATCCCATAAGAGAACATATTTACTCAAATGATCTACTTTATTAACAAGTAAACATGTTAATTTCCAATTTATTTTAAAGAAATTAAGGCAATATAAAGTTCTTCTATTAAAACATGCCTTATTGTAACATTTAACAACAAGAAGAAAAATAAAGTAATGCAAGAAAAATAAATTCTTTTCTTTATTTCTTTCAGCCTGTATCTCTCTCTTTTCTTCTTCTTCTTTTCTCTTTTTCTTTTATTATTTTTTTACTCTCTCTCTCGAGTTCTCTTTCTTTCTTCTCTTCTTCTACTCTTGCCTTCTTCTTCCCTTAGTATTTTCTTAAGTCTCTTCCTTAGCCTTCATGTCTATTCCTTCTCTTTCTCTTCTTTAACACTTAGTGAATTCATCACTTCAGCTCTTCTGCTTCCCTGCTCCTCTGAACCTTTAAGCCAGCTGAACCAAGTTTATTTCTTCTTTAACCAAAAATTATTTTTATTTGCGACGAGGTCCTTTCGAGGATACACAACACCCTGAGATCAGGGTGGGACCAGACCCTACTCGATCCTCGCCTGATTTCATTAAGGTTCGATTTTGGTTTATTTTTCTGTTCATAGTTTCGAGCCAATCCGGCTCAACCGCCCCCCAGGCCTCGCCCTCCTAGGGCCACACTCGCACACCCACTTGGGTGCACACCCGCAGGCACACATGCCCGCACACACACACACACATATGCTCGAATGGTCAGATGTTCAGATCGCGCCGAGTGCTTGACGACTGCATAGCCTAGTTAGCAAATTAGTTTTATACTAAGGTGCGCGCTCGTGTCTTACCGATGTGGGACTATGTCTCCCCCTCCAGACCCGACTTCAATTGATGATATCTCCCTACTCATAGCTCCAAATCAAGCGATTCAAAGCTTGATGGAAAGCTCTAAGGTAGATCTACAAGGTTGCAGGGTCAATTTTAAGTTTAGAGGATGATTTCTTCTCATTTGAAGAGTGAAATAAGGGGGTTCCTATGGGTTATATTGCCTGGAAATGGAGTTTAATGCTTACAGAGTCCACAGATGGACTTGCCTCTCTCAGTTAAGGCTCTGAATAGTTTCTATATATGATTCCGAAGTTATAGGTACAGGTTTCGAAGCTCTTAAAGCTTCAGGTAACACAGAGAAGCTTTAAGCTTCTCTGAAAGCTTTAGAGAATGAATTTTAGACTTAAAATAGGTGAACAGATACAGAAGAACATATCTGATCAATTTCAACTAGTTCTAAGGGTTGTAACAAATTAATCTTGGCAGGATTTCACTTCAAATTTCATCAAAATGCCACTGCTATCATATTGGGTTCGAAAATAACCCAAACTGACAGGCTGTGAATTCCAACAAATTAACTCATCTGAGCTCAATAAAATCTCTCTAAAACCATCCAACAAATTCTTAGAGTCAATTCTAACTCCTCAATTCTTCAGTTCAAACTTAGAATCAAGATTCAGACTTAGGTTTGACTGTAAAGGCTTAAAATTTGACTCTATGATTAATGCCTTCTTACAAGGAATTAAAGTCTCAAATAAAATCTCTTCAATCTCAGGAATTTGTTCAGACCCTCAAATAGGTGTTTGAACTAAGGTTTCTTAGGTTCTAAGCTTGTCGCTTGAGCTCCAAAAACACTTTGTTCATCAGAGAATCTGGAAGGTTTCTACAATGGAATGAGATCATGAACAGCTTCAGTGCACTACACTGAAGCTTCTAGACACCTTAAAGGTAACTTAAACCTAACTGACAGACTTCTGCAACTCTGTCGGAGTTGGAGAAGATGAAGACTCAATCTAAGCTCCAGTGGTTAAAATTCCAAATATTTGGCCTCAAATTACTCTATGATCAGAAATACATCAATCTAGAGCTTTTCACTAAGTTCTGTAGGCTGAAGCTCAATTTTGACTCGCCGGAGCTCCGGTGAATCCAGAAAAAGAGTAAATTGTGTACAGAAAGGTGAATTGTGCCATTTTTAATCTACAAAGGTTCCTGAGGTTGCAAGGAACCTCAGGGACTCAATTAATTCTCCATTATCTCATTAGAGTAAAGATTTAACAGTAAAATTCATTTTTTTCAAAAATCTGGATTGGATTAAGCTCAGGACTTATTTTACCACTCAATTGAGTGGTCGAAATAAGTCAACAGATATTTACGATCATAAATATATATATAATTAAATATTTTAACTACTCTTGAGCCACCATGGATAGCGAGTTCAGGAGCTTAATTATAAATTGGGCATTTACATTATATGTGGTAATTACTAATATTAAAGTGTCAATTAGGGTCCTTAGGTTGTGAATAGATGATGGAGAACCCTATGAAGGTGGTTCTAAACTCAGCTACCATCGCCATGGACTGCGATGATAGTCGGTGGAGGTGAAGTTGATTTAGGTGATTAAGTGATAAATTAAATGTTTAAATAGGTTAGAAGTGGTCATGAGGGTTAAAGGAAGGTGGACAATGAGTTAAAAAGACAGGATCAAAGCTCTGGCGAGCTCAAGGAGCTCGCCAGAGTCGGAGAAGATGACATCTGAAATCTAGAATTACAACTAAACTACCTAACTAACTACCTACCTAAACTATCCTACTCCTACTCCTACTCCTAATCTACCATTACCTGGACGAAGGGGTCAATAGGGTTCCGCCGAAGGCTCATGGCGGACGAAGAAATCAGAGGGTTTTAGAAGAATCTTCGGCGGGCGCATTTGAGTGGAGTAGAGGATCTCCTTAGTTGTTGCCTGTGTCCAGAGATGTGGCTGACCTCGATGGATCTCCTCAGTTGATCAGAATGGATGGAGGAAGTCGGAGAGTGAGATGGATAGTCGCCGGAGTTGCTGACGAATAGCCTATTGGGTCGACTCAATGTTAGAAGAGGGAAGGGAGCCAACTGGCTAGAAATTGGAGGGGTGAGGGGGTATTTATAGTGGTTGGCGATGAAGAGAATGGCAAGGTCTGGACGAAGAAGCTTGAGAAGCTTAACCTCCGGCGTCGTCTTCGACGATGGTGAGGTTAACTCCCACCAAAAATTAGGATTTTCGATTAATCCAGACCGGTGGATGAAGATGGAGTGGTGAGCCCAAGCTCCAAGAGCTTGGAGAAAGAAGGTTATTGTCGGCAGGGCGGTGATCGCGCGGTGGAGTCACTCTCCGTTGTCAGCCGTCCAAACAGATGAAGAAGAAGAAGAAGGCGATAGAGACTTAAATGCAATGAAACTTAAGGACCTTTATGTAAATTAAGGACCCGATTGCAATGAATAGTAAGGACCTAAATGTAAACCCAGGTTTTAGAGGTTTATTTTAACTTAAATCTTTTTCAACTTTTTATATATGTTAGTAAATAAGGTAATTATTATGTTTTCACCTTGAATTTACATTTTTGACCTTTTTAAGTTAATTTATTAAATTAAGTAAAGTTACTTAAGTTACTATATACTTATGTATACATTATGTTTAAATTACTTAACTTATTAATTAAGGGGATGTTTAATAAGATTTTGAGATCAATTGTTAATTCAATTGTTAATAATGTTTATTGAATGATAAAATATCATATTTAACTTATTTTAAGGTCCTTTACTATATATTCCTTATTTAATAATTAACCCTTATATATTCATAACCTTAGCTAATTAACTAGGAAGACTACTTAATTAGGGGTAATTAGAGATCATGATGAGTCTCTCATTAATTACTTGGGCACAAATCATTTTCAACATTAAGAAATTTTTACTTAGGACCTGAACGTTCAAAGATACAACAGCGCCCGGGTATCTACCAAAATGCAGACCACCTCAAGCCCTCGCCTTATTCAAAGAAAAATCTCTTTTTCTCTTTTTCTTCTTTTCTATTTTTTTTTGGAATTTTGAGTTTAGGGTTAAAGAGTGGCTTTCTAGGCCATTCAACCCACCCATGATTTGATGAGAATCTTAAGTTCTAGGCATCTTATTGTGAATGTGATAGACTCGTTGATCGGCAATCAGAACGGACTTCAGGTTTCTACGCGCCTAGGTGACCTTAAAAGGAGTGTTCTGCCTGAAGGTGTATCTTCACGACTGGTAGCTCTCCCTACTTTTATTTTTTATGGGGTCAACACAAGGGTGAGTCCAGTGTATATCTCCCTGGCTTATTCTACTTCTCCGCTTCTTCCTAAGTGTTTTTGAAATTTTTAGTGCATTTCTTGAGCTGGGTTCTGGACAACCGGTTGATGAGCTGTTACCACCGATAACTTGCCAGCCATACTCATTCAACAAAGTGTGGCTTATTTCTTTTTATTTCTTTTTCTTTCTTTTCTCCTTTTTCTTATTCTTTTTCTTTTCTTTTTTTGACTTTCTTTTTCTTTTTAAGTAGGTGGCTTCCCTAGTCTAAGATTTACCTAAAGGCAGCAAGAAGAGAGTGGTCTAGTGATTGGGCTCTGGACAACCTACCTATGGGATGTTACCAATGATAACTTGACAACCATATCACCTTAGAAGGTTCATTAGCTATGCAATTTTCGTTAAAACCGTCAAACAATGAGTCAGTGATGAAATAGTGTGTAGATGCTTCGACTTAAAGTTCCCTCAAATTAAAGGGTAGGTTGATAAGTCGTGTACTTATCACCCAAAATTATTTAATCAAATTAAAATGGAATTCAGGATGGCGAGGACTCGATAGCAAATCCACATTTTAGTGGATACCCAGACTGATTAAGCCTAAAGACCTGAAAGGTCTTGGTGTTCAGATTCTATTGTAATATTTCCTAAGATTGAAAGGTCCTAATGTCCAAGTATTCCTTCCTAATTCAAAATTTTTTTTATGTATATATAAGAAGATAAATAGAATTTACAAAAATTCCACAAAGCTGACAAAATGATTCATAAATGAATCCACCCCCCCATGCCTAGCTGATGCAATGTCCGCATTGAGAATAGAAGACATGAAAGGAAGGGTAGAATACAGAAGATATCATCTGAATATGAAACTCGAGTCAGCTCTGAGTCAGACTGTACAACTGCTGAGCTTAATGCCGTCAGCTAGGCGAAGTCCAGCCAAAGAAGTCACAACATGGCTAGAGCAACCGTGTCTGAGATGGGTTCTGGAATAATATGGTCAATAACAAGTTTCAGACGTTGACCGTTGACTTTGAATGAATTACCCGTCTTCGGATCAGAGATCTGAATAGCTTCGTTTGAAAATATCTGATTGATAATGAATGGGTCATTCCATTTTGACCTAAGTTTGCCAGGAAAGAGCTTAAGTTGAGAATCGAATAGCCAGACCTTCTGGTTCGGCTCAAAGCTCTTTCGGGAAATCAATTTGTCATGAAGAGCTTTGGTCTGACCCTTGTAGATCTTGGCATTCTCATACACATCATTTCTAATCTCCCCAAACTCAAATAGTTGGAGTTTCCTGATCTTCCTGGCTAAACTCAGATCTAAATTAGACTGCTTGATTTCCCATAATGCCCTATGTTCAATTTCTATGGGTAAATGGCACGCCTTTCCATACAGCAGATGAAACAAGGATATGTCGATGGGCATTTTATATGCCGTACAGTAGGCCCAAGGAGCGTCCTCAAGCTTTTGAGTATAGTCTTTGCGATCAGGCCTAACCGTTTTCTATAGAATATTCTTGATCTCTTGATTGGTGATCACGGCCTGTCCATTCGTCTGGGATGGTAAGGTGTGGAGATTTTGTGATTAACCCCGTATTTTGTTAGCAAATTACGGAACTAGGCATTTGTGAAATGAGTGCCACCATCGCTGGTGATGGCCCTCGGAATCCTGAACCGACTGAAAATGTTCTTCTTGACGAAATCAATGACCGCCTTATGGTCATTGGTTCAGGTGGGAATAGCCTCGATCCACTTGGACACAAATCAAGAGCGACGAGAATGTATTGATGTCCAAATTAAGGGACAAAGGGTCCCATGAAGTCGATGCCCCAAACATCGAAGATTTTGACAGAAAGAATCAGGTTTAGGGGCATCATATCTCTCTTGGTTATGCTCCCAAGTGCCTGGCATCGGGAACACGTCCTCGATAATTCCTGGGCATCCTTGAATAAAGATGGCCAATAGAATCCAGATTGCAAAATTTTTGCAACCATCTTTTTCCCGGAGAAGTGTCCACCACACGCAGATGCATGACAGAACTCGAATATACTCTTGAATTCGTTCTCCAGAACACATCAGTGAATAATTTGATCAGAGCCGATGCGGTACAGTTTAGGGTCCTCCCAAAAGTAATATTTTCCTCAGATTTGATTCTATCCCATTGTTGCTTGGTCCAATCCTAGGGGATTTGACCAATGGCCAAATAATTAACAATGTCAGCAAACCACGAGGTTTGGACACCTGAAACTGTAAGGATGGTTTCGTCCGGAAAAGTATCAGCAATCAGAATGTCAGGACGAGAAGAATCAGTCAGAAGTCTCAACAGATGATCTGCCAACACATTCTGTACCCCGAATTTATCCTTGATTTCAAGATCAAATTCTTGAAGCAGAAGAATCCAATGAATAAGTTAGGGTTTGGCATCCTTTTTGGCCAAGAGATGTCTCAAGGCCGAGTGGTCGGTGTATATGATGACGTGAGATCCTAAGAGATAAGCCCTGAATTTCTCCAAACCAAATGCTACGGCTAGTAATTCCTTCTTAATAACAGTGTAATTCCTCTGGGCCTCGTCCAGAGTTTTACTAGCATAGTAGATGACAAAGGGCTTCCTATCAACTTTCTGACCCAAAACAGCCCCGACAACATAATCAGAAGCATCGGTCATGATCTCAAAGGGGGCTGTCCAAACAGGTGGTTGCAACACCGGAGCACAAGTGACTGCCGTTTTAGGAAAATCAAATGCCTTACATCGAGATCAAACGGCTTTTCTTTGGCGAGAAGATTTCTCAGAGGACAAGCAACCTTCGAAAAGTCCTTGATGAATGTCCTATTAAATCCCACATGACCAAGAAATGATCGAATTTGTTTGACAGATGTGAGAGGAGGAAGTTTAGCGATAGCATCAACCTTAGCTTTATCCACTTCGATTCCCCGTTCAGAGATTACATGACCCAAGACGATGCCTTGTGTCATGAAATGACTCTTTTCCCAGCTAAGGACCAAAATTCTTTAGATGCATCGTTTAAAAATCATTTCAAGATTAGCTAGACAAGAGTCAAATGATTCTCCAAAAGTAGAGAAATCGTCCATGAGGACTTTCATAAACTCTCCCACCATGTCAGAGAATATGGCCAGCATACACCTTTGAAAAGTCACAGGTGCATTGCATAAATCGAATGGCATCCTACGGAAAGCAAAGGTTCCGTAGGGACAGGTGAAAGTAGTTTTTTCCTGATCCTCGAGATGGATAGGAACTTGGTTGTATCCCGAGTAGCCATCAAGAAAACAGAAGTACTTCAGCCCGGCTAATCTTTCCAAGATTTGATCAATGAAGGGCAAAAAAAAATGATCCTTCTTTGTGGCTGCTTCTTATAATCGATACAGACCCTCCAAGAGGAAGCTGAACGAGTTGTGATAGATTCTCCTTTCTCGTTAGTCACAACGGTAATCCCAGCTTTCTTGGGAACAATCTGCATGGGACTTACCCAAGGACTATCAGAGATTGGATAAATGATTCCTGCATCGAGCCACTTAATAATCTCCTTCTTGACCACTTCTCGCATATTTGGATTTAATCTCCTCTACATCTGGCGAGAAGGGCAGGATCCATCTTCCGAAAATATTCTGTGATTGCAATAAGATGGCTCGATCTCCCTAAGGTCAAGAATGGTCCAACCAATTACCTCATTGTGTTCCTTTAGGACCTTAATCAATTTAATCTCCTACTCCTTTGTTAATTTAGCACTGATAACCACAGGGAGCATCTTATGTGGTCCTAAAAACTGATATTTCAGATTCTCAAGCAATGGCTTCAGTTCAAGCTGGGGTGGGTTGATGATTGAAGGTAAGGAAGATGTTAATGAAGACTCAACAAGAGGAAGAGGTTGAGAGTGAACAAAATCAATAACCTCTTCAGAAGATGACGGATCTTCCATAGAGGGTTGTAGGTCCAATTCGTCATCAAAGGAGGAACTTTCAAATGCAAAAACCATCATACAAGTCTCAATATTCACATTATCATCCTCAAGTTCCTCAATAAATCCATAATCCTCGAATTTATTAATCACCTTAAAAATATCCAATTTCATTCTTTGATCCCCAAAGGTGATTTCCATGCTATCACTTTCACAATTAATGTTGGCCTTAGCGATAGCCAGGAACGGACGCCCCAGAATGATGGGCGTGTTCCTCAGATTTTCAGGTACATCCATGTCAAGGATAAGGAAATCTACAGGAAAATAGAAATCCTTAACCTTAACAATATCTTCAATAACACCTCACAGATTTGTGATCGAATGGTCTGCTAACTGCAGCGTTACTGAAGTCAGCCGAAGTTCACCTAATTCGAACTTCTCGTGAGGAAAAGTTAGAATTAGGTTGATGGATGCACCCAAATCCAGCAGTGCTCTATCAAAAGTGTAATCTTCGATGACATAAGAAATCAAAACAGCACCTGGATCTCTTTTTTTCTGAGGGAGGTGGTGCAGGATAACAAAACTAGCCTGCTCGAAGAGTACCACCTTCCTTGGAACAGATTCTCTCGAGTTACGCTTCTATGTAGATAAATCCTTTAAAAATTTCATGTAAGCCGATATATGTTTGATAGCGTCGAGGAGCGGGATATTGATCTCGACATTCTTGAAAATATTCAGAAGCTCCTCATTACTATCAACAGACTTCTTCCTTGATCTGGTCAAGGCCTCAGGAAAAGGAACATGAGTCGGATCTTCGGAATCAGGTTCCTGGGCCTTGATTTCTTCTCCAGAGTTCTCCTTCCTCTCCTCAAGTTCTTCAGGATTCAGTAAATCAGAACAGTGTGGTCGTGGATCTTGAGTTTGTTTACCACTCTTCAAGCTAACAGAATTAGTGGATGCATATGAGTTTGGGTCTTGGAGTGGGTTAGGAAAGATTGGAGGGGCTTCATTAGCTAAGAACCGTTGATTTATGGAAGAAGAAGAAGAGGAAGGACCCTGCTCAACCATCGAGCATGTGCATGTGGGTCCCTCTGATTCCTGTACCCATGAGCTTGATTGCTCGAATTTAGTATATTACGCGGGTTGGGTATAGGTTGAGATGGTAGAGATCCGAGTTGACGAGAATTAGCTTTGAGCTCTGTTTGCAAGTTGTCTAGTAAGGTTTTCATTTGCTGCATAAGTTGGAGCATGATTCTTGCATCTCTATCATTTGTCGGTTTAAATCAGCCTGCCCTACGGGCTGACGGGCGTTCCAAGCTGGCTGATTGACCTGATTCGGGGGCAACTAAGTATAAACATGACCCTGACCCATTGGTCGTTGTGAAGAATAGTTGCTGGGTCGGAATTGGGTCTGCTTCCTCGGGTTTTTCCAGGAGAAGTTAGGGTGGTTTCTCCAACGCGGATTATAAGCATTAGAGTAAGGGTTGGATCAAACATTCTCCTGTACAGCATAAACATCCTCATAGGGTGAGGATGGAGGGAAAGAAAGGGAAGGATCAGAGAAACTGGGATCAAAGGTCCCAGTTTCGAACCTATGGGGTTCCGAATAATGCTGGCTCACAGGTTGAGCCGCATCAAGTTGATTCTGTTGGACCCTAATTCCATCTCTCTTCTGTGTTTTGATGTTAACAAAATCGTTTTAAAATCTAATATGTTTATGAAGTGATTACAGGTCAAAAGAATGTGTGGATGCAAGCAAAAAGATTGCACATGAAGGAAGAAGCTTTTCAAAACTTTAGTTTTTATTGTATCTTAGAATTTTTGTATGTCTCCAAACAAGTAAAACATAATCTAGGTATTAAAATCAAAGTAGAGATAACTAGGATCCAGAATATCGTTCATTTACTCTGTTCTTAACTCAAAATTGACTCTTTCAAAACAAAGTTGCCTGGAGTAGATTGGTTTTCTCTAATTAATTCACTAATGATCTTTGGTACTTGCTTGGCACAGGTTTGGACCTAAGTTCCAAACTGTGAACATCAAGTACCGGCACTCATCATGAGTACCGGTATCAAGTGGTCACAGTTTGTGAACTGGGTTTTTGCCTGGACCTTACAAGTACCGGTACTCATCATGAGTACCGGTACATGAAGGTCACAGGAGCTAAGACCGTGCGTCACAAGTACCGGTACTCATCATGAGTACCGGTACATGAAGGTCACAGGAGCTAAGACCGTGCGTCACAAGTACCGGTACTCACAATGAGTACCGGTATCCAGTGATTTGGCTGTACTGACTGTATGTAGTCAGTACCGGTACCAACTAACCATTGTGACCAGTCTGAACGGCTAGTTTGCAATTAATCATAATTCTAATGTTCCTAAAATACCCCTAATGACTAGAATTCGTGGGAGAGGTGATTAGTGGTCTATATAAGCACTCTTTGAGTGTTGTTTTAGACACATCTCTTAAGAAAAATCATACTCTTGCCTACAGCTTCAATTCTCAATTTTCAAGCTGAAAGAGTGTTTATTTTGTTGCATATCTTTCAAGGCATCGCACCATTTGCAACAAATCATCAAAGGCGATCGTATTTTTCTATATTCAATCGATTGTTTTATGCCTTAGTTTTTCTCGTTAGATTTTATTATACTTGTTATAAGATATACTCTTGTTGGAGACTTAGGAAATAGTTGTAAGCTTCTATTTACATTTTTTTTACACCTGTATCTTTATCTTTTCTTCATATCTTGTAATTGGGTTGAGGTAACCCGTAAATTACCTCTGATATTAGTAAATTGATTCCCTCTGAGTTGAGGGAATCAGGTTAAAAATCCTAAGTTAGGAGACTTAGGTAGTGAAGTACCTAGGTGAGGGGAACCAATATACATCTTGTGCCTTTGTTTTTGTGGTTTGATTTGTCTTGTAATTTTTAATTTCCCACACTATTCATCCCCCCTTCTAGTGTGCTTGTGATTTACAAATCCTACATGTGGTATCAGAGAGGGTTGCGAAAAGAAGTGACAATTCTATTTCGCTATCGCATCTCCAGTAAAGCTCACCGAAGGACAGTCATCCACACGTCCTCCCTACTTTGATGGGACGAACTATGGATACTGGAAGAGGAGGATGCAAATCTTCCTCAAGGCCATGGATGAGGACTCATGGATGTTTATCCAAGAGAAGTACGTGGATCCGGAGCCACAAGAAGGAGTGGCATGGACGGCAGAACAAAAGAAAAGGATCACGGAAAATGCAAAAGCGATGAATGTACTCTATTGTGCATTATCAAGAGAAGAATTTAACCGTATCTCAGTATGCGAGTCTGCATACGAGATATGGAACACATTGCAAGTCACCTATGAAGGTACAAGTAAAGTTAAAGAAACACATATTTCTATTCTAACAGAAAGCTATGAGTGTTTCAGGATGCAGAAAGGTGAAACAATCAAAGGGATGTACACAAGATTTGGAGAGATTGTTAATCCAATGAAGAATATTGGAGTTAAGCTGAAGGAGGAACAACTTGTAAGGAAAATCTTAAGATCCCTTACAAGTGATTGGTTTCCAAAGACCACAGTCATTTAAGAGGCAAAAGATCTTTCTACCCTCTCGTTAGATGAGTTAATTGGAAGCCTCATGGCATACGAAGTCCAGGTAGAAAATATGAAGAAGAATGAAGAAAAATCCATAAGCAAAAAAAATGAGCTTGCTTTCAAAGCTTTAAAGGAGGTATCAGACTTTGAAGACTGAAATTCTGACGAAGAAGAGGAGCTTTCTCTTCTAACAAGAAGATTCAAAAGATTCATCCGAAAATAAGGTAAGAAAGTCAATAAATTTTCAAATGGCATTATTTGTTTTGAGTGCAAGAAGAAGGGGCACGTACGAAAAGATTGTCCAATGATCAAGAAGAAGAAGGAAGAAAAGAAGGACAAAGAACCTAATCGAAAGAAAAAGAAGATTTCAAGAAAGGCATACAAGGCAACCTGGGATGATAGTGATTCCAACACGGAATCGTCTTCCGAAGAATCTGATGAAACAAAAGTTGCACATCTTTGCTTAATGGCAAATGATGACAACTCAGAAAATGAGGTAAATTCTGAGGTTACCTTTAATGAATTAGTACAAGCATATGAAGATTTATATAATAAAGCTAGGATGATTAAAAAGGAAAATAAGGTTTTGCATGATAGTTATTGAACTCTAGAAATAGAGAAATCTTGTTTAGAATTAGAATTAGATATGTCCAAAGAAACTAACAATCAATTACATGCAAAAATAGTAGAATTAGAGGATATTTATGAACACTTTGAAGATACTTTGAATAATTTAAAAACAACAACTAGGCTGAATACAGAATTTTGTAATAATCTAAAAGCTAAGTTCAATAATAAAAAGAACACACGAAATAAATCACATGCACCTAGACATGCATGGATTTATCAAAAGGTCAAGAATCCTAAGAATTATAGATCTAACACTAAAATGATCTATAAACCTAAGGATTTGAAAGGTACTAATCATCAAGGACCCAAAAGAAAATGGGTACCTAAAATAGATTTAATAAATTATCTTGCAGGTCAAAAAGGATAAATGGATCCTAGACAGTGGATGTTCCAAGCACATGACGGGACACTCTGACCTCTTTATCAAATGGACCAAAATCGAAGATGGAGGACACGTCAAGTTGGGTGACAACAAACATTGTCGCATTATTGGTGAAGGTACAGTAGGAAACTCTTCTAAGCAGGTGCGTAATGTTCTTTTAGTAGAAAACTTAAAACATAACCTGCTTAGTGTTAGTCAAATATGTGATAATGGATGTGATGTCTTGTTCACTAAAGTTGGATTTAAAATATTAAAAAAAGGAACAAATACGATTTTAGTTCAAGGATTTAGATATGAAAATATCTATGCTCTTCATTTTTCAAAAGAGAAGTATGTAAAATGTCTGCTTGCCTCCCATATTGAAGTAGATCTTTGGCACTGTAGGCTAGGTCACATTAATCACAAACATCTTAATAGGTTAGCCAAAAATGAGTTAGTAAGGGGCCTACCTAAACTAACTTATAAGAAGGATGTTTTGTGCAAGTCGTGTGAACTCGAAAAAATGCACAAAACTTCTTTTAAACATAAAGACTTAGTTTCAACAACACGACCTTTAGAATTGTTACACCTTGATCTATTTGGACCAACATGATTTGAGAGTCTAAATGGATCAAAATTTTGCCTAGTTATTGTTGATGACTTCTCTAGGTTCAATTGGGTCATCTTCTTGAAGCATAAGGATGACTCATTTGATTCCTTCCTAAGTCTTACTCGAAGACTTCAAAAGGAAAAATCATCTATTCTTAGACTTAAGACTGATCATGAGGGTGAATTTGAAAATGAAAAATTTTCAAGTTTTTGTGTCAATTCTAGCATAACCCATGAATTTTCATTTCCTCGGGCTCCATCTCAAAATGGTGTTGTAGAGTGCAAGAATTGCACTCTACAAGAATGCGCTCGAACTTTGCTCTTAGAGTCTGGGCTTCAAAAATATTCCTGGGCAGAAGCCATTAGTACGGCATGTTATGTTCTAAATAGAACACTCTTAAGGCCTATTATAAAGAAAACTCCATATGAGCTTTATTATGAGAAGTCTCCCAGGATATCATATTTCAGGGTGTTTGGAAGTAGATGTTATTTATTAAACACCCATGACCGGCTTGATAAGTTTGATGCTAAAGGTGATGAAGGCATTTTTATTGGCTATTCAACAAGAAGCAAAGCTTATTGAGTCTTTAATAAAAGGACTTTTATCATTGAAGAATCCCTGCATGTTTCATTTGATGAAACAAACTTAGGTGAATCAAAACCAAATCATTTAGATTCTGATGATGAAGATACCCCCTTCATTGATGTATCAAAAATAGAAGATTCACGAAATGTACATGATCTTCCAAAAGAATGGGTACACCATAAGGATCGCCCTCAAGAATAGATTATTGGTGACATTAAACAAGGTGTGAAAACCCGATCTCACTTTAGAGATGATTTTGTCCTTAATGCTTTTGTTTCACAATTTGAACCCAAGAAAGTTAATGAGGCATTAAAGGATGAATCATGGGTTGTAGCTATGTAGGAGGAGCTACTCCAATTTACTAGGAATAATGTATGGAACTTGGTACCCGCTCCTGAGGGTAATTCCATCATTGGAACCAAGTGGGTGTTCTGAAATAAATTGGATGAATCTGGTTCAGTGATCAGGAATAAAGCCAGACTTGTAGCTCAAGGCTATAACCAACAGGAGGGTATTGACTTTGATGAGACATATGCCCCTGTTGCTCGCTTGGAGTCCATACGGATGCTACTTGCCTTTGCAAGTGCAAAGGACTTCAAGTTATATCAAATGGATGTCAAGAGTGCTTTTCTTAATGGTTATATTAAGGAAGAAGTTTATATTCATCAGCCTCCTGGGTTCGAGGACCTTGCACACCCAGAGCATGTATACAAGCTCAATAAGGCATTATATAAATTTAAACAACCTCCTAGGGCCTGGTATGATAGGCTCAGGACCTTTCTTCTTCAGCACGGTTTTAGAATTGGAGTTGTTGATTCAACTCTTTTTGTAAAAGAAGGTAATGACATCTTATTGGTTCAAATATATGTCGACGATATTATATTTGGATCAAATAAAGAGTCCCTGTGTCAATATTTCTGTGAGACTATGAAGACTGAGTTTGAAATGAGTGTGATGGGTGAACTCATATTCTTTTTTGGACTCCAAATTCAACAATTAGACACAAGAATTTACATTAGTCAAACCAAATATGTTCTTGAAATTCTCAAGAAATTTGACTTTGAAAATGTAAATGGCAAAGGGACTTCGATTGCTTTATCTACTTCTCTTGGTGAAGATTTATCCGATAAGAGGGTAGATGAAAAGAAATACCGAGGAATGATAGGTTCACTACTATATCTCACAGCTTCTAGACCTGATATTCTTTTTGCTACATGTTTATATGCGATATTTCAGTCCGAAACCAAGGAATCTCATTTTAATGCAGTAAAAAGAATATTTAGATACCTAAACAGCACAAAAGACCTTGGTCTTTTATATCATAAAGCACAATCTTTAGATCTATTATCCTATAGTGGTGCAGACTATGCAGGGAGTCAGACAGACCGAAAGAGCACAAGCGACACATGTCATTTTATTGGAGAATCTCTAGTCTCATGGTTCTCTAAGAAACAGACTTGTATTTCACTTTCTACAACTGAAGCTGAGTATATTGCGACTTCACTTGCTTGCTCTCAGGTCATTTGGATGAGACAAACTTTGTCCGACTTTGGATTGATTTTTGCGCAATCCAAGATATTATGTGATAATACAAGCGCAATAAATCTATCCAAAAATCTGATACATCATTCACGTACCAAACACATAGACATTAGACATCATTTTCTCAGAGATAATGTACTTCAAGGCTCTATTCAATTAAAATTCATTGACACTCAAAGCCAATTGGCAGACATCTTTACAAAACCTCTTGCAGTAGAGAGATTCTGCTTTATAAGGAGAAAATTAGGACTTTGTACAATAAAAGAGATTCTATTCTAACATTTTGTTTGATATAAACTTTGTTTGTATTTATGAAAATTCCTAAGGGATTTTTTGAAAATTACCCATGCTTACTAAAAGAGGGCTAAAAGTAATATTTCCATATGTCTAGAAATACTAGGGTGTTGTTTGCAATTTGGTTGCTTAACTTAGGTTGTTGATCACATTATTTTTTCAACACCTAAGTTGTCAATTTTTTTTCTCTCAACCACTTAAGTGGTCATGTGACAAGCACATGACCCATCCCATATAAAAGAGGTCAAGTGCAAACACTTGCCTCATTTCTTCACAACTAAACCCTAGTTCCACCTCAAGCCCCTCCAAGCCCTTGATAAGAAGAAGAAGAATCATCTCCAATCTTCACACCCTAGGTACATTCTTCTCTTCTCATCAAATCTTGTTTCCTTGATTCGTTTTATATCATTTTTTTTGTTTCTCGTTGTCAGTTCTGCTGCTGCAATATGTTTTCATCAGGTACTAGATGGTACCGGTACTCGCTGGGTGCAGCAGTGCCTGCTTTACAGAGCAAGTACCAGTACTGAAGATGAGTACCGGTACTAGCTCGTATTTTTGGTTGGGACAGAAACCAACCAGTACCGATACCAATCACCAGTACCGGTAAATGCAGGCTTAAATGTGTTGTTACTTGAACACATAATCTTTATCTCTAATTGTATTCCTATTTCTTGTTGTTGTATGTTTTCAGATGGCACCAAAATCTAAAAGTAAGGGAAAAGCACCTCAAGATGCATTCCACAAGTTTTGCATCAATGAGGATGCTAAATCTAAATTTGATTGGTATAAAGGCCTAAAACTCCATCACTGTAGGCCTATTGAGTGGAAAGATTTTTCTCTACAAATCTATGAGTTCACTACCTGTCTTTCCAATCAGCATCTTATGCATTTCTTTGATGAGGCATTTTTTGCTGATGTTCCTGGAGTTTACCCTGACAGTAATTGTCTATTTTTTGCTAATCTCCAAGAACAAGAAAATCGAGGCCATCTAGTCTTAACTTCCAAAGTATTTGGTCAAAAAATCACCATTACTCCTAAATTTTTATCAACCATCACCCAATGCCCTAATGAAGGTCATCCTTTTAACACACTTAAGGAGCAATTTCCTACACACAAAATTCATGAAACTTTATTGCTTCCTAATTGCCAGGGCAAAGCATTGGTTGCCCCCAATATGACTCTTTTTGCTCGTGTTCTTTTCCGTATCTTAGCATGGAATTTAAGGGCTAAAAATTTGGATTTTCACAAAATTCCCGTTGACATTTTACCTTTAATTTATGCTATCATTACAGGATTTCCGGTAAACTGGAACACGATTTTCATTCACTTTCTTAGACCTCATTACCGTGCATCGGCTTTACCTCTAGATATCTTGGTGTCTCATATATTTCATAAAAATAAAATTGACCTATCTAATTTCACTCCTAGAAAAGTGATCTATTTCAAATGGACTACTCTCCGGAAAATGGGAGTGAAACCCGCTAAAGAGGAATCCACTAGTGATGATGAAGAAGATGAAGTTGATCCAAATGCTCAATCTTCTTCTCATCCACCTCTTGAATCATCTTCGACTTTTGTCCCCATTACCTATCCCTTTCCAGAAGCCAAAACTCCTTGGAAGAACCTATCTCATGAGTCTGGCACCGATCCCTACATGATCAACACTTTCAATTACATTGGCCAAAATTTAACCAACCTGAATTTTGCCTTCCGTCACATGGAATGCAAATTTTATGATCTTTCTATGTCTCTTGAGTCTTCCTATGTTGCATCTTCCACTCAACATACCAAACAAAGGAAGCGGGCTCAACCAAAAGCACCTCCGGAATACAGCGAAAGAAGACAGAAACACTTTCAAGATCCATCATTTGTAGTAGAAAAAGAACCAATTGTCAATGAAGAAGATGAAGAAGAAGACACAGAAGATGAACAAAATGTTTCATATGAAGAAGATGATGATGATGATGGTGATGATGATGATGATGACAATGATGATGATGATGATGATGATGATGATGAGGATGAACAAACACTTATTAGAAAACGTTGTAGAAATTAGTTTAGTTTTTTTTTTAATTATGTAAGCTTGTTGTTGATTGTATGACTCTTAACATTGTTAAATTTCTATGGCTCTTAATATTTATTTTGTGTCATGAACTCTATCATGTTATGAAATTTGATGCTTTGTTTGATTATGTACTTATGCTTTGTTATGAAATTTGAACTTTTATAGTATTTGCTCAATTTTTTGCTTGCTTGACAAAAAGGGGGAGAAATGAAATGAATGAATGGATACTTCATATCTAAAATAGGGAGAGCTTAGTTTGAGGGAGAGGTTTTTTACTCTCTTGTGGAGTTTTTTTATTCTTCTCTTATTAAGTCTCTGTTTATTTTTAATATGAGTATCTTATTTGTTTTGTCAACATCAAAAAGGGGGAGATTGTTGGACCCTAGTTCCATCTCTCTTCTATGTTTTGATGTTAACAAAATCGTTTTAAAATCTAATATGTTTATGAAGTGATTACAGGTCAAAAGAATGTGTGGATGCAAGCAAAAAGATTGCACATGAAGGAAGAAGTTTTTCAAAACTTTAGTTTTTATTGTATCTTAGAATTTTTGTATGTCTCCAAACAAGTAAAACATAATCTAGGTATTAAAATCAAAGTAGAGATAACTAGGATCCAGAATATCGTTCATTTACTATGTTATTAACTCAAAATTGACTCTTTCAAAACAAAGTCGCCTGGAGTAGATTGGTTTTCTCTAATTAATTCACTAATGATCTTTGGTACTTGCTTAGCACAAGTTTGGACCTAAGTTCCAAACTGTGAACATCAAGTACCAGCACTCATCATGAGTATCGGTATCAAGTGGTCACAGTTTGTGAACTGGGGTTTTGCCTGGACCTTACAAGTACCGGTACTCATCATGAGTACCGGTACATGAAGGTCACAGGAGCTAAGACCGTGCGTCACAAGTACCGGTACTCACAATGAGTACCGGTATCCAGTGATTTGGCTGTACTGACTGTACGTAGTCAGTACCGGTACCAACTAACCATTGTGACCAGTCTGAACGGCTAGTTTGCAATTAATCATAATTCTAATGTTCCTAAAATACCCCTAATGACTAGAATTCGTGGGAGAGGTGATTAGTGGTCTATATAAGCACTCTTTGAGTGTTGTTTTAGACACATCTCTTAAGAAAAATCATACTCTTGCCTACAGCTTCAATTCTCAATTTTCAAGCTGAAAGAGAGTTTATTTTGTTGCATATCTTTCAAGGCATCGCACCATTTGCAACAAATCATCAAAGGCGATCGTATTTTTCTATATTCAATCGATTATTTTACGCCTTAGTTTTTCTCGTTAGATTTTATTATACTTGTTATAAGATATACTCTTGTTGGAGACTTAGGAAATAGTTGTAAGCTTCTATTTACATTTTGCTCACACCTGTACCTTTATCTTTTCTTCATATCTTGTAATTGGGTTGAGGTAACCCGTAAATTACCTCTGATATTAGTAAATTGATTCCCTCTGAGTTGAGGGAATCAGATTAAAAATCCTAAGTCAGGAGACTTAGGTAGTGGAGTACCCAGGTGAGGGGAACCATTATACATCTGTGCCTTTGTTTTTGTGGTTTGATTTGTCTTCTAATTTTTTATTTCCCACACTATTCATCCCCCCTTCTAGTGTGCTTGTGATTTACAGATCCTACAGATTCACGACTCCCATCAAGAAGGAGCTCGCGATGAATGGAATCTCCAATTCTAGGATTGAGTGGATCGAGAGTTATTCATTGAGTTTCCAGCCATCCACTCCTCCATTCTCTTAGCAACCAAGTCCACCTTATCAAGTTTATTACAAATCAATTCTATATCAAATGAATGAGAGTCATGGACTTCATTAACATTCGATCTGGGCCGCTGGGACCAGTTAAAAGTATCCATGGAGGCATGATTGATCGAATTCTTGCTCATCTCCTCAAACAAATCATGCGTGCTATCAGCATCTTTATTGAGGAAATTTCCTCCACAAGAAGCATCTACGTGATTTCTGAGTTGCTCAGTCAACCCGTGGTAGAAAATCTGCACGAGTTATCATTTCGGCACCTCATGGTGTGGACACCTCCGCAATAGGTTCTGGAATCGCTCCCAGGCAACATGAAACTGCTCCCCTGGCCACTGGGTAAAGGTAGTAATTGCCCGTCTCAAAGCATTGCTACGTCGGAAAGGGAAGAATTTCTTCAGGAAAGCCAATTTCAACTCATTCCAAGTTGCAATTGGTCTTCCCATAGTCTTGTACCAATGAGCAGCTTTATCCCTAAGAGAGTAGGGGAAGAGCCTCATGATCATTTGCTCCTCATTCACGTTTCGTGCCTTGGTGGTCTGGACCAAAGTGTTCAAGTCCTCCAAGTGCTAAAACGGGTCTTCAGAGCCAAGCCCATGGAAATGTTTGATCAGGCTTAACACCTAGGGCTTGATTTCTACATCTCCAGCAGGAATTTGGACGCCGGGATGTTCCCCGTAATTTGAAGGATCATAAACATCCTTAAATAGCTAAGCGCCCTGCATTCTCTGGAACCATTCTTGCATTCTCTGCATTTGTTCCAGCTGCCTTTAAAATACCTCTTGTGGATCCTGAGGCAAAGGAGGCTGTTGATCGGCCATGGGATCAATTTGACCAAAATCTAATCTATGCCTCCTAGAATACTCTAGTGGTCCTTCCAATCAGGGATTCAATGACCTTCTTACCAGCATAAACTAGGAAAAGGTCGGAAGGATTAGGGATAAGAACCCTGCAGCACAACAAAACAAGAATGTCCTTAAGTGGGGTAGCCTAAGGATCTATAGACTCTCAGAACCCGCCTTAAGATTATAAACGATTTACTCTACTTGTGTCTGCTCAATCCAACTAGTTAGAAGGAGGGACTGGGGAGAAGGTTCTTCCTTCGACTTGCGCCTCCAATTCCTAGTGTACCCCCTAGCCCTGGTTGATTGACGCTACTCCCTTAGCTAGACATCAAATTGATCAGTACAAGAAGGTTAATCGTAAATAATCTCAGACTGGACCCTGAAAAGCGAAGCAGTCCTTAAGGCCAACGTCTACTCGATTTTATTGAGGCTTGGGATTGTAGTGCTTATGGAATGTGGTGGGCCCTTCAAATTGGTTGTGCCCTTAATGATCAATTGAGTATGTGTAAGTGCGTGCACAACCAGGGTTTCAAGCAAGATTATTTGTGATGAGTAGATTTTAATGTTCAAATCTTGCTTAAGTAACTTTTAAGGTTTAGAATTAGGTTGAATTCAATCAAGTTTGAGGCAAACTAGGTTTTCAAGAACAGGTGAAAATTGCTTTCCTTTTGAAATCAGAAATGAAGTGGAGTGCCTGGTATGAACCTAGATTGAAAACCCTAAGAGGAAGCTACTTGGTGAGCTGATTTTATGTTGAGTGGTGCGGCCCAAAAAACTCAAATAATTGGCCACAATTGTACCACTAAGTTAGCCACACAACAATGATTAACCTAGAATGATTTCTACTCTTTTATGCGTTGATTTACGTGTATCGATTCCACAGATCAGAATCCGGTTGAGTAGAAGAAAATCAATTAGGTTAACTGCCTTGAATGTCGGTGTATATTGTGTGTATGTTGAATTATCCCACAAAAATATCTTCTTTTTTTTTTACATGCGAGGGTGAAATGAATGTGGGTGGAAATCCAAACAACCAAACTAATCCTAGGATTTATGCAAACACCTAGGTTAATTGGAATTTGAATTTAATGTGATGAAATGAAATTTATGGAGGAAGAATGGGGAGCACTTACAGTCGTCTTTAACTGCACTTTACTCCAATCTAGCACTTGATGATTCCCTGATAGAGGTATCTACAAAAAAATAGACACGAAATAAAGCAAGTTAGAAGATAGTAAAGTGCGTGAAATGCGAAAAAGAAGATTGAAAAATCGTTGCCGCCTCGACAACGTCGCCAAAATGTTGAAAGGCAGATGACTACGCTATCGGAATTGGTTTTGAAAACCCATCAATGTAGTTCGAGTTGCGAAGAAATCCGTTCAAAAAATAAGATTTATATCGAAGAATATGTAAAGAAATTCCAGGTCAAACACAGGGAGGCTACGTTGATCGAAATTTGCAATTATATTTTTGTGTTTTTGTGCAAAGGGCGAAATAATTACAATGGAATCAATATAGACAATAAGAGAGAGAGAAAGAACAATCACTTGATATTGCATAATGTCTTTACAACTAAGAAAGAAAGAAATGGTTACACTAGAAAGCGAGAAATTATTACAACTAGAAAGTAGGAAAATTCTACTCTAGAAAGCGGTAAAAAGAATGAGAGAGAGAGAAGTTATCCTCCTCGACGATCGCTTGGAGGACGAGCCGGATGGGACAACTCCTGGAAGACGAGGAACGGAGCAAGAAGAAGGAGGACGAAGTAGGAGGAACAGGAATGAGACAACATGTCATCGTCGTCGCAGGATCCACTTTCGGAACAGGGGCGAAAACTTGGTTTTAGCTCTTGAGGAAAATCCCGGGTGTGGGACAAGCTTCTCTTAAGCTTTGGAGAGGGAGAGAGGAGAAGGAAGGGATGAGAAATCCGTATAGTAGGGGTCTCCTTTTATAGTTGCAAGGAGTGGGGGCATTTTGGACATTACAACATGAAAAACATTAATTCAGGACCTTTAGTGACGGATTTATCCGTCACTAAAGGCCTGAACGTGGCCGACGTGCCCGCACCGCTTGCGCGCCCCTTCACCTTCATGCTCTGAACGTCTTCACACGACCGCGTGCACTTAACCATCTGATCAAGAGATCGGACGACTTAAACTGCCCTCGCTTGCGCCGCGCACCCGCGTGCGATTGGGCATTTGCGCTGCGCGTCTGATCACGCGTGGGCCTTACTGGTCGATCTACGTTACTCGATGCAAATCGTGCGGCTCCAATTGCGCTCTCGTGCATAGCGGTTGCGAGATCGAACGTCCGTCGCACGCTCGCGCAATGCACTTGACCACTGTGCTATGCGTGGGTTTGTGTCGCGTGGATGATTTTGCGCACGACTGATCTTGGCCGTTGGATCTTCATCCGACAGTTGAGATCAAGCATTGCTTGTGCTTTCAAATGAGGAGAGGCACTGGATGAGTGGTGATGTGGCGCGTTTTCAGGCATCCAACGGCTAAGATTTGTCAAGCGGGTGAAGAAGAAGAGCTACGATCAGTGCTAGGTGGCTATGATGGTGCCATGTGGCACCATCTAGGCCATCCATCTTCTGAGTGTTGTAGATGGTGCCACGAGTGTTGGATTGAATAGATTTTCACGTCGTTATACTGCGATCGTCGATCCAAACCCATCCATGTGGTCGGACTTGTCATTTGAGGTGCGGATTAACACCATCTTGGCTCTTGATATTTAGGGTTCCTCGATCTCTATCTGGTGCTACAGATGTCCAATTAGGGCGATCTTAAAGTCGTTGAACTCCAAACGTCGCCCTGATCAGATCTGTATAGTTGGATCTTCGATCCGAGGCCCCGATTAAAAAGTCATCCTGTTCCTGACCATAAAAAGGAGACAATTACTATACAATTTATACAACTTGGCCTAAATGCATGATTATGCATGTTATGCACTATTTATAATGTATAATGCTAATGTGACACTAAGAACATGCATTAATAGACATTTTAGGTTAATCAGATATATGCACATCAGAAGACCTGTATCTCTTCCGCATCGGTGCTAATCAAATCATTCGACGATGTGTCTCGGGAGCGGAAATTCAGGACATCTTCTCCTTCTACCATGACCAGGCATGTGGTGGACACTTCTCAGGTCATAAAACTGCTACGAAGGTCCTCCAGTGAGACTTCTATTGGCCCACGATTTTCAAAGACACATACAATAACTGTAGGGCATGCACTCGTTGTCAGACCTTAGGCAATATAAGCCATCGTGATATGATGCCCTTGTAGCCGATTCTCGTATGCGAAATCTTTGACGTCTGGGGGATTGATTTTATGGGATCCTTTCCTATTTCAGATGGCCTCGAGGACATTCTACTCGCTGTTGACTACGTGTCCAAATGGGTCGAAGCCATTCTGACCCGAACCAATGATCATAAGGTGGTTATCAAATTCATGTATCAGAACATCTTTTCGCGGTCTGGGATTCCACGTGCTATAATCTCTGCTAGAGGGATCCATTTCACTAATGCTCAGTTCAGGTCACTGATGACCAAATACGGGGTATCACACCGAATCTCTACTCCTTATCAACCCCAAACTAATGGTCTAGCTAAGCTATTAAATCGGGAGATCAAGAAAATCCTCTAGGTTACTATTCGACTTGACAGGAAAGACTGGTCATCCCAACTTCCGGAAGCTTTGTGGGCTTATAGGACCACCCACAAAACCCAATTAGGTATGTCTCCCTTCATGTTGGTGTACGGGAAACCATGTCACCTCCCCGTCGAATTGGAGCACAAAGCTTATTGGGCAATACAGAACTGCAATCTAGATCTTTCTAAGGCTGGAACCCACAAAAAGCTTCAAATGAGCGAGATCGATGAATTACGCCATGATGAGTATGAGAACTCGCGAATTTACAAATAGCGGG
Organism: Thalassia testudinum; assembly: GCA_037157565.1. Classification (NCBI taxonomy): domain Eukaryota; kingdom Viridiplantae; phylum Streptophyta; class Magnoliopsida; order Alismatales; family Hydrocharitaceae; genus Thalassia; species Thalassia testudinum. The sequence continues at coordinate 39,102,217 of JAZHRO010000067.1, forward strand.
GTAAGGCCTTTCACGACAAGCACATATCCAGAAAGATCTTTCACCCTGGTCAAAAAGTCCTACTCTTTGATGCTAAGCTCAAACTATTCCCAGGAAAACTTAGATTGAAATGGATCGGACCTTACCTCATCCGACGAATCTTTGGAAATAGAGCTGTCGAGATCAGTCAACTCAGCCACGATTCTGAACCTTTCGTCATGAACTGTCAGAGACTCAAACCGTTCATTGACCTTACCGATACAAATTTGGCTGAGACATTCTTTACCCTCCATTCTCCCTGAGCTCATTGCGCCCAGCTGATGGCGTAAAACTCAGCGCTTAACGGGAGACAACCCATCATTTTTGAAAAACCCGAAACCTTTCTTGACATTCCTATGTTGAATTCACATTGCACTTTAGGGTTCATCCATTAGAACAACCGACCCCACCTCAGGTACCCGTACCCGAGTTTGAAATTGTCCGCAATAGTCACCTCAACCCATTCTCCCACCCAGAACCTATTCTAACGAATGATCTAAGCTAAACTCGAAACCACATAATTTATAATGGGGACATTGCAAATCGTTGGCATGGGGGGTATGAAAGTGCAAAATGTCGTGAAAATCATCTCACAAGAAAAGGTTTCATAAAAAAAAATCACATATTCCAAAAATACCAAAAAAAAAGAAAAATTCTTGAAAAAGAACAGAAAAATTCTGAGAGGAGGAAAATTTTGAGGCCATGCAAATCTTGAGGAGAAAAAGGGGAGAGGTTAAAAATGTCAAAAAGGAGCACAAGTTGAAAAGAAAAGAGATAGTCATTAGTAAGAAATTAAGGAATTAACTGAGTTCTAAACCATATCAAGAAAAAGAAAAGGAAAAAAGTGCTAATGAAATATAGAAGAGATTAGTAGAAATGCTGATTTTAGGCCTCTTAGGCTATCCTAGGCTTAAAAATTCAAGTATCTGCTAAGATCTGGATAGTCCTCAAGAGGTTAGGGAAAATGTGAAGCTTAAGTATTAGGTTAAGGCTTAGGGAGTATTCGACCTCGTTAACTGACCTCTGGTTTGCAGGACTCAGTAACCTAAGCACCTTGATCCACACACAGTCTAGTTCAGTGTGCATAAGTATCAAAATCATGCAAATGCATTTAAATTGTTCTGAAAAAGTCGCCTAGATTAGGAGCGACTAATCAACACAAGTTGATTTGGACAAGTTTTCGACGCAGAGAGGCAGGAAATTCCCCTCGAAGTGCGCAATAACATATCATCTAGGTGCTTGTCTCCTAGGATATCTACATATCCTACCGGGGGCATGTAAGCACCCTGTGCTAGTTTAGATGCCATGGGTGGCATTATCACGAAATGTTGATTGCCAGGGTTTGCATTTAGCAACAGAATGCCATGGGCGGGATTATCTCGAAATCTCGAAAGCCATGGTTCTGGGGGTTGCCATGGGCGGTGCTATCCCAAAGCATCAATTGCCAGGGACCCTTCGAGGATTGATGATGGGGACTAGGAATCCGATACAGACTGTGTTGTAAGGCCAATCCAAATCTAGAAATAAAAAGAAAAGAGAGAGAAAACTCTCCAAACAAAGAAAATTCCTCTATCTCTCTCTTACAAAAATGCACTACAAACTGAACCACGGCTAAAATATGTTACAAGCACGGGTGATTTATCCGCGGAGTTCAACGAACCTTAAGATAGTTCCCGTGGGCCTTAAAAACCTTCGTAGTAAACTGGGGCTAGAGCTGGTCAGGTCCAAATCTTGGTTGGTACTTGAGTACCTCTAGGCCTACCATTGGCATTCTAACATAATCTACAGAAGAAAGCACACATCACAATTTTGAGCATCAAAAAGATTACATGGTCTAGAATCAAAGTTAAAACCTTAAAATTTTGCTAAGGGACTAGCAAAATCTAGGAATGGGGGTATGATGGGAACACCATCATGAGCCCTAACTAGCTCATTTTGACCCAATGAAGAAAACAAAAGCTCCTACATAACCAACTGAAGTCTTAATTCACTACATAAACTTTTTGAGAGAAAAATAAGAAACATTGGGTAAAACTGTAATTTTACCAATGCAGTACAACAACAGATTTTCTCAAGGGCTAAATAAATGGCAAAGGGTCTTAATAAGATAATAAGTGGGTTGGATCAGACAGAAAAAGGGTTTGTGTGTATCCTGTGAATTAAATGACTTCTCAAAATCCTAAAACAGACCCACTTGATTAACCAAGGTTCTGGTTAGGATAAAATTCACTTAAACCCTCTAAAAATTGTAGAAAAATATTCTCTAGGGTTTAGAACCTTTAATTTGGCCATTGGACCCATCTTGACCTAAAACGGGGTCTCAGACAGATATTTACCCTAAACTGAGTTTTTGCAAAAATTTCCCAATCAAACATGGTCAAACACAAAATCCAACTTCACCATTGGATTTCTTAGCTCCAAATTAGGTTTGTACCAAAATTTGAACCCATGTTGAGTTTGCCTTGACCTAGTTTGCAAAAAGGTCCAACCTGATTACATTTATGCCCCAATCTTTCATAAACCCTTACAAATGGCCCCCTAGCTTCTTCATCATCTTCTCAATTAGGTCCCTCCACCATTATAGCAGAGGAATCCTACTCCGACAAGCTTTGGAAGGAGGTTTCTCCTTGATTGCTAAGAGAATCCCTTCCAAAATTGGAACGGAGATTCTCTGAGAAAATCCCTCCAATTTGAACCCATCTTTGATCCTAAATTCTTTCCCAATCTCTCATGCGAACTCATGAGAGACATGGGTGTCCTAATGGATTCCAACTTCGGCGAGCTTTCCTTGCTTGGGAAGCTTGCTTCCCAAGCCCTAACCAACCTTCAGAGCTCTATTTAAAGGAGCCCAGACCCCTCTGATCATGGCAAGCTTGAATTCGACCGAAGACCCTCTCAAATTCTTCTCTTGTCCTCCGGCCGATTTGCTCTTCAAGCTCCGACAACCTTCCCTACTCTCCCTCATCGTCTGACCACAATACCAGTGGCAGACTCTTCCTCCTTGCTTTCATCCGCGTCGCGCAGCACCCACCAACACTCCTGCCCCCCTTCATCCTCGCCAACCATCTGGGTCTAATCCGATTGCCCGACTACCTGGGTCTTGTCTGAAGAGAGAGGACTAGAGATTGCGTGGGGGAAAGGGGAGGGTTTTGCTGCTCAAGACATTGGCAAACACTTAGCCAATTTGAGAAGTTCCCCTCCCTCGAGTAAAGAAGGAAAAGAAGAAGAGAAGGGGAAGCAGCAGAGAAAGAAGAGAAAGACAGAGTTAAAGAAAGAAAGAAGAGGAGTAGAAGCAGAAGAAGGAAGAAAGAAGAGGAGCCGCAGAAGAGAAGCAGAGAAAGAAGAAATCAGAAGGGAAAAGCACTGTAGCATCAGACGTTTAAGTAGTCTGATTTACAAATCAGACATCCAATTTGAGTTTAATTCATATTCATATACATTGAGTTCCTATGTTTATATTGTAGGAGTATTTGGTGATCTAAATCACCATTTTACTCCCACCTTTTTGCACTTTGATCTTGTTATTATTGCAAATCCTTTTACTTTGAATTGTGATCTTGATTTCTAAATACCAATTTGCTCACTCTGTTCAGCCTCGGACTTCAAATTCGAGTAATAAAATTATATCTGTTTTGAACTCTTTTTCGGCTATATTATAACGCAATACTTTTGAATACCAATTCGGCGCTCTAAATAGATATCTTGGAAGGGAAGGGGTGTAGGTCTTTATATAGTGGATGAGAGGAGGCTAAAATAGGCATAAGACTAATAGCGACCTCTAGGATGTCACTGTAGGTCCAGCTCAAGTGTCGTTGTAGCTAGCTCACGCTCGCTCACGTATGCAGCTGGCCTTGCGCCTATAAGCAATTAGTAACCATTGTAAGCATCACTAAAGGTTTGCCAGGCTGTCGCTGAAGGTTGGAGCCAACTAAAAATACGCTCGTGCACGCGTGGGATCGTGCGTGGAGATGTGCATCGACGCCCGCGTGATCACCTCCGCTGGATTGGCGGTCATCTGTGAGTCCATGTATTCACATCTCAGCCGCTCATGCATGATTGGGCAGTTGAAATCAAGCCCGCCTCACCACCGACTAGATTGGAGGTGCAGCGTGATTCAACTTGATGCCAAAGCGTTGAGAGCGCCTCTGGAGACCGCTACGCCACGTGTCAAAAGGCGTCATGGTTTTGAATTATCCAAGGCCGGTGGTCAAGCGATCCTAGCCGTTGGATCTTCATCCAACAATTAAGATTGGTCGATGGAGGCTCTCTTGAAGGTGGGCGGGCGACATGGCTTCACAAGAATCGTTGGATGGGCATCAAACGACCCATATCTCATGAGGGGGAATGCCTTTAAGGAGGAGCGGCCACTGTTGGCCGATGTTGGGTAGCCTAGATGGCACCATATGGCGCCATCTGGGTCGTCCATCTTCTGTTTGTTGCAGAGGGTTCCACAGTGCTCAAATCGAGATGATTCCCACGTTGCCGGACTACGATTGTCACTCTGAATCCATTCGTACGGTTGGATTTTTCATCCGAAGCCTATATGGATGTCACATTGCCCTCCTGACTGTTGATCCTCTTTGGACTTCATATGATGCTACAAGGCTCCGATTTAAACGATTTCAGAGGCGTTAGCTTCTGATCGTTGTTTTGATTAGATCCGTACGATCCAATCATCCATCTGAGGCCCTGAAATAAATCATCTTCTCTCCTGACCATAAAAAGGACCTAATTAACCTAAAATATATACAACTACTCTAAATGCAGAATCATGCATGCTATGTATTATTTATAACATGAAATGCAAATCTAAGCCTAGGAATATGCTTTATTAGGCATTTTAACCTAAATAGAAGTGTCTATATCATATCCCCATGCCTATCTTTTGCCAGTCCCTAGCAAAATTAAACTACATGCTATGTATAAAAATAGAATTAGGACTCGATCGCTTAGGCCTAAGTTGTTTATTAACAATAGAAAAATTCAACTAAGGTCTTAAATTACGAAAACTTAACTGTACCCAGGTGTCTGCCAGAATGCAGACCGCCCAAGTCCTCGACTTATTTGAAAAGGGAAAATACATTTTTCTTGTTTTTCTTCTTTTCTTATTTTTTTGGACTTTTGCAATTTGAGAGTGTCAGGATAACTTTTTACGGCTACCCAACCCTCGCAAGACTCGAAAAGGACTTTAAGTGCTAAGAATCTAGTGAAAAGAGTGAAAGACTCATTAGGTGGTCATTAAAATAGACTTCGGGTTTCTACGACCCTAGGTGACCTTGCCTGGAGGTTTATCTTTTCGAACGGTAGCTTTCTCCCTACTTTTATTTATGAGGTCAACACAAGGGTGAGCCTAGTGTATATCTCCCCGATTTATTCTACTTTCCCGCTTCTTCCCTAAGTGTTTTGGGAATTATTATGCATTTTTGTGAGCTGGGCTCTGGACAACCAGCCAATGGGTTGTTACCCACGGCAACTTGCCAGCCATACTCATGCGGTGAAGTGTGATTTTATTTTATTTTTCTCCTTTTTCTTTTTTCTTTCGTTTTCTTTTTGTTTTTTTTAAGTAGGTGGCTTCCTTGATCTAAGATTTACCTAAAAGCAGTACGACGAAAATGGTCTTATGGCTGGGGTCTGGACAACCGACCGATGAGCTGTTACCACCAATAACTTGCCAGCCATACCACCCTATATAGTTCATTAGCTACCCAATTTTCGAAGAAACCACCGAAAAGTAAGTGAGTGCAAAAAAGTGTGTAGATGCTTAGGCTTAAAGTCCCCTCAAATCAGAGGGTGAATTGATAAGTCGTGTACTTATCATCCCAATTTATTTACTAGATTAAAGATGAATTTTAATTAGCGAGGACTCGAGACTAAGTCCACATTCGAGTGGACACCCGAGCTAATTAAGCCCGAAGACCTGAAGAGTCTAAGTGTTCAGGTCCTATCGTATCATTTCCTAAAGTTAATAACTTCCAAATGCCTAAGTTCTCTTCTCCTAATTCTTTTTTTTTTTTTAATTTGCAAAATTTTCCTTTTTTAGAAAAACTAAAAGAAGAAATTCTACAGAGTTAATAAAATGATTTCAGGATAAAGTATCCACCCACCCATGCCTAAATGATGCAATGTACTCATTGTAAAATACATGAAAAGGGTGGAGTAAACAGAATATCACATGAATTTCTTTACAACCCGATCAGCTCTGCAGAGAGAAGAGAGTATACACACGCGCTAAGTTTAATGCCTTCAGCTAGGCATAATATACATACAAAGAAGAAATTAAGAATTCACAAGTGCAGATCAGAATGAAAATAAAAATATTGATCATAGGACCTGCCAACAGAAGATGTCTACAGATGTGGACCAAGTTATGGTGTAGACCCATGCCCCAAGGTTAAGTATTTCTAAGGTTCTGGATGAAAATCACCCAGAACCTAAGATTGTTATGTTTATGTGGCCGAGCCTGTGGTTTAGTGGTGTGGAACCCAAGACTAAAAGTGACGGACAATGGGTAGATTTGTTTCACTAGGTTCAAATGCCCACTTAACGTTCAGCTCAGAAAAATAATCAGTTATTTCGAGCTTGGGTTGGACGTGAAAGATATCGTAGGGGTCCTGGTAGAAAGTAGGTGGTTTTAGGTCAATAAGAACCCTTAAATCCAAACTCATAGTTCCCTCAGAAGTAGCTTCCCAGATTTTTATTTCCCACTTCCTATCCTCCAACATCAAGTGTTCGAGTTCCGGGACCTCTAGCATATCATTCACCCCATATGATTTACCCAAGTCCAGAAATTGTGGATGAATTAGAATTAACTTGGGTACAATGATCTCTAAAGTATAATCATTCAACTCTTCAAGGTGTGGTTGAAGGTTAGGGCTATCGATTAGATCATCTATTATGTTAAGATCAGTATCCTCCATGTCAGCCCCAATTGAATCACAATCTTCAATAATCGGGCTATCAAATGGTTCATCTTGCTCCTCAAGCTCATTAGCCTCAATGAAATCATCCTCCTTAAGCTCAATTGAGACTTTACTAAGAGATTCCTCACCCTCAAAATCAAGGAATTCATGATCCTCATTTATATACGTCTCAAAATCATATGTCATTCCATGGTCCATGGAGACATATTTTTCGTCATTTCCTAGCTCTAAGATCTCGGGTGAGAAACTCGGTTCATCCTCAATGGGTTGTTCTAGACCAACCTGGTCATCTCCAATTTCATAATATGTATCCTCCCTGACAGGTGCCTAAGCGAGTTCTGACATTGGTTCTCCTGAAGGGGGTTCATCTTGAGAATCATCCCAAGATTTGACTAGGGAAACCACAAATTTCATCCTCAACCTCAACAATTTCCCAAGTAGAAACTCACCCAGGTCCCTATCCTTAACATTTTGGAGCAAATTCAATAAAGAGCTATTCAACTCATCAATCATTTTAATCATAGGCTCCAATGCTTCAGTGCATGGTATTGGCTGAGCTTCTAAAGATTGGATGGTGTTCCTCAAGTTAGCCAACACCCTGTCTTGGACCTGGTTCACCTGAACAGAATGGTTCAATTTAAGTTTGGGTGGGTTCAGGTTAAATCTAGGGGAGTCAAGATATCGAGGTTCTCGGGTCCCTCCTTGATAGTAGATCATTCTAGGTTGTTCAAAGAATGGTGGTGACCTATATTCAGTGGAATACTGGGGAGGGTAGGTGTTATAATCATCATATCCTTCCTGATTGTAGATCGGGTTGATTTGGTCAACAAAAGATGGAGATCTATAATCATTGTAGGTGTAGGAAGGATAACAATCATAGTTTTGTTGTCCAGGGTTAAGCCCCCGACACTAAGGTCTGGTATCGTATCCCCAATCAAAGTTATCCTGGCTAGTGGATGGTGATGTAAACACATTTGTTGAGGGTAAAATGCCGATTCATGCATGTTCCTAGGCTTAGATTTGCATTTCATGTTAGAAATATTGCATAACATGCATCATTCTGCAATTATAGTTGTATATAATTTAGGTTAATTGCGTCTCTTTTTTGGTTAGGAGAGAAGCATATTTATTTCGAAGCCTCGGATTGATGATCCAACCGTATGGATCTGATTGAGATGACGATCGGAGTCCAACGCCTCTGAAATTGCCCTGATCGAAGTCCCGTAGCACCATATGCAGTCCGAGGAAGATCAATGGCCAAGGGACTAGGAGACATAATTTAGAGCTTCAAATGATAAATCCGATCGCGTGGATGGATTCGGGTCGACGATCGCAGCCTAATTGCATGAAAATCAACTCAATCCGACCTCTGTAGCAGCCCCTACAACAAGAAGAAGATGGACGGCCCAGACTACGCCACGTGGCGTAGCCCAGGCCGCCAGCACACGCAGCACCGCACGCGCACAGCAGCGTGGGTGTGTGCACGAGCACGCAGTGCAGCGCCAGCCCGTGGGCGCACGCGCGCACGCAGCAAGGCAGGAGCGCAATGCCAGCGCAGCATGAGGTGGACTACAGCAACGTATGAATTGGACTTACAGTGACGCTTACAGCCGTCGGTAATTCATCGCATGCCAGCAAAACCAGCTGTGGGCACAAGCGGGCATGAGCTGGCTACAGCGACATTTCCAACGACAGCCTGAATGTCACTAATGGTCCCATACCTATTTTTGCCTCTTCTCTTCCACTATAAAAGGACCTACACCCCCTCCCTTTCAAGCCATCTCTACCTACACTACTCCTACCTACTCCCAAGCTCTAGCAAGCCTACCAACACTCCATTAGAGTGTGTTCTCAAGCTCCCAAGGTGCCTATTAGTGTAGCGAACCTCTGCCCCACCAAATACTACTCCAACTTCTCATCTCCCTTCATAGGTCACCTTGGAGCCGTCCTCCCACCTCCATTCCGGTAGCAGATCAACTCCGTCTTCTCACCTCCATTCCGGAGCTACATCGAAGCTTTCCTCAACTCGATGTCCTCTAGCATCTCACCTCCATCGTCCCACTCCTCACCTCCTTCGTCTGAGCTTCCGCCAGGTGATGAGAACCGTTCTCGCGCATTTGAAAGTCGTCGGAAATCGTAGTATAGTCACACAAAAACATTCGTCAAAAATTAAGTTTGTTCAAATTACGAGACTTAAGTCACAGTCGTTTGTCTCTGGGAGGCATTTGTTTTACTTTTGAAATCAATCTTTTTTCCACTCTACTTTGTTTAGAATCGCATGCCGGTTCATGATCATTACGTATTTAGGTACGACATGCTTAGTTGCAAGAATATTAAGAGTTAGAAATAGGCAACATTAATCACGCAAAAGATAATATCAATCATTAAGTTCATGGTGATTTCAAACAGATAGAGATATATATAAATATAAATGCATTTTTCATTCATTCAGTTGTTTGCATCAAGAACTATAGAGGAAAGCTTGTACATAAATGCTTAAAAAGGTAAATCTAACTATCAGAAAATGATTGCATAAAAGAATTAATGAGGGGATTTCGCATGCATCATTGGGGGAGAAGTAAGACTACGCTATTAAGCAGTAATAAAGGCAATAAAATTATGAAGAGCATAAACTAAATCTAGTAGAATGGAAGGGCATTCAGGGGTGGTCCCCGATGGCCTTGGAGTGGTCGGGAGGAGAATGAGGGGCGGCCAATGTAGCTTAGGTCGACCCTTGGAGAGAGGGAGGATTGATCCAGCATCCTGGCATGATGTCCTCCATGGTGGTGGTAGTGAGCTCGTGGAGGTGGAGTGGCTAGCTAAGTGGAAGTGGGCATGAATGGCACCAATGGAGTGAATTTGCCAAGGAAGTGAATGGGTTCACTTGGTCGCCCCTTAGGTCTTTTTATAGACCTAAGGGAAGCTCTCTAGAGAATTATAGAATTCTCTAGAGAGGCCTATGGTGGGAGTTCATGGGAGAGTGAGAGAGAGAGGATGGATGGTGGTTTTTAGATCCACCAAATGTGGATATAAAAATTGAATGGCTCTTGGTTGCTAATTTTGGCAACCAAGGCAACCACACATGGTAGAGAGTTCTAGAGAACTCTAGCCTAGGTATTTTCATGTGGATGGTGTGTGTGGGTCGAAACTTAGGTGGCTAGGTTGATTAGGTTAGGTTCTAGTGGCTAGGTTGATTAGGTTGAAAATTGTTGCGTTGCAGACAAGGAAGGCGATGTGGGCGACAGCAGGCGAAGCAAGGGCGACGGCTGGTGGAATCAGGGATGGTGAAGGCTGGCATACTTGGAGGTCGAGGGTTTGGAGGCGGAAGGAGCGGAGGGACTCTGATGTGCACGGTAAAAGGGGGATGGAGGTGAGATGGTCTGATAGAAGGGGTGCAAAGGTGCACGGCAAGATCTTATGTTTCCGCTGTCGGCGTCGGGGACATGTGGAGCTACTTGCCGATCTCCTGTGGTTGCTTAGAATGAGGGGGATTTGGTCACAAGAGGGATTCGTGTAGGGGTTTTAGGGGGCAGATGAAGAACGTCTTTTCCCGTGCTTTGGAATTTTGAATTCTAGGGCTTTGCAGGCGCCGCCTCCGCCCCCTTCTCTGCGCAGCTCGGGGGGGCTTACGGTTGATGTGGAGGTTCCTATGACAGAAAACATCAAAGCAGCAGAGATGGCTCTGCGTGGAGCTCTAGTCGGGGAGGTTATGTCTGGAAGACCAACGGCGGAGAATGTCCGCATCCTGGTAAACTCTCTTTCCCTTTCGACCAACTCCTGGCAGTCTGCTTTTTTATCAACTACACAATTTGTCCTCTTTGGGTTGGGAATGGTGGATGTTGAGAGGCTGCGATTTCAGACGTCCTGCAACGATGGCCTTACGGTGATCTGGAGACTGGTTTCTCCCTTTGATGGAGCTTTACCGGAGAGGCCACCCCAGAGAGTGGGGTCCAGATCGGGAAAACTTAAGATCGAGGGGTTGCCTCTGCATCTGAGGTCGAAGGAGGTCGTATCATCAATGATTTCAGGATTTGCATCAGTTGCAGAAGATGCGGTTGTTGGACTACTTGAGGGCGATGGGCGCTTGTTGAATGTGATGGTCGATGTATTTAAAGCTGGCTCTGTACCTAATAGACTGATTCTGAGATGTGGTGGGAGCTCCTGGATGCTGAGGCTGAGGTTCTTGGTGGGTGACACTGTAGCACAGCAAGATAAGTCGTCTGGACCTGAAGCTAGTGAGGAGGCAGTTGCGCAGGAACTGTGCACAGCTCCTTTCGAAGAACCCCCATCTATCAAAAATCGTAAGGACCTCCATGTGGGGGAGAAGGGGGAGATTCTGAATGAAGAGGAAGAGGAATCGGGTGGAGTGGAAATAGCAGGACCAACGTCCATGGTGGCAGGGGATGTGCTGCCAGGCAGTGTAGAGACTAAGGAGCAGGGGATTCATGAGACGCAGCTTGAGTCTCTGAAGGATAAACAGGACCCGCACGAGATGGAGGGCCTTAAATGTGAAGGTGGTTCTTGCGCTAAAAATGGTAAGGGCAGATCACCTTATAGTCTTAGACAGAGGAAGTCAAAGGCTGTCATTCTGATGGATGAAGATGAGATTGCAGAAGTTATGCAGGTATGTAAGTGCCAAACCCTCAGGGTGGAGGGGTCTCATGACGATAGATGAGAATCCTCACTTGGAACGTGCATGGGTTGCGCAACAAAAGCTGGAGGGCTTCTCTGATGAGATATTTAAGAGAATGGGGGATTGAATGTGCGATCATTCAAGTGACGCACATTGAAAGCAACTCTGATAAGCTTTGGTCTGACTTGCTGGCTTCAGGGATGAACGGATGTGTGAAGATTGATGCACAGGGGAGATCGAGGGGTATTGCTATCTGGTGGAGGAAGGTGTGGGCTCAATGTCTGGAAGTTCACAAAGCCAGGCATATGTTGACTTGGAAATTCCAAATTCACTAGGGGCATGAGTATATTTGGATTACTGGGGTATATGGACCATGTGCTGCATCTGCCAGGCAAGAGCTGTGGGAGGAGTGGACTGCTGCGGCTGAGTTGGTGCAGGGGGGAGTATGGTTGATGGGTGGGGATTTCAATTGTGTGTTGACAGGAGCAGACAGACCTAATGTTGGCACAGACAGCTCAGCTGTTGGCTTCCAGATGGTGGTTCAATCTCTTCATCTGAGTGAGTATCCATCTTCTAGTGAGGAATTTACTTGGCGCAATGGAAATGGGCTGGTAGCCAGACTAGACAGTTTCTTTGGGAATGTGAACATTCTTGAAAGATTTCAGTTGTCGACTGTGAGTGGATTGGACCAACCTTTCTCTGATCACACCCCTTTGGTGTGGGACAGTGGGGAAGAAACCCAAGTTGGCTCCTACTTCAAGCTTAAAAGATCTTGGCTGAATGAACTGGGCTTCTGTCAGATGGTCAGCTCTTGGTGGCAAGCTAAAAAGGTGGAGGGCTCTGCTACTGTCATATTGGCAACCAAGCTGACTGATTTGCGCACTTTCTTAAAAGAGTATGGATTTACTGTTAGCTTGATGAGGCAACAAAGGATGAGGGAGGCTTTGAATAAAATTTAGGAGCTGGACTCTAAGGAAGTAGCTGGCCCTTTGTCTGAGGAAGAACTTGCTGAGAGGAAGGTTTGGCAAGGTGTGATACTAGATGAAGACCTTAAACAAGAAATCGATTAGAGGGAGAGATCAAGGCAATTATGGCTTAAGGAGGGAGATGCCAATCCATCTTGCAGCTAGCTCTCGGAGGCGTGTTAACTTTATTTCTTTTATTCTCAGAGATGGACATAGGATCTCTTCCACTCAGGAGATAAAATCTGAACCCATTAAATATATAGAGAGGCTTCTCGGGCAGCTAAGAGGGGAAAATGGAGAATGGCAGGGAGTGATGTTCCTAGGATGACGAGTGAACAGGCCTCTCAGCTGACTGCAATCATCATTGAACAGGAGACCCTACAGGAAATCAGAGTGCTCAATATGGAAGGGTCCCCGGGCCCTGATGGAATACAAGTTTTCTTCTACAGAGAGATGTGGAGTGTGGTGGGCAAGGAAGTGATGGATGTCATCAGAGAATTTGAGAAGGGAAATGCTGGGTTTGAAAGGATTAACAAGTCGTATCTTTTTCTATTACCTAAGTCAATGGGAGCAGAAAAATTCTCAGACTTTAGGCCAATCTCCCTTTCAAATTCCATCTACCTTGTCATCAGCAAGATTTTGGCTAATCGGCTGAGAACTATTCTACAGGGTCTAATCCATCCAGTGCAAGCTGCATTCCTGCCTAACAGATCACTCCAAGAATCTTTCATTTTGGCTCAGGAAATGGTGAGTGGATGGCACACAATGAAATGCAAGGCATTCATGTGGAAAGTTGATTTCCAGAAGGCATATGATTCGATCTCTTGGCCGTATCTCTGGGAGGTTTTTAAAAGGAGAGGTTTTCCTCCCTTATGGATCTAATGGATGAAACGTTGTATCACAACTGCTTCCTTTTGTCCATTAATCAATGGGAAGCCTTGTGGAGTTTGGATTCAACCTCAGCATGGGGTTAGACAAGGATGTCCTTTAGCCCCTTTGGTGTTTAGCCTTGCGGTGGATGGGCTTGCAAGGTATGCTTGCAGATTGGTAGAGGTGGGTCTAATTAAAGGGTACTCAATATGCAGATGACACGGTATTCTTTGTGGAAGGGTCCAAGCCTGCGACACATGCTCTGGGGTTATTGGTAAATATCTTTGGGGATATTTCAGTCCTATCTTTGAACAAGGAAAAGTCTATCTTGATATGTTTCGGCATGAATGAGCAAGAGGAGATGGATTTGGAGAGTACATTGGGGTCACCTCGAACTAAACTTCCACTGAGGTACCTAGGACTGCCATTGAGGGCTGCAAAATTGAAAAAATCTAATTGGAATGTCTTGTTTGATAAGGTTTCTGGAAAGCTGAAGGGATGGAGTAGTAAGTTCTTATCTAATGGTGGGAGACTAATCCTTCTTAATTCAGTCATTACATCCATCCCGATCTTTTATTTTAGCATATTCAGGGCCCCGAAGTCTATTTGGAAGCGATTGGATGTTATGAGGAAAAGATTCTTTTGGAAAGGAGCTGGTCATGAGGGCGGCTTTATGCATCCCATCAGATGGAACAAAATCTGCAGGCCAAAGGAGATTGGTGGTATGGGAATTAAGGCACTCAAGGAGTTCAATGAGGCTTTATTAATTAAATGGGCCATAAGGATTCTGGACTGCAAGGAGGGTTTGATAGCAGATCTGATCAGGGACAGCCATGGGGGATCAAATAGCAGTCTGCAGAGGCTACAACCGAAGAAACCCTCCCCCTTTTGGTGATCAGTTATCAGTGCAATCAGCAAGTACTGGCACATCTGCAGCCTAGACTCAGAGATGGTAGAGATTTTAGTTTGTGGAACAAGTAGTGGTCTAGTTTGGGGGTGTTGAAAGAGGTTTACCCGAGAGCTTATGCTGCTGCTGCAGACAAGGAGGCCAAAGTCAGCAGCTTGTGGTCTACTGCAGAGGGCTGCTACGGCTGGAAGGGCTGGAACACTGTAGATCAGGCACTTGATTATGGGAGGATAGGCAGAACCTGGTGGCTGATCTACAGCAGGTGCATCCTAGGATGAATGTGGCTGATACATATGTCTGGAAGGGTATATTTTCAGTGCAGCAGGCGTATGAGAAGGTCATTAGGTCTAACATTGAGGTGGAGTGTGACCCTATTAACAGAAAGATTTGGCTATTGAAAGTCCCCTTGAAGGTTCAGATATTCTTGTGGCTTTGCAGATGGGAAGGCCTGATCACTAGTGATCTTAGACATAGAAGGATGGGGACTACTTTGAATGCTTGCAATCTTTGTGGATTACACTCTGACAGTACGTCACATATTTTCTCCTCTTGCCTGGTCACCGAGAAGATTTGGAGGATGATTTGCTTAGAACCTCTTCCTACCTGGGATTCGCTGTGGCAGAGGTTCATTGCTCCTGGCCGGCCATTTGGGGCTATGGCCGCCATTTTGTGGTGTGTGTGGAGGGCGCGTAATGATAAATTTTTTCAGGAGAGACTGGTTAGATGTGAGAACATTGTAAATGAATGCTGGTCCCTCATACATAGCTAGGGATCTCTTTTGTAATGTTTTGCTTGATATGAAATATACTGCCCTCCGGATTGCTATCGGATCATGATAGCAATCCTTACCGTTTCAAAAAAAAAAAAGGTCAAGGTATGTCTCAAATTAGGGTTATAAACCCTAATTCACTAAAGTAAAGTGCAATTAAACTTAATACAAGTTTAATTGGGTGTGTGGAAACTTAATTGAGAGTAAAACAACTCAGTTAATTTAGGTCTAGGTCAATTGGACTCTCACTGAGTCCAATTGGATAGTGTGTGCTGAGATCAGGGCTTAATTAGACTCAATGAGTCCAATTGAATAGGCTGATGGAATTGACTAAGATCCAAGTCAATTAGGTTTAGTGAGGACCTAATTAGGTCCTTAGGGAGGTCTATAGGTGATGTACTAGGGTTAGGGCACCTTAATTTAGGTTCCTATGGGGTTGGAATTAGTTTAGGGACCTAGAGATCCAAGATCAAGGCTTAAATCTCAAAACAGGAACTGAAGAGCAGTATTAGACGTCTAATAATAGTGTTAGATGTCTTATACTCAAAAATCAGAAGTCCAGACTTGTTGTCTGGACGTCCAATCAGAGTCAGGAGGGATTTTGGGTTCTATTTTGGGTATTCTGTAGAAATTGGACATCTGACAAAGTGTCTGGACATCCAATAACACTACAAAAGTGGGTTTGAGGTGTGCGGGAGATGGCTAAGGGTCCTGGACGTCCAATAACACTACAGAAGTGGTTTGAGGTGTGCGGGAGATGGCTAAGGGTCCTAGACATCCTATAACTTATCTGGACGTCCAGATTAGGGTTGAAACTAGGGTTTTATGGCTTCGTAGGGTGTTGTGACCTAATCTAAGGGTGGCTAAGACTTGGGGAGGTCTCTAGGCTATCCTAGGACTAGGATGGACCTATGCTCTTCACATTTTATTGCTTTATTTCTACTTAATAGAATAGAAAACTTTTAACCCCCTTACATTATTATTCCTACATCTAAACTAAGCCTTCTGCTCCAGCTCTACTACAACTCCCGTTATTCCAGATCCAGCTTCAGATCCAGCTCCAAATCAGCTTATTGCCTGCAATTGACATAATGCACTTAATCAGCACATTATAACATTATTTTATGCATAGCTAAAGAAGAGCAGTAAAGATGGAGATAATGCGTATGTATGCATGAATAACCATAACTTATGCTAAGTCCTAGCTTAATCTAGGTCAATTAAGACCTATGATTGCTGTGCAATCATACCCCCATGCCTAAATCTTGCTAGTCCCTAGCAAATGCAAGAATAAATTATTTACAGCAAAGGTCCTTAAGGGACTGATTACTTTATCAAGTGTATGCATAGAGATTTTCATCCTTTTTGTTTTCATCCTATGCTCTAGAAATCCAGACAATCGTAAAAGTGCGGCTATGTAGCTTTTGCAACGGATTCGAGTGAAAACTGATACACCTCTAAAGCCTGTACTTGACCCCTAGTAAAAATTCTAGCGGGATAGGCGGACTTCTTCCCTTGGGGTATTCAAGATATTCTATGAATTTCACCTCGGCTTTAGGCTTAGGTAGAGAATCTCTAAGGTAAAGGATTATATATTTGGTGGCTCACTCTCACTTGATGCTACATAGAGACTAGTGCTACAGAATCTAGAATCCTGGATTACTAAGTAACTCAACTCAGAGAAAGACGAGAAAAATTATGCTCTCTTTTAATTCCTTTGTATTCATTCTCTTTTACTCTTTTTTTCTTTCTTTTTCTTAGAGCTCACAACTTTACCAGATTCACGTATATGACTTGTATTTGGTGGTCTCACTAGGCATTAACACTTTAATTGAGTTCTCATAACCCTAACACTAAGTCGAAATTCCTCAGCCAGTATTTGGGTGGTCAGAAACACAAGAAAAATAGGTTAGGGCCATGTTTGGTGGATCTCAATTTTATTTGTTGGTATTGATTCGATGAAATAAACACTAAATATTCATTCTTTTCTTTTCTTTTTCTAATTTTTTTTTTCTTCAGTTTTTCTTTCTTTTCATCATTTCTTTTCCTTTTTCTTTTTCTTTTTTTTTCCTTTTTCTTTTTTCAACATAACAAAACTAGCATACATGCATGAACTTTATTGAGGAGGCATTATTAGGGATTGGTGGTACTCAAGAGACATTAGGTGGCTTATTTGGTGGAAGTGCCTACTCATGGCACCGGGAAAGATGGATAGGATGGTGTATTTCTGACCTTGACATCAATACCCTCCTTCAGTTGAGGATTCCGTAGAGAATGGTCGTAACCGTTCACCTTAGCCCTAGTTTTATGAAAACTCACTCTCTGCGTATTTGCCTTATTCGATGGCTCTCAGTATTTCACACATAAATGCATACGCAGGAACTGAGAGAGGAAACTATGCCTAATCTCTGAGTATCATCACCTAATTATTTAGGATTCCAGATTTCTTGCACTAATCTTAGAGCACCAGTACACTCTCCTCTCATCTCACACTATTTGGTGGATTTTTGGAAGAAAATCTGCCTGACTCCCAAAACACTATCCAGGGGTTTAGGAGAAGAAGCACTGCTTCTTCTCGACAGACTGAAGACATTTATCAGCCTTCACCGTGAATCCATTGCAAATTCTATGTGTGTGTAAAAAGTTGTACTGGATTCCAGATTACAGGAATCCACTAGAGAATAAAATCCCTAATGCATTCTCTTAGCAAAATAATCTTATTCATGAATGCAATATGTATATATGCTATAAACATGTAACCTCATATAATTTGTACTTCGTGAATTTCCCGTATCGGGTTACAATCAGCTTAACCCTAAATTTAGAACAAAAGGTGAGCAGGTGAGTCGAAAGTGGCTGTTGCGAACGATTTCTAGCTCCAATGCGAGCATTGGAGGTGGAGTCAGTTGTTCTTTTATTTAAGGTCCTAAAGTACATTTTACATGTAGCTTCGAGGTTTTCCTAAATGTTGGCATAAAAATTTTTCAGTTTTTCTGTATCTACCCCCCCATGCCTAAGTTCTTGCATGTCCTCGTGCATGAATGTAAAAGAAAATAAATACTGTAGGGGGAGAATGGGTAGAAATCACCTGTAATTGGTCCTAAAATTATATTCAGCATCGACCAACCTGTTAACATACAATATACAAAAGGGAAATATGCTAAAACAAAAATATGCTATGTATAAAGATGGTTGTAAATGACTGATGGTGGAATGTGGAGTGAATAGTATTTATACGTGCTGAGTTTAACGCCTCCAGCTGGGCGAGCACTCAATCACACGTCCTCACTAAGATGAACAGTCTCGTCGGGTGGAGGAGGTTCCTGGGCCAAAAATGGCTTGAGACACTGGCCATTTACCTTGAATATATGCCTAGATTCTAGGTCCTTTATCTGGACTGCCCCATTAGGATATGGCTACATCACAACATATGGGCCAATCCATTTTGGACTTGAGCTCCCCACAAACAATTTCAACCGTGAATCAAACAACCAGACTCGCTGGTTGGGCGTGAATACTTTCCTCCGGATGTGGCGATCATGAAAGGCCTTGGCCTTGTCCTTGTATATTAATGCATTCTCATAGGCCTCCCGCCGGATCTCTTCTAATTCACTGAGTTGGAGTTTCCGTTCTCGACCTCCTGCATCGAGGTCAAGGTTACATTTTCACACCGCCCAAAAGGCGCGATGTTCCAGCACTACAGGAAGGAGACGGGCCTTTCCATAAACCATGCGATATGGTGACATTCTGTGTGGGGCCTTGTATGCGGTCCGATATGCCTAGAGTGCATCGATTAATTTGTCGGACCAGTCCTTCCTGTCTGGTCTAATCGTCTTCTAGAGAATCAGCTTGATCTGACGGTTAGACACTTCAGCCTGCCCATTGGTCTACAGGTGATATGGGGTGGCTATGCGGTGATGTACCTCGTATTTCTTTAATAACAACCTGAAATGGGCGTGAATGAAGTGGCTTCCCCCGTTGCTAATCAGAGCACGAGGTATTCCGAATCTCGCGAAGATATTCTGCCGTACGAAAGAGATGACGGTCTTATGGTCAGCCCATCTCTCTGGGATGGCCTCGACCCACTTCGAGACATAATCAACGGCTAGCAATATGTACTCGAAGCTATGTGAGTTCGGAAAAGGGCCCATAAAATTGATGCCCCAGATGTCGAACGCTTCTACGTCCATAATGGGTTAGAGTGGCATCATGTCTCTCTTGATCATAGAACCGACCGACTGACATCGTTTGCGGTGTTGGGCGAAATCGTGTGTATCTCTTAAGATGGTTGGCCAGAAAAATCCCGACTACAAAATTTTTACAACGGTTTTCCGTCCCGAGAAATGGCGACCACACACATCATTGTGGCAGAAAGATAACACACTAGGGATCTTAGAGTCTGGGATGCATCTGCATATAATCTGATTTGCTCCAATGCGGAAGAGCAGTGGGTCATCCTAGAGGTAGTATTTGGCCTCTGCAATGAATTTAAGTTTCTGGTCCTTGGATAGGTTCGTGGGAATTTTTCCTACGGCAAGGTAGTTTTCAAAATCAACATACCAGGGGAACTCGACAGAATGAACAGCCAAAAGAGATTCATCCGGAAATTGTTCATGGATAGGTAGGGAATAAGGAATGTGATCTAGGTCCAATCTGGATAGGTGATCTGCACAACATTCTGTTTTCCGGCTATGTCACGGATTTTGATATCAAATTCCTGCAATAGAAGGATCCATCTAATGAGCTGTGGTTTGGCATCCTTCTTTGCCAACAAATGCCGGAGAGTGGAGTGGTCAGTGAAAATGATGACCCTGGACCCTAATAAATATGATCTGAATTTCTCCAACCCGAATACTACCGCTAGCAGTTCCTTTTCAGTGACAGTGTAATTGCGCTGAGCCTCATTCAGCGTCTTGCTAGCATAGTATATGGCGAAGGGTTGTTTCTCCCGATGCTAGCCTAAAACAGCACCGACGGCAAAATCAGAAGCGTCACACATCATTTCGAAATCAAGTGACCAATCGGGTGGTTGGAGAATCGAGGAGTCGGAAACAGCGCTTCGTAAAGTCTCGAAGGCACTGAGACACGAGGTATCAAATTCAAATGGGACATCGGCAACCAGGAGATTCGTCAAAGGCCGCGTAACTTTTGAGAAATCGCATATAAATCTCCAATAGAAGCTGATGTGACCCAAGAATGATCTAATATGCTTGACTGAGCTAGGTGGCGGTAAGTGGGAGATAATCTCTGATTTAGCCCGTTCAACCTCGAGTCCATTTTTAAAGATCCTGTGCCTTAGTACTATGCCATCCCTCACCATGAAATGGCTTTTCTCCCAGGATAGTACTAGGTTTACCTCAATACACCGTTTCAGGATCTTGGTGAGGTTATCAAGATAAAACGCGAAATCATCTCCGAAAATAGAGAAGTCATCCATGAATACCTCCACATAATCCCCAATCATGTCAGAGAAGATAGCCATCATACAACGATGAAATGTCGCTGGTGCGTTGCATAGGCCAAAGGGCATCCGCTTGAAGGTGAATGTTCCAAAGGGGCATGTGAATGTGGTCTTGTCTTGATCTTCCGAGCTAATCGCTACCTGATTATACCCAGAGTATCCATCCAAAAAGCAGAAGAAACTACGTCAGATTAACCGTTCCAAGATCTGGTCAATGAATGGTAAAGGAAAGTGATCCTTCTGGGTAGCCGTGTTCAGTTTCCTGTAGTCAATGCAGACCTGCCAAGATGTTGCAGTGCGGGTCGGGATGGATTCGCCCTTATCATTCTTCATGATGGTGAGTCCTACTTTCTTAGGCACTATATGAATCGGACTTACCCACTGGCTGTCTGAGATTGGATATACAATGCCCGCATCCAGCCATTTGATGATCTCCTTCTTAACAACCTCTAGCATATTTGAGTTAAGTTGTCTTTGAGGTTGTCTCGAAGGTTTCACCCCCTCATCCGTGTAAATGTGATGAGTGCAATATGAGGGGCGAATACCGCGGAGATTAGCAATACTCCACCCGATAGCAGCCCTATCGTCTTGAAGCGTAGAAATCAATTGATGCTCCTGTTCTTGGGTTAAGTGGGCATTGATAATGACTGGATATGTCTCACTTTCTCCCAAGAACACGTACTTGAGTGAGTCAGGTAAGGGCTTCAATTCAATCATGGGTGGGTTAGAATCAGAACTGAGAGTGGGAGGAGCAGAATCGAGGGTGGGAATCAGTTGATCCATGTGTACGTGAATTCCCACTGAGTTGCTCCCTGTGAAATCGGCTGTGACTGCGTTAACGGGAAACCCGTTAGCTGTAGTCACGTCTTCTTGCAATAACAAGGGCAATTCATTAATATATGGATCAAGATAGCTGGATTCATTGGTGCTATGGTCAGAAGTACACCCCAAACAGTCAGATCCTCGGGGAGATATGTGTAATGCAGTGGTTTCAGTCCCGTGTGGATCGAGGTCCAAGAACCCTGATAGTGTAGATGAATGAGACATTCGGTCGTCACAAAGGAGCCCAAGGTTACCACAGTATGCCGAATCTTCATCTTCACCATCCTCCTCTATTTTATCACAGTCGAAGTTCTTTGCTGCCCTGAATATGTCTAGTCGAAGTCGCTCATTGCCTAGGGCAATCTCCATACACCCGGATGCACAATCGATGTTCGCTCGGGCTGTTGCCAGAAATGGGCCACCCAAAATAATTGGTGCATCTCGAAGATTAGGAGGAACTTCCATATCGAGAACGAAAAAATCTACGGGAAAGCAGAACCCGTGCACTTTTATGATCACATTCTCAACCACCCCCCTCGGTGTTTTGACTGATCTGTCAGCCAGCTGAATCGTGACCGAGGTGGGCTTCAACTCCACAAATCAAAATCGATCAAATACGGCAGTGGGAGATAGGTTGATGGACGAACCCAAATCTAGAAGGGCCCGATGAAATGGAGAATCCTGCAAGAAGCAGGATATGAGTGGGGTACCAGGGTCTTTCTTCTTTGGCGGTAAGTCAGCTAGAATCACGGCGCTAGCCTCTTTCGACAGTACCGCCTGTCGTCCAATTCTCGGCTGTCGCTTCGGGGTACAATAGTCCTTGAAGAACCTAGAGACAGCGGGAATGTGATCGATTGCCTCGAGGAGGGGGACCTGAATATGTACCTCCTTAAACATCGATTTCAGGCCCTCAAAATTCTGTGTGTCCTTTTTCCTTCCTGCATTTCATGTCAGAGCCTGAAGAAAAGGGACGAGAATTTCAAGGTTAAGTGGCCTCCTACCCTTATCTACCGCAGGTGGCTCCTTAGATGAAGGAGTCAAACTCGCCTGCGGCGAAGGGTGGGAAAAATCAGGACCTGCCTACCTAGGTGGTGGGTCGAATGTCTTTCTTCCGCTTCGCAAAGAGATAGCATGTGCATCGGCTTGCTGTCCATGAGGTGGTGGGGGAGAGGAAGGGGCAAAATACGTGGGATTCTGCAATGGCGGCTGGCCTTGCGCGTAACCGGGTGGTGCAGGAGGTGCCTGTAGTATGGCGTGTGCCTGTCCCTGCGGTGCCTGAAACCTAGGCGAGGCACCCTGGTTCTGCACATATCAAGGATTCGGGACAGGTTGGGAGGGCAAGGCTCCCTAAGTCCTATGCTCCTGCAACAGCTGGTTCTGCATGTTTTGTATGGTCTGAATCTGATCAGCCATCGCCTTCATAATCTGCAAGCTATCTTGTGTAGACTTCCTCAACGATTCTTCTAGCTCCTCTTTCAGCGCCTCCAAAGGGTCAGCTCGCTTTGGAGGGTGCTTGGCAGCTTAG
Source organism: Thalassia testudinum (assembly GCA_037157565.1). Classification (NCBI taxonomy): domain Eukaryota; kingdom Viridiplantae; phylum Streptophyta; class Magnoliopsida; order Alismatales; family Hydrocharitaceae; genus Thalassia; species Thalassia testudinum. Next base: position 39,125,107 of record JAZHRO010000067.1, read on the forward strand.
TGTAGCGGCTGGTATAAAGAGCGGAGTTGCTACAGCTGAGACAGGAATGGCTGCTGGCTAGGATACGTGTTTTGCGCATTCCCGTATTGCCTGGTCTGGTAGTGTGGATCTTGATGTGGTCTCTGTGAATTACCAGACCAAGAGAAGTTCGGATGCTGGCGTCAACCAGGGTTATAAGTCTCTGAATATGGGTTATTACACCCGTAGCCTTGGATAGCGCTGACGTCCTCGTAGGCCGAAGATGTCTAAGACGTATATCCGTCAAGGGGATACGCATTATAATCTGCGGGTGGTGCGTAACCCAAGTCGTATGGTGCCAAATCTGGATTATTTACGGGATCTTGTAAATACGGAGAAGACACATCCCGAGTGAGTAGATTAACTCGAGCCAGTGGGGCTCGGGGTGCGTAGGAGGGTCTTGCGGTGGCAGAGATCGAGTCAGATTGACCCTGACTAATCTGGTCAATCTTTTTCTCGATTAAGTTTATTCTATCCAGCTGCTTGACGATGATATCCATGTCGGCTCGAATAGACTCGGTGTAAGCCTCGTGGACACCAACCCGCCGCTGACCAGGCAGCTGGAACTGGTTCATTGATGAGGCATTCATCGAGTTCTCCACTAATGATTCGAACAGCTCAAATGCGATGCTCTCGTCTTTTGCGAGAAAATTCCCACCTCTAAATGCATCGGCCAAATACCGATGTATGTCATCCAGCCCATGGTAGAAAATCTGAGCTAAATGCCATCTGGGTATACCATGATGCAGGCATTTTCGGAGAAGGTCGTGAAATCTGTCCCATGCTTCATGTAATTTCTCCCCAGCTCCCTGGGAGAAAGTCATGATTGCATACCGCATTGCGTTTGTTCGACCGATTGGGAAGAACTTTTGCAGGAATTCACGTCGTAATTTCGGCCAGGTTCCAATTGGCTTCCCAATAGTCTTGAACCAGTATGAAGCTTTGTCCCTTAGAGAGAATGGGAAAAGCTTCATCAGAATAATCCCAAGATCAATATCCCTGGGTCGAATCATTTCAGCGAGTCGACTCAGGTCCTCAACATGCTGGAACGGATCTTCACTTGAGTTCCCGTAGAAATGAATGCTGATCAACCCAATTACATTGGGCTTGAGCTCAAACGCGTCTCTGCCTGCGGGAATTCTAACTAGCAGTGCGACGATAGGTGCAGCTGGGTCGTAGAAATCCCACAGTTGTTCTCGCGGTGGGTGCTGCATCTTGTCAAGCACCGTCAGAATGCGATCCATGCTCTACTGATGCCGCTCCTCAGATTTGGCAACCCAGGCTTCCAGATGAGCCATCGTGTCCAGATTCTTGATGTCCTGACCCGGTCTAGGTCCAGGTCCAGGATTTGCCATGGCAGCTCTGGAAATAGAAGAAGTGGGGGGGGAAGATGGTCTGGGCGAGGTGACTCGCCTCCTTGGGAGTGCCTCCCAAGGTCCACCCAAGTGAGATCGAAGTGACCTCCTTCCTTGCATACACCACCCAACCCCTAGGTTGGTGTAGCCAAGCAAGACAAGGCTAAGTCCCTATCAATCAAATGGTCCTTATGGATCAGGTGACCAGATTTTTCGTTAGAGATTTGAATTCCTGAAGATAAGTTCGTCATTCAACCGACTAAAAGTGATTCCCGCCTCTCAATCTAACCTAGCTAGTCTGGTTACGAGGGGACTAAGGGGAAGGTTCTTCCTTTGGCTTACGCCTCCGGTTCCGTTGAACCCTGAGCCACGGTCGTTTGACACTACCCTACAGACTTAGTCACCAAGTTTGGCAAGAGAGATTAAAAACACCCAGTAGTATGACAATGAACTCGGGTTGATTTCGTGTTTTAAAATTAATTTTTAACCCGTTTTCCTCAGTGGGGTTTGTGGTGAGTGGCCCACAAGGTGACCAAGCTCACCGGCTAAGCACTAGACTTGATTAAGTCTAGGTTAGCCCAAACTGTGGTCTCTAGTTATAACCCTAAAGATTCAACCAAAGTTGCATGCACTTCTAGGGTTTTCCTTTTAATGTTTCAGCAGACCACAAGAGTAATGTTTGTTCTCTAATAATAATTGAAATCCAATTAATTTGAAATTTTGCGAATAGATTCCTTTTTCAATTAGCTTTCCAGAGAATATCTTTTTGGAATTTTTACTATTTCAACCAAATTTTTAAGGAATTTTGAAAATCAAGGGGTCAGATTTGGAATTTTGACCCCTAGTCAATTTTTCTCTTTGAAACAGTATCAAACGACCTTCAAAAATTCAGAAAAAATATGGGAAATAAATCCAATGAGATCAGCTTTCAAACCCACCATTTTTAGTAAAAATAGATTCATGAATTGCTCGGAATCGTTTTTTGAAATTTGAAAAATTTTGAATTTGGGTCAGTCTAACCCCGTGCACTTCGCGAATTTTTAAAAATTGTATGCTTTTTCAAAATAACGGTGTCGTTTGAAAGATGGTTTGAAAATGAAGGTTTAGCCTGAATTTCAGAATTTTTCGCTTACTAATTTTTCAACAATCGAATTTTTAAATCAAGCCTGAAATCTGGCCGAAAATCATAAGATGGTGGAAAAGCTTTTTAAAGAGGTTTGAATTTGAAATCTAAGCTTTCCACCAAAAATGCTTTTTTTTTCAAAACTTTTGCACATTTTTTTTTCACAAAAATACTTTTGTTTTTTCGAACTAACCTAAGATTCAAAAAGGAAACCTAATCTTGATTTTTTTTCAAAATTTTTTTCTTTTTGATCTGTTTTCACGAAAATGATTAAAAGTTTTTTTTTCACAAAGAATTTTTCAAGGGAATTGCAAAATGTAAATCTAATCGAAAAATGAGATGTTGTGCACTTAGATTTGTTTTTCTCGCTCGTTGTGTGCGCAGATCCCATTTTTCTTTCGTTTTTCCTGCACATCAAAAACAAAGTAGAGAGAAATTTGTCAGTGATAGTCTCAAATATCGAAATCAAAGAAAATGACGTTGCCTCCCCGACAACGACGCCATTTGACGGGAAGCGTTCTCGCATATTTGAAAGTCGTCGGAAATCATAATATAGTCGCGCAAAAACGTTCGTCAAAAATTAAGTTTGTAAAAATTATGAGACTTGAGTCCCGATCATTCGTCTCTGGGAGGCGTTTGTTTTACTTTTGAAATCGATCTTTTTGCTGCTCTACTTTGTTTAGAATCGCATGCCGGTTCGTGATGATTACGTATTTAGGTATGACATGCTTAGTTGCAAGAATATTAAAAGTTAGAAATAGGCAACATTAATCACGCAAAAGATAATAGAAATTATTAAGCTCATGGTGATTTCAAACAGATAGAGATATATATAAATATAAATGCATTTTTCATTCATTCAATTGTTTGCATCAAGAACTATAGAGGAAAGCTTGTACATAAATGCTTAAAAAGGTAAATCTAACTATCAGAAAATGATTGCATAAAAGAATCAATGAGGGGATTTCGCATGCATCATTGGGGGAGAAGTAAGACTACACTATTAAGTAGTAATAAAGGCAATAAAATTATGAAGAGCATAAACTAAATCTAGTAGAATGGAAGGGCATTCAGGGGTGGTCCCCGATGGCCTTGGAGTGGTCGGGAGGAGAATGAGGGGCGGCCATTGTAGCTTAGGCCGATCCTTGGAGAGAGGGAGGATTGATCCAGCATCCCGGCATGATGTCCTCCATGGTGGTGGTAGTGAGCTCGTGGAGGTGGAGTGGCTAGCTAAGTGGAAGTGGGTGTGAATGGCACCAATGGAGTGAATTTGCCAAGTGAATAGGGTCACTTAGCCGCCCCGTAGGTCTTTTTATAGACCTAAGGGAAGCTCTGTAGAGAATTATGGAATTATCTAGAGAGGCCTATGGTGGGAGCTCATGGGAGAGAGAGGATGGATGGTGGTTTTTAGATCCACCAAATGTGGATATAAAAATTGAATGGCTCTTAGTTGCTAATTTTGGCAACCAAGGCAACCACACATGGTAGAGAGTTCTAGAGAACTCTAGCCTAGGTATTTTCGTGTGGATGGTGTGTGTGGGCGTGTGTGGGTCGAAACTTAGGTGGCTAGGTTGATTAGGTCAGGTTTTAGTGGGTTTAGGTCAAGGTATGTCTCAAATTAGGGTTATAAACCCTAATTCACTAAGGTAAAATGCAATTAAACTTAATACAAGTTTAATTGGGTGTGTGGAAACTTAATTGAGAGTAAAACAACTCAATTAATTTAGGTCTAGGTCAATTGGACTCTCACTGAGTCCAATTGGATAGTGTGTGCTGAAATCAGGGCTCAATTGGACTCAATGAGTCCAATTGAATAGGCTGATGGAATTGACTAAGATCCAAGTCAATTAGGTTTAATGAGGGCCTAATTAGGTCCTTAGGGAGGTCTAGAGGTGATGTACTAGGGTTAGGGCACCTTAATTTAGGTTCCTATGGGGTTGGAATTGGGTTTAGGGACCTAGAGATCCAAGATCATGGCTTAAATCACAAAACAGGAACTGGAGAGCAGTATCAAACGTCTAATAATTGCGTCAGACATCTTATACTCAAAAATCAAAAGCCCAGACTTGTTGTCTAGATGTCCAATCAGAGTCAAGAGGGATTCTGGGTTCTGTTTTGGGTATTCTGCAGAAATTGGACGTCTGACAAAGTGTCTGGACGTCCAATAACACTGCAGAAGTGGGTTTGAGGTGTGCGGGAGATTGCTAAGGGTCCTGGATGTCCAGATTAGGGTTGGAACTAGGGTTTTAGGGCTTCCTAGGGTGTTGTGACCTAATCTAAGGGTGGCTAAGGCTTGGGGAGGTCTCTAGGCTATCCTAGAGCTAGGATGGACCTAAGCTCTTCACATTTTACTATTTTATTTCTACTTAATAGAATAGAAAACCTTTAACCCCCTTACATTATTATTCCAACATCTAAACTAAGCCTTCTGCTCCAGCTTTGCTACAACTCCTGTTATTCCAGATCCAGCTTCAGATCCAGCTCCAGATCAGCTTATTGCCTGCAATTGACATAATGCACTTAATCAGCACAGTATAACATTTTTTATGCAAAGCTAAAGAAGAGCAGTAAAGATGCAGATAATGCATATGTATGCATGAATAACCCTAACTTATGCTAAGTCATAGCTTAATCTTGGTCAATTAAGACCTATGATTGCTGCACCATCACCAGGCGCCGTCGTCACCCCGAATAGCTGATTCGGGAGATTTCCTCTCACCTCCCTCTCTTTATATGCTTTCATAGTTTCTTGTAATTGACATTGGAAGTAATATATATCATATTTGTTCCACATCTCTATCTTGTGATACGTTTGCTTATTTTCTTTTATTTCAAAAATGCAAAAAAATAACAAAACCCCAACATACCACAAAGAAACTAATCGAAGCACGATTTTCAATAAAGTAAACGTCGCCTCCCTATGTTCAACCCGGGACTCCCTTGGAGTTTCGGTATAAATTTTATCTAATCGACGTGTTTTGCAACTACGACGACGGGTTACTTGTAACCTCGATTTCCAACACATGAAACATGCCTGACCATTTTGGCGCCGTTGCCGGGGACAATACGACCATTTTGGCGCCATTGCCAGGGAGGCAACGGAATTTACTTTATTGTTTCTGCGTTTCTTTGCATTTACATAAAACTAACCCTACTTGTCTTTGATCTATTGTCTTGCAGGTACCCTAGCATGGAGATCCAAGTGCGGTAGACCGGAGTAAAGTGCGGGTAGAGTGTTTTGTAAGTGTCCCCTACACCACCCCCACCTTAGTTTTCATTCCATAACCTAATAACTCAAACTCAAATCGACTTAGGTGCTTTTTATAAACCCTAGGATAGATTTGGTTGTTTGTTTGCCACCTCCAATCACCTCGCCATCAACATAAATAAAAAAAAAATAAAAAAGGTGTTATCTGATTGATGGATTTTCTAAAAGCTACACACTTAACACCCACAACTTCTTATCCTAAGGCACACAATCACTCTGATTCTACCACTTAACCAGGATCTGACCTGTGGACCCGGTACACTTCAACTAAATACACATAAGTGAGTAGAAATCTGAATAGCTTAAGCATTCTTGTGTGCCTTAACTAAGTGGTGCAATAGGCCAAATGAATGAGCTGTCTGGGCCGCACCACTCAATCCAAAACTGATCCATCAAGTAGCTTGCCACTTAGGGTTGATTCTTAAGGCTGAACCAGGCACTCCACATTATATTTTATTTTTAAAGGAACATATCATCACCTGTGCTTTCGAAACTTGGAGTGTGTTTTAGTTTTGTTATTTTTTTTCGTTTGTTTTTATAAAGCAAGAAAAGAATATGGATCGCAATGGAGATAGAAGCAAATATGATATAGATTGCACAAATGTTTATTACAATAATCTAAAAGGCACAAAAAAAAAGAGAGCTGAGAAAGAATCTCCCGAATCAGCTATTTGGCAAGACGACGACGCTTAGCGAAAGCTTGAAAGGAGTTGGGAAGTGGAACGATGGAGGTGAGATGCGGGAGGACGTCAAGTAGAGGAATGCTTCAATGTGGCTCCGGATTGGAGGTGAGGAGGTGGAGATGATCTGCTACCGGAATGGTGGTGGGAGGACAACTCCAAGATGACCAATGAATGGTGATGGGAAGATGGAGGAATATTTGGTGGGGCAGAGGTTCGTTACACTAATAGGAGCCTTGAGAGCTTGAGAGTAAGCTCTAACGGAGCGTTGGTAGGCTTGTTAGAGCTTAGGAGTAAGTGGGAGTAGAGTAGGTAGAGATACCTTGGAAGGGAAGGGGTATTGGTCTTTATATAGTGGATGAGAGGAGGCTAAAATAGGCATAAGACCAATAGAGACCTCTAGGACATTGCTGTAGGTCCAGCTCAAGTGTCGCTATAGCCAGCTCACGCCCACTCAAGCACGTAGCTGGCCTTGCCCCTATGAGCAATTAGTGACGATTGTAAGCATCACTAAAGGTCCACCAGGCTGTCACTGAAGGTTGGCGCCAACCAAGCACATGCCCGCACGTGGGTAGGATCGCACATGGAGACGTGCATCGACGCCCATGAGATCACCTCCGCTGGATCGGCGGTCATCTGTGCATCCACGTATCAGCATCTCGGCCACTCATGCATGATCGAGCGGTTGAAATCAAGCGTGCCTAATCGTCGGTCGGAATGGAGGCACGGCGCGATTCGACCCAGCGCCAAAGCATTGAGAGCGCCTCTGGAGACCGTTGCACCACGTGTCTAAAGGTGTCACGGTTTTGAATTATCCAATGCCAGTGGTCAAGAAATCCTAGCCGTTGGATCTTCATCCAACGGTTAAGATTTTGCAATGAAGGCTCTCTTGAAGGTGGGCGGGCGACGTGGCTTCACAAGAACCGTTGGATGGGCATCCAATGGCCCAGACTCGCGAGGGGGAATGCCTTTGAGGAAGAGCGGCCACTGCTAGTCGGTGTTGGGTGATCTAGATGGTGCCACGTAGCGCCATCTGGGCTATCCATCTTCTGTCTGTTGCAGAAGGTGCCACGGTGCTTAGATCAAGATGCAGGTTTTCCCGATTTTGAGCCAGCCCTAGAGGTACGAGAGCCTGGTTTGCCTAGCTTTGAATTCCCAAACACCTATAATGATGAATTACCCTCTAATTTCTAAGGCATTTGATTATGTGGTTGAGCTTACTATTCATATATTTGAGTATTTGTGAGATTTAAACTTAAAGGGTAATCTGGTGATTTAAATCACCATTTTACCCTAATCTTTTTGCACATTAGTATTTGGATCTATTGATATATTATTCTGAATTATTCTTCTGATCTTAATTGCTTATATTTTGCTTAGAATTGTGATCGGTGAGAATGAATTGCCATTATTGCACCCAGTGAACGACCTCGTACTTACAACTTATAAATTTATCTATTTTCGAGCTATTTCGACTTGTTATGATGATTACATCCTTTAAAACATCGATTTCGCGTGTTAACATGAAGTGAAAGTCTACAACATTTTCAAGGTTAGATGTTTTGCGACTTCTCTTAAGCTCTATCAACTACGCAGATGGAGAGGAGCAAAGGCGCTAGGGTTTGGGAGGTCTATGATGGCTGGAGGGTCTAGAGATCTAGGAGACAGCGTTAGAGGGAGAGGATGGAAGAGGCATGGGCAGCTCCACGGGCCCCCAAAGGGTTGGTGAGATGTGGAGGCGAAGGCGAGGAGGGAATGGGGAGGCTGTGTGTTTTCGCTGTAGAAGGAGAGGGCACATGGCGGCTGTGTGCTGGTCGCCGATCCTATGCTTGGTCTATGGGGGGTGGGGGCATAGGAAGGTCGAGTGTAGAGCGAAGGGGTGGATGGCACAACGTGATGGTGGGTAGGTTAGGGCTCATGGAGCAAATGAACCACTGTCACTGCCATCACCGCCATTGCCGGAGGGGTTGGGGTTGGTGTATGATGTGGAAGTGCCTTAATCTAAGGAGTCCAGGGTAGTGGAGTTGGCACTCAGGGGGGGGCTTGTCGGCGAGATTGTGATTAACACCTATGCTTTCGAGAAGATCAAATGCTTGGTAAGGTCTCTCTCACTCTCCTCTCAGGGGTGGAAATTGGCTCACTTAGGGGGGCGATATTTGTACTCTTTGATTTGGGCATGATGCATGTGGAAGGACTCCATTTTCACACAACTAGCTTCGATGGGGTGACGGCAGTATGGATATTGGTATCTCTGTTTGACGGTGCTCTTTGCGATCATCAACCACAGAGGGTTGAGACTAGAAGGGGGGTCCTGGAGATCTGGGGTTTACCATTGCATCTGAGAATAAAGGGGGTGGTAGCAGGAGTGATTGCCAACTTTGCAACTATGGCGGAGGATGCCATGGTTGCCCTTTCCAAGGGAGATGGGAGATCGATTAAGGTTGAGGTGAAGGTGACAAGGGGGGGTCCAATCCCGGACAAGGTCATCCTCAGGTGTGGGGGCAGTTCTTGGCTTCTCCAGTTGGAAGTGGCTTTACGTAGTGAGGCTAAGGTGCAAGAGGAGGTCCCAACTATGCATGTTGAGGAGATGGACACCCAGATTGACACACAGAAGATAGAGCCAGGAGTTCTAGCAGACAAGAGGCAAAAACAGGAAAGTGCTTCACTGGTTAGAGGTATAGGAAGCTGAAATGAAGGAGATGAAGGAGCTGGACCAGCCACTGTCGATGGCGTTGGTGGAGCAGGAGGAAGGTGGGGGAAGGGTGATTGTTGTGCATCCTGATGTTCAGAGGCAGCAAGAGGTCTGTGAGGCCACCACATAGAAGCCAGATAGCCTGTCTTTTTTGACACCAAGGGAGTTAAAATATGGGGTGGGTTCTTCATCAAGGGGGAAGTATGTGAGGTCACCATATAAATTGAGGGGAAGGAGTGTTGTTGGAGACCAATCTTACAGTGAAAGGAAGATATCAGACATTCTGAAGGTCAAGAAGATAACCGGGGGCAACAGGGGGCCTCGAAGCCTCGGGGATGAAGGTGCTCACTTGGAATGTGCGTGGGTTGTGCGATACTATGCGAAGGGCGTCATTGCTTCGATATCTTCGCGAGTGGGAGGTGGATTGATTGCACAGCAATCATAAGTCTTAATTGACCTAGATTAAGCTAGGACTTAGCATAAGTTAGGGTTATTCATGCATGCATACACATTATCTGCATCTTTACTACTTTTCTTTAGCTAGGCATGAAATAATGTTATAATGTGCTGATTAAGTACATTATGTCAATTGCAGGCAATAAGCTAATCTGGAGCAAGATCTGAAGCTGGATCAGGAATAACGGGAGTTGCAGCAGAGCTGGAGCAGAAGGCTTAGTTTAGATGTAGGAATAATAATGTAAGGGAGTTAAAGGTTTTCTATTCTATTAAGTAGGAATAAAGTAGTAAAATGTGAAGAGCTTAGGTCCATCCTAGCCCTAGGATAGCCTAGAGACTTCCCCAAGCCTTAGCCACCCTTAGATTAGGTCACAACACCCTAGGAAGACCTAAAACCCTTGTTCCAATCCTTATCTGGACGTCCAGATAAGTTATAGGACGTCCAGGACCCTTAGCCAACTCTCGCACACCTCAAACCCACTTCTACAGTGTTATTGGACGTCCAGACACTTTGTCAGACGTCCAATTTCTGCAGAATACCCAAAACAGAACCTTGATTTTCCCCTGGCTCAGATTGGACGTCCAAAACTGAAGTTTAGACTTCTGATTTTTGAGTATAAGTCATCTTATCACATTATTGGACGTCTGATACTGGTCTCCAGTCCCTGTTTTGAGATTCAAGTCTTGATCTTGGATCTCTAGCTCCCTAGACCTAATCCCAACCCCATAGAAACCTAAATTAAGGTGTCCTAACCCTAGTACATCACCTCTAGACCTACCTAAGGACCTAATTAGGTCCTCACCAAACCCAATTGACTTAGATCAAAGTCAATTACCTTCACCTAAGCCAATTGGACTCATTGAGTCCAATTGAGCTTAGATCTCAACCCACACAAGTTCAATTGGACTTAGTGAAAGTCCAATTGACCTAAACCCAACCTAATTGAGTTATTTCACCCTCAATTAGGTTCACATTCATTCAATTAAACTTAGGTTAAGTTTAATTGCAGTTTCCCCTTAGCAATTAGGGTTTGTAAACCTAATTCAAGACATACACCTACCCAAACCTGTTAAGACCTAACCCAAACCTCTTGGACACCTAGAGCATGATCACACACACATACACACACACACCCATTCATGTACACACACTTATCTAGAGTTCTCTAGAACTCTCTTGAAGTGCCGCCACCTCTTGGTTGCCAAATTTAGCAACCAAGAGGTATTCAAATTGAGATCCACATTTTTTGGATCTCAAAAACTACCTCTATCCCCTCATGGCCGTCCACTCTTGGACTCTCTCTAGAGAGTTCCACACCTCTCTAGAGAGAGGCCCTTGAGTCTATAAAAAGACCCCATGGGTGGCCAAGTGCACCCATTCACATCCCTTGGCTTCCATTGGCACCACTCACTCCATTGGCTCCATGCACGCCCACCTCCACTTAGGTTAGCCACCCCATCTCCACGAGCTCACCATCACCATGAAGGACATCATGCTAGGATGCTGGATCACTCCTCCCTCTCTCCAAGGGTCGGCCTAAGCTACATTGGTCGCCCCTCATTCTCCTCCCGACCACTCCAAGGTCATCGGGGACCACCCCTGAATGCCCTTCCGTTCTGCTAGATTTAGTTTATGCTCTTCACAATTTTATTTCTTTCTATTACATCTTAGTAGTGTAGTCTTTATTCTCCCCTAATGATGCATGCAAAATCCCCCCATTGATTCTTGTATGCAGTTGTTTTCTGGTAGCTAGATTTAAAATCCAAGCATTTCTGTACAAGCTTTCCTCTATAGTTTTGTTGCAAACAACTCTCCCACCGAATGAATGAAAAATGCTTTTATATATATATATGTCTCCATGTTGTGAAATCACAATGAGCTTATTGATTGCTATTATATTGGCGTGATTCAGGTTGCCTGTTTTTCATCCATTCTGCAACAAGCATGTCATTTCCCGAGAATATTGAAAATCCAACGATAGACGCTTTCTCCGTAAATAGTCACCACCTCACTAGAATCATGCACATAGAAACTTACACATTCACCTTTGTGATTTATTTAACGCATGCGCATGTAATCCGAGTCTATAACAGAAGTGGTGAAATCAATTAGGAGATTGGAAACCGGCGTGCATTTTTAAACAAAGTAAAGCGGCAAAAAGATCGATTTCAAAAGTAAAACAAACGCCTCCCAGAGACGAATGACCGGGACTCAAAGTCTCGTTATTTTTACAAACTTAATTTTTGACAAACATTTTTGCACGACTATACTACGATTCCGACGACTTTCAAAACGCGCGAGAACGAGTCTGTCATGGACTGTGCTTTGGTACAGGAGACACACATAGGAGGGGATTCTCTCTAGTAATTGCTGCTACAAGGAGATCAAGCTGATTTTAGAGCTATGAAGGCAGTTGGAAGGGCAGGAAGGCAGTTGGAAGGGCAGGAGGGCTGGAACGAGCTCTGGCAGGAACTAAGTGTGATGGCGAGCAATACAAATGGGCTGCCTTGGCTTGTAGGCAGGATTTCAACAGTGTTCTATCCATAAATGATAGTTGGAATGGAAGGGTCGATAGGACTTCACTTGGCTTTCAGTTAGTGGTGTCGGAGGTGGGTTTGAATGAATATCCTTCAGCGGAGGCTGAGTTTGCTTGGCGAGGGGGTAATGGACTGGTTTCTAAGTTGGACAGGTTCTTTGGGAGTGTGGAGCTGTTAGAGCGATATCAACTCTCTTCGGGCATGGGGTTGGCTCGCCCTTGTTCGGACCACACCCCATTACTCTGGGACAGTGGGGAGGAATCTCATGTGGGCACTTACTTCAAATTCAAGAAGTCTTGGCTGAGGGAGGAAGGCTTCAAGGAGATGGTTGGCTGTTGGTGGGTGCAAAAGAAGGTGGAAGGTTTAGCCACCTATCGTCTAGTTATGAAATTGAAGGACCTGAAAGTGATGTTGAGGGAGTATAGGCAAACAGTAGAGATCATGAGAAATCAGAGGTCTAAAGTTATGTCTAGAATGCATTTGCTGGATGAGAAGGAGAATAGGGAGCGACTGATAGTGGGTGAGGAGGCACAGAAGAAGCATTGGCAGAGAGTGATTCAAGCTAAGGACAAGACTTGGGAGATGGACTAGCGTGAAAAGTCTAGGCAATTATGGTTGAAAGAGGGGGATGCAAACACGAAGTTCTTTCATATGGCAGCGAGTGCTAGAAGGAGAGTGAACTTCATCTATTCTTTGAAGAGAGGGGATTCGATGCTCACTTCCTCGGATGAAATTAGAAGAGAGATGGCTAGGTACTTCAAGGAAGTTTTGAGAACGAGAGGGAGAGGGAGGTGGCGAATGACAGCATCAAACTTTCCCCGGGTGGGAAGTTCAACTACTGATAAGTTGACTGAAGATATTTCAGAACAGCAGGTGGTGGAGGCTATGGATGGGTTGAACGCAAAAGGTTCTCCGGGCCCAGATGGATTTAAGGTCCTGTTCTACAAGGAACTATGTCCAGTGGTCAAAGGGGATGTGATGGAGGTTATTAGAGAATTTCAAAGGGGCAATTCAGGCATGGAGAGAATTAACAAATATTACCTGTTTCTATTACCTAAGTGGAGTGGGGCAGAGACTCTGTCTGATTTTAGACCCATTGCATTGTCAAACTCAATATACCTGATCATTAGTAAGATTTTGGCAAACTGGCTGAAGTGTGTGCTGTCTGACATGACCAGTCCAGTGCAAGCGACTTTCTCCAGAATAGATCCTTACAAGAGTCTTTCATTGTGGCATAAGAGGTGATCTCTGGATGGAAGAGGAGAAAGGCCGGAGCTTTCATGTGGAAGGTTGACTTTAACAGAGCTTACGATTCGGTAGAATGGCCATATTCGTGGGAGATTTTTAAGAGGAGGGGTTTCCCTCCCTTGTGGATTCAGTGGATGAAGAGGTGTATTGTCACGTCTTCCTTTTCTCCTCTTGTGAATGGAAAGCCATGTGGAGTATTGATTCAGCCACAATGTCGGGTGCAGCAGGGATGCCCTTTGGCCCCACATGTTTTTAACTTGGCAGTGGACACCATTGCACAGTTCAGCTTAAAGTTGGCAGATGTGGGTGCAGTTAGGGGTTACTCATTGACAAATTCTCGAGCTCTGGCACTCGTACTACAGCACGCTGATGACACCGTGTTTTTTGTAGAAGGTGGACTCAGTGAGGCGGAGTCTCTTTTTATTATGATTAGTATTTCTGGTGAGATTTCAAGCTTGCGATTAAATGGCGTGAAGTCTTCTTTGATTACGATAGCTAGGGAGACTAAAGCAATGTCAGCCATCTTGCATACTTCTTCATCCACACTGCCGGTGAGATACTTGGGCTTACCCTTGATAGATGTTGAGGGCGGAAAACTACGCGCTCGGAGTTGGATTCGAAAATCCGTCATTTTAGTTCGAGTTGCGAAAAAATCCATTCAACAGATAAAATTTATACCGAAAAATCCGTAAAAAAGTTCCAGGTCGAACACAGGGAGGCTACGTAGATCTCAAAATCTGTAATTTTTTTTTTGTATTTTTGTTGAAAAGGCGAAATAATCACAATGGAATCAATATAAACAATAAGAGAAAGAGAGAACAATCACTTGGTATTTGAAAAATGTTTAACAACTAAGAAAGCAGGAAATGATTACACTAGAAAGTGGGAAACTATTACAACTAGAAAGCGAAAAATTCTACTCTGGAAAATGGTAAAAGAAAGGAGAGAGAAGTTATCCTCCTCGACGAATGCTTGGAAGATGACCCGGACGAAGGCGACGGCTAGAAGACGGAGGACAAGATGGAAAGGAGGACGAAGTCGGAAGAACGGAAATGAGGCAACACGTCGTCGTCGTCGTGGGATCCACTTCCGAAACGGGGGCAAAAACTTGGTTTTAGCTCTTGAGGAGCATCTCAGGTGTGGGACAAGTTTCTCTTAAGCTTTGGAGAGGGAGAGAGGAGAAGGAAGGGATGAGAAATTCGTAGGGCAGGGGTCTCCTTTTATAGTTGCAAGGAGTGGGGGCATTTTGGACATTTTAATTTCAAAAAAATTAATATGGGACCTTTAGTGATGGATTTATCAATCACTAAAGGTCTGAACGTGGCTAACGTGTGCGTGCCATGGGCACCCGCTCTCTTTCGTGCCCTAACACCTACGCATGTTTGGATTGATCTCAGTCGTCCGATCGTGAGATCGGATGGTCGAGATCAATCCTCGCAGCACCCTTCAAAACACCTCTGTTGCACGCCCGCGTGCGATGAGGAGTGCAGACGTGCATCATCGTGCGCATACGCGATCGAAGGATCCTCCACACACCACGCCTCCTCCCCTCGGCCGCCGGATCTTCATCTGACGATCGAATCGCGCCCACACCCATCTGGATTGAGGCGCTCAGCATGGCTCGAACGCGCGCCCTTCACTCGCGAAGAGGCGCTCGACCGCTGTGCTACGCCTTCATTTGTGTCACATGGAGGATTTGTGCGTCCGGATCTATGGTTGTTGGATGGGCATCCAACGGTGGAGATTCATCGAGCGGGTGAAGAAGAGCAGAGGTGGGTCCTCGGGGCTGGTTGGGCGGCTAAGATGGTGCCATGTGGCACCATCTTGGTCGTCCATCTTCTGTGTGTTGTAGACGATGCCACAGGTGTTAGATTGGATCGATTTTCATGTCGTTAGGCTACGATCATCAATCCAAACCCATCCGTGTGGTCGGATTTGTCATCTAATGTGAGGATTAACACCATCTTGGCCCTTGATCTTTAGGGTTCCTCAGTCTCTATCTGGTGCTACAGATGTCCGATCAAGGTGATCTTGGAGTTGTTGAACTCCAATCATCGCCCTGATCAGATCCATATGGTTGGATCTTCGATTCGAGGCCCCGATTAACAAGTTGCCCTATCCTTGGTCATAAAAGAAGATAATTAACCTACATTTCTACAAACTAACCTAAATGTAAGATGATGCATGTTATGCAATATTTATAGTATGTTATGCAATTCTATGCCTATGAACATGCGTAAATAGACAGTTTATGTGATATAAACATGTTTACATCACACCCCATGCCTATCTTTTGCTAATCCCTAGCAAAACTATATGCTATTTATAAGAAAATTAAGTCAGATTTCTTCGGCAATAATTATTTTCAACATTTACGGATTTTAACTAGGACCTGAACTACAGAGACACAATAGCACCCAGGTATCTGCCAAAATGCAGACCACCTCAAATTCTCACCTTATTCAAAGAGGAATCTCTTTTTCTCTTTTTCTTCTTTTCTAATTCTTTTTGGATTTTTGAGTTCAGGGTTATAGAACGGCTTTCTACGGCCACTCAACCCACCCAAGATTTGATGAGAACCCTAAGTTCTAAGCATCTTTTTGTGAAAGTGATAGACTCGTTGATCAGCAATCAAAACGGATTTCGGGTTTCTATGCCCCTAGGTAAACTTAAAAAGAATTCTTCTTACAGGTGTATCTATAGAACTGGTAGCTTTCTCCCTACTTTTATTTTTATGGGGTTAACACAAGGGTGAATCCAGTGTATATCTCCTCGGCTTATTCTACTTCTCCACTTCTTCCTAAGTGTTTTGGAATTTTTAGTGCATTTCTTGAGCTGGGTTCTGGACAACCGGTCGATGAGCTGTTACCACCGAAAACTTACCAGCCATGCTCATGCAGCGAAGTGTGACTTATTTCTTTTTATTTCTTTTTCTTTTTCTTTTCTTTTTGAATTTTTTTTTTCTTTTTAAGTAGGTGGCTTCCCTGGTCTAAGATTTACCTAAAGGCAGTAGGAAAAGAATGGTCCAATGGCTGGGCTCTGGACAACCTACCTATGGGTTGTTACCCACGATAACTTGACAGCCATATCACCCTAGAAGGTTCATTAGTTACCCAATTTTCGTTAAAATCGGCAAACAACAAGTCAGTGCAAATAGTGTGTAGATGCTTAGACTTACAGTTCCCTCAAATCAGAGGGCGGGTTGATAAGTTGTGTACTTATCACCCAAACTTATTTAATAAAATTAAAATAGAATTCAAAATGGCGAGGACTCGATAAACAAATCCACCTTTTAGTGAATACTCAGGCTGATTAAGCCCAAAGACCTAAAGGATCTTACTGTTCGGATCATACAGCTTTATTTCCTAAGATTGAAAATTTTCTAGAGCCCAAGTTCTCTTTCCTAATTCCATAATTTTTTTTCGTAAAAACAAAACAAATCTACAGAGCTGACGAAATAATTCAAATATGAATATCCACCCTCCCATGCCTATCTAATGCAATGTCCTCATTGTTTTAAAAAGACATGAAACAGAGTGGAGTAGAGTTGAAAGCACTTGAATTGCATGAATAACGGGTCTTCTCTGAAATAAACAAAGACTGTATGCATGCTGAATTTAGTGCCTTCAGCTAGGCACACTATACAAAGAAGAAGAAATAACGAATTCACAGATGCAGGTCAGAATCAAAATAAAAAGATTCACCTTAGGACCTGCTAGCAGATGTCCACAGATGTGGACCAGATTGTGATGCAGACCCATACCCCATGGTTGACTATATCTAAGGTTCTGGATAAAAATTACCCAGAACCTAAAATCAATATGCAAGCTGGGTCGGACCTGCGATTTATGAGGATGCAACCCAAGAACAAAAAGTCAGGTTACAGAGAATTTAAGATCAAAAGGATAATCAATGAATGAGTGCTTGGGTTGGACTTCTTCAGAACAAATGTCGTAAGGGTCCTGGTTTGATGATTTCAGATTAATTGGAACCCTTAGACTCGGTCTTCTACTTCCTCCGGAGTTTGCTTCCCAATTCAAAATTTCCCAGCTCCTATTCTCATTCAGAATGTCAAATTCGGGGACCTCTTACATATTAATCACCCCGTCTGAAATTTTCAAGTCCAAAAGATGTGACTGAATCAGAATTGACTTGGGTCTAGTTATCTCAAAAACAGAATTGTCAGTAAGCTCAATGGGGTGTAACTGACAATCGGGGCATTGAATTGAATCCTTTAGAAAATGCGATTCTCGATCCGTCATGTGAGCCCCAATAAGATCTATTTCCTCAAATTTTGGGCTATCAAATGATTTAACCGATTCCGCAGGCCCAATCGTCTCACAAAAATCATGTTCTATAAACTCACGTGAGACTTCGCAATTTGATTCTTCAGCCTTAGAATCAAAGAAATCTAAATCCGTATTAATGTACGTCCCAAAATCATCCATCACTTTCTGGTCCATGGAGACATAAGTTTCCTCGTACCCCAGCTCAGGGATCTCAGGGGAAGAAATCAAATCATCCTTAATTGGTTGCTCTAGGTCAATCTGTCAACCTCATAACATGTATCCCCCCCAATAGGTGCCTGAACGGGTTCTGACATTGGCTCTCCTGAAGGGGGTTCATCCTGGGAATCACCCCATGATTGAACTAAAGCAAGCACAAATCTCATTCTCAATTCGCTAACTTCCCAAGTAAAAACTCACCTGGGTCTTTATCCTTAACATCCTAAGCCAATCGAACAAATACTTGTTCAAATCATCAATCATTTCAATCAGGGGCTCCAATTGTTCAGTGCAAGGTATTGGCTGAGCTTCTAAAGATTGTATAGTATTCCTCAAGTTAGCCAAAACCTTTACTTGGACCTGGTTAACCTGAACCAAATGGCTTGGTTCAAGGTTGGGCAAGTTTGGGATCAGTGCAGAGGAGTTAACGAATTGAGATTCGTGATACCCTCCCTGATAATAGGTCATTTCAGGTTGTTCATGATGTGGTGATGACCTAAAGGCAGTGTATTCAGGGTATGGGTAAGGATTAGTGTATCCTCCCTGATTGTAGATCGTATTAGGTTGTCCATGAAGGGATAACGATCTATAATCGATGTGGCTTTAAGAAGGATAAAAATCTTAATGATGGTGTCCAGGGTCAGATCCTGAACACGGAAGTCCAGAACTGTATCCCCAATCGGAGTTATCCCAACTAATAGATGGTTGATTACAGTACGAGTTGGGATAATCGTCATGTTTAGGATAAGTCATAACAAGAGGGAAAGAGTGGGAATGCGTATAAAATGTAGAAGGATTCATGATAGACAGGATGGAGAAAGGCGCCCTACAATACAAACAATCAAACATATCCTTAAGTGGGCTCCTAAAGGCCTACAGACTCCCAAAACCCGTCTTGAGATAAAGAAATGATTTGATCTATTTCTTTCCGTTCAATCCAACCAGTTAGAGGAAGGGACTGGGGAGAAGGTTCTTCCTTTAGCTTGCGCCTCCAGTTCCTAGTGTATCCCTCAGCCACGATCGTTTGATTCTGCTCCCCTAGCTAGACATCAGATTGAACGATAGTAACAGACTAATCGAAAATAATCTCATTCTGGGCTCTGAAGAGCGAGTCCAATCCTTAAGGCCAACGTCCACTCTGTTTTATTTAGGGTTAGGTTTGAATGTGTTTTGGAATGTGATGGGCCCTTTATCTAGGTCGTGCCCTTAATGATTGATTGATGTGTGTGTGCGTGCACAACCAATAGCTTTCAAGTAAGATTATTTTTTGATGCAGTGAGTTTTAGGGTTCAAATCTTTCTTAGTAGCTTTTAGGATTCAACTTTAGGTATTTTCAATCAAGTTTTGTTGGCACACCAGGTTTTGAAAGCATAGGTGAAGATGTTTTCCTTTGAAGCTTAAAAGAATGTGGAGTGCCTAGTAAATCCCTAAGAGTTGAACCTATGTGGCAGCTACTTAATGAGTTAATTTTAGTTGAAGTGGTTTGGCTCAATCAACTCAAACAATCAGCCTGTTGCACCACTTAATTAGGTACACAAGTGATTACCTAATCTGATTTATACTAGATTATGTGTTTAGGTGTGCATACGGTTCCAAAGATCGATTTACCGATTGAGTTTGAAAATCAGATGAGGTTGTGTAACTCTGTGAGATTTTTTTTATTATTAAATGCAAAGGATAAAGAGGGTGTAGGTGTCAAACAAACAATCAAAACTAAACTTAGGGTTTATAAGAACACCTAGGTTGATTTATGTTTGTGTTATTACGTGGTGGAATGAAAACTAATGGGTGGGAGGTGGGGGTAAACTTACAGAACCTTCAACAGCACTTTGCTCCAATCTACCGCTTTTGCTCATCTCAAAAGAGTAACTACAATCACAATAAGAAAGGAGAGAAGTGAGGTAAACGATTTGTAAGTCGGAAAATGTGAAAAATCAAAAGAGCATCGCCACCCCAGCAACAGCGCCAAAATGTTGGAGTTGGATTCGAAAACTCGTTGTTGTAGTTCAAGTTGTGAAGAAATCCGTTCAACAGATAAAATTTATACCGAAAAATCCGTAAAGAAGTTCCGGGTCGAACACAGGGAGGCTACGTCGATCTTAAAATTCATAATTATATTTTTTTTGTATTTTTGTTTAAAAGGCGAAATAATCACAATGGAATCGATATAAACAATAAGAGAGAGAGAACAATCACTTGGTATTTGAATAATGTTTTACAATTAAGAAAATTGAAAATGATTACACTAGAAAGTGGGAAACTGTTGCAACTAAAAAGCAAAAAATTCTACTCTAGAAAACGGTAAAAGAAGGGAGAGAGAAGTTATCCTCCTCGACGAATGCTTGGAGGACGAGCCGGACAGAGTTGACGCCTGGAAGATGGAGGGCAAGGAGAAAAGAAGGAGAACGACGTCGAAAGAATGGGAACAAGGTGGCACGTCATCGTCATCACGGGATCCACTTCCGGAACAGGGGCGAAAACTTGGTTTTAGCTCTTGAGGAGCATCCCAGGTATGGGACAAGCTTCTCTTATGCTTTTGAGAGGGAGAGAGGAGAAGGAAGGGATGAGAAATTCATAGGGTAGGGGTCTCCTTTTATAGTTGCAAGGAGTGGGGCCATTTTGGACATTTTAATTTCAAAAACATTAATATGGGACCTTTAGTGACGGATTTATCCGTCAATAAAGGTTTGATGTGGCCGACGTGCGCGCGCCGCGCGTGCGTGGTCCTCTTCTGCTCCTTAACACCTGCACACGTTTGGATTTATCCGTGTGCCACGCCTCCTCCCCTCGGCCGCCCGATCTTCATCTAACTGTCAAATCGTGCCCGCGCCCCATCTGAAGCTTCCAAGAGAAGAAACATCCTAGGAGGGGCAAAATTCAATTTTGCCAAGTTACAAGAGCTTGAGCGTAATTTATCCAGCCATAGTCCAAGTCCATACTCTTGAAGAAAATCCAAGCTCCCTCGGACATCTTTGCAAAATTCCATATGGAGGGAAACAATGTAGGCACCAATTTAAGTGTTGGCACGCAGCTCACAAGAGAGTCGCGTGCCAAACGCAGCTCACACATGAGACTCAAATGCCGTTAGCCCGCTCGCGGGCGCAAGTCGCATGCTAAGCCACATTCGCGCCCACATCACACTCGCACCCTCCAAGCACTTATGCCTGCATGCAAATCCACCCACCTTGCCCACCTATCACCCACGCCAAATCCATGTAGGATTACACACCCCATCCGCCTATACCCGTGACCCGCTACCATGCCCGTCACACCTGCTCATTCCACCTGCATGCATATCGCATGCCCGACTCACACGTCAACAGTTGCTAGCACTCAAGTGTGCTCTACATACGCTAAGCACGCAAACGACACTTTTTAGTCGATTTTGGCCTCTTTGCTTCACCTATAAATACCCTACACCCGTCCTACCTTCAAAGCAACTAAGCCTACTTCTTTCCTACAACCTAAGGAGTTCAAAGAGCCCATTGGCACTCCAATTACCCACTTCAAGGCATGCTCTGGCCCTCTGCTAGTGTAGAGCTCCAGCTCCACCCACCTTTGTCGAGCACCATCGCCGCCTCCCTTTCCCAGTCTAAGGCTTCAGATCACCCGATCGTCACTCCACTTCGTCCTCAACTCGTCCAACTCCGTCCTTCATCCAACTTCTCCCTTTCGTCCGATCACCAACTGGTCTTCTGTCTCTCAAGTAGCCATCTCGGGAGACTTGCATCTTAGCTTAGACTCATTTTGTTTAATTTTTGTAAGTGACAATTATTCTCTGTCTCTTTCTCTCTCCTATTATTGTAATTATTGCTGCATTTTATTTTCAAATAAAATTCCACGATATTTTCACATATTATTCCTCTCTTCTCACACTCATCTCGTTTCACACTATTTTTGACTCCACCACACCCACTCACACTCACATTTTCCACTCCAATTTTCTTTACAAAAATCTATAAAAATCACGAAATCGAAAAATACCAAAAATAAATAGAACTCACTCAGATTTTTACGAATCGAACATCGCCTCCATGTGTTTGACCCGAACTCAACATTCGATTATATTATCTAATCGCAAATATTTGCGGCTACTACGACACTATTTTCAAAACTTATTCCTCACAAATTTTCACGCATCATTTTGGCACCATTGCCATGGAGGTAACGAACTTCGATTTTTCTTCGTTTTATTACATTTACTCATCTTTTGACTTATCTTTTCTTTAATTTACTATTTTGCAGGTACCCGATCAAGGTGGGTCGATGGTAGTAGATTGAACTAAAGTGCGGTTACAAAGATTTGTAAGTGCATCTTCCACCACGCACTCACTAGATTCCACTCCATTATTCTAAATAACTAAGACCTGAATCTACTTAGGAGCTTTCATAAACCCTAAGGCTAGAATTAGCTATCATGTTTGCCACTTCCACCAACCTACATCCACTTAAAAAAAATTTTGAAAATATATATCTTCTCTCTGATTATGGGATTGAAACTAAAGTATATAATTAATCACCACACAGTTTTGACTTAAGGTGCACTAACTTTCTGATTATGTCACCTAACTGGGACCTCGATCTTTGAACTCGGTACACCAAAACTAAATATACACATAAGTGAGTAGAAATTAGAATAGGTTGAACATTTTTGTGTGCCTTAATCCAGAGGTGCGAATGGCCAATTGTTTTACTTGTTTGAGCCACACCACTCTATTTAAAATTAAGAAATCAAGTAGGTTCCACCATACTACTCAACTCTAAGGTCTGAATCAAGAACTCTACAATTTTTTTTTATTCTAAAGGAAAATACATACACCCATGTTTGTACAATTTAGTGTGCCTACAACAAAAAACACTATTTGAAAATACCTAAGATTTGAACCTTAAAATTCATCTCACCTTTATAATAATCTTGCTTGAACACCCTTGGTTGTGCACTCACACACATCAATCAATCGTTAAGGGCACAACCCATTAATAGCCTATCACATTCCAAGAGAACAATCAATCCCAAGCCTAATTAAAAATGAGTAAACATTGGCCTTAGTATTGGACTCACTTTTCGAGGTCTAGATTAAGATTAATTGTGATTAATTTACTCCTACTAGTCCTTCTGATGCCTAGCTAAGGGGAGTTCATCAAATGACAGTATCAAAGGAACCCAAGGAGAAAGCTGAGGGAAGAACCTTCTTCATAATTCCTCCTCTTAACTAGCTGGATTGACCGAATAGTAGTGAATCAAATCACTCTTGATCTTGAGACAAGATCTAGGAGTCAATACGTCTCTAGGCTACAAACTTAACGAAAACCTTGTATTTTTGTGTTGCAGGGCTTATCATGTCAATACCCTTGTTTTGATATAACAAAATTATGTTTTTGTTGAGAACTAACCATTACAGGTTAACTGAAGTTATGATGTGTCCTCGTCAAAGAGTATTCAAACACTTCATGTAATATCATTCATTAAGAAGACTTAAAGATTGTTTTTACCTTTATTAAGTCTAGAACTATGTAAAGAATCTCAACA
Organism: Thalassia testudinum; assembly: GCA_037157565.1. Classification (NCBI taxonomy): domain Eukaryota; kingdom Viridiplantae; phylum Streptophyta; class Magnoliopsida; order Alismatales; family Hydrocharitaceae; genus Thalassia; species Thalassia testudinum. Next base: position 39,148,520 of record JAZHRO010000067.1, read on the forward strand.
AAATAACAAATGCTAAGTTTTCAAAATTCACAAAAATCATTCTCTTTTTGAACTTAAGTCATTACTAATATTGATCAACCAGTACCAATTTTGATTGACTAAACCTTGATCGACCAATTCCTTTATTTAATCGATCAAAGACCTTTAACGATCATATTGCCTTTTGATCAATCAACCCCTTTTATTTAATCGATGAAAATATTCCAATAGTCAAATTCTCTTTGAATTTATAACGTCAATCAAAATTCTATTTTAATTGATCAACATTGAATCAATCAATACTTTTATTTAATCGACCAAAAGTATTTTTGATTGACCAATCCCATGTTTGAATCGATCAAAGCCATATTTTCAGTATTTCCAAAACAAGTTGAAAAATACATATAAATAGGACCTTCGACCCCCCTCTTAAAAACATATCGCCAGAGCTTTAAAAAAGTAAAGCATACAGATTCTCTCTAGAGCTTTCGCGCCTATGTGTCTACAACTATTGTGATCCAAAGCACGATATTCTGCGATCAAAGCTTGGTTTATTCTAATCTTACCGAGGTTCCATAGGAATTATTATTTACTTTATATGCTATTGTTCATCTGGGAATCCAAGTTGTCTTGGAGGTCCCATTGTTCGTCTCTTGGTTAGGTGTAAGAGAAGACATTTTGTAAAAGGTTGCGTCACCTTTGTTCAAGTGATACGTTAGTGGATTTGACTAGCATCAACTAGTTGAGAAAATCCTAAGTTGTAAGGCTTAGGTAGTGGTTTTTACCCGAAAGGGTTTTCATTCTAAATCAGGTGTTATCTTTTTGGTCTATGCTTATTTAAATTTTGGTATGTGGTGAATGATTTTTTAAATTCTCATAGAAATAGATATTACACTATTCACCCTCCCTTTAGTGTATACTTGATCCATTAGGCTCCGCACACACACACATCTAGTACTAGAGCCTTGTTTACTCAAGTCAGGATGTCAAAGTCCTCTGAGGTATACACTGAGGGTCAGTTTGCTATTAGACCACCACTATTCAATGGCACCAACTATGGATATTGGAAGACCAAATACAGATCTTTTTAAAATCAATGGATTATGAAGTCTGCGACGTGATAGCATCAAAATACACGTGACCAGAAAAGATGCAAGGTGCTGAGATCACCACAAATCAAAAAAAGATTGCCACACACAATCGAGTCTCAGCATGAAAATGACATGTGAAATCTAGAACACTCTTGAAGTTACCCATAAAGGAACTTCAAAAGTCAAAGAAACTCGAATCAACCTCCTTACCCAAAAATATGAGCTTTTTTGCATGAAGAAAGGAGAAACATGAAGGTGATGTACACCAGATTCATCGATATTGTCAACTTTTTAAGAAATCTGGATTAGAAGATCACAAATGAGGCATTAGTTCAAAAGATTCTCCAATCTCTGACTAGTGATTGGGAAACCAAGACAACTATTCTGGAATCTAAGGATCTTTCTGTGCTTAACATGCTTTTGTCTGATTTTAGAAACATGTCATAGTATAGCAATGAAAATGAATTAATTCTTAAATTTATATGCTCAAAATTTGAGTTCCGAGGTCGTCTCAAAGAGCAAAATAATCTCAATGTATCACTAATCAATGAATGTAATGAAGCATAGGAAGCTTTGATATAAAAAGAAATATATGCTCAATTTATTGCAATATCAAACTCCCAAAATGAAATATAAGTGTTTGAGTAACAAAAATATGATTCAAATAACTCAACTCATCACTGAATACTTTAATCAGACATCTGGAACTAATGTCAAATGACTTAAACTTGAAATTTGGACGTCTGATCTAAAGTTTGATAGAGCAAAAAACCCTACCCTTCTCTTCGATTCTCTCTCACTTTCAGACCAGACCTGGTTCAGTCCCAAACTGAACCCAAAATCCGACCAAGGCTCTCACCCAGGCGCACGCCTGCATGTGTGCAGGCATGTGCGTGCGTATGGTTGTGAGTAGCATGGAGACCCGACCCCCTATGTCTGGGTGATTGCACAGCAATCATAGGTCTTAATTGGCCTAAATTAGTCTAGGACTTAGCATAAATTAGGGTAATTCATGCATGCATAAGCATTACTTGCATCTTTACTACTTTCTTTTAGCTATACATAAAATAATGTTATAATGTGCTAATTAAGTACATTATGTCAATTACAGGTAATAAGCTGGATCTAAAGCTGGATCTGAAGCTGGATCAGGAATAATGGGTGTTGCAGCAGAGCTGAAGCAGAAGAGTTAGATTAGATGTAGTAGATAATAATGTAAGGGAGTTAAGGTATGCTACTCTATTAAGTAGAAATAAAGCAGTAAAAGGTGAAGAACTTAGGTCCATCCTAGCCCTAGGATAGCCTAGAGACTTCCCCAAGCCTTAACCACCCTTAGATTAGGTCACAACACCCTAAGAAGACCTAAAACCCTAGTTCCAATCCTTATCTGGACGTCCAGGACCCTGAGCCAACTCCCGCATACCTCAAACCCACTTCTGCAGTGTTATTGGATGTCCAGACACTTTGTCAAGCGTTCAATTTCTGCAGAATACCCAAAACAAAACCTAGAATTCCCCCTGACTCAGATTGGACGTCCAGAATTGAAGTCTGAACTTCTGATTTTTGAGTATAAGATGTCTGACTTTATTTTTGGATGTCTGGAACTGCTCTCCAATTCCTGTTTTGAGATTCAAGTCTTGATCTTGGATCTCTAGCTCCCTAAACCCAATTCCAACCCCATAGGGACCTAAATTAAGGTATCCTAACCCTAGTACACCACCTCTAGACCTTCCTAAGGAGCTAATTAGCTCCTCACTAAACCCAATTGACTTAGATCATAGTCAATTACCATTGCCTAGTCAGTTGGACTCATAAGGGTCCAATTAAGCTCAGATCTCAACCCACACAAGTCCAATTGGACTCAATGAGAGTCCAATTGACCTAAGCCCAACCTAATTGAGTTATTTCACTCTCAATTAGGTCCACACCCATTCCATTAAAATTGTATTAAATTTAATTGCACTCTACCTTAGTGAATTAGGATTTACAACCCTAATTCAAGGCCTACACCTACCTAAACCCCTTAGGACCTAACCTTGACCACCTAGCCACATAGGGCACGGCCACACACTCACACACACACACACCCATTCATGCACACACACTCCTCTAGAGTTCCCTAGAACTTTCTTCAAGTGGCGCCACTCTTGGTTGCCAAATTTAGCAACCAAGAGTCATTCAATTCTTAAATCCACTTTTTTTGGATCTATGAACTACCACCTCTCTCCATAGCCGACCACCTATGGGGCTCTCTCTAGAGAGTTCCACACTTCCCTAGAGAGACTCCCTTAGGTCTATAAAAAGACCTAAGGGGTGGCCATTTGCACCCATCCATTTCTTGGCATCCATTTTTTTGGCACTCATTCCATTTAGGTTAGCTACATCACCTCCATTCCACCTCCACAAGGAGCATCACCATGGCTACCACCACCTCCACGCCAGGAAGCTGGATCATCTCCCCAACCTCTCTCCAAGGGCCAGCCTAAGCTCCATTGGCCGCCCCTCATTCTCCTCTCAACCATTCCAAGGCCATCGAAGCCCACCTCTGAATGCCCTTCTTTCTGCTAGATTAGCTTTAGTTCTTCATAATTTTACTGCTTTCATTTACTGCTTAGTAGTGTAGCTCTTATTCTCCCCCAATGATGCATGCAAAATCCCCCCATAGATTCCAGTATGCGATCGTTTTCTATTAGTTAGATTTATGTTTTAAGTTTTCCTCTAGTTCCATGTTGCAAACACCTTCATGAATGAATGAAAGAAACATTTTTTATATATATCTCTATGTTGAGAATCACCATCAGCTTATTGATTGCAATGTATTTTGTGTGATTCAAGTTGCCTGCTTTTCACTTTTACATATTGGAACTAAGCATGTCGTGTTTAAATACGTAATAACCATAAACCGCCATGCGATTTTAATAAAGTAGAGCGATAAAAGATCGATTTCAAATTTGAACAAATGCCTCTCAGAGATGAACGACTGGGACTCAAAGTCTCGTTATCTTTACAAAAATCTTTTTTTTTTACAAAAATTTTTGTGCAACTATACTACGTTTTTCGACGACTTCAAAATACACGAGAACAGCTTTCCGTCACTAGGGCAAACAACTACTGGGTGCAAATCGTTATAAACACATTTCCAAGCTAACCTTCACCGATGTGGGACTAAATCCCTGGGCTTCTTCTTCGTTGCAACTACGTGAGGTGGCTGGTTCAATTGATGCTGTAGCTGTTGTTGGTCTTCCAAATTGGGGGTCGAGAAGGTTCCCGATGCTGTACCACTGCTATTAGAGGTGGTAGCAAGGTGGATGGTAGCTGGTCGGCAACGAACGGCGACATCGAAGGACCTACGAAGAGAATATTAGCCTAGGGCTCCAATTAAATACTTGGGAAGCTCCGCCATGGTGAGGCGAAGGTGTTGGTGATGGTGATTTGGTGGTTGGTGGTCGCGAGTGATCGGACGATGAGGTGGGCGTGTCTCTGACGAACGACGCCGGGGAAGGTGACAAAGGTGCGGGAAGGTTCAATTAGCTTAGGCAAAATGGTCATGAGGGTGAGGGGAAACTTTTGCCATGCTTAATTAAGGTGGATGAGGGCGGAGGATGTCCAGCGATGAAGGTGGTTGTGACAGTGATGGTTGGAGTCGGAGTAGGAAAACGAGGCTAAGAGTTGACCTAAACCTAATTGCAAGAGAGGGGAGTAGAAGCCCTATGGTAATTTACCTAATAGACAAAAGAAGAGAGGGGTCGCCTGTTTGGCCGCCAGCGAGGACGAAGGGGTCAGAGATCGGAGCCTAGAAAGGAGGAGGAGGTCTCAAGCTTCACACAAAGCTTCGTGATTATATGAGGAAGCAAAGCCCTTTACCTATTATACATGGCAGAGGGTGACGAAGGAGGAAGAGGAAGCTCCGAGGTGTGGCGGAGCTTGGCTAGAGAAGAAGAAGAGAGGATTATTGGTCAATTCACACATGAGTTGGGCTTGGGAAGGTCAATGCCTCTTTATAGGAGAGGTTTCCAGTTGAATTAAGTCAAGAATTGCATGTTTGGTATGAAAGCTTGATTGGTTTGGGAACCTTTGAAGATTACCTTGCTAGTAGTGATTTCATCAACATCAGATCTTGAGACATGGACCAATGGATCGACCATGCTTTAGCTGATACTCTCACCAATTTTGGTGAGATTCAGCGAAGATTTGATTGGGTAATTTCACAACCAAATCTCATCAGTTTAGGTTCAAGACCTGCTACAGTTGCCTCTCTTGCTCGGGGAAGAAGGTGATGGCAGCATGGGCTAGAATGCAAGACAGATTAAAAGTTAGAGACCTATCCGTTAGAAAAATCAAGACTTGGGGGGGGCTTTATATGATAAATAAAGAATTCTACACTAAAATGCAAACTAGGTCAAGATGGACTCCGATTGGGCTCAAATTTTGGGTTTAACCTAATTTGAGACCAAAAAATATAATGGTAACCTTGGATTTGAGTTTTGACCAAATTTAAATGGGTAATTTCCACAGAAGCCTAAAGCAAGGCAAATTCCCGCTTAAGTCTATTTTTGTTCAAAATGGGTTCCTTTGGTTAAAGTGAAGGTTCTAAACCGTAGAGAATATTTTTCAATGATTTTTAAGAGGTTTAGATTACATTTATTTCTGCCAGAACCCATTTAATTTAAGTGAGTCTGAAATTAGGGTTTTTGTTATTAAATTAATCCTTAAATCTCAAAAAACCCTAATTCAATCAGCTCGGGCCCACTTCTTAGGAAATTAAGCTTGTTTGACCTTAGATTAAGCCTTGATTGATTCCTTAGTTAATCTGCAATTATGATTAGGTGTTAAAATGACAGAATTAACTAGTTTTCTCTACTTCTCAAATTTAGTTCAAAGAGGAATATGACCCTCAGATGAACATTAAGGAACATTTATCACTTGATTTTGGCTAAATTAAGTTAGTTATCATGGATGATGGTGTTACCATCATAAAGTTGGATGATCTTATAGGTAGCTTAATGGCCTATGAGGTTCAGCTCGAGCACATGAAGGAATATGGAGGAGAAGAAGAAGGACCTCGCTTTAAAAGTCGATACTAACTCCGAAGAATCAAAAGATGAAGACAAGGAAGATATAGCCTTATGATGGGAGCACCATCATGAGCCATAACTAGCTCTATTTGATTGGATTAAATGAATAAAAGCTCCTACATATCCATCAAAAGGTCTTAAGGGCGCAAAACACTGATTTGAGAAGAAAATAAGAAAATAGGGTTATTTCTGTAAATTTACCATTCTATCAAAAATAGAATAACCACGGGTTTTCTCAAGGGTTAATTAAGGGTTAAATGATCTTAAGAGTCTAACAAGTGGGTTAGTACAGACAGAAAAGGGTTTTCGCATGTTTTGAGAATTAAATGACATCTGAAACCCTAAAAACAGACCCTCTTAATTAAATGTGATTCTAGTTAGAATAAAATTCACCTAGACCCTCTAAAATTCATAGAAAAATATTCTTTAGGGTTTGGTACCTTCAATTGGACCATCAAAACCCGTCTTGACCCAAAACAGAGACATACAAACTTTTATCCTAATTTGCATTTTTGCATAAATTACCCAATCAAACAAAGTCAAAACCAAAATCTAGCTTCATCATTAAATTCCTTAGGTCCAAATTATGTTTGTACCAAAATTTGGGCCCAATCTAAGGTCATATTGACCAAGTTTGCATTTTGGTCCTGTTTGGCTATTTTTGTCTCACCCGTGCCCCTAACTTTCGAAAAATATGCATTTGGGTCCCTAACTTTTGTCATATTCTTTATAAGATGGTCCCTACCGCCATTGGTGTGAATGCACCTTGCTCCAACGAGATTCAAATAGAGATTTCTCGCTCGATTCTCAATCAAACCTTCTCGAAATTGAACTGGAGATTCTTTGTGAAATTCCCTTCCACATGGGACTAGTCTTGGGTTCAAATTCTTTCCCAAAAGGTCATGCGAACCATTTGAAGGATCAGGTATCCTATTTCGCAAGGACCTTCCGAGCTTGGAAGCTTCTTTCCAAGCTTGGAAAGGCCTCCTGTGGCCTATATAAGTACAACCAATGCCTTACCATGCTTCTCAGCAAGTCTTAGAGAGTCAACAACCCCTAAATCACCTCATCTGGCCACCAACGACTGCTGCTCCAACAACCTCCATCGATCCCCTTCCTCTGGCTGTCCAATGACCAAATTGGTCAGCCCTCTTAAGTCTCCTCTTCGTCAATCCTCCCCGACCAAAGGGAGGACATGCCTCTGCCTAACTTGCCATTGCCAATTTGCTGATCTCTCCATCTTCTCCGGTGTTGGTCAACCAAAATCGGCTGACTCCACCTCTCTTTCACCCAGCTAAGTCCCTCTATCTCTGTCTCACACTCTACTTCTCTTTTCCCACACTCACAACTCACTCACACTCGCTGCACCACTCGTACCCTCTTCATCTCCCTCCACTTCGGCAATGCTCCAGCGATGCCTACATGCCACTACACCGCTTGACTCTTGCCGCTCTCACTACCACGAGCTCCGCCATCACATTGAAGGCAAAAGCCCTCTGTCTATTTCACTGATTTGCCACTCCACGAGTCCCTCGAATACCACCTCACCGCACCTTTGTTCCAACTTTACCAGACTTCCTCACACGCTCACACACCAAATCGACGCCAACGTTGCACCCGCCGGTTCTCGGCAATCATCGTAAGCACTTTAACTAGGGCTTATAGCCTGTATTTCTGTCTCAGGTACCTTCCTCGGACATCCGCCGCCGCCTCAAGTTCTCCGATGAAGCCGTCAGTGCTCCAGTCACGATTCTCCCAGATTTCATCTCCAGGTTCCGCGACTGAATCCCAGGCTTCGCTCTAGACCTTCCATTGGCATCGACATACGCAGCTACTACCTTAATCAAAAGCCATCTTCAGCTACTGCTGCTGTGCGACGAATTGCAGGGGACATAGTCCCACATCGGATACAAAAGACTCCCCCATGTGGTTTGAATTGATTTTGTGCATCTGGCTTATCGCCTCAGCATGCACAGTGGGTGAGGTCCCTACATGCACACCCATATGCACGCCTCACCCGTGGTCACGCCACGCGGGTCTAGCTAGATTCGATTACCTGCCTGTTTCCCCGATTAGAGTGGGGTTCTGAGACAGAAGAGAAGAAAAGAGAGAGAAGGGGGTTTTGCCTCATGCCCTCTCTACACTTAGCCGATTAAGAGGCCTTCTCCTCTGAAGCTGTTGTGCTTATGCCTCTCCCTAAGGCTTGAGGAGAAGGAAGGAAGAGGCCTTTGCCTCTGTCTACTGAGCATCGGTTAAGGTGTCTGAGTGCCTATTCTGTCGTCTGATATCTGTTGATACCTTGGTTATGTTGGTTAAATTGAGATTTTCTTGGCTTATATGATTCTATTACTTGAGTAACTTGCAAAGCTTAACATTTTAGGGTGATTTGGTGATTCAAATCACCATTGTACCCTCTTCTTTTTGCACATTACTACTTGAAATTATTGATATATCATTTTGAATCAATTCTGATTGCAATTGCTCATATCTTTTACTTAGAATTGTGATTTTGAGATTGAATTGGCACTTGCTCTGAGTGAATGACCTCGGATTTCTTTCGAGTATAAATATTATCTATTTTTCACACTGATTCAATCTATACTGCAATGCAATAATTTTAAAACCTATTTCAGAGCAACTAACACCTTACTCTCGAGAAAATTCAAAAGATTCTTGAAGAACAAGAAGAGCTGGAAGAAGAAAAAGGAAGAACCACAAGAAAATCAAGTTATCTGCTACAACTATAAGAAGAAAGGACACATGAGAAAAGAATGCCCTCAACTCAAGAAAGAAGTCAAAAAGAGGAAAGTTAGAAAACCTCCCAGGCATGAAGCAAAGAAGAAGGCTCTGCAAGTAACCTGGGATGATAGAGAAGCAAGCTCAGAAGAAGAAAGCGAAGACACATCAAGTGAAGAGGCACTCTACAGTCTAATGGCGATCGAAAGATGAGGTATCTTCTTTCACTTTTGATGAATTTTTGAAGTATTTTATGAGCTGCATGATTTAGCTAAAGCACTTAAAGTAGCCAATAAGAAATTAACAAGAGATCTAAATGAAGAAACAAATTTAAAACATAATTCTGAATCCTAAATCAACAACTTTCTCAAGAGATCACTACTGTTAAAGCTCATGCTGATTCACTTCAAATAGAATTAGGAAACATAAAACAAAAGTCTGTTGCTTTTGTAGATGATCTAGCAAAATTAACTAAAGGTAGAGCCAACCTAGAAAAATTATTAGGCACACCAACCCAAAACACTGCCAGATTTGGGTTAGGCTACATTCCTAATAATGATTATGAAGCATCCACTTCACAAACTGACACACAAATTTCCTTTAGTCCTAAGGTCATGAATAGGTCTATGCCTAAACAGGCACCTGCTAACAAATCTGGACCCAAAAGAAAATGAGTACCAAAAAGACTTTTGGAATCATGTTTTGCAGAACACTTTAAGGAAGGAAAATTAAAGTTTTCTAAATGGGCCTTCCACCAACAAAAAATGGACATCTTGTAGCTGTAAGAGGAAATACAAGACCTCGCAAACGTAAACTAATGACAGGTCCAAGGAAAAAGAAGATAGGTTATGGACAGTGATTATTCAAAGCACATGATAGGAGAAGAAGACCTGTTTCTCAACCTCAACAGCAAGAAAGGTGGTTTAGTCACTTTTGGCAACAACCACAATAGCCATATTATTAGCATTGGACAAATTGATAACTTCAAAACCTCTTTTGATAATGTTCATCTTGTTAATGGCTTAAAACACTACTTATTTACTGTAAGTCTGATATGTGATAAAGGGCAATACCATCATGGGTCCTAACTAGCCACATTTAGTCAAATTTGAATGATAAAAGCTCCTACCTAATCATCTGAGGTCACAACTCCGCATCATTTTGATTTGAGAAGAAAATAGGAAATTAGGGTTAATTATGTAATTTTAATAACACATCACAAATACAGAATAACCGCAAGGTCACTTAGGAGTCAACATTGACTGAAACAGGGTTTCACGCATTTCGAGGGCAAAAACAGCACCAAAAATCCTAATTATCAACCCACTTAAATCAAAAAGGTTTTGGTCAGGATAAAATCAATATAAACCTTTTAAAATTCATATAAAAATATTCTAAGAGATTTGGTACCCTTGGTTTGATCATTTGAACCTATTTTGACCTAGAATAAAGTTTCAAATGAAAATTTATGCTAATTTAGGCTTCTATGCAAATTTCCAAGTCAAACATGGTCAAAACTCAAATCTAAGTTCACCATTAGTTTTCTTGGGCCCAAAATAGCTTATCACTAAAATTTGGGCCCAATCAAAGTCCATCTTGACCTAGTTTGCATTTTAGCCCTTAAAAACTCTATTTCTTACATTTAGCTCCCCAACTTTCAATTTTATTGGAATTTGGTCCCTAACCTTCTCGTCATTTTTCTACAAATGGGTTCCTTCCGCCATTAATATGAACTGAGCTCCTGCAGCGAGATTCGAGGGAGGATTTCTCTCTCAAATCAGATCCAAATCCCTCCAAATTTAGAGGGATTGATCTAGAAATGATTCCCAATCTGTTGAGCAAACTCAAAGACCCCACAGACATCTCTAGATCTCAAGAAAGCTTGAGATTTTAGGGGATCTTTTTCCCTAAAATCGTGGGCTATTATAGCTTCTTTCCCAATCTATTGAGCAGACTCAAAGACCCCACAAACATCCCTAGAGCTCAAGCAAGCTTGAGATTTTAGGGGATCTTTTTCCCTAAAATCGTGGGCTATTATAGCTTCTTTCCTTTCTTTTGAGCTCATTTCTAAGCTCTATAAAGAGCCCTCAAGTCCAGGGCATCCTCCTCAGCTAGGTTTCAGGCCATAAACCCTCTTCCTCTCATCCTCCAATCGTCACCAACCTCAGCTTTGGCGGCCCTCTTGCCCTCCTCGTCTGTGTGTCCAATAGCCAAATTGGACGCATCATCGTCTTCCTCGTCTTCTTCCAACAGTAGCCAACCAAAGCTCTGTTCGCTTAGACCCCTTCCTCTCCACCGATACTCTCGCCTGAGACTTCATCATCCCCATGATCGGCCATCACACCGGCACGGTTTCCCTACTCCTCTCGTCCAGATAACTAGTCCTCTCTCTCTCTCTCTCTCTCTTCCGAGGTTAGCTTTAGCTCCTTAACCTCTCGATCCGACCACCATACATCCCTCATCCCCATCATCTTCCCCATGGCCGGCAAGGCTCCGGTGAGTTCTCCTGGCCATATCACGTCACCAAACCTTCCACTACCACCTCCAAAACACTCCTCACCACTACATAATCAAAAGCCCTAACATAATTAGGGCTTTCAATCACTCCTTCACCCAGCCTAACGAACCCACCACCGTCATTCGTTTCCATCATTGTCCAGTCATTACACACACCCACGCACTCAAATAACACCTCTATCACTTCCGCCTCCACATGGTGAAACTCTTGAGCTGTTTTGATTAGGACGTAAGACCATATTTTGTTCTTCAAGTCTTCACCAGAGCACCGCCACCGCCATCGTCTTCTCCATTACGTTTGCTCGTTGATGGTAACACCATCATGAGATATAACTAGCTTTGATTTGTCATAATGAAGTGATAAATTCTCCTACATAATCGCCTGCGAGCCATAATTCCATACAAAGCCAGTTTGAGAAGAAAACATTAAATCAGGGTTAATTCTGCAGTTTTAACATCACATCATGAATGCATAGTAACCATGCAGTTTCCCAGGGGTAAATTTATGGCCAAATGAGCATTAAAGTCCAATAACTAGGTCCATATAGACAGAAATGGGGTTTCGCACACTTCGAGAGCCAAATCAAAACATAAAACCCTGATTTCAGACCCGCTTAAATTAAAAAGGTTATGGTTAAGATAAAATTAATCTAAACCTCATAAAATTCATATAAAAATATTCCTTGAGGTTTGGTATCCTTGATTTGACCATTTGAACTTAGTTTGACCTTAAACAAAGTCATAGATAGATTTCTGTCCTAATTTGGGTTTTTATGCAAATTTCCTAGTCAAACATAGTCAAAACTAAAATTTGACTTCACCACTAGATTCCTTGGGTCCAAATTAGGTTTTACCAAAATTTGAGCCCAATTAGAGTCCATCTTGAGCTAGTTTGCATTTTGATCCATTTAAACTCTATTCCTCTCAATCGAGGCCCTAGCTTTTGAAATATTTGCATATCAGTCCCTAACTTTGTCATCATTTTCATATAAAGGTCCTTTCTGACATAGAAGGTCAATTGACCTTCAAGCAGCATTTGACCGAATCAAATCCCATTCAAATCGCCACCAAATCTCACCAAAATTGGTGAAATTGGTATTCACACTGCAAGGAATCCTTTTAGACGAATCCCTGGCTTTGATTTGCACCAGAAAGGTCATGCAAACGCATGGAAATTTGGGTTCTTCTTGATTCCTAATGAAGTTCAATCAAGCTTCTTTCATGTCTAGAGCTTGCCCCAAGCTCTATAAAAGCTTCCCCTTTGTGAGGCCTTACTCTTTAGCTCAGTTTGGTTGCATCTCTTCACAAAATCTCTCTCCAGTCACTGCCACCGTAGCTCTGGCGACATCCCTTCCTCCGACTACCTCGCCCGCTGCCACATACTATAGGAAGTGGGATCATCTTCCTCACCTTCCTCCACTCCTTGCCAGCCACAGCAGGAGCTCCCAAACCTGCTCGTTGTCGTTGCTTCCTTTACCGAAGGCTTCACAATCTCCAACGTTGGCCAATCAAAGTCGATGCCTCCCTCGCCCTTTCGTCCAGTAATTTAGGTCTTAACCTCTCTCTTCTTCTCTTGAATCTCACTTTTCAACCGACCAACCACCCGTTCTCCCTTCATCTTCTTCCGCTCCGGCCAATCTCCGGCAAGGCCTTCTGCCCTTCGCAAACCTCCAAACGACCCGCTATCACCTCCACAACCTCTGCCTCATCTCCACGACCACAACCCCTCATCCTATTTTGCGGTTCATACCCTCAAAACCTCCACCAACCTTCATCTCCTCCGCACACCCTCCTCAACTCCGCCAGGCCACTACAATGCTCTAAACACCAAATTGCCACCACTAGCACCTTCGCTGTCCTCCAACAATCCTGTTAGACCTTTTGATTAGGGCTTTTGAGCCCATGTTCATGTTTGCAAGTCTCACCGCTGCTCGCCGTCACCGCCATCGTCTCCATTGCAATTTGCTATCTACTGACTAACACACACCCTACAGCCACTCCCAATTGACGCGGGCGACCTTCAGGAGCAGCACTACATCCTCAATTAAGTGGATATGAAGCAGCAGCAGCAGTAATTTCGTCTCCAACCTATCAACTACACCATACGAAGAAGCTTGGGACATCTAGTCCCACACTGTAAGACGAAAATCTCATGAGATGGTATAAGTGGAAAAAGTGCATTAGCGTTATCGCCCAATACACCGGGGGGTCGGGTCCCCTGCTCACATGCTACACATACCTCGCCCGCATCCACTGCCACATGGGTTTGGTCCCCTATGCTCATGACCCGTGTACCCGATTACCCATAACCCGATTCTGAGATGAGGAAAGAGGAGGATTTGTGAGAGGAGGGGGGAGGGTTTTGCTTCGCAGATAAGTGCCTTGGGCACATTCTGAATGAAGAGGCTTACACTTAGCCTCTAACAGAGTTGGTTCTCGTGCTATGAAGAGAAAGGTTGTTCTTGAGAAGGCTTGAAGAAGGAGAGCCTTGTGCTTCTACTGTGGTACTTACGTTAGCTTCTGTTCAGACTTTAAGGTTGATTTTACTGGTACTGTTGAAACATTTAAGTACCTAAGTTGATTTGGATTAATTGCTTGAGAATACTGTTGAGAAATTTAAATAATTTGATACTTGGGTATATGCTTAATTAGAAGGATAAAAATGGTGATCTAAATCACCACTTTTAGAATGCTTCCATTCGTTTTGCCCCTGCTATTCCATGAGATACATTCATCCATGTTTGAATGCTATTCTAACCAATTTTATTCATTAAATATCTTCCATCTGATGCTCAATTTACTATGCTCATTTATTCTAAATAGAGATTAGTGCGTGAATTCCATATTTACTCCTTGCAAACAACCTCAGACTCCAATTAGATTCTGAGTTTATAAATTTAAGTGTTTTGTGTAATTTTATCGACTATACTACGACGCATATATTTCTTAACACTCGACGATAGCATACAGCATTTTAACGCTGCTGCCGGGGAGCAACGCGCAATTCAGCATTAGTCTTATCTTTCTTGATTTATCTGAGCACTAACTTCCCTATTTGCTTTGCTTGTGATTTTGCGAGGTACATCATGAAGAGATCTTTCATGCAATCAACCACTCCAAGGGTAGGTAAAATTTCTCTTCTTCCCTAATCAACCTCCTAATCTTAAGAAAGAGAAAAAGGAAACAAATGAATTAGGATCTACTTGTCTTATTTTTCTAGAAATCACCATTTAAAGGCAAGATTCCTGATTTGCGAACTTGATTTGATATCTAATTGAGATTGAGACGATTTGATTAGAGATCCATATCCTGAATTCCTATACCTATTAGGCATTTACTCTTAAAATCACAAACATCTTGAACTACTCACTTTCTTGTTTGAGTCCAAGGTGTTACAATTGAGATCAAATTGGACTTTGAAATAGAGCCAATTAGGGTTTCTACTTTAGGGTTTTGAAGTGCTAGTACACACTTGCATACATTAAAGGAAATTGATCTTCCCGCATTTGTGTGCTACCCAAGCCCTTGTTTGAAAAGATATATTCAAGGAAAACCCTAAAATCAGGTTCTAAATTCACTTGAACCCTAAAACTTTGGACCTAATAACCTAAGAGTCAATTTAGGGTGATCTTTGGGTCTTGGCCTAGAGTTCATCCTCCATTTTTAGGGTAAGTCAGGTGAAGTTGGTCTACTTTGTGGGCCAATCAACCTCCAAGTTAGGTCACAAATTGAATCAATTTGTAATCAAGTGAAATTCAAGGAAGGACTAAAATTGGTAGACTTAAGGTCTCAATTCATACATTCCAATTTACTTGGAACCGTAGTGACAAGGAAGGTTGGGTGGGGAAACCCTGTAACCCATGGGGACGCTTTACCGTATAGGGGTCTTTGCGGGGCTCTCCCTTCCTAACTGCCCAAGTACTCCTCGGGTGTGTGGATTTTTGATTCAGAGGTATCATCTACCTTGAAACAGCCTTAGTCATCCAAAAATCTTTGGGTGCCTTGATTGGGTCCAATTCATATCCAGTCCCTCATCTATTCTTTAGAGCACATACACAGGAAAGGTCCCTAGGTTTTTGACCTAGAGGCCTCCATTAGAGTTGATCTTTCATGGGATTTCTAATCTGATCTAATCGATTCAATCTAAACCTAAATTTGATTCTTCATCTTGATCTACCACCTGATTTGAAAATGTAACCTAACAATTTAGGAAGAATATTTAGGAAACCTGAATCCCAGATGAGCATAAAAGAAAAGATGATTGAGAATGCTTTTAAACATCGTGATGAATATTACAAAACCTGTGATCCATCTAGGCACATTTAGGTTAATGTTTCTAAAACAACAACCCACATTATGAACCGTGTTGAAATGATATTAACACAATGATACATGGTTCAACCTGGGATGATCTCTTATTAGAGTATATTGAATTAAGGAAATTACATAGCAATGAGTATCTACAATGTTGGCCAAATCCCCCACTTTTGGAAAAACACCAAGGTCTCATGGAGAAACATGGAAAATTGTTGAATATGGTGTATGAAGACATCAATCGAAAATGCCCATATATACCCTCAGAAACTGATGAGACATCTTGGAACAACTTTGAGGATCAACATGATTTCCCAAATCCCGAGTTCGAAAATCAAAGTTGTTGTGGACCCCCAACCCAAATGGAATTAGATTCAAACTTTATGAAGATTCACATACCTGATCTTGATGTTGGTTGGGTGGATCCAATTGTAGGTGTTCCTGATTTTGAACTAGCTTTAGAGAGCCATGAAGCTGGTCCATCATGCCTTGATTTCCCAAACACCTGTAGTAAGCTTGAATCAGAACTTCTTGAGGATGTAATTCCCGAACCTTATCCTGTTAAGGTAATCCTCGAGAGTGATTTTGACATCCCAATAGAACCAAGTCCAAATTCTAGTAACCCAATTCCTACCCTTGACCTAGAATCTAGATTCGAGCCTACTTGGGATGATCAAGGGGCCCAATGTGATGAGGATCAGATTTTAGATCTTGATCATGATTTTGGGCCTATATTCGATGATTACACCACTCCAAACTTGTTAGAAATACAAATTGATTTTTCAGAAGTTACACCGATTTATGATACAGAAACAGAGGAGTTGGAAGAATTGGGATTTGATTGGGTCTACCCTAGGAGCCAAGAACATGAGCCTATGCCGAATAAGGATACCTCTTGGAGCTCAGAATTTGAGATTAGGTTAGATCCAAGTCAAGTTGTTGATTCTACGCGTCATGATTCATTCTATGATGGAAATCCCAATCTACAATCTGGTTCAGAAATTGATTTTCTTAGATTCTTCGATGATTTCAAATCATACTCTGATTTTGGAGAACCTTTTTTCCTGACGATTAAAAGCCAGTTTATGACCTCAACATCCATGATCCGTTCTTTGATTCTGATGCTGAGGCCAATGATTTGGACCTCAAAGAAGCCACACCTTCTAATCGACATACAGAGCCTTCCACAATCCAATCCCAACCCCGACCCGCCACCGAAATCAACTTCTACTCCGATTCACCTCTCTCTGATCCGGTTACATATGATTCACCTCCATCTTTTGATCGGGTATCGGACATTGATCAGGCCGTTAATCACTTTTTATCCTTTTCTGATCCTATCAGTAGGGTTCCTACATCCTCCACAAATCCATTTTCTTTTGAGGACCTCTACTTTGATTAGGCTGAACCGATTCAACCAAACCCAAGATTCACATTTCCACATCTTTTTGAGTCTCAAAATATCTGATGGGCTCCATATCTACTGATTCACATCCATCAACCCACCAGACTAATTGGGTTTGGTTTGCATCATCAGTATGTTGATCTGAACAAGCACCTGGTTGGACCAACCAGGCTTTTGATTAAGATGTTTGTTCTACAAAACTCCTCTGATTTAACCACCCCTTCTCCTTGACCACCTTTTACTCAGCTAAAGGCATTGAATTTAGCACTTAACGGGAGGCAACCCGTCATTCCAAAAACCTGAAACCCTTCTGATCGTCTTTTGAGTTACACTCCTACTATACTATTGGGATCAACTTTAGAACAGCCGACTCCATCTTTAGTACTTGTATAAAGTCACTTTTACATCAAAAGGTTTTAAAATTGAGGATAAGAATTCAAAAAAGGTCCTTTTGATCAGAGATAGATCAAAAGATATCTACACTATTGACTTTAATAAATGCAATGATCTTAATTGCTTAGTTGCATCAAATGATGAGTTAATACTGTGGCATCGTCGACTCAATCATGTTCACATGTGAAATATGAACAAGCTTGTGAAACATGATTTAGTTCGAGGCTTGCTTAAGATTTCCTTTAGAAAGAAAAATCTCTGCACATCTTGTGAACTTGGAAAACTTCATAAAACTTCCTTCAAACCGAAAAACATGGTCAGCACTTCCAAGCCACTTGAGTTGATCCACTTAGATCTCTTTGGACCAACCAAGTCAGAAAGTCAAAATGGGTGCAAATACTATATTGTCATTATTGATGACTTTTCCCAATTCACTTGGGTATTATTCTTAAGGTCTAAAGATTCTACTTTCAAGGAATTTAGAAAATTAGCCAAAAGAGTTTAAACTGAAATTGGCCTATCCATCACTAGGATTAGCTATGATCATGGAGGAGAATTTGAAAATAAAAAATTCCAAGATTTCTGCTTTACTTACGGAATAAAACAAGAATTTGCTTTTCCAAGAGCGGCTTCTCAGAAAGAAAGAATAGACCCCTGCAAGAGTGTGCCCACACCATGTTGTGCAAGTCAAAGCTACCTCAGTATTTTTGGGTTGAGGCTGTAAACACTACTTGCTATATCCAGAATAGAGCCTCTATTAGACCTATCCTTGATAAAATACCTTTTGAACTTTATTTTGATAGGACTCTTAAGATCTCTTACTTTTAAGGTATTTGGTTGCAAATGTTTCATATTGAAAACAAAGGAAAACTTGGATAAGTTTGATGCAAAAAGTGAGGAAGGAATCTTTCTAGGATACTCCTCTAGAAGTAAAACCTATGGAGTCTTCAATAAGAAAAAATGGGTAGTTGAAGAGACTCTGCATGTTTCTTTTGATGAATCAGATCAAATAGAAAAAGTATCAACCAAAGATGATGATCAACCTTTAGATGATCTTTCAAATATTCGTGAAGACACCATCACTAGTGACCTTCCAAAAGATGTAACCTACACGAAGGATCATCCTAAAGAATTGGTGATTGGTGAAGTCACAAAAGGAGTTTAAACCAGATCGTCTCTAAATAACCTTGCACTTAGTGTTTTTGTATCCCAACTAGAACCCAAATCTACAAAAGAAGCACTAACTGATGATTGTTGAATTATTGCAATGCAAAAAGAATTGAACCAATTCGAAAGAAATAATGTTTGGGAATTAGTTCCTAAACTAGAATCTCAATTAGTCATTAGAATAAAATGGGTTTTTAGAAATAAGCTTGATGAATCAGGAAAGGTTGTAAGGAACAAAGCTAGACTTGTGGCTCAAGGTTACAATCAGGAAGAAGGAATCAATTTTAGTGAAACCTATGCACCTGTAGCTAGACTAGAATCCATTAGAATGTTACTAGCTTTTGCTGCTAATATAAGATTCAAACTATTCCACATGGATGCCAAAAGTGCATTTCTCAGTGGATTTCTAAAAGGGGAAATCTATGTGAAACAACCTCCTAGCATTGAAATTACAAAAAATCCTAATTATGTTTTCAAACTAAACGAAGCCTTATACAGATGTAAGCAAGTTTCTCGAGCTTGGTATGAAAGACTAAGAAATTACCTAATAGAAAATGAGTTCAAAATTGGCTTAATTGATCCAACCTTATTCACTAAAAGAAAGGATAACCAACTAATTCTAATCCAAATTTATTTTGACGACATAATATTTGGTGCTACTTACAATCGTATATGGCAAGAGTTTGCGAAGGTTATGCAGGATCAATTCGAGATGTGCCTGATGGGAGAATTAAAGTTCTTACTAGGGTTCCAAATTGATCAACTAGAAGATAGAATCTTCATTTCGAAAACCATATACACAAAGGAGATTCTGAAGAAGTTCGAGGGATAAAACAAAAGGAAAAGACACACCAATGGCTACCACTACACAACTCAAAGAAGATGAGTCAGGTAAGTGTGTAAATCAAAAGCTATATAGAAGCATGATAGGTTCTTTGTTATACTTAACTGCTAGTAGACTTGATATACTTTTCAGTACTTATCTCTGTGCTAAATTTCAAGTAAATCCTAAGAACTCACACCTTAATGCCTTAAAACAGATACTTTGGTACCTACTTAACACTGTAGATCTTGGTCTGTTCTATCCCAAATCAGCCACACTTGACTTACTCTCCTATTATGATGTTGATTATGCAGGAAGTCAAATTGATCACAAGAGTACTAGTGGAACGTGTCAATTCCTCAAAAATTCCCTAGTATCTTAGGTCAATAAGAAACAAAATAGTGTCTCTCTATCCACAACTGAAGCCGAATACATTGCTACCTCCTTAGTATGTTCATAGATTTTGTGGATGAAGCCTAAACACCTAGAGATTTTGGACTAAACTTTGAAAAAACTAGGATCCTCTGTGACAATACTAGTGCAATAAACCTATCCAAGAATCCTATTCAACATTCTAGAACAAAACATATAGGTATCAAACATCATTTCCTTAGAGATTATTCCCTGAAGAAAAAAATAAACCTATAATTCATTCAAAGAGAGAAACAACTAGCTGATTGTTGACAGCACTTTCGTTGTAGTATAAGAATATGCGTCGTAGTACAACCAACAAAAGCATATCAATTTATAAGTGCTCAAAAATAGAAATGAGTTCGAGGTCGTTCACAGGGAGCACATTTGGAATTCACACACTAATTGAAATATAAAGCAAATGAGCACAATGATTAATTGCAACAAAGCTATTCAATGAATAATATACTCAAAAAATGTATTCAATAATAACAATCATATCTCATAAAACAATAGGATAAAAAGATTATCAAAATCCCTAAAAATAGTGATTTGAATCACCACTTAAATCCATCTAAGCACATATCAAAGCATTCAATTTCTCAACAATATCTTGAACCACTTATTCTCGTAAATAAGTCCACAGTGATCAGAGTTCAGAATCGAGCCAAAGTCAAGCAGAGAGCACAAGTAGCCAACTAACCTTACAGCAAAAGGCACAAGAGATATCGGACCCTAGGGTCAAACAACTTAAGTCGCCAGGCACACAAGGCACAAAGGAATAACACCTCAACCGATGCCTCCTCCGCCCCTCTTCGTCCAATAGCTAGATCGTTCGACTCCTTAGCATCTACTCATCACCACCATACCACTAACAGTCCGCTTCGACCACCGACTCTACCACACGTCCTCCATCTTCCACCTCGCCAGCATACCTCCAGCGAGCTCGCATGGCCACTACACTCCACCAAACTGGCCGCCACCGCTCCCTACACCATCGCCACATCCTAGCGACCAAAACCCCTCAAGAAATTGAGGGTATTGGACACTCAGTTGCTCCACCGAACAACACACTTTTCGCCTTTGTTTTTCGTGTCCGCCAACCATCTTCGACCACATTCACAGCACGCCACCGCCACCACCGGGTTCGCCGCACTCGCGCGCTTCTCCTGAGCTTGTTTGACGAGACTGTAGGGCCATGCTTTGTGTTTCAGGTTTGCGGGTCGTGACTGCCATTAACGAGTAGCTTCAAGAGACCTTGAAGCCGTATTCTTGCCCCAACTGCTCCAGGCAAGACCTCCAGGCGACGTGGAATTCACCCAAGTGCAGATCCAGGCTCTCCATTGGGAGCATTGAGCATACCCTCTGCTTCAATTGATCGCATCCTCAGCTACTGCTCACATGCGAAGAACAAGGGACAACTTAGTCCCACATGGTGGACTGAGGAGCAGAAGAGGGCATATAAGTTGTTTTCCTGCCCTTACCCGATCACCCAAGTCACCGGGGGTCGGGTCCCCACTTCACGCACCTCCTCAAGCCTTCATGCCTCGCCTGTGGTCACGCACACAGGTCCGGCCCCATTCAAGGTCTGGTTACCAGCTTGATAACCCAGCTAACCCTGGGTCTCTGAAAGAAAGAGAGAGAGGGGGGGTTTTGCCCTCAGCTGTGCCCTCCCTACACTTAGTTGCTGGGAGGCCCTTCGTGCCTCTGTGCTGTGCCTCTCCTTGACGCTTGAAGAGAAGAAGAGAGAACCTTGAGTCTCTACTATTAAGGCGTCTGAGGGCCTTATAAGGATTTCAAAAGTTAGGGGCATGTGTGTGAAAGAAAAGACTCAGACTAGACCAAATTGCAAACTAGGTCAAGATGATCTTAGATTAGGCCAAAAGTTTGATACAAAGCTAATTTGGATCAAAAAAATCCAATGGTGAAGTTAGATTTAGGTTTTGACCAAGTTTGACTAGGTAATTTATGCAAAAACCCAAATTAGGGCAAATGTCAGTCTGAGACTCTATTTTGGGTCAACACGGGTTCTGATGATCAAATTGAGGATCCCAAAACCTGGAGAATATTTTTCTATGAATTTTAGAGGGTTTAGGTGAATTTTATCCTAACCAGAACCTCATTTAATTAAGTGGATCTATTTTTAGGGTTTCAGAAGTCATTTAATTCTCAAAACATGTGAAAACCCATTTCTGCCTATTCTAACCCACTTGTTGGATATTTAAGGCCATTTGACCCTTAATTACTCCTTGAGAAAACCCATGGTTATTCTGCATTCATGATATAATGGTAAAATTATAGTTTTAACCCTGGTTTCTTATCTTTCCCACAAAATGGTTATGTAATGAATTAGGGCACTCTGGTGGTTATGTAGGAGCATTTATTCCTTACTACTGACTAAATTAAGCTAGTTATGGCTCATGATGGTGTTCCCATCATACCCCCATGCCTAGCTTTTTCTAGTCCCTTAGAAAAATCTCATGGAATTAACTCAAATTCTAGACTATATGTTCAGATCTCTAATGTGTGCTTTTTCTTGTAGATTTGGTTAGAATGCTAACAATAGGCCTAGAGGTACTCAAGTACCAACAAAGATCCAGACCTGACCAGCTTTAGACTCAGTCTGCCACAAAGGTTTCTATGGCCCACAGGAACTAACCTAAGGTTCGTTGAACTCTGCGGTTAAAGCATCCGTGCGTGTAACATGTTTAGTCTTGGTTTAGTTTGCAGTACGTTTTTTGTAAGAGAGAGATAGAATATATATATTTTGGAGAGTTTTCTCTCTCTTTTCTTTCTTTATTTCTAGCTTCAGATTGGCTTTACAACATGGTCTGTATCAGATTCCTAGCTCCCACCATCAATTCTCGCAGGGTCCTTAGATTTCGATGCTTCAAGATAGCACTGCCCATGGCAAACCCCAAAACCTTGGCTTTCAAGATTTCAAGATAATCCCACCCATGGTTTTCTGTAGCTAAATTTAGGCCCTGGCAATTGACATTGCGGGATAATCCTGCCCATGGCACCTGAACCAGCATAAAGTGCTTATATGCCCCCGGTAGGATATTTAGATATCCTAGGAGTCAATCATCGAGGATATGGTATGTTATTGTGCATCTTCGAGGGAAATTTCCTACCTCTTCGCGTCGGGAACTCATCCAAATCAACTTGTGTTGATTAGCCACTCCTAATCTAGGTAACCTTTTCAGAATAGATTTAACGCATTTGTGTGATTTTGATATTTAAGTGCACAGAACCAGACTGTGTATGGATTGGGTTGCTTAGGTTACCGAGTCCTGCAAACAAAAGGTCAGTTAACGAGGTCGAATAATCTCTAAGCCTTAGACCTAAACTTATGCTTTGCATTTTCCCCAACCTCTTGAGGACTATCCGGATCTTAACGAATACTCGAATTTTTAAGCCTAAAATCACAGCCCAAGAGGCCTAAGATCAGCATTCATATTAATCTCTTTTTGTCTCTTAGCACTTTTTGTCTTTCATTTTCTTTCTTTTTGATTTGGCGTAGAACTAAGTAGATTCCTTAATCTTTTATAAATGACTATCTCTTTTTTTTCTTTTCAAATTGTGCTCCTTTTTTACATTTTTATCACCTCCCCTTTTTCTCCTAAAAATGATATGCAATTAATTCACTCAAAATTTCCTCTCTTCTCCATTTTTTATTCTTTTTTAGTTTTCTATTTTTTTGGTTTTTTTTTTAGAATATGTAATTTTTTGTGAGAACCCTTCCGAACTTTGATCTTTGTATGTTTGTATTTTACCACCCCCCATGCCTAAATTTTACAATGTCCTCATTGTAAACGGAGGGTGTGAAACAGTTTTGGGTTCAGGAATTAGAATAGGATTTATCGGGTGGGTGAATGGGTCAGGAACGACTATTGCGGATGATTTCAAGCTCTGATACAGGTACTAGAGGTGGGATCGACTGTTCTAAAATCGAACTTAGGGTGCAATAGACGTGAAGTACAAAAAGATAATCAGAAGGATCTTAGTTTTTTGGAATGCGGGTTGCCTCCTGTTAAGCGGTAAATTCAATGCCTTCAGTCAAGTGGAAAATGGTATGGGAAAGGAGTGGTGAAATCAGATGAATTTTGTAGAACAAGCACATTGATCAAAAGCCTGGTTGGTCCAACCAGGTGCTTGTTCAGATAAGCAGGCTAATGATGCAACCCAAACCCAATTAATCTGGTGGGTTGATAGATGTAGATCAAAAGGTGCGGAACCTACCAGATGCTGTGGAGCTCAAAAGGATATGGAAGTGAAAAGCTAGGGTTTGGCTGAGTTGGATCAGCCTGGTCAGGGTAGGGATCCTCAAATGAGAAAGAATCAGTGAAGGATGTGAGAACCCTACGAGAGTGATCAGAGAAGGATAGGGTGTGATTTGTAGTTTGATCGAAGTTCGAAACCCGATTTGAATGTGGAGGAGAATCATCTGCAACTAGATCATCGAGAGGAGAATCATAGTAGAAATTGAGTCCGGTTGCAGGTCAGGGTTGAAAATGGGTTTGGGAAGGTTCTGCATGTGTAGAAGAGGTATTTTCAAGAATAATTGTGTGTGAGGGCTCCTCTAGAAAGGATTCAAAGGTGGGTTCATTTAGAAAGTCCTCATAGTAGCCATCAAACTCAAAGGTAAATGCCTGAAGAGTGTTTATAGGATCAAGAAAATCTAAGTCAAGAAAAGATTTGAACTCTGGGTTGTAGTCACTCTTGGCACTTTCTATTTCTGATTCCTGAGAATCAAAAAGAAATGGTTCCATATCAATGGAACCTGATTTTGAATCAGTTATCTTAGGATTAGGGACCTCAGAGTCAAAGTCGAAGAATGGATCATGTATGCTAAGGTCGTAGATTGGTTCATAGTCGTCAAGAAACAAAGGTTCTCTGAAATCATCGTAAGATTCGAAATCATCGAAGAACTTGTGAGAATCAAGTTCTGAATTTGATTCAAGATCAGAGGTTCCACCACAGATTAAATCAAAAGATGTAGACTCAGCAACTTGACATGGGTCTAGCCTATTCTCATATTCTAAGCTCAAAAAGGTGTCCCTATTAGGCATGGGCTCGGGTTCTTAGCTTGTAGGGAAGACCCAATCAAAACCCAACTCTTCCAACTCCTCGATTTATGTATCGTAGATCAGCGTAACTTCTAAAAAATTAATTTGTGTTTCTGAGGATGTTGAAGAGGTGCATTCATCAAATACAGGCCCAGAATCCAAATTCAAACTCTTATTTTCATCATACGGGGCCTTGTAATCATCCCAATAAGGCTCAGATCAAGATTCTAGGTTAAAGGTGTGGGTTGGATCACTAGAATCTAGGTTGGGCTCTACAGGGATGTCAAAATTGCCCTCGGGGTTAACCTTGTCAGAGTAAGGATTGGAATTTATACCCTTGAGAGGTTTTGATTTAATCTCCTTATCATAGGAGTCTAGGAAATCTAAGCTTGGTGAACCAGGGCTCTATGTCTCTAGGGCTGGCTCAAAATTGTGTTCTCTTGCAATTGGATCCTCCCAACCCGTCTCAATGTCAGGCACATCAATCTGTATATTAGGTTGATCATATTCCATTTGGGTTGGAAGTCCACAACAACCTTGATTCTCGAACCCAAGATTTGGAAAATCAGATAGATCCTCAGTATTGTTCCAAGATGTTTCGCTAAATGTTTGGGAAATGTACGAGTATATTTGATCGATAATCTGCTTTAATAATTTTATCATCTCTTCCCGCTTTTCAAGATCATCTTGGTGTCTTTCCCAAAGTACAGGATTTGTCATGAATTGGAGATATTCAAAGTTATGTAATTTCTCTAACTCAATGTATCCTGTCATGAGAACATCCTAGGTAGATCCATTTGTTATTTGTGTTATAATTACTTGGGCATAGTTTATGATGAAGGTTGTTGTTATCGACCCATTAACTTGAATGTCTTTAACTGGTTTTAAGGTTTTGTCATCAATCATAAAATTTAAGAGCTTCCTCAACCATTCTATCTTTCATGGATATTTGAGATTCAGGTTTCTTCAATGGTTTTCCTAAATAGCCATGCTGCATTTTTTAATCAGATGGTGGAATCAAGATGTAGAATCAAAATTCAAGATTTGAAATTGATTAGATCTGAAAGAGATTCCCAAGAAAATTTGTGTGTGTGCTCTAATAGAAGGGATGAGGGACTGGATGTGAGATTTGACCCAATCAAGGCACCCAAAGATTTTTGGATGACTAAGGCAATTTTGAGGTAGACGATACCTTTGAGTCAGAAATCCATACACCCGAGAAGTACTTGGGCAGCCAGGAAGGGAGAGCCCTGCAAAGACCCCTACACGGTAGAGCATCCCCATGGGTTACAGGATTTCCCCTACCCGACCTTCCTTGTCACTAAGGGTCCAGGTAGACTGGAATGTATGAACTTAAGTCCTTAAGTCTACCAATTTTAGGTCCTAGTTTGTGCCTTGATTTTCACTTGATTTAGAAGTTAATTCAACTTGTGACCTAATTTGGAGCTTGGTTGGCCTACAATGTGGGCTGACTTCACCTGACCTACCCTAAAGATGGCAAAATGAGATTTAGGTCAAGACCTAGAAATCACCCTAATTTGACTCCCAAGTTATTAGGTCCAGGTATTTTAGTGTTCAAGTGAGATTAATGACTGATTTTTAGGGTTTTTGCTGATTAGATCTTTTCAACCAAGGGCTTGGGTAGCACACAAATGTGGGTGGGTTTGTTTCCTTTTATGCAGGCAAGTGTGAACTAGCACTCCAAAACCCTAATTGGCTTTATTTCCAAGTCCAGTTGCTCTTTACATGTTCACCTTGGGCTTCAAGCAAGAAGTGTATTAGCCCAAAGTGATTTAGAATTTAAGCGTTGTCCCTAATAGGCATAGGAAATTTGGGGTAGGATCTCTAAACAAAATCGCTTCAACTCAATGAGATTTGAAAAAACTTTTTCAAATCAGGAAACTTGCCCTTTAAATGATAATTACTTTGAAAAATAAGGCAGGTGATTCCTAATTAATTGTTTCCTTTTTTGTCTTCCCATGATTAGGAGGTTGATTAGGGAAGAATAGAGAAGTTACCTGCCCTTGAGTGGTTGATTTCCGTGGAAGATCTCCTCGTGAAGTACCTCTCAAGATCACAAAAAAAAAAAACAAATAGGGCAAGTCAGTGCTAAAATATAAAATATAGCAAGATAATAGTGGTGAATTGCGTGTTGCTCCCTGGCAACGGCACCAAGATGTTGACAGAGCGAGATCGAGTTTTAAATCATTGCGTTGTAGTATAGCTGAAATCGCTTTGAAAACAAATACAATTTATTACTCAAAGTTGAAGTCCGAGGTCGAACACAGGGAGCAAATAGGAATTCACACACTAATCTCAAATAAAATGTTAATTGAACACAAAATTTAAGCCAAATAAATTACTCAAATGATAATAAATGCAGAACATGAGTATAACAAGAATTTGATATGATAAAAAGAGATCTATAACAAAGTAATGGTGATTTAGATCACCAATTGTTTAGTATAGTTATATGTATACCAAGGTAATCAATAATGCCACAGTAGTCAGGACCAAAGCAATCAAATATCCACACAGTAGCTTGAATGCTATAGTAATCAGACTTCTTTGGAGATCAGACACCTTAAATGTTTAACTGCTACAGTGCCTTCTTCTTTGTTTCTTCTTTCTCTGCTCTCTCTCCTTCCTTCTCCTTCTCTTCTTCAATGGTCCTATTCTTCCTTTAGTTCTTCTTTGTGCCTCTTCTTCTTTTTCCTTGACAGTCCTCCTCCTCCTCTTCTTTCTTTCTACTGTCCAGGTCTTCTGATGCACAAGGGGAGACTTACGAAATTGGCTAAGTGTTAGCCAACCCCTTTCAGAGCAAAACCCCCTTTCCCCGCACACACTCTCTCTTTCTCTCTCTGGGATCCGCTCTAGCAGAACCTCCAATAGTACCAGGTTATCGGGTATTCGGACCTAGAGAGAACCCAGGACCAGGGCTGCAGGCGTAGGTCGTAACTGAGGTGTGAAATCGGGTTAGGCAGGTCAGATCAGCGCCAAGCCCGCGTGAGCAGTGTCATGGGAGAGGCACATGTGAGGGGCATGCGGGGGACCTCAACCCCCTTTGTGTTAGTTGAGATAAGCCGTATACATAAAATCAATATATACGTTATGGGCACTTCAGCAACTCACGAGGTGGGACTATCCCACCTACTTCATTCCTTCGCACAGCAAAGGTGATGGATCTTTGAATTGTGGTTGTAGGGGCCTCAGCGTCTCCAATTAGCGGCCTGGGGATGCACCTGGAGAGAGTTCGTAGCCTCTGGGTGTCGCTTCAGCGAAGAACAACGGCTAGAGCGTGATGAACGAGATTGGAGAGTGTGGTGGCAACGACAGAGGTCCAGTCATGCCCTGAAACACTAAATAGGGCCACGTGGCCACATTAAAATAGCACAAGCTGATTGCTTGAGGACGACGAGGGTGGTCGTGGTGATTTGAGGGCTAATTGAGGTGTGTGGTGGCTGGCGGAGGTCAACGAAGGTGGATGGCGATGGGTTTGTTCAATGGGTGATTTGGGTGAGTGAAGTGTAAATAGGGAGAGGGGTTTTGAAGAGGGTGGAGAGGTGAAGGTTGTGGACTTGTCAGCGAGGTGGGTGGAGGTGTGTAGCGGTGGAAACACCTTGCTGGAGGAGTGGCCGAAGAGGAGGACGGAGAGGGTGAACGGCGGTATCGAAGGGTTTATTTTTGGTTTTTGGTAGAGGAAACTAATCTAGGGGTCTTAAGGGAACTTAATTACCTATGCTAAGTGGATGAAAGGGAGAGGACAACACCGACGTTGGTAGGCCAGAGCTGGGGAAGAAGGTGCTCTGATGATGGGAACGGCGACGACGACGGAGGTAGAAGGGCTCCTGCTGGTACAGCCAAGAGCGGACGAGGGAGAGAGAGAATCCAGCCACTGCTTTTGTGGAAGAATGACGAAGGAGGCCAGGAGGAGTCATCGAAGCTTGTGGAGCTTCGCGGCCAGAAGAGGAAGGAGGAAAGGAGGTTTCATTACGACCGTGCCCTGAGGATCTTTTTATAGGGCTTAGGAGGGGGTTTTGAGCTTGGAAACCAATCTTTCAAGCTAGGAGTTGTCGCCGAAGAAGGAAACCCAAATCTCTCATGCATTCGCATGAGAGATTGGGAACGTTATGGAGCTCATGGACAAATTTAGAAAGAAGATGATTCCTCAAAGAATCTCCCTTCCAATTTTGGAAGGGATTGATTGAACAGAAGAGTTCTCTTCAATCAAAGGTCGTCGAAGAAGGATTCCTCCGCGATAATGGAGGAGGGACCTATTTTCAAAGATTTAAGACAAAGATAGGGGCCTTTTTATAAGGATTTCAAAAGTTAGGGGCATGTGTGTGAAAGAAAAGACTCAGACTAGACCAAATTGCAAACTAGGTCAAGATGATCTTAGATTGGGTCCAAATTTTGGTACAAACCTAATTTGGACCCAAGGAATCCAATGGTGAAGTTAGATTTAGGTTTTGACCAATTATGACTGGGTAATTTATGCAAAAACTCAAATTAAGTCAAATGTCAGTCTGAGACTCTATTTTGGGTCAAGATGGGTTCTGATGGTCAAATTGAGGATACCAAATCCTAGAGAATATTTTTCTATGAATTTTAGAGGGTTTAGGTGAATTTTATCCTAACCATAACCTCAGTTAATTGAGTCTATTTTTAGGATTTCAGAAGTCATTTAATTCTCAAAACACGTGAAAACCCATTTCTACCTGTTCTAACCCACTTGTTGGATATTTAAGGCCATTTGACCCTTAATTACCCCTTGAGAAAACCTGTGGTTATTCTGCATTCATGATATAATGGTAAAATTGTAATTTTAAGCCTGGTTTCTTGTCTTTCCCTCAGAATGGTTATGCAATGAATTAGGGCACTCTGGTGATTATGTAGGAGCATTTATTCCTTAATACTGACTAAATTAAGCTAGGTATGGCTCATGATGGTGTTTCCATCACTATTTTTTTGCACCCTCCAGGACTAGATTTAGATCCTAATCCTCCTATTATTGTTGAGATGAATGAGGGGGGGGAACCATGTAAGCGAGCAATGATGCATACCCTTTGGATTTACATTCAGATGTTGAGCCTCAAGGAGGTTCAATTTTTTATGATGCAAAACCCCTGCTCCTCCAAGAAACGACGTATGAGGCACACTCTCCTCTTGTGGCTAGAGGAGCCCATGGTGGTCTTTTGTTGGAGGGCTCGGGTCGAATTACCCGAAGTTGTGCCAAGTCTCCTCATAAAACCTTTCCCTATGAATTGTCTCTTCTAGAATTGTCGCGACATTCTTAATTCCCCTACTTTGACTCATATTGAAGATATTATACACTCCCATAAAATCAACCATATCTTCCTCTTCGAGCCTTTTGCAGATCCCATTGCAGCTAACTCCATCAAGGACTCTATCTCCTTCACCTCTACCTTTGCTCTTTGGACTCCCCTAAGATCTGGTGCCTTTGGAAAGACCCCATTGATATCTCCTTTCTCTCTTCGATCTCTCAGGCTACCATGGTTGATTGTTCTTTCGGAGAGCATACCTTTAAATTGATTGCTGTTTATGCATCCACGGATGCGGAGGTGAGACTGAATCTCTGGCAATATCTTTCCAATACCTCACAAACTGGCTCCTCCTCCTGGATTCTTGGGGGAGATTTTAGCTGCATTATCCGATCCTCTGAGAAGTCTGGTAGTGTTCCTTTTCTTGATTCCCAAGTGACCCCTTTAGGACGTGTATTCACACTCTTGGCCTCATTGAGATGCCTCTTTCGGGTGCCCAACTCTCCTGGTGTAATGGGCGACGTTGGGACAAACGCATGTACCAGAAGCTGGATCGTATTCTCCTAACCCCTGAAGCTCTCTCCAAGGTTGATTCTAGAGCATACCTTTCTAGAAGATCTTCTGACCATGCCCCTATGACTCTGATCTCTAATGATAGCACCCCTAACCTGCCCCATCCTTTCCAGTTCCAAAATATGTGGCTTAGAGATCTGTCCTTCCGTACTCTTATGGACAATACCTGGACCAAATCCTATACTGATCCCTCTCATGACCCAATTACCTCCTTGTACTCTAAGCTAGTTGATCTCAAATGAACGTTGAGACTTTGGAACAAGATGATGTTCGGGAATATTCATGACACTGTCAATAGCCTTGAGGCTCGATATGTTGAGCTTGATGGGAAGTTATCCTCCTTTTGGGACGATAATGTTGCAGCTGAGCTCAACGATGTGCACACACAACTGATTGATGCCCATACTAAATATCAATATTTCCTTAAGCAAAAGGCTAAAATTGATTGGCTTAAAATTGGTGAATCTAACTCCAAGTTTGTCTACTTGATTATTAAAAGACGTTTTGCGAAATGCTGTAGGGCCAATCTCACTAACACTATTGGTAATGGTTCCTACCAGGAGGCCTCCTCTAAGGTTATGAACTTCTTTGATACTCTCCTTACTGGAGAGTATCACCAACCCTTTGACTCTTTCCTTGAGGCTATTCTTGCTATTCTTAGTTCTAAGGAATCCAATACCCTTCTCTACGCTCCCTCCATGGATGAAATTTTCAATGCCCTTTCTCAGATGCCCACCAATCGAACCCCAGGTCCGGACGGATTTAATGCTGAATTCTTTTCCACCTTTTGGGACCTTATTAAGGAGGATCTTTGTGCGACTTTTAGATTCTTCTTCTCCTCTCATAAGGGCCCTCATTCATTTAACAACACATTCATATCTTTGATTCCCAAGAAACCCGATGCTTTCTCCCTTTTTGATTATCAGCCAATTAGTCTGTGCAATGTCTCTTATAAAATCGCTTCCTCTATTCTTACTAACAGGATGTCTACCATTATTCCCAAGCTGATCTCCACTGAGCAGGTAGGTTTTGTTAAAGATCATTCTATTATGGATCATGTTGCCACTGTGTTTGAGCTCACTCAACGCATTGATCAGAAAACCTTTGGATCTAATCTTATCATTCAACTGGATCTTCAAAATGGCTATGATAGAGTTGAATGGGAGATCTTATATCAGATCCACTCCAAATTTGGTTTCTCCCCCCCGCTATCTCACTGATTTCTACGTTTATTGAGCATCAGGGATCCTCTATTCTTGTTCATGGCGTTTCCACCCCCTTCTTCAAACTCTCCCGTGGCCTTAGGCAAGGTGACCCACTTTCTCCCTACCTTTTTGATCTTTTCATGGAGCCGTTCATCAGAAGGCTTAAAGAGCTTGCCTTTCAAGACAAAATTCTTCCTTATTCTATTAAACAGGGTATAAAATTGCCTTTGGCTTTGCTCTATGCTGACGACATCGTTCTGTTCCTCAATGGTGGTCCTAAAATCATCTCCTGCCTCTCTAAATTCCTCAATGACTTCCAACAATCCTCTGGTCAAAAGCTGAATCTTGCTAAGTACTTTTGTTTTGCTGGGAGTCACTTTTGAGAGATAGAATGGACCGTATCCTCCATGTCTTGGGATTTCAGCAAGGATCATTTCCTTTTGCTTACCTGGGCTATCCTCTTTATCCTAGCTATGCAAAGGTATCCTATTTCCACACTCTGATTGATAAAATCCACTCCAAACTCGTTGGGTAGAAAGCTACTCTCCTCTCCTCCGCATCTCGTCTACTTATTAAACATGTCCTATCCTCTATACCCATTTACATTTTATCGGTGCTCGATGTTCCTGATACCATTGTCAAGAAGCTGAACTCTATCTTTGCCAATTTCTTCTGGGGCTCCACCTCCACTGATAGGAAACATCATTGGATATCCTGGAATAATATTGCCAAACCTCTGGCTAATGGTGGTCATAGTGTTCACAACCTGGACCTGTTTGTCAATGCCCTCAAGATGAAGTGCACTTGGAACATTCGTTTCAAGAATTCTCCCTACTCCAATCTTATGAACCATCTCTATGGAAGTACCCCTTCTGGGTCTTCTTCTGTCCCAGTCGGGGTTAAACGTATGTGGGATTCATATGGAGCTATGAAATCATTTATCAGATGGGATATCCATGAAGGGGCCATCGATTTTTGGAATGACATTTGGTATGGTAACTCTACCCTCAGTAGCTACCTTCCGGCTCATACCTCGATTACCCCTGTGCAAGTCAAGGATGCCCTCATTGCTGGGCATTCCAATCTGGGAGTCTCCTTTATCCCCTCCCACATCTACTCTTAGATTCTCTAGACTGAGTTGAATGATAACCCAGACTCTCCTATGTGGACCCTTACTCAGGATGGTACTTTCACTATGGCTTCTGCCTATTCCTCGCATTTTCGGTCTATGCATTCCAATCCTGCGGCTAAGGATCTTTGGAAACTCAAGGTCCCCCTTTGCCTTATTCTCTTTGCTTGGAGAGTTCTTCATCTGAAACTTCCCACTGACACTAATGTTCGCTAGCTCGGCATTCCCCTTTCATCCAAATGTTCCTGCTGTCGTGAACTTGCTAGGCATGTCTCTAATTGGGTCTTCAAGAAGTGCCACCTTTCTCCGATCAGTCCAGCTCATTTTTTAAACATCATGTACTCTCTTATTTGATCTGCTAAAAAATGCCACTGCAAGGGTCTTATTGCTTTCACCTGGTTTAATATTTAGAGGATTCGTAATAAATTTAGACATGATGACTTGAATTGGATTAAAATTGACTTCTTGCTTGCGCATAACTGGGATAATTATGACCTCTCTACTTGGCTTCATAAAATTAAACCTTCCATTATTGCAATTACTTGGGTTCGGTCTCCTGATGGTATTAAAGTTAATATTTCTGTGATTCCAATTGGGCTAAATTTCAATGTTGCTTGGGTTGCTCACAGTTCCGATGGTGACTACTTGTCTGGTGCGGCCTGTAAGGTTCACGACGATAGGAGGGAAGGAGCCATTATCAATGCTATCATCCAAGTTGCTGGTATTTTGCCCCTCGATGCTGCTTTGCACATTGATTTTGACTCAACACGGCTTCACTTTTGGTGGAATGGGAAGATTCCCGTTGCCTGAAGCCTAAGAAGAGAATTTCTGCAAATGCAGAAGCTCAAGCCTCACATTATATCTTTCAGCTATATTTGTAAGGAGGTGAACAAGTTATCCTTCTCTCTTGCTCAATTAGCTGATGAGCGTTGGAGCACCTATCAAGCCTCCATCCTTTCTCGATGATTGAACGACATCATTGCCCTAAACAAACTCCAATTCCCTTACATTTTGATCTAATGGGGTTTTGTTGCTTTGGTTTTTGTTGTAAAGGCCACGAGCCATGGTCAACTTTTATTTTCCTTGTTTGGGCAAGTTTTGGTTTCGTCCCCCTGCCCTTTTTGTTGCTTGCCTCCAGGGAATGGAGGGTGAATAATATTTTACTCCCCTTTTCCTTAAAAAAGAAAAAGCTTTTAGGATTCAAATTTAGGTATATTCAATCAGGTTTTGTGAGGCAAACCAAGTTTTGAAAACATCAGCATCAATATATTCCTTTAAAAATCAGAAATAAAATGAAGTGCCTAGTTCAGTCTTAAAAATTGAATCTAAAGGGCAAGCTACTAGATGAATTTGTTTTAATATTGGTGGTGTAGCCGAAACAGGTCCAGCAATCAGCAAGTAGCACCACTTGATTAAGGCACACAAAAATAATCAGCCTATTCAAATTTCTACTCACTTATGTTTGTGTTGAGTTAAGGTGTACTGGGTCCACAAGTCGAATCCTAGTTAAGTGGTAGAATCAAACTGATAGTGCACCTTAGGTTTGTAAGTGTAAATGTGTGTATATTTCAAGTAAATCCCACAATCAAAGAGAAATTTTTTTGTCTTTTTTTATGAGGGGTGGGTGAGGTGATGGAAACACCATCATGAGCCCTAACTAGTCCATCTTAGTCTGGAATAAAAGCTAAAAGGTCATACATATTCATCTGGGGGTTATATCTCCACCACATTGTGTTTTGAGAAGAGAACAAGAAATCAGGGTTAATTCTATAATTTTAACAGTAAATCATGAACACAGAATAACCAAGGGGTTGGCTAGGGGTGAATTAAAGGTCAAATGAGCATTAAAGACAAATAAGTGGGTTCATGCAGAAAGAAACGGGTTTTTATGCATTTTAAGAATTAACAGTAATCCAAAACCCTAATTTCAGACCTGCTTAAATAACAAAGGTTCTGATCAGGATAAAATTCACCTAAACCTTCTAAATTTCATAGAAAAATATTCTATAAGGTTTGGTATCTTTGATTTGACTATCCGAATCTATTTTGACCTAAAATAGAGTCTTAGACAAGAAGTTGCCCTACTTTGGATTTCTACATAAATTACCCAGTCAAAATTAGTCAAAACCAAAATCCAACTTCACCATCAGATTCCTTGGATCCAAATTAGGTTTGTATCAAAATTTAGGCCCAATTAGAGTCCATCTTAACTTAGTTTGCATTTTGGTCCAGTCTGATTCTCTCTCATTCATACCCCCAACTTTCGAAATCCTTATAAAAAGCCCCTAACTTCTCTTCATTTTCTTCAAATCGGTCCCTGCCACCATGGCAGCTTTGAACCCAAAGGTGCCAAGCTTTAATCAGGGATACCTCCATGATTTCTCGATCAATCCCTTCCAAAATTGGAAGGGATGATCTTGAGGTCATCCCTAAACAACTAAACCTAATTCTAGATCCTAAATCCGTCTAAGAAGCTCATGCGAATCCTTGATTTCCAAGAATCTTCTTCCTGCAAAACCTAGCCTTTCAAGCTTGTTTCCAAGCTTGGGAGCTTGCTTGAAGGCCTATAAATGACCCTCATGGATTGCCTTACCTCCTTAGCTAGTTCTAGGCCATAAAACCTTCTTCCTCTCCCTCTCCGGCCTACTCCAAGCTCTACTCCGACGACCCTCTACCTTCAACTCCCTCGCCGACAGCCACATACAATAGGCGACCAAATCTTCTTCCCCTCTTCATTCCGCAACACACAATACCGATGCGGTGCTCTTCGACTCCTCGTCTCCGTTCCCCCTCCTGGCTCATTCTTCATCTCCGGTGCCGACCTATCATAGCCGGCTCCTCCGTATCC
Organism: Thalassia testudinum; assembly: GCA_037157565.1. Classification (NCBI taxonomy): domain Eukaryota; kingdom Viridiplantae; phylum Streptophyta; class Magnoliopsida; order Alismatales; family Hydrocharitaceae; genus Thalassia; species Thalassia testudinum. Next base: position 39,184,537 of record JAZHRO010000067.1, read on the forward strand.
TCCTTGTTCGTTAACACCTCTTCTTGACTCCTCTTCATCGACTGATTACCCCAGCACCTCCAGACTTCAGTTTCAATCACAATCTTGCCCACTCCACTGTCATCTTTCACATCTCCGACATACCTCCAATGACCTCGACAAATCGCTACACGCCACCAAACCACTCGCCTCCGACTCCTACACCATAGCCGTGTCAACGCAAGTAAAACCCCTCAGGAAATTAAGGGATCGCTGCGCCCATCACCTCCCCAAACACTTCCACCTTCGCACTCACATTCTTCCTTCGCCAGCCCACCACAACCACTCCCATAGCATGCCACCACCACCACCACATTCACTGTACTTGCGCGAAGCTCCTGAGCTATTCTGATAGGGTCAAGAGGCCATTTTCTTCTTTTCAGCTGCTCGATAACTCTCCACCACTACAGGTCATCTTCCTCGACTTCTGCCACCGTGTTCTAGCCATATTCTTAATCACTAATGCCTCCAAGTGCTACGGTTCTACTCCAGGTACATGCCCAGGTCTCCAATTGAAGGAGTCTACCTTTCCTTCAACCGCAATCAGAAGGTTCATCTGTAGCAACTTCACGTGGAGAACTGTAGGGACTTCAGTCCTACATCGGCACCTGACAAGCCCTTCGTGCTGATGATAATGTCATCATCAACCATATCTAGCTTTATTTAGTCATAATTAATTGATAAATGCTCCTACATAATCGCTAAAGAGCCATAATTCACTACATGTCCATTCTGTGAGATAAGTATAAAAACAGGGGTAAAACTATAGTTTTAATAGAATATCCTAATTGCAGACCAATCATGGGGTTTCCAGGGGATAATTAAAGGTTAAATGGTCATAAATGCCTAATAAGTGGGTTCATGCAGAAAGAAACGGGTTTTCGTGCATTTCGAGAATTAAATGGCATTTAAAACTCTAAAAATAGACCCGATTAATTCACTAAGGTTCTAGATAGGATAAAATTCACCTAAACCTTCTAAAAATCATAGAAAAATATTCGCTAAGGTTTTGTATGCTTGATTTAACCATTAGAACCCAATTTGACCTATAATAGAGTCTCAAACAGACAGTGTCCTAATTTGGGTTTTTGTGAAAATTACCTAGTCAAACTTTGTCAAAACCTAAATCTGACTTCACCATCATATTCCTTGGATCCAAATTAGGTTTGTACCAAAATTTGGGCCCAATCAGAGATCACCTTGACCTAGTTTACATTTCAGTCTTGTCTGACTCTTTTCTCTCACACATATGCTCCTAACTTTCGAAATAATTGCAAATGAGTCCCTAAGTTTATCATCTTCTTTACAAACAGGTCCCCACGCCATTTTTGGAATGTCAGAACTTCATCGTCGAGATTCAAGCGAGGATTTCAATTAAGCACTCCCAAAATTGAAAGAAAGATTCCTTGAGGAATTCCCTTCCAAATTAGATGATTCATAGATCCTAAAATCCTCTAGATTCCTCATGTGAACGGTTTGAATGCACATGTATCATACATGTGCAAGAAGCTTGAAGTTTCCAAGCTTGTTTCCAAGCTTGGAACTCCATCCTAAGCCTATAAATGGACCCCTAAGACATGCCTTACTTCCTTAGCTAGGTTTTGGCCCAAAAACCCTTTTCAAACTCCCTCTTCGGCCACCCCCACCCTAGCTCCGACAAGCCTCCTCCTCCGTCATCCTATGGCCTCCCAATGGCCAAATTGGGAGTGTCTCCTTCCTCCCCAACTTCCTCCGCCTCTCGACGGTCAACTCAGGGGCACCCTAGCCCCTTCTTCCTCGTTGTCTCCCTCGTCAAAGAATTCCTCGTCTCCGACACCGGCAATCACATTGACGCCAATTCCTCATCTCTTTCATCCATAATTAGGTGCTATAACTCCCACTCCTTCTCTACTTGCTTTCTTTCTCTCTAACGTCTCGATTCAACCCACGACCACTAGCCTCCCCCATCGTCTTCTTCGACTCCGACGATGCTTCAGCAACGTCAATACGCCACTACACCACTCGACTCTCACCGCTCTCACCCCCATAAGCTCCATCACTTTGTAGAGAGTAAAATCCCTCTATTTATTCCCTCAATTGGCCATTCCATCAGCCCACTGAACACCACCTCCTTCTCATGCATTCACTAACCTCCGCCGGCCACCACACACCCCAATTCACCATGTAACCATCACGACCACCCTTGCCATCCTCAGGCAATCATCTTACGCTGTTTTAGTGGGGTTGTGAGGCCCTATTTCATGTTTTAGGTCATCCCCGTACACCGCCATCACCCCCATTACCTCCGGCCTCGTTCTTCAAGCTTCAATTCATATTCTTCGTCGTGTAAACTTTCAGGCTGTGTGGAATCCTTAGCTCCAGGTCTCCAAATCATCAATCCAGTGGGAGAGCCGCATCTGCAGCACCAATTGGACGAGGTTCTCACAGCGATTGCACTCAAGGAGGATGTGGGATTAGTCCCACCTCGTAAAGAGAAAGATACGCGTGCCCAGATAAATTGGAATCATGCTCAAGTCTCTTTGCCTGAAATATTGAGGGGTCGAGTCTTCGCTTCACGAGCCCTTGCACCCTCGTCCGTGCCCATACGCACACAGACCTGGAACTCTGACCATATACCCGTCTACCCGAATACAATCCAAATATCTGAGAAAGAAGAGAAGGAAAGAAAGGACAGAGAGAGAAGAGGGTTTTTACTCTTCGAGACAAATGGCCAACACTTAGCCACTGTGGGATTTGAGTTCCTAGGTGTGTGAGAAGAAAGGAAGAAGAAGAAGAAGCCTCTCTAAGGCACTGTAGTTGAGTGTTGTTTAAGTCGTCTAGTCATCAGACCCGACGTCTGATTTGAACTTGATACTGTGGATTAATTTGCCTCGTGGATAATTGGTTAAGTGATTCTGATTATTGTTCATTTATTTAGACTATTGAGTAAATAGTATATATTTGTATCTAAGCTAATAATTGGTGATTCAAATCACCATTATTTTACCTCAAGCATCTTTTTGCTTCATCAAACTCTTGATATACTCTTATTTCTCATTGAAGACCAATTTTGAGTAGAAATTATTCATTGAAAATCATTGTTGGCCTGATTCCTAATGCTCATTTACATTTTATTCAAGATTAGCATGTGAATTCCACATTTTCTCCCTGCGTTCGACTTCGGACTTCATTTTGAGAATAAATCTTATTTGTTATAGAGCGATTGAGGCGTTACCACAATGAACGAATATTTAATACCCTCAGTAGCCCTATTAACATTTTGGCGCCGTTGCTAGGGAGTAACATGCAATTCACCGCTATTCTCTTGGTTATTTAATTATATATTTGAGCACTAACTTGCCCTATCTATTTTCTTGTGATTTTGCTAGGTGCTTCACAAGGAGATCCAACGCACAAATCAACCACTCCCGGGGAAGGTAATTTCTGTTCTTCCCTAATCAACCTCCTAATCTTAGGAAGATAAAAAAGGAAACAATCAATTAAGAATCACCTACCTTAGTTTCATAGAAATTTTTTCACCTAAAAGGCAAGTTTTCCTAATTTGAGGAAAATTTTCATATCTAATTGAAGTTGAGACGATTCTGTTTGAGATCCCGACCCTAATTTCCTGTACCTTTTAGGGATTACGCTTAACTTCTAGTCTTCTTGGGCTACGTACTTCTTGTTTGAAATAGAGCCAATTAGGGTTTCTATATCAGGGTTTCTGGAGTGCTAGTTCACATTTACCTGCATAAAAGGAAATAAACCCTCTCGCATTTGTGTGCTACCCAAGCCCCTATTTGAAAAACCTAATCAGGAAAATCCTAAAAATCAGGCTCTAAATTCACTTGAATCTTAAAATCTTGGACCTAAAACCTAGGAGTCAAATCAGAGTGATTTTTGGGTCTCGACCTAGATTTCATTCTCCATCTTTTAGGGCAGGTCAGGTGAAGTTGTCTACATTGTGGGCCAACCAACCACCAAATTAGGTCATGAGCCAAATTAACTTCTAATCAATTGGAATTAACGGCACAAATTAGGACTTAAAACTGGTAGACTTGAGAGGTCAAGTTATCCATTCTGGTCTACCTAGATCCACGGTGACAAGGAAGGTTGGGTGGGGGAAACCCTGTAACCCGTGGGGATACTCTACCATGTAAAGGTCTTCGTGGGACTCTCCCTTCCTAGCTACCCAGGTAATTCTCAGGTGGACGACTTTCTGATCTAGGGGTATCATCTGCCTCGAACCTCTATAGTCATCCAAAAATCTTTGGGTGCCTTGATTGGGTCAAATTCATATCCAGTCCCTCATCTATTTTTTAGAGCACACACGCAGGAAGGTCCTTGGGTTTTAACCTAAGAGGCCTCATTATATCTTCTATGGGATTTCTGATCTGATCATATCACTTCTATCTTCTGATTTGAAGATGCAGCCTGGAAATTTAGAAAGACCATTTAGGAAACCTGAATCCCGAATGTCCATGAGAGATAGAATGATTGAGGATGCCCTAAAATTTTATAGAGTTAATGACAAAACCTCAAATCCAGTCAGCATGATTCATGTTAATATCTCAGAAACAACCTTTATTGCAAATTTTGCTCAATTAATATTGACACAAGTAACAAATGGATCAACTTGGGATATTCTCATGATAGCATATATATATATATATTTTTTTTTTTTTTGAAACAGCAAGGAAAGCTATCGTACTACGATAACGATCTGGGAGAGCAATTTATTAATATATAAAAGAAAAGGTTACAAAATAGATCCCCATAAACGTTTGAGGGACCAGCACGCATTTACAATTTGTTCCACATATACTGGCCTCTCTTGAAATAAAAACTCATTTCTCGCTCTCCAAATGCACCACATCGCTGTCGCCATATTTATGTGCAATTTATTCTTCATTAGAATTTTTCTCCATAAGAAGTCCCACATGGGTAGTGGCTCCCTGCAGACTCTCCTCCAAACTATATCCGTGACCACGCACAATGAGAATATGTGCCTAGAGTTGTCAGTAAGAAGACCACAAAGTAAGCATGACTGTAGCGCCACCCCCATCCTTCTGTGTCTGAGGTCCCCAGTGACTAAGCCGTCTCTCCTACACAGCCATAAAAAGATTTGTACCTTTGTTGGAACTTTCAAGAGCCATATTTTTCTTGATATCAGATCTGCCTCCTCTGAGATTGCCAAAAATGTGATCTTGTCATATGCACTGGCTGGGGTGAAGACCCCCTTCATCTGTAGTGATCCTCAATTCCAGCCCCCGGACTGAATGCCTTCAGGTCTAGCTGTAGCCTTGCCTTTTCCTCCCATGTTCTGATGCCAACTCTGTTCAATTCAGTCCCTTCAATCCTCCAGGATTTATCAGATTCAGACCAGCAACAATTGACTAGAACCCACTTATCTTCAGCAGCGACGTATGCCCTTGGATATGCAGTGTTGAGCACCCCCAGAGTTGACCACTCCTCCTGCCAGAAATTGAAAGGCCTACCATCACCTAAGACTGGTTGAAACAACTGCCAGTTATTCCCCATGGCCTGCACCACCAACGCCCAAAAGGGAGATGGTCTGATTGGGTGGAGTCTGTTCAGCGGATTATGTGACTTGCCATAGCTATCACCAATCAAGACTATCCAATTTTTACTGTCGTCACTAAAAAGCTTGACAACCCACTTAAGGAGAAGAGCCTCATTGAATTCTTTTAGTGATTTAATCCCCAAACCCCCTATTTTTTTGTCCTGGTCAGCAGATCCCATTTCAGTGACTGGAAAAACTGCCCCTCATGCTTCGAACCCCTCCAAAAGAAGCATTTTCTCAAAATATCAATGCACTTCCAAATAGATTTAGGTGCTTTAAAAAGAGAGAAAAAGAACACCGGGATGGAAGTTATCACTGAATTCAGGAGGGTGAGTCCACCCCCCTTCAATAGATAGTAGTTGTTCCACCCTTCCAGTTTGATTGCAACTTTATCAAACAGGAAGTTCCAATCGCTTTTTTTCAGTTTAGAGAACTTCAGAGGAAGATCAAATACCTAATAGGAAGAGTGACCAAGGGCGTACCTAGCTATGATGAAATGGTCGTTTGTTCAGCACCTGTTAACCCAGAATAGACCAAAGATGATTTGTCCCCATTCAATTTCTAACCTGATATTTCTCCAAATATCTTCACCATATGAAACAAAGCTTGTGCTTCCTGCACTTTCCCTTCTACAAAAAATACCATGTCATGGCATATTGCAAGACTGGAGCCAAAGCACTCCTATTTGATATGGAATAGCCTCTAATCAAACCCACTTTAGCTAGTCGACATGCATATCTTGCAAGCGTGTCAACCACAGGATTAAGGACAAGGGAGGCGAGAGGACACCCTTGTTGAACCCCACATTGAGGTTGAATCCACGCCCCACATGGTTTACCATTAATAGGAGGATAAAAGGACGCAGTGGTGATGCACCTTTTCATCCAATGCAACCATACAGTAGGGAACCCCCTCCTCTTGAAAATCTCTAATAAATATGGCCAAGAAATAGAATCATACACTTTACGGAAATCTACTTTCCATAAAAAAGCTTTGCACTTCCTCCAGTGCCATCCCACCACCATTTCCTGAGCCATTATGAAAGACTCATGCAGAGATCTGTTAGGAAGAAAAGCTGACTGGACTGGAAGGATATGATCCTGTAAGACACTACGAAGTCTACTGGCTAGGACTTTGCTCACTATCAAATAGATAGAGATTGATAGTGCAATAGGTCTAAAGTCGAGGAATTTGTCCACTCCTTTCTTTGGAAGCAACAAAAGATAGGATCGGTTAATCTTATCGAAGCCATAGTTCCCCTTTCAAATTCAGATAGCACCTCCATCACCTCATCCTTTAATACATTCCAAAATATTTTGTAAAAGAAAACTTGGACACCATCTGGACCTGGCACACCTTCACTGTTCAAGTCGTTTATAGCATCCAAAACTTCATTTTCAGATATTGGAACAACCAGTTTGCCTACCTGATCCTCAGAGATTTGAGGAAAGATTGATCCAGCCATTCTCCAATCTCCCCTAGCTGCTACCTGCAAGGTTTCCTTGAAATATCTGGTAGCTACAGCCCATATATCTTGCATACAGGATGTTCTCTGACCATCCACCACAATCGAGGAGATGAAGTTGTGTCTTCTACGAGAACAAGCTGCTAAATGAAAATATTTCATATTGGCGTCCCCCTCTTTAAGCACAACTGTTTGGAGTGTTCTCGCCAATCCATCTCTCGTTTCAAATCTTCCTCTGCTATAACCTCCTGCCACCTTCTCCTAACACCCAGTTCATGTTCAGACAGAGTTGCAGTAGCTTCCTTTTCATCTAGTTGCTGCACCTCCAAGAGAGCTTCCTGACGCTTTTGCTCTCTCAGAATTGTAACAGTTGACCCATATTCCTTTAACATTTGCCACATGGCCGCAAGCTTTGATGCTAGCCTAATGGTATCCATACCCTGCACTTGCTGAGCTCTCCATCAGGCCTCCAACATTTTGCGAAAACCCACTTCTCTAAGCCACGACCGTCTGAACTTGAAGTAGGAACCAGTTTGCATATTTTCACCACTATCCCAGACAAATGAGTATGGTCTGAGAAAGGTCGTTGAAGCCCAGTAATCGAAGACAATTGGAAATTTCCATCAATTCCGCATTTCCGAAGAACCTATCAAGCTTTGACATCAAGCCACTTCTGTTCCTCCAAGTAAAATCCACCCCAAAAGTTGGGAACTCATTAAGACCCAGATTTTGTAGTGTCAGCATAAAGCCAGTGGATGCAGAGTCAATTGACCCCAATGGTCTGTCCATCTCACTCAGTGTACAATTGAAGTCACCACCCACTATCCATGGCAGCCCCTACACCAGTGTTTCAGCAGATGACAAGTCCTCCCATTGTTTAGGTTTGAGATTTACAGCACAGGGTCCGTACACTCCTGTGATTAACAGTTCCTTCTCCCCATGTTTCAACATACATCTACAAGAAATCACATGCCTATATTTAGTTACCTCAGTCGCACTCAGACATGCCTCTTTCCACCAGATGGCTATACCTCCTGATCTCCCATGAGAATTTAAAGACACGCAGTCCGAAAAGCCTTCTCTTTTCAGATCACACCACGAATATTCATTCTCATCCTCAATGTGCGTTTCTTGGATGATTGCTCAATCGATCTCCCATTCCCTCAGATACCTCATAAGCAAGGCCCTTCTCACTCGGTCGCCAAGCCCACGCACATTCCAAGAGAGGATATGCATCACACAGCCTGAGAACCCCTACTGTTAGACTGTTTGATTTTTTCAACTTTAAGAGCAACAGCTATAGAGTTTTCATCCAATCTTACTGCATTTGCATTTCTTATTGGTCTCAATTTATATGGAGATCTCCCACCTCCAGACTTTGAGGTAGAACCTGGCCTGAACTTCAGTCCTTCAGTACCATGAAAGGAAGATTGGTTCAACGAGTTACCGTCGATCTCGTGAAGCACCCCAACTGAACTGTCCACTTCCATCGTCTGCATCTCATTCTTTGAATCCACCATTACATCTTCAATTCCCATGTGATGGGAATCTTTTGCCTTTTTTGGTTTTGGAGCCTCATTTGGGGTATCACGACCCATCTGTTTCACAATGGGGTCATTCTTAACAACCTCTGCATAGGTTTTCAAGCCTTCCTGTTCTTGGAAAGTTGTCTCTTCACATCCAAATCACAGACGTATCAGCCAAGAGCTACCTCCACACCTTAAAATGATTTTCTCTAGAATTGAACCACCATGAAATACCTCGACCTGGATGCAAAGCATTCGGCCATCCCCTTCCCGTAATCCTATCTCAACGCCTTTTGCCAATTTTGCAAAACCAGCCACCATGGATTCAACCACACTCCTTGATCTTAGATGCAATGGTAATCCTCTAATTTCTAGCATACCAGATCGCAAACCTGCCCTTTACGGCGGATGTTCCAGCAAGGCACCATCAAGAGGCGAGACAAGTCTCCATAAAACCGTCGTAGACTTAAAATTACTCGATTGAAACCTGAGGCGCTCCACATCAATCATCCCCAGTCCAAACAACAAAAAATGCTTGGGAGAAAGCATGGAAATTTTCCAGCCATCTACTGATTGAGAAAGAGAGCTTACCAACTGTTGAAGTCGCTCCAATGAGGGGTTTCCCGTCATCACCTCTCCAACCAGCGCCCCTCTCAGAACAAAGCTCATAACCCTAATATCGTCAGATATAGGAACCTCCACATCAATGGTATGTCCCGAGTAGGTGGAGGGTGGTGGTGGCAGCGAACCACCCATGTATCATCCATTAAGACGCATGAAGATCCCCTCCCTAGTCCTCCCTCTGCTCGTTGTGCATGAATCACGTTTGTGCCCATGGCCACCGCAAGCAAGGCATGCCAGCGGGTAACGACATACCGCCGCCATGTGCCCTCACTGTCGGCATCGGTAGCAGAGAATCTCTTTATTGACTTCTTTCTGCTCCCCCATCTTCGTGTGGCCCCTTCTCGCCTCCTTCATCCTAATATGATCCTCTTCTCTCTTCTAGACCACATCTTCGACCTCCAGGTCAACCATCCCTCGTCGACCCCCCCACCGCCATTACTCTCCTTCCCAATCGCCCTCATCCCTCAAATCCTCCTCCCACACAAACATGATAGCATATATTGAATTGGAGAAATTGCATAATTTTGAATATCTCCAATGTCTGACAAATTCTGTACTTTGGGAAAGACAGCAAGATGACCTTGAGAAATGACAAGAGATGATAAAATTGTTGAAACAGATTTTCAATCAAAAATACCTATATATTCCCCAAGCATTTAGCGAAACATCTTGGAATAAGACTGAGGATCAATCTGATTTCCCAAATCCCAGGTTCAAGAATCAAGGCTCTTGTGGATCCCCAACCCAAATGGAATATGATGAGCGTGTTTCACGTGTTTGAAATCGGGGTTAAGAGTAACCCATCATTGTAGTCGCAAAACTCGTTATCAAATAAAATTTTACCGAAACTCCAAGGGAGTCCCAGGTAGAACACAGGGAGGCGACGTTTACTCAATTCAAAAATCGTGCTTCGTTTTGTTTATTTTTGGTGTTTTAATTTTGTTATTTTTTTCATTTATTTTTATAAGGCAAGAAAATAATATGGATCACAATGGAGATAGAAGCAAATATGATATACATTGCACAAATGTTTATTACAATAATATAGAAAGCATAGAAAAAAGAGAGAGGTGAGAAAGAATCTCCTGAATTGGCTGTTCGGTGAGACGACGGCGCCTGGTGAAAGCTTGGAAGAAGGAGTTGGGAAGTGGAACGACGGAGGTGAGATGCGGGAGGACATCGAGTAGAGAAAAGCTTCAGTGTGCTCCAAAATGGAGGTAGGGAGGTGGAGATGATCTGCTACCGGAATGGAGGTGGGAGGACGGCTGCAAGGCGACCTATGAATGGTGATGGGAAGATGGAGGAATATTTGGTGGGGTAGAGGTTTGTTACACTAATAGGAGCCTTGGGAGCTTGAAAGTAAGCTCTAACGGAGTGTTGGTAGGCTTGCTAAAGCTTAGGAGTAGGTGGGAGTAGAGTTGGTATAGATACTGATGGGAACACCATCATGAGCCCTAACTAGCTCATTTTAACCCAATGAAGAGAATAAAAGCTCCTACATAACCAACTAAAGGTCCTAATTCACTGCATAACCTTTCTGAGAGAAAAATAAGAAACAAGGGGTAAAACTGCAAGTTTACTAATGCAGTACAACAACGGGTTTTCTCAAGGGCTAAACAAAGGTCAAAGGGTCTTAATAAGATAATAAGTGGGTTAGATCAGACAAAAAAGGGTTTGTGTGTATCCTATGAATTAAATGACTTCTCGAAACCCTAAAACAGACCCACTTGATTAACCAAGGTTCTGGTTAGGATAAAATTCACTTAAACCCTCTAAAAATCATAGAAAAATATTCTCTAGGGTTTAGAACCTTCAATTTGGCCATTGGAATCCATCTTGACCTAAAACAGAGTCTCAGACAGATATTTACCCTAAATTAGGTTTTTGCATAAATTTCCTAGTCAAACGTAGTCAAACCCAAAATTCAACTTTACCATTAGATTCCTTAGATCCAAACTAGGTTTGTACCAAAATTTGAACCCAAGTTGAGTTTTCCTTGACCCAGTTTGCAAAAAGGTCCAACCTGATTACATTTGTACCCCTATCCTTCAAAAACCCTTACAAATGACCCCCTAGCTTCTTCATCGTCTTCACAATTAGGTCCCTCTGCCATTATAGCGGAGGAATCCTACTCTGGTGAGCTTTGGAAGGAGGTTTCTCCTTGATTGCTCAGAGAATCCCTTTCAAAATTGGAAGGGAGATTCTATGAGAAAATCCCTCCAATCTGAACCCATCTTTAATCTCAAATCTTTCTCAATCTCTCATGCGAACGTAAGAGAGACGTGGGTGTCCTAGCGGATTCCAAATCCGACGAGCTTTCCTTGCTTGGGAAGCTTGCTTCCCAAGCCCTAACCGACCTTCAAAGCTCTATTTAAAGGAGCCCAAACCCCTCCGATCACAGCAAGCTTGAATTCGACCAGCGACCCTCTCAAATTCTTCTCTCCTCCTCCAGCCGATTCGCTCTTCAAGCTTCGACGACCTTCCCTACTCTCCCTCATCGTTTGACCACAATACCAGTGGCAGACTCTTCCTCCTTGCTTTCGTCCGCGTCGCACAACACCCGCCGACGATTCCTGCCCCTCTTCATCCTCGCCGACCATCTCTCTCTGAGCACCTTCATCTCCGGTGTTACCAGTACATGTCCGACGCCATCTTCGTCTCCCCTTCATCCACTATCACCCAAGATAAGTTCCTTAACTTCCCCTCTTCATTTTCAGACACTCACCACTTCGTTTCAACCGCTAATTTGCCTCACCGTCCTCCGTCTTCCACCTCACCGATGCACGTCTGGAGAGATCGCATGGCCATTACACTCCACCAATCCGGCCGCCATCCATCCCTACACCTCCGCCGTGTCCCAAAGAGCAAAAGCCCTCTGGTCTTTGGGGCCATTATCCTCTCCACTGCACCCTCGAACACACGCACTCTAACACACACATTCCGAGGTCATCAGACTTCCTCCCTCTGCCAATCACCTCTACACCACCACGATTATGTTTGTCATCATCTGATGACACTTTTAAATGCTTTTAACAGGGTTGAAAGATCGTCTTTTGAGTTTTAGGTTTCGAGCTTTATCCGCCATTGGTGAAGCAGCATCGAGTAAGCTTGAGCTGCATCTTGAGGTCTCATCCGCTGACGCAGGTATCAGGTGATGCGGAAGCATTAGGAGAGCATCTCCAGCTGATCAAGTTGGACATTTGACCAACATCAAACACGAATTGACCACGAGAGCTTCACAGCAGCAGCAGGCAAAGAAGGGACTCACATAGTCCCACATCGTGGATTCTGAAGCAGCCGCAACGATATAAGAGTAAAAAGTATCTAAGGCTTATCGCCTTCGAGTCACTGGGTCAGGTCCCTACTGCGCCCCTTGCACACGCAGCACCCCACGTGCTCGCCCTCGCCCGCGCTCATGCCCCACGGGCCTAGGTCTGATCCGATTACTCGACTACCCGAGTCTTATCTGAAGAGAGAGGACTAGAGATTACGCGGGGGAAGGGGGAGGGTTTTGCTGCTGAAGACATTGGTGGACACTTAGCCAATTTGAGAAGTTCCCCTTCCCAGAGTAAAGAAGGAAAATGAAGAAGAGAAGAGGAAGCAGCAGAGAAAGAAGAGAAAGACAGAGTTAAAGATGGAAAAAAGAGGAGTAGAAGCAGAAGGAAGAAAGAAGAGGAGCCGCAGAAGAGAAGTAGAGAAAGAAGAAATCAGAAGGGAAGAGCACTGTAGCATCAGACGTTTTAAGTCATCTCATTTACAAATCAGACATCCAATTTGAGTTTAATTCATATTCATATACATTGATTTCCTTAGTTGATATTGTAGGAGTATTTGGTGATCTAAATCACCATTTTACTCCCACCTTTGTGCATTTTGATCCTGTTATTATTGCAAATCCTTTTACTTTGAATTGTGATCTTGATTTCTAAATACCAATTTGCTTCCTGTGTTCAACCTCGAACTTCAAATTCGTGTAATAAAATTATATATGTTTTGAACGCTTTTTCGGCTATATTACAACATAATACTTTTAAATGCCAATTCAGCGCTCTAAACATTTTGGCGTCGTTGTTGAGGAGCAACGGGCAATTTAGAATTCTTGATTACAATTTCTGATTTGGTACTAACTTGCTATATCTCTTTTTTGTCGTTGTTTCAGGGAGAAGATTCAACGAATGACAGCCGCACATCAAACACACCAGGGGCAGGTAACTCCTGATTACTCTCTCTCTTAGGCCCCTCATTCTAAGAAAAAGAAAGAAGGATAAAATCAATTAGGGCTACTTGCTTTACATTCTTAGCTAATTCATCAAGTTGCCTGATTTGATTTCAACAACAAAATTGATTTGTGCACCCATTTAAGGTAACTAGGGCTACCACTTTCTTGTTTGAGCCCTAGCTACCACATTTGACAAATTAAATTGGACCAAAAGTAGAGCCAATTAAGGATTTCAAGTTAGAGTTTTACAGACACACCTTAATAAGCAAGAATCAACTCTCCAAGAAGATATGTGCCTAAACCTTGGTTGAAGTGATTTATTCAAGCAAACCCTAAAATTCAGGCTCTTAAATCTCACTTGAATCCTAAAAAGAAGGGACCTAAAACTTCTCAAAGGACAAATAGGTGAAGTTGACCCACCTTTTTGGGTCAACCAACCTTGAAATTAGGTCACTTTGCGCACTCAATACATCTAAAGTTCAAGTGAAATCTTAAGCACCCTTGCTCTTAATTAAAACTGGTAGACTTAAGAGGTCATGTCCCCATTCTGGTCTACCTGGAACATCAGTGACAAGAGAGGTCGAGTGGGGGAAACCCTGTAACTCGTGGGGGCACTCTACCGTGTAGGGGTCTTTGCAAGACTCTCCCTCTCTAGCTGCCTAGGTATTTCTTAGGTGGACGGCTTTCTGACTAAGGGGTATCATCCGCCCCGAACCTCTATAGTCATCCAATTTTTTGGGTGTCTTGATTGGGTCCATCACATTCTACTCTCATCCAGACCATCGGTGCATGTTCGGTATGAGGTCCTTAAGACCATCCTTGAGGCCTCCTTTAGTCATTCACTCTCATCGAGGTTAGGCCTCGACTTCCGTGTTTGTGTAGCAACCCCATCACATAGACATCTCCTCTGATTCATCTGAATCCAATTCTCCTTCTTCCATCATCATGGCACAACCCGTAGAAGAAGAGAATAACCTTGAGAACCAACTTCAGCGCCTCAATGATTTATTCCAAGCCTTTATGAATCCACCGCAACGTCCTATGATGCAAGATCATTACAATCCCGCTGCGGTGGCAATCGAACCTCAAGTCCAAATCCTGGCTGGAGGTCCTGATTCTGAACTCAAGCCCAACATGATTCATGCTATTCCAAAATTTCATGGGCTCAAGTCCGAGGATCCTTTCCAGCACATCAAATAACTCAAGCATCTGACCTAGACCTTTGGGTCAAATGTCCAAAATTGGGATATTCTTCTCATGAAGGTGTTCTCCTTCTCTCTCATGGAAAAAGCAGCTCACTGGTATTAGACCCAAACACGTCCAATCAACACATGGGTTGAACTACAATCCAAGTTTCTGAAAAAGTTCTTCCCAGTTGGCTGGACGTATGCCTTACGACACCAGATCACACACTTCACGTAGCAGCCTAGAGAGCCACTTCATGAAGCATGGGACCATTTCCTAGATCTCATGCGAAAGTGCCCCCATCACGGAGTTCCTAAATGGGAACAAGTCCAGTCTTTTTACCAAGGACTCCGTGAAGACATCCGTTTATTAGTCAATGCAACTTGTGGAGGAAATATCATGGGTCAACACGAAGACACTGTGTGGGAGATTCTTGAGAATATGTGCGAGAATTCCATCAATAATGACTCCATGGGCTTATTCGACCGGATGAATGTCCGTGCATCGACGAATCCAAGGGGAGCACACGAGACACAGGGCCTGTCTGCATCCGTCGACTTGGAATTAATGGCCAGTCTGGGACAAGGTCTCTATCATTGAGAAGAAGGTGGATGAGCTAACTCGACATATGCAACGAGCCACCTCTGCGTAAAACCCATTCTCACAACCGCCCTCTGGGAGGGAGGCTATGCATAACATTTATCACCGATCTTCTCAGGGGATGAACCTGTATCCACCCCCATCTGACTCTAGGATCGGAGGAAACTCCGATCCTGCTTACTCTAGTTGGGGGAACTCTAAACCCTCGTACTCTGATTTTTCTAAGGTTCCTCAGACCTGCGAGGACCTCAACGCCATCCAGAATGACCCATTCTCTAATACCTATAACCCTGGATGGCGGAATCATCCCAATTTCCTGTGGGCGGGAAATAATCAGAATCAAAGACCACCATATCAACCCCGTCCACAAGCTCCTCGTCCATTTCAGCAGCCTCAGCCTCGGCCCAACCCCACCTATCAATCTGGGCCAACTTAGACAGATCAGATGACTCTCATCCTTCATATGCTGGCTGACATTCAAAAGACGAATGTGGCTATGCAAAATAGCACAAAGACAAGATCACAGAGGTTCTCAATCAATTCGCCCAGATGGCAAATTCCTGCCAACCTGGCACACTCCCTTCGCAACCTCTACTGAATCCGAACAACGTGCCAAAACAAAGGCGTGTTATGAACCCAAATCCGGGCCAAGCCCACATGATTTATCAGGTCCCTTCTATTCCATCACCGACGGGATGGAAGCTTTGACATCATATTCGGGATTTCAGAAGCAGCCACCTATTTTACTGACACCAAACCAAAACCAGGCAAGACTAAATTCAGTTACAACTCGTAGTGGCAAAGCAGCACAACACCCACCTTACCCAAGCCACTTCAGCCTAGTAGTGCTAACTCATGCCCTAAGATAGTTATCCAGGATACCCCTGTCCCTGATCAAGAACCTAGACCTATTCTAGAGGAACCTTCTAAGGTTCCATTTCCCGAGGCCTTGACCAAGGGAAAGAGGACAACCAAACCCATGACACCTGAGGAGGACCTGGCCAAGCTCTTTGAACAGGTCCAAATAAACATCCCCTTGATGGATGTAATTCGCCATGTACTGGCTTACGCACGATTTCTGAAAGACGTGTGTACACCTAAGCGTAAGTCGCGAACCAAAAGTGGGAGCCCAATCATATTGTCAGGGCAAGCCAACTCTGTAATTTTAAACAAACTCCCACCTAAGGCAAAAGACCTAGGTACTCCCCTGATTTCTTGTACAATTGGTGACATTCAATTTGATAGAGCTTTATTGGATCTAGGAGCCTCCATAAGCCTAATACCTACATCCTTACTTGACCATCTTGAGGAATCTGAGCTCAAACTGATAGAGGTGACATTACAGTTGGCAGATCTATCTATTAAGTCACCTAAAGGAGTTCTTGAGGATGTCATTATTAGGGTTTGGGATTTCTATTTCCCGGTGGACTCCATAGTCTTGGATATGGATGCTCTAGAAAATCTGAGGAACACACCAATCATACTAGGGAGACCCTTTCTAGCCACTGCTAGGGCCAACATTAATTGTGAAGAAGGCCAAATTGAACTAAAATTTGGAAACCAAACACTAAAAATCGACATCTTTAAGGCCCAACAAGGGATTAATTGCGGAGTTATAGAATAGATATGTGATATTAAGGTTGTGGTTGGTGATCCGTATATTGAGGAAAACCTAACTACTTCTGATCAACCATAAGAGGATGAAAATCCTCAATCAGAGGAGTCCGAACTTGACCTAGACACACCCATAACTCCTTCCCTTGCGCCTGACACACACCCTGAACCACCCGCTGCTGATAATAACCCTGTTTTGGAACTCAAGCCTCTTCCTGATCATCTTAAGTACATCTTTTTGGGTTCCAATCAGATGTTTCCTGTGATTATCAACTCCAAACTCACACCTAATTAGGAATCCCGTCTAATTACTGTTCTCCAGCAACATCGAAAAGCCATTGGATGGACTCTAAATGATTTGATTGGCATTAGTCCCTCTTACTGCACACATCGCATCTATACTGAAGAGGGCACATGATGTAAACACATTTACACTACTTAAAATGTCTATTTATGCATGTTCTTAAGCATAGGATTGCATTTCATGATATAAATATTGCATAACATGCATCATCTTTCATTTAGAGTAGTTTGAATAAAATGGAGGTTAATTGTCTCCTTTTATGTGCTTGGACAGGGCAAACATTTTATCGGAGCCTCGGATCAAAGATCCAACCGTATGAATGTGATCAGGGCGGTGATTGGAGTTCAACGACTCCGAGATCTCCCTAATCAGGCATCCGTAGCATCAGATAGTGACTAGGGAACCCTAGAAAATCAAGGGCCAGGATGGTGAAAATCCACACTTCAGATGACAAATCCGACCACACGGATGAATTCGGATTGACGATCGCAGCTCAACGACACAAAAATCAAGTCAATCCAACATCCGTGGCACCATCTACAACTTCCAGAAGATGGACGGCCAAGATGGCGCCACATCGGCCGCCCAAACGGCCGCCTACATTCCATGAAGACTGCGCACCCCCCCCCTCTCTGCCGTTGGATCTCAATCCAACGACTGTGGACGCGGCGCTTTAAAATCATCCTCGCGACCTTCTCGACGGCGTAGCGCAGCGGAGATGAAGCGACCGGCGAAGCAGAGGTCGCGGGATCGAGTCCAGCGAGCCTCAAATCAGGCACAAGCAAGCAGCGCATGGAGCGTCAGATTGCGATCCAACGGCTGCGCGCGCCCAATAGTGCCAACGCGTAATTGGACGCGTAGCGTGGACGCGCGATCACACGCGAGCGGGCAAAGATGCGTTTTAAGTCGTCCGATCTTGCGATTGGACGGCTGAGACTCAACGTGCGTGTGATGGCATTGAGCGCGCAGGCAGCTGAAGTGGCGCGCGTGGGCGCGGAAGCTACGCCCACGTCGGGGCTTTAGTGACGGATTTATCCGTCACTAAAGACCCCTCATTTATTGTTTTGAAGTTGTAATGTCCATTTTGCCCCCACTCCTTGCAACTATAAAAGGAGACCCCCTCCATACGAAATTTTCATCCCTTCTTTCTCCTCTCTACCCCTCCAAAGCTCAAGAGAAGCTTGTCCCACACCCGGGATGCTTCTCGCGAGATAAAGTCCAATTTTCGTTCCCCTTCGGAAGTGGATCCCGCGACAACGACGACATGCTGCTCCGTTCTCGTTCTTCTGCTTCGTCCTGCTTCATTCTCCTTTATCCAGGCGTCGTCCCGTCCGGCTCGTCCTCCAAGCAATCGTCGAGGAGGATAACTTCTCTCTCCCATTCTTATTTACAGCTTTTCTAGTGTAGAATTTTCCTGCTTTATAGTGTAATTGATTTTCCGCTTTCTAGTGTAACTTTTATTTAGTTTGATTATATAAACAATTGAAATATTGAATGCATGTTCTCTTTCTCTCTCTCTTTCTTTTAGTCTGATAGCTCCATTGTAATTATATCGCCTTGCTTATCAAAAATCCTAAAAAAATATAATTGCGAATATAGATCAACGTAGCCTCCCTGTGTTCGACCCGGAATTCTTTTCAGTATAAATTTTATTTGTTGAACACGAATTCTTCGCTTTGAACTACAACGACAGGTTTTCCAAAACTGAACACGTCAGCGTAGCGTTCGTATACGTTCAACATTTTGGCGTCGTTGCCGGGAGGCAACGATTTCCGATCTTTTCTTCGCATTTCTTGCACTTTATTTGTTTTTCTAACTAGCTTTCTCTTGTGTCTATTGTTTTGCAGAGACCTCCATCAAGGAATCAACAAGCAGTAGACTGGAGTAAAGTGCAGTTGAAGACAATTGTAAGTGCTTCCCCATTCTTTCCCCCTCCATAGATTTCATTCGCCACATTAAATCCAAATCCCAATTAACCTAGGTGTTTGCATAAATCCTAGGAATAGTTTGGTTGTTTGGATTTCCACTCACATTCATTCCACCCTCATTCATAAAAAAATAACAAAAAGATAATCTTGTGGGGTAATTTCCAACAAACACACAACACACACCCACATTCAAGGCACTTGATCAACTTGATTTGTTTTCTATTCAATCGGGTTCTGATCTGTGGAACCGGTACACACAAAGCAACATATAACAGAGTAGAAATTATTCTAGGTTAACCATTTTTGAGTGCCTAACTTAGTGGTGCATTTGTGGCCAATTGTTTGAGTTGTTTGGGATGCACCACTTTATTTAAAACCAACTCATCAAGTAGCTCCTCCTTAGGGTTTTCTATCTAGGTATATTCCAGGCACTCCACTTTCTTTCTGATTTTAAAGGAAAACAATCTTCACCCGTGTTTTACAACTTGGTTTGCCTAGAAACTTGATTGCAATTCACCTAATTTGAAACCCTAAAAGCTACTTAAGCAAGATTTGAACATTAAAAGTCATGCATTATCAATAATCTTGCTTGAAAGCCCTGGTTGTGCACACACTTACACAAATCTCAATCAATCATTAAGGGCACAACCCATTGTAAGGGCCCATCACATTCCATAAGCACCACAATCCCAGGCCTTAATAAAATTGAGTAGATGTTGGCCTTAAGGTTTGATTCGCTCTTCAGGGCCTAGTCTGAGATTATTTTTGATTAACCTACTTGTACTGATTAATCTGATGTCTAGCTAGGGGAGTAGCGTCAAACGACCACGGCTGGGGGATACACTAGGAATCGGAGGCGAAAGCCAAAGGAAGAACCTTCTCCCCAGTCCCTCCTTCTAACTGGTTGGATTAAACAGACGCAAGTAGAGTAAATTACTTACAGCCTTAAGGCTGATTTTGGGAGTCAGTAGAGCCTTAGGCTACCCCACTTAAGGACAGCCTTGTTTTGTTGTGCTGCAGGGTCCCTATCCCCAGTCCTTCCGACCTTCTCCTAGTTTATGCTAGGAAGACGGTCATTGAATCCCCGATTGGAAGGACCGTTAGAACATTCTTGGAGGTGCAAGTTAGATTTTGGTCAATTTGATCCCATGGCCGAACAACAACCTCCTCTGCTTAAAAATCCACAGAAAGAATTTCGAAGGCAGCTGGAACAAATGTAGAGAATGCAAGAATGATTCCAGAGAATGTAGGGCGCTCAATCCTTGAAGGATTTTTATGATCCTTCAAATTACGGGGAACGTCCCGGCGTCCAGATTCCAGCCGGTGACGTAGAAATCAAGCCCCAGGTGTTAAGCCTAATTAAACATTATCATGGGCTTGGCACCAAAGATCCGTTTCAGCACTTGGAAGATTTGACCACTTTGGTCCAGACCACCAAGGCTCGAAACATTAACGAGGAGCAAATGATCATGAGATCTTCCCCACCTCCCTTAGGGATAAAGCCATGCATTGGTATAGGACAATAGGAAGACCAACTACAACTTGAAATGAGTTGAAATCGACCTTTCTGAAGAAACTCTTCCCAGTCGGTCGTACCAATGCTTTGAGACGGGCAATCACTACCTTTACCCAGCGGCCGGGGGAGCAGTTTCATGTGGCCTGGGAGCAATTCCAGGACTTATTGCGGAGGTGTCCACACCACGAGGTGCCGAAATGGCAACCCGTGCAGATCTTCTATCATGGGTTGAATGAGCAACTCAGAAACCATGTGGATGCTTCTTGCGGAGGCAATTTCCTCAATAAAGATGCAGATAGTGCACATGATTTATTTGAGGAAATGAGTGAGAATTCAATTAATCATGCCTCCATGGATACTTTTAACCGGTCCCAGCAACCCAGATCAAATGTCAATGAAGTCCATGACTCTCATTCATTTGATATGGAATTGATTTGTAATAAACTTGATAAAGTGGACTTGGTTGCTAAAAGAATGGAAGAGTGGATGGCTGGCAATTCTATGAACAACTCTCAATCCACTCAATCCCAAAATTCGAGATTCCATTCCTCACGAGCTCCTTCTGGACAGGAGTTCGTGAATCAACTCGATACGACTCAACCTATGAGTCAGCATTTTTCGGAACCCCATGGGTTCCCAACTGGGGCCTTTGATCCCAGTTTTTCTGATCCTTCCCTTTTTTTCTCTCCATCCTCACCCTATGAGGATGTCTGTGCTGTACAAGAGAATGTTAGATCCAACCCCTACTCGAATGCCTATAATCCAGGTTGGAGAAACCACCCTAACTTCTCTTAGAAAAATCTGGGGCAACAGACCCAATTCCGACCCGACAACTATGCTCCGCAACGACCAATGGGTCAGGGTCAAGTATATACTCAGTTGACTCCGAATCAGGTCAATCAGCCAGCTTGGAATGCCCATCAAAACGCAGGGCAAGCTGATTTGAACCGTCAAATGGTAGAGATGCAAGGATCTATGCTCCAGCTCATGCAGCAAATGAAAAACTCGCTGGACAACTTGCAATCCAGGCTAATTGCTAATTCTCGTCAACCCGGATCTTTACCATCCCAACCCGTACCCAACCCGCGAAACATTATGAATTCAGGCAATCAAGCCCAAGGGTACGAAAATTAGAGGGACCCGCACGCACATGCTCAGGTGGTTGAGCAGGGTTCCTCATCTTCTTCTTCTGCAAATCAACAATTCATGGTCAATCAAGCCCCTCCAATCTTTCCTAATCCTCCCCAAGACCCAAATTCTTACGCTTCTGCAAATTCTGTAACTTTAAGGAGTGGTAAGAAGACTCAGGATCCACAACCACACTATTCTGATCTTTTGAATCCTGAAGAATCTGAGAGAGAGGAGAATTCTAGAGGAGAAATCAAGGCTCAGGAACCTGATTCCAAAGATCTGACCCATGTTCCTTTTCCTGAAGCCTTAACCAAAGCAACGAAGAAGAAGTCTGTTGATAGTAATGAGGAGCTTCTGAATTTATTTAAGAATGTTGAGATCAATATCCCGCTCCTTGATGCTATCAAACACATACTGGCTTACACAAGATTTTTAAAGGAATTATGTACACAAAAGCGTAAGTCGAGAGAATCTGTTCCGAGGAAGGTGGTACTCTCCGAGCAGGCTAGTTCTGTTATCCTGCACTACCTCCCTCAGAAAAAGAGAGATCCTGGTGCTCCTTTGATTTCTTGTGTTATCGGAGATTACACATTTGATAGAGCACTTTTGGATCTCGGTGCATCCATCAACCTAATTCTGACTTCTCTTTATGAGAAGTTTGGGTTAGGTGAACTTTGGCCAACTTTAGTAACACTACAGTTAGCAGACCGTTCGGTCACAAACCCGCGAGGCGTTATTGAAGATGTTATAGTTAAGGTTAAGGATTTCTATTTTCCTGTAGATTTCCTTGTCCTTGACATGGATGTAGCAGATAATCTGAGGAACACGCCCATCATTCTGGGGCGTCCGTTCCTGGCTACCGCAAAGGCCAACATTAATTGTGAAAGCAATAGCAAGGAAATCGCCTTTGGGGACCAACGAATGAAATTGGATATTTTTAAGGCGATCAATAAATTTGAGGATTGTGGATTTATTGAGGAACTATATGAGGATAATGTTAATATTGAAACTTGTTTGACAGTTTCTTCAATTGAAAGTTCCTCTTTGGTTGATGAATTTGACCTGCAACCCTCTGACCTGGCATCTTCGGAAGAGGTTACTGATTTTGTTCACTCAAAACCTCTTCCTCTTGTTGAATCTTCAGCATCTACCCTACCATCAATCATTACCCCACCCCAGCTTGAATTGAAACCATTGCCCGAGAATTTAAAATATCAATTTTTAAGATCGCAAAATACGCTCCCTGTGATTATTAGTGCTAAATTGACAAAGGAGCAAGAGATTAAATTGATTAAGGTCCTAAAGGAACATAAGGAGGCAATTGGTTGGACCATTCATGACCTCAGGGGGATCGAGCCATCTTACTGTAATCATAGAATATTTTTAGAAGATGGATCCCGCCCTTCTCACCAGATGCAGAGGAGATTGAATCCAAATATGCGAGAAGTGGTCAAAAAGGAAATCATCAAGTGGCTCGATGCAGGAATTATTTATCCAATCTCTAACAGTCCCTAGGTAAGTCCCGTTCAGGTTGTTCCAAAGAAAGTCGAGATTACTGTTGTGACTAATGAGAGAGGAGAATCTATCACAACTTGTTCAGCTTCCTCTTGGAGAGTTTATATTGATTACAGGAAGCTGAACACAGCCACTAAAAAGGATCATTTTCCCCTGCCCTTCATTGATCAAATCTTGGAAAAATTAGCTAGGTAGAAGTACTTCTATTTTCTTGATGGCTACTCGAGATACAACCAAGTTCCTATCCATCCCGAGGATCAGGAAAAAACTACTTTCACCTATCCCTATGGAACCTTTGCTTTTCGTAGGATGCCTTTCGGGTTATGCAATGCACCTGTGACTTTTCAAAGGTGTATGCTAGCCATATTTTCCGACATGGTGGGAGTTTATGGAAGTCTTCATGGATGATTTCTCTGTTTTCGAAGAATCATTTGACTCTTGTTTGGCTAATTTGGAAATGATTCTTAAGCGATGTATCAAGACACGACTGGTCCTTAGCAGGGAAAAGAGTCATTTCATGACCCAAGAGGGTATGGTTTTGGGTCATGTAATCTCTGAACGGGGAATTGAAGTAGACAAAGCTAAGGTTGATGCTATCGCTAAACTTCCTCCTCCCGCATCTGTTAAACAAATCAGATCATTTCTTTGCCATGTGGGATTTTATCGAAGATTCATCAAGGATTTCTCGAAGGTTGCTCATCGTTTGAGCAATCCTCTTGCCAAAGAAATGCCATTTGTTTTTGACAAATCATGCCGAAAGGCATTTGATTTTCTGAAAACGGCAGTCACCTGTGCTCCAATTTTGCAACCACCAATTTGGACAGCCCCTTTTGAGATCATGACCGACGCTTCTGATTACACGGTCGGGGCTGTCCTGGGTCAGAAAATTGATCGAAAGCCCTCTGTCATTTACTACGCTAGTAAAACTCTGGATGAAGCCCAGAGGAATTACACTGTTAGTGAAAAGGAATTACTAGCTATAGTATTTGCGTTGGAAAAATTCAGGGCTTATCTCTTGGGGTCTCATGTTATTGCTTATACCGACCACTCGGCCTTGAGACATCTCTTGGCTAAAAAGGATGCTAAACCCCAGCTTATTCATTGGATTCTTCTTCTTCAAGAATTTGATCTTGAAATCAAGGATAAAGTCGGGGTACAAAATGTGGTAGCGGATCATTTGTCGAGACTCCTAGGTGATTCTTCTTGTCCGGACATTCCGATTGCTGACACTTTTCCGGACGAAACCATTCTTACAGTTTTAGGTATCCACACCCCATGGTTTGTTGACATTGTTAACTATTTGGCCATTGGTCAAATCCCCCAGGATTGGACCAAGCAACAATGGGATAGACTCAAATCTGAGGCCAAATATTACTTTTGGGAGGACCCTGAATTGTATCGCATTGGCTCTGATCAGATTATTCGCCGATGCATACCGGAGAATGAATTCAACAGTATACTCGAGTTCTGCCATGCATCTAGGAGTGGTGGACATTTCTCCGGGAGAAAGACGGCTGCAAAAATCTTGCAATCTGGCTTCTATTGGCCATCTTTATTCAAGGATGCCCAGGACTTCTCAAGGTCATGTTCTCGATGTCAGTTACTTGGGAACATAACTAAGAGAGACATGATGCCCCTAAACCCTATTCTTCCTGTAGAAATTTTCGATGTTTGGGGCATCGATTTCATGGGACCCTTTATCCCTTCATTTGGACATCAGTACATTCTTGTTGCTGTTGATTATGTGTCCAAATGGATTGAGGCAATTCCCACCCGAACCAATGACCACAAGGTGGTCATCAATTTTGTCAAGAAAAATATCTTCAGTAGGTTCGGGATTCCGAGGGCTATCATCAGTGATGGTGGCACTCATTTTACTAATGCCCAATTCCAAAATTTATTGGCCAAATACGGGGTTAATCATCAAATTTCCACACCTTACCATCCCCAAATGAATGGACAAGTCGAGATCTCCAATCGAGAGATCAAGAACATTCTGCAAAAAATGGTTAGGCCTGATCGCAAGGATTGGACTCAAAAGCTTGAGGACGCTCTTTGGGCCTACCGTACGGCGTATAAAACGCCCATCGGCTTGTCTCCATTCCGTTTGGTGTATGGAAAGGCATGCCATCTACCCGTAGAGATTGAACACAGGGCATTCTGGGCAATCAAACAATGCAATTTAGATCTGAATCTAGCTGGAAAGACCAGGAAACTCCAATTATCTGAGTTGGAGGAGCTTAGAAATGATGCTTATGAGAATGCCAAGATCTACAAGGCTCGAACCAAAGCTCTACATGATCAATTGATTTCCTGCAAGAGCTTTGAGCCAAACCAAAAGGTCTGGTTATTCGATTCTAAACTTAAGCTCTTTCCTGGCAAACTTAGATCTAAATGGAATGGCCCATTCATAATTGATCAGATTTTTCCTAATGGTGCCGTTTAGATTTCTGACCCAAAGACGGGTAACAACTTTAAAGTCAACGGTCAACGTCTGAAGCCTGTTGTTGACCGTAATCTCCCAGAACCCATCTCAGACTCTGTTACTCTAGCCATTCTGTGACTTCTTTGGCTAAACTTCGCCTAGCTGACGGCATTAAACTCAGCAGTTGTACATATGACACAAGGCTGATACGAGCTTCATATCCAGGTGACATCTTTCATATTCTACCCTTTCTTTCTTGTCTCTTTTTCAATGAGGACATTGCATCAGCTAGGCATGGGGGGCGGATTCATTCTTGAATTATTTGGTTAGCTTTGTGAAATCCATATAAATTGTCTCTCTTCTTATTTAAAAAAAAAAAAAATTTAGGAAGGATTAGTTGGAAATTAGGACTTTTCAATCCTAAGAAATTTTACATTAGGATCTGAACACAAAGACCCCTCAGGTCTTTGGACTTAATTAGCCTGTGTATCCACTAAAATGTGGATTTGTTTTTGAGTCCTCGCCATCTTAATTCTATTACAATTGGAATAAATAAGTTTGGGTGATAAGTACACGACTTATCAACCCACCCTCTGATTTGAGGGAATTTTGAGTTTTAAGCATCTACATACTTTCTTTGCACTGACTCGTTGTCCGGAGATTCTAACGGAAATTGGGTAGCTAATGAACCTTCTAGGGTGATATGGCTGGCAAGTTATCGTGGGTAACAGCCCATAGGTAGGTTGTCCAGAGCCCAATCACTGGACCTTTCTCTGTTTGCTGCCTTTAGGTAAATCTTAGACCAGGAAAGCCACCTACTTAAAAAAAAAAGAAAAAGAAAAGAAAAGGAGAAAAGAACAAAAAGAAATAAGCCACACTTCGCCGCACGAGTATGGCTGGCAAGTTGTCGGTGGTAACAGCTTATCGATCGGTTGTCCAGAATCCAGCTCAGAAAATGCACTAAAAATTCCCAAAACACTTAGGAAGAAGAGGAGAAGTAGAATAAACTAGGGAGATATACACTGGATTCGCCCTTGTGTTGACCCCGTAAAAAAAATAAAAGTAGGGAGAAAGCTACCGGTTGTAAAGATACACTTTTAGGTAGAATTCTTGTTAGGTCACCTAGAGGCGTAGAAATCCGAAATCCGTTTTAATTGCCAGTCAACGAGTCTATCACAATCACAATAAGATGCTTAAAGCTTAGGGTTCTCATCAAATCTTGGGTGAGTTGAATGGCCGTAGAAAGCCACTCTTAAACCCTAAAATTTGAAAATCCAAAAAAATTAGAAAAGAGAAAAAGAGAAAAAGAAAATTTTCTTTTAATAAGGCGAGGGCTTGAGGCGGTCTGCATTTTGGCTGATACCCGGGCACTGTTGTATCTTTGATAGTTCAGTTCCTAAGTAGACAATTTCTTAATGATTGAAAATAACTCAAGTACAAATAATCCAACCTAATTCTTTTATAAATAGCATATAGTTTTTGCTAGGGACTAGCAAAAGATAGGCATGGGGGTACGATGTAAACACATTTACACTACTTAAAATGTCTATTTATGCATGTTCTTAAGCATAGGATTGCATTTCATGATATAAATATTGCATAACATGCATCATCTTGCATTTAGAGTAGTTTGAATAAAATGGAGGTTAATTGTCTCCTTTTATGTGCTTGGATAAGGCAAACATTTAATCGGGGCCTCGGATCAAAGATCCAACCGTATGGACGTGATCAGGGCGGCGATTGGAGTTCAACGACTCCAAGATCGCCCTAATCAGGCATCCGTAGCATCAGATAGTGACTGGGGAACCCTAGAAGATCAAGTGCCAGGATGGTGAAAATCCGCACTTCAGATGACAAATTCGACTGCACGGATGAATTCGGATTGACGATCGCAGCTCAACGACACAAAAATCGAGTCAATTCGACATCCGTGGCACCATCTACAACTTCCAGAAGATGGACGGCCAAGATGGCGCCACGTGGCACCATCTCGGCCACCCAAATGGTCGCCTACATTCCATGAAGACCACGCACCCGCCCCCTCTCCGCAGTTGGATCTTGATCCAACGGTTGTGGACGCGGCGCTTTAAAATCATCCTCGCGACCTTCTCGACAGCGTAGCGCAGCAGAGATGAAGCGGCGGGCGAAGCAGAGGTTGCGGCAGCGTAGCGCACCATTGTGACCATTCTGAACGGCTAGTTTGCAATTAATCATAATTCTAATGTTCCTAAAATACCCCTAATGACTAGAATTCGTGGGAGAGGTGATTAGTGGTCTATATAAGCACTCTTTGAGTGTTGTTTTAGACACATCTCTTAAGAAAAATCATACTCTTGCCTACACCTTCAATTCTCAATTTTCAAGCTGAAAGAGAGTTTATTTTGTTGCATATCTTTCAAGGCATCTCACCATTTGCAACAAATCATCAAAGGCGATCGTATTTTTCTGTATTCAATCGATTGTTTTACGCCTTAGTTTTTCTCGTTAGATTTTATTATACTTGTTATAAGATATACTCTTGTTGAAGACTTAGGAAATAGTTGTAAGCTTCTATTTACATTTTTTTACACCTGTATCTTTATCTTTTCTTCATATCTTGTAATTGGGTTGAGGTAACCCGTAAATTACCTCTGATATTAGTAAATTGATTCCCTCTGAGTTGAGGGAATCGGGTTAAAAATCCTAAGTCAGGAGACTTAGGTAGTGAAGTACCTAGGTGAGGGGAACCACTATACATCTTGTGCCTTTGTTTTTGTGGTTTGATTTGTCTTGTAATTTTTTATTTCCCACACTATTCATCCCCCCTTCTAGTGTGCTTGTGATTTACAGATCCTACATGTGGTATCAGAGAGGGTTGCGAAAAGAAGTGACAATTCTATTTCGCTATGGCATCTCCAGTAAAGCTCACCGAAGGACGGTCATCCACACGTCCTCCCTACTTTGATGGGACGGACTATGGATACTGGAAGAGGAGGATGCAAATCTTCCTCAAGGCCATGGATGAGGACTCATGGATGTTTATCCAAGAGAAGTACGTGGATCTGGAGCCACAAGAAGGAGTTGCATGGACGGCAGAACAAAAGAAAAGGATCACGGAAAATGCAAAAGCAATGACGTACTCTATTGTGCGTTATCAAGAGAAGAATTTAACCGTATCTCCGTATGCGAGTCTGCATACGGGATAGGGAACACATTGCAAGTCACCTATGAAGGTACAAGTAAAGTTAAAGAAACACATATTTCTATTCTAACAGAAAGCTATGAGTGTTTCACGATGCAGAAAGGTGAAACAATCAAAGGGATGTACACAAGATTTGGAGAGATTGTTAATCCAATGAAGAATCTTGGAGTTAAGCTGAAGGAGGAACAACTTGTAAGGAAAATCTTAAGATCCCTTACAAGCGATTGGTTTCCAAAGACCACAGTCATTTAAGAGGCAAAAGATCTTTCTAGCCTCTCGTTAGATGAGTTAATTGGAAGCCTCATGGCATACGAAGTCTAGGTAGAAAATATGAAGAAGAATGAAGAAAAATCCATAAGCAAAAAAAATGAGCTTGCTTTCAAAGCTTTAGAGGTATCAGACTTTGAAGACTCAAATTCTGACGAAGAAGAGGAGCTTTCTCTTCTAACAAGAAGATTCAGAAGATTCATCTGAAAACAAGGTAAGAAAGTCAATAAATTTTCAAATGACATTATTTGTTTTGAGTGCAAGAAGAAGGGACACGTACGAAAAGATTGTCCAATGATCAAGAAGAAGAAGGAAGAAAAGAAGGACAAAGAACTTAATCGAAAGAAAAAGAAGATTTCAAGAAAGGCATACAAGGCAACCTGGGATGATAGTGATTCCAACACGGAATCGTCTTCCGAAGAATCTGATGAAACAAAAGTTGCACATCTTTGCTTAATGGCAAATGATGACAACTCGAAAAATGAGGTAAATTCTGAAGTTACCTTTAATGAATTAGTACAAGCATATGAAGATTTATACAATAAGGCTAGGATGATTAAAAAGGAAAATAAGGTTTTGCATGATAGTTATTGAACTCTAGAAATAGAGAAATCTTGTTTAGAATTAGAATTAGATATGTCCAAAGAAACTAACAATCAATTACATGCAAAAATAGTAGAATTAGAGGATATTTATGAACACTTTGAAGATACTTTGAATAATTTAAAAACAATAACTAGGCTGAATACAGAATTTTGTAATAATCTAAAAGCTAAGTTCAATAATAAAAAGAACACACGAAATAAATCACATGCACCTAGACATGCATGGATTTATCAAAAGGTCAAGAATCCTAAGAATTATATATCTAACACTAAAATGATCTATAAACCTAAGGATTTGAAAGGTATTAATCATCAAGGACCCAAAAGAAAATGGGTACCTAAAATAGATTTAATAAATTATCTTGCAGGTCAAAAAGGACAAATGGATCCTAAACAGTGGATTTCCAAGCACATGACGGGACACTCCGACCTCTTTATCAAATGGACCAAAATCGAAGATGGAGGACACGTCAAGTTGGGTGACAACAAACATTGTCGCATTATTGGTGAAGGTACAGTAGGAAACTCTTCTAAGCAGGTGCGTAATGTTCTTTTAGTAGAAAACTTAAAACATAACCTGCTTAGTGTTAGTCAAATATGTGATAATGGATGTGATGTCTTGTTCACTAAAGTTGGATTTAAAATATTAAAAGAAGGAACAAATACGATTTTAATTCAAGGATTTAGATATGAAAATATCTATGCTCTTCATTTTTCAAAAGAGAAGTATG
This sequence comes from Thalassia testudinum, assembly GCA_037157565.1. NCBI lineage: Eukaryota > Viridiplantae > Streptophyta > Magnoliopsida > Alismatales > Hydrocharitaceae > Thalassia > Thalassia testudinum. The sequence goes on from JAZHRO010000067.1 coordinate 39,214,954, forward strand.
TAAAATGTCTGCTTGCCTCCCATATTGAAGTAGATCTTTGGCACTGTAGGCTAGGTCACATTAATCACAAACATCTAATAGGTTAGCCAAAAATGAGTTAGTAAGGGGCCTACCTAAACTAACTTTAAGAAGGATGTTTTGTGCAAGTCGTGTGAACTCAGAAAAATGCACAAAACTTCTTTTAAACATAAAGACTTAGTTTCAACAACACGACCTTTAGAATTGTTACACCTTGATCTATTTGGACCAACACGATTTGAGAGTCTAAATGGATCAAAATTTTTCCTAGTTATTGTTGATGACTTCTCTAGGTTCACTTGGGTCGTCTTCTTGAAGCATAAGGATGACTCATTTGATTCCTTCCTAAGTCTTACTCGAAGACTTCAAAAGGAAAAATCATCTTCTATTCTTAGACTTAGGACTGATCATGAGGGTGAATTTGAAAATGAAAAATTTTCAAGTTTTTGTGTCAATTCTATCATAACCCATGAATTTTCATTTCCTCGGGCTCCATCTCAAAATGGTGTTGTAGAGTGCAAGAATTGCACTCTACAAGAATGCGCTCGAACTTTGCTCTTAGAGTCTGGGCTTCAAAAATATTTCTGGGCAGAAGCCATTAATACGGCATGTTATGTTCTAAATAGAACACTCTTAAGGCCTATTATAAAGAAAACTCCATATGAGCTTTATTATGAGAAGTCTCCCAGGATATCATATTTCAGGGCGTTTGGAAGTAGATGTTATTTATTAAACACCCATGACCAGCTTGATAAGTTTGATGCTAAAGGTGATGAAGGCATTTTTATTGGCTATTCAACAAGAAGCAAAGCTTATCGAGTCTTTAATAAAAGGACTTTTTTCATTGAAGAATCCCTGCATGTTTCATTTGATGAAACAAACTTAGGTGAATCAAAACCAAATCATTTAGATTCTGATGATGAAGATACCCCCTTCATTGATGTATCAAAAATAAAAGATTCACGAAATATACATGATCTTCCAAAAGAATGGGTACACCATAAGAATCACCCTCAAGAACAAATTATTGGTGATATTAAACAAGGTGTGAAAACTCGATCTCACTTTAGAGATGATTTTGTCCTTAATGCTTTTGTTTCACAACTTGAACCCAAGAAAGTTAATGAGGCATTAAAGGATGAATCATGGGTTGTAGCTATGCAGGAGGAGCTACTCCAATTTACTAGGAATAATGTATGGAACTTGGTACCCGCTCCTGAGGGTAATTCCATCATTGGAACCAAGTGGGTGTTCCGAAATAAATTGGATGAATCTGGTTCAGTGATCAGGAATAAAGCCAGACTTGTAGCTCAAGGCTATAACCAACAGGAGGGTATTGACTTTGATGAGACATATGCCCCTGTTGCTCGCTTGGAGTCCATACAGATGCTACTTGCCTTTGCAAGTGCAAAGGACTTCAAGTTATATCAAATGGATGTCAAGAGTGCTTTTCTTAATGGTTATATTAAGGAAGAACTTTATATTCATCAGCCTCCTGGGTTCGAGGACCCTGCACACCCAGATCATGTATACAAGCTCAATAAGGCATTATATGGACTTAAACAAGCTCCTAGGGCCTGGTATGATAGGCTCAGGACCTTTCTTCTTCAGCACGGTTTTAGAATTGGAGTTTTTGATTCAACTCTTTTTGTAAAAGAAGGTAATGACATCTTATTGGTTCAAATATATGTTGACGATATTATATTTGGATCAAATAAAGAGTCCCTATGTCAATATTTCTATGAGACTATGAAGACTGAGTTTGAAATGAGTGTGATGGGTGAACTCATATTCTTTTTTGGACTCCAAATTCAACAATTAGACACAGGAATTTACATTAATCAAACAAAATATGTTCTTGAAATTCTCAAGAAATTTGACTTTGAAAATGTAAATGGCAAAGGGACTTCGATTGCTCTATCTACTTCTCTTGGTGAAGATTTATCCGATAAGAGGGTAGATGAAAAGAAATACCGAGGAATGATAGGTTCACTACTATATCTCACAGCTTCTAGACCTGATATTCTTTTTGCTACATGTTTATGTGCGAGATTCCAGTCCGAACCCAAGGAATCCCATTTTATACCTAAACAGCACAAAAGACCTTGGTCTTTTCTATCCTAAAGCATAATCTTTAGATCTATTATCCTATAGTGATGCAGACTATGCAGGGAGTCGGACAAACCGAAAGAGCACAAGCGACACATGTCATTTTATTGGAGAATCTCTAGTCTCATGGTTCTCTAAGAAACAGACTTGTGTTTCACTTTCTACAACTGAAGCTGAGTATATTGCGGCTTCACTTGCTTGCTCTCAAGTCATTTGGATGAGACAAACTTTGCCCGACTTTGGATTGATTTTTGCGCAATCCAAGATATTATGTGATAATACAAGCGCAATAAATCTATCCAAAAATCCGATACATCATTCACGTACCAAACACATAGACATTAGACATCATTTTCTCAGAGATAATGTACTTCAAGGCTCTATTCAATTAAAATTCATTGACACTCAAAATCAATTGGCAGACATCTTTACAAAACCTCTTGCAGCAGAGAGATTCTGCTTTATAAGGAGAAAATTAGGACTTTGTACAATAAAAGAGATTCTAATCTAACATTTTGTTTGATATAAACTTTGTTTGTATTTATGAAAATTCCTAAGGGATTTTTTGAAAATTACCCATGCTTACTAAAAGAGGGCTAAAAGTAATATTTCCATATGTCTAGAAATACCAGGGTGTTGTTTGCAATTTGGTTGCTTAACTTAGGTTGTTGATCACATTATTTTTTCAACACCTAAGTTGTCACTTTTTTTTCTCTCAACCACTTAAGTGGTCATGTGACAAGCACATGACCCATCCCATATAAAAGAGGTCAAGTGCAAACACTTGCCTCATTTCTTCACAACCAAACCCTAGTTCCACCTCAAGCCCCTCCAAGCCCTTGATAAGAAGAAGAATCATCTCCAATCTTCACACCCTAGGTACATTCTTCTCTTCTCATCAAATCTTGTTTCCTTGATTCGTTTTATATCATTTTTTTTGTTTCTCGTCGTCAGTTCTGCTGCTGCAATATGTTTTCATCAGGTACCAGATGGTACCGGTACTCGCTGGGTGCAGCAGTGCCTGCTTTACAGAGCAAGTACCAGTACTGAAGATGAGTACCAGTACTAGCTCGTATTTCTGGTTGGGACAGAAACCAACCAGTACCGGTACCAATCACCAATACCGATACATGCAGGCTTAAATGTGTTGTTACTTGAACACATAATCTTTATCTCTAATTGTATTCCTATTTCTTGTTGTTGTATGTTTTCAGATGGCACCAAAATCTAAAAGTAAGGGAAAAGCACCTCAAGATGCATTCCACAAGTTTTGCATCAATGAGGATGCTAAATCTAAATTTGATTGGTATAAAGGCCTAAAACTCCATCACTGTAGGCCTATTGAGTGGAAAGATTTTTATCTACAAATCTATGAGTTCACTACCTGTCTTTCCAATCAGCATCTTATGCATTTCTTTGATGAGGCATTTTTTGCTGATGTTCCTGGAGTTTACCCTGACATTAATTGTCTATTTTTTGCTAATCTCCAAGAATAAGAAAATCGAGGCCATCTAGTCTTAACTTCCAAAGTATTTGGTCAAAAAATCACCATTACTCATAAATTTTTATCAACCATCACCCAATGCCCTAATGAAGGTCATCCTTTTAACACACTTAAGGAGCAATTTCCTACACACAAAATTCATGAAACTTTATTGCTTCCTAATTGCCAGGGCAAAGCATTGGTTGCCCCCAATATGACTCTTTTTGCTCGTGTTCTTTTCCGTATCTTAGCATGGAATTTAAGGGCTAAAAATTTGGATTTTCACAAAATTCCCGTTGACATTTTACCTTTAATTTATGCTATCATTACAGGATTTCCGGTAACTGGAACACGGTATTCATTCACTTTCTTAGACCTCATTAGCATCGGCTTTACCTCTAGATATCTTGGTGTCTCATATATTTCATAAAAATAAAATTGACCTTTCTAATTTCACTCCTCCTAGAAAAGTGGTCTATTTCAAATGGACTACTCTCCGGAAAATGGGAGTGAAACCCGCTAAAGAGGAATCCACTAGTGATGATGAAGATGAAGTTGATCCAAATGCTCAATCTTCTTCTCATCCACCTCTTGAATCATCTTCGACTTTTGTCCCCATTACCTATCCCTTTCCAGAAGCCAAAACTCCTTGGAAGAACCTATCTCATGAGTCTGGCACCGATCCCTACATGATCAACACTTTCAATTACATTGGCCAAAATTTAACCAACCTGAATTTTGCCTTCCATCACATGGAATGCAAATTTTATGATCTTTCTATGCCTCTTGAGTCTTCCTATGTTGCATCTTCCATTCAACATACCAAACAAAGGAAGCGGACTCAACCAAAAGCACCTTCGGAATACAGCGAAAGAAGACAGAAACACTTTCAAGATCCATCATTTGTAGTAGAAAAAGAACCAATTGTCAATGAAGATGATGAAGAAGAAGACACAGAAGATGAACAAAATGTTTCATATGAAGAAGACGATGATGATGATGACGACGGCAACAACAATGATGATGATGACGACGGCACCAATGATGATGATGACAATGATGATGACAATGACGATGATGAGGATGAACAAACACTTATTAGAAAACGTCGGAGAAATTAGTTTAGTTTTTTTTTAAGTATGTAAGCTTGTTGTTGATTGTACGACTCTTAACATTGTTAAATTTCTATGGCTCTTAATATTTATTTTGTGTCTCTATCATGTTATGAAATTTGATGCTTTGTTTGATTATGTACTTATGCTTTGTTATGAAATTTGAACTTTTATAGTATTTGCTCAATTTTTTGCTTGCTTGACAAAAAGGGGGAGAAATGAAATGAATGAATGGATACTTCATATCTAAAATAGGGAGAGCTTAGTTTGAGGGGGAGGTTTTTTACTCTCTTGTGGAGTTTTTTTATTCTTCTCTTATTAAGTCTCTATTTATTTTTAATATGAGTATCTTATTTGTTTTGTCAACATCAAAAAGGGGGAGATTGTTGGACCCTAGTTCCATCTCTCTTCTATGTTTTGATGTTAACAAAACCGTTTTAAAATCTAATATGTTTATGAATGATTACAGGTCAAAAGAATCTGTGGATGCAAGCAAAAAGATTGCACATGAAGGAAGTTTTTTAAGACTTTAGTTTTTATTGTATCTTAGAATTTTTGTATGTCTCCAAATAAGTAAAACATAATCTAGGTTAGAGATAACTAGGATCCAGAATATCGTTCATTTACTCAGTTCTTAACTCAAAATCGACTCTTTCAAAATAAAGTCGCCTAGAGTAGATTGGTTTTCTCTAATTGATTCACTAATGATCTTTGGTACTTGCCTGGCACAGGTTTAGACCTAAGTTCCAAACTGTGAACATTAAGTACCAGTACTCATCATGAGTACCGATATCAAGTGGTCACAGTTTGTGAATTGGGTTTTTGCCTGGACCTTACAAGTACCATTACTCATCATGAGTACCGGTACATGAAGGTCACAAGAGCTAAAACCGTGCATCACAAGTACCGGTACTCACAAGGAGTTCCGGTACCCAGTGATTTGGCTGTACTGACTATATGTAGTCAGTACCAGTACCAACTAACCGTTGTGACCAATCTGAACGGCTAGTTTGCAATTAATCATAATTCTAAAGTTCCTAAAATACCCCTAACGACTAGAATTCGTGGGAGAGGTGATTAGTGGTCTATATAAGCACTCTTTGAGTGTTGTTTTAGACACATCTCTTAAGAAAAATCATACTCTTGCTTACACCTTCAATTCTCAATTTTCAAGCTGAAAGAGAGTTTGTCTTGTTGCATATCTTTCAAGGCATCTCACCATTTGCAACAAATCATCAAAGGCAATCGTATTTTTCTGTATTCAATCGATTGATTTTGGCCTTAGTTTTTCTCGTTAGATTTGATTATACTTGTTATAAGATATACTCTTGTTGGAGACTTAGAAAATAGTTGTAAGCTTCTATTTACATTTTGCTTACACCTGTACCTTTATCTTTTCTTCATATCTTGTAATTGGGTTGAGGTAACGCATTAATTACCTCTGATATTAGTAAATTGATTCCCTCTGAGTTGAGGGAATTGGGTTAAAAATCCTAAGTCAGGAGACTTAGGTAGTGGAGTACCCAGGTGAGGTGAACCACTATACATCTTGTGCCTTTGTTTTTGTGGTTTGATTTGTCTTGTAATTTTTTATTTCCCACACTATTCATCCCCCCTTCTAGTGTGCTTGTGATTTACAGATCCTACATGTGGTATCAGAGAGGGTTGCGAAACGAAGTGACAATTCTATTTCGCTATGGCATCTCCAGTAAAGCTCACCGAAGGACGGTCATCCACACGTCCTCCCTACTTTGATGGGACGGACTATGGATACTGGAAGAGGAGGATGCAAATCTTCCTCAAGGCCATGGATGAGGACTCATGGATGTTTATCCAAGAGAAGTACGTGGATCTGGAGCCACAAGAAGGAGTTGCATGGACGGCAGAACAAAAGAAAAGGATCACGGAAAATGCAAAAGCAATGACGTACTCTATTGTGCGTTATCAAGAGAAGAATTTAACCGTATCTCCGTATGCGAGTCTGCATACGAGATATGGAACACATTGCAAGTCACCTATGAAGGTACAAGTAAATTTAAAGAAACACATATTTCTATTCTAACAGAAAGCTATGAGTGTTTCAGGATGCAGAAAGGTGAAACAATCAAAGGGATGTACACAAGATTTGGAGAGATTGTTAATCCAATGAAGAATCTTGGAGTTAAGCTGAAGGAGGAACAACTTGTAAGGAAAATCTTAAGATCCCTTACAAGCGATTGGTTTCCAAAGACCACAGTCATTTAAGAGGCAAAAGATCTTTCTAGCCTCTCGTTAGATGAGTTAATTGGAAGCCTCATGGCATACGAAGTCTAGGTAGAAAATATGAAGAAGAATGAAGAAAAATCCATAAGCAAAAAAAATGAGCTTGCTTTCAAAGCTTTAGAGGTATCAGACTTTGAAGACTCAAATTCTGACGAAGAAGAGGAGCTTTCTCTTCTAACAAGAAGATTCAGAAGATTCATCTGAAAACAAGGTAAGAAAGTCAATAAATTTTCAAATGACATTATTTGTTTTGAGTGCAAGAAGAAGGGACACGTACGAAAAGATTGTCCAATGATCAAGAAGAAGAAGGAAGAAAAGAAGGACAAAGAACTTAATCGAAAGAAAAAGAAGATTTCAAGAAAGGCATACAAGGCAACCTGGGATGATAGTGATTCCAACACGGAATCGTCTTCCGAAGAATCTGATGAAACAAAAGTTGCACATCTTTGCTTAATGGCAAATGATGACAACTCGAAAAATGAGGTAAATTCTGAAGTTACCTTTAATGAATTAGTACAAGCATATGAAGATTTATACAATAAGGCTAGGATGATTAAAAAGGAAAATAAGGTTTTGCATGATAGTTATTGAACTCTAGAAATAGAGAAATCTTGTTTAGAATTAGAATTAGATATGTCCAAAGAAACTAACAATCAATTACATGCAAAAATAGTAGAATTAGAGGATATTTATGAACACTTTGAAGATACTTTGAATAATTTAAAAACAATAACTAGGCTGAATACAGAATTTTGTAATAATCTAAAAGCTAAGTTCAATAATAAAAAGAACACACGAAATAAATCACATGCACCTAGACATGCATGGATTTATCAAAAGGTCAAGAATCCTAAGAATTATATATCTAACACTAAAATGATCTATAAACCTAAGGATTTGAAAGGTATTAATCATCAAGGACCCAAAAGAAAATGGGTACCTAAAATAGATTTAATAAATTATCTTGCAGGTCAAAAAGGACAAATGGATCCTAAACAGTGGATTTCCAAGCACATGACGGGACACTCCGACCTCTTTATCAAATGGACCAAAATCGAAGATGGAGGACACGTCAAGTTGGGTGACAACAAACATTGTCGCATTATTGGTGAAGGTACAGTAGGAAACTCTTCTAAGCAGGTGCGTAATGTTCTTTTAGTAGAAAACTTAAAACATAACCTGCTTAGTGTTAGTCAAATATGTGATAATGGATGTGATGTCTTGTTCACTAAAGTTGGATTTAAAATATTAAAAGAAGGAACAAATACGATTTTAATTCAAGGATTTAGATATGAAAATATCTATGCTCTTCATTTTTCAAAAGAGAAGTATGTAAAATGTCTGCTTGCCTCCCATATTGAAGTAGATCTTTGGCACTGTAGGCTAGGTCACATTAATCACAAACATCTAATAGGTTAGCCAAAAATGAGTTAGTAAGGGGCCTACCTAAACTAACTTTAAGAAGGATGTTTTGTGCAAGTCGTGTGAACTCAGAAAAATGCACAAAACTTCTTTTAAACATAAAGACTTAGTTTCAACAACACGACCTTTAGAATTGTTACACCTTGATCTATTTGGACCAACACGATTTGAGAGTCTAAATGGATCAAAATTTTTCCTAGTTATTGTTGATGACTTCTCTAGGTTCACTTGGGTCGTCTTCTTGAAGCATAAGGATGACTCATTTGATTCCTTCCTAAGTCTTACTCGAAGACTTCAAAAGGAAAAATCATCTTCTATTCTTAGACTTAGGACTGATCATGAGGGTGAATTTGAAAATGAAAAATTTTCAAGTTTTTGTGTCAATTCTATCATAACCCATGAATTTTCATTTCCTCGGGCTCCATCTCAAAATGGTGTTGTAGAGTGCAAGAATTGCACTCTACAAGAATGCGCTCGAACTTTGCTCTTAGAGTCTGGGCTTCAAAAATATTTCTGGGCAGAAGCCATTAATACGGCATGTTATGTTCTAAATAGAACACTCTTAAGGCCTATTATAAAGAAAACTCCATATGAGCTTTATTATGAGAAGTCTCCCAGGATATCATATTTCAGGGCGTTTGGAAGTAGATGTTATTTATTAAACACCCATGACCAGCTTGATAAGTTTGATGCTAAAGGTGATGAAGGCATTTTTATTGGCTATTCAACAAGAAGCAAAGCTTATCGAGTCTTTAATAAAAGGACTTTTTTCATTGAAGAATCCCTGCATGTTTCATTTGATGAAACAAACTTAGGTGAATCAAAACCAAATCATTTAGATTCTGATGATGAAGATACCCCCTTCATTGATGTATCAAAAATAAAAGATTCACGAAATATACATGATCTTCCAAAAGAATGGGTACACCATAAGAATCACCCTCAAGAACAGATTATTGGTGATATTAAACAAGGTGTGAAAACTCGATCTCACTTTAGAGATGATTTTGTCCTTAATGCTTTTGTTTCACAACTTGAACCCAAGAAAGTTAATGAGGCATTAAAGGATGAATCATGGGTTGTAGCTATGCAGGAGGAGCTACTCCAATTTACTAGGAATAATGTATGGAACTTGGTACCCGCTCCTGAGGGTAATTCCATCATTGGAACCAAGTGGGTGTTCCGAAATAAATTGGATGAATCTGGTTCAGTGATCAGGAATAAAGCCAGACTTGTAGCTCAAGGCTATAACCAACAGGAGGGTATTGACTTTGATGAGACATATGCCCCTGTTGCTCGCTTGGAGTCCATACAGATGCTACTTGCCTTTGCAAGTGCAAAGGACTTCAAGTTATATCAAATGGATGTCAAGAGTGCTTTTCTTAATGGTTATATTAAGGAAGAACTTTATATTCATCAGCCTCCTGGGTTCGAGGACCCTGCACACCCAGATCATGTATACAAGCTCAATAAGGCATTATATGGACTTAAACAAGCTCCTAGGGCCTGGTATGATAGGCTCAGGACCTTTCTTCTTCAGCACGGTTTTAGAATTGGAGTTTTTGATTCAACTCTTTTTGTAAAAGAAGGTAATGACATCTTATTGGTTCAAATATATGTTGACGATATTATATTTGGATCAAATAAAGAGTCCCTATGTCAATATTTCTATGAGACTATGAAGACTGAGTTTGAAATGAGTGTGATGGGTGAACTCATATTCTTTTTTGGACTCCAAATTCAACAATTAGACACAGGAATTTACATTAATCAAACAAAATATGTTCTTGAAATTCTCAAGAAATTTGACTTTGAAAATGTAAATGGCAAAGGGACTTCGATTGCTCTATCTACTTCTCTTGGTGAAGATTTATCCGATAAGAGGGTAGATGAAAAGAAATACCGAGGAATGATAGGTTCACTACTATATCTCACAGCTTCTAGACCTGATATTCTTTTTGCTACATGTTTATGTGCGAGATTCCAGTCCGAACCCAAGGAATCCCATTTTATACCTAAACAGCACAAAAGACCTTGGTCTTTTCTATCCTAAAGCATAATCTTTAGATCTATTATCCTATAGTGATGCAGACTATGCAGGGAGTCGGACAAACCGAAAGAGCACAAGCGGCACATGTCATTTTATTGGAGAATCTCTAGTCTCATGGTTCTCTAAGAAACAGACTTGTGTTTCACTTTCTACAACTGAAGCTGAGTATATTGCGGCTTCACTTGCTTGCTCTCAAGTCATTTGGATGAGACAAACTTTGCCCGACTTTGGATTGATTTTTGCGCAATCCAAGATATTATGTGATAATACAAGCGCAATAAATCTATCCAAAAATCCGATACATCATTCACGTACCAAACACATAGACATTAGACATCATTTTCTCAGAGATAATGTACTTCAAGGCTCTATTCAATTAAAATTCATTGACACTCAAAATCAATTGGCAGACATCTTTACAAAACCTCTTGCAGCAGAGAGATTCTGCTTTATAAGGAGAAAATTAGGACTTTGTACAATAAAAGAGATTCTAATCTAACATTTTGTTTGATATAAACTTTGTTTGTATTTATGAAAATTCCTAAGGGATTTTTTGAAAATTACCCATGCTTACTAAAAGAGGGCTAAAAGTAATATTTCCATATGTCTAGAAATACCAGGGTGTTGTTTGCAATTTGGTTGCTTAACTTAGGTTGTTGATCACATTATTTTTTCAACACCTAAGTTGTCACTTTTTTTTCTCTCAACCACTTAAGTGGTCATGTGACAAGCACATGACCCATCCCATATAAAAGAGGTCAAGTGCAAACACTTGCCTCATTTCTTCACAACCAAACCCTAGTTCCACCTCAAGCCCCTCCAAGCCCTTGATAAGAAGAAGAATCATCTCCAATCTTCACACCCTAGGTACATTCTTCTCTTCTCATCAAATCTTGTTTCCTTGATTCGTTTTATATCATTTTTTTTGTTTCTCGTCGTCAGTTCTGCTGCTGCAATATGTTTTCATCAGGTACCAGATGGTACCGGTACTCGCTGGGTGCAGCAGTGCCTGCTTTACAGAGCAAGTACCAGTACTGAAGATGAGTACCAGTACTAGCTCGTATTTCTGGTTGGGACAGAAACCAACCAGTACCGGTACCAATCACCAATACCGATACATGCAGGCTTAAATGTGTTGTTACTTGAACACATAATCTTTATCTCTAATTGTATTCCTATTTCTTGTTGTTGTATGTTTTCAGATGGCACCAAAATCTAAAAGTAAGGGAAAAGCACCTCAAGATGCATTCCACAAGTTTTGCATCAATGAGGATGCTAAATCTAAATTTGATTGGTATAAAGGCCTAAAACTCCATCACTGTAGGCCTATTGAGTGGAAAGATTTTTCTCTACAAATCTATGAGTTCACTACCTGTCTTTCCAATCAGCATCTTATGCATTTCTTTGATGAGGCATTTTTTGCTGATGTTCCTGGAGTTTACCCTGACATTAATTGTCTATTTTTTGCTAATCTCCAAGAATAAGAAAATCGAGGCCATCTAGTCTTAACTTCCAAAGTATTTGGTCAAAAAATCACCATTACTCATAAATTTTTATCAACCATCACCCAATGCCCTAATGAAGGTCATCCTTTTAACACACTTAAGGAGCAATTTCCTACACACAAAATTCATGAAACTTTATTGCTTCCTAATTGCCAGGGCAAAGCATTGGTTGCCCCCAATATGACTCTTTTTGCTCGTGTTCTTTTCCGTATCTTAGCATGGAATTTAAGGGCTAAAAATTTGGATTTTCACAAAATTCCCGTTGACATTTTACCTTTAATTTATGCTATCATTACAGGATTTCCGGTAACTGGAACACGGTATTCATTCACTTTCTTAGACCTCATTAGCATCGGCTTTACCTCTAGATATCTTGGTGTCTCATATATTTCATAAAAATAAAATTGACCTTTCTAATTTCACTCCTCCTAGAAAAGTGGTCTATTTCAAATGGACTACTCTCCGGAAAATGGGAGTGAAACCCGCTAAAGAGGAATCCACTAGTGATGATGAAGATGAAGTTGATCCAAATGCTCAATCTTCTTCTCATCCACCTCTTGAATCATCTTCGACTTTTGTCCCCATTACCTATCCCTTTCCAGAAGCCAAAACTCCTTGGAAGAACCTATCTCATGAGTCTGGCACCGATCCCTACATGATCAACACTTTCAATTACATTGGCCAAAATTTAACCAACCTGAATTTTGCCTTCCATCACATGGAATGCAAATTTTATGATCTTTCTATGCCTCTTGAGTCTTCCTATGTTGCATCTTCCATTCAACATACCAAACAAAGGAAGCGGACTCAACCAAAAGCACCTTCGGAATACAGCGAAAGAAGACAGAAACACTTTCAAGATCCATCATTTGTAGTAGAAAAAGAACCAATTGTCAATGAAGATGATGAAGAAGAAGACACAGAAGATGAACAAAATGTTTCATATGAAGAAGAGGATGATGATGATGACGACGGCAACAACAATGATGATGATGACGACGGCACCAATGATGATGATGACAATGATGATGACAATGACGATGATGAGGATGAACAAACACTTATTAGAAAACGTCGGAGAAATTAGTTTAGTTTTTTTTTAAGTATGTAAGCTTGTTGTTGATTGTACGACTCTTAACATTGTTAAATTTCTATGGCTCTTAATATTTATTTTGTGTCTCTATCATGTTATGAAATTTGATGCTTTGTTTGATTATGTACTTATGCTTTGTTATGAAATTTGAACTTTTATAGTATTTGCTCAATTTTTTGCTTGCTTGACAAAAAGGGGGAGAAATGAAATGAATGAATGGATACTTCATATCTAAAATAGGGAGAGCTTAGTTTGAGGGGGAGGTTTTTTACTCTCTTGTGGAGTTTTTTTATTCTTCTCTTATTAAGTCTCTATTTATTTTTAATATGAGTATCTTATTTGTTTTGTCAACATCAAAAAGGGGGAGATTGTTGGACCCTAGTTCCATCTCTCTTCTATGTTTTGATGTTAACAAAACCGTTTTAAAATCTAATATGTTTATGAATGATTACAGGTCAAAAGAATCTGTGGATGCAAGCAAAAAGATTGCACATGAAGGAAGTTTTTTAAGACTTTAGTTTTTATTGTATCTTAGAATTTTTGTATGTCTCCAAATAAGTAAAACATAATCTAGGTTAGAGATAACTAGGATCCAGAATATCGTTCATTTACTCAGTTCTTAACTCAAAATCGACTCTTTCAAAATAAAGTCGCCTAGAGTAGATTGGTTTTCTCTAATTGATTCACTAATGATCTTTGGTACTTGCCTGGCACAGGTTTAGACCTAAGTTCCAAACTGTGAACATTAAGTACCAGTACTCATCATGAGTACCGATATCAAGTGGTCACAGTTTGTGAATTGGGTTTTTGCCTGGACCTTACAAGTACCATTACTCATCATGAGTACCGGTACATGAAGGTCACAAGAGCTAAAACCGTGCATCACAAGTACCGGTACTCACAAGGAGTTCCGGTACCCAGTGATTTGGCTGTACTGACTATATGTAGTCAGTACCAGTACCAACTAACCGTTGTGACCAATCTGAACGGCTAGTTTGCAATTAATCATAATTCTAAAGTTCCTAAAATACCCCTAACGACTAGAATTCGTGGGAGAGGTGATTAGTGGTCTATATAAGCACTCTTTGAGTGTTGTTTTAGACACATCTCTTAAGAAAAATCATACTCTTGCTTACACCTTCAATTCTCAATTTTCAAGCTGAAAGAGAGTTTGTCTTGTTGCATATCTTTCAAGGCATCTCACCATTTGCAACAAATCATCAAAGGCAATCGTATTTTTCTGTATTCAATCGATTGATTTTGGCCTTAGTTTTTCTCGTTAGATTTGATTATACTTGTTATAAGATATACTCTTGTTGGAGACTTAGAAAATAGTTGTAAGCTTCTATTTACATTTTGCTTACACCTGTACCTTTATCTTTTCTTCATATCTTGTAATTGGGTTGAGGTAACGCATTAATTACCTCTGATATTAGTAAATTGATTCCCTCTGAGTTGAGGGAATTGGGTTAAAAATCCTAAGTCAGGAGACTTAGGTAGTGGAGTACCCAGGTGAGGTGAACCACTATACATCTTATGCCTTTGTTTTTGTGGTTTGATTTGTCTTGTAATTTTTTATTTCCCACACTATTCATCCCCCCTTCTAGTGTGCTTGTGATTTACAGATCCTACAGATTCAAGACTCCCATCCAGAAGGAGCTCGCGATGAATGGAATCTCCAATTCTAGGATTGAGTGGATCGAGAGTTATTCATTGAGTTTCCAGCCATCCACTCCTCCATTCTCTTAGCAACCAAGTCCACCTTATCAAGTTTATTACAAATCAATTCCATATCAAATGAATGAGAGACGTGGACTTCATTAACATTCGATCTGGGCCACTGGGACCAGTTAAAAGTATCCATGGAGGCATGATTGATCGAATTCTTGCTCATCTCCTCAAACAAATCATGTTTGCTATCTGCATCTTTGTTGAGGAAATTTCCTCCACAAGAAGCATCCACGTGATTTCTGAGTTGCTCAGTCAACCCGTGGTAGAAAATCTGCACGAGTTGCCATTTTGGCACCTCATGGTGTGGACATCTCCGCAATAGGTTCTGGAATCGCTCCCAGCAACATGAAACTTCTCCCCTGGTCGCTGGGTAAAGGTAGTAATTGCCCGTCTCAAAGCATTGGTACGTCTGACAGGGAAGAATTTCTTCAGGAAAGCCAATTTCAACTCATTCCAAGTTGCAATTGGTCTTCCTATAGTCCTGTACCAATGAGCAGCTTTATCCCTAAGAGAGTGGGGGAAGAGCCTCATGATCATTTGCTCCTCATTCACGTTTCGTGCCTTGGTGGTCTGGACCGAAGTGTTCAAGTTCTCCAAGTGCTGAAACGGGTCTTCAGAGCCAAGCCCATGGAAATGTTTGATCAGGCTTAACACCTAAGGTTTGATTTCTACGTCTCCGGCAAGAATTTGGATGCCGGGACGTTCCCCGTAATTTGAAGGATCATAAAAATCCTTCAACAGCTAAGCACCCTGCATTCTCTGGAACCATTCTTGCATTCTCTGCATTTGTTCCAACTGCCTTCAAAATACCTCTTGTGGATCCTGAGGCAAAGGAGGCTGTTGATCGGCCATGGGATCAATTTGACCAAAATCTAATCTATGCCTCCTAGAATACTCTAGTGGTCCATCCAATCAGGGATTCAATGACCTTCTTACCAGCATAAACTAGGAAAAGGTCGGAAGGATTAGGGATAAGAACCCTGCAGCACAACAAAACAAGAATGTCCTTAAGTGGGGTAGCCTAAGGATCTACAGACTCTCAGAACCCACTTTAAGATTATAAACGATTTACTCTACTTGTGTCTGCTCAATCCAACTAGTTAGAAGGAGGGACTGGGGAGAAGGTTCTCCTTCGGCTTGCGCCTCCAATTCCTAGTGTACCCCCCAGCCCCGGTTGATTGACGCTATCAGATTGATCAGTAAAAGCAGGTTAATCGTAAACAATCTCAGACTGGACCCTGAAGAGCGAATCAGTCCTTAAGGCCAACGTCTACTCGATTTTATTGAGGCTTGGGATTGTAGTGCTTATGGAATGTGGTGGGCCCTTAAAATGGGTTGTGCCCTTAATGATCAATTGAGTATGTGTAAGTGCATGCACAACCAGGGTTTCAAGAAAGATTATTTGTGATGAGTAGATTTTAATGTTCAAATCTTGCTTAAGTAACTTTTAAGGTTTAGAATTAGGTTGAATTCAATCAAGTTTGAGGCAAACCAGGTTTTCAAGCACAGGTGAAAATTGCTTTCCTTTTGAAATCAGAAATAAAGTGGAGTGCCTGGTATGAACCTAGATTGAAAACCGTAAGAGGAAGCTACTTGGTGAGCTGATTTTATGTTGAGTGGTGCGGCCCAAACAACTCAACTAATTAGCCACAATTGTACCACTAAGTTAGCCACACAACAATGATTAACCTAGAATGATTTCTACTCTTTTATGTGTTGATTTACGTGTATCGATTCCACAGATCAGAATTCGATTGAGTAGAAGAAAATCAATTAGGTTAACTACCTTGAATGTCGGTGTATAGTGTGTCTATGTTGAATTATCCCACAAAAATATCTTTTTTTTTTTATATATGCAAGGGTGAAATGAATGTGGGTGGAAGTCCAAATAACCAAACTAATCCTAGGATTTATGCAAACACCTAGGTTAATTGGAATTTGAATTTAATGTGATGAAATGAAATCTATGGAGGAAGAATGGGGAGCACTTACAGTCGTCTTCAACTGCACTTTACTTCGATCTAGCGCTTGATGATTCCCTGATAGAGGTATCTACAAAATAATAGACACGAAATAAGGCAAGTTAGAAGATAGTAAAGTGCGTGAAATGCGAAAAAGAAGATCGAAAAATTGTTGCCGCCCTGGCAACGGCACCAAAATATTGAATGGAGGATGACTACGCTATCGGAATTAGTTTTGAAAACCTATCATTGTAGTTCGAGTCGCGAAGAAATCCATTCAACAAATAAGATTTACATCGAAAAATCTGTAAAGAAATTCCAAGTCAAACACAGGGAGGCTACGTCGATCAAAATTTGCAATTATATTTTTGTGTTTTTTGTGCAAAGGGTGAAATAATTACAATGGAATCAATATAGACAATAAGAGAGAGAGAGAGAGAACAATCACTTGATATTGCATAATGTCTTTACAACTAAGAAAGCGAGAAATGGTTACACTAGAAGGTGAGAAATTATTACAACTAGAAAGTAGGAAAATTCTACTCTAGAAAGCAGTAAAAAGAATGAGAGAGAGAAGTTATCCTCCTCGACGATCGCTTGGAGGACGAGCCGGATGGGACAATGCCTGGAAGACGAGGAACGGAGCGAGAAGAAGGAGGACGAAGCAGGAGGAACAGGAACGAGACAGCACGTCATCGTCGTCGCGGGATCCGCTTTCGGAACAGGGGCGAAAACTTGGTTTTAGCTCTTGAGGCGAATCCCGGGTGTGGGACAAGCTTCTCTTAAGCTTTGGAGAGGGAGAGAGGAGAAGGAAGGGATGAAAAATCCGTATAGTAGGGGTCTCCTTTTATAGTTGCAAGGAGTGGGGGCATTTTGGACATTACAACATGAAAAACATTAATTTAGGACCTTTAGTGATGGATCTATCTGTCACTAAAGGCCTGAACATGGCCGACGAGTGCGCGTCGCTTGCGCGCCCCTTCGCCTTCATGCTCTGAACGTCTTCACACAACCGCACGCACTTAGCCGTCTGATCAAGAGATCGGATGACTTAAACTGCCCTCGCCTGCACCGTGCACCCGCGTGCGATTGGGTGTTTGAGCTGCGCGTCTGATCACGCGTGGGCCCTACCGATCAATCTACGTCACTCGATGCAAATCGTGCGGCTCCAATTGCACTCCCGCGCACAGCGGCTGCGGGATCGAACGTCCGTCACACGCTCACGCAATGCACTTGACCACTGTGCTATGCGTGGGCTTGTGTCGAGTGGATGATTTTACGCACGACTGATCTCGGCCATTGGATCTTCATCCGACGGTTGAGATCAAGCATTGCTTGTGCTTTCAAATAAGGAGAGGCACTGGATGAGTGGCGATGTGGCGCATTTTCAGCTGTTGGATGGGCATCCAACGGCTAAGATTTGTCAAGCAGGTGAAGAAGAAGAGCTACGGTCGGTGCTGGGCGGCTATGATGGCGTCATGTGGCACCATCTAGGTCGTCCATCTTCTGAGTGTTGTAGATGGTGCCACGAGTGTTAGATTGGATCGATTTTCACGTCGTTAGACTGTGATCGTCGATCCGAACCCATCCATGCAGTCGGACTTGTCATTTAAGGTGCGGATTAACACCATCTTGGCCTCTTGATATTTAGGGTTCCTCAATCTCTATCTGGTGCTACAGATGTCCAATTAGGGTGATCTTAAAGTCATTGAACTCCAAACGTCGCCCTGATCAGATCCGTATAGTTGGATCTTCGATCCAAGGCCCCGATTAAAAAGTCATCCTGTCCCTGACCATAAAAAGGAGACAATTACTATACAATTTATACAACTTGTCCTAAATGCATGATTATGCATGTTATGCACTATTTACAATGTATAATGCTAATGTGACACTAAGAACATGCATTAATAGACATTTTAGGTTAATCAGATATATGCACATCACAAGACCCGTATCTCTTCCGCATCGGTGCTAATCAAATCATTCGACGATGTGTCTCGGGAGCGGAAATTCAGGACATCTTCTCCTTTTTCCATGACCAGGCATGCGGTGGACACTTCTCAGGTCATAAAACCACTGCGAAGGTCCTCCAGTGCGGCTTCTATTGGCCCAGAATTTTCAAAGACACATACAATCACTGTAGGGCATGCACTCGTTGTCAAACCTTAGGCAATATAAGCCATCGTGATATGATGCCCTTACAGTCGATTCTCGTATGTGAAATCTTCGACGTCTGGGGGATTGATTTTATGTGATCCTTTCCTGTTTCAGACGGCCTCGAGGACATTCTACTCGTTGTTGACTACGTGTCCAAATGGGTCGAAGCCATTCTGACCCGAACCAATGATCATAAGGTGGTTATCAAATTCATGCATCAGAACATCTTTTCGCGGTTCGGGATTCCACGTGCTACAATCTCTGATGGAGGGATCCATTTCACTAATGCTCAGTTCAGGTCACTGATGACCAAATACGGGGTATCACACTGAATCTCTACTCCTTATCACCCCCAAACTAATGGTCTAGCTGAGCTATCAAATCAGGAGATCAAGAAAATCCTCTAGGTTACTGTTCAACTTGACAGGAAAGACTGGTCATCCCAACTTCCAGAAGCTTTGTGGGCTTATAGGACCACCCACAAAACCCAATTAGGTATGTCTCCCTTCATGTTGGTGTACGGGAAAGCATGTCACCTCCCCGTCGAATTGGAGCACGAAGCTTATTGGGCAATACGGAACTGCAATCTAGATCTTTCTAAGGCTGGAACCCACAAAAAGCTTCAAATGAGCGAGATCGATGAATTACGCCACGATGAGTATGAGAACTCACGAATTTACAAATAGCGGGTTAAGGCCTTTCACGACAAGTACATATCCAGAAAGATCTTTCACCCTGGTCAAAAAGTCCTACTCTTTGATGCTAAGCTCAAACTGTTCCCAGGAAAACTTAGATTGAAATGGATCGGACCTTACCTCATCCGATGAATCTTTGGAAATGGAGCCGTCGAGATCAGTCAACTCAGCCACAATTCCAAACCTTTCGTTATGAACGGTCAGAGACTCAAACCGTTCATTGACCTTACCGATACAAATTTGGTTGAGACATTCTTTACCCTCCATTCTCCCTGAGCTCATTGCGCCCAACCGATGGCGTAAAACTCAACGCTTAACGGGAGACAACCCGTCATTTTTGAAAAACCCAAAACCTTTCTTGACATTCCTATGCTGAATTCACATTGCACCTTAGGGTTCATCCATTAGAACAACCGACCCCACCTCAGGTACCCATACCCAAGCTTGAAATCGTCCGCAATAGTCACCTCGACCCATTCTCCCACCCAGAACCTATTCTAACGAATGATCTAAGCTAAACTCAAAACCACCTAATTTACAATGGGGACATTGCAAATCGTTGGCATGGGGGTATGAAAGTGCAAAACGTCGTGAAAATCATCTCAAAAGAAAAGGTTTCATAAAAAAAAATCACATATTCCAAAAATACCAAAAAAAAAGAAAAATTCTTGAAAAAGAACAAAAAAATTCTGAGAGAAAATTTTGAGGCCATGCAAATCTTGAGGAGAAAAAGGGGAGAAGTTAAAAATGTCAAAAAGGAGCACATGTTGAAAAGAAAAGAGATAGTCATTAGTAAGAAATTAAGAAATTAACTGAGTTCTAAACCATATCAAGAAAAAGAAAAGGAAAAAAGTACTAATGAAACATAGCAGAGATTAGTAGAAACACTGATTTTAGGCCTCTTGTGCTATACTCCTAGGCTTAAAAATTCAAGTATCCGCTAAGATCTAGATAGTCCTCAAGAGGTTAGGGAAAATATGAAGCTTAAGTATTAGGTTAAGGCTTAGGGAGTATTCGACCTCATTAACTGACCTCTGGTTTGTAGGACTCGGTAACCTAAGCACCCTGATCCACACACAGTCTGGTTCAGTGTGCATAAGTATCAAAATCACGCAAATGCGTTTAAATTGTTCTGAAAAAGTCGCCTAAATTAGGAGTGACTAATCAACACAAGTTGATTTGGACAAGTTTTCGAAGCAGAGAGGCAGGAAATTCCCCTCGAAGATGCGCAATAACATATCATCTCCTCGGTGCTTATCTCCTAGGATATCTACTGCCATGCTTTTGTGCGTGTGTATTAAGGAGTGTCGTTATAGTCGCACTTGCAATGTCGATTTTAAAATAATTAAACAAAGGTGAGTCTAAGTGTCGATCTCAGGGAGGCGTGAAAATCGGATTTTTACTTTACCACTTGTTGTCACGAAAAGTGCGGAGTTTTGCATGCGAAAAGTGCGATTTTGAAAAGCGAGAGAGAGAGATAGAGAGAGAGAAGGTTTAGGGTTAGAAAGTTCTTTGTTTTGATCATGCAACTTGAACGGAAATTAAAATGGCAACTGAACAAGAAAATAACATCATTAAACATGCACTTGTAGTTCATGACTTACAACATTAAATACATGCTTCAATAAAAATAATAAAAAGCTTAAAAGAGGGAGAGAGAGAAAGAGAGTGTGTATGGAGAGCGACGAGGCAGCCACGGCGGTGGAGGGGGCTCCGTCGGCGGCTCGTCGTCTCCGGCAAATACAAGAGTGCCTAAGGCTAGCTAAGAGAGGGGTAGACTAGTTGCAAGGGGGAGTGAATGCCTTGAATGGTGGTTGGAGGGGGTTTAAATAGAGTTAAGGGCTTCCTAAAAGAAGAAGGGGCTTTAGCGACATCCAAAGCGTCGCTAAAATCGCTTCCAAAAACATCGGTGAAGCCCTCCAGCCGCCGGTCAGCCGCTCTACCCGTTCCTTCTCCTTACGCAATCCGTGGCCGCTGAATGAGAGCCGTCCGATCGAAGATCAGACGGCTGAGAGTCTTCCTCGCCCGCGTTGAGATCGCGCCTCGGGCGCGCATGTGCGTGCGCGTCTCCGCCCGGCGTATGCGCGTGCGTGGGTGCTCGTAAGCTGCGATCGCGTCGCGTGGCAAGATCCTGGCCGCCCGTTGCTGATCGGGCGGCCCAATTTCTCCGCGCCCTTCACTCGCCTTCAAATTCCACCCCGCACGGCTCGAACGCACGTCGCGTGGATGCAGGCGTGCGCGCTAACCGTTGCGCCACGCCTGCGCTTTGTCGCGGCGATCGCGGGCGGGCGTGTGGATCTCGGCCGTTCGATCGAAGATCGACGGCTGAGATTTGTCCTCGACTGGATGAAGGTGCGCATGCGGTGGGGGCGGGGCTGACGTGGCACAATCTGGACCGTTGATCTCCAAATCAATGGACAGAACTTCTTGGGCCCATTGTAGGAGCTCCGGATGTCGGATTTGGTCAATCCTGAGTCCTTGGACTCCGTTCGTCGTTCTGAATGCTCATCTGAGGCCTGCTTTGACAAATGATTACACAAATGGCCATTAATACAGTTTATAAGCAATCTTGGTAGCTGATGCATGCAATGGTCCTATTCTACTTATGTTGTGCCTTTTATTCTAAAGATGGGCCATATTCAACATAATTATTACCCCCTTGTGTGGTGTTATCATACCCCCATCCTTACTCCTTACTAGTCCCTAGCAAGGTTTATTCTAGTCTTTATTTCCTTGCAGAATTCAAGAAGTAATTGCTTAGGCACTTCGTTACTTGTCAATAAGAGGAAATATACGCAGATCTTAATCTACAAAGACTAAGCAGTGCCCGGGTGTCTGCCAAAATACGAATCGCCCGAATCCTTGCTATAATGTATATATAACTATACATACGTATATATTTTTTAAGAATTTTTTTCGAAATTCAGTGTGGGTTGGTAACTTTTTACGGCTACCCAACCCACCTAAAACTCTGTCAAAACCCTAAGTGCTAAGCATCTTGGTGTGAATGTTGTGATAGACTCACTTAACGATAATTGAGATAGACTTCGAGTTTCTACGCCTCTAGGTGACCGGAAAAGGAAACAAATTTGCCTGAAGGTGTATTTGTTCGATTGGTAGCTTTCTCCCTACATTTGTTTTAATTGGGGTCAACACAAGGATTTTTCCAGTGTATATCTCCCCGACTTGTACTACTTCCCCGCTTCTTCCTTAGGTGTTTTGGCCTTTTTTGTGCAATTATTGAGCTGGGCTCTGGACAACCGACCAATGGGCTGTTACCCACGATCACTTGCCAGCCATACTTGTGCGGTGAAGTATGGTTTATTTTCTTTTCTTCTTGTTCCTTTTTTTTTTTTTGTGGGTGGCTTCCCTGATCTCAAATGTACCTAAAGGCAACGAAAAAGAAATGGCCTATGGCTGGGTTCTGGACAACCTGCCAATGGGTTGTTACTCACGACAACTTGCCAGCTATACCACCCTAGAGAGTTCATTAGCTACCTAATTTCTGTCAAAATCTTCGAGAAGTAAGTCTG
Organism: Thalassia testudinum; assembly: GCA_037157565.1. NCBI lineage: Eukaryota > Viridiplantae > Streptophyta > Magnoliopsida > Alismatales > Hydrocharitaceae > Thalassia > Thalassia testudinum. The sequence goes on from JAZHRO010000067.1 coordinate 39,238,088, forward strand.
TGCAAAAATGTGTGCAGATGCTTAGACTCAAAGTTTTTCTGAGTTAGAGGGTGAGTTAATAAGTCGTATACTTATTACCTTATTTAGTAGGTGGATTAGAATAGCTTAAGGTTGTAAGGATTCGTCGCTAAATCCATATTTTAACGGACACCAGGGCTAATTAAGCCTGAAGGCCTAAAAAGTATAAGTGTTTAAGTTCTTTTTGTATTATTTCCCACTATTGACAAGTTTCTAATGCCTAAGTTTTCTTCTTAAATTCATTTTTTTTAATTAATTTATTCATTCAGACTGATTAATTGAGCTCAGGATTATGCAATTTACCACCCCCCATGCTTAAGTTGGACAATGTCCTCATTGGCAGATACATGATGCAAAAGGGTTCAAAAAGATAGTACCTGAGTGACGTAAACTACCAAATCAGTCTGAATCCTCTGGGTTGCCTCCCAGGAAGCGCCGAGTTTAACGCCTCCAGCTGGGCGGTGCTCGGTGTCAGCCCTCAACAAGGGTGACACTTTCCTTGGGGGGTACCTGGGCCAGGAAATGCTTCAATCTTTGACCATTAACTGTAAAAGTGTGCCTAGTGTTAAGATCAGCGATTTCAACCGCCCCATTAGAATAGGGCTTAACCACCCAAAATGGTCCTATCCATTTGGACCTGAGTTTCCCTGGGAAGAGTTTTAGGCGTGCATCAAACAGCCAAACTTCTGGTTAGGCTCAAAGGTTTTTCTATGAATGAGTCGGTCGTGGATGGCTTTCATTTTTTCTTATACAGTCGACTATTGTCAAAGGCGTCCCGACGGATTTCTTCGAGCTCAGATAATTGCAGCATCCCCTGCGCACCGGCTAACTGGGGATCCATGTTACACTGCTTGACAGCCCAGTAAACCCGGTGTTCCAATTCGACAGGAAGATGGCAGGCCTTGCCGAAGACCAGGCGATAAGGCGACATGCCTATGGGGGTCTTGAAAGCGGTCCTGTATGCCCACAGGGCATCATCAAGTCGTGTGGACCAGTCTTTCCTGTCAGGTCTCACAGTCTTTTGTAAAATGTTCTTGATTTGTCTATTGGAGACCTCAGTCTGCCCATTTGTTTGTGGATGATACGGGGTGGCAATGCAGTGGTTTACCCCATATTTTCTATGTAGGGCACGGAATTGGGAACGGATAAAATGGCTTCCACCATCACTGATCATGGCCTTGGGTATTCCAAACCAGGAAAAGATGTTCTTCTTCACAAAGTCCATGACAGTCTTGTGATCGCATCGTTGGGTGGCAACAGCTTCAATCCAATTGGAAACATAGTCTACTGAGACCAGGATGTACTCGAAGCCGTTGGATGGTGGAAAGGGGCCCATAAAATCGATACCCCAAATGTCAAAGATTTCGACAATCAAAATGGGCTGAAGGGGCATCATATCTTTCTTGTTCATGGTCCCCAGTGTTTGGTAGCGTGAGCAAGTTTTGGCAAAGATGTGTGCATCCTTAAATAGGGACGGGCAATAAAATCCAGACTGTAACACTTTTGCAGCTATTTTCTTTCCAGAGAAGTGGCCGCCACATGCTTGGTCATGACAAAAGGAAAGCACACTCTGAACTTCATCTTCAGGGATACACCTTCTGATGATCTGATCAGCACAGAAGCGAAACAGCATGGGATCATCCCAGAAATAGTGCTTGGCCTCAGCCAAGAACCTGTCCCGTTGCTGTCTAGACCAGCTGTGCGGGGTTTGTCCTATAACTAGGTAATTGATGTAGTCAGCATACCATGGCATTTTTTTGTCTTGCACGGCTAGGATGTGCTCATCAGGGAAGGTATCAGATAGAGGTAGGGAGGGTCCAATGTGGTCTAGATAAAGTCTCGACAAGTGGTCAACCACCACATTTTTCGATTCGGCCTTGTCTCGGATTTCTAGGTCAAATTCCTGCAAAAGCAGGATCCATCTGATGAGCCTGGGCTTTGCGTCCTTTTTGGCCAACAAGTGCCGGATGGCTGAATGGTCAGTGTAAATAGTCATGTGGGATCCCAGCAAGTATGAGCGGAATTTTTCAAGTCCAAATACTACAGCGAGCAACTCTTTTTCTGTGACAGTATAATTACGTTGGGCCTCGTCCAACGTTTTGCTCGCGTAGTAGATCACCACGGGCTTCTTATCTTGCCTTTGTCCCAGGACAGCGCCTATGTCAAAATCTGATGCATCACACATAATCTCAAAGTCCTGGGACCAGTCTGGGGGTTGAAGTATAGGTGCGGTGGAGACTAAGTCCCGGAGGATGTGATAAGCCTGGATGCAATCAAGAGACATGTGGAATAAGGCGTCGTTGGCTAGAAGGTCGGTCAAGGGTTTTGAAAGCTTGGAAAAGTCTTTGATGAACCTTCGGTAGAAGCCAACATGTGCTAGGAAGGAGCGAATCTGCCGGACCGAACTAGGTGGAGGAAGTTTGGAAATTAAATCAACCTTAGCTCGATCTACCTCGATACCACTATGCGAGACGATGTGACCAACGACAATTCCTTCTTGAACCATAAAATGGCTCTTTTCCCAACTTAACACCAAGTTAACCTCGATACATCGTTTCAGGATTTTCTCCAAGTTGCTCAGACAATGGTCAAATGAATTCCCGAATACAGAGAAATCATCCACAAAGACCTCCAAGTATTCACCCACCATTTCTGAAAAAATGACTAGCATGCAACGCTGGAAGGTCGCAGGTGCGTTGCATAACCCGAACGGCATTCGACGGAATGCAAACATGCCATACGGGCAAGTGAATGTGGTCTTTTCCTGATCTTCTAAAGCAATTGCGACTTGGTTATATCCTGAATATCCATCCAGGAAGCAAAAATACTTCTGCCCTGCCAATCTTTCAAGGATTTGGTCAATGAATGGTAAGGGGAAGTGGTCCTTCTTAGTGGCTTCATTAAGCTTCCTATAATCAATTCACACCCACCATGCAGTAGTGGTGCGGGTGGGGATGGATTCGCCATGATCATTGGTGACAACGGTGAGCCCAGCTTTCTTTGGAACCACTTGAGTGGGGCTCACCAAGGGGCTATCGGAGATAGGGTAGATGATGTCAGCGTCAAGCCACTTGATGATTTCTTTCTTAACGACCTCCCGCATGTTAGGGTTTAAACGTCTCTGCATTTGGCAGGAAGGTCGGGCCCCGTCTTCCAGGTAAATCTTGTGGGTGCAATAGGTGGGTCTAATTCCTCTTAAATCTGAAATGGTCCAACCAATGGCAGCCCGATGTTCTGAAAGGGTCGCAGTCAACCTGAGTTCCTGATCCTTGGTTAGATGAGAATTAATAATCACTGGGAAGGTCTAGTCAAGTCCCAAGAAGACGTACTTGAGATTCTCGGGCAATGGTTTAAGTTCGGGTGCGGGTGGGACCACAGTCGATGGCAAGGGAAAGGACGGTAGTTGATCAACATCGATCTCTTCAAATGCTGTCACGTGATGATACTCAGCCTTACAGAGGTCCACGGGTAATGATGGTGACGGGTCAGAACTACGGGTTTGGTGGTCTGAGACAGAACTGAGGGTGAGGCATTCCTCGATTAAAGTTTCCACAGGATCATGTTCCTCAATGTAATCGCAATCAAAAGACTTTGTCGCCCAGAAGATATCCAATTGCATTTTCCTGTCCCCAAAGGCGATTTCCATACATCTCGTGTCGCAATCAATGTTTGCTTTAGCCGTAGCTAAGAAAGGTCTGCCTAAAATTATGGGTGTGTTCTGTAATTTTTCAGGGACTTCCATGTCGAGCACCAAAAATTTGACTGGGAAATAGAAGTCCTTGACCCGTACAATTACGTCCTCGACAACCCCCTTCGGGGTTTTCACAGATCTATCAGCCAGCTGAATGGTAACAGGGGTTGGTGTCAGCTCCCCAAAACCAAATTGGTGGTACAAGGTTGTTGGAATTAGATTGATAGAAGCACCTAGGTCCAGGAGCGCTCTATCAAACGTCATATCCCTGATATTGCAGGAAATCAGGAGCGTTCCTGGGTCAATTCGCTTGAGTGGAAGGTTGCTTGATATCACAGAACTTGCTTGCTCAGAAAGTACAACCTTCCTAGGTGCTTGCGGTCTTGGCTTACGCTTGGGTGTACAGGCATCCTTTAAAAACTTGGTGTAAGCAGGGATGTGTTTGACGGCTTCTAGGAGTGGAATATTAATCTGTATTTGCTTAAAAATTTCCAACAGCTCCTCAGTTTTCACAGTATTCTTCTTTTTCTTGATTGTTTCCAAGGCCTCAGGGTAGGGTGTCTGAATGTGGATTAGTTCCATGTCTGGGTCCTTGGTTGGTGCCTCTTCTGAGTCGGGTATTTCAACAGGTAAAGTCTCGAGGAGAGTCGGCCATTTGGGATCCTGGGTTTTGGTGCCGCTTCTCAAGGTCACCGCATTCGCAGAGGCATTGGGGCCATGGGGTGATCCTTGAGAAGACGAGGATGAAGAACCGCCAAACCCAGGAGGTGTTTGCGGGGCAGGCTAGACCATGTGAGCCTACCCGGGGTTGCTTTGGAACCCTTGCGAATTGGGGCCTCTGTTAATTATGTTTCGCAGGTTCGGTTGTGGTTGGAAAGGTAGGGATCCTTATTGTTTACAGTCCAAGAGTTGGCTTAACTGTCCCTTTACCAAGGCCATTTCCTCCTAATGTTTCTGGTTCATGTCAGCCATCATCTTTATTAGGGTATCCATTTGGTTTTGTGGGGGAGGGGACGCCCTATTCTGGTTATATTGGGGTCTAACTGGTGGTCCTTACTGATAGGGGGCAAGTGTGGCTGCTGGTTTGGCCTGGGCTAGTTTTGGAATTGCGGTGGTTTCTGGTTTGTCCAACCAAAGTTGGGGTGGTTATGCCAGCCGGTGTTGTAAATGTTGGAGAAAGGGTCAGGTTTCGCATATCCTTGGACGGCTTGCACATCTTCTAGGATGGCCGATGTTGATGAAGAGGGAAGGGAGTAATCAAGGGTCGAGAGAGCAAAGGTCCCTCCCTGGAACGTGGTCAGGGGTTGTTCCAGGTTCAATTGTGTGAAGGGCTGGACCAGGTCAACATTATGTGCTCCCTTTGCTAGGGAGAAAGTCTGCAAGGGGTTCCTGGTCTGATTCAGTAGCTCATCAATCTTTTTGTCCACCAATTCCACTCGATCCAACTTTTTGGCAATGATGTTCATGTCAACCATTCCAGAATTTGCTTGCACCTCATAAATCCCGCCACGGGGTTGACTGGACCTGTTAAACTGGTTCATGGAGGCATTGTTGAGCGAATTCTTGCTCATAGACTCAAAGAGCTCAAACGCACTCTCCTCATCTTTGTTTAGGAAGTTTCCCCTGCATGAGGCATCAACGAAGTTCCGTAGGTTGCTGTCCAGACCGTGGTAGAAGATCTGGGCTAATTGCCACCTTGGAACTTCGTGGTGTGGGCATTTCCTCAAATGTTCATTATATCTTTCCCACGCCTCATGAAATTGTTCCCCACCCTGGAGTGTGAAGGTAGTGATAGCTCTTCTGAGGGCATTGGTCTTTCCTATGGTGAAGAATTTCTTTAAAAATGCATGCCTCAGTTCTTCCTAGGTGGTGATGGGTCTACCTAGGGTTCTAAGCCAATGAGAAGCCTTGTCTCTTAATGAGAAAGGGAACATCTTGATTAGAACAATGTCAAGGCTAATGTTCCTAGGTTTCACCGTTCGTGCTATGCGGTCGAGATCCTCTAGGTGCTGAAAGGGGTCCTCATTTGAGCTTCCATGAAAGTGGCTCTGGATCAGACTTAAGACATTTGATTTTAGCTCAAAATCATCTCCCCCCTCGGGGATCCTAAGGTGTGGCTAGACTCTAATAGCAGAAGGGTTACAGAAATCATGGAGGGGTCTTGGCTGGTCCTGAAATGGCGGTAAATCAAGTGGTGGTTGCCCTGGTATGTCGTGGAAAGGTGGTGGTGGTTGTTCCTGTGGGTTCTGTAACCGTTGTATGGCTTGCATGATGGTGTGGATTTGTTGTTGCTGAAGCCGATGGTTAGCATTGATTTGAGCTTGGATGATGGCCATAGCATCTGGTGGGGGTTGATCCTCAGCCTCATCTACCCGAGGTTCAGCCATGTTTTCAACAGAATTACGTCGCCTAGATTCCTGCCCCAAAACACACAACTCGGGATGCAGTGAGCGCCTCCCGTGCATACACTAGAGAAGAACAGGAGGGGATGCGAAGGGCGACAGATGAGAGAAATGTGTTTCAATCAAGCACCCAAGCCAAGTCCTTATGGTGTATTCCTCAAGAGACCTAGAAATCTCACAAAGGGTGATTAAGTCCGTAAGCACTGGACACCCCTTCCCAAGGCTAATCTGGCCAGGTTGACGACGAGGGGATTGCAGGGAAGGTTCTTCCTTTGGCTTGCGCCTCCGGTTCCATAGACCCCACAACCGCGGTCGTTTGACACTGCCCCACAGCCTAGTCACCAGATTCTACCAAGGGAATGAAAGCCAAGTGCCTAGCGAACAAAATCTCACCTTTTGAGACTTAACCTAGTCCTGCCTAGGGCACGTCTACTCAGTTTTAAAGGGTTAGGATAGTGCTTGTGCTTAGGGTGATGTGATGAGGCGTTGATTGGGGTGGTGCCTCTTAATTTTCCACTTTCAAAGTGTGTGCTTCTAGCAAAACATGGTTTTCAAGCAAGGATTTGTTAAGATGTGGTGTCTTTTAGTGTTTCATCCTTACTTTAGTACTTTTTAGGGTTGACGTGTCTTAATGTTTTCAAACAAGTTTCAGTGGGCACGTCAAGTTCTGCACACAACTTGGTGAAAGTAAAATTCCTTTTCTTTTGTAGAGGCTTTAAAACCCTAGTGTACTCATCCTAATGATCATGCAGCTTCTATTAGATGAGTCAGTTTTAGGGTTGAGTGGTGCGGCACAGGTCAACTCACGGTGGCTTCGCAAACACCACTCAAGAAAAAGAAAAGAACACTCCAAGAATTTATTCAGAATGTTAGAGTGTACATTTTTTGTGGGGTGATGTGTTAAGGATGTGGGTCAAGCAATCATACACCACACCAATTTTTTTCAGTTTTTACAATTTTTTTTTTAGCTTTTTCATGCAAGCAAACAATGAGAGACAGGTTACTCACTATCAGTCCTCGAGGCACCTACTCCCTTGCTACCGTCGTGGGATGCGTCGCTTCGCCGTCCATGCGCCGAATTCCTGCAACCGTCAAGTAAAAAGGAAAATAGGGCATTAGACGATGTGAGAATGAATGTGGAATGGAGGTGATAAAACAAATCCGTTGCCTCCCCGGCAACGGTGCCAAAAACTGTTGTGCTTTTGTGCGTGTGTATTAAGGAGTGTCGTTATAGTCGCACTTGCAACGTTGATTTTAAAATAATTAAACGGAGGTGAGTCCGAGTGTCGGTCTCAGGGAGGCGTGAAAATCGGATTTTTACTTTACCACTTGTTGTCACGGAAGGTGCGGAGTTTTGCTTGCGAAAGGTGAGATTTTGAAAAGCGAGAGAGAGAGAGAGAGAGAGATAGAGAGAGAGAGAGAGAAGGTTTAGGGTTAGAAAGTTCTTTGTTTTGATCATGCAACTTGAACGGAAATTAAAATGGCAACTGAACAAGAAAATAACTTCATTAAACATGCACTTGTAGTTCATGACTTACAACATTAAATACATGCTTCAATAAAAATAATAAAAAGCTTAAAAGAGGGAGAGAGAGAAAGAGAGTGTGTGTGGAGAGCGACGAGGCAGCCACGGCGGTGGAGGGGGCTCCGTCGGCGACTCGTCGTCTCCGACGATTACAAGAGTGCCTAAGGCTAGTTAAGAGAGGGGTAGACTAGTTGCAAGGGGGAGTGAATGCCTTGAATGGTGGTTGGAGGGGGTTTAAATAGAGTTAAGGGCTTCCTAAAAGAAGAAGGGGCTTTAGCGACATCCAAAGCGTCGCTAAAATCGCTTCCAAAAACATCAGTGAAGCCCTCCAGCCGCCGATCAGCCGCTCACCCCTTTCCTTCTCCTCGCGCGATCCGTGGCCACTGAACGAGAGCCGTCCGATCGAAGATCAAACGGCTGAGAGTCTTCCTTGCCTGCATGCGCGTCTCCGCCCGGCGTGGGCGCGCGTGGGCGCTCGTGAGCTGCAGTCGTGCCGCGTGGCGAGATCCTGGCCGCCCGCTGCTGATCGGGCAGCCCAATTTCTCCGCGCCCTTCGCTCGCCTTCAAATTCCACCCCGCACGGCTCGAACGCACGTCGCGTGGATGCGGGCGTGCGCGCTAACCGTTGCGCCACGCCCGCGCTTTGTCGCGGCAACCGCGGGCGGGCGCGCGGATCTCGGCCGTTCGATCGAAGATCGACAGTCGAGATTTGTCCTCGGCTGGATGAAGGCGCGCATGCGGTGGGGGCGGGGCTGACGTGGCACAATCTGGACCATTGATCTCCAGATCAACGGTCATAACTTCTTAGGCCCATTGTAGGAGCTCCGGATGTCGGATTTGGCCGATCTTGAGTCTATTGGACTCTGTTCGTCGTTCTGAATCCATCCATGCGGTCCGATTGCTCATCTGAGGCCTGCTTTGACAAATGGTTACACAAATGGCCATTAATACAATTTATAAGCAATCTTGGTACATGATGCATGCAATGCTCCTATTCTACTTATGTTGTGCCTTTTATTCTAAAGATGGGCCATATTCAACATAATTATTACCCCCTTGTGTGGTGTTATCATCTACATATCCTACCGGGGGCATGTAAGCACCCTGTGCTAGTTTAGATGCCATGGGTGGCATTATCACGAAATGTTGATTGCCAGGGTTTGCATTTAGCAACAGAACGCCATGGGCAGGATTATCTCAAAATCTCGAAAGCCAGGGTTCTGGGGGTTGCCATGGGCGGTGCTATCCCAAAGCATCGATTGCCAGGGACCCTTCGAGGATTGATGATGGGGACTAGGAATCCGATACAGACCGTGTTGTAAAGCCAATCCAAAGCTAGAAATAAAAAAAAAAAGAGAGAGAAAGCTCTCCAAACAAAGAAAATTCCTCTATCTCTCTCTTACAAAAATGCACTACAAATTGAACCAAGGCTAAAATATGTTACAAGCACGGCTGCTTTAACCACGGAGTTCAACGAACCTTAGGATAGTTCCTGTGGATCTTGAAAACCTTCGTAGTAAACTAGGGCTAGAGCTGGTCAGGTCCAAATCTTGGTTGGTACTTGAGTACCTCTAGGCCTACTATTGGCATTCTAACCTAATCTACAGAGGAAAGCACACATCATAATTTTGAGCATCAAAAAGATTCCATGGTCTAGAATCAAAGTTAAAACCTTAAAATTTTGCTAAGGGACTAGCAAAAGCTAGGAATGGGGGTATGATGGGAACACCATCATGAGCCCTAAGTAGCTCATTTTGACCCAATGAAGAGAACAAAAGCTCCTACATAACCAACTGAAGTCCTAATTCACTACATAAGCTTTTTGAGAGAAAAATAAGAAACAATGGGTAAAACTGTAATTTTACCAATGCAGTACAACAACGGATTTTCTCAAGGTCTAAACAAAGGGCAAAGGGTCTTAATAAGATAATAAGTGAGTTGGATCAGACAGAAAAGGGTTTGTGTGTATCCTGTGAATTAAATGACTTCTCAAAACTCTGAAACAGACCCACTTGATTAACCAAGGTTCTGGTTAGGATAAAATTCACTTAAACCATATAAAAATTGTAGAAAAATATTCTCTAGGGTTTAGAACCTTTAATTTGGCCATTGGAACCCATCTTGACCTCAAACGGGGTCTCAGACAGATATTTGCCCTAAATTGAGTTTTTGCATAAATTTCCCAATCAAACATGGTCAAACACAAAATCCAACTTCACCATTGGATTTCTTAGCTCCAAATTAGGTTTGTACCAAAATTTAAACCCATGTTGAGTTTGCCTTGACCAAGTTTGCAAAAAGGTCCAACCTGATTACATTTATGCCCCAATCTTTCATAAACCCTTACAAATGGCCCCCTAGCTTCTTCATCGTCTTCTCAATTACGTCCCTCCACCATTATAGCGGAGGAATCCTACTCCGGCAAGCTTTGGAAGGAGGTTTCTCCTTGATTGCTAAGAGAATCCCTTCCAAAATTGGAAGGGAGATTCTCTGAGAAAATCCCTCCAATCTGAACCCATCTTTGATCCCAAATTCTTTCCTAATCTCTCATGCGAACTCATGAGAGACATGGGTGTCCTAATGGATTCCAACTCCGGCGAGCTTTCCTTGCTTGGGAAGCTTGCTTCCCAAGCCCTAACCAACCTTCAGAGCTCTATTTAAAGGAGCCCAGACCCCTCTGATCACAACAAGCTTGAATTCGACCGAAGACCCTCTCAAATTCTTCTCTCGCCCTCCGGCCGATTTGCTCTTCAAGCTCCGACAACCTTCCCTACTCTCCCTCATCGTCTGACCACAATACCAATGGCAGACTCTTCCTCCTTGCTTTCATCCATGTCGCGCAGCACCCGCCAACTCTCCTACCCCCCTTCATCCTCGCCGACCATCTCTCTCTGAGCACCTTCATCTCCTGCGTCGGCAGTACGCGTCCGACGCCATCTTCGTCTCCCCTTCATCCACTATCACCCCAGATAAGTTTCTTGACTTCCCCTCTTCATTTTCAGACACTCACCACTTCATTTCGACCGTTAATTCACCTCACCATCCTCCGTCTTCCACCTCAACGATGCACCTCCAGCGAGCTCGCACGGCCATTACACTCCACCAATCCGACCGCCATCCATCCCTACACCTCCGCCGTGTCCCAGAGAGCAAAAGCCCTCTGGTCTTCGGGGTCATTATTGTCTCCACTGCACCCCTGAACACACGCATTCTAACACGCACATTCCAAGGTCATCAGACTTCCTCGCTCTGCTGATCACCTCCACACCACCACGGTTATGTTTGTCATCATTCGACGACAGTTTTGAATGCTTTTAACAGGGTCGAAAGACCGTCTTTTGAGTTTCAGGTTTTGAGCTTTATCTGCCATTGCTGAAGCAGCTTCGAGTAAGCTCGAGCTGCATTCTTGAGGTCTCATCCCCTGGCGCAGGTATCAGGTGACGCGGAAGCATCAAGAGAGTGTCTCCAGCTAATCAAGTTGGACATTTGACCAACATCAAACATGAATTGACCACGAGAGCTTCACAGCAGCAGCAGGCAAAGAAGGGACTCACATAGTCCCACATTATGGATTCTGAAGCAGCTGCAATGATATAAGAGTAAAAAGTCTCCAAGGCTTATCGCTTTCGAGTCACTGGGGTTAGGTCCCTACCGGGCCCCTTGCACACGCAGCGCCCCACGCGCTCACCCTCGCCCACGCTCATGCCCCATGGGCCTGGGTGTAATCCGATTGCCCGACTACCTGGGTCTTGTCTAAAGAGAGAGGACTAGAGATTGCGTGGGGGAAAGGGGAGGGTTTTGCTGCTCAAGACATTGGCAAACACTTAGCCAATTTGAGAAGTTCCCCTCCCCCCAGTAAAGAAGGAAAAGAAGAAGAGAAGGGGAAGCAGCAGAGAAAGAAGAGAAAGACAGAGTTAAAGAAAGAAAGAAGAGAAGGAGTAGGAGCAGAAGAAGGAAGAAAGAAGAGGAGCCGTAGAAGAGAAGCAGAGAAAGAAGAAATCAGCAGGGAAGAGCACTGTAGCATCAGATGTTTAAGTTGTCTGATTTACAAATCAGACGTCCAATTTGAGTTTAATTCATATTCATATACATTGAGTTCCTATGTTTATATTGTAGGAGTATTTGGTGATCTAAATCACCATTTTACTCCCACCTTTTTGCACTTTGATCTTGTTATTATTGCAAATCCTTTTACTTTGAATTGTGATCTTGATTTCTAAATACCAATTTGCTCCCTGTGTTCAGCCTCGGACTTCAAATTCGAGTAATAAAATTATATCTGTTTTGAAGGATTTTTCGGCTATATTTCAATGCAATACTTTTGAATACCAATTCAGCGCTCTAAACAGATATCTTGGAAGGGAAGGGGTGTAGGTCTTTATATAGTGGATGAGAGGAGGCTAAAATAGGCATAAGACCAATAGCGACCTCTAGGATGTCACTGTAGGTCCAGCTCAAGTGTCGATGTAGCTAGCTCGCGCTTGCTCACGTGTGCAGCTGGCCTTACGCCTACAAGCAATTAGTAACCACTGTAAGCGTCACTAAAGGTTTGCCAGGCTGTCGCTGAAGGTTGGAGCCAACCAAAAATACGCTCGTGCACGCGTGGGATCGTGAGTGGAGATGTGCATCGACGCCCACGTGATCACCTCTGCTGGATTGGCGGTCATCTGTGAGTCCACGTATCCGCATCTCAGCTGCTCATGCATGATCGAGCAGTTGAAATCAAGCCCGCCTCACCACCGACTAGATTGGAGGCGCGGCATGATTCAACTTGATGCCAAAGCGTTGAGAGCACCTCTGGAGACCACTGCGCCATGCGTCAAAAGGTGTCATGGTTTTGAATTATCCAAGGCCGGTGGTCAAGCGATCCTAGCCGTTGGATCTTCATCCAACAATTAAGATTGTGCGATGGAGGCTCTCTTGAAGGTGGGCGGGCGACGTGGCTTCACAAGAACTGTTGGATGGGTATCCAACGACCCAGATCTCATGAGGGGGAATGCCTTTAAGGAGGAGCGACCACTGTTGGCCGGTGTTGGGTAGCCTAGATGGCACCACATGGCACCATCTGGGCCGTCCATCTTCTGTTTGTTGCAGAGGGTGCCACAGTGCTCAAATCGAGATGATTCCCACGTTGCCGAACTGCGATCGTCACTCCGAATCTATTCGTACGGTTGGATTTTTCATCCGAAGCCTGTAAGGATGTCACATTGCCCTCCTGGCTGTTGATCCTCTTTGGACTTCATATGATGCTACGAGGCTCCGATCTAAATGATTTCAGAGGCGTTAGCCTCTGATCGTTGTTTTGATTAGATCCGTACGATCCAATCGTCCATCTGAGGCCCTGAAATAAATCATCTTCTCTCCTGACCATAAAAGAACCTAATTAACCTAAAATATATACAACTACTCTAAATGCAGAATCATGCATGATATGTATTATTTATAACATGAAATGCAAATCTAAGCCTAGGAATATGCATGATTAGGCATTTTAACCTAAATGCAAGTGTCTATATCGTATCCCCATGCCTATCTTTTGCTAGTCCCTAGCAAAATTAAACTACATGCTATGTATAAAAATAGAATTAGGATTCGATCGCTTAGGCCTAAGTTGTTTATTAATAATAGAAAAATTCAACTAAGGTCTTAAATTACGAAAACTCAACTGTACCCAGGTGTCTGCCAGAATGCAGACCGCCCAAGTCCTCACCTTATTTGAAAAGGGAAGATACACTTTTTTTGTTTTTCTTCTTTTCTTATTTTTTTTGGACTTTTGCAATTTGAGAGTGTCGGGATAACTTTTTACAACTACCCAACCCTCGCAAGACTCGAAAAGGACTTTAAGTGCTAAGCATCTAGTGAAAAGAGTGAAAGACTCACTAGGTGGTCATTAAAACAGACTTCGGGTTTCTCCGACCCTAGGTGACCTTGCCTGGAGGTTTATCTTTTCGAACGGTAGCTTTCTCCCTACTTTTATTTATGAGGTCAACACAAGGGTGAGCCTAGTGTATATCTCCCCGATTTATTCTACTTCCCCGCTTCTTCCCTAAGTGTTTTGGAAATTATTATGCATTTTTGTGAGCTGGGCTCTGGACAACCAGCCAATGGGCTGTTACCCACGGCAACTTGCCAGCCATACTCATGCAGTGAAGTGTGATTTTGTTTTTTTTTTTCTCCTTTTTCTTTTTTCTTTCTTTTTCTTTTTGTTTTTTTTAAGTAGGTGGCTTCCTTGATCTAAGATTTACCTAAAAGCAGTATGACGAAAATGGTCTTATGGCTGGGGTCTGGACAACCGGCCGATGAGCTGTTACCACCAATAACTTGCCAGCTATACTACCCTATATAGTTCATTAGCTACCCAATTTTCGAAGAAACCACCAAAAAGTAAGTCAATGCAAAAAGTGTGTAGATGCTTAGGCTTAAAGTCCCCTCAAATCAGAGGGTGAATTGATAAGTCATGTACTTATCATCCCAATTTATTTACTAGATTAAAGATGAATTTTAATTAGCGAGGACTCGACACTAAGTCCACATTCGAGTGGACACCCGAGCTAATTAAGCCCGAAGACCTGAAGAGTCTAAGTGTTCAGGTCCTATCGTATCATTTCCTAAAGTTAATAACTTCCAAATGCCTAAGTTCTCTTCTCCTATTTTTTTTTTTTTTAATTTGCAAAATTTTCTTTTTTTTAGAAAAACTAAAAGAAGAAATTCTACAGAGTTAACAAAATGATTTCAGGATAAGTATCCACCCACCCATGCCTAAATGATGCAATGTCCTCATTGTAAAATACATGAAAAGGGTGGAGTAAATAGAATATCACCTGAATTTCGTGACAACCCGGTTAGCTCTGCAGAGAGAAGAGAGTATACACACGCGCTAATTTTAATGCCTTCAGCTAGGCATAATATACATACAAAGAAGAAATTAAGAATTCACAAGTGCAGATCAGAATGAAAACAAAAATATTGATCACAGGACCTGCCAACAGAAGATGTCCACAGATGTGGACCAAGTTATGGTGTAGACCCATTCCCCAAGGTTAAGTACTTGTAAGGTTCTGGATGAAAATCACCCAGAACCTAAGATTGTTGTGTTTATGGGGCCGAGCCTGTGGTTTAGTGGTGTGCAACCCAAGACTAAAAGTGGTGGACAATGGGTATATTTGTTTCACTAGGTTCAAATGTCCACTTAACGTTCAGCTCAGAAAAATAATCAGTTATTTCGAGCTTGGGTTGGACGTAAAAGATATCGTAAGGGTCCTGGTGGAAAGTAAGTGGTTTTAGGTCAATAGGAACCCTTAAATCCAAACTCATTGTTCCCTCAGAAGTAGCTTCCCAGATTTTTATTTCCCACTTCCTATCCTCCAACATCAAGTGTTCGGGTTCGGGGACCTCTGGCATATCATTCACCCCATATGATTTACCCAAGTCCAGAAATCGTGGATGAATTAGAATTGACTTGGGTACAATGATCTCTAAAGTATAATCATTCAACTCTTCAGGGTGTGGTTGAAGGTTAGGGCTATCGATTAGATCATCTATTATGTTAAGATCAGTATCCTCCATGTCAGCCCCAATTGAATCAAATCTTCAATAATCGGGCTATCAAATGGTTCATCTTGCTCCTCAAGCTCATTAGTCTCACTGAAATCATCCTCCTTAAGCTCAATTGAGACTTTACTAAGAGATTCCTCACCCTCAAAATCAAGGAATTCATGATCCTCATTTATATACGTCTCAAAATCATATGTCATTTCATGGTCCATGGAGACAAATTTTTCGTCATTCCCAAGCTCTGGGATCTCGGGTAAGAAACTTGGTTCATCCACAATGGGTTGCTCTAGACCAACCTAGTCATCTCCAATTTCATAATATGTATCCTCCCCGACAGGCGCCCAAGCGGGTTCTGACATTGGTTCTCCTGAAGGGGGTTCATCTTGAGAATCATCCCAAGATTTGACTAGGGCAACCACAAATTTCATCCTCAACCTCAACAATTTCCCAAGTAGAAACTCACCCAGGTCCCTATCCTTAACATTTTGGACCAAATTCAATAAAGAGCTATTCAGCTCATCAATCATTTTAATCATAGGCTCCAATGCTTCAGTGCATGGTATTGGCTGAGCTTCTAAAGATTGGATGGTGTTCCTCAAGTTAGCCAACACCCTGTCTTGGACCTGGTTCACCTGAACAGAATGGTTCGATTCAGGTTTGGGTGGGTTTGGGTTAAATCTAGGGGAGTCAAGATATCGAGGTTCTTGGGTCCCTCCCTGATAGTAGATCATTCTAGGTTGTTCAAAGAATGGTGGTGACCTATATTCAATGGAATACTGGGGAGGGTAGGTGTTATAATCATCATATCCTTCCTAATTGTAGATCGGGTTGATTTGGTCAACAAAAGATGGAGATCTATAATCATTGTAGGTGTAGGAAGGATAACAATCATAGTTTTGTTGTCCAGGTTTAAGCCCTCGACACTAAGGTCCGGTATCGTATCCCCAATCAAAGTTATCCTGGCTAGTGGATGGTGATGTAAACACATTTGTTGAGGGTAAAATGCCTATTCATGCATGTTCCTAGGCTTAGATTTGCATTTCATGTTAGAAATATTGCATAATATGCATCATTCTGCATTTTTAGTTGTATATAATTTAGGTTAATTGCGTCTTTTTTTTTGTTAGGAGAGAAGCATATTTATTTCGAAGCCTCGGATTGATGATACAACCGTACGGATCTGATTGAGACGACGATCGGAGTCCAACACCTCTGAAATTGCCCCAATTGAAGTCCCGTAGAACCATATGCAGTCCGAGGAAGATCAACGGACAAGGGACTAGGAGACATAATTCAGAGCTTCAAATGATAAATCTGACCACGTGGATGGATTCGAGTCGACGATCGCAGCCTAACTACGCAAAAATCAACTCAATCCGACTTCTGTAGCAGCCCCTACAACAAGAAGAAGATGGACGGCCCAGACTGCGCCACGTGGCACAGCAAGGCCACCAGCACACGCAGCACCGCACGTGCACAGCAGCGTGGGTGCGTGCGCGAGCGCGTAGGAGCGCATGCGCGCAGTGCAGCGCCAGCCCATGGGCGCGCGCGCACACGCAGCAAGGCAGGAGCGCAGTGCCAGCACGGCATGAGGTGGACTACAGCAACGTATGAGCTGGACTTACAGTGACGCTTACAGCCGTCGGTAATTCATCGCATGCCAGCAAAACCAGCTGTGGGTGCCGACGGGCATGAGCTGCCTACAACGACGGCCTGGATGTCACTAATGGTCCCATACCTATTTTTGCCTCTTCTCCTCCACTATAAAAGGACCTACACCCCCTCCCTTCCAAACCATCTCTACCTACTCTACTCCTACCTACTCCCAAGCTCTAACAAGCCTACCAACGCTCCATTAGAGCGTGTTCTCAAGCTCCCAAGGTGCCTATTAGTGTAGCGAACCTTTGCCCCACCAAATACTCGTCCAACTTCTCATCTCCCTTCATAGATCACCATGGTGCCATCCTCCCACCTCCATTTCGGCAGCAGATCAACTCCGTCTTCTCACCTCAATTCCGGAGCTACATCAAAGCTTTCCTCAACTCGATGTCCTCTAGCATCTCACCTCCGTCGTCCCGCTCCTTACCTCCTTCGTCTGAGCTTCCGCCAGGTGACAAGAACCGTTCTCGTGCATTTGAAAGTCGTTAGAAATCGTAGTATAGTCACACAAAAACATTCGTCAAAAATTAAGTTTGTAAAAATTACGAGACTTAAGTCTTAGTCGTTCATCTCTGGGAGGCATTTGTTTTACTTTTGAAATCGATCTTTTTGCCGCTCTACTTTGTTTAGAAACGCATGCCGGTTCGTGATCGTTACGTATTTAGGTACGACATGCTTAGTTGCAAGAATATTAAGAGTTAGAAATAGGCAACATTAATCACGCAAAAGATAATAGCAATCATTAAGCTCATGGTGATTTCAAACAGATAGAGATATATATAAATATAAATGCATTTTTCATTCATTTAGTTGTTTGCATCAAGAACTGTAGAGAAAAGCTTGTACATAAATGCTTAAAAAGGTAAATCTAACTATCAAAAAATGATTGCATACAAGAATCAATGAGGGGATTTCGCATGCATCATTGGGGGAGAAGTAAGACTACGCGATTAAGAAGTAATAAAGGAAATAAAATTATGAAGAGCATAAACTAAATCTAGTATAATGGAAGGGCATTCAGGGGTGGTCCCCGATGGCCTTGGAGTGGTCGGGAGGAGAATGAGGGGCTGCCAATGTAGCTTAGGCCGACCCTTGGAGAGAGGGAGGATTGATCCAGCATCCCAGCAAGATGTCCTCCATGGTGGTGGTAGTGAGATCGTGGAGGTCGAGTGGCTAGCTAAGTGGAAGTGGGCGTGATGGCACCAATGGAGTGAATTTGCCAAGGAAGTGAATGGGGTCACTTGGCCGCCCCTTAGGTCTTTTTATAGACCTAAGGGAAGCTCTCTAGAGAATTATGGAATTCTCTAGAGAGGCCTATGGTGGGAGCTCGTGGGAGAGTGAGAGAGAGAGGATGGATGGTGGTTTTTAGATCCACCAAATGTGGATCTAAAAATTGAATAGCTCTTGGTTGCTAATTTTGGCAACCAAGGCAACCACACATGGTAGAGAGTTCTAGAGAACTCCAGCCTAGGTATTTTCGTGTGGATGGTGTGTGTGGGTCGAAACTTAGGTGGCTAGGTTGATTAGGTTAGGTTCTAGTGGGTTAGGTCAAGGTTCTAGTGGCTAGGTTGATTAGGTTGAAAATCGTTGCTTTGCAGACAAGGAAGGCGATGTGGGCGACAGCAGGCGAAGCAAGGGCGACGGCTGGTGGAATCAGGGATGGTGAAGGCTGGCATACTTGGAGGTTGTGGGTTTGGAGGTGGAAGGAGCGGAGGGACTCTGATGTCCACGGTAAAAGGGGGATGGAGGCGAGATGGTCTAATAGAAGGGGCGCAAAGGTGCACGGCAAGATCTTATGTTTTCGCTGTCGGCGTCGGGGACATGTGGCGACTACTTGCCGATCTCCTATGGTGTGCTTAGACTGAGGGGATTTGGTCACAAGAGGGATTCGTGTAGGGGTTTTGGGGGGCAGATGAAGAACGTCTTTTCCCGCACTTTGGAATTTTGAATTCTAGGGCTTTGCAGGTGCCGCCTCCACCCCCTTCTCTGCGCAGCTCGAGGGGGCTTACGGTTGATGTGGAGGTTCCTATGACAGAAAACATCAAAGTAGCAGAGATGGCTTTGTGTGGAACTCTGGTCGGGGAGGTTATGTCTGGAAGACCGACGGCGGAGAATGTCCGCATCCTGGTAAACTCTCTTTCCCTTTCGACCAACTCCTGGCAGTCTTCTTTTTTATCAACTACACGATTTGTCCTCTTTGGGTTGGGAATGGTGGATGTTGAGAGGCTGCGATTTCAGACGTCCTGCAACGATGGCCTTACGATGATCTGGAGACTGGTTTCTCCCTTTAATGGAGCTTTACCGGAGAGGCCACCCCAGAGAGTGGGGTCCAGATCGGGAAAACTTGAGATCGAGGGGTTGCCTCTGCATCTGAGGTCGAAGAAGGTCGTATCATCAATGATTTCAGGATTTGCATCAGTTGCAGAAGATGCGGTTGTTGGACTGCTTGAGGGCGATGGGCGCTTGTTGAATGTGATGGTCGATGTATTTAAAGCTGGCTCTATACTTGATAGACTGATTCTGAGATGTGGTGGGAGCTCCTGGATGCTGAGGCTGAGGTTCTTGGTGGGTGACACTGTAGCAAAGCAAGATAAGTCGTCTGGACCTGAAGCTGGTGAGGAGGCGGTTGCGCAGGAACTGTGCACAGCTCCTTTCGAAGAACCCCCATCTATCAAAAATCGTAAGGACCTCCATGTGGGGGAGAAGGGGGAGATTCTGAATGAAGAGGAAGAGGAATCGGGTGGGGTGGAAACAGCAGGACCAACGTCCATGGTGGCAGGGGATGTGCTGCCAAGCGGTGTGGAGACTGAGGAGCAGGGGATTCATGAGACGCAGCTTGAGTCTCTGAAGGATAAACAGGACCCGCACGAGATGGAGGGCCTTAAATGTGAAGGTGGTTCTTGCTCTAAAACTGGTAAGGGCAGATCACCTTATAGTCTTAGACAGAAGAAGTCAAAGGGTGTCATTCTGATGGATGAAGACGAGATTGCGGAAGTTATGCAGGTATGTAAGTGCCAAACCCTCAGGGGGGAGCAGTCTCGTGACGATAGATGAGAATCCTCACTTGGAACGTGCGTGGGTTGCGCAACAAAAGCCGGAGGGCTTCTCTGATGAGATATTTAAGAGAATGGGGGATTGAATGTGCGATCATTCAAGAGACGCACATTGAAAGCAACTCTGATAAGCTTTGGTCTGACTTGCTGGCTTCAGGGATGAACGAATGTGTGAAGATTGATGCACAGGGGAGATCTAGGGGTATTGCTATTTGGTGGAGGAAGGTGTGGGCTCAATGTCTGGAAGTTCACAAAGCTAGGCATATGTTGACTTGCAAATTCCAAATTCACTAGGGGCATGAGTATATCTGGATTATTGGGGTATATGGACCATGTGCTGCATCTACCAGGCAAGAGCTGTGGGAGGAGTGGACTACTGCGGCTGAGTTGGTGCAAGGGGGAGTATGGTTGATGGGTGGGGATTTCAATTGTTTGTTAACAGGGGCAGACAGACCTAGTGGTGGCACAGACAGCTCAGCTGTTGGCTTCCAGATGGTGGTTCAATCTCTTCATCTGAGTGAGTATCCATCTTCTAGTGAGGAATTTACTTGACACAATGGAAATGGGCTGGCAGCCAGACTAGACAGATTCTTTGGGAATGTGAACATTCTTGAAAGATTTCAGTTGTCGACTGTGAGTGGATTGGACCAACCTTTCTCTGATCACACCCCTTTGGTGTGGGACAATGGGGAAGAAACCCAAGTTGGCTCCTACTTCAAGCTTAAAAGATCTTGGCTGAATGAACTGGGCTTCTGTCAGATGGTCAGCTCTTGGTGGCAAGCTAAAAGGGTGGAGGGCTCTGCTACTGTCATATTGGCAACCAAGCTGACTGATTTGCGCACTGTCTTAAAAGAGTATGGATTTACTGTTAGCTTTATGAGGCAGCAAAGAAGGAGGGAGGCTTTGAATAAAATTCAGGAGCTGGACTCTAAGGAAGTAGCTAGCCCTTTGTCTGAGGAAGAACTTGCTGAGAGGAAGGTGTGGCAGGGTGTGATACTGGATGAAGACCTTAAACAAGAAATCGATTAGAGGGAGAGATCAAGCCAATTATGGCTTAAGGAGGGAGATGCCAACACGAAATTCTTCCATCTTGCAGCTAGCACTCGGAGGCGTGTTAACTTTATTTCTTTTATTCTCAGAGATGGACATAGGATCTCTTCCACTCAGGAGATAAAATCTGAAGCCATTAAATATTATAGAGAGGCTTCTCGGGTAGCTAAGAGGGGAAAATGGAGAATGGCAGGGAGTGATGTTCCTAGGATGACGAGTGAACAGGCCCCTCAGCTGACTGCAATCATCATTGAACAGGAGACCCTACAGGCAATCAGAGTGCTCAATATGGAAGGGTCCCCGGGCCCTGATGGAATACAAGTTTTCTTCTACAAAGAGATGTGGAGTTTGGTGGGCAAGGAAGTGATGGATGTCATCAGAGAATTTGAGAAGGGAAATGCTGGGTTTGAAAGGATTAACAAGTCTTATCTTTTTCTATTACCTAAGTCAATGGGAGCAGAAAAATTCTCAGACTTTAGGCCGATCTCCCTTTCAAATTCCATCTACCTTGTCATCAGCAAGATTTTGGCTAATCGGCTGAGAACTATTCTACAGGGCCTGATCCATCCGGTGCAAGCTGCATTCCTGCCTAACAGATCACTCCAAGAATCTTTCATTTTGGCTCAGGAAATGGTAAGTGGATGGCACACAAGGAAATGCAAGGCATTCATGTGGAAAGTTGATTTCCAGAAGGCATATGATTCGATCTCTTGGCCGTATCTCTGCGAGGTTTTTAAAAGGAGAGGTTTTCCTCCCTTATGGATCTAATGGATGAAACGTTGTATCACAACTGCTTCCTTTTCTCCATTAATCAATGGGAAGCCTTGTGGAGTTTGGATTCAGCCTCAGCATGGGGTTAGACAAGGATGTCCTTTAGCCCCTTTGGTGTTTAACCTTGCGGTGGATGGGCTTGTAAGGTATGCTTGCAGATTGGAAGAGGTGGGTCTAATTAAAGGGTACTCATTATCCAAAAGGAGAAATGTGGCCCCCATTTTGCAATATGCAGATGACACGGTATTCTTTGTGGAAGGGTCCAAGCCTGTGGCACATGCTCTGGGCTTATTGGTAAATATCTTTGGGGATATTTTAGGCCTATGTTTGAACAAGGAAAAGTCTATCTTGATATGTTTTGGCATGAATGAGTAGGAGCAGATGGATTTGGAGAGTACATTGGGGTCACCTCGAACTAAACTTCCATTGAGGTACCTAGGACTGCCATTGAGGGTTGCAAAATTGAAAAAATCTAATTGGAATGTCTTATTTGATAAGGTTTCTGGAAAGCTGAAAGGATGGAGTAGTAAGTTCTTATCTACGGGTGGGAGACTAATCCTTCTTAATTCAGTCATTACATCCATCCCGGTCTTTTATTTTAGCATATTCAGGGCCCCGAAGTCTATTTGGAAGCGATTGGATGTTATGAGGAAAAGATTCTTTTGGAAAGGAGCTGGTCATGAGGGTGGCTTTATGCAGCCCATCAGATGGAACAAAATCTGTAGGCCAAAGGAGATTGGTGGTATGGGAATTAAGGCACTCAAGGAGTTCAATGAGGCTTTATTAATTAAATGGGCCATAAGGATTCTAGACTGCAAGGAGGGTTTGATAGCAGATCTGATCAAGGACAGCTATGGGGGATCAAACAGCAGTCTGCAGAGGCTACAACCGAAGAAACCCTCCCCCTTTTGGCGATCAGTTATCAGTGCAATCAGCAAGTACTAGCACATCTACAGCCTAGACTTGGAGATGGCAGAGATTTTAGTTTGTGGAATAAGTAGTGGTCTGGACTGGGGGTGTTGAAAGAGGTTTACCCGAGAGATTATGCTGTTGCTGCAGACAAGGAGGCCAAAGTCAGCAGCTTGTGGTCTGCTGTAGAGGGCTGCTGGCGGCTGGAAGGGCTGGAACACTGCAGATCAGGCACTCGATAATGGGAGGATAGGCAGAACCTGATGGCTGATCTACAGCAGGTGCATCCTAGGATGAATGTGACTGATACATATGTCTGGAAGGGTATATTTTCAGTGCAGCAGGCGTATGAGAAGGTCATTAGGTCTAACATTGAGGTGGAGTGTGACCCTATTAACAGAAAGATTTGGTTATTGAAAGTCCCCTTGAAGGTTCAGATATTCTTGTGGCTTCGCAGACGGGAAGGCCTGATCACTAGTGATCTTAGACATAGAAGGATGGGAACTACTTTGAATGCTTGCAATCTTTGTGGATTACACTCTGACAGTACGTCACATATTTTCTCCTCTTGCCTGGCCACCGACAAGATTTGGAGGATGATTTGCTTAGAACCTCTTCCCACCTGGGATTCGCTGTGGCAGAGGTTCATTTCTCCTGGCCGGCCATTTGGGGCTATGGCCGCCATTTTGTGGTGTGTGTGGAGGGCGCGTAATGATAAATTTTTTCAGGAGAGACCAGTTAGATGTGAGAACATTGTAAATGAATGCTGGTCCCTCATACATAGCTGGGGATCTCTTTTGTAATGTTTTGTTTGATATGAAATATACTGCCCTCCGGATTGCTATCGGATCACGATAGCAATCCTTACCGTTTCAAAAAAAAAAGGTCAAGGTATGTCTCAAATTAGGGTTATAAACCCTAATTCACTAAGGTAAAGTGCAATTAAACTTAATACAAGTTTAATTGGGTGTGTGGAAACTTAATTGAGAGTAAAACAACTCAGTTAATTTAGGTCTAGGTCAATTGGACTCTCACCGAGTCCAATTGGACAGTGTGTGCTGAGATCAGGGCTTAATTAGACTCAATGAGTCCAATTGAATAGGATGATGGAATTGACTAAGATCCAAGTCAATTAGGTTTAGTGAGGACCTAATTAGGTCATTAGGGAGGTCTAGAGGTGATGTACTAGGGTTAGGGCACCTTAATTTAGGTTCCTATGGGGTTGGAATTGAGTTTAGAGACCTAGAGATCCAAGATCAAGGCTTAAATCTCAAAACAGGAACTGAAGAGCAGTATTAAACATCTAATAATAGTGTTAGATGTCTTATACTCAAAAATCAGAAGTCCAGACTTGTTGTCTGGACGTCTAATCAGAGTCAGGAGGGATTTTGGGTTCTGTTTTGGGTATTCTATAGAAATTGGACGTCTGACAAAGTGTCTGGACGTCAAATAACACTACAGAAGTGGGTTTGAGGTATGCGGGAGATGACTAAGGGTCCTGAACGTCATATAACTTATCTGGAAGTCTAGATTAGGGTTGGAACTAGGGTTTTATGGTTTCGTAGGGTGTTGTGACCTAATCTAAGGGTGGCTAAGACTTGGGGAGGTCTCTAGGCTATCCTAGGACTAGGATGGACCTAAGCTCTTCACATTTTACTGCTTTATTTCTAATTAATAGAATAGAAAACCTTTAACCCCCTTACATTATTATTCCTACATCTAAACTAAGCCTTCTGCTCCATCTCTACTACAACTCCCGTTATTCCAGATCCAGCTTCAGATCCAGCTCCAAATCAGCTTATTGTCTGCAATTGACATAATGCACTTAATCAGCACATTATAACATTATTTTATGCATAGCTAAAGAAGAGCAATAAAGATGCAGATAATGCGTATGTATGCATGAATAACCATAACTTATGCTAATCCTAGCTTAATCTAGGTCAACTAAGTCCTATGATTGCTATGCAATCATACCCCCATGCCTAAATCTTGCTAGTCCCTAGCAAATGCAAGAATAAATTATTTACAGCAAAGGTCCTTAAGGGACTGATTACTTTATCAAGTGTATGCATAGAGATTTTTCTCCTTTTTGTTTTCATCCTATGCTCTAGAAATCCAGACAATCGTAAAAGTGCGGCTATGTAGCTTTTGCAACGAATTCGAGTGAAAACTGATACACCTCTAAAGCCTATACTTGACCCCTAGTAAAAATTCTAGCGGGATAGGCGGACTTCTTCCCTCGGGGTATTCAAGATATTCTATGAATTTCACCCCGGCTTTAGGCTTAGGTAGAGAATCTCTAAGGGAAAGAATTATATATTTGGTGGCTCACTCTCACTTGGTGCGACATAGAGACTAGTGCTACAGAATCTAGAATCCTAGATTACTAAGTAACTCAACTCAGAGAAAGACGAGAAAAATTATTCTCTCTTTTAATTCCTTTGTATTCATTCTCTTTTACTCTTTTTTTCTTTCTTTTTCTTAGAGCTCACAACTTTACCAGATTCACGTATATGACCTGAATTTGGTGGTCTCACTAGGCATTAACACTTTAATTGAGTTCTCATAACCCTAACACTAAGTCGAAATTCCTCAGCCAGTATTTGGGCGATCAGAAACACAAGAAAAATAGGTTAGGGCCATGTTTGGTGGATCTCAATTTTATTCGTTGGTATTGCCTCGATGAAATAAACACTAAATATTCATTCTTTTCTTTTCTTTTTCTTCTTTTTCTAATTTTTTTTCTTCAGTTTTTCTTTCTTTTCATCATTTTTTTTCCTTTTTTTCTTTTTCTTTTTTTTTCTTTTTTCTTTTTTCAACATAACACAACTAGCATACATCCATGAACTTTATTGAGGAGGCATTATTAGGGATTGGTGGTACTCAAGAGACATTGGGTGGCTTATTTGGTGGAAGTGCCTACTCATGGCACCGGGAAAGATGGATAGGATGGTGTATTTTTGACCTTGACATCAATACCCTCCTTCAGTCGAGGATTCCGTAGAGAATGGTCGTAACCATCCACCTTAGCTCTAGTTTTATGAAAACTCACTCTCTGCGTATTTGCCTTATTCGATGGCTCTCAATATTTCGCACATAAATGCATACGCAGGAACCGAGAGTGGAAACTATGCCTAATCTCTGAGTATCATCACCTAATTATCTAGGATTCCAGATTTCTTGCACTAATCTTAGAGCACCAGTACACTCTACTCTCATCTCACACTATTTGGTGGATTTTTGGAAGAAAATCTGCCTGACTCCCAAAACACTGTCCAGGGGTTCAGGAGAAGAAGCACTGCTTCTTCTCGACAAACTGAAGACATTTATCAGCCTTCACCGTGAATCCATTGCAAATTCTACGTGTATGTAAAAAGTTGTACTGGATTCCAGATTAAGGAATCAACTAGAGAATAAAATCCCTAATGCATGCTCTTAGTAAAATAATCTTATTCATGAATGCAATATGTATATATGCTATAAACATGTAACCTCATATAATTTGTACTTCGTGAATTTCCCGTATCAGGTTACAATCAGCTTAACACTAAATTTAGAACAAAAGGTGAGCTGGTGAGTCGGAAGTAGCTGTTGCGAACGATTTCTAGCTCCAATGCGAGCATTGGTGGTGGAGTCGGTTGTTCTTTTATTTAAGGTCCTAAAG
Source organism: Thalassia testudinum (assembly GCA_037157565.1). Taxonomy (NCBI): domain Eukaryota; kingdom Viridiplantae; phylum Streptophyta; class Magnoliopsida; order Alismatales; family Hydrocharitaceae; genus Thalassia; species Thalassia testudinum. Next base: position 39,264,387 of record JAZHRO010000067.1, read on the forward strand.
TACGTTTTACATGTAGCTTCGAGGTTTTCCTAAATGTTGGCATAAAAATTTTTCAATTTTTTTGTATCTACCCCCCCATGCCTAAGTTCTTGCATGTCCTCATGCATGAATGTAAAAGAAAATAAATACTGCAGGGGGAGAATGGGTAGAAATCACCTGTAATTGCTCCTGAAATTATATTCAGCATCGGCCAACCTGTTAACATACAATATACAAAAGGGAAATATGCTAAAACAAAAATATGCTATGTATAAAGATGGTTGTAAATGACTGATGGTGGATGTGGAGTGAATAGTATTTATACGTGCTGAGTTTAACGTCTCCAGCTGGGCGAGCACTCAATCACACGTCCTCACTAAGATGAACAGTCTCATCGGGTGGAGGAGGTTCCTGGGCCAAAAATGGCTTGAGGCGCTGGCCATTTACCGTGAATATATGCCCAGATTTTAGGTCCTTGATCTAGACTGCCCCATTAGGATATGGCTGCATCACAACATATGGGCCAATCCATTTTGGACATGAGCTCCCCGCGAACAATTTCAACCGTGAATCAAACAACCAGACTGGCTGGTTGGGCGTGAATACTTTCCTCCGGATGTGGTGATCATGAAAGGCCTTGGTCTTGTCCTTGTATATTAATGCATTCTCATAGGCCTCCCGCCGGATCTCTTCTAATTCACTGAGCTGGAGTTTCCGTTCTCGACCTCCTGCATTGAGGTCAAGGTTACATTTTCGCACCGCCCAAAAGGCGTGATGTTCCAGCTCTACAGGAAGGTGACAGGCCTTGCCATATACCATGCGATATGGTGACATTCCAAGTGGGGCCTTGTATGTGGTCCAATATGCCTAGAGTGCATCGATTAATTTGTCAGACCAGTCCTTCCTGTCTGGTCTAATCGTCTTCTTGAGAATCAGCTTGATCTGACGGTTAGACACTTCAGCCTGCCCATTGGTCTGCAGGTGATACGGGGTGGCTATGCGGTGATGTACCCCATATTTCTTTAATAACGACCTGAAATGGGCGTGAATGAAGTGACTTCCCCCGTCTCTAATCAGAGCACAGGGTATTCCGAATCTCATGAAGATATTCTGTCGTACGAAAGAGATGACGGTCTTATGGTCAACCCATCTCTCCGAGATAGCCTCGACCCACTTCGAGACATAATCAACGGCTAGCAATATGTACTCGAAGCCATGCGAGTTCGGAAAAGGGCCCATAAAATCTATGCCCCAGACGTCGAACGCTTCTACGACCATAATGGGTTAGAGTGGCATCATGTCTCTCTTGATCATAGAATCGACCGACTGACATCGTTTGCGGTGCTGGGAGAAATCGTGTGTATCTATGAAGATGGTTGGCCAGAAAAATCCCGACTACAAAATTTTTGCAGCGGTTTTCCATCCCGAGAAATGGCGACCACACACATCATTGTGGAAGAAAGATAACACACTGGGGATCTTAGAGTCTGGGATGCATCTGCGTATAATCTGATCTACTCCAATGCGGAAGAGCAGTGGGCATCCCAGAGGTAGTATTTGGCCTCTTAAATGAATTTAAGTTTCTGGTCCTTGGATAGGTTCGCGGGAATTTTTCCTACGGCAAGGTAGTTTTCAAAATCAACATACCAGGGGAACTCGACAGAATGAACAGCCAAAAGAGATTCATCCGGAAATTGTTCATGGATAGGCAGGGAATAAGGAATGTGATCTGGGTCCAATCTGGATAGGTGATCCACCACAACATTCTGTTTTCAGGCTATGTCACGGATTTCGATATCAAATTCCTGCAATAGAAGGATCCATCTAATGAGCTGTGGTTTGGCATCCTTCTTTGCCAACAAATGCCGGAGAGCAGAGTGGTCAGTGAAAATGATGACCTTAGACCCTAATAAATATGATCTGAATTTCTCCAACCCGAATACTACCGCTAGCAGTTCCTTTTCAGTGACAGTGTAATTGTGGTAAGCCTCATTTAGCGTCTTGCTAGCATAGTATATGACGAAGGGTTGTTTCTCCCGATGCTGGCCTAAAACAGCACCGACGGCAAAATCAGAAGCGTCACACATCATTTCGAAATCAAGCGACCAATCGAGTGGTTGGAGAATCGAGGAGTCGAAAATAGCTCTTCGTAAAGTCTCAAAGGCGCTGAGACACGAGGTATCAAATTCAAATGGGACATCGGCAACCAGGAGATTCGTCAAAGGCCGCGCAACTTTTGAGAAATCGCATATAAATCTCCAATAGAAGCCGACGTGACCCAAGAACGATCTAATATGCTTGACCGAGCTAGGTGGCGGTAAGTGGAAGATAATCTCTGGTTTAGCCCGTTCAACCTCGAGTCCATTTTTAAAGATCCTGTGCCCTAGTACTATGCCATCCCTCACCATGAAATGCCTTTTCTCCCAGGATAGTACTAGGTTTACCTCAATACACCATTTCAGGATCTTGGTGAGGTTATCAAGACAAGACGCGAAATCATCTCCGAAAATAGAGAAGTCATCCATGAATACCTCCACATAATCCCCAATCATGTCAGAGAAGATAGCCATCATACAACGATGAAATGTCGCTGGTGCATTGCATAGGCCAAAGGGCATCAGCTTGAAGGCGAATGTTCCAAAGGGGCATGTGAATGTGGTCTTGTCTTGATCTTTCGGGCTAATCACTACCTGATTATACCCAGAGTATCCATCCAAAAAGCAGAAGAAACTACGTCCGACTAACCGTTCCAAGATCTGGTCAATGAATGGCAAAGGAAAGTGATCCTTCTGGGTAGCCGTGTTCAGTTTCCTGTAGTCAATGCAGACCCGCCAAGATGTCGCAGTGCGGGTCGGGATGGATTTGCCCTTACCATTCTTCATGACAGTGAGTCCTACTTTCTTAGGCACTATCTGAATCGGACTCACCCACTGGCTGTCTGAGATTGGATATACAATGACTGCATCCAGCCATTTGATGATCTCCTTCTTAACAACCTCTAGCATATTTGAGTTAAGTCATCTTTGAGGTTGTCTCGAAGGTTTCACCCCCTCATCTGTGTAAATGTGATGAGTGCAATACGAGGGGCGAATACCGCAGAGATTAGCAATACTCCACCCGATAGCAACCCTATGGTCTTGAAGCATAGAAATCAATTGATGCTCCTGTTCTTGGGTTAAGTGGGCATTGATAATGACTGGATATGTCTCACTTTCGCCCAAGAACACGTACTTGAGTGAGTCAGGTAAGGGCTTCAATTCAACCATGGGTGGGTCAAAATCAGAACTGAGAGTGGGAGGAGCATAATCGAGGGTGGGAATCAGTTGATCCATGTGCACGTGAATTCCCACTGAGTCGCTCCTTGTGAAATCGGCTGTGACTGCGTTAACGAGAAACCCGTTACCTGTAGTCACGTCTGTTGGTGCTAGAGCACCACGATCATTTGTTTTGATGATAACAAAACACGTGTTATTTAACATTTGCAATTTGAGTCCTAGATTTCAGGTCAATTGCAAATGTGGACGTGTTTAGACGGAGTTCAAGCTCGCATCCAGGACGGATTGGAGGAGCTTGACGGAAAACACAGGAGGTTCGCGTGGAGCGAAAGATTGGAGATGGAAGACAAGAAGAATAGGATAGATTCTTTTTTATCCTTTCATGTATCTCTTGTATTTATTTTCTTGCTCTTTTTGATTCCTTAGAACATTATGTTAAAGAGCCTCAAAGTACCCTAAAAGTAGTCCTAGGAACACCTGCACAACCCTAGGATACTTAGGTTTTCTGTAGAATACTTAGAAAACCAATATAGGGCTCAAACAGCATTTCCAGACGTCTAATCCCAAAATCAGACGTCTGATAAAGTATTTTAAGACGTCTGACTGTTGTTTCAGACGTCTGATAACTGTTAGGCTGGACATAGTTAGTTCTGTCTGATGAAATCAGACGTCCAGACCTTAGACCAGACGTCTTAGGAGACGTCTGATGACTTTGCCAGACGTCCAGTTAGTGGACCGTTGGCTGGCTTAGAAGACACTCAAGAATATGACCGTTAGAGCCTTATCAGACGTCCATAGGACTTTACAGACGTATGATAAATGACCGTTTTGCCTCGGCTGACCCAAAATCTCTTCTCAGAGATTTTCTAGCCGTTGCAACGTTTGGAAATCAATTCCCACAGTAAAAGTAGGTTTCCAGACGTCCAGACATAGTACCAGACGTCATGTATGTCGTCTGATGGACTTGCACAAAAACCCTGTTTAGATCTGATTCAAGTCAGGGAGAAACCCGCATAGAATCAGACGTCTGACCTTGGAATCAGACGTCTTAAAGTGGCCTTCCAGACGTCTGATGCCAGAGTTAGACGTCTGATAACCCTGTCAAATGCAATCATTGTCCTGATTTCGGCCTGATTCTCTTGGGCTTTGCACCCAACGGTTATGGAAGCTTTTCCAAGCCTTCCAAAACCTTCCTAAGGCCTCTATAAATAGAGGGGAACCTTTGTAACACAAATACACTTAGAAAAACACATATACACACTAAGACACACACCTTGCAATACACTTTCAAACCTTTTGTGTCCAAAGAAAAGACTCTCTTGCTCTCCAAGCTCAAGCTCCATTTTCTTGAGAGCATTCAACCGTTGCGCACCCGCTCTCCCGGCGTTGATAACGAGAGCGACGTAGCGCCATCGCGTGGCACACGCACCGCGTCATCGTCGACGCACTCCTTGCAAAGGGGAGTTTCCTATTTCCTATAGAAGCTAGGTTTAATTATTTTGTTGGCTCTATAGGACTATTGTTTCTTTTATCTTTGTCTTTTGGTTGGGTATTCGCTTTGCGAATTCCCGTCTCCTTCGTGGGACAAAATCCTTCTCGTGGAGAGAAGGGGTTGAGGAACGCTACCCTCGTACTTGTAGCGTGGTTGTACTGAGGTTGAATCACCCTCGTTTTAAAGTGATTCGGTTAGTGGATTTGATCAACTAGGTTGATCGGAAAATCCTAACTCGAGAGGGTTAGGTGGTGGTTTTCACCCGGTTTGGGTTTTCACCTAAAAATACCTGTGTACATTTTGTGATTGATTTTTGTGAGATTGCTTTATATTTTATTTCCGCATATTATTACGTCACCCCTCCTAGTAGGGAACCTTCAACGTCTTCCTGCAATAACAGGAGCGATTCAGTAATATATGGATCAAGATAGCTGGATTCAGGGGTGCTATGGTCAGAAGTACACCCCAAACAGTCAGATCCTCGGGGAGATATGTGTAATGCAGTGGTTTCAGTCCCGTGTGGATCGAGGTATGAGAACCCTGATAGTGTAGATGAATGAGACATTAGGTCATCACAAAGGAGCCCAATGTTACCACAGTATGCCGAATCTTCATCTTCACCATCCTCCTCTATTCGATCACAGTCGAAGTTCTTTGCTGCCCTGAATATGTCTAGTCGAAGTCGCTCATTGCCTAGGGCAATCTCCATACACCCGGATGCACAATCGATGTTCACTCGGGCTGTCACCAGAAATGGGCGACCCAAAATAATTGGTGCATCTCAAAGATTAGGAGGAACTTCCATATCGAGAACGAAAAAATCTACAGGAAAGCAGAACCCGTGGACTTTTATGATCACGTTCTCAACCACCCCCCTCGGTGTTTTGACTGATCTGTCAGCCAGCTGAATCGTGACCGAGGTGTGCTTCAACTCCCCAAATAGAAATCGATCAAATACGACAGTGGGAGTTAGGTTGATGGACGAACCCAAATCTAGAAGGGCCCGATGAAATGGAGAATCCTGCAAGAAGCAAGATATGAGTGGGGTACCAGGGTATTTCTTCTTTGGCAGTAAGTCAGCTAAAATCACGGCGCTAGCCTCTTTCGACAGTACCACCTGTCGTCCAATTCTCGGCTGTCGCTTCGTGGTACAGTAGTCCTTGAAGAACCTAGCGACAGCGGGAATGTGATCGATTGCCTCGAGGAGGGGACCTAAATATGTACTTCCTTAAACATCGATTTCATGCCCTCAAAATTCCACGTGTCCTTTTTCCTTCCTGCTTTTCATGTCAGAGCCTCAAGAAAAGGGATGGGAATTTCAGGGTTAAGTGGCCTCTTACCCTTACCTACCGCAGGTGGCTCCTTGGATGGAGTCGAACTCGCCTGCGGTGAAGGGTGGGAAAAATCAGGACCCGCCTGCCTAGGTGGTGGGTCGAATGTCTTCCTTCCGCTTCGCAAAGAGACAGCATGTGCATCGGCTTGCTATCCATGAGGTGGTGGGGGAGAGGAAGGGGCAAAATACGTGGGATTCTGCAAAGGCGGCTGGCCTTGCGCGTAACCGGGTGGTGCAGGAGGCGCCTGTAGTATGGCGTGTGCCTATCCCTGCGGTGCCTGAAACCTAGGCAGGGCACCCTGGTTCTGCACATATTGAGGATTCGAGACAGGTTGGGAGGGCAAGGCTCCCTAAGTCCTATGCTCCTGCAACAGCTGGTTCTGCGTGTTTTGTATGGTCTGAATCTGATCAGCCATCGCCTTCATAATCTGCAAGCTATCTTGTGTAGACTTCCTCGTCAATTCTTCTAGCTCCTCTTTCAGCGCCTCCAAAGGGTCAGCCTGCTTTGGAGGGTGCTTGGCAGCTTAGTGCAGTGGCTGGTATAAAGAGCAGAGTTGCTACAGCTGAGACAGGAATGGCTGCTGGCTAGGATACATGTTTTGCGCATTCCCGTATTGCTTGCTCTGGTAGTGTGGATCTTGATGTGGTCTCTGTGAATTACCAGACCAAGAGAAGTTCGGATGCTAGCGCCAGCCAGGGTTATACGTCTCTGAATACGGGTTACTATGCCCGTATCCTTGGATAGCGCTGACGTCCTCGTAGGCCGAAGATGTCTAAGACGTATATCCGTCAAGGGGATACGAATTATAATCTGCGGGTGGTGCGTAACCCAGGTCGTATGGTGCCAAATCTGGATTATTTACGGGATCCTGATATGCGGGATCTCGTAAATACGGAGAAGACACATCCCGAGTGAGTAGAAAAAACTTGAGCCAGTGGGGCTCGGGGTGCGTAGGAGGGTCTTGCGGCGGCAGAGCTCGAGTCAGATTGACCCTGACTGATCTGGTCAATCTTTTTCTCGATTAAGTTTATTCTATCCAGCTGCTTGACGATGATATCCATGTCGGCTCGAATAGACTCTGTGTAAGCCTCGTGGACACCAACCTGCTGCTGACCAGGCAGCTGGAACTGGTTCATTAATGTGGCATTCATCGAGTTCTCCACTAATGATTCGAACAGCTCAAATGCGATGCTCTCGTCTTTTGCGAGAAAATTCCCACCGCTAAATGCATCGGCCAGATACTGATGTATGTCATCCAGCCCATGGTAGAAAATCTGAGCTAAATGCCATCTGGGTATACCATGATGCAAGCATTTTCGGAGAAGGTCGTGAAATCTGTCCCATGCTTCATGTAATTTCTCCCCAGCTCCCTGGGAGAAAGTCGTGTTTGCGTGCTGCATTGCGTTTGTTCGACCGATTGGGAAGAACTTTTACAGGAATTCACGTCATAATTCCGGCCAGGTTCCAATTGGCTTCCCAATAGTCTTGAACCAGTATGAAGCTTTGTCCCTCAGAGAGAACAGGAAATGCTTCATCAGAACAATCCCAAGATCAATATCCCTGGGTCGAATCATTTCAACGAGTTGACTCAGGTCCTCAACATGCTGGAACGGATCTTCACTTGAGTTCCCGTAGAAATGAGTGCTGATCAACCCAATTACATTGGGCTTGAGCTCAAACGCATCTCCACCAGCGGGAATTCTGACTAGCAGTGCGACGATAGGTGCAGTTGGGTCGTAGAAATCCCGCAGTTGTTCTCGCGGCGGGTGCTGCATCTTGTCAAGCACCGTCAGAATGCGATCCATGCTCTGCTGATGCCACTCCTCAGATTCGGCAACCCAGGCTTCCAGATGAGCCATTGGGTCCAGATTCTCGATGTCCTGACCCGATCTAGGTCCAGGTCTAGGATTTGCCATGGCAGCTCTGGAAGTAGAAGTGGGGGGGGAAGATGGTCTGGGTGAGGTGACTCGCCTCCTTGGGAGTGGCTCCCAACGTCCACCCAAGTGAGATCGAAATGACCTCCTTCCTTGCATACACCACCCAACCCCTGGGTTGGTGTAGCCAAGCAAGACAAGGATAAGGCCCTGTCAATCAAATGGTCCTTATGGATCAGGTGACCAGATTTTTCGTTGGAGATTTGAATTCCTGAAGATAAGTTCGTCGTTCAACCGACTGAAAGTGATTCCCGCCTCTCAAGCTAACCTAGCCAGCCTGGTTACGAGGGGACTAAGGGGAAGGTTCTTCCTTTGGCTTACACCTCCGGTTCTGTTGAACCCTGAGCCGTGGTCGTTTGACACTACCCCGCAAACTTAGTCACCAAGTTTGACAAGAGAGATTAAAAACACCCAGTAGTATGACAACGAACTCAGGTTGATTTCGTGTTTTAAAATTAATTTTTAACCTGTTTTCCTCAATGGGGTTTGTGGTGAGTGGCCCACAAGGTGACCAAGCTCACCGGCTAAGCACTAGACTTAATTAAGTCTAGGTTAGCCCAAACTGTGGTCTCTAGTTGTAACCCTAAAGATTCAACCAAAGTTGCATGCACTTCTAGGGTTTTCCTTTTTCTGTTTCAGCAGACCCCAAGAGTAATGTTTGTTCTCTAATAATAATTGGAATCCAATTAATTTGAAATTTTGCGAATAGATTCCTTTTTCAATTAGCTTTCCAGAGAACATCTTTTTGGAATTTTTACTATTTCAACCAAATTTTTAGGGAATTTTGAAAATCAAGGGGTCAGATTTGGAATTTTGACCCCTGGTCAGTTTTTCTCTTTGAAACAGTATCAAACGACCTTCAAAAATTCAGAAAAAATATGGGAAATAAATCCAATGAGATCAGCTTTCAAACCCCACCATTTTTAGCCAAAATAGATTCGTGGATTGCTCGGAATCGCTTTTTGAAATTTGAAAATTTTTGAATCTGGGTCAGTCTAACCCCCGTGCACTTCACGAATTTTTAAAAATGGAATGCTTTTTCAAAATAATGGTGCCATTTGAAAGATGGTTTGAAAATGAAGGTTTAGCCCGAATTTCAAAATTTTTCGCTTACTAATTTTTCGACAATCGAATTTTTAAATCAAGCTTGAAATCTGGCCAAAAATCAGAAGATGGTGGAAAAGCTTTTTAAAGAAGTTTGAATTTGAAATCTAAGCTTTCCACCAAAAATGCATTTTTTTTTCAAAACTTTTGCACGTTTTTTTTTCACAAAAATAATTTTTCAAAAGATTCAAAGAAAATATCTTTTCTTTTTTTTTCGAACTAACCTAAGATTCAAAAAGGAAACCTAATCTTGATTTTTTTTTTCAAAAATTTTTTTCTTTTTGATTTTTTTTTCACGAAAATGAGTAAAATCTTTTTCTTTTCGCAAAGAATTTTTCAAGGGAATTGCAAAAAGTAAATGTAATCGAAAAATGAGATGATGTGCACCTGGATTTATTTTCCTCGCTCGCTGTGTGCGCAGATCCCGTTTTTCTTCCATTTTCCTGCACATCAAAAACAAAGTAGAGAGAAATTTGTCAGTGATAGTCTCAAATATCGAAATCAAAGAAAATGACGTTGCCTCCCCGGCAACGACACCATTTGACGGGAAGCGTTCTCGCATATTTGAAAGTCGTCGGAAATCATAGTATAGTCGCGCAAAAACGTTCGTCAAAAATTAAGTTTGTAAAAATTATGAGACTTGAGTCCCGATCATTCCTCTCTGGGAGGCGTTTGTTTTACTTTTGAAATCGATCTTTTTGCCGCTCTACTTTGTTTAGAATCGCATGCCAGTTCGTGATGATTACGTATTTAGGTATGACATGCTTAGTTGCAGGAATATTAAGAGTTAGAAACAGGCAACATTAATCACGCAAAAGGTAATAGAAATTATTAAGCTCGTGGTGATTTCAAACAGATAGAGATATATATAAATATAAATGCATTTTTCATTCATTCAGTTGTTTGCAACAAGAACTATAGAGGAAAGCTTGTACATAAATGCTTAAAAAGGTAAACCTAGCTATCAGAAAAGGATTGCATACAAGAATCAATGAGGGGATTTCGCATGCATCATTGGGGGAGAAGTAAGACTACGCTATTAAGCAGTAATAAAGGCAATAAAATTATGAAGAGCATAAACTAAATCTAGTAGAATGGAAGGGCATTCAGGGGTGGTCCCCGATGGCCTTGGAGTGGTCGGGAGGAGAATGAGGGGCTGCCAATGTAGCTTAGGCCGACCCTTGGAGAGAGGGAGGATTGATCCAGCATCCCGGCATGATGTCCTCCATGGTGGTGGTAGTGAGCTCGTGGAGGTGGAGTGGCTAGCTAAGTGGAAGTGGGCGTGAATGGCACCAATGGAGCAAATTTGCCAAGGATGTGAATGGGGTCACTTGGCCGCCCCTTAGGTCTTTTTATAGACCTAAGGGAAGCTCTCTAAAGAATTATGGAATTCTCTAGAGAGGCCTATGGTGGGAGCTCGTGGGAGAGTGAGAGAGAGAGGATGGATGGTGGTTTTTAGATTCACCAAATGTGGATCTAAAAATTGAATGGCTCTTGGTTGCTAATTTTGGCAACCAAGGCAACCACACATGGTAGAGAGTTCTAGAGAACTCTAGCCTAGGTATTTTCGTGTGGATGGTGTGTGTGGGTCGAAACTTAGGTGGCTAGGTTGATTAGGTTAGGTTCTAGTGGGTTTAGGTCAAGGTATGTCTCAAATTAGGGTTATAAACCCTAATTCACTAAGGTAAAGTGCAATTAAACTTAATACAAGTTTAATTGGGTGTGTGGAAACTTAATTGAGAGTAAAACAACTCAGTTAATTTAGGTCTAGGTCAATTGGACTCTCACTGAGTCCAATTGGACAGTGTGTGCTGAAATCAGGGCTCAATTGGACTCAATGAGTCTAATTGAATAGACTGATGGAATTGACTAAGATCCAAGTCAATTAGGTTTAATGAGGACCTAATTAGGTCCTTAGGGAGGTCTAGAGGTGATGTACTAGGGTTTGGGCACCTTAATTTAGGTTCCTATGGGGTTGGAATTGGGTTTAGGGACCTAAAGATCCAAGATCAAGGCTTAAATCACAAAACAGGAACTGGAGAGCAGTATCAGACGCCTAATAATTGCATCAGACATCTTATACTCAAAAATCAGAAGTTCGGACTTGTTTTCTGGACATCTAATCAGAGTCAAGAGTGATTTTGGATTCTGTTTTGGGTATTCTGCAGAAATTGGACATCTGACAAAGTGTCTGGACGTCCAATAACACTGCAGAAGTGGGTTTGAGGTGTGCGGGAGATGGCTAAGGGTCCTGGATGTCCAGATTAGGGTTGGAACTAGGGTTTTAGGGCTTCCTAGGGTGTTGTGACCTAATCTAAGGGTGGCTAAGGCTTAGCGAGGTCTCTAGGCTATCCTAGAGCTAGGATGGACCTAAACTCTTCACATTTTACTGCTTTATTTCTACTTAATAGAGTAGAAAACCTTTAACCCCCTTACATTATTATTCCTACATCTAAACTAAGCCTTCTGCTCCAGCTTTGCTACAACTCCTGTTATTCCAGATCCAGCTTCAAATCCAGCTCCAGATCAGCTTATTGCCTGCAATTGACATAATGCACTTAATCAGCACATTATAAGATTTTTTATGCAAAGCTAAAGAAGAGCAGTAAAGATGTAGATAATGCGTATGTGTGCATGAATAACCCTAACTTATGCTAAGTCATAGCTTAATCTAAGTCAATTAAGACCTATGATTGTTGCACAATCACCAGGCGCCATCGTCTCGCCAAATAGCCGATTCGGGAGATTTCCTCTCACCTCCCTCTCTTTATATGCTTTCATAGTTTCTTGTAATTGACATTGGAAGTAATATATATCATATTTGTTCCACATCTCTATCTTGTGATACGTTTGCTTGTTTTCTTTTATTTCAAAAATACAAAAAAATAACAAAACCCCAAAATACCAAAAAGAAACTAATCGAAGCACGATTTTCAATAAAGTAAACACTGCCTCCCTATGTTCGACCTTGAACTCCCTTGGAGTTTCGGTATAAATTTTATCTAATCAACATGTTTTGCAACTACGACGACGAGTTACTTGTAACCTCGATTTCCAACACGTGAAACACACCTAACCATTTTGGCGCCGTTGCCGAGGACAATACGACCATTTTGGCGTCGTTGCCAGGGAGGCAACGGAATTTACTTTATTGTTTCTGCGTTTCTTTGCATTTACATAGCACTAACCCTACTTGTCTTTGATCTATTGTCTTGCAGGTACCCTAGCATGGAGATCCAGGTGCAGTAGACCGGAGTAAAGTGCGGGTAGAGTGTTTTGTAAGTGTCCCCTACACCACCTCCACCTTAGTTTTCATTCCATAACCTAATAACTCAAACTCAAATCGACTTAGGTGCTTTTTATAAACCCTAGGATAGATTTGGTTGTTTGTTTGCCACCTCCACTCACCTCGCCATCGACATAAATAAAAATAAAATAAAAAAGGTGTTATATGATTGTGGGATTTTCTGAAATCTACACACTTAACACCCACAACTTCTTATCCTAAGGCACACAATCACTCTGATTTTACCACTTAACCAGGATCTGACCTGTGGACCCGATACACTTCAACTAAATACACATAAGTGAGTAGAAATCTGAATAGGTTAAGCATTCTTGTGTGCCTTAACTAAGTGGTGCAATAGGCCAAATGAATGAGCTGTCTGGGCCGCACCACTCAATCCAAAACTGATCCATCAAGTAGCTTGCCACTTAGGGTTGATTCTTAAGGCTGAACCAGGCACTCCACATTATATTTTATTTTTAAAGGAACATATCATCACCTGTGCTTTCGAAACTTGGAGTGTGTTTTAGTTTTGTTTTTTTTTTCGTTTGTTTTTATAAAGCAAGAAAAGAATATGGATCGCAATGGAGATAGAAGCAAATATGATATAGATTGCACAAATGTTTATTACAATAATCTAAAAGGCACAAAAAAAAAGAGAGCTGAGAAAGAATCTCCCGAATCAGCTATTTGGCAAGACGACGACGCTTAGCGAAAGCTTGAAAGGAGTTGGGAAGTGGAATGATGGAGGTGAGATGCGGGAGGACGTCAAGTAGAGGAATGCTTCAATGTGGCTCCGGATTGGAGGTGAGGAGGTGGAGATGATCTGCTACCGGAATGGTGGTGGGAGGACAACTCCAAGATGACCAATGAATGGTGATGGGAAGATGGAGGAATATTTGGTGGGGCAGAAGTTCGTTACACTAATAGGAGCCTTGAGAGCTTGAGAGTAAGCTCTAACGGAGCGTTGGTAGGCTTGTTAGAGCTTAGGAGTAAGTGGGAGTAGAGTAGGTAGAGATACCTTGGAAGGGAAGGGGTATTGGTCTTTATATAGTGGATGAGAGGAGGCTAAAATAGGCATAAGACCAATAGCGACCTCTAGGACATTGCTGTAGGTCCAGCTCAAGTGTCGCTATAGCCAGCTCACGCCCACTCAAGCACGTAGCTGGCCTTGCCCCTATGAGCAATTAGTGACGATTGTAAGCATCACTAAAGGTCCACCAGGCTGTCGCTGAAGGTTGGCGCCAACCAAGCACATGCCCGCACGTGGGTAGGATCGCACATGGAGACGTGCATCGACGCCCATGCGATCACCTCCGCTGGATCGGCGGTCATCTGTGCATCCACGTATCAGCATCTCGGCCACTCATGCATGATCGAGCGGTTGAAATCAAGCGTGCCTAATCGTCGGTCGGAATGGAGGCACGGCGCGATTCGACCCAGCGCCAAAGCATTGAGAGCGCCTCTGGAGACCGTTGCACCACGTGTCTAAAGGTGTCGCGGTTTTGAATTATTCAATGCTGGTGGTCAAGCGATCCTAGCCATTGGATTTTCATCCAACAGTTAAGATCGTGCGATGAAGGCTCTCTTGAAGGTGGGCGGGCGACGTGGCTTCACAAGAACCGTTGGATGGGCATCCAATGGCCCAGACTCGCGAGGGGGAATGCCTTTGAGGAAGAGCGGCCACTACTGGTCGGTGTTGGGCGATCTAGATGGTGCCACGTAGCGCCATCTAGGCTGTCCATCTTCTGTCTGTTGCAGAAGGTGCCACGGTACTTAGATCGAGATGCAGGTGTTCCTGATTTCGAGCCAGCCCTAGAGGTACGAGAGCCTGGTTTGCCTAGCTTTGAATTCCCAAACACCTGTAATGATGAATTACCCTCTAATTTCTAAGGCATTTGATTATGTGGTTGAGCTTACTATTCATATATTTGAGTATTTGTGAGATTTAAACTTAAAAGGTAATCTGGTGATTTAAATCACCATTTTACCCTAATCTTTTTGCACATTGGTATTTGGATCTATTGATATATTATTCTGAATTATTCTTTTGATCTTAATTGCTTATATTTTGCTTAGAATTGTGATCGGTGAGAATGAATTGCCATTATTGCACCCAATGAACGACCTCGTACTTACGACTTATAAATTTATCTATTTTCGAGCTATTTCTACTTGTTATGATGATTACATCCTTTAAAACATCGATTTCGCATGTTAACATGAAGTGAAAGTCTACAACATTTTCAAGGTTAGATGTTTTGCGACTTCTCTTAAGCTCTATCAACTACGCAGATGGAGAGGAGCAAAGGAGCTAGGGTTTGGGAGGTCTATGATGGCTGGAGGGTCTAGAGATCTAGGAGACAGCGTTAGAGGGAGAGGATGGAAGAGGCATGGGTAGCTCCATGGGCCTCCAAAGGGTTGGTGAGATGTGGAGGCGAAGGTGAGGAGGGAATGCGGAGGTTGTGTGTTTTCGCTGTAGAAGGAGAGGGCACATGGCGGCTTTGTGCAGGTCGCCGATCCTATGCTTGGCCTATGGGGGGTGGGGGCATAGGAAGGTCGAGTGTAGAGCGAAGGGGAGGATGGCACAACGTGATGGTGGGTAGGTTAGGGCTCATGGAGCAAATGAACCACTGCCACTGCCATCACCACCACCGCCGGAGGGGTTGGGGTTGGTGTATGATGTGGAAGTGCCTCAATCTAAGGAGACCAGGGCAGTGGAGTTGGCACTAAGGGGGGGGCTTATCGGCGAGATTGTGATTGGCACCTATGCTTTCGAGAAGATCCAATGCCTAGTAAGGTCTCTCTCACTCTCCTCTCAGGGGTGGAAATTGGCTCACTTGGGGGGGCGAGATTTGTACTCTTTGATTTGCGCATGATGCATGTGGAAGGACTCCATTTTCACACAACTAGCTTCGATGGGGTGATGGCGGTATGGAGATTGGTATCTCTGTTTGACGGTGCTCTTCGCGATCGTCCACCACAGAGGGCTGAGACTAGAAGGGGGGTCCTGGAGATCTGGGGTTTGCCATTGCATCTGAGAATAAAGGGGGTGGTAGCAGGAGTGATTGCCAACTATGGCGGAGGATGCCATGGTTGGCCTTTGCGAGGGAGACGGGAGATCGATTAAGGTTGAGGTGAAGGTGACAAGGGGGGGTCCAATCCCGGACAAGGTCATCCTCAGGTGTGGGGGCAGTTCTTGGCTTCTCCAGTTGGAAGTGGCTTTACATAGTGAGGCTAAGGTGCAAGAGGAGGTCCCAACTATGAATGTTGAGGAGATGGACACCCAGACTGACACACAGAAGATAGAGCCAGGAGTTCTAGCAGACAAGAGGCAAAAAATAGGAAAGAGCTTCGCTGGTCAGAGGCATAGGAAGCTTAAATGAAGGAGATGAAGGAGCTAGACCAGCCACTGTCGATGGCGTTGGTGGAGCAGGAGGAAGATGGGGGAAGGGAGATTGTTGTGTATCCTGACGTTCAGAGGCAGCAAGAGGTCTATGAGGCCACCACATAGAAGCCAGATAGCCTGTCTTTTTTGACACCAAGGGAGTTAAAATATGGGGTGGGTTCTTCATCAAGGGGGAAGTATGTGAGGTCACCATATAAATTGAGGGGAAGGAGTGTTGTTGGAGACCAATCTTACAGTGAAAGGAAGATATCAGACATTCTGAAGGTCGAGAAGATAGCCGGGGGGCAACAAGGGGCCTCAAAGCCTTGGGGATGAAGGTGCTCACTTGGAATGTGCGTGGGTTGTGCGATACTATGCAAAGGGCGTCATTGCTTCGATATCTTCGCGAGTGGGAGGTGGATTGATTGCACAGCAATCATAAGTCTTAATTGACCTAGATTAAGCTAGGACTTAGCATAAGTTAGGGTTATTCATGCATGCATACACATTATCTGCATCTTTACTACTTTTCTTTAGCTAGGCATGAAATAATGTTATAATGTGCTGATTAAGTACATTATATCAATTGCAGGCAATAAGCTGATCTGGAGCAAGATCTAAAGCTGGATCAGGAATAACGGGAGTTGCAGCAGAGCTGGAGCAGAAGGCTTAGTTTAGATGTAGGAATAATAATGTAAGGGAGTTAAAGGTTTTCTATTCTATTAAGTAGGAATAAAGTAGTAAAATGTGAAGAGCTTAGGTCCATCCTAGCCCTAGGATAGCCTAGAGACTTCCCCAAGCCTTAACCACCCTTAGATTAGGTCACAACACCCTAGGAAGACCTAAAACCCTAGTTCCAATCCTTATCTGGACATCCAGATAAGTTATAGGATGTCCAAGACCCTTAGCCAACTCCCGCGCACCTCAAACCCACTTCTGCAGTGTTATTGGACGTCCAGACACTTTGTCAGACATCCAATTTCTGCAGAATACCCAAAACAGAACCTTGATTTCCCCCTGGCTCAGATTGGACGTCCAAAACTGAAGTCTAGACTTCTAATTTTTGAGTATAAGTCATCTTATTACATTATTGGACGTCCGATACTGGTCTCCAGTCCCTATTTTGAGATTCAAGTCTTGATCTTGGATCTCTAGCTCCCTAGACCTAATCCCAACCCCATAGAAACCTAAATTAAGGTGTCCTAACCCTAGTACATCACCTCTAGACCTACCTAAGGACCTAATTAGGTCCTCACCAAACCTAATTGACTTAGATCAAAGTCAATTACCTTCACCTAAGCCAATTGGACTCATTGAGTCCAATTGAGCTTAGATCTCAACCCACACAAGTTCAATTGGACTTAGTGATAGTCCAATTGACCTAAACCCAACCTAATTGAGTTATTTCACTCTCAATTAGGTTCACATTCATTCAATTAAACTTAGGTTAAGTTTAATTGCATTTTCCCCTTAGTAATTAGGGTTTGTAACCCTAATTCAACACATACACCTACCCAAACCCCTTAGGACCTAACCCAAACCTCTTGGACACCTAGAGCATGACCACACACACATACACACGCACACCCATTCACGTACACACACTTATCTAGAGTTCTCTAGAACTCTCTTGAAGTGGCGCCACCTCTTGGTTGCCAAATTTAGCAACCAAGAGGCATTCAAATTGAGATCCACATTTTTTGGATCTCAAAAACTACCTCTATCCTCTCATGGCCGGCCACTCTTGGACTCTCTCTAGAGAGTTCCACACCTCTCTAGAGAGCGGCCCTTGAGTCTATAAAAAGACCCCATGGGCGGCCAAGTGCACCCATTCACATCCCTTGGCTTCCATTGGCACCACTCACTCCATTGGCTCCATGCATGCCCACCTCCACTTAGGTTAGCCACCCCATCTCCACGAGCTCACCATCACCATGAAGGACATCATGCCAGGATGTTGGATCACTCCTCCCTCTCTCCAAGGGTTGGCCTAAGCTACATTGGCCGCCCCTCATTCTCCTCCCGACCACTCCAAGGTCATCGAGGACCACCCCTGAATGCCCTTCCGTTCTGCTAGATTTAGTTTATGCTCTTCATAATTTTATTGCTTTCTATTACTTCTTAGTAGCGTAGTCTTTATTCTCCCCCAATGATGCATGCAAAATCCCCCCATTGATTCTTGTATACAGTTGTTTTCTAGTAGCTAGATTTAAAATCCAAGCATTTCTGTACAAGCTTTCCTCTATAGTTTTTGTTGCAAACAACTCTCCCACCGAATGAATGAAAAATGCTTTCATATATATATATATATGTCTCCATGTTGTGAAATCACAATGAGCTTATTGATTGCTATTATATTGGCATGATTCAAGTTGCTTGTTTTTCAATTATCTATCCATTCCGCAACAAGCATGTCGTTTCCCGAGAATATTGAAAATCCAACGATAGACGCTTTCTCCGTAAATAGTCACCACCTCACTAGAATCATGCACACATAAACTTACACATTCACCTTTGTGATTTATTTAACGCATGCGCACGTAATCCGAGTCCATAACAGAAGTGGTGAAATCAATTAGGAGATTGGAAACCGGTGTGCATTTTTAAACAAAGTAGAGCGGTAAAAAGATCGATTTCAAAAGTAAAACAAACGCCTCCCAGAGACGAACGACCGAGACTCAAAGTCTCGTTATTTTTACAAACTTAATTTTTGACGAACATTTTTGCACGACTATACTACGATTCCGACGAATTTCAAAACGCGCAAGAACGAGTCTGTCATGGACTGTGCTTTGGTACAGGAGACACACATAGAAGGAGGGGATTCTCTCTAGTAATTGCTGCTACAAGGAGAGCAAGCTGATTTTAGAGCTATGAAGACAGTTGGAAGGGCAGGAGGGCTGATCGTGTGGTGGAAGAAATCCAGTCTAAATTTGAAAGAAGTCTGGAGGGGTAACTTTGTGCTCTCGTGCAGATTTCAAATAGTTGGGGATGTGCAGGAGTTGGTTCTTTCATGTGTGTATGGTCCTTGTGCGGATGGCTTGAGGAACGAGCTTTGGCAGGAACTACGTGTGATGGCGAGCAATACAAATGGGCTGCCTTGGCTTGTAGGCAGGATTTCAACAGTGTTCTATCCATAAATGATCGTTGGAATGGAAGGGTGGATAGGACTTCGCTTGGCTTTCAGTTAGTGGTGTCGGTGGTGGGTTTGAATGAATATCCTTCAGCGGAGGCTGAGTTTCCTTGGTGAGGGGGTAATGGACTGGTTTCTAAGTTGGACAGGTTCTTTGGGAGTGTGGAGCTGTTAGAGAGATATCAACTCTCTTCAGTCATGGGGTTGGCTCGCCCTTGTTCGGACCACACCCCATTACTCTGGGACAGTGGGGAGGAATCTCATGTGGGCACTTACTTCAAATTCAGGAAGTCTTGGCTAAGGGAGGAAGGCTTCAAGGAGATGGTTGGCTACTGGTGGGTGCAAAAGAAGGTGGAAGGTTTAGCCACCTATCGTCTAGTTATGAAATTGAAGGACCTGAAAGTGATGTTGAGGGAGTATAGGCAAACAGTAGAGATCATGAGAAATCAGAGGAGGTCTAAAGCTATGTCTAGAGTGCATTTGCTGGATGAGAAGGAGAATAGGGAGCGGCTGATAGTGGATGAGGAGGCACAGAAGAGGCATTGGTAGAGAGTGATTCAAGCTGAGGATAAGACTAGGGAGATGGACTAGCGTGAAAAGTATAGGCAATTATGGTTGAAAGAGGGGGATGCAAACACGAAGTTCTTTCATATGGCAGCGAGTGCTAGAAGGAGAGTGAACTTCATCTATTCTTTGAAGAGAGGGGATTCGGTGCTCACTTCCTCGGATGAAATTAGAACAGAGATGGCTAGGTACTTCAAGGAAGTTTTGAGAACGAGAGGGAGAGGGAGGTGGCGAATGACAGCATCAAACTTTCCCAGGGTGGGAAGTTCAACTACTGATAAGTTGACTGAAGATATTTCAGAACAGGAGGTGGTGGAGGATATGGATGGGTTGAACGCAGAAGGTTCTCCAGGCCCAGATGGATTTAAGGTCCTGTTCTACAAGGAACTATGTCCAGTGGTCAAAGGGGATGTGATGGAGGTAATTAGAGAATTTCAAAGGGGCAATTCAGGCATGGAGAGAATTAACAAATATTACCTGTTTCTATTACCTAAGTGCAGTGGGGCAAAGACTCTGTCTGATTTTAGACCCATTGCGTTGTCAAACTCAATATACCTGATCATTAGTATGATTTTGGCAAACCGGCTGAAGTGTGTGCTGTCTGACTTGATCAGTCCAGTGCAAGCGGCTTTTCTCCAGAATAGATCCTTACAAGAGTCTTTCATTGTGGCATAAGAGGTGATCTCTGGATGGAAGAGGAGAAAGGCCAGAGCTTTCATGTGGAAGGTTGACTTTAGCAGAGCTTACGATTCGGTAGAATGGTCATATCCGTGGGAGATTTTTAAGAGGAGGGGTTTCCCTCCCCTGTGGATTCAGTGGATGAAGAGGTGTATTGTCACGTCTTCCTTTTCTCCTCTTGTGAATGGAAAGCCATGTGGAGTATTGATTCAGCCATAATGTGGGGTGCAGCAGGGATGCCCTTTGGCCCCACTTGTTTTTAACTTGGCAGTGGACACCATTGCACAGTTCAGCTTCAAGTTGGCAGATGTGGGTGCATTTAGGGGTTACTCATTGACAAATTCTCGAGCTCTGGCACCCGTACTACAGCACGTTGATGACACCATGTTTTTTGTAGAAGGTGGGCTCAGTGAGGCGGAGTCTCTTTTTATTATGATTAGTATTTCCGGTGAGATTTCGGGCTTGCGATTAAATGGCGTGAAGTCTTCTTTGATCCCTTTAGGTATGATAGCTAGGGAGACTAAAGCAATGTCAGCCATCTTGCATACTTCTTCATCCACGCTGCCGGTGAGATACTTGGGCTTACCCTTGACAAATGTTGAGGGTGGAAAATTACGCGTTCGGAGTTGGATTCGAAAACCCGTCATTTTAGTTCGAGTCGCGAAGAAATCCGTTCAACAGATAAAATTTATACTGAAAAATCTATAAAGAAGTTCTAGGTCGAACACAGGGAGGCTACGTCGATCTGAAAATCTGTAATTATTTTTTTTTGTATTTTTGTTTAAAAGGTGAAATAATCACAATTGAATCAATATAAACAATAAGAGAAAGAGAGAACAATCACTTAGTATTTGAAAAATGTTTAACAACTAAGAAAGCAGGAAATTATTACACTAGAAAGTGGGAAACTGTTACAACTAAAAAGCGGAAAATTCTACTCTGGAAAATGGTAAAAGAAGGGAGAGAGAAGTTATCCTCCTCGACGAATGCTTGGAGGACGAGCCGAATGGAGGCGACGCCTGGAAGATGGAGGACAAGATGGAAAGGAGGACGAAGTCGGAAGAACGGGAATGAGGCAGCACATCGTCATCGTCGTGGGATCCACTTCCGAAATGGGGGCGAAAACTTGGTTTTAGCTCTTGAGGAGCATCTCAGGTGTGGGACAAGTTTCTCTTAAGCTTTGGAGAGAGAGAGAGAAGGAAGGGATGAGAAATTCATAGGGTAGGGGTCTCCTTTTATAGTTGCAAGGAGTGGGGGCATTTTAGACATTTTAATTTCAAAAACATTAATATGGGACCTTTAGTGATGGATTTATCAGTCACTAAAGGTCTGAATGTGACTAACGTGTGTGAGCCATGCGCGCCCACCCTCTTTCGTGCCCTAACACCTGCGCATGTTTGGATTGATCTCAGTCGTCCGATCGTGAGATCGGATGGTCAAGATCAATCCTCGCAGCACCCTTCAAAACGCCTCTGTCGCACGCCCGCGTGCGATGAGGAGTGCAGACGCGCATCATCGTGCGCGTACACGATCGAAGGATCCTCCACGCACCACGCCTCCTCCCCTCGGCCACCGGATCTTCATCTGACGATCGAATCGCGCCCACGCCCATTTGGATTGAGGTGCTCAGCATGGCTCGAACGCGCGCCCTTCACTCGCGAAGAGGTGCTCGACCGCTGTTCTACGCCTTCATTTGTGTCACGTGGAGGATTTGTGCATGCGGATCTGTGGCTATTGGATGGGCATCCAACGGTGGAGATCCATCGAGCGGGTTAAGAAGAGCAGAGGTGGGTCCTCGGGGCCGGTTGGGCGGCTAAGATGGTGCCATGTGGCACCATCTTGGTCGTCCATCTTTTATGTGTTGTAGACGGTGCCACGGGTGTCAAATTGGATCGATTTTCATGTCGGTAGGCTACAATCATCAATCCAAACCCATCCGTGTGGTCGGATTTGTCGTCTAAGGTGAGGATTAACACCATCTTGGCCCTTGATCTTTAGGGTTCCTCAATCTCTATCTGGTGCTACGGATGTCCGATCAAGGTGATCTTGGAGTTGTTAAACTCCAATCGTCGCCCTGATCAAATCTGTATGGTTGGATCTTCGATTCGAGGCCCCGATTAACAAGTTGCCCTATCCTTGGTCATAAAAGGAGATAATTAACCTACATTTTCTACAAACTAACCTAAATGCAAGATGATGTATTTTATGCAATATTTATAGTATGTAATGCAATTCTATGCCTATGAACACGTGTAAATAGACAGTTTATGTGATATAAACATGTTTACATCACACCCCATGCCTATCTTTTGCTAATCCCTAGCAAAACTATATGCTATTTATAAGAAAATTAAGTCAGATTTCTTGGGCAATAATTATTTTCAACACTTACAGATTTTAACTAGGACCTAAACTACAGAGACACAACAGCATCCGGGTATCTGCCAAAATGCAAACCACCTCAAATTCTCACCTTATTCAAAGAGGGATCTCTTTTTCTCTTTTTCTTCTTTTCTAATTCTTTTTGGATTTTTGAGTTCAGGGTTACAGAACGGCTTTCTATGGCCACTCAACCCACCCAAGATTTGATGAGAACCCTAAGTTCTAAGCATCTTTTTGTGAAAGTGATAGACTCGTTGATCAGCAATCAAAACGGATTTCGGGTTTCTATGCCCCTAGGTAACCTTAAAAAGAATTCTTCCTAAAGGTGTATCTATATAACTGGTAGCTTTCTCCCTACTTTTATTTTTATGGGGTTAACACAAGGGTGAATCCAGTATATATCTCCTCGGCTTATTCTACTTCTCCACTTCTTCCTAAGTGTTTTGGAATTTTTAGTGCATTTCTTAAGCTGGGTTCTGGACAACCGGTCGATGAGCTGTTACCACCGAAAACTTACCAGCCATGCTCATGCAGCGAAGTGTGGCTTATTTCTTTTTATTTCTTTTTCTTTTTCTTTTTCTTTTTCTTTTCTTTTTGAACTTTCTTTTTTTTTTGAAGTAGGTGGCTTCCCTGGTCTAAGATTTACTTAAAGGCAGTAGGAAAAGAATGGTCCAGTGGCTAGGCTCTGGACAACCTACCTATAGGCTGTTACCCATGATAACTTGCCAGCCATACCACCCTAGAAGGTTCATTAGCTACCCAATTTTCGTTAAAATCGGCAAACAACAAGTCAGTGTGAATAGTGTGTAGATGCTTAGACTTACAGTTCCCTCAAATCAGAGGGCGGGTTGATAAGTCGTGTACTTATCGCCCAAAATTATTTAATAAAATTAAAATAGAATTCAAAATGGCGAGGACTCGATAAACAAATCTACCTTTTAGTGAATACTCAGGCTGATTAAGCCCAAAGACCTAAAGGATCTTACTGTTCAAATCATACTGCTTTATTTCCTAAGATTGAAAATTTTCTAGAGCCCAAGTTCTCTTTCCTAATTCCATAATTTTTTTTTCGTAAAAACAAAACAAATCTACAGAGCTGACGAAATAATTCAAATATGAATATCCACCCTCCCATGCCTATCTAATGCAATGTCCTCATTGTTTTAAAAAGACATGAAACAGAGTGGAGTAGAGTTGAAAGCACTTGAATTGCATGAATAACGGGTCTGCTACGAAATAAACAAAGACTGTATGCATGCTGAATTTAGTGCCTTCAGCTAGGCACACTATACAAAGAAGAAGAAATAACGAATTCATAGGTGCAGGTCAGAATCAGAATAAAAAGATTCACCTTAGGACCTGCTAGCAGATGTCCACAGATGTGGACCAGATTGTGATGCAAACCCATACCCCATGGTCGACTATATCTAAGGTTCTTAATAAAAATTACCCAGAACCTGAAATCAATATGCAAGTTGGGTCGGACCTGCGATTTATGAGGATGCAACCCAAGACCAAAAAGTCGGGTTACAGAGAATTCAAGATCAAAAGGATAATCAATGAATGTGTGCTTGGGTTGGACTTCCTCAGAACAAATGTCGTAAGGGTCCTGGTTTGATGATTTTAGATTAATTGGAACCCTTAGACTCGGTCTTCTACTTCCTCTGGAGTTTGCTTCCCAATTCAAAATTTCCCAGCTCCTATTCTCATTCAGAATGTCAAATTCGAGGACCTCTTGCATATTAATCACCTCATCTGAAATTTTCAAGTCCAAAAGATGTGACTGAATCAGAATTGACTTGGGTCTAGTTATCTCAAAAACAAAATCGTCAGTAAGCTCAATGGGGTGTAACTGACAATCGGGGCATTGAATTGAATCCTTTAGAAAATGTGATTCTAGATCTGTCATGTGAGCCCCAATAAGATCTATTTCCTCAGTTATTGGGCTATCAAATGATTTAACCGATTCCGCAGGCCCAATCGTCTCACAAAAATCATGTTCTGTAAACTCACGTGAGACTTCGCAATTTGATTCTTCAACCTTAGAATCAAAGAAATCTAAATCCGTATTAATGTACGTCCCAAAATCATCCATCACTTTCTGGTCCATAGAGACATACGTTTCCTCGTACCACAGCTCAGGGATCTCAGGGGAAGAAATCAAATCATCCTTAATTGGTTGCTCTAGGTCAATCTGTCAGCCTCATAACATGTATCCCCCCCAATAGGTGCCTGAATGGGTTCTGACATTGGCTCTCCTGAAGGGGGTTCATCCTGGGAATCACCCCATGATTGAACTAAAGCAAGCACAAATCTCATTCTCAATTCACTAACTTCCCAAGTAAAAACTCACCTAGGTCTCTATCCTTAACATCCTAAGCCAATCCAACAAATACTTGTTCAAATCATCAATCATTTCAATCAGGGGTCCAATTCTTCAGTGCAAGGTATTGGCTGAGCTTCTAAAGATTGTATAGTATTCCTCAAGTTAGCCAAAACCTTTACTTGGACCTGGTTAACCTGAACCAAATGGCTTGGTTCAGGTTAACCAGGTCCAAGTAAAGGTTTTGGCTTGGTTCAGGTTAACCAGGTCCAAGTAAAGGTTTTGGCTAACTTGAGGATTGGTTCAGGGTTGGGCAAGTTTGGGATCAATGCAGAGGAGTTAACGAATTGAGATTCGTGATACCCTCCCTGATAATAGGTCATTTCAAGTTGTTCATGATGTGGTGATGACCTAAAGGCAGTGTATTCAGGGTATGGGTAAGGATTAGTGTATCCTCCTTGATTGTAGATCGTATTAGGTTGTCCATGAAGGGATGACGATCTATAATCGATGTGGCTTTAAGAAGGATAAAAATCTTAATGATGGTGTCCAGGGTCAGATCCTGAACACGGAAGTCCAGAACTGTATCGCCAATCGGAGTTATCCCAACTAACAGATGGTTGATTACAGTACGAGTTGGGATAATCGTCATGTTGAGGATAAGTCATAACAAGAGGGAAAGAGTGGGAATGCGTATAAAATGTAGAAGGATTCATGATAGACAGGATGAAGAAAGGCGCCCTACAATACAAACAATCAAACATATCCTTAAGTGGGCTCCTAAAGGCCTATAGACTCCCAGAACCCGTCTTGAGATAAAGAAATGATTTGATCTATTTCTTTCCGTTCAATCCAACCAGTTAGAGGAAGGGACTGGGGAGAAGGTTCTTCCTTCAGCTTGCACCTCCAGTTCCTAGTGTACCCCTCAGCCACGATCGTTTGATTCTGCTCCCCTAGCTAGACATCAGATTGAACGATAGTAACAGACTAATCGAAAATAATCTCATTCTGGGCTCTGAAGAGCGAGTCCAATCCTTAAGGCCAACGTCCACTCTATTTTATTTAGGGTTAGGTTTGAATGTGCTTTGGAATGTGATGGGCCCTTTATCTAGGTTGTACCCTTAATGATTGATTGATGTGTGTGTGCGTGCACAATCAATAGTTTTCAAGCAAGATTATTTTTTGATGCAGTGAGTTTTAGGGTTCAAATCTTGCTTAGTAGCTTTTAGGATTCAACTTTAGGTATTTTTAATCAAGTTTTGTTGGCACACCAGGTTTTGAAAGCACAGGTGAAGATGTTTTCCTTTGAAGCTTAAAAGAATGTAGAGTGCCTGGTAAATCCCTAAGAGTTGAACCTACGTGGCAGCTACTTAATGAGTTAATTTTAGTTGAAGTGGTGCGACTCAATCAACTCAAACAATCGGCCTGTTGCACCACTTAATTAGGTACACAAGTGATTACCTAATCTGATTTATACTCGATTATGTGTTTAGGTGTGCGTACCGATTCCAAAGATCGGTTTACCGATTGAGTTTGAAAATCAGATGAGGTTATGTACCTCTGTGAGATTTTTTTATTATTAAATGCGGAGGATAAAGAGGGTGTAGGTGTCAAACAAACAATCAAAACTAACCTTAGGGTTTATAAGAACACCTAGGTTGATTTATGTTTGTGTTATTACGTGGTGGAATGAAAACTAATGGGTGGGAGGTGGGGGTAAAACTTACAGAACCTTCAATAGCACTTTTCTCCAATCTACCGCTTTTGCTCATCTCAAAAGAGTAACTGCAATCACAATAAGAAAGGAGAGAAGTGAGGTAAACGATTTGTAAGTCGGAAAATGCGAAAAATCAAAAGAGCATCGCCTCCCCAGCAACAGCGCCAAAATGTTGAGGGCGGAAAACTATGCGTTCGAAGTTGGATTCGAAAACCCGTTGTTGTAGTTCAAGTCGTGAAGAAATCCGTTCAACAAATAAAATTTATACCTAAAAATCCGTAAAGAAGTTCCGGGTCGAACACAGGGAGGCTACGTCGATCTCAAAATTCATAATTATATTTTTTTTGTATTTTTGTTTAAAAGGGGAAATAATCACAATGGAATCGATATAAACAATAAGAGAGAGAGAGAACAATCACTTGGTATTTGAATAATGTTTTACAATTAAGAAAATCGAAAATGATTACACTAGAAAGCGGAAAACTACTGCAACTAAAAAGCAAAAAATTCTACTCTAGAAAATGGTAAAAGAAGGGAGAGAGAAGTTATCCTCCTCGACGAATGCTTGGAGGACGAGCCGGACAAAGTCGACGCCTGGAAGATTGAGGGCAAGGAGAAAAGAAGGAGGACGAAGTCGGAAGAACGGGAATGAGGTGGCACGTCATCGTCATCGCGGGATCCACTTCCGGAACAAGGGCGAAAACTTGGTTTTAGCTCTTGAGGAGCATCCCAGGTGTGGGGCAAGCTTCTCTTATGCTTTGGAGAGGGAGAGAGGAGAAGGAAGGGATGAGAAATTCATAGGTTAGGGGTCTCCTTTTATAGTTGCAAGGAGTGGGGCCATTTTGGACATTTTAATTTCAAAAACATTAATATGGGACCTTTAGTGACGGATTTATCCGTCACTAAAGGTTTGAATGTGGCCGACGTGCGCGCACCGCGCGTGCCCGGCCCTCTTCTGCTCCCTAACACCTGCACATGTTTGGATTGATCTCAGCGATTGCCCGGTCCTCTTCCGCGCCCTTCAAAATGCCTCTACCGTACACCCACGTGCGATGAGGCGTGCAGATGTGCGTCATCGTGTGCATACGCGATCGAAGGATCCTCCGTGTGCCACGCCTCCTCCCCTCGGCCGCCCGATCTTCATCTAACTGTCAAATCGCACCCGCGCCCATTTGAAGCTTCCAAGAGAAGAAACATCCTAGGAGGGGTAAAATTCAATTTTGCCAAGTTACAAGAGCTTGAGCGTAATTTATCCAGCCATAGTCCAAGTCCTTACTCTTGAAGAAAATCCAAGCTCCCTCGGACATCTTTGCAAAATTCCATATGGAGGGAAACAATGCAGGCACCAATTTAAGTGTTGGCACGCACCTCACAAGAGAGTCACGTGCCAAACGCAGCTCACACACGAGACTCAAGTGCCATCAGCCCGCTCGTGGGCGCAAGTCGCATGCTAAGACACATTCGCACCCACATCACACTCGCACCCTCCAAGCACTTATACCTGCACGCAAATCCACCCACCTTTCCCACCTAACACCCACGCCAAATCCATGCAGGATTACACACCCCATCCTCCTATACCCATGACCCGCTAGCATGCCCGTCACACCTGCTCATTCCACCTGCATGCATATCGCATGCCCAGCTCACACGTCAACAGTTGCTAGCACTCAAGTGTGCTCTACATACGCTAAGCACGCAAAGGACACTTTTTAGTCGATTTTGGCCTCTTTGCTTCACCTATAAATACCCTACACCCGTCCTACCTTCAAAGCAACTAAGCCTACTTCTTTCCTACAACCTAAGGAGTTCAAAGAGCCCATTGGCACTCCAATTACCCACTTCAAGGCATGCTCTGGCCCTCTGCTAGTGTAGAGCTCCAGCTCCACCAACCTTTGTCGAGCACCATCGCCACCTCCCTTTCCCAATCCAAGGCTTCAGATCACCCGATCGTCACTCCACTTCGTCCTCAACTCGTCCAACTCCGTCCTTCATCCAACTTCTCCCTTTCGTCCGATCACCAACTAGTCTTCCGTCTCTCGAGTAGCCATCTCGGGAGACTTGCATCATAGCTTAGATTCATTTCGTTTAATTTTTGTAAGTGACAATTATTCTTTGTCTCTTTCTCTCTCCTATTATTGTAATTATTGCTGCATTTTATTTTCAAATAAAATTCCATGATATTTTCACATATTATTCCTCTCTTCTCACACTCATCTCGTTTCACACTATGTTTGACTCCACCACACCCACTCACACTCACATTTTCCACTCCAATTTTCTTTACAAAAATCTATAAAAATCACAAAATCGAAAAATACCAAAAATAAATAGAACTCACTCAGATTTTTACAAATCGAACATCGCCTCCATGTGTTTGACCCAAACTCAACATTAGATTATATTATCTAATCGCAAATATTTGCGGCTACTACAACACTATTTTCAAAATTTATTCCTCACAAATTTTCACGCATCATTTTGGCACCATTGCCATGGAGGTAACGAACTTTGATTTTTCTACGTTTTATTACATTTACTCATCTTTTGACTTATCTTTTCTTTAATTTACTATTTTGCAGGTACCCGATCAAGGTGGGTCGATGGTAGTAGATTGAAGTAAAGTACAGTTACAAAGATTTGTAAGTGCATTTTCCACCATGCACTCACTAGATTCCACTCCATTATTCTAAATAACTAAGACCTGAATCTACTTAGGAGCTTTCATAAACCCTAAGGCTAGAATTAGCTGTCATGTTTGCCACTTCCACCAACCTACATCCACTTAAAAAAAATTTTGAAAATATATATCTTCTCTCTGATTATGGGATTGAAACTAAAGTATATAATTAATCACCACACAGCTTTGACTTAAGGTGCACTAACTTTCTGATTATGTCACCTAACTGGGACCTCGATCTTTGAACTTGATACACCAAAACTAAACATACACATAAGTGAGTATAAATTAGAATAGGTTGAACATTTTTGTGTGCCTTAATCCAGAGGTGCGAATGGCCAATTGTTTTACTTGTTTGAGCCACACCACTCTATTTAAAATTAAGAAATCAAGTAGGTTCCACCATACTACTCAACTCTAAGGTCTGAATCAGGAACTCTACAATTTTTTTTTATTCTAAAGGAAAATACATACACCCATGTTTGTACAATTTAGTGTGCCTACAACAAAAAACATTGTTTGAAAATACCTAAGATTTAAATCCTGAAAGCTACTTAAGCAAGATTTGAACCTTAAAATTCATCTCACATTTATAATAATCTTGCTTGAACACCCTTGGTTGTGCACTCACACACATCAATCAATCGTTAAGGGCACAACCCATTAATAGCCTATCACACTCCAAGAGAACAATCAATCCCAAGCCTAAGTAAAAATGAGTAAACATTGGCCTTAGTATTAGACTCACTTTTCAAGGTCTAGATTAAGATTAATTGTGATTAATTTACTCCTACTAGTCCATCTGATGCCTAGCTAAGGGGAGTTCATCAAAAGACAGTATCAAAGGAACCCAAGGAGAAAGCTGAGGGAAGAACCTTCTCCATAATTCCTCCTCTTAACTAGCTGGATTGACCAAATAGTAGTGAATCAAATCACTCTTGATCTTGAGACAAGATCTAGGAGTCAATACGTCTCTAGGCTACAAACTTAACGACAACCTTGTATTTTTGTGTTTCAGGGCTTATCATGTCAATACCCTTGTTTTGATATAACAAAATTATGTTTTTGTTGAGAACTAACCATTACAGGTTAAATGAAGTTATGATGTGTCCTTGTCAAGAGTATTCAAACACTTCATATAATATCATTCATTAAGAAGACTTCAAGATTGTTTTTACCTTTATTAAGTCTAGAACTATGTAAAGAACCTCAACAAAATAACAAATGCTAAGTTTTCAAAATTCACAAAAATCATTCTCTTTTTGAACTTAAGTCATTACTAATATTGATCAACTAGTACCAATTTTGATTGACCAAACCTTGATCGACCAATTCCTTTATTTAATCAGTCAAAGACCTTTAACGATCATATTGCCTTTTGATCAATCAACCCCTTTTATTTAATCGATGAAAATATTCCAATAGTCAAATTCTCTTTGAATTTATAACGTCAATCAAAATTCTATTTTAATTGATCAACATTGAATCGATCAATACTTTTATTTAATCGACCAAAAGTATTTTTGATCGACCAATCCCATGTTTGAATCGATCAAAGCCATATTTTCAGTATTTCCAAAACAAGTTGAAAAATACATATAAATAGGACCTTCAACCCCCCTCTTAAAAACATATCGCCAGAGCTTTCAAAAAGCAAAACATGCAGATTCTCTCTAGAGCTTTCACGCCTATGCGCCTACAACTATTGTGATCCAAAGCACGATATTCTGCAATCAAAGCTTGGTTTATTCTAATCTTACCGAGGTTCCATAGGAATTATTATTTACTTTATATGCTATTGTTCTTCATCTAGGAATCCAAGTTGTCTTGGAGGTCCCATTGTTCTTCTCTTGGTTAGGTGTAAGAGAAGACATTTTGTAAAAGGTTGCGTCACCTTTGTTCAAGTGATACGTTAGTAGATTTGACTAGCATCAACTAGTCAAGAAAATCCTAAGTTGTAAGGCTTAGGTAGTGGTTTTTACCCGAAAGGGTTTTCATTCTAAATCAGGTGTTATCTTTCTGGTCTATGCTTATTTAAATTTTGGTATGTGGTGAATGATTTTTTAAATTCTCATAGAAATAGATATTACACTATTCACCCTCCCTTTAGTGTATACTTGATCCATTAGGCTCCGCACACACACATCTAGTACTAGAGCCTTGTTTACTCAAGTCAGGATGTCAAAGTCCTCTGAGGTATACACTGAGGGTCAGTTTGCTATTAGACCACCACTATTCAATGGCACCAACTATGGATATTGGAAGACCAAATACAGATCTTTTTAAAATCAATGGATTATGAAGTCTGCGACGTGATAGCATCAAAATACACGTGACCAGAAAAGATGCAAGGTGCTGAGATCACCACAAATCAAAAAAAGATTGCCACACACAATCGAGTCTCAGCATGAAAATGACATGTGAAATCTAGAACACTCTTGAAGTTACCCATAAAGGAACTTCAAAAGTCAAAGAAACTCGAATCAACCTCCTTACCCAAAAATATGAGCTTTTTTGCATGAAGAAAGGAGAAACATGAAGGAGATGTACACCAGATTCATCGATATTGTCAACTCCTTAAGAAATCTGGATTAGAAGATCACAAATGAGGCATTAGTTCAAAAGATTCTCCAATCTCTAACTAGTGATTGGGAAACCAAGACAACTATTCCGGAATCTAAGGATCTTTCTGTGCTTAACGCGCTTTCGTCTGATTTTAGAAACATGTCATAGTATAGCAACGAAAATGAATTAATCCTTAAATTTATATGCTCAAAATTTGAGTTCCGAGGTCGTCTCAAGGAGCAAAATAATCTCAATGTATCACTAATCAATGAATGTAATGAAGCATAGGAAGCTTTGATATAAAAAGAAATATATGCTCAATTTATTGCAATATCAAACTCCCAAAATGAAATATAAGTGTTTGAGTAACAAAAATATGATTCAAATAACTCAACTCATCATTGAATACTTTAATCAGACGTCTGGAACTAATGTCAAATGACTTAAACTTCAAATTTGGACTTCTGATCTAAAGTTTGATAGAGCAAAAAACCCTACCCTTCTCTTCAATTCTCTCTCACTTTCAAACCAGACCTGGTTCAGTCCCAAAGTGAACCCAAAATCCGACCAAGGCTCTCACCCAGGCGCACGCCTCCATGTGTGCAGGCATGTGCATGCGTATGGTTGTGAGTAGCATGGGGACCCGACCCCCTATGTCTAGGTGATTGCACAGCAATCATAGGTCTTAATTGGCCTAAATTAGTCTAGGACTTAGCATAAATTAGGGTAATTCATGCATGCATAAGCATTACTTGCATCTTTACTGCTTTCTTTTAGCTATGCATAAAATAATGTTATAATGTGCTGATTAAGTACATTTTGTCAATTACAGGTAATAAGCTGGATCTAAAGCTGGATCTGAAGCTGGATCAGGAATAATGGGTGTTGCAGCAGAGCTGAAGTAGAAGAGTTAGATTAGATGTAGTAGATAATAATGTAAGGGAGTTAAGGTATGCTACTCTATTAAGTAGAAATAAAGCAGTAAAATATGAAGAACTTAGGTCCATCCTAGCCCTAGGATAGCCTAGAGACTTCCCCAAGCCTTAGCCACCCTTAGATTAGGTCACAACACCCTAGGAAGACCTAAAACCCTAGTTCCAATCCTTATCTAGATGTCCAAATAAGTTATAGGACGTCCGGGACCCTGAGCCAACTCCCGCACACCTTAAACCCACTTCTGCAGTGTTATTAGATGTCCAGACACTTTGTCAGACGTTCAATTTCTGCAGAATACCCAAAACAAAACGTAGAATTCCCCCTGACTCAGATTGGACGTCCAGAATTGAAGTCTGGACTTCTGATTTTTGAGTATAAGATGTCTTACTTTATTTTTGGATGTCTGGAACTGCTCTCCAGTTCCTGTTTTGAGATTCAAGTCTTGATCTTACATCTCTAACTCCCTAAACCCAATTCCAACACCATAGGAACCTAAATTAAGGTATCCTAACCCTAGTACACCACCTCTAGACCTTCCTAAGGACCTAATTAGCTCCTCACTAAACCCAATTGACTTAGATCATAGTCAATTACCATTGCTTAGTCAATTGGACTCATAAGGGTCCAATTAAGCTCAGATCTCAACCCACACAAGTCCAATTGGACTCAATGAGAATCCAATTGACCTAAGCCCAACCTAATTGAGTTATTTCACTCTCAATTAGGTCCACACCCATTCCATTAAACTTGTATTAAGTTTAATTGCACTCTACCTTAGTGAATTAGGGTTTATAACCCTAATTCAAGGCCTACACCTACCTAAACCCCTTAGGACCTAACCTTGACCACCTAGCCACATAGGGCACAGCCACACACTCACACACACACACACCCATTCACACACACACACTCCTCTAGAGTTCTCTAGAACTTTCTTCAAGTGGCGCCACTCTTGGTTGCCAAATTTAGCAACCAAGAGTCATTCAATTCTTAAATCCACTTTTTTTGGATCTATGAACTACCACCTCTCTCCATAGCCAACCACTTATGAGGCTCTCTCTAGAGAGTTCCACACTTCCCTAGAGAGACTCCCTTAAGTCTATAAAAAGACCTAAGGCGTGGCCATTTGCACCCATCCATTTCTTGGCATCCATTTTTTTGGCACTCATTCCATTTAGGTTAGCTACATCACCTCCATTCCACCTCCACGAGGAGCATCACCATGGCTACCACCACCTCCACACCAGGAAGCTGGATCATCTCCCCAACCTCTCTCCAAGGGCCAACCTAATCTCCATTGGCCGCCCCTCATTCTCCTCTCAACCTTCCAAGGCCATTGAAGCCCACCTCTGAATGCCCTTCTTTCTGCTAGATTAGCTTTAGTTCTTCATAGTTTTACTGCTTTCATTTACTGCTTAGTAGTGTAGCTCTTATTCTCCCCCAATGATGCATGCAAAATCCCCCCATAGATTCCTATATGCGATCGTTTTCTATTAGTTAGATTTATGTTTTAAGTTTTCCTCTAGTTCCATGTTGCAAACACCTTCATGAATGAATGAAAGAAACATTTTTTATATATATCTCTATGTTGAGAATCACCATGAGCTTATTGATTGCAATGTATTTTGTGTGATTCAAGTTGCCTACTTTTCACTTTTACATATTGCAACTAAGCATGTCGTGTTTAAATACGTAATAACCATAAACCGCCATGCGATTTTAATAAAGTAGAGCGATAAAAGATCGATTTCAAATTTGAACAAGTGCCTTCCAGAGATGAACGACTAGGACTCAAAGTCTCGTTATCTTTACAAAAATCTTTTTTTTTTACAAATATTTTTGTGCAACTATACTACGATTTTCGACGACTTCAAAATGCGCGAGAACGGCTTTCTGTCATTAGGGCAAACAGTTACTGGGTGTAAATCGTTATAAACACATTTCCAAGTTAACCTTCACCGATGTGGGACTAAATCCCTGGGCTTCTTCTTCGTTGCAACTACGTGAGGTGGCTGGTTCGATTGATGCTGTAGCTACTGTTGGTCTTCCAAATTGGGGGTCGGGAAGGTTCCTGATGCTGTACCACTGCTATTAGAGGTGGTAGCAAGGTGGATGGTAGCTGGTCGATGACGAGCGGCGACATCGAAGGACCTGCGAAGAGAATATTAGCCTAGGGCTCCAATTAAATACTTGGGAAGCTCCGCCATGGTGAGGCGAAGGTGTTGGTGATGGTGATTTGGTGGTTGGTGGTCGTGAGTGATTGGACAGTGAGGTGGGCGTGTCTCCGACGAACGACGTCGGGGAAGGTGACAAAGGTGCGGGAAGGTTAAATTAGCTTAGGCACAATGGTCATGAGGGTGAGGGGGAACTTTTGCC
This sequence comes from Thalassia testudinum, assembly GCA_037157565.1. NCBI lineage: Eukaryota > Viridiplantae > Streptophyta > Magnoliopsida > Alismatales > Hydrocharitaceae > Thalassia > Thalassia testudinum. The sequence goes on from JAZHRO010000067.1 coordinate 39,299,533, forward strand.
ATGCTTAATTAAGGTGGATGAGGGAGGAGGATGTCCAACGATGAAGGTGGTTGTGACAGTGATGGTTGGAGTCGGAGTAGGAAAACGAGGCTAAGAGTTGACCTAAACCTAATTGCAAGAGAGGGGAGTAGAAGCCCTATGGTAATTTACCTAATAGACAAAAGAAGAGAGGGGTCGCCTGTTTGGCTACCAGCGAGGACGAAGGGGTCAGAGATCGGAGCCGAGAAAGGAGGAGGAGGTCTCAAGCTTCACACAAAGCTTCGTGATTATATGAGGAAGCAAAGCCCTTTACCTATTATACATGGTAGAGGGTGACAAAGGAGGAAGAGGAAGCTCCGAGGTGTGGCATAGCTTGGCTAAAGAAGAAGAAGAGAGGATTATTGGTCAATTCACACATGAGTTGGGCTTGGGAAGGTCAATGCCTCTTTATAGGAGAGGTTTCCAGTTGAATTAAGTCAAGAATTGCATGTTTGGTATGAAAGCTTGATTGGTTTGGGAACCTTTGAAGATTACCTTGCTAGCAGCGATTTCATCAACATCAGATCTTGAGACATGGACCAATGGATCGACCATGCTTTGGCTGATACTCTCACCAATTTTGGTGAGATTCGGCGAAGATTTGATTGGGTAATTTCACAACCAAATCTCGTCAGTTTAGGTTCAAGACCTGCTACAGTTGCCTCTCTTGCTCGGGGAAGAAGGTGATGGCAACATGGGCTAGAATGCAAGACAGATTAAAAGTTAGAGACCTATCCATGAGAAAAATCAGGACTTAGGGGGGCTTTATATGATAAATAAAGAATTCTACACTAAAATGCAAACTAGGTCAAGATGGACTCCGATTGGGCTCAAATTTTGGGGTTAACCTAATTTGAGACCAAAAAATCTAATGGTAACCCTAGATTTGAGTTTTGACCAAATTTAAATGGGTAATTTCCACAGAAGCCTAAAGCAAGACAAATTCCCGCCTAAGTCTATTTTTGTTCAAAATGGGTTCCTTTGGTTAAAGTGAAGGTTCTAAACCTCAAAGAATATTTTTCAATGATTTTTAAGAGGTTTAGATTACATTTATTTCTACCAGAACCCATTTAATTTAAGTGAGTCTGAAATTAGGGTTTTTGTTATTAAATTAATCCTCAAATCTCAAAAAACCCTAACTCAATCAGCTCGGGCCCACTTCTTAGGAAATTAAGCTTATTTGACCTTAGATTAAGCCTTGATTGATTCCTTATTTAATCTGCAATTATGATTAGGTGTTAAAATGACAGAATTAACTATTTTTGTCTACTTCTCAAATTTAGTTCAAAGAGGAATATGACCCTCAGATGAACATTAAGAAGCATTTATCACTTGATTTTGGCTAAATTAAGTTAGTTATCATGGATGATGGTGTTACCATCATAAAGTTGGATGATCTTATAGGTAGCTTAATGGCCTATGAGGTTCAGCTCAAGCACATGAAGGAATATGGAGGAGACGAAGAAAGGCCTTGCTTTAAAAGTCGATACTAACTCCGAAGAATCAGAAGATGAAGACAAGGAAGATATAGCCTTATGATGGGAGCACCATCATGAGCCATAACTAGCTCTATTTGATTTAATTAAATGAATAAAATCTCCTACATATCCATCAAAACGTCTTAAGGGCGCAAAACACTGATTTGAGAAGAAAATAAGAAAATAGGGTTATTTCTACAAATTTACCATTCTATCAAAAATAGAATAACCATGGGTTTTCTCAGGGGTTAATTAAGGTTTAAATGATCTTAAGAGTCTAACAAGTGGGTTAGTACAGACAGAAAAGGGTTTTCGCATGTTTTAAGAATTAAATGACATCTGAAACCTTAAAAATAGACCCTCTTAATTAAATGTGGTTCTGGTTAGAATAAAATTCACCAAGACCCTCTAAAATTCATAGAAAAATAGTCTCTAGGATTTGGTACCTTCAATTGGACCATCAGAACCCGTCTTAACCCAAAACAGAGACATACAAACTTTTATCCTAATTTGCATTTTTGCATAAATTACCCAATCAAACAAAGTCAAAACCAAAATCTAACTTCATCATTAAATTCCTTAGGTCTAAATTAGGTTTGTACCAAAATTTGGGTCCAATCTAAGGTCATATTGACCAAGTTTGCATTTTGGCTATTTTTGTCTCACCCGTGCCCCTAACTTTCAAAAAATATGCATTTGGGTCCCTAACTTTTGTCATATTCTTTATAAGATGGTCCCTACCGCCATTGGTGTGAATGCACCTTACTCCAACGAGATTCAAACAGAGATTTCTCGCTCGATTCTCAATCAAACCTTCCCAAAATTGAACTGGAGATTCTTTGTGAAATTCCCTTCCACATAGGACTAGTCTTGGGCTCAAATTCTTTCCCAAAAGGTCATGCGAACCGTTTGAAGGATCGAGTATCCTATTTCACAAGGACCTTCTGAGCTTGGAAGCTTCTTTCCAAGCTTGGAAAGGCCTCCTGTGGCCTATATAAGTACAACCAATGCCTTACCAAGATTCTCAGCAAGTCTTAGCGAGTCAACAACCCCTAAATCACCTCATCTGGCCACCAACGACTGCTGCTCCAATGACCTCCATCGATCCCCTTCCTCTGGCTGTCCAACGACCAAATTGGTCAGCCCTCTTAACTCTCCTCTTCGTCGATCCTCCCCGACCAAAGGGAGGACATGCCTCTGCCTAACTTGCCATCGCCAATTTGCTGATCTCTCCATCTTCTCCGGTGCTAGTCGACCAAAATCGGCTGCCTCCACCTCTCTTTCACCCAGCTAAGTCCCTCTATCTCTCTCTCACACTCTACTTCTCTTTTCCCGCACTCATAACTCACTCACACTCGCTGCACCACCCACACCCTCTTCATCTCCCTCCACTTCGGCGATGCTCCGACGATGCCTACATGCCATTACACCGCTCGACTCTTGCCGCTCCCACTGCCACGAGCTCCGCCATCACATTGAGGGAAAAAGCCCTCTGTATATTTCACTAATTCGCCACTCCAAGAGTCCCTCGAACACCACCTCACCGCACCTTTGTTCCAACTTTACCAGACTTCCTCACATGCTCACACACCAAACCGACACCAACGTTGCACTCGCCGGTTCTCGGCGATCATCCTAAGAACTTTAACTAGGGCTTATAACCCATATTTCTGTCTTAGGTACCTTCCTCAGACATCCGCCGCCGCCTCAAGTTCTCCGATGAAGCCGTCAGTCCTTTAGTCACGATTCTCCCAGATTTCATCTCCAGGTTCCGCGACTGAGTCCCAAGCTTCACTCTAGACCTTCCATTGGCATCGACATACACAACTGCTACCTTAATCAAAAGCCATCTTCAGCTGCTGCTGCTGTGCGACGAATTGCAGGGGACATAGTCCCACATCGGATACAAAAGACTCCCCCATGTGGTTTAAATTGATTTTGTGCATCTGGCTTATCGCCTCAGCACGCACAGGGGGTGAGGTCCCTACATGCACACCCATACGCACGCCTCACCCATGGTCACGCCACGCAGGTCTAGCTAGATTCGATTACCCGCCTATTTCCCCGATTAGAGTGGGGTTCTGAGACAGAAGAGAAGAAAAGAGAGAGAAGGGGGGTTTTGCCTCACGCCCTCTCTACACTTAGCTGATTAAGAGGCCTTCTCCTCTGAATCTGTTGTGCCTATGCCTCTCCCTGAGGCTTGAAGAGAAGGAAGGAAGAGGCCTTTGCCTCTATCTACTGAGCATCGGTTAAGGTGTCTGAGTGCCTATTCTGTCGTCTGATATCTGCTGATACCTTAGTTATGTTGGTTAAATTGAGATTTGCTTGGCTTGTACGATTCTATTACTTGAGTAACTTGCAAAGCTTAACATTTTAGGGTAATTTGGTGATTCAAATCACCATTGTACCCTCTTCTTTTTGCACATTACTACTTGAAATTATTGTTATATCATTTTGAATCAATTCTGATTGCAATTGCTCATATCTTTTACTTAGAATTGTGATTTTGAGATTGAATTGGCACTTGCTCTGAGTGAACAACCTCGGATTTCTTTCGAGTATAAATATTATCTGTTTTTCACACTGATTCAATCTATACTGCAATGCAACAATTTTAAAACCTGTTTCAGAGAGACTAACACCTTACTCTCGAGAAAATTCAAAAGATTCTTGAAGAACAAGAAGAGCTGGAAGAAGAAAAAGGAAGAATCATAAGAAAATCAAGTTATCTGCTACAACTATAAGAAGAAAGGACACATGAGAAAAGAATGCCCTCAACTCAAGAAAGAAGTCAAAAAGAGGAAAGTTAGAAAACTTCCCAGGCATGAAGCAAAGAAGAAGGCTCTACAAGTAACCTGGGATGATAGAGAAGCAAGCTCAGAAGAAGAAAGCGAAGACACATCAAGTGAAGAAGCACTCTACAGTCTAATGGCGATCAAAATATGAGGTATCTTCTTTCACTTTTGATGAATTTTTAGAAGTATTTTATGAGCTGCATGATTTAGCTAAAGCACTTAAAGTAGCCAATAAGAAATTAACAAGAGATCTAAATGAAGAAACAAATTTAAAACATAATTCTAAATCCTAAATCAACAACTTTCTCAAGAGATCACTACTGTTAAAGCTCATGCCGATTCACTTCAAATAGAATTAGGAAACATAAAACAAAAGTCTGTTGCTTTTGTAGATGATCTAGCAAAATTAACTAAAGGTAGAGCCAACCTAGAAAAATTATTAGGCACACCAACCCAAACCACTGCCAGATTTGGGTTAGGCTACATTCCTAATAACGATTATGAAGCATCCACTTCACAAACTGACACACAAATTTCCTTTAGTCCTAAGGTCATGAATAGGTCCATGCCTAAACAGGCACCTGCTAACAAATCTGGACCCAAAAGAAAATGAGTACCAAAAAGACATTTGGAATCATGTTTTACAGGACACTTTAAGGAAGGAAAATTAAAGTTTTCTAAATGGGCCTTCCACCAACAAAAAATGGACATCTTGTAGCTGTAAGAGGAAATACAAGACCTCGCAAACGTAAACTAATGACAGGTCCAAGGAAAAAGAAGATAGGTTATGGACAGTGATTATTCAAAGCACATGATAGGAGAAGAAGACCTGTTTCTCAACCTCAACTGCAAGAAAGGTGGTTTAGTCACTTTTGGCAACAACCACAATAGCCATATTATTAGCATTGGACAAATTGATAACTTCAAAACCTCTTTTGATAATGTTCATCTTGTTAATGGCTTAAAACACTACTTATTTACTGTAAGTCTGATATGTGATAAAGGGCAATACCATCATGGGTCCTAACTAGCCACATTTAGTCAAATTTGAATGATAAAAGCTCCTACCTAATCATCTGAGGTCACAACTCCGCATCATTTTGATTTGAGAAGAAAATAGGAAATTAGGGTTAATTATGTAATTTTAAAAACACATCACAAATACAGAATAACCGCAAGGTCACTTAGGAGTCAACATTGACTGAAACAGGGTTTCACGCATTTCGAGGGCAAAAACAGCACCAAAAATCCTAATTATCAACCCACTTAAATCAAAAAGGTTTTGGTCAGGATAAAATCAATATAAACCTTTTAAAATTCATATAAAAATATTCTAAGAGATTTGGTACCCTTGGTTTGATCATTTGAACCTATTTTGACCTAGAACAAAGTTTCAAATGAAAATTTATGCTAATTTAGGCTTCTATGCAAATTTCCAAGTCAAACATGGTTAAAACTCAAATCTAAGTTCACCATTAGTTTTCTTGGGCCCAAAATAGCTTATGACTAAAATTTGGGCCCAATCAAAGTCCATCTTGACCTAGTTTGCATTTTAGCCCTTAAAAACTCTATTTCTTACATTTAGCTCCCCAAGTTTCAATTTTATTGGAATTTGGTCCCTAACCTTCTCGTCATTTTTCTACAAATGGGTTCCTTCTACCATTAATATGAACTGAGCTCCTGCAGTGAGATTCGAGGGAGGATTTCTCTCTCAAATCAGATCCAAATCCCTCCAAATTTAGAGGGATTGATCTAGAAATGATTCCCAATCTGTTGAGCAAACTCAAAGACCCCACAGACATCTCTAGATCTCAAGAAAGCTTGAGATTTTAGGGGATCTTTTTCCCTAAAATCGTGGGCTATTATAGCTTCTTTCCCAATCTGTTGAGCAGACTCAAAGACCCCACAGACATCCCTAGAGCTCAAGCAAGCTTGAGATTTTAGGGGATCTTTTTCCCTAAAATCGTGGGCTATTATAGCTTCTTTCCTTTCTTTTGAGCTCATTTCTAAGCTCTATAAAGAGCCCTCAAGTCCAGGGCATCCTCCTCAGCTAGGTTTCAGGCCATAAACCCTCTTCCTCTCATCCTCCAATCGTCACCAACCTCAGCTTTGGCGGCCCACTTGCCCTCCTCGTCTGTGTGTCCAATAGCCAAATTGGACGCATCATCGTCTTCCTCGTCTTCTTCCAACAGTAGCCAACCAAAGCTCTGTTCGCTTAGACCCCTTCCTCTCCACCGATACTCTCGCCTGAGACTTCATCATCCCCATGATCGGCCATCACACCGGCACGGTTTCCCTACTCCTCTCGTCTAGATAACTAGTCCTCTCTCTCTCTCTCTCTCTCTCTCTCTCTTCCGAGGTTAGCTTTAGCTCCTTAACCTCTCGATCCGACCACCATACATCCCTCATCCCCATCATCTTCCCATGGCCGGCAAGGCTCCGGTGAGTTCGCCTGGCCATATCACGTCACCAAACCTTCCACTACCACCTCCAAAACACTCCTCACCACTACATAATCAAAAGCCCTAACATAATTAGGGCTTTCAATCACTCCTTCACCCAGCCTAACGAACCCACCACCGTCATTCGTTTCCATCATTGTCTAGTCATTACACACACCCACTCACTCAAATAACACCTCTATCACTTCCGCCTCCACATGGTGAAACTCTTGAGCTGTTTTGATTAGGCCGTAAGACCATATTTTGTTCTTCAAGTCTTCACCAGAGCACCGCCACCGCCATCGTCTTCTCCATTACGTTTGCTCGTTGATGGTAACACCATCATGAGATATAACTAGCTTTGATTTGTCATAATGAAGTGATAAATTCTCCTACATAATCGCCTGCGAGCCATAATTCCATACAAAGCCAGTTTGAGAAGAAAACATTAAATCAGGGTTAATTCTGCAGTTTTAACATCACATCATGAATGCATAGTAACCATGCAGTTTCCCAGGGGTAAATTTATGGCCAAATGAGCATTAAAGTCCAATAACTAGGTCCATATAGACAGAAATGGGGTTTCACACACTTCGAGAGCCAAATCAAAACATAAAACCCTGATTTCAGATCCGCTTAAATTAAAAAGGTTATGGTTAAGATAAAATTAATCTAAACCTCATAAAATTCATATAAAAATATTCCTTGAGGTTTGGTATCCTTGATTTGACCATTTGAACTTAGTTTGACCTTAAACAAAGTCATAGATAGATTTCTGCCCTAATTTAGGTTTTTATGCAAATTTCCTAGTCAAACATAGTCAAAACTAAAATTTGACTTCACCACTAGATTCCTTGGGTCCAAATTAGGTTTTACCAAAATTTGAGCCCAATTAGAGTCCATCTTGAGCTAGTTTGCATTTTGATCCATTTAAACTCTATTCCTCTCAATCGAGGCCCTAGCTTTTGAAATATTTGCATATCAGTCCCTAACTTTGTCATCATTTTCATATAAAGGTCCTTTCTGACATAGAAGGTCAATTGACCTTCAAGCAGCATTTGACCGAATCAAATCCCATTCAAATCGCCACCAAATCTCACCAAAATTGGTGAAATTGGTATTCACACTGCAAGGAATCCTTTTAGACGAATCTTAGGCTTTGATTTGCACCAGAAAGGTCATGCAAACGTATGGAAATTTGGGTTCTTCTTGATTCCTAATGAAGTTCAATCAAGCTTCTTTCATGTCTAGAGCTTGCCCCAAGCTCTATAAAAGCTTCCCCTTTGTGAGGCCTTACTCTTTAGCTCAGTTTGGTTGCATCTCTTCACAAAATCTCTCTCCAGTCACTGCCACCGTAGCTCTAGCGACATCCCTTCCTCCGACTACCTCGCCCGCTGCCACATACTATAGGAAGTGGGATCATCTTCCTCACCTTCCTCCACTCCTTGCCAGCCACAGCAGGAGCTCCCAAACCTGCTCGTTGTCGTTGCTTCCTTTACCAAAGGCTTCACAATCTCCGACGTTGGCCAATCAAAGTCGATGCCTCCCTCGCCCTTTCGTCCAGTAATTTAGGTCTTAACCTCTCTCTTCTTCTCTTGAATCTCACTTTTCAACCGACCAACCACCCGTTCTCCCTTCATCTTCTTCCGCTCTGGCCAATCTCCGGCAAGGCCTTCTGCCCTTCGCAAACCTCCAAACGACCCGCTATCACCTCCACAACCTCTGCCTCATCTCCACGACCACAACCCCTCATCCTATTTTGCGGTTCATACCCTCAAAACCTCCACCAACCTTCATCTCCTCCGCACACCCTCCTCAACTCCGCCAGGCCACTACAATGCTCTAAACACCAAATTGCCACCACTAGCACCTTCGCTGTCCTCCAACAATCCTGTTAGACCTTTTGATTAGGGCTTTTGAGCCCATGTTCATGTTTGCAAGTCTCACCGCTGCTCGCCGTCACCGCCATCGTCTCCAGTGCAATTTGTTATCTGCTGACTAACACACACCCTACAGCCACTCCCAATTGACGCGGGCGACCTTCAGGAGCAGCACTACATCCTCAATTAAGTGGATATGAAGCAACAGCAGCAGTAATTTCGTCTCCAACCTATCAAATACACCATACGAAGAAGCTTGGGACATCTAGTCCCACACTGTAAGACGAAAATCTCATGAGAAGGTATAAGTGGAAAAAGTGCATTAGCGTTATCTCCCAATACACCGGGGGGTCGGGTCCCCTGCTCACATGCTACACATACCTTGCCCGCAGCCACTACCACATGGGTTTGGTCCCCTATGCTCATGACCCGTGTACCCGATTACCCATAACCCGATTCTGAGATGAGGAAAGAGGAGGATTTGTGAGAGGAGGGGGGAGGGTTTTGCTTCGTAGATAAGTGCCTTGGGCACATTCTGAATGAAGAGGCTTACACTTAGCCTCTAACAGAGTTGGTTCTCGTGCTATGAAGAGAAAGGTTGTTCTTGAGAAGGCTTGAAGAAGGAGAGCCTTGTGCTTCTACTGTGGTACTTACGTTAGCTTCTGTTCAGACTTTAAGGTTGATTTTACTGGTACTGTTGAAACATTTAAGTACCTAAGTTGATTTGGATTAATTGCTTGAGAATACTATTGAGAAATTTAAATAATTTGATACTTGGGTATATGCTTAATTAGAAGGATAAAAATGGTGATCTAAATCACCACTTTTAGAATGCTTCCATTCTTTTTGCCCCTGCTATTCCATGAGATACATTCATCCATGTTTGAATGCTATTCTAACCAATTTTATTCATTAAATATCTTTCATCTGATGCTTAATTTACTATGCTCATTTATTCTAAATAGAGATTAGTGCGTGAATTCCATATTTACTCCTTGCAAACAACCTCAGACTCCAATTAGATTCTGAGTTTATAAATTTAAGTGTTTTGTGTAATTTTATCGACTATACTACGACGCATATATTTCTTAACACTCGACGATAGCATACAACATTTTAACGCTACTGCCGGGGAGCAACGCGCAATTCAGCATTAGTCTTATCTTTCTTGATTTATCTGAGCACTAACTTCCCTATTTGCTTTGCTTGTGATTTTGCGAGGTACATCACGAAGAGATCTTTCATGCAATCAACCACTCCAAGGGTAGGTAAAATTTCTCTTCTTCCCTAATCAACCTCCTAATCTTAAGAAAGAGAAAAAGGAAACAAATGAATTAGGATCTACTTGTCTTATTTTTCTAGAAATCATCATTTAAAGGCAGGATTCCTGATTTGCGAACTTGATTTGATATCTAATTGAGATTGAGACGATTTGATTAGAGATCCATATCCTGAATTCCTGTACCTATTAGGCATTTACTCTTAAAATCACAAACATCTTGAACTACTTACTTTCTTGTTTGAGTCCAAGGTGTTACAATTGAGATCAAATTGGACTTTGAAATAGAGCCAATTAGGGTTTCTACTTTAGGGTTTTGAAGTGCTAGTACACACTTGCATACATTAAAGGAAATTGATCTTCCCGCATTTGTGTGCTACCCAAGCCCTTGTTTGAAAAGATATATTCAAGGAAAACCCTAAAATCAGGTTCTAAATTCACTTGAACCCTAAAACTTTGGACCTAATAACCTAAGAGTCAATTTAGGGTGATCTTTGGGTCTTGGCCTAGAGTTCATCCTCCATTTTTAGGGTAAGTCAGGTGAAGTTGGTCTACTTTGTGGGCCAATCAACCTCCAAGTTAGGTCACAAATTGAATCAATTTGTAATCAAGTGAAATTCAAGGAAGGACTAAAATTGGTAGACTTAAGGTCTCAATTCATACATTCCAATTTACTTGGAACCGTAGTGACAAGGAAGGTTGGGTGGGGAAACCCTGTAACCCATGGGGACGCTTTATCGTATAGGGGTCTTTGCGGGGCTCTCCCTTCCTAACTGCCCAAGTACTCCTCGGGTGTGTGGATTTTTGATTCAGAGGTATCATCCACCTTGAAACAACCTTAGTCATCCAAAAATCTTTGGGTGCCTTGATTGGGTCCAATTCATATCCAGTCCCTCATCTATTCTTTAGAGCACATACACAGGAAAGGTCCCTAGGTTTTTGACCTAGAGGCCTCCATTAGAGTTGATCTTTCATGGGATTTCTAATCTGATCTAATCGATTCAATCTGAACCTAAATTTGATTCTTCATCTTGATCTACCACCTGATTTGAAAATGTAACCTAACAATTTAGGAAGAATATTTAGGAAACCTGAATCCTAGATGAGCATAAAAGAAAAGATGATTGAGAATGCTTTTAAACATCATGATGAATATTACAAAACCTCTAATCCATCTAGGCACATTTAGGTTAATGTTTCTAAAACAACAACCCACATTATGAACTGTGTTGAAATGATATTAACACAATGATACATGGTTCAACCCGGGATGATCTCTTATTAGAGTATATTGAATTAAGGAAATTACATAGCAATGAGTATCTACAATGTTGTCCAAATCCCCCACTTTTGGAAAAACACCAAGGTCTCATGGAGAAACATGGAAAATTGTTGAATATGGTGTATGAAGCCATCAATCGAAAATGCCCATATATACCCTCAGAAACTGATGAGACATCTTGGAACAACTTTGAGGATCAACATGATTTCCCAAATCCCGAGTTCGAAAATCAAAGTTGTTGTGGACCCCCAACCCAAATGGAATTAGATTCAAACTTTATGAAGATTCACATACCTGATCTTGATGTTGGTTGGGTGGATCCAATTGTAGGTGTTCCTGATTTTGAACCAGCTTTAGAGAGCCATGAAGTTGGTCCATCATGCCTTAATTTCCCAAACACCTGTAGTAAGCTTGAATCAGAACTTCTTGAGGATGTAATTCCCGAACCTTATCCTGTTAAGGTAATCCTCGAGTGTGATTTTGACATCCCAATAGAACCAAGTCCAAATTATAGTAACCCAATTCCTACCCTTGACCTAGAATCTAGATTCGAGCCTACTTGGGATGATCAAGGGGCCCAATGTGATGAGGATCAGATTTTAGATCTTGATCATGATTTTGGGCCTATATTCGATGATTACACCACTCCAAACTCGTCAGAAATACAAATTGATTTTTCAGAAGTTACACCGATTTATGATACAGAAACAGAGGAGTTGGAAGAATTGGGATTTGATTGGGTCTACCCTAGGAGCCAAGAACCTGAGCCTATGCCGAATAAGGATACCTCTTGGAGCTCAGAATTTGAGATTAGGTTAGATCCAAGTCAAGTTGTTGATTCTACGCATCATGATTCATTCTATGATGGAAATCCCAATCTAGAATCTGGTTCAGAAATTGATTTTCGTAGATTCTTCGATGATTTCAAATCATACTCTGATTTCGGAGAACCTTTGTTTCCTGACGATTAAAAGCCAGTTTATGACCTCAACATCCATGATCCGTTCTTTGATTCTGATGCTGAGGCCAATGATTTGGACCTCAAAGAAGCCACACCTTCTAATCGACATACAGAGCCTTCCACAATCCAATCCCAACCCCGACCCGCCACCGAAATCAACTTCTACTCCGATTCACCTCTCTCTGATCCGGTTACATATGATTCACCTCCATCTTTTGATTAGGTATCGGACATTGATCAGGCCGTTAATCACTTTTTATCCTTTTCTGATCCTATCAGTAGGGTTCCTACATCCTCCACAAATCCATTTTCTTTTGAGGACCTCTACTTTGATTAGGCTGAACTGATTCAACCAAACCCAAGATTCACATTTCCACATCTTTTTGAGTCTCAAAATATCTGATGGGCTCCATATCTACTGATTCACATCCATCAACCCACCAGACTAATTGGGTTTGGTTTGCATCATCAGTATGTTGATCTGAACAAGCACCTGGTTGGACCAACCAAGCTTTTGATTAAGATGTTTGTTCTACAAAACTCCTCTGATTTAACCACCCCTTCTCCTTGACCACCTTTTACTCAGCTAAAGGCTTTGAATTTAGCACTTAACGGGAGGCAACCCATCATTCCAAAAACCTGAAACCCTTCTGATCGTCTTTTGAGTTACACTCCTACTATACTATTGGGTTCAACTTTAGAACAGCCAACTCCATCTTTAGTACTTGTATAAAGTCACTTATACATCAAAAGGTTTTAAAATTGAGGATAAGAATTCAAAAAAAGTCCTTTTGATCAGAGATAGATCAAAAGATATCTACACTATTGACTTTAATAAATGCAATGATCTTAATTGCTTAGTTGCATCAAATGATGAGTTAATACTGTGGCATCGTCGACTCAGTCATGTTCACATGTGAAATATGAACAAGCTTGTGAAACATGATTTAGTTCGAGGCTTGCTTAAGATTTCCTTTAGAAAGAAAAATCTCTGCACATCTTGTGAACTTGGAAAACTTCATAAAACTTCCTTCAAACCGAAAAACATGGTCAGCACTTCCAAGCCACTTGAGTTGATCCACTTAGATCTCTTTGGACCAACCAAGTCAGAAAGTCAAAATGGGTGCAAATACTATATTGTCATTATTGATGACTTTTCCCAATTCACTTGGGTATTATTCTTAAGGTCTAAAGATTCTACTTTCAAGGAATTTAGAAAATTAGCCAAAAGAGTTTAAACTGAAATTGGCCTATCCATCACTAGGATTAGCTATGATCATGGAGGAGAATTTGAAAATAAAAAATTCCAAGATTTCTACTTTACTTACGGAATAAAACAAGAATTTGCTTTTCCAAGAGCGGCTTCTCAGAAAGAAAGAATAGACCCCTGCAAGAGTGTGCCCACACCATGTTGTGCAAGTCAAAGCTACCTCAGTATTTTTGGGTTGAGGCTGTAAACACTACTTGCTATATCCAGAATAGAGCCTCTATTAGACCTATCCTTGATAAAATACCTTTTGAACTTTATTTTGATAGGACTCTTAAGATCTCTTACTTTTAAGGTATTTGGTTGCAAATGTTTCATATTGAAAACAAAGGAAAACTTGGATAAGTTTGATGCAAAAAGTGAGGAAGGAATCTTTCTAGGATACTCCTCTAGAAGTAAAACCTATGGAGTCTTCAATAAGAAAAATTGGGTAGTTGAAGAGACTCTGCATGTTTCTTTTGATGAATCAGATCAAATAGAAAAAGTATCAACCAAAGATGATGATCAACCTTTAGATGATCTTTCAAATATTCGTGAAGACACCATCACTAGTGACCTTCCAAAAGATGTAACCTACACGAAGGATCATCCTAAAGAATTGGTGATTGGTGAAGTCACAAAAGGAGTTTAAACCAGATCGTCTCTAAATAACCTTGCACTTAGTGTTTTTGTATCCCAACTAGAACCCAAATCTACAAAAGAAGCACTAACTGATGATTGTTGAATTATTGCAATGCAAAAAGAATTGAACCAATTCGAAAGAAATAATGTTTGGGAATTAGTTCCTAAACTAGAATCTCAATTAGTCATTAGAATAAAATGGGTTTTTAGAAATAAGCTTGATGAATCAGGAAAGGTTGTAAGGAACAAAGCTAGACTTGTGGCTCAAGGTTACAATCAGGAAGAAGGAATCAATTTTAGTGAAACCTATGCACCTGTAGCTAGACTAGAATCCATTAGAATGTTACTAGCTTTTGCTGCTAATATAAGATTCAAACTATTCCAGATGGATGCCAAAAGTGCATTTCTCAGTGGATTTCTAAAAGGGGAAATCTATGTGAAACAACCTCCTAGCTTTGAAATTACAGAAAATCCTAATTATGTTTTCAAACTAAACGAAGCCTTATACAGATGTAAGCAAGTTTCTCGAGCTTGGTATGAAAGACTAAGAAATTACCTAATAGAAAATGAGTTCAAAATTGGCTTAATTGATCCAACCTTATTCACTAAAAGAAAGGATAACCAACTAATTCTAATCCAAATTTATTTTGACGACATAATATTTGGTGCTACTTACAATCGTATATGGCAAGAGTTTGCGAAGGTTATGCAGGATCAATTCGAGATGTGCCTGATGGGAGAATTAAAGTTCTTACTAGGGTTGCAAATTGATCAACTAGAAGATAGAATCTTCATTTCGAAAACCATATACACAAAGGAGATTCTGAAGAAGTTCGAGGGATAAAACAAAAGGAAAAGACACACCAATGGCTACCACTACACAACTCAAAGAAGATGAGTCAGGTAAGTGTGTAAATCAAAAGCTATATAGAAGCATGATAGGTTCTTTGTTATACTTAAAGGGCAATACCACCATGGGCCCTAACTAGCCACATTTAGTCAAAATTTGAATGATAAAAGCTCCTACCTAATCATCTGAGGGTCACAACTCCGCATCATTTTGATTTGAGAAGAAAATAGGAAATTAGGGTTAATTATGTAATTTTAATAACACATCACAAATATAGAATAACTGCAGGGTCACTTAAGAGTCAACATTGACTGAAACAGGGTTTCACTCATTTCGAGGGCAAAAACAGCACCAAAAACCCTAATTATCAACCCACTTAAATCAAAAAGGTTTTGGTCAGGATAAAATCAATATAAACCTTATAAAATTCATATAAAAATATTCTAAGAGGTTTGGTACCCTTGGTTTGACCATTTGAACCTATTTTGACCTAGAACAAAGTTTCAAATGAAAATTTACGCTAATTTAGGCTTCTCTGCAAATTTCCCAGTCAAACATGGTCAAAACTCAAATCTAAGTTCACCATTAGTTTTCTTGGGCCCAAATTAGCTTATGAATAAAATTTGGGCCCAATCAAAGTCCATCTTGACCTAGTTTGTATTTTAGCCCTTAAAAACTTTATTTCTTACATTTAGCTCCCCAAGTTTCAATTTTATTGGAATTTGGTCCCTAACCTTCTCGTCATTTTCTACAAATGGGTTCCTTCCGCCATTAATATGAACTGAGCTCCTGCAGCGAGATTCGAGGGAGGATTTCTCTCTCAAATCAGATCCAAATCCCTCCAAATTTGGAGGGATTGATCTAGAAATGATTCCCAATCTATTGAGCAAACTCAAAGACCTGATAGACATCCCTAGAGCTCAAGCAAGCTTGAGATTTCAGGGGATCTTTTTCCCTAAAATCGTGGGCTATTATAGCTTCTTTCCCAATCTGTTGAGCAGACTCAAAGACACCACAGACATCCCTAGAGCTCAAGCAAGCTTGAGATTTCAGGGGATCTTTTTCCCTAAAATCATGGGCTATTATAGCTTCTTTCCTTGCTTTTGAGCTCATTTCTAAGCTCTATAAAGAGCCCTCAAGTCCAAGGCATCCTCCTCAGCTAGGTTTCAGGCCACAAACCCTCTTCCTCTTATCCTCCAATCGTCACCAACCTCAGCTTTGGCGGCCCTCTTGCCCTCCTCGTCTATGTGTCCAATAGCCAAATTGGACACATCATCGTCTTCCTCATCTTCTTCCAACAGTAGCCAACCAAAGCTCTGTCCGCTTAGACCCCTTCCTCTCCACCAATACTCTCGCCTGAGACTCCGTCATCCCCATGATCGGCCATCACACCGGCACGGTTTCCCTACTCCTCTCATCCAGATAACTAGTCCTCTCTCTCTCCCTCTCCCTCTCCCTCTCTCTCTCTCTCTCTTCCAAGGTTAGCTTTAGCTCCTTAACCTCTCAATCTGACCACCATACATCCCTCATCCCATCATCTTCCCCACGGCTGGCGAGGCTCCGGTGAGTTCACCTAGCCACATCACGTCACCAAACCTTCCACTACCACCTCCAAAACACTCCTCACCACTACATAATCAAAAGCCCTAACATAATTAAGGCTTTCAATCACTCCTTCACCCAGCCTAACGAACCCACCACCGTCATTCGCTTCCATCATCGTCCAGTCAGTACACACACCCACGCACTCAAATAACACCTCTATCACTTCTGCCTCCACATGGTGAAACTCTTGGGCTGTTTTGATTAGGCCGTAAGACCATATTTTGTTCTTCAAGTCTTCACCAGAGCACCGCCATCGTCTTCTCCATTACGTTTGCTTGTTGATGGTAACACCATCATGAGCTATAACTAGCTTTAATTTGTCGTAATGAAGTGATAAATGCTCCTACATAATCGTCTGCGAGCCATAATTCCATACAAAGCCAGTTTGAGAAGAAAACATTAAATCATGGTTAATTCTACAGTTTTAACATCACATCATGAATGCATAGTAACCATGCAGTTTCCCAGGGGTGAATTTATGGCCAAATGAGCATTAAAGTCCAATAACTGGGTCCATATAGACAGAAATGGGGTTTCACACACTTCGAGAGCCAAATCAAAACACAAAACCCTGATTTCAGACTCGCTTAGATTAAAAAGGTTCTAGTTAAGATAAAATTAATCTAAACCTCATAAAATTCATATAAAAATATTCCTTGAGGTTTGATATCCTTGATTTGACCATTTGAACCTAGTTTGACCTTAAACAAAGTCATAGACAGATTTCTGCCCTAATTTGGGTTTTTATGCAAATTTCCTAGTCAAACATAGTCAAAACTAAAATTTGACTTCACCACTAGATTCCTTGGGTCCAAATTAGGTTTTACCAAAATTTGAGCCTAATTAGAGTCCATCTTGAGCTAGTTTGCATTTTGATCCATTTAAACTCTATTCCTCTCAATCGAGGCCCCAGCTTTTGAAATATTTGCATACCAATCCCTAACTTTGTCATCATTTTCATATAAAGGTCCTTTCTGCCATAGAAGGTCAATTGACCTTCAAGCAGCATTTGACCGAATCAAATCACATTCAAATCGCCACCAAATCTCACCAAAATTGGTGAGATTGGTATTCACACTGCAAGGAATCCTTTTAGACGAATCTTAGGCTCTGATTTGCACCAGAGAGGTCATGCAAATGCATGGAAATTTGGGTTCTTCTTGATTCCTAATGAAGTTCAATCAAGCTTCTTTCATGTCTAGAGCTTGCCCAAAGCTCTATAAAGCTTCCCCTTTGCGAGGCCTTGCTCTTTAACTCAGTTTGGTTGCATCTCTTCACAAAATCTCTCTCCAGTCACCGCCACCGTAGCTCCGGCGACATCCCTTCCTCTAACTACCTTGCCCGCTGCCACATACTATAGGAAGTGGGATCATCTTCCTCACCTTCCTCCACTCCTTGCTAGCCACAGCAGGAGCTCCCAAACCTGCTCGTCGTCGTTGCTTCCTTTACCGAAGGCTTCACCATCTCCGACGTTGGCCAATCAAAGTCGATGCCTCCCTCGCCCTTTTGTCCAGTAATTTAGGTCTTAACCTCTCTCTCTTCTTCTCTTGAATCTCACTTTTCAACCGACCAACCACCCATTCTCCCTTCATCTTCTTCCGCTTCGGCCGAACTCTAGCGAGGCCTTCTGTCCTCCGCAAACCTCCAAACGACCCGCTATCACCTCCACAACCTCTGCCTCATCTCCACGACCACAACCCCTCATCCTATTTTGTAGTTCATACCCTCAAAACCTCCACCAACCTTCGTCTCCTCTGCACACCCTCCTCAACTCTGCCAGGCCACTACAAGGCTCTAAACACCAAATTGCCACCACTAGCACCTTCGCTGTCCTCCGAAAATCCTGTTGGACCTTTTGATTAGGGCTTTTGAGCACATGTTCATGTTTGCAAGTCTCACTGCTGCTCGCCGTCACCGCCATCATCACCAGTGCCATTTGCTATCTGCTGACTAACACACACCCTGCAGCCACTCCCAATTGACGCGGGCGATCTTCAGGAGCAGCACTACATCCTCAATTAAGTGGATATGAAGCAGCAGCAGCAGTAATTTCATCTCCAACCTATCAACTACACCATACGAAGAAGCTTGGGACATCTAGTCCCACATTGTAAGACGAAAAGCTCACGAGAAGGTATAAGTGGAAAAAGTGCATTAGCGTTATCGCCCAATACACCAGGGGGTCAGGTCCCCTGCTCACATGCTACACATACCTCGCCCGCAGCCACTGCCACATGGGTTTGGTCCCCTATGCTCATGACCAGTGTACCCGATTACCCATAACCCGATTCTGAGATGAGGAAAGAGGAGGATTTGTGAGAGGAGGGGGGAGGGTTTTGCTTCGTAGATAAGTGCCTTGGGCACATGCTGAAGGAAGAGGCTTACACTTAGCCTCTAAGAGAGTCGGTTCTCGTGCTGTGAAGAGAAAGGTTGCTCTTGAGAAGGCTTGAAGAAGGAGAGCCTTGTGCTTCTACTGTGGTACTTACGTTAGCTTCTGTTCAGACTTTAAGGTTGATTTTACTGGTACTGTTGAAACATTTAAGTACCTAAGTTGATTTGGATTAATTGCTTGAGAATACTGTTGAGAAATTTAAATAATTTGATACTTGGGTATATGCTTAATTAGAAGGATAAAAATGGTGATCTAAATCACCACTTTTAGAATGCTTCCATTCTTTTTGCCCCAGCTATTCCATGAGATACATTGATCCATGTTTGAATGCTATTCTAACCAATTTTATTCATTAAATATCTTCCATCTGATGCTCAATTTACTATGCTCAATTATTGTAAATAGAGATTAATGCGTGAATTCCATATTTACTCCTTGCAAACAACCTCAGACTCCAATTAGATTCTGAGTTTATAAATTTAAGTGCTTTGTGTAATTTTATCAACTATACTACGACGCATATATTTCTTAACACTCAACGATAGCATACAACATTTTAGCGCTACTACCGGGGAGCAACGCGCAATTCACCATTAGTCTTATCTTTCTTGATTTATCTGAGCACTAACTTGCCATATTTGCTTTGCTTGTGATTTTGCGAGGTACATCACGAAGAGATCTTTCGTGCAATCAACCACTCCAAGGGTAGGTAAAATTTCTCTTCTTCCCTAATCAACCTCCTAATCTTAGGAAAGAGAAAAAGGAAACAAATGAATTAGGATCTACTTGTCTTATTTTTCTAGAAATCATCATTTAAAGGCAAGATTCCTGATTTGCGAACTTGATTTGATATCTAATTGAGATTGAGACGATTTGATTAGAGATCCATATCCTGAATTCCTGTACCTATTAGGCATTTACTCTTAAAATCACAAACATCTTGAACTACTCACTTTCTTGTTTGAGTCCAAGGTGTTACAATTGAGATCAAATTGGACTTTGAAATAGAGCCAATTAGGGTTTCTACTTTAGGGTTTTGAAGTGCTAGTACACACTTGCATACATTAAAGGAAATTGATCTTCCCGCATTTGTGTGCTACCCAAGCCCTTGTTTGAAAAGATATATTCAAGGAAAACCCTAAAATCAGGCTCTAAATTCACTTGAACCCTAAAACTTTGGACCTAATAACCTAAGAGTCAATTTAGGGTGATCTTTGGGTCTTGGCCTAGAGTTCATCCTCCATTTTTAGGGTAAGTCAGGTGAAGTTAGTCTACTTTGTGGGCCAATCAACCTCCAAGTTAGGTCACAAATTGAATCAATTTCTAATCAAGTGAAATTCAAGGCAGGACTAAAATTGGTAGACTTAAGGTCTCAATTCATACATTCCGATTTACTTGGAACCGTAGTGACAAGGAAGGTTGGGTGGGGAAACCCTGTAACCCATGGGGACACTCTACCGTATAGGGGTCTTTACGGGGCTCTCCCTTCCTAGCTGCCCAAGTACTCCTCGGGTGTGTGGATTTTTGATTCAAAGGTATCATCCACCTTGAAACAGCCTTAGTCATCCAAAAATCTTTGGGTGCCTTGATTGAGTCCAATTCATATCCAGTCCCTCATCTATTCTTTAGAGCACATACACAGGAAAGGTCCCTAGGTTTTTGACCTAGAGGCCTCCATTAGAGTTGATCTTTCATGGGATTTCTAATCTGATCTAATCGATTCAATCTGAACCTAAATTTGATTCTTCATCTTGATCTACCACCTGATTTGAAAATGTAACCTAACAATTTAGGAAGAATATTTAGGAAACCTGAATCCCAGATGAGCATAAAAGAAAAGATGATTGAGAATGCTTTTAGACATCATGATGAATATTACAAAACCTCTGATCCATCTAGGCACATTTAGGTTAATGTTTCTAAAACAACAACCCACATTATGAACTGTGTTGAAATGATATTAACACAATGATACATGGTTCAACCCGAGATGATCTCTTATTAGAATATATTGAATTAAGGAAATTACATAGCAATGAGTATCTACAATGTTGGCCAAATCCCCCACTTTTGGAAAACACCAAGGTCTCATGGAGAAACGTGGAAAATTGTTGAATATGGTGTATGAAGCCATCAATCGAAAATGCCCATATATACCCTCAGAAACTGATGAGACATCTTGGAACAACTTTGAGGATCAACATGATTTCCCAAATCCCGAGTTCGAAAATCAAAGTTGTTGTGGACCCCCAACCCAAATGGAATCAGATTCAAACTTTATGAAGATTCACATACCTGATCTTGATGTTGGTTGGGTGGATCCAATTGCAAGTGTTCCTGATTTTGAACCAGCTTTAGAGAGCCATGAAGCTGGTCCATCATGCCTTGATTTCCCAAACACCTGTAGTAAGCTTGAATCAGAACTTCTTGAGGATGTAATTCTCGAACCTTATCCTGTTAAGGTAATCCTCGAGAGTGATTCTGACATCCCAATAGAACCAAGTCCAAATTCTAGTAACCCAATTCCTACTCTTGACCTAGAATCTAGATTCGAGCCTACTTGGGATGATCAAGAGGCCCAATGTGATGACGATTAGATTTTAGATCTTGATCATGATTTTGGGCCTATATTCGATGATTACACCACTCCAAACTCCTCAGAAATACAAATTGATTTTTCAGAAGTTACACCGATTTATGATACAGAAACAGAGGAGTTGGAAGAATTGGGATTTGATTGAGTCTACCCTAGGAGCCAAGAACCTGAGCCTATGCCGAATAAGGATACCTCTTGGAGCTCAGAATTTGAGATTAGGTTAGATCCAAGTCAAGTTGTTGATTCTACGCATCATGATTCATTCTATGATGGAAATCCCAATCTAGAATCTAGTTCAAAAATTGATTTTCGTAGATTCTTCGATGATTTCGAATCATACTCTGATTTTGGAGAACCTTTGTTTCCTGACGATTACAAGCCAGTTTATGACCTCAACATCCATGATCCATTCTTTGATTCTGATGCTGAGGCCAATGATTTGGACCTCAAAGAAGCCACACCTTCTAATCGACATACAGAGCCTTCCACAATCCAATCCCAACCCCGACCCGCCACCGAAATCAACTTCTACTCCGATTCACCTCTCTCTGATATGGTTACATATGATTCACCTCCATCTTTTGATCGGGTATCGGACACTGATCAGGCCGTTAATCACTTTTTATCCTTTTCTGATCCTATCAGTAGGGTTCCTACATCCTCCACAAATCCATTTTCTTTTAAGGACCCCTACTTTGATCAGGCTGAACCGATTCAACCAAACCCTAGATTCACATTTCCACATCTTTTTGAGTCTCAAAATATCTGATGGGCTCCATATCTACTGATTCACATCCATCAACCCACCAGACTAATTGGGTTTGGTTTGCATCATCAGTATGTTGATTTGAACAAGCACCTGGTTGGACCAACCAGGCTTTTGATTAAGGTGTTTTTTCTACAAAACTCCTCTGATTTAACCACCCCTTCTCCTTGACCACCTTTTACTCAGCTAAAGGCTTTGAATTTAGCACTTAACAGGAGGCAACCCTTCATTCCAAAAACCCGAAACCCTTCTGATCATCTTTTGAGTTACACTCCTACTATACTATTGGGTTCAACTTTAGAACAGCCGACTCCATCTTTAGTACTTGTATAAAGTCACTTTTACATCAAAAGGTTTTAAAATTGAGGATAAGAATTCAAAAAAAGTCCTTTTGATCAGAGATAGATCAAAAGATATCTACACTATTGACTTTAATAAATGCAATGATCTTAATTGCTTAGTTGCATCGAATGATGAGTTAATACTATGGCATCGTCGACTCAGTCATGTTCACATGCGAAATATGAACAATCTTGTGAAACATAATTTAGTTCGAGGCTTGCTTAAGATTTCCTTTAGAAAGAAAAATCTCTGCACATCTTGTGAACTTGGAAAACTTCATAAAACTTCCTTCAAACCGAAAAACATGGTCAGCGCTTCCAAGCCACTTGAGTTGATCCACTTAGATCTCTTTGGACCAACCAAGTCAGAAAATCAAAATGGGTGCAGATACTGTATTGTCATTATTGATGACTTTTCCCAATTCACTTGGGTATTATTCTTAAGGTCTAAAGATTCTACTTTCGAGGAATTTAGAAAATTAGCCAAAAGAGTTCAAACTGAAATTGGCCTATCCATCACTAGGATTAGCTATGATCATGGAGGAGAATTTGAAAATAAAAAATTCCAAGATTTCTGCTTTACTTACGGAATAAAACAAGAATTTGCTTTTCCAAGAGCGGCTCCTCAGAAAGAAAGAATAGAACCCTGCAGGAGTGTGCCCACACCATGTTGTGCAAGTCAAAGCTACCTCAGTATTTTTGGGTTGAGGCTGTAAACACTACTTGCTATATCCAGAATAGAGACTCTATTAGACCTATCCTTGATAAAATACCTTTTGAACTTTATTTTGATAGGACTCTTAAGATCTCTTACTTTTAAGGTATTTGGTTGCAAATGTTTCATATTGAAAACAAAGGAAAACTTGGATAAGTTTGATGCAAAAAGTGAGGAAGGAATCTTTCTAGGATACTCCTCTAGAAGTAAAACCTATGGAGTCTTCAATAAGAAAAATTGGGTAGTTGAAGAGACTCTGCATGTTTCTTTTGATGAATCAGATCAAATAGAAAAAGTATCAACCAAAGATGATGATCAACCTTTAGATGATCTTTCAAATATTCGTGAAGACACCATCACTAGTGACCTTCCAAAAGATGTAACCTACACGAAGGATCATCCTAAAGAATTGGTGATTGGTGAAGTCACAAAAGGAGTTTAAACCAGATCGTCTCTAAATAACCTTGCACTTAGTGTTTTTGTATCCCAACTAGAACCCAAATCTACAAAAGAAGCACTAACTGATGATTGTTGAATTATTGCAATGCAAAAAGAATTGAACCAATTCGAAAGAAATAATGTTTGGGAATTAGTTCCTAAACTAGAATCTCAATTAGTCATTAGAATAAAATGGGTTTTTAGAAATAAGCTTGATGAATCAGGAAAGGTTGTAAGGAACAAAGCTAGACTTGTGGCTCAAGGTTACAATCAGGAAGAAGGAATCAATTTTAGTGAAACCTATGCACCTGTAGCTAGACTAGAATCCATTAGAATGTTACTAGCTTTTGCTGCTAATATAAGATTCAAACTATTCCAGATGGATGCCAAAAGTGCATTTCTCAGTGGATTTCTAAAAGGGGAAATCTATGTGAAACAACCTCCTAGCTTTGAAATTACAGAAAATCCTAATTATGTTTTCAAACTAAACGAAGCCTTATACAGATGTAAGCAAGTTTCTCGAGCTTGGTATGAAAGACTAAGAAATTACCTAATAGAAAATGAGTTCAAAATTGGCTTAATTGATCCAACCTTACTCACTAAAAGAAAGGATAACCAACTAATTCTAATCCAAATTTATTTTGACGACGTAATATTTGGTGCTACTTACAATCGTATATGGCAAGAGTTTGCGAAGGTTATGCAGGATCAATTCAAGATGTGCCTGATGGGAGAATTAAAGTTCTTACTAGGGTTGCAAATTGATCAACTAGAAGATAGAATCTTTATTTCGAAAACCATATACACAAAGGAGATTCTGAAGAAGTTCGAGGGATAAAACAAAAGGAAAAGACACACCAATGGCTACCACTACACAACTCAAAGAAGATGAGTCAGGTAAGTGTGTAAATCAAAAGCTATATAGAAGCATGATAGGTTCTTTGTTATACTTAACTGCTAGTAGACCTAATATACTTTTCAGTACTTATCTCTGTGCTAAATTTCAAGTAAATCCTAAGAACTCACACCTTAATGCCTTAAAACAGATACTTAGGTACCTACTTAACACTGTAGATCTTGGTCTGTTCTATCCCAAATCAGCCACACTTGACTTACTCTCCTATTATGATGTTGATTATGCAAGAAGTCAAATTGATCACAAGAGCACTAGTGGAATGTGTCAATTCCTCAAAAATTCCCTAGTATCTTAGGTCAATAAGAAACAAAATAGTGTCTCTCTATCCACAACTAAAGCCGAATACATTGCTACCTCCTTAGTATGTTCATAGATTTTGTGGATGAAGCCTAAACACCTAGAGATTTTGGACTAAACTTTGAAAATACTAGGATCCTCTATGACAATACTAGTGCAATAAACCTATCCAAGAATCCTATTCAACATTCTAGAACAAAACATATAGGTATCAAACATCATTTCCTTAGAGATTATTCCCTGAAGAAAAAAATAAACCTATAATTCATTCAAAGAGAGAAACAACTAGCTGATTGTTGACAACGCTTTCGTTGTAGTATAAGAATATGCGTCATAGTACAGTCAACAAAAGCATATCAATTTATAAGTGCTCAAAAATAGAAATGAGTTCGAGGTCGTTCACAGGGAGCACATTTGGAATTCACACACTAATTGAAATATAAAGCAAATGAGCACAATGATTAATTGCAACAAAGCTATTCAATGAATAATATACTCAAAAAATGTATTCAATAATAACAATCATATCTCATAAAACAATAGGATAAAAAGAGTATCAAAAACCCTAAAAATAGTGATTTGAATCACCACTTAAATCCATCTAAGCACATATCAAAGTATTCAATTTCTCAACAATATCTTGAACCACTTATTCTTGTAAATAAGTCCACAGTGATCAGAGTTCAGAACCGAACCAAAGTCAAGCAGAGAGCACAAGTAGCCAAATAACCTTACAACAAAAGGCACAAGAGATATCAGACCCTAGGGTCAAACAACTTAAGTCGCCAGGCACACAAGGCACAAAGGAATAACACCTCAACCCAAGCACCTCAACTGATGCCTCCTCCGCCCCTCTTCGTCCAATAGCTAGATCATTCGACTCCCTAGCATCTACTCATCACCACCATACCACCAACAGTCCGCTTCAACCACCGACTCTCCCACACGTCCTCCATCTTCCACCTCGCCAGCATACCTCCAGCGAGCTCGCACGACCACTACACTCCACCAAACTGGCCGCCACCGCTCCCTACACCATCGCCACATCCTGGCGACCAAAACCCCTCAAGAAATTGAGGGTATTGGTCACTCAGTTGCTCCACCGAGCAACATACTTTTCGTCTTTGTTTTTCGCATCCGCCAAACATCTCCGACCACATTCACAGCACGCCACCGCCACCACCAGGTTCATCGCGCTCGCGTGCTTCTCCTGAGCTTGTTTGACGAGACCGTAGGGAAATGCTTTGTGTTTCAGGTTCGCAGGTCGTGACTGCCATTAACAAGCAGCTTCAAGAAACCTTGAAGCCGTATTCTTGCCCCAACTGCTCCAGGCAAGACCTCCAGACGATGTGGAATTCACCCAGGTGCAGATCCAGGCTCTCCATTGGGAGCATTGAGCATACCCTCTGCTTCAATTGATCGCATCCTCAACTACTTCTCACATGCGAAGAACAAGGGACAACTTAGTCCCACATGGTGGACTGAGGAGCGGAAGAGGGCATATAAGTTGTTTTCCTGCCCTTACCCGGTCACCCAAGTCATCGGGGGTCGGGTCCCCACTTCACGTGCCTCCTCGAGCCTTCATGCCTCTCCCGTGGTCACGCAAGTAGGTCTGGCCCCATTCAAGGTCTGGTTACCAGCTTGATAACCCGGCTAACCCTGGGTCTCTGAAAGAAAGAGAGAGGGGGGGTTTTGCCCTCAGCTGTGCCCTCTCTACACTTAGTCGCTGGGAGGCCCTTCGTGCCTCTGTGCTGTGCCTCTCCTTGAGGCTTGAAAAGAAGAAGAGAGAACCTTGAGTCTCTACTATTAAGGCGTCTGAGGGCCTTATTTGTCATCTGATTTCATTGGTTCTATGTTCCTAGGGCTATATTGGTTGCTTACTAACGTGGAATAATTTGTTAATCGTTACTATTCGGTTATTTGAGAATTATTGTAAGCATAATTAGAGGGGTAATTGGTGATTTAAATCACCATTTTACCCCATTCTTTGTGCACCTTGACATTGATTTTCATATATATATATATATATATATATATATTATATATCATTCTTGCATGGAATTTTCATTATAACTTGCTCATATTTGTGGTCATATTGTGATCTTTGAGATTATTTGCAACACTTGCTCCCTACATTCGACCTCGAACTTCATTCGAATTATAAATTTTATTTGTTTTCATGCTATTTTGGCTGTGCTACAACGAAACGATTTTTAAAACCCCGATTTAGCCCGTTAACATTTTGGCACCGTTACAGGGGAACAACATGCAATTTGATCTCTTTGATTGCAATTTCTGATTGGGTACTAACTTGCTCTATCTCTTTGGCTGTGATCTGTGCAGGGATTCATTTGAGGAGAATCAGGCACACATCAAACACTCCATGGCAGGAAAATTTCATCTCCTTTTCCATTAAGTCCCTGATTCTAAGAAAAGCTAAAAAAGAAGAAAATCAATTAGGATAAACTTGCATTTCATACTTAGAACTAATCATCTCAAGTTGCCTGATTTGATTCATTTTTAGAAAATCCCGATCCTAATTTTCTACACCTATTAGGGATTTAAAGGTATCTAGGGCTACTCACCTTCTTGATTGAGACCTAGGTACCAAAATTGGACAAAATTGATTGGACCAATTAAAGCCAAAATTAGGGTTCTACTCTAGAGTTGAGGATCACACTTGCTTAAAGAAGAATCTACTCTCCCAAATTGTGTGTGTCCTAAACCTTGATTGAAATTACCTAATCAAGCAAACCCTAAAAGCAAACTCTAACCATCACTTGAATCCTAAAATTGGGACCTAATAATCACAAGGACAATTAGGTGAAGTTGACCCACCTTGTGGTGTCAACCAATCTTCAAATTAGGTCACCACTCACAAAGTCATTCTAAAGTTCAAGTGGAATCCAAAGCACCTCATCTTAACTTAAAAGTGGTAGACTTAAGAGGTCAAGCTATCCATTCTGGTCTACCTGGATCCGTGGAGACAAGGAAGGTCAAATGCGGGAAACCCTGTAACCCATGGGGACGCTCTACCGTGTAGGGGTCTTTGCAGGAGTCTCCCTTCCTGGCTGCCCAGGTATTTCTCAGGTGGACGACTTTGTGATATAGAAGTATCATCCGCCTCGAACCTCTATAGTCATCCAAAGATATCTGGGTGTCTTGTTTGGGTCCATCAGACTCTCTATCCCTCATCTACTTCGTCGGTGTATGTTCGGAAGGAGGTCCTTAAGACTACCATTGAGGCCTCCACTAGCCTTCCACTCTCATCGAGGCCAAGCCTTGACTTCTTTGTTTGTGCAACTACCCGATCACATCGCTATCTCTTCCAACTCTTTCACCTCTGAACTTAAATCTCCAGCCACAACCATGGATCATCAAGAAGAACAACCTAACTTTGAACCACAAGAATTCAATGACCTTCGAGATATGGTCCATGCACATTTCAACCCACCACAGCATCCTCAAATGCGAGATCACTACAATTTCGCTACGGTGGAGATTGAACCCCGAATCCACGTTCCTGCGGGAGGACCTGAGGTGGAGCTCAAGCCCAGTATGCTTCACATGACCCCAAACTTTCATGGCTTGAACTCTGAGGATCCTTTCCAGCACATCAAGAATCTGAAGCATCTGGCCCACACATTTGGGGTAGACATGCAGAATCGAGATGGTCTACTCTTGAAAATCTTCTCCTTCTCTTTATCTGACAAAGCCGCCAATTGGTTTCAGACATACCCTCACCAAATCAACACATGGAAAGAACTTCAGATCGCTTTCTTGCAAAAATTATATCCCATTGGTCGAACGAATGCTATGCGGCATCAAATCACGCACTTCTCGCAAGGAGCGGGAGAATCTCTACACGAGGCATAGGATCGTTTTCTGGATCTCATGAGTAAATGCCCCCATCACAGAGTCCCAAAGTGGGAACAAGTCCAATCCTTTTACCACGGGCTCCATGACAGCATCAAGCTTTTTGTCAATGCAACCTGTGGTGGCAACATCATGGGTCAGCATGAAGACACGATTTAGGGAATTCTCAAAAATATGTGCGAAAACTCCCTGAATAATGAGTCATTGGGTGTGTATGACTGGACGACCACCTGCACATTGACAAACAATAGGGGGTACACAAGACCTAAGGCCTTTCCACATCCGTTGATCTGGAGTTGATAGCCAGTTGCTTGGATAAAGTCTCTACCATTGAGAAAAAGGGGGACAACATAAATCGACATCTACACAGGACCACCACTGCACCACAAAATCCATATGTGCACCTACCCTCACGTAGGGAGGTTGCCCACAACATCTACCACTCTAAGGGGATGGATGCCTATCCACCCCCGCCTAATTATAGTTTTGGAGGAAACTCTAGACTAGCCTACCATGGTTGGGGGAACTCTAAACCCTCGTATCCTGATTTTTCTGGAGCTCCTTAGACTTGCAAGGATCTCCACATTGTCCAGAACAATCCTTTCTCAAACACCTATAACCCTAGATGGTGAAATCATCCCAATTTCGCATGGTTAGGAAATAACCTAAATCCAAGATCGCAAATCCAACCCCGACCACAAAACCCACGACCCTATTAGCCCACTCAACCAAGGCCCAACTAAAATGTCCAATCTAGGCCACCTTAGGAGGACCAGACATCTCTGATTCTTCAAACCGTGGTTGACATGCAGAAACAACACAAGGAAGAAATCATTGAGCTTTGCAATCAATTAGCTCAGCTGGAAAATGCTCGCCAGCCTAGTTCATTCCCATCTCAGCCTCTTCCCAACCCAAATAATGTGCCGAACCAGAGGCACATTATGAACCCAAATCAGGGCCAAGCACATTATTTTTATCAGGCCCCTTCTACTCCATCTCCTGATGGGATGGAAGCTTCAACTTCATATCCGGGTTTCAGCAGCAAACACCTATTTTGCCTAACCCAAACCAAAGTCACGTAGGATTGAACTCTGTCACCACCCATAGTGGCAAAGCAACACAAGACCCACCATTTCCTAGCCACGGCTAGCCTGATACCGTAATTCCCAACCCGAGATTGGTAATCCATAACATCCCTATCCCAGATAAAGAGCCTGAGCTAATCCTAAAGGAACCAACTGAGGTTCCATTTCCTGAAGCCTTGATCAAGGGAAAGAGGAAACTCAAGATCATGGCACTAGAGGAAGACCTAGTCAAGCTCTTTGAACAAGTCCAAATAAACATCCCCTTGATAGATGTGATTCGCCACGTACCGGCTTACACGAGATTTCTGAAAGACGTATGTACACCTAAGCATAAGCCACAAACCAAGGGTAGGAATCCGATTGTACTTTCGGAGCAAGCCAGCTCCATCATTTTGAAAAAACTCCTACCTAAGGCAAAAGACCCTGGTACCCCTCTGATCTCCTGTACAATCGGTGATATATAGTTTGATAAAGCCTTACTGGATCTAGGAGCTTCCATAAACTTGATACCTACATCCCTACTAGACCACCTTGAGGAATTTAAGCTCAAACCGACTGAGGTGACTTTGCAATTAGCAGATAGATCCATCAAGTCACCTAAAGGAATTCTCGAGGATGTTATAGTTCAGATACGTGACTTCTATTTTCCCGTGAATTTCATCATATTAGACATGGATGCTCCTGAGAATTTGACAAACACACCAATCATATTAGGGAGACTATTCCTGGCCACAACTAGGGCCAACATCAATTGTGAAGAGGGCCAAATTGAGTAGAAATTTGAGGACAAAACTTTAAAGATCGATATTTTTAAGGCCCAAAAAGGAATCAAGTGTGAGGCTATTAAGGAGATCTGCGATATCGAGTCTGTGGTTGAGGACTAGTTCTTAGAGGAAAACCCAATTACTTCTGACGTTCAACCACAAGAAGATCACAACCCACAGTTAAAGGAGCCTAGACTTGACCAAGATACACCTACAACTCCTACCTTTGCTCCTGAACCCTACCCTGAACCACCTGCTACTGCTGAAAACCCTGTTATGGAGTTGAAGCCCCTCCCTAATCATTTAAAATACATCTTTTTGGGTTCAAATTACACGTTTCCTGTGATCATCAATTCCCAACTTACCTTGGATCATGAAACAAAAGTGATTTTCGTCCTCCAGCAACATCGGAGAGCCATTGGATGGACTCTCAATGACTTGACTGGTATCAGCCCATTGTATTGCATACACCACATCTACACTGAAGAGGGCTCATGGCCATCCCATGAAATGCAGAGATGATTGCGCAGCAATCATAGGTCTTAATTGACCTAAATTAAGCTAAGACTTAGCGTAAGTTAGGGTTATTCATGCATGCATACGCATTATCTGCATCTTTACTGCTTTCCTTTAGCTATGCATAAAATAATGTTATAATGTGCTAATTAAGTGTATTATGTCGATTGTAGGCAATAAGCAAATCTGGAGCTGGATCTGGAGCAGGATCTGAAGCTGGATCTGAAATAACGGGAGTTGTGGCAGAGCTAGAGCAGAAGGCCTAGTTTAGATGTAGGAATAATAATGTAAGGGGGTTAAAGGTTTTCTATTCTATTAAGTAAAAATAAAGCAGTAAAATGTGAAGAGCTTAGGTCCATCCTAGCCCTAGGATAGCCTAGAGACTTCCCCAAGCCTTAGCCACCCTTAGATTAGGTCACAACACCCTAGGAAGCCCTAAAACCCTAGTTCCAACCCTTCTCTGGACGTCCAAATAAGTTTTAAGACGTCTAGGACCCTTAGCCAACTCCCGCACACTTCAAACCCACTTCTGCAGTGTTATTGGACGTTCAGACACTTTGTCAGACATCCAATTTCTGCAGAATACCCAAAGTAGAACCTGAAACCCTTCCTGACTCTGATTGGACATCCAGACAACAAGTCTGGACTTCTGATTTTTGAGTATAAGACATCTGATACTGCTCTCCAATTCCTGTTTTGAGATTTAAGCCTTGATCTTGGATCTCTAGGTCCCTAAACCCAATTCCAACCCTATAGGAACCTAAATTAAGGTGCCCTAACCCTAGTACATCACCTCTAAACCTCCCTAAGGACCTAATTAGGTCCTCACTAAACCTAATTGACTTGGATCTTAGTCAATTCCATCAGCCTATTCAATTGGACTCATTGAGTCCAATTGAGCCCTGATCTCAGCACACACTGTCCAATTGGACTCAGTGAGAGTCCAATTGACCTAGACCTAACTTAATTGAGTTGTTTTACTCTCAATTAAGTTTCCACACACCCAATTAAACTTGTATTAAGTTTAATTGCACTTTACCTTAGTGAATTAGGGTTTATAACCCTAATTTGAGACCTACCTTGACCTAAACCCACTAGAACCCAACCTAATCAACCTAGCCACCTAAGTTTCGACCCACACATACCCACACACACCATCCACACGAAAATACCTATCCTAGAGTTTTCTAGAACTCTCTACCATGTGTGGTTGCCTTGGTTGCCAAAAATAGCAACCAAGAGCCATTCAATTTTTAGATCCACATTTGGTGGATCTAAAAACCACCATCCACCCTCTCTCTCTCACTCTCCCACGAGCTCCCACCATAGGCCTCTCTAGAGAATTCCATAATTCTCTAGAGAGATTCCCTTAGGTCTATAAAAAGACCCCTTGGGTGGCCATTGGCACCCATTCACTTCTTTGGCAATTGCACTCCATTGGTGCCATTCACGCCACCTCCATAGTCACTCCACCTCCACGAGCTCACTACCACCACCATGGAGGACACCATGCCGGGATGCTGGATCAACCCTACCTCTCTCCAAGGGCCGGCCTAAGTTCCATTGGCCGCCCCTCCTTCTTCTCTCGACCACTCCAAGGCCATCGGGGACCACCCCTGAATGCCCTCTATTCTTCTAGCTTTAAATCGTGCTCTTCATAATTTTTATTGCTTTCATTTACTGCTTAGTAGTGTAGTCTTACTTCTCCCCCAATGATGCATGCGAAATCCCCCCATCGATTCTTGTATGCGATCATTTTCTGGTAGCTAGATTTAATTTTGAAGCATCTATGTACAAGCTTTCCTCTAGATTCCTTGTGCAAACACTCCCAAATGAATGAATGAAAACACACACACACACACATATATATATATATATATATATATATATATATATATATCTGTTTGAAATCACCATGAGCTTAATGATTGCTATTATCTTTTGCGTGATTAATGTTGTCTGTTTCTAACTCTTAATATTCCTGCAACTAAGCATGTCGTACGTAAATACGTAATAATCATGAACTGGCATGCGATTCTAAACAAAGTAGAGCGGCAAAAAGATCGATTTCAAAAGTAAAAGCAACGCCTCCCAGAGACGAACGACCGGGACTCAAGTCTTGTTATTTTCAAAACAATATCTTTGTTGGATTGTATTTCGCAACTATACTACGACGCTTTTATCAAAAATGCGATCTACGACCTCCCAACAAGAGAAATCTGAATTCGAACCTACAGGATGTTGTGAAGAAAGAGATCATTAAGTGGTTAGATGCTGGAATCATCTACCTGATCTCTGCCAGTCGGGTGAGTCCAATCCAGGTTGTGCCTAAAAAGACAAGGCTCACTGTGATCATGACTGAAGGCAGAGAAACCATCTCGACCTGCATTGTGAACTCATGGAGAGTCTGCATTGACTACAGAAAATTGAATGCCTTCATGAAGAAGGACCATTTCCCACTGCCTTTTATTGACCAAATTCTCAAGAAACTGGCAAGAAATTGGTTTTTCTATTTTCTGGATGGGTACTCTAGGTATAATCAGGTGGCAATTCATCCAGAGGACCAGGAAAAGACCACCTTCACCTGCCCCTTCGGAACGTACACATTCCGTAGGATGCCTTTTGGGCTATGCAACTCACCAGCCACATTTCAGCGATGCATGCTAGCCATATATTCTGATATGATAGGTGAGTACCTTGAAGTCTTAATGGATGACTTCTCAATTTTTGGGGAGTGTTTTGATGATTGCCTCCTGCATCTGGTCCAAATCCTCAGGCGTTGCATTGACATGAATCTGGTTCTTTCTTGGGAAAAGAGCCACTTCACCGTTCCTAAGGGTATTGTCTTGGGACATCTTATCTCTGAGAAAGGCATTCAAGTCAACTGTGCTAAGCTAAATTTGATTTCCAGTTTGGTCAAGGACATCGGATCTTTTCCGGGGCACATCGATTTTTACCGTCGATTCATTCTTGGTTTCTCAAAAAATTGCACACCCCTTGACTAATCTTCTGTCGAAATATGTCCCTTTTGAGATAACCAATGAGTGCACTCACGCACTTGAGAGCTTACATGACCGAGTCACCCAAGCGCCTATCCTGAAATCCCCTGACTGGTCTCAGCCCTTTGAGATCATGTGCGATGCATCTGACTATGCAGTAGGTGCAGTGCTTGGGTAGAAAATCAATGGGAAACCTGTGGTCATCTACTATGCTAGCAAGATACTTGACGAGGCTCAACGTAACTATACGGTTACTGAGAAAGAGCTGCTAGCGGTAGTATTTGGCCTGGAAAAATTTCGATCATATCTCTTGGGTTCCCGCATTATCATCTACTCAGATCACACTACAGTGAGGCACTTACTCGTAAAGGACACAAAACCTCGACTAATCTGTTGGATCTTGATGTTGCAAGAATTTGATCTCGAGATTCATGACAAGGCAGGAAAACAGAATGTGGTAGCTGACCACTTGTCCTGCCTTCCTTCTTATGTTATCAACCCTTCCGGACTGATCACGGAACATTTTCCAGATGAGCAACTCCTGACTATTGGTGTGGGACTTCCTTAGTACGCAGATATGGTGAACTACTTGGCATCTCATCAGATCACGTCTGATTGGCCGAAAGCCAAGAAAGACAAATTGCTTTCCTATGTCAAGTACTACATCTGGGAAGACCCATCCTTTTCCGCATCGGTGCTGATCAAATTATCAGACGTTGTGTGCTAGAAGCTGAAATACAGGGCATTTTGTCCTTCTGCCATGACCAGGCCTGCGGCAAACTCTTCTCCGGACATAAAACTGCAGCTAAAGTCCTCCAGTGTGGCTTTTATTGGCCCGTGGTCTTCAAGGACGCACACGATTACTGTAAGGCATGCAGTCGTTGCCAGACCTTGGGCAACATGAGCCACTGAGATATTATGCCTCTACAATCGATTCTCGTGTGTGAAATCTTCAATATTTGGGGAATTGATTTCATGGAACCCTTCCCCAAATCGGGCAGCTTCGAATACATTCTCCTCACTATGAACTACGTATCTAAATGGATCGAAGCCATCTCGACCCGAACCAACGATCATAAGGTGGTGATCAAATTCATTCATCAGCACATCTTCTCACAGTTCGGTGTCCCGCGCGCGATTATCTCTGATGGAGGGACCCATTTCACGAATGCATAGTTTAGATCCCTGATGACAAAGTACTGGGTGTCACACCGAATCTCAACTCCTTATCACCCCCAAACCAATGGATTGGCTGAACTGTCAAACAGGGAGATCAAGAAAATCCTTTAGGCCACTGTTCGACCTGATAGGATGGGTTGGTTGGCCCACCTTCTGGAAGCTTTGTGAGCTTATAGGATCACCCACAAAACCCAAGTAGGTATGTCTTCATTCAGACTTGTGTATGGGGAGGTGTGTCACCTACCTATTGAAATGGAGCACAAAGCCTATTGGGCATACGGAAGTGCAACCTAGATCTTCTGAGGGCTGGAACCCACTGCCAATTATAGATGAGCGAGATTGAGGAACTACGCATGACGCGTATGAGAACTTGCGAACTTACAAAGAGCGGGTTAAAGCCTTTCACAACAAGCACATAACACGAAAGACTTTCTATCCTGGTCAAAAGATCCTACTCTTTGATGCCAAACTCAAACTGTTCCCAGGAAAACTCAAATCAAAATGGATTGGACCATTTCTTGTTCGACGTGTTTTTGGAAATGGTGCCATCGAAATCAGTGAACTTAGCCTTGATTCTAAATCATTTATCGTGAACGGTCAGAGACTTAAACCATTCATCGAACCCACTAACACGAACTTGGCTACGTTATCTTTTGATCTCCATTCTCCCTGAGCTCATTGCGCCCAGCTGATGACGTTAAACTTAGCGCTTAACAGGAGGCAACCCGTCATCTTTTGAAAATAACCCAAAACCCTTTTGACATATCTCTTTGCTAAATTCATATTGCACTTTAGGGTCCGTCCATTAGAACAGCCGACTCCACCTTTGGTACTTGTATCAAAGCTTGAAATCATCCACAACAAGTCATCCCAACCCGTTCACCCACCCTTTGACCCTGTTCTAATGTACGATCTAAGCTGAACTCGAACCCACCTAATTTACAATGAGGACATTGCAAATCGTAAGCATGGGGGGGTATTAAAGTGCAAAACGATGTGAAAATCAAATCACAAAAGGGTTTTATCAAACAAAAAAAGGAGGTTGAGAGAAAGGAAGACCTATTTGAGATAAATGAAGAAAAAGGAGGGAAGAAAAAGAAAAAGAAAAGAAAGGAGCAAAAAGAAAGAAAGAAAAAAAAGAGAGCCCCCTCAAAATAATATGGAACTTAACTAACTTCTAGGTTGGATCGAATGATGAATTAAGACCTGGAAGGCTAAAACTTAAGAGATTAATGGCAAATACCGACCTTAGGTCTCTTGGATCTAGTTTGAGATTTAAACACTCACGTATTTGTCAAGATCCAAGTTAATCCTCAAGTGGTTGAGGAAAATGCAACGCTTATATATTAGGTCTAAGGCTTGGGAATTATTCGACCCCATTAACTGACTTCTGGTTTGCGAGACTCAGTAACTTACTTCTGGTTTGCGAGACTCAATAACTTAAGCACCCTAAATCACACACAGTCTGGTTCAGTTCGCTTAAATTTGAAATCACGCCAAAAAGCATTTATGCTATTCTGAAAATGGTCCTAAGATCTAGATTAGGAGTGGCTCAAAAACACAAGTTGATTTGGACAAGTTCCCGGTGTGGAGAGGTGAGAAATTCCCCTCGAAGATGTGCAATAACATATCATCTCCTCAATGCTTGTCTCCTAGGATATCTAAATATCCTACCTAGAGCACATAAGCACCTTATGCTGGTTCAGATGCCATGGGCGACATTATCACGAAATGTTGATTGCCAGGGTCTAGATTTAGCTATAGAACACCATGGGCAGCACTATCCCAAAGTGTTGAAAGCTAGGGTTCTGGGGGTTGCCATGGGTGACACTATCCTGAAGTGTCGATTGCCAAGGATCTTACGAGGATTGATGGTAGGAGCAATGAATCAGATACAGAATGTGTTTAGGGCCAATCCAAGGTTCAATCTAAGGAAAAATATAATGAAAAGAAAATGACAGAGAAATCTCTCCACAAATGAAAATCTCTTTCTATCCCTTTCTCTCTTACAAAAAAATGCACTGGCAAACTGAACCTGGGCTAACCATGTTACAAACACGAGTGCTTTAACTGCTGGGTCCAACGAACCTTAAGAGAGTTCCTGCGAGCCTCAGATACCTTCATGGCAAACTGAGGCAAAAACTAGTCAAGTTTGGATCTAGGCTGGTACTTGAGTACCTCTAGGCCTACTATTGGTATTAAGATCCGATTCCTAGAGATGCATCTTAGTAGGGCATCCTGACGATTACATCCGACCTAGATAACTAGTCTGATCCATAGAATTTTGCTAAGGGACTAGCAAAAGCTAGGCATGGAGATATAATGGGAGCACCATCATGAGCCATAACTAGCTCAATTTGGTCTGATAAGGTTGATAAAAGCTCCTACATATCCATCAGAAGTCCTAAGGGCACATTATCCTATTTTGAAAAGAATACAATGTTATTTCTGCAAAATTAATAGCATTCCACAAATATAGAATAATCACGGGGTATTTTAGGGGTTTATTAGGTCAAATGGTCATTAATGTCCAATAAGAGGATCCATGCAGAACGAAACGGGTTTTCATGCATTTCAAGAATTAATGGACATCTGAAACCCTAAAAATAGACCTACTTAATTAACTGAGGTTCTGGTCAGGATAAAATTCATCTAAA
The DNA here is from genome assembly GCA_037157565.1 of Thalassia testudinum. Classification (NCBI taxonomy): domain Eukaryota; kingdom Viridiplantae; phylum Streptophyta; class Magnoliopsida; order Alismatales; family Hydrocharitaceae; genus Thalassia; species Thalassia testudinum. Next base: position 39,337,547 of record JAZHRO010000067.1, read on the forward strand.
CCTTCTAAAAATTATAGAAAAGTATTCCATAAGGTTTGGTTTCCTTGTTTTGACCATCTAAACCCATTTTGACCTAAAATAGAGTATTAGACAGAAAGTTGCTCTAATTTGGGTTTCTACGTAACTTACCTAGTCAAACTTGGTTAAAACCAAAATCCAACTTCACCATTAGATTCCTTGTGTCCAAATTAGGTTTGTACCAAACTTTGGGCCCAATCTGAGATCATCTTAACCTAGTTTGCATTTTAATCCTATTCTGACTCTTTTTCTTACAGAAAGCCCCTCAACTTTTGAAAATCTTACAAAAAAGTCCCTCAACTTATTCATCTTCTTCGCGAAGAGGTCCCTGACACAATTGGAACCTTCCATCCTTAGATGAAAGGTTTCCATCAGGGATTTCTCCCTAAATCTGCGGTGAATCTCTCTCAAAAATGGAAGAACTCCTGACGAGATCCTCTTCCATCTGGGCTTCTTCACGACCTTCTAAATCCTTGAAAAATCCTAAACCTAACCTGAAGATTTCGAGCTCTTCGATCTTGTTTCCCAGCTTGAAGGCTCATTTGATGACCTATAAAAATTGCCCAAGCCCTTCCTCACCTCCTTAGCAAACTTTTGAGCCAAAATCCTCTTCTTTCCTCTACCTCCGGCTCACTCCAAGTTTGTCTCCAGCAACCTTCATCCCCTAGCTTCTTCGCCCGCCACCACATACGATAGGCGATCAATTTCAACTCTCCCTTCTTTTCCGCACCTCGCAATACCAGTGAGGTGTCTCCTAACCCTCCATCATCGCCGCTCTACCTCACCGGAGCTTTCATCTCCTTCAGTGCCGGCCATACTGCAACTAGCACCTCCTCCACCTATCTTCATCCAATAGCTAGATCATTTGACTCCTAGCATCTACTCATCACCACTATACCACCAACACTCCGCTTCGACCACTGACTCGCCTGCATGTCCTCCGACTTCCACCTCACTAGCATACCTCCGGTGAGCTTGCTCGGCCGCTATACTCCACCAAACCGGCCTCCCTCGCTCCCTACACCATCGCCACATCCTAGCTCAAGAGATTGACCACTCAGTTGCTCCACCAAACAACATGCTTTTTGCCTTCGTTTTTCATGTCTGCTAGCCATCTCCGACCACAGTCACGGCATGCCACCTCCACCACCGCCTTCGCCACACTCGCGTGCTTCTTCTGAGCTTTTCTGATGAGGCCGCAAGGTCATGCTTTGTGTTTCAAGTTCGTAGGTAGTCATCGCCATTAACAAGAAGCTTCAAGAGACCTTGAAGCCGTGTTCTTGCCTAAGCTACTCCAGGCAAGACCTCCAGGTGACGCGAAATTCACCCAGGTGCAGATTTGGGCCCAATCTAAGATCATCTTGACCTAGTTTGCATTTTAATCCTGTTCTAAATCTCTTTCTTACAAAAAGCCCCTCAACTTTTCAAAATCTTATAAAAAAGTCCCTTAACTTATTCATCTTCTTCGCGAAGAGGTCCCTGACACCATTGGAACCTTTCATCCTTAGATGGAAGGTTTCCATCAGGGATTTCCTGCGGTGAATCTCTCTCAAAAGTGGAAGGAGGACTCCTGACGAGATCCTCTTCCATTTGGGCTTCTTTACGACCTTCCAAATCCATTCAAAAGCTCGTGTAAACCCTTGAAAAATCCTAAACCTAACCCGAAGATTTTGAGCTCTTCAAGCTTGTGTCCAAGCTTGAAGGCTCACTTGATGACCTATAAAAACTGCCCAAGCCCTTCCTCACCTCCTTAGCAAACTTTTGAGCTAAAATCCTCTTCTTTCCTCTACCTCTGGCTCGCTCCAAGTTTGTCTCTGACGACCTTCATCCCCCAGCTTCTTCGCCCGCCACCACATACCATAGGCGATTGATTTCGACTCTCCCTTCTTTTCCACACCTCGCAATACCAGTGAGGTGTCTCCTAACCCTCCGTCGTTGCCGCTCAACCTCACCGGAGCTTTCATCTCCTTCGGCGCCGGTCATACTGCAACTGGCACCTCCTCCACCTGTCTTCATCCAATAGCTAGATCATTTGACTCCCTAGCATCTACTCATCACCACCATACCACCAACACTCCACTTCGACCACCGACTCACCCGCACGTCCTTCGACTTCCACCTCCTGGCATACCTCCGGTGAGCTCGTACGGCCGCTACACTCCACCAAACCGGCCTCCCTCGCTCTCTACACCATCTCCACACCCTAGCTCAGGAGATTGGCCACTCAGTTGCTCCACCAAACGACACGCTTTTCGCCTTCATTTTTCATGTCTGCCAGCCATCTCCGACCACAGTCACGGCATTCCACCTCCACCACCGCCTTCGCCACACTCGTGCGCTTCTTCTGAGCTTTTCCAGCGAGGCCGCAAGGCCATGCTTTGTGTTTCAAGTTCGTAGGTAGTCATCGCCGTTAACGAGAAGCTTCAAGAGACCTTGAAGCTGTGTTCTTGCCTCAGCTACTCCAGGCAAGACCTCCAGGTGACGCGGAATTCACCCAAGTGCAGATCCAGGCTCTCCATTGGGAGCATTGAGCACTCCCTTTGGTCCAACTGACCGCATCCTTAGCTACTACTTGCACATGAAGAACAAGGGACAATTTAGTCCCACATGGTGGACTGAGGAGCGGAAGAGGGTGTATAAGTTGTTTTCTTGCCCTTGTCCGGTCGCCCAAGTCACCGAGGGTCAGGTCCCTGCTTCACATGCCTCCTCGCGCCTTCACTCCTCGCCTGCGGTCACGCATGTGGGTCTAGACCCATTCAAGATCTAGTTACCCGCCTGATAACCTAGCTAACGCCAGGTAGCCAGGTCTCTGAAAGAAAGAGAGAGAGAGGGGGAGTTTTGCCCTCAGCTATGCCCCCTCTACACTTAGTCGCTGGGAGGCCCTTCGTGTCTCTGTGTTGTGCCTCTCCTTGAGGCTTGAAGAAAAGAAGAGAGGACCTTAAGCCTCTGCTATTAAGGCATCCGAGCACCTTATCTGTCGTCTGATTTCGTAGGTTCTATGTTCCTATGGCTATATTGGTTGCTTACTAACGTAGAATAATTGGTTGATCATTAATGTTTAGTTATTTGAGAATTATTGTGAGAATAATTAGAGGGGTAATTGGTTATTTAAATCACCATTTTCCCCATTCTTTTTGCACCTTGACATTGATTTTCATATATATATCATTCTTACATGGAATTTTCATTATAACTTGCTCATATTTGTGGCGATATTGTGATCTTTGAGATTAATTGCAACACTTGCTCCCTACGTTCAACCTCGGACTTCATTCAAGTTATAACTTTTATTTGTTGTTACGCTATTTCGGATATGCTACAACAAAACAATTTTTAAAACCCCAATTTAGCCCATTAACACCAATCCCATGTTTTGATCGATCAAAGCCGTATTTAAAGTATTTCCAAAACAAGTCAAAAAATACCTATAAATAGAGCCTTTGACCCCCACTTAAAGACAAACCTCAAGAGCTTTCAAAAAGCAAAACACGCATATTCTCTCTAGTGCTTTCGCGCTTCTACGTCTACAACTATTGCAATCCAAAGCATGATCCTTTGCAATTCAAGAAAGCTTGGTTTGTTCTAATTTTTCTGAAGTTCCATAGGAATTATTGTTATTTACTTTATATTCTGTTGTTCTTGATCTAGCAATCCAAGTTGTCTTAGAAGTCTCATTCTTCTCTTGTTTAGGTGTAAGAGAAGACGTTTTGTAAGAGGTTGTGCCACCCTCATTCAAGTGGTATGTTAGTGGATTTGACTAGCATCGACTAGTCAAGAAAATCTTAAGCTAGGAGGCTTAGGTAGTGGTTTTTACCCGGAAGGGTTTCCACTCTAAATCAAGTGTTATCTTTTTGGTCTGTGCTTATTTAAATTTTGGTCTGTAGTGAATGATTTTTTAAATTCTCATAGAAATAGATATTACACTCCCCTTTAGCATATACTTAATCCATTAGGCTCCACATGCACTCACATATCAGTGATCCTTCTGACTTCCTTCATGTGTATGCTTGGTAGGAGGTCATTGAACCCATGTCTAGAAGGACCCTTGGACCATTCTAGGAGAAGGAGGTTGAGTTTTAGCCGTGCAGACCAACCACCACCACCACCTCCTCCTAGCCAGGTTGAGATTATCTAGAGGTAGCTGGAGCAGCTGCAGGCTTAGTTTGAAAGAATGAACTAACCATATGCCAGGCCTCTAAAGAATTTCTATGATCCTTCACATTACAGGGATCATCTTGGAGTTATGATTCCCACAGGTGATGTTGAGATTAAGCCCCAGGTGTTGAGTCTAATTAAGCATTTCCATGGGCTTGGCTCCGAGGATCCATTCCAACATTTAGAGGATCTAACCACTTTGGTTCAAACCACCAAATCAAGGAATGTAGACACGAAGCAAATGATCATGAGATTGTTTCCCCCACTCACTCAAAGATAAAGCTGCATATTGGTACCGCACTACCGAAAGACCAATCACCATCTGGACTAAATTGAAATCAACCTTCCTGAAGAAATCCATCCTAGTCGAGCGGACCAATGCTTTAAGGCAAGCCATTACTACCTTCACCCAGTGGCCAGGGGAACCACTTCATGGGGCCTAGAAACAATTCCAAGACCTATTACGAAAGTGTCCACACCACGAGGTGCCCAAGTGGAAACTCGTGCATTAAATGATCAACTCTATAATCACGTGGATGCTTCTTGCGGGGGTAATTTCCTCAACAAGGACGCAGATAGTGCGTATGAATTGTTCAAGGAAATGAGCGAAAACTTTATTAATCATGCTTCCGTGGACACGTTCAACATATCCTAGCAACCCAGATGAAATGCTAATGTGGTTCAAACTAATTCTTTAAAGTTTGACACGGAATTGATCTATAACAAATTGAATAAGGTGGATCTGGTGGCCAAAAGAATGGAGTGGATGGCCGACAACTCAAGGAACACAGCTAAGTCCACTCAATCCCAAGATACGGGATTTCATTCTTTGTAAACTCCTACGAGAAGGGAGTTTGTAAACCAACTTGATTCAGCTTAGCCTTCAAGCAAAACTTCTCAGAACCCTATGGGTTCCAAACTGAGGCCTTTGATCCCAATCTCTTGGATTCTTCCTATTCACCATCCTCACCTTAGGAGAATGTTCAAGCAATACAGGAGAAAGTTAGATTCATCTCGTACTCAAATATGTATAATCCTAGTTGGAGAAACCACCCTAACCTTTCCTAGAAGAACTAGGGGAAGCAAACCTTGTCTCGACCCAACAACTATGTATTTGATGCGATCGACCAGGGTTCGTATAAAATATGTTGTTATTATAGTATATGTCACAAATATAAACTGTTGTCGCATCAATTTTATTTAATTATATAATTTTTACTGATTTATTCCAAGTCATTCACTGGGAGGCAGTTATTGATATACATCACTCTCTAAATCCAATATTATTCTTTAATTCCAAAAAGATTAATTTTATGTACAAATATGAATGAATGAATTAATGAAAGAAAGAATGAAACAATTTATGTACAAAAGAATGAACTAAAAAGCTTGCAAACATCTATTTACAAATAAGCATCAAACACTATAATTAAATACTATATTCTATCTATTAATAACTTATAATAACAATACTTACATATCTATACAATAATATGGTATAATATTTAGCATACTAACTTAACTTAATATATTAACATCTATAGTAACATATATAGTATGTACAGCGACATATATAAACATCGCTAAATCTTAGGAAAAAGTACATAATAAACTAAGGTCAAAATGAGGGTCTACAATGACATTTATTCTATCTACAGTGACATACTTATCTGTCACTAAAGCTTACAAGTCATTTATATACATGTATGAGCTCAAAACACTATATACTACGTATTCTATATTGTTATATTATCTATAGTATACCATATATACTTTATACTTATATATACATATTATATATATACATATACGTATATACGGTTATTCTCTTCTTTCTCTTCTGTTCTTCTTCTCTTCTCTTCTTTTCTCTGTTCCTCACACTCACACTTAGTTAAGTTTTAGGTTCTTTCTTCCTTCCCCTTAGGTGATTAAGGCACGATTACTGCTCATTTTAAGAAAAATTAAGATTTTTTATTAGCGAGCAGTCCTTTCGAGGGATTCATAGCACGCTCAAGGGGTAGGATCAGACCTCTACTAAGGTCACCCATAATTCGTTATTAAGCCTCTTTAATTCAGATTTAAGCTTGTTAATGGGCCCATTCATGCCCATGCACAATGCCAGGCCCTCGACCCGCTCCGCACACAAGTATCAATGCCAGGCTCATTTCATGCTCAAAGGGGAAAGGGTGTTCGTTGTTTAGCGTCGAGCACTTGACGACTGAAGAGGGGAAGAACGAAAAACAATTTATATGCCTACAGGCGCTCGCCTACTTTCGATGTGGCACTATGTTAGCGCCTCCTCAGCGCTGCAGCTCCAGCTCGCAAGTCTGATTTCATGATTTTGGCCCTCGATTCGAGGGCCATAAATTATTATAATTTAAAAATAAATTATGGGGTTTTAAAGCATTTACATAGGGCTACTTAATTATATAATTTATTTATAAAATTAATTACATTTACTATATAAATAAATTAGTCAAAGTTTACAATTTATGCATACTATTTATTGGATTTATTTCTTAATTAACATATAAATTACTTAATTAATAGTCTAATTGACACTGTACAGTATTAATATACATATTAAAGTATTTAATACACATTTTATTGTATTTTAGAAGTTTTATTTTAGTTTATTTACATTTAAATATAAGTTTTCAGGCTATTCTACATATAAATTAGGTATAAATAGCATAATACAATATAAATATAGTTAAATTAGTTTAAATTACTTAAAATATTATAATACAAATGTACATTATAACTTATCTCAGTTATAACTTAATTTAGTAATTTATTTTGATTTAACTTAATAACTTAATAAATTCAGTATTTATTCTATATACATAATTAAATTATGATGCATGGTTTCTAATATACATAATACATATATAAACATATATACATAGTACAATTAGTGATTACATTTATATATAGAGTTTTATAAATTTAATTAAGTTATAGTACTTATAAGTTAATATAAATAGTAGATAATTATATAATTAAGATATATACAGTTTAAATAATCTTAAATATGTAATTTACTATATATAATATATATATATAAGTTATTTACACATATTATGCATCAATTTTACAACATATACATGTATAACTTACTATATTCCTTATATATACAGGTATATACATATTATACATAGTATTTTTGTGTATTTTGGGGTTTTTCTTCTTTTTATGGATTTTATATATTTTATGGAGGTAGGAGATAAGAAAGAAATAAATGGATGAGAGAGAGAATGTCTTTTTGTCATTTTTGGTTTAAGGTCTTTTATTAGGTCTAAAGGAATACTGAACCGTTGGCTGGTATGTTCTACCAAGCCGAGGGTTCAGATGACCTTGAAATTCAAAGTACACATAGACACATACCTGATCTTCACCAAAACAGGTTTATTTCATTTTCTTGGATTTTTTAAATCATTTTTATTCATGTACAAGTTTAGCACACTTTTAGGCCTTCAAAGGGTTTTAAAGTGAAACCCAAGGCCTGGAATTCTAAACTAAGAGCTGGGCAAGTGATTTAAGCACCTCAGATCATCCAACAAGACAAAAATGATGTGTTCAAGCAAGTAAACATGATTTTCCACTTGATTTCATTCAATTTCTAAATAATGGCAGTTATACACATAGTTAACTGACAAAGATGGTTTATAAATCAGATTACAAGCAAACAAATTGAATTTAAAGTCAGTACAAATACATGAAAGCTTGTCTACATTGTATACAACATTGAAACCATGTCAGCTATCTCAGACAATTCGAATCCAAACCACTGCCCTACTATCTCACTCCAAACCAGACAACTGCAGCAACAACAGCAACATAAGTTGCTACTAGTCGAATCAGCAGCTATTGGGTTGCTTCAGACATCTTAAACAGATTTCAAAGGCTACAACAACTGTTGCAGTCAGGTCATCCATTCCAATAGATTTGATCTCAATTCAGTGCACAAAATATCCAAGATCAGACTTGAGAAAGTTTGATCTGGGATCAAGAACATTCAAATCAAATGTTCATTTTCAAGTAGCCCTAACTTGCATTGGATTTAGGGTTGGAAAACCCATGTAATGTAGCTGCTATGCAGCACTTTAATGTGTTGAATTGGGATTCGAAAATCATAATAATAAGCACCTCAAAAGTCTGATAAGGTTTGAAAATCACATTGAAATCACTTTGAGAAATTAAACTCTACATCAAAAATCCTTATCGGCATTCTCATTTCAAATCAGAGAGAAAAACACTGACCTAACACCTTCCTAATGCTATAGACAGTATGAAGGAGGTGTTAGAATCAATCCAATAAATCCACTTGAATCCCAATTGTATAAGAACCTTAAGGAATACTGAAAATTTCTTAGATTGGAAATCAGAATCCCAACAGTAATTCCACATGACAATACATGGTAGAGCCTCAAATCAGCAAGGTTGATTCTCCTTGGCTCTCCCACACATTCAAAATCATGAAAACCTCCATTCAAGCTTAATTTCACCATGGCTCATCTAAGGAAAAGTTTATCAACAGAATTCATCTTAGATTCACTGCCATGGACAGATCTGTTCAAAAACATATCGATTTGCTTGATCAAACACTCTTTAAAACCCAAATTGATCAAAATCTCACGATTTTGCATTGAAAATCAAATCAAAATCAGATCATGCAAATCAATTCCATTTTAAATCATGATCAGGGTCTTTGTGAACAAAATGGCATGGATGGGAGAACCCTAGCTGGTTTTTGAGCACAAATCTTCATCTCAAAACTCAAAAGCAATGGGATGAGGATTTGACTCCAATGAGTGGGTGGATTGTGAAATAAAATCGAAGAACATCAGAAAGTGAAGCGAAAACATGAAGAGGGGGATTAATGATCAGTGGGGGAAGGTGAAATCATCTCCTCTGATCTGAATTGATCAGAGGAGGTGGTGTGTGAATTCTACTCTAGTCTACTCCTATCTAACTACTAAATCCGCAACCACATCAGAACATGTTTGCAACTAATTCTACTCCTAGATTACTCTAATTATCACTACTGCTACAATTGAAAATAGTAAATCCTAATCTAAATGGAAGAATGGGACCTTTGGAGAAGATCTGCAGCTGGTGGCTGCAGCGATGAAGAGGGGAGGATCTCCAATGGATTGAAAATCCACTAGTGGGACTCAGGGTTGCCCTCAAGTGCTATGTGGTCCTTAACGGTGAGGAGAGTCGGAGAGGTTGGAATTCCTTTGCTCATGGCGCTAGAATAGGGTCGGGTGGAGAGGAGAAACAGGAGAGGACGAAGAGATCGACCTCAAGGAAGTAGGAGAGGAGGTCGATCCCTTGCGCGTGAGGCATGGGAGCTCCTTAAGTAGAATGATCAGTGGGTGAGCTCACCACGAGAGTGAAAATAGGTGCTTAGGTCATTCACGGTGAGGATTCAAGGAGAGGAGCATGCAAAGAGTATAAACCCTAAACCACCGTTAGATCAGATCTAGGGAAAGGGTGACCACACACGTCAAGTCGAGCGAAGGTTCTATTGAATGCGAGCCACAAATCAAAAGAACAAAAGAATGAATGACCACAATGGCCTTAGTTCTTTGCGGTGAACAGTAGCACACGAGTTGCAGGCGATGGAGGCTCTGTTGGTGTTTTTGCGCATAAAGCCCCTGTGCGAAATGGTGGAAGATGTGTAAGCAAACCCATAAGTGGTTAAGAAAACTTACAGAGTGATCCTTAAGGGCTTACAAATAGGTCCTTGCATCCTACAAATAGGTCCCTGGAGAGATTTCTAAGACTGAAATGTTATGACTTAAGGACTTAAATAAGAATTTTTAAATGCAAGGCCTTAATGATTTCCAAATGCAACCAAGTTTTTAATGAAGCTTAATTGAACATCTTAGAAGTTAATTTTCCTTTTGATATGGAGTTTCAAGCTCATTACTGTGTTCAATTTGCAATTGGATCACCATTTTGTATTTAATAATAGAATATCTCAATAATTGACCTAATTATGCGTTTTTAGCACAAAATTGATGTTTTAGATCTTTTTCTCTATTTCCCACACTTAACCTTTTTTATGTGTTAATTCCATAGTGTTTAACCTAGTTTCTAGCTTAACTTAGGCGATTTAGCTATGATGAGTCACAACTCATCAGTACTACAAAAACCAACGGGTCAAGGTCACGTATACACTCACCTGCCCCCAGGTTAGGTCAATCAACCCACCTAAATACCCTAGAGCACGCAGAGTAGGCTTATTTAAACCTGAAAATGGTAGAAATGCAAGGCACAATTGATGCCATCACCATCATTCACTGTAGCTAGCTTAATTTTGCTAGGTCCTAAGGGTAAATTCACCTAAATCATACATAAAAGGGATAAAATTCAATCAAGAGGAGAAGAATCATCAAACGAACCCAAAATTAGCTAAATAGGCCCAAAATAATTAATCTGGGGTTTTCTATGGAAATCATGCTATAAAAATAATGATTAAGCCCTAATTTTGTCTTAACTCAAATTTACAGAGTTCTAATGAAAAAAATCGCAAAGTAAGCCTTCTAAAAATCATAAATAAATATTCTACATGGTTTAAGGTGATCAATTTGATCAAAAGAACCAAGTTGACCTAAAATAATAACCTAGGTGAATAATTAGTGCGAATTGGGTCTAAACATAAATTGACCAAACAAATGACTTCAAAACTCAAAATTGAGGTTACAACTAGATTCCCTAGGTTTTAATCAAGCTTCCATAAAAAGTTAGACCTATTTTGACATCATTTCACCTACTTTGCATTCAAGTCATTAATTTCCTAAACCTTTTCAAATAGGTCCAAAGCCATTCTCTTGGGTCCTTTTCTGTTGCACAACGATCCTTGGGCGTCTTCTTCCACACCGGCCTTTGACCGAGCTTCACGCCGAGTTTCGAGCTCAAGCTATGACCACCTTCGATACTTGAAGAGGAGTTGTTCTCCTCGCCATTCCGCATTTGTCGGCATTGGTTTCACTGACAATCGCCACCTCTGCCGTCCGCTATCCTCGATTAAAGCAGGTGCAGAGGTTGCAAGCTTTTGCGAATGATTCTCGCAACTTCCAGCCCTCTTAAGCACGGAAACACCTTTATAAAGATCGGCCCATCTCCTCTGTTGCTCAATGTTTGGAAATCATGCACCGTAACCCCATCATCTTCTTCCTCTGCGCGCCATTAACAGACCTTGGGACCTTCCTCGTCTCTTAGCTCCACCGGCCCTTATCGCCAACTGAAAGCACGGCTCGCCTTCCTCCTTCTTCGTCGTACTCCCTGCCACCGGATACAGCCCGTTTGGCCCTTCCTTGGCCCCAATTTCCCCCTTAATTCCTCACCGGAGGCTCACCACCGCCACAGGTATTCTCATCTCTTCTCATCCAATTTCCTTAGGGTTTTCGTTCACCACACTTTCCTCCATCTTCTCATCACTTCAAACCACTCAACCAACTGCACAACTCCTCTCCTGATCACCTTCTTCAGGAGCTCTGGCGAGCTCCTTCGCCACACCACCTCACGCGTCCCCACAACACCTAGGCATTAGGATAAGCTTCAGGGTACTCCCCTAAAGCTCCTGGAATAATCTGGGACCGAGAGGTCCATTCTATTGTCCACAGGTGTTCGCCGGATCTGCCCTTCATCTCCGTCCCCAGTAGTAGCTTTCTAGCCATCTCTGACGAAGCTCATCACGCCATATAATGCCCCGATCCAAGAAGGAGCTCACAAATTGAAAGCACTGCAGATACCTCGATCAATTCCCAGTCTCATCTCAGAGATCTGACAGTTGGAGCAATCGAATCGAAGCCAGACACCTTCGTTGCATGTTAACGCAAGATAGCAGGAACTTTTAGTCCCACGTCGAAAGCGGAAGATGCGGGCGAACGACATGTCATCAATTGGGTCCCCAACCTCATCGCCCGAGCATCAAGGGGTCGAGTCCCGACAGCACATGCACGAGTGTGGCCGCACACGAGCTCGGGCTCACCTATTCTGAGACTGAGTGAACTAAGGCCCATTGGGGGCATAGGCATAGGCCCAACAAAATTGGGTCGGGTTTTGCTAAAAAGAAAAAAAAAAGCAGCTAGGGTTATTACTGTCTTGGGCTGAACGTGCATTCCTCCTTTGAGAGGAAGCAATTTTTGCCATAAATTTATATTCCTCAATTTTTTTTTTTGCTAACTGCTGAATACATCGTTGAGTTTGAATAACTAATCTTATATGCTTACATATTCTTTTATCAAACTCTTGAGCATAGATTTTCTAGATATAACTGAGTAGTGATAGTTGCACATTTCGTTGCTCCCAGAGACGACCTCGAATTTTTTTGTTAATTCGAGAATCACAAATTTAAATGCTAATTTGCTTTAGTCACCTATACTACGACGCACGATTTTAAAACACAATCGAAGCGTTTCAACAACAATTGTCCATCTCATATAGCAGATGATGACCTCATTGGACACCTTGCAATTCAGGCTTACTACAAATAACCGACAACCTAGATCTCTACCATCCCAACCCGTACCCAACCTGAGAAATGTCCAAAATCAGGGAAATCGAGCCCAAGGGTACGATAATACGTGGGAATCACACGCGAATGCTCAAGTGGTTGACTAGGTTTCCTCATCTTCTTATCCTAAAAATCAATACATGGCAAATCATGCTCCACCTGTCTTCCCTAACCCACCTCAAGACTAGCACCCAAATGCTTCAACTAATTCAATTACCTTGAGGAGTGGTAGGCAAACCCAAGCCCCAAATAGACCATCATCTAGCAAGCAGGCTTAGGGTGAGCTAGAGGATAAGGTGGAAAACAATGAAGGAGAGATTGAGGCTTTGGAACCCAAAAAGATAACCTCATACACATCCCATTCCCAAAAGCCTTAATTAAATCCAGGAAAAAGAAGAAGCAAACTAATGGCAACAAGGAGCTCCTAAATCTATTTAAACAAGTGGAGATCAACATACCACTTCTCAATGCCATAAAACACATTCTAGCTTACTCAAAATTCTTACAGAATTTATTTACTCAAAAGCGTAAGTCGAAGGAACCTACTATAAGGAAGGTGATCCTCTCTGAGTAGGCTAGTTTTGTTATCCTACATCACCTTCCTCTGAAGAAAAGAGATCCAGGTGCCCCTTTGATTTCCTGAGTCATTGGGGATTATACTTTTGATCGGGAACTATTGGATCTTAGTGCAACCATCAACCTAATCCTAACCACCCTGTATGAGAAGTTCATGATAGGTGAGCTTAAGCCCATGTCAACAATGCTCCAGTTAGCTGACCAATCGATCACCACTCCGACGGGCATTATTGAGGATGTGATTGTTAAGGTCAAAGACTTTTATTTTCCAATTGATTTTCTAGTCCTTTACATGGATGTACCAGAGGAGTTGAAAAATATGCCCATTATTCTGGGATGTCCATTCCTAGCTGTTGGTGCTAGAGCACCACAATCATTTATTTTGATGACAACAAAACACGTGTTATTTAACATTTGCACTTGAAATCTTAGATTTCAGGCCAATTGCAAATGGAGACGTGTTTAGACGGAGTTCGAGCTCGCATCCAGGATGGATTGAAGGAGCTTGATGGAAAACAAAAGAGATTCGCGAGGAGCGATATATTGAAGAAGGAAGGAGATGAAGAATAGGATAGATTTCCTTCTCTTGTACTCATTGTATTTTTCGTTTCTTTTGTTGCTCTTTATTTTTGTTACTTAGATTCATGTTAAAGAGCCTCAAAGTACCCTAACAGTAGTCCTAGAAACACCTGCACAACCCTAGGATACTTAAGTTTTCTGTAGAGAACTTAGAAAACCAATATAGGGTTCAAACAGTATTTCCAGATGTCTAATTCCAAGATCAGACGTCTGATAATGTGTTTTAAGACGTCTGACTGTTGATTCAGACGTCTGATAACATTTAGGCTGGACAAGTTAGTTCTGTCTGATGAAATCAGACGTCCAGACCTTAGACCAGACGTCTTAGGAGACGTCTGATGACTTTGCCAGACGTCCAATTAGTGGACCGTTAGCTGGCTTAACAAACACTCAAGGATATGACCGTTAGAGCCTTATCAGACGTCCTTAGGCCTTTCCAGACGTCTGATAAATGACTGTTTTGCCTCGACTAACCTGAAAATCTCTTCTCAGAGATTTTCTAGCCGTTGCAAATCCATTCCCACGAAAAAGTAGATTTCCAGACGTCCAGACATAGTGCCAGACGTCCTATATGTCGTCTGATGAGCTTGCACAAGAACCCTTTTTAGATCTGATCCAAGTCAGGAAGAGACCCGCCCAAAATCAGACATCTGACCTTATTATCAGACGTCTTAAAGTGATCTTCCAGACGTCTGATGCTAGAATTAGACGTCTGATAAGCCTGTCAGAACAATGATTGTTCCTGATTTCGGGCTGATTCACTTGGGCTTTGTACCCAACGGCTATGGAAGCTTTTCTAAGCCTTCCAAAGCCTTCCTAAGGCCTCTATAAATAGAGGGGAGCCTTTACACACCAATAGATAACTAAGAAACACAAGACAGACCTTGCAATACACTTTCAAACCATTTTGTGTCTCTCTTGCTCTCTAAGCTCTAGTTCTACATCTTGAGAGCATCAAGCTTTGTGCACCCGCTCTCCCGTCGTAGTTCACGAGAGCGACGTAGCGCCATCGTATTGTTCACGCATCCGCGTCGCCAACGCACTCCTTTCAAAGGGGAGTTTCCTAATTCCTATAGAAGCTATGTTTAAAATTACTTTGTTGGCTCTATAGGATTATTGTTCTTTTATCTTTGTTATTTGGTTGGGTATTCGCTTTGCGAATTCCCATCTCCTTCGAGGGATGAAATCCTTCTCGTGAAGAGAAGGGGTTGAGGAACGCTACCCTCGCACTTGTAGCGTGGTTGTATTTGAGGTTGAATCACCCTCGTTTAAAGTGATTCGTTTAGTGGATTTTGATCAACTTGGTTGATCGGAAAATCCTAACTCAAGAGGGTTAGGTGGTGGTTTTCACCCGGTTTGGGTTTCCACCTAAAAATACTTGTGTACTTGTGTGATTGTCTATTTTTGTGAGATTGTTTATATTTATTTCCGGAATTATTACGTCATCCCTCCTGGTAGGGCGAATCTTCACTAGCTACCACAAAGGCAAACATCAATTGTGAGAACAATGGCATAGAGATCACCTTTGGGGACAAAAAGTTACAACTTGATATCTTTAAGGTGACAAATAAATTTGAGGATGGTGGATATGTGGATGAACTTGATAAAATTGATTATATTGTTGAGGAATGCATGTCGATTAAGGTGATTGAGGAACCAAGTGACACATGCAGCCCCAACCCACAACCCTCTATGGCAAACCAGCCATACCCCTAAGAGGTTGCTGATCCAGTCTAGTCCCAACCTCTTCCCCTTGATTTCCCCAATGAATCTTCACTTGCATCATCTTTACCATCAATTCATAACCTGCCCTAGCTTAAGTTAAAACCATTGCTTGATGACTTGAAGTATGAATTCCTAGGACTTGAGAAGATGCTCCTAGTGATTATAAGTGCCAGATTGACAAGGGAGCAAGAGATGAAATTAGTTGAGGTTCTTAAGGAAAATAAAGAGGTAATTGGTTAAATCATTTATGACTTAAAAGGAAATAAGCCCTCATATTGTAATCACATAATTTATTTGGAAGAAGGATCCCGCCCTTCATGTGAAAAGCAAAGGAGACTTAACCCCAATATGCTAGACGTGGTCAAGAAGGAAATAATTAAGTGGCTCGACGTGTGTATAATCTACCCGATCTCAAAAAGTCCACGGGTTAGCCCTGTGCAAATAGTTTGTAAGAAAACTAGGATACCCGTGGTGACTAATGAGAAAGTGTTGGTCGTGGAAAACTACGCGATCGAAGTTGGTTTCGAAAAACCCGTCGTTGTAGTTCAATTTGCGAAGAAATCTGTCAACAAATAAATTTATACCGAAATTCTAAGAATTCCAAGTCGAGCACTGGGAGGCTACATCGATCTAAAATCCGCGATTTATATTTTTTTGTGTTTTTGTTTGAAAATGAAATAATTACATTAGAATTGATATAACCAATAAGAGAGAGAAAGAGAGAGTGTGTGAGAACAATCACTTGATATAATCAGAATATTTTTACAACTATAAAGTGAGAAATTATTACAACTAGAAAGGAGAAAATTCTATCCTAGAAAGCTATTAAAAAGAAGGGAGAGAGATGTTATCCTCCTCGATGAATGCTTGGAGGATGAGCTGGACAGAGTGACACCTGGAAGACAGAAGACGAAGCAGGAAGAAGGAGAACGAAGTAGGAAGAAGCGAAAATGAGGCAGCACGTCGTCATCGTCGTCTCGGGATCCACTTCCGGAATGGGGGCGAGAACATTGGATTTAGCTCTAGAATAGCATCCCGGGTGTGGGACAATCTTCTCTTGAGCTTTGGAGAGGTAGAGAAGTCAAGGAAGGGATGAAGAAGTGGAGGTCGGGTCTCCTTTTATAATTGTAGGAATCGAGGGCGAATTTATCATTTCAAGCTTAAAACATTAATATCAGGTCCTTAGTGACAGATTTATCCGTCACTAAAGGTCCGAACGTGGCCAACGTGCACGCGCCATGCGCGCCTCCCCGCCTTCAGCTCTCGAAACACTCGCGCACGTCTTTCAAATCTTAGCCGTCCTATCGCGAGATCGGACAGCTCAGATTTCTCCTTGTGCGCCTTCATTTGTGCCTTCACCGTGCGCCCGCTTGCGATCGGGGTGCGCACTGTGCGTCAGACCGCGCGTATGCGCTATTGGATGATCTGCACCACTAGCAACCGATTGTACAATCGCGATTATTCACCCATGTGCTACGGATGCGGAGTCAAACGCGCGTCGCGCTCTCTCGTAATGCACTCGACCGCCGTGCTACGGTGCTTACTTTGTCGTGGTTTTGATTTCAAGCGCGCGTGCTCGTGGTAGTTGGATCAAGATCCAACAGCCCAGATCATGCGTTGGAAGACTTTGGAGATGCAGCGGCGGTCCTAAGGGCCGATTGGGCGGCTGGGATGGCACCACGTGGCACCATCTTGGCCGTCCATCTTCTGCATGTTGTAGATGGTGCCACAGATGTTGGATTGAGTCGATTTTCGTGCCGTTAGCCTGTGATCATCGATCCAAACCCATTTGTGCAGTCGGATTTGTCATCTGAAGTGCGGATTGGCACCATCTTGGCCCTTGATCTTTAGGGTTCTTCGTTCTCTATCTGGTGCTACGGATGTTCGATCAGGGCAATCTTGGAGTCGTTGAACTCCAATCGTTGCCTTGATCAGATTCGTACGGTTGGATCTTCGATTCGAGGCCCCGATTAAAAATTGCCCTTTCCCTGACCATAAAAGGAGACAATTACTATACAATTTATACAACTTGACCTAAATGCATGATTATGCATGTTATGCAATATTTACAATGTATGATGCTAATATGAGACTAAGAACATGCATTAATAGACATTTTTGGCTATTTAGATGTATGCACATCACATCCCCATGCTTATCTTTTGCTAGTCCCAAGCAAAAACTACATGCTATTTATGAAAGAATTAGGTTGGATTACTTAGGCATAAATCATTTTCAACATTAATAAATTTTTACTTAGGACCTAAACTTTCAAAGACACAACAGCGCCCGGGTATCTGCCAAAATGTAAACCACCTCAAGCCCTCATCTTATTCAAAGAAAGATCTCTTTTTTCTCTTTTTTTCTTCTTTCCTAATATTTTTGGATTTTTGAGTTTAGGGTTACAGAGAGGCTTTCTACGACCACTCAACCCACTTAAGACTTGATGAGAACCCTAAGTTCTAAGCATCTTTTTGTGAAAGTAATAGACTCGTTGATCGGCAACCAGAACGGACTTCGGGTTTCTATTCCCCTAGGTGATCTTAAAAAGAATTCTACCTAAAGGTGTATCTATACGACCGGTAGCTTTCTCCCTACTTTTCTTTTTATGGAGTCAACACAAAGGTGAATCAGTGTATATCTCCCCAGCTTATTCTACTTCTCCACTTCTTCCTAAGTGTTTTAGGAATTTAACGTGCATTTCCTGAGCTGGGTTCTGGACAAAGTACCAATGAGTTGTTACCCACGATAACTTGCCAGCCATACTTGTGCGGTGAAGTGTGGCTTATTTCTTTTGTTTTCTCTTTTTTTATTTTTGGACTTTCTTTTTCTTTTATTTTTTTTTTTAAGTAGGTGACTTCCCTGGTCTAAGATTTACCTCAAGGCAGCAGGAAAAGAATGTCCCAGTGGCTGGGCTCTGGACAACCTACCTATGGGCTATTACTCACGATAACTTGCCAGCCATACCACCCTAGAAGGTTCATTAGCTACCCAATTTCCATTGAAACCGTCGAACAACGAGTCAGTGACAAATAGTGTGTAGATGCTTTAGACTTAAAGTCCCCTCAAATCATAGGGTGGGTTGATAAGTCGTATACTTATCACCCAAACATATTTAATAAAATTGAAATAGATTTCAGGATGTGAGGACTCGATACACAAATCCACATTTTAGTGGATACCCAGGCTGATTAAGCCCAAAGACCTGAAGGATCTTAGTATTTAGATCCTACTGTAATATTTCCTAAGATTGAAAAGTTCTAATGCCTAAGTATTTCTTCCTAATTCAAAAAAAATAATAAATAAATCAAAAGCAAACAAAAAGAATCTATGGAGCTGACAAAATAATTCGGTGATGAATATCCACCCCCTCAAGCTTATCTAATGCAATGTCCTCCTTGTATTAAAAAGATATGAAACAGAGTGGAGTAGAAAGCACCTAAATTGCGTGAATAACGGGTTTGCTCCGAGATGAAAAGAACCTATATATGTGCTGAAGTTAGTGCCTTCAGCTAGGCACCCTATACAAATAACGAAGAAACAAAGTATTCACAGGTGCAGGTCAGAATCAAAATAAAAAGATTCACCTCAAGACCTACCAGCAGATGTCCATTGATGTGGACCAGATTGTGATGCAGACCCATACCCCATGTCGAGTATATCTAAGGTTCTGGATGAAAATTACCCAGAAACTGAAATCAGTATGCAAGTGGGGTCGAGCCTGCGATTTGTGAGGATGCAACCCAAGACCAAAAAGTCGGATAATAGAGAGATCAAACTCAAAAGGATAATCAATGAATGTTTGCTTGGGTTGAACATCCTCTGAGAAGATGTCATAAGGGTCTCAGTAGAAACGTGGTTCTAAATAAATTGGACACCTTAGACTTGATCTTTCTCTTCCTCCGGAATTGACTTCCCATATCAACATTTTCCACTTTCTATCCTTCGTAATCAGGATTTCAAATTTCGAGACCTCCTGCATATTAATTACCCCGTCTGAATTTCCAAGTCTGAAAGATGTGACTGATCCAGAATGGACTTGGGTTTAATAATTTCAAAATCAAAATCATCAATAAACTCTATGGGGTGTGATTAGGGATCAGGGCTATGAATTGAATCCTTCAAAATAGGATCTGAATCTGCCATGCAAGCCCCAACAGGATCAAATTCCTCAATTTTAGGGCCATCAAATGATTTATCAAATTCCTCTAGCCCAGTTGTCTCACTAAAATCATGTTCTGCAAACTCATGTGAACCTTTGCATAATGATTCTTCACCTTCAGAATCAAAGAAATCTGAATCCGTATTAATGTATGTCTCAAAATTATCAATCACTTTCTGATCCATAAAGACATACGTTTCCTCGTACCCCGGCTTAGGGATCTCCAGTGAAGAAATCAAATCATCCCTATTTGATTGCTCTAGAATAACTTGGTCAAACCTGATCTCGTAACACGTGTCCCCCCCCCAACAGGTGCCTGAGTGGGTTTTGACATTAGCCCTCCTGAAGGGGGTTCATCCTGGGAATCATCCTAAGATTAAACTAAAGCAATCATAAATCTCATCCTCAATTTTGATAATTTCCCAAGTAAAAACTCACCCGGGCCCTTATCCTTAATATTCTGGGGCCAATCCAATAGATACTTATTCAGATCATCAATCATTTCAATCAAGGGCTCCAATTCTTTAGTGCAAGGTGTTGGCTGAGCTTCTAAAGATTGTATGGTGTTCCTCAAGTTAGCCAACACCTTTTCTTGGACCTAGTTAACCTGAACCACATGGTTTGGTTTAGGGTGGGGTGGGTTTGGGTTCAGTGCAGGGGAGTTAACGAATTGAGGCTCTTGATACCCTCCCTGATAATAGGTCATTTCAGGTTGCCTATAAGGTGGTGATGACCTAAAGGCAGTGTATTCAAGGAAGGGGTAAGGATCAGTGTATCCTTCTTGATTGTAGATCATATTAGGTTGTTCAAATAAGGGCGATGATCTAACATCAGTGTAGCTTGAAGAAGGATAAGAATCAAAATCATGGTATCCAGGGTTAAACCCTGAACACGGAGGTCTGGAACTGTATTCTCAATCAATATTATCCCAACTATAAGATGGATGAGAATAAGTCTAGTTGGAATAATAATCATTTTGGGAATAAGATGTATTAGGAGGATAAGAATGGGAAAGCATGTGGAATGTGGAAGGATCCATGACAGAACAAGAAGAAGAAAGGTGCCCTACAATATAAAAAAACAAAGCTATCCTTAAGTGAGCTAGCCTAAAGATCTTCAGACTCCCAAAACCCATCTTAAGATAAAGAATCGATTTGATCTACTTTCTGGTCAATCCAACCAGTTAGAGGGAGGGGCTGGGGAGAAGGTTCTTCCTTTGGCTTGTGCCTCAGGTTCCTAGTGTACCCCCCAGCCACGATCGTTTGATTCTACTCCCCTAGCTAGACATCAGATCGAACGGTAGAAATAGACTAATCAAAAATAATCTCGGTCTGGGCTCCGAAGAGTGAGTCCAATCTTAAGGCCAACGTCTACTCTATTTTAATTAAGGTTAGGTTTGAATATGCTTTGGAATGTGATGGGCCCTTTATCTGGGTTGTGCCTTTAATGATTGATTGATATGTGTGTGCGTGCACAACCAGTGATTTTCAAGAAAGATTATTTTTGGATGCAGTGAATTTTGGGGTTCAAATCTTGCTTAGCAGCTTTTAGGATTCAACTTTAGGTATATTCAATCAAGTTTAGTTGGCACACCTGGTTTTAAAAGCATAGGTGAAGATGTTTTCCTTTGAAATTTAAAAGAATGTAGAGTGCCTAGTAAATCCCTAAAAGTTGAATTTATGTGACAGGTACTTGATGAGTTGATTTTAGTTGAAGTGGTGCGGCCCAAACAACTCAAATAATTGGCCTAAATTACACCACTGAGTTAGGCACACAAAATGGTTAACTTAGGCTGATTTCTACTCTTTTATATGTTGATTTGTGTGTACCGGTTCCACAGATCAGAATCTGGTTGAGTAGATGAAAATCAATTAGGTTAAGTGCCTTAAATGTGGGTGTATGTAGTGTGTATGTTGATTTACCCCACAAGAAATATCTTTTTGTTGATTTTTTATATGCGGGTGAGATGAATGTGAGTGGAAATCAAAGCAACCAAACTAACCCTAGTATTTATGCAAACACCTAGGTTAATTGGAGTTTGAATTAATGTGGTGAAATGGAATCTATGGAGGGGGACGAATGGGGAGCACTTACAATTGTCTTCAACTACACTTTACTTCGATCTACCACTTGAAAATCCCCCATGAAGGTACCCTCAAAACAATAGACAAGAAATAAAGCAAGTTAGAAAATAATAAAGTGCACGAAATGTGGAAAGAAAATCGAAAATCGTTGCCTCCCCGGCAACGGTGCCAAAATGTTGGCCATGGAAAACTACGCGATTGAAGTTAATTTTGAAAAACCCGTCGTTGTAGTTCGATTTCCGTCAACAAATAAATTTATACCAAAATTCTAAGAATTTTATGTCGAACATAAGGAGGCTACGTCGATCTAACATCTGCTATTTATATTTTTTGTGTTTTTGTTTGAAAATGAAATAATTACACTGGAATTGATATAACCAATAAGAGAGAGAAAGAGAGAGAGAGAGAGTGAGAACAATCACTTGATATAATCAAAATATTTTTACAACTATAAAGTGGGAAATGATTACAACTAGAAAGCAGAAAATTCTATTCTAGAAAGCTATTAAAAAGAAAGGAGAGAGATGTTATCCTCCTCAACGAATGCTTGGAGAATGAGTCGGACGGAGCGACGCTTGGAAGACGGAGGATGGAGTAGAAAGGAGGATGAAGCAAGAAGAAGCGGGAACGGGGCAGCACATCGTCATCATCAGGGGATCCACTTCCGAAACGGGGGTGAGAAAATTAGATTTAGCTCTTGAATAGCATCTTGGGTGTGGAACAAGCTTCTCTTAAGCTTTGGAGAGGTAGAGAAGTAAAGGAAGGGACGAAGAAGAAATGGAGGTTGGGTCTCCTTTTATAGTTGTAGGAATCGAGGGCGACTTTTTCATTTCAAGCTTAAAACATTAATATCAGGTCTTTAGTGACTAATTTTTCCATCACTAAAGGTCTAAACGTGGCCGACGTGCGCACGCCACATGCGCCTCCCCACCTTCAGCTCTCGAAACGCCCATGCACGTCTTTCAAATCTTAGCCATCCAATCGCGAGATTAGATAGCTCAGATTTCTCCTTGCGCGCCTTTGTCTGCGCTTTCACTGCGTACCTGCATGGGATCGAGCATGCGCGTTGTGTGTCAGATCGTGCATGCGCGCTGTTGGCTGATCCGCACCGCCCGTAGCCAATCGCATGGTCGCGATTATTCGCCTGCATGCTGTGGATGCAGAGTCGAATGTGAATCGTGCACTCATGCAACGTGCTCGACCACTGTGCTGCGGCGATTACTTTGTCATGATTTTGATTTCAGGCGCGCATGCTTGTAGCCGTTGGATCAAGATCCAACAGCCCAGATCATGCGTTGGAAGTCCTTTGGAGATGCAGCTGCGGTCCTGAGGGTCGATTGGGTGGCTGGGATGGCTCCACGTGGTGCCATCTTGGTCATCCATCTTATGTGTGTTGTAGATGGTGTCATGAATGTCGGATTGAGCCGATTTTGATGTTGTTAGGCTGCTATCATCAATCTGAACCCATCCGTGTGGTCGGATTTGTCGTCTGAACTGTGGATTGGCACCATCTTGGCCCTTGATCTTTAGGGTTACTCGATCTCTATCTAGTGCTACGGATGTCTGATCAATGCGACCTTGGAGTCGTTGAACTCCAATCGTCGCCCTGATTAGATCCGTACGGTTGGATCTTCGATCCGAGGCCCCGATTAAAAATCGCCCTTTCCCTGACAATAAAAGGAGACAATTACTATACAATTTATACAACTTGACCTAAATGCATGAGTATGCATGTTTTGTAATATTTACAATGTATGATGCTAATATGACACTAAGAACATGCATTAATAAACATTTTTGGCTATTTAGATGTATGCACATCAGAAAGGAAAATCTATGAAGACTTGTTCAACTTCCTCTTGGCGAGTTCGTATTGATTATAGGAAGCTGAACACAACCACTAAGAAGGATCATTTTCCTCTACCTTTCGTCGATCAAATCTTAGAAAAGTTAGCTGGGAAAAAATACTTCCTTTTCCTGAATAGATATTCAGGCTATATTCAAGTTGCTATCCACCCTGAGGACTAGGAAAAGACAACCTTCACATGTCTCTACGAAATGTTTACATTTCATAGGATGTCGTTTAGGTTATGAAATGCACCCATGACTTTTCAAAGGTGCATGCTCATCATTTTCTCTAACATGGTAGGGGATTGTATAAAAGTATTCATGGATGACTTGTTAGTCTTTGGTGGCTCATTTGATGCCTACCTAGCTAATCTTGAATTGATCCTTGAGAAATGCATTATGACTAAATTGGTCCTTAGCTAAGAGAAGAGCCACTTTATGACCCAAGAAGGAATTGTCTTAGGCCATGTGGTTTCAAATAGAAGGACTGGGGTGGACAAAGAAAAGGTTGATGCAATCACTAAACTTCCCCCACCTACATCAATAAAACATATTAGATCATTTCTTGGCCACGTGGGATTTTGCAAAAGATTCATTAGGGACTTCTCTAAGATTGCTCGACCCTTGAGCGACCTTCTGGCCAAAGTCCAACTGTTTGAGTTTGATGAATCATGTTGAAAGGCATTCAATTTACTAAAAATGGCAGTCACCTGTGCTCCAATGTTTCAACCACTGATCTGGAGAGCTCCCTTTGAGATCATGACCAACGCATCTGATTTTGTGGTTGGGATTGTCTTGGATCAAGAGATTGACAGAAAGCCCTCTATGATTTACTACGCTAGAAAAACTCTAGATGAGACCCAAAGGAATTACACAGTGACCAAAAAGGAATTGCTACCCTAAGTTTTGCACTAGAAAAATTCAGGGCTTATCTCTTAGGATCTCATGTGGTCATTTACATAGATCACTCAACCTTGAAACATCTCTTGGCCAAGAAGGGTGCCAAGACCCAACTCATTAGATGGATCTTTTTATTTTGACAAAGAGAAAGGACTACTACCATTCACAATAGTCGTCCAAATTTATTACTACAAATCAATTACAAGTTATTGAGCCATAACTTGGCACTCAATGCTACATCTATTGGAACCTAGCTCCACTTTCTTCTATTTTTGGTGTTAACAAAACCATTTTTAAATCTAATGAATTTTTTTGAAGTGGAATTCATAGGGATAATCACAGGACAACAAGAAGCTCGAATTCTGACAAGGAAGAAGTTGATGAAGACTTTTTCTTTGTTATTTTCTTTTTGTTATTTTAGATTTATATGTCTCCTAAACAAGAAAAATGGATATAGGAGGTAAAATAAAATTAGAGATAATTAGGTCTCAAATTCACAAACCATCGCTCGTTTACAAAATCTAAAAATGGTTCGTTGACAAATTAAAAGTTGATTAGCTTTGAAAAGCTCTAAAACTTGGCCTAAAAAATCTAACTCAAGGCACTGGTCGCAAGTACCGGTACTATTCACCAGTACCAGTACCTATAGGGCATGGGTTTGAGCCCATGACTCAAACTGTGAACAAAAAGTACCGGTACTCACCATGAGTACTGGTATCCAATGCTCACAGTTTGTGGGGTATGTATGTGTCTAGACCTCACAAGTACCGGTACCTATCATGAGCATCGGCACATGAAGGTCACAATGCTTCCTTTACCTCAAGCCTGTGAGTACAAGTACCGGTACTCAAGATGAGTACTGGTAACTGTTGACTAGTTGGTACTCATTTGTGAGCACTGAGTACCGATACCAACTACCCATTGAGCCAGATCTAAACAACTACTTTGTTATTGAACTTAATTATTCTATCCATAATTTACCCCCAATGGCTAAGGAACCTGGAGGGGTTCTTTGCTGGTCTATAAAAAGACCCCTTTGAGTCCTTTTCATAACACACAAGATATACTCATCTCCGAGTTGAGGGAATCGAGTTAAAAATCCTAAGTCGAGAGACTTAGGTACCCAGATGAGGGGAACCACTATATATTTGGTGTCAAATTTTGTGGTTTGATTTATTTACAGATTATTTTTACCACACTATTCATCCCCCCTTCTAGCATGCTTGTACTCTTAGATCCTACAGGTGGTATCAGAGCGAGTTGCAAGAAGATGATAAAAATCAACCCACAATGGCATCGTCATCAATCAAGTGCACTGATGGTAACACCATCATTAGCCATAACTAACTTGAATTAGTTGAAATAAAGTGACAAATGCTCCTAAATGATCATCGGAGAGCCGTAATTCCACTCAGATCCAATTTGAGGAGAGAGCATTAAAATAGGGTTAATTCTACAGTATTAACATCACATTATGAATGCAGAGTAACCACAGGGTTTGTCAGAGGTTAATTGAAGGTCTATTGAGTATTAAAGTCCAATAAATGGGTCTACACAAACAGAAACGGGGTTTCACATGTTTCGAGAACCGTATCAAAACACAAAACCCTAATTTCAGACCCACTTAAATTGAAGAGGTTTTGGTCAAGATAAAATTCATATAAACCTCCTAAATTTCATATAAAAATATTCTGAGAGGTTTGGTACCCTTGGTTTGACCATTTGAACCCATTTTGACCTAGAACAAAGTCTCAGGCGGGATTTTGCTTTAATTTAGGCTTCTATGCAAATTACCCAATCAAACATGATCAAAATTCAAATTCAACTTCACCATCAGATTCCTTGGGTCCAATTTAGGTTGGTATCAAAATTTGGGCCCAATTAGAATTCATCTTGATCCAGTTTGCATTTCAGTCCCTTAAATCTTTATTTCTCTCAATCAGACCCCTAGCTTTCACTTTTATTGCAATGAGGTCCCTAACTTTGTCTTTGTTCTTGCAAAAATTCCCCTACCACCAATAAAGGTGTGAAATCACCTTCAGCCGAGATTTAAGAGAGGAAATCTCTCTCAAATCAGATCCAATTTCCTCCAAAATTGAAGGGAATGATCTTTAGGAGATTCCCTAGCGATTGGATGAGGTCTTGAATCTTACAATGGATCCTAGAGCTTTGGCGAGTGTGAGAAAAATCAGGAGTTTAAGTTTCCAAACTTGCAAGCAAACATGCAAATTTTGCACATTTGAGGGTCTAATTTCCCTCTATTTAAACTCCCCTTCTTCCCAGCATGCTCCCTAGCTCAGTTCCAGGCCAAAAATCTTCAACTTCTTCCTCGGCTGTCTCCGACCACAGCTCTGGCAAGCTCCTCAACCATCCATCATCTCCCTCTGCCATTTACGATAAGCAGAGGGATCTTCCTTTCCCTCGTCCACTTCTCGCCATACCAAGTAGAGGCCTCTAGACCCCTTCTTCCTCGTCGTCCTCATCTCTGGAGGTTTCACCTTCTTCGGCGTCGGCAATCACACCAGCACGCTAATTCTTTCCCGTTCATCCATTAGAATAGGTTCTCTCTCTCCTTCTTTCTCCCTAGACCAATCCTAAACCTTTCAAACTTTGATTCGACTGCTACATCACTGCCTTCCCCTCCATCTTCCTCATCTCCGGCGACGCCTCCAACGTGGCCATGCAACCACTTCACGCCATAATATGACCAACCAACACCACCACAACCTCCCTCTCACCTCAGGGATCAAAATACCCAACATTATTGGAGCTCTCGATCCCTAGAAGACACCACCGAGCAACCCACCATAACAGTACCTTCTCCGACTTCGCTACTCACCCACACACGACCACCACCACATTCTCTATGCTCCAACGATCGTAGTGGACTTTTTAACCGGGGCTCTTAGCTCGTATTCTTACATTTCAGGTCAGGCCAGAGCTCACTATCACCATCGTCTTTTTCCATCACTAACCGCCACACTCTGTTCGCATCCATCTTCGAGATAACCATTAGCAGCTGCGTCTTCGTCCAGAGAACCGAACTGCACCTCTAATTGAGCAACACAGCAATCACGACAGCTTCAATCAACGAGGACCCTTCGCTGCAGCTCCACACAAAGGGAAGGGCACACCCCTACACTCGGTGAGCCTAGACCCATGGCCCAGTTACCCGTATACCCAATTACCCGATTAAATACCCGATTCTAAGAAGGGAAGAAGAGAAATTCTAAAGGGTGTAGGGGTAGGTTTTGCACTATTCATCCTTGAGATTTGTGCCTTCACACCTAACACTTAGGCATTTTCTGAGGTTGTGCTGCACCTTACTGGAGGCCTTGTGCCTTGTGTTGCTAAGGGTTGGTGATGTTTAAGGCGTTTGCCCCTTTGTGGTTGGCATCTGAATTAGTACTGTGGCATTATTTGAGTTGATACTTGGTATATGTTCTGAGGTGGAATTGAGAGATCAGTGGTTCAAGGACCACTATTGGACAATTTGGTTTGATTATAAATGCTTTGGGATGTGCTTAATTTGAGGGATTAATTGGTGATTTAAATCACCACTTTTTAGGGTTTCTCTCATTCTTTTTATCCCATTATTTCTTGAGATACTCTTAATTATTATTCAATATAGTTTTGAGTAGATTATTCATTGAATATCTTTAATTGCAATTCATTATTGTGCTCGTTATTTCTAATTGTGATTAGTGTGTGATTTTCACATTTGCTCCCTATGAACGACCTCAGACTCAATTTCTTTATTTTGAGCACTCTTATAAATTTAAATGCTGTTGCATTTTTGTTGATCATACTACAACATGCATTTCATAAAACTCTACAAAAGCATTTCAACATGCACCAAAGGCCAGTCATCCTCATGTCCTCCCTACTTTGATGGGATGGATTACAAGAACTAGAAAAAGCATATGCAAGTGTTCCTCAAATCCATGGATGAGGATGCTTGGACTCTTATAAAGACAAAGTATGTGGATCCAAACAAACAAGGAGTAGAGCTGGATCAAACATAAAAGAAGATCGTAGCAATGCAAAGGCGATGAACGTGCTTTATTGAGCATAATCGAAGGAGGAATTCAACCATATCTCAACTTGCAAGTCCGCAGACGAGATATCGAACACGCTCTAAGTAACATATGAAGGCACAAACAAGGTAAAAGAAACTCGCATCTTTATTCTAACTGAAAATTATGAGTGTTTCAGGATGGAAAAAGGTGAGTTGATCAAAGCAATGTACACAAGGTTTGGGGAGATTGTAAATCCCATGAAAAACCTTGGAGTAAAGTTCACGGAGGAGCAGCTTGTAAGGAAGATCTTAAGATCTCTTACAAGCTATTGGTCTCCAAATCTACAGTAATTCAAGAGGCAAAGGATGTTTCAATCCTTCCTCTTGACTATTTGATTGGAAGCCT
Organism: Thalassia testudinum; assembly: GCA_037157565.1. Taxonomy (NCBI): domain Eukaryota; kingdom Viridiplantae; phylum Streptophyta; class Magnoliopsida; order Alismatales; family Hydrocharitaceae; genus Thalassia; species Thalassia testudinum. The sequence continues at coordinate 39,366,548 of JAZHRO010000067.1, forward strand.
CATGACCTATGAGGTACAATTGGAGAACATGAAGAAAAATGAGGAGAAACCTATAAGTAGGCAAAGCTACAGGGGAAGATTCGGATACCGATGACTCCAACTTCGACGAAGAAGAAGAGCTTTCTCTTCTAACAAGGAATGAAAAAATTTTCAAATGACATAGTTTGTTTTGAATGCAAGAAAAAAGGGCATGTACGAAAGGATTGCCCATTGATCAAGAAAAAAAAAGGAGAAAGGAAGAAGGAATCAAGAGATATCAACTGGAAGAAGATCTCAAGAAAGGCGTATAAAGCTTCTTGAGATGACAATGATTCCAATATGGAATCTTCTTCTAAAGAATCAGAGGAAAATGAAGTTGCCCATCTATGCTTGATGGCAGATGATAGTACAAACAATGAGGTAGATTCTGAAATTTCCTTCGATGAATTATTGCAAGCATATGAAGAGTTATATCAGAAGCTAAGTTATTTTAAAATGAAAAAAAGGTTTTACATAATAACTATCGAACCTTAGAAATAGAAAATTCATGTTTAGAGATAGAGTAGACATGTCTAAAGAAATTAACTCTAAGCTGCATGCAAAAATAATAGAATTGGAAGATATTATGAGCATTTTAAAGAGACTTTAAATAATTTAAAAACAACTACTAGGTTAAACACTGAGTTTTGTGATTCTTTAAAAGCCAAATTTCAACATAACACACCAAAATAAGTCACGAGCACTTAGACATGCATGGATTTATCAAAAGCCCAAAAATTCTACGAATTATAGATCTAACACAAAATGGGTCTATAAATCTGAGAATTCAAATGGTACTAACATTCAAGGACCCAAAAGAAAATGGATACCTAAATTAGATCTATTAAATTATTTTTCAGGACAAGGACAAGTGGATTCTAGACAGTGGATGTTCCAAGCACATGACGGGACACTCTGACCTCTTTATAGAGTGGACAAGGATTCAAGATGGAGGACACATCAAGTTGGGCGACAACAAGCATTGTCGCATTATTGGTGAAGGTACCATAGGAAATTGAACTAAGCAGTACGTATAGTTCTTTTAGTCGAAAACTTAAAACATAACCTACTTAGCGTTAATTAAATATGTGATAATGGTTGTGATATATTATTTACAAAATTGGATTTAAAATATTAAAAGAAGGATCTAATATTGTTTTAATTGAAGATTTTAAATATGAAAATATCTATGCTCTTCATTTTTCACAAGAGAAATTTGTGAAATGTCTACTTGCCACTCATGTTGAAGTGGATCTATGGCACCATAGGCTAGGTCATGTCAATCACAAACACCTAAATAAATTGGCCAAAAATGAGTTAGCAAGGGGCCTACCCAAACTAACTTATAAAAAGGATGCATTGTGAAAATCTTGTGAACTTGGAAAAATGCATAAAGTGTCTTTTAAATCAAAAGACTTAGTTTCAACCACACGTCCTTTAGAATTGTTACACCTTGACCTATTTGGGCCAACATGATTTGAGACCCTAAACAGATCAAAATTTTGCTTAGTTATCGTTGATGACTTCTCAAGGTTCACTTGGGTCATCTTCTTGAAACATAAGGATGACTCATTTGACTCTTTCCTAAGTCTTGCTTGAAGACTTCAAAAGGAAAAATCATCTTCCATTCTTAGACTTAGGATCGACCATGGGGGTGAATTTAAAAATGAAAAGTTTTCAAGTTTTTGTGTCAATTCTGGCATCACCCATGAATTCCCATTCCCTCAAACACCATCTCAAAATGGTGTTGTAGAGCGCAAGAATCGCACTCTACAAGAATGCACTCGAACATTACTCTTGGAGTCTGGGCTTCAAAAGTATTTCTAGGTTGAAGCCATTAACACAGCCTGCTATGTTCTTAATCGAACTCTTCTAAGGTCTATTATCAAGAAAACTCCATATGAGCTATATTATGAGAAGTCTCCTAGGATTTCCTATTTTAGGGTGTTTGGAAGTTAGTGTTATTTGTTAAACACCCGAGATCGACTTGTTAAGTTTGATGCTAAAGGAGATGAAGGCGTCTTTATTGGCTACTCAAACAGAAGCAAAGCTTATCAAGTCATTAACAAAAGGACTTTAGTAATTGAAGATTCCATGCATGTTTCATTCGATGAAACAAAGTTAGGAGAACCTGAACCCAATCAAGTAGAGTATGATGATGAGGATACCCCCTTCATCAATGTGTCAAAAATGGAAGATACATGAAATGTACATGATCTTCCAAAAGAATGGGTACACTACAAGGATCACCCTCAAAATCAAATCATTGGTGATATTGAACAAGGTGTAAAAACCCAGTCTCAATTAAGGTTTGATCTTGTCCTTAATACCTTTGTTTCTCAACTTGAACCTAAGAAAGTTGATGAGGCATTAAAGGATGAGTCTTAGGTTATAGCCATACAGGAGGAGCTACTCCAATTTACAAGGAATAATGTATGGGACTTGGTACCTACTCCTGAGGGTAATTCCATTATTGAAACCAAGTGGGTGTTCCGAAATAAATTGGATGAATTTGGTGCTGTGATCAAGAACAAGGCCAAACTCATAGCTCAACACTATAATTAACAAGAGGGAATTGATTTTGATGAGACATTTGATCCTGTTACTTGGAGTTCATTTGAATGCTACTTGCCTTTGCAAGTGCAAAGGACTTCAAGTTATATCAAATGGATGTCAAGAGCACATTTCTTAATGGTTATATTATGGAAAAAGTTTATATCCATTAGCCTCCCAGGTTCGAGGACCTAGCACACCCGGAGCATGTATTCAAGCTCAAAAAAGTGTTATATGAACTTAAACAAGCTCCCAGGGCCTGGTATGATCAACTCAAGTCCTTCCTTCTCCAACATGGATATCGGATTGGAGTTGTTGATTCAACTCCTTTTGTAAAGGAAGAAGGAAATGACATCCTATTGGTCCAGATATACATCGACGATATCATATTTGGATCAACCAAGGAGTTCCTGTGTCAGAGTTTTTGTGAGACTATGAAGACTGAGTTCAAAATGAGTATGATGGGTGAACTTAAGTTCTTCTTAGGCCTCCGGATCCAACAATTGGACACAGGAATCTACATTAGTCAAACTAAGTATGTTCTTGAAAGACCCAAGAAGCTTGACCTTGAAAATGTAAAAGGAATAAAGACTCTAATTGATCCATCTACTTCTCTTAGTGAAGAATTATCAGGCAAGAAAGTAAATGAAAAGAAGTATCCGGGTATGATAGGCTCACTATTATACCTTACAGCCTCTAGACCTGATATTCTTTCTGCCACATGTTTATGTGCAAAATTCCAATCCGAATCCAAAGAATCTCATTTAAACGCAATAAAAAGAATATTTAGATACCTAAATAGCACAAAATATCTTGGTCTCTTGCATCTTAAGGCGTTCACTTTAGACTTATTGTCCTATAGTGATGCAAAATATACAGGGAGTCGAACAGATCGAAAGAGCACTAGAGACACTTGACATTTCATTGGAGAATCTTTAGTATCTTGGTTCTCTAAGAAATAGACATGTGTTTCACTTTCCACAACCGAATGCTTCACTTGCCTACTCTTAGGCCATTTGGATGAAAAAGACCTTGTCTAATTTTGGATTAATTTTTACGCAATCTAAAATTCTATGTGACAGTACTAGCGCAATTAATTTATCCAAGAATCTGATACATCATTCGCATACCAAGCACATAGATGTTTGACATCATTTCCTTAGAGACAATGTGCTTCAAGATGTCATTCACTTAGAATTTATAGATACCCAAAACGAATTGCCAAACATTTTTACAAAACCTCTTATAGTAGAGAGATTCTGCTTCATCAGAAGAAAATTGGGACTTTGTATAATAAGAGAAATTCAAAATTAAATGATTGATTTACAACTTGTTTGTAATTATAAAAAACCCTAAAGGATTAACTGCAATTTACCTACTTTTACCCATAAAGGGTATACTGCAATATTTCCATAGTTCTCAAAATTTCAGGGTGTTGTTTACAATGTGATTGCTTAACTTAGGGAGTTGATTACATTATTTTATTAAAACCTAAGTTCTAAATTCTCATTTTTTTCAACCACTTAAGTGGTCACATGCCTTACACATGACCCATCCCATATGAAAGAGTGAAAGTAAATAAAAAAAAAACTTGCCTCATTTCTCTTTTACAAAAACCCTAGCCTCATTTCTCTCGAAAGCCTTCTCCAAAGAAGATCTCCTTCTCTAAGGATCTCTCCAAGGTTTTAAGGTAATCCCTACCTCTCTTGTTGGTTCTTATCTTCTTAGATCATGTTTTTCCTTTCCAAATCTTCTCGTCACGACCTGCTGTTGTAATTTCTTGTTCATCAGGTACCAATTGGTACCGATACCCATCATCAGTACCGGTACTCGCTTGTTGCAGAAGTGCCTACTAAGGATAGCAGGTACCGGTACTGATAATACATACCGATACCTGCTTGATTCTTTGGTTGGATCTGGAACCAACCAATACCAGTACACATGACTAGTATCGGTACATGAAGACTTGTGTGTGCTTTACAATTTGCACACAGTACTAATACTCCTTATAAGTCTTGGTTCATATTCCTAATATGTCTATTATTTGTTTTGTTGAATGTATACAGATGGCACCAAAATCTAAGTCCAAAGGCAATGCACCTCAAGATGCATTTCACAAATTTTGCATCAATGAGGATGCAAAATCAAAATTTGATTGGTGTAAGGGCCTTAAGCTTCATCACTGTATACCTATTGAGTGGAAGGACTTTACCCTACACCTCCATGGTTTTACAACCCGTCTTTTCGAACAACACCTAATGCACTTTTTTGATGAATCCCTCTTTTGCCGATGTTCCTGGAGTCTATCCCGATGTTAATTGTCTATTTCTTGCAAATCTCCAAGAATAAGAAAATAAGGGACAACTAGTTTTAACTTCCACTATTTTTGGAAAACGGGTAACTGTCACTCCAAGTTCCTTTCCACTATTACCAAATGTCCCAATGAAGTTCATGCTTTTAGTTCTCTTAAGGAGAAGTTTACCACCACCCAAATTCATGAAACCCTTCTCCGACCTAGTTGTCAAGGTAAATCACTTGTTGCCCTACACATGACCTTATTTCTCGAGTCTTATTTCGGATTTTAGCATGGAACCTTAAGGCAAAATATTTGGGATTTCACAAAATTCCTGTTGACATTTTACCCCTAATCTATGCGATTTTCACTAGCTTCCTTGTCAACTGGAACATGATATTTATTCATTTTATTCGACCACATTATCGTACTTTTGCCCTTCCTCTTGATATTTTAGTATCTCATATTCTTATCAAGAGTAGGGTCGACCTCTCCAATTTTACCCCACTTAGAAAGGCGGTCTACTTCAAGTGGTCCACTCTCAAGAAAATAGGGGTAAAACCCATTGGAGATGAATCATCTAGTGATGAAGAAGCTGTACAAGTTGATCCCAATGCTCAATCTTCTCATCATGTCCGGGATCATCTGCCGATTTGTTCCCATGACCTATCCTTAAGTTGAAATGCCTTGGGTCAATTTAACCCATTTACCTGGAACCAACCCTACCATGATAAACACCATCAATTATATTGGCCAAAATCTCACCAACCTAAACTTCAGCATGCGCCAAATGGAACGCAAGTTCCATGAGCTTTCTCTTTCCCTTGAGTCTCGTTTTGCTCCTTCCACTCAACAACCTAAGCAACAGAAGCGTACTCAACCTAAGGCACCTATGAAATTTGGCAAGAGAAGACAAAAGCACTTACAAGACCCATGTTAAGTCTCTCAACAAATGGAGGAAGAAGAGCCCCTTCTTCCTAGTGATGGTGATGAGGAAGAAGACATGGATGAAGATGAAGACATCCCTTACGCCGAAGATGATGAGGCTAATGAAGAAGATGAAGATGAAGATGATGAAGAAGATAATAGTGATGAAGACGACGATGATGGCAGTGATGACAACATCCTCTCAAGTCATCTTCAACAATACATTAGAAAAAAGCATCGCACCTAATTTATTGTTATCAAAGTTTCCATTATGAAGTTTAATGTATGCAACTATTTGGTTTTGCTTGGATGCTTGACATGTAGTTTGATGTAATGCAACTATTTTTGAGTTGTACTGAACTTTAATTCTGTTTCAACTTTAAAGAATGATTGGCATGCATGCTTTACTTTTTTTTGGTTGACAAAAAGGGGGAGAAGGGTATAATTGACAAAATATACATATTTGAGAGAGGAAGCTTAATTTGAAGGGGAGGTTTCACTCCTATTGGAGTTTTTTTATTCCTTCTCTTATTCAATTTCTATCTTTAAAATATGTGTATTACGTTTGTTTTGTCAACACAAAAAAAGGGGAGATTATTGGAACCTAATTCTTCTTTCTTCTACGTTTTGGTGTTAACAAAACTATTTTTAAATATAATGAATTTTTTGTGAAGTGGAATTCATAAGGATAATCACAAGAAAATAGGAAGCTCAAATTCTAACAAGGAAGAAGACGACATTGATGAAGACCTTTCCTTTGTTATTTTCTTTTTGTTATTTTAGATTTTGTATGTCTCCTAAACAAGAAAAATGGATATAGGAGGTAAAATCAAATTAGAGATAATTAGGTCTCAAATTCACAAACTATCGCTCATTTACAAAATCTAAAAATGTTTCATTAACAAATTCAAAGTCAATTAGCTTTGAAAAGCTCTAAAACTTGGAGTAAAAAATCTAACTCAAGGTACTTATCGCAAGTACCGATATTGTTCACGAGTACTAGTACTTGCAGGGCACGGATTTGAACCCATGACTCAAACTGTGAACAGCAAATACCAGTAATAAACTCTAGTTTATCATCATTCTTATGCCCTAAAATAGATTATCTCTTAGGGTTTTAACTCCTCAAATGGGTTTTCAAGCTACATTTAGGCATTTAACTAGGATAGGCATGCATTGCATTTTAGTTGTACTTTTAATGTGTTTACTTGAGCGTCAGGGATAGATAGAAAGTTAAATCCCGCATACCTTGACACTTAGGAAGGCAGAAGATGAAGAAGAAGCTCATTTCAGCTAGATTCCAACTAGATCCAGCTCATCCCAACTGGATCCCAACTCATTCTAGCTAGATCAATTCATCCTTTGTGTTGGTCGCTCTGAAACGGTTTTTAAATCGTTGTGTTGTAGTATAGGTCGAATCGGAGCAAAAAACAGATAAAATTTATAACTCGAATGTCAGAAATGAAGTCTGAGGTCGTTCGCTGGGAGCAAATATGGAATTCAATCGCTAATCTCAACAAATAATGTAAATGAGCACAATTAATTACTCAAAAATTGATATGCAATGTATAACATGAGTATATGAGGACCCAAAAAGAAATCTATATAAAATAATGGTGATTTGAATTACCAATTATTAGTCTAACACATAGAATAATTACTGAATAAAATCAAATGAAGGAATAAATAATCATAAAATCAGATGTCTTAAAATGCGTTGTTACAGTGATTCCTCTTTTCTTTTTCTTCTGTTATTCTTCTTCTTCCTTGCCTTCTCTCTCTTTCAATTCTTCTACAGTCCTCTTCTTTTGCCTTGCCTCTTACTTCCTTCTTTCAACACGCACAGGCCCTCTTCTTTGCTTCTTTCTTCCCTACCTTGGCCTTTCTTCTTCACGCACAGAGAGGACACCTTCTCAAAGGGCTAAGTGTTAGCCGTTCTTCTCCATAGAAAAACCCAACCCTTCCTCGCGCTCTCTATGGGTCAACCTCTTTCCCTCCTTCACAAGGCCATGCACAGTATCGGATTATCAGGTAATCAGGGGATGCACGCACCCGAGTCTAGGGTCACCGACGTCGTGTAGTGATCGAGGAGTGAGAGCATAGGTAGGACAATGAGTGAGGGTGCGAGACCTCACCCCATGGTTGGAGGCGATAAGCCCCAATCACAAAAATAATATATGCAGCTTTACTCGCTCCTCTCCCACCGATGTGGGACTAAACTCCCACTTCTCTTAGCATGTGGTTGCTGCAAGTGGGTCTTCGTTCAATTGGTGTGGCTGCATCTGGTGGAGTTCTTAATTGAGGACCTGGAGGCTCTCCTGGGCCTCATCCGCAGCACCTGAAGGGCGCACCTGGGGCGTGCATGGCTAGAACATGAAGAATAGGGCCCAAGAGTTGACGCGGTGGAAAAGCTCCGATGTTATACCTGAAACATGAAGTATAAGCTAAAAGCCCCAATCAGATGGCTCAAAAGCTTCGCCGAAGCACGACGAAGGTAGTGGCAGTGGTTTCGTTGCGAATTGGGGTGTGTGGTGGCCGACGAAGGTCAGCGAAGGTGGACAGTGATGGGTTTGTTCGGTGGGAAATTTGGGTGAGCGAAGTGGTGAATAGGGAGAGGGGTTTTGAAGAGGGTGAAGAGGTGAAGGTTGTGGGCTTGTCGACGAGTTGATTGGTGGTTTGTGGAGGTGAGATGGACTCGCCGGATGAGTGGCCAGAGGTAAGGACGATGAAGACGAACAGCGTGTCAAGGGATCGAAATCGAAGGATAAATAGAGGGAAAAAGAGTAGGGGAGACGAGGGAGCGTTGGAACCTAAAATTATGGATGAAGGTGGTAGGAGCGACGTCGGCTGTGGTTGGCCGGTACCGTGGAAGAGAGGTTCTTCGGTGGGGGACGGCAAGGAAGAACGGGAAGGAACGGCCCTGGCTTTGGCACACCAGGCGCAGATGAAGGAGACGAAGATTTTGGCACTCCCAAGTTGGCGGTTGGGAGGCTGGAGACGACAGAGGAAGAGGCTCGCTGGAGCTCGGTTGGAGAGGGGCCGGAGGTAAGGTTAGGAAGAGACTTTTGGCCCAAAACCTTGCTAAAAAGTTCGGTCGTGCGTCAGGGGTTCTTTTATAGGCTATAGTAAGCCCTTCCAAGCTAGGAAAGAAGCTTCCAAGCTTGAAAGGTTTTTGCGAAATAGGATACCCGAACCTTTGAATGGTTCGCATGACCTTTTGGGAATGAATTGGAGCTCAAGACATGTCTCAATTGATAGGGAATTTCACAAAGAATCTACGGTTCAAATTTGGGATCGTTTGATTGAGAATCGAGCGAGAAAATCTCACTCGAATCTCGTCGGAGCTCAATGTGTTCACACTAATAGCGGCAAGGACCTAAACTTAAAGATGATGAAGAAGTTAGGGACCTTTATGTAAAGGATTCAAAAAGTTAAGGGCCATTGTGTGATAAAAAGAGTCTGTTAGGACTGAAATGCAAACTAGGTCAAGGTGATCTCTGATTGGGTCCAAATTTTGATACAATGGTGAAGTTAGATTTTGGTTTTGACCTAGTTTGACTAGGTAATTTATGCAAAAACCCAAAGTAGGGCAAAGGTCTGTCTGTGACTCTATTTTAGGTCAAAATAGGTTCTGATGGTCAATTCAAGGATGTAAAACCCTAGAGAATATTTCTCTATGAATTTTAGAGGGTTTATGTGAATTTCATCCTGACCAGAACCTCAATAGAATAAGCGGGTCTATTTTTAGGTTTTCAGATGTCATTTAATTCTCAAAGCACATGAAAACCCATTTCTGTCTGTACGGACCCACTTGTTAGACATTTAAGACCATTTGACCTTTAATTAACCCCTGAGAAATCCCGTGACTGTTCTGCAATTGAGATATGTTGTTAAAACTGAAGTTTTACCCCAGTTTTCTTATTATTCTCTCAGAAAGAATTTGCAATGAATTATGGTCCTTTGGTTGTTATGTAGGAGCGTTTATTTATTGATTATGACTAATTAAAGCTAGATGTAGCTGACAATGACGTTATCATCATACCCCCATGCCTAACTTTCGTTAGTCCCTTAGCAAAATCTTACGGAATTAACTCAAATTCTAGACCATGTCTTTCTATGCTCAGATTCTTGATATGTGTTTTCTTTTGTAGATTAAGTCAGAATGCCAATAGCAGGCCTAGAGGTACTGAAGTACCAACCAAGATTCAGACCTGACCAGCATTAACCACAGGAACTAACCTAAGATTCATTGAACTCCGCAGTTAAAGCACCCGTGCTTAAAACATGGTTAGTCCTGGTTCAGTTTGCAGTGCGTTTTTGTAAGAGGGAGACAGAGGAATTTTTTACATTTTTTTTGAGAGTTTTCTCTCTCTTTTTCTTCTTTTGGATTGGCTTTACAACACGGTCTATATCGGATTCCTATCTCCCACCATCAATCCTCACAGGGTCCCTGGTTTTCGATGCTTCGAGATAGCACCGCCCATGGCAACCCCCAGAACCCTAGCTTTTGACACTTCAAGATAGTGCTGCCCATGGCGTTCTATAGATAAATTCAGGCCTTGGAAATCGACATTTCAGGGTAATCCCACCCATAGCACCTGAATTAGCACAAGGTGCTTACGTACTCCCGGTAGGATATTTAGATATCTTAGGAGACAAGCACCGAGGAGACAGTATGTTATTGCGCATCTTCGAGGGGACTTTCCCGCCTCTCAGCACCAGGAACTCATTCAAATCAACTTGTGTTGATAAGCCTCTCCTAATCTAGGTAGCTTTTTCAGAACAGAATTAATGCATTTACGTGATTTTGATAATTAAGCGCACTAAACCAAACTATGTGTGGATTAGGGTGCTTAATCTACCGAGTCCCGCAAGTCAAAGGTCAGTTAACAAAGCCAAATAATCCTTAAACCTTAGACCTAATACCTAAGCTTCGCATTTTCCTCAACCTCTTGAGGACTATCCAGATCTTAACGAATACTTGAATTTTTTAGCCTAGACACATCCCAAGAGGCCTAAGATCAGCACTCATACTAATCTTCGTGTTTCTGTAGCACTTTTTGACTTTTTGATTTGGTCTAAAACTAAAATGGATTCCATAATCTTTTACTAATGACTAACTCTTTTCTTTCAAATTGTTGCACCTTTTTGACATTTAAATCACCTCCCTTTTCCTCCCCAAGAATGATATGCATTCAAGTTTTCAAAATTTCCTCCCTTCTCCCATTCTTTTGTTCTTTTTCAATTTTTTTGTATTTTTTTGATTTTTTGGAATATGTATTTTTTTGTGAGAACCCTTCAGAAACTTGAATTTTTATGTGTTTGCACTTTAACACTCTCCCATGCCTAAGTTTTGCAATGTCCTCATTGTAAACGGAGGGTATGAAACAGTTAGGGTTTAGGAATTAGAACAAGATAAACGGGTGGGCGAATGGGTTAGGATGACTATTGCAGACAATTTCAAGCTCTAGTACGAGTACCAGATGTGGAGTCGATTATTCTAAAACTGATCTCGAAGTGCATTAGACGTAAGGTACAGAAGGATAATCGGAAGGATCTCGAGTTTTTGGATTAACAGGTTGCCTCTCGTTAAGCACTAAATTCGACGCCTTTAGTTAAGCAAAAAATGGAATGGAGAAGGGGTGGTTAAATCAAACGAGTTTTGTAGAACAAGCACCTTGATCAATAGCCTGGTTGGTCCAAGCAGGTGCTTGTTCAGATCAGCAGGTTGATGATGCAGCCCAAACCCAATCAATCTGGTGGGTTGATAGATGTAGATCAAGAGATGCAATGCCCACTAGATACTATGAAGCTCGGAATGATGTGAAAGTGAAAAATTAGGGTTTGGTTGAGTCGGATCAGCCTGGTCAGAGTAGGGATCCTCAAAAGAGAATGAATCAATGGAGTATGTGAGATCCCTACGGGAGTGATCAGAGAAGGATGGGATGTGATTAATAGTCTGATCAAAGTACGAAACCCAATTAAAATGTGGCGAGGAATCATATTCTACCGGATCATCGAGAGGAGAGTCAGAGTAGAAATTGAGTCCGATTGCAGGTTAGGGTTGAAAATGGGTTTTGGAAGGTTGTGTATGTGTTACAGAAGAGGTGTTTTCTTTCGAATCATTGACCTCAGCCTCAGAATCAAAAGACGGGTCATGTTTGCTGAGGTCGTAAACTGGTTTGGAGTCATTAAGAAACAACAGTTCTCCGAAATCAGGGTAAGATTTGAAATCATCGGAGAACTTGCAAGAATCATGTCCTGAATCTGATTTCAGATTAGAGGTTCCACCATAGAATAAATCAAGAGATGTGAACTCAATAATCTAACTTGGGTCTAACCTATACTCAAAGTCTAAGCTCAAAAAGGTGTCTCTATTAGGAATAGGCTCGGGTTCTTGGCTTGTAGGGAAGACCCAATCGATTCCCAGCTCTTCTAGCTCCTCTGTTTCCATATCATAGATCGGCGTGACTTCCGAAAAATCAATCTGCATCTCTGAGGAGGTTGAAGAGGTGTAATCATCAAATACGGGCCCTGAATCATAATCCAAATTCGAAATCTGATTCATATCACACAGGGCCTCATAATCTTCCCAATATGGCTCTGATCTAGATTCTAGGTTAAGGGTGTGGGTTGGATCACTAGAATCTAGGTTGGGCTCTACAGGGATGTCAAAATTATCCTCGAGGACCACCTTATCAGAATAAGGAACGAAATTTACGTCCTCGAGGAGTTCTGACTCAATCTCATCACTACAGGTGTCTAGAACGTTAGGGCATGGTAGGGTTGGCTCGTAATCGTGATCACCTATAATTGGATCCTCCTCACCCATTTCAAGATCAAATATATCAATTGCTATGAAATTTGAATTGGAATTCCTCTGAGTTGGGGGTCCCTGGCAACCTTGATCCTCAAACTTGGGATTTGGGGGATTGTGCTAGTTAATCCAAGATGTAGCAAGGGTGGACTGATGCCTATGATCGATAACACGTTTCAACATCTACATTATCTTATCTCTTCTTTCAAGGTCATCTTGATGTACTTTCCATAGTGATGGCTCAAATCTACACAAGATATACTCACCATTATGCCATCTCTCAATTTCCCGGTATTTTGGCATGAGAACATCCCAAGTTACCCTATTTTCTAGTTGTGTCAAAATCAACTGTGCTTGTTCTGAAATGAATGTTGTTGTGTTTGACACATTAACCTGTATATCCTCAAATGGGTCTGCTAACATGTCAAGTTGTATTTTTTAATCAAATGGTGGAATCAAGATGTAGAATCAAAACTCAAGATTAGATTGGAAGCTGATTAGATCTGAAAGAAATCCCTAAGATGATCTGTGTATGTGCTCTAAATAGAAGGGATGAGGGATTGGATGTGAAATTGACCCAATCAAGGCACCCAAAGATTTTTGGATGACTAAGGCAGTTTCGAGGTGGATGATACCTCTAAATCAGAAATTCACACACCCGAGAAGTACTTGGGCAGCCAGGAAGGGAGAGACCCGTAAAGACCCCTATACAGTAGAGCGTCCCTATGGGTTACAGGGCTTCCCCCACCTGACCTTCCTTGTCACTGAGGTTCCAAGTAGAATAGAATGGATAACTTGACCTCCAAAGTCTACCAATTTTAAGTCCTAATTTGTGCCTTTAATTTCACTTGATTAGAAGTTAATTTGACTTGTGACCTAATTTGGAGGTTGGTTAGCCTATTAGGTAGACCAACTTCACCTGACCTACCCTAAAGATGGTAGAATGAAATTTAGGTCAAGACCTAAAAATTTCCCTGAATTGACTCTCAAGTTATTAGGTCCAAGATTTTAGGATTCAAGTGAAATTAGAGCCTGATTTTTAAGGTTTTTCTTTATTAGATCTTTTCAACCAAGGGTTTGGGTAGCACACAAATGCGGGTGGGTTTGTTTTCTTTTATGTAGGCAAGTGTAAACTAGCACTCCAAAACCCTAAAATTGAACCCCTAATTTACTCTATTCCAAGTCTAATTGATCTTAACTTGTTTTCCTTGGACTTCAAATAAGAAAGATGTTAGCCCAAAGTGATTTAGAATTTAAGTGAAGTCCCTAATAGGTACAGGCAAATAAGGTCGGGAATTTCTAAATAGAATCGCTTCAAACTCCAATCAGATATGAAGATTTTCGTAAATCAAGAAAACTTGGCTTCTTAAATGATAACTACTATGAAAATAAGGCAGGTGATTCCTAGATGATTGTTTCCTTTTTTGTCTTCCCAAGATTAAGAGGTTGATTAGGGAAGAATAGAAAAGTTACCTGCCCTGACGTGGCTGTTTTGTGCAGAAGATCTTCTCGTGAAGTACCTCGCAAAATCACAAGAAATCAAATAGGGCAAGTTAGTGCTCAAATATGATCAAAATATAGCAAGTGAATAGCGATGAATTGCGTGTTGCTCCCCTGCAACGGTGCCAAATGTTGGTCACTCTAAAATGGGTTTTAAAATCATTACGTTGTAGTATAGGTCGAATTAGTGCAAAAAATAGATAAAATTTATAACTTGAATGTCAGAAATGAAGTCCGAGGTCATTCGCTGGGAGCAAATATGGAATTCAATCTCTAATCTCAACAAATAATGTAAATGAGCACAATTGATTACTCAAAAACTAATATGAAATGTATAACATGAGTATATGAGGAACCAAAAAGAAATCTAAATAAAATAATGATGGTTTGGATCACCAATTATTAGTCTAACACATAGAACAATTACTGAATATAATCAAATGAAGGAATAGATAATCAAAAAATCAGATGTCTTAAAATGCATTGCTACAGTGATTCCTCTTTTCTTTTCTTCTGTTCTTCTTCTTCTTCTTCCTTGCCTTCTCTCTCTTCTTTCAATTCTTCTACGGTCCTCTTCTTCTACCTTGCCTCTTACTTCCTTCTTCTTTCAACACACACACAGGCCCTCTTATTTGCTTCTTTCTTCCTTGCCTTGGTCTTTCTTCTTCATGCACAAAGAGAACATCTTCTCAAATGGCTAAGTGTTAGCCGTTCTTCTCCATAGCAAAACCCAACCCTTCCCCGCACTCTCTATGGGTCAACCTCTTTCCCACCTTCACAAGGCCATGCACAGTATCGAATTATCGAGTAATCGGGGGATGTGTGCACCTGGGTCCAAGGTCATCGGCATGGTGTAGTGACCGAGGCGTGAGAGCATAGGTAGGACAGAGAGTGAGGGTGTGTGACCTCACCCCGTGGTTGGAGGCAATAAGCCCCAATCACAAAAACAATATATGCGTCTTCACTCGCTCCTCTCCCACCGATGTAGGACTAAACTCCAACTTCGCTTCACATGCAATTGCTATAGGTGGGTCTTTGTTCAATTGGCATGGCTGCATCTAATGGAGTTCTTAATTGAGGACCTAGAGGCTCTCTTGGGCCTCATCCGTAGCACCTGAAGGGTGCTCCTAGGGCGTGCATGGCTAGAACATGAAGAACAGGGCCCGAGAGTTGACACGGTGGCGGAGCTCCAACGTTATACTTGAAACATGAAGTACGGGCTAAAAGCCCCAATAAGATGGCTCAAAGGATTCGCCGAAACATGGCGAAGGTAGTGGTAGTGGTTTCGTCGCGAATTGGGGTGTGTGGTGGCCGGCGGAGGTCAACGAAGGTGGACGGCGATGGGTTTGTTCGGTGGGCGATTTGGGTGAGCGAAGTGGTGAATAGGGAGAGGGGTTTCGAAGAGGGTGGAGAGGTGAAGGTTGTGGGCTTGTCGGCCAGTTGATTGGTGATTTGTGGAGGTGACATGGACTCGCCGGAGGTGAGGATGATGAAGGCGAACGGCGTGTTGAGGGATCAAAATCGAAGGATAAATAGAGGCAAAAAGAGTAGGGGAGATGAGGGAGCGTTGGAACCTAAAATTATGGACGAAGGAGGTAGGAGCGACGTCGGCTGTGATTGGCCGATGCCATGGAAGAGAGGTTCTCCGGTGGGGGATGGCGAGGAAGAACGGGAAGGAACAGCCCTGCCTTTGGCACACCAGGCACGGACGAAGGAGACGAAGATAGTGACACTCCCAAGTTGGTGGTTGGGAGGTCGGAGATGATGGAGGAAGAGGCTCGCCGGAGCTCTGTTGGAGAGGGGCTGGAGGTAAGGTTAGGAAGAGATTTTTGGCCCAAAACCTTGTTAAAAAGTTCGGCCGTGCATTAGGGGTTCTTTTATAGGCTATAGGAAGCCCTTCCAAGCTTGGAAAGAAGCTTCCAAGCTCAGAAGGTTTTTGCGAAATAGGATACCCAAACCTTTGAAAGGTACGCATGACCTTTTGAGAATGAATTGGAGCTCAAGACAGGTCTCAACTGGTAAGGAATTTCATAAAGAATCTCCCGTTCAAATTTGGGATTGTTTGATTGAGAATCGAGCAAGAAAATCTCGCTCGAGTCTCGTCGGAGCTCAACGTGTTCACACTAATGGCGACAGGGACCTAAAGTGAAGATGATGAAGAAGTTAGGGACCTATTTGTAAAGGATTCAAAAAGTTATGGGCCATTATGTGATAAAAAAAAGTCTGTTAAGATTGAAATGTAAACTAGGTCAAAGTGATCTCTGATTGGGCCCAGATTTTGATATAAACCTAATTTGGTCCTAAGGAATCTAATGGTGAAGTTGAATTTTGGTTTTGACCAATTTTGACTAGGTAATTTATGTAAAAATCCAAATTAGAGCAAAGGTCTGTCTGTGACTCTGTTTTAGGTTAAAACAGATTCTGATGGTCAATTCAAGGATGCTAAACCATAGAGAATATTTTTTTATAAAGTTTAGAAGGTTTACGTGAATTTTATCCTAACCAGAACCTCAGTAGACTAAGCGAGTCTGTTTTTAGGGTTCCAAATGTCATTTAATTCTCGAAACGCGTGAAAACCCGTTTCTGTCTACACAAACACACTTGATAGACATTTAAGACCATTTGACTTTTAATTAACCCCTGAGAAATCTCGTGATTATGCTGCAATTGAGATATGCTGTTAAACTGTAGTTTTACCCCTTTTTTCTTGTTATTCTCTCAGAATGGATTTATAGTGAATTATGATCTTTTGGCTATTATGTAGGAGTATTTATTCCTTGATTATGACTAATTAAAGCCAGATATGGCTGATGATAACGTTATCATCACCTATCTCCATTCAGCTCATCTCAGCTGAATGGTAGCTCAAGCTAATTCACCTCAACTCCATTCAGCTCACCTTAGCTGGATGGTAGCTTAAACTAGCTAAAGACAGTTGATCCCTACTCCATTCAGCTCCTCTAGCTCAGAAGAGTTCATTAGAAGCTCAACCTAACGAGGACTAGCTACTAGCTAGACCTGGTCAGCTGAAGAAAACCTTAACCAGCTCAAGCCAGCTCAAGTCAGGCTCCTAGAGGCTCAACTAAGCTCAACTTAGTTGAGCTGAGCTACTTGACCTAAGCTAGCTACTCCAACTAGCCAAGTAATCTCCAGGAAGACCAAACCCAGCTCATCTTAGCTTGTCTTAGCAACTAGCAAAGAACTAGCAAGCTAAGCCAGCTAAGGTAGCTCCTTGCAGTTCTCTTCAGCAGCCACCAACTCCAATGTAGCTCAAGACAGCTTCCTCCAGCTCTTCCCTCCAAAACCCTAGCTTCCTCTACCTCTCTACCCTACTCCCTACTAGTTAAGCTAGATAAGCTAGCCTAGCTTAGCTAGTCACCTCCTTGGCATCCCGACCTAACCCTAAAACCCACCTACCTAAGCTCCACCAAATAACCCTAAACCTAGTCCACCTAAGCTCCCTACTC
This sequence comes from Thalassia testudinum, assembly GCA_037157565.1. Lineage (NCBI taxonomy): Eukaryota > Viridiplantae > Streptophyta > Magnoliopsida > Alismatales > Hydrocharitaceae > Thalassia > Thalassia testudinum. The sequence goes on from JAZHRO010000067.1 coordinate 39,384,123, forward strand.
CCAATCTATCTTGGCACCACCTTTCAACCCAGCACCACCACCAAGAATCACCTTGGTTTTGGTGCCAAAAACACCTAACTACCCTCTCCATTTTGATGCCAAAATCCCCTTCCATCTCAACCCTCCATCGAACACCTAAACCTATCCTACCAATCCAATCTTGGTGCCATCGAGGATCCCTTCTAGAAGGCCCATTTTGGTGCCAAAACCAAAGATCACCAAGGGTAGCAACCACCCATAACTACCACCTATGTGACCCTTTGTAACGACCCGGTTCCCGAGTCCCTACGAGACACGAGAACCGGACCGACTCGACTAATCCCAAGACCTAGTCGTCCAACGAGGAAGTAACCAAAAGAGCAGTAAAATAAACCACATTCAGCATGAATATAACTAACAGTAAGGAAGTACAGCAGTAAGGAAAGAAACTACTACAGTAGATACCACCACAACAGTAGAACAACATTTATCATATAACAAGAACTGCAGGTAAAGAAAGTACAGCGGAAACAAAAACTACTCACTAGAACAGAAACAAAAGAGGTACAAAAGACTGTGGTAAACTCTACTGGACCCTACTCAGCCCAGCGTCCTCTACAGCCGCCGACCCTGGCTGCTCAACACCTGGTCCTGAAAAAGGTAACGAGTGTAACACGTCAGCAAAACGCTGAGTAGAGTGGCAAACAAACTAAAGGCAACAGTAGAGTGTACAGTAGCTGTTATGTTCTATTACTTCCTTTATTTACATCTTTCAATTTTCTCACTATTTCATTTATTTCTCAGATCCTTTACTTGATCTCGAATGTCCTCGTGGGAACGATCTTGATTGCAGTCTTTTCCAAAAGTAGAAGTAGCACATGGTGCTCTCCTGGCCGGGAGAGTCCCCCGTGGTGATCCTACCCTCAGTCAACCACCCCAAGGTCACTGACAGACGTAACGGTGACTATGGCACATGCGATAAACGCACAGGTAGCTAGCCCGCACTGGCACGCGGTCAGTCGTTTCCGTTAACGGGTGCGCCCAAAGCACAGCACGGAACCAGGGCAGAGCCCTCTCAGTAACAGGGGTCCAACCCCTCCACAGTAACCAAACCGGGGCCTTGCCCCTCCACAGTCCGCGCACCCTCGCCTGACTACCCTAGTTTGCCCTAGTGGGCCTAACAAGTCGGTGAAGGAGGCTAGCAGAACCCCGGGGCCCGTGGGGTAGCTAGTACTCTCCTAACACTAGTAGCTCTCCTCGGTACTACGTACACGAGGGCCAACAAGTCGGTACAGAGCGGCCAATCCTAACCCCGGGTCCCTGGGGTGGTTGGCCCCACTCTGCACTAAACAGGTACAGGTACTTCCCTTGGTACTGCGTACCCAAGAGACAGTACAAACTACATCTCAGTTCCATTCCTTTTTCTTTCCAGGAGTTCCACTCCTAATTCCCCGTAGGTTTCCAGCTCTTTATCTCAGAACATCATATGTTTCACTTTCCAGTTTCACGTTCTCACAATCCATGATCTCAATCATGTTTCTTTATTCATAACAGGCAGCTGTTAATTCAATTTACAGGCAGCTTTATATTCCTTTCCATTTTTCCAAGACTGCAGTATTATACATTCCACTAGTTTTTCCATCCTATGGTTCATGTCACATCCTAGGATCTAGCATACAACTAGTTTTCCAGCCCTAGGATTCATGCATCACCTAGGAGCTATCATTCCATACATTTCTCATTCCTAGGATTCATGCAATGTCCTAGATTCTAGTTATGGTTCCATACTTTAACATATTTTAATAGTAAACTTAAGCCACTCTACCAGGTACAACGGGAGTAATGGGGGCGTGATCGAGAATCCCGCATGCCTCCGCGACTCCCAAGACTGCAACTGAACGAGGTCCTATCACAAGGATCAAAACATAAGGAGTGTCTCAAAACAGTGTATAGTTACTGTAGACGGGTATAGGAATTAATTCTGAAAAGAACGCAACTCGAATCACGGAAAACGGAGCCCGAACGGCCCCTAAACGGGTTGAAAAAGACGATACTGTGCAAAATCAAACGTCTGGAACTTATTCCAGACGTCTTAAACAGTGGATCAGAGAATTACCTGTCCAGCGTGGTTTCCTAGACGTCCAGAAGTCTGCGGGGACGTCTGTCCTAGCTCCCAGACGTCCGATGGTCACCCAGGACGTCTGGAGGTCGCTCACGCTGTCTGGTACAACTTCCAGACGTCTGATTCGCAAAAGATGGCGAATCAGCGAACCTGCGCACAGCCAACTGCCTCCCTCAGTACGGTCGGTCGACAAGAAGGAAGAAGAAAGCGGAATACGCACCTTTCAAACGTCTGTATGAGCTACCAGACGTCGTCCTCGCCGTCTGCCTATCAACCCAGACGTCTGATTCTGGAAATTTTTCCAGAATCAAGGTGCTACTCGGCCTCCGCCCGCGACGCCGCCCGCGTCGCACCTCGCGCGCCTGCTGCTCAGACTGCAGCAGGTGCCTCTCCACGTCGTTCCCCGCCCCCTGCGCCCTCCGCCGGCCGGCCAAGCCGCTCCGGCGAGCTCGCCCTCACGGCAGAGCTCCGCTCTCGCACGCCGCACCTCCTCCGCGCTCACTGCGGCCGCCGCTGCCGCCCTCGCGCTCGCGCTCACGCTCTGGCTGAAGGAGAAGGGAAAAGAGACGGTGGTGAAGGAGTGAGGGGAGGCGTGCCCTTTTAAGGCCGCGCGAGGAGGAGAGAGGAGCGTGGCAGGTCGCCTGCAGCTGCAGAGAGAGAGGGAAAAAGAGAGAGAGAGAGAGAGAGAGAGGAATCGCGGGTCTGCGCGCACAGGCGCGCAGACGAATCCTTCGTGCGAAAATAACTGTTTTCCAGACGTCTGGATGTGATCCCAAACGTCTGGTCCGACGTCTGGGCCACCTCCCAGACGTCTTAAAAGACATCTGGGGCACGCATTCATTACACCCTTGGGTTGGCACCAACCCTCCTTAGCCATAGGATCACCAACTACCCACCAAAATCAATCCTAGCCCTCCACTACATCCCTCGCCAACCACCCTTCTCCCTTCCTATTAATACCCCCCTTAACCACCACCATAACATCATCTTCTTCCTTAGTTTTAGGTTCCACCATAGCCTTTCCATTCACGCCAAGGAGGAGGAAGGAGAGAAGAAGATCAAGGGGGCAACCTACCCTCCCCCTTGATGTCTTCTTCTTTCTACTTTCTTCTCCCTTAGCCACACCAAGGAGGAGGAGCTCTCTACATTGAGGGGACAACTAGGAAATGAGGAAACAACAAGGTGGTTGACACCCACCTTGGAGGAGAGCTTGAAGGAAGGCCAATTGAAGAAGGAAGAGAAGGAGAACTCTTTTCAAGTGTGGGGCAACCACATTTGGAGCAAGGGCCATCCGGATCTTCTACCAGAGAATCCTCCCTTCTTCTTTATCTTTATATTTTTCTTGTATTAGCTAGTATTTCCTTATCTTTCATGTAACAAGCATTCAGCTACATTGCATCTACTTTGCTAGTAATACAAGTCATATTTGCCTTCCAAGCTCATGTTTAAATCTTAGTGTGTTGGAGCAAGGGTCATCCGAATCTTCTACCAGAGAATCCCCCCTTCTTTATCTTTATATTTTTCTTATATTAGCTAGTATTTCCTTATCTTTCATGTAACAACCATTCAACTACATTGCATCTACTTTGCTAGTAATACAAGTCATATTTGCCTTCCAAGCTCATGTTTAAATCTTAGTGTGTTTTTCATGTTATTCTTGTAGTTGTAGTGCATCACAACTCTCTTCTAATTACCCTAGGTGCACTTGCCTAGGGTGAGCTTAAACGAGAGGACATTCTTGTCACTATAGAATAGTTGATAGGCGTAGCTTTAGCGTACTTTCATATTCGCATTCGTTGCCTGACTATTTTTGAAAACCCTAAAAAAAAAGAAAATAAAAAATATAAAAAGATATGTGTTGATTTGAGAGACAAGAGAGAGAACCATTTTTGTGACAAACAAATTAGCCTCCTTGGACGACCCTAGGTACTCTACTATCTAGGTATTACAAATTTAAAAGCTATTATGAAGTGTGTTGCAACAACTCAAAACCCTAATTTTATCAAATCACACATTTTTGCTATTAACCAGTACTCATCATGAGTGCCGATATCTGATGCTCACAGTTTGCAGGGTATGTATGTGCCTGGACCTCACAAGTATCGGTACCTATCATGAGTACCAGTACATGAAAGTTACAGTACTTCCTTTACTTCAAGCCAGTGAGTAACAAGTACCGATACTCAAGATGAGTACAAGTAACTGTTGACTAGTTTGTACTCATCTGTGAACACTAAGTACCGGTACCCATGATGAGTACCGGTACCCAAACTCTTTTGTACTAGCTGTTGATAGGCTGTGAGCAGCTAGTATTGATACCATAACTTTAGTACCGGTACCAACTACTCATTAAGCCAGATCTGAATTGCTATTTTGTTATTGAACTTAATTATTTCGTCCATAATCTACCCCCAATGGCTAGGGAGCATGGAGGGGGTGTTTGTTGGTCTATGAAATGACCCCTTTGAGTCCTTTTCATAACACAAGATATATTCATCTCCTTTGCTTCCAGATTTCATATATTCCCTATATTTGTAGTAAGGTACTAGTGTTTGTTGCTTAGAGCTTTCAAGAAACTCTTTGGAATCGCAACAAGATTTTAGGCGTGAAATTTTCTCTTCTACAAATCGTTTTTGCACACTGATCTTCATGCTATCTCTCATTGGTAACTTTGACAATTATATATTGTTGGGAGACTTAGGTTTCTAGCTCTAAGACTTTCAATTCTTTGCTTACACTTGTAATCATTTTATTCTTATTCTCTCTTGTAATTGAATTGAGATAACCCATTAATTACCTCGTGTTTTAGTAACTTGATTCCCTCCGGGTTGAGGGAATCGGGTTAAAAATCCTAAGTCGGGAGACTTAGGTACCCAGGTGAAGGGAACCACTATATATTTGGTATCAAATTTTGTGGTTTGAATTATTTACGAATTATTTTTACCACACTATTCATCCCCCCTTCTAGTGTGCTTGTACTCTTAGATCCCACAACATCACCACAAATGTTCTCCACCCACACATTACCCCCATTAAAGGTTACATCATTTAGGGCTCTCCAAACCGCCCACAAAACTGCAGCCACAAACACACGTGTCTTATCATTGGACATGAAATGAGACCACAACACATGCCACGTAGGAAGAGAAGAAGAACATAACCTACACCACACTTTATTAGTAACTAGGAATGCACTAAAGAGATGGCAGATGTCATCCTCCTCAAAGCCACAAAGGGGGCAAAGTGTAGTGGCAGCCCCTAGAGTCCTCCTATATGATCCAGTGATCAACCCTTCATGCCTGGGAAACCCTAGAAATATTTGAACCTTCAATGGGATCTTGCATCTCCAGAGGTCAGAGCACACACATTAATGGCCATCATTATCCTGCACATCAGAAAGAACTTCATATGCACTACTTGGAGATACACCCCTTTCTTCCAATCAAACTTCTCTAGACCCACTCTTGGCTTGAAAGCTGCCAAGGGCAATGATAGGTCCACTTTAGTGCCTAAGTGCATTATTATTTGGATGAGAATTTAATTTAGAGAATGCATTACATTGAGAAATTAATTAATCACAGATTTAGACATCCTGCAATTGTGTGGAAATACTCAGCATGCATATGTTCGTTGATTGACTGCATATATATATTTTTTAGGAATATTTGAGGGCACAAACTTAGAATATCATATTCACGTGAGCAACAAAAAATTAGGAAAGTTTTGATGTTGGGAATCAATTGTTTGGGAAAGAAATAAAACTAAGAGGAAGACATGTTTCTCTTGAAATTACTTGCTACCTCTGATTTTATTGGATTCCCTTTTCCCATTAATTTATTTGATTATTCTCTCCCTTAGTATCTGCTCCCTTATTCTTCCTCTCTCTCTCCCTGAAATTCACTCTAATTCTCTCTCTCACTCTTTATAACAGCAAGACGGAAGGACAAAAGATTCATCTCCCTCTCCACGGGGAGGAAACTCCCTCTTTAGCATCTTCTTCCTCCACAGAGGAGAACCTTCTCTCCAAGACAACCTCGACTCCATCACCGTGAGCTCTACGAGCACGACCACAATCACCACCACATCTCGCCCACAATGTTCCCATCACTGCGATCAGCGGTGACTGCATTGACATCATCACCACGAGTTCATCACCATCGTGCTCCACCTGACGTTCCCGCCACTGCGATTCTCCACAACAACGATCACCACCGTGCTCCACCTCATCCTCAACTGCGTCTACTGACCAACAAGGAGCACATGCCCCCTCTCCCTTTCATTTAAGACATTTGGGAACCTTCCCGGATGTCCAAAGACCCACACCCCCTCCAACTTGATCTTCTTCGTTCTACCTTCTCTGCTCCTCCATCAAGAAGACACCAACACCAGCCTCCTCCTCCTCAACAACCCACACGCAATAGCCATTGGCTGCACATGCAACCACCGCGTGCAACCAGCGCAGCCGGCCCCCTCTGAGTCGACCGATGCCATTGCTCACCGTGCCACCAACCCTGGCATCCACAGCATGCACCTGCAGCCAATAGCTACCCCTTGCACGCTCACCTCCTCGCACATAACCACCACCCGTGTGCCCTCACGCCTGCACAAGCAGCCAACGCCTTCCCCCTCACCGCACATGACCCAGCCTCCACCTCCTCTTCTTCTCCATCTCCAATTGATAGACGAGGAACCCAACACACCATCGGCCTCATCTCCACGCAGCCACCTCCACAGTCCTCAAATCCTCACACCAACAACGTAACTGGACTTGCCATGCCACACCAAGTTCGCCTACACCCACAGCATCATCTCCCACAGCCCACTCTCGCCGATGAGCCGCCACCACTGCCGGCAACCTCCTCCTCTCCAACGATCGATCCTGGCCACTATTCTTCAATCCGCCACCACCATCGGGACCCTCTCGCTCTAGCTAAACTCCACCGAAGTTCTCACGGCCGACCGTGGTCCCTTCTTCTCACGTGAGAAAAGGAAAGAGATGCTCTATTTTTGGGTTAATTAGTATTTATATGTTATGCCATTGCCAGTCACTATTCCTTTATTTTTATCCATTAATATATTGAGGTGAATTTGCAATAGTGTATTTACGCTTTCTCGTATTTGCTTGGCTCATGTTACGAACATCATTTCACATTGGATTTGGATTCGGATTTGCACAACTCATCCATAGTACACATGTAATTGAAAATTACATGAGATGCCACTGCTGATCACATCTTTATTGAACTCTTTCATTGAGGAAAAATTGCATAGATAACCTTGCATTCTTGAGTTATTGTGTGTCTTCTTTTCGCCTCGTTTCGCAGTGGATTTGGGCACAGATCTTGCACTCGATTGGGCAAATATAAGGGAAATATATTCATGAATTTATTGCAATCGTTTCTCCCCGTGGATACGACTTAATCCACCATGTTATTTTTACTGATAAATATTTTTTATCTGAGATTTTTCCACCACACGATTTTACTGCGATGATGTATTCTCCCGACGTATTTTTCTGAAAAGCAAAATCTCCCTATCAGGCGACCGTATAGAACTGATGAGAGCCTCATCATGAGCCATAACTAGCTCATTTTGACCCAATAAAGAAGATAAAAGCTCCTACATAACCTAGAAGAAGGCTTAACTGAAGGAATAAGTGCTCTGAGAAGAAAATATGAATTAAAGGTTAAAACTGTAATTTTACCATTGCAATACATAAACGGTATTTCTCAGAGGAAAAACACAGGTCAAAAGGTCTAAATGAGATAAAAAGTGGGTTGAGTCAATCAGAAATGGGTTCATGTGCAATCTAGGAAGTAAATGACATGTGGTAACCCTAAAACTGACCTGCTTAATTCAACAAGGTTCCGGTCAGGATAAAAATAAATTAAATTCTCTAAAAATCATGGAAAAATATCCCCTAGGATTTAGAACACTTAAGTTGGCCTTTGGAACCCAGTTTGACCTAAATTAGGGTCCTATTTCATCAATTAACCTAATTTAGATTTTTATGCAAAATATCCAGTCAAACGAGGTCAAACCTAAAATCCAACTTCACCATTGGATTCCTTAGGTCAAAATTAGGTTTGTACCAAAATTTGGACCTAAGGGGAGGTCATCTTGACCTACTTTGCAATTTAGTACTCCCAAATCACAATTTGGTCCCTATCTTTTGAAAAGCATAACAGGAAGCCCCCTAACTTCCTCGCCACCTTTGCAATAAGGTCCTGCCGCCATTATTGGGGCAGAATCCTGCTCCGGCGAGGATTTGAGAGGGAATCCTCTCTGATTCCTCAGAGATCCCCTCCCAGAAATGGAAGGGAGATTCTCTGAGGAATTCCCTTCCATCTGAGGCCAATCTTGATCCCTGGTGTGAACCCAATCTCTCTTGCGAACGCACGAGGGATTTGGGTATCTAAACTCTTTCCATCTCCGGCGACCGACCTCAGACGATTGCGTGCCTTCCACGCCTTGAACGACTGGCCCAGTGCCTATATAAGAACCCCACACCTTCGGCCGCTCATCTTCAGCTTGATTTGGCCGAGTTTCCACCTCCAATTCATCTCCTCCTGCCCGGCCAAAATTCCCAGCAAGCTCCGGCGAGCCCCCCTCCCCTCCCTCTTCGCTCTGCCACAAAACCAGTGGCAGAGTTAGCTTCCTGACTCTCCTCCGCGTCGCGCAGCACCGACGCACGCCGCCTCAGCCCCGTCGTCGCCGCCGTTCTCCCCCACTGGGCAGCATCTTCTCCGACGATAGCAGGTACTGTTGTTCGCCTCTCCATCCCATTTCATCCCTGTAGTTAGGCCAAGTACCTTCTCCACATTCCCCTCTCTCTTTTTCCCTTGCTATTTTATCTACTTACCCCCCGACAGTGCCTGAACACCTCCATCTTCCTCGCCTCCGACCGACCTCTAGCGAGCCGCCCACACCACTCTGCCCCTCCACACGGCTCGCCAACCATCTCGTGAGCTCTGCCTCACCACCAGGAACTCATTCCACCCCTCCACTGCCACTCCAAACCTCCACAATAACCCCCCGACCAACCCCACAACTCCGACCACATGTTGACCTAGGCACACACGCCTAGGCCGACCTGCAGCCTGCAGCACCGTCCACCGTCTTCGCCGTGCTACGGCGAAGGTCTCTAGCTGGTCTGATTGGGTCGAGAGGCTCGTTTTGTGTCTGACAGTGTCGACGCTCCTGTCGCCATGGACGACAGTTGAAGAAGCTCCGTAGCAACTCTAGGCGCCAGGGTTCCTAGGCTGCAGGTGCTGCGTAGTCGTGCGAGTGTTGCGAAGTGCCCTTGTCCAGCAAGGAGCGCTAGCAGAGCCAGCAGCTGTGGGGATGGCACGCAAGTCTGCGGGCGCGCGCGAAATCAGGGCAGAAGCTTTAGTCCCACATTGTGGAGAGACGAGGCGCCGCTGCGTCATAAATTGAATTTGTGATATTACCTTAACGCCTCCGTAAGCATAGGGGTGAGGTCCCTCACTTGCCCCCACTCACGCCACGTTCGCGGCTTGACCACGCGGATTTGGTGGGATCCGACCGACCCAATCCTTGAGCACTCCTCACACATCACACCACCTACAGGTGCGCCTGGTCCCGGGTACGATCCGACCCGAATATCCGTGTGGCTCTGGGAGAGCGTCCCTGAGTGAATTGCTGAGAGAGAGAGACGCGTGGGTAGAGGGAAATGGGTAGGTTTTGCTCCTGTGCAGGCAAACTGAGTGTGGAGAGACTTAGCCGCAAGGAGAAGAGAAGAAGCAGAAGAAGAAACTGAGCGAAGGAGAGACCAAGGCAGAGAAGAAGAAGAGGAAAGAAGCCTTCGCAGGAGAAGAAGGAAGAGCAAGGCAGAAGCAAGCCAGAGAACGAAAGAAAGGTCAAGTGAAGACAACCAAGATCAGAAGAAGAAGAAAGAAGGAAGGCAAGGCAGGAGAAGAAACAAGAGAAAAGATACAAAGGCAGGAAGAAGAAGCCTTCACAAGAAAAGAAGAGAAAGAAGATCAGAAGAAGAAAAAGGGGAAATACTTTTAAGACATCTGATCACCAGATCAGACGTCCAATTTCATATTTTTTGTCATAATTACTTTTAATGGCATACATTCATATTTGAATTAACATTTTGAGTAAATTAGTGTGTTCAATTATATTTTGATTAGTAGTAAATTCCATTTGCTCCCTGTGTTCGACCTCGGATACTCCGATTTTCGAGTAATAAAATTCTCTATTTGTTTGAATGCTTTGTCGGCTATACTACAACGTGACATCCTTTAAAACCGCACAAAAGTGTGAGAACAAGAACCCACCTTCTCTCCAGTTTTAGTGATATGAATGTCATTAGAAGAAGGAATCTTCCACACCTCATCATTCAGGTGCCACAAATTAGCCACAAAAGCATGCTTCATATCAAAAGCCTCATACACACGTGGAAAGGAGTCCATGAGCCAACCCAAACCACTCCAGTTATCCTCCCTGAAACTTAGGTTTTCCCCACATCCAAGCACCGGCTTAAAGAGATTCCAATGCTCCAACAACACCTTAGAGACAAAATCCTAGAAAGGAGAGGCAGACCCCTGGTGCACCAAGTCTATCATCATGCTATTCGTGCCCCCATAAGAATCTCTAACCACCGTTTGCCACATGCCTTCATCCCCACGCAAAATAATAACACCCTACCTAAGTAAAAGGGAGTCCCCAAACTCTCTAACGGATCTCACTCCCAAACCTCCTCGTTTCTTTAGGGTACAAATGGTTTGTCATTTAATAGGCTGCAGGAAACGTCCACTGTGCAGGGGACCTTTCCAGAAAAATCTTTTACACATAACATCAATTCTCTTCAAGACTGAACCAAGCGGCCTAAACATGGACAAGAAAAAAACAAGGATAGCCGAGAGAACCGAGTTCAACAAAATCAACCTGCCACCTTTAGATAAAAACCTACCACACCACCCCTCCATTTTTAAGGAGATCCTCTTAAATAGTTGGACCCAATCTTTTTCCTTCATCTTCTTGGCTTGCAGAGGCAAACCAAGATAGCGAATGGGGAGAGTAACCATCGACGTCTGTAGAATAAGAGACAACTCCTCCTTCCTCCTGAATGTATCACCAAAACAAACAAAAGAGGACTTGGAGCCATTGATTTTCAAACCTGATATCTCACTAAAGATGTCCACTACATATTTAAGAACCTCCACCTCATAACTTCTCCCTTCTATAAAGAAAACTGTATCGTCAGCAAATTGTAGAATAGGGGTCAAGGCCCTCTGGGAGGAAAGGGTGTAGCCATGCAGAAACCCACCTAAACACGCCTTGAAGGAAAATCTTGCTAACATATCAACTACTAGAATAAAAATGAGGGATTCTACTAAACAACCTTGCCTGACCCCCTTCTATGGCTGAATCCACTGCCCCGTAGGATGCCCATTGGTAAGTGGAGAAAAAGAGGAGGTGGTAACACACCTTTTGATCCAATGCACCCACTCCTCAAGAAACCCCCGTTGCCTAAAGATTTCCCAAAGATACACACAAGAAATCAAGTCGTATGCTTTAGAGAAATCTACCTTCCACATGAATGCTTTTGTCTTCCTTCTAACCCACCTCGACACCATCTCCTGCACTAGAATTAAGGATTCCTGGAGGGATTTGCCTTTCAGAAACGTAGATTGAACTAGGCTAATGATATCCTTCATAACTTCTCTCATTCTATTGGTTAACACTTTACCAGTAATCAAGTGGATTGAGTTGGAAAGTGCTATAGGCCGAACATCAGAAAGTGCTTCTACTTCTGGCTTCTTTGGAAGAAGAAAAAGGAGTGGCCTATTGATTCTTTCTAAGCTAAAGTTTTTCATTTGGAATTCTTCAATCACAATCAAAACATCTGACTTTACCATTGGCCAAAACTCTCTGTAAAACAACACAGGAAAGCCATTTGGACCAGGGGATCCTTCAGCCTTCAAGCGTTTCAAGGTCATCACCACCTCATCCTCTCCTATTGGCCTGTACAAGTGCTACCCATCCTCCACACCCAACCTCGGCCTATCAGAATTACAGAGTCTCCACACTCCTCTCTACCCCGCATGCGTCATGTCAATAAAAAATTTATTGGCCGTATTACAAATGTCAAGTAGGGAAGTGGCCACATGGTCATCATATTGAAGAGAGGGTATGGGATTATATCTTCTTCTTGCACTTGCCACTGTATGGAAGAACTTTGTGTTGAAGTCGCCTTCCTTCAACCACAACTATCTAGAGCACTGACGCCAGTCAATCTTTCTTTGCAGGTCTTCCTTTGTAATAATGTTTATCACCTCTTTACGATGTATCCTCTCTTCCTTATTCAACCCCAACGACTCCTCCTTCTCATCCAATCCCTTCACACCATCCATGGCATCCTTCCTCTTCTAGGCTTTCAATCTAGCCAGGGTTCTCTTATACTCAAACAACATAAGGAGCAATCCCCACAACTTAGATGCCAACTTCTATGTAGCTGTCCCCCCAACCTAAGACTGCCCACCAAGAAGAAACCATGTCCTTGAACCCCTCCTCATTAAGCCAAGATTTCTATAACTTAAAATAAGATCTTGCCTTCACACCCTCCCCACTCTCCCAAATAAGAGGACTATGGTTTGAGAAGGGGTGCCCCAAAGCCACCACTGAGGCCATATGAAAAGATCCCATCAACTTCACATTTCATAGGAACCAATCAATTCTGGACATTTGGCCACCACCAACCCTCCAAGTGAAAGTAGCCCCTGAGGAAGGAAGATCAGCCCACATTAGGTCCGAGACAACATTCTGGAAACCAAAAGTAGAGGAGTCTGCCCTCTTATCTGGATGATCATCTGATGATAGCGTGGCATTAAAATCTCCCCCCAGGAGACACACTGCACCTTTCACCCAAGCTAACATGTCATGCAGCTCCTCCCACAAAAGTGGTCTCTCCCCCTAATTGTACGGCCCATAAACTGACATAGCAAAGAAGCAAGCACTATCCGTCACTCTGGTGAACCTGTATGTGAAAGAAAACTGACCCATTTTTATATCTTCTAACTAGAGAACTGTAGGCCGCCACCACACACATACCCCATCAACTCTCCCACAAGATGGAATGCATCTCAATGAAGGCTCCCCATTCCCTAACAAAGGCTGCCACAAACCACCATCTTCAACCTCGATATGTGTTTCCTGCAGCAATGCATAATCTATCCGCCACTCCCTTAGGTATCTCATGAGAGTGCCCCTTCTCGTGCAGTCCCTCAACCCCCTCACATTCCACGCTAGGACCCTTAGCATAAGGACTCACCAGTCCCCTCCTTCACACCGTCCCTGCTTGAGACCTGCAAGGCACTGGCCAATTGATTGGCATTCACATGCACTGACCCATGGCTTCTAAGATTATATTTGCCCCTGCCTGTAGTTCCTCCCCTAGTGGACGAAGAAGAGCCTGCATTATACATCACATCCACCGGAGTAGAAAAAATAAAGGTATTATCATCTGACTCAGTACGTGGTTGAGGATCCCCCACCTCTCTGAAGGAAGAATCACTCACTTCCTTGTGAATCACAATGGCATTATCATCGCCACAAACCATTCTTTCCGACAGCCCAGCCTCAAATCCTATCTCATGCTCCATTACAGACTCATCCACCACCTTACATTTCTTCTGCCTGATGCCTTTTGAACCTTGTTCATCTACAACCTTAAGCCATTGCATAGCATCACACTTCCCTGTCTCATACGTATGCCTCATCTCTTCCACGTCATTGTTTCTCATAGGAGGACAAACCTTCACCCCTAGATGAAGAAGCCAAGAAGAACCACCACATCTGAGAACCACTTTCTCATGAAAAGGACCCCCATGTCTGAGATGCACATCTACCTTCACCATATTCCCATCACCTTCTGAAAGACCCACAGCCATGCCTTCCTTTAATGACATAAATCTAGTCACAATACTGCAACCCACGGCATTGGAATGCAAATGCAAAGGAAAACCAAATATCTCCACAACACCATCACGCTCAAAAATCCGTTGCAGTGCTCTCTCATTCAAAGCACCATCAAATGGCGAAAGCAAATGCCAAATCACGAAAATCAAACCAAACGATGAGGATCGAAACTTGAGAAGATCAACATCCACCTCCACCAATCCAAAAATAAGGAACCTTGATGGGTACAACACACAGGTCTTCCAAAGGGAGGATGAGAGAGAAAGAGATCTTACAAACCCTTGGAGATCGTCCAAGGATCAGGTGCAGCCATGACTGCTCCAACGAGGGCACCATGGAGGTATGACTCCACCACTAAGACCTCCGGTGAGAGGGGGACTTCACATCCAGAGAAGGAGGTGTAGGCAGGGGAGGGGAAGGACGTCTCCATGCATGGCCACGTCAATGAAGTACAAGCCCTGCATGTTGTTGTGGACCCCCACGGTCAAAACGCACATCTTCCGTGCGTCTCCTAAGGTTTGGCTCTCCCACTCCTTGCATTTGGAAGGCCCCACCCTTCCCATCTTTGGTTGGTCATGGCCTCCTCTTGCACGTGCTTCTTCGATGGCCCAAACCCTCACACTTGAGGCACATAAGGGAATTGCGACAAGCCACAGCCATGTGCCCTCTTTCCCTACATCGAAAGCAAACCACACCCACATCACCCTCCCTTCCTCCTCGCCAACCCCTAGCGCCTCCGCCCTTCTCCTCCCTCGGCATCAGCCCATCGGACGAAAATCCACGACCACCACTACCACTACGCCGTCACCCCTCCACTCTCCTCCACGCTCCCTTGGTTGCCATCGAGCTCATTAGATGGATCTTACTGTTACAAGAATTTGATCTGGAGATTAAAGATAAAGTCGAGGCACAAAATGTAGTGGATGACCATTTATCGAGAATCCTAACCAATACCCCACATCCAAAAATTATAATTTTTTATTCTTTTCTAGATGAGACTATCCTTGCAATCTCAGATGTCCAAACCCCTTGGTTTGTGGACATTGTGAATTATTTGGTCACTAGTCAAGTCCCCCAAGATTGGACCAAGAAACAATGAGATAGACTTATTTTAGAGTCCAAATATTACTTCTAGGATGACCCTAAACTCGAGAATGCTCTGAAATTCATTTTTCGTTATTGCATCGATGCAAATTAGATTATTCATTGATGCATACCAGAAAATGAATTTCAAAGCATTCTTGAGTTCTGCTACGCATCTACGTGTGGTGGACATCTTTCTGGTAAAAAGACGGGCGCAAAAATTCTCCAAATTGGGTTCTATTGGCCATCTTTGAAATGACCCACCACCCCTTGGCCATTTAAGACATCTGGGTTGTTCACCAGACGTCTGTCAGGATGTCTGGGATGTTCATCAGACGTCTATCAGGACATCTGGGTTGTCCACCAGACGTCTGAAAATACTTTTAGCATGCAGCGTACAAGCGCCATGCTTCCTCCCTCACTGCACCTCACCGCTCCTCACTGCACCTCACCGCGACGCCACTCCTCGCCCATGCTCGCCTCTCCTCTCCCCTCACCTCCTCTCCCTTTATATACCTCTTCCCTCTCCCCTTCGTTGCCATTCCACAGCTAAGAGCAGAGTGAAGAGCGGAGGGCCGAGCGAGAGGAAGCACGAGGGCGAAGGCTGCAGTGGCGTTCTGCTGCAGCACCTGCAGGCAAGGAGAGCCAGGGCGATTCCGCGGAATCAGACGGCAAGAGAAACACCCAGACGTCTCACCAGACGTCCGAAGGTATGGCAAGACGTCTGGTAGAGATCTACTTTCCATACTTTTCCTCTCTGACAAGTCTTGACAGTGTACGTATGTGTCAGAGGGCAGGAGCATAGCCGAGGCAATTTCAGATGTCCAGAAGCACTCCCAGACGTCTGACAAAGTCCTTGGACGTCAGATTTGAGTTTCAGATGTCTGATAGCGGAACACCAAGAGAGGTATCCCTGAGAACTATTTTAAGACGTCTGGGACCTTTCCCAGACGTCTGACTTCCATCTGATAGCATGTTTTGGGGCCGTGTAAGGCCCTATTATTATCACTTTTACACAAACGAACCGTCTCTGTTTTCCATACAAGTTTCTCTATATAATGATACCTTGTTTACATCCTTCTAAACCTTTTGGCCCATCAATTCGTGTTTAGGTCTCCAATCCGTCAGGAGTACGGGACCTGTGGAGACGTCGGGAGCCACTGTACAAGCCCCCATTCCACCCGGTTACCCAGGTAGAGTGGTTACAACCTTAAATCACAATTTTAATACATGCGAGTAAGTAATCCTAGGACTTGAGATGATCCCTAGGAAGGATTAAACATACATTCGAGAATAGATTCTTGAACCCTAGGTCTTGGCATTAACACTAGGGTCAAAAGAAACTGCATGTGAATGATTGTGTAATCAAGAGCTACCTGTTTTTAGCTAAAATGGACCCCTACGACATATGAATAATTGAGTAATCGAAAACTGCCTGTCTTTCTGCTAAAATGAACACCGTACCTCGGAGAACCAGATGGTTCTAGAAATTTGCTGCCTATGGATAGTTGTTAAGGGAGGTAAGCTGACCTTCATGTACGTAGTACCGAAGAGAGCAACTATCCCTTATAGTGTAGAGGGGAGCTTGCCGCCCTTGGGTTGGGACCCGGGGTGGGTTTGGCCACTCTACGACGACTCTTACTGGCCCTCGTGTACGTGGTACCGAGGTGAGCTACTTAGTGTAGGGGGGAGCTATCCGACCTAGGGGGCCGGGGCTAGGTATGGCCAGCCTACACCGACTCCCGTCAGCCCATTAGGCAAACCAGGGTAGTCGGACGAGGGTACGCGGACTGAGGAGGGGTAAAGACCCCTGAGGGGCAAGACCCTTGTTCTGTTCTAAGAGGGAAAGGCCCTACACTATTCCGCGTTGTACGTTGAGGCGTACCCGCTAGCGGAAACGACTGACTGCGTGCCAGTGCGGGGTAGCTACCTACGCGCTTATCACGTGTGCCGTAGTCACCGCTACATCACGACCCCGAGCTTGGGGTAGTAGACTGAGTATAGGACTACCACGGTGGGACTCCCCCAGCCAGGAGAGTGCCATGTGGGCATCCTATATCACGGGAAGCTGCAAGCAAAATCATTCCTATAGGGAACCAGATGATTAATTAACAAATCCTAATTAGAGATCTCTACACAACCACATGTATAATAATTAGAAGATGGAAAACTTTGTGTTAATGCATGTTAATTCTTAGCCACCACTCTACTCAACTTTAGCTGACTCCAGTCAAATATATTCTGTACAGGTCAAGGATTTGAGCAGCCCGAGCCACCGGCTGCTGAGGACGCTGGGCCTGGTTGAGGCTAGTTTTAGTTCTACTGCCTGCTAGTGAGTTTTACAGTTTGTATTCTGTTACATGTACTCTTTGATGTGATGGCTGTAATATCACTGTTCTCTTTCCACCTGTTGAAACTTTCTTTTTGCTTAATTACTGTACTTGTGTGGTTTGTTGAATGTTACTTGGTTATTTCTTGTTGGACGACTAGATCTTGGGATAAACCAAAGCGAGCTAGTCTAGATTCTGTCGGAATTTGGGACCGGGTCGTGACAATCTTTATTTAACAATGCCTGGGATTTCTCGAGGTCGTGTTCCTGATGACAAGCTCTGGGGAACAATACCAAGAGAGATATGTGCCCCTAAACCTGATTCTACCTGTAGAAATCTTTGATGTCTGGGACATCGACGTCATGGGACTTGTTACGACCTAACCAAGATCCAAGGGGTAACCGAGCCAGACCACATCAAAAATCAATTCGATATATAAATTAAAGCCCTTCACTCTGATTGGGGAGGTGAATACCAAAAGTTACACTAATGGCTAAAATCTCAAGGAATACACCATCGCATTTCAATGCCTTACACTCCTGAACAAAATGGTGTCATAGAATGAAAAAAGTCGCCATCTTCTCAAACTTGCCAAAGCCATGTTATTTTAAACTACACTTCCTTTTAAATATTGGTTCCATGTCCTTCATTATGTTATCTTTATTATTAATATGTTGCCATCTGATTGCGTAATAATCATAGGTCTTAAAATGACTAAATTAGGCTAATTACTTAGCTTACACTGTAAATAGAGTGCACATCTGTGTTATTGTATATTCTTAATCTATTCTTCTTTATTTTATGGGCCTATTATTGATACTATCAATTCATGTATATAGGTCCATAGGAGAGAGCAAGATTTATCTAAATTGGAAATGCAATGAGACATGCGACGAAGTTATCATCAATTGCTTCCCACAACAAATGATGTGGAGACAGGAGCATGCATGCAAATCAAATCAAGGAAGAAAGGAAAACAACCTAATACCAACCCAAGACAACCCCGAGCAGATTCAGACATCACCATGCAAAATCATGTACCTAACCTGAGCCTAACCCACTCAAACCAACACCCTCCAATTACACAAACACACCCATGTGCACACACATTGAATTCCAAACACGTGTCCACTTTGCAATGTATATACGTACACACACATGTACACATGGAATGCACATTTCTACACCTAATTTATTCCCCACACACTAGACCCAATATGACCTCTTTTTATTTTATTATCCAATAGCACACCCAATTTTAGCCCAACACCTACCCATTTTAGAGTCCTAATACCACCACCTAATCTCCCACCTAAATACCCAACCTAATCCTCATTAATCCCCAACCAGCAACCCTTGATCTCTCCATCAGGAGAGAACCCACTAGCCCTCTCCTGAAGCTTCTAGACTCTTCTTTCCTCCCTTAAGGTGCACACTCCACCCCTCACCATAGTTGTTCCCCCCTCCCTCCCTCTTTCTCTTTGGGAGTCTCCTCCCCATTCTCTTCTTCCTCTCTTTTCCACCTCTCTACTTCTGCTCCTTGCTAGTGGCTGGCATCCCCCATGGCCCTCCCCAATCACCTTCGTTGAGGTGGTGTAGGTATTCAAGCTAATGAACACCAATTGATACCCACAGCCAATGGCTCACAAGGCCCTCATTGGCATGGATGATTCCCTCATCTTGTCTTCTTTTTCTTCTTTTTCTTCTTTTTGGTAGCTAGATTTCCTTACAGCAAGTAGATTAATTAGTTTCCATTTTCATTTTTTATATACTTTTGAATCTACTCAGTTTAGTCTTTTTTTTTTGCTACACCTTACACACACACACATGAGCTGTGCACTTCCATCTCCACCACCAACATACCACAACCAACCACCATTATAGCCAACCATACATCAGCAACAACACCAGCTGCAACCACCTTTACCATCTCCCTCACGCTCTCCCTCTCCCTCTTTTCTTCACCTCAATCGGCCACCAAACACAGTGATGGTAACACCATCATTGTCCATATCTAGGTCAATTTGGCTAAATCCCAATGTTAAATTCATTTAATTAATCATTAAAATGGTATAATTCAATCTGAGCTAAATAAAGAGGAAATAATGTAAATTGGCTTAATTCTATTGTTTTAACAATCAAATACAGGTGCAAAATAACCTAGAGGTAAACCTATACTTAATTAAAGGTCAATTAAGCTCAAAGTTTCAATAAGTGAGCTCACACTGATTAATTTAAGGCCTCTCTGAATTAAAAGTCAAATTTACAATTAATCAAACCCTAATTTTGAGCTCACTTTAATTCAAAGAGCTCTAATAAAAATAAATGTAATCTAAACATTTTAAAAATTATTTTAAAATATTCTATAAAGTTTAGAACATTCAATTTGACAAAATGAACCTGTTTTAACCTAAAATAAAGACCTAGGAAAATATTTAATATATTTTGGGCTAAATCATAAATTGACCAATCAAAATTCATTAAAACCCAAAATTAATGTCACCATTAGATTCCTTAGGTCAAAATTAGGTTACCCACAAATTTTCAGGCCAATCAAAGTCTATCTTGACCAAATTTGCAATTTGGTACTTTAATTTATGATTTCCATACAAAGAGTCCCTTAACTTTCAATTTCTTGCATTTAGAAACATGCGACCATGTTCCTCCAGTAGCTCCTCCTCCTTGCAAAATGTGCGTTAGGAGCCATCTTTGGAAGCTCGTTTCCACAAATCTACGGGGTGGAATTCCACCAAATTTAGTGGAGAGGTTCCCCAATCATAGGTCCTTGATTTCAAGTAAACTTCGACCGTTCTTACCATCTACGGTAGCCACAATCTGCAGCCGAAGTCTCACTGAAGCACATTCACGCCGCTCCCATTTCGACCTTGATTGGGTTGTGATCTCGCCGCAATTGCTGCGGCTTTGCATCTATACATCTCTGCTACTCCTCGCTAATCGAATTTGTCAAAGTCACAGCGCATCTCCACCTCTTCTTCTTCCACAACGTCGTCGTCAATGAGGACCTTGGAGCTTACTCTTCCTCCCTCATCGTCGCTCCTCATTGCCAACCAAGGGTGTGGTTATCTTCTGCACATCCTCGTCACGCTTCCCGTCAAAGAAGCAGGCTTCTTTAACCTCTTCTTCTCTCCAACCACCTTGCTGCCCCTCCTTTCTAGCATCTGGCCAGCCAACGCCAGATGCCTCCTTCCCTATCATCCCATAGGTATCACATCTTCTTCCTCATCCTCTCTAGATTAACTTAGGCTCCTTGTCGTAAGAAACAACCACTGCACCATCTCCACGACCACCATCCTCCTCAAGTCTGATGAACACGTCGGTGACACACGCACCTCACTCCACGCGCCAACACCGTCCGTCGACCACTCCTTCACCTTCGCCTGACCTCGACAGTTAATAGCCCTCAACTTATTAACAGTTCCGAGCTCCCTAGGCCCCCAACCGAAAGCTGGTCGCCTCCACCAACTCCCTCGCATTCGCCAACCCTCCTCAAACCTTTTCATAGCCAATCGTCGCCACCATTAACTTCAAGAGGGTTGGGCGAAGCTCCTCAACCCCTTGGTTGAGGACAAGACCCTCTCCCATGCCAAGTGCGACCGCCACTAGAGCTCCTTGCCATCTCAACTTTTGGGGTTGTAAGGGGTTGAGGACAAGACCCTCTCCCATGCCAAGTGCGACCGCCACTAGAGCTCCTTGCCATCTCAACTTTTGGGGTTGTTATCCACGCTCGTAGTTGTTGTTGATCGTCAATCCACCTTCACACCCACACTGGCAACAACCGTGCGATCACACTCCACCCTTCACCAACGACATCAGACTGTCGATGGCCCATCTTTGGCAAGTCTTGCTTGCCATCAAGAAGAAAAAGAGCAGGACATGCTCTAGGGATCAGTCTGCAAACAAAAATAATTCGCAAGGACCTAATTGAAATTGTTTAGAGACCAAAATGCAAGAAATGCAATAATTTATTGAGTTCTTAGGATTGATTGGTAATATCTTTGATTAATAACTTGTAATGATTATTAAATATTTGGAGATTTTATTGCATCATTTTGTCCTTCAAGAAATTCCTGAATTATTTAATGCTTACTTACAGTAATTGTTGTCTGATTTAATTAAGCATTAAATAATTAAAGAGGTCCCCAAATTAATTTGTGCAACCAACTTCTCATAGATTTGTTTACATATTTGACTTCATTATAGAGCTTGCATGGTTGCCATTCAGAAATCCATTTTCATGGTCCCCAGTGGATATTCTGTCAACTCTACTAAACTAAATTGCCTGGAATTGAAAATTAAACTTTTTCAATCTAGTTCCTGATTCAAAATTTTGTAAAAATTAGATAGTGATAAGTTACTCATTTCTTTGCTCCCACTGAACGACCTCAGACTCTAATTTTGAGAAATATAAATTTTAAAAGTCGATTTGTACGATTCGAGCATACTACAATGTGTATTTTAACAAACATAGTTTCGCTCACGTCACACAACCACCACCACGTCCCCTGTTCTTGCCCTATTTCAAATTTTTTTTCTCTGTTATCTATGTTGTAGCAGGCCACAACCAACCACTACTCCGCCACCGGTTGCTAAACACCACCCATGACCACACTGCCAATAACAGCCACCACCTTCCAATTTACTCAATACAACATCACCACCAGCACTCTATGTCCATGGCAGCACATACACACTTCAACCACCACCTTGGCCACCACTAAACCTTCCCCATATCCTCGCATAAATCAGCCTTCAATTACCAATGACCACGACTATCACTTTCCCTACTTAATCCACCACCTACCACCACATAACCCATATCCTAATCCCATATACCCATCCTAAGCTTTTCATTACGCACATATCACCCTCATCCATCAATGCTTTATTTCTTTTTAAGCCTTGTATAAGTTAGGATTGTCCAACATTAGTTTGTAATAGCATATTTTAATTCCATATGTGATTGCTTCACCTAGTGTAATGATATTCAAGTTCCATTCTCTTTTTGTCTAATTAGTACTGTAGTTTTGCATTCCAAGAAATAAAAGACAGTTTCCTTAGTTGATCATGTTGTTGTTTCCATTTCCTTAAGCAAAAGACAAAAAAAATGCAACTTAAGAAAAGACCCAAAAAAAGAGTAGTGTAGATTGTAATCTTAGTTTCGACTTCGTTGCTTTCGTAATCAAACAAAAAGATCACAAAAAAATATCACAAGCCAAAAGATCAAAAATAAAATAATTGTTAAGCGGATTTCAAGTGATAAGAGCCAGATTTTGCCTCCTTAAGGATTCAACCAGGACTCATCGAACCAAAATCAATTTCAAAATAGGGTTTGTGGTCTTGTTATAAATTTAGTTTGATTTGCAACTTTACGTGAGGTTTCAAACTACGGTGACGAATTAACAAGATAAAATTCGCGTATAGTTTCTGCAATCGTCACCACCTTCATCAGTTTAAGGTCAAATTCCACATGAACTTCTCTACCACTCCAAATCATATTATAATTTCGTCAAAACCTTTGGTTGTGGCTTCTATCCATTAATAAGTGCCTACAATAAACATAAACTACAAGTTCTATCCACTCTACACACTTTTATCGGTTATAGCCCTCATCATTATGCTTATAGATGCCTAAACATGACTACTAACAAAATGACTTTATCTCGTTATGTTGTTTTTGACGAATTCTCATACCCCTTCAAACAATCCCCACCCAGCAAAACCTCAATCCCATCCTCTCCACCACCACCTATATTACTTATCCCCTTTGATCTTATTCCTTCCCTAACAATCTCTCCATCGACACTTCTACCTTCTCCCATTCCATCCATTCCTAAACCTTCACTGTCATCATCTTAGACTCAACCATCACCACCACCAGAATTACCCAGGTACACCTGCTTTATCCTCACCACCAAATATACTTGTTCCTTCACCCCCACCTATTCACACTCACAAGATGGAGACAAGGTCTGTGCATGGAATCCATAAGAAAAAGTTTTTCGCAACTACACACCATCCATTACCAGAGCATCTACAATCTCTATATGATGAAGAACTTTTATGTTATACACAGCCAACAAAGCATAAACATTGGGTACAAGCAATGCTCGAGGAGTTTCATGCATTAATTCACAACCAAACATGGACAATTGACCTAGACAACCACATATGAATGTTGCGAGGAAATGGGTTTATAGGATCAAGAGGAAACATGATGTCTTTATTAACAAATATAAAGCTCGACTCGTGGCTAAGGGTTGTCATCAACTAGAAGGAATTGATTATTGTGATACCTATAGTCCAGTTGTAAAACCAACAACAATGCGCTTGCTCTTAACATCAGCAATCACCAATAATTAGATAATCGAGCAACTTAATGTCCACAATGCCTTCTTCCATGGCTCCTTGGAAGAAGACATCTACATGACACAACATCAGGGTTTCATTCATCCTGAATATCCCACATACGTTTCCAAGCTACATAAATCCCTATACAATCTAAAACAAGCCTTAAGGACCTGATTTACAAAATTAACATCATTCCTCACTTCCATTGGATTTCATGGATAAAAAACGAATACCTACCTATTTATCAAATACCATGAGAATCATGTTTTTTACTTTGTAATATATGTTGGTGATATTCTTATCATTGGTGTAGATTCAACCATGGTTCAATTCATTCTTCAATAACTAGCAGGTGCATTTCCTATCAGGGATTTAGGATACCCAGCCTATTTTCTTGGCATTGAAATCTCTTGCACCACTTCTGGATTATTCCTCTCACAACAATGGTATATTGCCAATTTATTAATCAAATTTAAGATGGATGGATCCAAATCAATTACTACACTTATGACCACTTTTTCACTACAGAAGTCTGATGGAACACCACTGATCAATCCCATAATATATTGTCAACTCATTGGCAGCGTTCAATATGTCTTATTTACATGTCTAGATGTTGCATTTGTAGTTAATAGCCTTAGCCAAGTTATTTCTCAACCATCCAACTTTCATTATGAAGCCTTAAAACAAGTACTACAATATCTAAAGGAAATAATTGACTATGACATATCAATTTCAAAGAGCAACACCCTTTCCCTCACATCATACTCAAATGCAAATTGGGCATCTTGTTTGATTGATAGAAAATCAACTTATGGCTTTATAATCTACCTTGGTTGTACACCAATTTCATGGTCCCACAACAAACACGCTATTAAGGCCCACTCTTCTACAAAGGTTGAGTATAGACCAATTGCTAATTCTTCTACCAAGATTGTCTGGATGCTTCAAATACACATTCAACAACCACCATTAATCCTTTGTGATAATATTGGTGTGACCTACATGACCGCCAATCCAATCTTTCACAATTGAACTAAGTATATGAAGGCTGATTATCATTTTATGAGGGATAGAGTTTCTAAGAAAGAGCTACAAGTTTCCTATGTTCCCGTGTCACTTCAAGTTGTAGATATCTTAACAAAACCCTTTTCCACATCAAAATTTCATCTTCTCTGAAGCAAACTTTAACTTTCTAAGAAAGCTTAAGTTTGAATGATGGTGTTAGTATATACATGAGTAGTTGTGTAGTGGCTAAATTGTAATTATTACTAAAGAAACTTCTGGAAGGATTTCTAAATGGAACCTTTTGTAATTAGCTATAGATTGATGACTGTATTTTGAGGTTGTTATAGCCTCTATACTGCTGAGATGTCTATACATACACACGAATGCTAGGCATGTACAATTCTTCTTCTTCTATCTCTTTTTCCCTTTTCCATTTACCTAAGAATTACAATTACTATTAAATTATTAAACTTTAAAATTGAAACCTTAATGTCCTTCTTCCCTATCTTTATAACAAGTCTCTCTAAGAAGATCAATAGCCTCACTTTTCTACTTCTCCAATCCTAAAGTGTGATGGATTACTTCTAGCCTCCATTTGGGTAGAGAGGTGAGGAGGGGAGGGGAAGGGAAGGGAAGGAAAGGAAAGGAGAGGAGAGGAGGGAAAGGGAAGGGGAAGGAAGGGGGTAGTTTAATTGTTGCTTGGATGGAAGTGAATAGAAAGGGAAAGAAAGGAAACGGAAGTGATTATTTTGTGTTTGGATAAACAAGTGGAGGGTAAGGGAGGGAAAGTGATTGATAATAAATTTACTCGTATACCCTTCACTACACTTAGACATTTATAATAGTCAAACAAAATTGTAAGATCTCATTCATTCAAAAATAAATAAAAGATGCATTCAAATTAGATGAGAGCACTTTTAAAAAAATGCAAAATGTTCAAACTTATAAAGCCCCTTATGGCTTACTCTATATGTAGATCCACATTAGTTCCCCTTTAGATATCTTGTAAGATGATTATTTTTTTTATCTATAATTCAATGTGATCATTGACTTTAAAAAAATCTATAGTGGTAGAAGTTTCTTATTCAATATTATTGTTAGCATATTGTTCTTTTTAGACAAAATTTACTTAATTGATTAAATACTTCAAATTTTTGGATTTCAAATGTCTACTTCAAATTTTCAGACTTCTGATTTTTCATTTAGATGTTTGTCTTAAATTTCATACGTTTTATCTAGTAGAATGTTGTATTAATGCATAGTACCCATTCTAGCTTGAATAATTACGTTCCAATTTCAATTTTAATAGCTCCTAAGGTTTAAACTTGACTTCCTACACCTTATAAATACCTCCTTAAAGTCTCCTAAACCTACACAACGAGAAAAAAGCTTTCTAGTGCAAATTTTTCCTATTCTTCTCATTTTAAGCTTTTTGTGTTTTTGTGCTCTCATTACTTTTGCAAAAATCTAAGAACATACTCACTCCCACTAATTGATCTTTACTCCATATAGGTTTGATAAGAGAGTAATTTTGCCTTACTTTATTTTTCATATCTTTCAAAGGCTCTTAGGATCTTTTATATTATTTTTAAATAGTTTATTGGGTACTTGAGTTATGAGTTTCCCATTCTCTCTTATAGAGGGACAAAGTTTCCCTTGAGAGTTGTCTAAGATAGGGGTTTTGTAATTTTGATTATAATGATTCCCATTGGTTTTTGGGGGTAAAATCCTAGATTGGAAAATCTAGGTAGAGGTTTTTTTCCAAGAGGATTTTTCTATAGTCATGTTCATTTGTGCGATTGTTTATAATTTAATTTTATTGCACAATTAAAGAAATATGTGTTGAGTATTAAAGAAGATCAAAAGCTTGAGGGCCATGTATGCATTACAAATGGAACCAACAAACAAACAAAAATTTTGCAAAAAAGAAAAGGATGGATTATAGAGTTGACCAAATCTATTCAACAAATGAGAAAGCATATGTCATAGTTGAACAAATATGATACAACAAAAATAGATGGAGAAAAATTGATATAGAATGACCAAAAATGGAAGTCAAGGAGAAGCTTTTTCATCCACATATAGTTTCTATACCAACCAACAATCTGATGGCTTCAAGAGATGAGTTGTAAGAAAACCAATAGGATGGGTAAAAAAAGAGATGTACATATAATGGAAAGGGCAAATTTGGCATGTAAAAAATCAATCCTTCTCTTTCCCTTTCAATCCATCCAAATTTTGAATGGAAAGAAGTCTAGGTTCTCACCCCCTTCCAATCCTTCCCATTCCCTCCCCTTCCTTTCATTTCCTCCCCTCCCCTCGCAATCCTTCCATCCAAAGAGCGCATCAAAGTTTTCACAGCTTGCCTTTTATTTTTTTAATTGCGGGTACTTATTTCCTTCGATGTATTTCTTTTTATTTTCTTTAGCGGACATAACATCTCTATCCTTTATAGTATTATTGTTTTGATCTTGGAGATGATTATGCCTAAGTTTGCAAGTGTTGTCCTTTAGTGAGAGTATCCTAGCAAGATGTTTGCGGGGTGGGGGGGGGGGGGGGGCGCGTGTGGTACTCCTCCTCCAAGACTTGGAGAGATGTCATGTTTGAAGACTCGGTGGGCGTGGACGCTAAGCTGGAGTACACCCCATCAGAGGATGAGATGGAGGGGGATATCATTGAGAAGGAAGAGGCAGAGGAAGCTTGCAAGATTTGGGCGAACGCAGTTCTTGCCTACTCCTTAGGCAAGAGATCGTACTTTGGCGCGATGGATAGATTTGTGAAGAACGTTTGGAAGCCACAAGGTAAGTATGAACTACGCTCGCTTGATGGGGGTTTTTATTTGATTTCCTTCAATCTAGAAGAGGATTGCATTAGGGTGCCGTAGCGGGGACCGTGTTTCTTCAAAGAGAACTATCTTGTCACCCATTGTTGGTCACCGGAGATCAAGCTCATCAGGGAGGATCACTCCACCGTACCGGTTTGGGTCAAGCTACCAAGCCTTGATCTCTTCTTTAGATCCAAAAGGATCTTGAGCAAGACCTTTAGTGCAATCGGGAAACCATTGTATTGTGACAGAGACACTGCAGTGAGGCGGTGTATCAATCTCGTGAGGGGTTGTGTGGAGATCTCTGCCAACAAACCTCCATGCTGGGAGATACCGATTCGAGTTAGGGGTCAGTTGCCACAGATGGTGAAGGTGCAATATGACTGGCTGCCCCTACGGTGTGAGCACTGTGAGGTATTTGACCATGATAACTGCTCTTATTCTAGAGTACCTACGGTGGTGCTCCCAACTGCGGACACCTACTCCCAAGATGGCAGAGCAGAGGGGACCAAGGGAGACCAGAGGATGCAGCAGGAAAACCAAAAGTAGCAACCCCTCGAAAATCCTATGTTGGGAGACGGGGACAACCCTATGCATGTAGATTCTTCTTGGGTACATGAAGAGCTGCACACCTTTAATACGACTGGAAGGAATATCCCTAAATTAAATAACACCTTTAAAGAAGGGGATGTGATTCCAGAGGGGTGATAGCCCATCTAGATCGCCAGTCAAATAGTGGTCGTTATTGTAGAATAAAGTTGTAATTTAAAGAATGTTCAATCATTTTATTTAATTACATAACTTTTATCGATTTATTTAAGATTGTTCACTATAAGACAGATATTGATATACATCACTCTATTATTCAAAAATAATCTCTTATTCTAAATAATGTTAAATCTATTTACAAAAAAATAAATGAATCAAAGAATTAATGAATCTAAGTAATTATATACAAAATAAATCGATCAATGTTAATCATAATGCCTCAAATATATTTACAATTAGACAGACATCAAAAACTAATTAAAACTACTATATGTTAGTTATATAAACTATCTTAAATAATACCTAAGTGTAGGTATAAAAATAATATACGTATGTACTAAAATAAGCTTTACTAACATATACTAATAGCTCTAGTAACATTTACTAAATGTACAGTGACGGTTATAAGCGCCAATAAAACCTTAGTAAAAATATATATACATACCTAAGGTAAAAAGAGGGTATGTATACTATATATATATATACACAAATACTTTTATACTACTGACACTTATTTCTATACGTATATATACAACACACATAACACTCCACACACTAAGTATATATTTACACACACGCCTACAATCGATCTCAAAACTTAGTTTATTTTCAGCTTAACTTAAGTTAACTCTACACTTAACAAAAATTGAGGACTTGTAGGCCTAGTTTTTTGCAGGATCAATAGCCCCTCTTAGGGTCGGATCAAACCACTACTAGATCGAGCCCTAGTTGATTATTAGGTGTATTTTTGTACCATTTTTAGGCCCATACAGGCCCACACTCACATGCCTACACACTCTCACACACGTGAGCTCTCATGCACACGCATACACACAAGCAGGCGTAAGCACGTAAGTCGAGGATATGCTCATGTATGTTCAGTAATGTGCCCCCAACGTTGACAACCAGGAAGGTCTCAGGTGCTGGTGCTAATAAGTGGCCGCGGGCACTTGAAGACCCACAATGTAGGACTATTAGGCGATAAACAGTTGTGTTGAAATCACGCTCAAAGTCATTCGGACGAAGCAACTTCGGGCATCGAATTGCATGCCTAAATCAAGTTCGTTCGCAAAATAATTTATACCATTAGAAAGCCTATACATAGGGATACATAATTATGTAGTTAATTTAAAATAATTATTTATTTAATTATATTTAAAAAATACTTAAACTTAGTGAATGATGCACGTTAAATTAAAGTTTAATTCCTTAATTAATGTCTAAATTAATAATGTAATTACTCAATTAACCTATAAATTAATTATTATACATAATAAAGTATTTATTATACATTTTTAATGCATTTTTTATCATTTATTTTATTTTATATACATTTATATACACATTTTAAATAGATATATACATAATTTAAGTATAAATACTAATATATAGTATAAATATATTATAAATAGGTTAAAAATAATTAAAATTATTCTATAGAAATGTACAATATAATTTCCTTCAGTAATAACTTAATTTACTAATTTATTTTATTTTAACTTAATAACTTAGATATTTAACTCAATAACTTAAATATATACAATAAATACTTAAATAAATAAATATGCATGTATAATAAAGTATATAATGATTACCTAAATACGTACATATAGCTATACACATGATTGTACAAGTTTACATATTTATTTATAATTATATAGATATATGTACATATAATTTATTATAAATTAATATATAATTATATAATAAAGATATATATAGTATAACTCAACCTAAATAGTTATTTAAATAAGTATAATAGATATAGAAGTTAGTTATGTACATTATAAACATATATTTTATTATTTACATTTAGCTTATTATTTAATTTATATTTACAAGTATAAATACTATATACAAGGTATTTTTGTAGAATTTTTTTCTTTTTCAGACTTTTATGATATTTTCATGTTTTATAGCAGTATGAGAAGAGAGAGAGAAGGTGAGATGAGAGAGAGAAAGTCTCTTTTTATGATTTTCAATTTGAGATCTTTTATTAAATTTTAGAGTAGATTGAACCGTCTACTAGTATATTCTATCAGTTAGAGAATTCATAATACTTTAAAATTTTGCATACACCTAAAGAAATACCTAATCCTACTCAATACATCTTTGTTTTATTTTTTTATAATTCTTTATTTTATTTCAATCTCACACAAAGAAGGCCTAAATGGGAATTCAAAACATGAACCTAAGGCCTCATAATTCACTCTAAGTTGAAACTGAAGTTTAAAGCCATAGAAACATTCAACACATTATATGAAAGGTGATTAAGCATATAAACAAGATTTTGATATTGAATTTCACTCAAATCATCATATTGTACAGTTAGGCTTATTAACAAGTAGTTGACATGAAATTCAAACTGAATTTACAAGTAATGCACATCAGATTTTAAGACTTAACCATACAGAAATGCTTGTTACATGAAGTTCTAGCCATACAAAATAGTGCTAGGTCTTTAATCCTCTAATCAACCCAAAATCCTCTCAGATTCCTCATCAGAAACTGCTGCTGCTGTAATTCAGTAGATCAACGGCTTACTTCAGTTGTTGCTGTTGTTATCATGCTGCTGCTACATTAAATCAGTAGCTCATGCTACTTGAATGAGCAGCCATTGCTGTTGCCATTAATGCATGAAATCAGACCTAATTGGTCTAATCTAGTCCTAAGAAATCCAACTCAGATTTGAAAAACATATCTGAATTCGATAAAATCTTAGCAAGCCATGTCATCATCAAATCAGTGTTCACGCTCAAATATGATATAAACCTAACATCCTTCTGAAGATCTGAAATCCTTAGAAACAATGTACACATTCCAAATCCCTAAAAACCTTAAAAACTCTAGTTTGGCCATTACCTTACATTATAGACAATGTAAAGGTAATGGATCAAACTAGGCATCAAACTCACTTGCATCATGAATCAGAACCTCCATAGAAGTCTTTAAAAGCTCATTCAAACATCTGGAAATCAGATTGAATTCATTTTTCCTAAGATCAAAATGTTGCCCAAATTGGGCTTTTCTTTTAGATTCACTTAAATGAATTGATCACCTGATCTACACACCATTAATTGGTGTTTATGATGAACTAGTAATCCTATGAAAATCCATTGGGTCCTTGTTAAGCCTCGAATCAATACCACTGATTCTCCTTGACTAAACTACCCAAAACAAGGCTTAAATTGGGCATTTGCTCATTTACAAATAAAATCTGAATCAAAACACATTAGAATCCTTCCAATACACCCAATTAAGCAAAACAAAACTCGAATTGCTGGATTAAATCCGTTTAAACCCTAATTAACTCCAAATCTTGAGATTGGGCATGAAATACAAATATGAAAGAATCGAGCGAATCAAGGCAATCAAATCCAGATCAAGGGTCCTTATGAACATATGAAGTGAATAGGAAGACCCCTATATGGATTTGAGCACTATCTAGATCGAGAAGTTGGAAAACTTTGGATCTACATGTGCTTGTGTGGATGGGGTGGAGTATGGATTAAAACTTTGAGGAAATTAGTGAATACAAATTATGAGATGTAGAGGAAGATCAGTAGATTGAAACGACAGTGATAAAATACCTCTTTGATTTGAATTGATTAGAGAGGGTGAAATCGGATCTAACTAATATACTCCTATTCTAAACTAAACATGTGATGATTCAACTAACTAATTCTACTCTAACTGATCTAAACTAGGCTAGAAATAAGTAAATCTAGCTAACAAAGCAGTAAACTACACTAGAAAGCGATTAAATCTACTCTACATACGAAGGTGATGTCCAAGATGTGGGATCTGTAAATTATAAGCACACTAGAAGGGGGATGAATAGTGTGATAGAAAAGAAAATTTGCAAGATAAATCAAACCACAAAATGCACAAGATATATGGTGGTTCCCCTCACCTGGGTACTCCACACTACCTAAGTCTCTTGACTTAGGATTTGTAACCCGATTCCCTCAATCCAGAGGGAATCAATTTACTAAAACTTGAGGTAATTAACAGGTTACCTCAACCCAATTACAAGATATTAAAAAGAAATAAAAGATATAGATGTAAGCAAAATGCAAATACAAACTTACAACTAATCCCTAAGTCTCCAACAATTATATTGCTTAATATGAGCATGTAAATTAATCTAACGAGAATATTAAGGCGTAAAACAAATGAATTTATCAGAGAGGAACACGATCACCTTGATAACTTGTTGCAAGTGGAGAGTGACCTTGAGAGAAGTGCAACGAAACAAGCTCTTTTACAGCTAGTAAATTGAGAATTGAAGGTGTAGGCAAAGATAGAATTTTGGCTTCTTGGTTGTGTGCAAAAGACACTCAAAGAGTGCTTATATAACCCACTAAGCACCTTCCCTAAGATTACTAGCCGTTAGGAGCAATTTGGGAAGATTAGAAATAGGTTTACTTACAAAATAACCGTTCAGATTGGTCACAACAGTTAGTTGGTACCAGTACTAAACTTTTGGTACCGATCCTGACTGCCTACAGTCAGCCCAACTAAGTCACTAGGTACTAGTACTCATGATGAGTACCGATACTTGTCACTCACAGATTTGGGTCTAGTGACCTACATGTACCGGTACTAGTGATTAGTACCGGTACTTGCAAGGTCTAGGCAAAAACCAAGTGCACAAACTGTGACGACTTGGTACCGGTACTCACGATGAGTACCGGTACTTATTGTTCACAGTTTAGGACTTAGGCCCAAACCTGTGCCTAACATGTACCGGTACTTATAACCAGTACCGGTACTTGCTACAAATACCAAATATTGTAAGTGTAAGTCAATTTTTAGAGATATCCAACCTACTCTAAACAACTTTATTTTGAAAAAATCGATTTTGAGTTTTGAAACGAGTGAATGAACGATTTTCTTAACCCTAATTATCTCTACTTTAATTTTAACTCCTAGATTATGTTTTACTTGTTAGGAGATGTATAAAGATTCTACAATACAATTAATACAACGAGAACTATAGTCTTCTAGTCTTCTTCCTTCATATGGTATCTTGTTGCTTGCATCCATAGATTCTTTTGACCTGTAATACTTCATAAACACATTAGATTTTAAAATGGTTTTGTTAACACCAAAACACAAAAGAGATATGGAGCTAGGTTCCAACAATCTCCTCCTTTTTGGTGTTAACAAAACAAGCAAGATACTCATATTTAAAAATAATGAGAGACTTAATAAGAGAAGAATAAAAAAACTCTACAATGAGTGAAAAACCTCCCCCTCAAACTAAGCTCTCCCTATTTTAAATATGAAGTATCCAATCATTTTCTATTTTAAATATGAAGTATCCAAATCATTTCTCCCCCTTTTTGTCAAGCAAGCAAAAAGATGAGTAATTAATAGAAAAAAACATGATACATGAATAAGCAACAATTTCACATAAGCAAACAAAGCATGATATATGAATCATAACATGATAAAGTTCATAAAGATAAGACTTGAAACAATCTTAACACATAATTGTCTGAAAAGTCATACAAATTTAACAAGCAACAAAAATGAAAACTAAGCTAATTTCTAGGACATTTTTTAATAAGCTTTTGCACATGTCCACCACCATCATCATCGTCGTCATCGTCATCACCTTCATCTTCATCATCACTATCTTCATATGAAACTTCTTCGTCATCTTCCGTGTCTTCTTCTTCTTCATCATTACGAAGAACAAGTTCTTCTTCCGCCATTGAAACAAGAGATGGATCTTGAAAATGCTTTTGCCTTCTTTCACTGTATTCTTGAGGTGCTTTCGGTTGAGTCTGCTTCCTTTGTTTAGGTTGTTAAGTGGAAGAAATGACATGGGAGGACTCAATAGAAAGAGAAAGGTCATGGAATTTGCGTTCCATGTGACGAAAGGTAAAATTTAGATTGGTTAAATTTTGACTAATGTAATTGAAGGTATTTATTAAATTGGGATCAGTTTCAAGCACATTAGATAGATTTACCCAAGGTGTTTTAGCTTCTGGATATGGGTAGGTTATAGGAACGAAAGTGGAGGATGATTCATGAGGTGGATGAGAAGAAGATTGAGCATTTGGATCAACTTCTTCATCATCACTAGAGAATTCCTCTCTAGCAGGTTTCACTCCCATTTTTCGAAGAGTGGACCATTTAAGATAGACCACTTTTCTAAGAGGAGTAAAATTAGAGAGGTCAATTTTATTTTTATGAATAATGTGTGACACCAAAATATCTAATGGTAAAGCTAATGCACGGTAATGGGGTCTAAGAAAGTGAAAAAAATTGTGTTCCAATTGACCGGAAAGCTAGTAATGATAGCATAAATTAAGGGAAAATATCAACAGGTATTTTGTGAAATCCTAAATTTTTAGCCCTTAAGTTCCATGCTAAGATACGAAAAAGGATGTGAAAAAAGCTTTGCCCTGACAGTTAGGGAGCAAAAGAGTTTCATGGATTTTATAAGTAGGAAATTGCTCCTTAAGTGTGTTAAATGCATGACCTTCATTAGGACATTCAGTAATGGTTGACAAGAATTTCGGTGTGATGGTGATTTTATAACCAAAAACATTTGTTGTTAAGACAAGGTGACCTTGGCTTTCTTGTTCTTGGAGATTAGCAAAGAATAGACAATTAATATCAGGGTATACTCTAGGAACATCGGCAAAGAATGATTCATCAAAGAAATGCATGAGTTTTTGTTCGGAAAGATGAGTGGTAAAACTAAAGAGTTGAAGAGAGAAATCTTTCCACTCAACTGGCCTACAATGATGGAGTTTTAGCCCTTTAAACTAATCAGATTTTAACTTAGCATCCTCATTAATGCAAAACTTATGAAAAGCATCTTGAGGTGCTTTTCCCTTTTTGATTTAGGTGCCATCTGAAAATATGCAATAGCAAGGAATAGGAAAACAATTAGAAATATAAAAAATTTCTTTTCATGTGTTTGTAAAAAAAACACATTTAAGCCTGCATGTACCGGTACTGGTGATTGGTACCAGTACTGGTTGGTTTCTATTCCAACCAGAAATTTGAGCTAGTACTAGTATTATTCTTCAGTACCGATACTTGCTTACTAAAGTAAGCATTGCTGTGCCAAGCTAGTATCGGTACCAGTGATGGGTACCAGTACCACCTAGTACCCGACGAGAACAAATGCAGTTGTGAGAAAGGATTTGAGAGAAAGAAAAAAGCAAGATGTAGAATGATTTATAATAGCAATATCTACTTAGGGGATAAGAATATACCTAGAGTAGAAACTTGGAGGTGATCCTTCTTCTTCTTGGTAAGGGCTTGGAGAGACACTTGTGGAAAGAGCTAGAGTTTTCTTGAGACAAAATGAGGCAAGTGTTTGCACTTGGCCTCTTTTATATGGGATGGGTCATGTACTTGTCACATGACCAATTAAGTGGTTGAGAGAAGAAAAATTTGTAACTTAGGTGTTGAATAAATAATGTAGTCAACAACCTAAGTTAAGTAACCATATTGCAAACAACACCTAAATATTTCCAGACATATGGAAATATTACAGTTTATCCATTTTTTTTAAAAAAAAAAAGAGCATGGGCAAATTGCAGTGAGGCCCTCAGAGATTTTTATAAATACAAATAAATTCCATATCAATCAAATTGTTAGTTTTGAATCTCTTTTATTGTACAAAGTCCTAATTTTCTTCTTATAAAGCAGAATATCTCTACTGCAAGAGGTTTTGTAAAGATGTCTGCCAATTGGTTTTGTGTGTCAATGAATTCTAATTGAATTGATCCTTGAAACGCATTATCTCTAAGGAAATGATGTCTAACATCTATGTGCTTGGTACGTGAATGATGAATCGGATTTTTGGATAAATTTATTACGCTTATATTATCACATAAAATTTTGGATTGCACAAAAATCAATCCAAAGTCGGACAAAGTCTGTTTCATCCAAATGACTTGAGAGCAAGCAAGTGAAGCAACAATATACTCTGCTTCAGTCGTAGAAAGTGAAACACAAGTTTGTTTCTTAGAGAACCATGAGACTAGAGATTCTCTAATAAAATGACATGTGCCGCTAGTGCTCTTTTGGTTTGTCCGACTCCGTACATAGTCAGCATCATTATAGATAATAGATCTAAGGATTGTGCTTTAGGATAGAAAAGACCAAGATCTTTTGTGCTATTTAGGTATCTAAATATTCTTTTTACTACATTAAAATGTGATTCCTTGGGTTTGAATTGGAATATTGTACATAAACATATAGCAAAAATAATATTAGATCTAGAAGCTGTAAGATATAGTAGTGAACCTATCATGTCCCGATATTTCTTTTCATCTACTCTCTTGCCAAATAAATCTTCACCAAGAGAAGCAGATAGAGCAATCGGAGTCTCTTTGCCATTTACATTTTCAAAGTCAAATTTCTTGAGAATTTCAAGAACATATTTTGTTTGACTAATGTAAATTCCTGTGTCTAATTGTTGAATTTGGAGTCCTAAGAGGAATCTGAGTTCACACATCATACTCATTTCAAACTCAGCCTTCATAGTCTCACAGAAATGTTGACACAGGGACTCCTTAGTTGATCCAAATATAATATCGTTAACATATATTTGAACTAGTAGGATATCATTTCCTTCTTTCATAAAAAGAGTTGAATCAACAACTCCAATCCTATATTCGTGCTGAAGAAGAAAGGTCCTAAGCCTATCATACCAGGTCCTGGGAGCTTGTTTAAGTCCATATAATGCCTTATTGAGCTTGTATACGTGCTCTGGGTGTGCTGGGTCCTTGAACCCGGGAGGCTGATGAATATAAACTTATTCCTTAATATAACCATTAAGAAAGGCTCTCTTGACATCCATTTGATATAGCTTGAAGTCCCTTGCACTTGCAAAGGCAAGAAGCATCCATATGGACTCCAAGCGAGCAACAGGAGCATATGTCTCATCAAAGTCAATACCCTCTTGTTGGTTATAGCCTTGAGCTGCAAGTCTGGCTTTATTCCTGATCACTAAACCAGATTCATCCAATTTATTTCGGAATACCCACTTGGTTCCAATGATGGAACTACCCTCAGGAGCGGGTACCAAGTTCCATACATTATTCATAATAAATTGGAGTAGCTCCTCCTGCATAGTTACAACCCATGATTCATCCTTTAACGCCTCATCAACTTTCTTGGGTTCAAGTTGTGAAACAAAGGCATTAAGGATAAAATCAGCTCTAAAGTGAGATCAGATTTTTACACCTTGTTCAATATCACCTATGATTTGTTCTTGAGGGTGATCTTTATGGTGTATCCATTCTTTTGGAAGATCATGAACATTTTGTGTATCTTCCACTTTTTATACATCGATGAAGGGGGTATCTTCATCATTAGAATCTAAATGATTTGGTTCAGGTTCACCTAAGTTTGTTTCATCAAATGAAACATGCATGGATTCTTCTATAACAAAAATACTTTTATTAAAGACTCGATAAGCTTTGCTTTTTGTTGAATAGCCAATAAAAATGCCTTCATCACCTTTAGCATCAAACTTATCAAGCCGACCACGAGTGTTTAATAAATAACATCTACTTCCAAACACCTTAAAATATGAAATCCTAGGAGACTTCTCATAATAAACCTCATATGGAGTTTTCTTAATAATAGACCTTAAGAGAGTTCTATTAAGAACATAACATACTATATTAATGGCTTCTGCCTAGAAATATTTTTGAAGCCCAAACTCCAAGAGCAAAGTTCGGGCGCATTATTGTAGAGTATAATTATTGTGCTCTACAACACCATTTTGAGATGGTGCTCGAGGAAATGAAAATTCATGGGTTGTGTTAGAATTTACACAAAAATTTGAAAATTTTTCATTTTCAAATTCACCCCATGATCAGTCCTAAGTCTAAGACTAGAGGATGATTTTTCCTTTTGAAGTCTTCGAGCAAGACTTATCATCTTTATGTTTCAAGAAGATGACCTAAGTGAATCTAGAGAAGTCATAAACATTAACTAGGCAAAATTTTGATCCATTTAGACTCTCAAATCATGTTAGTCCAAATAGATCAAGATGTAACAATTCTAAAGGTCGTGTTGTTGAAACTAAGTCTTTAGGTTTAAAAGAAGCTTTGTGCATTTTTCCGAGTTCACAAGATTTACACAAAACATCCTTTTTATAAGTTAGTTTAAGTAGGCCCCTTACTAACTCATTTCTGTTACAAACACAGCATCTGACGCAGTTAAGACATCTAGGAAGTGGCTCAGACGTCTGGAACCCTTCCCAGACATCTGGTATTAAATTTTTTCAGCGTACAGGTTCGCGTCTGCGCGCGCTGAACCTGCCGCCTTCATTCTGCTCCCTCTCTCCCTCCCTACAGATGTGCCACTTCTCTTTTCTCTCTCCCTGCGCTGCCTTTATATAGCACCGCCCTCTCCCTCAACCTCACTCCACCGCCTTCTCCTTCTCCTTCTCTCTGCCAGCGCGAGCGAGCAGGTGCGGCAGCAGCGGCTGTAGCGAGCGTGTGGGAGGGAGGAGTGTCGCGGGAGGAAGAAAAAGGCTCGACCACGAGGTGCGAGCTTGCCGGGGCAGCTAGAGCCGGCCGGCGGAGGAGCAACAAGCGTGGGTTGTCGCGGAGGGGCTGCTGCAGCTCGGGCAGCAGGCGGAAGCGGCGCGGCGCGGCGCGGCCGTGCGTCGCAGGCGGAGGAAGAACCGGGTCCTGATTCTGGGAAAATTTCCCAGAATCAGACGTCTGGACTTATGTCCAGACGACGCGTAGGACATCTGGAGGAAGATCCAGACGTCTGACAGGTACAATATTTTCCTACTTCTTCCTTTTATGCGTGTACAGCCATGCAGCCGTCCGCCACTTCTTCTGTGCCTTTTCGTGATGAGAGCGGTTGCGTGTGTGCGCAGGTGTTGTTCGGGAGGGCGCGAGGGCTCGCCATCCCACATGAATCAGACGTCTGGCCACAGTACCAGACGACGGAGAGGACCTCCAGACGTCCGGGGTGATAATCGGACGTTTGGAAACTAAGGCCAGACGATCCAGCGAGCTTCTGGACGTCTGAAGGACTGCGCAGACCGAGGTACGACATGATCAACCTTTTAAGACGCTGGAAGAGGTTCCAAACACCTGATTTTGGACAGATTCGTCGTTTTTAACCATTTCGGGCCCGTTCAGAGTCCATTTTCCGCGTTTCGAGTTGCTTCTTTCCAGATTTTTTTTCTCTACCTGTTTACAGTAGTTGTATACTGTTCTGAGAAACTCCTTGTGATTGATCCTTGTGTTAGGACCCTGTTCCGTTACGGTTGTGGGGTTGCGGAGGCACGCGGGATTGCCGACCACGCCCCCAATACTCCTGGTTTCGCAGGTAGAGTGGTCCTTTAATTTATTTAACAAAAATTGTACAATTATGAAACAACTAATAGAGTCTAGGGCATTGCATGAACCCTAGGACTGAGAAATTAGAATGAATGATAGATCCTAGGGTATTGCATGAATCCTAGGACTGGAAAACTAGATTGAATGCTAGATCCTAGGGTACGGCATGAATCCTAGGACTGGAAAACTAGTTGGTTATATAAACATTTCAGTCTTGGAAAAGTGGAAAGGAAATGATAACTGCCTGTAAATTGGTTAACAACTGCTTGTTATAAATGGATAATTACGGTTGAGAATATAAATTGTATGGATATAAAGCTGGAACGGTGAAACATAAATTGGTTAAGTTAAAAGAGCATGAACCCTATGGGGAATTAAGGGTAGAACTCCTGAAAAGTGAATAGAATAGAATTGGGAAAGTGAGCTGGCCCTTGAGTACGGAGTACCAAGGAGAGCAACTGTCCCTCTGTTTAGTGCAGAGCAGAGCTAGCCGCCCCAGGGACCCAGGGTTAGGACTGGCCACTTTGTACCGACTTTTGACCCTCGTGTACATAGTACCGAGGAGAGCTACTAGTGTAGGGAGAGCACTAGCTACCCCACGGGGCCCGGGGTTCTGCTACCTCTCCTACACCGACTTGTTAGGCCCACTGGGCAAACCAGGATAGTCAGGCGAGGGTGCGCGGACTGTGGAGGGGCAAGACCCCTGTTTGGTTACTGTGGAGGGGCTGGACCCTTGTTACTAAGAGGGCTCTGCCCTATACTGGTTCCGTGCTGTGCTTTGGGCGCACCTGTTAACGGAAACGATTGATCGCGTGCCAGTGCGGGGTAGCTACTCGTGCGTCTATCGCGCGTGCCGTAGTCACCGTTACATCTGTCAGCGACCTTGGGGTGGTTGACTGAGAGTAAGACCACCACGGGGGACTCTCCCAGCTAGGGGAGCACCACGTGTTACTTCTACTTTTCGGAAAAGGCTGCAATCAAGATCGTTCCCACGAGGAACATTCAAGATCAAGAGAAGGATCTGAGAAATAAATTAACAGTAAATAAATGGAAAGATATAAATAAAGAAAGTAAAAACATAACAGCTACTGTCCACTTTACTGCTTCTTCTAGCTTTTAGTTGCCACTCTACTCAGCGTTTCGCTGATGTGTCACCCTTGTTGCCTTTTCAGGATCAGGTGTTGAGCAGCCAGAGTCAGTGGCTGCAGAGGGCGTTGGGCCTAGTAGGGTCCAGTAGGGTTACCTGTAGTACTTACTGCACTTTCTTTCCGCTGTAGTGAGTAGTTTTCTGTTGCTCCTTGTACTCTCGTTAATGTAAGCTTCATGTTATGTACATGTTTATTTCTCTACTGTTGTGGTGGTGTATGCTGTAGTATTTCCTTTCTTTACTGCTATACTTTGTTACTGCTAGTTATATACATGGTGAATGTGATTTATTTTACTGCTCTTTTGGTTACTTTCTCGTTGGACAACTAGGTCTTAGGATTAGTCGAGTCGGTCCGATTCTCGTGTCTCGTAAGGATTCGGGAATCGGGTCGTTACAAT
Source organism: Thalassia testudinum (assembly GCA_037157565.1). NCBI lineage: Eukaryota > Viridiplantae > Streptophyta > Magnoliopsida > Alismatales > Hydrocharitaceae > Thalassia > Thalassia testudinum. Next base: position 39,425,448 of record JAZHRO010000067.1, read on the forward strand.
TTCTGGCTAACCTATTAAGATATTTGTGATTAATGTGACATAGCCTACGGTGGAAAAGATCTACTTCAACATGGGAGGCAAGTAGACATTTTACAAATTTCTCTTGTGAAAAATGAAGAACATAGATATTTTCATATCTAAAGTCTTCAATTAAAATCGTATTTGTTCCTTCTTTTAATATTTTAAATCCAACTTTAGTAAACAAAACATCACATCCATTATCACATATTTGACTAACACTAAGCAAGTTATGTTTTAAGTTCTCTACTAGAAGAACATTACGTACCTGCTTAAAAGAATTACCTATTGTACCTTCACTGATAATGCGGCAACGTTTGTTGTCGCCCAGCTTGACGTGTCCTCCATCTTTGATTCTGGTCCACGATAAAGAGGTCGGAGTGTCCCGTCATGTGCTTGGAACTCCCATTGTTTAGGATCCATTTGTCCTTCTTGACCTGCAAAATAATTTATTAAATCTATTTTAGGTATCCATTTTCTTTTGGGTCCTTGATGGTTAGTATCCTTCAAATCCTTAGGTTTATAGATCACTTTAGTGTTAGATCTATAATTCTTAGGATTCTTGACCTTTTGATGAATCCATGCATGTCTAGGTACATATGATTTATTTTGTGTGTTCTTTTTATTATTAGTCTTGGCTTTTAAATTATTACAAAATTCTGTATTCAACCTAGTTGTTTTTAGATTATTCAAAGTGTCCTCAAAATGTTCATAAATATCTTTTAATTCTAGTATTTTAGCATGCAATTAATTGTTAGTTTCTTTTGACATTTCTAATTCTATTTTTAAATAAGATTTCTTTATTTCTAAAGTTTTATAACTATCATGCAAGACCTTATTTTCTTTTTTAATCAACCTAGCTTTGTGATACAAATCTTCATATGCTTATAATAACTCATTAAAAGTGACTTCAAAGTCTACCTCATTTTATGAACTGTCGTTCGCCATTAAACAAAGATGTGCAACTTCTGTTCTTTAGATTCCTCAGAAGATGATTCCGTGTCGGAATCACTATCATCCCAAGTCGCCTTGTATGCCTTTCTTGAAATCTTCTTCTTCTTTCTATCGAGTTCTTTGTCTTTTTTCTTTTCTTCCTTCTTCTTCATGATCATTGGACAATCTTTTCGTACGTGCCCCTTCTTCTTGCACTCAAAACAAATAATGTCATTTGTAAATTTATTTACTTTCTTACCTTATTTTTGGATGAATGTATTGAATCTTCTCGTTAGAAGAGCAAGCTCCTCTTCTTCGTTGGAGTTGGAATCATCGAGGTCCGACTTCTCCTTTATAGCTTTAAAAGCAAGCTCCTTCTTCTTGCTTATGGATTTTTCTTCAATCTTCATATTTTCCAATTGGACTTCATATGCCATGAGGCTTCCAATCAAGTCATCGAAGGAGAGAGTAGAAAGGTCTTTCGCCTCTTAGATGGTTGTGGTCTTTGGAGACAATCGCTTGTAAGGGATCTCAAGATCTTCCTTACAAGCTGCTCCTCCTTCAGCTTGACTCCAAGGTTCTTCATTATATTTATGATCTCTCCAAATCTTGTGTACATTTCTTTGATTGTTTCACCTTTCTGCATCTTGAAACACTCATAGCTTTCTGTTAAAATAGAAATATGTGTTTCTTTTACCTTACTTGTACCTTCATAAGTGACTTGCAACATGTTCCATATCTTGTATGCGGACTCGCATGCAGAGATACGGTTAAACTTTTCCCTTGATAATGCACAATAGAGTGCGTTCATCGCTTTCGCATTTCCTACGATCTTTTTCTTTTATTCTGTAGTCCAAACAACACCTTTTTGCGGCTCCGAATCCATTACTTCTCTTGGAAAAGAGTCCATGAGTCCTCATCCATGGCCTTGAGGAAGATTTGCATCCTCCTCTTCCAGTATCCATAGTCCATCCCATCAAAGTAGGGAGGACGTGTGGATGACTGTCCTTCGGTGCGCTTGACTGAAGATGCCATTGCAAAAGAGAATAGTTACTTCTTTTCGCAACCCGCTCCAATACCACCTGTAGGATCTGTAAATTACAAGCACATTAGAAGGGGGATGAATAGTATGGTAGATAAAAAAATTTGCAAGACAAATCAAATTACAAAATGCACAAGATATATAGTGGTTCCCCTCACTTGGGTACTCCACTACCTAAGTCTCCCGACTTAGAATTTTTAACTCGATTCCCTCAATCCGGAGGAAATCAATTTACTAAAACTTGAGGTAATTAACGGGTTACCTCAACTCAATTACAAGATATTAAAAAGAAATAAAGATACAGGTGTAAGCAAAATGCAAATACAAGCTTACAACTAATCCCTAAGTCTCCAACAATTATATTGCTTAATATGAGTATGTAAATTAATCTAACGAAAATATTAAGGCGTAAAACAAACGAAGTTATCAGAGAGGAACATGATCACCTTGATGACTTGTTGCAAGTGGAGAGTGACCTTGAGAGAATTGCAATGAAACAAGCTCTTTTACAGCTAGTAAATTGAGAATTGAAGGTGTAGGCAAAGATAAAATTTTGGCTTCTTGGTTGTGTGCAAAAAACACTCAAAGATTGGTTATATAACCCACTAAGCACCTTCCCTACAATTACTAGCCGTTAGGAGCAATTTGGGAAGATTAGAGATATGTTTAATTGCAAAATAGCCATTCAGATTGGTCACAATGATTGTTGGTACCGGTACTGACTGCCTACAGTCAGCCCAACTAAGTCACTAGGTACTAGTACTCATGATGAGTACCGATACTTGTCACTCACAGATTTGGGTCCAGTGACCTACATGTACCGGTACTAGTGATTAGTACCGGTACTTGTAAGGTCCAGGCAAAAACCAAGTGCACAAACTGTGACCACTTGATACCAGTACTCACGATGAGTATCGGTACTTATTGTTCACAGTTTAGGACTTAGGCCCAAACCTGTGCCTAGCATATACCGATACTTATAACCAGTACCGGTACTTGCTACAAGTACCAAATATTGTAAGTGTAGGTCAATTTTTAGAGATATCCAACTTACTCTAAACGACTTTATTTTGAAAAAATCGATTTTGAGTTTTGAAACGAGTGAATGAACGATTTTCTGAACCCTAATTATCTCTACTTTGATTTTAACTCCTAGATTATGTTTTACTTGTTAGGAGACATACAAAGATTCTAAAATATAATTAATACAACAAGAACTATAGTCTTCTAGTCTTCTTCCCTCATATGGTATCTTGTTGCTTGCATCCATAGATTCTTTTGACCTGTAATACTTCATAAACACATTAGATTTTAAAATGATTTTGTTAACACCAAAACACAGAAGAGAGATGGAACTAGGTTCCAACAGAAGAGCCAACTATTGTTGGCCGATGGCGAAGAAAGGGGAGGAGTCCTCAGTAGAGAAGGTGGTACCCACGAGCCGCCAACCATCAGCCAATGGCGATTGAAGGAGGTAGAAGAACCCACTTTGTCATCGCAGGTGAGGAAGGAGGGAATAGAGCTCAAGGAGTGGAGTGAAGGGACCAACTCAAGGGGGAAGGAGTTGATAGGCACGCACTGGGGTCCTAAGTGTTGTTTAAATAGGTTGAGGGAGCGATCTGGTGACTGAAGAGTGAATTTAGGTGCAAGGGTTAGGAATGGTGGGATGAGATGGAACAAAGCGCGAGAAGCTTTTAGACAAAAACCCACCGTTAGATCAAATCTAGAGGGAACCACGGTGCTTCGCGCGAGGGTGCATGATTTATAGATCAAGATCCACTGTTGGATCTAAGGTGCAAAGGATGGATGGTAGCTGCTTCACGAGTTCTTGCTCGTGAGCAGTGCATAAAAAGAAGAGAGACTGCATCAGGTCTTTTGGTGAATTGCAGAAGAGGGCTTTAAGTGAAGGGTTAGAACATTTATGGAAGATGACCATTAATGGTAGAAATTCATGTAGAGAAGTCCCTCAAGTCATACAAGTATGCCCCTGCGATTTTTTAGGTGAAGAAAAAGCGATGAATGAAGGACCTAGATGTAATGTCATGAATGCAAGGCCCTAATGATGTCCAAATGCTATGAGATTTTTTATGGCACTTAATTGAACATATTAGAACATGATTTTATCCTTGATTTGTACTTTTAAGCTCAAATAGGTGTTCAATTGATATTTGGATTATCAAATTGTGTTTATGTATAGAATATCTCATTATTTAACCTAATTATGCATTTTTAACCCAAATTTGATGTTTTAGGTCATTTCTATTAATTCCCACACTTAACTTATTTATTATGTTAAGAATATAGTATTTAACCTACTTTTTAGCCTAACTTTGACATTTTATCTATGATGAGCCACACCTCATCAAGGGGTCAGATGAGGCCACCAATCAATGATAGAGAATTTTGATGCTATTGCCGAGCGACTGAAACATAGCTCCACTATGAGGAGTCAAATTGGACTAAAGTGTCCAAGAAAAAGAAAAAAACCCAAATAAAAAAATCTAGAGGGTGGAGAGAACTCAATAACCATGCAAGTAGAGGTTGGGACAAAGAAGAGCTCTAAGGAGTGGGCAGGGAAGGACAAGCAGGGAGCCTCCTCAAGGAAACACATGGCACAGGACTACGCCAACCCCTCATATTTATGTCAATAATTGCATGGAATTGACGGTGACTCAATGACCCCGAGAAGAGTAGGGGGGACGTTTCGGCTCCTCATGGATCTAAAGGCAGAAATTGTTGGGTTGTTCGAGTCCAGAATAAGAAATTCCAATTGGTAGAGGTTCCTTTGGGAGGTTCCTCCTAATTGGAAGGCTTTGTCAAACTTGGAGGTGGCGCATTATGCTCCAGTCATTGTCCTCAGGCGGGAAGATAAGTGGATGCTTGAATCGTTGGAGATCCACCCCCAGGTCTTAACAGTCAGGGTCGTCAATCGTGGAGGGTGCACCTTCTTGGTCTTACTCGTCTATGCCTCTAATTTGCAGGTGGAGCGGAGGAGGCTATGGGATCATTTGCGTGGTGTTTCACAGGGTTGCACGCTACCTTGGGTTCTTGTCAGAGACTTTAATGTTGTTCGATACGGGGCCGAGAAATCTAGGGGCAATGTTGTTTCCCCTTCAAACTTGGCTAAGTTTAATGATTATCTCACCGACTGTAGGGTCTTCGATTTGGCAGCCATCGGACCTTCATTTTCTTGGTCTAACCAATCATTCGGGGAAGCCATAATTGCATGTCGACTTGATTGTGAGGTTGGGAATGTGGAGTGGTTTGACCTCTTCCTGATGGCATGGCTCCATTATATCTCAATCGAGCACAGTGACCATGCACTCCTAAAAATTCCATTGCTTGAAGACCCAAAGAAACGACGGCCCTTCAAGTTCTTCAACCATTGGCCATCTAGAGAGGACTTCCTACCTCTTGTCAGGGAGGCGTGGGAGGTTCCAATTGGGGGGAACTCACTACTTCTGTGCATTAGGAAATTGAAGGAGGTGAAAATTAGGCTCAAGAAATGGGCTAAACAAGATAGGGAGCGAGGAAAGAAAGTGGTAACTTACGGGAGCACCTGTGGCTTGTGGTGCTTCAACTACAATCAGACCTGACCTCTCAACCACTTCATTCCCAAGAGGCTGAGATAAGGAGGAAATTGGAAAGGTTGTTGTTGGATGAGAAGATGGGATGGAAACAACATAGCCGGATTTCTTGACTCAAAGAGGGAGATAAAAATAATAAATTCTTTGCGGCGGCCACGAGGAAGCATCAGTACTATAATGCCATCACTTCTCTTATCAAGGTAGATGGTTCCATTATTGAAGAGGGGATCCAAGTGGTCGGGGAGGTCAACTCCCACTTTACCTCCCTCTTCAATGAGGACCAGGTTGATGGGGGTGACGTTTGGGTGATCCCATGCAAACTCAAGATTACAGCTGAGGAAAATGCTCGGCTCACGCGACCTATTTCGGTGGACGAAGTTATGAAAGCTATGTGGTCAATTGGCATTGATAAGGCCCTCGGTCTAGATGGTTTTAATGCTTTCCTCTTTAGGTCATGTTGGGGAATAATTCACCGGGAGGTTGTGGTAGCGGTGGGTTTTTTCTCTACTGGGGGTGGAGTGCCCTGGAAACTTAGCTACTCCTCCCTTACGTTGGTTCCTAAAGCAAACTACGGGAGGTCTTTGGGAGACCTTCGTTCGATCGCATGTTGCAATTTTCTATACAAGGTTATAACAAGGATTTTGGCTTTTAGATTGACGGATATACTGCCATGACTTATTGAACCATACTAAGGGGCATTTATTCGTGGAAGGAGCTTGGCCAATTGCTCTCTTATGGCTATGGAGTTCATGCACGAGTTTAATGCGGGGAGGAGAATGTGCGTCAAAGCCGACATCTCCAAGGCCTTTGATAAGGTGAGGAGGTCCTTTGTATATCAGCTTCTTGCGACCATGGGTTTTGATGAGACCTGGATAAATTGGATTAGGCAATGCATCGATGCCCCATCCATTCACCTATGATTAATGGGATCCCCACGGGTTTCATTCCCACTAGCCAAGGTCTGTGGCAGGGTGACCCCCTCTCCCTACTCCTCTTCATCCTTGTAATGAATGCTCTTTCCCTCTTCCTTGAGGTCCAAACACTAGTGGCAAGGTTGCAGAGGACACAGATTAAAGGGATGGACTTCCCCTCTCATTTGTTGTTTGCTGATGATGCCCTAATCTTTGCCAATGGGGAGGCAAAATTAGCGGCAGCTATTAGGACTGCCCTCCTCGCCTTAAGGCACTTTCTGGACTCTCTCTTAGTGCGCACAAGAGTAGAGCTTATATTTCAAAAGGGGTTAGGAACAAGATGGAGATTTGCCTATGGCTGTGAATCTTGAAGGGTCGTCTCCCAACTAGTTATCTCAGCACGTCGTTGTTCCCGGGCACAAGAAGAACTAGCCCCTTCCAAATGTTGTTGGATAAAGTGCAGGACTATGTGGGGAGATGGAGTAGCAAGATCCTGTAAAGAATGGGACGTGCCCAACTATTGAGGTGGGTCATTGAGGGCATTCTTACCTTTTAGTTGGAATTGACGATGGTGTCACGTTCCATCCTAAGGAGAATCATGAAGATGGAGGCAAGTTTCCTTTAGGGAAGCAAATTCACATCCTTAATTAGAGGAACGTTTGTCTAACTAAGGTGGAGGGTGGTTTGGGCCTTAGTCACTTGATGGACATGGACCTTTACTTTCCTTGTAAAAAGGTGCAATCTTTGGTTGACATTCGTTCTAGTGGTTTGTGGGCTATTTTGATGAGAAGGGCATATGCTGCAAATTTTCGAAATACTGGTCTAAGGAGAGGCTATCGATCATGGAAACACCTTTGGGGCTATTTGCAAACCATCAAGGAAAAATTCTAGGATAAACACAATAGTCGTTGGATTTGGCCAACTAGGAAGATGGATTTATGGCACGTTGTCACGCATAAGCCCCGGTGGCAAAGGAATGTGAAGTGTTTTAGGTGAAATGACATATCTCCAAATGGGCATGTTGTGCCTCCCTCACTTCCAGGGCATACTTTTGACCAAGAATCGACTATTGAGGTGGGGGAGGCCCATTAATCCTATGTACTTACTATGCAACATGGAAGATGAGACGACAAACCATTTATCCTTCAATTGTCCCTATTTGAAAGACGTATGGGATGGAACCTTAGTGGGGTACAAGCTAGTCGTAGGCTTGGGCAAAACTATTATTGGAAGGACACTTTCTTACATTGTCTGGTATATTTGAAATGAAAGAAACAGTAGATTATACTCTCACGTTTGTACCACTATAAGTGCTCTCGTCAATAAAATTTTGTTAACACTTTCCTTGTTTGTTTGAGAGATTTTTATTTGTTGCACTTGAAATTCCCTTTCTATGTTATAGTCATTGGAAGTTTAACTTTGTAAGTAAAATAACCTTCTTTGAGTTTGTTCACGAAAAAATATCTGAAAAGAAGAAAAATTTTGAGCAGTAAAAAAGAAAAAAAAAAAACGTTAAGCCTCTTGGAATAAATAGAAACATCACGGCGTGTCACCGTTCGATTCCTCCGACTATTTATCCGATGATTGTAGGTTAGACAAGACTATTATCGCCGAGGGTTTATCGTTTACCTCTCGAGAATTCCAAAACCGCATTGGCGCTTTAGCTTCCCCCAATCCCCCTTTTCCTTTTCCGTTCCCACTCTCCCAAGTTCCGACTCCTGTGCGCCCTTTATTTCCCGCTTCTCTACCGCAATACACGCAGTATTTAATTCCACAACAACAACACCACCTCTCTCTCTCTCTCTCTCTCTGCTTCAAACCTCCACCCAAACCCAAAATCTTTCTATTGGTTGCCACCACTTCCAACTGGTTGCCACCACAAGCGGGAAAGCGAAACCAAGGAAGACCTCAAGATATCTCAAGCAACACCTTCGTTGCCCGACGGTACCTTTCTCTCTTCCTCAAATTCCTCTGCTTTGGGCTTTTGATGCTCAGATTCGAGCTCCCCAGGGCGATTCGTTCCCGTTCCCACGGGAAAAGGTGGGATCTTTTGCGTCGTTGGTTTTTCGCTGCGCTTAGATTTGGGGGGTTTACAGGTTCCGGAGAGAGTTGGTGAAATGGGTTTTGGTGTGGCTTCCGTGAGGATGCAAAAAGTTGGAGTCTTCGGTGATTTGATCCGAGAATGTTATATTTGGGTGTATGTGTATGCTTGTTTGTCGAGAAGGCTCTCCACTTTAGTGGCCATTGTTCGGAATGCAGTTTCGTGTTCTTGAGAAAAGGCGGTTGTTGGGAGAGTTTGTCGTGCCGATCAATTTGCTCCCAGTGATGATCGATAAGGTGTTTAGGCATCTGTCATGATCGTCCTCCAATTACAAGGATTCATATGTTAAATAGTAGCAACACTTCGTTGTCTCTGTTTCCTTTTCCCAATTAGGCACGCCAAGTGTTTGATCTTATGTCTCAGTGAGAGGCTTTCCTGCCAAGTACTCTTAGTCCGTAGAGAATGCTTACATAGATTGAAAGTTGATGCCTTGTCACTGTTTGACGAGTGTTTATTCAAATTTTCTTGTTGAAATGTTACCATTACGGATCATTCTGGAGTATGTGGGTCTTTTGGTCTCAAATGCCTTTTGTCAATGTCATTTTTTTAGCTCTGATTGTGGATATATCAAGCTACCCCGCTGTCTGAGTTTTATGTTTTGAGATAGCAGTGTTCATGACCTGCCATGTTTCTTTTTCCCTTCATTCTCTTTCAAGCTCTGTAATTTCAGGGATGTTTTATTCCAAGTCTGGCAGTTTTCTTTTTTCTCTTTAATTCTCTGGAAGTTTAGACTAGGAGCTGTTATTGGAACAAGCTTTGTAGATTTTGCAGTCCTTTAATTGGAGCTAGAGGTTTTGTAACATGGAACATTATACTGGTTCCCTTGTTGAGTATCCCATAGTTAGCTTTTCATGAATTTTGAGGGTGGTTCTGTAGGGTGCAAGGAAACCTGGTAGGGAATGTTTGAGCTTGTTGGTGGATACTGCATTAATATGTTTAGGATTGTGGCTTTGAATTTCTGATGACATGAGGCTTCAGAATCTTGATTTCGAATTTCTTTGACAAAATGAGGCACATTGTAATTTTGTTTGGTTTTACACAAATGGCATCAAAAACTCCTGAAATTTGATAGATGTCAATATGAACTTCATATTTACATGTGTACTCTTGCATATATGCCTCTTTTAACAACAATGCCATTCATTTAGTATGAGTTTTGATGTTAGCCACATTCAAGTGGTCAAGAGGGGAAAAAGGTAATGGGGGGCAAAAAGGTAGTAAAGAATCATCTTTGATAGGCATTGGATGAATTTATTATGATATTTTGATACCATGATGTTTAACTGAAGGGAGCAATAAAGCGGGTGAGTGGTGAAGTTAAGAGTGGAGTGAGGATGGAGATAAGCAATTCAATGGCATTTTTTGGTGTTTTGATTCAACGTAAGGATAAAGGCAACCATTTCTTGATAGATTTAGTTGAAAATTGAGTGGCACTTTTTGTAAAGATAATTAACATTGTGGTATTATCTATGTAAAAATAAAGATTGAAATAGTAATATGTAATACCAAAATCCTTTTCAAAAATAGATGTAATATCAAAAGTTTATAATGGCATTTCTAGAAAGATCCATTTTTTTTTTAATTTTTAACATGCTCTCTATGCATCACTCCTAGAAGATGGTTTTGCCCTTTTTTTTGAAGATTTGTCTTCAACCATTTTTATCCAGTTTGGCATCTTGATATAAGTTCTCACTTGTATATGCATTAAGCTCTTTCCTTAGGTTTTTAAAGCTTCTCTCTCCTTTGCCTCTAGTAGTAGGAGCTTCAGTTACACCTCTCGTCCTCTCAACTTCCATTCACCTCCATTCTTATATCCTTGCTTTCCCTTTCCCTCACTCAAAATTTTCATTCCAAACTCTAGTAGACCTAGTGCCCTCTTCCAGACTATGTGATGCATATCTTTCCATAAGCACCATCCTATATCTCCATTAACTTGGAATTTTTTTCCACACGGCAAACCTAATGAATTTTATGGAGAAAATTTTATGGAGAAAGTCATCAACAATAAGGTAGCCTTTAAACTTCAAAAAAGTAGTTCCCAAAATCAAGTACAAGAGCTCCTCCTAGGTGGACCATAAAAGTTGGAGGAGACATCTCTACATTAAAGTGCTTACAAACAATACCATTAGAAGTCCAACTCCTAGGTGGATCGTAAAAGATGGAGGAGACATCTCTACATTAAAGTGCTTACGAACAATACCATCAGAAGTCCAACTTTAGAAATCTCTAAATGTGGCCTCGAAGATCCTAATCAAGGTTTTAAATATCGATATCGATATCGTATCAACAAGTCAAAAAAGGGACATATTGGGGATATATCGCTGATATCGGTGAATTATGGGGAAATCGCTCAAAAAGGCATAAAATATCACAAAATTTAAAGGTTAACATTTTTATGAATAATATATCGTGAAAGGATGCCTAAAAAACGTGTACATGTGTTATATCAGGGATATATCGCTGATATCGATGATTTTTTTACATGTGTATGTGTGCGTGTGTGCGCACGTGTGTGTGGGCATGTGTGTGTGTGTGTGTGTGTGTGTGTGTGTGTGTGTGTGTGTGTGTGTGTGTGTGAGCCACTGATTGGTTGGTTGACTCGGGTGCTTCTTGACATAGATTTGATGATGCCAGATAGTTCTTTAGGCTAAAACTAGTTCCATTTGGTAGAACCATATTAGTTGCTAATGTGAGGTATTCGCCCATTATAGGTCTGGGAAAGAGTGTGCTTGTTGTCGATTTCCTTTTGAGTTTAATGCTATTAGTAGAAGTATGGTGTGTGTACTAGACCTCTCGCCCAGTGTATTTTCCAGCAGCTCACGAACAAACCTCCCACCCAGCATTCGAATTTCAAACCTCCCACCTAAACCTAGCGCCAACTGCTCTTATATTATCGATATATCACTCGATATATCGGTGATATCTCCCTGTATCGGCGATATATCGTCGATATCTGGGAAAAAAATTACTTCGGGGGTATCGATACCACCAACCCCATCGATAGAGATATATCGGCGATATATCGCCGATATATCGTGATATTTCAAATCCTAATCCTAATAGCCTTGAAGGACTTAGAAACTAGTGGTTAGCTAGATTTGAGTTGGAAGGTGATTTAATTATTGTCCTTGATAAAGCTCCTTGGCTATTCAATAACTATGTAGTGGTCTTGGAAAAGGCAAGGTTGTTGATACATCCGATAAAGTACAAATTCAATTAGGAAGCTTTTTGGATAAGATTTTTGTTGGAGAAAATGAATTGTGTTATTTCATCAAACAAGTCCTAGCCCTCTTTATATTGAGAGAAGACCTAGAGATAATATAAAATAATAAAACTCTTTACTAAAACAAGAAAACTAAAAATAGGAAAGACAACTAATCCTAACAAATTTAATCCTAATCTATTTTATTTTCTAACACTTCCTCTCAAGTTGGAGTGTGTAATGGCCAACTTTTTACAAGAAAAGAAAGCTCCCCCCAATGTAGATGTCTGGAGGAGCAGACAACAGACTGAAGGAGCAGGTTGTGGTCATAGTAGTAGTAATCGCCATATTTAAAGAAATTGGCCGCATATGCATAGGAAACCCTTCTCCCAAATTGCATGTCATAGGGCAGTCCAATAGTCATTCCTGATCGACTCCTTAGCTCGACTAAATGTACACTCGGTCGAGTATAAGGTCAATTTTCAAAATAGACCCCAAATGAAGGCCACCTTATTTTCAAATAAGCTAATTTTTTAAGATGTAAGGATTAACGTGCTTTTATCATATTACTTGAGGTGGCTTTATGCTTACAGCTTCGATTTTTCGTATATTTGGGACATATAATATAAAATTTAGCAGGTTGACTAATGATCTTGTATTTTTTAAATAAACAAAACAAAATTGCATACTTGTCTGCATACTTTCTCGCATTCTGCATACTTTATGTGATAACCCAATAGATCTAATACCACATACTGACTTTCTAAACCTTGGCAATTGTAATTGACAAACAACAATAGGAGATGATTCCAAGTAGCATCAAGAAGTAGGTAGATATGAGATCTCAAGTAGTAGCAGAAAAATTAGTAGTAGATGATTGTAGTATGGTAGTAGCAGCAGTAGGGGCGTTGGTCTCAGAAGAGAATGTAGATGCCCTAGTTTCCATTGAAAAAAAAATCAACCATGGTATGGATCAGTAGTAATGGGGTACTGATAGTAGCATTTGTAGCCACAAGATAGGAGAGCGTTGTGTGTAGGGGTAACAATGTGTGTGTTGTCACGCATGAGGAACAAGTAGTGCACGTTGCAACGCATAGGGGTGTGTAGGAATCACATGATAGGCACATAGACATGTGCGCAGTGGCGCATGCACAGGTAGAGTATGTGCTTGGTGGCTCACATGTGGAAGTAGACCATGCGTGTTGTGTGTGCAGTAGGGCAAACACGTGTGCGATGGCATGTGGTAGGAGAATAGCGTGGCATTGCGTGCTATGCATGCATTAGGTAGAATAGCACACACGTGTGCATGGTAGGCCAAGGCACTTGCATACAATTGGGCAATACAGTAGTAGTCCACACACATTCAAGCATGGTGAATAGAGAACTTGTGTGTGATGCACAACAGGCAGGGAGATGCCTCGCTCATTTGTGCGTAGAGGCACGGAACTTTGAAGCCCGTGTGTGTGTGCACTATGGGCAGGGAGAACACACACAACATGGTGTGTGCGAGTAGGCATGCACGTAGGCGCGTGGTGGTTGTTGCTCCTTCTCCAAGCGCATGCGAAGAGGTTGTGCATGTGCGGGTTGCTCTCTCTTGTAGGGGTTAGGGTTAGGGTTTCTTTCCCTAAGATCCTTGCTTTGATACCACATAGGAGAAAATAAATTGTGTTGTTTTATTAAGCAAGTCCTAACCCTTTTTATATAGAGAGAGGATCTAGGGATGATAGGAAACAATAAAACTCTTTACTAAAATACGAACAACTCAAAAGAGGAAAGACAACTAATCACGACAAATTTAATCCTAATCTATTTTATTCTCTAACAGTTCCCCAACGTGCTTAGACCAGTGGACATGAAATGAGAGGGCATTGCCAAAGACATTGTTGCAAAGCTTGGCCTTGATGTTCTTGAAGTGGGAGCAAAAGGAGAAGGTGCACAGGGAACATATGGTCACGCCAAGGTACTCCTTAATCTCCACAATCCCTTATTATCTTCAATTGAATACTCCACCAACGGACCATCCATTTTCTTTACATTAAGTTATGAGAAGCTCCCATGGTATTGTGTTTTTTATGGTCATATTGGTCATGAAATGAGGAACTGCAAGCAACACTTTGACTCCTTTAAGTTGCAAACGTAGAGAGATTCCATGTGCACAAGTTGGAGGAACTCAGGTTAGAAATCAAGCCACATTTACAAGTAGATCTAAAACATATAGGTAAGACTGATGGACAATAGAGCTTGGGTAGCTCTTTTAAATCCCTATCCAGGAACACATGTAGATTACAAGCAATTTTTATAGAGTTTTATGAGTGCACTTCCTAATCAACCTAGTGGCCAAACCATCAATTGAAAGTTCACTGGAGAAAGGACCACCCAGAAGGAGGCTCGTTCTTATGGAATGGTGAAAGTTTGATGGGGAAAGAGGTCATATCACAGGGCCTTCAATTGAATGGAGTGGAACTTCATTCTTGATTTACGACAATAGATTGGTGTACCTGAAATCATCCAAAAATTAATAAATTGCTGCATATCTGCAGTTCACTACCCTCTACTGATCAATCCCTAAGGAAACGTCACACCGAGCACAGGGCTTAAGCAAGGATGCCCACTTTCACCTATTTTCTTCATCCTTGAAAGAGTTCCTGAACAGACTTGTACATAAAAGCATTGCAGCACAAGATCTCATAGGAATAAAACTAACAAGGATTGCCTTGCCCCTTGCCATGTCTCACTGTGTAGATGGCACTTACTTTTAGTTAGAAGCCACCACACCAATCATGAAGCACATGCACTTAGCAGATTCATAAATTATTATTGTCACTACATTGAGCAAAAGGTCAATTATGAAAAATCCTTCAATCTCTTTATCTCCAATTGCTTTGTGGAACAACCAATCATATAAATGATTGAGGTAGCCACAGAATTCTTAGATAAAATATGTCTTGGGGCCCTAATTGAAAGGAAAAAAAAGGCTAAAATGCAACACTAAGTAGTTGCTCATAATTGATTGCAAGCTCAGGGGATGGAAATTAAAGATTCTCTCAAGTTGGAAGAACACTTCAAGTGAATTTCTTCCATTCCAACGTATTTAATAGCCACCTGTCTTTTAAAGAAGATCAAAGCGATCACATGGACAAGGCAATTAGGAATTTTTGATAGGGGGAAGATAAGTATGAAAGGTGTTGAGAGAGATGAATGTTTTTATTGGACAATTGGATAATGTATGAGATCCAATTTCAAGTGTTTTAGTCCCACATAGTGGAGTGGGAAAAAGAGAGGTGTGTGTTGGCCTATAAAAGGGCCATTGTATCCTCCATTTATTCTTGAGAAGAATATTTAGAGATCACGCCTATAGGGTTGCTTCTGTTGTGGTTTTCTTCGCTCTTCTCACGGGAGGGGTTTCCATGTAAAATCAAGCGTTCATGATTGTGATGCTTTTGATTTCATGTTTATTTTATTTCGCTTTTATATTTAATTTGGTATTAGGGTAGTCTTTCTTGGGATATTATTTTTTTTC
Organism: Thalassia testudinum; assembly: GCA_037157565.1. Classification (NCBI taxonomy): domain Eukaryota; kingdom Viridiplantae; phylum Streptophyta; class Magnoliopsida; order Alismatales; family Hydrocharitaceae; genus Thalassia; species Thalassia testudinum. The sequence goes on from JAZHRO010000067.1 coordinate 39,440,762, forward strand.
TTGGGCTTCTATTGTTTTATCATGTCGAGTACTCCCCATGGTCAGGGTCGTGAAGGAGCTTTGTGCAATAGAAAGACCCTCCCATGTGTCACTTGTCTGCGAGGAACATGAGGAGAAGAAAGATCTGATGGTCATGGGATTTTTGACCAGATCTAAGTGATAGTGCCACTTAGATTTGAGGAGACGAGGAAGAAAGATGGGGACAAGGAAGAGGAGCATCCTGACTTTCCTCTTCTTGCCGAGGCTGTAGGGGGATGCTAGCCCCATTAGGGGTCCTCCTCCCAACTCCTCTCTGATCACCCTCTTCTCATCCTCCTTCCTCTACGTTGTCGGCTACTGCTTGGAGCCTAACCATGTTGTCGCCTCTTTTGCAAGAAGTGCAACAATGTTACCCATCCTCCTATTATTCCTCCTTGTTGACATCATCTCGTATCCTCCCTATGCATGTGTAGGCCACCCCCGTCGAGGACCTTGTCGCGAGCACTTCTGGGTTGTGATGTATGTTGCGTTGGTGACGAGCTCATGCGTGTGAGGTTGGCAATTGAGTTCGAGAAGGGGAACACGACGATCATGGAGTAGGGCATGGCGATGGAGATGGTGTGATCATTGGAGATCTCGTGTGTGATCACAAGAATAACCTTCTCCTGTGACTATGTGCTTGTTCTATGGGTTCATTTGAACTCTAAGAAGAAGAGATATTATGATTTTTTTTGCATTTTTAGCCCTTCATTTATTTTGTTCTTTTTTTGCTTTACAAAAAAAAGGACAGAAGGTAGTTGATGAAAAGAAAGGAGGGGGAGAGAATTGAGAAAAAAAAGAAAGAAACAGAAAAATTAGTTTGAAAAGGAAAATACAAAAAAGAGGAAGCGAAAGAGAAGAGTAAGAGCTCTTCTCTATTTGTTATTTTTTTTACGTTGGTTTCTTCTCCCATACAGGTATAGGAGAAAGGGGAAGTGTGAGTGAGAGCCTATTATGATCTTCATACAAGGGAGACTCATTTTTCGAGGTTCTCACATGAGAAAAGCTCACTTCTTGGTCTGTATATAAGAGGAACATATTTTTGGTCCTTATATAAGAGAAATTTACAGAGAGATTTTCGTATAGGAGAGGCTTGTCTCGAGGTCTCTAAAGGAGAGGTTCACTTTTGAGTTTCTGTGTGGGAAAGGCCCAGTCTCGATGTCTCCAAGGGAGAGATCCACTTCTGATATCTCCAATAGGGAAGGAACCAGCATCAGTTGAGGTCTCTAGGAGAGAGAGCAATTAAAGCCAGCTTTAGCAGTTCATCTATGGGATTTTGATCTTATTGATGTCTTCATCACATCTGCTTACAAGCAAGAATGAGGATGCGACCGTTGTCATTCTCTTGGAGAGTCATGGCTTGGTTGCACCAGTTGAGAGTTGTGTTTTGCTTCTGAGAGTGAAGAATTATGTTATGCAAGTTAAGCATTTCATGCTTTAGCTTGAGGGGGATTGTTGAGAGAGATGAATGTTGTTGGGTAATTGGATAATGTGTGAGATCTAATTACAAGTGTTTTAGTCTCACACAGTGGAGTGGGAAAAAGAGGTGTGGTGGCTCATAAAAGGGCCTTTGTATCCCTCATTTGTCCTTGAGAAGAATATTCAAAGATTACATCATAGGGGTGCTTCTCCTGTGGTTTTCTCCAAGGTTCGCAATGCCGATTTTGACGATGTTTCGATAAATTTTTAAGTGCGCATTTTGTCGGCATGTCGAGGGCATGCCATGGAAATGGCCATGTTTCAACGATTTCGTTGTCTCAAAAAGTCCATTTCGGAGGTATGCTGGGGGGCATGTCGACACATGCTGAAGGCACGCCTACACATGTCGACAAAAATGACAGAACTAGTCAAAATGATTGAAAATTTAAGAATAACTATTTAAATGGATAAATATTTCCATTTAAATCATAAACCCTGTCTTATACTTCCAATTTAAATGGATAACTATTTTTAAAATTAAGGACTACAAGAATAAAAGTGCTAATGCTAATTCAAAAGGGGATATATTGGTGATATATTGTTGATATTAGAGAATTTTGAGGAAATTACTAAAAATGACTTAAAATGGGTAAAAATGTTACAATATGAAAAAATATATAGGCTCCAGGAGACTAAATTCATATTTTGAGCCCTCCCACAGTACGGATTGTTAATATCTTTCAAGTTGGCGATATGCGATAAATAACTCGTGCAACAGTAGCAGTAGTGCAGCGCAGCAGTAGCCAGCTAGCAGCCAACAGTAGTTATGGCATGCAACATGCATTACGCATGTGCGACCTAGCAGCAGGCAACAATGCAAACCGACATACTGTCAGCATGTCGACAATTTCGTTGGCATGCCGTCGGTATGCTGGAGACATCTCTACATTTCGATAAATATGTCGTGTCGATATTGCATCTCGTCAAAAACCCCCATTTTGCTGGCATGTCGGATGAATGTCGATGGCATTTTAATCACTAGACTTTTCTCTGCTCTCATGAAAGGGGTTTCCATGTAAACTCAAGTGTTTACGATTATGATGCTTTTGATTTTATATTTATTTTATTTCGCTTTTATATTGTAACAAAAGGAATGAAAGGAAGTTACATACCATCTTATGGAAAATAAATAAATATACTAAAGCATCTGAAGTTACATACCGTAAGCATGTCGACAATTTCGTTGGCATGCTGTCAGCATGTTGGAGACATCTCTATATTTCGATAAGTATGTCGTGTCGATATGGCATCTCGTCAAAAACTCCCATTTCGCTGCATGGCGGATGCATGTCGATGTCATTTTAATCACTGGACTTTTCTCCTCTCTTCTCATGAAAGAGGTTTCCATGTAAACTCAAGTGTTTATGATTATGATGCTTTTGATTTTATATTTATTTTATTTCACTTTTATATTGTAACAAAAGGAATGAAAGGAAGTTACATACCATCTTATGGAAAATAAATAAATGTACTAAAGCATCTTGGAGCCTAGGACTTTAAAGCACTTGCCAAATAACAAAGCTTTTCTTTGAAAACATGAAGGAGACTAATAAAATTAGACAACATTATATCGGTCAAATCCTCTGTAAGGCAATCTACTTTCCTACAAACTTCCAATCTGTCCTATGGAAAGACTAGATAAAAATCAAACTTGAACACTTTAGTGGTGTTGAATTCTAGAACTGGAATTTTATTAGAATGAAAATTGCTGAAAAGAGAAGACCCTAATTCCTCTTTATATAAAGAAGGGGTTACAAGCAATCCCAATCCTAACCCTACTAACTAAATATAGAAACAAACTCAAATCATATTAATCCAAATCAAATTTCTACAAAAATAGAAAGAGATAAAACAACTTTTAATTAATCCTAAAATACTCTTGCCTAAATTCTATAACACTTCCCTCAAATTGGAACATACAACATCTAACTTGAAGGAGTCACATAAGACGAGAACTCCCCTTAATGTAAGCAGTCGAAGGAGTACACGAAGCAATGCAGATTGTAGTAGAAGTAGTAGCTGTTGTAGAGTACCAATTGCTGTAGCCGAGTAGTAACATGACACAATGGACGTAGGTCTGAAGTAGAAGTGGCAGCTTCACACATAATGGTCATAGAAATAGTAGGGATTACACATACAATGGCTGTAGCAGAAGTAGTGGCTACACATGGGAAACATTCCCAAGCACATAGTTGTAGAGTTGAGAGCCTTGCTCATGGTCCCTACCAGTCATTAACTTTAGTCGCAAAGCTAAATGTTGAATCAGAAGTTGCAGCACCTTGGTCTGGAGAAGTAATAGGGGCTGCAACCATGGCAACAATAGGAGAGTTCAAAGCCTTGGCCTTAGCAGTATTGGAAGTCGATCTTGAAGTCGACATCTTGATCTGCGAAGTTGATTACGCAATCCTACATGAGGAGGCATAGAGATGCATGTGTGATGCATGCATCTGTAGCAGAAGGTGCATAGGTGTGTGTGGAGGTAAAGTAGATTGTGTGTTGGTGCATGCGAGGACTGGGCAGTAGTGGTTTAGGAAATTCCTTAGGACAAACCATGTTGGAGAATTTTAGAACTGGAATTTTATTAGAATCGGAATTGGTGAAAAGAGAAGACTCCAATTCCAATCTTAATCCTACTAACTAAATATAAAAACAAACTCAATCACATTAATCCCAACCAACTCAGATCAAATCTCTTTTACAACTTTTAACTAATTCTAAAATACTCTTTCCTACATTCTCTAACAAGTGGATGCCCTTGGAAGATAAGGAAAGGAGATTGGATTAATGTTTGGCACAACAACTAGATAGAAGGGTACAACTCCCTCTCATTCCTAAATATGCTAGTGCACTTGTTTACGATTAGGAATTAGATATTCCATACAAAAGCACTAGGAATCGGAACATGGAGCTAGTGCAAAATACATTTCAATTGCATCCTAAAAATGAACTTGCCCATAACAAGAATCAAGATTTTAAATATCGATATCGATATCGTATCGACAAGTAAAAAAATGGATATATTGTTGATATCGATAAATTTTGGGGAAATTGCTAAGAAAGGATCAAAATGTTCAAAAATATCACAAATTTGAGGAAAATTAATATTTTGACAAGTAATTCATCATGAAGAAATGCCTATAGAAATGCACTAGTTGCTTTTCAGTCTGTGTGCGTGCATGTGTGAGGTATCGCTCATCAGTCCTTGGTATCAGTGATATATCACCGATATCTCGGGGATTTTGCCTGATATATCAGTGATATCTCCTGATATTGGCGATATGTCACCGATATCATGGAAAAAGATACCTTAGGTGATATCGATATCACCTAACCCATCAATACCGATATATCGTCGATATATCGGCGATATATCAAACCTTGACAAGAATTAGGAAGATGAAGTTGTATGGGCGCCTCATAAAAAGGAGAATTCTCATAGAATTCGCCTACCACCACCTTTTGTATTTGGGATCCCTTAAAAAGAAGTGCCATCTCAACCTATCTTCAATACTAAAGGATTTGGAGTATTGAATTCCTACCAAGGTTGAAACTATTCTTGTGGAAAGTTGCATAATATTATCTTCCCATGAGAGAACATTGCAGTAAATACTGGCATCTTGATCAATGTCTTTGCATTTTCTGCTCAAGTGACATAGAATCTTGTTGTCTTGAGCAGTGATTCAAATGCTGATGGCATACTGTTGGTAAGGCTATTTTTGAAAAATGGACTTGTCAATGTGGAAATGATGTCGAAATGCGGGGATGCTGGCGGCATGCTGCCCATTTTGTCGGCATGTTGACGATATGGGTGGCATGCTGCCAGATGCCGACGAGTTGGGGGTGCAGTTCGGTGGGAAGCTTTGAAATCGGGAAGGCTGGAAATCGAAAAGGTTTGGGAACCTTCGAAAAACACACACGTACACACATACACGATTTTAGGCTCTGATATATCATTGTTTGAGTCGTTATGGTTACGATGAAACACTTTTATTGTTACATAATTAGTATTTTTTGATATTGATATCATTTGACTATTTATGTGATTTTTTTGTCGGCATGCCCTTGGCATTTCCACGACGTGCCCTCGGCATGCCCATCGGCATGGCCATCAAAAAATGGGTATTTCCACGGCGTGCCCTCGGCATGCTCATGAAATGCACACTTAGAATTTCATTGGCACATCGTCAAAATTAGCATTTTGAACCTTGGCCTTGAGTTGCTATGCTGGTTTTCATAACAACTTGCCAACTTGTCGGTGATGACCTTTGACCACGTAGGGTACCTCAAACTTGTTATGTGGGGGATCTGAAAGTTGTCTTTGGTTAACCCAGACCCATTGAATCTTTAGTGACCAAGTTTGATCTTCGGTGATGACCTTTTTTCATCGGCAATGCTCTTTGACTCTAGCAGTAGAGCTTCGACCTTAGGCGAGTCTAACTCCATAGGTAATGCTGTTGGTCTTCTTTAGCTCTTGTTTGAAGGTGCCTCAGTGCAGCAACAACAAATAAGCTCGTTGATGGCACTACAAACCACCATAAGCCTTGACTAGGTTGCCTAATTTCAATTTTCAACCCAGGTGGTTGGCAGCACCATAGGATATTGTTAGAGGGCACTATCGATGCTGCTTTGGCCAATGAAAAGCTTCAAAAGGTGATTGTCATTAGTGATGAGGGGGTGGGAGCCCCCTTTGCATCTTGTGCCCTACGGTTGATCCCCCAGATTCTATTTAATATGCTTTCTCGCTTAAAAATGATGCACAAACCCTAACAAAGAAGAGATCAAGATTATTTGGTGAAGACGAAGAAAGAAAAAGAGGGAAAGAGCAAGTAAGTATTGGCTTTGGTCTAGGATTGCTACTTTGATACCATGTAGTGAAGATAAATTGTATTTATCTTCTATTGAAATGGTAGGCCTCTATTTATTGCGAGAGGCTCGGGGTAAATTGCATATAGGCCCTTGGAGAGAAGGAAACAACAAAATAGCAATAAAGAAGAAAAAGAGGGAAAAGTTCTACTATAAGTTCTTCGGTTCAACTCATGTCGTAATAAACTACTTTAGAGTATGTTGGAATTGCTAATGAGATGGAGGAGACCATGGTGCTTGTAGTAGCTTGAGGTTTTGGAGGTGCTTAAAGGAGATCTGAAGCAAAACAAAGTTTATAGTGGAGCGAAGAGGTGCAAGAGAAACTTTGAATTAAGACAAGCTTGGCAAATTATAAAAAGATAGAGTGGAGCAAAGAAGGTAGTTAGCAAAGGAAAGATAAAAACTTGATAGCATTTATATATGGAGAAAGAAATATCTTCTTAAAGTTAGTGAAAGCAAGAGAGTTGAGGATAAAGAAAATTATACAAAGCATATGTATTAAGATTGAAAAAGAAAGGTGCTTATAAATAGTGAAGATGCCAATGAGACATTTTGTGCAATTTTTATTAAAGGGTGGGGATAAATCTTTAGTGGATGGAAGGTTGGCATGTGCATGGTAGGATGGGGGAAAACAAGTGTTTTCATAGAGGACACCTACAACATGGCCATCCTTTGTTTTTTAAAAATGAACGTGGCTACCCTTTGTTCTTAAGTAGAGTCCTATACTGTTGATGTTGTGAGTGAGGCTTGAATGCATGGTTCTACTTTTCTACTCTATTTATGTTCTTAGAAAATTTTCAGTTTGTTACAAGATAAGTAATAAATATGAGCGGATGATGACCAAGTGGAGTTACTCCTTGTTCAACTTTGGTTGCATACGTGAAATGTCGCTATGAAACCAAGGTTCGAAGTGCCGGCATGCGGCATGCTGTCGATACGGCTATTTTTTGGCGATGGCTATATCGATATGAATTATATATCAATATGCAGGTGTATCGTTGGCTTGTCGCCAGTGTCGATGGTGTGCCGGTGGTTGTGCTGATGGTTGCTAGCTGCTGCTACTCCATTGCTATTGCTACCTGTTGGTAGCTGCTGCTCTCAATAATGCCATATAAATCACTATCCCTTTCTCTCTTATCTATGTATATGTCATATAATTCAACTATCTCCTTATGTTAAGCAAATTCCTTAATTTGAGGATATCTATAACTTAGTCATTGTAATTCTGTTAGTAAGATGGTAGGACATGTTCTTGGTTTGCTTTTGCAATTTGGATTGATGATTCTTTTTCCTTATATATGATAATGACTCTGTATAGAGAGATGCATTATCTATGACATCTCTTATTTTAATGATACCAATGGGATATTCTGTGAATGGAATTGGGATATAGATGATACCTAGTGAAACTAGACACTTCAAGATTCCTTATGAAACAAGGCATGGAATGGAGCCATGACGAAGTTCTAGGAGTTATCAAAGAAGTTTTGGATGCATACCATTCTTGTATTGAAGATGGGAGTTGAAACCTATGAGAATGATCTTCCATTATTTCATAGTAGCTTGTGGTAGTAGTTGGTTGTTGATTGATTGGTTGTAGGCTTGAATATGACTTGGAGGTATTGGTTGCAGAATTAAATATCTGTAAAATTGAAATTTATTATTATTTTTTTCACTTGGCTCAAATAAGATTTAACTAAAACTTCAACTCATGCTTAATTGATGCCAACAACTAATGACTAGTGAAAAAACTAAGCATCATGCTCTCTCTCCCTTCTCCCTACTTAAATGTCTCATCTAAAATTTATTTTATCTTCAAGAGAATGATTTTTCACTTACATGAGGCAACTATAACTAAAGATTGTTTCCCGTAACCAAGAAAACATCGTTAGTAACACGTTTACATTATGTTTTCAATCAAAATTTATGATTTTTATCTTTTAGGCATTTCTTCATTTATGTATTGGTTACTAAATTGTTAAGTTCAAATTCGTAAACATGTTAAGTCATTTTAAGTAATTTCCCCAAAATTTTCCGATATCAGTGATATATCTCCTTTTTGACTTATCGATATGATATCGATATTTAAAACTTTGTTGTTAAGGACTCCTTTAGAGTCTCTGTGTTACTTATATAGTTCTACCTTTGTCGTCTATGTCAATTAAGACGTGTTGGACCTTGATGCTTGAGAGGTAGTAGAGGAGGTTGAAGGGATGGAGCTTCAAGTTACTATTCAATCATAGTCGAATGACTGATGTATTACTTTAGTTTAAATATGCATTGCATACTTTAGTTGAGTATGTATTGATTTAAGGTTTTTGTTTTCAGATGTATGTCCTTCTTGCACAACTTTTTAAAGTTTTTAATTTGTAATTTGTGATTTACTTGCAATTTTAATCATTTTAAGTGAATTTAGTCGGCATTTGTCGATGTGTATCGGTGTGTTGTCAGTGTGCCCTCAATACGGATAATTTTGGGTTATCGATAACCTTAATAATTTGATGTCCATACACAGACATTTCCACAACATACTCTCGATAACTACACTTGGAAATTTATCAGTACAATATCGATATTGGCACTTAAACTTGATAGAATTTGTACATGATGGAGAAATAAGTATCGTAAAGGTAGTGAAAGCAAGCGAATCATATGCACTAAGATTGTAAAAAGAAGGTACTTATACATAGTGAAGATGCTAATGAGACATTTTGTGCAACTCTTATTAAAGGGTAGGTGTAAATCATTAGAGGATGGAAGGTTGGCTTGTGCATGGTAGGATGGGAGAAAACAAGAGTTTTCATAGAGGACATCTACAACATGGTCATCCTTTGTTTTTTAAAAATGAACGTGGCTACCCTGTGTTCTTAAGTAGAGTCCTAGACTATTGATGTCATGAGTGAGGCTCCAATGCATGGTTCTACTTTTTAACTCTATTTATGTTCTAGAAATTTTTAGTTTGTTTGTTGCAAGATAAGTAATAAATATGAGGAGATGATGACCAAGTGGAGCAACTCTTTGTTCAACTTTGGTTGCATCCATGAAATAAGTCACCATGAAACTTCTCTTATAATAAATAACATAAAACTCTCTTCTTTACCTAAGGGTAGACAATCTTGTACTAACCCAAGCCTAATGCATGATAACACACATCTACTTTATCTTCCATTGTCATCTTGCAAGAATTTTCTTATTTTGTCCTATAAGTTAATGGTTATTCTACATGCTTGATGCTATAGACATGCCACAGGTTTGATGATCCAGACATTGTTAACACGAGGCTCATTAAGTTGCTCTCTGAGAGAATGAAAAAACACACATTGAAATTAAAATCTTAGCCTCTTTTATATAAATAGGAGTGATGGAAGAATTAATGAAGAGTCTAAACTAAAATAAGAAATGACAAAAAAAACAAATAGATAATGAAAGTGGTTCTAAAACTGTTCTTCAAGTTAGAGCATAGATATCCTTTAAGCTCAACTTGTTACATAGAAACACGTCTCTTCTTTGTTAACACCTTTGTAAGAATGGTTGTAAGCTGAAGCTCAGAGGACACATGAGGAGTAGTAATTCTCCCTTCCATCACGACATTATGAATGAAATGGCAGTTTACCTCAATATGTTTTATCCTCTCGTGGAAGACAAGATTTGAGGCAATGTACGCAGTTGACTTGTTATAGAACATTGGAATTGTGCTCTTTACTTGTACTCCAAGATCTACAAGGAAAGAGGTGACCTACCTAAAGTATGAGCCATTGCCCTATACTTAGCATTGGAGTGGGTCGCTATTGTTTGCTTTTTACTGCTCTATGAGATAAGATTGCTTCTAAGGAATATGGCAGATCCAATGGTGGATCTTCTATCCTCAATAGATCTTCAACATGGGGAGATCAAGGTTTTAAATATCGATTTTGATAAATTTCTAAGTACACATTTTAGAGATATGTTGAGAGTATGTCGTGGAAACACCAGTATTTCGACAATAGATTTCAATGATTTTGATGCCTCAAAAATAGTCTATTTCAGAGGCACGTTTAGGACATGTCAACAAAAATGGCATTTCTTCCTCTTTTTCCCTCTTCTCTCCTCACCTCATCTCCTTCCTCACTGTAACCCACCCCCTTACTCTACTACAAATAAATGCTCCACCTTGAACCTTCGCCCCTCTCCCCCGTGTGACCTAACAGAGACCTACCACCTTTCCTCCCTCTTCCTTACGAGGCACAAACCATAGTGCCATCACCATCGAAGTAACCAAACCCACCACTATGACCACCGCAACAGTAGGTAGTAGTTACACTTACACGTAGGAGCAAAGTAATAGGTAGTAGCAAGTTGATTGACAAATCATTAAAATAGTCAACATAGTCGAAATTGTCAACAAACCGTTGGCACCCCTCTATTTCAATGTCCCTTCCATGTCAATATGGTCCTCCGCCCAAAATTCCCCATTTCGTCAGCATGTTGATGGCAACTTATCACTTTTATTAGAGTAATTAGGATTGTATTGAATTCATATGATTGTGTTAGAAAACCTTGAAAAATGCTTAAACATTAATTCAATTCTATGATCTAATAATCTAATTCTATAAAATATATAGATCAAACAATCATAGAACTAGTTAATTTACCATAAACTCATGAATCTACAAATGTAATTGTTAAAACCTACAACATAATCTAAATCTAATGATTGTAGCTTAAATTTAGCTTAAAGAATAAGAAACAAATACTATTTAACTTTGGAGAAGTTAAATTACCTTAAAAGTCTAACAAATAGAGAGAGAAAATACTTGTAAGAGTTCTTATCACTCCAACAAACATGCGACAACAGTAATGGGTTATTGAGTTGACTATGTCAACCTTAAAATACTGTAATAGACTAAGAATTGTATATATTATAGTCTATTTCATTGATATATCAACGTATTATTTTGATATTTGGCAAAATATTGATGACACTCTTACATTTTGACATTACATATATGCCGATGTGGCCTCATATCAGAAAAAGGCCATTTCACTGGCATGCCATGGGCACGCCATAATCTTTTAGGACATTGGTAGAGATCCACATGGTGAAAGAACTTGGAACTCCAACGGGTTTAATTGTCTAAAACATATGGTTCAATAGTCAACAATAAAGTTTTTCACCTTTCAACTTGAACCAAAAACTGGAGCCAACCTGCAGGAGCAACATCAGGGAATTGTTGATAGTTTGAATTTTCAGACCTGAGGAAGGGGAAAATGGGTGAGAGGGAGAGCGAGTGGGGGTTCACAGGGCGACTGGTGAGTGGGGTGTGGAGAGACGACCCTGACTGGATGGTGGTGAGGTCGTGGAGGGGAGTAGAGCTGGTGAGGTGCTTCAAATGCCTCAGGAGGGGGCATGTGGCGGTGGACTGCAGGGACCCGGTGCGGTGTTTATGCTGTGGCGGTTTGGGTCATTGGAGGTCGGGTTGCGGGCTCCGAGGGTCGGGTGGCGGGGTCTCTTCGAGGCGGGAGGGGATGCCCTTGCCCCCCTGGGGGGGCGCCTCTTGTGGAGGTTGAGGCGCCTTGGTCGGAGGAGATCGGAGTGTTGGAAGGGAGGCTGGCGTCGACTCTGGTGGCGGTGGTGTTGGAGGGGGATGTGGAAGTGGGAGCTCTGAGAAGGGCAGTCGCCGCCTTCTTAGGGAATGGCGGGGGACCCTTTGGGGTGGCTTTCCTCGGAAGTGGGCGGTTGGTGCTGCTGGGACTTGGTCGGGAGGAGCTGCAACGACTGGCTTTCAAGGTGTTGCAGTGTGGCCGGGGAGTGCTGCGGTGTCGCTAGCTGGTGAGGTCGGATGGCGCGCTAACAGAGAGATCGCCGGCTGGCGTGAGACGGAAAGTGCTAATTGAGGGGTTCCCCTTTTCCTCTGCACGGTGGAGGTGGTGGCGGCAGTGGTTGCCCCTTTTGCGAGGCTCTGGAGTTGCGAAGGCTTGGGCTTGAGGTCGGTAGATCTGTCGCGTTTCGGAGCGTAGGTGGAGATGAGGCCGGGGCGACATCTTGTGGAGAGGATGGTACTTAGGTGGGGGAGCTCCTCCTGGCTGGTTCGCAATTCGTGGGGACCCGGGAGCCCTAGGTCCTTCACTGAGGCGGTGGTTGGCGATGCGGTGGTGGCGCTTGGAGGGGGAGGTGGCGGGTGAGTGGAGGGGCGGGTTGCTTTTGGGAAGCCCGAACGTCGCGGTGTGGATTGCGGCGAGGATCGTGCGGTGGTTATGATTTCCGTGGCGTAGTCTATGGCAGGTGAAGGGGCGGGGATGCGGGTCTTATGGAGGGGTTGAGGGAGGAGTCTGCGGCGCTGAAGCTGGGAGATTCCGTTGATTGCGGGTGCGACCGTGGTGCTGAGGTGGCCTCGGGTTTAGTGGGGTGCGACCGCGGCGGACCCGGGTCGGGTGGGCCTGACCCGATTACAGGGGAAGATGGCTTGGGTGATGATGTCGGTTTGGGTCTCTCCTTGCGGGCAGATCTGAGACCTCAGACTTCTGAAGCTGGCGGGCAGGGAACTGTAGCGGGAGGTTCGCGACACGCCATTGATAGACCGGACCGGGCGGTGGGGCGCGGTGCGGTAGGAGAGGTGGGACGCGAGCGGCGACGGGAGAAGAGGTTGTTTGGCCCACAGCGGCTCATCTACAGGCCGCGGTGGTCCTACCGTAGGGGGCATGCTGCAAAGGCTCCGACTGAGAGCGTGGTTGGGGAGAACCAACGTTGGACACAGGTGGAGCTGGGCGTCGCTCCGTCTTCTGGAGGAAGAGGCATGGCGTTGATGGCTGCCCTGGCTGGGGGCGATGACAGGGCGGTGGTTGTTCTGGGGATCCTTGCGGTGGAGGGGCGGCGAGCGGTGGGAGCTGGTGGTGACGCTGTGGCTTTAGAGGATGTGACGAAGGCGCGAAGGGCTGGCGCGGTGGCTAGGTTGCTTGTGGGGGAGCTCCTGACGCAGGGGGACATGCAGGTGCTGGCTGCAGACGGAGGGGAGAATGCGGGGCAAGGCGGGTCGGAGGGTGACTGTGAGGGGAGTTCGTGTGGTCGGTGTGTGCTGTTGGAAGAGGGAGAGGTGGATGAAGTGGTTGCGGTGATGGGCCTTAGGCGGTTGACGCAAGGAGGTTCCCGGAGCTTTACATGACCAAGGTCCTATCGTGGAATGTGAGGGGTCTGAATGACCCATCGAGGCGGGCGGCTCTGTGGGGGTATGTTCAGAGATGGGGGCCTGACGTGATCTTTCTCTAGGAGACGAAGTGGGGAAGCTGTGATGGGAGGTTGTGGAGGGAGGTGGTTTTGGGGGTTTCTTGGCCCTGGATGCGGTTGGAAGTGCAGGGGGAATTGTGGGATGGAAGGATGATGATTTCTCCTTGTTGGACTCGTTGGTTGGGTCCCATGTTGTCACTGTCAGGCTTCAGAGGCGCCAGGATAATACGTGTATGCTCTTTTCCTCGGTCTACGGTCCGACGGAGGGTCGGAGGAGGCAGGCTTTGTGGGAAGATCTGAGTCAGGTTGCGGTAGCTTTTCAGGGGATACCTTGGTTGATTGGTGGCGATTTTAATGTCACTCTGCTGGCAGAAGACAGACCAGATGGCCGTGGTGGATTGGACCAAGGCTCTGAGGCGTTTGCGGGCTTTGTGGCGGAACAGGGGCTGGTTGACATGCCACCTTTGTCCTGTCTTTTCACGTGGAGGAGTTCTGGAGGACAGCAATCCCGGATCGACAGATTTCTTGCCTCAACGGAGATGGCAAAGTTGTTCCCGATGGTGAAGGTTAGACCCATGGAGCGACCATTCTCGGATCACACTCTCTTGTTGTGGGCGTCGAACGAGGAATGGAGGCATGGTATGTATTTTAAGTTTGACAGGGCGTGGCTCCTGGAAGAGGGGTTTAGGGGGCTGGTAGAAGAGTGGTGGAGGTCGATTCATGTGGATGGTTTGGCGGCTGTCAGGTTGGAAACTAAGCTGTGAGATTTGAGATCTTTCTTGAAGGTCCGTATGAAGCAGATTAGGGAGGAACGTGGGATGAAGAGAGAGGAGGCTCTTGGTGAGATTGCACGTTTGGACATGGTGGAGGATGTTGGTCTCCTTTCTGATGTTGACAGGGTTTACAGAGCAAGGCAGATACAGGTGATACAAGAGGAAGATCGGAAGGTGGAGATTGAGTGGAAGGTGAGGTCTAGGCAGAGGTGGCTGAAGGAAGGCGATTCCAACACCCGATTTTTTCATATGGCTGCTTTAGGAAGGAGGAGAAGAAACTGGATTGACAGGTTGGTGGTGGATGGGGAGGAGTTTATGGGAAGGGAGGCGGTGGGAGGGGCAACTGCGAGGTATTTCAGAGAGTTTACTGGGAGAAGATGGGGGGGAAGATGGAGATGGTTAGGGTCTGAGGTACCGCGGATCGGGGAGGTAGAAGCCAGCTTCTTGACGGATCCTTTTGAGGAGGATGAGATCCGCAAGGCAATCTGGGGGCTGAACGCAAATGGTTGTCTGGGGCCGGATGGTTTTCCGGTTGCCTTCTATAAAGAGTTCTGGCCGATGGTGAAGGAGGATGTGATGCAAGTTGTGCAAGAATTTAGAGCTGGAAATTTGGGTTTCAATAGGCTGAACAAGTTCTGCATGTTCCTGCTGCCGAAAAAGGAGGGTGCTGAGGAGATCCAGGAGTACAGACCGATAGCCCTCTCGAATGCTATCTACCTGATTGTGGCGAAGCTTCTGGCGAATAGATTGAGGACATTGGTTGGGATTGTAGACCTGGTGCAGACAGCTTTTGTTCCTGGCAGAAATATTTTGGAAGGTTATGTGTTGACCTTGGAGATCCTTTCGTCCTGGAAGAGAAATAAGAAGAAGGCCTTCCTGTGGAAGGTCGATTTCAGCAAGGCTTATGACTCGATCTAGTGGTCGTTTCTTTGGACGTCCTTGGTGAAGTGGGGTTTCCCGCCGGTGTTGATTGACTGGATGAAGAGATGTGTCACCACGATGTCTTTCTCGGTTCTTATCAATGGAAACCCAGTAGGGGGTTGGATTCAACCGAGGGGTGAGGCAAGGATGTCCGTTGGCCCCGATGTTTTTTGTGATTGCAGCGGATGCTCTTGCAAGAGCAACTAAGAGGTCGTGTGAGAGGAACTTGGTGAGGGGTTTCTCCTTGAGAGATGGGACAAGTATCCTGTTACTACAGTATGCGGATGATATGATTTTCTTCATTGAAGGTGGGGAAGTGGAAGCCAGAAGAATGCGGATCCTAATCTTGTTTGGTGAGGCTTCAGGACTGCAGATCAACCTGTCTAAATCTGATTTTGTCCCATTCAATCTGACTGAGGCGGAGGTGAGGGGGTGTAGCTTGGGTCTCGGCACTGAGCAGGTGAAGCTTCCGATCAGATATCTGGGTTTACCTTTGACGGATGGCAGGATTCTGGTGAAAGATTGGGCTCCCATGGTGGAGAGACTAGAGGGGAGATTGGAAGGGTGGGCGTTCAGGCTTTTGTCAAGGGGTGGAAGGTTGGTCTTGCTCAAGGCGGTTCTGGCAGCAATGCCATCGTATTTCACTTTTGTTCTGAAGATGCCTCGACAGGTTGTTGGGAAGATAGACTTATGAGGAATTTTTTTTGGTCCAACCAGGGGATGCCTAGATCGGATGCCAGGTTGGTTGCGTGGGAGGAGGTCTGCAGGCCGTTGGAAGACGGGGGGCTCAGGGTGAGGGACCTAGGGAGGTCTAATGACAGCCTGTTGGCGAAATGGGTGGGAAGCCTCTTGGAATGTAGGGAGAATTTGGTGGGCAAGGTGTTCGGGACTTCTTATGGTGGCCTGGTGCGGTGGGATCTCTTGATATCTCCGTCGAAGGATGCTTCTCATTTTTTGAAAGGTCTGTCGATGGTGGCTCCTAGGGTGCGGAATTGCTTTATTCCTGTGGTGGGAACGGGGGAGTTTTTTAGATTTTGGAAGGATGATTGGACGGGAAATGGAGCGCTTACTGGAAGATTTTAGAGGTTGTTTGCTTTGTCCCAGAACAAAGAGGCATCTGTGGCTGAGGTGTGGGAAGATGGGTGGTACCCGTGCTTTGTAGGAAACCTGTTAGATGCGAGAACTCATGATTTTCAGGTTCTACTTGAAGAGTTAGAAGGGCTGCAACCGGCCTTTGATACGGATATGTTTGGTTGGGATGGTGAGTTCTCGGTAGCGGCTGCATACAGGAGATTGTCCACTGGAGATACCATGGTTGAGCTGGATCTGGTGAGGGACTGCAGACAGATTTGGAAGGCCGCGTGCCCTTTAAAGGTCAAGACTTTTGTCTAGCTTCTTAGGAGGAGAAGGCTTGTGACCAAGGTTTGGAGGGCGAAATGGGCTCCTGGAGAAAGTAAGGTCTGCCCTTTGTGTGGAGGTGGAGAGGAGGAGATAGATCACCTTTTTTTCACTTGCCCGTTTGTGGTGCAGATTTGGGACAGGGTGGGAGAGGGGTGGTGGGGGTGTCGATCTTTTGAAGATTTTTGGCACAGCTTCAGATGCGGAGGAGGTGATGTTGGACAGATCGTCTTCATATTAAGGAGAAGGTCAGACCATTGGCAGTGCTATGGGGCATCTGGTTGGGCAGGAATGCTGTGATCTTCAGAGGCCAGAGATCCTATGTCGAGAATTTTATTAAGTCTATTAATTCCTTGTTTAATCTTTGGTGTGGTTCCTTGTGAGTGGGGGACCTTGGAGTCTGCCTGTTGTATTGGCGGTGGTTGTTGATTCTATAATTTATATATTTGGGTAGTTATCACTCTGGATAACTATCCTTTCCTTTTTCAAAAAAAAACTTGAACCAACAACTCAAGATGGAGGTAAATATGGAGATCAAGTTCTAGGAGGCACTCCCCATTTCTTTCATGTAAGGGAAGAGCTAGCATCCTTTTTTTGAACATCCATCCTTTTTTTTAAAATTTTTTTTCAAGAAGACTTGGAAGCAACAAGCAACACCATCTTCTCTTTTATCTGGGTTTTTTTTGTAACTTTAGCCTTTCTTTTTTTAAAAAACTCCAACCTGTTTCAACTACCTTCATGTTTTTTTTAAATCTTTTCATCTTTTCCTTTTTTTGATTTAATCAACCATCTTTTTGCCTTTTTCCATTGACTCCTTTTTTTTCTTAGCTCACCACTAAACTAGTATAGAAAACAAGGGTAAACTAATAAAATGGCGAACATGCTATCCCACTCACTAGGTTTCTTTGAACCCAACAAGCAATGCCCTTGCTTGGTCTTGGACTTCAACATCTCATGAAGATCTTGCCCATTCTTGTGATTTGGTATGAGATTGTAGAGGAAGATTACTATTACAACGAATCTTGTAAGGGCTTTCTCACTAAGGTCTCCATACACAGTTGTGGGGATGGCGATCATGGGTCTTTGATGTTGAACTCAGCTAATCCATGATTGTGATCTCTCATGAGATCTTTGTGCAACTCCATAACCTCTTTTATACCTCACCGATGTCTTCTAGCCTCAAACACCTCCTCCTTGCCTTTAGGGGCGCCATTGTTGTCGGGAGACTCCATGCCTTTCCTTCACTATCCTTTTCTTCATTATTACCACAACAGACACACTATAGGAGAATAGAGGAGAGGAACGAATGAGATAGATCTCGATCATAAGCCTTCTAGTACTTGCAACCAGTCATTGTAATCGCAGAGATTGTCGAATGAGTAGTGGTGGTCGGAGGTGAGGTGAGACCTCTTACGACCTATGGTGGGAGAGGTTGGAACCTCACGAAGTAGAAAAAGGACTTTTCTTATTATTCCCTTATGGTAAGCATCGCCTTTTACATATAGCTATTATTATCCTCCCACATGGTGACAAAATATGGCCTAATGACCCCTGCAACATGTTCAACCCACACACGTGAGAATAACGAATGCCTTTCCCATGACAATACATCCCATGCTCATATAAGAAGGTTCATGTAAAAAAATGACAAAACAACCCAAACAACCCTATGTGCTCACTAAGGCAAGTATTTGGTCCTCGATGGTGATCGTGATGCTCCCCACAGTGGTAAGTGTATCAATTACCCTTTGTTTGAATCAGGCATCGTCCTTGACGGCTTAATCAAGGTACTTCTATTGGAGCTCTTGGTAATTTTTCCATGTTGTGAGTTGCTCATCTCCTTCCTACAACATGAGAACTTCGGCGGTGGCTTGGCCTTGGTGTTTAACAAGTCACCATTGTAGGATCTTCTCTGGGTAAAGGGCTTGGCTAGTGGACGAGGGGTGGTCTTGTGGTAGCTGTTGCTCTAGAGTTTGGTCATGGTTGAGTTTTAGTTGGGAAACATGGAACACTCGGTGCATGCGACTCCCCTTAGGTAGTTGAAGCTCAGATGCAATGTCCCCTATGCGACGCACCACGGAATTGGGCATATAGTACTTAGGTGTAAGCTTATTACTCGTGATGTTTTGAGAACAATTGTGCGAAATGCAAGAGATCAGAGATACACAAGTTGGTTGGGAAAGAATTAGAGATTGCGGCAATGGTAGTTCGCCATGGTTCGCATTTGGTCTTGTGCACAACGGAGGTGATCCTTGAGGTTAGCGAGGATAGCATCTCGGCTAGTAGGTTTCTTTCTACGTCCTTAGAGTGCACCTTCCCTTTGATGTACGATTGCATGTTCGGTGGGGGGTGGTCGTAAACGACTTATGATTGCATGTTTGGTGGGGGGTGGTCGTAAACGACCTTAAAGGGGGTGATCCTCATCACCGAGTGTTGGTTGGTATTAAAAAGATACTCTGCCTATGGTAGCCAACATAGCTATGAGTGAGGGTGCTCGTTGCAAAAACAATGGAAATATGTATCAATGCTGTGATTGACGACTTTTGTTTGGCAGTTGCTTTGCGAATGGTACGTAGATGTGAAGTGTAGCTTCGTGCCCCGAAGGTTAAAGAGGTTGATCCAGAACACACTTGTCAACATAGCATCTCGATCTAAGATGATGGATCTTGGAATTGCATGTAATTGCACCATTGTGTTGGCGAAGACTTGAGCTACTCCTTCGATTGTGAATGGGTGGCATAGAGCTGTAAGGTGGATATATTTTGATAGGCGGTCTACTACCACCAAGATCATCATATAACCATGGTTAAGGAGGCAAGGCCTCGATGAAGTCCATGGATAAATCCTCCAATATCATGTGCTAGATGGGAAGGGGTTGAGTCAGACCTATCGGGGTGAGATTCAAGATTTTCTGGCACTGGTAAACCTTGCAGGTGTGAACCCAATTGCAGACATGTGTCTGCATCCCATGCCATCTGAAATCACAATGAAGTTATGTAGAGTTTTGTCGTAGCTGGCTTGGCTTCCCATTGGTGACACGTGATATTTGTTGAGTCTACGTGATATTTGTTGAGTATGCGTGGGACTAATGGTGAGTTGGGGGTGCGACGAGGCTACCCTTATAAAGGATTAAGCCACCCTCCGTTGTCTAGTCCTTGTTTGTTGGCCTTCCATTCAAGGTTGCTAGCTGCGTTGCCACATGCTCATGATAGTGGTCATACTCCGACTTGATCTCTTCCATCCATGTGGCTTGAGGGGCAGATATGGCCATGAAGGCCTCCTCGTCCCACCTAAATAGAGTGTTCACTGATTTATTAGTTGCTTTACGTTTGTATTTGATTTGTAGCTTGGAGCACCATTTTTGTTGGTAAGCTATGGTGTCTTGCTGCTTTAATAGGTAAGCTAGACTACAGTGATCCGTCCTCACTGTGAAGCTGCGATAGAGCAAGTGATGGGACCGCTTAGTTACTACTAAGATAAGTGCTATAAGTAGAGTAGGATTGTTGATGTCGTGTGAGATCTTGGCTTAAGTAAGCTAACGGATGCTCCCCCTGCATGAGTATGGTGCCAACCCCATGGTTGAACGCATCACACTTGATCACAAAGGGGGCCTTGAAATCTAGAAGAGTTAGGGCGGTGGTTGTTGCGTGTGCACGCTTCAATGTTTGGAACATTTTTTTCAACCTTGATTCCTCATGCAAAGGAGTCTTTCTTGATGAATTGGTGAAGTGGCATGGTGATGAGGCCATAGTCCTTGACAAAGCGATGTTAGTAGCCTGCTAAGCCAACGTATCCTTGTAATGCACGGACTGTGGTTGGGATGAGCCACTCAACGATGGTCGTAATCTTCATGGGATCAACCACCACATGGCCGAGGTACTCGATGGTTTGTACACTGAAGGTGCACCTGGAGGGCTTAACATAGAAGTGATGTCTTGGAGCGTTGTCAGGGCCTTTTGAACATGTTGTAAGTGTTCTTACCATGTCTTACCATTGAGAGATGTGCTTATTAGAGTGGTACATTTAGTACCACATAGTGGAGCGGAGTAATGTGTGGTGTGTGGGAGCCTATAAATAGGCTATTATACCCCCATTTGTTTCTTGAGAAGAATAAAATAATCTCACCCTATCAGGGCCTTCTCCCGTGATTTTCTCCCCACTCTTCGTGAGTAGAGTTTTCACGTAAACCCAAGCATTCCATATCTTTTATGCTTTTGATATTATGTGCCTCCGCATTTTTCATATTATTTAACACTTACTATAGATCAAAATGTCAACAAAGAACACTATATAGTGTTGCAACAAGGGTTGAAATAAATCATTCATGGTGGCTTGCAAAGTGGATGGGGCTTTACAAAGATCAAACAACATTATGAGGAATTCATGATGGCCGTCATGGGTATGGAAAGTAGTTTTGTAGATGTCCTCCCTCATTTGGATTTGGTGGCACCTGGCCTGTAGGTCGAGCTTGGTGAAATAAGTAGCGTTGCATAGCTCACCCAAGAGGTCATTGATGATGGGAATCGGATAGCGGTCCTTGATGGTACGCTTGTTGAGTGCTCGATAATCGATGCAAGAGCACCATGAGTCGTCCTTTTTGCACACCAACAGAACTGGTGATGCGAATGGATTGTGGCTCAAGTAGATGAGGTCTGCCTTTAGTAGGCCACGCACTTGCTCCTCTATCTCGTTCTTCTACTCCCAAGAGTAACGATAGGGAGGCATGGAGACAGGTCAGGCATCTGGCTTCAGGTGTATGGCATGGGAGTTCCTTTGCTTTGGGGGAAGTCCTCTTAGCTATTGGAATAAGGCCTTAAAGTCACACAAGAGGCCTTTAATGTCGTTGGAGTTGGCCTTTGTGGTCGGGCCTTACTCACCCTCCTTGGATGGTTTGACGCATACTCAGTTGGTTTGTGATGGACATCTCCTTGAGGATTTCATGCCCCATAAAGGCCCCTAGGTTAGGGGAGAGCCTCATAAGTGTCATCGATCTTGAGGGTCCCATATAGGTTAGTCTTAATCGATCAAAATCTCAGGAAGTTCTTGCAAGAGATTTGATCCGTGGAACACCCAATATGTAAGTTGTCATCGTGTAGTGGTGCCCTTGCATTGTGAACCCCAGATCTTCCACCTTAAGTGTAAAGAGGGTGGCCCCATTGACCATTGAGACACATACTAGTTGATGTATTGACTCCTCTCACGCTTTGGCACAAGGTGTGGATCCAGAAAGTTTGATGAACTTAATCTACGAGGGTTGTTCCTTTCCTAGCCACAGTAAAAAGCTTAAGCTTAATGAGCCCCTTATGTCCACACCTGCCATAACATGGCTTGAGACAGTTTCCTTTGTTTTCCATGTCGTCGGCATGGTCCTCGGGTTCGCTCCCCTCACCATCCTCAACCATTAGATAGTCTTTCCCTTACATTTGTGACCGGGTTTGTACACCTCATCACAATTGTAGCAAAGGTTGCATTGTCCCCGTTCCACCATCTCGATGGGGGTAAGCCACTTCATTGATGGTTGAGCATTGGGTTTTGTGTCACGGACTTCCTTTATTGTTGTGGTCATCGTAAGGCCACGGGATGCTGTTGTCGATGTTCTTGCAGCTCATGCTCATCAAAGGTTGTGGTCTTCGAAGATTCTTGCGTACTTGATCGCTTGAGCCATAGTCGTAAGCTTAAGGATCATCACCTCGATCCGTCATTCCTCTTATAGCCCCGAGAAAAAGATCTCGGTAAACTTCGACTCGTTTAATAAGGGCACTTGATCCTTCAACGCCTTAAACCGTGAGTAGTAATCATTTACTGAGGTGGTTTGTCGGAGTTTTGAAAGTTGCCTAAGGGGATTATTAAAGATTCCCTTCCTGAACTGCGTGAGTTCATCGTGAAACTCCTCCCACGTTCGGATATCCTTGCTTTATACTCCCCAGTGAAGACATCGAATGGCTTCACCTTTGAGGTGCAAGGATGCCAACTTAACCTGCTCACCCTTTGGTATTACTTGATATGTGACATACCTCTCCACTTGTTGGAGCCACCATGGTTTTAAAAAACTAGCCTTGAGGTGCTCGAGGCTTACACTTCGAGGCGAGGTGGAAGAAAATAGCCCGGGGTTGTAGTGTGAGATGTGCGCCTTGATTTGTCGAGGCGATGATGAGGCAGTGGGGTGGTGAGGCGGAATCGAGACTATAGCCTTAGTTGAAAGCTCACATATAAAAATCATGTGAATTACATATAACCTAATAAAGCAAATAAAGCCCTTTTCTAAAATCTTATACCCATCACTCAACCCTAAACAATGGCCTTAACCTCTCAAGCCCTAAAAAGCCCATTGCCTTTAGTTGTTGCAAATCAGTCTCCATCTTTGGACTCCTCCATTACCATTGCCGATGGCTATTGTTGCATTGCCAGTTGCCAGTCACCTCCCTTACGTACCACCCTTTACCAGGTTGCCCCATCTCCATTGCCCATCATTGCCCCCTTCCCCTTTTAAGCCTTAAGCTCACATCTTGCTACTGTTGGTAAGAGTCTCGACCTCTCTTGAGTTGCACATTATATTTTTTTCTTGTTACTTATATCTTTATTTTACTGTTTAGTTATGCTAAAGTATGTTTGAATGCTTTATGTGGTTAGTTTACATGTTATATGATCACTGAATTGGTTTTTTTTGAAGTGGTTATGTGGTAATTGTTTACTTAAATCTTGTTGTTACATGTTTATTATCATTGTTCTCTTAAATTTTTTTTTATTATTGTTTAGACTTTTTTAGTACTAGTATATGACTAGCATTTTGGTCTTTTGAAGAGTTTATATGTTGTGTGGTACTTATGTGTATTTAAATCTTGTTATATTAATTTATATGTGAATATTGTGTGTGTATTGTACGGTAATAATATTTAGTAATGGACATTTAAATGTTGTGATAGAATAAAAATAGTATGAAAGTGTATTTTTACATTATTTTTTATTATTAGAACTTAATATATATTTGTGTCATTTTTTTTTATTTTCTGTCCAAAAATTGAGGCTTATGCCTTGCCTTGGTGAAGGCAAACCGCTTTAGTACCGCCTCGCGTTTTTTAAAACCTTGGAAGCCACAAGTGTGGCTCCTCTATCCCATTGTACTCTGGAAAGTTAAGCTTCAGCATCTTAGGAAGAATAAGCCCGACACTCAACTCCCTGGGGCCCTTCATTGGCTCCTCAAGCAGCCTTGTGCCAACCTTGAAAGCGGCCTTCATCTCCTTGAAGGTGTGAGGCATTTCGTTGAAGGCATTAACGTGAACTTGAAGCATGTCCATCATCTCTTGTTATAGACGAATCATGGCATCGAGCTTGTTGTTAGCCATATCATCGCTACTATGGCGGGTCGAGGATGGCTCGCAACCAGTCAATGCAATTGCAGAGATCGTTAGATGCGTTGCGCTAGTCGGAGGTGAGACTTACGACCTATGGTGGAAGAGGGTGGGAACCCAACACCTTACGAAGAAGAAAATGATGTTATTCCCTCATGGTAAGGATTGCCTATTACATATAGCACTTATCCTCCTACATAGTGACAAAATATGGCTTAGTGGCCTTTGCAGCATGTCTGACCCACATGCCTGAGAATAACAGATGTCTCCCCTACGGGAATACATCTTATGCACATAAAAAAAGTTAATGCAAAAAATGACAAACAACACAAACAACCCTATGTGCTTACTAACACAAATATCTGGTCCTTGGTGATTGACAATGCTTTTCGCGGTGGTGCATGTATCACCTTCTCATTTGCATGTCTCTGTGGTCGACATGTCCCCCTTTCTATTGAAGATGGAGAGGAGGGTGCCTTTCCAAACACTCATGATGGATTGGGCTAGTCATGATGTTCCACAAGGTTGTAGAAGATGCTTCTTCCTATCAAGCATGAGCCACAAACTTGGTTTGGCAGTAAGCTTCACCTTTGCATCCTTCAACTTTGGGCTTCTCGCATCTTCCTACTGTTCTTGTTGTTAGCCTTGCAAAATAGGTGAGTACCAAGAAGAATCCCATTGAGAACAAAGAATCTCAAGAACGAGAAGAATTGAGACATGATAGGAATAATGGTAAAACCCTAAAATTGACTAGCTCCGATATCATATTGAAATATAAAAGTGGTACAAAATGAACAAGATATCAAAGTATCTTACAGGAAGCCTTGGGTTTATCTGGAAACCCCTCTCATGAAAGGGGAGAAAATCACGGGAAAACCTTAATGGATGGATATTCTACTATTTTTCTCTAAGAACAAATGAGGATAGAAAAATATAGGACACCTGCACAAATCTCATATTTCCACATACACTATGTAAGACTAAATAATATAACTGTAGCCAATAATCCAACAACCAAGAACTATATATCTCCCACTAGAATTGATGTCACTTGAAGATTCCTACACATGTTAATAATTTATCTTTGAGATAAATCGTGGTGTAGATTGATCTCTTTCTTTACAAAGAATATTACGACGTAACGGTGATGTGGAGTTCTACGTTTCAATGTTAGCTAAAATAAGGAAGAAAACTTGATTGGAATTGCGTTTGAAGCATAACAATTTTGACGTAAAATCCTATATAATGTAGTAATGTAGCTTGCATCACATGCAATATTATTGTACATATGTACATACATTTGAACATAAACACATGTATATCCTAACACCATCCACAACCCTCCCACCCCCCCTCCCCACAACCACACACACCTACCCACATATATGCTTACGTATCTACCTACCTGGAGTGACAATTTGCCAAGAAATTATATTTGGCTCTAAATTATAGTCAAAATGTTGTGCAAGAGTTGTCTTAGTCTACCCTTTTAAAAGAGGGAGTTGTCTTAGTCTAGGAGTGGATAATCCTCAAGATCATGGTCCATTGTAAAATCAAAATTGTAAACGCCTTAATGTCTCCCAAAAGATGGTATCACATAAAAAATTCAAGAGAGTTTTAACTAATATATAAGGGTGGACGCATGCTACTAGTTTACATAGGCTTAAGCATTTTGGGCCATCAACGATGTTAACTAAGTAAGAGCTAGGTGGCATACTTGGGGTTTGAACTGGGGCATTACAAAATGGTATTAGAGCATAAATCCCTTTGGTAAGAGGAAATGGCTACCAAAGTGGTAGAACCACCATTAGTAAGGAAACTAGTGAGGGAGAGTTGCCATTACTATTGGGGGAGGGAGATCTATGTTAGGGGTAATGAGGACATTGCATCCTAAAGTGGAGAAAATGTAAGCATCTCAATGTGCCCTCCAAAGATAGTACCGCATGTGAAACTCGAGAGTTTTATGTGGAATCTAAGCATGGAGGCATGCAACTAGTTAATATGGGCTTAAGCACTTTGGGCCTGTTGATAATAGGTCCTTTGTGAAATTGCACTAGAGGGGGGGTGAATAGTGAAATTATAGAGTATTGTAATACAACAAATTCAATCACACAATATACTCAATTATTTTTAGGTGGAAACCCAAGATGGGTGAAAACCACCACCTAAGCCAATCTCTTGACTTAGGATTTTCGATCACAAGGTGATCAATCCACTAACCACACTACTTAAACGAGGGTAGTATACCTCAATTACAATTCCCACCTCCGATCCCTAAACGGAGGTTTCTCTCTTCAAAATGAAGAGACGGGGACCCGACAGGTCGGATACCCAAAATACAGAAATTAACAAGTAAAAATAACACCTATAGAGCACCCCAATAATTTAGTTGCTTTCTTATCTACTAAGCATGAAAAGAACTCCCTGATGATTTGCAGAACGGAGCGAGCCGGGAGTATGGATTTGCCCTTTGATCAAAGTATTAGCATAGCACAAGGGCAAGATGGAGCTTAGAGTAGTGAGCAAGAGATTTTTCTAATGGAATTGTATCTCAAGAGGTGTGTTTTGCCAAAGAAGAGTTGTAGTCTATTTATAGGCAAGTTTGGAACCTTCAAGAACACTTGGGAGAGCTCTTCTAGCCGTTGGAGACAAATCCGAAGAGTTTAGGACGAAATCCACACAAAATCAGGGCAATGATGATTCTGACAGCAACATCAGACGTTTAATTATAGGATCAGACGTCTTATAGGACGTCTGATTTTTCCTCTGGTCGTCTAATATTGCAGGACATCCTTAACTGACTCTATTGGATCAAAAGGACGCCTGATATTATGTCATAAGACGTCTGATTATTTCATTGGACGTCTAATGAATGGTGCATTCGTTCCTGTTATCATCGGATCCAAACAGGGTTCTAGGTTTAGAGGATCAGACGTCGTTATGGACGTCTGAGGATATTACCAGACGTCTGGAAACCTAAATACTCTTCCTTGCTACTTCTGCCAAAGGATTATGTGGCCGTAGAGAGATACGCACAGAAAATCATGGCCAACGGTTCAAAGGCAGACGTCTGGAAGTGTGTCAAGACGTCTGGAAATTGTTTTTGCCGACAGAAACTCTAACGGTTAGTATGAGGACGACTGGGTAAAGAATCAGACGTCTGTGAACGGTTATCGACGTCTGAAAGTGAAGTCCTTCGACTGATGTTTATGAGGAGATGAACAAAGGCAGAAATATTTGAAATTAGACGTCTGATACACATGTCAGACGTCTTATGGTGGAAAATCAGACGTCTGGACTTTGTCCTGGACGTCTGATAAAAGTATAAGTGTTCGATTTTTGTTTCTAATTTATCCTAAGTGTAGAGAGCCTAAGTTAGCTATTTATAGGTTATGTTTGGGGGCTCTTTACAATATTTCTAGACTCAAATAAGATGAAAATTACAACCTTTGAAAGTTTACATGAAAAAAGCCTAAGACCTAATACTTATGCTACTCGTCTTCACGCTTTTAATCTCCCGTCTTGGAAAGCTTTTTGAAATCCTGCAAATATGTTATTATAGAGAGAAAACAATATACTACGCTTTATTTATTATTTCATTTTCTACATTTTGTAAAATCATCAAAATATTATATATGAGTGGTTGAACTAACAATCTCCCCCTTTTTGATGATTTTCAAAATATAGCTGTAGGTTCCTCTTTCCTCCCCCTAAAGGTTGTACTTGATAGCCTTTATCTATTTAAGAAGGTTGTTTTTATATTATTCCTTAATTTCTTACCTACATTCTTCTCCCCCTTTTTGAATATCATCATGAAGGGTTGTTTAAAGGGAGTCAAAATCCAAACTACAAGAGTGATATCTACAAAATAGAGTGCGTGAATAAAATTGCATGTTTAAAAGATGACAAGGCATTAAGGAAAATTGATTAGGAATAGAAATATTTAAGCATGGATTAGCTATTTGTTCCCAAAAATATTAAGTACAGGGTCAAGGCCCCTTAATACAAACTTAGAATAAAAGACAGAAAAATAGAAGCACTAAAACTATTCTTCTTGATCTTGGCGGCGGCGGCGACGAGCGGGTCCTTGTCCTATCTGCAAATTTTGAACATCTGATCTAAGTTCGTCGATGTCGCGGCGCATGCTTCCCATATAGGTGTACATCTCGCCGGTTCGACGCAGCAGGAGGGAGATGCCGGAGGAGAGGGAATCTGTGGCTGGATCCCATGCTTCATCAAAGCTCGAGCGGGGAGCTTCTACTTGAAGGGGCCGTGGTTCATGGAAGTCTGGAAAGGGTGGAAGGGGCTCTTCTTCCATGGGTTCGTCGGCGGGCTCAAGATGTTCTCTAAGTATATGCATCTTGGCGGCTGTGGCCCGATTGTAAGGCTCAATTTTCTTGTCAACTGCTTGGTCAGTTATGGAAATCCGATGGGATGAAAAGATTTTGGATAGAATAGACCCAAACGGAAGTGATGCCCCATGGTCCTCATTCATGACGCGAACAATGAGGCGGCAATAATTGAAAGGAATATGACGAACAGCCGCAAAAAGGAGCTCCTTGTGTTGGCGTGAGATGTAATCAAAACCTCCCGATTTGTTTAGGAGGTCCCACCCAAAAATGCGAGAGAGTAGACGTGGAAGGGGTTTGAGATTTTTGCACGGTAGAGTGCCAAGGTTTTCAACATATTTTTCCGGGAGAACTAACTCTTGATTGATGATTTCTGGGTCGTATTGCCTCAGAATGTCATTGAAATCATTTCCCTCATTGGGGATGGCTAGAAGGTCAGAGATAGTTTCGGATGTGATGTGTATTTCACGACCAAATAGGCGGGTATAGAGTTCAAGTTCATCGTTGCTGTAGTCCTCAACGATGTTGGCATAAAAGAGACGGCAAAGATCAGGGAACACACCAAGAGTTTCAATGCCGGAGTGGAATTGACGGTCAAAATATTGGAAAAGATGGAGAGTTTGGAAGTGTTCCCGAAGGTTCAAATGGGCAAAATCATTCCAAACAATAAAACGAGGGCATTT
This sequence comes from Thalassia testudinum, assembly GCA_037157565.1. Lineage (NCBI taxonomy): Eukaryota > Viridiplantae > Streptophyta > Magnoliopsida > Alismatales > Hydrocharitaceae > Thalassia > Thalassia testudinum. The sequence goes on from JAZHRO010000067.1 coordinate 39,469,796, forward strand.
AACTTTGGCATTCGCGAAACGACGAAATCGCTGCCTAGCGATGTCACCCCGCAATTGATCTGCCAAATAAGTGGAAGAGGAACTGGAAGATCCCTCAACTTGCTTCCTACGGGGAGGCATATTTGGTGGAATGGGTGGTTAGGTTTAGGAAAAAATGAGTGGTGTTTTGAGGATAGAATACCTGCAAAAAAGAAACAACCATTCAACCAAACAACATTCACCAAAAACAAAGTTTCAAACACTGCAATCATCATGAAAAAATATGTGGCAGTATGCCTTGAGGCAATACAACCTGCCATGTAGTTGTGGCAATATACCTTTGGATGCAAGCCACTAAAATGTTGGCTTGATCCTCATGAGGTAATACCCTTGCCACGGAAGATGCAGCTAGGGCTAACAGGGTTTTCTTGACCGAGGGTTAGGGTTCTAAGGCTGATAATGATATGCACATGTAGGTCAAGTGAATCAAGAAGGAGAACTAGATGCTACAAGATGCTACAAGGTCGTGGGTAAAAGATCATGGAGAGGCCCTAGGAGTGGAGAGGATATACCCACGGGAGGAGGGAAGCCTCCAAATGCGCTGTCGAGAGGTAGGGAGGACGCGCGCAGAGGAGCAGCAGTTCCGTCAGTCGTCGAAGAGGCGCGACGGTTGTCTGGCGGCGAGCAGAACTTTGCAAACTGCTGTTGTGGGCCGTCCGGTGTGAGGGAGAGCGGCGCACAGATTTTGTGTGGGGTAGGGATTTTGGACAGGAGAGTGGGACCTTTGCGAAGGGGATCTTATATCCCAAGGTCACGTAGCAAGTCTCCCCCTGAAGTTGGCGAGATTTGCATTTCAAACCGTCCAGGGAAAAGCCGCGATGCGCAGATTTTTCCCCCGATCAGACGTCTGTCAACGACTTCAGACGTCGGGATTTGGCAGAGTGATTTTAGCCCATTTCAGGGAGACGTCTGTTTTATTCATCAGACGACAAATAAGACGACTAATTATATAAATAGACGTCTGATTTCTGCAGGAATCCTCCCCAGCAAAAAGATTTATTCTCCAGGTTGTCGTCTGATTTCTTACTCAGACGACAAAGAAGACGTCTAAATTCAATATTAGACGTCCGATTTCTGCAGACAGACCTTCCTGGATTTTCGTCTAAAGTTACAGGGTCGTCCGCTTTTCCTGTCAGACGATCTCTACGACGTCTAACCACATATTCAGACGTCCGGCAGGCAGTACATGTTCTGTCTCCGAGATAGACGTCTGTCAACACATTTGGACGACATTTCAGACGTCTGTGTGGTGTACCAGACGTCTGATATGACTGTTTTGTTATATAAAATCGTCGTCTGTCCCAGATGTTTAGACGACGAATTTTAATGTATAAGACGTCTGATTATTTAATCAGACGTCTGATATTGGACAGAGTGTGCATTTGGATGTTTGAACTGAGAATGAAGGCTTCTAACTTAGTGAAATCAAGGTTCAATCTATGCTCATGACAAAAGAGGTTCCATTAAATCACTAAATTCTTCAAATATCACTTAGCTTACATATGCCTAGTTTCCTACGTATATAATTAAAGCGATCATAATTCAAAGTTTTAGTGAAAATATCAGCTAATTGCAGTTCAGTATAAATAAATTCAACTTCGATTTCTCCCTTAAGTACATTGTCTCTTAGGAAGTGATGTCGAACATCAATATGTTTTGTGCGAGAGTGATGTACGGGATTTTTCGAGAGGTTGATAGCACTAGTATTGTCACATAATATTTTTATCTTATTAAATATCAAGTTAAAATCCTTCAAAGTATTTTTCATCCAAAGCACTTGGGAACATGCTAGTGCAGCGGCTATGTATTCAGCTTCTGTAGTTGATAAAGCTACACTAGATTGTTTCTTTGAGAACCAAGAGACTAGTGATTCGCCTAAGAATTGGCACGTCCCACTAGTACTCTTCCTATCGGTGAGGCTACCTGCGTAGTCCGCATCGCTATATGTAACTAAGTTGAATTGTGGACTCCTAGGGTAGAATAAGCCATAATCAGATGTGTCAACTAGATATCTAAATATTCGTTTTACAGCATTTAGGTGCGATTGTTTAGGATTTGATTGAAATCTAGCGCATAAGCAGGTACTAAACAAAATATCACGTCTACTGGAAGTTAAATACAGTAAAGATCCAATCATGCTACGATAGAGCTTTTGATCTATGGGCGTACCTGATTCGTCCAAGTCTAAGGAAGTTGTGACACTCATAGGAGTGTTCTTCCCTTTACTTTTGTTCATATCAAATCTCTTCAACATCTCCTTTGTGTATTTTGATTGACACACAAAGGTTCCAATTTCGAGCTGAGTGATTTGCAAGCTCAAGAAAAACTTGAGTTCACCCATCAAACTCATTTCGAATTCTTCCTGCATAATTTCTGAAAACTTTCTACACATAGATTCATTAGTAGCACCAAATATAATATCATCTACATATATTTGAACTAATAAAATGTCTTCCTTTTCTTTTAATGAATAATGTGGAATCAGCTTCCCCTATAGAGAATTTTGCATTTAACAAGTAGTCTTTGAGCCTTTCATACCAAGCTCTAGGAGCTTGCTTTAGACCATATAGTGCCTTGTTTAATTTGTAGACAAAATGAGGCTTATCATGAGACTCAAAACCAGGAGGTTGTTTTACAAAAACTTCCTCAATGAATCCGTTAAGAAACGCGCTCTTAACGTTCATTTGAAAGAGTTTAAAGCCAAGAAAGGCGGCATAAGCAAGAAGCATGCGAATTGATTCGAGTCGAGCTACGGGAGCGTAGGTCTCATCAAAATCAATTCCTTCTTCTTGGTTGTACCCTTGTGCTACCAACCGAGCCTTGTTTCGAATAACTATACCGGATTCATTCAACTTGTTCTGGAATACCCATTTGGTACCTATTACCGTTTGCCCTTCAGGCTTAGGTACTAGATCCCAAACTTCATTCCTTTGGAATTGGTTGAGTTCCTCCTGCATGGCCATCATCCAAGTTTCTTCGGAGCATGCTTCCTCGACACTCTTCGGTTCAACTTGAGATACAAAGGCGGAGAGACAAAGGTGCAACTAAAACGAGATCGGGTTTTAACTCCATCAGAAACACTTCCAATGACTTGACTTTCGGGATGATCCCTTTGATATATCCAATCTTTTGGAAGATTATGGATATTGGAGTTTGGAATGTTAGACACATCAATAGTAGAATCATCTTCATCATCCATATTGACTCGGTCAATGGAGGAATGAGGAGATTCATCGAAGGAGACATGAAGGGTTTCCTCCACTATTAATGTGGTCTTGTTAAAAACCCGACATGCCTTACTACGTGAGGAATAACCAATAAAGATGGCTTCTTCACCTTTGGCATCAAATTTATCTAAATTAGAGTGGGTATTCCAGACAAAACATCGACATCCAAAAACTTTAAAATAACTAATTTTGGGTATTTTCCCATAGTATAGTTCAAAACAAGTTTTTCGCAATCCGGATCGAATTAAGGTGCGATTTAACACGTAACAAGCCGTGTTAACCGCCTCAGCCCAAAAGTACTTCGGTAACCCCGAGTCTATGAGCAATGTTTGAGCACACTCTTGAAGAGTACGGTTCTTTCTCTCAACCACCCCATTTTGTTGAGGTGTTCGAGGAAAAGAAAACTCATGAGCAATACCATGCTCTTGACAAAAATCATCAAACAAGGAATTTTCAAACTCGCCCCCATGATCACTACGGATACGAGTGATTTGGTAGCCTTTTTCAGTTTGAACTTTCCTACAAAAAACAGAAAAGACGGAAAACACTCATTCTTTGGATCTCAAGAAGGAGACCCATGAAAACCTCGAAAAATCATCTACAATTACAAGGCAATGTTTGCATCCACTGAGGCTCTCATATTTTGTTGGTCCAAACAGATCTAGGTGAAGTAGTTCTAAAGGTCTTGATGTGGATTAACTTCTTTGCTTTTAAAACTAGATTTTATAATCTTACCTAATTTACATGAATCACAAATAAGCTCATTTAAAAATTTTCTTTTAGGAAGACCTCTGACTAGTTCATGTTTAGCTAATTTTTGAACCATCTTCATATGAACATGTCCTAGTCTTTTATGCCATATACTTAACTCATCATTTGCTATAAGACATTCATAAATGCCATTTTTATCAAATTCTACGACATAAATGTCTTTAAATCTAGTTCCCTTAAGAAGGGTTTCATTGGTTAATGCATGCATAATTTTAAATATTTTAGAAGTAAACACTACTTTAAAACCCTTATCATATATTTGACTTACACTTAAAAGATTATGTTTTAGTCCTTTAACTAGAGAAACATTTGAGATGGGAGAGAGAGGGTTACCTATTTTACCAAGGCCAATAATATGGCCCTTGTGGTTGTTGCCAAATGTAACTGTTCCTCCATCCGTAGGTTGGAGGTCCAAAAATAGGCGCTTGTCTCCTGTCATATGTTTGGAGCATTCGGAGTCCATTACCCATCGGCCTCCTTGGTGGTGGTGGTCTCCTTGTCTTCCTCCTTGTAGACCTTCTTCCTCCTACAAAAGATCTTCGATGGTGACTTGGTGTTTCTATAGGTCTTTCTAATTTGAGTCGTCCATCCTTCATTTTGTATATCCAATTTTTGACATTATGATGTCCTTTCATCCTTACAAAACAAAGTGAGAGTTGTCTTTGTTGGTGCTAGAGCACCATGATCATTTGTTTTGATGATAACAAAACACATGTTATTTAACATTTGCAATTTGAGTCCTAGATTTCAGGTCAATTGCAAATGTGGACGTGTTTATAACGGAGTTCGAGCTCGCATCCAGGATGAATTGGAGGAGCTTGACGGAAAACAGAGGAGGTTCGCGTGGAGCAAAAGATTGAAGATGGAAGGAAATGAAGAATATGATAGATTTCCTTCTTTTGTACTTGTTGTATTTTTCGTTTCTTTTGTTGCTCTTTATTTCCTTAGATATTTCTTGTTAAAGAGCCTCAAAGAACCCTAACAGTAGTCCTAGGAACACCGACACAATTCTAGGATACTTAGGTTTTCTGTAGAATACTTAGAAAATCAATATAGGGTTCAAACAGACTTTCCAGACGTCTAATTCCCAAATCAGACGTCTGATAAAGTATTATAAGACGTCTGACTGTTGTTTCAGACGTCTGATAACTGTTAGGCTGGACATAGTTAGTTCTGTCTGATGAAATCAGACGTCCAGACCTTAGACCAGACGTCTTAGAAGACGTCTGATGACTTTGCCAGACGTTCAATTATTGGACCGTTGGCTGGCTTAGCAGGCACTCAAGGATATGACCGTTAGAGCCTTATCAGACGTCCATAGGACTGTTTAGACGTCTGATAATTGACCGTTTTGCCTCGGCTGACCCAAAATCTCTTCTCAGAGATTTTCTAGCCGTTGCAACGGTTGGAATATCCATTCCGTAGGAAAAGTTGGTTTCCAGACGTCCGGGCATAGTGCCAGACGTCCTGTATGTCGTCTGATCAACTTGAACAAAAACCCTGCTTAGATCTGATTCAAGTCAGGAGGAAACCCGCATAGAATCAGACGTCTGACCTTTAAATCAGACGTCTTAAAGTGGCCTTCCAGACGTCTGATGCAAGAGTTAGACGTCTGGTAACCCTGTCAAATGTAATCATTATCCTGATTTTGGCATAATTCTCTTGGGTTTTGTTCCTAACGGCTATGGAAGCTTTTCTAAGCCTTCCAAAGCCTTCCTAAGGCCTCTATAAATAGAGGGGAGCCTTTTCACACAAGATATACACTAAGAGAAACAAGAGACACACCTAAGCAACTTAGTTCCACTCTTTTGTGTCTAAGAGAAGCCCTTGCTCTCCAAGCTCTAGTTTCATTCTCTTGAGAGCATCAAGTCTTCGCGCATCCGCTCTCCCGCCGTTGTTCACGAGAGCGACATTGCGCCGTTGCGTGGCTCACGCATCCGCGTCATCCTCGACGCACTCCTTGCAAAGGGGAGTTTCCTTATTCCTATAGAAGTTAGGTTCTTAATTACTTTGTTGGCTCTATAGGACCTGTTGTTTTATTTTATCTTTGTCTTTTGGTTGGGTATTCGCTTTGCGAATTCCCGTCTCCTTCGTGGGACAAAATCCTTCTCGTGGAGAGAAGGGGTTGAGGAACGCTACCCTCGTACTTGTAGCGTGGTTGTACTGAGGTTGAATCACCCTCGTTTTAAAGTGATTCGTTTAGTGGATTTGATCAACTAGGTTGATCGGAAAATCCTAACTCGAGAGGGTTAGGTGGTGGTTTTCACCCGGTTTGGGTTTCCACCTAAAAATACCTGTGTACTGGTGTGTTTGTTTATTTTGTGAGATTGTTTATTTTATTTCCGCAATTATTACGTCACCCCCTCCGAGTAGGGAACTTTCAGTCTTTTCGGTATCCATTGTAAAGTGGATCCGTATTTGTTAGTGGTCTCCTTTAGAGGAGGGTCCTTTTTCGGCTCACTTTGACTAGGCTCATAAAAGCCTAATCCAAATTTACTTGAGGAAGGTTTTTGATGGGCAATGAGTTTGTCTAAGTTATCTTTCCCCTTTGTAAATTTGGCTAGGTCCTCAAGAAGTTGGTTTGACTTTTCTTTGAGATGATTTATCTCTATTTTCATTATATCTAGTTTATCTTCTAATGCCCTAATCTCTACTCTAAGTAAGCCATTTTCATCCTTTTTAAAAGAGTTTGATTTTTCAAGCACATGGATTTTATCGAGTAATTCTTCTCTATCTAAAAATTTTTGTTTACTCATTGCTGTATACAAATCATTTGTTAATGACTCTTTCTCAATCATTAGATTTCTTATTTGCATATTTAAAGCAGTGGTTTCTTTTGTAAGAATTAGATTCTTTTCTTCAAGATCATTAATTAATCTCTTATTTTCTAACTTTTCTTCTTTTAAAGCCTTGCTTTGGGTTTTAGTTTTCTTAAGATCTATATATAATGAATCAAAGGCATCTTGTAATTCATCTAAAGAGTAGGGGTTTACCTCAGGTTCCTCAGATTCAGACTCGGAACCATCATTTGTTGCCATTAGTCCCAAGCATGCCGTTTCTTCATTTGTTTCCTCCTCTTCTTCCTCGGAGGTGGAGTCATCCCACGTTGCTTGAAACGCCTTCTTCTTGAATCCTTTCGGTTTGGAGATCTTCTTGTAGTCAGAAGGCTTCTTGGGTTTCTTCTCATCATCCCTTTTGAGTAAGGGACAATCTTTCCTTATGTGACCTCTCTTTTTGCAATTATAGCAAATTAGAGGGTCTTCTTCTTTTTTCCTTCCCTTGATCTCTCTTCTATTTCTGAGAAACTTTTTAAACTTTTTAGCTAATAAAACAAATTCTTCATCATCGGTACTTACCTCATCATCCGAAGTAGCTTTGAAGGCTAAGGTCTTCTTCTTTGGCTCCGATGAGATTGATTTCTTCTTTTGCTCCATTTTTGATTCGTAAGCCATGAGATTCCCAAGTAGATTTTCCATGTCTAGATCCTCTACTTGGTTGGCTTCTATTGCCGTTACCTTTTGCTACCACTCGGGTCCAAGGGAGCGAAGGAGTTTCCCTTGAAGCTCCCCCTTTATAAATGTCTTTCCCAAAGACTTGAGGTTATTCACGATTAACGTGAATCGAGTGTACATGTCCCCAAGTCTTTCATTCTCCTTCATAGAGAAAGCTTCGAATTCCTACGATAACAAGTTTATCTTTGAGGATTTAACTTTAGATGTACCTTCGTGAGTAACCTCCAAGGTTCTCCAGATCTCGTGGGCGGTTTCGCATTGGCTGATGCGGTTGAATTCCTCCGAGCTGAGAGCGCAGTAGAGTGAGTTCATTGCCTTGACATTCAGTCCAAGGTGATGGATTTGCTCCATTGTGTAACCAGTTTCTGGTTTCTCGGGAATGACGTATGCGGATTCGCATTTCTCCCAAATGGAGAAATCGTTGGCTTGAAGCCACATCTTCATTCTCAGCTTCCAGTAAGTGTAGTTGGTTCCTTCGAAGAGTGGTGGTCGAGTGGTGGATTGCCCCTCCAATCTGCTTGTGGAAATGGCCTTCCCCTCCATGTGATCTTTCCGCGGATGTTACTCCTGTAGGCGGAAAACCTGCTCTGATACCAAATGAAATTGCACTAGAGGGGGTGAATAGTGAAATTATAGAGTATTGTAATACAACAAATTCAATCACACAATATACTCAATTATTTTTAGGTGGAAACCCAAGATGGGTGAAAACCACCACCTAAGCCAATCTCTTGACTTAGGATTTTCGATCACAAGGTGATCAATCCACTAACCACACTACTTAAACGAGGGTAGTGTACCTCAATTACAATTCCCACCTCCGATCCCTAAACGGAGGTTTCTCTCTTCAAAATGAAGAGACGGGGACCCGACAGGTCGGATACCCAAAATACAGAAATTAACAAGTAAAAATAACACCTATAGAGCACCCCAATAATTTAGTTGCTTTCTTATCTACTAAGCATGAAAAGAACTCCCTGATGATTTGCAGAACGGAGCGAGCCGGGAGTATGGATTTGCCCTTTGATCAGAGTATTAGCACAGCACAAGGGCAAGATGGAGCTTAGAGTAGTGAGCAAGAGATTTTTCTAATGGAATTGTATCTCAAGAGGTGTGTTTTGCCAAAGAAGAGTTGTAGTCTATTTATAGGCAAGTTTGGAACCTTCAAGAACACTTGGGAGAGCTCTTCTAGCCGTTGGAGACAAATCCGAAGAGTTTAGGACGAAATCCACACAAAATCAGGGCAATGATGATTCTGACAGCAACATCAGACGTTTAATTATAGGATCAGACGTCTTATAGGACGTCTGATTTTTCCTCTGGTCGTCTAATATTGTAGGACATCCTTAACTGACTCTATTGGATCAAAAGAAGGACGTCTGATATTATGTCATAAGACATCTGATTATTTCATTGGACGTCTAATGAATGGTGCATTCGTTCCTGTTATCATCGGATCCAAACAGGGTTCTAGGTTTAGAGGATCAGACGTCGTTATGGACGTTCGAGGACATTACCAGACGTCTGGAAACCTAAATACTCTTCCTTGCTACTTCTGCCAAAAGATTATGTGGCCGTAGAGAGATACGCACAGAAAATCATGGCCAACGGTTCAAAGGCAGACGTCTGGAAGTGTGTCAAGACGTTTGGAAATTATTTTTGCCAACAGAAAGTCTAACGGTTAGTATGAGGACGACTGGGTAAAGAATCAGACGTCTGTGAACGGTTATCGACGTCTGAAAGTGAAGTCCTTCGACTGATGTTTATGAGGAGATGAACAAAGGCAGAAATATTTGAAATTAGACGTCTGATACACATGTCAGATGTCTTATGGTGGAAAATCAGACGTTTGGACTTTGTCCTGGACGTCTGATAAAAGTATAAGTGTTGGGTTTTTGTTTCTAATTTATCCTAAGTGTAGAGAGCCTAAGTTAGCTATTTATAGGTTATGTTTGGGGGCTCTTTACAATATTTTTAGACTCAAATAAGATGAAAATTACAACCTTTGAAAGTTTACATGAAAAAAGCCTAAAACCTAATACTTATGCTACTTGTCTTCACGCTTTTAATCTCCCATCTTGGAAAGCTTTTTGAAATTCTGCAAATATGTTATTATAGAGAGAAAATAATATGCTACGCTTTATTTATTATTTCATTTTCTACATTTTGTAAAATCATCAAAATATTATATATGAGTGGTTGAACTAACACTTTGGAGCCCATGGCTCAACAATGTTAATTAGGTAGCAGTTAGGTGGTGTGCTCGAAGTGGAACCTCAGGGCATTACAAAAATCTTGGCATCTCTATGAGGTGCTGAGGGTACCCTCTTGCAGTTTTTCAGTTGAATGCTTTCTGGTCAAGCAATAACGACTATGTACAAGCATACTACCTACAAAAATACATACATCCATACATACATAGCATGTACATGGTGTTACATTTGTAGTTTGATGTTCCACATGTAGCTCTTAAATTGCTTGGTTGGGTATAGGCCCATTTGGGTTTTTTCTTTTTAAACGAATGTGGATATGTCCATCGGTATGTTGGACATTGTTTCTTGTTCAAAATGAAAAAAGGATTGGACATTGGACATGGTTTTAACGCATCTCTCTGTATGTCTAACTAGTTAATCTTCCCTTTGCAAAAAAATTCAAATCTTGTCTCTTTGCCAACTCTCTTAGTTGGCTTGGTATCAAGTCTTCATTTCCTTGTTTCTTAGCTTCTCTTAGTTAGTAAGTGAGCACAACGTTGACCCTTATGTGATTTTTTGTGATTTTTCAACTTATTAGAGAAGTCATACCACTTTCCAAGTAAATAACTTTCTAATTAATGAACTTTTTTCTTAGTTCATGCTAAGGCATCTCTTTATAATTATTTTAGTTGTGATATTCCTTTTTGATGTTTAACTTCTGGCGGAAAAAGAGATCGAGGGAGAGATGAGTGAACTAGAGGGAGAGTGGAAGGTCGTCGTTGGTCGGAGGGAGCGAAGGACGAAGGTGGAGTGTTTGGTGCTTTAAATGCCTTGGCATCGAGCATGTTGCTAGGACTTGCTAGGAGTCAATAAGGTGTTTAAGGTGTGGTGAGTTTTGTGACCATAGGGTTGCTTGCCGGTGAAATGCGAAGGGGGAGGTGGGTGGAGATCCTCCTCCACCTCCTGTGGGAGCACCGATCGTCAAGGTGGTTGCTCCTTGGTTTGTGCAGGTTTGATCTATTGATTGCTTGCTTGAGGGGGCACTAGTTAGTGTTGTTGAAGGTTCTTTAAGTTTGGTTGAGATGAGGAAGGGGGTGGAGGCTATTCTTGGCATGGGTGTGGGAGCGAGGGTGGCAATGTTTGGTGCGGATAGATTCATCGTTTTTGGTGTGTGTTAGGAGGTTGCATGGAAGGTGGTGTTTGGTGTTTTCAGGATTGATGAAGCATTGGTACGGTGGAGGTGGCCTTCATTACACATTGGGGTCACAATGGAGAGACCATCGTGGAAGGTGGAGATTGAGGTGGCTTTGGAAGGAATACCTTGCCATTGCACACATGGGAAGTGCTCGAGGTGGTGATGGCTCCTTTTGCTACGCTGAAAAGGTGCAAGGAGATTGGACATTGTGATGATGACCTGACTCTTGTGCAGGTTTTGATTGAAATTATCCTTGGATGAAGGTTGATGGAGAAGGTTACACTTTGCCATGGAGGTGCCTCTTAGGTGGTGGGGGAGATGGGAAACTTTTGCCTAGGTGGTGTCTAGAAGGGGAGAAGCGGTGAAGTTGGGTGATAGAGCGACGAAGATGACGGTAGCGGTGAACAACATTGTCAAAGTAGGACTGGTGTAATAGATTTGGTAGGTCAAGTGTCATAGCAAGATCTTTGGAAATGGTGTGATTGGGGTGCCTTCTGTTATGCCCTCAAGGATTGCTGAGGAGGAAGCATGTGAGGCGCCAACTGTGGAGGTGGTTGAGGCGTTGTGTGACTTTAATGGCGTGGGTGAAGCCCTTGATCGAGGAGTTGGGGGCGAAGATGGATGCATCCAATTGCTAAGGTGGACGACTTTAAAAAAAGGTGGACAGGGGCCCTTGGAGGATGGGGGATACAAATATGGGTTTGGACCTGGTTTGTGCCTTTCAGAACCCTTACCTTCTCCGCTCCCCATTCTCTCGCCCGTGTTCCCTTATTTGGTGACTTTACAAAGTGCGACCTCTGTACCCACTGATGGTGAAGCCTCTTCTTTGCGAAGGCCTCAGAGGAGCATCTAGCAGCTTTGCTTACCGGTTGGCACCTTGCCACCTTGTGACGTGGTGGTGCAGCAGGAGTTGGGAGCATGGATGAGGCTATTGAGATAGATGCCACAATGATAGTAGAGAATGAGTCTTCTATAAGCTGAAGTGGAGTTTTCAAAGGGCTGCGGGAAGGAGTCTTTGGTGAGGATCAACGATGCATTTCTGGTGGGAGGCCCTTTGTTGCAGGGGATGCAGGCTGCAGAGGAAGTTGTTGAAGCAACTCATGAGGTCAGTGGTCCTATTGAGGTTGATGTTGCAAGGGAGGAGCAGTTGGAGCGGAAGGAGATGGTGGTGGTTGCAGGTGCAACGGGCTTTAAACCATGTCCCCATGTCCTGCACCTCATAGATTCCACCCCCACTGTTAGATCCAAGTTTTTTTTCTTTCCAATGACAGGGATCCTCTCTTGGAATGTGAGGGGTTTGAATGTCCCCTCTACGAGGGCCATACTCAGTGGATATCTACGAACTGAGGGACCTGTTATGGTTTTACTTCATGAGACAAATTTGAACCAGTGTGATCAGTAGTTGTGGAAGGAGATTAAAGGTAGGCTCTTGGATGGATTTATTGCACTTAACTCCATTGGAAGATCGAGGTGTATCATTGTGGGGTGGAATACAAATGTTTTTCTATTGGAGGACTCTTTGGTGGGATTGCATGTGGTGACAGTGAAAGTGATGAGATGCTAGGACGTCACAATGGTTATTTCTGCGATGTATGGTCCCACAAATGATACGGTGTAGTCGCGGTTATGGGAAGATTTGATGTAGGTAGCAGAAAAGTTCCACAGCTTCCCTTGGTTGATCGGAGGGGATTTCAATGTCACCTTGCTTGTGGAGGACAAGTCGGGTAATAGGGGAAGTAGGGATCATGGTTCAATGGCATTTATTGAGTTTGTTTCGTTATATGGCCTTATGGACCTTTTGCCCAACTCATGCCTGTACACATGGAGGAACTCGGCTGGTTAGATGTCAAGGATAGATGGGTTCTTGTGTAGTATTGAGATTGCAGATATCTTCCCAGTGGCGAAAGTCAAGCTTATGGAGAGACCCTTCTTTGACTATATGCTACTGGCACTCAAATGAGTGACTTTTGGAATGTATTTTAAGTTTGATGAGTCTTGGCTATTGGAGAAGGGATTCGAGAGCTGGGTAGAGGAGAAATGGCAATAACGCAATGGAGGGCTCGGTAGTTGCTAGATTGGAGTTGAAGTTGCGGGAGCTTTGGACTTATTTGAAGGTGTATATGAAAGAGATCAGAGAAGAAACAGAAAGAAGAATGAGGCCTTGGCAGAGATTGTGAGATTGGACAGAGTGGAAGACTTGGGGGCGCTAATTGAGGTGGAGTGGAAGGCCAGGTATAGAAATGGTGAAACGAAGGGGACTCTTAACACATGTTATGTTCACTTGATGGCATCAAGGAGGTGTAGGGGGACTTGGATAGGCAAACAATCAGTGAATGGAGAGGTTTTTAAGGGGAGAGAGAATGTGGGAAGGGTCGGGCTAGTAGGGGTTGGAGGCCCCTTCCACTAGCTCGGAGCAAGTTGTGTAGCTTTCTTCAGATTTCTTAAAGGATGAGGTTAGAAAGGCAATTTGGTGTCTGAATGCGGATGGATTTCCTGGACCAGATGGGTTCCCGATTCACTTTTATAAGGGTTTTGGCCCCTCCTTAAGGTTGATGTCATATAAGTGGTGACTGAGTTTGCTATTGGGAATTAAGGTTGTAATAGACTCAACAAATTTTATATGTTTCTATTGCCTAAGAAGGATGGGGTAGAGGCAATAGAAGATTTCAGGCCTATTACCTTGTTAAATGGAGTGCACCTTATTGTGGCGAAAGTTCTTGTTGATAGACTTAGGAAGGTGCTGCAGGATATTATTTCACCAATGTAGACATCTTTCGTTCCAAGCCACAATATTCTGGATGGTTTTGTTATGGCAATGGAGATTTTGGCGTTTTGGAGGAGGGTGAAGAGGAGGGGTTTCCTATGGAAGGTGGACTTCAACAAGGCTTATGATTCTATGCAGTGGTCATTTATTTGGGCATCCTTGTTGAAGAGGAGCTTCCTATTGTTTGGGTGGAGTGGATGAAACGTTGTGTGACGACATCTTTTTCTATCTTGGTGAATGGTAGCTCGATTGGGGGTGAATACAACCTCGTATGGGAGTTAGGCAGGGTTATCTGTTGTCATCAATGCTGCTTGTTTTGGTTGCAGATGCATTAGCAAGATGGCATATGGGTGGAATTTATTTAAAGGATTCATGCGGGGAATGTGGTTGAGATCTCGGTGTTGTAGTATGCTGATGACACTTTTTTGTAGAAGGGTTCGAGTGCGAGGCCAGGAGGATGAGACTTTTGTTGGAGCTATTTGGAGATGCGTTAGGATTGCATATTAATTTCTTTAAGTTCACTTTTGTGTCTATTCATGTGACATTGGAGGAAGCTAGGAATTGTAGTGTTGCCTTACATATGGCGTAGGGGTCCTTGCCCATTTCATAGCTTGGTTTCCCGTTGTTGGATAGACACATCTTGGTGTAGGAGTGGCTTCCTTTGATTGAAAGATTAGAGGGGAAGTTGGCGAAATGGGCCTCAAAGATATTATCCAGAGGAAGTACATTGGTTCTTCTAAAGACAGTGCTGGCTTCCATGCCGTCTTACTATGTCTATTTTTAAGATGCCATAGAAGGTGGTGCGGAAGATAACTGGATTGATGAAGGATTTCTTCTGGATGAATTATGGCTTGGTAGGGAAAGGAGCAAGAATGGTGGCTTGGGAGGATGTTTCCAAACCTTTGAAGGAGGGGGGCTTTAGGGTTGGGGAATTGACGAGAATGAATGATAGTTTCTTGACAAAGTGGATAAATAGGCTCCTTGAGCATAGGCAAGACCTCTTGGGGTGGATGGTGGAGGGTTGCTATGGGCAGGCTATAAATTGGGAGTTGTTGACGTCCTTGTAGTGGGGAACATCTCATTTCTTTAGGGGTGTGTCTTCGGTGGTACCAAAGGTGCAAGACTTCTCACCCCTCCTTGGTCTAGGTGACATTCTACTTTTGGTTGGATGATTGGATGGGTCATGGGAAGTTGAAAGATCGATTTCCAAGGCTTTTTATGATGGTTGCTAATAGAGAGGCGGTTGACTGTTGGGATGGTTCTTGGTGTACTACATTTGTGGGAAACCTATTCGATCAGAGGATCTAGGATATATAGGCTATGTTACAGGAGTTGGATGGTTATCAGTTGGATGATGAAGTGGATGCCTTTTATTGGCATGAAGGGGACTTTTCTATCCATGAAGCTTACAATATAGATTGAGCCTAGGGGAGCCTTTGACAGACATTGATTTCATCAGAGATTGCAGACATTTGTGGATGGCTTCTTGCCCTTTGAAAATCAAGATTTTTGCGTGGTTGCTCAGAAGGGGGAGGCTGATGATGAGGAAATGGAGAGCCAGATGGGTTTTAGCGGGGGATATGAGTTGCTCTCTTTGTGTGGATGGCAAAGAAGTTAACCATCGATTCTTTAGGTGCCCTTTCTCTACATAGACTCGGAGGCATTTCTCCTTGGAGTGGATTGTACACTCCACTCAGGGGGACTTTTGGAGATCATTTTGGAGTGGAAGCCAATACCTGGGGCAGAATGCTTTCAGAACTAAGGAGAAGGCGAGAGTACTCATGGTGCTTTGGGGCATATGGATTGGAAGAAATGCGGCAATCATTAAAGGCCAACATCCATACATTGAGGATTTTATTTGTAGCGTCGAGTCTTTGTTTAAATTCTAGGAAGATGCTATGTAAATTGGCCATTTTTTTGGCTCCTTTTTAATTAAAATTTCTGGGTGATTATCAGCTGGATAATCACTCTTTCCCTTTTCAAAAAAAAATCTCCAGTACATTAGGTTGAAAATGGCTTTCTTTATTCATACTTTTGCTTCCTCTTTCTTGCATCTGATTTCTTTCTTATAAGTGCTAGACTGGAAGAATTGTAATCCTCATGGAAACTGAGGATGCGCTCAAACCAGTATCCCAAAGAAAAGTTGCATTAAGGGAATTGCCAAATGGTAGTAGAAACATCACGGTTCAATTTCCCAGTGATGCAGCTACTTTCAAAGACAGAAGTTTTAATACGGAATGCCCAAAGATCTGTGGTATCAAGAGGTCCCATCCTGATTGCTCTCTTAAACCTGAGAATCTACCATCTTGTGGCATCGATATAGATATCCAACCTGAGCCTCAGCGAAGGAAGACTGAGGAACCTTGCAAGGTGAGCACGAAAATCTATTCCCCAATTGATACTACATTGAATCATCACAGCTATGCGGATGAAAGATCAAAACCAAAGGATGATGGTCAACAAGAATCAGCAAAGGCCATTACTTCTTTCTCAACCTTTATACCTGTTCCAATCAATTCAGTGGTGTCATCTAATAGTTCATCGGCTGCATACTCTCTAGGCAGCCCTGTCACTGGATTTCCTGTAACAGTACATAATTATTCTAGTGTAAATGCTGGGATTCCCGTAAATTCTCATGTCAGTAAGTTACACTGGAAAGAACGTTTCCTCCAACTACAGGCATTCTTGAAGGCCTATGACCAGTCCAGTCAGGAGGACTATATTCAGAGTAAGTTTATCTGTCTTGTTGTGGTACACTAGTAGTTCCTTACTATCCTTTAGATTTTGACAGTTTTGGATTCTGTTGCAAACACTTCAGTGCTCAGATCCTTGTCGTCTGCTGGTCGGAGCAAGCATGCTGTTGAGTTAGAGAAAAGGGCTATACAACTTCTAATAGAGGAAGGTAAACTCTCACATGCAAACAGCTATTTTCGATCTTATATATTTTGTCAATTTGGACCCACTGTCCGGATCTAGAATTTTGATTTTGAACAATTCAAATCTCCAAATTCAAACTGGATTTATATGGAAGCAAATAGTTCCAACATTGTTTTCTTCCTTTCACTTGCTTTATTTTCATCTTAAAGAGCAACACTATCCTTTGGTGTTTTGAGGATGAAGAGTGAATGCTAAAACCATGGCAGGTTCTTTTGCCTTTCAGTTCTCATTTATTGAACTAGTATTATGCTAGTGCGTAGCTTTGTTAAAGTACCAATGACTTGTCATTTTGAAGCTTCACCTACATTTCACTTCATAGCTTTCTGGGTGGGTGTACTTAACTCTAATGCAAGTTGGGAGTCAGGCAGCTTAGCTGGTTTGATTTTAAGTCGAAGAAGCTCTTTACAATTGTTGGCTTTTAGACACTGTGAAGGTAGCCTGAAAACCATATTGGCTTGGCATTTGGCTGGTCAATTGAGATTTTGATCAGTAGATTGAAAGTCAAGCATTTTGAAGCAAAATGTTTTTAAATGGATGTTAAAATTCGATTACTTTTCAGAATGACACATTGAACTTTTCTTGCATTTGATGCTCTTTGAACTACATGGGATTGGCAATTCTAGTGCATGGCTTTTTTTTTATGATCTTCATTATGTATCCAGGGAGGGAGCTTAGCCGGATGAAGGTATTGAATGTTTTGGGCAAAGGTTTGCCAGTGAATCAGATGCCTTACCCAATCCAAGTGGCCCCTTCAATTCCACCAACGAAGGAGAAGTAGCAAAACCTTTAGTGTCGATTAGGAAGATAAAATGACTCAGATTAGATTCAGAGGCATCTAGTGCAATTTGGTTGTAAAAGGCAGTTGTAATCCATGTGAATGTAAGAGCATGTAAACAGGTTGTAAGAACTTCTAATTTGTCCTGTCTATTAAAAGCTGAAACATTTGTTGATCAGCACCAGGATGTTACAACTCTGTATGTAAACAAAAATGAGTTATTTTTTGGTCAAATAAATATCAGGTGGTTTTTCACCTTTTGTGCTCAGCATATCTGTTGCTGATCCAGGTACTTTGTGTCTACTTTCACTGTCCGGGACCCTAATGCACTTGAATATGTGATGTCCTTTAGACCTTTCCTTTTATTTACCATGTGCTTGTTTTTTACTGTCTGCTGCACGTATCTGGTTGTGGTTGATAGAATATCCACAGAATGTGAATGGCCTCCCATCTTGTCTTGAAATTTAGGAATGCTGTTATAGACAATTGGTAATCAACTGAATCCCATTTTCTTGGACTTCTTTCAAATATAAACTTTTCGCAAATGGTTATTCACTTATCAGCTTGGTCTATGCTGTTATACTTGACTTTTTTTTGGTGTAGAACATAGTTGTCTTGATTCGACAATAGATTGGAGCACATGGAGTCCAAATCATATATTGCTTTTCTTTTGTTTTATTATAGCTTACATTTGTCAAGCAACTCCTTACAGGGATTAGCTTAAGCTCTAATGTGGAAAGGAGCATAAGGAACTATCAGTTAACAAGGGGGGAGAGATGGTAGATAGTTACTTGAACAATATTCTTGAACTCCCAGGGAATGAATGTAAAGTGAATGTTTCAGACAAGGATGTAGTAGTTGAGGGCTGAGCTTGAGAACTAATTTGCTACGCCAGGAGAATGGAAGGAAGGCACTAGGTGGCAGTGACAGAATTCCAAACCCTATTCATCCATCTCACACAAGCAAGCATCCATTTCTGCATATTGTGGGGGATGCAAGCCAGGTGTTGGGATCCAAGAAGTTCTAGCTACAATGAGACTATTAGCTCTGCCCAAGTAAGCTGCAAGAATGCAGCCTGTGGACTTTCTGGCTTGTTTGCATCAAATGCATCTTCAACAGCAATTGCATCCACTTGAGGGCAAAGCTGGGCAGAACAAGGTGTGGACTGGAGGGTGTAAGATCAACCATGCAATCCAGAAGGTTGGGGTTCTGAGTAACTCCTTGACAAAGTGCCTTCTGTTAGGAATGGAAAAAACAAAACCAAAAAAAACAGATTTTTTCTTTCTCTTTGGTGACTTGTATTATAAATAGGATTAGAAGTTTAGAATCCTAGTAGGACTGAGTATGATACTTGAGACTTGTTTTGCATCTAGGGTAAAGACATTTGACTTGCAAGAGGTTGAGAGTGAGAGGTCATGTATATCTCGTTGTCGATTAAGAATTCTTTCAGGTGATCCAGAATGGTGATCAAAGACCACCATATCAATATGTGTGTTTGCAAGTTGTGATAAAATTTGAAATTTAAGAGATAGGACTTTGAAAGACGGCTGCATCTATGAGCTCCTCATGCTAGCTCTTCTACACCATTCCCAATCAAGTCTATTATCTCATGTTCTAGAAGCAATTCACCTATATCTGAAGTGTGTTAGCCAATGCCTATTAGGTTACTAAAAGAATTGTTTAAAGCAATGTATAAGCAAGATTCACAAGGGGTAGGAGCAAATATAATAAGCGTGCAACCAATGAAGATCAATGTAGTAGATTACGTTTTAATTAATATCTAGTGATTTAGTTATTCATTAACCCAATTCTAATATTTCTTTGTGGTCTAGGTTTTCTCGCGTGGTTTGATTGTTATGTCAAGGTGCTGACAAGGTACACAAGGACGGAGCGATTCGTCTATAAATCAGAGTAGCAAGGAGACATTCTACTGTGGTAAAGATGTATACCACCCAAAAGTTACCATTACTATGGTTTCAATTACGTATTACCGTGATTGTTCGATAATTTCCAATCCACATTTGAGTTTTCGACCATCTCAATAATCAAATCGAAGTTATACTCATGAAGGAAACTGACCACGTTCCATAATCTGTAATCAAATTAATTTATTTTAAAATGGAGGGAAAAAGGTGTTAAATTGCATAAATCCAACATGCAGGTTTCCAATTTTGACCATGACATGTAGGTTATAGTGAATGCTAAATAATAAAAAAAATCAATCATGAAGGTTCTTGTTCAAGAAGTTTTATACATGGAGATGTTTCTCCGCTTTCTTCATGAGTTATCATTTAAGAAGCTTTATACATGAAGATTTTATCTTACTACTCCTGGTCTAAAAGAGACTGTATTTTGCTTGCTTGGGATAACTTAAGCTGGTAAGATGTCAAAATTACTTAGCAGGAGGCATAAGTTAAAGTCTCCAAACATTCCTTGGGAAAGTAGATATCTCACTTCTCTCTTTTAAAATTAGGGTTATCATCTAAAAGAAATTGGAAATTGATGATTGATTGCTTAGAGATAGAGGCCTTTGCTATCTCACCACAGAATTTGGAAGCATGTTATTTGAAGTAAGCTAAAATGTAGGGAAATGCATGAGGTGACACATTTTTTGATGCAAGGTGGTGTGAACATGGTCCTAACTTGATAATTGATATTTAATGTAAAAGAAATAAAAGAACGTAATTTTTGTTATGTAGTGGAATCCACCACATTGAAAAAAACTATTACACCACTTTGAATTAAAACATACATGTGATAAATCATGTTTGCACATGTGATAAAAAACTTGACACAGGTGATAAATCATTTTGCAACAGTGATAAATTGTTTTGAGTGATTTTGTATTGGTGTAAAATCATTTTGCATCCGTGATAAATTATTCTGTATGATTTTGCATCGATACAATCTCATTTTATTCCGAAGGTGATTTGGTGGTTTTGTACTAATGCAAGGTGGTTTTGCATCCATACAAAGTGATTTTGATCTATTGGTTTTGGATTTATAATTTAGGGTTTATGTTTATGGAAAGTGGTTTTACTTATGTCAAGTGATTTTTCACATTAGGGTTTTAGGGTTTAAGATTTAGGGAACCTAAACTCTAAACACTAAATATTAAACCTTAAATCTTAAGGTGAAAAATCACTTTTCATAGATGAATAAGCATTTGGAATTTAATTTTACACTGATGCAATCTTACTTTACACTAGTGCAAAGTAAGATTGCGTTGGTGTAAAATTATTCCGAAGGTGATATAGTGATTTTGCACTGGTGCAAAATGATTTCACCTTTGTAAAGTGATTCTGAAGGTGATTTGAGCGGTTTGCATTCGTACAAAAGAGATGTGTTGATTTCAACAGTAGTGTATCTCATCACATGTCAGTATTTTTTTTACATAAAAAAAGATACATTAAGTGAGAGCTCAATTAACAACTTTGTGTGTCATTTTTTACATCATTTTTTACATCTTTAAACCTACATCCTTGAAGTAATGAATTCTCGTGGAAGATGTCTTCAACAAATCTTATTTTCACAATGGACACTCTTTTAAAGAATCCCTTTGACTTATCTTCATAAAGAATATTATTCTATTTACCTAATTGCACAAGGATCAAACACTCCAGTCCATCTGCTTGTTTCATCTACTCGTATATCTATTGAAGGAATCCGTAATTATATGTAACAATCCAGAGCTTATCAAGTTGTAGTTGGAGGGGGAATTTTGAGAGAACTAATATTAATTAATAAGTTCAATACTATTAGGAATAGGAATGGGAGTAGGACGATTGGAACTAAAACTTGCATAAGGTGTGGGCTTACATAAAAGCCATTACCTTACTATTTTTCTCTTGAGTAGAACTACTAAAATATTCAACTCTCTTGGGCTCTTCTCCGGTGGATTTTCCCGTCGACGTTTTCGCGGTATATTCTACTGTTCTTGATGGTTCTTTTTTGTACCAGGTTGCAGCACGTATATTTTGTTTATTTAACAATTGTCATTCTCCCTATTATCAACTTTTAGTAGCAAGAAATCTATTTATTCTTCCAATTTGCATAATGATGGTTTGCATATCAAAATTAAGTGGGAACGTAGATGGTAACAGTAGTTTAAACGTGGTGTTTGTTTAATTTTTTTTTTATATAAAAAAATATTAACATATGGATCTATTATTATTGAAATTAATAATAAATTATTTTTATATGGATGTAAATCATTTAAATCACAATCGAAACTACTTTACACGAATATAGTTTTAATTTATACTGATGAAAAATTATTTTTCACTTTCAAAATAATTTTACACTGATATAAAGTAAAATTATATTGGTGTAATCTTCCTTTGATCTATTTTGCATCGGTACTAACTTGACACCGGTGCAAAGTAGTTTAAAGTAAGATTGTACCGATGCAAAGTAAAATTGTAACAGTAAAAAATTAAATTCAAAGTGTTTCTTCACCTATGACAAGTGATTTTACACTTAATAGGTAATTTTTTCACCTTAGGATTTAGGATTTAGTCTTTAGTGTTAAGGGTCACTAAATCCTAAATCCTAAATCCTAAGGTGAAAAATCATATTTCAAGTGAAAAATCACTCCTCATACGTGAAATCATTTTCTATAAACTTAAACACTAAATCCTAAACCTATAGGTTAAAATCATATTACACGGGTGTAAAATCACTTTGTACATGTGAAACCACCATTGGAATAATTTTGTACCGATGTAAAATAAGATTGCACCGATGCAAAGATACTATAGAATAATTTATCACAATTGCAAAATTATTCAGAATAATTTATCACCAGTATAAAGTAATTTGTCATCGATATAAATTTATTTATTACCTATATATTTTAAGTTGAAGTGACGTGATGATTTTTTTGGATGTGGTAAAATTCACCACATAACAAATCTTATATTTTTTTATTTCTTTATATTAAATATTAATTATCAGGTGAATTCATATTCATAATATTACTTAAAATATGAAAATAAGACCTACAAAATTGTACGTATCACTTTTTACGTCACCATATGCATCAGGTAGAAATTGATAGTTAAATTATTTTGTTAAACCAGCGCATGTGATTGCCACCAGATCCCTTCCTGCTGGCTCTTACACGTAATTCCAAGACCTGGGAGTATCCGAACTTTCATGAAAGGAGAGTGGCTTGCATGCCTTTACTTCCGACATTGTAAGAATCCAAAATCATTTTGGATGCGGGTATTGAAACGTAAAAGTCAGATGTATTTAACAATGTATTGATGTGATGAATCGATATCAAATTACCATCAATTAATTTATATTTATATAAAATCATCTAAAATTATTTTATAGTAATGTAAAATTACTTTATTTATTTTATATTGATATAAAATCACTGTAAATCACCTTACACTAATACATCATAAATTATTTTATATCGATACAAATCACTCTATAATCATTTTACATCAATACAAAATTACTCAGAATTATTTTACACCAATGCAAATCAACGTATCACATTAACAAGTTACAAAATACATTACATGTTATATTTTTGTACATTTTGGCAACCATTTTATATAATGTACTTGCATACATGGTGAGTGCGTCGGACTTCACGACATTTGTTTAGTAATGTACCTGTGGATAGGGCAGCGTTTATATTATTATCGATTGAAAATAAAAAATATAATAAATAATTTATTAAAATATTAAATAATTAGTTATTTTTATTTTCAATAATTAAAATAATAATTTATAATAGGATAATTATATATGATCTATATAATATGTATGAGAAAAATTAAAAAGAATATTATTAGTTAAAAATTACCTAGTAAAAGAAAATGAATGCAAGTAACAAATAATGGGCGACGGAGGGATAGAGAGAGAAGATGGAGGAGAGATCGAGAGAGAAGAGGAGTGAGAGCCTTACACGTGGCTATCGAAATCCTCTTTTAGTATATTTATTAGAAAATTAGGACCCACACTTCGCTGCTGGAATAAAATTATTATCGATAAAAAATATATATAATATAATTTATTTAATCATCTATAGTTATTTTTATTTTAATAATTAGAATAGTAATCTATATTAAATAATCTATTCTTATAATAAGAGACAGGATCTTTACTCAAATATTTAAGATTGAGAAGTACTTAAAATATGTTGGTTTATTTTGGATAGGTGGGGGGGAGGGGTGGTGTGGTGAGAGAGAGAGAGAGAGAGAGAGAGAAGGGAGTGGGAGAAGCGGACAGGTTTTTTTTTTTTTAACATAAAATTTTTATTTAAGAGAAAAATTCGATACAAAAGATTCATCTAAGAGGGGAAGGGAGAGATGAAGAAATCTCACCTATAAAGGGGGGAAATACTTCTCATAAAATTGGAGAACTCAAAAAGAAAAAGCGAGACAAGAAATGAAGGAGAAAGAAAAAGAATGTGTTTCAAGATTGGGAATCAGATGACCTCCCAAAGGAGGGTAATCCTATATTTGTAAGTATGGTAAGGTATTAACGAGACGAATCTCGAAGAATGCACTAACGAGATCGAATAGATCTATCAAAAGTTCGAAATTGAACTTGGTTGGAAAAATATGGGGTCACACTTGATCCACAACAAAACAACACAAAAAAAAAGAACAAGAATGGAACAATCCAACTACAAACAAACAACAAGCAAACTGCAGTGCTACATGACCTGTATGCAAAACGAAATAAGCAACATCACACAATGATAATCGTCCAAGCCCTGAGATGCGAACATTGGATCCGTCCCTTTGCCGCCGTGCCTTGCCCACCGCTGCACACCATCGCATACGTCGCCGTGCAGTCCCCGCCACCACACGCCATGGGTCATGTCACCTTGCACATGGTTGGGTGGCGAGGAGAGAGAGCAGGAGGTGATGGGGTAAGGGGAAGGAGGGAGACGGGGTCCTACTCTAGTCAAGAGTAATAGATAAAGATCTACCTTTCCTTTTTGGTTTTTTCGTGGATAACTTGGAATCCCTCAAGTTGCCTCTCTCAAGTAGATTGAGGAAGTGTCTTCGGTGTCACATGACCTCTAGGTAAACGTAGGATAGGATTCAAATGAATACCCTCAATGTCAAAGTCAGTGACATGAATCCAGCACTACCCAGTCATGTCCTGACGAATTATTTACCTCTCCTGTAAACCGTTCCAGTTGTTGGTGATTTGGTTTATTCGGCCGTAGAGCCCACTTTTAATCACATCCCACAAGGATCTCTTCTCAAAAGGAGGTAAATAACGGTGGAATATGTGTTGTTATTTGCAATAGCACGCCGAATGCATTGCCATGATACTCCCAATAAAAGGCCATATATCTATGAAAAATTGGAACCTCATTCCTCTCCGGCCGTAGCTCCCATATTATATATAGTGTTGCCATGTGTCTCTATTTACTGCAAAAGATGCGACATTTACCTGTCCGTCAGCTACCCATGTTGGAGAGTGAGCAAATAATGTTAGGCTTCAAGAGAAGCGCATAACAGATAATAGCATGGTATAAATTAGTTTAGTGTGTGTATTAACATGTAAAAGTTTAGTATGATTTTTAATTGATATAACTTGATTTTTGAGAGGTAGGAAATTAAAGTAGTGTATGTTAAAAAATATATTATTTGATATATTTTGATTTTGATCGATGAAGAATAAAAAATATTAATTAAAAATTAAAATAAATTACACGTTGTAAAATATATTATCTGTGTATTTTAATTTTCAATCAATATTTTACATTGTATTTACATTACTTAATTTTGTATATATATTATTTCATATTCTCGTATAAACATACTTAATATTAGTCTCTAATGTAAGAACACAAGATAAAGAAGTCGACTACGGAAATAGAATTCGAAATAGACATATATGTTAAATAATGTATAAGAAAAATAAAATAATAAAAAAAAAAGAGAAGAGAGGAAAGAGAGAGATAGAGAGAGAGTCGAAAAAAAAAGATTAGATGAGAAAAATAAAAAATCGATGTGAACGGTAACATAAATAATATCCTATCCACACCGATTGAAGGCCATTACAACTCATTATACCTCCTGCTACTTGCCAAAGACATAATTCTGATGCAAAAACCAAATCTCAAGCTTCTAACATACTACATTGCAGGCCAGGAAAATTGGCCTATGTGCCATAAATTGTTGTTGACTATTTTCCCAAGTGATTGCGACGACCACGAAGAGCATATATAAGAGTTGAGATCGCCTATAGTAAGCATTTGGATAATTTGGAATGCAATGTGCATGAAAAAGACGGTTAGATTCACCCCAAAGGAATGGTTTGAAAATGGAATTTGACCTAAACTATTTGCGTATATCTGACCAACGATTTTACCCACTCAATAGTAACATTTTGTAAATAAAGTAAAACCGGCTCCCATATAATATGAAGTGCATGGTGGAATGAGCAACCAAGTAATTAACAGGTATCATGTAAAGCAATGTTAAGACTAGAATTTGCTAGAATTATTCCTGTGAACTCCCTTATAGTGAACAAAAGGATAAGTCCTACTACAAATAAAATGGATGTTTTGAAACATGTTGATGTTGAGATTAATGACCAAATATTATTAAAAAAAAAAAATCTTGAGATGATATGAGAAGTTAGAAAAATTATACAAAACTTGAAGGGTTAAACTACGTTTTTCATAGTATTGGATAAACATATATTTGTAGAATATAATACATAATTCGATTAATTATGAAAGATTGAGATGTTTGTGCAATGTTAATTATGATTATTTGTAATTCCTAAAGAAAAGATTTTATGGAGATTTTAGGTGTATACACGCAAATGTGCAAAACCCATGTTTGAAGGGGATGAAGGTTGAAAATTGAAGACCTATACTTAACACAATAAAAAATTGAAGATCATAGGTTGGAAGATGTAATTGCGATTGGAGAGGTTGACGCCGGGGGGGGGGGGGGGGAACCACAAGGAGCACATGCCCGCTTGACCTACATGCAATTATAGAGAAGGTCAAGATTTTCCATTGAAAATATCTAACAAAAGAAAAGAATGTCCCTCAAATTTCACTTGAAATGAAAATATAATATTTAATAAGTCCTTTTTATAGAAAATAGCTACAAAATAAACCCACGCTACCCTCTCATCTTTCCCCTCATTCCTTTTTGATAGTTGCATGGACTTTTTTGTCAAGTAACTCTATCATCAAGAAACAAAGCCTTGGTCAAGGGGAGCCTGACTCCCTTCCATCTCCCTTCCTCCTCAAACCCTATCTTTTCTTATGTGTTGTCGCTAGGCCCCTGGTTGGCTGGGGATGCCATCCTCGTCAACCACCTCTCCTCAATGCCCCCCACCTCTCTTCAACAATCTAAAACTTTTTTCGATATTGATACATGCAGACCTGTTGAGTTTGGGAATTTCAAGGTTCTCCACTCGATGCCGTTGTTGCGCTCAATGGAGTTGAGATTATTGGTGGTGTTGGTTTGGTTCCTAGCTTTCGAGGTGCCAAATCCATCATTAGAGTTGGTGGTGGTTCTCCATCACTTGTAAAAGAATGTGTAGCCATCACCAGCTTTAGTTGTTGTCCTCTGTGATGGGGGAGAATAGTCCCATCCTTGGTAGTGTGGGGTAGTTTCGGTACTCCATCCTCCCCTCAATCTGGTGAGGGATGGGGTGCTTATAGTTTTTATGGAGTCGTGGCTAAGGTCTTATATATTCCCAACATCCCAACCCAGTTGCAAGTTTGCAGTTTGGATCAGAGATCTTTCATCTCATCGACATGGAGGGAGTTTTCATCTCCTCACCATAGGCAATGGATTCTACTCCCCTCAACTTCTTGTCCCAACTTTGAGATATGAGGTGCTTGAGTTTTGCCCATCACAACTCGACCTCTTTGTTTTCTTCTTTTTGATAATGGGGAGCATGCATGACAACGCCACTACAAATGATCGAGATGTAGCTAGGCTCGTTTCTGCTTCTAACCTTTGTTGGATTTCTCGTTTGTGTGGATTGAACAAATCGTTAGGAGTTCTTTTGGTGGCTCAGTCATCATCTATGAGCGTGGAGTAGTTGCTTAAGTTCTAATTCTATGGATGGAGCTCTACTAGAAATTGTTACTTCTTGGATGCACTTCTTTTTTATTTGTTTTATTTTTCTTTTCTTTGCTTTTATTCTTGTTTCTTTTGATGTTTTGAGTTCCCCTTAGGGAGGACCTTTCCCTCATTCCACAGGATGTTATCTTCAATTCCCCCCTCTTGAGGGGGAGCGGTTGTCTCTTCTCCCTCTTTGCCTTTTTTAGGGTTGCATCCAATTGTATTGATTCTCTTCCCTTTAATAGAGATTATTAACTTAAAAAAAATCTCTCTTGCATCATTTTTTTTTCTAAAAAGAAAGCCTCCCATCTCCAACGGTGATAACCCACAAATCTTTGATAATTTTATTATACAACTTGAAGGCAGTGCTACAATAAATGAATGAAAAGGTCACCATGATTTATTGATTGTAGTTGGTGTGTTTCAAGAAGGAATTTGTCATGCAAACAAATCCATCCGGTTGAAGCAATTTTCTTCATAATTTCCTGATAAATGATAACAAAATATTGTATGCTAATTGATCTAGAACACTTACTAAATACGAAGGGTTATTGACCGTTGAAGAGAAAAAAAGGAAAGCAATATTATCCAGTAATTGAATTCTCAAACATAACCACTAATCCATCAGTTGCAGATGGTTTGGAATTTCTTTACCCTAGAACATTTTATGGAAACAAACTTTCTTTATCCAAGTCCACCAGGGCATGGTCGAATGTTCGGGACTTCTAATTTTGGTAGAAGAGACCCTAGTTTGACTCCCTCATCCATGCATTTACTTAGAAGATTGGTGTGTGAGGAATGCCAATTTTTCCCAGTCTGCCCAAATGAGCTTTTGGGTTCTATATAAAAAAACTTTCTTTATCCAAAATTGTGTGAGATTATATATGATTTTTAATTTGTCTCCCTTTTAAAGTTTCTTCTGGTACTATCCTTGCTCAGAGAAGACTGCATTGAAGACAAGTTTAAGTATTTACATTTTATTGTGATAGATTTTTAAAGCTTAATTGATGATAGTGATTTTTAATAGATGTCGCTATAAACATAAAAAATTACACAATTGCCATTGACTTCCTAATATTCCTTAAAATGACATTGGAAAAGCCACACTATTTTTGTACTTGAGATTGGTATTTAGCATCATTAAGTTTAATGGAGATGGACTTGAAAGTAAGTAAAATTTGTCTTTCTTACCTTGAAACTTGAGCTTTTTTGCCCTTCCCCATCTAAAAGATCCTTTACCCACCTCCTTGCTCCACCCACCCCCACCCCAACAACCCCAATTCACCAACTCCACCATGCTTCCACAACCCCACCTTCTCTTTCTTTCTTTTTTTCTCTTCTCCTGTTCCATGGTCTCCTCCATGGAGGAACCCATCTTCCACTATTCCTTTCTGCTGGGGGAGTAAGGCTGGATTGATGCGCTATAATATAAATATTGCAGTGGATAATAATAATTATGTAACCATTATGTAACCAAATCAAGCAAATCATAGGAACACCACAATTTACATCCTCAATGTTATGACCCGGTTCCCGCATCCCTACAGGACACGAGAATCGGACCGACTCGACTGATCCCAAGATCCAGTCGTCCAACGAGAAGGTAACCAAAAAGCAGCAAAATAGACCACATTCACTATGCAAGTAACTAACAGTAACAAAAGTACAGCAGTAAAGAAAAGAACTACTACAGTACATACCACTACAACAGTAGAGAATTAAAACAGGTACAAAAATATGATGCTTACAATAAAAGAGTACAAGTGTAATAGAATATACTCACTACAATAGAAAAATGGTACAGCAAGTACAACACAAGTAGAACTACTGGGCTCTACTAGGCTCAGCACCCTCCGCAGCCGCAGGCTCTGGCTGTTCAACACCTGGTCCTGAAATGGTGACAAAGGTGACACGTCAGCGAAACGCTGAGTAGAGTGGCAACCAACTAGCTAAGAAAAACAGTAAAGGTGGACAAGTAGCTGTTATTTTTAATTCTTTCTTTATTTCTCTATTTACTCATTCTTAAATTATTTCTCAGATCTATCTCTTGATCTTGAATGTTCCTCGTGGGAATGATCTTGATTGCAGTCTTTTCCGAAAAGTAGAAGTAGCATGTGGTGCTCTCCTGGTCGGGAGAGTCTCCTGTGGTGGTCCTACCCTTAGTCAACCACCCCAAGGTCGCTGACAGGCGTAACGGTGACTACGGCACGCGTGATAAACTTACGGGTAGCTACCCCGCACTGGCACGCGGTCAGTCGTTTCCGTTAATGGGTGCGCCCAAAGCACAGCACGGAACCAGTATAGGGCAGAGGCCTCTTAGTAACAGGGGTCCAGCCCCTCCACAGTAACCAAACAGGGGTCTTGCCCCTCCACAGTCCGCACACCCTCACCTGACTACCCTGATTTTCTCAGTGGGCCTAACAAGTTGGTGTAGGACGGCTAGCAGAACCCCGGGGCTCGTGGGGTGGCTAGCGCTCTCCCTACACTAGTAGCTCTCCCCGGTACTGCATATACGAGGGCCAAAAGTAGGTACAAAGTGGCCAGACCTAACCCTGGGTCCCTCGGGAGGCTAGCTCCGCTCTGCACTAAACAGGGGGGACAGTCACTCTCCTTGGTACTCCGTACTCAAGGACCAGCTCACTTCCCCAATTCCATTCCAATTACCTTTCAAGAGCTCTACTCCTAATTTCTCGTAGGGTTCATGCTCATAGTTCTCTAGCCAAGCCATTTTAGGTTTCATCATTCCAGTTTTATTCTCATATAGCCCGTGTTCCAAACAGTTAATATCCATTCATATACAAGCAGCTGTTATCCAATTATAGGCAATTATCATTGTTCTATCTACTTTTCCAAGACTGTAATTCATGTATTTACGACATTCGTTTTAGTGTTTCTGTTTCTAGGATTCATGACACACCCTATGATTATCATTCAATCTAGTTTTCCAGTCCTAGGATTCATGCCATACCCTAGGATCTATCATTCAATCTGATTTTCAAGTCCTAGGATTCATGCCATATCCTAGGATCCATCATTCAATTTAGTTTTCAGACCCTAAGATTCATGCCATACCCTAGAATCTATTATTTATCTCAAAGATGCATTAATGTTGGTAAATAACCATGGGGAGCCACTCTACCTGCAAAATCGGGAGTGATGGGGGCGTGATCGGCAGGTCCACGTGCCTCTGCAACCTCCAGATCTGCAACAGAACGAGGTCCTAACACAAGGATCAAACACAAAGAACCACTCAGAACAGGATACAAGTACTTTAAACAAGTAGATGAACTAATTCTGAGAAGAACGAAATTTCAAACGCGGAAATCGGACTTCGAACGGAGCCTAAACGGGTAAAAAACGATGACTCTGCCTCAAACCAGACGTCTGGAACACCTTCCAGACGTCTTAAAAGGTGGTCCAGGTCATACCTTACTCTGAGCTGTTCTTCAGACGTCCAGGATCCCGCTGAACCATCTAGACTTAGTTCCAAACGTCCGATTATCACTCCGGACGTCTGGAGACTCTCTCCGCCATCTGGTGCTATGCCCAAACGTTTGATCCGTGTGGGAGGGCGTGTCCTTGCGCCTTCCCCAAACGAAACCTGCACGCGGATGCAAACATTCTCAACACAACCACGTCTCAGAGCTTTTGGCGGAACGACCTGCATGGCCGCATCCGCAAAAGGAAGAAAGCTGAGAAAATCGTACCTTTCAGACGTCTGGATCTCCCTCCAGACGTCTCTCGCGTCGTCTGGACGTAGGTCCAGACATCTGATTCTGGGAAAATTTCCTAGAATCAGAACCTTCTCGCCTTCTTCCCGCTGTACGCGGCCTCGCTGCGCTGCGCTCGCCCGCCTGCTGCCTGAGCTGCAGCAGCACCGGGGTAACTTCCCCAGCACCACGCTCCTGTTGCGTGCCTGTCGGCTAGCCCTGGGCTGCTCCGGCTAGCTCGCTCTCTCTTCCTCACGTGCTCTACCTCTTCTCTCTCTCGCTGCACCTCCTCCTCCCCACACTCACTCGCCAACAGCTGCTGCCCTCGCTCTCTCACTCTCACGCTAACACTGGAGAAGAAGGAGGAGACGGTGGAGTGGTGGTGAGGGAGAGGGAAGGGGGGAGAGGATATTTGAAGGCGTCGGGGGGAGAGAGAGAAAGAAAAAGAAGACGCCTGCAGGTCGGCGGGCGCAGTCTGCTCGCGCACGCGAGTAGACTCACAATCGTATGCCACAAAAGTTTACTTCCAGACGTCTGGGAAGGCGTCCAGACATCTGGACCTACTCCCAGACGTCTTAAAAACGTTTGATGTCGTGGATCTTAACAACATAACAAACTCAAAGGAAGTTTCATCCCCAAAACTTGCGCTAACCAGGGTGTAGAGAAAAAAAAGAACAATATACGTATAACAAAGTCAAAGAGGATCGAAGCCGATCGGAAAAGACGTACCCTCAAAGAGCTCCAGGTACCGCTCCCGCATCACCGCCTCAAGCTCCTAGGTAGCCTCCTCATACCACTGGCTTCTCCACAAAACCTTCACCGGGGGTACTTGCTTCCGTCTCAGACTCCGGACGGCTCTGTCGAGAATCTGCACTGGCCGCTCGGGGTAGGTCAGGTCATCACCCACCGCGACGCTCTCGTGGCTCAGGACGTGACTGGGATCGGTGACGTACTTCCTGATGTTGGACACATGGAACATGTCGTGCACACCAGAAAGCTGGGGAGGAAGGGCAAGCCTGTAAGCAACGGGTCCAACCTGCTCCAGGACCTCAAAGGGTCCCACGAACCTAGGCGCGAGCTTCCCTCTCACCCCAAACCGCTGCAGGCCCTTCATGGGCGAAACGCGAAGGAAGACGTGGTCCCCGGCCTCAAACTGTACCTCTTTGCATTTTCGATCTGCATAGCTCTTCTGTCTGCTCTTGACAGTGCGGAGTCGCTTGTGAATCTGCTCGATCACCTCTTGACTCTGCTAGATCAGCTTGGGGCCAACCTCCCACTTGGTCCCCACCTCAACCCAACTCAAGGGTGCCATGCACCTCCGCCCGTATGGAGCCTCGTAGGGTGCCATGCCGATGCTCGAGTGATAACTGTTATTATATGCGAACTCTGCCAGGGGCAAGTGCTCCTCCCAAGAGACCCTCCAGTCCAGTACGCAAGCACACAAGAGGTCCTCAAGTGTCTGTATCATGCGCTCAGACTGTCTGTCCGTCTGGGGGTGGTAAGCTGTACTAAACCTCAACCGTGTCCCCAAGGTCTGTTGAAACTCAGCCCAAAATTGGGACGTAAAAAGGGTATCCCGGTCAGATACGATCTCTTGCGGAACTCCATGTAGACGTACCACATCGCGGATACACCTCTCTACCAACTGTGCTGGTTCCAAGGTGACTTGGATCAGTAAGAAACATGCCGTCTTCGTCAATCTGTCAACGATTACCCAGACTGCGTCGTGTCCTCGCTGGGTCACAGGTCAGCCCACCACCAAGTCCATAGTGATGCTCTCCCACTTCCACTCTGGCACTGGCAGTGGTTGTAACAGCCTTGCAGGCCTCTGATGCTCGGTCTTCACCTGCTGGCACACCAAACACTGCTGCACGAATTCACCCACATCCCGCTTCATTCCCCTCCACTGAAAATCGCATCTCAAATCATGGTACATCTTTGTGTTTCCGGGATGTATGGTGAACCTGGAACCGTGTGCCTCAGTCAGGAGCTCTCTCAACAGCTCCTCGTCCTTGGGAATGCACAAACGTCCTCTCATGCGTAGTACTTGGTCTGTAAAAGAGAAGTCCCCAGGGTCTCCTGACAGCACTCTGTCACGCAATGACTGTACGTACGGGTCGGCCACCTGTCCAGTGATGATGCGGTCTATCAGCTTTGGCCTCGTCTGTCGTGTCACCGTCACTGCCCCACAGTGCCCTAGTAACTCTAGGGGCCGCCAACTGTTCATCTCCTCCATGAGGCTCCAACTCTGCGCCTGTAAACTGGCCAAGTGGGCGGGCGCCTTCCGGCTCAAGGCGTCAGCCACCACGTTGGCCTTTCCCAGGTGGTAGGAAATGCTGCGGTCATAGTCCTTCAGGAGCTCCAACCAACGTCTTTGTCTCATGTTGAGCTCCTTCTGATCAAACAGGTATCTGAGGTTCTTGTGATCTGTGAAAATCTCAAAGGTCTCACTGTACAAGTAGTGCCTCCAAGTCTTCAGTGAGAAGACGACCGCTGCCAGCTCCAGGTCGTGGGTAGGGTAGCTATGCTCATGGGGCTTCAGTTGCCGCGAAGCGTAAGCGACAACGTGACCCCCTCTGCATGAGCACACCCCCTAACCCCTGCAAAGAGGCATCCATGTACACAACGAACCCACCAATACTGTCCGGGATGGTGAGCACGGGAGCCGAGGTCAGCCTCTCCTTCAGCTCCTGAAAACATGCCTCACAGGCGTCAGTCCAAGTAAAGGGCACGTCTTTCTGGGTCAGCTGTGTCATAGGATGTGTAATTTGCGAGAAGCCCCTGATAAACCGCTTGTAGTAGTATGCCAGTCCTAAGAAACTACGGATCTCAGTAACTGTACGTGGTCTCTCCTACCTGAGCACTGCCTCAACCTTGGCTGGGTCCACAGCCAAGCCATCCTCGGAGATCACATGACCCAGGAAGGTCACTTCCCTCAACTAGAACTCGCACTTGCTGTATTTGGCGTATAGCCTACGTCGTCTCAGTGTGTCCAGAACCATCCGCAAGTGCCGTCCATGCTGCGTTTGGTCTCGAGAATAGATGAGCACATCATCAATGAATACCACCACGAACTGGTCCAAGTACGGTCTGAACACTCGGTTCATCAAATCCATGAATGCAGCGGGGGCATTAGTCAGGCCAAATGGCATGACCAGAAACTCGTAGTGTCTGTACCGGGTGCGGAAAGCTGTCTTGGAGACATCTGCCTCCTTGATTCTCAACTGGTGGTATCCAGACCTCAAGTCGATCTTGGAGAATACCGTGGCACCTCGTAGCTGATTAAACAAGTCATCAATCCTCGGCAGCGGATACCTGTTCTTGATGGTGACCCTATTCAGCTGTCTGTAGTCTACACAAAGGCGTAGGGTACCATCCTTCTTCTTTACGAACAAGACTGGGGCTCCCCATGGAGACTCACTGGGCCTCACAAAGCCATTCTCCAAAAGATCCTACAACTGAGACTTGAGCTCTCACAGCTTAAGTGGTGCCATCCTGTACGGTGCTGTGGAGATGGGGCTGGTCCCCGGTACCAGTGAGATCTCAAACTCGATCTCACGCTCGGGCGGTAGTCCTGGCAACTCGTTTGGGAACATGTCGGGGTACTCTCTGACCACCGGGATACTCTGAGAGTCTGCCACAGTGCTGGGCTCCGCCAACACACAAGCTAGGAAGCCCTCACACCCCTGGCTCAAAAGTCTCGCCACCCAAAGTGCAGAAATGCACCTGAAACCTCTGTCCACTGGCTGCCCGTGGAACTCGAAAGAAGGCAACTCCCGTATGGAGAAGACGATCTTCCTCTCAAAGCAGTCCACCAAGGCGTGGTAAGCGGATAGCCAATTCATCCCCAGAATCACACCAAAGTCTTCCATCTGTATCATAATCAGGTCAGCGGGAAGGCTGTGTCCCCCAACACTGACCTCGCAACCCGTGTACACCTCCTCAGCTACAAACAGCTGACCACTCGGACCTCTAATCACGAACAGATCCTCTAACAACATACAGTCCTGCCCCAAGCTAACTGCAAAAATGGCAGCGACAAACGAGTGCGTAGCGCTGGAATCGAAAAGCGTGTAAACAAGTCTGCCGGAAACTGAAACCATACTTGCCACCACTGATCCCGAAGCTCTGGCATCCCTGTGTGTCAGGGCGTTGATATGCCCCTTAGCCCTAGGTGCGGACGAAGCAGCCACACTCTGCGTCGGACGGGTAGCCACTGGCCGGTACCCTCCCCGCGACTGCTGTCCTCCTCCTCGCGCCTGGAAACCGCGGCCTCCTGCTCGCCCTCCAGTGCTTGGCACGGGAAGCATCTGCTGACCTCCAGCCCTAGACGGGCAGTCCCTCCTGATGTGGTCCAGCTGGCCACACTGGTAGCAAAGGGGGACTCGACTCCTGCCCTCAGTGGGTCCCTGCTGACGACTGGGCGGGGGTCCGGTGCTAGCAGCTGGCCCCTGTCGGGGGCCCCTAAAGGCCACTGATGGCCCCGCAAAACGTGACGGCTCTCCTGCAGGTGCCACGTGTCTCCTCTCTCGTCGGCCCTGTGAGAAGTCTGACTGGTAGGGCTGTTTCCGCCCGCTATCAGTGTCACGTGCGGACGGGTTGGTCTCTTTGTACGTCATAGCTGCCTCTGCCACCCTCGAGAACGTAGGCAGCTTCAGGGGTTTGACATACCCCCGAATAGTAGGCCGGAGCCCCTCGGTGAACCTCCAAAGGCGCTCCTCCTCAGTAGCCACGGCTGTCACTGTGAAGCGAGACAGCTCCAGGAAACACGTACGGTATGCGCTCACGGTCATCGTCCCCTGGCGGAGAGTGTGGACTCCCGCCTCCTCTGGTCCTGCCACGTCTGGGGAAAGTACTGCTCGCAGAAGAGGGTGATGAACCGGTCCTAAGTCGGCTCGTCCCTCTCCTGACCCCTGATCGCCCTCCACCACCTGTGTGTTGCGCTCTCCAGCAGGTACATGGCAAAGGCCACGTGGCACTCCATAGGGGGCGAAGGGTGTCAAAAACCTTCTTGATCTGCTCGAGCCAGTCCTCTGCCTCGGTTGGGTCCTCATCCCCCTTGAAGGAGGGGGACTTCAACTTCCGGAACTGTCCGAAAAGCTCAAAGTGGCACTGAAGTGGAGATGCTGGTGCGCCTCCAGGTAAAGAAGCCTCATGGTCGGAAGTGCCGGAGGAAGGTGGGGGTGGTGGAGGCCCATCCCCTCCCCCGCATCCAGCGCCATGTCCGTTGCATGGTCCCACAGAGGACTCCCCCTCCGCAGCCCCAGGGAGAGGCGCTCGTGGCGGCGGGTAGAGCTCCTCTCTCATGATGTCCCGTATCAGCTGGGCGAGGTCCTGGGCCTGAATGCCAGGGAGTAGTGGCTGGTCTACTGAAGCGTCAGCCTCAATGCGCCCGCCCCTCCGACCTCGTCCTCGGCCGCGTTTGCGGCCTGCCTCGCTACCTCCTCGTCAAGGCATCTCTTGCAAGGAGACGCAAACACGGAACAGAAAATACGTCACTACGAATCGATATTTAACGAAGAAGTCTAAAAACAGATGTCAAAAGGTACGTTGTGGTGGCTACTCTAGTTACAGGCACATGAATTGGTTATTTTCCAGCTAGTTGGTTCACTTCTCGGGACGACCTTGCTCTGATACCATCTTGTTACGACCCGGTTCCCGCATCCCTACAGGACACGAGAATAGGACCAACTCGACTGATCCCAAGACCCAGTCGTCCAACGAGAAGGTAACCAAAAAGCAGCAAAATAGACCACATTCACTATGCAAGTAACTAACAGTAACAAAAGTACAGCAGTAAAGAAAAGAACTACTACAGTACATACCACCACAACAGTAGAGAATTAAAACAGGTACAGAAATATGATGCTTACAATAAAAGAGTACAAGTGTAACAGAATATACTCATTACAACAGAAAAATGGTACAGCAAGTACAACACAAGTAGAACTACTGGGCTTTACTAGGCTCAGCACCCTCCGCAGCCGCAGGCTCTGGCTGCTCAACACCTGGTCCTGAAAAGGTGACAAAGGTGACACGTCACCGAAACGCTGAGTAGAGTGGCAACTAACTAGCTAAGAAAAATAGTAAAGGTGGACAAGTAGCTGTTATTTTTAATTCTTTCTTTATTTCTCTATTTACTCATTCTTGAATTATTTCTCAGATCTATCTCTTGATCTCAAATGTTCCTCGTGGGAACGATCTTGATTGCAGTCTTTTCCGAAAAGTAGAAGTTGCACATGGCCTTTCCTGGCCGGGAGAGTCCCCCGTGGTGGTCCTACCCTCAGTCAACCACCCCAAGGTTGCTGACAGGCGTAACGGTGACTACGGCACATGCGATAAACGCACGGGTAGCTACCCCACACTGGCACGCAGTCAGTCGTTTCCTTTAACGGGTGCGCCCAAAGCGCAGCACGAAACCAGTATAGGGCAGAGCCCTCTCAGTAACAGGGGTCCAGCCCCTACACAGTAACCAAACAGGGGTCTTGCCCCTCCACAGTTCGCGCACCCTCGCCTGACTACCATGGTTTTCCCAGTGGGCCTAACAAGTCAGTGTAGGACGGCTAGCAGAACCCCAGGACCTGTGGGGTGGCTAGCGCTCTCCCTAACTAGTAGCTCTCCCTGGTACTGCGTATGCGAGGGCTAAAAGTCAGTACAAAGTGGCCATACCTAACCCTGGGTCCCTGGGGCGGCTAGCTCCGCTCTGCACTAAACAGGGGGGACAGTCACTCTCCTTGGTACTCCGTACTCAAGGGTTAGTTCACTTCCCCAATTCCATTCCAATTACCTTTCAGGAGCTCTACTCTTAATTCCCCGTAGGGTTCATGCTCATAGTTCTCTAGCCAAGTCATTTTAGGTTTCATGATTCTAGTTTTATTCTCAAATAGCCCGTGCTCCAAACAGTTAATATCCATTCATATACAAGCAGCTGTTATCCAATTACAGGCAATTATCATTATTCTATCTACTTTTCCAAGACTGTAATTCATGTATTTACGACATTCATTTCAGTGTTTCTGTTTCTAGGATTCATGCCACACCCTAGGATCTATCATTCAATCTAGTTTTCCAGTCCTAGGATTCATGCCATACCCTAGGATCTATCATTCAATCTGATTTTCAAGTCCTAGGACTCATGCCATATCCTAGGATCTATCATTCAATCTAGTTTTCAGACCCTAGGATTCATGCCATACCCTAGAATCTATTATTTATCTCAAAGATGCATTAAAGCTGGTAAATAACCATGGGGAGCCACTCTACCTGCAAAATCAGGAGTGATGGAGGCGTGATCGGCAGGTCCACGTGCCTCTGCAACCCCCAGATCCGCAACAGAATGAGGTCCTAACACAAGGATCAAACACAAGGAACCACTTAGAACAGGATACAAGTACTTTAAACAAGTAGAGGAACTAATTCTGAGAAGAACGGAATTTCAAACGCGGAAATCGAACTTCGAACGGAGCCTAAACGGGTAAAAAATGATGACTCTGCCTCAAACCAGATGTCTGGAACGCCTTCCAGACGTCTTAAAAGGTGGTCCAGGTCATACCTTACTCTGAGCTGTTCTTCAGACGTCTAGGATCCCGCTGAACCGTCTGGACCTAGTTCCAGACGCTCGACTATCACTCTGGACGTTTGGAGACTCTCTCCGCCGTCTGGTGCTGCTCTGAGACGTCTGATCTGTGTGGGAGGGCGTGTCCTTGCGCTTTCCCGAAACGAAACCTGCACGCGTACGCAAACATTCTCAACACAACCACGTCTTAGAGCTTTCGGCAGAATGGCCTACATGGCCGCATCCGCAAAAATCGTACCTTTCTGACGTCTGGATCTCCCTCCAGACATCTCTCGCGTCGTTTGGACGTAGGTCCGGATGTCTGGTTTTGGGAAAATTTCCCAGAATCAGAACCTTCTCGCATTCTTCCCGCTGCGCGTGGCTGCGCCGCACCGTGCTCGCCCGCCTGCTGCCTGAGCTATAGCAACACCGGGGTAACTTCCCCAGCACCACGCTCCTGCTGCGTGTCTGTCGGCCGGCCCTGGGTTGCTCCGGAGAGCTCGCTTTCTCTTCCTCACATGCTCTACCTCTTCTCCCTTTCGCTGCACCTCCTCCTCCCTGCGTGCACCCGGCAGCAGCTGCTGCCCTCGCTCTCTCACTCTCACGTTAACACTGGAGAAGGAGGAGACGGTGGAGTGGTGGTGAGGGAGAGGGAAGGGGGGAGAGGATATTTGAAGGCGTTGGGGGGAGAGAGAGAAAGAAAAAGAAGACGCCTGCAGGTCGACGGGCGCAGTTTGCCCGCGCATGCGCGCATACTCACAATCGTATGTCGCAAAAATTTATTTCTAGACGTCTGGGAAGGCGTCCAGATGTCTGACCAGACGTGTGGACCAACTCCCAGAGGTCTTAAAAACGTTTGATGTCGTGGGTCTTAACACTCAAGGTAAGGGGGAAAAAAAATCATTGGCAACCAGAGAGATATTCCACAATTTATTATGAAAGTACAACTCTTCTATACCACATTTTGCCAAAGTCCAAGTACCAATAAGCCATAGCGAGAAATAAGGACAATACCATGCCTAATTGGGCCCTGGATGAATTTTCC
Organism: Thalassia testudinum; assembly: GCA_037157565.1. NCBI lineage: Eukaryota > Viridiplantae > Streptophyta > Magnoliopsida > Alismatales > Hydrocharitaceae > Thalassia > Thalassia testudinum. The sequence goes on from JAZHRO010000067.1 coordinate 39,509,597, forward strand.
ACCAAACTCCTACTTAGAGAGGATGACTTTAGGAACCAACAGCAATAGAATCATCACTTGAATAGTCGAGAATAGGGTTTTGTAAGTTCCTTCCTTTTTCTCCCCCTTCCTCCCCCTCTCCTCCTTTCCTCTTTTTGTCCTTTAAATTCAGTGGAGAACTCACGTTGTAGACGATTGATATGGGGTGCCCATCACCCCCTATTTATAGATGCCATAGTCATCTCTTTTATACTATTTGAAATAGAATTACCCCATGAATCCTTTTCCTAATGGGATTAGGATTTACTCCAATTAGGACTCCTTAATAAGTTGGAACGTTCTTATTGGGCACAACAATCTCCCCCTCTATCCCATAAGGGAGATGTTCCCCTGACTTCTTGAGTGAGTCCACATTAGCTAGCTGCTGACAAACTTCTTATCTCTCTCTAGCCTCATGGTCATTGATCATGAGATTTGCAAAGGGATAAGAATCATGTTGTAGCATGAAATCACTATTGTTTAATTAATTTTCGAAGTCCTAATGGGAGCCCGAGTCGATTCACAAGGAAGTAAAGCACTCAAATTGCTTCCTATTAACATAAAGTAACGTATTTTTGATGTTTTTTGACTATTCATATTGTTTTAGTATTTTTAAGAGGGGATAACCTATGGGAACTAAGGCTATGGACTAAAATGTAGTAGTAAGATCTAAACGCAATTTGCATGAAATTAATTTTTAGAAAATGTAAAAATTATAACAAAATCATGGGCTTGCCTAACTATTTAAAAAACAATCCTACCTAATTTCATGCTAATAGGACTTCTAGAATGCACGAAAGAAAATTGGAAATAACTTGTTAGGATTGAATTGTAACATTCTAGGGACTTGAATGTAAAATAATTTTTAATTTTTTTATGAAAGGAATTTTTGCACAAAATTTTATGGAGATGATAAAATAATATTCATAAATGAAAACTAAAATTTTTAGAATTTTTTGATGCAGGGAAAGCAACATAAAAATGTGAATTATTTAACAATTAATGTGAATGCAAATTAACTAAGCGAGAAAATAATAAAAAAGAACTAGACATTCTAATAATTAAGGAATAAGAAGAGCAATTGCATAAGAGAGTTTTTTTATTAATAACTAAAGCAAGAGTCACAAGAATTAATTATTACAATGGGAAAATAAAAAATAAAATACTAGAATTAAAATTTAAGAAGAATAATAAATGGAGCAATAGTGATGGAGGTGGAGGATAGAGGTGGAGGTATGCGTTGACGAACATTGGAGGAGGATTGGAGGAGGTGCATTGGTGCTCTCTCGGGGCCGCTTGCCTGGAGGAGCAATGTGGAAGAGAGGCTTGAGAGAGAATGAACTTCCACGATGGTCATGAGACCTATTTATAGACTTGAGTCTCTAGAAACTCCCAAAAATCTTTTAAATTTGTAGAAAAGGGATAAGGAGGTTGTTCTGGAGTGAAAATAACTCTTAATGCTATTAAAACTCTAATTTTTAGCCTTGTATCCCATATATATGCCACCACCAAACCCAAATGGGCATATTTTTTGATTTGTCTTAACCTAGATGCCCTAATAGACCCATAAAAAATATTCTCTTCAATCTTGGGCCATTTTCTAGGTCTTTTGTCACCTCTCGAGATATAAAAAAAAGAAAATATATATCATTTTTCACAAAATATAAAGAAATGACAAATTACTAGATTTACAAAATAAATAACCAATAAATAGTAATAAGTAGGCACATAATTTATATAAAATTATGACTTGATTACACCCTATGGCTAGTTCTTGAGCAAAACAAAATGCAAAAACAAAATCGAGACACAAACCTAACTCACTTTTGCAGGAATTGCAGTTGCATTTACCATATGCAACTAGTCTTTAAACCTTTAGGTTGCCCTAGTGTAGGAATTATAGTCTTCTAAGGGTTTGCAGCTAACACATCAACAAAGTCATGACGTAAGTCCATTGACGATAAAATACAATCAAGTTTAAATTAGGATATTATTAGTCAGAAGGCATTAGTTCTCACTAATAAAAGGAAAATGTACACAAGATCTTAATAACAAAGATTCAACAGCATTAGGGTATTGACCAAAATGCAGATCTCTTAATCCCATTGGAACTCTATTAGCTATAATTTTGGCCCTCTTGAGTAACTTTTTATGGCTCATCAACCCACCCAAAGTTTGACTAGAAATTGAAATTCTAGGCATTTGTGCTCATGGTGCTGACTTGACAAGTGTGCAACATATTCTAAAAAATTGAGTTTTCATCAAGACACAAGATTACCCTTCACTCCTCACAAACCTTGTCTTTAGATTTGCCTTACTACAAATTGGTAGCTTTCTTCCTTTCGTTTTTTACCCTGAGGTTAACACAAGATTGAAATCAAGTATAGCTTCCTGATTGTGTCATTTAGCATCTTTTAATATTTTATTCTTCACTATCTAACTCTATTTATTATTATGTATTTTTTTCTTTTTCTTCTCTATATATATATTTTTTCATTTTCCTTTTTTTTTTATTTTTTTGCTTCTTCCTCTTACTACTCTATCTCTATTTTTTTTACTCATTTTCACTCATTTTTCTAGGGTAGGTGATTCTTCTGAATTTGGTTCATGAATGCATCCTAAACAAGAATTCGAAGAAGATTAGGGTGCAAGGCTGGGATCTGAACACCATACATCTAGGGAGCGTTCCTAGTAAGGGAATTAGAATTATATAAGAAATTAAATTCAAAAAGAATAGACTCTCAAATCTCACACCTCTTCAAAAACCTAGCATTCTATTGCTAATTGCCCACAAGTGGGTCAATGTGTAAGTGCAAAGGGTGACATGCTTAGATTTCAAAATTACTCAAACTAGAGGGCAAAAGGATAAGTTACATACTTATTAGTGCATTGGCTTTACCGTAGCTAACAAGACTCCTTAAGAACTTGAAACATAGATTCGTATCTCAATAAATACCTGAGTCGATCGATTAAGTCAAAAAATTACTTAAAGAGTCTAAGTGAAAAGACCTTAATCATATCCCCCCTACAGTTGGTAATTTTTGAATGCCAAAATATTGCAATCCTTTTCTAGCTCAAGACTCTAAAAACATTAGTTTTTTTCTTCTTTTTTCTCAAACTTTACTTTTTACTTTCTTTTTGTGAACATGAAAAATCGATATGGAAGATAGACGAATCAAAATGGAAAACAAAGATAGTCGAAATTGATAAACTATACCCCTCCCCCCATGCCTATTTCATACATTGTCCCTAATGTATGCATGAATGGGTAATGAATGAATAAGACAATAAAAGAAAGGAATAATGCAACTTGATGCTCGTCGTTGATGAGCTTTGCTAATCTTGATTACTTTATACAAGACTCTGATTCAATCTACTTTAACTTAAGATAACATGTAGGAAATTAGTAAGTAAAATAAAGGTTTAGTTGTCTCCTAACAACTGCTAAGTTTAATATCTTTAGCTAGATGAAGATCTTGTAGAGGATGTATTAATGAATTCCACTAAGAGAGTCAATATTAAGATTGTGCTTTGATTCATGAAGCTTACAGATGAGATGTCCACAGATGTCGACAAGGTGATGATGTAGACCAAGTCCAAAACGTCAGATACTTCTTAAATCATGAATGCCAAATAAATGTATGTTATGCCTTTTGAACTTGTGTCTATAAGGAGTGATTCTTGGTTTAATCCCATGTAACCTGAGTCTAAAATGTTGAACACTTGATAAAATACATATTGTAAAGTACTGATGTCCATTGGTAGTGGAGGTTGAAATGATGACCATGTGATTGAGCATATTCAGGTTCCATGAACATTTCATTGCAACGCAACTCGAAAGATTTGCATGTCAACCAACATCTAATTTCGATCCTGGGTCATTTGATCAATAGGATTACTTTTGGGTGTTGGTTGAGGTGTCATAAATTGACCATGAGATTGATTTTGATTCAACCCATTATTCGAATTTGGATTAAGATGGTATGAGTTAAAATGTTGGGGATAAAAAGATTTGGGATAATAATGTTCAGGATACCCTCATTGATTGTAAGTCATATTTGAGTAATGATTTGAGCATAATGACCTATGTTGAGAGTCATCATTAGGAGGATATGAAACTTGATCTTGATATTGAAATCTAGGTTTCTATTCAAATTCACTTCCCCAACTTAAGGTAGAATTATCCCAATTTAATGACTGAGAATATTGATTTTGATTGGGATTGAAGTTATAATCATTATGAGGATATGTGCATGTTGGATGATAAGAACATTGTTCTGAATGCCCACAACGCTCCCATGGCATGCTTACAAAATGGCCCTTTTCTGATGTGGGGCCATATTGATAGACATGTAATGTTGAAATGCAGGAGTGTTAGTAGTACTTTGCCAAATGAAAATAACATATTGATAGTTTCAAATAAATGGACAACATTAGGTACAATTTTTAAATCGTTACCATATTTTAAGGTCAATATAGGTGTCTCAATAATTAGTTTCTACCCATAACTATTGTTGTAGGTGATTTAAATTTCGATAGCCTGCCATCAACATGTTAGGGTAGGCCATATAAACATCAATATAATGTTGAAACATAGGGTCTTCGATGAAATGTCATAAAAATTTCACCGAAATGTTAGTAAGTGACAATGCATTCGACATTTTGATTTGTTGCTACTACTTCCACTCTTAGTTCTCCCATTCTTCTCTACTACTACTATGTTGCTCACACTGTTGCTACCACTCTATTCTTATCTAAATCGAATTTTTGCTACTATTGCTTCCTTTCGTCTCGCCACTCCTCTCCTCCAACTCTCTTAAGGCTTGATTCCATACTTATCCATAATTATAGAGTAGATTTACATACTAGACTTTAGATCTACTATTATTATGAACATATAGGTTTAATTACAATTTGGAATTGACAAAACATTTGTTTAATTCCTAAAAATAAAATCTTAAGTTTGGGTTAGTATTAGAGAATAAAGAACTTGCATCCATCCATAAGAGAATAAAATGTAAAAGTTGCAAACACTAAGAGCCTGTTTATTTCATGAATTAATCACTATTTACTTCAAAGATAATATCCAACCTAGAAACCCATGATCCCATATTTGGAGGTGATAACCTATATTTTTCATACATAAATATGACATAACTAAATTTGAACGTGACTCACAAAGGGTGGCATAAATAAAAATAGCCAACACAACACATATAGTTATGTTAATCTAGATTTATTCAAATTGATTAATTTATCAGTATAGTGAAAGAACTCAAATTAATCGATAAATTAATTTAAGATCAATTGATTAGATATTTAAATTTCAACTTTTAAATTTTTACTTTAGTTTATTACAAACTATATATGTGAATATTTTATGTTTCATGAATTATTTCAATTCACATAGTAATTATTTGATATTTAATTCTTGAACTGAACATGATATAGTAGACTATATGTTGCATATGAATATTATGATATAACATTATTATTGTTACATAAATATGTTTAAGCTTGTGATTTCCTTAAAATTCTAATAATTTTGACTACTTCTACCATTTTTGTCAGCATACGTTGGCATTCCTCCGAAATGAACTATTTTCAAGGCATCAAAATCATCGAAATTTGACATCAAAATACAGGCATTTCCACAGCACGCCACCGAAATGCACACTTAGAAATTTATCGAAATGACATCGAACTTGTCATTTCAAACCTTGGATAAGAGTTGAAGTTCATTTGTGTGTTGGCAAAATATAAAGATGATCAGAGATATAGGGGAGAGAATGTGCCATAACTACACAACCAAACAAATAGACCTAGCTATAAAAGGTTTGACCATATTGGACCTAAGCCTTCACCCTAGAGATTCAAATTGAGTGTTCCTGACCTTTGAATTACTTGGCTGACCAGGCGGGAGGTAGCCACTTGGATAATCTACGTGACAGTTCACCTAAGCGGTTAACGTGGTTATTGCACCATCCTACCTTGTCATTGAGGGTTTCACATAGACAAAGCTTCGAGTTGATTCAACTCAGATCCCGAAGTGATAAGAAAATTAATCCAACCTAGGCGTATGTCTACTTAATTTTAGGCTTAGGATTTTCATACTTGAGATGTGATGGGTGTTAAGGGATAGCTTCCCTTAAAGATTAATTACTTATGAAGTGTGGTGCAACAACCAAACAAATAAGGCCTTTAATTTTAAAATTCTTAAAGCTTGGCCTTGGTTAAATGTGTTTTAGGATTTCTCTTGGCACTTTTAGGGTTTCAGGAAAAAGTTGTTGTAGGTGATGTTTCGTTCTTCAAGCAATTAGAGTCCAATGTAGAAGGATGCATAATGAATTTCAAGAAGATTAATCACAAGAGATATCATCTAAATCTTTTAAAGGTAGATAAACCCTAGAATGACTGCCCTAATAAACAGATATATTCTAATGTCTTAGGGTGAGATATTATTTTTATTTTTATTTTTTTTAAATGCAAGTGGATAAGAACTTAACTAACTATTCGAAACATTTTTTTTGAGAGGATAATAAATAAATTCATTAAATAATCAACTAACTAAGTAGGATTTAAATTTTTTTTTTTATTTAGGAGATAATCAATGAGAGCTAGTTAACTACTAAGAAAGATTTTCTTTTTTGAAAAGATAACAATGCAAATATTCACTAAATAATTCCTAATGTGATAATTAAGATTTTTTTTAGAGATAAAATATGAGGTATGAACTAATACTTTTTTTTTGCAAATTCATATATCAAAACCCAAATAAAAGATGAGAGGAGTCAACTTATCTATTGAGCCAGTTTAGATTGGCCCAAGGTCTGCTCTTGTAAAAAATGCATAAACAAACCAATGCAAATGAGTTAGTAACCTTAAATAAAAATAAATCTAACTAAATGTGAATTGACTAAATGCATAAAATACAGTAAAAAGAAACTTGAATCTATTGTCTCCTCGGGAATGTTGTCAAAAACAAATCGTAGAATTAATTTGGGAACTCTTGAAGGGACAAAATTAGGTAAAATGGGAGTCTGAGTCGTCTCACAGGGAGGCAAGTCATTCAAGTCATTTCCTAGTAACCTGAACTAACATAATTTTTTTATTTTTAAATATTCATTTTTTTGGAGTTTCAGATTGGGGTAAGACGATGGAACTGAAAATATAGGGACTATAATGTAAGATAGGGATTTAAATGTAATTTATGTGAAATTAATTTTTTGAAAGTGTAAAAATTATAAGAAAAATCATGAACTCTCCTAAATATCTCACTAAGAACCATACCAAATTTCACACTAATAGGACTTCTAGAAGGCTGAAAAGAAAATTTGAAACAACTTTTCAAGGCTGAATCATAACAATTTGAGGACCCAAAAGTAAATAATTTTAAAAATTTGTCTATGAGAAATTTTCTCACAAAATTTTGTGGACATGCTAAAATAATATTCAGTAACGAAAATAAAATTTTTAAAATTTTTTGATGTACATAATGTAATACAAAAATTCAGGGCATAAATGCAATTATTTAACAACTAATGTGAATGCGAATTAACTAAGCAAGCAAATAATAAAAATGAACTAGACATGCTAATAACTAAGGAATAAGAAGAGTGATTGCATAAGGGATATTTTTTTATTAATAACTAAAGTAAGAGTCACAAGAATTAATTATTAATTACCATAATTGGAAAGCAACAAATCAAATACTAGAATCAAAATTTAAGAAGAACAATAAATGGATTGGTGGTGATGGAGATGGAGGATGGATGTGGAGGAACACATCGATAGCCACTAGAGGAAGATTGGAGGAGGAGCATTAGCGATCTTTCAGGGCCGCCTGCGTGAAGGAGAAGCAAGTTGAAAGAGAGGCTTGAGAGGAAATGAATTTCCATGGGGGTCATGAGACCTATTTATAGACTTGAAAGCCTTTAGAAAATCACAAAAATCTTTTAAATTTGAAGCAAATGGATAAAGAGGTTGTTTTGGGATCAAAATAACTCCTAATTCTATTAAACTCCAATTGTTGGCCTTTTATTCTATATATATGCTACCACCTATCCCAAATGGGCCTATTTCTTGATTTGTCTTGACCTAGATGCGTAAATAGGCTCATAAAAAATATTCTCTTCAATCTTGGGCCTTCTTGTAGGTCTTTTGTTGCCTCTCTTGTGGTATAAAAATAAAGAAAATATTATTTTTCATAAAATATAAAGAAATAACTAAAATTACTAGATTTACAAAATAAATATCCAAAAAATAGCAATAAGTAGGCATGTAATTTATATAAAATTATGACTTAATTGGTCAACATTTTGGTTAGTGTGAATATTGATAATCTGTAACTGCTTCTTCTCAAGAACATCCTTGATCTAATGACATTTGACATTGATATGCTTCAACTAAGTGAAAACTCAGATTCTTACTGGTACTTTCACTGTTACAATGAACTATGTGGTGGTTTTGTTGAAATCCCATCTCTTCAAGGAATCTCTTCATCCCTCGCATCTCCTTGCAAGCTTTTGAAGTAGCTATGTACTTAGCTTCCATTATGGATAGAGCAATATACCTTTGGACTCTGGATTGCGATGAGACAACTCCCCTTGCAAAAGTAAAAAGGAAGCTAGATGTGGACGTTCTTGCAGCTAGATCCTTTGCCATATCTACAACTGTGAATCCTACTGACAAGGAACATAAAAACAGTGACATAAAAATAGAGACTAGAACATGAGACGAGGACCAAAATATAATTTACATGGATAGGTTTTAGTTTCTAAAAAAAGCATATGTTTTTGCATGTCAGTTTTAATTTCTTGCCAAATATCACACATTAGTTCTTTATAGAAACAAATTAAAAATTAATTTACATTTCAGTCGTTTCATTTTTACGATTTAGCCCTATAAATTAGTTTTGAATTTATTTCATGCATTCTACAAGTCATTTTTGCATAAAAATTGGTAAGAAGCTTAGTTAGAGTGTCAAGTACATCTAGTAAGTTTCTTATAATTTTTACATTTTATCAAAATTATTTCCACATGAATTTCATTTAGGTCCCTATCTTGCATTTTACTCCCTATTTTTATGTTCCTTTGTCGTATCCCTACATAAAAATACCAAAAAAATATGAATATTCAAAAGTATCAAAAATACATTAGTTTAGAATAGTAGGAAGTGAGTTCGATGTTTTACCTCTTAGTGGATTGACTTAGATTCCTACTTTACATATTCTTGTATATCTTTAGGAGTTCAGAATTATTTGAACGGTCGTGATTTCATGTAATAACGATGATTTTATATTCTTGTGAATTTCATGATTGCCTACCCTTATAGCAACTTGTAGGCCATTGTCGGTCTACTACTCCATGGCCCACAAGCCCACTCCTTTGTTAACAAACATGTATGACCTGAATCGACTTAAACCCAACTCAAATTGATGCAAACTTGATCTAGTTGATTGGTTCATGGGAGAACATTTTGTCAATCCAAATTGAATACGACTTGTATTGAACAACTTGAACCAACCCAAACTAATCGAATGCCTACCCCTAATTATAGCATTGAGGCGATTGCCAAAAGTTGAGACCTACAAAGTTGCAGTAAGTAGGCAGCACAATTAGAGAGTCAAGCAGTGTTGCCTCAATGTAGGAAACCTGGTCCTTAGGTAGGAAGAAGCATCCAACCGATCCAAACTAGGTGGCAAACTCACAGCCAATTGGGAGGGACCCTAAACTTTATTAGATCAAGCCAACTAGAAGCCTTAGACGGTAGAGCTATCCCTTGCTCTTGGCATGCCATCAACTTACAACCCTATTTTGTCTAAGCATTGATAATAACATAGACGTAGCAAGGCACAAATTTCCTAAGTAGCAATGTAATTCAATTCTCGTCAGTGAATAAAGACATTCAAATGAGTTTTGCAGTAAACAAATACTCACAAAAAAAATTGTCCAGCAAAAAGTGCATTTAACGAGGCCATAGGCCAATGCATTGTGAGTGACAAAAAAAAAGGGAGAAAAGGCATACTACATATCACCCAAGGTGTACATGGAAGTGTACACTAGTTTGTATACAAACCAATGTACACCCATCATTGTCCAAACAAAAAAAGGGAGGAGATCCTAAAAGTCTATGCTGATATCCTTGTCCAGTGAGTAGCCTCCCACTTCACCTAAGCCTTAGCTCTTTCTTGCTAGTGGTCCAAGGGAATCCTTAAGCAATGTAGTGAGGCTGTCATTAATAGCTCTCATCCTTTTCCCCAAGCCAATTAAGCGATTGTGTTGGACCTCAAAATCAGAGAAAAGTTTTCCCACGAACTCGTAGGCTTTGCCACCTCTTTCTCCTTCTCCAACTGCTTGTGTTGGGTAGTAACCTCTCTTTTTGCTTCCTCTAGCTACCTGTGCATGAAGGTTTTCAACTCTCGTTCCTTCTCCAATTGCTTCCTTAAAGCAGTTAAGTTCGTGTCATCAACTTTGGTGATAATTAAGGACTCAATCTGGTGGTAGATGTCACAAGATTCAGAGTAAGCAACATCTACTCAGTTGGTTGCCTGCTCGGTGACAAATGCTTGGACCCACTCGAACACTCCCTCGAAGGGTGAAAAGACACCATTCTCCCATGGAGGACATCCTAACCAATCATCTCAACCTACCAATACAAAGCACCAATCTAGTTAGAAACCCAATAAAATTAAACATAGCAGGGGTAGGAAATAAACTTTTACCACCCAAGTTGGTAGTCAATAAGGCCTGAGGCTTTTCCACCTAAGGTGGTAGTTAGGCACTTTATTTCTGTACTCATCTTAATTTGCTTGAATGTTGTTGGGTAGGCCTCGAGAACATGTTAAGTGGCTTACTTGTCTTTGTGCCCCTCCCAAAGACTCGAGTGAAGTATTCCTTAGCTTTCTCTAGAAATTCCCCTGCTTTCATGAAGGTTATCTCTTTTGTAAACAAAGACTGAAATTAATTGTAATTTGTCCACGTCTTTCCAACAGGAATACCCATCATTCATGACTAGGATAGGGATTTAAGAAGGTATCCCCATTTCCATCTCCAACTATCGACCTATGCTTGGTGGGGATTGATATTTTCATATTTATTTATTTTAATTAGTGCCTAACTAATGTTAGTCCATGGGTAATTAGGGTTAAATGGCATTTAGTTAGGTCAAGCATTTTAGGTCATTTTGTAAATAACGCATACTTTTGGATTTTTTTTTGCAATTGTTCTTGCAATTGTATCTGGTACCTAGATGTGCTTATTTTTTATGTGCAAATACAAAATTTCAGATTGAACAGAGTAAGGCTGATTGGATTTTCTGATCTGAGCTCACTTGGAAGACGGCTAGATCTAGTTTGGTGGACCTATTTCCTAACCTAATTAGCCCTTAGACCTAGCCTAATTAGGAGCCTGATTCTCCATACCTAATTGCCACCCAACCTAGCCTAATTTTCCTATATAATGGCTAGCCATCACACCTTAATTTCTAACCTTATTGGCTAGCTATTATTTGTAGGATCTAAAGAGCACAAGCACATTAGAAGGGGGAATGAATAGTGTGGTAAATGATGTAGACATGTTTATATCACATAAACTGTCTATTAATGCGTGTTCTTAAGCATAGAATTGCATCACATACTATAAATATTGCATAATGATGAGAACCTCATCATGAGCCATAACTAGCTCATTTTGACCTAATACAAAGGATAAAAGCTCCTACATACCTCAAGGAAAGGCTTAACTCAGAGAATTCTGAGTTTGAGAAGAAAACAAGTCATAAGGGGTAAAAATGCAATTTTACCAGTATAATCTGCATACAGGGCAATTCAGGGCCCAAACATAGGTCAAAGCAGCTTAATAAGAATAAAAGTGGGATGAGATGATCTAGCAAGGGCTACAGCACTTCCAAGAAACTAAATGATAATCTGTAACCCTAAAAACAACCCACTTCAATTCACGAGGTTCGAGGCAAAGTAAAAATAGAATAAACCCTCTAAAATTCATAGAAAAATAATCTCTAGGGTTTAGAACCTTCAATTTGGCCTTTAGAACCCATTTTGACCTACATTGAGAACCACGCCCAATTAATAACTTGATTTGGGTTTTTGCGCAAATTGACCGGTCAAACAAGGTTTAATATGAAAATGAAATTCACCATCAGATTCCTTAGGTCCTAATTAGTCATGTATAAAAACTTGAGCCTAAGAAGAAACCTCCTTGACCGACTTTACACTTTGGTCCTCATATATTTACTCTTTGGCCCTCAACTTTTGAACCCTCGCATTTTGGCCCCTAACTCTCCTTCGTTCTTTGCAATCAGGTCCCTCCTGCAAAACCCTGCCAGCACCATGCTCCGGCGACCTTGCGCGGAGCATGGTGCCGCGCAGGGTGAGGTGGGGGACCTGGCAAGTAAACCGGGGGTGCCCTGCGTCGTCAGCCGTCGCAGGGGCACCCCCCTGGTCATTGTAGCCCACCATACCGGCCGTGCGAACGCACGGAAGGTATGGGTTCGTGTTTCCGACCATTCTCCGGCGAGGGAGACACGTCGTCTCCCTCCGCCTTCCTCCCTGTTTCATCCCTATAAATACCCCCCGCTGCTCCACCGACCAGGGCAGCTCGGGTCTGACGGAGAAAACCCCCAACTTTCTTCTCCTCTCCCTCCGGCAGACGCCCACCAGCTCCGGCGGTTCCTCCTCCTCCTCCTCTTCGCTCTGCCGTAATACCAGCAGCAGAGACCTCCTCCCCTGCTCTTCCTGCGCCACGCCGTACCCAGCTGGCGCCTCTCCAGCCCTCTGCTCGCCGCCGCCCCTTCCCTTGGGCATCTTCTTCTCCGGCGACAGTCGATACGACTGTCGCCCTGTCTCGGCCCCTTTCGTCTCCATAGCTAGGTCAGAACTCCTCCCCATCTCCCCCTCTTTCTTTTCCTCACTGTCTTTTATTTGATTAAACCCTCGACCGATCCTGTTCACCCTCACCTTCTCCGCCTCCGGCCATCCTCCGGCGAGCCGCTCCCATCACCTCAGCGACCCACACGGCTCGCCAACCACCGCAGGACCTCCGCCTCCTCACCCTGATCAATCTCCGCCCTACCACTTCCCCCACATCACCCTCTGCAACTCCACCGAACAGACCCATCCTCCGACCCACAGTCCGACCTAGGGCAGCCCTCGCACGCCGCCCCGCGCCTCGCCACCACCCACACGAGCTTCGCCGCACCCTGGCGAAGCTCCTGGCACTCTCTGATTAGGCCGAGAGGCCGTTTTCTCGTGGACAGGCCACCCGACCTCCGCCGCCATTGCCGTGCAGGAGGACCTGCTTCCGCCTGCAGCTACAGGTGCGCCACGCTCCGCGCCAAGCCCAGATTCACTCCCAGGCCTTGCGAGGAGTTTTGGCAAAAACACCAAGTTCGCAGCTGAGGAAGAAAACTCCGCGTGACGCCGCCATCTCCTGCTGAATTCCCCGCTGCGGGCGCGCAATTGAGGTGGGTCGTTTAGTCCCACCTCGGAAACGCCTGAAGAGCCGCAGCGACATAAGATGCAAAAGTGCAGTAGCCTTACTGCCTCAGTACACGGGGTGAGGTCCCCTTCACCCGCCCGGTTACCCGGTCTCGTCCGCGCTCACGCCCCGCGGACCTGACCCGAACCGACCCGACCCGACTCGACTGACCTGCACTCCTCGCCCACCACGCACGCCGGTGGGCCTGGACCCGGGCCTGATCCGAACCCGGTTACCCGGTAGCTCTGGGAGAGCTTTCCTAAGAGTGGTTTCAGAGAGAAAGAGAGACGCGGGGGGGGGGGGGGGGGAGGGTAGAGTAGGTTTTGCTTCTGACGAGAAACTCTGAAGTGTGCAGGCGAAGAAGAAGACCCGCGGAAGAAGGAGCTGCACTGTAGCAAATGCATAGTTAAGTCGTCGAAGCACCGGGTCAGACGACGGAAGGTCAGCTGCCAGAGCAGGAAAGAAGGCAGGCTGAAGAAAGAAAGAAAAGAAGAGCAACGGCCAAAACAGAAGAAGAAGAAAGGAAGACTTAGTAGCTGAAGGTAGAAGCTCTGCAGCCATAAGGAAGAAAAAGAAGGAGATCTGAAGAGGAGCGTCACCTCTGCAGAACGAAGAAGAAGAAGAAGGAGATCTGAAGAAAGAAAGGAAGAAGAAACATTCACAGAAGAGACTGCAGAAAAAGAAGAAGAGAGGCCAAGACAGAAACCAAGGAAGAAGAAGAAGGAGATCTGAAGAGGAACATCACCTCTGCAGAACGAAGAAGAAGAAGGAGATCTGAAGAAAAGAAAGCAAGAAGAACATCATGAGGAGAAAACGAAAAGAACAACAAATTCTTTCCCTCTCTCTTTCTTTATTTTGTAAAAGAAACATGTATATCTCTAGAATACGACTTGCTCCCTGAGTTCGACCTCGGGAACTCTTTTATTTTCCGAGTAAAAAATTTATATTTGAAATGTTGGTAATAACCGGCTTTACTACAACGTTATAACAAAACCAAAACCCGGTCATCAAATCCAAACCGACGATTTCATTTTGGCGCCGCTGCCGGGGAGCAACGGCTATTCTAGAGGTAAACATTCCTGTTTCTTTTTTTATTTCTGATAATCTCCTCTCTTTTGTGCAGCTACAGGAACTCAAGAAGACAAGCAACCACACGACAACCACTCCGAAGACAAGTAAATTTTTCCTCTCACTATTAACCCCTAAGCTCTAAAGAGGAAGAAAAGAAAAGAACAAGCAATATAGGGCTAACCTGTCTTCCATATTTAGTAACCATAAAAGTTGCATGTTTTCAACTCATTATTTCTGCACACTATTAAGGGTATTTAAGGGCTAACACATTCTTGCTTGAGCCTTAATTACCCAACAAAGAATTAACTGGACCAAGTAGAGCCAACCTAGGATCCAACACTAGGGATTTAGAGACACACTCCTTAAGCAAGAATTGAGAAAACCAAATGAAGTGTGCCCAAGCCCTTGTCTGAAAATACCTATTCAAAGAAAATCTAAAACAATTGGCTCTCTAAACACTTGAACCCTAAAAGACAGGACCTAAAAGCTCTCAAAGAAAACAAGAGGTAAAGTTGACCCCTTGGGTCAACCAACCTTAAATTAGGTCACTCTTTGCACTTAAAAGACTAAAGTTCAAGTGAAAACCTTAAGCACCCTGATCTTAAAATTGGTAGACTTAAGAGGTCAAGATCCCCATTCTGGTCTACCTGGAACCGCAGTGACAAGAGAGGTCGGGTGGGGGAAACCCTGTAACCCGTGGGGACGCTCTACCGTGTATGGGTCTTCGCGGGACTCTCCCTCTCTGGCTGCCCAGGTAATTCTCAGGTGGACGATCTTTCTGATCAAGGGGTCCATCTGCCCCGCACCTCTATAGTCACCCAACAAATTTTTGGGTGTCTTGATTGGGTCCAGCACCTGCTTATCTCATCCAGTCCCTCAGTATATGCTTGGAAGGAGGTCCTTGAAACCTCCTTTAGGAATTCACTTGCCCTGAGGTTAGGCCTCAGTTCCCTTGTTTATGCAGCACCACCACACTAATCTTTCCTCTGATACTCCCTTCTTCCATCTTGGCACAACATGAGTGTAACGAGCGCGTACCCCAGACGTATTTTAAGACGTCTGGGAGGTGGCCCAGACGTCTGTCAAGACGTCTGGGATCACATCCAGACATCTTACCAGACGTCCGGGATAGTTTACAGACGTCTGACGAACAGTTATACTCGCACGGGATATTCGTCTGCGCGCCTGTGCGCGCAGACCTGCGATCCGCATCTTCTCTGCGGCTGCAGGCGACTGCGGCCGTCTCTCTCCTCCTCTCCGCGCGGCGTTAAAAGGGGGAGGGGGCGCGCCTCCCCTCCCGTCTCCACCATCTTCCTCCTCTCCTGCTGCGGGCGGAGCGAGCGGACGCAAGGGCGCAGCGGCAGCGGCGCAGCAGAAGGCGCGGAGGAGCTGCAGCGTGCGAGGGCGGGGCTCTGCCGTGAGGGCGAGCTCGCCGGGAGCGGCTTGGCCGGCCGGCGGAGGGCGCAGGGGGCGCAGAGCGTCGCGAAGAGGGACCTGCTGCGGGCGGAGCAGCGGACGCGCGAGGTGCGACGCGGGCGGCGTCGCGAGCGGAGGCCGAGCGAGGTTCTGATTCTGGAAAAATCTCCAGAATCAGACGTCTGGACTGATATCCAGACGGCAAGGTCGACGTCTGTGTGATCATACAGACGTCTGAAAGGTGAGTTCCGCTTTCTCCTTCTTCTTTTGTCGACTGACCGTACTGAGGGAGGAGGGTTGGCTGTGCGCAGGTGTTCGGATTCGTCATCCTTTGCGAATCCGACGTCTGGAAGTTGTACCAGACGGCGGGAGTGACCTCCAGACGTCCGGAGATACCATCGGACGTCTGGGATCTAGGAGAGACGTCGCCACAGACTTCTGGACGTCCGGGGAACCAAGCCGAACAGGTAATTCTCTGATCCACCGTTTAAGACGTCTGGAAGGAGTTCCAGACGTCTGATTTTGCACAGTATTGTCTTTCTCGACCCGTTTAGGGCCCGTTTGGGCTCCGTTTTCCGCGATTCGAGTTGCGTTCGATTCAGAATTTATTCCTCTACCCGCCTACAGTAGCTATACACTGTTTTGAGACACTCCTTGTGTTTGATCCTTGTGATAGGACCTCGTTCGGTTGCCGTCTTGAGAGTCGCGGAGGCACGCGGGATTCCCGACCACGCCCCCATTACTTCCGTTGTACCTGGTAGAGTGGTTTTAAGCATTAATAAAATCTGTTAAAGTATGGAACCATAACTAGAACCTAGGGCATTGCATGAACCCTAGGAATGAGAAATGTATGGAATGATAGCTCCTAGGTGTTGCATGAATCCTAGGGCCGGAAAACTAGATTGTATGATAGATCCTAGGATATGGCATGAATCCTAGGATGGAAAAACTAGTGGAATGTATATTACTGCAGTCTTGGAAAAATGGAAAGGAATATATAAGCTGCCTGTGAAATTAATTAACAGCTGCCTGTTATGAACAAGGAAACATGTTGAGATCATGGAATGTGAGAACGTGAATCTGGAAAGTGAAACATATGATGTTCTGAGATAAAGAGCTGGAACCCTACGGGGAATTAGGAGTGGAACTCCTGGAAAGAAAAGGAATGGAACTGAGATGTAGTTGTACTGTCTCTTGGGTACGCAGTACCAAGGGAAGTACCTGTACCTGTTTTAGTGCAGAGTGGGGCCAGCCGCCCCAGGGACCCGGGGTTAGGCTTGGCCGCTCTGTACCGACTTGTTGGCCCTCGTGTACGTAGTACCGAGGAGAGCTAGTAGTGTTAGGAGAGTACTAGCTACCCCACGGGCCCCGGGGTTCTGCTAGCCTCCTTCACCGACTTGTTAGGCCCACTAGGGCAAACCAGGGTAGTCAGGCGAGGGTGCGCGGACTGTGGAGGGGCAAGGCCCCGGTTTGGTTACTGTGGAGGGGTTGGACCCCTGTTACTGAGAGGGCTCTGCCCTGGTTCCGTGCTGTGCTTTGGGCGCACCCGTTAACGGAAACGACTGACCGCGTGCCAGTACGGGCTAGCTACCTGTGCGTTTATCGCGCGTGCCGTAGTCACCGTTACGTCTGTCAGTGACCTTGGGGTGGTTGACTGAGGGTAGGATCACCACGGGGGACTCTCCCGGCCAGGAGAGCACCACGTACTACTTCTACCGTTGGAAAAGACTGCAATCAAGATCGTCCCACGAGGACATTCGAGATCAAGTAAAGGATCTGAGAAGTAAATGAAATAGTGAGAAAAATTGAAAGATGTAAATAAAGGAAGTAATAGAACATAACAGCTACTGTACACTCTACTGTTGCCTTTAGTTAGTTTGCCACTCTACTCAGCGTTTTGCTGACGTGTTACACTCGTTACCTTTTTCAGGACCAGGTGTTGAGCAGCCAGGGTCGGCGGCTGCAGAGGACGCTGGGCCGAGTAGGGTCCAGTAGAGTTGCCACAGCTTTGTACCTTCTTTTGTTTCTGTTCTAGTGAGTAGTTTTGTTTCCGCTGTACCTTCTTTACCTGCAGTTTTTGTTATATGATAAATGTTGCTTTACTGTTGTGGCGGTGCCTACTGTAGTAGCTTCTTTCCTTACTGCTGTACTTTTTACTGTTAGTTATATTCATGCTGAATGTGGTTTATTTTACTGTCTTTTGGTTACTTCCTCGTTGGACGACTGGGTCTTGGGATTAGTCGAGTCGGTCCGGTTCTCGTGTCTCGTAGGGACTCGGGAACCGGGTCGTTACAAGATGGTATCAGAGCAAGGTCGTCCCGAGAAGTGAATCAACTGACTGGAAAATAACCAATTCACATGTTTATAGCTAGAGTAGCCACCACAACATATCTCTTGACTTGAGCTCTTAGAAGTGTTGTTAGGTACCGTCTGTTTTGACGTTTCCGTCTTGTTTCGCGTCTCCATTGTAGGAGATGCCGCGTCGTGGAGCTAGGAGGGTGAGCCGCAGGCGCGGCCGAGGTCAGGGCCCGGGGGACGGATGTGCCGGGCTTGGAATACATACAACCCCTCCTCTTCTCCTGAGTATACCGTCTCGGGACCTCGTCCAACTGATTCGAGAGGTGGTTCGAGAAGAATTTCAGCTTCCACCCACGTCGCTACCCCCTCCCCCTTCCGAGCGTACGACAGGGGAGTTAGTGGTGGAACGAGATTTCCGCCGCCACACCAGGCGTGTTAGGAGAACTCCACGGAGACACGTGGCGTCCGCAGGAGAGCCGTCACGTTGTGTAGGGCCATCAGTGGCCTTTAGGGGCCCTCGACAGGGGCCAGTCGCCAGCACCGGACCCCCGCCTAGCCGACAGCAGGGACTCACTGAGGGCGGGAGTCGGGTTCCCCTCTGCTACCAGTGTGGCCAGCCGGGTCACGTCAGGAGGGACTGCCCATCTAGGGCAGGAGGTCAGCAGATACTTCCCGCGCAGAGCACTGGAGGGCGCGCAGGAGGCCGCGGTTTCCAGGCGCGAGGAGGAGGACCGCAGTCGCGAGGAGGGTACCGGCCAGCACCTACCCGTCCGACGCAGAGTGTGGCTGCTTCGTCCGCACCTAGAGCTGAGGGGCGTATCAACGCCCTAACACACAGGGACGCCGGAGCTTCGGGATCCGTGGTAGCAGGTATGGTTTCAGTTTCTGGCAGACTCGTTTACACGCTTTTCGATTCCGGCGCTACGCACTCGTTTGTCGCGGACAGTTTCGCAGTTAGTTTGGACCAGGATTATACATTGTTAGAGAACCCGTTCGTAATCAGAGGTCCGAGTGGTCAGCTGTTTGTAGCTGAGGAGGTGTACACGGGTTGCGGGGTCAGCATCAGGGGACACAGCCTGCCAGCTGACCTGATTATGATACAGATGGAGGACTTTGGGGTGATCCTGGAGATGGATTGGCTGTCCGCTTACCACGCATTGGTAGACTGCTTTGAGAGGAAGATTGTCTTCTCCATTCCGGAGTTGCCTTCCTTCGAGTTTCACGGGCAGCCAGTGGACGGAGGTTTCAGGTGCATTTCGGCACTTCGGGCGGCGAGACTTTTGAGCCAGGGGTGTGAGGGCTTCTTAGCTTGTGTGGTGGCAGAGCACAGCCCCGTGGCAGACTTCCAGAGCATCCCGGTGGTCAGAGAGTACCCCGACGTGTTTCCAGACGAGTTACCAGGACTACCGCCCGAGCGTGAGATCGAGTTTGAGATCTCACTAGTACCAGGGACCAACCCCATCTCCACCGCGCCATACAGGATGGCACCGCTTGAGCTGCGAGAGCTCAAGTCTCAGTTGCAGGACCTTTTGGAGAAAGGTTTCGTGAGGCCCAGTGCGTCTCCCTGGGGAGCCCCGGTACTGTTTGTGAAGAAGAAGGATGGGACCCTACGCCTTTGTGTGGACTACAGACAGCTGAATAGGGTCACCATCAAGAACCGATATCCGCTGCCGAGGATTGACGATTTGTTTGACCAGTTGCGGGGTGCCACGGTGTTTTCCAAGATCGACTTGAGGTCTGGATACCACCAGTTGAGGATCAGGGAGACCGACGTCTCCAAGACAGCTTTCCGCACCCGGTACGGACACTACGAGTTTTTGGTCATGCCGTTTGGGCTGACCAATGCCCCCGCTGCTTTCATGGACCTGATGAACCGGGTGTTCAGACCGTACTTGGACCAGTTTGTGGTGGTTTTCATAGATGATGTACTCATCTATTCTAGAGATCGGACGCAGCACGGACAGCACTTGCGGATGGTTCTGGACACTCTGAGACGACGCAGGCTGTACGCCAAATACAGCAAGTGCGAGTTCTGGTTGAGGAAGGTGACCTTTTTGGGTCATGTGATCTCTGGAGACGGCCTGGCGGTGGATCCCGCCAAGGTCGAGGCAGTGCTCAGGTGGGAGAGACCGCGTTCAGTCACTGAGATTCGCAGTTTCCTGGGACTGGCAGGTTACTACAGACGGTTCATCAGAGGGTTTTCGCAGATTGCACGTCCTATGACACAGTTGACTCGGAAGGATGTGCCTTTCACTTGGACAGACGCCTGTGAGGCGTGTTTTCTGGAGCTGAAGGAGAGGTTGACCTCGGCTCCCGTGCTCACCATTCCTGACAGTAGTGGCGGGTTCGTCGTGTACACGGACGCTTCCTTGCAGGGGTTAGGAGGTGTGCTCATGCAGAGGGGTCACGTGGTCGCTTACGCTTCGCGGCAACTGAAGCCCCATGAGCATACCTACCCTACCCATGACCTAGAGTTGGCAGCTGTTGTCTTCGCGTTGAAGACATGGAGGCACTACTTGTACGGTGAGACCTTCGAGATTTTTACAGATCACAAGAGCCTCAGATATCTTTTTGACCAGAAGGAGCTCAACATGAGACAGAGACGTTGGTTGGAGCTCCTGAAGGACTACGACTGCAGCATCTCCTACCACCCGGGAAAGGCCAATGGGATGGCTGACGCCTTGAGCCGTAAGGCGCCCGCACGCTTGGCCAGTCTACAGTTACAGAGTTGGAGCCTTCTGGAGGAGGTGGGCAGTTGGCGACCTCTAGAGTTACGAGGATACTGTGGGGCAGTGACGGTGACACGGCAGACCAGACCAGAGTTGATAGACCGCATCATCACGGGACAGATGGCCGATCCGTACTTGCAGTCTTTGCGCGACAGAGTACTGTCAGGGGACCCAGGGGACTTCTCTTTCACAGACCAGGTGTTACGCTTGAGGGGACGGCTGTGCGTCCCCAGAGACGAGGAGCTGTTGAGAGAGCTCCTGACTGAGGCACACGGTTCCAGATTCACCATACATCCCGGAAACACGAAAATGTACCATGACTTGAGACGCGAGTTCTGGTGGAGAGGGATGAAGCGGGATGTGGGTGAGTTCGTGCAGCAGTGCTTAGTGTGCCAGCAGGTGAAAGCCGAGCATCAGAGGCCTGCAGGGCCGCTTCAGCCGCTTCCAGTGCCAGAGTGGAAGTGGGAGAGCATCACCATGGACTTGGTGGTGGGTTTACCTGTTACCCAGCGAGGACACGACGCGGTCTGGGTAATAGTGGATAGGTTGACGAAGACGGCACGATTCTTGCCGATCCGAGTCACTTTGGGACCAGCACAGTTGGCAGAGAGGTATATCCGTGATGTGGTGCGACTACACGGAGTTCCGCGGGAGATCGTATCCGACCGGGATACCCGCTTTACGTCCCAGTTTTGGGCTGAGTTTCAGCAGGCTTTGGGGACGAGGTTGAGGTTTAGCACGGCTTACCACCCCCAGACGGACGGACAGTCGGAACGCACGATACAGACACTTGAGGATCTTTTGCGTGCCTGTGTACTAGACTGGAGGGGCTCTTGGGAGGAACACCTGCCCCTGGCAGAGTTTGCATACAACAACAGTTATCACTCGAGCATCGGCATGGCTCCCTACGAGGCTCTGTACGGACGGAAATGCACGGCACCCTTGAGTTGGGATGAGGTGGGGACCAAGTGGGAGGTTGGCCCCAGGTTGATCCGGCAGAGTCAGGAGGTAGTTGAACAGATCCACAAACGACTCCGCACTGTCAGGAGCAGACAGAAGAGCTACGCAGATCGCAGACGCAGAGAGGTGCAGTTCGAGGTTGGGGACCACGTCTTTCTTCGTGTTTCGCCCATGAAGGGCTTACAGCGGTTTGGGGTGAGAGGGAAGCTCGCGCCGAGGTTCGTGGGGCCCTTCGAGGTCCTGGAGCGGGTTGGACCCGTTGCTTACAGACTTGCCCTTCCCCCGCAGCTTTCTGGTGTGCACGACGTGTTCCACGTGTCCAACCTCAGGAAGTACGTAGCCGATCCCAGCCACGTACTGAGTCACGAGAGCGTCGAGGTGAGCGACGACCTGACCTACCCCGAGCGGCCAGTGCAGATCCTAGACCGAGCCGTCCGCAGGTTGAGACGAAAGCAAGTACCCCTGGTAAAGGTTTTGTGGAGGAGCCAGCGGTACGAGGAGGCTACCTGGGAGCCTGAGGCGGCAATGCGGGAGCGGTACCCAGAGCTTTTCGCGGGTACGTCTTTTCGGACCGGCTTCGGTCCTCTTTGAGTTTGTTATGGTTATTTGGACATCCTTTTTCCGCACCCTAGTTGGCGCAAGTTTCGGGGATGAAACTTCCTTTGAGTTTGTTATATTGTAACGAGCGCGTACCCCAGACGTATTTTAAGACGTCTGGGAGGTGGCCCAGACGTCTGTCAAGACGTCTGGGATCACATCCAGACGTCTTACCAGACGTCCGGGATAGTTTACAGACGTCTGACGAACAGTTATACTCGCACGGGATATTCGTCTGCGCGCCTGTGCGCGCAGACCTGCGATCCGCATCTTCTCTGCGGCTGCAGGCGACTGCGGCCGTCTCTCTCCTCCTCTCCGCGCGGCGTTAAAAGGGGGAGGGGGCGCGCCTCCCCTCCCGTCTCCACCATCTTCCTCCTCTCCTGCTGCGGGCGGAGCGAGCGGACGCAAGGGCGCAGCGGCAGCGGCGCAGCAGAAGGCGCGGAGGAGCTGCGGCGTGCGAGGGCGGGGCTCTGCCGTGAGGGCGAGCTCGCCGGGAGCGGCTTGGCCGGCCGGCGGAGGGCGCAGGGGGCGCAGAGCGTCGCGAAGAGGGACCTGCTGCGGGCGGAGCAGCGGACGCGCGAGGTGCGACGCGGGCGGCGTCGCGAGCGGAGGCCGAGCGAGGTTCTGATTCTGGAAAAATCTCCAGAATCAGACGTCTGGACTGATATCCAGACGACAAGGTCGACGTCTGTGTGATCATACAGACGTCTGAAAGGTGAGTTCCGCTTTCTCCTTCTTCTTTTGTCGACTGACCGTACTGAGGGAGGAGGGTTGGCTGTGCGCAGGTGTTCGGATTCGTCATCCTTTGCGAATCCGACGTCTGGAAGTTGTACCAGACGGCGGGAGTGACCTCCAGACGTCCGGAGATACCATCGGACGTCTGGGATCTAGGAGAGACGTCGCCACAGACTTCTGGACGTCCGGGGAACCAAGCCGAACAGGTAATTCTCTGATCCACCGTTTAAGACGTCTGGAAGGAGTTCCAGACGTCTGATTTTGCACAGTATTGTCTTTCTCGACCCGTTTAGGGCCCGTTTGGGCTCCGTTTTCCGCGATTCGAGTTGCGTTCGATTCAGAATTTATTCCTCTACCCGCCTACAGTAGCTATACACTGTTTTGAGACACTCCTTGTGTTTGATCCTTGTGATAGGACCTCGTTCGGTTGCCGTCTTGAGAGTCGCGGAGGCACGCGGGATTCCCGACCACGCCCCCATTACTTCCGTTGTACCTGGTAGAGTGGTTTTAAGCATTAATAAAATCTGTTAAAGTATGGAACCATAACTAGAACCTAGGGCATTGCATGAACCCTAGGAATGAGAAATGTATGGAATGATAGCTCCTAGGTGTTGCATGAATCCTAGGGCCGGAAAACTAGATTGTATGATAGATCCTAGGATATGGCATGAATCCTAGGATGGAAAAACTAGTGGAATGTATATTACTGCAGTCTTGGAAAAATGGAAAGGAATATATAAGCTGCCTGTGAAATTAATTAACAGCTGCCTGTTATGAACAAGGAAACATGTTGAGATCATGGAATGTGAGAACGTGAATCTGGAAAGTGAAACATATGATGTTCTGAGATAAAGAGCTGGAACCCTACGGGGAATTAGGAGTGGAACTCCTGGAAAGAAAAGGAATGGAACTGAGATGTAGTTGTACTGTCTCTTGGGTACGCAGTACCAAGGGAAGTACCTGTACCTGTTTTAGTGCAGAGTGGGGCCAGCCGCCCCAGGGACCCGGGGTTAGGCTTGGCCGCTCTGTACCGACTTGTTGGCCCTCGTGTACGTAGTACCGAGGAGAGCTAGTAGTGTTAGGAGAGTACTAGCTACCCCACGGGCCCCGGGGTTCTGCTAGCCTCCTTCACCGACTTGTTAGGCCCACTAGGGCAAACCAGGGTAGTCAGGCGAGGGTGCGCGGACTGTGGAGGGGCAAGGCCCCGGTTTGGTTACTGTGGAGGGGTTGGACCCCTGTTACTGAGAGGGCTCTGCCCTGGTTCCGTGCTGTGCTTTGGGCGCACCCGTTAACGGAAACGACTGACCGCGTGCCAGTACGGGCTAGCTACCTGTGCGTTTATCGCGCGTGCCGTAGTCACCGTTACGTCTGTCAGTGACCTTGGGGTGGTTGACTGAGGGTAGGATCACCACGGGGGACTCTCCCGGCCAGGAGAGCACCACGTACTACTTCTACCGTTGGAAAAGACTGCAATCAAGATCGTCCCACGAGGACATTCGAGATCAAGTAAAGGATCTGAGAAGTAAATGAAATAGTGAGAAAAATTGAAAGATGTAAATAAAGGAAGTAATAGAACATAACAGCTACTGTACACTCTACTGTTGCCTTTAGTTAGTTTGCCACTCTACTCAGCGTTTTGCTGACGTGTTACACTCGTTACCTTTTTCAGGACCAGGTGTTGAGCAGCCAGGGTCGGCGGCTGCAGAGGACGCTGGGCCGAGTAGGGTCCAGTAGAGTTGCCACAGCTTTGTACCTTCTTTTGTTTCTGTTCTAGTGAGTAGTTTTGTTTCCGCTGTACCTTCTTTACCTGCAGTTTTTGTTATATGATAAATGTTGCTTTACTGTTGTGGCGGTGCCTACTGTAGTAGCTTCTTTCCTTACTGCTGTACTTTTTACTGTTAGTTATATTCATGCTGAATGTGGTTTATTTTACTGTCTTTTGGTTACTTCCTCGTTGGACGACTGGGTCTTGGGATTAGTCGAGTCGGTCCGGTTCTCGTGTCTCGTAGGGACTCGGGAACCGGGTCGTTACAATGAGTCTACATCGAAGCCTTTGATTCCACATCTTGATTCCACCACCTAATCCAAATATGCAGCCAAACCACCTAAGACTACCATTCAAGAAACCTGAATATCGGAGATCTATGAAAGATAAAATGATCGAGGATGCCATAAAATTCTATGAAAAAGAAGAAAAAACCTCAACACCAATAGGAGATATTCAGGTTGATGTCCCAACAACCACAGCCTTCATCATAAACTGTGCCCAAACTCTATTGACAGGAGCCATAAAAGGATCAACCCGAGATATGCTCATGACAGGATACATTGAGATGGAAAAATTACACCAATCTGAATACCTTCAATGCTTGACAAATCCTGTACTTTGGGAACAACACCAAGATGCCCTTATGAAACGGGTAGAAATGATGAAATCAGTAGAACAAATTATCAACCAGAAATACCCGTATATACCAGAAACAAAGGATGAGTCATCTTGGAACAGTACTAAGAATCAATCCAGTTTCCCAGACCTCGGGATTGAGGCACAAGGTGGTTGTCGACTCCCAACCCAAATAGAAGATAGCATTAAAATAGGTTGGGAAGTTGCAAGAGAACACAATGCTGAGCCAACCCTAGGCCATAAATCACCAAGCTTAGAACTCCAAGACTCCTGCAATAACAAGATTAGAATTGAACCTCTGGAGGGTATAAATTCCGCCCCTTGTTTTGATAAGGTAACCCTCGAAGGTTATTCGGACTTAGGTTCTAATAATTCTACCCACATCCTAAGCCTAGAACCTAGATCTGAAACTTATTGGGAAGATTATGAGGCCCCTTATGAGAAAGATCAAATTTTTACAGAATATGATTCCGGGCCTTTATTTGATGAATGTCCTTTTCCAACATCCTCAGGAAATCTGATTGATTTTTCAGAAAACATGCCAATTTATGATACAGAAACTGAGGAGTTGGATGAGCAAGGTTTTAATGGGGTCTATCCTACCAGCTTAGAGCTTGAACAGAACATCTTTTTGAGCCCAGAAGTGACATATAGGCTAGAACCCAGTCAGGCTGCTGATTCCACATCTGATGATTTGTGCTGTGGTGGAATTCATGATCATTTTCGCCAACTCTCCGACAATTTCAGATCTGACTATAATTGCGGAGAGATTCCCCTTCCTGAACACGCCAGGCCTATCTACGACCTCAGTTCACTTGACTCTGACTCTGACTCTGAGGTCCTGATTCCCGAGATCACTAATAACACAGAATCACTCCTTTTCGATCCTCAGGAACCAAAAATAGAAAATGCCAAGAGTGATTACAACCAAGAATCCAAATTTTTTCTCGAATCCGATTCCTTTCATCCTACAGACACTCTTCCGGCATTTGATAGTTACCCAGAGGACTCTCTACAGAAAACCACCTATCATCTGTTTCTAGAAGAGCCCTTGTATACAATGGCCACCTTGTCCGCACACACAGAACGGATCAAAACCTCTCCCAAACCCCGACCCGCAACCAGACTCAATTTCTATTCAGATTCACCTCTCACCGAGCCGATTGCATTTCCACATCGGGTTTCGAACATTGATCAGACTACATACCATGCTCTATCATTCTCTGATCACCCCCGTAGGGTTTCCGCGTCATTCATTGACTATTCTATAGGTCCCTACTCTGACCAGGCTGATTCGACTCAGCCAAACCCTGCGTTTACACTTCCACATCTATCTGAGCTTCACAGTTTATGGTGGGTTCCACACCTTTTTATCCACATCTATCAACCCACCAGATTGATTGGGTTTGGGCTGCATCATCAGCCTGTTGATCTGAACAAGCACCTGGTTGGACCAACCAGGCTCTTAATCAAGGTGCTTGTCTTACAAAACTCTGCTGATTTGACCATCCCCTCTCCATCGCATGTCCCGCTTGGCTGAAGGCATCAAATTTACCGCTCAACGGGAGGCAGCCCGTCATTCTCTTTGAAAACCTGAAATTTGTTCTGACAGCTTTTTGCACTTGAAGTTCACACTTTAGGACAGCCGACCCCACCTCAGGTGCTTGCATCTGAGATTAGAAATCGTCCGCAACAGTCACCCCGACCCATTCACTCATCAAAACAGCTATCCTAATGTATGAACTTAGTTGAATAAAAACCCCTAGGTTACAATGAGGACATTGCAAATCTTAGGCATGGGGGGGTATGAAAGTGCAAAAACTTGTAAGAAAAGGTTTCAAACAAAAAATTCACATATGCCAAAAATACCATAAAAATTAAAAAATTTTCGAAAAAGAATAAGAGGAAAAGAGGAGAAGGAAAATTTTGTGAAGGAGAAAAGAAACAAAATGAAAAAGGAGCACAAAAATATGAGAAAAAGTGATAGTCATTAGTAAGGAACTAAGGAATTAACCTAAGTTCTAGACCTCATTCAAGAAAATAACTGAAAAGCGCACAATGAGATTAGTAAGAATGCAAACCTTAGGCATTCTTGAATAGACTCTTAGTACCCATTAAGATCTGGACACTCCTCAAGAGGTTGAGGAAAATGAAAAGCTGAAGTATTAGGTCTAAGGCTTAGGGAGTATTCGGCCTCGTTAACTAATTTTTGGTTTACGGGACTCAGTAACTTAAGCACCCTAATCTCACACACAGCCTGGTTCAGTAAGCGTAAAAATCAGAATCACGCAGAAGCGTCGCAAAAATCTGAAAAGAACACCTAGAATAGGAGCGGTCGATCAACACAAGTTGATTTGGACGAGTTCCCAGCGCAGAGAGGCGGGAAATCCCCTCGAAGATGCGTAACAAAATATCATCTCCTCGGTGCTTGTCTCTTAGGATATTTACATATCCTACTGGGGGCATGTAAGCACTCTGCTGGTTCAGATTCCATGGATGGCATTATCTCGAAGTGTCAATTGCCAGGGTCTGGATTCGGCCACGGAATACCATGGATGGGATTATCTCGAAATCTCAATAGCCAGGGTTCCGGGGGTTGCCATGGGCGGTGCTATCTCGAAGCATCGATCGCCAGGAACCCTTGAGGATTGATGATGGGAGCAAGGAATCTGAGACAGACTGTGTTGAAAAGCCAATCCTAGGCTAGAACTAAAAAGAAAAAGAGAGAGAAAACTCTCCAAACAGAAAAACTTTCTATCTCTCTCTTACAAAACGCACTGCGAACTGAGCCAGGGCTAAAATCATTTCAAGCACGGGTGCTTTAACCACGAAGTCCAATAAACCTTAGGTTAGTTCTTGTGGACCTTAAAAACCTTTGCTAAAAGACTGAGGCTAAGGCTAGACAGATTTGGATCTTGATTGGTACTAGAGTACCTTTTAGGCCTATGGTCAGCATTCTAACCTAATCTATGCTCAAATAAAAAAAGGGCACTTATCAAAAACTATTAAAAACTTCATGGTCTAGAACAAGGGTTGAAACCTTAAGTTTTTGCTAAGGGACTAGCAAAAGCTAGGCATGGGGGTATGATGAGAACCTCATCATGAGCCATAACTAGCTCATTTTGACCTAATACAAAGGATAAAAGCTCCTACATACCTCAAGGAAAGGCTTAACTCAGAGAATTCTGAGTTTGAGAAGAAAACAAGTCATAAGGGGTAAAAATGCAATTTTACCAGTATAATCTGCATACAGGGCAATTCAGGGCCCAAACATAGGTCAAAGCAGCTTAATAAGAATAAAAGTGGGATGAGATGATCTAGCAAGGGCTACAGCACTTCCAAGAAACTAAATGATAATCTGTAACCCTAAAAACAACCCACTTCAATTCATGAGGTTCGAGGCAAAGTAAAAATAGAATAAACCCTCTAAAATTCATAGAAAAATAATCTCTAGGGTTTAGAACCTTCAATTTGGCCTTTAGAACCCATTTTGACCTACATTGAGAACCACGCCCAATTAATAACTTGATTTGGGTTTTTGCGCAAATTGACCGGTCAAACAAGGTTTAATATGAAAATGAAATTCACCATCAGATTCCTTAGGTCCTAATTATTCATGTATAAAAACTTGAGCCTAAGAAGAAACCTCCTTGACCGACTTTACACTTTGGTCCTCATATATTTACTCTTTGGCCCTCAACTTTTGAACCCTCGCATTTTGGCCCCTAACTCTCCTTCGTTCTTTGCAATCAGGTCCCTCCTGCAAAACCCTGCCAGCACCATGCTCCGGCGACCTTGCGCGGAGCATGGCGCCGCGCAGAGTGAGGTGGGGGACCTGGCAAGTAAACCGGGGGTGCCCTGCGTCGTCAGCCGTCGCAGGGGCACCCCCTGGTCATTGTAGCCCACCATACCGGCCGTGCGAACGCACGGACGGTATGGGTTCGTGTTTCCGACCATTCTCCGGCGAGGGAGACACGTCGTCTCCCTCCGCCTTCCTCCCTGTTTCATCCCTATAAATACCCCCCGCTGCTCCACCGACCAGGGCAGCTCGGGTCTGACGGAGAAAACCCCCAACTTTCTTCTCCTCTCCCTCCGGCAGACGCCCACCAGCTCCGGCGGTTCCTCCTCCTCCTCCTCTTCGCTCTGCCGTAATACCAGCAGCAGAGACCTCCTCCCCTGCTCTTCCTGCGCCACGCCGTACCCAGCTGGCGCCTCTCCAGCCCTCTGCTCGCCGCCGCCCCTTCCCCTGGGCATCTTCTTCTCCAGCGACAGTCGATACGACTGTCGCCCTGTCTCGGCCCCTTTCGTCTCCATAGCTAGGTCAGAACTCCTCCCCATCTCCCCCTCTTTCTTTTCCTCACTGTCTTTTATTTGATTAAACCCTCGACCGATCCTGTTCACCCTCACCTTCTCCGCCTCCGGCCATCCTCCGGCGAGCCGCTCCCATCACCTCAGCGACCCACACGGCTCGCCAACCACCGCAGGACCTCCGCCTCCTCACCCTGATCAATCTCCGCCCTACCACTTCCCCCACATCACCCTCTGCAACTCCACCGAACAGACCCATCCTCCGACCCACAGTCCGACCTAGGGCAGCCCTCGCACGCCGCCCCGCGCCTCGCCACCACCCACACGAGCTTCGCCGCACCCTGGCGAAGCTCCTGGCACTCTCTGATTAGGCCGAGAGGCCGTTTTCTCGTGGACAGGCCACCCGACCTCCGCCGCCATTGCCGTGCAGGAGGACCTGCTTCCGCCTGCAGCTACAGGTGCGCCACGCTCCGCGCCAAGCCCAGATTCACTCCCAGGCCTTGCGAGGAGTTTTGGCAAAAACACCAGGTTCGCAGCTGAGGAAGAAAACTCCGCGTGACGCCGCCATCTCCTGCTGAATTCCCCGCTGCGGGCGCGCAATTGAGGTGGGTCGTTTAGTCCCACCTCGGAAACGCCTGAAGAGCCGCAGCGACATAAGATGCAAAAGTGCAGTAGCCTTACTGCCTCAGTACACGGGGTGAGGTCCCCTTCACCCGCCCGGTTACCCGGTCTCGTCCGCGCTCACGCCCCGCGGACCTGACCCGAACCGACCCGACCCGACTCGACTGACCTGCACTCCTCGCCCACCACGCACGCCGGTGGGCCTGGACCCGGGCCTGATCCGAACCCGGTTACCCGGTAGCTCTGGGAGAGCTTTCCTAAGAGTGGTTTCAGAGAGAAAGAGAGACGCGGGGGGGGGGGGGGAGGGTAGAGTAGGTTTTGCTTCTGACGAGAAACTCTGAAGTGTGCAGGCGAAGAAGAAGACCCGCGGAAGAAGGAGCTGCACTGTAGCAAATGCATAGTTAAGTCGTCGAAGCACCGGGTCAGACGACGGAAGGTCAGCTGCCAGAGCAGGAAAGAAGGCAGGCTGAAGAAAGAAAGAAAAGAAGAGCAACGGCCAAAACAGAAGAAGAAGAAAGGAAGACTTAGTAGCTGAAGGTAGAAGCTCTGCAGCCATAAGGAAGAAAAAGAAGGAGATCTGAAGAGGAGCGTCACCTCTGCAGAACGAAGAAGAAGAAGAAGGAGATCTGAAGAAAGAAAGGAAGAAGAAACATTCACAGAAGAGACTGCAGAAAAAGAAGAAGAGAGGCCAAGACAGAAACCAAGGAAGAAGAAGAAGGAGATCTGAAGAGGAACATCACCTCTGCAGAACGAAGAAGAAGAAGGAGATCTGAAGAAAAGAAAGCAAGAAGAACATCATGAGGAGAAAACGAAAAGAACAACAAATTCTTTCCCTCTCTCTTTCTTTATTTTGTAAAAGAAACATGTATATCTCTAGAATACGACTTGCTCCCTGAGTTCGACCTCGGGAACTCTTTTATTTTCCGAGTAAAAAATTTATATTTGAAATGTTGGTAATAACCGGCTTTACTACAACGTTATAACAAAACCAAAACCCGGTCATCAAATCCAAACCGACGATTTCACATAACATAAATCATCTTATATTTAGGTTAGTCTGAATAAAATGTAGGTTAATTGCCTCCTTTTTATGGTCAGAGATAGGGCAACTTGCTAATCGGGGTCTCGGATTGAAGAT
Organism: Thalassia testudinum; assembly: GCA_037157565.1. Taxonomy (NCBI): domain Eukaryota; kingdom Viridiplantae; phylum Streptophyta; class Magnoliopsida; order Alismatales; family Hydrocharitaceae; genus Thalassia; species Thalassia testudinum. The sequence goes on from JAZHRO010000067.1 coordinate 39,541,389, forward strand.
CCAACCATACGGATCTGATCAGGGTGACGATTGGAGTTCAATGACTCCAAGATCGCCTTGATCGGACATCTGTAGCACTAGATAGAGACTGAGGAACCCTAAAGATCAAGGGCCAAGATGGTTGATGAGTCCATTAAAATGGACTAATATTAACCCTAAGTATATTTAATCGTATAGTTTAGGTGTATTAATAATGGTAATTAAGTTATAGAATATTTGTACGCCTTATAATTTGAGTTATAACATTCTATAACTTAATGATTTTATTGTTTTTATGTGCAAGTAATAAAATGCACAAAGAGCAAGGGTGGGGGGATAAATTTCCCCAAACAGCCGCAACTCTTTCCCCCCCTCCCTCACCAGACATTGGGGTAATCTTCACTTCCACCGCCTTTCTCAACAACTATGACTGGGGATTTGGGAAAATCCCTGAACTCACGCGCAAGGGAGGAGTTAAAGAGAGGAGGCGAGGAGAGAGGAAGATCATCTTTCCCCCCTTGCGGGGAACTGCTTCACTGTGGAAGAGGGTGGACACCGTGTAACTCGTGTGCACTGTGCCTGCACCTACTCGCTCATGCACCTGCAAGCCAAGCACCATCAGCGCTCTCCTTCAATGCTGTAGGCGCTCATGCCCTGCAGTGCCTCTACCCGCTCCGCCCTCTCCAGAACAAGCGCCCCCCTGCTGCAGGCGCTCACGCCACCCCGCCAGCGTGCCTACCTCGCCCGCGCGCCTGCCTCCATCCATCTGCAGGCGCATCCCCCGGCGCACCCACAGGCTCACTCCATCTCTGCCAGCAGATCCGCCTCCCTTCAGCGCCCCCATCGTTCCAGTGCACCGCAGCGTGCGCACCGCTCATCTGCCAGCCCGCAACCCATCTGCCTGCTCGCACACCTTCTCCAGTGCCCGTAGGCGCTCGCTGCCACCAGGTCCGCACCTCATTTGCCTCACGTCCACATCCTCCTTGCGTGCCCCCACTGCAGACGCACCTCCATCGCCCAGCAGTACCTTCTCCCGCCTACAGAAGCTCCCATAGCAGGTGCTCATTGGCACGCTCCTCACTGCCAAGCACGCGCCCTACTGCAGGCGCTCGTGCTTTCCCTGCCCGCGCACTAGCGCGCGCGCGTGCACGCTCGCACAGCTGCAGCAGCACCTCCGCCTTCTTGCTCCACAGGCTGGAGCTCCGGCCACAGCCGCCGGCTGCCTCCGGCCACCTCCGCTGCCGCCGCTGCCACCATTGGAAAACTCTCGACCTCGCCGTCCTCTTGAGCCCTGCGTCGACCCCCGTGGTTCTCTCTCTCTCGCGAGGAAGAGAGAGGAAGAAAGCTCTATTTTTGTTGGAATTAAAAATTACATTCAATGCCATTGCCACCAATTTTATTTATTATTATTATTATATTATGGCAGAATTGCATTCAGACACTCCTAGTTATTTATAATTACATGGTATTGATAGTGGCTAGTTTAAAGGTTGATTTTGGACTTAATTTAAGTACTAATTGTCTTTAGTACACATCATGTGAAAAATGCATGAATTTATCCTAAATTTATTAAGGATCTTTGTGAGGGAAAGCTGCACTTATACCCTTAACTTTTTAGGTTATTGCAAATCTACTTTCCTTCACATTTTAAGTCCGATTTGAAAAGGAATTTCTCACTATCCGAAATAACATTAAATAATTAAGTATTAATTTCATTATTGCCTCCCTGTGGACACGACCCGCTCTTCTGTGAGTGGTTATTTTCATTGTTTTTGATTAGTCGATTTTTCCACCACTTAAATACTATAACGCTAAGAGAAAAGTCGACCGTCAATGGTGTTCATTTGCACCTCAGATGACAAATTCGACCGAACGTATGGGTTTGGATCGGCGATCGCAGCCAAATGACACAAAAATCTATCCAATCCATCATCCGTAGCACCATCTGCAACACTCAAAAGATGGACGACCAAGATGGCGCCACGTGGTGCCATCTCAGCCACCTAACTGGCCAAAGCTCTTCTCTTATTCAACTGCTCAACGCATCTACGCCGTTGGATGTTCATCCAATGGTCGCACGCACTCGTGCGCAAATTCATTCATGCGCCTTAACCGCACGCGTAGTGCAGCTATTAAGGCACTGCGTAGGAGGGAGGCGTGGGTTTGAGTTGCAAGCGCAGTGCCCCTCCTCGCGTGCGGGCACGCTATCACAGCCGTGCGATGGGCATCCAGCGGCGCGGATCAGCCGATAGCTCCCACGCACGATAAGACATGTAGCGCGAATGCTTGATCGCAAGCGGGCGCACGATGCTAGCGAGGAGCGGTTTAAGCCGTCCTGTCTCTTGATCGGACGGCTGAGAGTGCGCGAACGTGCGCATGCATTGAGAGAGCGAAGGCTAGGGGGTACACGCGTAGCGTGCGCACGTTGGCCACGTTCAGGCCTTTAGTGACGGATTTATCCGTCACTAAAGGTCCTGAATTAATGTTTTTAATGTTGTAATGACCAAAATGTCCCCACTCCTTGCAACTATAAAAGGAGACCCCTACCCTACGAATTTCTCATCCTTTCTCTTCTCTCACCCCTTCCAAAGCTCCAAGAGCTTGTCCCACACCCGGTATGCTCCTCTGGAGTAGAAATCTTAATTTTTCCACCTTCGTCCCCCTTCGTGGAGCATCCTGTGGTTGTCCTCTCTCTGCATTCGAGAAGCAGATCCTGCGATGACGACGACGTGCTGCTTCATTCCCATTCCTCCCACTTCATCCTCCTTCCTGCTCCGTTCCCCGTCTTCCAGGCATCGTCCCGTCCGGCTCATCCTCCAAGCGATCGTTGAGGAGGATATCTCTCTCTCCATCTCTTTACTGCTTTGTAGAGTATATTTACTGCTTTCTAGTATAGATTTCCTGCTTTCTAGTCGTAATGAGTAGTGTAATGAACAATTTCTGATAATGAAATCCATGTTTATTCTACATCCCTTTTGCTTTTATTTGTAATATTCTCTCTCTCTTCTATTTATTAGTTGTTAAATAGATAGCTAGTTTTCGACTAGCTATTCTGTTTTGTGACAAACAAAATAAAATGCATATTTTTAATTAAACGTTCGCCTCCCTGTGTTTGACCTACAATTTCTTTACAGATTTTTCGGTATAAATTTTATTTTTTGAACGGATTTCTTCACGACTCGAACTACAACGACGGGTTTTCAAACCCAATTCCGATAGCATAGTCATCCGCAACCAACATTTTGGCCATTGCCGGGGAGGCGACGCTCTTTGATTTTTTCGCATTTTTTGACTTACGAATCGTTTACCTCACATCTCTCCTTTCTTGTTGTGATTGCAGGTACTCTTTCGAGACGAGCTGCCGACTCTCCGTCGTGGAATTAGACCAAGGGGAATCAATAGGCCATCCCGTCTCCCTCATCTTTCTCTTGTACGAGATCGAGAGGGTAAGTAGATCGATCACCCTATACTGATCTCCCCGTGGAGGGGAGGGTCTCCACAATTGCCATATGGAATAGTTTCGGAGATCGATATTTTTCGGAGGGTGTCTAGTCGTACCCGAACAATAATATTCTAGAGGAAAACACACCTAAGATCAAATATTTCAAGCTGGCTTCCGTGGAGGTAGATTGGAGCAAAATGCTGTTGAAGGTTCTGTAAGTTTACCCCCACCTCCCGCCCATTAGATTCCATTCCCTCACATAATAACACAAACATAAATCAACCTAGGTGTTCTTATAAACCCTAAGGTTAGTTTTGATTGTTTGTTTGACACCTACACTCGCCTTATCCTCCGCATTTAATAATAATAAAAAAATCTCACAGAGGTACACAATCTCATCTGATTTTCAAACTCAATCGGTAAACCGATCTTTGAAATCGGTACACACACCTAAACACATAATCGAGTATAAATCAGATTAGGTAATCACTTGTGTGCCTAATTAAGTGGTGCAATAGGCCGATTGTTTGAGTTGATTGGGCTGCACCAGTTCAACTAAAATCAACTCATTAAGTAGCTGCCACATAGGTTCAACTCTTAGGAATTTACCAGGCACTCCACATTCTTTTAAGCTTCAAAGGAAAATATCTTCACTTGTCCTTTCAAAACTTGGTGTGCCAACAAAACTTGTTTGAAAATACCTAAAGTTGAATCCTAAAAGCTACTAAGCAAGATTTGAACCCTAAAATTCACTGCATCAAAAATAATCTTGCTTGAAAACCACTGATTGTGCACGCACACACACATCAATCTATCATTAAGGGCACAACCCAGATAAAGGGCCCATCACATTCCAAAGCACTTTCAAACCTAGCCCTAAATAAAACAGAGTAGACGTTGGACTTAAGGATTGGACTTGCTCTTTGGAGCCCAGAACAAGATTATTTTCGATTAGTCTGTTTCTACTATTGAATCTGATGTCGAGCTAGGGGAGCAGAATCAAACGATCGCAGCTGGGGGGTACACTAGGAACCGGAGGCGCAAGCCAAAGGAAGAACCTTCTCCCCAATCCCTCCCTCTAACTGGTTGGAATGAACGAACAGAAGTAGATCAAATCGTTTCTTTATCTCAGGACAGGTTCTGGGAGTCGTAGGTCTTTAGGCTTGCCCACTTAAGGACAGGTTTGATTGTTTGTATTGCAGGGCGCCTTTCTTCCTCCTGTCTATCATGAATCTTTCCACATTTCATACGCATTCCCGCTCTTTCCTTCCTGTTATGACTTAACCTCAACATGACAATTATCCTGACTCGTACTGTAATTAACCATCTCTTAGTTGGGATAACTTGGATTGGGGATACAGTCTTGGACCTCCGTGTTCGGGGTCAAACCTTGAACACCATAATTGTGATTTCTATTCTTCTTCGAGCCACATCAATTATAGATCGCCACCCTTTCATGGACAACCTAATACGATCTACAATCAAGAAGGATACCTTGATCCTTACCCATCCTCTGAATACACTACCTTTAGGTCATCACCACCTTTTGAGCAATTCGAAATGACCTATTATCAGGAAGGGTATCACGAATCTCAATTCGTTAACTCCTCTGCACTGATCCCAAACCCGCCCAACCCTGAACCAAGTCATTTGGTTCAGGTTAACCAGGTTCAAGAGAAGGTTTTGGATAACTTGAGGAATACTATACAATCTTTAGAAGTTTAGCCAATACCTTGCACTGAAGAATTGGAGCCCCTGATTGAAATGATTGATGATTTGAACAAGTATTTGTTGGATTAGCTCCAGGATGTTAAGGATAAGAACCCAGGTGAGTTTCTACTTTCGAAGTTAGCGAAATTGAGAATGAGATTGGTGGTTGCTTTAGTTTAATCATGGGATGATTCCCAGGATGAACCCCCTTCAGGAGAGCCAATGTCAGAACCCGCTCAGGCACCTTTTTGGGGGGAAACGTGTTACGAGGCTGACCAGATTGATTTAGAGCAACCAATCAAGGATGATATGATTTCTTTACTTGAGATCCTTGAGTCAGGGTACGAGGAAACGTATGTCTCCATCGACCAGAAAATGATGGATGATTTTGGGACGTACATCAATACAGATTTAGATTTGTTTGAGTCTGAGGGTGAAGAATCAATTTGTGAAGTCCCATGTGAGTTTACAGAACACGATTTTTGTGAGACAATTGGGCCTGAGGAATTCGATAGATCATATGATGGCCAATAACTAAGGAAACTGATCTTATTGGGGCTCACATGACGGATTCAGAATTGCATTTTCTGAAGGATTCAATTCAATATGCCGATTGTCAGTTACACCCCATTAAGCTTACTGACAATTCTATTTTTGAGATAACTAGATCCAAGTCAATTCTGATTCAGTCACATCTTTTAGACTTGAAAATTTCAGACGAGGTATTAATATGCAGGAGGTCCCGGAATTTGACATTCTGAATGAGGAGGATAGGAGCTAGGAAATTTTGATTTGGGAAGTAAACCTCGGAAGAAGTAGAAGACCGAGTCTAAGGGTTCCAATTAAGCTGAAACCATCAAACCAGGACGTTTACGACATTTGTTCTGAGGATGACCAACCCAAGCACACATTCATTTATTATCCTTTTGAGCTTGATTTCTTTGTAACCTGTCATTTTGGTCTTGGGTTGCATCCTCATAAATCACAGGCCTGACCTCGCTTGCATACTGATTTTAGGTTTTGGGTAATTTTTATCCAAAACCTTAGATATTCTCGACCATCGGGTATGGGTTTGCATCACAATCTAGTCCACATCTCTGGACATTTGCTGGCAGGTCTTAGGTTGCATCTTTTTATCCTGATTCTGACATGCACCTGTGAATTCTTTATTTCTCTTCTTTGTATAGTGTGTTTAGTTGAAGGCACTAAATTTAGCACGTATACAGTTTTTGTTTATCTCGGAGCGGACTCATTATTCATGCAATTCAGGTGCTTTCTACTCCAATCTATTTCATGTCTTTTTTATACAATGAGGACATTGCATTAGATAGGCATGGGGGGTGGATACTCGTCTCTGAATTACTTCATTAGCTCCGTAGATTCATTCTATTTTTTTTTATTTATATAAAAAAATTATGGAATTAGGAAAGAGAACTTGGGGTTTAGAAAATTTTCAATCTTAGGAAATAAAACTGTATGATTTGAATACTAAGACCCTTCAGGTCTTTGGGCTTAATCAGCCTGGGTATCCACTAAAATGTGGATTTGTTTCTTAAGTTCTCACCATCCTGAATTCTATCTTAATTTGATTAAATAAGTTTGGGTGATAAGTACACGACTTATCAACCTGCCCTCTGATTTGAGGAAACTTTCAGACTGAGCATCTACACACTATTCATCACTGACTCATTGTTCGGCGGTTTTAATGAAAAGTAGGTAGCTAATGAACCTTCTAGGGTGATATGGCTGGCAAGTTATCATGGCTAACAGCCCATAGGTAGGTCGTCCAGAGCCCAGTCACTGGATCACTCTCTTCTTGCTGCCTTTAGGTAAATCTTAGACCAGGGAAGCCACCTATTTAAAAAGAAAAAGAAAGTTAAAAAGAAAAGAAAAAGAAAAAGAAAAAAGAGAAAAGAAAGAAAAGAAAAAAAAGAAATAAGCCACACTTCACCGCACGAGTATGGCTGGCAAGTTGTCAGTGTAACAGCTCATCGATCGGTTGTCCAGAACCCAGCTCAAGAAAGGCACTAAAAATTCCAAAAACACTTAGGAAGAAGCGAATAAGTAGAATAAGCTGGGGAGATATATACTAGATTCACCCTTGTGTTGACCCCATAAAAAATAAAAGTAGGGAGAAAGCTACTGGTCAAAAAGATACACCTTTGGGCAGAACTCGCTTTTTAAGGTCACCTAGGAGCATAGAAACCCGAAGTTCGTTTTGATTGTCGATCAATGAGTCTATCACATTCACAAAAGGATGCTTAGAACTTAGGGTTCTCATCAAATCTTGGGTGGGTTGAGTGGCCGTAGAAAGCCACTCTATAACCCTAAACTCAAAAATCCAAAAAAATTAGAAAAGAAGAAAAAGAGAAATAGAGATCCCTCTTTGAATAAGGAGAGAACTTGAGGCGGTCTACATTTTGGCAGATACTCGGGTGCTGTTGTGTCTCGGTAGTTCAGGTCTTAGTTAAAATCCCTAAGTAATGAAAATAACTTTCGCCCAAGAAATTTAACTTAATTTTCTTATAAATAGCATATAGTTTTGCTAGGGACTAGCAAAAGGTAGGCATGGGGGTGTGATGTAGACATGTTTATATCACATAAACTGTCTATTTATGCTTGTTAAGCATAGAATTGCATCATATACTATAAATATTGCATAACATACATCATCTTGTATTTAGGTTAGTCTGAATAAAATGTAGGCTAATTGTCTCCTTTTTATGGCTAGGGATAGGGCAACTTGTTAATCAGGGCCTCGGATTGAAGATCTAACCATACAGATCTGATCAGGGCGACAATTGGAGTTCAATGACTCCAAGATCGCCCTGATCGGACATCCGTAGTACCGGATAGAGACAGAGGAACCCTAAAGGTCAAGGGCTAAGATGGTGTTCATCCACACCTTAGATTACAAATCCGACCGCACAGATGGATTCGGATCGACGATCGCATCCTAAAGACGAGAAAATCGGTCCAATCCAACGTTCGTAGCACCAACTGCAACCCTCAGAAGATGGATGGCTAAGATGGAGCCACGTGGCACCATCTCAGCCACCCAACTGGCCATAGCTCTTCTCTTCTTCAATCGCTCGACGCATCTACACTGTTGGATGCTCATGCAACCGTCGCACGCACCCGTGCGTAAATTCATTCACGCGCCTTAACCGCACGCTTAGCGCAGCGGTTAAGGCGCTTTGTAGGTGGGAGGTGTTGGTTTGAGTTGCAAGCGTAGTGCCCCTCCTCGCGTGCGGGCGAGCTATCACAGCCGTGCGATGGGCATCCAGCGGCGCGGATTAGCCGATAGCTCCCATGCACGATAAGACATGTAGCGCGAATGCCTGATCGCAAGCGGGCGCACGATGCTAGCGAGGAGCGGTTTAAGCCGTGCTATCTCTTGATCGGACGGCTGAGAGTGCGCGAACGTGCGCATGCGTTGAGAGTGCGAAGGAAAGGGGGCGCACACGTAGCGCGCGCACGTGGGCCACGTTCAGGCCTTTAGTGACGGATTTATCCGTCACTAAAGGTCCTGAATTAATGTTTTTAATGTTGTAATGACCAAAATGTCCCCACTCCTTGCAACTATAAAAGGAGACCCCTACCCTATGAATTTCTCATCCTTTCTCTTCTCTCACCCCTTCCAAAGCTCCAAGAGCTTGTCCCACACCCGGTATGCTCCTCTAGAGTAGAAATCTTAATTTTTCCACCTTCGTCCCCCTTCGTGGAGCATCCTGTGGTTGTCCTCTCTCTGCATTCGAGAAGTAGATCCTGCGATGACGAAGACGTGTTGCTTCATTCCCATTCCTCCTGCTTCATCCTCCTTCTTCCTGCTCCGTTCCCCGTCTTCCAGGCAACGTCCCGTTTGGCTCGTCCTCTAAGCAGTCGTTGAGGAGGATATCTCTCTCTCCATCTCTTTACTGCTTTGTAGAGTATATTTACTGCTTTCTAGTATAGATTTCCTGCATTCTAGTCGTAATGAGTAGTGTAATGAACAATTTCTGATAATGAAATCCATGTTTATTCTACATCCCTTTTGCTTTTATTTGTAATATTCTCTCTGTCTTCTATTTATTATTTGTTAAATAGATAGCTATTTTTCGACCAGCTATTCTGTTTCGAGACAAACAAAATAAACCACATATTTTTAATAAAACTTTCGCCTTGATTGCGCTGCAATCATAGGTCTTAATTAGCCTAGATTAAGCTAGGACTTGGCATAAGTTCAGGAAATTCATGCATGCATAAGCATTATCTGCATCTTTACTGCTTTACTTTAGCTATGCATAACATAATGTTATAATGTGCTGATTAAGTATATTATGTCGATTGCAGGTAATAAGCAGATCTAGAGCTGGATCTGGAGCAGGATCTGAAGTTGGATATGAAATAACAGGAGTTGTAGCAGAGCTGGAGTAAAAGGCCAAGTTTAGATGTAGGAATAATAATTTAAGGGGGTTAAAGGTTTTCTATTCTATTAAGTAGAAATAAAGCAGTAAAATGTGAAGAGCTTAGGTCCATCCTAGCCTTAGGATAGCCTAGAGACTTCCCAAAGCCTTAGCCACCCTTAGATTAGGTCACAACACCCTAGGAAGCCCTAAAACCCTAGTTCCAACCCTTATCTGGACGTCCAGATAAGTTTTAGGATGTCCAAGACCCTTAGCCATCTCCCGCACACTTCAAACCCACTTCTACAGTGTTATTGGATGTCCAGACACTTTGTCAGACGTCCAATTTCTGCAGAATACCCAAAACAGAACCCGAAATCCTTCCTGACTCTGATTGGACGTCCAGACAACAAGTCTGGACTTCTGATTTTTGAGTATAAGACGTCTGACACTATTATTAGATGTCTGATACTGCTCTTCAATTCCTGTTTTGAGATTTAAGCCTTGATCTTGGATCTTTAGGTCCCTAAACCCAATTTCAACCCCATAGGAAATTAAATTAAGGTGCCATAGCCCTAGTACATCACCTCTAGACCTCCCTAAGGACCTAATTAGGTCCTCACTAAACCTAATTGACTTGGATCTTAGTCAATTCCATCAGCCTATTCAATTGGACTCATTGAGTCTAATTGAGCCCTGATCTCAGCACACACTGTCCAATTGGACTCAGTGAGAGTCCAATTGACCTAGACCTAAATTAATTGAGTTGTTTTACTCTCAATTAAGTTTCCACACACCCAATTAAACTTGTATTAAGTTTAATTGCACTTTACCTTAGTGAATTAGGGTTTACAACCCTAATTTGAGACCTACCTTGACCTAAACCCACTAGAACCTAACCTAATCAACCTAGCCACCTAGGTTTTGACCCACACACACTATCCACATGAAAATATCTAGCCTAGAGTTCTCTAGAACTCTCTACCATGTGTGGTTGCCTTGGTTGCCAAAAATAGCAACCAAGAGCCATTCAATTTTTAGAACCACATTTGGTGGATCTAAAAACCACCATCCACCCTCTCTCTCTCACTCTCCCACAAGCTCCCACCATAGGCCTCTCTAGAGAATTCCATAATTCTCTAGAGAGCTTCCCTTAGGTCTATAAAAAGACCCAATGGGTGGCCATCTGCACCAATTCACTTGGCATTCATTCCACTTAGGCTAGCCACTCCCATCTCCACTCCACCTCCATGAGCTCACCACCATCATGGAGGCCACCATCTCCATGCCAGGAAGCTGGATCAGCTCCCCAACCTCTCTCCAAGGGCCGGCCTAAGTTCCATTGGCTGCCCCTCCTTCTTCTCTCAGCCACTCAAAGGCCATTGGAGACCACCTCCGAATGCCCTTCCTTCTGCTAGATTAGTAACTTAGCTCTTCGTATATTTACTGCTTTTATTTACTGCTTAGTAGTGTAGTCTTACTTCTCCCCCAATGATGCATGCGAAATCCCCCCATCGATTCTTGTATGCGATCATTTTCTGGTAGCTAGGTTTAATTTTCAAACATTTTTATACAAGCTTTCCTCTATGTTTTATGTTGCAAACAACTCTCCGGCTGAATGAATGAAAAATGCTTTTATATATATATTTGTCTCTATATGTTTGAAATCACCATGAGCTTAATAATTGTCATTCTTGTCGTGGGATTCAAGTTGCCTGTTTCCAATTCCTAATATTCTTGCAACTAAGCATGTCATACCTAAATACGTAATAATCACGAACCGGCATGCGATTCTAAACAAAGTAGAGTAAGATCGATTTCAAAAGTAAAAGCAATGCCTCCCAGAGATGAACGACCGGGACTCAAAGTCTCGTTATTTTTACAAAATAATATCTTTGTTGGATCATACTTCGCGACTATACTACGATGCTTTTATCAAAAACACGATCTACTATTTTCACCAACAAAATGGCACCGTTGCCGGGGAGGCAAGGTCATTTTTCTTGAGTTCGATCTTTTAATTTATCACTGAAAAATCTGCCTCTACTTCATTTTTGATGTGCAGGACAACACGGAACGAAAATGGGATTTGCGCACGCATCGAGCGCGGCGAAGAAAAATCAGGTGCACATCATCTCTCTTAGATTAGGTTTACTTTCTGCAATCTCTTTTGTGAAAAAAAAAAGATTTTTCTCATTTTTGTGAAAAAGAAAAAAAAACAAAAAGAAAAATTTCGAAAAAAAATCTAGCTTAGGTTTCCTTTTGAATCTAGGTGAGTGGAAAAAAAAAGAAAAAAAAAGATATTTTCTATGAATCTTTTGAAAAATTCTTTTTGAAAAAAAAAGTGCAAACGTTTTGAAAAAGAAAAAAAAAACTTTTTGGTGGAAGGTTTGAATTTCAAGTTCAAACCTCTTTAAAATCTTTTCCACCATCTTCTGATTTTCGGCTAGATTTCAAATCTAAATTAAAAATTTGATTGTCGAAAAATTCATTAGCGAAAAATTCTGAAATTCGGGCTAAACTTTCATTTTCAAACTGTCTGCCACTATTACTTTGAGAAAATTTTAAGAATAAAATTTTAAAAAATTTGCGAAGTGCATGGGGGTCAAACTGACTCAGATTCAAAATTTTTCAAATTTCAAAAAGCGATTTCGAGTAATCCACGAATCTGTTTTGACTAAAAAGGGTGGGGTTTGAAAGCTAATCTCATTTTCTTTATTTTCCATATTTTTCCCAAATTTTTGAAGGTCATTTGGTACTATTTCAAAGAGAAAAACCGACCAGGGGTCAAAATTCCAGATCTGACCCCCTGACATTCAAAATCCCTTAAAAATTCGGTTGAAATAGTAAAAATTCCAAAGAAATATTCTCTAAAAATCTAATTTAAAAAGAAATCTACTTGCAAAATTTCAAATTAATTTGATTCCAATTATTATCAGAGAATCAACATTATTTTTGTGGTTTGCTGAAACAGAGAAAAACCCTAGAAGTACTTGCAACTTAGGTTAAACCCTTAGGGTTACAACTAGAGACCACACATTGGGCTAACTTAGACTTAATCAAGTCTAGTTAGCCGGTGAGCTTGGTCACCTTGTGGGCCACTCGCCTCAAACCCCACTGAAGAAAACGGGTTAAAATTAACTTTAAAATATGAAATCAACCCGAGTTCGTTGTCGTACTACTGGGTGAGTTTAATCTCTCTTGCAAAACCTGGTGACTAAGTCTGTGGGGTAGTCTCAAACGACCGCGGCTCGGGGGTCAACCGAACTGGAGGTGTAAGCCAAAGGAAGAACCTTCCCTTTAGTCCCCTCGTAACCAGACTGGCTGGGCTAGCTTGAGAGGCGGGATTCACTTTCAGTCAGTTGTACGACGAACTTATCTTCAGGAATTTAAATCCATAACGAAAAATCTGGTCACCTGATCTATAAGGACCATTTGATTGACAGGGCCTTAGCCTTGTCTTGTGTGGCTACACCAACCCAGGGATTAGGCGGTGTATGCACGGAAGGAGGTCACTCAGACCTCGACTATTTGGACCTTGGGAGTCACTCCCAAGGAGGCGAGTCACTTCTATTTACTTAGCCGCGATGGCTAACACTGGATTTGGACCTAATCGGGATCCAGAAGAGCTGGACCCACGAGCTTATCTGAGAGCTCGGGACACTGAATGAGCTCAACCTTGGGATCATAACCCAAGGTGGCGAAGATGACTTTTCGCTTCGCTTGATCCTTCTCCTTGGGTTACCGAAATTGTTAACCTTTATCCTAACCCTGGATATTATGACCCATACCAGTTGGTCCCTCAAATGACCGCATCTTATAACCCAGGATATGGATTTCATACTCCTGCTTCTCACCCATGGAACGTGGGTAGACTTGATTCACCCCTTGGAACCCCTGAAGAGCTACCGGTGCATATGCGGCCGCATTACAGAATTCAAAGAGCTATAGTGAGCGCTAAGGAAAAGGCCGCATCCTATCTACACGAAATCCAGGCTATCATTGAGCCGAACCAAAGACAAAGTTGGATTCCGCATCAACAAGCTGTGATGGAGCTTCTTTGGGAAACAACAGAGATAACAAGGCTAATGAGACAAAATTGGGAAACTCAAGAAATACTACTTTTGAGATATCAAGTGGAAAATAGCCTTGAAGACCTCGAGGAATCTGAAACGATTACGTCGAAAGGACACACAGAAGATTCTCGGGAGCAGATACTGGAAGATCACTCAGGGGAAAAAGAATCTAGCGTGGATATGAGACAGGAGCAGGAAGTATGCCGAATGGGTTCATTTGAAATTGAGGAGGAAAGGACTGGTATATCTAGGACTGAGCTGCAATCAGATTATCCTGAATCCTAGGAGACACCTCTCGGGTTAGATAACCTAATCGAGACAAAGGAAGTAGATCCAATTGAGGATATGGATCTTGAGGCAAGCAATACATGCGACACTACTGATCAGCCTAAGCCACTTCCCATTGTAGGTGAACCTATGCTGGAGCCAACATCTTTTGATCTGCACTCTTCTTTCACCTACATCCCTAATTCGGATGCTAGAGACTCTGAGATGACACTTGCTATCCCTGATCCTGACATTCAAAAACCAGAAGTAGCTATGGATAACTCGAACGAAGAAATAAATATGCTACCAGAGGTAGGAATTACTGAGGAGCCCAATGCATATGAGGGTGAAGCTTTGAGTAGAATGAGTTGGGGACGCAACTATCATCTTAGTCAATCTAATAGATGGCTCGACCCCGAGCCTGAAGACTCAGCCTCCGATGAATCAAAGATGAATACTGATGAGGATGAAGTAATTTTTGACAAGGATTTCAATGACCTCCCCACAGATTTTCTACTTTCACGAATACCCCCGTATGACCCAGAGCCTAGAGAGGGCATGATCTTTGATGTCAATTATCATTATGAGGATCTCTATGACTCAGATTCTGGTTCTGAGATACATTTTGATCTACTCCCTTAGCAACTTCCTACTAAATTGTGGGACATGATAAATCAGCTGAATCAACATCATGATCCCCCCTCTGATTATCCTCTATTTTCAACCACCACTCCACACTTTCTTATAGCTAAACTTTTTGGAGTAGGGGTGCACAATCAGCTGGTTCACATCTCCGGACCATTGATTCTGGGAGCATACGAGCATATCTTTCTCTTAATCTTAGCTGGCTCCTATGCTAGAAATGACACATCTGATTGAGTGCTCGCCCAGCTGGAGGCATTAAACTCAGCACATATAGATATCATTCGCCCCACATTCCACCATCATTTATATATAACCATTTTTATACATAGCATATTTTTCCTTTAGCATAGTTCCTTTGCATAGTGCATGCTGACAGGTTGGCCGGTGCTAGATGTATAGTTTCAGGAGCAATTCCAGGTGACTTCTACCCACTCATCCTCTGTTAGATTTATTTTCTTTTATATTCATGCATGAGGACATGCAAGAACTTAGGCATGGGGGGGTAGATACAACAAAACTGAAAATTTTTATGCCAACATTTAGGAAAACCTCAGAGCTGCATGTAAAACATACTTTAGGACCTTAAATAAAAGAACAACCGACTCCACCTCCAGTGCTCGCATTAGAGCTAGAAATCGTCCGCAACAGCCACTTCTGACTCACCCGCTCACCTATTGTTCTAAATTTAGGGTCAAGCTGATTGTAACCCGATACAGGAATTTCACGAAGTACAAATTATACGAGGTTAATTGTTCATAGCATATATAGATATTGCATTCATGAATAAGATTATTTTATTAAGAGAATGCATTAGGGATTTTATCCTTTAGTTGATTCCTGTAATCTGGAACCCAGTACAACTTTTCACACACACGTAGAATTTGCAATTGGATTCACGGTGAAGGCTGATAAACGTCTTCAGTCTGTCGAGAAGAAGCAGTGCTTCTTTTCCTGAACCCCTGGACAGTGTTTTGGGAGTCAGGCAGATTTTCTTTCAATCACCAAATAGTGTGAGATGAGAGTAGAGTGTACTGGTGCTATAAGATTAGTGCGAGGAATTTGGAATCCTAGATAATTAGGTGATGATACTCTGAGATTAGACATAGTTTTCGCTCTCGGTTCCTGCGTATACATTTTTGTGCGAAATTTTGAGAGCCACCGAATAAGGCAAATATGTGGAGAGCGAGTTTTCATAAAACTAGGGCTAAGGTGGATGGTTACGACCATTCTTTACGACCAAATGGGAAGATTAGAGATAGGATTAATTGCTAAATAGCTGTCTAGATCAGGCACAATGGTTAGTTGGTACCGGTACTGACTGCTCACAGTAATCCAGTAGCTAGCCTTACAAATCCTGGGTACTGGTACTCATAATAGGTACCGGTACTCAGTGCTTACAGTTGAGTACCAACTAAGTTTCCAGGTGATGGCATCGCCATCATCCTCTATAACTAACCTAATTTAGCTAAGTTCTAAAGTTAAATTCATTTAATTAACATATTAAAATGGTATTACTCAATCAGGGCTGAAGAGAAAGGAATTATTATAAAATGGGGTTAATTTTGTAGTTTTCACGAACAATTATGAATGTAGAATGGCTGGAGGGTGAACCTATGATTAATTAAAGGTCAATTGAGCTTAAACATCTTAAAAGTGGGTTGGTATTGAGTAATTTAGGATTTACATTCAAATCGAATGTTTAATTCTAATTAAAATTCTAATTTCAACTCCACTTCAATTAAAATAGTTCTAATGGAAATAAATGTGATCTAAACCTTATAAAAATCATTTAAAATTATTCTATAAGGTTTGACACAATTAATTTGACAATCGGAACTCGTTTTGACCTAAAATAGAATCAGAGACGAGAATTTGGTACATTCTGAGTCTAATCATAAATTAACCATGAAAATGATGTCGAAACCCAAAATTTAAGTCACCATCAACTTTCTTATATCCAAATTAGGCTACCATAAAAATTTGGGTTCATTTAGACTTCATCTTGGTCAACTTTGCATTTTGGTCCTCAATTCTTTATTTTATTACAAAAACCCCCCTATATTTTTTACTTTCTTGTGATTAGCTCCCTATCTCTTCATCTTCTTCACGGGAAGGTCCGCGACCTTTTGGCAGCCATGGCACGTGGTTGGGTGAGGTTTGCGCGCAAATTACGACCACCTCAGACCTCTTTTGCACTCGACGTTTGAAGAAAGTTTGTTCTACTCGTCATTCTGCATCCACTAGTGGTGGTTTCACCACTGGTGACTCCCTCCGCCGCCCACAATCATCAGTCAAAAGCTTCGCAGTTGTTGTGGGTTGTTGCGAGCTCTTCTTGCAATCCCCGACCGCCGCTTGCTCCAGATTGGCTCTATAAAGCATCGTGGGGCTCCTACGAAGGCAATCGTCTAGAGATAGCACGTGCAGCCACACCTCCTTCCTCCCACACGCACGACCATTGAAGGACCTCAGAGCTCTCTCAACCCCTTCATCCGCCGCTCTCTCGCTGAAATTTAGAGAGGGCTTTCACTCGCCGTCCTAGCATGAAGTTTCACGCGGAGCTTCGGAGCTTCTACCCTCCTCCTTGAGTTGTGTGGGCTTCTTCTCCTCTCCTATCATTAAATTTGGTTAGGACTTAGCTTCATAGCATCTCCAATTACGTTTTTGGAGCTTCGTGGCTCTGGGCATTGCTCCATTTGCTGCGACCATCACCACCATTCACCGCCATGACGACCTTCTCCACCAACCGTCATCCGCCATCGAAACCAACAATTGACTTAGGGCTTTGCTCTGGCTCAGCATGCCGGAGATTTTGAACACTTAATCGGGGTCTTTCGACCCGTATTTTGATGTGTAGGTACACGTCGAAGAGCTCGTCGGAACCCATCGCCTTCTCCATCTCCGGCCACTCCCTCCGCCGCCACTGCTTCGACGATCATCGATCCGAAGGTGCCACCAAGTCAGCAAACGCCCATCCTCACCATCCTCCATTTGCCAACCACATCTAACTGGTGGATCTCAAGGCCGACCGACCTCCGGCAGACCCTTGCCGGCCTTGAAGAAGAAACAAGCAGTGGGACCTTGTTGCGAGAAAAGGACTGATTTGAAGGAGTTTCCAAGGACCTAATTGAAAGCTGCTTGGGCATAATTGTGACAATGCAAGGACAAAACTAAAAATAGTGTTTATTCTTGATCTTAAGTCTGTTCTAAGTAATTCTGACTATAGTAAACTATCAAACATTTTTGTTAGAAGTTCATTTTTGCTTAAACTGATGAATAGTTATTTATCATTAATTATTAATTTCTATTGAGCTTTTAACAAATATTATTTGTGCTTCATATATATTCCCTAACTATTGAAGTTTGAATGCAATAACAAACCTGTTTTTAAAATTATCAGTTCACTGAAATCACCTGGACAAGATAGTGGTAATCACGCATTTAATTGCTCCCAGAGACGACCTCGGATTTCTTTTCTAATTTGAGTATTAAAAATTCAAATGCTTGATTTGCTTTGATAATTGTACCACAACGCGACGATTTTAAACACAATCAGTGGGTTGAGCATTTTAGTGCCGTTTCCAGAGTGCAATGTGCATTTATCACTATTATTCTTGATTTTTGACATATCTGCCTTGTTTGGTTGTTTTGCAAAAATTGAACTGGAGTGCCTGACTTCTGGAACCTGAGGACAACCACTCTGCAGCAGGTAACTCTTAATCCTTTCTTCTTAATCGCCTCTTTCCCCATATAAATAAAACAAAAAGGGGTTAAAGAAAATTAGGACTCAACCTTGCCGTATTATCTTAGACATTTCATTTGTGGCAAGAATTTATAATTTTTGAGCTAGGATCAACCTAGAAGACACAACCCAACAATTTTTGAGCCTAAATGGACTGGTTGATTGAACCCGTGGACTAGAACATTCTTGATTGAGTCCAACAGGATCATTAGATTTCAAATTGGACTCCACTTTAGAGCCAAATTAGGGTTAACATTTTAGGGGCTATCTAGTACACATTTACAAGTTATAAAGGGAAATATCAGCCTCATTGTGTGCTACCTATGCCTTGGTTGAACCAACTTACAACTTAAATCCTAAAACACAGGCCTTAAGATCACTTGAACCCTGAAAGAAGTGACTTAATAACCTGCTTGCCAAACCAAAACAGGGTGATTTGGGTGAGTTAACCTGGATGCATCCTAAAGATTAGGACAGGTCAGGTAAGATTGGTTCACTTGGTGACCCAATCAACCTAAAAATTAGGTCACCATTGGAATAAACTCTTAATCAAGTGACAATTTGAGGCACAAATAGGCTTAAAATTTGATAGACCTACGACCTCAATTCACATGTATCCGGTCAATTTGGAACCGCAGTGACAAGAGAGGTCAGGTAGGGGAAACCCTGTAACTCATGGGGGCGCTCTACCGTGTATGGGTCTTCGCGGGACTCTCCCTCTCTAACTACCCAAGTAATTCTTGGGCAGGTGGATTTGTGATCTAGAGGTCGTTTGTCTTTAATAAGCCTAAACCATCCATATATATTTGGGTGTCTCAATTGGGTCTGATTGAAATCTAGTCCCTTATCTTTTCTGTAGTGCATGCACGGTTGGAGGTCCTTAAGACCAGTCTTAAGACCTCCTCTAGTAGTTCATTCATGTCGGGGCCGTTCCCTGACTAACTTGTTTGGGTCCTCTTTTAATCCAATCCCAATCTCCTCTGACCCATCTACATCCAACCCAGGATCTCAGTATTCTGATTCTGACTCAATGGAGAACCCTAGTCCAGAAGGAGGAGATGACATCCAGCACCTACAGAACCAGCTTCAGACTCTCACTGATCTTATCAATGCGCTGGCAAACCCAAGAGCATGTCCACAAATGTGGGATCACTATAATCTCGCAGAAGTGGCTATCAAGCCCAGAGTGTGTATTCCAGTTGGGGGACCTGAGATCGAACTCAAGCCGAATATTATCAGCTTGATTCCCCATTTCCATGGGATGGGTTTTGAAGACCCATTCCAACACATTCAAGAATTGAAACATTTGGCCTAGACCCTCGGGCCAACTATTCAAAATTGGAACACTCTGCTCATGAAAATGTTCCCCTTCTCGCTTAAAGAGAAAGCTGCCTACTGGTATCGGTCTCTGAATTGACCGATTAATACCTAGGATGAATTACAAGTTGAATTTCTAAGGAAATACTTCCCATTAGTACGTATTAACCCCCTAAGGCATCAAATTACACATTTTCAACAAAATGCAGGGGAACCACTTCATGAGGCATGGGATCGCTTTCTTGATCTCATGCGGAAATGCCCGCATCACGGAGTTCCTAAATAGGAACAGGTCCAATCTTTTTACTGGGGACTTTGTGAAGATATTCGGCTTTTCGTCAATGCAGCTTGTGGAGGCAATTTCATGGGCAAGCATGAGAATGCTGTTTGGGAAATTCTCGAAAATATGGTCGAGAATTCAATAAACAATGTGTCCATGGGTATGCTCGACAGGACAACTACCCATGCATCAACGAACACACGTGAGACACATGAAGCACAAGACTTATCCTCTTCCATCGACATGGAGGTTGTGGCTAGTCGATTGGATAACATTTTAATTATTGAAAAGAAGCTTGACGATTTGATTTGCTAGCTACAGAAGGCCACTTCCTCTCAACAGAACACGCATGCACGACCGTCCGCAGGGAGGGAGGCCATACATAATATTCACCACACAAGGATGGATATGAATCCATCTCCTTCTGACTCGAGGTTCGGAGGAAACTCCGAACCTGTTTATCCTAGTTGGGGGTCCTCTGAACCCCATTATCCAAAACATGGATATGATTTTTATGGAGACCCTCAACCCTGTGAGGAACTCCACGCCATCCAAAACAATCCCTATTCCAATTCCTATAATCTTGGAAGGTGTAATCATCCTAACTTCTCCTGGTCATGGAATTCCTATCCCCAAAATCCTAGACCTCAATATCCACCTCGACCATAAAATCCACACTCATATCAGCTTGCTCAACCTAGGCCCAATTCAAATTTTCAACATGGGCTTAGTAAAGATGATCAAATGAGCATGATTCTTCAGACCCTGGCTGATATGCAGAAGACTAATGCTGCTATGCAGAGGAAGCATACCGCGGATATGGCAGATATGCGCAACCAAATTACGTAAATGGCTAGACTTGCCAGCTAGGCGCATTACCCTCGCAACCTCTGCCAAACCCTAACAATGTGCCGAATCAGGGTACGTTGTGAACCCAAAGCAGGGCCAAATCTATTATGTGCAACCAGGCCCTTCTGCACCTATATATCAAGATGGGTCAGAAGCTTCAACTTCTGTACCTGATCCATCTTAGCAGCAGCAGCCACCTATCCTACCCACTCCATATTCCGCAGGATTACATTCTGTCACAACCCACAGTGGTAAGTGTACTAAGGATCTTGAGCCTAAGAGATACATTAAACCTAAACCTAGTACATCTCAATCTAGGGTGATTATTAAGAATAACTCAGGCACTACAGAACCCACTCCAGATGAGCCTAGGACCACACCTTTTCTTGAGTTCTTGACCAAAGGAAATATGGGTAGGAAACCACCTCAAGTTGACGAGGACTTGATCAAGCTCTTTGAGCAAGTCCATATTAGCATTCCCTTGATGGATGCTATACGTCACGCACCGGCTTACGTGCGATTTTTAAAGAACATATGTACTCCTAAGCTAACGCCAAAGAATTCTGATGGAAGTCCTATTTTTCCATTGAAGCAGGTTAGCTCCATTATCTTGAGCAAGCTTCTGTAGAAATTGAAAGACCTTGGCACCCCTCTGATCTCTTGCAAGATCGGGGATTTAGAATTTAACCAAGCTCTTTTAGATTTAGGTGCATCCATTAACCTTATTCCCACATCCCTCCAAAAATATTTTGAGGATTTTGAACTTAAACCCACAATAGTGACCTTGCAGTTAGCTGATTGATCTATTAAGTCACCTCGTGGAGTTTTGGAGGATGTAGTTGTAAGAGTTTGGGATTTCTATTTCCCGTTGATTTTATTATATTAGACATGGATACAATGGAAAACCTAAAAGATACACCTATAATCTTGGGGAGATCGTTCCTAACAACAGCTAGGGTGAACATTAATTGTGAGGAGGGCTAGATGGAAATAAAATTCGGGGATAAGACAATGAAAATTGATATTTTTAAGGCCCATAGAGGAATCAATTGTGGTGTAATTAAGGAAATAAATAAAATCAATTCACTTCTCGAGGATCCTATATAACTGATTTGGATATACGTATTCCTGAGCAAGAACCCTTAGAAGCCCAATCCAAATTACATTTTGAGGAACCTAGTCCACCTCTAGTTTCCCCTCAGGCTAACCCTGACATTTCTACTGCTGTTGAGAATCAGGTACTTGAACTAAAATCGCTTCCTGACAATCTCAAGTATGTCTTTTTGGGTTCAAACAACACGTTTCGTATGATTATCAACTCCTTTCTATCCACAGATCAGGAAATGCGTTTGATTTCCGTCCTCCGGGAGCATCGCAAGGCCATTGGTTGGAGCTTAGATGATCTCACCGGCATAAGTCCTTATTGTACCCACCACATTTTTATAGAAGAAGGCTAATGACCTATACGTGAAGGATAGCGCCGACTCAACCCAAATCTTCAAGAGGTCGTGAAGAAAGAGATAATTAAATGGCTTGATGCAGATATTATCTATCCCATCTCTGATAACCATTGGGTTAGCCCAATTCATGTGGTGCCTAAGAAGGCCGGGCTAACCATTATCAAATCTGAGTCTGGAGAATCCATCCCCACCAGGATTGCAAATTCGTGGAGAGTCTGCATAGACTACAGGAAATTGAATACCTCCACAAAGGACCATTTCCCACTACCTTGTATTGATTAGATTCTTAAAAAATTAGTGGGAAATCAGTACTTCTGTTTCTTGGATGGATACTCAGGCTATAATCAAGTGGCCATTCATCCTGAAGACCAGGAAAAAACCACATTCACCTATCCCTACGGGGCATTTGCGTTCCATAGAATGCCTTTCAGACTTTGCAATGCACCCTCCACATTCCAGCGGTGCATGTTGGCAATATTCTCGGACATGGTGGGTGAATCCTTAGAGGTCTTCATGGATGATTTTTCTGTCTTTGGAAAAACCCTCGATGAGAGCTTGGGCCACTTGACTAAAATCCTCCAACGATGCATCAATGTAAATTTGGTCCTGAGTTGGGAAAAAAGCCATTTCATGGTTCCCCAGGGCATCGTTCTGGGACACCTTGTGTCTGAACAAGGTATCTAGGTTGACTGAGCAAAGATCAATTTGATATCCAAACTCCCTCCCCCTTCCTCGGTTAGAGAAATCATATCCTTCTTGGGGCACGTCAGATTCTACCGACATTTTATTTTTGACTTCTCAAAAATCACCGGGCCCCTGACTAACTTATTATCAAAGGATATTCCCTTCGATTTCTCTGATGAGTGTGTCGAAGCTTTCAAAATCCTTAAGGATCGAGTCACCAAGGCACTGGTATTGCAACCCTCTGATTGGTCTCTTCCATTTGAGATCATGTGTGACATGTTAGATTTTGCTGTGGGCACAGTCTTGGTCAAAAAAATTGATGGGAAACTCGTAGTGATCTATTACGCAAGTAAAACATTAAACGACACCCAACAAAATTATATGATCACTGAGAAGGAACTTCTGGCTGTTGTCTTTACCCTGGAGAAATTCTGATCGTACCTACTTGGGTCCTGCATAATCATATACTCGGATCACACAGCGATACGTCACATGCTCACCAAGAGGGACTTGAAGCCTTGTTTGATTTGTTGGATCTTGCTTCTGCAAGAATTTGATTTAGAGATTCAGGACAAAGTGGGAAAACAAAATGAAGTTGCAGATCATTTGTCCTGCCTTCCCTCATCTATCATTGATCCGTTAGTACCTGATCGACGGATTTTCGCTTATAGAAATAATGTATCAGAAAAATATGTCATCGCAGTAAAATCATGTGGTGGAAAATCCTGAACAAAGATATTTCATTAAAACTAACCACGAAGAGTTAGGTCATATCCACAGGGAGGAACGACCTCAATAAATTCATGAGTATAGAGCCATCATGTTTGCAGAAACATTCACGAAATTAATTTAATGAATTTACTGCTCTGAATGTCACTTTCAATTCCATGAGAAGTTCAGGGCTAAATATGTAAATTTCATGTCAGAAATTAAGCTCCTAAAAATACATGGATAATGCACGTGTAGTGGTAGAGTATGTAATTTTTAATTGCATGCCATTCTTGATCCAATTTCAATGCAAAATGAGATGAATTACAATCGCTAAACAAATATGAGAAAGAATAAGTATGATGCTAAAATTTCACCTCAAGTTAATAATCAACTAAAATCAGAAAATGAGTTTTGGCAATGGCATTTGTCATAAATTTTAATGTGGCATTCACTGTAGAGAAACATGGGAAAAACTCCCCTTGCTCGCACGCGGAGGAGAAGGCACGTCTGGAAGAGAGATCCCCAGGGGAGGATGTCCACTATGAGGGCGTTCTGATGGCGGTGGTGGCACGGCCAATGGCGGTCGAATGGCGGTGATGAGGAGGACCGGTGGCGGCGACAGCTAGCCAACGTGCAGGTCGTCAGTTGATGGCACGAATGGCGTGGATGCACTTGTGAAGGCGAGGGGAGCGTATTGGAGTCAACGGTGCAGAGTTTCGATGCCCGTGGACGTGGCTGCGTTTTGGGTGGTTTGGGTTCCTTCGGTTGGCAAAGAGGAGGAGGAAGAAGAAGAAGAAGGGGACCGGATGTGCGCACATGGGTTGGGAGTGCGAGTTCCTGTTGTGCACGTGCTCGCTGGGAGCGCAAGTGCACTGTTGCTGCTGGTGCGTGAGGGGCGCGGACGTGTAGCTTGCACGTAGGCAGCGCATGGAAGGTGCATGGGAGGTGTGCTGGTCACGGGTGGGCTGGAGGCGATGCATGCTTTTGTTTGGTGGAGAACATAAAGAGGGTGGTGGTTGATTAGCCCATAGTTGTGGGCTATTTAAGTATTTAAGTGCCTAGACATTAGGTTAATTCTAACATTTATTTAGCATGAATTAGGATGTAAATAGATTAATTCATATTTTTAATTTAATTACATAATCCATGCATTGCATTCATATTTTAAGTGCATTTAGAATTAGCTTAGAATGACATTCATCTAATTAGTTAACCAATTAGGTACATTGTTTCCATTAACATAAAAGTTGAGGGTCTGTATATAAATGACCATAATATTTTAACATTATTTTCTTTATTCTTCTTCTTGCAGGAACGGCTGGCTGCCGCTCCAACGCCACCAGCTGCCACAGTGAAGAGCCCATTCAAGGAGGAGCGGATATTTTGGATCTGGTCGGGCAGCTGATTTCAAATTGGTGCAGGCCACTACAAAAGGAGGAGTGAGGAAGCCGAGCTTGGGAGGCCTCCACCACCGACGCACCACTGTGCGGAGAGATCTTCTCTCTTCCATTCCATACCGCCAGCCTCAACCGTGGTGGCAAGTCTCCACCACCGTGGGCATGTGGTGTGATAGGTCACATCGCCATCCGGAGCTCGTCCGCATTACTGTGAGCACCTTAGCGTGCATTTCCCTCGCCGTCGTCACCAACAACCACTGCCACAGCCACTCTGCAATCACCCTCTCATTAGTTAAGACGTCCGGGAAATTTCCCGGATGTCTGAAGCCACACCCCACTCCAGCAGCAATCTCCGTTCATGCCCGCTCACCTTCCACCTGAATCGTAGCCCTTGCCCGCTCACTCCACCCCGCCTGCACACCAGTCTGAAGTCCACCTGCTCACCTTCAGCCTGCACCTCACCACTCTCCCGCGCGCACCAGCTTGCACACACGTCTGAAGCCACCTGATGTAAACACATTTACACTACTTAAAATGTCTATTTATGCATGTTCTTAAGCATAGGATTGCATTTCATGATATAAATATTGCATTACATGCATCATCTTGCATTTAGAGTAGCTTGAATAAAATGGAGGTTAATTGTCTCCTTTTATGTGCTTGGACAGGGCAAATATTTTATCGGGGCCTCGGATCAAAGATCCAACCGTATGGATATGATCAGGGCGACGATTGGAGTTCAACGACTCCAAGATCGCCCGAATCAGGCATCCGTAGCATCAGATAGAGACCGGGGAACCCTAGAAGATCAAGGGCCAGGATGGTGTAAATCCGCACTTCAGATGGAAAATCCGACCACACGGATGAATTCGGATCGACGATCGTAGCCCAACGACACAAAAATCGAGTCAATCCGACATCCGTGGCACCATCTACAACTTCTAGAAGATGGACGGCTAAGATGGCGCCACGTGGCGCCATCTCAGCTGCCCAATCGGCCGCATGCGTCTGGTGAAGACCGCGCACCGTCTCCTCTCCGCCGTTGGATCTCAATCCAACGGCTGTGGACGCATCGTTTTAAAAGCATCCGCGCGACCATTTGGGCGAGGCAGCGCAGCGGTCCAGCGCCTTATCGCGAGGCGCTGGCGCGCGTTCGAGCCTTGCCAAGCGATTTCTGAGGCGGGCGGGCTCGCTCCAATTGACCGCACGATCGCGATCCAACGGCCGCGCGCGCTCGATAGCGCCGACGCGCAATTGGACGCTCTGGTGAACGCGCGATCGTACGCGTAGGCGGGCGGGCGGCAGCGGTGAAGGCGCGATTTTAAGCCGTCCGATCTCGCGATCGGACGGCTGAAAATCAAGCGGCGTGCGTAGGCGTTACGCGCGCGGCCAGCCGAGCGGGCGCGCGTGGGCGCGGCGGCGACGGCGACGGCGGGGCTTTAGCGACGGTTTTATCCGTCACTAAAGACCCCTTATTTATTATTTTGAAGATGTAATGTCCATTTTGCCCCCACTCCTTGCAACTATAAAAGGAGACCCCCTCCATACGAAATTTTCATCCCTTTTTTCTCCTCTCTACCTCTCCAAAGCTCAAGAGAAGCTTGTCCCACACCCGGGATGCTTCTCGCGAGATAAAGTCCAAATTTTCGTCCCCCTTCGGAAGTGGATCCCGCGATGACGACGGCGTGCTGCTTCGTTCCCGTTCTTCTGCTTCGTCCTCCTTCGTCCCGCTTCGTTCTCCTTCGTCCAGGCGTCGTCCCGTCCGGCTCGTCCTCCAAGCGACCGTCGAGGAGGATTCTCTCTCCCTATTCTTTTTACTGCTTTCTAGTATAGATTTACTGCTTTCTAGAGTAGTCTATTCGTCCTCCGAGCGATCGTCGAGGAGGACATTTCTCCCTCCATTCTTTTAATGCTTTCTAGAGTAATTGTTTTATGTTTTCTAGTTGTAACGAACGATCTCTTTTATGATAAATTCCTTGTCTATTCTACATCTCATTTTGATTTCCATGTATAGTATTCTTTCTCTCTCTCTTACTCCCTCTCTCTCTTTTATTTGTTGTAGATACTTAGATAGTTTAAATTGAATTTCTTCGTGACAAAATAAAAAGAAACGCGAAGTTTTTAAATCAAACGTTCGCCTCCCTGTGTTCGACCCGGAATTCTTTTTTTCGGTATAAATTTTATTTGTTGAACACGAATCCTTCGCTTTCGAACTACAACGACGGGTTTTCCAAAACCGAACACGTTAGCGTAGCTTCGTAAATAATCGTTCAACATTTTGGCGCTGTTGCCGGGGAGGCAACGATCTTTGATTTCTCTTCACGTTTTGTAACTTACAAATCATTTACCTCACTTTTCTCCTTTCTTATTGTAATTGCAGGTACTCTTTTGAGGCAAGCAAAAGCGGTAGATTGGAGGCAAGCGAAAGGTTTTGTAAGTTATCACCCATTCTTTCCCCCTCCATAGATTTCATTCGCCACATTGAATCCAAATTCCAATTAACCTAGGTGTTTGCATAAATCCTAGGAATAGTTTGGTTGTTTGGATTCTCACTCACATTCATTCCACCTTCATTTATATAAAAAAAAAAGTAAAAAGATAATTTTGTGGGGTAATTTTCAACAAATACACAATGTACACCCACATTTAAAGGCACTTAACCGAATTGATTTGTTTCTACTCAACTGGGTTCTGATCTGTGGGACCAGTACACATAAAGCAACACATAAAAGAGTAGAAATCATTCTAAGTTAACCATCTTTGTGTGCCTAACTTAGTGGTGCATTTGAGGCCAATTGTTTGAGTTGATTGGGCCGCACCACTTCAAATAAAATCAACTCATCAAGTAGCTGCCAATTAGGTTCAACTCTTAGGGATCTACCAGGCACTCCACATTCTTTTTAAACTTTAAAGGAAAACATCTTCACCTGTGCTTGCAAAACCTGGTGTGCCAATGAAACTTGATTGAAAACACCTAAAGTTGAATCCTAAAAGCTACTAAGCAAGATTTGAACCTTAAAATTCACCACATCAAAAATAATCTTGCTTGAAAACCACTGGTTGTGCACGCACACACAAAGCAATCAATCATTAAGGGCACAACCCATTTAAAGGGCCCATCACATTCCAAAGCACATTCAAACCTAGCCCTAAATAAAACAGAGTAGACGTTGGCCTTAAGGATTGGACTCGCTCTTCAGAACTCAGAATGAGATTATTTTCGATTAGTCTGTTTCTATTGTTCAATCTGATGTCTAGCTAGGGGAGCAGAGTCAAACGATCGCGGCTGGGGGGTACACTAGGAACCGGAGGCGCAAGCCGAAGGAAGAACCTTCTCCCCAGTCCCTCCTTCTAACTGGTTGGATTGAACAGACAGAAGTAGATCAAATCGTTCCTTTATCTCAAGACGGGTTTTGAGAGTCTGTAGGTCTGTAGGCTAACCCATTTAAGGACAGGTTTGATTGTTTGTATTGCAGGGCACCTTTCTTCCTCCCGTGTCTCATGAATCCTTCCACATATTTCACGCATTCCCGCTCTTTCCCTCCTGTTGTAAATTATCCTCAACATGACGATTATCCCAACTCGTATTGTAATCGACCATCAGTTAGTTGGGATAATTCGGATTGGGGATACAATTCCGGACCCCCGTGTTTAGGGTCTAACCCTGAACACTTTGATTCTCAATCATATCCTTCTCAGAGTTGCATCGATTATAGATCGTCCTCCTTTCATGAACAACCTAATGCGATCTACAATCAAGAAGGATACACTGATCCTTACCCATCCTCTGATTTCACTGCCTTTAGGTCATCTCCATCTTTTGAACAATCTGAAATGACCTATTATCAGGATGGGTATAACGAATCTCAATTCGTTAATTCCTCTACATTGATGTCAAACCCGCCCAACCCTGAACCAACTCATTTGGTTCAGGTTAATCAGGTTCAAGATAAGGTTCTGGCTAACTTGAGGAATATCATTCAATCTTTAGAAGTTCAGCCAATACCTTGCATTGAGAGATTGGAGCCCCTGATTGAAATGATTGATGATTTAAATAAGTCTTTGTTGGATTGGCTCCAGGATGTTAAGGATAAGAACCCGGGTGAGTTTCTACTTGGGAAATTAGCGAAATTGAGGATGAGATTCGTGGTTGCTTTGATTCAATCTTGGAATAATTCCCAGGATGAACTCTCTTCAGGAAAGCCAATGACAGAACCCGCTCAGGCACCTGTTGGGGGGGACACGTGTTACGAAGCTGACCAGATTGAATTAAAGCAACCAATTAAGGATGATCTGATTTCTTCACCTGAGATCCCTGAGCCGGGTTACGAGAAAACGTATGTCTCCTGGGAACACAAAGTGACAACTGATTTTGGGACATACATTGATACGGATCCTGATTTCTTTGATGGTGAAGATTCAAGTTGCGAAGTCTCACACGAGTTTTCAAATCACGATTTTTGTGAGACGATTGGGCCTGAGGAATCTGATAGATCATTTGATAGCCCAATAACTGAGGAAACTGATCTTATTAGGGCACACGATACAGATCCAGAATCGCATTTTCTGGCGGAATCAATTCAATGCCCTGATTATCAGTTACACCCTGTTGAGCTTATTGATGATTTTAATTCTGAGATAATTAGACCCAAGTCAATTTTGATTCTGCCACATCATTTACACTTGGAGATTCCAGACGGGGTGATGAATATACAAGATGTCCTGGAATTTGATACACTTAATGAGGAGGATAGGAGCGGGGAAGTTCTAATTTGGGAAGTTAATTTTGGAGGAAATGGAAGATTGAGTCGAAGGGTTCCTTTTAAGCTGAAACCATCAAATCAGAACCCTTACGACATTTGTTTCAAGGATGTCAAACTCAAGCACACATTTAACGATTATCCTTTTGAGCTTCAATTCTCTGTAACCCGACATTTTGGCCTTGGGTTGCATCCTCACAAATCGCAGGCCCGACCCCGCTTGCATTCTGATTTTAGGTTTTGGGTAATTTTTATCCAGAACCTAAGATATTCTCGATTATGGGGTGTGGGTCTACACCACAATCTGGTCCACATCTGTGGACCTCTGCTGACAGGTCAGAGGATTCTTCTGTTCATTCTAATTCTGACCTGCACATGTGAATTCTTCATTTCTTTTCTTTGTATAGTGTGCCTAGCTGAAGGCACTAAACTCAGCACATATACAGTTCTTTTTCATTTTCATCTCGGAGCGGACCCGATATCCACGCAATTCAGGTGCTTTCTACGCTTTTCCACTCTGTTTTATGTCTTTTTAATACAATGAGGACATTGCATTAGATAGGCATGGGGGGATGGATATTTATCTTTGAATTCATTTGTCAGCTCCGTAGATTTGTTTTATTTTATATAAAAAAAAAAATCAAAATTAGGAAAGAGAATTTGGGTTTAAGAAAATTTTCGATCTTAAGAAATACTATATTATGTTCTGAACACAAAAGACCCTTCAGGTCTTTGGACTTAATCAGCCTATGTATCCACTAAAATGTGGATTTGTTTTTTGAGTTCTCGCCAACCTGAATTTTATTATAATTGGAATAAATAAGTTTGGGTGATAAGTACACGACTTGTCAACCCGCCCCCTGATTTAAGGGAATTTTGAGTTTTAAGCATCTACACACTTTCTTTGCACTGACTCGTTGTTTGGCGATTTTAACGGAAATTGGGTAGCTAATGAACCTTCTAGGGTGATATGACTGGCAAGTTATCGTGGGTAACAGCCCATAGGTAGGTTGTCCAGAGCCCAGTCACTGGACCTTTCTCTTTTTGCTGCCTTTAGGTAAATCTTAGACCAGGGAAGCCACCTACTTAAAAAAAAAAAAAAAAAAAAATCAAAAAGGAGAAAAGAACAAAAAGAAATAAGCCACACTTCGCCGCACGAGTATGGCTGGCAAGTTGTCGGTGGTAACAGCTCATCGACCGGTTGTCCAGAACCCAGCTCAGAAAATGCACTAAAAATTCCCAAAACACTTAGGAAGAAGCGGAGAAGTAGAATAAACCGGGGAGATATACACTGGATTCACCCTTGTGTTGACCCCGTTAAAAAAAATAAAAGCAGGGAGAAAGCTACCGGTTGTAAAGATACACCTTTAGGCAGAATTCTTTTTGAGGTCACCTAGAGGCGTAGAAATCCGAAGTCCGTTTTAATTGCCGGTCAACGAGTCTATCACAATCACAATAAGATGCTTAAAACTTAGGGTTCTCATCAAATCTTGGGTGAGTTGAATGGCCGTAGAAAGCCACTCTTAAACCCTAAAATTTGAAAATTAAAAAAAAAAACAAAAAAAAAGTAAAAACAGAAAAAGAAAATTTTCTTTGACTAAGGCGAGGCTTGAGGCGGTCTGCGTTTTGGCTGATACCCGGGCACTGTTGTGTCTTTGAAAGTTCAGTTCCTAAGTAGACAATTTCTTAATGATTGAAAATAACTCAGGTCCAAATAATCTAACCTAATTCTTTTATAAATAGCATATAGTTTTTGCTAAGGACTAGCAAAAGATAGGCATGGGGGTATGATGTAAACACATTTACACTACTTAAAATGTCTATTTATGCATGTTCTTAAGCATAGGATTGCATTTCATGATATAAATATTGCATTACATGCATCATCTTGCATTTAGAGTAGCTTGAATAAAATGGAGGTTAATTGTCTCCTTTTATGTGCTTGGACAGGGCAAATATTTTATCGGGGCCTCGGATCAAAGATCCAACCGTATGGATATGATCAGGGCGACAATTGGAGTTCAACGACTCCAAGATCGCCCTAATCAGGCATCCGTAGCATCAGATAGAGACCGGGGAACCCTAGAAGATCAAGGGCCAGGATGGTGTAAATCCGCACTTCAGATGGAAAATCCGACCACACGGATGAATTCGGATCGACGATCGCAGCCCAACGACACAAAAATCGAGTCAATTCGACATCCGTGACACCATCTACAACTTCCAGAAGATGGACGGCTAAGATGGTGCCACGTGGCGCCATCTCAGCCGCCCAATCGGCCGCATGCGTCTGGTGAAGACCGCGCACCGTCTCCTCTCCGCCGTTGGATCTCAATCCAACGGCTGTGGACGCATCGTTTTAAAAGCATCCGCGCGACCATTTGGGCGAGGCAGCGCAGCGGTCCAGCGCCTTATCGCGAGGCGCTGGCGCGCGTTCGAGCCTCGCCAAGCGATTTCTGAGGCGGGCGGGCGCGCTCCAATTGACCGCACGATCGCGATCCAACGGCCGCGCGCGCCCGATAGAGCCGACGCGCAATTGGACGCTCTGGTGAACGCGCGATCGTACGCGTAGGCGGGCGGGCGGCAGCGGTGAAGGCGCGATTTTAAGCCGTCCGATCTCGCGATCGGACGGCTGAAAATCAAGCGGCGTGCGTAGGCGTTACGCGCTCGGCCAGCTGAGCGGGCGCGCGTGGGCGCGGCGGCGACGGCGACGGCGGGGCTTTAGCGACGGTTTTATCCGTCACTAAAGACCCCTTATTTATTATTTTGAAGATGTAATGTCCATTTTGCCCCCACTCCTTGCAACTATAAAAGGAGACCCCCTCCATACGAAATTTTCATCCCTTTTTTCTCCTCTCTACCTCTCCAAAGCTCAAGAGAAGCTTGTTCCCACACCCGGGATGCTTCTCGCGAGATAAAGTCCAAATTTTCGTCCCCCTTCGGAAGTGGATCCCGCGATGACGACGGCGTGCTGCTTCGTTCCCGTTCTTCTGCTTCGTCCTCCTTCGTCCCGCTTCGTTCTCCTTCGTCCAGGCGTCGTCCCGTCCGGCTCGTCCTCCAAGCGACTGTCGAGGAGGATTCTCTCTCCCTATTCTTTTTACTGCTTTCTAGTATAGATTTACTGCTTTCTAGAGTAGTCTATTCGTCCTCCGAGCGATCGTCGAGGAGGACATTTCTCCCTCCATTCTTTTAATGCTTTCTAGAGTAATTGTTTTATGTTTTCTAGTTGTAACGAACGATCTCTTTTATGATAAATTCCTTGTCTATTCTACATCTCATTTTGATTTCCATGTATAGTATTCTTTCTCTCTCTCTTACTCCCTCTCTCTCTTTTATTTGTTGTAGATACTTAGATAGTTTAAATTGAATTTCTTCGTGACAAAATAAAAAGAAACGCGAAGTTTTTAAATCAAACGTTCGCCTCCCTGTGTTCGACCCGGAATTCTTTTTTTCGGTATAAATTTTATTTGTTGAACACGAATCCTTCGCTTTCGAACTACAACGACGGGTTTTCCAAAACCGAACACGTTAGCGTAGCTTCGTAAATAATCGTTCAACACCACCCCCACCATTCCAGCAACGCCCAACATTCTGCGCACGCCCTCCTCCCACCCCTGCAGAACCTCACGCGCGCGCTCCCGCGCCCACAGCACCTTCCCTGCACCGGCTGCAGTGCACGCCCACGCCAGCTGCAGCCGCACCTGCAGAACCACTCGCCTGCGCCCTCCCGCTAGCAGACCCACGCGTGCCTCACCGCGCACGCCCTCCTCCTGCGTCTGCAGCACTCGCTTTCACCGCCAACAGAGCGCCCACCGGCTGCAGTGCGTGCCCACGCCTTCAGCCAACACGCAGCAGCAGAGCCGGCAGAACCGCCACAAGCCACACGCGCTCCGCCCGCCAACAGCAGCTGCAGCACCGGCTGCAGCCACCTCCGCCGGAGGTCGTCCGGCCGCCTCTGGCTGCCGCGTGACATGCCGCCACCACCCTTTCGAAGCCCTTGGTCCAAGGGACTTCCTCCAAGCTTCCTGCGTCCGGCCGTCCACTCCTCGTCGCGCACAGCAAAGGGGAAAAAATCCCCTGTTTTGCTGCAGTAACCGAGCCATTAAAAATTACATTTTCTACCATTGTCAATTTTATTAATATTTTATTGATTCTGCATTGCGACAAATATCCTCTAGTTACTCATAATTTCTATTTCAGCATTGTTTCTTGTTTCAACCTTAATCTGAAGGCAAATCTGGCTTGATTCTTGTCCAAACTAACTATGAACAAATGTTTTTAATTGGTGCGAATTTAAATACGTCATTGCCTCCCTGTGCATACGATCCGCTCCTCTGCGAGTGGTTATTTCTTTTTAAATATTGATTAGTCGATTTTTCCACCACATAAAACTGCAAACGACTTTAAAGCGAATAATCAACCGGTCAGTGGTGAGGGGTAGGCGCTGATGGTGGTGGTGATGCTCTCTATCACAGAGCACCACCCGAGGGTAGGCGGCATCGACGGTGGAGGATGCTCAAGCCACGATGCAAGTTTTGGGTTCATGGTGCAGGCGAGAGGGCCACGGTGGAGAGGTTGGAGGTGATGGCTCTGATGGCTTGCCCTCCTTTTTAAAACCTACGGTTTGTTTGTCACAGTTGATAGCTTCTCCAACTGACTGGCGAGGATCCCGAGTGGTTGGACGGCGAGGATACAGTTGCAAGAAGCTCAGAGCAAAGCGGGTGACTCCGGTTGACGACGGTGGCGCGCAGACGTTGGTGGAGAAAATTGCAAGCATGTACCTATAAAATATAAGGATTGTCATAAGATGCAACCCTCCACTAAAATAAATTAACATTAAGTACTAAATAATTAACTTCTAAGGAAATGTATGTAAAATGTACTTAGGCTAATATAATGTCCAATAAATTGGACTTATCAAATACCTCCATGCCTAAGTTTTGCTAGTCCCTAGCAAAAGTGCGAAAAATAATGGAAGTGACTAAAAACATCTTTCCTTATTCCAATAATTTAGAGATCCAGAGATATGTGAAGTGAGAGTAGCTTAGGTAACGGATTCAAGTGAAAAGCCAACTTACATTTGCAGTTCTCACTTAACCCTTGGTAAACATTTTACCGGGATAGGCAACTACTTCCCTCGGGGATAAAGCAGAAAATAATCTGAGATTTGACCTTGGCTTTCTGGCTTAGGTACGAGATATAGAGTAAAATGGATTTATATTTGGTGGCTCACACTCATCTGGTATCACATGTAGTCTAGTACTATAGACTCTCACTCTCTAGACTATCAAACGAGTCAACCCAGAGAGAGGCTAAAAACTATGCTCTCTTTATGTTCCTTTGCACTCTCTCACTTTCTCTTTTCTTCTTCTTTCTTTTTTGAGATTACATATCTCACCAGATTCTGTAGATGTACTCAATGTTTAGTGGCCTCACATGGCATTCACACTCCAATTAAATTCCTAATAACCCTACGATTAAGTTAGAAGTCTTCAGCCAGTA
This sequence comes from Thalassia testudinum, assembly GCA_037157565.1. Classification (NCBI taxonomy): domain Eukaryota; kingdom Viridiplantae; phylum Streptophyta; class Magnoliopsida; order Alismatales; family Hydrocharitaceae; genus Thalassia; species Thalassia testudinum. The sequence goes on from JAZHRO010000067.1 coordinate 39,576,592, forward strand.
TTCGGGCGATCAGAAATACTGAAAAGTAGGTATAGGTCATATTTGGTGGATCACGATGGGTGTTTTTGTTGCCTCAGAGACATCGACACATAATGAAAAATGAATATAAAACTATAAACTTGAACTATTTGCTTTTTCTTTTTGTTTTTTTTATTTTTTTTTATATATATTTTTTCTAAATATAAATGCTTCTTTTCTCTTTTTTTCTTTTTTTTTTCTTTTCTCTCTTTTTTTAATTACTAACACAAAACGATGCATACTTTTATTTATGAGAGCATTATTAGGAATGATGATGGTCAAGAGGATAATGTGTGGCTTATTTGGTGGAAGTACCTACTTTTGTCACTGGGAATGAATGGATAGGACAAGTGTATTTCTGATCTTTAACATTACTACTCTCCTTCAGTCGAGGACTCTATTAAGGACGGTTGTAACCATCCACCATAGTCATAGTTTTATTCGAACTCAATCTTTGTGTATCTGCCTTATTAGGTGACTCTCAGGAATTCACAGAATGTTTGCACACAGGAACAGAGAGCGAAAACTATGCCTAACTCTGAGGTATCCTTATCTAATTATTCAGAACTTAAGAGTCATTGCACTAGACTTAGCGCACCAGTAATCTTTCTACTTTCTTCACATAAATATTAGGTGGATCTAATAGAAGATAGTTTGCCTATCTCCCTATTAACTGTCCAAGGGTTTAGTAGACTAAAAAAGTTTATTGATTTTCTTAAAAAGATCCATTACCCAGTCTACGTGTAAGTGAAGTGATTGTACTAGACTCTAAACTTAAGAAACAATTTAAGAAGAAAAACTTTAATGACACCTCCTTGATAACAAATTTTTTGCTACGGACTAACCAATTCAGCTCAAGAATTTTTTTTTTGGCTAATGCACTATCCTAAATGCATGCAAATATTTATAAATGCTATAAACATCCTCAAGTTATACCTCTCTATGCCTAAGACTGACAATGTCCTCTTTGGAAAAATAAAGATAGAAGAATATCACCTGAGGACGAGAGTGGGAGGAGCTAAGGCTCCTTAAGCCAAAGTGCATCCAAAGCCTGGCCATCTGAAAGAGTAACGTAAGGTTTAAGTCGTTGGCCATTTACTTTAAAGCTCGCACCAAAAGTAGGGTTTCAAATTTCTACTGCTCCATGAGGAAAGGTATTGACAACAATGTACGACCCATCCCAGCGGGACTTTAGCTTTCCTGGAAATAATTTAAGTCTGGAATTGAAAAGCCAGACCCACTGGTTGGGCTTAAAGGTATTTCTAATGATGTGCTTATCATGGAAGACCTTTGTACGTTATTTGTAAGCTTGAGAAGTTTCATTGGCTTCATTACAAAGCTCCTTAAGCTCACTTAACTCCAGCATTCGTGCCTTTCCCGCTTTATCTTGATTTAAGTAACCTTTTTAATTGCCCAATAGGCTTTGTGTTGGATTTCAACGAGAAGGTGGCACGCCTTTCAGTAGACAAGATGGAAAGGAGACATGCCTAAGGGAGTCTTATATGCTATTTTGTAGGCCCAAAGAGCATCATTTAGTTTCTTTGACCAATTCTTACGGTCGGGCCTGACAATTTTTTCTATCTCCCTATTAGACACTTCAACTTGTCTACTTGTTTGGGGATGGTAAGGTGTGGATATCACGTGGTTGACTCCCAAATTTTGGAGTAGGCTTGTGAAGTGTACGTTCTTGAAGTGAGGTCCTCCATCACTTATGATCATCCTTGGGCACCCATACTAGGAAATGATTTTAGCTTTAAAAAAATCCAAGACCACGGAATGGTTATTGGTCCTCGTGGGTATGGTTTCTATCCATTTCGATACATAGTCCACACCCACAAGGATGTATTCATATCCGAAGGACACAAGAAAGGGACCCATGAAGTCGATGCCCCAAATGTCAATGACCTCAACGGGGAGAATAGGTTGCTGGGGCATCTCATCCCATTTTCCGATGGTTCCCATCTGTTGGCAACGTAGACATGTGCTCACATATGTATGTGCATCTCAGAATAATGTGGGACACCAAAAGCCAGACTAAAGAACCTTATGGGAAGTCTTTTTTCCACTAAAATGCCCTCCACAGTGGAGGTCATGGCAGAAACTCAGAACACTCTTTTGTTCTTCATCAGGGACACAACGGCGGAAAAGCTAGTCAGGGCCTATTCTAAATAGCTCAGGTTCTTCCCAGTGATAAAATTTAGTGCCAGCAAGAAACCTATCTTGCTTCTACTTGTCCCAAGTACTAGGGTAATGCCCGTTACCAGATAGTTCACTATGTCAGCGAACCAAGGAGTTTTGGCCTCCACGACCATCAGAGACTCATCAGGAAAAGTCTCTTGAATAACGGCAGTCGGGGTTGATGCCTCAATAGGGATCATAGATAGATGATTTGCTACCACATTCTCAACTCCTTTCTTGTCTTTAATTTCCAGGTCAAACTCTTGGAGTAGCAGAATGCAACGAATTAAGCAATGTTTGGTGTCCTTTTCAGCAAGAAGATGCTTTAAAGCAGAATGATCAGTGAACACCACAACCTTGGATTTCAAAAGATAAGATCGAAACTTTTCCAAAGTAAATGCTACAGTAAGAAGTTCCTTTTCAGTGACTGTGTAGTTTTGCTGAGGATCCATAAGGGTCTTGCTAGCATAATGCAACACATGAGGTTTGCCATCAACCTTTTGACCTAAGACCTCTCCAACTGTGAAATCAGAAGCATCGTACATTAGCTCAAACGGGAGGATCCAATCTGGTGCTTGGAGAATTGGTGCGGTAATAAGGGCTTTCTTCAAGACTTGGAAAGCCTCGCCACATCTTTTATCAAAATCGAAGGAAACATCCGTCACTAACAGGTCACAGAGTGGCTTAGAGATTTTACTGAAATCTCTAATGAAGAGATTATAGAACCCAGCATGGCCAAGGAAAGATCTAACCAAACGAACATTGGTGGGAGATGGAAGCTTAGAGATGGAATTAATTTTTGCGGTATCCACCTCTAATCCTCTCTTGGAAACTACATGCCCCAACACAATGCCTTGCTGGACCAAAAAGTGGCTTTTCTCCTAGCTAAGCACCAGCTTTGCCTCTTCGCAATGTGTTAAGACTTTATCAAGGTGCGAAAGGCATAGGTCAAGCGACGAGTCGTAAATGGAGAAATCATCCATGAAAATCTCTACAAACTCATTGATCATATCAGAAAAGATACCCATCATACATCGTTGGAAAGTAGCTGGAGCATTACATAATTCGAATGGCATTCGACGGAACGCAAAAGTTCCATATGGACTTGTGAAGGTGGTATGCTCCTGTTAGTCGCTCTGAAATGGGTTTTAAAATCGTCGCGTTGTAGTATAGATCGAATCAACATGAAAAACAAATAAAATTTATACTCGAAAGAAATCCGAGGTTGTTCACTGGGAGGAAGTGGCAATTCAATCTCAAAATCACAATTCTTGATAAAAGATACGAATGATTGCAATCAATATTGATTCAAAATGATATAGCAAAAAATTTCCAATAGTAATGTGCAAAAAGAAGAGGGTAAAATGGTGATTTGAATAACCAAATTTCCCTACAATGTTAAGATTTGCGAGCTACTCAAAGTAACAGAATCATATAAGCCAAACAAATCTCAATTTAACCAATAGAACCAAGGTATCAGCAGATATCAGACGACAGAATAGACGCTCAGATGCCATCTCTCTTCTCTTCAAGCCTCAGGGAGAGGCATAGGCACAACAGCATAGAGACAAAGGCCTCTTCAAATTCTCTAAGTGTAGAGAGTAGCAGAGGGCAAACCCCCCCACTCTCTCTTCTTTATCTCTCAGAATCAGGCAAACCAGACTGGACTCGGGTATCCGAGTAAATGGACCAAGGCCCAGACTCACGTGGCGTGGCTGCGGGCGAGGGCAGGTGTGGTGTGCGCACGTGGAGAGGGACCTCACCCTATGCTCATTGAGGCAACCAAGTGAATGCATTAAATCAACTTAAGCCGCACGTGCGCTTCAACAACCCACGATGTGGGACTAAAGTCCCATAGCTTCTTCGTGCGTCAATAGCAGCAGGTCGAGCTTGTAATTGTGAGCAAGGAAGGCACTGGCTGCTTCAATCAGGAGTCTGGAATTGCAGCTGGAGGGATTCCGCACCACTTGGGTGTGGAGGTGAGGAAGAACACTACAAGAACAAGGCCGTCGAAGTTGGAGAAGGTGGAGGGGGCAGCGGCTGTCCGGTGAACACCTAAAATGCAAAGTACATCCTTGTGGCCACAATAAAACAGTCCCCAGAGGGATCGCCGTGGAATGGCAAGTGTGGCAGTGGGTGCAGCGTGAGGTGCACGTGATGGTGGAGGCCTGACGACCTTGAGAAGGTGAAGCAGAAGTGCTTCAGTTCGGGGAGGTGTTCTGGTGGGTGAATCATGGAATAGGTTGAGGGCTTTTATAGAGGGCGATGCGGTGGAACTTATGGAAGTGGCACGGGGCTGTTTGGTGGACTATGGTGGTTGGACGAACTTGCCAGAGTTCTGTCGGAGGTGGAGAAGACAAAGTGTGAGAGGGCAGTGTACTGGTCGCGAGTGGTTTGTGAGTACGAGGGAAGAGAATAGAGGGAGAGAGGACGAAATAGAGTCACTTAGGGGCGAGGTAGAGAGGTGGAGGGCTCCGGTGTTGGTCGACCAGAGCCAGAGAAGGAGGTAGAGGCGGCGACGAGGACGGAGGTAGAGTCACGACCTCCCTTTGGTTGGGGAGGGTTGCGACGAAGAGGGTAGTCAAGAGGATCGACCAATTTGATCGTTGGATGGCTGGAGGAGGAGGGTCGAAGAGATCGTCCGAGCGGGGGTCTATGGTGGTCGGAGGTAGGTTTCTAGGGCCTTTTGACGTGCTAAGACTTACTAAAAAGCTTGGCCGTGCGACAGGGGTTCTTTTATAGGCCATAGGAAGCCCTTCCAAGTTTGGAAAGAAGCTTCCAAGCTCAGAAGGTTCTCACGAAATAGGATACCTGAACCTTTGAAAGGTTCGCATGACCATTTAGGAATGAATTAGAGCTCAAGATAGGTCTCATGTAGAAGGGAATTCCACAAAGAATCTCCAGTTCAATTTTTGGAAGGTTTGATTGAGAATCGAGCGAGAAATCTCCGCTCGAATCTCGTTGGAGCAAGGTGTGTTCACACCAATGGCGGAAGGGACCAGTTTGTAAAGAAAATGGAAAAAGTTAGGCACCCAATGCAGATTTTTTGAAAGCTAGGGGCACAGGTGTGAGACAAAATAGCCAGACAGGACCAAAATGCAAACTTGGTCAATATGATCTCAGACTGGCCCTAAATTTTGGTAAAAACCTAAGTTGGATCAAAGGAATAGAATGGTGAATTTAGATTTAGGTTTTGACCATGTTTGACTGGAGAAATTGCACAACTACCCAAATTAGGGCATAGGTCTGTTTGTGGCTCTATTTTAGGTCAAGACGGGTTCTGATGGTCAAATTGAAGTTACTAAACCCTAGATAATATTTTTATATGAATTTTAGAGGGCTTAGGTGAATTTTATCCTGACCAAAACCTCAGTTAATTAAGCGGGTCTGTTTTTAGGGTTTCAAATGTCCATTAATTCCTATAACGCATGAAAACCCGTTTCGTTCTGTATGAACTCACTTTAATAGAGTCCAAAGCACAGTTGACCTTTGTCCAACCCCTGAGAAAACTCACAGTTATTGTATTTTTTGATAAAATGGTAAATTTGCAGAAATAACCCTATTTTCTTATTTTCTTCTTTGAAAGGATTTGCAATGAATTATGGCCTTCTGATGGTTATGTAGGAGCATTTAGTGACTTAATCAGATCAAATTAAGCAAGTTATGGCTCATGATGGTGTTCCCATCATACCCCCATGCCTAGCTTTTACTAGTCCCTTAGCAAAATCATGTGAAGTGAACCAATTATCTAGGTTGGATTTAATCATCAGGATGCCCTACTAGACCGCATGATGAGTCCATTTTGATGGACTAATATAACGCCTAAGTAACTTTAATTATATCTTTTAGGTTTGTTAATAACTATATTAAGTTATAGAATGTTTGCATGCATCATGATTTAGGTTTACATCTATTCTATAGCTTAATATGTGCTTTTTATGTGAAGGAAAAATAAGTAGCAAAAGAATGAGGGGGAAAGGGTAAATTACCCTTTCAAATAACCGGCGGCTCTCTTCCCTTTCCATCAGCCACCCTCAACAATCGCCGGCCTAAAGAATTCTCCCCAACAGCCTCCTGCCAAAATTAGAAAAGGGATTTGAAAATTCCTTGATTGGCGCACGCGCAAAGGAGAAGAGTTAAAAAGAAGAGGCGGATCCAGGGAGAGGGGGAATCATCTAGGGAGAGAAGAACTTGCACCATCTTCTCCAGCGTGCACTGTGGATCCATCTTCCCCCTTGCGGGGAAAAACCTCAACTTCAGCACCAAGTGCACCCTCTCACCCGCACGCCATCACCATAGTAGGCGCACGCCAAGCATCCTCCAGCTGTGCCTGCAGGCATGCGCTCCAGCCTCTCCAGCCAGCCCGCAAGCACACACCTCCACGCGCCCATCTCCCTTCCAGCACGCTTCAAGATCTGCAGGCGCGCCCCCTCCTCCCTGCAGAGCGCCCTCTCTCCCAGTAGGTGCACGCCTTCCTCTAGCGCACCAAGCTTGCACCTGCACAGCACCTTCTCCAGTGCCTCCCTGCAGGTGTGTGCCCCTGCAAGCATTTGCAGCCGCACCGCACCAAGCCTGCAGCCGTGCCCTCGCCCCTCTGCAGACCCGCCTCACTGCAGCCGCCCCAACCACTCCAGCGCTCCCTACAGGCGCGCAAGACAAGCATCTCCAGCGCTTCCTACAGGCGCACCTCAGCACGCCCACCTTCCACGTGCGCTCCAACCTTCTCCAGCGCCTCCCCGTAGGCGCACCTTCTCCGCACTGTGCGCCTGCCGTAGCACCAACGCCATCTGCAGTGGGTGCAGGCATCTGCCTTGTGCGCTCCAGCCTTCTCCTGCGCCTCCCTGCAGGTGCGCGTACGCCAAACTCCGCCTGCTGCAGCACCACGCACCATCTGCAGCAAGCGGGTACAACAGGTAGCCTCCACCGGCATCTTCTCCTCCACCGGCCGGCCACCTCCGGCCACCTCCGTCGACGTTGCAGCTGCCATCGGATAACCCTCATCCTCGCTGACCTCCCTAGCCTCTCCAACTCTCGCCAGTGCTCTCTCTCTCTCACGAGGGGAGAGAGAGCAAATGCATTGTTTTGAAGTCCATTAATATTTACATTCACAGCCATTGCCACTGAATTTGATTTTTATTTATTATTATTATATTGTGGCAAAATTGCACATGCACACTCATTATCTCTGATAATTGCACATTCATGATATTCACTTATTTCAAGATTGATTTTGGGCTTAACCTGAGCACTAATTTTCTCTAGTACACATCACGTGAAAATTGCATAAAATCATCATAAATTTATTGAAGATTTCAGTGAGGGAAAGCTACACATATACCCTTATCTTTTTAAGTTATTGCGAATCTACTTTCCTTTGCATTTTATGTTAGATTTGAATAGAGATTTCTCACTTATCCGAAAGAATATAAAATAATTAAGAATTTATTGCATAATTGCCTTCTTGTGGACACGACCCGCTCTTCTGTGAGTGGTTATTTTCATTTTTTTGATTAGTCGATTTTTCCACCATTTAAATACTACAACGCAAAGCGGAAAGTTGGCCTTTCAAATTGGCGCCGTTGCCGGGGAGGCAACGGACGCAATAGAGCGGCGACATCAATCATGAGTTAAGCTACACGTGGAAAAGATGAAGGAGACCAAGATCCTATTTTCGTAGAGGATTCTCCGTCGTCACAAATTTAATTCTATCTTTTCACCCTTGTAGTAATTGGGGCTGAATTTTTGGGGGTTTCTCCCCACATTTTTTTAGCTACTAGGGCGTACAATATTTTTGGTGCATGCTTGATTATATTTTCTGCTTGCCAATTTTTAGAAACCAATAAAGAAAATATCGAGCTGCCTATTTAGAAGTTGCATGCCCTTAGGTGCATGCATTTAGGGGTGATTGAGCAGCACATTAGATCTTATTATTGCATTGCAAGCATATTAGCACGAAGATTGCTGGAGATAGGTATATCTTTCTAACTTTTGCATCCAACTCCTGTTCACGCATTTGCATTCAAATTTAAATTCAAGACCACCAAGTTGTTTGAATTTAGTAATTCAGTGGTCACATAACTAAAAGTGGAACTAATAATCAGATTCAACCCTAAAAGCAATTCACATTTGATCTGATTCTAAGGGACTTATCTGCGATTTCAAAAGAAATTACAAAGATTTGCGGTGTGTTGCACACTTCTGACACTGAGCACGCACATTAGGCACCGCACTAAGGCTCGATCCCTTAAGGCTATAGGCACCGATCTCTTTATTGATGCAAACCCTCCTATTGCGCTTTGTAGTGGTGGTGATACTATCTTTTGACCAAGTGTTTTGATACTCCACGGAGGGGGACACCCTTTAAAGGAACAAAAGGGTAGTTAAGGGGCACCGCATACGCATCACCTCAAAGGAAGGGTTCACCCTACTTGCATCCCTTGTTCGTCCTTGGAGTAACTTCTCACTTGATCACCTGGGAGTATCATCCAAGCAAAGTATAGGTTTTAGGGCACTCGAAGGTTGAATTAAGGCATGTAATTGCAGTGAAAAACTTGTTTGGCCATTTATATTAACTAATTCGACATCCACAATAAAGAAGGTTAAGATTTCAAGTTCACATCCCTCTTATACCACTTACGTGGGAACGGAGGGATAAGTCTTGATCTTTTGACTTATCTTTGGAGTGGAGGTTTAACTTCCTCAATAAAAAAAAAAAAATCTGAATTGTGTTTTGTATGCTTGGTAGACGCTCTCTTGAGGGTAGTCTAGTGTTTGATCCTGAGCCTAAGAGAATTCTTAGGAGAGCTCACCTAGGAGAAGAAAAAGAAGGAATGGCTGAGCAAGGTGTAAATCAACAAAGGACCCTAAGGGACTATTTTATTCCTACTAACCAACCTGCACAAGCATTAAGACAACCGGCAGGGGATAATCCGTATGAGATCAAGAGCAGTACCATATCTCTATTGCCCTCTTTTTATGGTACTACTAGGGAGGACCCCTACCGGCATTTGGAAGAATTCCCCGAGGTCTGTTCCACGGTGAAGCTCTAGGGCTTTACTGATGAAGCCCTGATGAGGACTCTATTTCCTTTCTCCCTAAAGGATAAGGCCAAGCACTGGTGACCACTAGACCCTCAACTGGTTGGAGGGTCTACATCGATTACTGCCGTTTAAACACAGCTACCCAGAAAGACCATTTCCCCTTGCTGTTTATCGATCAAATTCTGGAACGATTGGCGGGGAACAAGTACTTTTATTTTCTTGACGGGTACTCTGGGTACAATCAGATAGCTATTTTTCCTGATGATGAGGAGCGTACCTCCTTCACGAGTTCGTATGGCACTTTTGCGTTCCGTCGAATGTCATTCGGGTTATGTAACGCTCCTGCCACTTTCCAACGTTGTATGATGGCTATCTTTTCTGATATGATTGACGAGCTTGTTGAAATTTTCATGGATGACTTCTCCATTTATGGCTCGTCGTTTGACCTATGCCTTTCGCACCTTGATAAAGTCTTAACCTGTTGCGAAGAGGCAAAGCTGGTGCTTAGCTGGGAGAAAAGCCACTTTATGGTCCAGCTGGGCATTGTGTTAGGGCATATAGTTTCCGAGAGAGGATTAGAGGTGGACACCGCAAAAATCGATTCCATCTCTAAGCTTCCATTGCCTGCCAATGTTCGTCAGGTTAGATCTTTCCTTGGCCATGCTGGATTTTATAGGCGCTTCATTAGAGATTTCAGTAAAATCTCTAAGCCACTCTGCGACCTGTTAGCGAAGGATGTCTCCTTCAATTTTGATGATGGATGTGGCGAGGCTTTCCAAGCTTTGAAGAAAGCCCTCATTATCGCACCGATTCTCCAAGCACCAGATTGGACCCTCCTGTTTGAGTTTATGTGCGATGCTTCTGATTTTGCAGTGGGAGTGGTCTTAGGTCAAAGGGTTGAGGGCAAACCTCATGTGCTGCATTATGCCAGCAAGACCCTTACAGATCCTTAGCAAAACTACACGGTCATTGAAAAGGAATTACTTGCTGTAGTATTTGCTTTGGAAAAGTTTCGGTCTTATCTTTTGGGATCCAAGGTTGTGGTGTTCATTGATCATTCAGCCCTTCAGCATCTTCTGGCTAAAAAGGACACCAAACCTTGCCTAATTCGTTGGATTCTGCTACTCCAAGAATTTGATCTGGAAATTAAAGACAAGAAAGGAGTTAAGAATGTGGTAGCAGACCATTTGTCTAGGATCCCTATTGAGGCATCAAACCCTGCTGGCAGTATTCAAGAGACTTTCCCTAATGAGTCTCTAATGGTTGTGGAAGCTAAAACTCCTTGGTTCGCTGGCATAGTGAACTATCTGGTAATGGGCATCACCCCCAGTACTTGGGACAAGCAGAAGAGAGATAGGTTTCTCGCCAATGCTAAATTTTATCACTGGGAGGAACCCGAGCTTTTTAGAATAGGCCCTGACTAGCTGTTTCGCCGTTGCGTCCCTGATGAAGAACAAAGAAGTGTTCTGAGTTTCTGCCATGACCTCCACTGTAGGGGACATTTTAGTGGGAAGAAGACTTCCCATAAGGTTCTTCAGTCTGGTTTTGGTGGCCCACATTATTCCGAGATGCACATACGTATGTGGGCGCATGTCTACGTTGCCAGCAGACGGGAACCATTGGAAAAAGGGATGAGATGCCCCAACAACCTATCCTCCCTATTGAAATCTTTGATATTTGGGGCATTGACTTCATGGGTCCCTTTCCTGTGTCCTTCGGATATGAATACATCCTTGTGGCTGTTGACTATGTATCAAAATGGATAAAAGCCATACCCACGCGAACCAATGACCATTCCGTGGTCTTGGGCTTTGTTAAGGCTAATATCATTTCTCGGTATGGGTGCCCAAGGACGATCATAAGTGATGGAGGACCTCACTTTAAGAATGTACACTTCACAAGACTACTCCAAAATTTGGGAGTCAACCACATGATAGCCACACCTTATCATCCCCAAACGAGTGGACAAGTTGAAGTGTCTAATAAGGAGATTAAGAGAATTTTAGAAAACTGTCAGGCCTGATCGGAAGGATTGGTCTAAAAAACTAAATGATGCTCTTTGGGCCTACAGAACTATGTATAAGACTCCCTTGGGCATGTCTCCTTTCCGTCTTGTCTACGGAAAAGAGTGCCACCTTCCCGTTGAAATCCAACAAAAAGCTTATTGGGCTATTAAAAACGTTAACTTAATCTAGATACAGCGGGAAAAGCATGTATGTTAGAAGTAAGTGAGCTTGAGGAGCTTCATAATGAAGCTTATGAAACTTCTCAAGCTTACAAGCAACATACAAAAGTCTTCCATGACAAGCACATCATTAGAAAGACTTTTGAGCTCAACCAGTGGGTCTGACTTTTCAATTCTAGACTTAAATTACTTCCTGGAAAGCTCAAGTCCTGTTGGGATGGGCCATACGTTGTTATCAATACCTTCTCTCATGGAGCTGTAGAGATTAGGAACCCTATTTCAGGTATGAGCTTTAAAGTAAATGGCCAGCGACTTAAACCGTATATTACTCTTTCAGATGGCCAGGTTTTGAATGCACTACGGCTTGAGGAGCCTTAGCTCCTCCCACTCTCCACCTCAGGTGATATTCTTCTATGTCTATATTTTTCCAATGAGGACATTGTTAGTCTTAGGCATGGGGGGGTATAACCTGAGAATGTTTATAGTGTTTATAGCATTTATAAATATTTGCATACATATTTATATATATATTATAAATTTTTTTTTTCTCTTTTCTTGAGCTGATTGGGTTAGTCCCTAGTAAAATATATTTGTCATTGGAGGTTTTTCTTCCTGAATTATTTCTTAAGTTTAGAATCCAGTACATTTATTTCATATGCACATAGACTTGGTAATGGATCCTTGGTGTAGACCCGGATAGGTTGTGTTAATATGGTGATTTTATCTTTGAAATGAGTATATTGGTTAACCTAAATCGAGCCTAACCATCTTTTTACAAAATTTTTAACCTGGCCTACTTGATTTTATCTTGGTCACTTTTAGGCCCAGGGTCGAACTCAGGGAAGCAGGATTAGAGGTGAATAAGTTTCTACGCCTTTCCTACAACGAATCCCTTTCGTTCGTTTATTATGTTTTTGGTGTTTTTCTATTTAATATTTTTTTCTGATAATTTTTGTCCTTGAGGTACACCCTCAAAATCAGGTTCTTGGCTTTAAGCCAAATTAGGGTTTCAAAACTGGTCTTGCTATTCGTAGGACTGAGTACCTACAAGTCAAGGTTTATCTTTTCTCTTTTGCATATTTTTTTTATCTTTTTAATGGCAGGAAAGAGAAATAGAAATAAGGTAAATATAGTATATATATATGTATATAGGGGTGGGGGTGGAGGTGGAAATGGCGTGTAGCACGGTGTCAAGTTGATTGTCGTCTAGGAAGATGCAACCAACAGGATGAAATGCCGCGTGGAGTGTAGGATGGATGGGTGGAAGATGTGTACGAAGATGTTTTCTGTACGCGTGTGTCGGGGAATATCAGCAACTGGTGCAGATATTCCCACGATACAACGTGTGGTAGGTGATATGAAAAAAAAAAAAAAAAAAAAAAAAAAATATATATATATATATATATATGTATATATGTAAATATATATCTATATGTATATATATAGATATGGTTATAATTATATGGGTGTATGTGTAGTTATATATGTATATATATATGTATATGTAAATATATATATAGATCGATATATATATATATAGTAATATATGTATATAGTTATCTATATGTATATATGTATATATATATTAGTATAAGTATCTATGTATATAGATATATGTAGATAGATATATATAGATATATATATATATGTATTTATAGTTATAGATATATATATGCATATATGTATGTATATTTGTATATATATATATATGTATAAATATATGTGTATATATGTATATATACTTATACTTAGTTGTATAGGTAATAATATATGTATTGATATATATATATATATTTATATGTATATATGTAAATATATATATGTGTATATATATATATATATGTATGTATGTATGTATGTATGTATAATTGTATAGGTACTAATATGTATATATATATATAAATATATATAGGTATATATATATATATAAGTGTGTATATAGGCGTGCACAAGTGAAAGTGTGTGTACGAGAATGTGTGTGTGTATGTGTCTACGGGAGGGAGTGAGAGAGTGCTGAGAGAGAGAGAGAGAGCGTTTGCTAGAGTGAAGAAGGCACGAGCGAGTTAAGCCGTTTGGAGGCAGCGACAGATGTCTGATGGCCAACGCGTAGGCGCAGGCATGTAGGTGCGAAGATGCGCGCACACGCTGGAGGGAGTGGGTGCGAGGGAGGGACCGTAGCGCACCATTCTACGCGCTGAGGGAAAGGTGGGCGAAGAAGCGGGCGCTGGGAGAGATGCGGGCGCAGACTGGTGCGGGCGCTGGTGTACGCGGGAGCGGGGGCACGGACGGGCTGGTGATGGTTATGGCGCGGAGAGAGAGCGCGTGGTGACCAGATAAGTGAGAAGCTTTCCGGTCACCGCATTGTAGCTACAATGTCGCGCTCTCTAGCGTGAACAGTAGCTACAGTGCGTGCTCAGTTTGCGCCACCGGCTGTGGCCTGTTCTGCGTGTGTGGGCGCTGCGGAGCGCGCATACGCACGCGGAAAGAGCTGCGCCGGCTGCTGCAGGTTCACGCGGTGGCTTATGCGCGCGGAAGGAGAGTCCGGTGCCATGCTGCTGCTGTGCTTGAGCTTCAAAGCTTTAGTCTTGCAGCAATGGCAGAAATGGCTGGAACGACGAAATAAGAAAGGAGAACCACCACGCCCACCGGCTCTTTGATGAGCTGGGCGGTGGTGGGACTCACAGTGGTGGTTGTGTACCACTGTGAGCTGCTCTTGCCTTGAGTGTAACTCTTCAGGAGGAAGAGAGGCTGCGTATGGAGGGGAGAGGGGAGGAGACGGCCTGGAGAGGGAAAGTTGCTGTCTATTGGACCAGGCTCAGCCAAAAGGAAGATGGCTGTGCCCTTTTTAAAGAGGAAGGAGGCAAACACAGCCATGCCTTGGGCTGTGCATGCGGCTGGCAGGGTAGGCTTGTTGCAGAGAATGGCGCGAAGAAGAGCTGCCATGCCTTGTAGCTGCATGGAGAAATTCAAAGCCAAATAAAAATAAAAATAAAGATGGTGAATTTGCGAGGCAGCACTTGAGGAATACGTTAATTTCAAGGCCATTTTATTCACTCTCCTCCCTTAAATAAATGCATGCATGCATTTATTTTTACAAATTCGACTATGGCTACCTAATATACATTGGCAATGCTTGGAAATAGCACAAGATGGCACAATTGTTGGTGCATTTTTTCTGTGTAATCATACCCCTGTTCCTATCGTTTGCTAGTACCTAGCAAAATATTTTTTTGTATTGTATTTAGAAATGATCTTAAGCTGAAGATCTTTTTCAGAGGCGACATAGGTGTGTTTATTTGTTTGACATTGTGAGAACCAATTGCAGAGAATACTACCAGTACTTTAAGTCTTATGTGAAATAGACCATCTCTCGACCAACCAGGACTCTTGATAGTTAAACCTTAAGTACGATTTGCAAGATCCAGGAGGTTTTTGCCGTACTCGAGAGCTCAAGAGATTATGGTTTGTGCTTAGTGAAGGATCAAGACTGACCAGATGAACATTAAGACTTAAGCCCAGGGTTTCACGAATTTTTAAGTGCAGGTTGGTCCCAGTTTCAGCTCATGTCTTCGGATTGACCCTTAAAAAGATGACGGAAAACTCAACTCTCATTTTATTACATTTGTGGCTCAAAGAAAATAGGGTATTTGTAACTTGCCTTGAAGAACTTTTGTAGGGTGAAGACTTTACAGACATTTGTGAGATATACTGACTTATTTGTAGATTTTTTTTTTAAAACACGTGTCAGTATATCTCTTACAACTTTATTTGGAGGAGCACACTTTTCTTTTGGTGGAAGAGTTCCTTTTTGGTGGAAAGAGTCTCTCCTAAACACAAGACTAAAGCCTGGGATAAAAAGTCTACCTGCGTGCACAGGTAAGGACTCCACCTTCCCTAATGAACACTCGGGTTGGATCTTATGTTCACCTGGTCTTTCTTGATATGTGTAGTGTGAACCAAGATTACTTAGGCTCTCAAGTAGAAGCAAACTAACGAATCCTATACTGGTGTCTCAGGTACAAGAATACGTCCTTAGTTAGGAGAGATTCCAATCTATCTTGTCAATGCTCAAGTGAATTAAGTCGAGCCTGAGCGAATCAAGCTTCTGTGGCCTGGAAAGTCTTCAAAATAGTGGTTGAATATCCATAAATACTTATTGTATTTTTGTTTCAGCCTTCAGATCATTACAAAACACCATTTTTTTTTTTTACATATTTATAGATAAATGGAGACTGCATGATACCATAAAATACCCAGATCCTATGGATGCCTATCCACCCCCCCATGCCAAATGATGCTATGTCCTCATATGCATGCAGGGTAGGGTAGAGGAAGGACGAAAGATCGGGTAACGAGAGCTATGGTGCAGGGTATACAGCAGGGTGTTATGGTGGGTGGATGGTGGGTGGTGAGGTGAAAAGCTAAGTGAACGTGACAGTGGTGAAGTGTTGTTGGGGTGCCTCCCAACGAGCGCTGAATTTAATGTCCCCAGCTGGACTCAGAATGAGGCACAAAATTAGTTACCCTCCAGCAGGGCAACATTTTCTCCAATGGGGGCAGGTTCATGAGCAAGATAGGGTTTCAAATGCTGCCCATTGACCGTAAATTTACGCCCAGATTTGGGATCTTCAATCCCAACGGCCCCGTTGGGAAATGGTCTCGGGACTAAGAAAGGGCCAGTCCATTTGGACTTCAGTTTCCCAAGAAAGAATTTGAGCCGGACATTGTAGAGCCAAACTTGCTGACATGGCTCAAATTCTTTCCGCCGAATACGGCTGTCGTGAAAAGCCTTAGTGCGTTGCTTGAAAGTTAAGGCAGAATCATAGGCTTGATGACGGAACTCTTCCAGCTCCTAGAGTTGGAGTTTCCTTTCTCGACCACACAGGTCTAGGTCGAGGTTACATTGGCGAACTGCCCAATAAGCGCGGTGCTCCAACTCCACGGGCAAATGACAAGGCTTCCCGTAAACGATTCTATAAGGAGACATACCAAGGGGAGCCTTGAAGGTGGTCTGATATGCCCAAAGTGCGTTAATCAACTTGTCGGACCAATCCTTATGGTCAGGCTGAACCATTTTCTGGAGAATTTGCTTGATTTGCCGATTCGACACCTTTTCCTAGCTGTTCGTCTGAGGATGATACGGAGATGCAATACGATGGTGAACTTCGTATTTCCTTAGGAGTGCCCGAAAAGAAGCATAGGTAAAGTGGCTTCCTCCATCCGAGATAATGGCTCGAGGGATCCCAAAGCGCGCAAAAATGTGGTCTTTGACAAATCGAGTGGATATAACATGGTCATCATGGTGCATGGGAATAGCTTTGATCCATTTCGAAACATAATTAACAGCCACGAGAATGAATTCGAAGCCGTTGGAAGGAGGAAAGGGACCCATGAAATCAATTCCCCAAATGTCGAAGATTTCCGCAGCTAGGATGGGTTGCAAGGGCATCATGTCATGTCGTGACGTTGACCCTAACGACTGGCACCTAGTGCAATGTTTGGCATAATTGTGTGCATCCTGGTGAAGGGAGGGCCAAAAGAAACCGAACTGCAACACCTTGGCTGCAGTTTTCCTCCCAGAGAATTGCCCTCCGCAGGCCTGATCGTGGCAGAATGATAGCATACTGGGGAATTCACTGTCAGGAATACAGTGATGGATAATTTGATCAACACCTATTCGAAAAAGAAGTGGATTATCCCAGAAATAATACTTTGCTTCTGCCATGAGGCGCTCGTGCTGGTCTTTAGGCCAGCCATGTGGAAGGGATCCAGAAGCAAGGTAATTGGCAATGTCGACATACCAAGGTCCACTTGCCACATTAATTGCCAATAGGTGCTCATCGGGAAAAATCTCATTAATTGGCAGAGTAAGTCCAATATGGTCAGGGTCCAATCTAGAAAGATGATCAGCCACAACATTCTGGGCTCCGACCTTATCGCGGATCTCAATGTCAAATTCTTGGAATAGAAGAATCCAACGAATCAGTCTAGGCTTGGCATCCTTCTTGTGCATGAGATGGCGAATGGCCGCGTGATCAGTGAAAACAATAACATGTGAGCCCAGAAGGTAAGAGCGGAATTTCTTAGCCCAAAGACAACCTTCAGTAGTTCTTTCTCAGAGGTAGTATAATTATGTTGGGCCTCGTCCAACGTCTTACTGGCATAGTACACCACGAAGGGGTGTCTATCGCGTCTTTGTCCCAGGATGGCTCCGACTGCAAGGTCGGAAGCGTCACACATGAGTTCAAAGTCGAGGGACCAATCAGGTGGCTAGAGAACAAGGGCCTTGGTGACAGCATTACGCAGCTGCGTGAATGCTCGTATGCATTCGGGGCCCATATCGAAGGGTACGTCGGTCGATAGGAGATGAGTTAAGGTCGAGAAATCTTGGAGAAATCTTTGATGAATCTCCTATAGAAACCGACGTGTCCCAGGAAGGAGTGGATTTGTTTGACAGAGCCAGGCACAGGTAAATCCGCAATTACATCAAGCTTAGCCCTATCAACCTCGATACCCCTATCAGAGATGATAGGTCCGAGAACAATTCCCTCGTGTATCAATACACCTCCTAAAGATACAGGTCAGGTTGGCAAGACATTCATCGAAAGATGGTCCAAAGATCGAAAAGTCATCCATGAAGACCTCGAGAAAGTCACCCACCATGTCATGGAATATCGCCAACATACATCTGTGGAAAGTTGCTGGTGCGTTACAAAGTCCGAACGGCATCCTTTTAAATGCAAAGGTGCCGAAGGGGCAAGTAAAGGTGGTTTTCTCTTGGTCCCAGGGGTCAATTGCCACCTAGTTATACCCAGAGAATCCATCTAGGAGACAGAAAAATTTATTTCCTGCTAACCACTCCAGGATTTGGTCAATGAAATTGATCTTTCTTAGTTGCAGCATTTAGTTTCCTATAATCTACACACACTCTCCAGGATGTAGGAGTGAGTGTAGGGATGGATTCGCCCCTGTCATTGACACGGATGGTGAGTCCCGACTTTTTGGGCACGACATGAATCAGACTCACCCAGGGGCTATCCCTGATCGGGTAGATTATACCCACATCTAGCCACTTAATAATTTCCTTCTTAACGACCTCTCTCATGTTAGGGCTGAGACGTCGCTGCATGTCGTGGGAAGGTCGAGGCTTCTCCTCCGTATATATATGGTGAGTGCAGTAGGAGGGGCTAATGCCAGATAAGTCTGATAAAGACCATCCAATGGCTGCCTTGTGTTCCATAAGGACCTCAGTTAGTTTGCACTATTGCTCCCTGGTCAATTTTTAACTAATGATTATGGGGAGCGTTTCATTTGGCCCTAGGAAAACATACTTAAGTGTACTAGGCAGCTCTTTCAGCTCGGGAGTGGATGGTGAAAGATCTGGCGTTTCTTAGGATGAGAGTGTCCTAGGCGAATCGGAAAATAGGTCAGGAGGAAGAAGTTGGCCCTCAGATTGGCCAAGAATAGGGGCTTCTTGGATAGATGGATCCAAAAAGGGATAGCCCCAGTGAGTAGTATATGGGCTCAAGGTCCCAGTGTGGAGTTGCAAATCCGCCTGATTTGGCAGGAAAGAAAGGGCAATCCGGTCTTCAAGAGTGTGGATCGACGGTGAGTAGCCCGGATATGACTCAAACCACGAGGTATGGGAAGCGAAGAAAACCTCATCAGAAGTCTGGTCAGGAGAAGGTATGATGGGACAAGGGAGGGATGGGGGAACGTCACAATATGTGTTTGTCTGGTAATCGTCAGTGTTTACAGGTAATCTGCAGTAGTCAAAATAGGTCCCAATTAGTCCGATACACGTGCTGATGGCCATGTCCCCATAATACGTGTCATCCTCGATGCAATCGCAATCAAAGTTCTTGGCTGCCTTGGAGATGTTAAGCTTGAGCTTCTCAGATCCAACGACAATCTCAATACAGCTCGACTCGTAGTCGATATGGGCGCGGGCTGTGGCCAAGAAAGGTCGACCAAGGATGATTGGACAATCAGAAAGTGAGCTAGGAACTTCCATATCTAAAACAAGAAAGTCAACAGGTAAACAGAGATTGTTGACCCTAACCACCACGTCTTCCACCACACCCTTTGAAATTTTGACAGAACGATCTGCCAACTATAATGTGACAGGGGTGGGTTTCAGATTTCCCAAGGAAAATTTTTTTAGCATGACGGTTGGTATAAGATTGATAGATGATCCTGGATCAAGTAGGGCACGGTTAAAATTGCAGCCTTGGATGCTACAGGAAATCAGCGGTGTGCCTGGATCTTTCTGCTTCAGTGGTGGATTTGACAATATAGCACAACTCGCATGAGGTGAGTGAACCACCGGATTCTTAGTTTTCTTTGACTGTCTCCTGGGTGTTGTGTAGTCTTTGAAAAATCGGGCGATAGTAGGTATGTGGTCGATAGCCTCGAGCAGGGGTACCTTGATTTCAACATCCCTGAACAAATTACGCAGGTTATCGAAGGCTTGCGTATCCTTCTTCTTGCCTTTTGGCTCCCTCAGTAGAGCCTCAGATAATGGGACTGATTTTGGCACCAATTTGGGTGTATCGTCGTCTCGCGAATGCGGTGCGCATCCTGAATGAGAGGATGATGAAGAAGACGGGCCAGGATCAGGTCGAGGCAGATCGACAGTCTGCTTACCGCTCCTCGTAGTGATCGCATTGGACAATGCGGGTCCGGTGGGATCATAAGGTGGAGGAGGGTTCGCAATAGGGACATAAGAGTGAGGTGCTGCAGCGGGATTAGCCTGAAATCCCGGTGGAATGCTCGGAGCCTGCAGAATCTGATGAACCTACCCCTGAGAAGGTCGTACCTGTGGTTGAGGACCACGGGGTACGAAATTTCATGGGTATGGAACAGGTTGGGCTGGAAGAGTGCCTTGAGATCGAGTCGCCATGCGTAGTTGACTGATCTCAGCATTCTGCTGCGCCAATTGGTGCTGAAGAGAGGTCATGTTCTCTTCATGGTGCTTCGACATTTTCGTCATCATTCGCATCAATTTGTTAAGAGGACTTGATGCGTGTTCTGCTTGCGGTACGCAAGGACCCAATGGCGGATTCGCCAATGGATTAGACTGGGCCCTTGGGATGATGGGTGAGGACGGTCGCATTGGTCCACCCGCGGGGTTTTGGCACTGTGGGTTGTTGGACCATGTGAAGTTCGGATGATTTCGCCACCCTGGGTTATAAGTGGCATAGAATGGGTTGTTTCCCAGGGCGCAAGCCTCTTCCATGCCAGAAGACGCGTCCGCATGTAAATACGCATCCAAGCACACGGAGGCTTGGTCCTCCGTGTCGAAATACTGGCTCACAGAAGCCAGATCCACATGACTTATCGAATCGCTCGGCGCAACACTCGGTAAGGAAGGTCTTACGAGGTTTCTCAGGATAAGCCTGGTATTGGAAGAATTGGAATTGTGACGAAGTGGTTAGGTGGGGGTGTTTGCCATAGAACGAGCGGGGTTGGCCAGAGGCTCGTCTGGCTTCTTGTGCATGACGGAGACTTCATCCAATTTCTGTGCGATAAGGCTGAGATCTGTGGATGAATGGGAGGGTCCCGTGTCAACTTCGTGGACATTATGGGGCAGGTTGGTACGATTAAAGGCGACAATAGAGGCATTGTTCATTGAGTTTTCGCTCATATTTTCAAATAATTCGAATGCTCCATTCTCGTCTTTATTCATCAAATTCCCTCCGCAGGAAGCATATGCAATCTACTTCAAAGTCTCATTTAGCCCATAGTAGAAAATCTGGGCTATATGCCACTTAGGCAGACCGTGGTGCGGACACTTACTGAGGAGGTCATTATATCTCTCCCATGCCTCATGAAACTGTTCACCGTTTTGTTGCGTAAATGAAGTGATAGCTCGGCGAAGCGCATTGGTTTGCCCGATTGGGAAGAACTTCTTGAGAAACGCTGTTCGCATCTCTTTCGAAGAGTGGATGGTTCTCCCAAGGGTGCGTAACCACTGCGATGCTTTATCCTGCAACGAAAATGGGAACATTTTCATGAAGACTATAGGTAACTCGATATTTCTCAGTTTAACCGTTTCAGCCAATCCGGTTAGGTCTTCCAAGTGGAGAAAAGGATCTTCACTTGCAAGACCATGGAAGTGAAAATTTATCAGGCCAATTATGTTAGGTTTTAATTCAAAGTCGTCCCCGCCCATGGGGACCCGAATTTGTCCTATGGTCTCTGTAGCAGCGGGATTCTGATAGGAGCTAAGAGACCTAGGCTCCTCCCGTTCGGGAGGGTTCTGCATTTCCTCCAATGTTTCCCTTATGGCTTCAATTTGTTCATTATACATTTCCATTTGGGCTTGGAGGCTAGTTATGGGATCCAAGGCTCCACCACTTGGTGGGTTTTGAGGGAGGTTTCCTCCCTCGGGATTTGGGGGTGGGCGTGCAGCCATGTTTGTGGAGGAGGAGGATGATTTGGCTTCTTTTCTAAAATTATCAGGCAATTCACACAGTTCAGGTTTTGTGACCTCCTCCTAAACGTGCACTACTGCAGGAAGAATTGGGGGGATACGAAGGGAAAAGAGATGAGAGAAATGATGTCGCAAAGGTACACTTGATGACAAATCAATACAATCAAATTCCTAACCTCTACAGTGTGCCCTTAGACCTAAAGATCTAAGTTACCTACTATCACGACCTACGGAACCGAACACGAGCATCGCGAAACCACCGGGCTAAATTGAAAGGCCATTTGCCCCAGTCTTAGACACCCGATAGCATGCGGGAGCCCTCACCAGCACGTAGGCGCTACACGCAGGTAGTTAGACCTCCAATACTTAATAAGGGTCAAGTTGCTACCAATTTCAGTTAGAGGCTTAAGTGCTTCTGGAATGTGAAGGGTGTTATTTACGGGTAATGCCCAAGTGATTGATTTTGTAGAGTGTGTAAACCAAGCATGCAACGGGGAAATCTCCTCGAATTGAAGTTTTAATTGGTGAATGATTTTTAGAGTTTCAGCCTTAAGTAGTATGGATTTTAGGATTTCGCTGAATTACCAATTCAACCAATCTCTAGGTTTTGAGAGAATACAAGTTTTCTTCTAAGCCCAACAAACCCTTCTTCAATGTCAGTTGGTTAATGCATGCTAAAATGCAATGGGCTTCCCTAGATGGAGATTTCTATGTGTGGATGCACGAATCAATTTTAGATTAGTGTGAAAGGGAGCCAAAGCACTTCAATTCAAGTGCTCCCAATCACCAAAATGATTTCCACACACAAGGCTCAACCATAAGATAAAGAAAATCACATTGTTGGGGTTGAAGTATTCGGGATCGAATCTTAGGCACATGAAAGGTCGTGGTGGGGTTGGAATCAACTCAATTCCAAGTCTCCCCACCAAAAAGGTGATCCCGAATTGCAGATAAATGCGGCAACGAGGGATGACAATCAATCTTTTTTTATTTTTTCCTTAAAGACTACTTCACACGGTGAAAGATTCAAGAATCAAGATTCTAGGATCTTTGCTATGCGAAGTTTGGCGGGAAATCCCAGGGCGGTGGGAGTGATGGCTAACAATCACACAAGTGATTTTTAATCCACTTGCCCCAAGAGATACCAAGAAGTGTTTTTTTTAGTTTTTTTTTCATTATTATGGTGACAAGTTAACCTAAGTTGCTAAGAAAGAAAGTCCTACTTGTTCAGCAACGTGTGCGAAGCTCCAGTGCGGTGCCGGTGACTTCACGCTCTCGTTCCCGCCTTGGATCTACCCACGTCTCCGACTTCGTCTGCCTGCCTTCTCCTTGCAACTGGTTCACCTGCACACCAACAAACAGAAACACCTGTGAAGAGAAGGGTGTGAGAAGAGAAAAATTAAAGGAATGGAGTAGAAACTTACTTGAATGCGCACTTCCCCGGCAACGACGCCAGAAAAAGTATGGTGTAGACCTAGATAGGTTGTGTTAATATGGTGATTTTATTGTTGAAATGAGTATAGTGGTCAACCTAAATCGAGCCTAACCATCTTTTTACAAAATTTTTAACCTGGCCTACTTGATTTTATCTTGGTCACTTTTAGGCCCAGAGTCAAACTTAGGGAAGCGGGATTAGAGGTGAATAAGTTTCTACGCCTTTCCTACAACGAATCTCTTCCACTTGTTTATTATGTTTTTGGTGTTTTTCTATTTAATATTTTTTTCTGATAATTTTTGTTCTTGAGGTACACCCTCAAAATCAGGTTCTTGGCTTTGAGCCAAATTAGGGTTTCAAAACTGGTCTTGCTATTCGCAAGATTGAGTACCTGCAAGTCAAGGAATATCTTTTCTCTTTTGCATATTTTTTTTATCTTTTTAATGGAAGGAAAGAGAAATATAAATAAGGTAAATATAGTATATATATGTATATATATTATATATGTATGTAGGGGTGGGGGTGGAGGTGGAAATGGTGTGTAGCACGATGTCGAGTTGATCGTCGTCTAGGAAGACGCAACCAACAGGACGAATTGCTGCGTGGAGTGTAGGATGGATGGGTGGAAGATGTGTGCAAAGACGCTTTCTGTACGCGTGTGTCGGGGAATATCAGCAACTGATGTAGATATACCAGCGATACAACGTGTGGTAGGTGATATGAAAAAATATATATAAATATATGTATATATGTAAATATATATAAATATATGTATATATATAGATATGGTTATAATTATATGGGTGTATGTGTAGTTATATATGTATATATATATATGTATATGTATATATATATATATATATAGATATGTAAATATATATATAGATAGATGTATGTATATATATTTATAATTAGATATATATGTATGTATATATATATATATATATATATATATATATATATATATATATATATATATATATATATATATATATATATATGTATATAGTTATCTATATGTGTATATGTATATATATGTATATATATATATATATTAGTATAAGTATCTATGTATATAGATATATGTAGATATATATATATATGTGTGTGTGTGTGTGTGTGTATTTATAGTTATAGATATATATATGTATATATGTATGTATATTTGTATATATATATGTCTAAATATATGTGTATATATATGTATATATATGTAAATATATGTATATATACTTACACTTAGTTGTATAGGTAATAATATATGTATATATATATATATAAGTATATATATATATATGTATGTATGTATATATACTTATATTTAATTGTATAGGTACTAATATGTATATATATATATATAAATATACATAAATATATATACATATAAGTGTGTATATAGGTGTGTACAAGTGAAAGTGTGTGTGTACGAGAGAGAGTGTGTGTGTATGTGTCTGCGGGAGGAAGTGAGAGAGTGCTATGAGAGAGAGAGAGAGAGAGTCTGCTGGAGTGAAGAAGGTGAGGGCGAGTTAAGCCGTTTGGAGGCAGCGGCTGACGTCTGATGGCCAACGCGCAGGCGCAGGCGCAGGCGCGAAGATGCGTGCGCACGCTGGAGGGAGTGGGCGCGAGGGAGGGACCGCAGCGCACCGTGTTATGCACTGAGGGGAACGCAGGCGAAGAAGCGGATGCTGGGAGAGATGCTGGTGCAGACAGGTGCAGGCGCTGGTGTACGCGGGAGCGGGCACGTGGACGGGCTGGCGATGGTTGTGGCGCGAAGAGAGAGCGCGCGTTGACCAGATAAGTGAGAAGCTTTCTGGTCACCACACTATAGCTACAGTGTCGTGCTCTCTAGCGTGAACAGTAGCTACAGTGCGTGCTCGGCTCGCGCGACCGGCTGTGGCCTGTTCTGCATGTGCGGGCATTGCGGAGCGCGCTTGCGCGCACGGAAAGAGCTGCGCCGACTGCTGCAGGGGCATGCGGTGGCTTGTGCACGCGGAAGGAGAGTCTGGTGCCGTGCTGCTGCTGTGCTTGAGCTTCAAAGTTTGAGTCTTGCGGCAATGGCGGAAGTGGCTGGAACGACGAAATCAGAAAGGAGAACCACCATGCCCATCGGCTCTTTGATGAGCTGGGCGGTGGTGGGACTCACAGTGGTGGTTGTGTACCACTGTGAGCTACTCCTGCCCATAGCGTAACTCTTCAGGAGGAAGAGAGGCTGCGTATGGAGGGGAGAGGGGAGGAGACGGCCAGGAGAGGGAAAGCTGCTGTCTGTTGGACCAGGCTCAGCCGCAAGGAAGATGGCTGTGCCCATGTTAAAGAGGAAGGAGGCAAGCATAGCCATACCCTGGGCTGTGCATGGCTGTGCATGCGGCTGGCAGGGTAGGTTTTGACGTATTTCTCGATCGTGTTTTAGTAGTTAATTACGTCGCAGTATAGGTGATCAAGCGTTGTCAACAAATAAAAGTTTTATTACTCGAAAACCTAGGTATCCGAGGTCGAACACAGGGAGCAATTGGAATTCATTATTAATCTCTAGAATGTAATTGAACACTTTAATTACTCAAAACTTAATTCAAATATAAATGCATGAGTTTGAAAAGTAGTTGAGGCAAAAAGAAGAAATTGGACGTCTGATCCTATTATTAGACGTCTTAAAAATAGGTTTCCCTTCTCTTATTCTTCTTTTGATTTTTCTTCCTTTATTCTTCTTTCTCTGCAGTATCTTTGCTTCTTTTCTTGTTATTTTCTTCTGTCTTCTTTTTTCTCTTGCAGTTTCTTTCTCTCTACGGGTCTTCAGTTTTGTTTCCCTTGGCATTTCTTCTTCTTTTTCTGTCTTGCCTTTTTTCCTTGGTTCTGTTTGCCTTCAGTTCCTCTTCTTCTTCTGCTTGTCTTCACCTTTCTTCTTCAGTTCTTCTACTCTTTTTCCTTCTCCTCTTCCTTCTCTTTTTCCTCTGCAATGGCTTCCTTACTTCTTCATTTCCCTTGCTAGCAGCGGCTAAGTGTTGGCTTCACTTCTTCCTTCCTTCCCTGCACAACCACAGCAAAGCAAAACCTAACCCTCTACCCACACCCGCGCGTCTCTCTCTCTCTGTATACCACTCTTAGGATGCTCTCCCAAAGTCGGGTAAACGGGTTGGATCGCGTGCCCATGACCAGGCGCACCGGCTGAGGGTGGTGCGCGAGGTGTGCTTAGGACAGGGTCGGGTCGGGTCGGGTCGCGCCAGATCCGCGTGGTGAACTCGCGGACGAGGCGCAGTGAGATGGGTGACGGACCTCACCCTAAGTGTAACTAGAGGTGAAGAGCGTATATGACAAAAACAATATAAAGGGTGTGCGTGCGTCGTGGCTTACCAATGTGGGACTAAAGCCCACTGCTTTCCTTTACGCGCCCGCAGCAGACCGCGCCTTCAATTCCTCAACTGCAGGCTCTGTTGGCTTCCCTTGCTGGGTCAGCTACCTTCGCACGACCTTCCCAAATTCGCAGCATCTGGAGCCCTGAAGTCCTGAGGCTTGGAGCAAGAGTGGAGCTTCTTCAAGTTACCATCAATGGCAGCCGGAGATTGAGATCTGTTAGACATGAAAAGAGCCTCTCATCTTAATCAGATCACCGGGAGACCTTCGCCGTGTCATGGTGAAGGTGAAAAGCTAGGTGGCAGGCCACGGGGCGGCCTAGGCGTGCGTGCCTAGGTCGCCCTGTGGCCGGATGGATGGGTGAGTTCGGGGGACTGTTGTGGAGGCTTATAGGGACTGTGGATGGGCGGAGGTTACTCAGTGAGATGAGGCAGAGGTTATGCGATGGTCGACGAGGCGTGTGGGGCTGCGGAGTGATGGGAGCGTCTCGCCGGAGGGTGGTCGGAGATGAGGAAGGTGATGGTGAATAGGGACGGTCGAGGGTCGATTGTGTGAAATAGAGTGAGGGAAATGAAAGAGGGGATAGAGGAGAATAGTTTTAACCTATCTAAAGGGACGAAGGGGACGAGGAGGCGGACGGCAGTACCTGCTGTTGCCGGAGAAGAAAGTGCCCAGTGGAGGAAGACGGCGGTGACGACGGGGCTAGGGCAGCACGCGCGGGTGTTGCGCGACGCAGAGGAGAATGAGGAAGACGGCTCTGCCACTGGTTTTGTGGCAGAGCGACGAGGAAGAGGAGGGGGGTTCACCGGAGCTCGCTGGACCCCTTGGCCTGAGAAGAAGGAGATGAATTTGGGGTGGAATCCCGGCCAAGTCGAGCTGAGGAGGTTCGGCCGGAGTTAGGGTTTAATTTATAGGTGCTGTCCGTGCTTCTGGTGCGTGGAGGGCAAGGTTTTAGCCACCAACGTCTTCGCCAGAGATGGAAGGTGGTTAGCTACCCAAATCTCTCGTGCATTCGCACGAGAGATTGGGTGCAAATCTGGGCTCATGATCGGGCTCAGATGGAAGGGGATTCCTCAGAGAATCTCCCTTCCAATTCTGGGAGGGGATCTCTGAGGGATCAGAGAGTATTCCCTCTCTAATCCTCGCTGGACCAGGATCTCTCCCCAATAATGGTAGAGGGACCTGATTGCAACATTGGCGAGAAGCTAGGGGGTTTTAAGTGATGGTTTTCAAAAGATAGGGATCAAAATGTGATTGGGTGTACTAAATTGCAAAGTAGGTCAAGATGACCTCCCCTTAGGTCCAAATTTTGGTCAAAATCTAATTTGGACATAAGGAATCCAATGGTGAAGTTGGATTTTAGGTTTGACCATGTTTGACCAGACATTTTACGTAAAAACCCAAATTAGGTCAATTGATGAGCTAGGACCCTAATCTAGGTCAAACTAGGTTCCAAAGGCCAAATTGAATGTTCTAAGCCCTAGGGGATAATTTTCCATTATTTTTAGAGGGTTACTTGATTTTTATCCTGACCGAAACCTTGTTGAATTAAGCGGGTCTGTTTTAGGGTTACCAAATGTCATTTAATTCCTGGATTGCACATGAACCCATTTCTGATTGATTCAACCCACTTTTTATCTCGTTTAGACCATTTGACCTATGCCCTGTCTCTGAGAAATCTTGTTTATGTACTGCAAAGGTAAAATTGCAGTTTTAACCTTTATTTCATGTTTTCTTCTCAGAACACTTATTCCTCCAATTAAGCCCTCTTCTAGTTATGTAGGAGCTTTTATTCTCTTTATTAGGTCAAAATGAGCCAGTTATGGCTCATGATGAGGCTCTCATCAGCAGGCTTGTTGCAGAGAATGGCGCGAAGAAGAGCTACCATGCCCTGTAGCTGCGCGGAGAAATTCAAAGCCAAATAAAAATAAAAATAAAGGTGGTGAATTTGTGAGGCAGCACTTGAGGAATACGTTAATTTCAAGGCCATTTTATTCACTCTCCTCCCTTCTCAAATAAATGCATGCATGCGTTTATTTTTACAAATGCGACTATGGCTACTTAATATACACTGGCAATGCTTGGAAATAACACAAGATGACACAATTGTTGGTGCATTTTTGCTGTGCAATCAATCCTTGAGGAAAGCCAATAAGCATTTGTAGTCCACTGAACCCTTGGACAGTTCATAGGGAGTCAGGCATACTATCTTCTAGGAGATCCATCTCATATTTGTGATAAGAAGTAGAGAGATTAGTGGTGCGATAAGTTTAGTGAAAAGACTCTTAAGTTTTGGATAATTAGATGATGATACTTCAGAGTTAGGTGTAGTTTTCATTCTTTATTCTTGTGTGCGTATTTTGTGTGAATTCTTGAGAGTCACCAAATAAGGCAGATACACAGAGATTGAGTCTTAATAAAGCTATAACTATGATGGATGGTTACGACCGTCCTTCATAGAGTCCTCAGCTGAAGGAGGGTAATAGTGTCAAAGATCAGAAATACACCTATCCTATCCATTCCTTCCTGGTGTCGAGAATAGGCACTTCCACCAAATAAGCCACACAACTTCCTCTTGACCATCATCATCCCTAATAATGCCTCGTAAATAAAAGTCCGTATCGTGTTGTGTTGATTGAAAAAGAAACAAAAACAAGAAGAAATAAAAAAAAGGAAAGAGAGAAAAGAAGAAGAAAAAGAAGAAACAGAAAGAACAAAAAGAAGAAATAGTTATATTAAAAAAAAAAGTCCAAGTTTATGATGTAACACTATTTCTGAGGCAACAGAACACCTATCACATTCCACCAAATATGACCCATACCTACCTTCTAGTATTTCTGATAGCCTGAATATTGGTTGAGGACTCTAACTTAGTTGTAGAGTTATTAGGACTTTAATTGAAATGTGGATGCCATGTGAGGCTTCCAAATAGTGAGTACAATTTCTAAATCTGGTGAGATTTGTGATCTCAGAAAGAAAAGAAGAGGGAGTGCCCAGGAACATCAAGAGAACACAGTTGTATAGCCTCTCTCAGAGTTGACTTGTCTAATAGTCTAGAGATCTAGAGTCTGCAGTAGTAGACTATATGTTGCACTAGATGAATGTGTGCCACCAAATATAAATCCATTCAATTCGATATCTCCTACCTAAGTCAATTGCTGGGGTCAAATTACAGATTATCCTCTACTTTATCCCCGAGGGAAGTAGTTGCCTATCCCGACGTAATATTTGCAAAGAGTGAAGTATGAACTTCCAATGCAAATTGGCTCTTTCACTTGGACCTGTTACATAGGCTATCAGCACTTCACATTTGTCTAGATTTCTAAAGTTTTGAAGTAAGAAAAGAAGAAATCTTCTGATTACTTCTATGATTTTTCATTTTTTGCTAGGGACTAACAAATCTTAGGCATGGGGTTATTTGATGAGTCCATTTTAATGGACTAATATTACGCCTAAGTAACTTTAATTATATCTTTTAGGTTTGTTAATAACTATATTAAGTTATAGAATGTTTGCATGCATCATGATTTAGGTTTACATCTATTCTATAACTTAATATGTTCTTTTTATGTGCAGGAAAAATAAGTGGCAAAAGAATGAGGGGGAAAGGGTAAATTGCCCTTTCAAATAACCGGCGGCTCTCTTCCCTTTCCATCGGCCACCCTCAACAGCTGCCGGCCTAAAGAATTCTCCCCAACAGCCTCCTGCCAAAATTAGAAAAGGGATTTGAAAATCCCTTGATTGGCGCATGCGCAAAGGAGAAGAGTTAAAAAGAAGAGGTGGATCCAGGGAGAGGGGAAATCATCCAGGGAGAGAAGAACTTGCACCATCTTCTCCAGCGTGCACTGTGGATCTATCTTCCCCCTTGCGGGGAAAAACCTCATCTTCAGCACCAAGTGCACCCTCTCGCTCGCACGCCCTCACCATAGCAGGCGCACGCCAAGCATCCTCCAGCCGCACCTGCAGGCGTGCGCTCCAGCCTCTCCAGCTAGCTCGTAGGCGCACACCTTCGCGTGCCCATCTCCCTTCCAGTGCACTCCAACATCTGCAGGCATGCCCCCTCCTCCCTGCGGAGTGCTCTCTCTCCCAGTAGGTGAGCGCCTTCCTCCAGCGCACCAAGCCTGCACCTGCACAGCGCCTTCTCCAGCTCCTCCCCGCAGGCATGTGCCCCTGCAAGCGTCTGCAACCGCACTGCACCAAGCTTGCAGCTGTGCCCTCGCCCCTCTGCAGACCCGCCTCACTGCAACTGCCCCAACCTCTCCAGCACTCCCTGTAGGCATGCAAGCCAAGCATCTCTAGCGCTTCCTGTAGGTGCACCTCAGCACTCCCACCTTCCACGCGCGCTCCAACCTTCTCCAGCGCCTCCCCGCAGGCGGACCTTCTTTGCATCGCGCGCCTGCTGCAGCACCAACGCCATCTGCAGTGCCTGTAGGCATCCGTCTTGCGCGCTCCAACCTTCTCCTGCTCCTCCCCGCAGGCGCGTGCACGCCAAACTCTGCCTGCCGCAGCACCACGCTCCATCTGCAGCAAGCGGCTACAATAGGCAGCCTCCGCCGGCGTCTTCTCCTCCGCCGGCCGATCACCTCCGTCGACGCTACAGCCGCCATTGGATAGCCCTCATCCTCGCCGACCTCCCTAGCCTCTCCAATCCCCGTTGGTGCTCTCTCTCTCGCGAGGAGGAGAGAGGGCAAATGCTCTGTTTTTAAGTCCATTAATATTTACATTCACTACCATTGCCATCGAATTTGATTTTTATTTGTTATTATTATATTGTGGCAAAATTGCACATGCACACTCATTATCTTTGATAATTGCACATTCATGATATTCACCTATTTTAAGATTGATTTTGGGCTTAACCTGAGCACTAATTTTCTCTAGTACATGTCACGTGAAAATTGCATAAAATCATCATAAATTTATTGAAAATTTCAGTCAGGGAAAACTGCACATATACCCTTATCTTTTTAAGTTATTGCGAATCTACTTTCCTTTGCATTTTCTGTCAGATTTGAATAGGGATTTCGCACTTATCCGAAAGAATATAAAATAATTAAGAATTTATTGCATAATTGCCTCCCTGTGGACACAACCCGCTCTTCTGTGAGTGGTTATTTTCATTTTTTTGATTAGTCGATTTTTCCACCACTTAAATACTACAACGCAAAGCGGAAAGTCGACTCGTCACCACATCTCTAGGAATCGGATCTTAATACCAATAATAGGCCTAGAGGTACTTAAGTACCAGCCCAGATCCAAACTTGACTAGCTTTCACCTCAGTCTGCTGCGAAGGTTTCTAGGGCCCGCAGGAACTATCCGAAGGTTTGTTGGACCTAGCGATTAAAGCACCCGTGCTTGAAACATGGTTAGTCTGGTTTAGAAGTTTGGATGGTTCCTCCACCCCGGATTATAGGTATTGGAATAAGGGTTATTGAGAGGAGGTGGGCGTAAACCTTGGGCTGCGTTCAGGTCGGCCTGAATCAACTCAGGGAATTGATTTGCATGGTGGCACTTCGCAGTGGCATGTGTTGTGCTTTGGAAAATTGAGCATTCACTTGAAGCCTGAAAGATAGAGGCTGGTTTTAGGTTCATGCCATGGTTTTCTAAAAGGTTATCAAAGTTTTTGTTCAACAATTGAATCTGATAAGCCAAATCTTGAGTAGCCTCGGCTTCATGTCCTCTACCTTCCTCTGCAGGATTGATGGTTTTCTTTCTTGATAGGCAGAGGAAATATGCATGAAATTGTCACTTAATGTTTCAAATAATGCCCGGGATTCATCCTCAGTTTTGGTCATGAAGGTTCCTGCACAGGCTGCATCGATGGTTTGCCTGTGCCTTTCAGATAATCCGTTATAGAACCTTTCGACCAACTGCCATCTTGGCACTTGATGGTGGGGGCATAGCCTAAGAAGGTCATTAAAGCTCTCCCAAGTCTCATGAAATTGCTCCTCTTCTTGTTGAGTAAATCCCATAATCTCTCTTCTATAATGGTTGGTCTTACTAATAGGAAAATACCTTTTCAAGAATTCTCCCTTAAGGGTGGCCCAATCATTTACCCTTTCATCATGGGTATGATACAGGTACTTGGCCTTATCCTTAAGGGAGAATGGAAATAGAGTCCTCATTAGGACTTCATCAGTAAAGCCTTGGAGCTTCACCGTGAAACAGACCTCGGTGAATTCCTCAAGATGCCTGTAGGGATCCTCCCTAGTAGTACCATAAAAAGAGGGGAGCAAAGACATGGTGTGATGGGAATACTAACATGAGCCCTAACTAGCTCATTTTGACCTAATGAAGAAAATAAAAGCTCCTACATAACCAAATGAAGGTCCTAATTCACTACATAACCTTTCTGAGAGAAGAACAAGAAACAAAGGGTAAAACTACAATTTTTCCATTGCAGTGCAACCACGGGATTTCTCAAGGGCTAAACACAGGTCAAAAGGTCTTAACAGGATAAAAAGTGGGTTGGATTTGACAGAAAAGGGTTTGTGTGAACCCTGTGAATTAAATGACTTCTTGAAACCCTAAAACAGACCCACTTGATTAACCAAGGTTTTGGTTAGGATAAAATTCACCTAAATCCTTTAAAAATCATATAAAAATATTCTCCAGGGTTTAGAACTTTCAAATTGGCCATTGGAACCCATTTTGACCTAGCATGAGGTCTGAGACAAATATTTACCCTAAATTGGGTTTTTGCATAAGTTTCATAGTCAAACATGGTCAAACCCAAAATACAACTTCACCATTGGATTCCTTAGATCCAAATTAGGTTTGTACCAAAATTTGGACCTAAGGGAAACTCATCTTGACCTACTTTGCAAATAGGTCTAGCCTGATTACATTTCTACCCCTATCTTTCGAAAATCCTTACAATCAACCCCCTAACTTTATTACCATCTTTACAAATAGGTCCCTCCACCATTATAGCAGAGGAATCCTACTCCGGTGAGCTTTGAAAGGAGGTTTCTCCTTGATTGCTCAGAGAATCCCTCTCAAAATTGGAAGGGAGATTCTCTGAGTAATCTCCTCCAATCTGAACCCATTAATGTGACCTACTTGTTACCCAATCTCTCATATGAACGCATGAGAATTTGTGTCTTTTGAAGTTTCCATCTCCGGTGACCTTGCCTTGCTTGGAAGCTTGGCTTCCAAGCACAAATCCTTCTCTAGAGGCCTATTTAAGACTCCCCAGATCCAGCCGCATCTCCTCAGCTTGGAATTGGGCTAGAATCCCCCACATTCTTCTCTCCATGTCGGTCGCAACACCTCCGCAAGCTCCGACGGCTCCTCCCTTGCTCTCTCGTCGCCCAACCACAATACTAGTGGTTGGGTTATCTTCCTCTCAGTCCTCCGCGTTGCGCAACGCCGGCCGATGCTGCCTCTGCCCCATCTTCGTCGCTGCCTCACCTACGGAGGTATTCATCTTCCCCACGTCCGGCGGCCATACCGACGTGGGATTCCCTTTCCCTTCATCCTTAGATTATGTTTGTTAGCTTCCTTCTCTCTTCTACTCCCGTTCCCTCTCTTTATTTCTCAAAAACACCCCTCGATGACATTGATTACCATCACCTTCACCTCCAGTGATCCCTCCGGTGAGGTGCTCCCGTCGCTCTGCACCTCCATCCACCTTGCCAACCACCCTACAACCTCCGCAACAACTCACTGATCATAATCCCCCACTCCATTTACTCCATTAATCACCCAAAAGCACCCCCGAACACACCCACTTACACGGCCACAGTAATCCCTAGTACGCCACCACAACCACTCCCACGCCATGCCGACTACTGCTGCACACTCGCCGTGCCTCGGCGAAGCTCCCTGAATGTTCTGACGTGGCCGCGAGGCCGTTGTGGTGATTTCAGGTACATGTGTTCATCTGCCATTGGAGCAAAGCTTGAAGCAAGCTTGCAGTTGCTCCAGGCTTCACCAGCTCCAGGCCCATGTCCCAGATTGCGCAGAGCACTCTCGCGCATGACTCCAAGCTATCAATTGAAGACAAAGGCAGTAGCAACTGCTGCAATCGAAGAGAGCACCTCTACTGCGGGTGCGTGCGAAGAAGGTGGGAAGATAGTCCCTCCTTAGAACTGGAAGAGGCGCAGCACCCGCATAAATTGAATTCGTGCCAGAGGCTTATTGCCTCCAACTCATAGGGTGAGGTCCCTCTCACCCGACCTGATCGGCCTCGTCCGCAACCATGCCCTGTGAACTTGGCCACGACCCGTTTACCCGACCGACTCACTCCTCTCTCACCACCCACGCCGATGAGCCTGGACCTGGGTCTTCGTTAGGTCCGATTACTTGAACCGGTTGTGGCTTTGGGAGAGCAAACCTGAAATAGAGAAGAGAGACGGAGAGGAATGCTACGCAAAGGAAGGGGGGTTTTGTCATCGAAAGCTTCGCTCCACATTTAGCCAAATTTAGAGAAGGAAGAAGCCAGGGAAGAGAAAGAAGAAGAAGAGGAGGTCAGGCAAAGAAGAAGGAGAAGGCTAAGGGCTGCAATAGAGAAGGAAGAAGCTGAAGAAGAAGAAGCTTAATGCAGAAGGCAGAGAAAGAGAAAAGGAAGAGACGACCAAAGACAAAGAAGAAGGAAGAAGAAGACAGAGCAAGGAAAAGGAAAGAAAAGACAAAGAGAAGAAGGAGCTGATGACAGAGAAAGAAGAGAAGGAAGAAGAAGCCAAAGGAAGAAGAAGAATCGAAAGAAATCAATTCCTTTATTTTTAGCTACAATTCTTTTTATGCTTCATATACTCATGCTTTACATTCCTAATTAGATTTTGAGTAGTATTACGTGTTCAATTTGCATTTATTATTGAGATTAGTGCCTGAATTCCATTTGTTCCTTGTGTTCAACCTCGAACTTCAACTTCGAGTAATAAATTGTATTTGTTTTGAACGCTTTTTCTGCTGTACTACAACACGACACTCTTAAATACCGATCCAGCGCTTTAAACATGGTGCTACTCTTGATTTCATATGGGTTATCCACTCCAGGTCTTCGGATAGGTAGGGCTTGGTGGGTTGTAGGGAGGAAGTAGTCTCTTAAGGTTCTTTGATTTTCACCAACCCTAATCTCTTCTTTAGGTCTTTCTTCAGCCATTTTTCTTCTTTCTTGGTTGGCTTTCCTAATAATTCTCTCAGGCTAAGGGTTGAAAAGAAGACTATTTCTAAGAGAGCGCCTACCAAGCATACACCAAGTAAACACAAGGCAAGAGGTCTTTTATTGAGTTAAAGCACTTTAAGCCCTCTTCCAACCTTTCTAGTTTGGCCAAATAGAGTTAAGGCAGTATTTCTCCATTCCCACGTGAGTTGTATAAGAGAAGTGAGGCACTTGAGATTCCTAGTCAAAGGCTATTAAGGAGGTTGAGGTTACTTTTAGTTCTTTTGGGTGACCAATCAAGCTGTCAATCAATTACGCACCCTAAAATAGACCTTCGAGTGCCTTAGAGATGTACACTTTGCTGCAATGATATTCTCTGATGCTAAAGTGAAAAGGTACTCCAAGGATGGAACCAAGGGATGCAAGTAGGGCGAACCTTTCCTTTGAGGCGATGTGTTAGCGGTGCCTCTTAACTACCCTTGAATTCCTTTAAGGGGTGTCCCCCTCAGAGTATCAAATCACTCGGGCAAACGTTAATACCACTGTTTCAAAGCGAGATAGGAGGGTTTGCACCAATAAAGAGATTGATGCCTATAGCCTTAAGGGTCCAAGTCCAAGTGCAATGCCTATAGTGCGTGCTCAGTGCAGGAAGTGTGCATCACACTGTGAAAAGTGATTTTTCTTTTGAAAATTGCAATCAAGTTATTCAAACACTTCTTGTATATTGTACTTTCTTTTTGAGAAGCAATGTGACCACTTGATTAATCTTTTCAAGTCAGCTTAAGTGTTCTTCTTTAATTATATCCAAATGCAATGCGTGTGCAGATAATTGATGCAAAAAGATAGGAAGTACGTACCTTACTCTAGCACTTCGATGCAGAAATGCACGCAATGCAGTAAGAAAATCTAAATGCTGCTCAAGCAATCTTAGATGGTCATCCTAAAGATATGCAGCTTCTAGTAGGTAGTTCAGATTTTTTTTTTAATAATAAATGCGCAATCAAAAGAACTAACTAAAAATAAACCTAGAGTCTAAAGAATCGAGGACACTCCCCTAAAACCTGGCACTAGTGTACAGGGGAGAGAAAACAAATAACTTGACTAAACCTAAAGGGTCTACTCTAAAATGCTGAATCAGAAGTCTAAGAGGAAGAATCCTCCTAGATGGTCCTCCATGCGTCTCCACCGTGTGGGATCAAGGCCCACAGGCTCCTGTGATTATCTCCGCGTGTGAACGTCGTTCAAGGTCGTCGTCGTCTCTCTGCTACGCCTGTCGCCTCATCAAATTCCCTACACAGAAAAGATAAAGAATGATCAGACAAATGCGTAATTCAGAATAATAAGAAATAAAGTTAGGTGAATTTATTTGATTGACGGATTTTCGCTTGTAGAAATAATGTATCAGAAAAATATGTCGTCGCAATAAAATCACGTGGTGGAAAATCCCGAACAAAGATATTTCAATAAAACTAACCACGAATAGTTAGGTCGTATCCATAGAGAGGAACAACTGCAATAAATTAATAAGTATAGAGCCATCATGTTTGCAGAAACATTCGCAAAATTAATTTGATGAATTTGCTGCTTTGAATGTCACTTTCAATTTCATGAGAAGTTTAGGACTATTTATGTAAATTTCATGTCAGAAATTAAGCTCCTAAAAATACGTGGATGATTCACAAGTAGTGGCAGAGTATGTAATTTTTAATTGCATGCCATTCTTGATCCAATTTCAATGCAAAATGAGATGAATTACAATCGCTAAACATATATGTGAAAGAATAAGTATGATGCTGAAATTTCACCTCAATTTAATAATCAACTAGAATTAGAAAAATGATTTTTGGCAATGGCATTTGTCATAAATTTTAATGTGGCATTCACTGTGGAGAAACATGGGAAAAACTCCCCTTTCTCGCTTGTGGGGGAGAAGGCACGTCTGGAAGAGAGACTCCCAGGGGAGGATGGTTGCGATGAGGGCATTCTGATGGTGATGGTGGCACGGCCAACAGTGGTCGGAGTTGGCGCCGGTGATGAGGAGGACCAGTGGTGGCACGACGGCTAGTCGCCGTGTAGGTCGTCGGTTAATGGTGCAAATAGCGTGGATGCACTCTTGAAGGTGTGGGGAGCATGTTGGCGTCAACGGTGTGGAGTTTCGATGCCCATTGACGTGGCTGCATTTGGGTGGTATGGGTTCCTTCGAGTGGCAGAGAGGAGGAAGAAAAAGAAGGGGGCCGACTATGCGCACACCAGTTGGGAGCGCGAGTGCCTGTTGTGCGCGCGTAGGCTGGGAGCATGAGTGAGTTGTTGCTGCTGGTGCGTGAGGGGCACGGACGTGCAGCTTACGCGTAGGCAGCGCGTGGAAGGTGCGTAGGAGGTGCGCTGGTTGCACACAGGCTGGAGGTAGTGCGTGCTTTTGTTTGGTGGAGAAGATGAAGAGGGTGAAGGTGACGGGTAGGCGTTGATGGTGGTGGTGATGCTATCACAGAGCACCACCCGAGGGTAGGAGGCATCGACGGTGGAGGATGCTCAAGCCACGGTGCATGCTTTGGGTTCACGGTGTAGGCGAGAGGGCTACGATGGAGACGGTGGAGGTGATGGCTCCGATGGCTTGCCCTCCTTTTTAAAACCTATGGTTTGTTTGCCACGGCCGATGGCTTCTCCAACCGACTGGCGAGGATCTCGAGTGGTTGGACGGCGAGGGTGAGGTTGTGAGATGCTCGGAGCGGAAGCGGGAGACTCCGGTTGATGATGGTGGTGCACGGGCGTTTGTGGAGAAAATTGCAAGCATGTACCTATAAAATATAAGGATTGTCATAAGATGCAACCCTCCACTAAAATAAATTAACATTAAGTGCTAAATAATTAACTTCTAAGGAAATGTATGTAAAATGTACTTAGGCTAATAGAATGTCCAATAAATTGGACTTATCAGTACCTATTACTGAGCATTTTCCAGATGAGCATCTTTTGGGCATAGATGCTGGGCTTCCCTAGTATGCGGATATTGTTAACTACTTGGCATCCAACCAAATTACATCTGATTGGCCCAAAGCCAAAAAGGACAAATTGATATCAGATGCCAAGTACTATTTCTGGGAAGATCCATATCTTTTCGCACCGGAGTAGATCAAATCGTCTGGAGATGTATTCCTGACATAGAGGTCAATGATATTATATCATTTTGTTATGACCAGGCTTGCAGTGGCCATTTTTGTGGACATAAAACCATAACCAAAATCATCCAAAGCGGCTTCTATTGGCCGACTTTGTTTAAAGATGCACACAAATATTGTAGGGCCTGTGCTCGTTGCCAAACCTTAGGCAACATGCCATCGTGATATCATGTGCGAAATTTTTGATATTTAGGGATTGATTTTATGGGCCCATTTCCAAACTCTAACGACTTTGAATATATTCTTATTGTTGTGGACTATGTTCAAATGGATTGAAGCCGTTCCAACCCGAACCAATGATCATAAGGTCGTTATCAATTTATTCACGATAGCATCTTCTCTCGGTTTGGAATCCCTAAAGCTATTATCTCTGATGGTGGGACCCATTTTGTGAATGTGCATTTAAGTTCGTACTTAGAAAATATGGGGTATCTTACTACATTTCTACCTTGTATCATCCACAAACAAACAGACTTGCCGAGCTATGAAATTGGGAAATCAAAAAGATTTTGCAGGTCACTATTCGACTTGATAGAAAAGATTGGTCAACCCGGCTTTCAGAAGCAATATGGGCTTATAGGATCTCCCATAAAACCCAATTAGGAATGTCTCCCTTCAGAATTGTTTATGGGAAGGCATGTCACCTTCCTGTAGAAATGGAACATAAAGCCTATTGGGCAGTACGGAAATGAAATTTGGACCTCGGAAAGGCTGGTATTCACCGTTGCTTGCAAATAAGTGAGCTTGATGAATTACGCAACGATGGTATTCACGTAAATCATTTAGTCCTGGTCAGAAGGTACTTCTGTTTGATGATCATCTTAAACTGTTCCCGAGCAAGCTCAGATCTAAATGG
Organism: Thalassia testudinum; assembly: GCA_037157565.1. Lineage (NCBI taxonomy): Eukaryota > Viridiplantae > Streptophyta > Magnoliopsida > Alismatales > Hydrocharitaceae > Thalassia > Thalassia testudinum. The sequence goes on from JAZHRO010000067.1 coordinate 39,616,367, forward strand.
ACAGGACCATTTCTGGTTAGGAGGATTTTTGGTAATGGAGCTGTGGAAATCTCACCTCCCGATCTTGACTCCATACCATTTGTTGTTAATGACTAACGTCTCAAACCTTTTCTTGAACTTCATGATTTGAGTCTGGTCGGGGAATCTCTTGACCTCCATTCCACTTGAGCTGCATTGCGCCCAGCTAATGACGATAAACTTAGCGGTTACCGGGAGACAACCCGTCATTCTTTGAAAAATCTTGAGACCTTTCTTAATCTATCTGAAATTCATTCTTACGGCACTTTAGGGTTCCTAATTTACGAACTAATCAGTTCTAAAATTATGAACTAAATTAAATATGAACCAAGCCTGTTTGTAATGAGGGCATTGCAACACTTAGGCATGGGGGGATTAAAGTGCTAATATCTGAAAACTATTTCTGAAAGGTTCTCACAAAAAATATATACCAAAAAAAGAGGGGAAGAGAAAAAAGAGGGAAAGAAAGAAAGAGAGGAAGAAAAAAGAAAAATCAATAAACATTTTTAGTTTGTCAAAACCTTTGGACATCTAGCTATGGAGTCAGGCAAGAATTTTCTTCCATAAGATCCACCAAACAATTGTGAGGTGAGAGAAGAGTGTTTATTGGTGCTCTAAGTCTAGTATGAAGACTCTTAAGTTATGGATAATTAGATAATGAAATTCGGAGTTAGGCATAGTTTTTGCTCTCAGCTCCTGTGTGTGTATATTTTGTGTGAGTCCCCGAGAGCCACCAAATAAGGCAAATACGTAAAGAGCAGGTTCTAATAAAACTATAACTAAGGTGGATGGTTATGACCATTCTTTATGGAATCCTTGACTGAAGGAGGGTGTAACGAACGCGTGCCCCAGACGTCTTTTAAGACGTCTGGGAGGTGGCCCAGACGTCGGTCAAGACGTCTGGGATCACATCCAGACGTCTGAACATACGTCTGGGATCGTTTACAGACGTCTTGAAAATAGTTATTTTCGCACGGGAGATTCGTCTGCGCGCCTGTGCGCGCAGACCCGCGATTCCTCTCTCTCTCTTTTTCCCTCTCTCTCTCTACGGCTGCAGGCGGCCTGCCACCTTCTCTCTCCTCCTTGCGCGGCCTTAAAAGGGCCACGCCTCCCCTCCCATCTCCACCGTCTCCTCCTTCTCCTTCCTGTGCGCAAGAGCGAGCGAACGCGAGGGCGGCAGCGGCGGCCGCAGTGAGCGCGGAGGTGCGGCGTGCGAGGGCGGAGCTCTGTCGTGAGGGCGAGCTCGCCGGAGCGGCTTGGCCGGCCGGCGGAGGGCGCAGGGGGCGCGGAGCGACTCGGAGAGGGACCTGCTGCGGTCTGAGCAGTAGACGCACGGGGTGCGACGCGGGTAGCGTCGCGAGCGGAGGCCGAGCAGCGCCCTGTTTCTGGAAAAATTTCCAGAATCAGACGTCTGGGTTGATAGCCAGACGGCGAGGGAGACGTCTGGAAGCTCATACAGACGTCTGAAAGGTGAGTTTTCCGCCTTCTTCTTCCTTCCTGTCGACTGACCGTACTGAGGGAGGGAGTTGGCTGTGCGCAGGCTCGCTGATTCGCCATCCTTTGCGAATCAGACGTCTGGAAGTTGTACCAGACGGCGGGAGTGACCTCCAGACGTCCGGGGTGACCATCGGACGTCTGGGAGCTAGGCCAGACGTCCCCGCAGACTTCTGGACGTCTGGGAAACCACGCTGAACAGGTAATTCTCTGATCCACTTTTTAAGACGTCTGGAAGAAGTTCCAGACGTCTGATTTTGCACAGTATCGCCTTGTTCGACCCGTTTAGGGCCCGTTCGGGCTCCGTTTTTCGCGATTCGAGTTGCGTTCTTTTCAGAATTAATTCCTCTACCCGTCTACAGTAGCTATACACTGTTTTGAGACACTCCTTGTGTTTGATCCTTGTGATAGGACCTCGTTCAGTTGCAGTCTTGAGAGTCGCGGAGGCACGCGGGATTCCTGATCACGCCCCCATTACTCCCGTTGTACCTGGTAGAGTGGCTTTAAGTATTAATAAAATCTGTTAAATTATGGAACCATAACTAGAACCTAGGACATTGCATGAATCCTAGGAATGGGAAATATATGGAATAATAGCTCCTAGGTGTTGCATGAATCCTAGGGCCGGAAAACTAGATTGTATGATAGATCCTAGGATATGGCATGAATCCTAGGATGGAAAAACTAGTGGAATGTATATTACTGCAGTCTTGGAAAAAATGGAAAGGAATATATAAAGCTGCCTGTAAATTGAATTAATAGCTGCCTGTTATGAATAAGGAACATGACTGAAATCATGGTTTGTAAGAACGTGAAACTGGAAAGTGAAACATAAGATGTTCTGAGATTAAAGGATGGAACCCTACGGGGAATTAGGAGTGGAACTCCTGGAAAGAGAAAGGAATGGAACTGAGATGTTGTTCGTACTGTCTCTTGGGTACGCAGTACCAAGGGAAGTACCTGTACCTGTTTAGTGCAGAGTGGGGCCAGCCACCCCAGGGACCCGGGGTTAGGATTGGCCGCTCTGTACCGACTTGCTGGCCCTCGTGTACGTAGTACCGAGGAGAGCTACTAGTGTTAGGAGAGTACTAGCTACCCCACGGGCCCCGGGGTTCTGCTAGCCTCCTTCACCGACTTGTTAGGCCCACTGGGGCAAACCAGGGTAGTCAGGCGAGGGTGCGCGGACTGTGGAGGGGCAAGGCCCCGGTTTGGTTACTGTGGAGGGGTTGGACCCCGTGTTACTGAGAGGGCTCTGCCCTGTACTGGTTCCGTGCTGTGCTTTGGGCGCACCCGTTAACGGAAACGACTGACCGCGTGCCAGTACGGGTTAGCTACCTGTGCGTTTATCGCGCGTGCCGTAGTCACCGTTACGTCTGTCAGTGACCTTGGGGTGGTTGACTGAGGGTAGGATCACCACGGGGGACTCTCCCGGCCAGGAGAGCACCACGTGCTACTTCTACTTTTTGGAAAAGACTGCAATCAAGATCGTTCCCACGAGGAACATTCGAGATCAAGTAAAAGATCTGAGGAATAAATGAAATAGTGAGACAATTGAAAAATGTAAATAAAGAAAGTAATAGAACATAACAGCTACTGTATGCTCTACTGTTGTCTTTAGTTTTAGTTGCCACTCTACTCAGCGTTTTGCTGACGTGTTACACTCGTTACCTTTTTCAGGACCAGGTGTTGAGCAGCCAGGGTCAGCGGCTGCAGAGGACGCTGGGCCGAGTAGGGTCCAGTAGAGTTTACCACAGCCTTTTGTACCTCTTTTGTTTCTGTTATAGTGAGTAGTTCTTGTTTCCGCTGTACTTTCTTTACCTGCAGTTCATGTTATATGATAAATGTTGTTCTACTGTTGTGGTGGTATCTACTGTAGTAGTTTCTTTCCTTACTGCTGTACTTTCTTACTGTTAGTTATATTCATGCTGAATGTGGTTTATTTTATTGCTCTTTTGGTTACTTCCTCGTTGGACGACTGGGTCTTGGGATTAGTCTAGTTGGTCCGGTTCTCGTGTCTCGTAGGGACTCGGGAACCGGGTCGTTACAGAGGGTGCTAATGTCAAAGGTCAGAAATACACCGTCCTATCCGTTCCTTCCCGATGTCGAGAGTAGGCACTTCCACCAAATAAGCCACATAATGTCTTCTTGAACACCACCATTTCCCAATAATGCCTCGTCAATGAAAGCTGCGTTATGTTGAGTTATATTCTCAATAAAAAGAGAAGAGAGAAAGAAAAAAAATATCCTTGAACAAAAAAGAGAGAAGAAAAAAAAAGAGAGAAGTTTGTTTTGAATAGTGTGTATCTATTTTTGCTATAAATAAATTTCATTGAGGCAGCATTCCCCACCACACTTACGATCCACCAAATACAGCCTTTACCTACCTTTTTGTATTTCTAACTGCCCAAATACGGGTTGAGGAGTTTCGACTTAGTTGTTGGGTTATCAGAACTTAATCAAAGCATCAATGCCTTGAGATAGCACCAAACATATTGACAATCTGAAAAAATTATGAGCTCTTGATTCATATATAAAAAGGGGAGAGAAAAAGAAGAAAAATAAAAAGAGAAAAGGAAAAGAGAGAGAGTAAGCATAAAGGAACTAAAAAGAGAGCATAGTTTTAAGCATTTCTTCGAGTTGATTTTTTTAATAGTCTAGAAATTTGGAGTCTGAAATACTAGATTATATGTAGCACCAAATGAGTGTGAGCCATCAAAATAAAATCCTTTTAACTTAGACATCTTCTACCTATACCTAAAAGCTAGGGTTGAACCACAGTTCACCTGCTATCCTTGAGGGAAGAAAGATTTTTTGCCTATCTTGATACATTTGTACTAAGGGTTAAAAACAAACTTTAAATGAATACTGAGAAATGACAAGGATAATAAAATCTTTAGAGACAAATAACAAAAATACCCCTACACTAAAACTCTATGCTGAACTCTAGAATTTGCTAAGGGAATAGTAAATGGTAGACATGGGGGTATGATGGCATTGCCATCATCCTCTATAACTAACGTAATTTAGCTAAGTTCTAAAGTTAAATTCATTTAATTAACATATTAAAAGGGTATTACTCAATCAGGGCTAAAGAGAAAGGAATTATTATAAAATGAGGTTAATTCTACAGTTTTCACGAATAATTATGAATGCAGAATGGCTAAAGGGTGAACCTATGATTAATTAAAGGTTAATTGAGTTTAACATCTTAAAAGTGGTTGGTATTGAGTAATTTAGGGTTTACATTCAAATTGAATGTTTAATTCTAATTAAAACCCTAATTTCAACTCCGCTTCAATTAAAATAGTTATAATGAAAATAAATATGATCTAAATCTTATAAAAATCATTTAAAATTATTCTATAAGGTTTAACACAATCAATTTGACAATCGGAACTCGTGTTGACCTAAAACAGAATTAGAGACGGGAATTTAGTACATTCTGAGTCTAATCGTAAATTGACCATGAAAATGACATTGAAACACAAAATTTAAGTCACCATCAACTTCCATATATCCAAATTAGGCTACCATAAAAATTTAGGTTCATTTGGACTTCATCTTGGTCAACTTTACATTTTATTCCTTAATTCTTTATTTCCTTACAAAACCCCTGCTTTTTGACTTTCTTGCGATTAGCCCCCTGGCTCTTCATATTCGTCGTGGGAAGGTCCCTCGACCTTTAGGCAGCCATGGTGCATGGTTGGGTGAGGTTTGTGAGCAAATTTCAACCACGTCTGACCTCGGTTACACTCGACGTTTGAAGAAAGTTTGTTCTACTCGCCGTTCTGCATCCGCCGGTGGTGGTTTCACCGTTGGAGACTCCCTCCGCCACCTGAAATCATCAGTCAAAAGCTTCGTGGTGGTTGCAGCTTGTTGTGAGCTCTTCTCACAACCCCCAGATGCCGCTTGCTCTAGATTGGCTCTATAAAGCATTGCGCGGCTCCTATGAAGGCACTCGTCCAGAGATAGCACGCGTAGCTACTCCTCCTTCCTCCCACAAGCACGACCATTGAAGGACCTCGGAGCTCTCTCAAACCCTTCATCCACCGCACTCTCGTTGAAATTAAGAGAGGGCTTTCACTCGCCATCCTCGTGCGAAGCTTCATGTGGAGCTTCGGAGCTACTACCCTCCTCCTTCTCTCCGACCAACCCCCACCGTCATCTTCTTCCTCGAGTTCGGTGGGCTTCTTCTCCCCTCCTCTCATTAAATTAGGTTAGGGCTTAGCTTCGTAGCATCTCCAACTACGTTTCTGAAGCTTCGTGGCTCTGGGCATTGCTCCATTCGCCACAACCATCACCGCCATTCACAGCCGCGATGACCTTCTCTGCCAGCCCTCATCCGCCATCAAAACCATCAATTAACTTAGGGCTTTGCTCTGGTTCAGCATGTCAGAGCATTTGAGCACTTAATCAGGGTCTTTTGACCTGTATTTAGAATTGTAGGTACACGTCGGAGAGCTCGCCGGAACCCATCGCCTTCTCCATCTTTGGCTACTCCCTCCGTTGCCACCGCTTCGACGATCATCAATTCGAAGGTGTTACCAAGTCGGCGAACACCCATCCTCACCATCCTCCGTTCGCCGACCACATCCAACGGGCGGATCTCAAGGTTGGTTGACCTTCGGCGGACCCTTGCTAGCCTTGAAGAAGAAACAAGCAGTGGGACCTTGTTGCGAAAAAGGACTGATCTGAAGGAGTTTCCAAGGACCTAATTGAAAGCTGCATAGGCATAATTGTGACAATGCAAGGACAAAACTGAAAATAGTGTTTATTGTTGATCTTAAGTCTGTTCTGAGTAATTCTAACTATAGTAAATTATCAAACATTTTTGTTAGAAGTTCATTTATGCTTAAACTGATGAATAGTTATTTATCATTGATTATTAATTTCTATTGAGCTTTTAACAAATATTATTCACGCTTCATATATATTCCTTAACTATTGAAGTTCGAATGCAATAACAAACCTGTTTTTAAAATTATTAGTTCACTGAAATCACCTGGACAAGATAGTGATAATCGCGCATTTAATTGCTCCCAGAGATGACCTCGGATTTCTTTTCTAATTCGAGTATTAAAAATTCAAATGCTTGATTTGCTTTGATAATTGTACTATAATGCGACGATTTAAAACACGATCAGAGTGAGCCGAGCACCTGGTACCAGTACTAATGATAAGTACCGCTACTTGTGACTCATAGGTTTGAGACAAGTTAAAAATTGTGACCTACATGTACCGGTACTGGTGATTCGTATTGGTACTTGTAAGCTCCAGGCACTACCCCTATCTACAAACTGTGAGCACTTGGTACCGATACTTATGATGAGTACCGATACTTGATTTCATTGTTTGGGACTAGGACCTAAACCTGTGCCTAGCATGTACCGGTACTGATGAATAGTACCAGTACTATTAACAAGTACCTTGAATAAATTCTATTAATCAATGTTGGTGCTATTTGAATGCAAATACACGATTAATATGTCAATGAAACGAATGGTTGAACATGAGTTTAATATCTAATTATCTCTATTTTGATGTTAACTCCTAAATCAAATTTTCTTGTTAGGAGACATACATAAATCTAAATTACAACACATAAAAATAATCTTCATTCTTCATGTCATCCACACTTCTTCCTTGTTAACATCCGTACTTCCTAAATCCTATGATTTCTTGTAAATAACACTTCATAAACTTATTAGTTTTAAAACATATTTATTAACACCAAAACATAAAAGAGAAGTGGAACTAGGTTTCAACATTATTGACTAAACCAACCCTAATTTTCTACCTAACCTAGTCCTAAATCTTAATCCAACAAACCCTATTTGGCCATCTCTTTTATCCTTCAATAAATACTATTATAGATGGTCAAAATACACTATAATTTATCCACCACTAGATCTAAATTCTAGGGTCGTAAATTTCCTACCCAAATCCCTATCTTAGAAATTTAAACCAAATCTTATTCCTAATCCTAAACTTAATCTCGAAATTCGTAACATGACACATTTTTAGTATTTTGGCTATAACTTTTTCATTTCAAATCCAAATTGAGTGATTCAAGTTGCGTTGGAAAGCTGATGTCGAGGGATACAGCATTGATTTTATGTACAACTTGAAATTCGAAATATAAAGAGGCCAAAAATTTTGAAAGAACCACAACCCTCCATCCTCTCAAAACCATCCTAGCTCTCCATCAATTCCAACAACACCTAACCTATTCTATCCACGTATTCCTTCATCCTATCCCTTGATTCCTAGACTCCTAAACCTAGCCCTTTATTTTGGTGATCCAAGGCAACTTGGATCAACTAATCACAAGCCTTCTTGACTTCTATATAAGCACCCTAGCCAACCCCCTAGGATCATTCCTTTCCACTTAAAAATAGATCCACCAACAAGAACTAGTCTTCTACTTCTTCCCTCTCCCCTTGGAGTCCTTGGATGCGCCTTTGCATTCGACATCTATGCCATCGCTCTGGATTACGCTTTCAAAGCCCATAGTTTTTAGATTTTATTTTTCTAGATGTATTAGATCTGCTTTTAGAAGTATTCTTCTAGTTGTAATCTAAGTTCTACTTGTTCTGACTTTCTATGGTAATAAAGTTCTAGTTATTTTTTAACATTTTTTTAAGTTGTATGCTTTCTAGTAGTAGTATTTATAGTTCTAGTAGTTGCATGCTATTAGATTTAGTATTAGTTCTAATAATCATCCTACTTGATATTTAATTCTAGTTCTAATTATAAAAGCGGTTTTGATCTATTTGCTTCCTTGCGAATGACTTAGACTCCGAAATCTTATGAGTTTGATTTCACATACAAATTCAAGAGTTTCTGTATGCATTTACTACGATGAAAAGCGATTTTTCGTAATCACATCTGCATTTAGAACACTTTTTGGCGCCATTGTCAAGGAGGCAACACGATTATTTCGCTTTCAATAGCTTCATCTATATTTGCATTTGTGAGATATAACTTCTTCTCTTTTTTATCATTTTGTGTGAAGGATTGTGCAGTCGCACAAGAATGAATTGTGAAGCAACAAGAAGAAAAAGTTCAGGTGAAGACCTCCAGGTAGGCTATCTACATCTTAGACTTAGGTAGATTCATGACTCTTAGGAGTAATTGCATTTAGTATTATTTCAAAAAAAAAAATCTCTCTTATCCTACTATACTTGTGCTTTAAAGATCTTATCTCATCTTAACTAAGTTTGGATTGGTTTCTCTTGTTGAATTAAAAATTTAATTCCAAACCATTGGTGAGCCCAAAAATTCCCAAATTTTTACTGTATGATCTCCTTGAAATCAGAAAAAAACCCACCAAATTACACGTGAAAATTCATTTTGTACTATCCTAGAAAAAACTTTTACCGTCAGTGGGTCAACCAGAAATTTTTCTGTTGGAGATATGGTTTCATTGAATTGTCTTGAATTCTATACAACTCCAAATTAGATGAAATTTTTTTAATTGGATTTATGATCAAATCTAGTTTCTTGGAAAAAAATTGGGAAAATTTTCTAACGGATGTATCATTATTGTTTCTGGAGAATACTCCTTAGGGGTTTGTTTGGACTATTTTGGCATTCTGAGTTGCAAAATCTGAAAAAAACATTTTTGAGCCCCTAAAAATTCTGAAAAAAAGTTATATAGTGTGTGCTTGATGAGGTGGTGTTTGAGAAGGCTTTGTTACAATGTTTGGGATACAACACTTGAAATAAAAGTGTTTCACTTAGAAGCTGCATGATAAGGTGCCACATTAAGGTTGCTAGATTCACAATCTGAAGGAAAAAGATCAAGGTCCCATGATTGCAAAACACTGTCTGTTCCACTTAGCTTATTTGAAAAGATCTTGAAATTTGAACCCTGAAATTGGTGAATTAATTGTTTGAGCATTAAATGATACTTCACCAATTAAATTTGTTTGTGAACTTTTGTTTTGCACACACACACATCTGAATTGGATTAATTGGGCACCCACCCCCGACACTCCCATCATATAATCTCGTGCACTTTAAATCCTAAGCCCTAATTAACTTGATAGATGCACCAACTAGGTTGGATTTTATTTTCTAAACTAGAGCTATACCTAGTTGATTGTATTTGAGGCCTTATTTATTTGGAACAACTGGTGATAAAAAAGGTCAATGTAGTAACCGCATTAACATCTAGTGGTGTCCTAGCTGTGGGGTGTCCTAGGGGATCCCACCCGTCTAGCCAGCCAAGTAATTCAAGGGTTAGGTCATTTAGTTAGGGTTAGTGAAATTTGGACCAGGTCTAATAGGTGCAACCCTTTAGAGCTAGAATTTGATTGCTTGTATTATGCACACACTTCTCTCTCCTGTTCTCTTCATGTCTATAACCTTCTTCCAAGTGTATGCATGAAACTAGATCACAAAATCCACACTTGGTGCCACCTCTGCAAAGAGAACCAAGGACGAGATTGATTATTAGTGAATCCAATTCTACATTTGACTCGGACTCTGATCTTGATTTGATGGCTAACCTAGCAAGCATGAATCCACAACTAAATCAGATAGATCCTTAGGCTCAGATCTAAAACCTCCAACTCAAATGAACTAGTTTCAACAGAATCATTAGACCCAGATGCAGGAGATGCTTGAGATTTTACAAATCAAACATCCGTAGGCTAGATCCTTGAGGGATTTTTACAACCCTACCCAGTATCAACACCAACCTTATGTTAGGGTCCCACCTGTAGAGGTTCAATTTGTGGTTAAGCACTCCACTATACAACTCCTACCTCATTTTAAGGGCAACAATGATGAAAACCCCTTTCAATTCTTAGACACCAACAATTCTTAGAGTTTGTAGCCATTAGTAAGACAATTAGAATTCCCAATCTATATGATGATGTGCTAAAAATGAAACTCTTCCATTTTTCCCTAAAAGAGAAAGCTATTCATTGGTTGTGGTCTATAGGAAGGCCTGTTAACACATGGGGGGAGCTATGAAGTGCCTTCTTGAAGAAAATTTTCCTAATTGGAAAAACCAATGCACTTAAAAGAGCATCACCACCTTCTCCCAACACCCTAAAGAACCATTGCATGAAGCTTGGGAGGGATTCATTGATTTAATTTGAAAATGATCGCAACATGAGGTTCCTAGATGACTAGTGCAGATCTTTTATCACGGGCTTAATGATCACACGAGAAGCCTTGTGGATGCTGCCTGTGGAGGCAACTTTATGAGCAAAGATTTATTTGAGAATATGAGTGTGAATTCTATGAATAATGCCTCCATGGAAACTTAGGGAATATCCTTGCAACCTAGAGGTGGAATTTCTGAGGTCCAGGAGAGCTCTAGTAATGTGAATATGAACTTAATGTGTGAAAAATTGGACAAAGTTGAGGTTGTTTCAAAACAATTGGATGAATTGATGAGCCACAATAGGAAGGGAGCAAACCTCTCATCATCCACTATTTAAGCTCCCTCAGGGAGGGAGCTTGTGAACAAAATGCACATGGCTCAAGATGCGAGCCAACTAACTAGGGCCCTTTGCATGGGACCCAAGCAAGGGCCTTTGATCCTTGCTATCCTAACTCCACACACTTAACCTCATCATCATCTAGATATTAGGATGTGTCGGCTATCCAAGGAAACATTAGAAATCCTTTCTCCAACACTTATATTAATCTTGGTTGGAGAAACCACCTGAATTTCTCTTGGAAAAGCTAGGGGCAAGGTTAAACCAACAAATTGTAGAACTTGGACCCTATCAGATGAACCCTAGGTTACCTAATACCTATAACCAGGGTCGAAACTATCAAGCTTTGCCTCTTAACCAGCCTAGCCAAACTGAATTGGCTATTCTAAACCAGAACTAGCAACTGATGGACACAAATACTTCCATGTTGCAAGCTATGTAACAATTGACCCAGTCCATCAGGGATCTGAAGAATCAGATAGGGCCTAAGCCTAATGATAGACCTTTTAGTGCCCTCCCTTCCCAACCCATTCTGAACCCTAGAAATATGCCTAATCAAGGGCACAATCCTCAAGGGTTCAACCAAGCACACGCGATTCAACCAGCACCCTTGGCTCACCTTGGTTTTCATTCACTTCAAGTTCCACATCCTTCTACACCTATCTTTCTTACTCCTCCTTCTCTGGGGAATTAGTACCCTACCTGCCACTGCCAATTCCATCACCCTGAGAAGTGGCAAGACCACTCAGAACCCTATGCACCGAAATCAGACAACTGAGGATCATGATAAACCAACTCTAATTAATACACCTAATGTTGAGGACGAGATCTTGGATCATGATTTTGAGGATCCAAATATTCAAATTCCTTTTCCTGAGGCCTGAATAGGCCTAGGAAGAAGAAGCTTGAGCCTAAGAATAAGACCTGGTTGGATGTGTTCAAACAAGTACAGGTTAATATCCTACTTTTAGAAGCTATTGGACACATCTTAGCTTGTGCCAAGTGTTTGAAGGAATTGACTACTAGAGAGCGCAAGCTGGAATCAAGTAATCATGAGAAGGTAATCCCTTTTTGAACAAGCCAGGTCTATTCTCTTAAAGGATTTACTTATTGATCGTCGACGATCGATTTGTAATAAAAACGGTGTTTAAAGTGTCGTTGTTGTAGTATAAGTGTCATAAATGCAAACTGATGTCGCGTCAATTTTATTTATTTACAATTTTTATTGGTTTATTTTCAGGTCATTCACTGGGAGCCAGTTATTGATATACATCACTCTCTAAGTCCAAAAATATTCTTTTATTCAAAAAATGTTGATTTTATTTACAAAATGAATGAATGAATCAAATAATGAAAGAATTAGTTGATTATTTTTACAAAAGAATCAATTAATATGTATTACAATACTTGAAAACATATTTACAACAAGTAGGCATAAAAAACTAGCTAATAATACACTATGTTAGTTATATACAACTATTCTATGTAATACCTAAGTAGAAGTACAAAAATAGCTAATAATATCTACTATACTAAATTATATTAACATACTAATATCTATAGTGACATATATTACATATATAGTAACATATATAAACGTCGCTGTAACCTTAGTAAAATATTTGCATAACATAAGGCAAAATAGCTATCTATATTGACATATAAACTTATCTACAATGACAGATACAACTATCACTAAAGCTCTAATTTATTTATAAACATATAAGAACTCAAACAAACTATCTACTCTTATATACTACTATATATATATTACAGCATACGTATACATACTTATAATTACTTATTTACATTATTTATATACACATATATTATTTACTTTATTTATTTACATAATTATACTTATATTATTTATATACATATGCTATTTATACATACATACATATATATATATATATATATACCTGCACACACAAGCACACTCTTTCAGCTAACACTTAGCCATTTAATGGCTGACTCTTCTCACACAACCGGTTCACTATTTCTTAACCCAAAAATTGAGTTTTTAATGGGTAGGCTGGCCACGTTTGAGGGATACACAGCACCCAAGAGGGTGGGACCAGACCTTTACTAATAGCCAGACCTAGTTCATTTTAGATACATTTTCGTATATTTTTTGGCTAATATGAAGCCCATTTTAGCCCTAGCACAGTGCGTGGCCCCCAACCCACCACTATGTACACAAATGCTCATGTATGCTTAGGATTCGATAGGACTGGAGGTAATGGCTTTTATTTTGCACCTTGCGCTGACGACTGGTCAGTAGAGGGTGCAAATTACTTTTATACCACTGTGGCTGCTTCTCCGTAACCGATATGGCACTATCTTTGGTGCCCAATTGGCACTGCTGCTACGTTGTGTAGCGTTCTGATTTCATGTCTTTGGCCCACGATTTGAGGGCCATAAATTTCTTTAATTTAAAATTAAATTATATAGTTACATAGCCCTTATATAAGGCTACTTAATTGTACAATTACTTTATAAAAATAATTTATTTACATATATAATAAAATTAGTTAAAAGTGGCTATTGGTACACATTAATTTAAGGCTTTGTTTGTTAATTGATGTATAAATTAGTAACTTAAATACCAAATTGACTTTGTACAGAGTTGATATACATAATAAATTATTTATTACACAATTTTATTATATTTTAGGAACTTTATTTTAATTTATGTATAATTAAATACATGTTTTAGATAGTTTTACGTATAAATAATTTATAAATACTATAATACAGTATAAATACAATATAAATAGGTTGAAAATATTTAATATAGTATTATACAAGTATACATTGTAACTTACTTTAGTAATAAATTAAATTACTAATTTATTTTATTTTAAGTTAATAATTTACCTAATTAACTTAATAACTTAATTACCTACTATAATTACTTAATTAAATTAAATTACAGATACTGTGCAGTATATATTACATAGTTATATACATGTATACAGTATTAGGTATAACTATGTACATATAGATGTGTTTATATAATTTCTTACTTTAGTATACATTTAAGTTAATATAAATTAATAAATAATAATACAATTAGGTTATATATACAATAAATCATTTTAAATATTCAATTTAATATATAGAATACATATATAAGTTATATATACACATTTTGTACGTATTGTATACTATATACATATAGCTTAGGTTTAATTTATTATATATAAATATATACATAGTGTATAGGGTATTTTTGGGTATTTTTAGAAATTTTCTAATTTTTATGATTTTTTTATGTATAAGAGAGATAGAAGATGAGAGAGAACGAGTGAGATGAGAGAGATAGAGTTCTTTTTAGGGTTTTTTGATATTTAGTTCTTTATTAAATTTCAAGGTATATTAAACTATTAGTTGGTATGTTTTATCAAGTTGGGGGTTCAGATTACCTTATAACTTGGCGAACACCTAAAAATATTCCTAATCCTACTCAAGACACCTTTATTTTATTTTTTTTGTGATTTTTTAAGGATTTTTATTTATTTACAAAACTCACACATTTTAGGCCTAAATGGATTTATTTATTTGCAAAGTAGCTATTCACCATACTTAATAAGTTAGGATGGCTCGAGGGTTTGGGAAAGGCGGTTGTGATGATGGTGACGATGGTGGGGAGGGTGAAGGCTGGTAGACATGGAGGTCTAGGAGATGGTTGATGAGCCCACATTTATGGGCTATTTATATAGTTTAATGCTTAGACATTAAGTTAACATGTACATTTATATAACATACATTGATATGTAAATAGGGTAACATAAAATTACCTATTTCATGCATTTCATGCATTACATGCATTGATAATATCATTTACAATTTATTTAGAATATCATGCATTAAAATAGGTTGCATTACATGTAGTGTTTTGATTTAACATTTCTTCTAAGGTCTTGTAGATAAATAACCCATGATTTATTATTTTATTTTATTAACTTTTCCTCTCCTCAACGGTTACAGTGACGACACCTTTACTTGATGCTTTGATGACTGCGAAATAGGGATCTGGTCAGAGCAGCTGCAACTCAAGGGAGAGGAGGAGGCAACCATGCGACGGAGGCCACCACCCGGCTCCCCCACCGTGCAGAGCTTCAAGCTCATCCATTCCACACCGTGGGCCTCAATCGCGGTGAGAGCTTCGCTACCGTAGGCGTGCGGGGTGACAGCCTGCACCACCGTTCGCCAAGCCTTGCATCATCATACCGTGAACCTCCATCCCCAACTCCTTGCTGCCCCTCCTCAAGTGCTACTACACAACACCACCAACTCCATTCACCACCACCATCTCCTGAAATTGCACTAGAGGGGGGTGAATAGTTAAATTATAAAATATTGTAATACCAAAAATTCAATCACAAAAGGTGGCACCAGATTTTTAGGTGGAAACCTAAGATGGGTGAAAACCACCACCTAAGACAATCTCTTGAGTTAGGATTTTTGATCACAAGGTGATCAATCCACTAACCACACTACTTAAAAGAGGGTAGTGTACCTCAATTACAAATCCCACCTCCGATCCCTAAAAGGAGGTTTCTCCCTTCAAAATGAAGAGATGGGGACCCGACAAGCCGGATACCCAAAGTACAAAAATAAGAATTGAAACAACACCTACAGAGCACCCCAATACTTTAATTACTTTCTTATCTACTAAGCATGAAAAGAACTCCCTGAGGATTTGTAGAATGGAGTGAGTCGGGAGTATGGATTTACCCTTTGATCAAAGTGTTGGCACAGCACAAGGGCAAGATGAAGCTTAGAGTAGTGAGCAAGTGATTTTTCTAAGGGAATTATATCTCAAGAGGTGTGTTTTGCCTAAGAGGAATTGTAGTCTATTTATAGGCAAGTTTGGAACCATCAAGAACACTTGGGAGAGTTCTCCTAGCCGTTGGAGACAAATCTCAAGAGATTAGGATGAAATCCGCCACAAATCAGGGTAATGATGAGTTTGACAGCAATATCAGACGTCTAATTTTAGGATCAGATGTCTTATAGGACGTCTGATTATAATTCTAGTTGTCTAATACTGTAGGTCATCCTAAACTGACTCCATTGGATCAAAAGAAGGACGTCTGATATTTTCACATAAGACGTCTGATTATGTTATTGGACGTTTGATAAAGGGTGGATTCGTTCCTGTTTTCATCAGATCCAAACAGGGTTGTAGGTTTAAAAGATCAGAAGTCGTTATGGACGTCTGAGGAAATCACCAGACGTCTGGAAACCAAAAAACACTTCGCTACTTCTTCTAACAAAAGATTTTATGGCCGTAATGAGATACACACAGAAAATAATGGGCAGTGGTCCAAAGGTAGACGTCTGGAAGTGTGTCCAGACGTCTGGAAATATATTTTTGCGTTGTGCTTAGTCTAACGGTTAGTTTGAGGATGTCCAGGTAAAGATTTAGACGTCTATATAAGGTTATCGATGTCTGATAGAAGTGCTTCAACTGATGTTTATGAGGAGACAAACTAAAGGCTGAACTATAGGAAATTAGATGTTTGAGACACTTGTCAGACATCTTAAAGTGGAAAATCAGACGTCTGGACATTGTTCTAGACGTCTAATAAGAGTATAAGTGTTAGGTTTTTGTTTCTATTTTATCCTAAGTGTAGAGAGCCTAAGTTAGCTATTTATAGGTTATGTTTGGGGGCTCTTTACAACATTTCTAGACTCAAATAAAATGAAAATTACAACCTTTGAAAGTTTACATGAAAAAGCCTAGGACCTAATACTTATGCTACTTGTCTTCACACTTTTAATCTCCCATCTTGGAAAACTTTATGAAATCTGCAAATATGTTATTACAGAGAGAAACAATATGCTACGCTTTATTTTTTATTTCATTTTCTTCATTTTGTAAAATCATCAAAATATTATATATGAGTGGTTGAACTAACAATCTCCCACTTTTTGATGATTTTCAAAATATAGCTGTAGGTTCCTATTTTCTCCCCCTAAAGGTTGTACTTAGTAGTCAATATCTATTTGAGAAGTTTGTTTGTTTTTATATTATTCCCTAGTTTCTTATCTACATTCTTCTCCCCCTTTTTGAATATCATCATGAAGGGTAGTTAAAGGGAGTTGAAACCCAAACTACAAGAGTGACATCTACAAAATGGAGTGCATTAATAAAATTGCATGTTTAAAAGATGACAAGGCATTAAAGAAAATTGATTAGAAATAGAAACATTTAAGCACGGACTTGCTATTGTTCCCAAAAATATTAAGTAAGGGGTCAAGGCCCCTTAATAAAATCTTGGAATAAAAGAAAAAAGAAAGGAAAAAGAAAGAAAAATATAAGCACTAAACTATTCTTCTTGATCTTGGCGGCGGCAGCGACGAGCAGGTCAGTGTCCCATCTGCAAATTTTGAACGTCTGATCTAAGTTCGTCGATGTCGTGGCACATGCTTCCCATGTAGGTGTACATCTCACCGGTTCGACGCAGTAGGAGGGAGATGCCGGAGGAGAGGGAATCTGTGGCTGGATCCCATGCTTCATCAAAGCTCGAGCGGGGAGCTTCTATTTGAAGGGGCCGTGGTTCATGGAAGTCTGGAAATGGTTGAAGGGGCTCTTCTTCAATGGGCTCGTTAGCGGGCTTAAGATGCTCCCTAAGTATATGCATCTTGGCGGCTGTGGCCTGATTGTAAGGCTCAATCTTCTTGTTAACAGCCTGGTCAGCTATGGAAATCCGATGGGTTGAAAAAATTTTGGATAGAATAGACCCAAACGGAAGTGATGCCCCATGGTCTTCATTCATGACGTGAACGGTAAGGCGGTAATAATTGAAAGGAATATGACGGACGGCCGCAAAAAGGAGCGCCTTGTGTTGGAGCGAGATGTAATCAAAACCTCCTGATTTGTTTAAGAGGTCCCACCAAAAAATGCAAGAGAGTATACGTGGAAGGGGTTTGAGATTTTTGCATGGTAGGGTGCCAAGATTTTCAACATATTGTTCAGGGAGGACTAACTCTTGATTGATGACTTCTGGGTCGTATTGCCTCAGAATGTCATTGAAGTCATTTCCCTCATTGGGGATGGCTAGAAGGTCGGAAATAGTTTCGGATGTGATGTGGATTTCGCTACCAAATAAGCGGGTATGGAGTTCAAGTTTATCGTTGTTGTAGTCCTCAACGATGTTGGCATAAAAGAGACGACAAAGATTAGGGAACACACCAAGAGTTTCAATGCCAGAGTGGAACTGACGGTCAAAATATTGCAAGAGATGGAGAGTTTGGATGTGTTCTCGAAGGTTTAAATGGGCAAAATCATTCCAAACAATAAAACGAGGGCATTTAACTTTGGCATTTGTGAAGCGACGAAATCGCTGCCTAACGATGTCGCCCCGCAGCTGATCTGCCAAATAGGTGGAAGAGGAGATGGAAGAGCCTTCAGTTTGCTTCCTACGAGGAGGCATATTTGGTGGAATGGGTGGTTAGGTTTTGGAAGAAAAGGGTGGTGTTTTGATGATAGAATACTTGCAAAAACATCCATGCAAAAACATTCAACCAACCAAAACAACATTCAACCAAAAAAGCTTTAACAACACAGATTCAAACAATAGAGATGCAATCATTATTGATAAGAAAACATGTGGCAGTATGCCCTGAGGAAATACAACCTGCCATGTAGTTGTGGCAATATACCTTTGGATTCAAGCCACTAAAATGTCAGCTTGAATCTCGTGAGGTAATACCCTTGCCATAGAAGATGCAGCTAGGGCTAACAATGTCGGCTTGACCGAGGGTTTGGGTTCTAGGGCTAACAATGTCATGAAATACGCAAGTAGGCTGAGTGAATCAAGAAGGAGAACAAGATGCAGCTAGGGCTAACAAGGTCATGGGCAAAAGAACGTGGAGATGCCCTAAGAGTTGAGAGAGTATACCCACGGGAGGAGGGAGGCCTCCAAATGCGCGGTCGAGAGGCATGGAGGACGCGCACAGAGAAGCAGCAGCTCTGCCAGTCGTCGAGGAGGCGCGACGGTCGTCTGGTGACGAGAGGAGCTTTGCCAACTGTAGTTGTGGGCCATCGAGTGTGAGGGAGAGCAGTAGGGATTTGAGAGAGGAGAGTGGGACCTTGCGAAGGGGATGTTATATCCCAATGTCACGGAGCAAGTCTCCCCCTGAAGTTGGGGAGATTTGCATTTCAAACCATCCAGAGAACAGATGCAAATTGCAGATTTTTCCCAGATCAAATGTCTGGAGATGTTGTCAGACGTCGGGATTGGACAATTGGGATTTTAGCCCTTTTGATGGAGACGTCTGTTCTAACCATTAGACGATACATCAGAAGACTAATTTAAAAATTACACGTCTGATTTCTGTAGGCATCCCTCCCTGGAAAATGATTTATTCTCCAGGTTGTTGTCTGATTTCTGTATCAGACGACACAAAAGACGTCTAAATCTAAAATTAGACGTCTGATTTCTGTAGACAAACCTTCCTGGATTTTACTCTAAAGTTACAGGGTCGTCCGATTTTGCTATCAGACAACCTATACGACGTCTAACCACAGAATCAGACGTTCGACTCATAATACATGTTCTGACTCACAGATAGATGTTTGTCAACACATCTGGACGACGACCCAGACGTTTGTGAAGGATGACGGACGTCTGAAATAGCTCTTTTGTCAGCTCTTTCAATAGATGAAATCGTCATCTGCCCCAGATCTTCAGACAATGAATTTTTATGTATAAGACGTCTGATAGTTTAATCAGATGTCTGATATTGCACAGAATGTGCATTTTGATGTTTGAACTGAGAATGAAAGCTTTTAACTTAGTAAAGTCAATGCTCCATCTATGCTCATGACAAAGGAAGTTCCATTAAGTCACTAAATTCTTCAAATATCACTTAGCTTACATATGCCTAGTTTCCTACGTATATAATTAAAGCGATCATAATTTAAAGGTTTAGTGAAAATATCAGCCAATTGCAAATCAGTACAAATAAATTCAACCTCAATTTCTCCCTTAAGTACATTATCTCTCAAAAAGTGATGTCGAACATCAATATGTTTTGTGCGAGAGATGTACGGGATTTTTCGAGAGGTTGATAGCACTAGTATTGTCACATAATATTTTTATCTTATTAAATATCAAGTTAAAATCCTTCAAAGTATTTTTCATCCAAAGTATTTGGGAACATGCTAGTGCGGCGGCTATGTATTCAGCTTCTGTAGTTGATAGGGCTACACTAGATTGTTTCTTTTAGAACCAAGAGACTAGTGATTCGCCCAAGAATTGGCATGTCCCACTAGTACTCTTCCTATCGGTGCAGCTACCTGCGTAGTTTGTATCGCTATATGTAACTAAGTTGAATTGTGGACTCCTATGGTAGAATAAGCCATAATCAGATGTGTCAACTAGATATCTAAATATTCATTTTACAGCATTTAGGTGTGATTGTTTAGGGTTTGATTGAAACCTAGCACATAAGCAGGTACTAAACAAAATATCAGGTCTACTGGAAGTTAAATACAATAAAGATCCAATCATGCTACAATAGAGCTTTTGATCTATGGGCGTACCTGATTCGTCCAAGTCTAGGGAAGTTGTGACACTCATAGGAGTGTTCTTCCCTTTACTTTTGGTCATTTCAAATTTCTTCAGCATCTCCTTTGTGTATTTTGATTGACACACAAAGGTTCCAATTTCGAGCTGAGTGATTTGCAAGCCTAAGAAAAACTTGAGTTCACCCATCAAACTCATTTCGAATTCTTCCCGCATAATTTCTGAAAACTTTCTACACATAGATTCATTAGTAGCACCAAATATAATATCATCTACATATATATTAACTAATAAAATGTCTTTTCCTTTTCTTTTAATGAATAATGTGGAATCAGCGTCCCTATAGAGAATTTTGCATTTAACAAGTAGTCTTTGAGCCTTTCATACCAAGCTCTAGGAGCTTGTTATGACCATATAGTGCCTTGTTTAATTTGTAGACAAAATGAGGCTTATCATTAGACTCAAAATCAGGATGTTGTTTCACAAAAACTTCCTCCTTAATGAATCCGTTAAGAAATGCGCTTTTAACGTCCATTTGAAAGAGTTTAAAGCCAAGAAAGGTGGCATAAGCAAGAAGCATGGGAATTGATTCGAGTCGAGCTACGGGAGCGTAGGTCTCATCAAAATCAATTCCTTCTTCTTGGTTGTACCCTTGTGCTACCAGCCGAGCCTTGTTCCGAATGATCGTACCAGATTCATTCAACTTGTTCCGGAATACCCATTTGGTACCTATTACTGTTTGCCCTTCAGGCTTAGGTACTAGATCCCAGACTTCATTCCTTTGGAATTGGTTGAGTTCCTCCTACATGGCCATCATCCAAGGTTCTTCGAAGCACGCTTCCTTGACACTCTTGGGTTCAACTTGAGATACAAAAGCGGAGAGTCCAAAGGAGCAACTAAAACAAGATCGGGTTTTAACGCCATCAGAAACACTTCCAATGACTTGACTTTCAGGATGATCCCTTTGATATATCCAATCTTTTGGAAGATTATGGATATTGGAGTTTGGAATGTTAAACACATCAATAGTAGAATCATCTTCATCATCCATATTGACTCGGTCAATGGAGGAGTGAGGAGATTCATCGAAGGAAACATGGAGGGTTTCCTCCACTATTAATGTGGTCTTGTTAAAAACCCGATATGCCTTACTACGTGAGGAATAACCAATAAAGATGGCTTCTTCACCCTTGGAATCAAATTTATCTAAATTAGAGTGGGTATTCAAAACAAAACATCGACATCCAAAAACTTTAAAATAACTAATTTTGGGTATTTTCCCATAGTATAGTTCAAAACAAGTTTTTCGCAACCTGGATCGAATTAAGGTGCGATTTAACACGTAACAAGCCATGTTAACCGCCTCAGTCAAAAAGTACTTCGGTAACCCCGAGTCTATGAGCAATGTTCGAGCACACTCTTGAAGAGTACGGTTTTTTCTCTCAACCACCCCATTTTGTTCAGGTGTTTGGGGAAAAGAAAACTCATGAGCAATACCATGCTCTTGACAAAAATCATCAAACAAGGAATTTTCAAACTCGCCCCCATGATCACTACGGATACGAGTGATTTGGTAGCCTTTTTCAGTTTGAACTTTCCTACAAAAAATAAAAAAGATAGAAAACACTCATTCTTTGAATCTCAAGGAGACCCATGAAAACCTCGAAAAATCATCTGCAATTACAAGGCAATATTTGCATCCACTGAGGCTCTCATATTTTGTAGGTCCAAACAGATCTAGATGAAGTAGTTCTAAAGGTCTTGATGTGGATATAACTTCTTTGCTTTTAAAACTAGATTTTATAATCTTACCTAATTTACATGAATCACAGATAGGCTCATTTAAAAATTTTCCTTTAGGAAGACCTTGGACTAGTTCATGTTTAGCTAATTTTTGAACCAGCTTCATATGAGCATATCCTAGTTTTCTATGTCATATACTTAACTCAGCATTTGCTATAAGACATTCATAAGTGCCATTTTTATCAAATTCTATGACATAAATGTCTTTAAATCTCGTTCCCTTAAGAAGGGTTTCATTAGTTAATGCATGCATAATTTCAAACATTTTAGAAGTAAACACTACTTTAAAGCCCCTATCACATATTTGACTGACACTTAAAAGATTATGTTTTAGTCCTTTAACTAGAGAAACATTTGAGATGGGAGAGAGAGGGTTACCTATTTTACCAAGGCCAATAATATGGCCCTTGTGGTTGTTGCCAAATGTAACCGTTCCTCCATTCGTAGGTTGGAGGTTCAAACATAGGTGCTTGACTCCCGTCATATGTTTGGAGCATCCGGAGTCCATCACCCATCGGCCTCCTTGGTGGCGGTGGTTTCCTTGTCTTCTTCTTTGTAGACCTTCTTCCTCCTACAAAAGATCTTCAATGGTGACTTGGTGTTTCTATAAGTCTTTCTAATTTGAGTCATCCATCCTTCATTTTGTATATCCAATTTTTGACATTATGATGTCCTTTCATCCCTACAAAACAAAGTGAGAGTTGTCTTTTCAGTATCCATTGTAATGTGGATCCGTATTTGTTAGTGGTCTCCTTTAGAGGAGGGTCCTTTTTTGGCTCACTTTGACTAGGTTCATAAAAGCTTAATCCAAATTTACTTGAGGAAGGTTTTTGATGGGCAATGAGTTTATCCAAGTTATCTTTCCCCTTTATAAATTTGGCTAGGTCCTAAAGAAGTTGATTTGACTTTTCTTTGAGGTGATTTATCTCTATTTTCATTATGTCTAGTTTATCTTCTAATGCCATAATCTCTACTCTAAGTAAGCTATTTTCATCCTTTTTAAAGGAGTTTGATTTTTCAAGCACATGGATTTTGTCGAGTAATTCTTCTCTATCTAGAATTTTTTGTTCACTCATTGCTGTATACAAATCATTTATTAATGACTCTTTCTCAATCATTAGATTTCTTATATGCATATTTAAAGCAGTGATTTCTTTTGTAAGAATTAGATTCTTTTCTTCAAGATCATTGATTAATTTCTTATTTTCTAAGTTTTCTTCTTTTAAAGCCTTGCTTTGGGTTTTTGTTTTCTTAAGATCTACATATAGTGAATCAAAGGCATCTTGTAATTCATCTAAAGAGTAGGAGTTTACCTCAGGTTCCTCAAATTCAGACTCAGAACCATCATTTGTTGCCATTAATCCCAAGCATGTCGTTTCTTCATTTGTTTCCTCCTCCTCTTCTTCGGAGGTGGAGTCATCCCACGTTGCTTGAAATGCCTTCTTCTTGAATCCCTTTGGCTTAGAGATCTTCTTGTAGTTGGAAGGCTTCTTGGGTTTCTTCTCATCATCCCTTTTGAGTAAGGGACAATCTTTCCATATGTGACCTCTCTTTTTGCAATTATAGCAAACTAGAGGTTCTTCCTCTCTTTTCCTTCCCTTAATCTCTTTTCTATTTCTGAGAAACTTTTTAAACTTTTTAGCTAATAAAACGTATTCTTCGTCATCGGTACTTACCTCATCATCTGAAGTACCTTTGAAGGCTAAGGTCTTCTTCTTTGGCTCCGATGAGATTGATTTCTTCTTTTGCTCCATTTTTTATTCATAAGCCATGAGATTCCCAAGTAGATTTTCCATGTCTAGATCCTCTACTTGGTTGGCTTCTTCTATTGCCGTTACCTTTTGCTCCCACTCGGGTCCAAGGGAGCGAAGGAGCTTCCCTTGAAGCTCCCCCTTTATAAATGTCTTTCCTAGAGACTTGAGGCTATTCACGATTAACGTGAATCGGGTGTACATGTCCGCAAGTCTTTCATTCTCCTTTATAGAGAAAGCTTCTAATTCCTACGATAACAAGTTTATCTTTGAGGATTTAACTTTAGACGTACCTTCGTGAGTTACCTCCAAGGTTCTCCAGATCTTGTGGGCGGTTTTGCATTGGCTGATGCGGTTGAATTCCTTCGAGCTGAGTGCGTAGTAGAGTGAGTTCATTGCCTTGGCATTCAGTCTAAGGTGATGAATTTGGTCCACTGTGTATCCTGTTTCTGGTTTCTCGGGAATGATGTATGCGGATTCGCATTTCTCCAAAATGGAGAAATCGTTGGCTTGAAGCCACATCTTCATTCTCAGCTTCCAGTAAGTGTAGTTTGTTCCTTCGAAGAGTGGTGGTCGAGTGGTGGATTGCCCCTCCAATCTGCCTGTGGAAATGACCTTCCCCTCCATGTGATCTTTCCGTGGATGTTACTCCTGTAGGCGGAAAACCTGCTCTGATACCAAATGAAATTACACTAGAGGGGGGGTGAATAGTGAAATTATATTATATTGTAATACAAAAAATTCAATAACAAAAGGTGGCACCAGATTTTTAGGTGGAAACCCAAGATGGGTGAAAACCACCACCTAAGCTAATCTCTTGACTTAGGATTTTAGATCACAAGGTGATCAATCCACTAACAACACTACTTAAATGAGGGTAGTGTACCTCAATTACAAATCCCACCTCCGATCCCTAAAAGGAGGTTTCTCCCTTCAAAATGAAGAGACGGGGACCCGACAGGCCGGATACCCAAACTACAAAAATAAGAATTGAAACAACACCTATAGAGCACCCCGATACTTTAATTACTTTCTTATCTACTAAGCATGAAGAGAACTCCTTGAGGATTTGCAGAACGGAGTGAGTCGAGAGTATGGATTTGCCCTTTGATCAGAGTGTTGGCACAGCACAAGGGCAAGATGAAGCTTAGAGTAGTGAGCAAGTGATTTTTCTAAGGGAATTATATCTCAAGAGGTGTTTTGCCTAAGAGGAATTGTAGTCTATTTATAGGCAAGTTTGGAACCTTCAAGAACACTTAGGAGAGTTCTCCTAGCTGTTGGAGACAAATCCCAAGAGATTAGGATGAAATCCGCCACAAATCAGGGTAATGATGAGTCTGACAGCAATATCAAATGTCTAGTTTTAGGATCAGACGTCTTATAGGACGTCTGATTATAATTTTGGTCGTCTAATACTGTAGTTCATCCTAAACTGACTCCATTGGATCAAAAGAAGGACGTCTGATATTTTCACATAAGACGTCTGATAAAGGGTGGATTCATTCCTGTTTTCATCAGATCCAAATAGGGTTGTAGGTTTAAAGGATCAGACGCCGTTATGGATGTTTGATAAAATCACCAGACGTCTGGAAACCAAAAAACACTTCGCTACTTCTTCTTACAAAATATTTTTTGGCCGTAATGAGATACGCACAGAAAATCATGGGCAACGGTCCAAAGGTAGATGTCTGGAAGTGTGTCCAGACATCTGGAAATACATTTTTGCGTTGTGCTTAGTCTAACGGTTAGTCTGAGGACATCCAAGTAAAGAATCAGACGTCTATATAAGGTTATCGATGTCTGATAGAGAAGTGCTTCAACTGATGTTTATGAGGAGACAAACTAAAGGTTGAACTATAGGAAATTAGATGTTTGAGACACTTGTCAGACGTCTTAAAGTGGAAAATTAGACGTCTGGACATTGTTTTAGACGTTTGATAAGAGTATAAGTGTTAGATTTTTGTTTCTAATTTATCCTAAGTGTAGAGAGCCTAAGTTAGCTATTTATAAGTTATGTTTTGGGGCTCTTTACAACATTTCTAGACTCAAATAAAATGAAAATTACAACCTTTGAAAGTTTACATGAAAAAGCCTAGGACCTAATACTTATGCTACTTGTCTTCACGCTTTTAATCTCTCGTCTTGGAAAACTTTATGAAACCTGCAAATATGTTATTACAGAGAGAAACAATATGCTATGATTTATTTTTATTTCATTTTCTTTATTTTGTAAAATCATCAAAATATTATATATGAGTGGTTGAACTAACATCTCCTTCTTCTTCGTTCTTCTTCTTCCTCTGTTTCTCTTACACCTCAAGAGAACCCATCACCACTAGCACCACCTGCACTCCCTCCTCGCCATCTCTACGCACACCAACGCACGCCCAGCTTTGCGCCAATCTCCCCCATGTGCAGCAACACACCACGCGTGGTCTGCACACCTCCGCTCCACATAGTGCTTGATTGCATTGCAATCATAGGTCTTAATTGACCTAAATTAGGCTAGGACTTAGCATAAGTTAGGGTAATTCATGCATGCATAAGCATTACTAGCACCTTTACTGCTTTCTTTTAGCTATGCATAAAATAATGCTATAATGTACTGATTAGGTGCATTTTGTCAATTGTAGGTAATAAGCTGATCAGAAGCTAGATCTGAAGTTGGATCTAAAGTTGGATATGAAGAATAAAGAATAACTGGTGTTGCAGTAGAGCTGGAGTGGAAGACCTAGATTAGATGTTGTAGATAATAATGTAAGGGAGTTAAGGTATGCTATTCTATTAAGTAGGAATAGCAATAAATTGTGAAGAACTTAGGTCCATCCTAGCCCTAGGAAAGCCTAGAAGCCTCCCCAAGCCTTAGCCACCCTTAGATTAGATCATCGCACCCTAGGAAACCTTAAAACCCTAATTCTTGCCTCTATCTGGATGTCCAGATGAGTTATGGGACGTCCAGAACCCTTAGCCAACTCCCGCACACCTTAAACCCACTTTTGCAGTGTTATTGGATGTCCAGACACTTGGCCAGATGTCCAATTTCTGCAGAATACCTAAGACAAAACCTAGAATCCCTCCTGACTCTGATTGGATGACCAGAAAACAAGTCTGGACTTTTGATTTTTCACTATAATACGTCTGACACTATTATTGGACGTCCAGAACTGCCCTCCAGACCCAGTTTTGAGATTGAAGCCTTGATCTTGGATCTCTAGGTCCCTAAACCCAATTCCAACCACATAGGAACGTAAATTAAGGTGCCCTAACCCTAGTACATCACCTCTAGACCTCCCTAAGGACATAATTAGGTCCTCCCTAAACCTAATTGACTTGGATCTTAGTCAATTCCATCAGCCTATTCAATTGGACTCATTGAGTCCAATTGAGCCCTGATCTCAGCACCCACTATCCAATTGGACTCAGTGAGAGTCAAATTGACCTAGACTTGACTTAATTGAGTTACTTTACTCTCAATTAAGTTTTCACACACCCAATTAAACTTGTATTAAGTTTAATTTCACTTTACCTTAGTGAATTAGGGTTTACAACCCTAATTTGAGACCTACCTTGACCTAAACCCACTAGAACCTAACCTAATCAACCTAGCCACCTAAATTTTGACCCACACACACCCACACACACCCACACACACCATCCACACAAAAATACCTAGCCTAGAGTTCTCTAGAACTCTCTACCATGTATTGTTGCCTTGGTTGCTCTTGGTTGCTAAAATTAGCAACCAAGAGCCATTCAATTTTTAGATCCACATTTGGTGGATCTAAAAACCACCATCCATCCTCTCTCTCTCACTCTCCCATGAGCTCCCACCATAGGCCTCTCTAGAGAATTCCATAATTCTCTAGAGAGCTTCCCTTAGGTCTATAAAAAGACCTAAGGGGTGGCCATTTGCACCCATCCACTCTTGGCTTCCATTTAGCTTAGCTACATTCCACCTCCACTCCACCTTCATGAGTTGCTTCACCATGGCCACCACCACCTCCATGCCAAGATGCTGGATCACCTCTCCAACCTCTCTCCAAGGGTCAGCCTAAGCACCATTGGCCACCCCTCCTTCTCCTCTCAACCACTCAAAGGCCATCGGAGCCACCTCCCAATGCCCTTATTTCTACTAGACTAGATTATAGTTCTTCCTAGATTTACATGCTTTATTTACTACTTAATAGTGTAGTTTCTTACTTCTCTCCCAATGATGCATGCAAAATCCCCCCATTGATTCATGTATGCAGTTGTTTCTGGTAGCAAGTAGTTTTATTTCCCTGTACAAGCATTCCTCTACCTGTGCTCTACAACTCTGATATCATCATCAGCTTTTCAACATATATATAAATATATATGTTGAAAAGCACCATGTGCCTAGTTATCATCTTTTGGTGTGATTGAAGTTGCATGTTTTAATTACTATCTTTTGGCAACTAGCATGTCGTACATCAATACGTAAATCACCATAAACCGGCATGAGATTTTATGCAAATAGAGCGAAAGAGATCGATTTCAAATTTGCATTTCCATAAATGCCTCCCAGAGATGAACGACCGGGACTCCAAGTCTCGTTATCTTTATAAATATTTTTGTTGATCGTATTGTGCACTATAGTATGACGCTTTTTGTAATCAAATACGCACTATATGGATCCCAACAGTGCCAGCGCTACCCCTCGCCTTTAGCCCACGCGCGCCCCCCACTCGTGTGCGGTAGGCAGCTGCAGCGTTGCCCAGCAGTTGCCCACTGGTGCCATTGCCTTCTCTTCGCCTGCGTGCACCCAACAGGAATGCTCGTGCAACCTCCACAGCTCACCTCGCGTGCGTGCACAACACCTATCCACCCACAGCCAGCAGCTTGCTCCCACGCGCGGCCAGCAGCGTGAGCCTCCCCTCGTCGAGTCTTCGCACACACACAGCAGCAACAATCCACGTGCCTCTCCGCACAGTAGTAGCGGCAGCCACCTCCAGCGCACGTGCGTGGCCCTACACCCCCTCGCCTCCAGCCCACACGTCGAGCCGCTTCACAATAGAAGCAGCACGGCCACCGCCGCCGCCCCTCTCCGCTCTGTCTAAGCGGCTTTGGCCGCCATCTGCTGCGCTGCCACCACTGTCGGGTGCTGCTTGAGTGTGGTTACCTCTGACTGTAGCCTCGCCATCTGGCTCTTCTTCATCCGTGCGCATGCTTCATTTGAAGGCAATGATCTATTTTGCCTCCCATTTCTTATTACATTCAATGCATAAAATGTGATTTTTATTTTATTGATTAAATATTCTGGCACATTTAAGAGAACACCCTCAAATTTCAACGTAAATGCAATATCAGCATGATCATGTCTTATTATCCCAATTGAGAAGCGATTTTGATTCGCTTTCTTGACGAAATTTATTGTGAACATTTGTTTTTGACCCGTGCAAGTTTTAATAGGTCATTACCTCCCTGTGGATTCAACCCGCTCTCTTGTGAGTGGTTAATTTCAATTCAATACTTTGATTAGTCGATTTTCCACCACTTAGAAATACAATGACAAATTATTTTAATTATCATCTTCGAAAGCGAAAATGGACTCATCAATGGCGTAAGAAGGACCGGGAGAGAAAGAACTTCTACACATCTCCCTTTAGGGTGCAGGTAGATGGAAAGAGGGGGACATGGAGCCATGAGAATGGGGAGGTGGTTTGTTACAGATGTAGGAGGCAGGGCCACATGGCAGCCACATGCAGGGGCTCGGTCGTTTGTCTTGTTTGTGGGGGGGGGGGGCATAAGAAAGACTCCTGCCTAAAGGTGGGGTCAGTGAGAACTGGTGTAGGAAAAGCCTCTCGTGAATAGATTTTGGTGAGGACTAACCACCCCCTTGTCCGGAGGGTTTCTGCCAGGATTTTGATGTAGATATTCCAATTGTTGATGATATCTTGGCTGCTTAGATGGTGTTGTGGGGAGCCCTGATTGGGGAGATCGTGGTGGGGACCTCTGTGTTTGATCAAATTCATTGATTTGTGAGTGGTTTAGATCTTTCTTGTCTAGGCTGGAAGATTGCCATTTTGAATAGATCATGATTTGTGTTGTTTGGATTGGGGATGGTTGATGTTGAGAATCTTCATTTTCGCACTACATGGTTTAAGGGCTTATCGGTTGTGTGGCATTTCATCTCACCCTTTGATGGGGCCCTTCAGGAGAGACCTCCTCAGGGAGTAGAAATTAGAAAGGGGAGGTTGGAGTTATGGGGGTTGCCTTTGCATCTGAGAACTTGTGGGGTGCTGGCGAAGGCGATAGCGGGCTTTGTGGTGCTGGAGGATGGTGCTGTAGTGGGGTTGTGTGAAGATGGGAGATCAGTGGCTGTTGATGTTAAAATAATTCGTAGGGGACTGATTCTGAAGAGGATCATTCTTCGCTATGGTGGATGCTCATGGCTCTTATGAATGAAGCTCTCTATTCGTAAGGAGGAGACTGAGAAGAGGGAGGAGAGACGATCTTTTGTTGATGTTGTGCGTGGGAAGGGTTAGTACAAGGTTGATCAGTCCATCTGTGAGGGCCGATCATGATTGAAAATGAAGAAGGAGCATCATATCTTCGGTGATTTTGGGGAGAAGATGGAGGTGGTAGATCAATTGGTTCGGGAAGGGGATGGAATGAACACTGAGGAAAGGGAGAATGCAATTATGGAAGTAGGGGTTGTCGAATAGGGGCTGGATGACTGTGGATAGCAAGATGGGAAATCAGTGGGAGTGTTTTCTTTTCATGCTCCTGAGGGACTAAAGTTTGGGCCTAGATCATCTTCGTAGGGGAGGTTGATCATATCTCCTTATAAATTGAGGGGACGAACGGTGGGAGGAGGGAATGTGATTGATGAGAAAATAGTAGCTGATGTTCTGAATGTGGAGCAGGTTTCTACAATGAAGGAGGGAAGTGGTCAAATGATGGGATGAAGGTTCTCACTTAGAATGTGT
The DNA here is from genome assembly GCA_037157565.1 of Thalassia testudinum. NCBI lineage: Eukaryota > Viridiplantae > Streptophyta > Magnoliopsida > Alismatales > Hydrocharitaceae > Thalassia > Thalassia testudinum. The sequence continues at coordinate 39,647,383 of JAZHRO010000067.1, forward strand.
GTGGGTTGCGTGATGGTTTTCGAAGGGCTTCGCTGGCCCAGTATTTGCGTGAGTGGGAAGTCGATTGCACACTTCTACAAGAGACACACATTTAAGAGGAAATGTCTTTGTATGGCGGTCTTTATTGCAGAATGGACAGGCTGATGTGCGCTCTGTGGCAGCAATGGGGAGATCGGGAGGGTTAGCAGTTGGGTGGAAGTGCTCTTGTTTGTAGCTTGTTGATATGTGGAGAGATCTGTACCAAATTACTTGTAATTTCAAATCTGTATGTGGCGAGCATGAGTTCTTTGTTACATGTGTTTATGGCCCTTGTGCAGCTAATGGTGGAATGCTTTATGGGAGGAGCTTCGTCAGGTGGCTGGGAAAACAACAGGGAAGCCTTGGTTTGTCAGTGGCGATTTTAATTGTACTTTATTAGAGGATGATCGAGCTCGTAGGAGACTGGATCAAGGGTCACTTGGGTTTCAGCTATCAGTGGTTGAAATGGGGTTCAACGAGTTCCCTTTGGCTGGAATAGAGTATACACGGAGGAATGGTAGTGGATTATTGTCCAAGTTGGATAGGTTCTTTGGGAATGCAGATTTGTTAGAGAAGTTTCAATTATCCTCAGTGGTGGGGTTGGAGAGACCATTTTCTGACCATACCCCATTATTGTGGGACTGCGGGGAAGGTGCCTCTTGTGGTACTTATTTCAAGTTTAGGAAGTCGTGGTTGAGAGAGGCTGGATGCAAGGATATGATAACAAGGTGGTGGATGGCTAAGCAGGTGGAGGGCACAACAACCTTCAGATTGGCCACAAAGTTAAGGGAGTTGAAGGGCATGCTGAAGGAATATAGAAATGTGTCTGATATGTTAAGGGAGCAGCGGCGTGCTGAGGCCTTGGAAAAGGTGAAATGCCTTGACGTCAAGGAGAACATGGGGCTGATGATAGAGGAGGAAAGAGGGGAACGTAGGTAGTTGCAGGGGGTGGTTGTGGAAGAGGATTTGAAGAGAGAAGTTGATTGGAGGGAGAAATCACGTCAGCTATGGTTAAAAGAAGGGGATACAAACACTAAATACTTCCACTTGGCTGCAAGTTCTAGGTGAAGATATAACTTCATCTCTTCATTGAGATCTAGGGAGCAGGTTTTTACGTCCACTAGTGATATTAAGAGAGAAGCAGTTAGATTTTTTAAAGAGGCAACTAGAGCTTCAGGAAGAGGACAGTGAATATTGAAGACTTTTGACTTTCCTAGGTTAGGGGTGGTCGAGGGCAAATTGTTGATTTGGCCTATCTTGGAGCATGTGGTGGTTGAGGCATTGGCGAGTCTAAATGCTGAAGGGTCACCTGGCCTGGATGGGTTCCAGGTTTATTTTTACAAGAAGTTTTGGTCGGTTTTGAAGAATAATGTGTTGGAGGGTATAAGGGAATTCCAAAGTGGTAACTCTAATTTTGAAAGATTAAGTAGATTCTATTTGTTCTTGTTACCAAAGAAACAAGGGGCAGAGAGCTTTACGGAGTTTAGACCGATTGTGCTGTCGAATTTCATTTATTTGGTTATTGGAAAGATCTTGGCGAACAGATTGAAGGGGGCCTTGCAGGAATTGGTTAGCCCAATGTAGTCGACGTTTCTTCACAACAGATCACTACAAAAGTCATTCATCATGGTGCAAGAAATGGTGACAGGTTAGCATAGAAGGAGTAAGGCATTTTTGTGGAAGGTTGACTTCAGCAGGGCCTATGACTCAGTGTCTTGGTCTTATTTGTGGAAAATATTTCGACGGAGAGGTTTCCCAACTACTTGGATATAATGGATGAAGAGGTGCATAACTACTTCATCTTTTTCCTTGTTGATTAATGGAAGGCCATGTGGTACCTGGATTCAACCACAATGCGGGGTTCGGTAGGGATGCCCTCTAGCCCCCTTGGTCTTTATTTTGGCAGTGGATACCTTAGCTAGATTCACCTGTAAGTTGTCTAATGTGGGTCTACTGAGAGGTTATTCGATGTCGAGTTCATGTGCTTTGGCTCCGATCCTTCAGTATGTCGATGATACAGTCTTCTTCGTGGAGGGGGGCAAGAAGGAAGCAGGGGTGTTATATAAGATGGTCTCCATGTTTGGAGAAATCTCAGGTTTGAAACTCAATGGTGCCAAAGTTATCATTGATTTGCTTTGGAATGGCTGATCAGGAAAGTTAGATGCTCTCTTCCATTTTGTTTATGCCAAGTACTTCTTTGCCAGTGAAGTATTTGGGGTTGCCTTTGAGGGCCTCTAAATTAAAGAAAAGTGATTGGTGTGTCTTGTTTCAGAAGATTACGGCTAAGCTTGAGAATTGGAGCAGTCGCTTCTTATCCAAGGGTAGCCGTTCGATCCTCCTTAATTCTATAATCATTTCTATTCCAGTATTTCTCTTTTCAATGTTCAGATCACCGAAGTCGGTGTTGGAAAGATTGGATGTGATGCGTAAGCGGTTCTTTTGGAAGGGGGCCAGATAGGAGTTTTCTTCAGCCAATAAGATGGGAGAGGTTATGTAGGCCAAAGAAGAATGGAGGGATGGGGATCCGGTCTCTGAGAGAATTTAATGATTCTCTATTATTAAAGTGGGCAATAAAAATTTTTGAAGTGGAGAACAAGATCTGGTCTGAGTTGATTAAAGACTCTTATGGAACTTCAAATGTGGAGAGGGTCAGGTTGAAGCCTCAATGTCCTTCACGTTTTTGGATTTCAGTGGTGCAGGCTGTGAAAAATAATTGGGAGCACTTTCAGCCAATCATTGGAGATAGGGCCCATTTTTTGTTTTGGAGGGATCAGTGGTCTCAACATGGTGTTTTGAAGGACATGTTTCCACATGTATATTCAGCAGCTCCTGATAAATTGATTTTAGTGAGGGATAGTTGGGACGTAGATCGTAAGGAATGACTGGTTGCAAGCGGTAACCTGAGGGAAGGTGGGCACACACTTGAAGAGGTTGTCAGATTGAGGCATGATCTGGATGACTTTTGATGAGTCCATTTTAATGGACTATTGTTACGCCTAAGTTAACTTTATTCTTACATTTTATGTTTGTTAATAACTACATTAGGTCATAAAATGATTGCATGCATCATTACTTAAGTTACATCTATTCTATTGCATTCTATAACTTATTATGTAATTATTTTATATTTCATGTAGGTCTCGCACACAGCGCACCCTACGCATCTCCTCCACTTGATCCACTCCATAAGGCTAATTTAAGAGTTAACAAATAATCGGGAAAGTGAGAGAGGAGGAGGAATAATTTTGCAAGAGACCAGGGTTGTGAAAAGAATTCCCCCCCCCCCCCCCCCCCCCCCCCAGCCGGCTAGCCTCAACAAAGCCATCTCCCAACAGTCGCCGGCCTCAACAAATCCAGCAGGTGGCCAATTTTAGTAAGGGATTTAAAGTCCCTTGACTTGCACCAGGGAAGAAGAACGGATGGGGGGAGGAGATAAAAGGTGTTGGGGTGTGCTCTTGGAGGGGGATCTCTCCACATTCACCACTGTGAAGGAGGCGAGCACCATGGATCTTGCGTGCACTATGCAAGAACGTGAACTGTGGACCACGTACTCCTCTCACCGCTCTCACTACTAGCTGTTGCCTTCACCATGCGCTACCCTCACCGTAGGCAGTGCACCCTGTTGTGCGCATGCAACATCCTCACCACGCAACTCCCAGACCTCGTGCGTGCGCCCTCACGCACCTGCAGACCGCGCGCGCTGCGCGCCCTCACTCACACCAGTGAAGCGACACTCTAGCTGCATGCGTTCTTCTCCTCTTTGTCATCTTCTTCTGCTCCACCGGCAAGCCACCTGCAACACCACCTAAAGAACCCATCAGCCACCGGCCTACCCTACGCCATGCGGCCCCCTCCAGTCTCCATTCTCATCGCCAACACCACTATTGAGACACCCTCACTCCACCGCTGCTCCCCTTCGCTTCATGCCACCAGTTGACGGCCGCGAACGCCCCCTTGTCGTCGATGTGGCTGACGTTCTCCACCTTCGTCTGGTCACGTCCGACCACCTCCGGCCACTACGTCACCACCATCACGTAGCCCTCATCGAGATGTGCCTTCCCGCAAGCAGCTCCTCCGACGAAGCCTCCTCGCGCTCGCACCAGGGAGAGAGACGAATTCCCATATTTTTCTCCATATTAATAATTACAGAAAATGCCATTGCAAAAAACACTATTCATTTATTTAAGGAATTAAATAATTGAGGTGAATTTACATAGCCCTCCTACTTCATCAAAATTGCTTGTAGATGAATATCTCTCATGTATGATTTAATGCATGTCATATATATTATGGTGAACAAGCTATATTCTAGGAATTAGTATTTACGGTGTTTACCAATATCAAGATCATTATTTTACATGATATTATATAGTGGAGATTTTGCATGTGCACCCTCATATTCTTGATTGATTATCTAGATTGAGAATTTATGCTGAAAATGAGAGCACTAGTTAGCATGCACATCCATTGATATTCCCGATTACTTGATTCATCATTACTCATTTTTAATAGGCTAATTTCTCCCTGTGGAGACAACCTAACTATTTTCGTAGTTAGTTTTGAGAATTTAAATGTTTTGAAAAGCAATTTTCTACCATGCGATTACATACGACACATCATTTTATGTTAAAGTTTTCAACGAAAATGAAGATCGTGTTGGTGCTAGAGCACCACGATCATTTGTTTTGATGATAACAAAACACGTGTTATTTAACATTTGCAATTTGAGTCCTAGATTTCAGGTCAATTGCAAATGAGGACGTGTTTAGATGGAATTCGAGCTCGCATCCAGGACGGATTGGAGGAGCTTGACGGAAAACAAAGGAGGTTCGCGTGGAGCGAAAGATTGGAGATGGAAGACAAGAAGAATAGGATAGATTCTTTTTTATCCTTTCATGTATCTCTTGTATTTATTTTCTTGCTCTTTTTGATTCCTTAGAACATTATGTTAAAGAGCCTCAAAGTACCCTAAAAGTAGTCCTAGGAACACCTGCACAACCCTAGGATACTTAGGTTTTCTGTAGAATACCTAGAAAACCAATATAGGGCTCAAACAGCATTTCCAGACGTCTAATCCCAAAATCAGACGTCTGATAAAGTATTTTAAGACGTCTGACTGTTGTTTCAGACGTCTGATAACTGTTAGGCTGGACTTAGTTTTCTGTCTGATGAAATCAGACGTCCATACCTTAGTCCAGACGTCTTAGAGGACGTCTGATGGACTTGCCAGACGTCCAGATAGTGGACCGTTGGCTAACTTAGCGAGCACGGCAGAATATGACCGTTAGAGCCTTATCAGACGTCCATAGGACTGTCCAGACGTCTGATAAATGACCGTTTTGCCTCGGCTGACCCAAAATCTCTTCTCAGAGATTTTCTAGCCGTTGCAACGTTTGGAAATCAATTCCCACGGTAAAAGTAGGTTTCCAGACGTCCAGACTTAGTGCCAGACGTCCTCTATGTCGTCTGATGGACTTGTACAAAAACCCTGTTTAGATCTGATTCAAGTCAGGGAGAAACCCGCATAGAATCAGACGTCTGACATTGGAATCAGACGTCTTAAAGTGGCCTTCCAGACGTCTGATGCCAGAGTTAGACGTCTGATAACCCTGTGAAGTGTAATCATTGTCCTGATTTCGGCCTGATTCTCTTGGGCTTTGCACCCAACGGCTATAGAACCCTTTCTAAGCCTTCCAAAGCCTTCCTAAGGCCTCTATAAATAGAGGGGAACCTTTGCAACACATACACACCTAGAGAGACATATACACACTAAGACAAACACTTTGCAATACACTAAGATCAAGTATTTCCACTCTCTTGTGTCCAAGAAGCACTTGCTCTCCAAGCTCAAGCTCCATCATCTTGAGAGCATCAAGCCTTCGCGCGCCCGCTCTCCCGCCGTAGATAACGAGAGCGACGTAGCGCCATCGCGTGGCACACGCACCGCGTCATCGTCGACGCACTCCTTGCAAAGGGGAGTTTCCTATTTCCTATAGAAGCTAGGTTTAATTTTGTTGGCTCTATAGGACTGTTGTTTTATTTTATCTTTGTATTTTGGTTGGGTATTCGCTTTGCGAATTCCCGTCTCCTTCGTGGGACAAAATCCTTCTCGTGGAGAGAAGGGGTTGAGGAACGCTACCCTCGTACTTGTAGCGTGGTTGTACTGAGGTTGAATCACCCTCGTTTCAAAGTGATTCGGTTAGTGGATTTTGATCAACTTGGTTGATCGGAAAATCCTAACTCGAGAGGGTTAGGTGGTGGTTTTCACCCGGTTTGGGTTTCCACCTAAAAATACCTGTGTACATTTTGTGATTGCCTATTTTGTGATCTTGTTTATATTTATTTCCGCAATTATTACGTCACCCCCTCCTGGTAGGGACGAACCTTCAATGATTTTTTTATGCATTATTATTTACGGTTTTGTCATCATCAAAAAGGGGGAGATTGTTGGTGCTAGAGCACCACGATCATTTGTTTTGATGATAACAAAACACGTGTTATTTAACATTTGCAATTTGAGTCCTAGATTTCAGGTCAATTGCAAATGAGGACGTGTTTAGATGGAATTCGAGCTCGCATCCAGGACGGATTGGAGGAGCTTGACGGAAAACAAAGGAGGTTCGCGTGGAGCGAAAGATTGGAGATGGAAGACAAGAAGAATAGGATAGATTCTTTTTTATCCTTTCATGTATCTCTTGTATTTATTTTCTTGCTCTTTTTGATTCCTTAGAACATTATGTTAAAGAGCCTCAAAGTACCCTAAAAGTAGTCCTAGGAACACCTGCACAACCCTAGGATACTTAGGTTTTCTGTAGAATACCTAGAAAACCAATATAGGGCTCAAACAGCATTTCCAGACGTCTAATCCCAAAATCAGACGTCTGATAAAGTATTTTAAGACGTCTGACTGTTGTTTCAGACGTCTGATAACTGTTAGGCTGGACTTAGTTTTCTGTCTGATGAAATCAGACGTCCATACCTTAGTCCAGACGTCTTAGAGGACGTCTGATGGACTTGCCAGACGTCCAGATAGTGGACCGTTGGCTAACTTAGCGAGCACGGCAGAATATGACCGTTAGAGCCTTATCAGACGTCCATAGGACTGTCCAGACGTCTGATAAATGACCGTTTTGCCTCGGCTGACCCAAAATCTCTTCTCAGAGATTTTCTAGCCGTTGCAACGTTTGGAAATCAATTCCCACGGTAAAAGTAGGTTTCCAGACGTCCAGACTTAGTGCCAGACGTCCTCTATGTCGTCTGATGGACTTGTACAAAAACCCTGTTTAGATCTGATTCAAGTCAGGGAGAAACCCGCATAGAATCAGACGTCTGACATTGGAATCAGACGTCTTAAAGTGGCCTTCCAGACGTCTGATGCCAGAGTTAGACGTCTGATAACCCTGTGAAGTGTAATCATTGTCCTGATTTCGGCCTGATTCTCTTGGGCTTTGCACCCAACGGCTATAGAACCCTTTCTAAGCCTTCCAAAGCCTTCCTAAGGCCTCTATAAATAGAGGGGAACCTTTGCAACACATACACACCTAGAGAGACATATACACACTAAGACAAACACTTTGCAATACACTAAGATCAAGTATTTCCACTCTCTTGTGTCCAAGAAGCACTTGCTCTCCAAGCTCAAGCTCCATCATCTTGAGAGCATCAAGCCTTCGCGCGCCCGCTCTCCCGCCGTAGATAACGAGAGCGACGTAGCGCCATCGCGTGGCACACGCACCGCGTCATCGTCGACGCACTCCTTGCAAAGGGGAGTTTCCTATTTCCTATAGAAGCTAGGTTTAATTTTGTTGGCTCTATAGGACTGTTGTTTTATTTTATCTTTGTATTTTGGTTGGGTATTCGCTTTGCGAATTCCCGTCTCCTTCGTGGGACAAAATCCTTCTCGTGGAGAGAAGGGGTTGAGGAACGCTACCCTCGTACTTGTAGCGTGGTTGTACTGAGGTTGAATCACCCTCGTTTCAAAGTGATTCGGTTAGTGGATTTTGATCAACTTGGTTGATCGGAAAATCCTAACTCGAGAGGGTTAGGTGGTGGTTTTCACCCGGTTTGGGTTTCCACCTAAAAATACCTGTGTACATTTTGTGATTGCCTATTTTGTGATCTTGTTTATATTTATTTCCGCAATTATTACGTCACCCCCTCCTGGTAGGGACGAACCTTCAATGATTTTTTTATGCATTATTATTTACGGTTTTGTCATCATCAAAAAGGGGGAGATTGTTGGTGCTAGAGCACCACGATCATTTGTTTTGATGATAACAAAACACGTGTTATTTAACATTTGCAATTTGAGTCCTAGATTTCAGGTCAATTGCAAATGAGGACGTGTTTAGATGGAATTCGAGCTCGCATCCAGGACGGATTGGAGGAGCTTGACGGAAAACAAAGGAGGTTCGCGTGGAGCGAAAGATTGGAGATGGAAGACAAGAAGAATAGGATAGATTCTTTTTTATCCTTTCATGTATCTCTTGTATTTATTTTCTTGCTCTTTTTGATTCCTTAGAACATTATGTTAAAGAGCCTCAAAGTACCCTAAAAGTAGTCCTAGGAACACCTGCACAACCCTAGGATACTTAGGTTTTCTGTAGAATACCTAGAAAACCAATATAGGGCTCAAACAGCATTTCCAGACGTCTAATCCCAAAATCAGACGTCTGATAAAGTATTTTAAGACGTCTGACTGTTGTTTCAGACGTCTGATAACTGTTAGGCTGGACTTAGTTTTCTGTCTGATGAAATCAGACGTCCATACCTTAGTCCAGACGTCTTAGAGGACGTCTGATGGACTTGCCAGACGTCCAGATAGTGGACCGTTGGCTAACTTAGCGAGCACGGCAGAATATGACCGTTAGAGCCTTATCAGACGTCCATAGGACTGTCCAGACGTCTGATAAATGACCGTTTTGCCTCGGCTGACCCAAAATCTCTTCTCAGAGATTTTCTAGCCGTTGCAACGTTTGGAAATCAATTCCCACGGTAAAAGTAGGTTTCCAGACGTCCAGACTTAGTGCCAGACGTCCTCTATGTCGTCTGATGGACTTGTACAAAAACCCTGTTTAGATCTGATTCAAGTCAGGGAGAAACCCGCATAGAATCAGACGTCTGACATTGGAATCAGACGTCTTAAAGTGGCCTTCCAGACGTCTGATGCCAGAGTTAGACGTCTGATAACCCTGTGAAGTGTAATCATTGTCCTGATTTCGGCCTGATTCTCTTGGGCTTTGCACCCAACGGCTATAGAACCCTTTCTAAGCCTTCCAAAGCCTTCCTAAGGCCTCTATAAATAGAGGGGAACCTTTGCAACACATACACACCTAGAGAGACATATACACACTAAGACAAACACTTTGCAATACACTAAGATCAAGTATTTCCACTCTCTTGTGTCCAAGAAGCACTTGCTCTCCAAGCTCAAGCTCCATCATCTTGAGAGCATCAAGCCTTCGCGCGCCCGCTCTCCCGCCGTAGATAACGAGAGCGACGTAGCGCCATCGCGTGGCACACGCACCGCGTCATCGTCGACGCACTCCTTGCAAAGGGGAGTTTCCTATTTCCTATAGAAGCTAGGTTTAATTTTGTTGGCTCTATAGGACTGTTGTTTTATTTTATCTTTGTATTTTGGTTGGGTATTCGCTTTGCGAATTCCCGTCTCCTTCGTGGGACAAAATCCTTCTCGTGGAGAGAAGGGGTTGAGGAACGCTACCCTCGTACTTGTAGCGTGGTTGTACTGAGGTTGAATCACCCTCGTTTCAAAGTGATTCGGTTAGTGGATTTTGATCAACTTGGTTGATCGGAAAATCCTAACTCGAGAGGGTTAGGTGGTGGTTTTCACCCGGTTTGGGTTTCCACCTAAAAATACCTGTGTACATTTTGTGATTGCCTATTTTGTGATCTTGTTTATATTTATTTCCGCAATTATTACGTCACCCCCTCCTGGTAGGGACGAACCTTCAATGATTTTTTTATGCATTATTATTTACGGTTTTGTCATCATCAAAAAGGGGGAGATTGTTGGTGCTAGAGCACCACGATCATTTGTTTTGATGATAACAAAACACGTGTTATTTAACATTTGCAATTTGAGTCCTAGATTTCAGGTCAATTGCAAATGAGGACGTGTTTAGATGGAATTCGAGCTCGCATCCAGGACGGATTGGAGGAGCTTGACGGAAAACAAAGGAGGTTCGCGTGGAGCGAAAGATTGGAGATGGAAGACAAGAAGAATAGGATAGATTCTTTTTTATCCTTTCATGTATCTCTTGTATTTATTTTCTTGCTCTTTTTGATTCCTTAGAACATTATGTTAAAGAGCCTCAAAGTACCCTAAAAGTAGTCCTAGGAACACCTGCACAACCCTAGGATACTTAGGTTTTCTGTAGAATACCTAGAAAACCAATATAGGGCTCAAACAGCATTTCCAGACGTCTAATCCCAAAATCAGACGTCTGATAAAGTATTTTAAGACGTCTGACTGTTGTTTCAGACGTCTGATAACTGTTAGGCTGGACTTAGTTTTCTGTCTGATGAAATCAGACGTCCATACCTTAGTCCAGACGTCTTAGAGGACGTCTGATGGACTTGCCAGACGTCCAGATAGTGGACCGTTGGCTAACTTAGCGAGCACGGCAGAATATGACCGTTAGAGCCTTATCAGACGTCCATAGGACTGTCCAGACGTCTGATAAATGACCGTTTTGCCTCGGCTGACCCAAAATCTCTTCTCAGAGATTTTCTAGCCGTTGCAACGTTTGGAAATCAATTCCCACGGTAAAAGTAGGTTTCCAGACGTCCAGACTTAGTGCCAGACGTCCTCTATGTCGTCTGATGGACTTGTACAAAAACCCTGTTTAGATCTGATTCAAGTCAGGGAGAAACCCGCATAGAATCAGACGTCTGACATTGGAATCAGACGTCTTAAAGTGGCCTTCCAGACGTCTGATGCCAGAGTTAGACGTCTGATAACCCTGTGAAGTGTAATCATTGTCCTGATTTCGGCCTGATTCTCTTGGGCTTTGCACCCAACGGCTATAGAACCCTTTCTAAGCCTTCCAAAGCCTTCCTAAGGCCTCTATAAATAGAGGGGAACCTTTGCAACACATACACACCTAGAGAGACATATACACACTAAGACAAACACTTTGCAATACACTAAGATCAAGTATTTCCACTCTCTTGTGTCCAAGAAGCACTTGCTCTCCAAGCTCAAGCTCCATCATCTTGAGAGCATCAAGCCTTCGCGCGCCCGCTCTCCCGCCGTAGATAACGAGAGCGACGTAGCGCCATCGCGTGGCACACGCACCGCGTCATCGTCGACGCACTCCTTGCAAAGGGGAGTTTCCTATTTCCTATAGAAGCTAGGTTTAATTTTGTTGGCTCTATAGGACTGTTGTTTTATTTTATCTTTGTATTTTGGTTGGGTATTCGCTTTGCGAATTCCCGTCTCCTTCGTGGGACAAAATCCTTCTCGTGGAGAGAAGGGGTTGAGGAACGCTACCCTCGTACTTGTAGCGTGGTTGTACTGAGGTTGAATCACCCTCGTTTCAAAGTGATTCGGTTAGTGGATTTTGATCAACTTGGTTGATCGGAAAATCCTAACTCGAGAGGGTTAGGTGGTGGTTTTCACCCGGTTTGGGTTTCCACCTAAAAATACCTGTGTACATTTTGTGATTGCCTATTTTGTGATCTTGTTTATATTTATTTCCGCAATTATTACGTCACCCCCTCCTGGTAGGGACGAACCTTCAATGATTTTTTTATGCATTATTATTTACGGTTTTGTCATCATCAAAAAGGGGGAGATTGTTGGTGCTAGAGCACCACGATCATTTGTTTTGATGATAACAAAACACGTGTTATTTAACATTTGCAATTTGAGTCCTAGATTTCAGGTCAATTGCAAATGAGGACGTGTTTAGATGGAATTCGAGCTCGCATCCAGGACGGATTGGAGGAGCTTGACGGAAAACAAAGGAGGTTCGCGTGGAGCGAAAGATTGGAGATGGAAGACAAGAAGAATAGGATAGATTCTTTTTTATCCTTTCATGTATCTCTTGTATTTATTTTCTTGCTCTTTTTGATTCCTTAGAACATTATGTTAAAGAGCCTCAAAGTACCCTAAAAGTAGTCCTAGGAACACCTGCACAACCCTAGGATACTTAGGTTTTCTGTAGAATACCTAGAAAACCAATATAGGGCTCAAACAGCATTTCCAGACGTCTAATCCCAAAATCAGACGTCTGATAAAGTATTTTAAGACGTCTGACTGTTGTTTCAGACGTCTGATAACTGTTAGGCTGGACTTAGTTTTCTGTCTGATGAAATCAGACGTCCATACCTTAGTCCAGACGTCTTAGAGGACGTCTGATGGACTTGCCAGACGTCCAGATAGTGGACCGTTGGCTAACTTAGCGAGCACGGCAGAATATGACCGTTAGAGCCTTATCAGACGTCCATAGGACTGTCCAGACGTCTGATAAATGACCGTTTTGCCTCGGCTGACCCAAAATCTCTTCTCAGAGATTTTCTAGCCGTTGCAACGTTTGGAAATCAATTCCCACGGTAAAAGTAGGTTTCCAGACGTCCAGACTTAGTGCCAGACGTCCTCTATGTCGTCTGATGGACTTGTACAAAAACCCTGTTTAGATCTGATTCAAGTCAGGGAGAAACCCGCATAGAATCAGACGTCTGACATTGGAATCAGACGTCTTAAAGTGGCCTTCCAGACGTCTGATGCCAGAGTTAGACGTCTGATAACCCTGTGAAGTGTAATCATTGTCCTGATTTCGGCCTGATTCTCTTGGGCTTTGCACCCAACGGCTATAGAACCCTTTCTAAGCCTTCCAAAGCCTTCCTAAGGCCTCTATAAATAGAGGGGAACCTTTGCAACACATACACACCTAGAGAGACATATACACACTAAGACAAACACTTTGCAATACACTAAGATCAAGTATTTCCACTCTCTTGTGTCCAAGAAGCACTTGCTCTCCAAGCTCAAGCTCCATCATCTTGAGAGCATCAAGCCTTCGCGCGCCCGCTCTCCCGCCGTAGATAACGAGAGCGACGTAGCGCCATCGCGTGGCACACGCACCGCGTCATCGTCGACGCACTCCTTGCAAAGGGGAGTTTCCTATTTCCTATAGAAGCTAGGTTTAATTTTGTTGGCTCTATAGGACTGTTGTTTTATTTTATCTTTGTATTTTGGTTGGGTATTCGCTTTGCGAATTCCCGTCTCCTTCGTGGGACAAAATCCTTCTCGTGGAGAGAAGGGGTTGAGGAACGCTACCCTCGTACTTGTAGCGTGGTTGTACTGAGGTTGAATCACCCTCGTTTCAAAGTGATTCGGTTAGTGGATTTTGATCAACTTGGTTGATCGGAAAATCCTAACTCGAGAGGGTTAGGTGGTGGTTTTCACCCGGTTTGGGTTTCCACCTAAAAATACCTGTGTACATTTTGTGATTGCCTATTTTGTGATCTTGTTTATATTTATTTCCGCAATTATTACGTCACCCCCTCCTGGTAGGGACGAACCTTCAGATCGCACTTTCACCTTTCAACCGCAAGGTGGTATGGACACCTTTGGCTGGATGCATGGGAGGTACACGCCTGCTGGGGCATATGAACAGTTGGTTGGTGTTGACGTTCACTTCACTGATGAGGAGGTTGTCTGGTAGTGTGAATTATTTTGGAATTTACATATACCTCTCAAAGTTCAAATCTTTCTATGGTTATGTAGAAGGGAGGGGCTCATCATAGGGGAGTTAAGACACAAAAGGATGGGGGGTTTCGTTGCAACAATGTCCATTATGTGGTTTCCCTTTAGATAGTGCAAGGCATTTATTTTCTTCATGTTTGGTGACTGATCAAATTTGGAGATCCATTGAGGGAGAATCCCTTCCTACGTGGGAGGGAATTTGGAGAGGATTTCAGATGGCAGGCAAACCCCATATGAAGATGGTAGCGGTTCTGTGGTGTGTTTGGAGGGAAAGAAATGAGAGGGTGTTTAGAGGGGTACTTGTCTGTGTGGAACACATTGTATGGGAGAGTGATTCTCTGTATCGAGCTTGGAGTGAAAATTTGTAATTTATTTTTCTTGATGAATTAATAAAATTTTTCCTGGTTTGCTATCATTTTCGATAGCATCCCTTTCTTTTTCAAAAAGAAATCAGCAGTTACTTTGCTGCTGTCTCAACCAAGAACAGCTGCAATATTCATCTAATTAGATGTCTTAGCTGTAGCTATTGTTGCAGTTAAAACTCTGATTAGATCAATAAATCCAACCTCATACTCTTATGAAATCATAGATCAAAACTGAATTTGAACTTAAAAACCATGTCGCCCAAGTGGGCTGCTGATTTTAGATTGCCACAAGGATTTTATCCCTTTGAACACCAGCACACTATTAATTAGTGTGTAAGGGTCCATTGTGTTCCTTTTAAACAAATTAGGTCCTTGCCAAAGCCTCAATTCTGTACATTGAACATCCTAGGCTTCGGCTACCTCAAGTAATGGACGCAAACAATATATCAAGTTAAAATCAAGCGTGAAACACTTACTCGGTGAAAACACAAATTTAAGAGGTCCAATTCACTGCAACAAGCCCAATTGGACTCTAATAAAATAATTCACTCGATTAAAACCACAAAGATCCAAAGTAAGACCAAAATCTACAGAGTAGACATTTAGATCAAAATAAGCATCAATCAAGCAAATTTTGCATAGTTAAAACCATGACGAGGACCCTTGTGAGCAATGGAGTGGATGAGGGGGACATTTGATGAATTAGCACTCAATCTGATCTAGATGCTATGGAGCATCATATCTGATTGATGCTACTATGAGTGGGTGAATTGTGATAAAAAAACTCGAGGGAAATCAGAAGGTGATCGTGAGATGGAGAGGAAGTTGTATGAATCAATGGAAGTGTATAAGAAAAACCACCTCTCTGATTTGAATTGATCAGAGAGGGCGAAGCTGTTCTAGGCTAATTTTACTCCTAACTAATCTAGAAAGTCGTAAACACTATCTAGAAAGCAGTCAATCTTGTTTATAAAAGCAATAAATCTATCTAAGGGAAGAAGGTAACTCTCTGGGATCTACAGCCAATGGCTGAAGAGGATGAAATGGGGGGAACCTCCAATGGAAGAAGGAGACTCTCATGGGCCAGAAGTTGGTGGCTAAAGGAGACGAACGGAGGGGGAAAGTGGCCCCCGTCACTAACCATCGAAGAAGGGAGGGAGCTACTGAAGGGTAGACGATGATCAACTCAATGGGGAGGGAGTCGATTGCCTATGCGAGAGCTCAAGGAGGAGCTTAAGTAGGTGTTTGAGTGAATCAAGACATTGCTAAGGTGGATTTAGGTGCAATTAGGGCAAACGGTGGGATGAGAGCTTGAGGAGGGCACGAGTGTCCAAATTGAATTTCCACCGTTAGATCAGATCTATGATAGGAGGTGATCATATGTGTAAAGGCGCGCGAAACTTCGATGAAGGATCAGGCCTAGGATTTAAGGAGCAGGAGAACGACGGCTACGATTTGCTGAGTTCATCGGCCGCTACAGTGAAGGTGTGTCAGCAAGTGTTTTGGTGAATTTGCGAGAAGACCTTTAAGGTGATGGGGTAGAAGAATTAGGATGAAACCCATTAGTGGTAAACATTATTGCAGCGCGGTCCCTTGTGACTTGCAAAGCAGTCCTCGACAGCTTACAAATAGGTCCTCGGCAGGTTTTTATGCATGAAATGAGGATGACCTAAGGACCTAAGTGAAAAACTATTAATACAAGGTCCTAATGATGTTCAAATACCATGAGATTTTTATTGAGGTTCAATTGAACATTTAAGAAGTTGATTTCACTTTCAATTTGAACTTTTGAACTCATAAATGTGTTTAATTTGCAAATGGATCATTAATTTATATTTTTGAATAGAATATCTCATTTTATGGCCAAATTTTGCATTTTTAACATAAATTTGCTGTTTTAGGTCATTTCTGTTATTTCCCACATTTAGCCCTTTTCATGTGTTAATTTTGTAGTGTTTAGCTTAGTTTCTAGCTTAACTTGGGCATTTTAGCTATGATGAAGCACACCTTATCACCTGTTAAGAAGAGAGACCCTGGAACACCCTTGATTTCTCGCAAAATTAATGATGTAGACTTTGATATGGTCTTAATCGATTTAGGGGCTTCCATCAAGCTGATGCCTACGAAGATCTATGAGATGATTGGATTAAGGGACCTTGAACCTACTGAAATACAAATCCAATTGGCTGATCAATCCACAAGACGTCCACGCACGATTTTGAGGGATGTAATTGTTTGAATTGATAATTTTTACTACTCCATCGATTTCATTATCTTGGATCTTAACATTCCTAAGGATTTGACCTGGGCCCTGATTATTCTCGGATGACCATTTTTAGCAACTGCAGCGACCCTGATTGACTGTGAAAATGAGAATATACAAATAGCCTTTGGGGATGAAAAGATGAAATTACAACTTTTTAAGTCTATTGAGGACACTAATGAAAGTTGTGGGCTCATTAAAGAACTCAAGCAAGTTGCATGTTTGATTGAAAGTACCTCTTTGAAAGTCTTAGAATTCGGGGAACATATAGATGAACCTAAATATGAGGCATTTGTTTTTGAGGATCAAGCTTCTGATAACTCTGAAATGGAAAGCTTTATATTTGATCTTGAAATCGAATTTGAGGAAAATGAGTATAAATCTGAATATGAGACCTTTCTATTTGAGGAGATTTCTGATAGTTCTGAAATAGAAAGATTCACATTTGATCTTAAGGAGAATTTCTCGCCTGAAGTAGGTGAAGCTCAAAGATTTCAATTTGAACTTGATGAACCTTCAATGACTAACTTCACCTTTACATAAGACCTGGATGATCCTGAGTTTGAATCATTTCCTATGGACTTTGATTGCATATCTGATGTAATGAAGTTTGATTTTAGCATTGATGATTTTAAACACTTGGACTTCAAGGAAGAAAAAAAGGAGGTGGTGGAACTAAGAGAAAATTTTTGGGGAAATAATACCAAGAATATAAGGGTGCCTCTACTCTTAAATCATCAACTATATATAAGGAACCTTATGACTTAATCAAATCTGATTTATGTAAACCCAAGACAGCCTAAAATCTGCATGATGTGGGAAATACGCATTTTGTTAAATATACAAGATAGTGTTGTTGCAATGCGTAAATCCACAATAACTTTTACAATTTATATTATCTAGATAGTGGAGTATCTAGGGTCAACCAAGGAGGCCAATTCGTTAATCACATGAATTGATTCTCTCTCTCACCTCTCAAATCCGCACTTTCTTTTTGTGATTTTGATTTATATAGTTTTTAGGGTTTTCAGAGACAATCGGGTATTCGTAAGCGTAGAGTATGCCAAAGAGTAAACCTATCACTAAACCTAAGTGACATGAATGAGTCTTCTCTTCTAAGCTCACCCTAAGCAAGTGCACCTAGGATAATTAAAAGAAGATGTGGTGCACTAATTAACTAATAGCATGAAAAGCATTCTAACTAGAAAACTTGAATTAGAAGGCAAAGTGAGATTTGTATTGCTAGTAAATGGAATACATGTAGAGGAATGCTTCCTAACAAAAAAATGAGAAACTAAACTAGCTAATACAAAATATAAAGTAGAAGATAAAGAAGAGAGGGATCCTCTGGTAGAAGTTCTGGATGGCTCTTGCTCCAAGTGTGGTTGCCACACACTTGAAAAGAGTTCTCCTTAGCTTCTTCTTCCTCCTCCAAGCTATCTCCTCAAGGTGGGTGTCAACCACCTTGTTCCTCCTCTTTCCTAGTCGTCCCCTCTATGTAGATGACCTCCTCCTTGGCGTGGCACAAGGGAGAAGAAAGAAAGGAAGAAGGCACCAAGGGGGAAGGTAGGTTGCCCCCTTGATCTTCTTCTCTTCTTCCTTGGTGTAGTATATGGTGGAGTAATGGTGGACCTAACTAATGGAAGAGATGATGTTAATGTGGTAGTTAGGTGGGGTATATATAGGATGGGAAGGGGGGCGGTTATGGTGTTTTTTAGGGAAGTGAAGGGGTGCTTGGATACTTTTGGAGGGAAAAATAGGAGGGAAATGAAGAGGTGCCTTGGATTTCCCTCCAAAAATACCTTCTAGAAGGTGTTGATTTTGGAGGGAAAAGAATGGAGGGTGGAGATGGATTTTGATGGTGGATGTAGGGTAGTGATGGAAGGGAAAGTTGGTACCAAAATGAAGTAGGAGTAGGTGGCCTTTTTGTTGGAGCTTAGGTAGTAGGTTTTGGTGCCATGGAGATGGACTAGTTAGGATTGCTTAGCTAATAGATGAGTGCAAAAGGAGGTAGAAGGAGCTAGGGTTTAGAGGAGAGGAGCTGGAAGGAGATGCCTTGAGCTACACTGGAGCTGGTGGTTGCTGAAGAGAACTGCAAGGAGCTGCCTTAGTTAGCTTAGCTTGCTAGTTCTTTGCTAGCTGCTAAGCCAAGCTAAGATGAGTTGGCTTTCGCTGAAATGAGCGGAGGTGAGTTGGGTCTGGTCTTTTCGGAGATTACCTAGCTAGATTAGGTCAAGTAGCTTAGCTCAACCAAGTTGAGCTGAGTTATGTCTCCGGGAGCTGGACTTGAGCTAGCCTGAGTTGGTTGAGGTCACCTTCGGCTAACTAGGTCTAGCTAGTTGATGGAAGTAGCTAGTCCTAGTCAGGTTGAGCTTCCAGTGAACTGTTCTTAGTTGGAGGAGTTGGGATCAACTTTCTTGAGCTAGGTTGAGTTGCCATCTAGTTAAGGTGAGCTAAATGGAGCTGAGGTGAACTAGCTAGAGCTACCATTTAGTTGAGATGAGCTAAATGGAGCTAGGGATGAGTTGATCTAGCTGAAGGAGTTGGGATCCAACTGGGAAGAGCTGGATCTAGTTGGGATCCAGCTGATAAGAGCTTCTTCTTCATTTTGCCTAATCCTAACACTCAAATAAACACATCAAAAATACAACTAAAATGCAATGCATGCCTAACCTAGGTAAATGCTTAAATGTAGCTCGAAAACCCATTTGCGGAGTTAAAACCCTAAGGGCTAGAAATGCTTTAGGGCATAAGAATGATGATAAACTGGCACTTATCACACCCCCATACTTATCTTTTGTTAGTCTCTTAGCAAAACTATTTTCACAAAATAGATTTTTCGAAAAGACTAATTTTTTTACTTTTGAGGAGAAAAAGATTACGGGGCCTTGGTTGATTGAAAACATGAATGGCACGGCATTTGTTAAAGATAAAAGATCGGGATTCGTCTTTGGATCCAAAAGTTAGAAGAATCAGGATCAATGTATCTTTCAAAAATTCACAAGTTAACTTGTTAATTCAAATGATCCGAAATCATTTTGTAGTTAGGATTTCCTTGGTTCTCGAATTCGACTCCCAACTTGTATAATCTTTAAAACCTTGTGTTAGTGCTTTGTGAATGCCAACATTTATAAGGATATTTATAAGGTTGTGTTTTTGAAGCTTTTTTTTTCTTTTTTTTGTCTCCCCCATGCTTACTCTTAGCTTAATCCTACAACATATGTGTCGGGATCATCATTCTTATTACCAATCCTCGAGGGGGCTCTAGTGCCATCACTTCGAGAGAGTACTGTCCATGACACCACCCAGGAGCTAACAACCCCAAAACACAATGTGGTGTAAAGGGGCGCTCTAAGCAAACTCAAGCTCTTGCTTCGACGCTATGGGTAGAGCACCGTCCAAGAAACTTGAGCTGCAAGATGTGCCTTAATGCTCCATCTAAAGATATGAAATATAGATATAGAGCAGCGCCGAGGTGGTAACATGTTGACATCGCATCCTCGAAGGAGGCATTTTCCTCCTTCTCAGCGGTAGGAACTCAAACCAATTATCTGTTTCGGATTTCACTAAGACTAAACATGGGGTTTTCTAATTTTCTAAATGGTTTTAGGTGTTGGCTTTGTGTGTGAATTTGACACAAGAATTTTGCAAGAGACACAAGTTTTTGGGTTAGAAGCTAAGCCAAGTAATTTTCAGGTCACAAAAAGAGATCAAGTCAGCTGAATCATCATGAGTTCAGGTGGAATTTAGAGAAAGATACTTGATCTAGTCTAAAAATAGACCCAGAAATTTTAAAAATTGGATCTGCATTCTACTCCCTAGTTTGTTAAAGATTAAATCTCATTGCACCTAAAAATGAATCTTTTAACCTTAGTCCTGATTTTCAAAATTTTCCTTAAAGAGTTTTATGATTTTTTTTGTTATGAAGATGCATGCAAAAGAAAAATTGCATTTTTTTAAGTTTTGAAAATCCTGAATCGATCGTCAAAATTTAAAAACACCCCCCTATGCTTATGATATGCAATGTCCCCATGCATTAGGAGGGAAAAAAGAACACCTTAGTGAAAAGCGGCTAGGTTTAGGATGGTCAAAACCTAGAAAAAAATAGAGAAAAGGAAAGTAGGAAAAATGATGGGTTACCTCCGATCCAGTGCTATCTTTTACGCCTATTCAACCAGGCATGAAGTGATGCATGGAAGATGGAGAATCATGTAAATAAGTGGACACTTGAATGTCCTCAAGAAATATGTGTTCCTCAAGATCTGCTAAAAGATGATTGGTAAAAATATAGGGATCAAAATGAAATGAAAAAATGGAAGATGACTCGAGTCTGGCCATAGTTTGAGTTCATGACAAAATTCAAACTCGGGTGGGTCTTGTGGTAGGTCCAATGGAAAGGGAGTGGAGGAGAAGTCAGTGTGATGAAGGGTGGGTGAAGTTAGTGTGGATGGGTTAGGTGGAAAATCAGGAAGATTTGAAGAATGAAGGTCAAGCCTTAATTGATCTGAAATGTCTTTGACCACATAATCATATTCAGAATATGGATCAATAAAATCTAGATCAATGGTGGTCAAAGTAGAGTAGGAATTGATCAACATAGATTTCTCAATTATTGCTTCCATTTCATTATCACCATCCTAAAAAATTCATGATCAATGGATCTCCTGGAAGCTTGGAAAATATCTAATAAGATAGTCTGGTTACCGCAGCTTATATCCATTTTTCTGGAATGACAATTGATATTAGCTTTTGTGGTAATCAGAAAAGGTCTCCCAAGGATGACAGGTGAATTTGTGAGAGCCTCAGGTACCTCTATGTCATGGACCAGACAATCAATCGGAAATAGACAATTCTGGACCTTGACAATAATATCCTCGACAACTTTCCGTAGTTTAATGGTAAATCGGTTTGCCAATTGTAATTGAACCTTAATAGGTTAATTCATCGAATTGAAATTCCTCGAATACCAGGCGAAATTGATGTTTTAAAGGATGTAATCGTCGTAGCAAGTCAAAATCACTTGAAAACAGATAAAATTTATAACTCAAAATCTAAAGAAGAGTTCGAAGTCGAACATAGGGAGCAAATATGGAATTCACAACATTAATCATATTCAGAATTAATGAGCACAATTAATTGAGCATTCAAATAGATATTCAATGAATAATAATCTGTCACATTAGTTATTCAATGAAATCCAATGTATATAGAGACAAAAAGAATGGAGAGAATCTAAAAAGTGGTGATTTGAATCACCAATTAAATCCTTGAATTAAGCATGCATCCCATAATCAATTTAATTAAATGTTACCTTAATGCTTAAATCATTTAACAATGTCAGAACTTAAGATCAGACAACAGATGTGGCAATCAGACGACTTAAGTGCACAAGGCTCTTCAGAAGCCTTTTCTCTTCTTTATTGCTCTTCTTCTTCAGCTTCTCTTCCCTTCTTCTCTCTTCTCGAGCCTTTCTCTTCTGTAGAGCTTCTCCTTCACAAGCACATGGGAGCCAAGGCCTTTAGAGACTAAGTGTTGCATGGAGCACAAGAGAGAGAAACCCTCCCCTACTTTCTCGTAATTTCCCTCCCCTTTCTTCTCTTTCAGACCCAGCGTACTTGGGTCGCTAATTGGGTTATCAGATTGGGTACAGGGACCAGGGCTATCGAGCGTGGGAGGCAGCCGAGGTGTGCGGGTAGGCGTGAGGAGGGACCCGACCCCTCAGTGTGCTAGGCGATAAGCTCTAACCACAAAATCAATTTATGTGATGCTGCGTGTTCTTCCACGCCCGATGTGGGATTATCCGCTCATAGATTCTTCGTTCATTTGCAGAAGAGGTGAAGCCCTTCAATTGCAGATGCTACTACTGCTAGGAAGCCAATTAGAGATGTGGTTTGCATTGTGAGGTGAAACCACATTGCCTAATGCTGGAGGCAGATGGTTTGGCAGCTGAAGGACTGTGAATGAAGGCGAAGATGATGGCGGCGATGGCGGTGCATTGGTGAAGACCTGAAATCACAAGAACGACCTCATAGCCACATTAAAATGCTTCAGGAGCTTCACCTGGGGTTGGCAAAGGTGGTTGTTGAACGCACGAATTGCTACGCTAACGTGTTAGGTTTTGGAAAACCTGTCGTAGTTTGAAATCGAATAACTCGTGTTCAACAAATAAAATTTATACCAAAATTTAAATTCTGGGTTGAACGCAGGGAGGCTACGTCAATCTATATTCGCAATTATATTTTTTTTTAGAATTTTTGAAAAGCGAGGTGATATAATTACAATGAAACTATCAGACTAAAAGGAAGAGAGAGAGAGATAGAGAGAGAGAGAGAAAGAGAACATGCATTCAATATTTCAAAATGTTTATACATTCAAACCAAATAAAAATTATACTAGAAAGCGGAAAATCAGCTACACTAGAAAGCAGGAAAATTCTATACTAGAAAAGCTGTAAAGAAGAATGGGAGAGAGAAGTTATCCTCCTCGACGATCGTTTGGAGGATGAGCCAGACGGGACGACGCCTGGACGAAGGAGGATGGAGCAAGATGAAGGAGGACGAAGCAGAAGAACAGGAACGGAGCAGCACGCAGTCGTCGTCGCGGGATCCACTTCCGAAGGGGGACGAAAATTTGGACTTTATCTCGCGAGGAGCATCTCGGGTGTGGGACCTGGAATTTAAATTTTGGTATAAATTTTATTTGTTGAACACGAGTTCTTTGCTTTCAAACTACAACGACAGGTTTTCCAAAACCTAACACGTTAGCGTAGTAATTCGTACGTTCAACATTTTGGCGCTGTTGCCGGGGAGGCAACAATTTCCGATCTTCTTTTCGCATTTCTTGCACTTTATTATTTTCTAACTTGCTTTCTCTTGTGTCTATTGTTTTGAAGAAACCTCCATCAAGGAATCAACAAGTGGTAGACTGGAGTAAAGTACAATTGAAGACAACTGTAAGTGCTCCTCATTCTTTCCCCCTCCATAGATTTCATTCACCACATTAAATCCAAAATTCAATTAACCTAGGTGTTTGCATAAATCCTAGGAATAGTTTGGTTGTTTGGATTTTCACTCACATTCATTCCACGCTCATTTATTAAAAAAAACAACAAAAAGATAATCTTGTGGGGTAATTTTCAACAAACACACAACACACACCCACATTCAAGGCACTTAATCAACTTGATTTGTTTCTACTCAACCGGGTTCTGATATGTGGAATTGGCACATACAAATCAACACATAACAGAGTAGAAATCATTCTAGGTTAACCATCTTTGAGTGCCTAACTTAGTGGTGCAATTGTGGCCAATTGTTTGAGTTGTTTGGGCCGCACCACTCTATTTAAAACCAACTCATCAAGTTGCTCCTCCTTAGGGTTTTCAATCTAGGTCTATTCCAGGCACTCCACTTTCTTTCTGATTTTAAAGGAAAACAATCTTCACCGGTATTTTACAACTTGGTTTGCCTAGAAACTTGATTGCAATCCGCCTAATTTGAAACCCTAAAAGATACTTAAGCAAGATTTGAACATTAAATTTCACGCATCATAATAATCTTGCTTGAAAACCCTCGTTGTGCATGCACCTATACAAATCTCAATCAATCATTAAGGGCAGAACCCATTTTAAGGGCCCATCACATTCCATAAGCATCACAATCCCAGGCCTTAATAAAATTGAGTAGACATTGGCCTTAAGGTCTGATTCGCTCTTCAGGGCCTAGTCTGAGATTGTTTTTGATTAACCTACTTGTACTGATTAATCTGATGTCTAGCTAGGGGAGTAGCGTCAAACGACAGCGGCTGGGGGGTACACTAGGAATCGGAGGGGAAAGCCGAAGGAAGAACCTTCTCCCCAGTCCCTCCTTCTAACTGGTTGGATTAAATAGACGCAAGTAGAGTAAATCATTTACAGTCTTAAGGAGGGTTTTGGGAGTCAGTAGATCCTTAGGCTACCCCACTTAAGGACAGCCTTGTTTTGTTGTGCTACAGGGTCCCTATCCCCAGTCCTTTCAACCTTCTCCTAGTTTATGCTAGGAAGATGGTCATTGAATCCCCGATTGGAAGGACCATTAAAACATTCTAGGAGGCGCAAGTTGGATTTTGGTCAATTTGATCCCATGGCCGAACAACAGCCTCCTCTACTTGGAAATCCACAGGAAGAATTTTGAAGGCAGCTGGAATAAATGCGGAGAATGCGGGAATGGTTCCAGAGAATGCAGGGCGCTCAACCCTTAAAGGATTTTTATGATCCTTCAAATTACGAGGAACGTCCTGGTGTCTAGATTCCAGTCGGTGACGTAGAAATCAAGCCCCAGGCGTTAAGCCTGATTAAACATTATCATGGGCTTGGCTCCGAAGATCTGTTTCAGCATTTGGAGGGCTTGACCACTTTGGTCCAGACCACCAAGGCACGAAACGTAAACGAGGAGCAAATGATCATGAGGCTCTTCCCCCACTCTCTTAGGGATAAGGCCACGCATTGGTATAGGACAATAGGAAGACAAATTACAACTTGGAATGAGTTGAAATCGGCCTTTCTGAAGAAATTCTTCCCAGTTGGACGTACCAATGCTTTGAGACGGGTAATCACTACCTTTACCCAGCGGCTGGGGGAGCAGTTTCATGTGGCTTAGGAGTAATTCCAGGACTTATTGCGGAGGTGTCCACACCACGAGGTGCCAAAATGGCAACTCGTGCAGATATTCTATCATGGGTTGACTGAGTAACTCAGAAATCATGTGGATTCTTCTTGCGGAGGCAATTTCCTCAATAAAGATGCAGATAGTGCACATGATTTATTTGAGGAAATGAGTGAGAATTTAATTAATCATGCCTCCATGGATACTTTTAACCGGTACCAGCAGCCCAGATCAAATGTCAATGAAGTCCATGACTCTCATTCATTTGATATGGAATTGATTTGTAACAAACTTAATAAGGTGGACTTGGTTGCTAAAAGAATGGAAGAGTGGATGGCTGGCAATTCTGTGAACAACTCTCGATCCACTCAATCCCAAAAATTCGGGATTCCATTCCTCACAAGCTCTTTCTGGATGGGAGTTCATGAATCAACTCGATGCGGCTCAACCTATGAGTCAGCATTTTTCAGAACCCCACGGGTTCCAAACTGGGGCCTTTGATCCCAGTTTTTTTGATCCTTCTCTTTCTTTCTCTCCATCCTCACCCTATGAGGATATCTGCGCTGTACAAGAGAATGTTAGATCCAACCCCTACTCGAATGCCTATAATCCAGGTTGGAGAAACCACCCTAACTTCTCTTGGAAAAATCCAGGGCAACAGACCCAATTCCGACCCAGCAATTATGCTCCACAACGACCAATGGGTCAGGGTCAAGTATATACTCAGTTGCCTCTGAATCAGGTCAATCAGCCAGCTTGGAATGCCCGACAACCCGCAGGGCAGGCTGATTTGAACCGTCAAATGGTAGAGATGAAAGGATCCATGCTCCAGCTCATGCAGCAAATGAAAAACTCGTTGGACAACTTGCAATTTGGGCTCATTGCTAACTCTCGTTAACCCGGATCTCTACCATCCCAACCCGTACCCAACCCGCGAAATATTATGAATTCGGGCAATCAAGCCCAAGGGTACGGAAATCAGAGGGACCCGCATGCACATGCTCAGGTGGTTGTGCAGGGTTCCTCGTCTTCTTCTTCTGCAAATCAACAATTCATGGTCAATTAAGCCCCTTCAATCTTTCCTAACCCTCCCCAAGACCCAAATTCTTATGCTTCTTCAAATTCTGTAACTTTGAGGAGTGGTAAGAAGACTCAGGATCCACAACCACACTATTCTGATCTTTTGAATCCTGAAGAACCTGAGGAGAGAGGAGAATTCTAGAGGAGAAATCAAGGCTTAGGAACCTGATTCCAAAGATCTGACTCATGTTCCTTTTCCTGAAGCCTTAACCAAACCAAAGAAGAAGAAGTCTGTTGATAGCAATGAGGAGCTTCTGAATCTATTTAAGAATGTTGAGATTAATATCCCTCTCCTTGATGCTATCAAGCACATACCGGCTTATGCAAGATTTTTAAAGGAATTATGTACACAAAAGCGCAAGTCGAGAGAATTTGTTCCGAGGAAGGTGGTACTCTCCGAGCAGGCTAGTTCTGTTATCCTGCACTACCTCCCTCAGAAAAGAGAGATCCTGGTGCTCCTTTGATTTCTTGTGTTATCGGAGATTACACATTTGATAGAACACTTTTGGATTTGGGTGCATCCATCAACCTAATTCCGACTTCTCTCTACGAGAAGTTTGGGTTAGGTGAACTTCGGCCAACTTCAATAACGCTACAGTTAGTGGACCATTCGGTCACAAACCCGCGAGGCATTATTGAAGATGTTATAGTTAAGGTCAAGGATTTCTATTTTCCTGTAGATTCCTTATCCTTGACATAGATGTACCTGATAATCTGAGGAACATGCCCATCATTCTAGGGTATCCGTTCCTGGCTACCGCAAAGGCCAACATTAATTGTAAAAGCGGTAGCATGGAAATCGCCTTTGGGGACCAACGAATGAAATTGGATATTTTTAAGGCAATCAACAAATTTGAGGATTGTGGATTTATTGAGAAACTTGATGAGGATAAGGATAATATTGAAACTTGTTTGACAGTTTCTTCAATCGAAAGTTCCTCTTTGGATGATGAATTTGACCCGCAACCCTCTTTGGCTGACCTGACATCTTCGAAAGAGGTTATTGATTTTGTTCACTCACAACCTCTTCCTCTTGTTGAATCTTCAGCATCTACCCTACCATCAATCATCAACCCACCCAAGCTTGAATTGAAACCATTGCCCGAGAATTTGAAATATCAATTTTTAGGACCTCAGAATATGCTCCCTGTGATTATCAGTGCTAAATTGACAAAGGAGCAAGAGATTAAATTGATCAAGGTCCTAAAGGAACATAAGGAGGCAATTGGTTGGACCATTCATGACCTCAGGGGGATCGAGCCATCTTACTGTAATCATAGAATATTTTTGGAAGATGGATCCCGCCCTTCTCGCTAGATGCAGAGGAAATTGAATCCAAATATGCGAGAAGTGGTCAAAAAGGAAATCATCAAGTGGCTCGATGCAGGAATTATTTATCCAATCTCTGACAGTCCCTGGGTAAGTCCCGTTCAGATTGTTCCAAAGAAAGCCTGGATTACCGTTGTGACTAACGAGCGAGGAGAATTTGTCACAACTCGTTCAGCTTCCTCTTGGAGGGTTTGTATCGATTATAGGAAGCTGAACACGGCCACTAAAAAGGATCATTTTCCCCTGCCCTTCATCGATCAAATCTTGGAAAAATTAGCCGGGCAGAAGTACTTCTGTTTTCTTGATGGCTACTCAGGATACAACTAAGTTCCTATCCATCCCGAGGATCAGGAAAAAACTACTTTCACCTGTCCCTACGGAACCTTTGCTTTTCGTAGGATGCCTTTTGGGTTATGCAATGCACCTGTGACTTTTCAAAGGTGTATGCTAGCCATATTTTCCGACATGGTGGGAGAGTTTATGGAAGTCTTCATGGATGATTTCTCTGTTTTCGAAGAATCATTTGACTCTTGTTTGGCTAATTTGGAAATGATTCTTAAGCGATGTATCAAGACACGACTGGTCCTTAGTTGGGAAAAGAGTCATTTCATGACCCAAGAGGGCATGGTTTTGGGTCATATAAACTCTGAACGGGGAATTGAAGTAGACAAAGCTAAGGTTGATGCTATCGCTAAACTTCCTCCTCCCGCATTTGTTAAACAAATCAGATCATTTCTTGGCCATGTGGGATTTGATCGAAGATTCATCAAGGATTTCTCGAAGGTTGCTCGTCCTTTGAGCAATCTTCTTGCCAAAGAAACGCCGTTTGTTTTTGACGAATCATGCCGAAAGACATTTGATTTCCTGAAAACGGCAGTCACCTGTGCTCCAATTTTGCAACCACCAATTTGGACAACCCCTTTTGAGATCATGACTGACACTTTTGATTACGTGGTCGAGGCTATCCTGGGTCAGAAAATTAATCGAAAGCCCTCTGTCATCTACTACGCTAGTAAAACTCTGGATGAAGCCCAGAGGAATTACACTGTTACTGAAAAGGAATTACTAGCTGTAGTATTTGCTTTAGAAAAATTCAGGGCTTATCTCTTAGGTTCACATGTTATCATCTATACCGACCACTCGGCCTTGAGACATCTCTTGGCTTAAAAGGATGCTAAACCTCGGCTTATTCGTTGGATTCTTCTTCATCAAGAATTTGATCTTGAAATCAAGGATAAAACAGGGGTACAAAATGTGGTAGCGGATCATTTGTCGAGACTCCTAGGTGATTCTTCTTGTCCGGACATTCCGATTGCTGACACTTTTTTGGATGAAACTATTCTTACAGTTTTAGGTGTCCACACCCCATGGTTTGCTGACACTGTTAACTATTTGGCCGTTGGTCAAATCCCCCAGGATTGGACCAAGCAACAATGGGATAGACTCAAATATGAGGCCAAATACTATTTCTGGGAGGACCTTGAACTGTATCGCATCGGCTCTGATTAGATTATTCGCCGATGTATACCAGAGAATGAATTCAACAGTATACTCGAGTTCTGCCATGCATCTGGGTGTGGTGGACATTTCTCCGGGAAAAAGACGGCTGCAAAAATCTTACAATCTGGCTTCTATTGGCCGTCTTTATTCAAGGATGCCCAGGATTTCTCAAGGTCATGTTCTTGATGTCAGGCACTCGGGAGCATAACTAAGA
The DNA here is from genome assembly GCA_037157565.1 of Thalassia testudinum. Taxonomy (NCBI): domain Eukaryota; kingdom Viridiplantae; phylum Streptophyta; class Magnoliopsida; order Alismatales; family Hydrocharitaceae; genus Thalassia; species Thalassia testudinum. The sequence continues at coordinate 39,676,526 of JAZHRO010000067.1, forward strand.
GAGATATGATGCCCCTAAGCCCTATTCTTCCTATCGATATTTTCGATGTTTGGGGCATCGATTTCATGGGACCCTTTATCCCTTCATTTGGACATCAATACATTCTTGTTTCTGTTGATTATGTGTCCAAATGGATTGAGGCGATTCCCACCCGAACCAATGACTACAAGGTGGTCATTAATTTTGTCAAGAAAAATATCTTCAGTAGGTTCGGGATTCCGAGGGCTATCATCAGTGATGGTGGCACTCATTTTACTAATGCCCAATTCCAGAATTTATTGGCCAAATACGGGGTTAATCACCGAATTTCCACACCTTACCATCCCAGACGAATGGACAAGCCGAGATCTCCAATTGAGAGATCAAGAACATTATGCAAAAAACGGTTAGGCCTGATCGTAAGGATTGGACTTAAAAGCTTGAGGACGCTCTTTGGGCCTACCGTACGGCATATAAAACGCCCATCGGCATGTCTCCATTCCATTTGGTGTATGGAAAGGCGTGCCATCTACCTGTAGAGATTGAACACAGGGCATTCTGGGCAATCAAACAATGCAATTTAGATATGAATCTAGCTGGGAAGACCAGGAAACTCCAACTATCTGAGTTGGAGGAGCTTAGAAATGATGCTTATGAGAATGCCAAGACCTACGAGGCTCGGACCAAAGCTCTACATGATCAATTGATTTCCCACAAGAACTTTGAACCAAACCAGAAGGTCTGGTTGTTTGATTCTAAACTTAAGCTTTTTTCTGGAAAACTTAGATCTAAATGGAATGACCCATTCATAATTGATCAGATTTTTCCAAATGGTGCCATTCAGATTTCTGACCCAAAGACGAGTAACACATTTAAAGTCAACGGTCAATGTCTGAAGCCTGTTGTTGACCGTATTCTTCCAGAACCCATCTCAAACTCAGTTGCTCTAGCCATGCTGTGACTTCTTTGGCTGGACTTCACCTAGCTGATGGCATTAAACTCAGCAGTTGTACATACGACACAAGGCTGATACGAGCTTCATATTCAGGTGACATCTTTCATATTCTACCCTTTCTTTCATGTCTCTTTTTCAATGAGGACATTGCATCAGCTAGGCATGGGGGGGTGGATTCATTTTTGAATTATTTGGTCAGCTTTGTGAAATTCATGTAAATTATTTTTCTCTTCTTATTTATACACAAAAAAAAAAAATCAAAATTAAGAAGGATTAGTTGGACATTAGGACTTTTCAATCCTAAGAAATTTTACATTAGGATTTGAACACAAAGACCCTTCAGGTCTTTGGACTTAATTAGCCTGTGTATCCACTAAAATGTGGATTTGTCTTTCGAGTCCTCACCATCTTAATTCTATCGTAATTGGAATAAATAAATTTGGGTGATAAGTACACGACTCATCAACCCACCCTCTGATTTGAGGGAATTTCTGAGTTTTAAGCATCTACACACTTTCTTTGCACTGACTCATTGTTCGGCGATTCTAATGGAAATTGGGTAGCTAATGAACCTTCTAGGGTGATATGGCTGGCAAGTTATCATGGGTAATAGCCCATAGGTAGGTTGTCTAGATCCCAGACACTGGACCTTTCTCTTTTTACTGCCTTTAGGTAAATCTTAGACCAGGGAAGCCACCTACATAAAAAAAAAAAAATCAAAAGGAGAAAAGAAAAAAAAAGAAATAAGCCACACTTCCTTGCACGAGTATGGCTGGCAAGTTGTCGGTGGTAACAGCTCATCGACCGGTTGTCCAGAACTCAGCTCAGTAAATGTACGAAAAAAATTCCCAAAACACTTAGGAAGAAGCGGAGAAGTAGAATAAACCGGGGAGATATACACTGGATTCACCCTTGTGTTGACCCCGTAAAAAAATACAAGTAGGGAGAAAGCTACCGGTTGTAAAGATACACCTTTAGACAGAATTCTTTTTTTTTTTTTGGTCACCTAGAGGCGTAGAAATCCGAAGTCCGTTTTAATTGTCGGTCAACGAGTCTATCACAATCACAATAGGATGCTTGAAACTTAGGGTTCTCATCAAATCTTGGGTGAGTTGAATGGCCGTAGAAAGCCACTCTTAAACCCTAAAATTTGAAAATCCAAAAAAATTAGAAAAGAGTAAAAAGACAAAAAGAAATTTTTCTTTGAATAAGGCGAGGGTTTGAGGCAGTTTGCATTTTGGCAGATACTTGGGCACTGTTGCGTCTTTGAAAGTTCAGATCCTAAGTAGATAATTTCTTAATGATTGAAAATAACTCAGGCCCAAATAATCCAACCTAATTCTTTTATAAATAGCATATAGTTTTTGCTAGGGAATGTCTGCACCACAAAACGCCCGCGCGACAATCCGCGCTCCGCAGTGCAGTTGGCGAGGGTGCTATCGCGAGCAGCGGACACATACGTTGGATCGAGATCCAACGACGGAGAGGGGGCGGATGCGGCGACTTCAGTGGTTGCATGTGGGCATTTGGTGATTGAGATGGTGCCACGTGGTGCAATCTTGGCCGTCCATGTTCTGGATGTTGTAGATGGTGCCACGGATGTCGGATTGACTCAATTTTTGCATCGTTAGGCTGCGATTGTCGATCCAAATTCATCCGTGCGGTCGGATTTGTCATTTGAAGTGTGGATTTACACCATCCTGTCACTATCTGATGCTACGAATGCCTGATTAGGGCGATCTTGGAGTCGTTGAACTCCAATTGTCACCCTGATCACATCCGTATGGTTGGATCTTCGATCCGAGGCCCTGATAAAATGTTTGCTCTTTCCAAGCACATAAAAGGAGACAATTAACCTCCATTTTATTCAAACTACTCTAAATGCAAGATGATGCATGTTATGCAATATTTATAGCATGCAATGCAATATTTATAGCATGCAATGCAATCCTATGCTTAAGAACATGCATAAATAGACATCTTAAGTAGTGTAAATGTGTTTACATCAGTGGTGGTGGTGTTTGCATGGAGTTTGGCAGTGTGTGGAGGTTGGGTGAAGTCGAGAAGGTGGTGCGGTGGCAGTTGTGTCCGGTGGAGTGATTGGATGGGTGGAACGACGAATAAGTAGAGGGGTTTGGTTTAGGTGGATGAGGCGAAGGTTATGGAGTTGTTGGTGAGGCGGTTGGTGGCTAGTGGTGTCGGGGAAGCCTTGCCGGAGGTGCAGCTGGACGTGGAGAAGATGACGGGTGGACGGTGGCGTCGGGGGTTGAATTAAGGGATAAAGAGAGGGAAGAGAAACCTAACTAACCTAAACTAACGGATGAAAGGGGCTGGGCAGCATCGGCTTTGATTGATCGGCGCTATTGATGTAAACACATTTACACTACTTAAAATGTCTATTTATGCATGTTCTTAAGCATAGGATTGCATTTCATGATATAAATATTGCATTACATGCATCATCTTGCATTTAGAGTAGTTTGAATAAAATGGAGGTTAATTGTCTCCGTTTATGTGCTTGGACAGGGCAAACATTTTATTGGGGACTCGGATCAAAGATCCAACCATATGGATGTGATCAGGGTGATGATTGGAGTTCAACGACTCCAAGATCGCCCTAATCAGGCATCTGTAGCATCAGATAGTGACCCGGGAACCCTAGAAGATCAAGGGTAAGGATGGTGTAAATCCACACTTCATATGATAAATCCGACCGCACGGATGAATTCGGATCGACGATCGCAGCCCAACGACACAAAAATCGAGTCAATCTGACATCCATGGCACCATCTACAATTTCCAGAAGATGGACGGCCAAGATAGCGCCACATGGCACCATCTCAGCCGCCCAAACGGCCGCTTGCATCTTGTGAAGGCCCCACACCCGATCGCTCTCCACCGTTGGATTAAGATCCAATGGCTATGGGCGCTGGCGCTTAAAAGCATCTGCTCGACCATCCGCGCCCCATAGCGTAGTGGTCGAGCACGCTATCGCGAGCGCCAGGCGCGGGTTCGAGCCATGGAGAAGGGTTGGAAGGCGCGGCGATTGGGCGTGGGTGGAGCATCAGATGCAGATCGGACGGCCGCGCGGGCCCGATAGCATCCACGCGTGATTGGACGTGCAATCGGACGCGTAATTGGATGCGCAGGCAGGCGCGCAATGCAGCTGGAGAGGGCGCGACTTAAGCCATCCGATCTCACGATCGAACGGCTGAAAAGCGGCGAACGTGCGCAAGCCGTTGAGCGCACGAGCAGGCGAGGAGGCGCGCGCGAGCCGCCCACGACGGCCACGTTGGGGGCTTTAGTGACGGATTTATTCGTCACTAAAGACCCTCTTTTATTATTTTGAAGTTGTAATGTCCATTTTGCCCCCACTCCTTGCAACTATAAAAGGAGACCCCCTCCATACGAAATTCTCATCCCTTCTTTCTCCTCTCTACCCCTCCAAAGCTCAAGAGAAGCTTGTCCCACACCCGGGATGCTTCTCGCGAGATAAAGTCCAATTTTCGTTCCCCTTCGGAAGTGGATCCCGTGACGACGACGGCGTGCTGCTTCGTTCCCGTTCTTCTGCTTCGTCCTCCTTCGTCTTGCTTCATTCTCCTTCGTCCAGGCGTCGTCCCGTCCGACTCATCCTCCAAGCAACCGTCGCGGAGGATTTCTCTCTCCCTATTCTTTTTACTGCTTTCTAGTATAGATTTACTGCTTTCTAGATTAATCTACTCGTCCTCCAAGCGACCGTCGAGGAGGACATTTCTCCCACCATTCTTTTAATGCTTTCTAGAGTAAATTTATCACTTTCTAGAGTAATTTTTTTATGCTTTCTAGTTGTAATGAACAATCTCCTCAATGAAAAATTCCTTGTTTATTCTACATCTCATTTTGATTTCTCTGTGTAATATTCTCTTTCTCTCTTACTCTCTCTCTCTCTCTCTCTTCTATTTATTGTAAATAATTAGATAGTTTTAAATTGAATTATTCTGTGACAAATAAAAAGAAACGCGTAGTTTTTAAATCAAACGTCCGCCTCCCTGTGTTCGACCCGGAATTTTAATTTCGGTATAAATTTTATTTGTTGAACACGAATTCTTCGCTTTCGAACTGCAACGACAGGTTTTCCAAAACCAAACACATAAGCGTAGCTATTCGCAAAACGTTTCAACATTTTGGCGCCGTTGCCGGGGAGGCAACGCTCTTTGGTTTCTCTTCGCGTTTTTTCTAACTTACAAATCATTTACCTCACTTTTCTCCTTTCTTATTGTGATTACAGGTACTCTTTCGAGACAGGCAAAAGCGGTAGATCGGAGTAAAATGCTGTAGAAGGTTTTGTGAGTTATCCCCCACCCCCCACCCATTAGATTTCATTCCACAACATAATAATTCAAACATCAATCAACCTAGGTGTTTTTATAAACTCTAAGGTTAGATTGTTTGTTGTTTGACACCCATACTCACCCCAACCCCCATATTAAAAAAAAAAAAAAGAAAAGAAAAAAATTAAAAAATCTCAAAGAGGTACACAACCTCATCTGATTTTCAAACTCAACCGGTAAACCGACCTCAGGAACTGGTACACACATTCAAACACATAATTGAGTAGAAATCAAATTAGGTAATCATTTGTGCGCCTAATTAAGTGGTGCATCAGGCCAATTGTTTGAGTTGATTGGGCCTCATCACTTCAAATAAAATAAACTCATCAAGTAGCTGCCTATTAGGTTCAACTCTTAGGGATTTACCAGGCACTCCACATTCTTTTTAAACTTTAAAGGAAAACATCTTCACCTGTGCTTGCAAAACCTGGTGTGCCAACGAAACCTGTTTGAAAACACATAAAGTTGAATCCTAAAAGCTACTAAGTAAGATTTGAACCTTAAAATTCACCACATCAAAAATAATCTTGCTTGAAAACCACTGGTTGTGCACGCACACACAAATTAATCAATTATTAAGGGCACAACCCATTTAAAGGGCCCATCACATTCCAAAGCACATTCAAACCTAGCCCTAAATAAAACAGAGTAGACGTTGGCCTTAAGGATTGAACTCGCTCTTCAGAACTCAGAACGAGGTTATTTTTGATTAGTCTGTTTCTACTGTTCAATCTGATGTCTAGCTAGGGGAGCAGAGTCAAACGATCGCGGCTGGGGGGTACACTAGGAACCGGAGGCGCAAGCCGAAGGAAGAACCTTCTCCCCAGTCCATCCTTCTAACTGGCTGGATTGAACGGACAGAAGTAGATCAAATCGTTCCTTTATCTCAAGATGGGTTTTAGGAGTCTGTAGGTCTGTAGGCTAACCCATTTAAGGACAGGTTTGATTGTTTGTATTGCAGGGCACCTTTCTTCCTCCCGTGTCTCATGAATCCTTCGACATATTTCACGCATTCCCGCTCTTTCCCTCCTGTTGTGAATTATCCTCAACATGACGATTATCCCAACTCATATTGTAATCAACCATCAGTCAGTTGGGATAATTCGAATTGGGGATACAATTCTGTACCTCCGTGTTTAGGGTCTAACCCTGAACACTTTGATTCTGATTTCTATCCTTCTCGGAGCTACATCGTTTATAGATCGTCTTCCTTTCATGCACAACCTAATACGATCTATAATCAAGAAGGATACATCGATCCTTACCCATCCTCTGATTTCACTGCCTTTAGGTCATCACCATCTTTTCAACAATCTGAAATGACATATTATCAGGAAGGGTATAACGAATCTCAATTCGTTAATTCCCCTACATTGAGCCCAAACCCGCCCAACCCTAAACCAACTCATTTGGTTCAGGTTAACCAGGTTCAAGATAAGGTTCTGGCTAACTTGAGGAATATCATTCAATCTTTAGAAGTTCAGCCAATACCTTGCATTGAGAGATTGGAGCCCCTGATTGAAATGATTGATGATTTAAACAAGTCTTTGTTGGATTGGCTCCAGGATGTTAAGGATAAGAACCCGGGTGAGTTTCTACTTGGGAAATTAGCGAAATTGAGGATGAGATTCGTGGTTGCTTTGATTCAATCTTGGAATAATTCCCAGGATGAACCCTCTTCAGGAAAGCCAATAACAGAACCTGCTCAGGCACCTGTTGGGGGGGACACTTGTTACGAGGCTGACCAGATTGAATTACAACAATCAATTAAGGATGATCTGATTTCTTCACCTGAGATCCCTAAGCCGGGTTACGAGGAAATGTATGTCTCCTTGGAACAGAAAGTGACAAATGATTTTGGGACATACATTGATACGGATCCTGATGGTGAAGATTCAAGTTGCGAAGTCTCACGCGAGTTTTCTGAACACGATTTCTGTGAGACGATTGGGCCTGAGGAATCTGATAGATCATTTGATAGCCCAATAACTGAGGACACTGATCTTATTAGGGCACACATTACGGATCCAGAATCGCATTTTCTGGAGGAATCAATTCAATGCCCTGATTATCAGTTACACCCTGTTGAGCTTATTGATGATTCTAATTCTGAGATAATTAGACCTAAGTCAATTTTGATTCTGCCACATCATTTAGACTTGGAGATTTTAGACAGGGTAATGAATATACAAGAGGTCCTGGAATTTGATATGCTGAATGAGGAGGATAGGAGCTGGAAGTTTTGATTTGGGAAGTTAATTCTGGAGGAAATGGAAGATTGAGTCGAAGGGTTCCTTTTAAGCTTAAACCATCAAATCAGAACCCTTACGATATTTGTTTCGAGGATGTTCAACTCAAGCACACATTCAACGATTATCCTTTTGAGCTGCAATTCTCTATAACCCGACTTTTTGGTCTTGGGTTGCATCCTCATAAATCGTAGGCCCGACCCCACTTACATTCTGATTTTAGGTTTTGGGTAATTTTTATCCAGAACCTAAGATATTCTAGATTATGGGGTGTGGGTCTGCACCACAATCTGGTCCACATCTGTGGACCTCTGCTGACAGGTCAGAGGATTCTTCTGTTCAATCTAATTCTGACCTGCACTTGTGAATTCTTCATTTCTTTTCCTTGTATAGTGTGCCTAGCTGAAGGCACTAAACTCAGCACATATACAGTTTTTCTTGGTTTTCATCTCGGAGCGGACCTAACATTCACGCAATTCAGGTGCTTTCTATGCTTTTCCACTCTATTTTATGTCTTTTTAATACAATGAGGACATTGCATTAGATAGTCATGGGGGGGTGGATATTTATCTCTGAATTCATTCATCAACTCTGTAGATTTGTTTTATTTTCTTTTATAAAAAAAAATTTCAGAATTAGGAAAGAGAATTTGGGTTTAAGAAAATTTTCAATCTTAGGAAATACTACATTATGATTTGAACACAAAGACCCTTCAGGTCTTTGGACTTAATCAGCCTGTGTATCCACTAAAATGTGGATTTGTCTTTCGAGTCCTCGCCATCTTAATTCTTTCGTAATTGGAGTAAATAAGTTTGGGTGATAAGTACACAACTTATCAACCCGCCCTCTGATTTGAGGAAATTTTGAGTCTTAAGCATCTACACACTTTCTTTGCACTGACTCGTTGTTCGGCGATTCTAACGGAAATTGGGTAGCTAATGAACCTTCTAGGGTGATATGGCTGGCAAGTTATCGTGGGTAACAGCCCATAGGTAGGTTGTCCAGAGCCCAGTCACTGGACCTTTCTCTATTTCCTGCCCTTAGGTAAATCTTAGACCAGGAAGCCACCTATTTAAAAAAAAAAAAGGAGAAAAGAACAAAAAGAAATAAGCTACACTTCGCCGCACGAGTATGGCTGGCAAGTTGTCAGTGGTAACAGCTCATCGACCGGTTGTCCAGAACCCAGCTTAGTAAAAGCACTAAAAAATTCCCAAAACACTTAGGAAGAAGCGGAGAAGTAGAATAAACCGGGGAGATATACACTGGATTCACCCTTGTGTTGACCCCGTAAAAAATAAAAGTAGGGAGAAAGCTACCGGTTGTAAAGATACACCTTTAGGCAGAAGTCTTTTTGAGGTCACCTAGAGGCGTAGAAATCCGAAGTCCGTTTTAATTGCCGGTCAACGAGTCTATCACAATCACAATAAGATGCTTAAAACTTAGGGTTCTCATCAAATCTTGGGTAAGTTGAATGGCCGTAGAAAGCCACTCTTAAACCCTAAAATTTGAAAATCCAAAAAAAATCAGAAAAGAGTAAAAAGAGAAAAAGAAATTTTTCTTTGAATAAGGCGAGGGCTTGAGGCGGTCTACATTTTTGCTGATACTTGGGCACTGTTGTGTCTTTGAAAGTTCAGTTCCTAAGTAGACAATTTCTTAATATTGAAAATAACTCAAGTCCAAATAATTCAACCTAATTCTTTTATAAATAGCATATAGTTTTTGCTAGGGACTAGCAAAAGATAGGCATGGGGGTATGATGTAAGCACATTTACACTGCTTAAAATGTCTATTTATGCATGTTCTTAAGCATAGGATTGCATTTCATGATATAAATATTGCATTACATGCATTATCTTGCATTTAGAGTAGTTTGAATAAAATGGAGGTTAATTGTCTCCTTTTATGTGCTTGGACAGGGCAAACATTTTATTGGGGACTCGGATCAAAGATCCAACCGTATGGATGTGATCAGGGCGACGATTGGAGTTCAACGACTCCAAGATCGCCCTAATCAGGCATCTGTAGCATCAGATAGTGACCCAGGAACCCTAGAAGATCAAGGGCAAGGATGGTGTAAATCCGCACTTCAGATGATAAATCCGACCACACGAATGAATTCGGATCGACGATCGCTACCCAACAAGGCAAAAATCGAGTCAATCCGACATCCGTGGCACCATCTACAACTTCCAAAAGATGGACGGCCAAGATAGCGCCACGTGGTTCCATCTCAGCCGCCCAAATGGCTGCTTGCATCTTGTGAAGGCCCCGCGCCCGATCGCTTTCCGCCGTTGGATTAAGATCCAACGGCTGTGGGCGCTCGCGCTTAAAAGTGTCCGCTTGACCATCCGCGCCCCATAGCGCAGTGGTCGAGCGCGCTATCGCGAGCGCTGGGCGCGGGTTCGAGCCGTGGAGAGGGGCTGGAAGGCGCGGCGATTAGGCGCGGGTGGAGCGTCAGATGGAGATCGGACGGCCGCGCGAGCCCGATAGCATCCACGAGCGATTGGACGCGCAATCGGACGCGCGGGCGAGCGTGCAATGCAGCAGGAGAGGGCGCGACTTAAGCCGTCTGATCTCGCGATCGGACGGCTGAAAAGCGGCGAACGTGTGCAAGCCGTTGAGGGAGCGAGCAGGCGAGGAGGCGCGCGCGAGCCGCCCACGACGCGCACGTTGGGGGCTTTAGTGACGAATTTATCCGTCACTAAAGACCCCTCTTTTATTATTTTGAAGTTGTAATGTCCATTTTGCCCCCACTCCTTGCAACTATAAAAGGAGACCCCCTCCATACGAAATTCTCATCCCTTCATTCTCCTCTCTACCCCTCCAAAGCTCAAGAGAAGCTTGTCCCACACCTGGGATGCTTCTCGCGAGATAAAGTCCAATTTTCGTTCCCCTTCGGAAGTGGATCCCGCGACGACGACTGCGTGTTGCTTCGTTCCCGTTCTTCTGCTTCGTCCTCCTTCGTCTTGGTTCATTCTCCTTCGTCCAGGCGTCGTCCCGTCCGACTCATCCTCCAAGCAACCGTCGAGGAGGATTTCTCTCTCCCTATTCTTTTTACTGCTTTCTAGTATAGATTTACTGCTTTCTAGATTAATCTACTCGTCCTCCAAGCGACCGTCGAGGAGGACATTTCTCCCACCATTCTTTTAATGCTTTCTAGAGTAAATTTATCACTTTCTAGAGTAATTTTTTTATGCTTTCTAGTTGTAATGAACAATCTCCTCAATGAAAAATTCCTTGTTTATTCTACATCTTATTTTGATTTCTCTGTGTAATATTCTCTTTCTCTCTTACTCTCTCTCTCTTCTATTTATTGTAAATAATTAGATAGTTTTAAATTGAATTATTCTGTGACAAATAAAAAGAAACGCGTAGTTTTAAATCAAACGTCCGCCTCCCTGTGTTCGACCTGGAATTTTAATTTCGGTATAAATTTTATTTGTTGAACACGAATTCTTCGCTTTCGAACTACAACGACAAGTTTTCCAAAACCAAACACGTAAACGTAGCGATTCGCAAAACGTTTCAACAGCTATGGAAGGTGAAATCTTTGGGAAGGAAGAATGGTGAGGAAGATGAAGGAAGGAGATCCTCGTTGGTATTGCAAGCGACGAAATAACTTGAGGAAGATGATCCTATCGACTATTATTTGTAGCAGCAGGTGAAGAGGTCAGACGGAGAAGGTCGCCGGAGCTCATGGAGCATTCAGCCTCGGAGTGAGGGGAAGAAGGGTAGACTCCGACCAAAACCAAGCTAAGGAGGTGAGGTTTGCAATCAGGGTCTTTTTATAGGGCTTGGGTTGAGCTTCCAATCTTGGAAACAAGCTTGAAAGCTCGAAAAATCAGGGATTAGGACTCTTGATTTCAAGGAGTTCACATGGGCATCTCGGTTCAAATCTAAGCTCGAGATTGCATTCAGATGGAAGAGGAAGGTCTCAAGATCCTCCCTTCCAATTTTGGAAGGGATTGGTCGTGAAATCAGGGATATCTTCCTGATTGAAGGTCGGCGCATGGTGGGTTTTAGGATTTTGCATAGGTGAAGGCAGAGGGGACCCGTTGGTGAAGAATACAATGAAGTTAGGGGGTCCTTGTAATTATTTCGAAAGTTGAGGGGCTGATTGAAACAGTAAGAGAGTCAGACTGAACTAAAATGCAAACTAGGTCAAGATGATCTCTAATTGGGCCCAAATTTTGATATAAAGCTAATTTGGACCCAGGGAATCTGATGGTGAAGGCAGATTTTGGTTTTGACCAAGTTTGACTGGGTAATTTATGTAAAAGCCTAAATTAGGGTAATTTACCGTCTGAGACTCTATTCTAGGTTAAAATGGGTTCCAATGATCAAATCAAGGATACCAAACCTTATGGAATATTTTTATATGAATTTTAGAGGGTTTAGGTAAATTTTATGCCGATCAGAATCTCTGTTATTTGAGCAGGTCAGAAATTAGGGTTTCAGGTGTTGTTTTGACTCTCGAAGTGTGCGAAAACCCATTTCTATCTACATGGACCCTCTTATTAGTCATTAATGAACATTTGACCTTATTTTAACCCCTAGGAAAACCTGTGGTTACTCTGCATTTATGATATTCTATTAAAAATACAGAATTAACCCTATTTTAATGCACTCTTCTCAGAAAGGATATTCAATGAATTACGACTCTCCGGTGATTATGTAGGAGCATTTGTCAATTGATTCTGACTAATTATTATGTAGGAGCATTTGTCAATTGATTCTGACTAATTAAAGCTAATTATGGCTGATGATGATGTTATCATCAAGACCATGGTGATGAGATTAGTAGAGGCACTTAAGTCGAGAGGGGTGCGATAAAAGGTGGTGTCATTTATGACAACTAAAATGAGTGGTGCACGTGGGTCCTTTTTCTTGAGAGGTAGTTTACTCTATACAACTAAGCTTACTGTCTCAAAAAGGACCACTCGTCCTAGATTCTGGGCCTGTTGCTTTGGAGTACACCTTTCATTCAAAAATTTAACATAGGCAGGGGTGCCATCTAGGAAGGAGATGTTAGTCTTGACTTGCCCAAATAAGTCGAAAAGATCCTGGTGAGAGGGCTCTGATTTCTTTCTCTTAGAAGGATTGGATTGCAGTTCTTGAGGGTAAGGAATAGGATTTGAATCTTGTGTTTTTGGTGTGCCTTTTTCTTCTTCCTGATTGGGGTTAGGAGAGTCAATTTGCATTAGTTGAGAGTGGGTTTCATCAGTTTGATGTGAAGGCCTTGAATCAATGGTGGTTTTCCCACTCCTCAATGTAACTGCATGTGCATTTTGGTTATGCCTGGGAGGAGGTTGGGGGGTCGGTTGGTGATAGAAACCGAGTTGGTGCCTAGGCATAGTGTTAATGGGAGGCTGATTAGTGCGGTTCAGATTTAAATTTCTGCCCTGATATTGGTCCCTTTGATTGAAGGGGTTGGGTATGGATTGGGATGGTAAATGTCCTGTAGGTCTCTGGGTCGAAGTAACCCCAACTTGATTATGGAGATTATTAATAGCACGGGTTACTTCTGACATTTTACTTTACATTCCCTGCAGTGTTTTCATCATCTGGGAATTGATGTCTGCTTGAGATGGCCCAGTTTGATAGTAAGTCTGATTTGACCCATACCCTCCAAACGGGTTTTGTTTTTGGTGAGGAACTAGATTGATCCAGGAGTGAGTTGGGTAATTCCTCCAATTAGAGGAATTTTTAAATTGCTCCTGGAGGGCGGAGATATTTTCAGTGGGGTTATGATTTGGATATGTGTAATTCCCCGGTGATCCATTAAAAGCTTTGGAATATTGATTGTACTCAGTAGGAGCAGCATGCAAATTTTCTCTTCTGGGGATGCTATGTGAGGTTAGATGCGAAGCCTGTGGAGCTTGGGTAGGTGTAGCAAGTCTCCCTTGGTTGGCTAGGCTTGTTTAGTCCTAGTCAACTATTGTTGATTAACTTGTAGCTGAGCCATTTGCTCAGCTATTGTGGGGTAGAGATTAGATGGGGGGGCTTGATTAGGTAGCTCCAGGGTAGGTAGATGGGGGATGGAAAAATCAACATGTGGGTTAGATTGTGGGTTAGAGGCGGGTTGAGATGGGTTAGGGGACCTATTTTGTTTTTCCATTTTGTTAAAATGCAAGTGAGAGGAAGAATGCGAAAAAAGAGCTCTTTTTGTGCGGAGGGCAAAATCAAGTGGTCCCTCCAAGTGTGGAGTTTGGGACTGTCGCCCGTGTAGTAATGGAAGAAACGGGGAGGAGAGGAGGGAGAGATGAGAGAAGTGTGCAATCAAGCAACAAAATTTTAGACCTAACTTAAATGTGACTCCCTAAAAATTAACCTAAGACTTGGTCTATCTAGGAAATAAGAAATCAATAGTGGATATCTGTTCCCTCAACAAATCTGGTTAGGCTAAATAAGGGAAGGGTTGGGCCCAAGCATATCCTAGGAAAATCACTGGGGACTTGTATAAACCCATGCCTGGTCATTTGACACAGCCCCTCGACCTGGCACCAGATATAAATGAAGGAATTGGTAGCTATTGATGCGGCTAGATCGTGTTTTAACAAATATTGCGTTGTAATATAGATGAACTTTCTGCGAAAAAAAATAAAGATTTATAACTCGAAAATCAGAGTATCCGAGGTCGAACACAGGGAGCAATCTAAGTATTCCAAAACTTGAGAACACAACTTTTTAAATAAGAGGAAATGACTAGTTCAATAAGAATGATATAGAAAGAAATTGCTCAAGCAAAAAAAAATGGACGTCTGATGCAATATCAGACGTCTTAAAGTATTTCCCAGACTTTGCTCTGCTTCAGCTCCTTTCCTTCTCTTCCCTTACTGCCTCTATTTTCTTGCTTATTTGTCTGCCCCTTGATCTCTTTTCTTCTTCCTTCTTCAGTTCCTCTTCTTTTTCTTCCTTCTCTTCTTCCCTCTGACTTCAGCTTCTCTTCTTCTTCTGCTTGTCTTTACCTTTCTTTATTTCTTTGCGGGTCTTCTTCTCCTTGGTTCTGCTTCCCTTTGGCCTCGCTTCTTCTTTTCTGCCTTGCCTTTCTTTTTCCTCTGCGGAGCCTCCTTCCTTCTTTTCATTCGCTTGCAGTGGCTAAGTCCCTGCTTCCTGCACACAAGCACACACAGCAAAACCTACTCCCCTACCCTTCCCGCGTGTCTCTCTCTCTCTGTATATCACTCTTTAGCATGCTCGCCCAAAGCCGAGTAAACAGGTCAGGTCGTGCGCCCGGGTCCAGCGCACCGACGTGGGTGTGGTGCGCGAGGAGTGCTCAAGAAAATGTCGGGTCGGGTCATGCCAGATCCGTGTGATGAGCTCACGGACGAGGCACAGTGTTTAGGTGAGGGACCTCACCCCAAGTGTGATCGGAGTCAACGAGGCAATAACACAAAAATAATATAAAGGACTCACGTGCTTTGTGACTTACCGAGGTGGGACTAATGCCCACTCTTCTTTCTCGCGTGCCCGCAGCAGACCGTGCCTCCAATTGCCACAACTGCAGGCTTTGCGGTGTCACTTGCTGGGACGACTGGATTCGGAAGACCTTCCCAAGTTTGCTGCACCTGGAACCCTGAAGTCTCGCAACCTGGAGCAAGCAAGCAGCTTTCTCAAATCACCGCTAATGGCGGCCGGAGCTCAAAACCTGCCTGACACAGCAAGGGCCTTGCGGCTCAATCAGATCACAGGGGGACCTTCGCCGCACGGCGAAGGTGTGGTACTAGGTGGCAAGCCGCTGGGCGGCCTAGGCGTGCGTGCCTAGGTCGCTCTGTGGCTGGACGGATGGGTGTGATTGGGGGGCGGTTGTGGCGGTGTAGAGGGTCTGTGGGTGAGTGGAGATGTTCAGTGAGGTGAGGCAGAGGTTATGCGGTGGTCAGCGAGATGTGTGGGGCTGCGGAGTGACAGGAGTGTCTCGCCGGAGGGTGGCCGGAGATGAGGAAGGTGGAGGTGGACAGTGACGGTCAAGGGGTGGTTGTGTGAAATAAAGTGAGGGAAATGAAAGAGTGGAAGATGGGGAACTTATCTGGATCGTTGGGAGTGAAAGGGGGCAGCGGAGTCAGACGGCTCGTTTGTGCCATCGTCGGAGAAGACAACCCTGAGGGAGATAACGGCGACGAGGAGGAGGTCAGGGAGGCGTGCGCTTGGTACGGCGCGACGTGGGAGGATGAGGCGGAGTGGACTCTGCTGCTGGTATGGCAGCAGAGCGACGAGAAGGAGGAGAGGTAATCGCCAGAGCTTGCAGGTTTCTTGGCCGGAGAGAGGAGAGATGAAGTTTGGAGGGTTCTACAGGCAAAACAAGTCTGAGAGATTCATAGAGGGTCGGAGGTCCTTTTATAGGTGTTGGCCGAGCTTCTGGTGCATGGAGGGAAAGCCTTTAGCCACCGTCATCTCACCGGAGAAGGAAGGTGGTTGGGATCCCAAATCTTTCATGCATTCACGTGAGAGATTGGACAGGAATCAGAGATTGTGATCGGGCTCTGATGGAAGGGGATTCCTCAGAGAATATCTCTTCCAATTCTGGGAGGAGATCTCTGAGGGATCAGAGAGTATCCCCCCTGGCTTCCACGCCGGAGAAGGATTCCTCCCCATTAATGGTGGAGGGACCTGATTGTAAGATTGGCGAGGAAGCTAGGGGGGTTTATGTGATGGTTTTCAAAAGATAAGGATCAAAATGTAATTGGGTGTACTAATTTGCAAAGTAGGTCAAGATGAACTCCCCTTAGGTCCAAATTTTGGTACAAACCTAATTTGGACCTAAGGAATCCAATGGTGAAGTTGGATTTTAGATTTGACCACTTTTGACTGGACATTTTGCGTAAAAACCAAAATTAGGTCAATTGATGAGCTAGGACCCTAATCTAGGTCAAACTAGGTTCCAAAGGTCAAATTGAATGTTCTAAGCCCTAAGGGATATTTTTCCATGATTTTTAGAGGATTTAATTGATTTTTATCCTGACCGAAACCTTGTTGAATTAAGCGGGTCTGTTTTAGGGTTACCAGATGTCATTTAATTCCTAGATTGCACGTGAACCCATTTCTGATTGAATCAACCCACTTTTCATCTTATTCAGACCATTTGACCTATATTTTGTCTCTGAGAAATCCTATTTTTGTATTGTAATGGTAAAATTACAGTTTTAACCTTTATTTCATGTTTTCTTCTTAGAACACTTATTCCTTCAATTAAGCCCTCTTCTAAGTTATGTAGGAGCTTTTATTCTCTTTATTAGGTTAAAATGAGATAGTTATGGCTCATGATGAGGCTATCATCATACCCCCATGCCTAGCTTTTGCCAGTCCCTTAGTAAAATTCTAAGGTTTTAACTTTTGTTCTAGACCCTGAGTGTCTGTCATCAGTTATGATAAGTGTTTTTCTTTTTCTTTTGTGATTAGGTCAGAATGTCGACAATAGGCTTAGAGGTACTCAAGTATCAACCAAAATCCAGACCTGACCCACTTTAGCCTCAGTCCTCCGCAATGGTTTTTAAGGCCCACAGAAACTAACCTAGGGTTTGTTGGACTCCGTGGTTAACGCACCCGTGCTTGAGACATTTTTAGCCTAGGTTTAGTTTGCAGTGCATTTTTGTAAGAGAGAGATAGAAGATTTATTTGTTTGGAGAGTTTTCTCTCTCTTTTCTTTTTATTTCTAGCTTCGTATTATCTTCTCAACACGGTCTGTATCGGATTCCTCGTCCCTATCATCAATCCTCAAGGGTCCCTGGCTATCGATGCTTCGAGATAGCACCGCCCATGGCAACCCCCAGAACCTTGGCTTTCAAGATTTCGAGATAATCCCGCCCATGGCATTCCGTGGCCGAATTCTGACCCTGGTGATCGACATTTTGTGATAATGCCGCCCATGATATTTGAAGTAGCAGAGTGCTTACATGCCCCCGGTAGGATATTTAAATATCCTAAGGGACAAGCATCGAGGAGATGATATGTTGTTACGCATCTTCAAGGGAAATTTCCTGCCTCTCCACGCCAGGAACTCGTCCAAATCAACTTGTGTTGATCGGCTGCTCCTAATCTAGGTGACTTTTTCAGAACATTTAAACGCTTTTGTGTGGTTTTGATATTTAGGCGCACTGAACCAGACTATGTGTGAATTGGGGTGCTTAGGTTACCGAATCCTGCAAATCGAAGGCTAGTTAATGAGGCCGAATACTTCCTAAGCCTTAGACCTAATACTTAAGCTTCGCATTTTCCCCAACCTCTTGAGGATTATCCTAATTTTAGCGGATACATGAATTTTTAGGCTAAAGAATCTAGCCCAAGAGGCCTAAGACTAGCGTTCCCGCTAATCTCTTGTTATGTCACCATAGCACTTCTTCTTTTTCTCTTTTCTTGATCTGATCTAGAACTTCAGTTAATCCCTTAATCTTTTACTAATGACTATTTCTTTTTCTTTTTCATTTTGTGCTCCTTTTTTGGCATTTTACTCTTTTCCTCCTCTCATTTTGTATGGCCCGAATTGTTTCTCCCCCCTCCTTTCCAAGTTTTTTTTTTTTTGGTCGAAACCTTTTCTTGATATGAATTTTCCTGACATTTACCACTTTCATACCCCCCATGCCTAGGATTTGCAATGTCCCCATTGTAAATTAGGTGGGTTCGATTTCAGCTTAGTTCATGCATTAAGACAGGTGTTGGGTGAGAGAATGAGTTGAAGTGACTTGTTGCGAACGATTTCTAATCTCGGGTAGGGGTACCTGAGGTGAAGTCGGCTGTTCTAATGGATGAACCCTAAAGTGCAATATGAATTCCGCATAGAAATGTCAGAAAAGGTTTTGGGTTTTTCAAAGAATGATGGGTTGCCTCCCGTTAGGCGTTGAGTTTTACGCCATCGGCTGGGCGCAATGAGCTTAAGGGGAATGGAGGTTAAAGGATGACTCAACCAAATTTGTATCGGTCATGTCAATGAACGGTTTGAGTCTTTGACCGTTCACAACAAAGGGTTCAGAATTGTGGCTGAGTGGGTTGATTTCAATGGCTCCATTTCCAAAGATTTGTCGGACTAGGTAGGGTCTAACCAACTTAGATCGTAGCTTTCCTGGGAATAATTTGAGTCGGGCATCAAAGAGTAAAACCTTTTGACCAGGATGAAAGATCTTTCTAGAAATGTGTTTGTCATGAAAAGCTTTAACCCATTCTTTGTAAATTCGCGAGTTCTCATACGCGTCATGGCGTAATTAATCGATCTCGTTTATTTGAAGCTTTCTGTGTGTTCTAGCCTTAGAAAGATCTAAATTACAATTTCGTATTACCCAATAGGCTTTATGCTCCAATTCGACGGGGAGGTGACATGCCTTCCCGTACACTAGTCTGAAGGGAGACATTCCTAATTGGGTGTTATGGGCGGTCCTATAGGCCCACAATGCTTTCGGAAGTTGAGAAGACCAATCTTTTCTATCAGGTCGAACAGTAACCTGAAGGATTTTCTTGATCTCTCGGTTTGATAGCTCAGCTAGACCATTAGTTTGGGGGTGGTAAGGAGTAGAGATTTGGTGTGACACCATGTATTTGGTCATCAGTGACCTGAACTGAACGTTTGTGAAATGGGTCCCTCCGTCGGAAATTATTGCTTGTGGAATCCTGAACATTGAGAAGATGTTTTGATGAATAAATTTGATAACAACTTTATGATTGTTGGTTTGGGTCGGAATGGCTTCTATCCACTTGGACACGTAGTCAACTGTGAGTAAGATGTATTCGAAGCCATCCGAGATCGGGAAGGGTCCCATAAAATCAATCCCCCAGATATCAAAAATTTCTCATACCAGGATCGGCTATAGAGGCATCATGTCTCTATGGCTCATGTTGCCCAAAGTCTGGCAACGGGTACATGCCTTACAGTGATCGTATCCATCCTTGAAAATTGTGGGCCAATAAAAGCCACACTGGAGGACTTTTGTTGCGGTTTTGTGTCCTGAGAAATGTCCACCGCATGCCTGGTCATGGCAAAATGGGCGTATGTCTTTGATTTCTACTTCCACGGCACACCATCGAATTATCTGGTCAGCACCAATGCGGAATAGATACGGGTCTTCCCATAGGTAATACTTGGCATCGGAACGTAATTTGTCCTTCTTGGGCTTCAGCCAATCGGACGGAATTTGATGTGATGCCAGGTAATTCACTATATCTGCGAACCATGGAAGGCTTGTATTGATAGTCAGGAGGTGCTCATCAGGAAAGTGTTCTGTGATAGGTCTGGAAGGGTCAATTATTTCAGAAGGAAGACGGGACAAGTGATCAGCTACCACATTTTGCTTTCCAGCTTTGTCGCGAATCTCAAGGTCAAATTCTTGCAACAACAAGATCCATTAGATTAATCGAGGTTTCGCATCCTTCTTTGCAAGGAGATGCCTCACAGCTGTGTCATCCAAGTATATGATAACACGGGAACCCAGAAGGTATGATCTGAATTTTTTTAGTGCAAATACTACAGCTAGCAGCTCTTTCTCAGTAACCGTATAGTTACGCTGAGCCTCGTACAGTGTTTTGCTAGCATAGTAAATGACCACAAGTTTCCCGTCAATTTTCTACCCCAAAATCGCTCCTACAGCGAAGTCAGATGCATCGCACATGATCTCAAAGGGTTGAGACCAATCAGGGGTCTGTAGGATAGGGGCTTGGGTTACTCGGTCACGTAGGATCTCAAATACCCGAGTGCATTCCTTGGAAATTTTGAAAGGCACATCTTTGGAGAGAAGAGTAGTCAGGGGGCATGCGATTTTTGAAAAATCAGGGATAAATCGACGGTAAAAACTGACGTACCCCAAAAAAGAGATCGGATGTCCTTAATCGAGCTAGGCATAGGGAGCTTGGAAATTAGGTTAACCTTAGCTCGATCCACTTGGATGCCTTTCTCCGAGATTAAATGTCCCAGGACAATTCCCTCAGGCACCATGAAATGGTTCTTTTCCCGGGAAAGAACCAAATTCACATCGATGCACCACCTGAGTATTTGGACCAAGTGTTGTAGGCAATCGTCAAATGATGCTCCAAAAACTGAAAAGTCATCCATGAAGACTTCCAGATAGTCACCTACCATATATGAGAATATGGCAAGCATGCACCGCTGAAAGGTTGCGGGTGCATTGCAGAGACCAAAAGGCATCCTTCGGAATGCGTATGTCCCGAAGGGGCAGGTGAATGTGGTCTTTTCTTGGTCTTCTGGATGGATTTTCACCTGGTTGTAATCGGAGTACCCGTCAAGAAAGCAGAAGAACCTATTTCCCACTAGTTTCTCGAGGATCTGATCAATAAACGGTAGTGGGAAATGGTCCTTCTTCGTGGAGGAATTTAGTCTTCTATAATCAATGTAGACTCTCCACGAATTAGCTATTCGGGTAGGAATGACTTCTCCGATTTCAGTCGTGATGATGGTAAGTCTGACCTTTTTAGGCACCACTTGTATTTGACTCACCCAACGACTATCGGAGATCGGGTAGATGATCCCTGCATTTAACCACTTTATCTCCTTTTTCACGACCTCCTGCAGGTTAGGGTTTAAGCGTCTCTACATTTCTCTTGAAGGTCGTGCACCTTCTTCTGTGTAGATTCGATGTGTGCAATATGAAGGGCTTATGCTAGTCAAATCATCGAGAGTCCATCCAATGGCTCTACGATGTTGCTGGAGAACAGTAATCAAACGGAGTTCCTGGTCAAGTGTGAGTCGAGAGTTGATAATCACAGGAAACGTCTGATTGGAACCCAAAAAGACGTACTTCAGATGCTCGGGAAGGGGCTTGAGTTCCATGACAGGATTGTCAGCAGTAGCGGGTGGTTCGGGGTTTGTATCAGGAACAAGGGTCGGAGTCATAAGTGTGTCTAGATCATGTTCGCACTCCTCTATTGGCAGGTTTTGATCTTCTAGTGGTTGATCAGGGGTAATCAGTTGTCCTCTGTATGCGATTCATCAACCACGGCTCTGATATCATATATTTGCTCTATAACCCCGCAATTAATCCCTTGTTGGGCCTTAAAAATGTCAATCTTCAGAGTTTGATTCCTAAATTTTAATTCTATCTAGCCCTCTTCGCAGTTTTTGTTGGCCCTAGCAGTGGCCAAAAAGGGTCTCCCTAATATGATTGGTGTGTCCCTTGGGTTCTCAGGTGCATCCATGTCTAGCACTATGAAGTCCACCGGGAAGTAGAAATCCCATACCCTAACAATGACATCCTCGAGTATTCCTTTAGGTGACTTGATGGATCGATCGGCTAACTGCAACGTCACCTCAGTTGGTTTAAGTTCGGACTCTTCAAGGTGGTCAAGGAGGGATGTAGGCATTAGATTTATGGAGGCACCTAGATCTAGTAAGGCTCTGTCAAATTGGGTTTCACCAATTTTACAGGAAATCAGGGGAGTTCCAGGGTCTTTAGCCTTGGGTGGGGTTTACAAAAGATGACAGAGCTGGCTTGCTCTGACAGTACGATCGGATTCCCATCCTTTAGGTGTACATACGTCTTTCAAGAATCTTGCGTAAGCCGGTACATGGCGAATTGCATCCATCAAGGGGATGTTTATCTGGACCTGTTCAAAGAGCTTGACTAGATCCTCCTCGAGGGCCACGGGTTTGGTTATCCTTTTTCCTTTGGTCAAGGACTCAGGAAATGGAATCCTAGTTGGTTCCTCTAGAATAGGTCCAGGCTCTTGATTTGGGACAGTGGTGTCCTGGATAACTATCCTAGGGTCTTGGCTACTACCAGGCATGGAGTGGTTTGGATAATGTGGGTCTTGGGTTGTTTTACCACTACATGTTGTTATAGAGTTTAATCCAGCCTGGTTTTGGTTTGGGTTTGGTAAGAGGGGTGGCTGCTACTGAAATCCCGCATAAGATGTCGAAGCTTCCATCCCGTCTGGTGATGGAGCAGCAGGGGCCTGACAAATCAAATGTGCGTGGCTTGAATTTGGATTCATAACACGCCTCTGGGTCAGCATGTTATTTGGGTTTGGCAGAGGTTGCGAAGGAAGGGTGCCAGGTTGGCGGGAATTTGCCATCTGGGCCAGTTGGTTGTGAACCTCTGTGATCTCGTCCTTGTGCTATTTTTGCATTGCCGCATTCATCTTTTGAATGTCAGCTAGTGCTTGAAGGATAAGAGTCATTTGATCCTGGTTTGGCCCGAATTGGTAGGTGGGATTGGGTCGAGGCTGAGGCGGCTGATATGGACGAGGGGCTTGTGGACAGGGCTGATATGGTGGTCTTTGAGTCTGAGAATTTCCTGTCCCCTGAAAGTTATGATGATTTCACCATCCAGGGTTGTAGGTATTGGAGAATGGGTCATTTTGGATGGCGTTGAGGTTGTCATAGTTCTGAGGAACCTTAGGAAAGTCAGAATACGAGGGTTCAGAGTTCCCCAACTCGAGTAGAATGGATCGGAGGTCACTCCGGTCTGAGAGGCAGACGGGGGTAGATATGGGTCCATCCCCTTAGTAGATTGGTGGTAGATGTTTTGCACAGTTTCCCTCGCTAGAGGTGGTCGTGCAAAAGAGTTCTGCGCAGAGGTGGCTTGCTGCAAATGCCGAGTTAGCTCGTCCACCTTCTTTTCTATGATAGAAACCTTGCCCAACTGACTTGCCATCAGTTCCAAGTCGACAGATGTGGACAGGTCCTGCGTCTCATGTGCCCCTCTTAGATTCGTCGATGCGCGGGCATTCGTCCTGTCGAATAAGCCCATGGAGTCATTATTTATGGAGTTCTCGCACATGTTTTCGAGAATCTCCCATACCGTGTCCTCATGTTGACCCATAATGTTTCCTCCACACGTTGCATTGACGAATAATCGAATGTCTTCATGGAGTCCCTGGTAAAAGGACTGGCCTTGTTCCCATTTAGGAACTACGTGATGGGGGCACTTTCGCATGAGACTAAGAATCGGTCCCATGCTTTGTGAAGAGGTTCTCCTGGTTGTTGAGTGAAATGGGTGATCTGGTGGCACAAGGCATTCGTCCGGCCAACGGGGAAGAACTTTTTCAAGAATTCAGACTGAAGTTCCTCCCATGTGTTGATCGGACGGGTCTGAGTTTGATACCAATGGGCGGCCTTGTCCAGGAGGGAGAAAGAAAACATTTTCATGAGTAGAATAGCCTGATTTTGTGGATTTAACCAAAAAGTCTGGGCCAGATGCTTGAGTTGTTTAATGTGTTGGAATGGATCCTCAGAGTTAAGCCCATGAAACTTTGGTATGGCATGAATCATATTGGGCTTCAGTTCAGAATCAAGACCTCCAATCGGGATTCGGACTCGAGGTTCAATCGCCACCGCAGTGGGATTATAGTGATCTCGCATCATTGGTCGCTGCGGTGGGTTTACAAAGTTTTGAAAGAGATCATTCAGGCGTTGAAGTTGGTGCTCAAGGTTGTTCTCCTCTTCAATGGGTTGTGCCATGATGGGAAAAGAAGGAGAACTTGGTTCTGAATCAGATGAAAGATTTATGTGGTGGGGTTGCTGCACAAACAAGGGCGTCGAGGCTTGGCCTCAACGAGAATGAATTTCTAAAAGAGGTCTTAAGGATGGTCTTAAGGACCTCCTACCGAACATGCACCGAAGGATGTGATGAGATTAGAAGGTGCTGGACCCAATCGAGACACCCAAAAATTGTTGGGTGACTATAGAGGTTTGGGGCGGATGATACCCCTTAGTCAGAAAGGTCGTCCACTTGAGAAGTACCTGGGCAGCCAGAGAGGGAGAGTCCCACAAAGACCCCTACATGGGAGAGCATCCCCATGAGTTACAGGGTTTCCCCCATTCGACCTCTCTTGTCACTGCGGTTCTAGGTAGACCAGAATGGGGACCTTGACCTCTTAAGTCTACCTTTTTTACTTTAAGATCAAGGTGCTTAAGGTTCCACTTGAACTTTTAGGTCTTTTGAGTGAAAAAGTGACCTAATTTTATGGTTGGTTGACTCAAAGGATCAACTTCACCTCTTGTTCCTTTGAGAGCTTTTGGGTCCTTTCTTTTAGGGTTCAAATGGATTTAAAAGCCTGATTTGCTTAGGGTTTCTCTTGTATAGATCTTTTCAAACAAGGTTTAGGCACACCTCTTTTTGGAAAATCTTTTTTCTTTGTTTAAGAGAAGATGTGTCTCTAAAAACCCTAGCTTTGCAATCCTTAAGTTGGCTCTAGTTGGTCCAATTTAGTTGCCTCAAAATTTGGTATCTAGGGCTCAATCAACAAAGTTTTAGCCCTAGTTACCTTAGTTGGATGAGCAGTTAAAGATGTGTTGAAATGAAAATCAGGCAACTTTGATGAATTACTAAGTATGAAACAGGTAGCCCTAAGTTGATTCTTCTTTTGTTCCTTTTCAGACTTTGAGGGGGTTAAGAGAGAGGGCTAATGAAAATTACCTGTTCCTCGGTGTGTTTGTTATGCAGCTACTTTTCTTTTCGCTACTTTCCCAGAGACAAGCACAATAAAAGAGAGGAATTAAGTCAATATTGGGTCAGAAGTTGTGATCAAAAGGTTTAGAAGTGCCCGTTGCTCCCCGGAAACGGCGCCAAAATGTTGATGCGGCTAGATCGTGTTTTAACAAATATTGCGTTGTAATATAGACAAACTTTCTGCGAAAACAAATAAAGATTTATAACTCGAAAATCAGAGTATCCGAGGTCGAACACAGGGAGCAATCTAAGTATTCCAAAACTTGAGAACATAACTTTTTAAATAAGAAGAAATGACTAGTTCAATGAGAATGATATAGAAAGAAATTGCTCAAGCAAAAAAAAATGGACGTCTGATGCAATATCAGATGTCTTAAAGTATTTCCCAGACTTTGCTCTGCTTCAGCTCCTTTCCTTCTCTTCCCTTGCTGCCTTTGTTTTCTTGCTTCTTTGTCTGCCCCTTGATCTCTTTTCTTCTTCCTTCTTCAGTTCCTCTTCTTTTTCTTCCTTCGATTCTTCCCTCTGACTTTAGCTTCTCTTCTTCGTCTACTTGTCTTTACCTTTCTTTATTGCTTTGCGGGTCTTCTTCTCCTTGGTTCTACTTCCCTTTGGCCTCGCTTCTTCTTTTCTGCCTTGCCTTTCTTTTTCCTCTGTGAAGCCTCCTTCCTTCTTCTTTTCCTTTGCTTGCAGCGGCTAAGTCCCTGCTTCCTGCACACAAGCACACACAGCAAAACCTACTCCCCTACCCTTCCCGTGCGTCTCTCTCTTTGTATATCACTCTTCAGCATGCTCGCCCAAAGCCGAGTAAACGGGTCGGGTCGCGCGCCTGGGTCCAGGCGCACCGGCGTGGGTGTGGTGCGCGAGGAGTGCTCAGGACAGTGTTGGGTCGGGTCGCGCCAGATCCGACTGATGGGCTCACGGACGAGGCACAGTGTTTTGGTGAGGGACCTCACCCCAAGTGTGATTGGAGGCAACGAGGTAATAACACAAAAACAATATAAAGGACTCACGCGCTTTGTGACTTACCGAGGTGGGGCTAATGCCCACCGCTAATGGCGACTGGAGCTCAAAGCCTGCTTGACACAACAAGGGCCTTGTGGCTCAATCAGATCACAGGGGTACCTTTGTTGTGTCATGGTGAAGGTGAGGTACTAGGTGGCAAGCTGCGGGGCAGCCTAAGTGTGCGTGCCTAGGTCGCTCTATGGCCAGACGGATGGGTGTGATCGGGGGGCGGTTGTGGCCGTGTAGAGGGTCTGTGGGTGAGTGGAGGATGTTCAGTGAGGTGAGGCGGAGGTTATGCGGTGGTAGCGAGACGTGTGGGGCTGCGGAGTGACAGGAGTGTCTCGCCGGAGGGTGGCTGGAGATGAGGAAGGTGGCGGTGGACAGTGACGATCAAGGGGTGGTTGTGTGAAATAAAGTGAGCGAAATGAAAGAGTGGAAGATGGGGAACTTATCTGGATCATTGGGAGTGAAAGGGGGCAACGGAGTCAGACGACTCGTTTGTGCCGTCGTCGGAGAAGACAACCCTGAGGGAGATAACGACGAGGAGGAGGAGGTTAGGGAGGCGTGTGCTTGGTGCGATGAGACGCGGGAGGATGAGGTGTAGTGGACTCTGCTGCTGGTATGGCAGCAGAGCGATGAGAAGGAGGAGAGGTAATCACCGGAGCTTGCGGGTTTCTTGGCCTGAGAGAGGAGAGATGAAGTTTGGAGGGTTCTACGGCCAAAACAAGTCTGAGAGATTCGCAGAGGGTCGGAGGTCCTTTTATAGGTGTTTACCGAGCTTCTGGTGCGTGGAGGGCAAGCCTTTAGCCACCGTCATCTCACCGAAGAAGGAAGGTGGTTGGGATCCCAAATCTTTCATGCATTCGCACGAGAGATTGGATAGGAATCAGAGATTATGATCGGGCTCAGATGGAAGGGGATTCCTCAGAGAATCTCTCTTCCAATTCTGGGAGGAGATCTTTGACGGATTAGAGAGTATCCCCCCTGCCGTCCTCGTCGGAGAAGGATTCCTCCCCATTAATGGCGGAGGGACCTGATTATAAGATTGGCGAGGAAGCTAGGAGGGTTTATGTGATGGTTTTCAAAAGATAAGGGTCAAAATGTAATTGGGTGTACTAATTTGCAAAGTAGGTCAAGATGACCTCCCCTTAGGTCCAAATTTTGAAAAAAACCTAATTTGGACCTAAGGAATCCAATGGTGAAGTTGGATTTTAGGTTTGACCACGTTTGGCAGGATATTTTGCGTAAAAATCCAAATTAGGTTAATTGATGAGCTAGGACCCTAATCTAGGTCAAACTAGGTTCCAAAGGCCAAATTGAATGTTATAAACCCTAGGGGATATTTTTTCGTGATTTTTAGAGGGTTTAATTGATTTTTATCCTGACCGAAACCTTGTTGAATTAAGCGGGTCTGTTTTAGGGTTACCAGATGTCATTTAATTCCTGGATTGCACGTGAACCCATTTCTGATTGAATCAACCAACTTTTCATCTTATTCAGACCATTTAACCTATGTTTTATCTTTGAGAAATCTCGTTTCTGTACTGTAATGGTAAAATTACAGTTTTAACCTTTATTTCATGTTTTCTTCTTAGAACACTTATTCCTTCAATTAAGCCCTCTTCTAAGTTATGCAGGAGCTTTTATTCTCTTTATTAGGTCAAAATGATCTAGTTATGGCTCATGATAAGGCTCTCATCAGTACCAACTAAAGAAAACTTAAAACCTAGGTAGCAAGCCTAAGTTTGATGAAACCTTAGGAGTCAAATTGCTACAAAATTTTAATTTGGTCTAGGGGCTTAAAGTGCACAAGGAATGTGATGGGCATTGGTTGGGATAATGCTCGATTATTTATTTATTTATTTTTGGTGAGTACGAATTGGGCGGGAAGTGGTGCCCAAGCCAAAACAAGTAGGTTTGCAAACAAGGATTTTTGTTGAAGTGTTTTAGGGTTTGATAGAGATTTAATGTCTTTTAGGATTCTCTCTTTTTAATGAATCAAACAAGGTTTTGATGTTCCACAGATAATAGCAAACAAGTTTTTGTTGGTGGAAGTCAATTCCTGTAAAGTTGATGTCACTAAGAGAGAATAAAATCAAAACCCTAGAATTGAAAATGCTAGTTATATAACTCCTAAATGAATCTCTTTTTACAAAGTATTTAAAAGTAGTAATCAAAATAGGAAAACAACACCACCACTTGATGTAAAATCAAATAAGGAATCCAAAAATGATTTTTTTTGAGATTTTAGAAAATTGTTTGATATTTTTTTGGAATTTTTCTTCTTACTGGTGTCAAGAGTTAGAAATGATAGATTCAGGGAATTGATTTTGTAGAAACCTCAAATAGCCTAAAAAATTTTTGCAAATTTTTTACGATGTAGATAATTTTTGAAGTTTTTTAGAAATATAAAGATTACTCGAATCTGATGAGTAGAAAAATTTATAAAATTCACAGACGGTAAGAAAATAGTAAGGAAACAAGGTCTGACCCCAGCTTAGTCCGTGAATTTTTTAATTTTTTCTCTTCAACAAAATTTCTTGAAAATTGTACTCAACGTTTCTAACTTAAAGGGACTCCTTTGGGTGAAATTTGGTGAATTTATGAAGCTCCTAAGTTCCCAAACCTAATTTTTGAAAGTCAAGATAGAAGTAAGATTTTAAAAAATCAGACACCAACAAGGTAAAGGTGATGGAAAAATGAAGCAAACAAGCAACACAAAGAGTTTTAAGGTTCCACCACCCTTAATTTTTCTTGTTTTTGATTTTGTTTTGAAAATTTAAATATTATTTTAAGAGATTTTGATGATAATACAAGAGATGGCCAGGGGTACTAACCTGAAGTATGTGGGAAGACAAGTTCACTTGAAGTTTCCTACTCCAAGCGAATCTGAATCCCTCTCGCTCTTGATTCGCACCCTGAATCAAAGCAAACAAATTTTTGTGAAGACCAAGCAAGCAAGAGAGAGATAAATGATATGATTAAGCCGTGCCTCCGCAGCAATGGCACCAAAAGTGAAGCAAAAAATATGCATTTTGTTAAAAATACGAAATAGTGTTATTACAATGCGTAAATTCACAATAAAATTTATAATCTATATTACCTAGATAGTGGAGTACCTAGGGTCATCCAAAGAGGCCAATTTGTTAACCACATGAATTGATTCTCTCTCTCGCCTCTCAAATCCTCACTTTCTTTTTGTGATTTTGTTTTATATAGTTTTCATGGTTTTCAGAGACAATCGGGTATTCGCAAGAGAAGAGTATGCTAAAGAGTAAACCTATCACTAAACCTAAGTGACATGAATGTGTCTTCTCTTCTAAGCTCACCCTAAGCAAGTGCACTTAGGATAATTAAAAGAAGAAGATGTGGTGCACTAATTAACTAATAGCATGAAAAACATTCTAACTAGAAAACTTGAATTAGAAGGAAAAGTGAGATTTGTATTGCTAGTAAATGGAATACATGTAGAGGAATGCTTCCTAACAAAAAAATGAGAAACTAAACCAGCTAATACAAAATATAAAGTAGAAGATAAAGAAGAGAGGGATCCTCTGGTAGAAGTTCTGGATGACTCTTGCTCCAAGTGTGGTTGCCCCACACTTGAAAAGAGTTCTCCTTAGCTTATTCTTCCTCCTCCAAGCTATCTCCTCAAGGTGGGTGTCAACCACCTTGTTCCTCCTCTTTCCTGGTCGTCCCCTCTATGTAGATGACCTCCTCCTTGGAGTGGCACAAGGGAGAAGAAAGAAAGGAAGAAGGCACCAAGGGGGAAGGTAGGTTGCCCCCTTGATCTTCTTCTCTTCTTCTTCCTTGGTGTGGGATATGGTGGAGTAATTGTGGACCTAACCAATTGAAGAGATGATGTTAATGTGGTAGTTAGGTGGGGTATATATAGGATGGGAAGGGGGGTGGTTATGGTGTTGTTTGGAGGGAAATGATGGGGTGCCTTGGTTTTCCCTCCAAAAATACCTTCTTGAAGGTGTTGATTTTGAAGGGAAAAAAATGGAAGGTGGAGATGGATTTTGATGGTGAATGTAGGGTGGTGATGGAAGGGAAAGTTGGCACCAAAATGACGTAGGAGTAGGTGGCCTTTTTGGTGGAGCTTAGGTAGTAGGGTAGTAGGTTTTGGTGCTATGGTGGTGGACTAGCTTAGCTAACCTAGCTAAGCTAGCTTAGCTAATATATGAATGGAAAAGGAGGTAGAGGGAGCTATGGTTTAGAGGAGAGGAGCTAGAAGGAGCTGCCTTGATCTACCCTAGAGCTGGTGGTTGCTGAAGAGAACTGCAAGGATCTACCTTAGCTGGCTTAGCTTGCTAGTTCTTTGCTAGCTGCTAAGCCAAGCTAAGATGAGTTGGCTTCTGCTGAAATGAGTTGAGGTGAGTTGGGTCTGGTCTTCTCGGAGATTACTTGGCTAGCTGGAGTAGTTAGCTTAGGTTAAGTAGCTTAGCTCAACCAAGTTGAGCAGAGTTAAGTCTCCAGGAGCTGGACTTGAGCTGGTTGAGGTCATCTTCAGCTGACTAGGTCTAGCTAGTTGATGGCAGTAGCTAGTCCTAGTCAGGTTGAGCTTCTAGTGAACTGCTCTAAGTTGGAATGGAGCTTTGATCAACTGTCTTGAGCTAGTTTGAGCTACCATCCAGCTAAGGTGAGCTGAATGGAGTTGAGGTGAACTAGCTAGAGCTACCATTTAGTTGAGATGAACTAAATGGATCTAGGGATGAGTTGATCCAGCTAGAAGGAGCTGGGATCTAGCTGGGATGAGCTAGATCTAGCGAGATCCAGCTGATAGGACCTTCTTCTTCATCTTCTGCCTTCCTGATTGCCAAGGTGTGTGGGATCTGACATTTTGCCTAATCCTGACACTCAAATAAACATATAAAAAATACAACTAACATGCAATGCATGCCTAACCTAGGTAAATGCCTAAATGCAGCTCGAAAACCCTTTTGTGGAGTTAAAACCCTAAGGGCTAAAAATGTTTTAGGACATAAGAATGATGATAAACTAGCATTTATCATTGCCCCTCACTCAAAATCTCATTTTCATTGGGTTCAATACTTTATGAATTGCACATTTTTTATACTCGGGTTACCTACCTTCAGTCCCAATGCACCTCATGTCCTTAGCACTAAATGCCATTGGATACATCTTCTTCTGATTTATTTATCTTGTACCCGACCTTCTTTCATGGGGTTGCGTCACCAACTAGTCTGCATTTGTGGACATCTGATTGTGAGCTTCTTTGATATATTTGTTATTCTACTCTTGACCCCCTCCTCTTTATTGATTGATTCATCCTTTTAGGGGTTTAGTTCTACCTATGGACATAAAATTCAATGCTTGTTGGGAGGTAACACAACATTTGTAAATAATCTTGTTATTTGCTTTGAAATTTTTATTTAGGTATGGAGATGATCGAGTATTGATTTCTTTAGAACTTTAAGATTTCCAGGTAACATCTATTCTTCTATTATGTTTATTACATGCATTGGGGACATTGCATGAGATAGGCATGGGGTTTAGATAATATTTTTCAGAGTCATTCTTATTTATCTCCAAAATTATAGGTATTAGTGATTTTTCTCGAGTTAGTTGTGTCATTGAAAAATAGTAGTTATTTTAAAAAAAAAACAAAGAAAAAGTTATGATTTTTAGAGTTTGAGTTATAAAAAAATTGGAAAATTTGATTTTGAGGATTTACCGATCTTAGGAAAAGTACGAACAAAGTCTTTTCACTTAGACTCTTCAGGTCGTGTGTTGACTTAATTATCTCGAGTATTTTCCTAAATCTGGATTTATTTTCCTGAGACTTTGAAAGGAGTCTGAAAAAGCTAGAAGTATTAAGTCAAAGGAGTGATGAGTGAATGACTTATTGCTCCGCCATTGGGTTTGGATAGTCTTGGAGTTTCAAGCATCTTCACTTGCACATTACACTGACTCATCTTTTGGGCGATTTCGTTGAGTCCTTAGTGGTCAATAAGATTAGCCATAGGGCTTGCAGATCTAAAGAACTTTGCCATGTTTCTAGCTCTTAGGACTGTTCCTATTTGTAGGGGAATGCATTTAGAATGGATGGAGAGCCACTCACCTAGAAAAATGATTTGGAGAAAAAAAAAGATATTTACCTTGAAAAGAAAATGAGATGGAGAAAATTATATATATATATAAAATTTCCACCAAATAAAGCACCTCACTACAAATAGGTGCTATTCCACAAAATAAAAGCATCTCACTACACATGGATACTATCATTTCCATTTCCAAAATAAAAACACATCACTACAAATGGGTGTTTATCCTATATAAAAAAGAGAAAATAATATGGAGAAAGAAATTAGGAATAAGAGAACAATGGGTCCAGCAGGGGAGATATACACCTAGTGTGTTGACCTCGAGGTAGAAAAGTGGTGAGGAGAAAGCTGCCAAATCTTAGTATGGCCTAACCGAAGAAAGGATTTCTCAAAGAGAGTATAGAAATATTCTAAGTTTTATTGAATACTAGGAATCAATTTAGTTTCCTTTCTGGTGAGTCACTTATTTCACACACAAGATGCTTATTTCTCACATTCGATTCGAACCTTGGGTGGGTTGACTTAGTTAGAGAAAGTTACTTTAACGACCCAAGTTCGATGGCTCATAGGATTCTTGATTTGATTTGTGATGTCTAGAATTGAGTCGATACTTTAGAATTGCTGAGTCTTCGATGTTAAGGTTTTATGTATAATTCCTTTATTTTGGTGAAGAATCGATATTGATGATTTTGGTATGGTATAGCTAAAAACTCACATGCGGGTTTCCTGTGTAAATACTATTTTCTCACAATTTTTCACTTAGTGTTTTGCTTGAGGACTAGCAAAAGATAGGCATGGTGGTGTGATGATATTTTCATGTTTATTTATGTTAATTAATGCCTAATTAATATTAGTCTAAGGGTAATTTTGGTTAAATTGCATTTAGTTAGGTCATATTAGGAATTTTAGGTTATTTTGTAAATAATGCATACTTTTGGATTTTTTATAATTTTTCTCGCAATTGTATCTGGTACCTTGATGTGTTTATTTTTTATGTGCAGATACAAAATTTCAGGTTGATCGGAGCAAGGCTGATTGGATTTTCTGATCTGAGCTCACTTGGAAGAGGGCTTGATTTAGTTTGGTGGACCTATTTCCTAACCTAATTAGCCCTTAGACCTAGCCTAATTAGGAGCCTAATTCTCCACACCTAATTGCCACCTGATGAGCTAGATTTTGTACACATAAAAGATTGAGTTTGAAAACTCGTCATTGTAGTGCGTAAAAATCCACTATTAGAAAAATTTAACCGAAACTCTGGTGAGTCTTGGGTCGAACACAGGGAGGCGAACGTTTGATTAAAATTCATGTTTTTATTTTTATAGAATAGCTTGTTGAATTTAATCTATGCGAGCTAAATTACTTAAAGAATAAATAATAGAAGAAAAAGAGAAAATAATTAATACAACGAAAGAGAAAAATAGAGAGAGATTGAACAAATATTTTATTACAAATATTTTATTATCATAAAACCATGTCCATTACATCTACTTGCAAAATTAAAACTACACTAGAAAGCAGTAAAAGGATAGGTTGAGAAAAATCCTCCTTGATGATTGCTTGGAGGACGAGCCATGCTGTTGGTGCCCGGAAGATGGAAATAGGATGTTAGAAGAAGGTGTATGGAGTCGAAAGACAGGGATGAGGTGTGGGACATTGCCAGCACAGGATTTGATTCCTGAATGGTGGCAAGAGGACAACCACAGGCGCTCTAAGAAGGGGATGAGAAGATGAAGAAAATTTCTTTTTTTACTCTAGAGGAGCATCCTGGGTTTGGGACTAACTCCTTAGAGCTTTGGAGAAGGTGTGAAGAGAAGAGAATGGATGAAGAAATGTGTAGGAGTGAGGTCCCTTTTATAGGTGAACAGGAAGGGTATACAAGTCATTTTCAATGCTTTTAAAATGAATGTAGGGCCTTTAGTGATGCATGCAAGCGTTACAAGCCCATGTCGCTGGAGCACATGTGGAGGGAGGACCGTTTGATCAAGATACAACACTGCTCAATTGGCCACGTCGCCCGCTTCCTTGCCTTCAGTCGTTGTGCGCACAACCAAGCGTCGCAACATGTGGCCACTCAACCATCTGATGAAGATCAGAGGGCCAAGAAGAGATCATGCTTGCGTGCCTCAAATCTCGGTTAGCCGTCCGATAGTGTGATTGGATGGCTTAGATCAATGCTCACCTTAACATTTAGATTGCGCTCCCTTGACGTCTCCCAACACGTTATCGCGCCTGTGTGGATCACGTGCCATTCAAGTGTGCCACGTCGTTGCTCCATTGATTGCTGGATCTCCAATCAATGGTGGAATTTAACCCGCTCCTTCTCTTCAATGAATTGGAGAGGTGCTCAACAGATTGAACTTGCGTCTCCGCGCTGCTAATGCCTTTGTGGACCATTGTGCCAAGATGATGGTTTTTCACGAAGACCACCTAGCATGCTTGCACCTCAGCCATTGGATGAAGATCCAACGATCGAGGTTTAATCGTGGATGGCCTCCTTTGAGGAGGAAGGGCATATTGAAGTTGTCCATGGGTGTCTTGGATGATGCCACACGGCATCATCTAAGCTGTTTGTCTTTTGCTCATAGGAGGTGCCACGGGTGTCGAATTGGATTGATTTTTATGCCGTTGGGTTGCGATCGTTGATCCGAACCCATCCGTGCGGTTAGATTCTTCATCTAAGGTTTGAATCTTCACCACCTCACCCTATTGCCTTTAATCTGAGTGATTTCAGAGATGTTAGACTCCGACCATCACCCTGATCACATCTGTAGGGTCTGATCTTCAATCAGAAGCCCAGAAAGATATTGCCTTTTCCTTAGCTAATAAAATGAGAAAAATTAATATACAATTTATACAAATTAATCTAAATGCATGATGATGATGATGCATGTTATGCAACATTTATAATGCATGATACTTCTATGACCCTAGGAAGTTGCATAAATGGGCAAATTAGGCCAATTATATGTGTACACATCACACCCCCATGCCTATCATTTGCTAGTCCCTAGCAAAACTACTTGGTATTTGTAAATAGAATTAGCATCAAATTACTTGGGTAATAATTATTTCTCAACAATAATAGGTTTCTACTAAAGATCTGAACTACAGAGACTCAACAGTATCCGGGTGTCTGCCAACATATAGACCGAGCCTTTGCCTTATTAAAAAACTGTTAAGACCCTGGCATCAAACATCTTTTAAGACGTTTGGGAGTTGGTCCAGACATCTGGTCAGACGTCTGGAAGCCTTCCTAGACATCTGGAAATTAATTTTTTCGGTGTACGATTTCACATATGCGCGCATGCTCGCGCAGACTGAACCGTCGCCCTCTTTTCTTCTCTCTCCTCCCCGTCCGGCAGGCGCAGCTTTCTTTCTCTTTCTCTCCCCACAGCACCTTCAAATACCTCCCACTCTCCTCTCCCTCACCATCACTCCACCGTCTCCTTCTTCTTCCTCCTGCTAGCGTGAGAGAGAGAGGGCGAGGGCAACAGCTGCTGCCGTGTGTGCGTGGGGAGGAGTTGTAGCGAGAAGAAGAGTTAGAGTGCGAGAGTGAGAGCTCGCCGGAGTAGCCAGGGCCGGCCGGCTGGTGCACAGCGGGAGCGTGGCACTGGGGAGGTGCTGCTACAGCTTAGGCAGCAGGCGAGCACGGTGCGGCACGGCCGTGCACAGCAGGCAGAGGGTGAGGAGGTCATGATTCTGGGAAAATTTCCCAGAATTAGACGTCTGGACCTACGTCTAGACGACACGGGAGACGTCTGGAAGAAGATCCAGACGTCTGAAAGGTAGGATATTCCATTTCTTCTTCCTTTCGCGTGTACGGCCATGCAGGCCGTTCTGCCGAAGGGTTCTACCTCATTTTCTTGTTGAGGTCGATTGCGTACACATGCAGGGTCATTCGGGAAGGCGCAAGGGCACACCCTCCCACACAGATCGGACGTCTGGGCACAGCACCAGACGTCCGGAGTGACAGTCAAACGTTTGGAAGTAGGTCCAGATGGTTCAGCGGGATGCTGGACGTTTGAAGAACCGCGTAGAAATAAGGTATGACCTGAACCATCGTTTAAGATGTCTGGAAGATGTTCCAGACGTCTGATTTAGGGCAGACTTGCCGTTTTTGACCCATTTAGGGTCTGTTCGAAGTCCGTTTTCTGCATTTCAAGTTTCGTTCTTCTCAGAATTTGTTCCTCTACTTCTTTACGGTATTTGTATCCTGTTCTGAGTAGTTCCTTGTGTTTGATCCTTGTGTTAGGACCCCATTCCGTTGCGGCTCTGGGGGTTGCGGAGGGACGTAGACCTGCCGATCACGCCCCCAGTACTCCTGGTTTTGTAGGTAGAGTGGCTCCCTTTAATTATTTATCAACATGTATGCACTGGTGAGATAATTAATAGAGTCTAAGGTATGGCATGAACCCTAGGACTGGAAAACTAGATTGAATGATAGATCCTAGGGTATGGCATGAATCCTAAGACTGGAAAACTAGATTGAATGATAGATCCTAGGGTGTGGCATGAATCCTAGGAACAGAAACACCAAAACGAATGTCGTGAATATATGAATTGCGGTCTTGGAAAAGTAGAAAGAAAAATGATAAATTCCTGTAATTGGATAACAGTTGCTTGTTTATGAATGGATATTAACTGTTGAGAACATGGGCTATATGAAAATGAAGCTGAAATGATGAAACCTAAATTAGCTTAGTTAAAGAAATATGAGCATGAACCCTACGGGGAATTAGGAGTAGAGCTCCTGAGAGGTGAATGGAATGGAATTGGGGAAGTGAGCTGGCCCTTGAGTACGGAGTACCAAGGAGAGTGATTGTCCCCCCTGTTTAGTGCAGAGTGGAGCTAGCCGCCCTAGGGGCCCGGGGTTAGGTCTGGCCACTTTGTACTGACTTTTGGCCCTCGCGTACACAATACCGGGGAGAGCTACTAGTGTAGGGAGAGCACTAGCCACCCTACGGGACTCAGGGTTCTGCTAGCCTTCCTACACAGACTTGTTAGGCCCACTAGGCAAACCAAGGTAGTCAGGCGAGGGTGCGCGGACTGTGGAGGGGCAAGACCCCTGTTTGGTTACTGTGGAGGGGCTAGACCCTTGTTACTGAGAGGGCTCTGCCCTATACTGGTTCCGTGCTGTGCTTTGGGGTGTACCCGTTAACGGAAATGACTGACCGCGTGTCAATGTGGGGTAGCTACCCGTGCATTTATCGCGGGGGCCATAGTCACCTTTACGTCTGTCAGTGACCTTAGGGTGGTTGACTGGGGATAGGACCACCACGGGGGACTCTCCCAGCCAGGAGAGCACCACGTGCTACATCTACTTTTCGGAAAAGATTGCAATCAAGATCGTTCCCACGAGGAACATTCGAGATCAAGAGAAGGACCTGAGGAATAATTCAAGAATGAGTAAATGAAAGAATAAAGAAAGAAATTAAAAAATAACAGCTACTTATCCACCTTACTATTTTCTTAGCTTTCGGTTGCCACTCTACTCAGCGTTTCGCTGATGTGTCACCGTTGTCACCTTTTTAGGACCAGGTGTTGAGCAGCCAGAGCCGGCGGCTGCAGAGGGTGCTGGGCCAAGTAGAGCCCAGTAGTTTTACTTGTGTTGTACCTACTGTACCGTTTCTTCTGTTGTAGTGAGTATTTTCTGTTACCACTGTACTCTTTTATTGTAAGCATCATGTTTATGTATCTGTTTAATTCTCTACTGTTGTGGTGGTGTGTACTGTAGTAGTTCTTTTCTTTACTGCTGTACTTTTGTTACTACTAGTTATATACATGGTGAATGTGGTTTATTTTACTGCTCTCTTGGTTACTTTCTTGTTGGACGACTGGATCTTGGGATCAGTCGAGTTGGTCCGATTCTCGTGTCTCGAAGGGATTTGGGAATCGGGTCATAACAAAAACAAATACATATTTTTCTTTTTCTTCTTTTCTAACTTTTTTTGGATTTTTGAGTTTAGAGTTTCGGAGTAGCTTTCTACAGCTACCCAACCCACTTAAGACTTGAAAAGAACTCTAAGTTCTAAGCATCTTTTGTGAAACTCTGATAGACTCACTAATCGACAACTAGAACAGACTTAGGTTTCTATGGCCCTAGGTGACCTTGAAAAGAAATTCTACCTGAAAGTGTATCTGTTCGACCAGTAGCTTTCTCTCTACTTTAATTTTTTTTTGTGGGGTCAACACAAGGGTAAACCTAGTGTATATCTCCCTAGCTTATTCTACTTCCCCACTTCTTCCTAAGTGTTTAGAAATTAAACCTGCATTTTGTGAGCTGGGTTCTAGACAACCAGCCAATGGGTTGTTACTTACAGCAACTTGCCAACTCTACTCGTGTGGTGAAGTGTGGTTTATTTTTATTTATTTATTTTTTCATTTTCTATTTTCTTCTTTTATATATGTCATTTTTTTTTCTTTTTCTGAGTAGGTGGCTTACCTGATCTAAGATTTACCTAAAGGCAGCAGAAAAGAATGGTCATATAGCTGGGCTCTAGACAACCGGCCAATGGGCTGTTACCCACGACAACTTACTAGTCATATTATCGTAGAGAGTTCATTAGCTACCTAATTCCTGTTAAAATCACTGAAAAGTGAGTCAGTGCAAATAGTGTGCAGATGTTTAGACATAAATCCCCTCAAATCAGAGGGTGAGTTGATAAGTCATGGAGTTATCACCCCAACTTATTAACCAATTAGAAACAAATTAAAGATGGCGAGGACTCAAGAAATAAGTCCACATTTTAGTAGACACCCAGGCTAATTAAGCCCGAAGACCTGAAGAGTGTAAGTGTTCAGGTCCTATTGTCTTATACCCTATGGTTGAAAAACTTCTAATGCTTAAGTTCTCTTTTCCTAATTCTCAATTTTTTTCATAAATAAAGAGAAAATAAAAAGAATCTATGGAGCTAACAAAATAATTTAAAGATGAATATTTCCACCCCCCATGCCTATCTAATGCAATGTCCTCATTATATTGAAAAGACATGAAAGGGAGTGGAGTAGAGAAGAAAGCACTTGGATTTCATGATTAATAGGTCAAGTTCGAGATGAAAATAGACTGTATAAGTGCTAAGTTTAGTGCCTTCAGCTAGGCACACATACAAACAAAGAATAAATCAAGAATTCACAGGTGCAGGTCAAGATTAGAATAAAAAGCCTACCTTGCCAACTCGCAAAAAGAAGATGTCCACAGATGTGGACAAGATTATAGTGTAGACCCATACCCCAAGGTCGAGTAGTTATAAGGTTCTGGATGAAAATCACCCAGAGCCGAAGATCATTGTGTTTGTGGGGCCATGCCTGTGATATTCTAGTGTGCAATCCAAGTCTAAAATGTCGGACAATAGGTAGATCTAAATCAATGGGCTCATTGGTCCAGTTAACAGTTTTCTCAAAAAGATAATCCATTAATCTACACTTAGGTTGTACATCCTCATAGTCACAAATATCATAAGGGACCTGGTAAAAGGTTAGTGGTTTCAAACACAAAGGAACCATTATATCAAGAATTTTGTTTCCCCCAAAATTAGCTTCCCAGATCTTCATTTCTAGATTCCTATCTTCCATAATCAGGATCTCTGAAACCTCTAGGTTATTACACACCCCATATACAATATCCAAGTCTAACAATTGTGGCTCAATCATGATTGACTTGGGTACAATGATTTCAAAAACATCATTATTTAGCTCTTTAGGGTGTGGGTGAGGAATAGGGCTATTGAGTGAATCATCCATGCTAGCTCCAGTGGGATCACAATCCTCAATCTTCGGGCTGTCAAATGATTCATCATACTCCTCGGACCCATATGTCTCACTAAAATTATTTCCCTCAAACTCAAGTGAGACTTCACATAAAGATCCTTCACCTTCAGAATCAAAGAATTCTGGATCCGCATTTATATATGTCTCAAAATCATCTATCATTTCTTAGTCCATGGAGACATTTTTCCTCGTACCCTGGTTTGACAATCTCAGGTGAAGTAATCAATTCATCCTCAATTGGTTGCTCTAGACCAACCTAGTTATCCCTGGTCTCATAAAATGTGTCCCCCCTACAAGTGCCTAAGCGGGTTCTGACATTGGCTCTCCCGAAAGGAGTTCATCCTAGAAATCATCATAAGATTGGACTAAAGTAATCACAAATTTCATCCTTAACTTTGACAATTTCCCAAATAAAAACTCACTCGAGTCTTTATCCTCAACATCTTGGAGCCAATCCAATAAATATTTGTTAAGATCATCAATCATTTGAATCAGAGGCTTCAATTCTTCAGTGCAGGGTGTTGGTTGAGCTTCTAAAGATTGAATGGTGTTCCTCAAGTTA
Organism: Thalassia testudinum; assembly: GCA_037157565.1. Classification (NCBI taxonomy): domain Eukaryota; kingdom Viridiplantae; phylum Streptophyta; class Magnoliopsida; order Alismatales; family Hydrocharitaceae; genus Thalassia; species Thalassia testudinum. Next base: position 39,716,865 of record JAZHRO010000067.1, read on the forward strand.
ACCAACACCTTATCTTGGACTTGGTTTACCTAAACCAAATGGTTTGGTTTAGGGTTGGGTGGGTTTGGGTTCAGTCTAAGGGAGTCAAGGAATTGAGGTTCTTGTAGCCCTCCCTGATAGTAGGTCATTTCAGGTTGTTCATAAAGGAGTGGTGACCTATATGCAGTGTAGTCCTGGGGAGCGTAAGAGTTGTAATCATCATATCCTTCATGATTATAGATAGGGTTAGGTTAATCATCAAAGGGTGAAGATCTATACTCGGTGTAGGTGTGAGAAGGATAATAATCATAATCTGGATGTCCAGGATTAGACGCTGGACATTGAGGTCTAGAATTGTATCCCCAATCAAGATTATCCCAACTAGTGGATGGGTAGGAATATGTCTGGTTGGGATAATAATCATCTTGGGGGTAAGTGGTGGTAGGAGGGTAGGAATGGAAATATGAGTAGGATGTGGAAGGATCCATGGCAAAGAGGGAGGGAAGAGAGAAAAGAAAGGTGCCCTGCAGTACAAATAATCGAACCTATCCTTAAGTGGGGTAGCCTGAAGATCTATAGACTCTCAAAACCTGTCTTAAGATTAAAGATGATTTAGTCTACTCTTATCCGGTCTATCCAACTACTTGAGGGAGGGATTGGGGAGAAGGTACTTCCCTTGGCTTTCGCCTCAGGTTCCTTTGATACCCCCCAACTGTGGTTGTTTGACACTACTCCCCTAGTTAGACATCAGATGGACTGGTAGAAGTAGATTAATAAAAAATAATCTCGATTTGGGCCTCGAAGAGTGAGTCAATCCTTAAGGCCAACATCTACTTTTTATTTATGTTAGGATTATGTTTGAATGTGCTCGGGAATGTGATGGGCCCTTTATTTGGGTTGTACCCTTAAAGATTGATTAATATGTGTGTGCTTGCACAACCAATGGCTTTCAAGCAAGATTATTTTTGGATGAAGTGAATTTTAAGGTTTGAATCATGCTTAGTAGCTTTCAAGATTCAACTTTAGGTATATTTAGACAAGGTTTTGAAGGCATAAGTAAAGATATATTCCTTTATAACTCAAAAAGAATGTGGAGTGCCTGGTTAGTTCTTAAAAGTTGAATCGTGAGGGGCAAGCTACTGATGAATCAATTTTAATTAAAGTGGTGTGCACCAAATAATTCAGACAAGTGGCCTGATGCACCACCTATTAAGGCACACAAATGTCTTAACCGAATCGGATTTCTACTCACTTATGTGTATTAAGTTGAATTGTATAGGGTCACAGGTCAGATCCTAGTTAAGTGGTAGAATCAAAGTGACTATGCACCTTAGGATGAGAATTTGTGAGTGTTTGTAGTGTGTATGTTTAATTAAATCCCACAATTAAATCAGAATTCTTTTTCTTATATATATATATATATATGCAGGGGTGAGGTGGGTGGAGGTGGTAAACAAACAATACAATTTAACCTTAGGGTTTATAAGAGTGCCTAGGTTGATTTATGTTTGTGTTATTAGGTGGTGGAATGAAATCTAGGAGTGGGTAGGTGGGGTATACTTACAAACCCTTCAACAGAACTATGCTCCAATCTACTGCTTTTGCTCGCCTCAAGAGAGTGCCTACAATCACAATAAACATGGAAACAAGTGAGGTAAAAGATAAGTAAGGTGGAAAACATGGGAAACCAAAGAGCATTGCCTCCCCGGTAATGGTGCCAAAATGATTAGTGAGAAAATCGTTGCAAAGAAAAGTTAGATTTTGGAAAACCCGAGTCGTAAAATTCGCAAGAAAATTCGCTACCAAATAATTTTTAACTGTAACTCTGGTGAGTCCCAGGTCGAGCATGTGGAGGTTACGTTGATTATAAATCCACAATTATATTTTTTTTGTAATTTTTTTATAAAGAAATCATTCATAATGCTAGTCTACTTGCAATATAAATAAGAGAGAGAAAGAAGGAGAGAGAGAGGATAACAACTTTTATAACTAGATAATGTCAATTAGAACTACTTACTACAACTATAAAGTTGAAAATCTACACTAGAAAGTGATAAAAAGATAGAGAATGAGAAATTATCCTTCTTGACGAATGCTTGGAGGATGAGCCAGACGAGTGATACTTGGAGGAAGGAGAGCTGAGATGGAGGCAGGAGGATGAATCTGGAAGAACTGGGGATGAGGCAAGGTCTCGACGTTGTGGGATTTGCTTCCGGAATGGGGCCAAGAGGACGACTAGCGAGAGCTCCGCGAAGGGGGTGAGATATGAAAATTTTTATTTTTTTACTCTAGCGGAGCTTCCTGTAGCTTGGGAGCACTAGAGCGAGCTCAAGAACTTGTTCTTAGCTCTTTTGAGGGTTGAGAGACGAAGGAAGGGATGAAGGAAATGTGAGGTATAAGGTCCCTTTTATAGTTGAGGAAGAAGGGCATAAAAGTCATTTTAAAAGGGCATAAGATTTGATATACGGTCATTACTGATGCATGTAAGCGCTACTACAGCTGGCCGTTGCTGAAGACGCATGGAAGGAGAGCCCTTGGATCACGATCAGACGACTGCGATCGCGTGCCGCATGCGCTTCAGCCATTTGCAGTTAAATCTCACTGCATCAAGTAAAGTCGCGTGCGTTTTGCCTTCACAACGCTTGTAGCGCCTGTGTACGATGGTGCGTGGTATCCCGCTTCCTCGTGCGTGTGCGCACGCTTGCCCATCTGGTGCACCTAGCACTGCCACGTTGCTGTCTCCAACGTCGTTCAATGAGAATCCAGCGGTCCAATTGAGCACGCTCGAAGAATCAAGCCTGTGTTCGCACCTTGAAAATGGCGTGTGCCACCAAGGCGTTGTGTCGTTGGATGGTCGCGAAGATAAGAATGGTGTTTAGAGCTTGTGGCCGTTGGATTTCCATCCAACTGCCCAGATCTCCCGAGGGCCTCTCTTTTTAGAAATGAGGACCAGCTGGAGCTCGTCTTAGCTGTTGGATGGTGATCCAACAGCTGAGATCGTGTGATGAAGGCACCTTTAGTGATGAGCAGAGGACCTTGAGTAGCTGGGATGGAAACACGTGGTGCCATCCTGGCCATCCAACTTCTTTGGATTGTAGATGGTGCCATTGATATCGGATTGTGCCAATTTTCACACCGTTGGGCTGCGATCATCTATCCGAACCCATCCATGCGGTTGGATTTGTCATCTAAACTTTGGATTTTCACCACCTTGACCCTTGGCTTTTAACCTTCCTCGGACTACATATGGTGCTACAGTGGTTCGATTGGGGCGATCTTGGAGGCGTTAGACTCTAATCGTTGCCTCGATCAAATCCGTACGGTTGAATCTTCAATTCGAGGCCTCGAAATGTTGTCACCCAATACCCTGGCCATAATAAGAGGATAATTACTATACAATTTGTACAAATTAATCTAAATGCATGATGATGCATGTTATGCAATATTTATAATGCATGATGCCTCTATGACATTAGGAACATGCATAAATAGACATTTTAGGTTAATTAGATGTGTGCACATCACCACCCAACCTAGCCTAATTTCCTTATATAATGGCTAGCCACCACACCTCAATTTTTAACCTTATTAGCTAGCTATTATTGACTAAACCAACCCTAATTTTCTACCCAACCTAGTCCTAAATCCTAATCCAACAAACCCTATTTGGCCATCCCTTTTATCCTCCAATAAATACTATTATAGATGGTCAAAATATACCATAATTTATCCACCACTAGATCTAAATCCTAGGGTCCTAAATTGCCTACCTAAATCCCTATCTTAGAACCCTTAACCAAATCTTATTTCTAATCCTAAACTTAATCTTGAAATTCACAACATGACATGTCTTTAGTATTTTGGCCATAACCTTTTCATTTCAAATCCAAATTGAGTGATTCAAGTTGCATTGGAAAGAAGATGTTGAGGGCTACAACTTTGTTTTTATGTACAACTTGAAATTTGAAACAGAAAGAGGCCAAAAATTTTGAGAGAACGACAGCCCTCCATCATCCTCTCGAAGCCATCCTAGCCCTTTATCAATTCCAACAACACCTAGCCTATTCTATCCATGTGTTCCTTCATCCTATCCCTTGATTCTTAGACTCCTAATCCTAGCCTTTTATTTTGGTGATCCAAGGAAGCTTGGATCAACTAATCACAAGCCTTCTTGACCTCTATGCAAACACCCTAGCCACCCCTCTTAGGATTGTTCCTTTCCACTTAAAAATAGATCCACCAACTAGAACTAGTCCTCTACTTCTTCCCTCTCCCCTTGGAGTCCTTGGATGCACCTTTGCATTCGACATCTACACCATCTCTTCAGACTTCGCCTTCAAAGCCCATAGTTTCAGATTTTATTTTTCTAGTTGTATTAGATTTGCTTTCAGAAGCATTCTTCTAGTTGTAATCTAAGTTCTACTTGTTGTGACTTTCTATAGCAATAAAGTTCTAGTTATTTTTCAACTTGTCTTCAAGTTGTAGGCTTTCTACTAGTAGTATATTATAATTCTAGTAGTTGCATGCTATTAGATTTAGTATTAGTTTAAATAATCAATCTACTTGATATTTAATTCTAGTTCTAATTAGGAGAGTGATTTTGATTTATTTTCCTCCTTGCGAATGACCCGGACTCCCATATTTTTATTCGAAAAATTTTACGAGTTCGATTTCCCTTACAAATTCAAGAGTTTCTATATGCATTTACTATAATGAAAAGTGATTTTTCACAATCACATCCATGTTCAGAACAGGGATCCATGACATTGATTCCCACTTGGTCTTGGCAGGTACTCTAGCCTTCCTCGGGTGACTCTAGAGCCCATTCTTGTAAAAATGCTTTGACAGATTCCTTATAGCAGGAGTTCGATGTGTGTGACTTGTTGATGATTTAGGATTAATTTTTGATAATGATAAACAAATTATTTCTATATTATTATTTTTTGGATAGTAATAAGCGATGTAGGATAATCAAAGAGATCTCAAAGAAGAAGCAAGACTATTGAAGTAGTTAAAGAGAATTCATTCAAATAAGCAAGGCTATAAAAATAAGATGTTATGAGCAAAAGAAACAATGTTTTAAAGTTGCTTTGTTTTGTTTTTTATTTTATGTAGAAGAGCTTAAGAGGGACTCCATCCTTTCTCAACTTTCCATTCCAAAAAGTAGGGGTGTACAAGGGTCGAGTTCAACCCAAACCCAACCCAACCTAACCCAATAAAAAATGAGTTGGGTTGGATTTGAGGTTTAACCAATCGAACCTAACCTACAACTTGATACAACTCGATTTATAATTTTACACACACATATAATATATATTATATAATATATATAATGTATACACACATATATAATTATTCCAAGTGAGCATGCACGGAGTTCAAAGAGCCTCTGACTTATTTTTTCTGAGTTACCATGACCCCTTGGTGACCATAGGTAGAGTAGTTCCACTTTTTTCCCTTATAAGGTATGCTTGGTATTCAAATCATTTATCACCATGTTTCACATGATTATCCATATCCTCTTATTGAGTATTTAGTCCTGTAGAAAATTAAATGTTTTATCTAGGTACTTGTATAACAAATCAAATGTTGAGATTAATGAAACAAATTATGGTCGGATAACCTAATTTTATATGGATGGATTAATGAAATAATGATTTCAAACCTTGTGTAAGAAATTATATGTGGTGGAATTGAATGTCTATTTAGCATGATGAGTTAGACATCATTATCACAAAATGATTAATCAGATGCTTATTGAATTTCAAAATTATCTTGAAGTTAAATAAGAGATTAAGAGACTCGAAATGAATGAAAGATATGAGAAATACCCACTATATGTTGTAACAAAATGAATGAGTTTGAATAATGGATAAATGGACCATTCATAAACATGGAAATTATGGAACAGTAAACAGTTTAGTCTTGTGCTTGGTATTAACGGCACGACCAGCTATATGTGGTATCAACTGATGGTAACACCATAGTGTGTTCTAACTAGCCACAATTAGTCAAATTCAATTGGTAAATGCTCCTACTTGATCATCTGAGGGTCGCAATTCTGCAGTAATATGATTTGTGAAGAAAATAAGAAAGTAGGGTTAATTCTACTATTTTAACAGCACATCACAAACAGATTAACCATGGGATTTCTCAGAGATTAATTAAAGGTTAAGTGGGAATAAAAGACTAAAAAGTAGGTTCACACTGATTGAATCAAGGATTTATCGATTTCGTGGTCGAAAATAGTATTGAAAACCCTAATTATCAACCCTACTTAAATTGAAAATGTTATGGTTAGGATAAAATTAATCTAAACCTCATAAAAATTATTGAAAAATATTCTAAGAGGTTTGGTACCTTTGGTTTGACCATCTGAATCCATTTTGACTTAGAATAGAGTTTCAGACAGGAATTTGCCCTGATTTAAGCTTCTATGCAATTTACCCAATCAAATATGGTCAAAACTCAAATCCAAGTTTACCATTAGATTCTTTAGGTAAAAATTAGGTTAAGACCAAAATTTAAGCCCAATCAGAGTCCATCTTGACCCAGTTTGCACTTTAGCCCTTAAAAACTCTATTTCTCACATTTGTACCCTTAAGTTTCAAGTTTCTTAAAATTACCCCCTACCATTATCGTATTCTTTGCATTCAGGTCCCTATTGCCACTAAAGGTGTAAACAGAACCTAACCCATGGTCAACGAGATTCATGAGCCAATTTGACCCATCAAATCTTCACCAATCCACCCCAAAATTTGTGTGAACACCAATCAGAGCATGGCCAATCCTTTAGTCCATGCCTCAGGATCAAGCATTGCCAAAATCTCGTTGGCGAAGCATGAAATTTACAAGCTTGAAAATTGACCTTGAAGCAAGTTGAACTTGCTTAAATTGGCTCATTGAGGGGCGGAATAGGTTTTATATAAACCCCCCAAAGTCCCACGGTCCAGATTAGCCAAGAAATGATTGGAATTACTCTTCCTCCTTTGACCACCATTTCTCAAGCTCCAACGAACCCTCTCTGACCTCCTCCCCCATGCGCGTTCTCTACCAACAGACACCGCCATCCTTTTCCCCTCTTAGTCATGAGTCTTGCTGGCCAAAGCAAGACTGCTCTCGACCTCGCCATTGTCTTGTCGTCAACCCCTTCGTCCCCACATCCGATCGACCAATGTTGGGCATGGTTTCATCCTCTCTCTCCCCCTAAGCTGCTCCAACCTATCCCTCTCTCTCTCTAGAACATCCTTAGGTCCTTAAATCTTAGGATTAGCCGCCGTGTCCCGTTCTCCCCCTCCGTCTTCCTTAACTTCGATCACGCCTTCGGTGAGGTCGCCCTGTTGCCACCGACCACCAAGCTCCTCGCCACCATCTCCATAAGCTTCACCTCGCCTTCACCATCAAAAGCCCTAAACCTATTGAGCAAAGCAACCACTCAACATTTCCACCGAACAACCCAAAGCTCCACAACCTTCGCCATCACTGTCCGATCCCACACTCACGCACACACCAAATCACTACCACCTTCATTCTTGCCATGGTTTGAGGAAGCTTCTGAGTTATTTTTATTGGGCTGAGGGGCTATTTTTCTTGAATTTCAGGTTCACCAGATCATCGATTGCCTCCGCCACTCCACCGCCATTGTACACTGTCGTTTGCTGTCTTCCGACCATGCTACTCCGCCCAGTAGATGTGGACTCATGCATTGCAACGTCCCAGGTCTTCAATTGGATGAAGAATGAAGTAGCAGAAGTAGCATTTGCATCTACACCTACAACTGCACACACACGAAGGTGCCCTCAACTTAGTCCCACATAAGGGACTTTTAGAATTTTTTCGCGCATATAATGATTTTGCATCACTGCTTAGTTGCCTCAACATAGAGGGGTGAGGTCCTTCCTTACTCTTGTGCACTCCTCACCTGCTATTCACACTAGCAGGTTTGGTCCCTTGCTCTCGACCTGATTACCCAGTTATTGTTACTCGTATACCCTGACCCGAATCTGAGGGGGGAAGGGGATGGTTTTGCACTGTAGTACCTCAGGATGAGTGCTAACACTTAGGCAATTTCTGAGATTTGAGGTCTGTTGTGCTTGGTGGTTAAGGCGTCTGCCTTTGCCTCCGAGGTCTAATTTGAGTTACTATGGTCTTATTGAAAACTTAACTAACGTGGCTAAATGGTTGCAGGTTACTGTGGAGATATTGAGTACTATTGACATATTGGGAATTATGCTTAAATTGTAGGACTTAATTGGTGGTTTCAACCACCATTTTTAAGCTTTGATTTATATGTTTTGTTCCTAACTCTTGAGACACAATATTACTTTAATTGAATATCATTTTTGAGTAGATCATTTATTCATTGCATACTTTTACTGTGATTAATTATTGTGCTCATTTATTTATCATATTTTGACTAGTATTTGAATTCCATATTTTCTCCCTGCGAATGACCTTAGAACTCATGATTTTTCGAGCACTTATAAATTTAAATGTTATCGATCCAATTTTGGTCACTATACTACGACACGATATTTTCCTAAATACGATGAATTTTTGACAGCAACATCAACGATGTGATCGGCTATACTTTTTTAGAGGAAAGATTGACTCAAGGAGTGAGTTAGCCTCCCTATGACTTTTGATTAGGTTGTTTGGCCATCCGGGTAGCTAGGTGTAGTGGGTATGTGTTATTGTTATGTGGAGTTGGTATTGTTTACATTCGTAACCTGTAGTGGAGATGATTGGCCATGTCTTAGTATGGGGTAGCTCCACGTATGCATATCACATGGATCATGATGGTAACACCATCATGGGCCATAACTAGCCACAGTTAGTCAAGTGCAAATGATAAATGCTCCTACTTAATCATTTGAGTGTCACAACTCCACAATATTCTACTTTGAGAGGAAAACAAGGAAATAGGGTTAATTTTGCTATTTTAACAGCACATCACAAATGTAGAATAACCACGAGGCCATTTAGGGGTATATTAAGGTTAATTGAGCATAAAATACTAAAAATTGGGTTCACATTGATTGGATCAAGGGTTCACGCATTTCGAGGAGCAAAACAGCACTAAAAATCATATTTATCAACCCCACTTAAATTGAAAAGGTTCTAATTAAGATAAAATTAATATAAACCCCCTAAAATTTATATAAAAATATTTTAAGAGGTTTAGTACCTTTGATTTGACCATCTGAACCCATTTTATCTAGAATAGAGTTTCAGATGGGAATTTGCCTTGATTTGGCCTTCTGTGCAATTTTTCCAGTCAAACATGGTCAAAACTTAAATCCAAGTTCACCATTAGATTCCTTGGATCCAAATTAGGTCAATACAAAAATTTGGGTCCAATCAGAGTTCATCATGACCTAGTTTGTATTTTAAATCTTGAAAACTCTTTCTCTTACTTAAACCCCTAGGTTTCAAGTTTATTACAAATGGCCTCCTAACTTTCTTGTCATTGTTGCAAATGGGTCCCTGCTGCCATTGTCATGTGAACACCCCACAGATCAAGATTCAAGAGAGTATCTCTTTCAAATCAGCACCAAATCCCTCTAAATTTGGAGAGATTGGTGTTCAAACCTAGGGGAATCCAATGAACTTGATTCCAAAACCCAACTAGAAGCCAAGATACCTAGCGAGCTAGAGATTTTAGGGATCTCAAATTAGCAAAAATAGAGACTCAATCTCATGAATTCGTTGAATTTGAGGTCCAAATCACCATCTATATAAACTCTACGAACTCCCAGCATTTTCCCCAGCCAATAAATGACCAGATTTCCTCTTCTTCCTTCTCTAGCCTTCGCGTCTTCAGCTCCGAAGAGCCTTCTCCGACCACCTCATCCAGTCAGCCAATGGTTAAATTGACCGGCTTATCTTCTTCCTCTCTTCTTTGTGACCAAGACCAGCCAAAGTCCGGCCATCCCCGACCTCCTTCCTCGTCTTTGTCTCGCTGTACTCTATCGTCATCTTCACGTCTGGATGATCAACGTCAGACACCTCCACCCTCCTCTTACTCCCTAAGTCCCTCTAAAACCTTCCCCTCCTTGTCTAAGTCACTTCTATCCACTTAGATCTTAGGATCGACCATCGTACCACCCTTCCCCCCTCCATCTTCCCCACGTCTGGCACGAGCTCCAGCGAGCTCGCATCAGTGCCATAGCCCACCAAACCACTCACCACCAAGCCCACAAGCTTCATCTCACCTCCCCCATTAAAAGCCCTAAACCTATTGAGCGAAGCACACACTCTACACCTCCACCGAACACACACGCCCTCTATCACCTTCTCCGATGTTGAGCAACTGACCTACATCGCCATACAGCAAATCACGACCACCACTCCACTCGCCGTGGTCCGACAAAGCTCTTGAGCAAGTTTAATACGGTTGGCCGTTTTCGTGATTATAGGTGTTCGCCGGACGTTTGCCGCCACCTCTGTCTTCATCAACTCCATCTATCGTGCTCCACCATCCTCCAACCACACTACTACTTCTAATCAACGTGGACTACTCCTAGGCAGCATCCTAGGCTTCTAATTCAGTGAGGACAAGCAACAGCAACTCGGATTGGAGAAGGATTTTAGCTGCTACAGTGCAAAGAAGAATGAGTGGGACATAGTCCCACATCGTTAAAATACATTTTAAAAACGTCTTAATAACGTTTCACCTCTGTTGCTCGTTGCCTCAGCACACGGGGTGAGGTCCCTCTCACTCATGTGTGCACTCCTCACCCGCTACACCTCGCCAGTGGGTTTAGACCCCTGTACACGACCCGATTACCCGATACTATTCACTCGATTAGCCATAACTAGGTCTGGAAGAGAGAGAGAGAAAAGAATCTGAGGAGGAAGGGGGCTGGTTTTGCTCCTCGAGATTCATGCCCCCCCTCGTTCAACACTAAGGCATTTCAGAGGCTTGTGCCTTGTGCTATTGTTTGGCAACTTTAAGTTGTCTAAGCCTTGTGCTTGACCTTGGTTCTGGGCACTGTGGAGATATTGCACATTTGATTCTAATGTGGATATTTTTGATTAGTGGTTGAGTACTGTTGGAAAATTTGATAGGAATTTGTGCTTAATCCTAGGGCTTAATTGGTGGTTTCAACCACCATTTTTAGTCTCTATTTTTATATATTTATCCCTAACATTTGAGATACATTTTTGCTATATATTGAATATCATTTTTGATTCACTTACATTATTATTCTTGATTACTATGATTAGTGGGTTGATTTGTTACTTGCTCCTTGCGAACGACCAAGGAACTTACAATTGTTTTTCGAGCATATAAATTTAAATGTTGCATTGATTTTCGTCACTATATTACAATGCTATATTTTTACGATAATTTTTGATACAACATTTTGGCACTGTTTCCTAGGTACAATGTGCATTTCATTAACTGATCACAAATTCTGACCTGATTCTGACTTGCTTTATCTGACTTGCTATGTTGCTGCAGGTGAATCTAAAGATCGGCCACATGACCAACCAGACCAGGGGTAGGTAATCTCATTCCCTTCTTTAAGCCCCTTATATCTTGGAAAAATTAAAAATCAATTAGGATTAACTCGTTTTATTTCATAGTAATCATCATTCGAGTTGCCTGATTTGATTTGATTTGATTAGAGATCCCCATCTTGACACTTGCACCTACTAGGGATTTAAGGTGCCTTAGGCTATTCACCAACTTTTAGAAAGAATTGGACTTGGAAATTAGAGCCAATCTAGGGTTTCCACATTAGGGTTCTAGGAATACACACTTTCCTGAATTAAAGAAAACATATTTCTTGCATTGTGTGTTACCCAAGCCCTGGTTGAATTGATCGAATCAAGTGAACCCGAGAATCAAGGCTCTAACAATCACTTGAATCATTAAAATTTTGGACCTAATAACATGTTTGCAAACCACTTCAGGTTGATTTGGGCTCTTGAATCGACTCATCCTCAACTTTAGGGCAGGTTAGGTGAAGTTGATCCACCTTGTGGGTAAACCAACCTACAAATTATGTCATAAATCAAAATCAACTTTAAAGTTCAAGTGAAATTCAAGGCACACACAGGATGAAAATTGGTAGACTTTAGAGTCAAGCTTGCACATTCCGGTCTACTTGGAATCTCAGTGACAAGGAAGGTCGGTGATGGGAACACCATCATAAGCCCTAACTAGTCCATTTTATCCTGAAATAAAAGATAAAAGCTCCTACATATTCATCTGAGGGTTATATCTCCACCATATTATGTTTTGTGAAGAAAACAAGAAACAAGGGTTAATTATGTAATTTTAACAACATATCATGAACACAGAATAACCAAGAGATTTTATAGGGGTGAATTAAAGGTCAAAAGAGCATTAAATTCTAATAAGTAGGTTCATGTAGACAGAAACAGGTTTTCACACATTTCGAGAATTAACAGTAACCCAAAACCCTAATTTTAGACCTGCTTAAATAACAGAGGTTTTGGTCAGGATAAATTCCATCTAAACCTTCTAAAATTCATAGAAACATATTCCATAAGGTTTGCTACCCTTGATTTGATCTTTGGAACCCATTTTGACCTCAAACAAAGTCTCAGACAGAAAGTTACCCTAATTTGGGTTTCTACGCAAAATTTTCAGTCAAACTTGGCTAAAACTAAAATCTTACTTCACCATTAGATTCCTTGGATCTAAATTAGGTTTGTAACAAAATTTGGGCCTAATCAAAGTCCATCTTGACCTAGTTTGCATTTTAGTCCAGTCTGACTCTTTTTCTTTCATTCATGACCCTAGCTTTTGAAATCCTTGCGAATACCCCCCTAAGTTCTTCATCTTCTTTGCAGTTGGGTCTCTGTCGTGATGGCAGGTGTGAACCTATAGATCCTAGCTTTCAATCACAGATTCCTCCATGATTGCCTGGCCAATCCCTTCCAAATTTGGAAGGGTTGATCCTGAGGAAGTCCTAATTCATCTAAACCTAATTCTATACTCTAAATCCCCTCAACAAACCTGTGTGAATCCTTGATTTTCAAGGATCTTCTTCCTGAAAATCCAAGCCTCTCAAGCTTGTTTCCAAGCTTGGAAGCTTGCTTGAAGCTCTATAGAAGCTCCCCCAACGCATGACCGTGCTCCTTACTAAGTCTTGGCCAGAGAAACTCCTCCTTCTTCCCTCTTCGGCCACCTTTGCACCTTGCTCCGGTGACCTTCTCCATCCTCCTCATCAGGCCATCCAACAATCAAATTAGATGGCCCTCTGCCTTTCCCTCTCAAGTCCGCTCCTTGCCAGCCACAAGGGTTTCCTCCCTCATTATCGTTGTCACTCCACCTCACCAGACTTCCTTGTCTTCTTCGGCTCCGGCTCGTCAACACCGTCGCTCTTCGTCCACCTCTTTCCCTCCTAAGTCACTCTATCTCTTCCTCTCTCCCTCTACTTCCTTTCCTGATACTCACAACACCCTCACAACCACTATATTTCCTGCTACCCCACCTTCGTCCTCTGCTCCGGTGACACTCTGGTGAAGCATCCCCGACGCCACACACCTCCAAACAGCCCTGCGCCACCTCCACGATCTTCGCCACACCACCCTCTACAAAAGCCCTCAAATAATTTCACCTTCCACCCACTGCAACTCATCCCCGAACACCACCTTCGCTGCTTGTCGTCTCTGTCATTAGCAGCCCTCCTCAGACCACCATACGCCACACCACTGCCACCAATGCACTCACCACACATTGGTGAAGCTTTTGAATTGGTTTGATGTGGCCGTAAGGTCGTGCTCTTGGTTTTAGGTGACCACCGGATGACAGCCGCCGCCCTCGACTCCTTCGACCTCGTTTGTAGTCCTTTGGCCACGATTCGTCCAAGCAACACCTCCAAACACTACAGACTCCCTTCAGGTGCATCTCCAGGTTCCCAATTAGAGCCTTCATTCACAATTATTGCGCCAATTGAAGCCCTTATCCTCCAGTTGTGCATGAAGAAGGATTGCGGGATGGATAGTCCCACATCGTGCAAATCAAATGCTACTCGTATGCATAAAAGGAAATCCTGATCCCTGTTGTTCGCCCACAAACATAGGGGTCGGGTCCCTCACTCACTTCTGTGCACTCCTCACTCGCCTCCACACCGGTAGGTTTGGTCTTGTTCACACCCGGTTACTCGCCCGATTACCTGGGTTTCTGAGAGAAAGAAGAAGAGGAAAGAGAGAGAGGAGGGGGGGTTTCTGCCCTCTACTGCACTCTCTCTACACTTAGCGATTTGTGGAGGCCTTTGCCTCTGAGCTGTGCTGTGCCATGGTTGCCTCTTTATTGAGGCACGAAGGAAGGAAAAAGAAGCCTTTGTCTCTATTCTGAAGCTAAGTTGAGCCTTGAAGCAACTTAAGATGTCTGACCTTTACTGGTGCCTTTGTTCTGAATACTGTTGAGATATTGGTTAAACGTGGGATATTTGGTTGAGATTTACTGTTCATATATTTGATATATTTGAGCTTAACTTCAAAGGGTTAATTGGTGATTCAAATTACCATTTTAAGTCATTCTTTTTACACCTTGCTATTGGATTTCATCTATATGTCATTTTGAATTGTTCTAAATAAAGTTTTGATGATAATTGCCTATATTTCTTGTGATTAGTGAGATTGAATTGCTATTACTTGCTCCCTGTGTTCGACCTCGGACTCTTGTGATTCTGAGTTACAAATTTAAATGATTTGAGTGATTTTGTCCTATGCTACAACGTATTTCTTAAACAACGATGAATTCACTTAAACAGTCGGGTGGGGAAATCCTTGTAACTTGTGGGGATGCTCTACCATGTAGGGGTCTTTACAGGACTTTCTTCCTGGCTACCCAAGTAATTCTCGGGTGAGTGAGTTTCTGATCTAGAGGTAACATCTGCCTCGAAACTCTTTAGTCATCCAAAGATTTTTGGGTGCCTCGATTGGGTCCAATACACATTCTGTCCCTTGATAAGCCCATAATTGTGGGCTAATTAAATGTGTAAATGCCTAGACATTAAGGTAACACATTCATTTAGATAGCATGTGATAAGTTAGTTTTCACTTTCGAATAATGTATTAAGATGATTTGTCGTTGTAGGATCAAAGTGGTGGAAAATCGCTTAACAAAATAATTAAAATAAAAATTAAACCACTCGCAGAAGAGCGGGTCGTGTCCATAGGGAGGCGATGATGCAATAAAATCATGAATATTTTTTTTCTCGTATTCGTTCAATAAATTGCGAAATCCATAGTCAAATCTGACATGAAATGCGATGAAAAGAAGATGCATAATAACTCAAAAATGTAAGGGTAGATGTGCAATTTTTCCTCACTGAAATATTCAATAAATATGTGATGAATTTATGTAATTTTCAATTGACATGCATTAGAGAAAATTTTTGCACATCTTAATCCAAAACCAATGTCAAAAGATGTGGATCACAAAAGCCACGCAATTATAAGAAAGCTTGAGTATGAAGTCGCAATTTCACTCAATATTTCAAATATTAAAACAAAAATGAAAGTTTGGCAATGGCATTCAAATGTAATTATTAATTAGAGTAAAAGCAGAGGATTCTACCTCTCTCCTCCTCACGCACAGGAGAGAGGTTCATTCAAGGAACTCTTCTAGGAATAGGTTGGCCGAAGCAAGGCTTCACAACAGTGGCGGCGGCAGGTTGCGAGACGGCTGGAGTTGGTTGGACAGAACTTCGGTAAAGGATGGTTTTCTGTGCTCTTGCTGCAGGCTGTGCTTGCTGTAGGCGTGAGTAGGCGACGCGCGGGTGCTGCAGGCGTGCGGAGGCGACGCGCATTGAAGGGCGGGCGCTCTGTAGGCCGCACTGGTGCGCGCAGGGTCTGGTGCCCGCATGGTTGCAGCACTGCAAAGGGCACTGTAGGTGATGTCACAGGCATGTGCAGGCGCTGAGGCGAGGGTGCTGTAGGTGCTGGCGCGGGCACTGGAGGTGAAGGTACGCGCTAGCTGTTGTGCGTGCGAGCAGAAGGAGGCGCGGGGGTTGGATGCAACGTGCGCGTGGGTGGTGCGCTGGTTGGAGGTGCGAGTGGCGGTTGAGATGGGCGCGCACGCCTGCTGTGGTGGAGGTGCAGTGCGTGCAGGTGGTCTACTGGCGCCGGCTGCAGGTGCTGCAGGGAGGCGCTGAAGGTTCTGGTGAAGGCGAGGAGGTGCGGGCGTGCGCTGGCTGAGGTGAGGGTGCTGGGGTGAGAGCATGCGAGCGCAAGTGGCTGGTGAGAGCACTAGTGCTGCTGGTGATGAAGTGAGGGCATGCGGTGGTGCAGGTGCTGGTG
The DNA here is from genome assembly GCA_037157565.1 of Thalassia testudinum. Classification (NCBI taxonomy): domain Eukaryota; kingdom Viridiplantae; phylum Streptophyta; class Magnoliopsida; order Alismatales; family Hydrocharitaceae; genus Thalassia; species Thalassia testudinum. The sequence goes on from JAZHRO010000067.1 coordinate 39,733,131, forward strand.
CGTGAGTGGATTGGAGATGAAGGCACGCAGGGGTAGGCGCGTGCGCTGGAGGTAGGTGCGCTTGAGATGGGATGCGCAGAGGCTGGCGTGAGTTGCTTGCTGAGGTGAGGAGTTGCAGAGACTCTTTGGCGGTGTGGGCTATCACCCTACACGCCCACGGTGGTGGAGTTGTATTGCCGCGGTGGGAGGCCGGTGGTATGGAATGGAAGAGGGGTAAGGTCCTCGGAGCACAGTGAGGAACAAAGGGTGGTGGCCTCCTCCTCAACGACAGCTCTTCCTTCTCCTTTTGTAGCCACGGCCACACAGATTTGAAATTCAAAACACCGTAGAATGAATGTGATGTGCAGGAGGAGGAGGCTGAGCCGGAGGAGTTACTGTGCAAAGGAGAAGAAGAATAAAAGAATAAAATAATTAGGGTTATTTATACATAACTCCTTAACTTCTATGTTAATTAAAATAGTGCACCTAATTAATTAACTAATTAATTGTATGCAACCCTAGGTTAATTCTAAATGCATGAATTATGTACTTAAGCTAAAAATATGAATTAGTTTATTTACATCCTAATGTATGCTATCTAAATGTTAAAATTAACTTAATGTCTAGACATTTAGATACTTAAATAGCCCACAAATATGGGCTAATCAGCATGCATTAGTACATGAGTAGACTAGTTTGTAATTAGCTTGAATGCATGCATCTCACACACTACATGCATGGTTTAGATAGAAATACCATTTAGAATTTATTTAGATAACATGCATTGAAATAATTAGTCTTTTAGGTTGCATTAAATGTATGTATTAGAATTAACATTGTATGTGAGGGTTTGTAGAAAAATAAGCCATCATCTCTTTTCTTATTTTATTAATCCACTTTTTTTCCTCTTCAATAGCTGTTGCCTCGTCACACTAGTTGCGCGGTATTGAAGATCTGCATTCCAGGAGGAGCGGGAGAAGTGGACCTAGTCAACGCTCCATCTTCTTCATCTTCCCCTATAGCTATAAGAAAAGGGCAGCCACAACCAATTTCCAAGAGTGATGGGAACACCATCATAGGCCCTAACTAGCCACTTTTAGTCAGGATTGAATGATAAATGCTCCTACATAACCATCTGAGGGTTATAACTCTATATCATTCTATTTTGAGAAGAGAATAGGAAACTAGGGTTAATTCTGTAATTTTAATAGTATATCATGAACACAGAATAACCACGGGGTTTGTCAGGGGTCAATTGAAGGTCAAATGAGCATTAAAGTCTAATAAGGTGGTCCATGCAGACAGAAACGAGGTTTCATGCATTTCGACAACCACAAAGACATATAAACCCTAATTTCAGACCTGCTTAAATTGAAGTGGTTTCTGTTAGGATAAAAATTGATCTAAACCTCCTAAAATCCATAAAAAAATATTCCTTGAGGTTTGGTACCCTTGGTGTGACCATCTGAACCTATTTTGACCTTGAATAGAGTCTCAAACGGAATTCTGCCTTAATTTGGGTTTCTGCAGAAATTGCATAGACAAACTTGGCCAAAACTCAAATCCAACTTTACCATCAGATTCCTTGGGTCCAAATTAGGTTTTTACAAAAATTTGGGTCCAATCAAAGAATATTTTGACCTAGTTTGCATTTTAGTCCATTTAAACTTTGTTCTTATCAATTAGCCCCTAACTTTCAAAATATTTTTGATCAGGTCCCTAACTTTATCATCATTTTTGGAAAAAAGGTCCATACCGCCATTAGTGTAAACGGAGCTCCTTCGCCGAGATTCAAGCAAGGTTTTTTTGATTGATTCTCAGCTAAATCCTCCCAAAATTGGAAGAGAGAATCCTTGAGAGATCCTCTATCGATTGGACCAAGTCTTGGACCTTGATTTGCTCTAGAATCCTCATCCAAATGCTCGCAATCTCAGGGATCCTTTTCCCTAAGTTTGCAAATTTGCCAAGCCTCCTACCTTTCTTGGAACACCTTCTGAGTCCTTTAAGTATGTCCCTCTTGAGAAATCAAGCTCCTTAGCGAAGTTTGGAGTTGGAAAACCGTCTCTTCCTCTTCTTCAGCCTTTCGCATCTTCATCTCCTGTGAGCCTATCCATCCTCTTCGTCGAGCCGGCCAATGGTCAAATGGATTGACTCAACATTCTCCCCTCGTCCTCGTGACGATCGTTGGCTAAAGTGCCACTGTATCACCGTCAACTCCTTCTCGGGCTCTGACCTATCACAGCTGGACGCCTCCATCCACATCCTCCTTCTCTAAGTCTCTCTTTCTCTTCTTCTTTCCTTCCTAATCTTCTACCACTCCTTAGATTCTAGGTTCACGCATCGTACTGCTCACGCCACTTCGTTGTCCTCCGCTTTGGCCAAGCCTCCGACGAGGCCCTTCGTGCTCCACACACCTCAAAATGTCCTCACACCACCTCCATTAGCTCTGCCATGACTTGCCCTCCAAAATCCCTAAAGAAATTTAGGGTTCTACGCACTCCAATGCCCTATCAAACAAACCACCTCACGGTCACCTTCTCCATCACCATCAGCACTCCACAGACCACCACATGCCACACGAATGCCACCACTGCACTCGCCGCTTCACAGCGAAGCTTCTGAACTATTTTGACGAGGCTGTAAGGCTGTGTTCTTAGTTTCAGGCCTTTACTGGATGACCGTCGTCTCCATTGTCTTCTCTGACCTCGGCAGCACCACTCCAGCCACCAACCACCTAGTTGCAGCTCTCAATAGCTGCGGCCCAGTTCCAGGAGTCGTCCTAGGGCTTCAATTGGACACAAAGCCACAATAGCTATGTCGATTTGGAGAAAAAGACACCTCCAGCTACGTGAGACGATGACCTTGTGGGATAGTCTCACATCGTAGAGAGCAGACCTCACCACAACATATAAGAGGTTTTTATGATCTCATCCGGTTACCTCCGGGAGCACTGGGGTGAGGTCTCGCTCACACGTGCATACGCACGCCCTTGCCCGTCATGCACGTAGGCGAGTCTGGGCTAATACGATTACCTAGTTACCTAGGTCTGGTCTGTTCTGAGTAGGGAAGAGAAGAAAGAAAATTAGAGAGAAGGGGTGGATTTTGCTCTGCCTCGAGATTCATGCCCCCCCCGCTCTCTATACTTAGCTTCTAAGGAGGCCCTTCAGCCTTTGTTGGGTCTCTGTTGTGCCGTGCCTTAGCTCCTGAAGCTCTTAAGAGAGCCTTGTGCTCTTGAGAAAGGCCCTTGTGCCTTCTATGGTGCTGTGCCTCTTTTGATAAGGCATTTGAAAGCCTTGTCCTATCGTCTGAGGCATTCTGCTGGTTATTGTTGAAACATTTACTTGAGTTGACATGGATTATTAATTGAAGATTACTGTTGAAATATTTAAGTGGATTGTGAGCTTAACATTGAAGGTTAAATTGGTGAGTTAAGTCACCATTTTAACCTGATCTTTTTGGACTAATACTCTATTCTTCATTGAAATATCATTCTGAGCATTTTATTGATTTCAATCACATATATATTTCTTGCTAAATTGTGATTGGTGAATTGAATTGCATAATTTTTCCCTGCAAATGACCTCGAACTCACTTTTGATTCTGAGCTTTATAAATTTAAGTGTTTTGTGTTTTCGTTGACTATACTACATGCATTTTCTTAAACATTGATGATTTTGTGTAAACAAGGAGACGTCACCCTACCCCTCCACCGTGCTTTCCGTCCACCATCGTGGTCTCCACGATCGAGTCTCGCCATACCGTGGGCCGGCAGGGTGATAGGCCGCCGCACCAAGCCGGTGAGCTCGGCCACTCACCGTGAGCGTGTGCCTCATCAGCCACGCGAAGAGCATCTTCCTCCTACCACAATTCTCCCCCTCACTGCGATCTCCACCAACTGCGACTTCAATGGCCTTCACTCACTGTGGGCACGCTTGGTGACAGCATGCATCACCACCCATGAAAACTGGCGATCACTATCGCTCCATCACCTTATCGTGACAGCCCTCAACCTCTCCTCACCATGTGTAACACCACCACCAACCTCATCATTGTGTGTCCACTATTCATCTTCTTCTTCGTCTTCTTTTTCCTATGTTTCTCCTCTGCAACCACACATCACTGAAACAAACCCATCAATAGAGTCACCTCCCTTGCATGCACGACCCTCCTACTCCGCCCTCTCCCATGCGCGTTGTCGCCCTTGCACCAGTAGGCACTCAGCACGTGCCACGCAGATCCCTCACGCACCATGAGCGGTGCTCGTGTAGCAGTTGTAAGCAGCAGTAGCCACTGCTCGACACACCACGCGCATCCCTTACATAGCAACACGCGCGTGCCACACTCCAGCATGCAGTCACAATCGCGCTTGCACACCCTTCTTCTCTCTGTGCATGCACAACAGTAGCATCCCACTACTTGTGCACCTCCACCCACGCTTGGAGCTGCCCCAACAGCAGCAGTAGGCCACCAGGCACCCACATCTGCCACCGCTCCATCTGACCACCTCCGACCATGCCACGACCTACTTCGACCATCTCCATGAAGCCTTCAGCTCAATAGACCTTTGGCAAACTTCACGATTCCAGCCGTGGCCTCCTCCATGCGCGAGCACAAGGGGAAGTTTTCCCTTGTTTTTGGGTTCATTTGTTTTTACATCTCATGACATTGCCACATATTTTCTTTTTCATTAATTAAATATTTAATATGGTAGAATTTCATGATCACCCCTCTTCTTTCGTATAAATGAGATTCCAGCATTATCTCTTCTTGTTTCCTTAATTTGAAAGGGGATTTTGGCTCTGTTTCTTTGGCATTTTTGTGAACTTATAGTTTTCAACATGTGCGAGTTTTAACAGGCGTAATCCTCCTTGTGGAGTCGACCCGCTCTTTTGAGTGGTTAATTTTAATTATTTTGATTAGCAGTTTTCCACCACTTACATCTTCGACACGTCATTTTATGTGCAAAACTAAATTGAAAGCGAAAATCGTCTCTGTCATCCTTCATCTGATTCTCTAATGCATGTTTAGGAGGAGGTCCTTAAGACCAAACTTGAGGCCTCCATTAGCAGTTCACTCTCGTTAGGGTCAAGCCTTGACCTAATTGTTTGTGCTCCTGCCCAATCTGATAGAGATTTCTTCAGACACTTCCACATCTGAGCCGAGCCCTCTATCATCTACATCCATGGAGAACCAAGAAGAAGAGCCCAATGTTCATAATCAATTGTAGTGCCTCACTGATCTATTCCACGCATTCATGAATCCACCACAGTGTCCATAGATGCGAGATCACTACAATCCCACTGCAGTGGCGATCCAACCCAGGGTGTAAATCCTGGCTGGACCTGATACTAAATTAAAGTCAAATCTGATTAATGCAATTCCCAAATTCCACAGCTTGAACTCCGAAGATCCCTTCTAGCACATCAAACAACTGAAACATCTGGCCTAGACCTTTGGACCACTTGTTCAGAATCGGGACATCTTGCTCATGAAGATGTTCTCCTTCTCTCTTATGGATAAGGTTGCCCATTGGTATTAGACTCTGACTCGTCCGATCAACACATGGGAGGAACTCTAATCTGAATTTCTGAAGAAATTCTTCCCAGTTGGTCACACCAACACCTTGAGGCACCAGATCATGCATTTCATGCAAAATGCGGGAGAACCATTTCACGAGGCATGGGATAATTTTTTGGATCTCATGTGGAAATGCCCCCATCACGGAGTTCCTAAATGGAAACAAGTCCAGCCTTTTTACTAGGGACTCCGTGAGGATATTAGATTATTTGTAAATGCAACTGTGGTGGCAACATCATGGCTCAACATGAAGATACTGTTTGGGAGATTCTCGAGAACATGTGCGAGAACTCCATAAACAATGAATCTATGGGTGTGTTTGACCAGACGACCACCCACACATTGATCAACACACGAGGGACACACGAGACTCGAGACCTATCCACATCCGTGATTTGGAGTTGGTGGCCAGTCACCTAGATAAGGTTTCCGTTATAGAAAAGAAGGTGGACGAATTGACTCGACATCTACAGAGAGCCATCGCCGCACAATAGAGCACATATGCGCAACCGCCCTCTGGTAGGGAGGTCGTGCATAACATTCAACACCACTCATATTAGGGGATGAACCCATATCCACCCCCATCTGATCCTGATTTCAGAGGAAACTCCAGGCCATCCTACTCTAGTTGGGGGAGCTCTGAACCCTCGTATGCTGATTACTCTCCTCAGACCTGCGAGGATCTCCACGCCATCCAGAATGATCCATTCTCCAACACCTATAACCCTGGATGGCGTAATCATCCCAACTTCGCATGGTCGAAAAATAATCAAAACTCGAGACCACAATTCCAACCCCGACCATAAGCTCAGCGACCATATCAGCCCACTCAACCTAGGCCCAACCCGAATTACCAATCTGTACCTTCAAGGGAAGATCAGATGAACTTGATTTTGCAAGCCCTGGCTGATATCCAGAAGACCAATGTGCCTATGTAGAAACAACATAAAGAAGAGATCACAGAGGCTTGAAATGAACTCACACAGATGGCTGGGACTCGCCGACCTGGTGCACTCCCTTCCCACCTTCTGTCGAATCTGAATATCATGCCAAACCAAAGGGATGTTATGAACCCGAATTAGGGCCAAGCTCACTACGTTTATCAAGCCCCTTCTGCTCCATCACCTGACGGGATGGAGGCTTCCACATCGTATTCAGGATATCAGCAGCAACCGCCACTTTTGTCGACTTCGAACCAAAACCAAGCTAGCCTAAATGCTGTTACTACACGTAGTGGCAAATTGACTCAGGATCCACCTTATCGTAGCCACTCTAGACCTGGTAGTTCAAAGCCTAACCCTAGGATGGTCATCAAGGACTGACCTATCCCAGATCCAGAGCCTAAACCAATCCTAGAGGAACCAACAGAGGTTCCATTTCCTGAGTCCTTGACCAAAGGAAAGAGGATGCCCAAACCCATGGCACTTGAGGAAGACTTGGTCAAACCCTTTGAGCAAGTCCAAATAAACATCCCCTTGGTGAATGCGATCTGCCACGTACCGGCTTACGCACGATTTCTGAAGGACTTATGTACACCAAAGCTAAGCCACGAAACAAAGATGGGGTTCCAATCATATTGTTTGAGCAAGCTAGCTCTATCATCCTTAGCAAACTCCTGTAAAAAGTGAAAGATCCTGGCACCCCTCTGATCTTCTGTAAGATCGATGACCTAGAATTTAATCGAGCTTTATTGTATTTAGGAGCCTTCATAAATCTGATCCCTACATCCCTACTAGATCATTTCGAGGAAACTGAGCTCAAATCGACTGAGGTAACCCTACAGCTGGTTGACAGATCAATAAAGTCACCAAGAGGAGTTCTCAAGGATGTTCTAGTTAAGATACGAGATTTCTACTTCCCGATGGACTTCATTGTATTAGATATGGATACTCCTGAAAATCTGAGAGACACACTGATCATTTAGGGAGGCCATTCCTAGCCACAACTAGGGTAAATATCAATTGCGAAGAGGGCCAGATCAAGTTGAAATTTGGGAACAAGTCATTGAGGATTAATATCTTTAAGGCCCAGAAAGGAATAAACTGTGGGGCGATCGAAGAAGTTTGTGACATTAGTTCTTTGGTTGAGGATCTGATTACAGAGGAAAACTTGATTCTTCCAAAGCCTTAACCATAAGAGGATCTTGACCCATAGATCGAGAAGCTCGAGACTGATCTAGACCTACCCATAGCTTCCACCGTATCATCTGAGGCCCATCTCGAACCCCCACTCACTGCTGATATCCCGGAACTTGAATTGAAGCCCCTCCCGAATCATCTAAAGTATGTCTTTTTGGGTTCCAATCAAACGTTTATTGTGATTATCAATTCCTGACTATCTCCTGATCAAGAAACAAAGCTGATTTCTATCCTCCAACAACATCGAAAAGCCATTGGATGGACTCTAGATAACATAACTGGAATACATCCTTCATATTGCACACATTGTATCTATACTGAAGACGGCTCACGTCCATCTCGAGAAATGCAAAGACGACTAAATTCAAATCTTCAAGAGGTTGTGAAAAAGGAGATCATCAAATGGCTCAACGCTGGAATCATCACCTGATCTCTGATAGCCCTGAGTGAGCCCCATCCAAGTGGTGCCTAAGAAGGTAGGGCTTACCGTGATTACGATCAAACCTAGAGAGACCATCCCGATTCGTATTGAGAACTCGTGGAGAGTTTGCATAGACTATCGAAAATTGAATGCCTCCATGAAGAAGGACCATTTCCTGCTCACGTTCATTGATCAGATTCTCAAGAAACTGGAGGGAAATAGACTTTTCTGTTTCCTAGATGGGTACTCCGAATATAATCAGGTGGCAATCCATCCCGAAGATCAAGAAAAGGCCATCTTTACCTGCCCCTATGGTACGTATGCATTTTGCAGGATGCCATTTGGGCTTTGCAATGCACTCGCCACCTTTTAGCGGTGCATGCTAGCCATATTCTTTGATATAGTATGTAAATACCTTGAACTCTTCATGGATGACTTGTTGATTTTTGGTGAATATTTTGATGATTGCCTCCTATACTTGGTCTAGATCCTTCGAAGATGCATTGAAGTGAACCTAATTCTCTCCTGGGAAAAGAGCCACTTCATGGTCTTGTTGCCAAGCTTTTCAGGAGTTTAAATGCATCTCTGGTCGAGCATGTTTCATGTGTTAGAAATCGGGGTTACAAGTAACCCATTGTCGTAGTTGCAAAACACGTTGATTAGATAAAATTTATACCAAAACTCCAAGGGAGTCCCGAATCGAACACAGGAAGGCGACGTTTACTTTAAGTGAAAACCGTGCTTCATTTTGTTTCTTTTTGGTATTTTAGGGTTTTGATATTTTTTTTGTATTTTTGAAATAAAAGACAAACAGAATGAATCACAAGATAGAAATGGAACAAATATGATATATCTATCAATAAATTGTCAATTACAATGAACTATAAAAGCATCAAAAGAGAGGGAGGTGAGAGGAAATCTAGCGAATCGGCTATTCAACGATACGACGGTGCCTGGCGGAAGCTCGGACGAAGGAGGTGAGGAGTAGGATGACGGAGGTAAGATGCAGGAGGATGTCGTGTTGAGGAAAGCTTTGGCGTGGCTCCGGAATGGAGGTGAGAAGATGGAGATGATCTGCTACCGGAATGGAGGTGGGAGGATGGCTCCAAGGCAACCTATGAATGGGGATGGGAAGTTGGAGGAGTATTTGGTGGGGTAGAGGTTCGCTACACTAATAGGAGCCTTGGGAGCTTGAGAACAAGCTTTAATGGAGCGTTGGTAGGCTTGCTAGAGCTTGGGAGTAGGTAGGAGTAGAGTAGGTAGAGATGGCTTGGAAGGGAGGGGGTGTAGGTCCTTTTATAGTGGAGGAGAAGAGGCTAAAAATGGATAAAGGGCCTTTAGCGACCTTCAGACCGTCACTGGAAACGTTGCTGTAGACAGCTCACATCCGCTCACACCCTTAGCTGGCTCGCTGGCTTGCAATGAAGTAGCGATGGCTGTAAGCGTCGCTGTAGGTCAGCTTAGCTGTCGTTGAAAGCTGGCCCCAACCGCGCTTGCGCTTGCGCTGCGCTGCCCCGCCTATCACGCACGCTGATCGCACGGCGCCCTACTATATGCTCGCTGCCTTGCGCTGGCGTGTGCGTGCGAGCGCGTGCTACACTGCCGCTGCTGCTTCTGCTACTGCATGCGGATGATTTGAGATTGGGAGGGGGCTGCGAGGATTTGAACCCGCGCCCCTTCCTTGTGAACCACCACGTCAACTAATGAGCCACGTTGACCTTTATGTTGCGAGGAGAGTTTGGTGTAGACGCTTCCCAGTCATTGGATCTTGATCCAACGGCTAGGATTCAAGGGCGCGGATGATGAAAGGAGTGGGCGGTGGCTATTGGACGATGGTGGGTGGTCTGGATGGCGCCACGTGGCGCCATCTAGGCCGTCCGTCTTCTTTTTCTTGTAGATGGTGCCACGGTGTTCAGATCGAGATGATACTCACGATGCCGAATTGTGATCATCGCTCCGGATCCATTCGTACGGTTGAATTTTCCATCCGAAACCCGTATGGATGTCACATTGCCCCCTGGACATATAAAATGAAGGAATTAATATACAAAACAAACAACTTTCCTAAATGTCATGCAATGGATGTTATGCAATATTTATAACATGATATGCAATGCTAAGCCTAGGTACTATCATAAATAAGCAATTTATCATGAATTTATGTGTGTTCATCATACCCCCGTGCTTACTTTTTGCTAGTCCCTAGCAAAATTAACCTAAATGCTATGTATAAAAGTAGAATCAGGGTTCGAGTATTTAGGCAAAATTCATTGATTGCTTTAGAAAATCTCAACCCCAAGACCTAATTACAAAAACTCAACAGTGCCCGGGTGCTTGCCAGAATGCAGATCGTCCAAGCCCTCGCCTTATTTGAGAAGAGAAGACAAATTTTTTTTTCTTGTTTTTCTTCTTTTCTAGTTTTTCTTTTTGTACTTTTGGAGTTTGAGAGTTACGGGATAACTTTTTACGGCTACCTGACCTGTCCAAGACTCGAAAAGGACTCTAAGTGCTAAGCATCTTGTGAAAATAGTGAAAGACTCACTAGATGGCCGTTAAAATGGACTTCAGATTTCTACGACCCTAGGTGACCTTGCCTAAAGGTTTCTCTTTATGATCGGTAGCTTTCTTCCTACTTTCTTTTATATGGGGTCAACACAAGAGTGAACCCATTGTATATCTCCCCGATTTATTCTACTTCCCCGCTTCTTCCTTAAGTGTTTTGGGAATTGTTGTGCATTTCTTTTATTTTGTGAGCTGGGTTCTGGACAACCGGTCGATGAGCTGTTACCACCAACAACTTGCTAGCCATACTCATGCGGTGAAGTGTGGTTTTATTTATTTTTTTATTTTCTCCTTTTTCTATTTTTTTTCTTTTTTCTTTTTAAGTAGGTGGCTTTCCTGATCTAAGATTTACCTAAAGGAAGTACAATGAAAATGGTCTTGTGCCTGGGCTTTGGACAACCGGCCGATGAGCTGTTACCACCAACAACTTGCCAGCCATACCACCCAAGTCGGTCCATTAGCTACCCAATTTCCATAAAAATCGCCAGAAAGTCAGTCAGTACAAAAAAAATGTGTGTAGATGCTTAGGCTTAAGGTCCCCCAAATCAGAGGGTGGGTTGATAAGTCGCATACTTATCATCCCAAATTATTTACCAAATTAAAATAAATTTTAATTGGCGAGGACTTGAGACTAAGTCCACATTCGAGTGGACACCCGGGCTAATTAAGCCCAAAGACTTGAAGAGTCTAAGTATGCTGGTCTCAAAGTATCAATTCCTAAAGTTTACAGCTCCTAATGCCTACGTACTCATCTCCTAATTCTATTTTTTTTATCTTTTTCAAATTTTCATTTTTTTTTAACAAGAATCAAATAATAGGAAATCACTGTACAGCTGACAAAATGGTTATAAAATATGTCCACCCCCCCATGCTTAGCTATTGCAATGTCCTCATTGTGAAAAATGAAAGCATGCAGGAGAGTAGAAGTGGAAGAAGAACACCTGGTTTCTGTGAGACTCTGGTCAGCTTGGAACGGTCTTTACATGTGTGAGTTTAGTGCCTTTAGCTGGGCAATGATTAGCTCGCGGTGGTTACGGCAAGGTAAGAGCAACCTTGTCCGAGACGGATTCAGGGAGCACATGGTCAACAAAGGGTTTGAAACGCTGTCCATTGACCTTGAAAATATTACCCGTCTTTGGGTTAGAGATTTCGACGGCCCCGTTAGGGAAAATCCGCTCAATAACGAACGGGCCACCCCACTTAGACTTGAGTTTACCGGGGAAAAGCTTCAATCGAGAATCGAAAAGCCAGACCTTCTGGTTCGGCTCAAAGCTCTTACGTGAAATCATCTGGTCATGGAGAGCTTTGGTCCTTGCCTTATAGATTCTAGCATTTTCATAAGGATCATTTCGAAGCTCCTCCAACTCAGATAGTTGGAGTTTCCTGGTTTTCTTGGACAACTCAAGGTCCCCGACAACGACGCCAAAATGGTCAGGCGTGTTTCGCATGTTAGAAATCGGGGTTACAAGTAACCCATCATCGTAGTTGCAAAACACATCGATTAGATAAAATTTATACTGAAACTCCAAGGGGGTCCCAGGTTGAACATAGGGAGGCGACGTTTACTTTAAGTGAAAACCACACTTTATTTTATTTCTTTTTGGTATTTTAGGGTTTTGATATATTTTTTCTGTGTTTTTGAAATAAAAGACAAGCACAAGGAATCACAAGATAGAAATGTAATAAATATGATATATATATCAATCCAATGTCGATTACAATGAACTATAAAAGCATAAAAAGAGAGGGAGGTGAGAGGAAATCTCTCGATAAGCTGTTTGGCGAGACGATGGTGCCTGGCGGAAGCTCGGACGAAGGAGGTGAGGAGCAGGACGACGGAGGTGAGATGCAGGAGGACGTCATGTTGAGGAAAGCTTCGACGTGGCTCCAGAATGGAGGTGAGAAGACGGAGATGATCTGCTACCGGAATGGAGGTGGGAGGATGGCTCCAAGGCAACCTATGAATGGGGATGGGAAGTTGGAGGAGTATTTGGTGGGGTAGAGGTTTGCTACACTAATAGGAGCCTTGGGAGCTTGAGAACAAGGTCTAATGGAGCGTTGGTAGGCTTGCTAGAGCTTGGGAGTAGGTAGGAGTAGAGTAGGTAGAGATGGCTTGGAAGGGAGGGGGTGTAGGTCCTTTTATAGTGGAGGAGAAGAGGCTAAAAATGGATTAAAGGACCTTAGCGACCTCCAGACCATCACTGGAAACGTTGTTGTAGACAGCTCACATCCGCTCACGCCCCTAGCTGGCTCTGCTGGCTTGCAATGAAGTAGCGACGACTGTAAGCGTCGCTGTAGGTCAGCCCAGCTGTCGCTGAAAGCTAGCCCCAACTATGCTTGCACCCGCACTGCGCTGCCCTGCCTATCACGCGTGCTGATCGCGCGGCGCCCTACTGTGTGTGCACTGCCATGCGTTGGCGTGCGCTTGTGTGCGCGCGCTACGCTGCCGCTGCTGCTGCATGCGGTTGATTTGAGATTGGGAGGGGGTTGCGGGGATTCGAACCCACGTCCCTTCCTTGTGAACCACCACGTCAACCAATGCACCACGTCGACCTTTGTGTCGTGAGGAGAGTTTGGTGCAGACGCTTCCCAACCGTTGGATCTTAATCCAACGACTAGGATTCAAGGGCGCAGATGATGAAGGGAGTGGGAAGTGGCTGCTAGCCGATGGTGGGTGGTCTGGATGGTGCCACGTGGTGCCATCTAGGCCGTCCGTCTTCTTCTTGTAGAGGGTGCCACGATGCTCAGATCGAGATGATTCCCACGATGTCGAACTGCGATTGTCTCTCCGAATGCATCCGTGCGGTCAGATTTTCCATCCGAAACCCGTATGGATGTTGCATTGCCCCCTTGCCATATAAAATGAAGGAATTAATATACAAAACATACAACTATCCTAAATGCCATGCAATGGATGTTATGCAATATTTATAACATGATATGCAATACTAAGCCTAGGAACTATCATAAATAAGCAATTTATCATGAATTTATGTGTTCATCAGTCTCATTGTAGTAAAGTCTCCTAAATGGCTCTTCAACAAATAAAATTATTACTCGAATATCTAAATGAAGTCCGAGGTAAAACACAGGGAGCATATGGAATTCACGTGCTAATCTTGATTAAAATATAAATGAGCACAAGAATAAGCCAAGAATAATGGTATTCAATGAATGCTATCTATCACATTAGATATTCAATGAATAAAATGAGTACTTCAAGACTTTAAGAGACCAAAGAGATATCTAAGACAAAATAATGGTGATTTAGATCATTAATTATTAGTCTAAGCACATGTATATCAACTACTCAATGCATATAAAATAAATGAACAGTGATCAGACGTCTGATTTGAGAATCAGACGACTTAACTGTCGCTTGCTATAGTACTTTCAAGCTTCTGTTCTTCCTCTTCCTTTCTGTGGCCTCTTCTTGTTTTGCCTTCTCTATAGCCTTTCCTCTTCTCTTCCTTTCTTCCCTTCTTCTCAGGGCATTCTCCCTTCTCAGCTAAGTGTTGGATAGTACCTTCAAGAGCAAAACCCTCCCTTCCTCCGCTCTCTTCCTTTCCCTCCTCCTCTCTAATTCCCTCAGATAACTGGATAATCAGGTATACAGGTATGCGTAACCAGGTATAGTAGGCGGGTCGAGTCGAGTGCAGGTGTGAGGGACCTCACCCCATGTGTTCGAGGTGAAAAGCCATAGTGACAAATTCAATTTAAAAATCTGCGCGAGCCCACCAGTACATGATGTAGGATGATTGCATAGCAATCATAGGTCTTAATTGACCTAAATTAGGCTAGGATTTAGCATAAGTTAGGGTAATTCATGCATGCATAAGCATTACTAGTACCTTTACTACTTTCTTTTAACTATGCATAAAATAACGCTATAATGTACTGATTAGGTGCATTATGTCAATTGCAGGTAATAAGCTGATTAGAAGCTGGATCTGAAGCTGGATCTAAAGCTGGATCTGAAGAAAAAAGAATAACTAGTGTTGCAGCAGAGCTGGAGCGGAAGACCTAGATTAGATGTAGTAGATAATAATGTAAGGGAGTTAAGGTATGCTATTCTATTAAGAAGGAATATGGCAATAAATTGTGAAGAACTTAGGTCCATCCTAGCCCTAGGATAGCCTAGAAGTTTCCCTAAGCCTTAGCCACCCTTATATTAGGTCACCGCACCCTAGGAAACCTTAAAACTTTAATTCCAACCTCTATCTGGACGTCTAGATGAGTTATAGGACATCTAGAACCCTTAGTCAACTCTCGCATACCTTAAATCCACTTCTGCAATGTTATTGGACATCCAGACACTTGGTCAGATGTCTAATTTCTACAGAATACCCAAGACAGAACCTAGAATTCCATAATTCTCTAGAGATGTCTAGAGAGCTTCCCTTAGGTCAATAAAAAAACCTAAGGGGTGGCCATTTGCACCCATCCACTCTTGGCTTCCATTTATCTTAGTTTCATTCCACATCCACTCCACCTCCATGTCCACAAGTAGCTTCACCATGGCCACCACCACCTCCACGCCAATATGCTGGATCACCTCTCCAACCTCTCTCCAAGGGCTGGCCTAAGCACCATTGGCTGCCCCTCCTTCTCCTCTCAACCACTCAAAGGCCATCAGAGCCACCTTCGAATGCCCTTATTTCTTCTAGATTAGATTATAGTTCTTCTTAGATTTACATGCTTTATTTACTGCTTAGTAGTGTAGCTCTATATTCTCCCCTAATTGATGCATGCAAAATCCCCCCATAGATTCATGTATGCAGTCATTTTCTGGTAGCGAGTAGTTTTATTTCCCATTCCTCTACCTGTGCTCTGCAACTCTGATATCATCATCATCTTTTATATATATAAATATATATGTTGAAAATCACCATGTGCCTAGTTATCATCTTTTGGTGTGATTGAAGTTGCATGTTTTAATTACTATCTTTTGGCAACTAGCATGTCGTACATCAATACGTAAATCACCATAAATCGGCATGAGATTTTAAGCAAGTAGAGTGAAAGAGATCGATTTCAAATCTGCATTTCCATAAATGCCTCCCAGAGACGAACGACCGGGACTCCAAGTCTCGTTATCTTTATAAATATTTTTGTTGATCGTATTGTGCACTATACTACGAATCTTTTTCTGATCAAATACGTGTTCTATGGTTCCAACATAGGACTATCCCCCACTCCTCTTTCTCATGTCTGCAACAGTGAAGGTGTCCTTGTTCAATTAGCGTAGCTGCTGTGGTTGACGCCCCCAATCAAGGACCTTCGAAGGGTCCTGGGGCTATTTCGTGACTCCTGGAGGTCGCACCTGGGAGTGGGGTTGCAAGAACACCTGCTTCAAGGTCGTGTGACCCTCCATCAATGGAGGCTAAGGGGCAAACACCTGAAAACAAAAGCATGGCCTTTCGGCCAAGTTAAACTAGCTCAAAAGCTTCTCAAGGGAGCGGCAAGGGCGTTGGTGGCGGTGGCGTGCTGCGGAGGTGGACGTAGGTGGCTGGCGAAGGCGAAATAGGTCGGAGAAGGTGGTTGTGTCTGGTGGGGCGTTTGGATGGGTGGAATGTGCAATAAAGATGGGGGTTCTGTGCCGGTGGATGAGGTGAAGGTCTTGGGAGTTTCGGCGAGGTGTGTGGTGCGGTGGAATGATGGGAAGGCCTCATCGGAGATGTGGCTAAAGTGGAGAATGATGAAGGGAGAATGGCGGTGTTGGGGGTTATTTTTGGGTTTTGAGTATGGGGAATTAACCTAAGGATCTAAATAAACCTAACTAACCTACTCTAACGGTCGAAGGGGGTAGAATTGACACAAGTTTTGGATGGCTGGCGCTATGGAAGACTAATTCTTCTGAGAGGGACGGTGGCGAGGAACGGGGAGGACGGCCCTCGCTTTGACTGGCAAGGAGCGGAGGAAGACGAGGAATAAGATGTGTAGGCCAATTTGGCCATTGGCTGCCTGCAGGATGAAGGGGATGGAGGATTGCTGAAGCTTGGTTAGAAAGGGGCCGGAGGTAGGGTTAGGAAGAGGTTTTTGGCCCCAAACCTTGCTAAAGAGGTGTGGCATGCCTTAGGCGTGCTTTTATAGGCCATAGGAGGTTCTTCCAAGCTTGGAAACCAAGCTTGGAAGCTTCACGCATAAGGAAACCCACATCTCTCATACGTTCGCATGGGATATTGGGAAAGAATTAGAGCTTAAGACTAAGTTTAGACCGTAGAGGATTGTCTTAGGAACCTTCCTTCCAAATTTGGAAGAGTTTGGCCGTGACATTAGGGAGTAATCCCTGATTAAAGGTCACTGGTGAATTAGGTTTAGGAGTTGAAGGCGGTGGGGACCTGTTGGCAAAGAAGATGATGAAATTAGGGGCATATTTGCAAGGATTTCAAAAGTTAGGGGCATATGTGTAAGAGAAAAGAGTTAGACAGGACTGAAATGCAAACTAGATCAAGGTGATCTCTGATTGAGTCTAAATTTTGGTACAAACCTAATTTGGACCTAAGGAATCTGATGGTGAAGTCAGATTTAGGTTTTAATGAAGTTTGATTGGGTAATTTATGTAGATACCCAAATTAGGGCAACTGTCTAACTGAGACTCTATTTTAGGTCAAAATGGGTTCCACTGGTCAAACCAAACATACCAATCATTATAGAATATTTTTATATGATTTTTATAAGGTTTAGGTGAATTTTATCTTTACCATAACCTTAGTTAATTAAGCGGGTCTGTTTTAGGATTTTAGATTCCATTAATTCTTGAAATGCGTGAAAACCTGTTTCTGTCTGCATGAACCCACTTATTGGGCATTTATGACCATTTAACCTTTAATTAATCCCTGGGAAACCCCTTGATTGCTCTACATTTAGGATATTCTGTTAAAACTACAGTTTTACCCCTGTTTTACTGTTTCTCTAAGAATGGATATGTAATGAATTAGGGCTCTTTTGACAGTTATGTAAGAGCATTTATCAATGGATTCTGACTAATTAAAGCTAAATATGGCTGATGATAATGTTATCATCAGGTCTCTGAGAGAATCATTCTTGGACACCTTGTCTTTGAGAGCGATATCCAAGTTGACCGAGCTAAGGTAAATCTAATTTCTAAATTACCTGTGCCTACCTCGGTTAGAGACATCAGATCATTTTGGGGAATGTCAAATTCTATCGCTGATTCATATATGATTTTTCCATGATCGCGTGTCCTTTAACGAATCTTCTCTCAAAGGACACACCTTTTGAGATGACAGTGCATTCACGCATTTGAAATCCTACGTGACAGAATCACTCAAGCATTAATCCTATAATCCCCTGACTAGTCTCAACCCTTCGAGATCATGTGTGATGCATCTGACTACGTAGTAGGAGCAGTGCTGGGGTAGAAAATTGACGGGAAACTGGTGGTAATATATTACACTAGAAGACACTAGACGAGGCTCGACGTAATTACACGATAACGGAGAAAGAACTATTAGCTATAGTATTTGGCTTGGAGAAATTCAGATCATACCTCCTAGGATCACATGTTATCATTTACTTAGATCACACTACAGTGAGGCACTTGCTTACGAAGAAGGACGCGAAACCAAGATTAATCCACTGGATCTTGTTGTTGCAAGAATTCAATCTCGAAATTCGCGACAAAGCGGGAAAGCAGAATGTGGTAGCTGACCATTTGTCCCATCTTCCTTCTTCGATCATTGACCCATCTGGATTGATCACCGAATATTTTTCGGATGAGCATCTCTTGGCCATTAATGGACTTCCTTGGTCCATTGATATCATGAATTACTTGGTTATGGGGAAAGTTTCGCCTGAATGGGCAACCTCCCGACGGGGCAAGCTGATTTTTGATGCCAAGTATTATGTTTGGGAAGATTCATATTTATTCCACATCGGTAAAGACCAAGTGATATGAAGATGCATTCTCGACAAAGAGGTCAATGATGCATCTCATTTTGCCATGGCCAGGCCTATGGTGGCCATTACTCAGGGCGTAAAATCACAACAAAGATCCTTCAGTATGGGTCCGTTTGGCCCACAATGTTCAAAGACTCATAATCCTACTGTTGGGCATTTTCCCATTGTCAGACCCTCGGCAACATGGGCCCACGTGATATGATGCCCTTAAATCTGATTATCATGTGCAAAATCTTTGACATCTGGGGAATTGATTTCATGGGACCTTTTCCAGGATCCAACGGCTTCAAGTACATCTTACTTACTGTTGACTGTCTCGAAATGGATTGAAGCCATCCCCACCAGAACTAATGATCATAAAGTTGTTCTTCGGTTCATTTAGGAGAACATCTTTCCCAGATTTGGGGTTCTTAAGGTCATCATCAGCGATGGCGGGGCTCATTTCATGAATGTGCACTTCCAGTTCTTGATGAAAAAGTATGGGATGTCGCATCGTATCTCGACTCCTTATCACCCCCAGACCAATAGATTGGTCGAGCTATCTAATCGGGAGATTAAGAAAATCCTTCAGGTCACTGTTTGGCTTGACAGGAAAGATTGGTCCACCTGACTTCCAGAAGCCTTGTGGACCTATAGGACCTCCCATAAGACCTAGTTAGGAATGTCTCCTTTCAGATTCGTGTATGGGAAGGCACGTCACCTACTTGTAGAAATGGAGCAAAAAGCCTACTTGGTAGTATGGAAGTGCAATTTAGATCTTATGAAGGCTGGAATCCACAGTCGGTTGTAAATGAGTGAGATCGAGGAGCTACGCAATGATGCGTACGAGAACTTGCATATCTACAAAGAGCAGGTCAAAGTCTTTCATGACAGGAACATATCGCGGAAATCTTTTCATCCTAGTCAGAAAGTGTTACTCTTTGATGCCAAACTCAAGCTCTTCCCAGGGAAGCTAAGATCAAAATAGATATAACCCTTTCTCATCCGACAAATCTTTGGATATGGAGTTGTCAAAATCAGTGAACTCAACCATGACTCAAACCCATTTGTTGTGAATGGTCAGAGACTTAGACTATTGCTCAAACTCACCAATTTGAATCTGGCTGTAGTATCTTTTGATCTCCATTCTCCTTGAGCCACATTGTGCTTAGCTGATGGCGTTAAACTTAGCGCTTAACGGGAGGCAACCCGTTATTTTGAAAAAACCCAAGACCCTTCTAACCTATCTATGAGTTTGATGAGGATTTTACGTGGTTTGTAAAATACATTGTTGTAACGCGCAAAATCGATCAACTCTTAAATTTATAAACCTAGATAGTGGGGTATCTAGGGTCGTCCAAGGAGGCAATATGTTTGCAAAATTAATTCTCTTGCTTACAAAATAGATCTCAACTTTCTTTTTGGTCTTTTTTCAATATATCATTTTTAGGTTTTTGAAATTAAGGCAACATGCGAAATTGTTGGCGAGAAAGTGACTTACACTTAACTCAATACACTACTTCTAAAGTGGTAAGTAGAGCCTCTCCCTAAGCTCACTCTAGGCAAGTGGAGGCCTAGAATAATTAGGGAGAGGGAGTGAAGAATGCTAAAAACAAAGCAATTAAAAATGCAACTAAAGAAATTGCAAAGAAGGCAACTAGATTAATGAGAAAGTGTTTTACAGAAAAGCCTAGAAGATGAATGCTTCTACTACTAGAAAATTGTAATAATTAAAACAAAACAAAAATCCTCTAGATAGATGGTGAAGAAGAGGGCTTCTTGCTCCAAGCTTGGTAGCTCCCGATCTTGAAAAGAGTCCTCCAACTCCTTCCTTGCTATGCTCCGCCAAGGTGATGTCCTCCAAAGCAAGCCCTAAGGGGGCGTGCCCTAAGCTTTTCTCGAAGGGTGGACATCCACCCTAGGTCCTTCTCCTTTGCCTGGCCATCCTCCTTGAAGTAGAAAAGTCCTCCTCCTTGCCGTGGCCCAAGTTGAAGAGAGTGGGGAGAAGAAGGCACCAAAGGGGCTGGTGATGTGCCCCTTTAATCTTCTTCTCTACTCCTTCTTCTTGGCCGTAGGTGTAGGTGGGTATAGGTATAAAAATACACTAATGGAGGATGCTCTAAAATGGTGGTAGGTGGTGGGTTTATATAGAGTAGGAAGGGGGCTAAGGTGACTCTTGAAATGAAGGGCTAAGATGAGAAGATGGAGGTGGTTGGGGATCCTATGGCTAAGGGCAATTGGCTCCAACCCAAGGGACACTTAGGGGGTGGTTATGGGTGGTGGCACCCCTTGAAGTTGGCACCAAAATGACTTCTAGAAGAGGGGCTTAGGTGGCACCAAGTAGGGTTCTAGAAGGAGGGGTAGGTGGGTGGCTAGGATGGGTTGTAGGGTTAGGTGTATGGTGGATGTGGGGGTGGATGTTGGCGCCAAAAAGGGGGTAGTTAGGGTTAGGTTTTCGCACCAAAGTTGCTGCCTTTTGGTGGTGATGATGGGGTGAAGAGGTGGCGCCAACTTGGAGTAGGATAGCTAGCTTAGGTAGGGCTTAAGTTGGTGGAGCTAGCTAGGGTTGAGTTGAAGGTGGTGGATGGCCAAGGAGCTGGTTGCTAGCTAAGATAAGCTAAGCTAGCTTAGCTTGATATGAGTAGAGGAGGAGGTATTGGAGCTAGGGTTTGAAGAGAGGAGGTGAGGAGGAGAAGTCTGGACCTGGAACTGGAGCTGGCAGCTGCTGAAGAGGCTGGCATGGAACTACTCTAGATGGCTTAGCTTGCTAGTTCTTTGCTAGCTGCTAAGCCAAGCTAAAGTGAGCTGGCTTCTACCATAATGAGTTGAGGTGAGATAGGTCTGGTGCTCCCGGGGAGGATCAAGCTGGTTGAGGAAGCTAAGGTAGCTTAGCTCAACTGAGTTGAGCTAAGCTGAGTCCCCGGGAGTCGGACTTGAGCTTCCTGAGCTGGGATGAGTTCGTCTTCAGCTGGTTGGAGTTGAGTGGAGCTAGATGTAGCTGGATCTGAGCTGGGGTGAACTCCAGTCAACTCAGCTGAGCTAGCTAGAGCTCCCTGTGGACTTGTGGGAACTAAAATGAGCTAGACTCAACTAGGTTAAGCTAGATCTGAGCTGACTTGAGCTAGGGTGAGCTAAGATGAACTCTCTTGAGCTGCTATTCAGCTAAGATTAACTGAATGGAGCTGGGATGAGCTAACCCTAGTTCAAGTGAGCTAGGTTCCAGTTGTGGTGAGTTGGATCAAGCTGAGTTCTAGCTAGTCTGAGCTTCTCCTTCACCATTTGCCTTCTTGAGTGCTAGGGTTTTAGGGATCTGTATATCTGTTCATCCCTAACACTTACAAAAACATATTAAAAAGACAATAAAAAATGCAATGCATGCCTAACCTAATTTATGTCTAAATGTAGCCCAAAAACCCGTTTGCGGAGTAAAGTCCTAAGAGCTAGGTTTGTTTTAATGCATAAGAATGATGATAAACTAGCATTTATCAAAGTTGAAATCATATTGCACTTTAGGGTTCGTCCATTAAAACAACCAACTCAACCTTTGATACTTGTATCAAAGCTTGAAATCATCCGCAACAGTCATCTCGACCCATTTGCCACCCACTAAACCTGTTCTAAAATACAATCTAAGCTGAACTCAAACCCACCTAATTTACAATGAGAACATTGCAAATCTTAGGCATGAAGGGGTATTAAAGTGCAAAGTGCTGTGAAATTCAATTCATGGAAGGGTTTCATTTCTCTAAAAAAAATAAGGAGAAAGGAGAGGACAATTTTGAAGAGATGAATTGAACAATTGAGGAGGACGAAAAGAAAAGAAGAAAAAGAAGCAATAAAAAAGAGGGAAAATGTGATAGTCTCTATAATTGAGTATGGAACTCACCTAAGTTCTAGGTTGGATTGGATGATGAATTAAGACCTGGAAGGCTAAAACTTAGGAGATTAGTGACGGATACCGACCTTAGCCTCTTGGGCCTATTCTAGGGCTTAAACACTCTTGTATTTGTTAAGATCCGAATCAGTCCTCAGGAGGTTAAGGAAAGTGCAAGGTTGATGTATTAAGTCTAAGGCTTAGGGATTATTCGGCCCCATTTCATGCCCTTTGGTTTATGAGATTTGGTAACCTAGGCACCCAAAAATCACACACCGGTCTAGTTCAATGTGTTTAATGAAGAATAATGCCAAAAGTGTTCCATTTTGGAAAAGGTTTTTCTGAAGATCTGACTTAGGAGCAGCTCGAAGACACAAATTGATTGGACGAGTTCCCGGCGTTGAGAGGTGGAATGAAAAATACTCCCCTTGAAGATGCGTAATAACATATTATCTCCCTGGTGCTTGTCTCCTACGATATATATCTAAATGTCCTACCGGGGCATGTAAGCACCTTGTACTGATTCAGGTGCCATGGGTGGGATTATCCCGAAATGTCGATTGCTAGGGCCGAATTTAGCTACAGAACACCATGGGTGACACTATCCCAAAGTGTCAAAAGCTAGGGTTTTGGGGGTTGCCATGGGCGGTGCTATCATAAAGCATTGAAATCCAGGGACCCTTTGAGGATTGATGGTAGGGATAAGGAATACGATACAGATGGTGTTTAGAGCCAATTCAATGATGAATTTAGGGAATATAAAAGAAAAGAGAGAAAACTCTCAGAATAAATATCCCTCTCTATTTCTTTTATCAAAAAATGCACTGGCAAACTGAACTTGGACTTGCTACAAATATGCACGGGTACTTTAATCGCTGGGGTTAACGAACCCCTAGGTAGTTTTTGCAGGCCTTAGAAGCCATCGCGGCAAACCTAAGGCTGAGGCTGGTCAAGTCTGGATCTTGGCTGGTACTTGAGTACCTCTAGGCCTATTGTTGGTGTTTTAATATGATTTCTAGAGATGCGGCTTAGTAGGGCATCCTGACGATTATATCTAGCTTAGAGATTTAGTTTGGTCCATAAGATTTTGCTAGGAACTAGTAAAAGCTAGGCATGGGGGTATGATGGTAACACCATCTTGGGCCCTAACTAGCCACAATTAGTCAAGTTCAAATCATAAATTCTCCTACTTAATCATTTGAGGTTCACAACTTCACAATATTCTGATTTGAGAAGAAAACAAGGAAACATGGTTAATTCTGTTGTTTTAATAGCACATCACAAATGCAGAATAACCACGGGGTCACTCATGGGTTAATTAAAGGTCAATTGAGCATTAAAGATTAAAAAGTGGGTTCACATTGACTGAATCAGGATTTCATGCATTTCGAGGACAAAAATAGGATTGGATGTGAGAAATAGTCTTTAGGGACTAAAATGCAAACTAGGTCAAGATCAACTTCGATTGGGCCCAAATTTTGTTGTTAACCTAATTTGAACCCAAGGAATCTAATGGTGAACTTGGATTTAAGTTTTGACCATGTTAAATTGCAGAGAAGCCCAAGTCAGAGTAGATTCCCGTCTAAATCTCTATTCTTGGTCAAAATGGGTTTAGATGGTCAAACCAAAGGTACCAAACCTCTTAGAATATTTTTTTATGAATTTTAGAGGTTTATATTGATTTTTTTCTAACCAGAACCTTTCCAATTTAAGTAGGGTTGATAATTAGGGTTTTTAGTCTTGTTTTGGTGCTTGAAATGCGTGAAACCCTGATTTAGTCAATGTGAGACCACTTCGTGGTCTCTTATGCTCATTTTACCTTTAATTAACCCCTGAG
The DNA here is from genome assembly GCA_037157565.1 of Thalassia testudinum. Taxonomy (NCBI): domain Eukaryota; kingdom Viridiplantae; phylum Streptophyta; class Magnoliopsida; order Alismatales; family Hydrocharitaceae; genus Thalassia; species Thalassia testudinum. Next base: position 39,757,421 of record JAZHRO010000067.1, read on the forward strand.
TAACCCCATGGTTAATCTGCAATTATGATGTGTTGTTAAAATAATAGAATTAACCATGTTTTCTTGTCTTCTTCTCAAATCAAATCATAGTTAAATTATGGTCCTCAGGCGATCATTTAGGAGCATTTATCTCTTGATTTTAACTAAATTAAGTTAGTTATGATGAATGATGGTGTTACCATCATAACCCCATGCCTAACTTTTCTTAGTCCCTAGCAAAATCCTATGGAAAGAACTAGAGTTCTTGACCACATTTTCGATGTTCAGATGCCTGTTTGTGCCTTTACTCTAGAAATTAGATTAGAATACCAACAATAGGCCTAGAGATACTCAAGTACCAGCCAAGATCTAGACCTAACTAGCCTCAGCCTTGGGTCTGTCATGAAGGCTTTTAATGCCCATAAAGACTGCTTAGAGGTTCGTTGACCCCAGCGGTTAAAACACCCGTGTGTATTTGTTGAAAGTCCAGGTTCAGTTTGCCAATGCATTTTTGGCAAGAGAGACAGAGAGAGGGATATTTATTTTGAGAGTTTTCTCTCTTTTCTTTTATATTCCCCTAAATCCAACATCGGATTGGCTTTAAGCACGGTCTGTATCAGATTCCATGTCCCCATCATCAATCCTCCAAGGGTCCCTGGCTTTCGATGTTTCGAGATAGCACCGCCCATGGCAACCCCCGAAACCCTAGCTTTCGACACTTCAGGCTAGTGCCGCCCATGCCATTCTATAGCTAAATTTAGGCCCTGGCAATTGACATTTCGGGATAATCCCACCTATGGCACCTGAACTAGCACAAGGTGCTTACATGCCCCCAGTAGGATATTTAGATATCCTAGGAGACGAGCACTGAGGAGACGATATGTTATTACGCATCTTCGAGGAGAGTATTTTTCATTCTGTCTCTTCATGTCGGAAGCTCATCTAATCAACTTGTGTCTTCGAGCCGCTCCTAAGCCAGATCTTCGAGAAACCTTTTCAGAATAAAACACTTTTGGCATTTTTGTTCATTAAGCTCACTAAACCAGACTGGTGTGTGATTTTTGGGTGCTTAGGTTACCAAGTCCCGCAAACCAAAAGGTAGGTAATGGGGTTGAATAATCCCTAAGCCTTAGACTTAATACTTCAGCTTCTCACTTTCCTCAACCTCTTGAAGATTAATCCGAATCTTAATAAATACGTGAGTTTTTAAACCATAGAATTGGCCCAAGAGGCCTAAGGTTGGTACTTTTACTATCTCCTTGTCTCTAGCACTTCAGGACATAATTCTTCTTTTGGTTTGGTCTAAAAGTTAAGTACATCCCATAATCAATTGCTTAATCAATTTTTTTCTGATTTTGCTCCTTTGACGTTCTTTGTATTTTCTCCTCTTTTCCTCCTCAAGAAAGATATTTCAATCAATTCTCCAAATTTTCCTCCCCTTTCTCCATTATATATGTATATTGTGAGAACCCCTCAGAAAATTGAATTTCTCATTTGTTTTCACTTTAATACCCCCCCATGCTTAAGTTTTTCAATGTCCTCATTGTAAATGAGGTGGGTATAAATTCAGCTTAGTTCAAAGATTAGAGTAGGGTCAAAGGGTGAGTGAACGGGTCAGGATGACTGTTGCAGACTATTTCAAGCCCTAATACAAGTATTAAAGATGGAGTCGACTGTTCTAAAGTTGAACCCTAAGGTGCAATAGGAATGCAACTCAAACAAAGTTAGAAGGGTTCAGGTTTTTTCAAATGATGGGTTGCCTCCCATTAAGTGATAATTCAATGCCTTTAGTCGAGTAGAAGGTGGTCAAGGAGAGGGGGTGGTCAGATTGGTGGAATTTTGTTGAACAAGCACCTCGATGTATAGTCTGGTTGGTCCAACTAGGTGCTTGTTCAGATCAACCGGCTGATGATGCAAACCAAACCCAATCACTCTGGTGGGCTGATGGATGTAAATCAGTAGGTGTGGAGCTCACCAGATGCTTTGTGGCTCAGAAAGATGTGGAAATGTTAATATAGGGTTTGGCCAAATAAATTTAGCCAGATCAGAGTAGGAGTCCTCAAAAGATAATGGATCTGTGGATATTGTAAGAACCCTATTGGTTGAACCAGAGAAGGATAATGTATGGTTGTTAGTTTGATAAATGTCCGATTCCCTGTCAAAGCACGGTAGTGAATCATATGTAACTAGATCAGAAAGACATGAGTCAGAGTAGAAGTTGAATCTGGTGGCAGGTCAGGGTTAGTATCGGTTTCTAAATGTTTTTGGCTCTGGATTCAGTGGTAGGGCTACTTCGATGTCTGGGTGCAGTATGGGATTCTCAAGAAATGATTCGAAGATTGGTTTATCCATAGAGTCTTTTTTATGATCATCCCAGTCAAATGTAAATGCCCGGAGACTGCTTATAGGATCCTGGAAATCTGAGTCGGTGAAGGATTCAAACTCTGCACTGTAGACACTCTCGACATTTATTGCATTTGATTCCTATAGATCATAACAAAATGTTTCTAAATCAATGGAATATGATTTTGAATCAATGATTTCAGGATCAGGGACCTCAGAATTAGAATCAAAGAATGGATCATCGATACTGTGGTCGTAAATCGGCTCGTAATCATCCGGAAACAGTGGTTCTATGAAATCAGAGTATGATTCGAAATCATCAAAGAATTTGCGACAGTCAGCTTCTGAACTTGATTCAGGATCAAGATTTCCACCACAGAATAAATCAAGATTCATCGAATCATCAACATGACTTTGGTCTAACCTAGTCTCAAATTCTAAGCTTAAAGAGGTGTCCTTATCGGGTATAGGCTCGGGTTCTAGGTACCTAGGGTAGATCAAATCAAATCCTAATTCTTACAACTCTATTTCTGTATCATAAATTGGTGCAACTTCCAAAAAATCAATTCGTTCTTCTGAGGAGTCTGGAAAAGTATAATCATCAAATATAGGCCCAAAATCATAATTCAGTCCCAAAATCTTTTTCTCATCACATTACGCCTTATGATCATCCCAACTAGCTCAGATCTAGATTCTAGGTTAAGGGTAGGAATTCGATCACTAGAATTTGGACTTGGTTCTATTGGAATGTTAGAATCACTCTAGAGGAATACCTTAACAAGATAAGGTGTGGGAGTTACATCCTCGAGAGTTTTTAGTATAATTCTTTACAGGTGTTTGGAAAATCTAGGCATGATGGACTAGCTTCACAGCTTCCTATGGTTGGTTCATAATCGGGAACACCTATAGCTGGATCTACCCAACCCACATCATGATCAGGTATGTCATTCTGCACAAAATCTGAATTTGGTTCCCTTTGGATTGGGTTCCATAACAACCTCCATTTTCATACCCAGGCTCTGGGGAATTACATTGATTCTCATAATTACTGCAAGATGTGTCATTAGTTTCTGGGTGGTACCTCTTAATAATCACATTTTCCAACTGATTTATTAGCTCCCCATGCCTTTCAAAGTCATCTTGGTTTTTTTCCCAAAGTTGTGGTTTTGACGCATATTGTAAACTCTCAGTGTAATGCAATCTCTTTAATGCATCAAATGTTCGTAAAATTGTCTCCCGAGTTGAACCACATGCTAGTTCTGTTGCAATCATCTAGATGTGGTTTGAAATGGGGTTTGTCATTTCTGTTTTACTAACCTAAATTCGGATGAAGGGATCTAAGGTTCTGTCAAATTCTTCCCTATGTCTAAGGGTAGCCTCGATCATTTTCTCTTTGATGCTCATGTGGGATTCAGGTTTCTTGAACATTTTTCCTATGTTGTCAGATTGCATTTCCAAATCAGGTGGTGGATCAGGATGAAGAATCAAATTCAGGTGTAGGTTGAATTGATCAGATCAGATCAGATTTCCGTAAAAGATCAACTCTAATGGAGGCCTCTTGGTTAGACCTAGGGACCTCTCCTGTGTGTGTGCACTAAAGAATAGATGAGGGGCTAGATGTTCATTGGATCCAATCAAGGAACCTAAAAAAAATTTTTTGGATGGCTACGGCTGTTCAAGGGAAATGGACCTCTTTGATCAAAAATCCACACACCCAAGAATTACTTGGGCAGGCAGGAAGGGAGAGTCCCACAAAGACCCCTACACGATAGAGCATCCCCATGGGTTACAGGATTTCCCCCACCCAACCTTCCTTGTCACTGAGGTTTCAAGTAGACCGAATTGTATGAATTGAGACCTAAGTCTACCAATTTTAGCCCTAATTGTGCCTTGAATTTCACTTGATTTAGAAGTCATTTCAAATTGTGACCTAATTTGTAGGTTGGTTGACTCACAAAGTGAACCAACCTCACCTGACCTATCCTAAGGTTGAGGATGAAATTTGGGTTAGAGCACCCAAATCACCTTGAATTGGTTCTCAACAGGTTATTAGGTCCCAAGTTTTATGATTCAAGTGATTGCTAGAGCCTTAATTTTAGGGTTCACTTGATTAAATCAATTCAGACAAGGGCTTGGGTAGCACACAAATGTGGGAAAATCAATTTCCTTAATTGTAGGAAAGTGTGTCCTAACACTTCAAAACCTTAATGTGGAAGCCCTAGATTGGCTCTATTTCAAGTCCAATTTGATTCCAAATATGACACGTTGGACTCAAACAAGAAAGTGAGTAGTCTAAGATGTTGAAAAATTTTAGCGTAAATCCCTAATAGGTACAGGAAATGTGGATGGGGATCTCTAATCAAATCATATCAGCTTCAATTGGATTGTAGTTAATCTTGTAAATTAGGAAAGTTTTTGCCTTTAAGTGATATTACTAGGAAAATAAGGCAAGTGGATCCTAATTGATTTGTTTACTTTTTTCTTTTCTTCCTAAGATTAGGAGGTGTAGGTTCTAACGAAGGGGGGTGAGATATGCATGATAAACGAAATAATGCGGAAGTAATGTAAACAATCACACAAAATGCAATCTCACAAAGCACACAAATATTTTTAGGTGAAAACCCAAACCTGAGTAAAAACCACCACTTAAGCCTCTCGACTTAGAATTTTTTGATCAACCTAGTCGATTAAATCCACTATTCAAACTACTTAAAATGAGGGTAGTTCAACCTCAATACAACTGACGCTACTTTGAACTTGAGGGTAGCATAACCTCAAAACCCTTCCTCTTCACGAGGAGTATTTTGTCTCACAAGGGATATAGGAATTCACAAAGCGAATACCTAAACAAAGATAATTACAAAATATCCTATAGAGCCACAAAGTAAATATGTTAATCTAGATACTATAGGCTAAGGAAGCTTCCCTTTGATGGAAGTGCATTGGCTAGTGACGCGGAGTGCGTGAACCACACAAGGGCACGAACGATGCTCATGTATGCAACGGCAGGAGAGCGGGTGTTCAATGAAGATGGTGCCCTTTAGTGTAGGCTAGAAGATCTTGGAATGCAACAATACTTCTCTACTTGATAATCTCTTTTCTGACACAAATGTGGTGGAAAGTAGTATTACTTGGTGTGTCTAACAAAGGGTGCCCCTCTTTTTATAGAGTCCCTAAGAAGGGTTTAGAAGGCCTTGGAAGCCTTCTCTAGCCATTGGAAATAAATCCAAGGCAAATCAGGCAGAAATCAGGGTCATTTACGATTCTGACAGAGTTATCAGACATATTGTTCTAAGGTCAGATGTCTGGGTCATCATCTAATCTAGAGATTGGTCGTCTGATCTAGAATGGTGGAAGATCTGATTAGGGTTGGATCATAACAGACGTCTAAGATTCATATATAAGACGTTTGGGATACTAATCATATGTCTAAACCTAAGATGGTTTCCTTCCTGTTTTCACAAGATCGAAACATGGTTCTAGTGTTAGGTTGCACAGATAGCAGGTCGGACGTCTGGCAATAAGTCTGGATGTCTGGAAATAGGATTCTCTACGAGAATTGATTTCCCGAGGTTAAACAGCTATTAGGTCTAACAAAAGGTGATTTGGGCCCGATCTTAGCCTAACGTTTATTTATCAGATGTTTGGGATGCTCTATGGACGTTTGAAGGTAGATGTAAATCAGATTAAGGGTTAATCCTTAAAGATTAAATCTGACAAGCCAGCGATCCTCTAGATGGACGTCAGGCAAGGTCCTCAGATGTCTGGACTATGGGCTGGACATTTGAAGGTGGTAGATAGAGAGTGAGTTACTAGCCTAAGTGTTTTGGACATCTGGTCAAATTGTCAGATGTCTTAAAGTCCAAGATCAAACATCTGATGTCTAGATTGGACGTCTGATCAGGTTGTCTGAAGCCTATTTCGATTTTCTGATTTATTTAAGAGTTTGTCTAAGTGTCCTAGGGTAGTGTATGTGTTCCTAGGACTACTATTTGTTACTTTGGACTCTTTAACAATTAATCTAAGCAAATAAACATAAAATAGACAAAAATAAAAGATTAGAATAAACTTCTATCCTATTCTTCATCTTCATGCTTCTTCAAGCTCTCACTCCAAGTGAAGCTCCTTCTCCTCCATAAGCTCCTCCAATCCACCATGGATGCAAGCTTGAACTCCTTCACACTTGTATCAATTTGCATTTTCCTAAAACTCATAAACTCAAATGCCAATGTTAAATAGCAAGTGTTTTGTTATCATCAAAATTAACAATCGTGGTGCCCTTGCACCAACAGGAGGTGGTTAGGGAAGAAGAGCAATTTTACCTTCCCTGGAGTGGTTGACTACGTGGAATATCTCCTCCTGATGTACCTTGTAAAATCAAAATAAAGTAGACAGGGCAAGTTAGAAATCAGCTCAATGAGAATATGACTAGTGGTGAATTGCACGTTGCTCCCTCGCAACGGTGCCAAAATGTTGATACACTTCTACAGTGCTTTAGTAAAGTATAGCGTCATAGTATAGTCGACAAAAGCAATACAACACTTAAATTTATAATTCTCGAAAAATCATGAGTTCTAAGGTCATTCGTAAGGAGCAAATATGGAATTCAAACACTAGTCGAAATGAGAAATAATGAGCACAATAATTCACAATAGAGATATGCAAAATATACTCAAAATGATATTCAATAATGAGCCAAATTTTATCTCGGAGTCAATGGGACAAAAAGAATAATTAAAAGCTAAAAATGGTGATTTGAATCACTAATTAATTCCCACAATTAAGCACAAATCCCAACGTCAACTCTCAATCTCAATTCACAGCTGGTTGATTGATTTTCACTTTAAAATAATTTTTGCACAAGGAAATATGTCGTGGAAGTAGAATTTGAATGATTGAAAACCAATTGTCAATAATTAAAATAAACCACTGACAGGAGAGCGGGTCGTATCCACAGGGAGGCACAATTGCAAGGAAATCATAGACATATTTTATTCCTAGTCATAGATGCAGAGTCTGTATCAAAATCTAAGGCACAATAAAGAGATAAGGAAGAATCAGGCAATTTTGCAAGAGTGCAAGGGTTCAGCCATAATTTTCACCATCATAAAAATAATATGAGAAATAAAAATCAAATTGGTGGCAATGGCAAGTAGATGTAATTACTAATTAAACTCAAAATAGGGGAAACTGTTCCCTTGTGTGCCCTCGAAGAGGAGTGAACGGCGGGAGACGTGGCCGCACGGGGAAGTTGCTAGTGACGAGGGCTATGCATTGGCGATCTTGGTGTGGTTGTTGGTCGGCGATGGCGATCGGCCGGAGGAGGTGAAGCTTGCCGGTGAGGAGGTCTGCTGGTGGTGAACGGTGGCCGTACGCGTAGCTGCACGAGGCTGAGGATGGTCCGAAGCTTGAGGCGAGATGGGTGGAGTTGACAGAGAGTAGATTGGAGGGTGAAGGGATCGGCTGCGTGTGGAGTTTTGGGTTCCTCTTCTCTGTCGGTAGAGAAGGAGAAGAAGAAGAGAGGTCGAGCATGTGGCCTGTGGCTTCGCTTGCCAGATGTGTGGTTGGTCACGTGAGGGTGTGGCTAGCACTCCCGCAGAGGTTGCTTGCATGTGAGGGGGTGAATGGGGAGAGTGCTACTAGTAGCAATGGAGCTGGTGGTAGGCTACTCTGTTGCTGCTACACTTGGAGTGGTTGCGGCAATGTGAGGGCATGCACGAGGGTGCGTGCGCCTGTGGCTACATGTGGTAGATGGCGACGTCAGTGGGGCGTTAATGTGAAGCGTTTGACCACGGTTTGTATAAAAATCGTCGTTGTTGTTGTAGTATATGTCACAAATACGAACCAGTATCGCTTCAATTTTATTTATTTATATAATTTTTACTGGTTTATTCCAGGTCATTCACTGGGAGGCAATTATTGATATACATCACTCTCTAAGTCCAACATTATTCTTTAATTCCAAAGTGATCAATTTTATATACAATTATGAATGAATGAATTAATGAATGAAATAATGAATGAAATAATAGCTTACTTATGTACAAAAGAATCAACTAAAATACTTGCAAACACCTAATTACAAACAAGCATCAAATACTATACATATATATACTCTATACTATCTAACTTAATATACTAACATATACAGTAACATATATAATATCTACAGCAATAGATATAAACGTCGCTAAACCCCAGAAAAACTATGTACAGAATCTAAGGTAGAAACTAGGGTCTGTAGTGACACTTATTCTATCTACAGTGACAGCTTATTCTATCAGTAAAGCTATATGGTTATTTATGTACATATATGGCTCAAACACATCTATACTACGTATACTTACTATACATATACTTAATATTTATGATATAGTTAGATATATATATACATATACACTATATATATATACGTACATTTTCTTCATTCTTCTCCTACACTTAGTTCTCTATTCTCTCCTCTTTCAGGCTTTACTCTTATGCTTTCTCTTCTGCTACACTCAGCCACTACACACTCTTAAGTAATTCCTACAGCCTTCAACACTTAGGCAAATTCCTCTTTTCTCTTCTTTAACCCCCCTTATTAAGCCTTTACTTAGTTCAAAAATTGTTTTGAAGTTGACAGGCAGCTCTTTTCGAGGGATACACAGCACCCGAGACGAGTGGTACCAGACCTCTACTAAGAGTCACTCTAATTCTTTAATTAGGCCTCTTAACCATGTTTCATGCTTAGTAATGGGCTTAATCAAACCCTCGCACAGTGTCGGGCCCCCGGCCCACATCGCACACATCATTGTAACTCAATGCCATACATATGCTCAGAGTAAGGGGTAAAGGGTTTGGTTGTGCGCCGAGAACAAGACGACTAAGAGGGGTGGGGAAGGAAAACAACTTAAGCACCTCTGAATACTTCATGCGACACGATGTGGTGCTATGTTTAGCATTACTCAACACTGGAATTCCAGCGCAGCTGTCTAATTTCAGATTTTTGGCCCTCGATTTGAGGGCCATAAATTATTAAAATTAAAAATTAAATTATAGGGAATTAAAGTATTTACATAGTACTTTATAATTGTACAATTTATTTAGAAAATTAATTATATTTACTATATAAATAAATTAGGCAAAGTTCCTAGTTTATACATACTATATTTTGGATTTTATTTCTTAATTACGTGTAAATTGGTGAATGTATGGTCTAATTGACCTTATACAGTATTCATATACATATTAAAGTATTTAATAAATATTTTTATTGTATTTTACAGGTTTTATTTCGATTTTATTTACATTTAAATAGCTTATTTTGGATTTTTTTATATATAAATTAGATATAACTAATATAATACATTATGAATACAGTTAAATTAGCTTAATTTACTTAAAATACATTAGTACAAATATACAGTATAAATTAGTTTAGTTTTAACTTAAATTACTAATTTATTTTAATTTAATCTAATAACTTAACTAATAACTTAATAAATTAATTATTTATTCTGTATATATAATTAAATTATGGTACAGGGTTCCTAATGTACATAATATACATATAAATATATATGTACAGTATCAGTTCTAAATATGTTTATTTATAGAGTTTATTAATTTATATAGCTTATTAGTATGTATAAATTAGTATAATTGATAAATTGTTATATAAATAAGCTATATACAATTTGAGTTAACTTATATACTTAAGTTACATTATATAATATATACATAAGTTATTTATACTTAATATATATCTAATTTACACTATTTACTCATATAACTTACTATATACCTTATATTTACAAGTATTTACATAGTATACAATAGGTTTTTAGGTATTTTTAGGGTTTTTTCACTTTTATGGGTTTTATATATTTTGTGGAGGTAGGAGGTGAGAGAGAAAGGGATAGATGAAAAAAATATAAATCTTTTTGGTGTTTTTATAGTTAATTTCTTTTATTAAGTTCCATGGTATACTGAACCGTTGGCTGGTATATTCTACCAAGCCAGAGGTTTAGAATACCATGAAACTTGGTATGAACTTAAAAGTATACCTGATATTCACCAAAACAGGTGTATTTTATTTTTTTGGATTTTTTATAAAGTTTTTATTTATTTACAAAGTTAACACATTCTAGGCCTTTAAAGAGTATTATAAGTGAGCCTAAGGTCTAGAATGGGACTCTAAAGGCTGAATAAGAAGTGTGTATAGTCAAACACACTCATCAAACCACATATAAGATGCTTAAATGATTAAACATGATATTTCACTCAATTTCATTACATGTTTGAATATAGACAGTTAGGCAAACTTTTTAGCTGACAGAAAATGCTTAATTCAGATTACAAGCATTCTAAATGAGGTTTAATGTCAATTACAATACATGAAAGCTTGTACAAATACAATACACCTAATAATACATATCAGCCAATTACAGAACTTAAATCTTAGCCTACTGCCCAACAGTCTTTAGACCAACATCACTTGCAATAAGAACAATCAACTGCAACAAACAGCAGACAACAACTGCAGCAGCAATTGCAGAGCAATTTAGACGATCTAGGCAAAGCCCAAACATCTTAACAAGTTCACAGAACCTTGCTACAGTATTCAAAATCATAGGAAATAGATCTGCAGCAAGTCTGGAACTCACCTATCAGCTCTTATCTCCTGATTCAGTCATTTACATCTCAAATCAGACTTGAGAAAGCCTGATCAAAGATACAAAATAACTTGATCAATAGATGAAAGATGAATCTGAAATGAAATGTAGTTGCATCATGCAGCAATTTGATATGTCTGCTGGGATTCAAAAAACACAGAAATCTCTAAAACACATTCTGACAAGGGCTAAAAATCACATAAAAACCATTCTCAAAAATGCAACTTTAAATCAATGACCCTCGTCAACATTTTTCTTTCCAAATTAGAGCAAAATCTACTGATTTAACTCCTTCCTAATGCTATAGACAGCATGTAGGAGGTGTTGAAATCAGTCCATTAAATTCAATTTGAATCCCAATGTGTGAAAAGCCTTAAGGGATACTGAAAATCCCTTAGGTGAAAATCAAGTTCTCAGAAACAGATCCATATATAAAAATCCTTGATAGAGCCTCCAATTAACAAGGTTGATTCTCCTTGGCTCTACCATGCATTCAAAACCATCAAATTCTCATTAAAAGCAAATCTGATCTTGGCTCATCTAAAAAGAATTTAACAGTCTTAGATTCACAACCATGAGCTAAATCACCCAAGAACAAATTGATTCACTTGATGACAAATCCTTGAAAACCCCAAATAATTCAAAATCTTGCAATCTTGCTTGAATCCAAATCAAAATTCAACCAAGCCAACCAATTTCATTTCAAATCAGATCAAGGATCTTTGTGAACGAACTGAAGTGAGTGGGAGACCCCTAGGTGGATTTGAGCGCAAATCCCCATCTCAAAGCTTGAAAGCAATGGGATGGGGATTTGACTCCAAATGGATGGGTGGATTGTGGATTAAATTCGAGGAAATCAGAAGCGAAATAAAAACATGTAGAGGGAGAGAAACAGTGATCAGTGTTTAGGTGAATTCGTCCCCTCTAATCTGAAGTGATCAGAGGAGGTGAAATTAGGGGATCTCTATGCTACAACTACTCCTAGGCTAAACTAAAATCATGCATCACATATTAGTTCTAATCTGCAGCTAAATTCTACTGCTAATCTATCTAACTACACTACAGCTAATCTAGAAAGCAGTAAACCTAATCTTATAGGAAGAATGGGACCTTTAGATCTCCACCCGGTGGATGGAGAGGAAGAAAGGAGGGAGGAGATGCTCTAGCAGAGTGAAAACCCTCTAGTGGAGTTCAGGATTGCTCTCAGGTGCTTCGAAGTCCTTCATGGCGAGGAGAGTCGGAGAGAAGGTGGATTTCACAGCTGGTAGCCATGAAAATGGGGAGAGGTGGGGAGAGTAGCTGGAGAGGAAGAACGATCGCTGAGAGGCGTAGAAGGAAGAGATCCCCTGCACACACAGCTGAGGAGCTCATTAAGTAGCAGAGAGAGTGAAAACACTTACCGCAATGGTGAGATTAAATGCAAAGGGTATGGGAAGTGAGGATATGAAGAGAGGAGTGCACACGAGCTAAAATAAAAAAGCGACCATTGGATGGGATCTGGGTGAATAGGTGACCACACGCGCCGAATCGCATGAAGGTTCGATTAAAATCGAACCATAGATCAAGAGAGATAAGAGATCGACGGCCAGGATCAAGCGAGTTCTTCGCGTAAACAGTGGTGGCACGGGAGCTGCAGGCGGCTGGCTCTATTAGTGAATTTGCAGGGTTCACCCCTTTGCAAAGGGGTAGAAACATTGCAGGGAAGCCCATAAGTCGTAATGAATGGTTACAAAGAGATCCTTTAAGGCTTGCAAATAGGTCCTAGGAGGTTTTCTAATGAATGATATGGAATGCACTAAGGACCTAAATGTAAATCTTTAATTTTAAGGCCTTAATGATGTCCAAATGCATCCAAGTTTTTTTCTAAGCTTAATTGAACATTTAAGAAGTTAATTATACTTTTGATTTGAACTTTTGAGCTCATTTATGTGTTCAATTTGTACTTGGATTACCATTTTACATTTATTAATAGAATAGCTCATTTCATGACCTAATTATGCATTTTTAACACAGAATTGATGTTTTAGGTCTTTTTCTTTGATTCCCATACTTAACCCTTTTTTTGTGTTAATTTGACATTGTTTAACCTAGTTTCTAGCTTAACTTTGGCTATTTAGCTATGATGAGTCGCAACTCATCAGGCGTCGACGATGAGGAGAGGTACTGCAGGAGGTGGAGATGTTGGGTTCGTTTCAGGAGATGAAGTAATGCAAATGATGATGAAGAAGAAGAACGATTGATGAAGAACGCAGTGGTGGTGGCGTGGTTGGTGCTAAGAGCGGAGGAGGTTGCGATTGTCGCGGTGGTGCGGTGGTCATGGAAGTAGAGTGATCGCCACACGCTATCATTGCGTGGCTGTCGTGGTCGTCTGTAGGAAGGAGGATGACACATAGTGGTGTTCATAGGCGGAAGTCATGGTGTGGTTGTGTGGAAGCGTAGAGGTCGACTTCATGATGGGCATGCGAAGCACGGTCTGTGGTTGGTGGTGGCACACGGTGGAGGAGAGGTTCTCCCAAGAGGGAGTTCTTTGCTCTGTTGGAGGGAGGAGAGGTTCCTGTTGGTTGGAGCTGTGGGTGGAAAGATGGCTCGCGGTACTGCTGGATGAGTGGAAGGAGGATGTGGAGGTCGAGTCCCTCTCCGTAAGGAAGATAGCTATTGCACGACCGTCCTATACCCTGTTATATAGAGAGAAAAGAGAGAAAGAATCAGAGAGAAAATTGAGGGAGAGAGAGTGTGTGAAGAATAAGGAAATTAGAGATGTAGTCATGGCATTGATTGGATTTTGTCCAATATGAGACTACTCATTTCCTTTTTAAATAAATTTGTTAAGAATAATTAAAAGGAAACAAGCTTCCACGGACTATCCATGTTGATTTTATGGGAATTTAAATGTCATGATGACAATCTAATTGATATAATGCCAATAAAATTGGACTCCCAAAATTAATCCTGCATCAAAAGTAATTAATCAATTAATGTAAATGAAATGTAGGAAATTCAAGGCTTAATCAATTTGATCAACATAATGTGTGCTCTAAATTAAATTCATGTCCAAATAATAATACACTTAGGCACTAAATTAGTCCATTAAAGTGGACCTATCAAATAACCCCATCCTAGGTTTTGCTAGTCTTGAGCAAAATCATATGGATTAGACCAGGTCTCTAGGCCAGATTTTATCGTCTGGATGCCTTATTGTGTCACACCTCTAAAGATTAGATTAAAATGCTAACTATAGGCCTAAAGGTACTCAAGTACAAGCCAAGATATGAACCTAACCAGCCTCAGCCTTGGGTCTGCCACGAAGGTTTCTGAGGCCCACAAAAACTACCCAGAGGTTTGTTGACCTTAGTAGTTAAAGCACTAGTGTGTATGTGCAGCAAGTCTAAGTTCAGTTTACCAATGCATTTTTAATAAGAGAAATAGAGAGGGATGTTATTCAAGAGTTTTCGCTCTTTCTTTTTAAATTCCCCTAAACCCAACATTAGATTGGCCTTAAACATGATCTATATCGAATTCCTTGTCCCCACCATCAATCCTCGCAGGGTCCTTGGCAATTGATGCTTTGGGATAGCACCGCCCACGGCAACCCCTAGAACCTTGGCTTTCGACACTTCAGGATAGTGCCACCCATGGCGTTCTGTAGCTAAATTCAGACCCTGGTAATCGTCATTTTGGGATAATGCTGCCATGGCATCTGAACCAGTACAAGGTGCTTCTGTGCACCCGATAGGATATTTAGATACCCTGGGAGATAAGCACCAAGGAGACGGTATGTTATAATACATCTTCGAGGGGAGTATTTTTCATTCCTCCTCTTGGCGTTGGGAACTCGTCCAATCAACTTGTGTCTTCAAGCCACTCCTATGTCAACTTTTTGGGAAAACATTTTAGAACAAGACACCTTTTGGCATTATTCTTCATTATGCACACTGAACCAGATTGGTGTGTGATTTTTGGGTGCCTAGGTTACCAAGTCCCGCAAACCAAAGGCAGGCAATTGGGTCAAATACTCCCTAAGCCTTAGACTTAATACATCAGCCTCACAATTCCCTCAACCTCTTGAGGAATAGTCCAGATCTTAACCAATACGTAGTGTTTAAGCCCTAAAATAGATCTAGGAGGCCTAAAGTCTATATCCCTCACTTATCTCCTTCTCTTTAGCACTTCGGGATTTAATTCATCATCTGATCCAACCCAGGACTTAGGTAATTGTTAACATGAAAAATCGATGTTTTAAAATCATTGCGTTGCAGTATAGTCGAAATCACATGAAAACAAATACAATTTATAACTCGAAAGATCGTTAAGAAAGTCTGAGGTCATTCACTGGGAGCAAGTATTACAATTAATCTTAAGATCACAATATAACCATAGAGATGAGCAATTTATAATGAGAAATCCAAGAAATAATGATGTATATAAAAGAGAAAATGTCAATGATGTAAAAAGATTAGGGTAAAATGGTGATTTGAATTACCAATTACCCTAATTACAATAATAACAAATATTTGAATAGTATCAAGCAAGTTTAATCCACGCAAACTCAAGTACATAGTGCACCATTAGAGATATCATACGGCAAGGCTTCAGATCATACAGCTTAAACCCTTGGTTGCTATAATGCTTTTTCACTGCTCTCAGCTTCTCTTCTTTGTCTTTCCTTCCTCCTTTCCTACTCAACTCTTCCTCTTATTCTCACGCACAAGGGCTTTGCACAACTCCTCAACAACTAAGTGTTAAGGCTTCACTCTGTAGAGCAAACCCCCCCTCCTCCTCTATTTCTCTTAATTTAAGTAGGTTACTAATCAAGTAATTGGGTATGCACAGTAACCAGATTCGGGCGACCAGGCTTGCGGGCGTGAGTCGTAAGAGAGGAGTGAAAGGGCTCGTGAGCGAGGGACCCGACCCCCCAGTGTCTTGGGCAATCGGGTGGTATCACTTTTTCCTCTTATTCACCTTTAGCTACTTGTCACTATACGATGTGGGACTAAATGTCCCCGTCTTCTTCGCGTGCAGCAGCAGAGCAGGTGGCTTTCAATTGGAATCCTTCGAGCGGTCAACACTCCCAATTGCATGCCTGGATGTGCTCCTGAGAGCCTTTCATAGCACCTGGGATGAAGACTTGGAGTGAACACCACAAGAACACGGCTTCAAGGTCTCTTGAAGCTGCTTGTTAATGGTGGCGGAGGCTGCGAACCTGAAACATGAAACACGGCTTCAAGGCCACGTCAGAATAGCTCAGTAGGTGTGCAAGAGTGCGGTGAAGTCGATGGTGGCAGTGGCATGCTACGTATGTAGTCGAAGAGGCCTGACGACCTCGAGGAAGGCGGACGAAGCTGTGTGAGTTAGGTGAGGAGATAGGGAGAGCTAAGGCCTAAATTTCTTTGGGGCTTTTACTCAGTCAGGCATGGCGATGCTTGCGGATGCGGTGGCGAGCGGAAAGATGATGAGGGTTCGATGGAGGTAGCTAGTGGATGAAGGAGGATAGAAGAGGCATCGGGTCTGGTATGGTGGGCGCCGGAGAAGGAAGGTGCTCCGATAACGGTGACGACGGAGGGATAGAGAGCACCGACCACCTATTGTACGTGGTGGCCAACGAAGAGGTCAGAGGTGGAGATTTGCTAGAGCGAGGTGGAGTGAGCCAGAGGTTGAGGAAGAAGAGGGGTTTATGGCTCTATTTCTCGCTAAGGAGGTGAGATTGTTCAGGGAGGTCCATTATAGGCCTTCAAGCGAGCTTCCAAGATTGGATTTTTAGGGGAAGAAAGCTTGAGGTCCAAGGATTCGCACGAGCCAAAAGGGAGGATTTAGAAACTAGAAATAGGTTTAGATGATCAGGATTTCCTAAGGATCATCTCTTCCAATTTTGGAAGGGATTGGTCAAGTAATCAAGGAGGAATCCCTGATTGAAACCTCAGGTGTGTGGGTTCACACCTATCATGGCAGCAGGGATCCATCTGCAAAGAAGACAAAGTTGGGGGGCAGTTTGCAAGGATTTTTTAATGTTGAGGGGCTTTCTGTAAGAAAAAGAGTTAGAATAGGATTAAAATGCAAACTTGGTCAAGACGATCTCTGATTGAGCCCATATTTTGGTACAAACCTAATTTGGACCTAAGGAATCTAACGGTGAAGTTAGATTTGAGTTTTAACCAAGTTTAACTAGGTAATTTATGTAAAAATCTAAATTAGGGTAATTGTCTATCTGCAACTCTATTTCAGGTCAAAATAGGTTCCAATGGTAAAATCAAAGGTACCAAACCTTAGGAATATTTTTATATGATTTCTAAAAGGTTTAGGTGAATTTAATCTTGACCTGAACCTTAGTTAATTAAGCAGGTCTATTTTTAGGGTTTCAGATATCCAATAATTCTTGAAATACGTGAAAATCCGTTTCGTTCTGCATGGACCCACTTATTAGACATTAATGACCATATGACCTTTAATAAACCCCTGAAATAACCCATGCTTATTCTATATTTGTGGAACTCTATTAATTTTGCAGAAATAACCTTGTATTCTTCTCTTCTTTTCAAAATAGGATATTGTGCCCTTAGGACCTTCTGATGGATATGTAGGAGCATTTGTTAACCTTTTTAAACCAAGTTGAGTTAGTTATGTCTGATGATGGTGTTCCCATCATACCCTCATGCCTATCTTTTGCTAGTCCCTTAGGAAAACCTTATGGATCAAACCAGTTATCTAGGTCGAATGTAACCATCTGGATGTCCTACTAAGCCGCAACTCTAGGAATCATCTTAATACCAACAATAGGCCTAGAGGTACTCAATTACCAGCCCAGATCTAGACCCGACTAGCTTTCTTCTTAGTATACTACAGAGGTTTCTAGGGCCCGCAGGAACTATCCTAAGGTTTGTTAGACCCAATGGTTAAAGCACCCGTCCTTGTAACATGGTTAGCTCAGGTTCAGTTTGCCAGTGCATTTTTGTAAGAGAAAGAGGGAGAGAAGAAGATTTTCATTTGTGGAGAGCTTTCTCTCCCTTTTCCTTTTCACTTTATTTTTCCTTAGATCCAACTTCAAATTGGCCCTAAACACATTTTGTATCGGATTCCTTGCTCCCACCATCTATCCTCGTAGGGTCCCAAGCAATCGATGCTTTGAGATAGCACCACCCATGGCAACCCTAATAACCCTGGCTTTCGACACTTTGGGATAGTACTGCCCATGATGTTCTGTAGCAAATCCAGACCCTGGCAATTGACACTTCGTGATAATGCTACCCATGGCATTTGAAGCAGCATAAGGTGCTTACGTACCCACGGTAGGATATTTAGATATCCTAGGAGACAAGCACCGAGGAGACAATATGTTATTAACCATCTTCGAGGGGAATTTCCCACCTCTCTGCACCGGGAACTCGTCCAAATCAACTTGTGTTTTCGAGCTGCTTCTAATCTACATCTTAGGACCATTTTCATAATAACATAAATGCTTTTTTTGGCATGATTTCATATTTAAGCGCACTGAACCAGATTGTGTGTGATTTAGGGTGTTTAAGTTACCGAGTCCTGCAAACTAAAGGTCAATTAATGGGGTCGAATAATCCCTAACCTTAGGCCTAATACACAAGCTTTGCATTTTCCTCAACCTTTGAGGATTAATCCGGATCTTGACAAGTACTTGAGTGTTTAAATCTAAAATAGATCCAAGAGGCCTAAGGTTGATATTCGCCACTAATCCCTTAAGTTTTAGTCTTCCAAGTCTTAATTCATCATTCGATACAACCTAGAAGTTAGGTAAGTTCCATATTATTTTGAAGGGGCTCAATTTTTTTCTTTATTTTTTTGCTCCTTTCTTTTCTTTTCAATTTTCCTCCCTCCATTTTCTCATTTTTCTCTCAAATAGATCTTTTTTCCTCAACCTCCATTTCATATATATATATTTGCGAAATCCTTTTGTGATTTGATTTTCATGGCATTTTGCACTTTAATACCCCCTATGCCTACGATTTACAATGTCCTCATTGTAAATTAGGTGGGTGATAACACTGTATCTTGGGGTGATAATTCTGTTAAATAAGGCCCATCTTAAGAATAAAAGGCACAGATAACACAACATAAGTAGAATGGGAGCATTACATGCATTATATGTCAAGATTGCTTATAAAATAGTATTAATGGCCATTTGTATGAGCACTTGTCAAAGCAGGCCTCAGATGAGCAATTGGACTGCACGGATGGATTCAAAACGACGAACGGAGTCCAACAGACTCGAAATCAGCCAAATCCAACATCCGGAGATCCCACAATGGGCCCAAGAAGTTCTAACCGTTGATCTGATGATCAATGGCCATGGACCGCCACTTGTCGGCCTCGCCGCGCCCACATCTGCCCTTCCGCTCACAACACGCCCTCACTTTCTCCACTAAGGGACGCATCTCGGCCGTTGATCCTCCATCGCACGATTCCGCAGCGCTCCACGCCCGCGCACCTCGCCTCCTCTGTGCGACAATCCAGCCCGGTAGTGCAGCGGGCTGCACGTTGTTCGCAAAGGCAGCGACGAGCGTTCGAGACCCCGTGTGCTGCCTAATTCGCTGCTTGAGCGAGCACGGCTGATTAAGCCTGTAGATCCACGCACGAAGGGTGACGATCGTGCCACGCGGCGTGTCCTCAGGCGGAGATCAGCTACGCGCATGCTCACGCCGGTCAACAATGCCCACGCGCACGTGCGACCCAAGCACGCCCGTTGCGAAGACCTCAGCCATCTGATCTTCGATCGGACGACTCTCATGCCATGCACACGGATCGGGACGTTGCTAAAACCCCTTCTTCATTTGGAAAGCCCTTCTCCCTATTTAAACCCCTTCCAACCACCCATTCAAGGCATTCACTCCACTTGCAACTACTCTACCCCCCTCCTTGCTACCTTTAAGCCCTTTTGTAATCATCAGAGACGACGAGCAGCCGACGGAGCCCTCTCCACCACCGTGGCTGCCTCGCCGCCCTCCCTCTCTCTCTCTTTCTTCCCTTCTTTTAAACTTTACTTTACTTATGTTTAAGCATGTATCTAATGTTGTAATTATAAACTAAAGCTACATGATTAATGAAGTTATTTCTATTCAGCTGTTTGCTTTATCTTCTATTCAAATTGCATGTTACAAATGAAACAACTCTAACCCTAATCTCTCTCTCTCTCTCGCTTTTCACCCACGCCTTCTCGCAAGCAAAACCCTACGATTTTCATGACAATAAGTGACAAGAAAATTTTGATTTTTATGCCTCCCTGAGACTGACACTCGGACTCACATTCGTTTCTTTACTTTAAAATCGACGTCGCAAGTGCAAACTATAAGGACACTTCCAAACACACGCGCACATGCACGCCAGTTTTTGGCGCCGTTGCCAGGGAGGCAACAGATTTGTTGTCACTTCCATTTTAGATCCCTTCTCACATCGTCTAACGCCTTGTCTCCTTTTACTTGATGGTTGCAGGAATTCGGCACTTGGACAGCGAAGCAGCACAACCCATGACGGTAACAAGGGAGTAGGCGCAACAAGGACCGGTAGTGAAAAGTTCTTCACTCATGGTTGTTTTCTTGCTTGAAAAAATAAAAAAAAAATGTAAAATTGAAAAGAATTGCCGTGGTGTATGATTACCTAACCCACATCCTTAACACATCACCCAACAAAAAAATGTACACTCTAACATTCTGAATAAATTCTTGGAGTGTTCTTTTCTCTTTCTGAGTGGTGTTTGCGAAGCCACCTTGGATTGACTTGGGCCGCACCACTCAACCCTAAAAATGACTCATCTAATAGAAGCTGCATGATCATTAGGATGAGTACGTTAGGGTTTTAGAGCCTCTACACAATAAAAGGAAATCTACTTTCACCAAATCGTGTGCAAAACTTGACGTGCTCACTGAAACTTGTCTGAAAACATTAAGACACGTCAACCCTAAAAGACACTAAAGTAAGGATGAAACACTAAAAGACACCACATCTTGAAAAAAAATCCTTGCTTGAAAACCATATTTTGATAGAAGCACACACACTGAAAGTGGAAAACTAAGAGGCACCATCCCAATCAATGCCTCATCACATAACCCTAGCACAAGCACTATCCTAGCCCTTTTAAAACTGAGTAGACGTGCCCTAGGCTGGACTGAGTTAAGTCTTGAGAGGTGAGGTTTTGTTCACTGGGCACTTGGCTTTCATTCCCTTGGTAGAATCTGATGACTAGGCTGCGGGGCAGTGTCAAATGACCGCGATTGTGGGGTCTATGGAACCGGCGGCGCAAGCCAAAGGAAGAACCTTACCTACAGTCCCCTCGTAATCAATGTGGCCAGATTAGCTTTGGGAAGGAGAGTCCAGTGCTTACGGACTTAATCACCCTTTTTGAGATTTCTAGGTTTCCTAAGGAAATACACCATAAGGACTAGGTTTGTTTGCTTGATTGAACACACACTTCTCGCACATGTCGCTCTCCACATCCCCTCCTATTCTTCTCTAGTGTATGCATGGAAGACGCTTACTGCATCCTAAGTTATTTGTTTTGGGATGGGAATCCAGGCGACTTGATTCTGCTAGAAACATGGCTGAACCTAGGGTAGATGAGGTTGAGGACCAACCCCCACCGGACACAATGGCCATCATCCAAGCCCAGATTAATGCAAACCACCAGCTTCAGCAACAACAGATCCACACCATCATGCAAGCCATACACCGGTTACAAAATCCACAAGGGCAACCACCACCACCTTTCCAAGGCCCATAAGGGCAACTGCCATCTGATTTACCACCATTCCAGGATCAACCGAGGCCCCTCCACGATTTCTACAATCCCTCTGCTATTAGAGTCGAGCCACACCTTAGGATCCCCGAAGGGGGAGATGATTTTGAGCTAAAACCAAATGTCTTAAGTTTGATCTAGAGCCACTTCCATGGAAGCTCAAATGAGGACCCCTTCCAGCACCTAGAGGATCTTGACCGGATAGCACGAACTGTGAAACCTAGAAATAATAGCCTTGACATTGTTCTAATTAAGATATTCCCCTTCTCGTTGAGAGACAAGGCCTCTCACTGGCTTAGAACCCTAGGTAGACCCATCACCACCTGGGAAGAACTGAGGCATGCATTTCTAAAGAAATTATTCCCCATAGGAAAGACCAATGCCCTCAGAAGAGCTATTACTACCTTCACACTCCAGGGTGGGGAACAGTTCCATGAGGCATGGGAAAGATTTAATGAACTCTTGAGGAAATGCCCACACCACGAAGTACCAAGGTGGCAATTGGCCCAGATTTTCTACCACGGTTTGGACAGCAACCTACGGAACTTCTTCGATGCCTCATGCGGGGGGAACTTCCTGAACAAGAACGAGGAGAGCGCGTTTGAGCTCTTTGAGTCCATGAGTGAAATTCGCTCAACAATGCCTCCATGACCTAGTTTAACTAATCCAGTCAACCCCATGGTGGGATTTATGAGGTACAAGCAAATTCTGGAATGGTTGACATGGAGATCATTGCCGAGAAACTCGATCGAGTGGAATTGGTGGACAAAAAGATTGATGAACTACTGAACCAGACCAGGAATCCGCTACAGACCTTCTCCCTAGCAAAGGGAGCACATAATGTTGAGCTGGTCCAACCCTTAAGCCAACTGAATCTGGAACAACCCCTGACCACGTTCCAGGAGGGACCTTTGCTCCCTCAACCCTTGATTACTCTCTTCCCTCCCCATCGACATCTGTTATCCTTGAAGATGTGCAAGCTATCCAAGGTTATGCTAAACCTGACCCTTTCTCCAACACTTACAACACTGGCTGGCATAATCACCCTAACTTTGGTTGGACAAACAAAAAACCACCGCAATTCCAAAATCAGCTCAGGCCAAATCAGCAGCCAAACTTGCCCCCTATCAGCAAGGACCACCAGTTAAACCCCTATATAATCAAAATAGGGTAGCCCCTCCCCCACAAAACCAAATGGACACCCTAATAAAGATGATGGCTGAAATGAACCAGAAACATCAGGAGGAAATGGCCTTAATAAAGGGACAGTTAAGCCAACTTTTGGACTATAAACAACAAGGATCCCTACCTTCCCAGCCACAACCGAACCTGCAAAACATAATTAACAGAGGCCCCAATTCGCAAGGGTTCTAGGGAAATCCCGGGCAGGCTCACATGGTCCAGCCATCCCAACAAACACCCCCTGGGTTCGGTGCTTCTTCGTCCTTGTCTTCTCAAGGTTCATCCCATGGTCCCAATGCCTCTGCGAATGTGGTAACCTTGAGAAGCAGCACCAAAACCCAGGATCCCAAATGGCTGACTCTCCCCGAGATTTCACCCGCTGAAATACCCGGCTCAAAAGAGGCACCAGAAAAAACCCAAGGACCCAGAAATAGACCCGATCCATGTTCAGACACCCTACCCTGAGGCCTTGGAGACAACCAAGAAGAAGAAAAATGTGGTGGAAACTGAGGAGCTTTTGGAGATCTTTAAGCAAGTACAGATTAATATTCCTCTCCTCGAAGCCGTTAAGCACATCTCGGATTACGCCAAGTTTTTAAAGGATGCCTGTACACCCAAACGTAAGCCAAGACCTCAAGCACCTAGGAATGTTGTGCTCTCCGAACAAGCAAGTTCTGTAATATCAAGCAACCTTCCGCTCAAGCGAACTGACCCAGGAGCACTCCTGATTTCCTACAATATCGGGGACATGACATTAGATAGAGCACTCCTGGACTTAGGTGCTTCTATCAATCTGATTCCAACAACCCTGTACCACCAATTTAGTTTCGGAGAGTTGACACCCACACCTGTCACCATCCAGCTAGCTGATAGATCTGTGAAGACCCCGAAAGGGGTTGTCGAGGACGTGATTGTGCGGGTCAAGGACTTCTATTTCCCGGTCGACTTCTTGGTGCTCGACATGGAAGTCCCTGAAAAATTACAGAACGCACCCATAATCTTAGGTAGACTTTTCTTAGCTAAGGCAAACATTGATTGTGACACGGGATGTATGGAAATCACCTTCGGTGACAAGAAAATGCAATTGGATATCTTCCGGGTGACCAAGTCTTTTGATTGCGATTGTGTTGTGGAACATGATCCCATGGAAACTCTGGTCGAGGAATGCCTCACCCTTAGTTCTGTCTCAGACCACCAAGCCTGTAACGACTGCTCTGACCTGTCACCATCACTTCCTGTGGACCTCAGTAAGGCTGAACAAACAACACCATTTGAGGAGATCAATGTTGATCAACTCCCGCCTTTCCCTTTTCGTCGACCGTTGTTCCACCCGCACCCGAACTTAAGCCACTACCCAAGAATCTCAAGTATGTCTTCCTAGGGCCTAACTAGACCTTCCCTGTGATTATTAATTCTCATCTAACCAAGGATCATGAACTCAGGTTGACCGCGACCCTTTCAGAACATCGGGCCGCCATTGGTGGGACCATTTCGGACTTGAGAGGAATTAGCCCCGCCTATTGCACCCATAAGATTTACCTGCAAGACGGGGCACGACCCTCTAGCCAGATGCAGAGACGATTAAACCCAAACATGCGGGAGGTTGTTAAGAAAGAAATTATCAAGTGGCTTGACGCCGACATCATCTATCCTATTTCTGATAGCCCCTGGGTGAGCCCCACTCAAGTGGTTCCAAAGAAAGCCAGGCTCACTGTTGTCACCAATGAGCATGGCGAATCCATCCCCACCCGCACCACCACCGCATGGCGGGTATGTATTGATTATAGGAAGCTCAATGAAGCCACTAAGAAGGATCATTTCCCCTTGCCATTCATTGACCAGATCCTTGAAAGATTGGCAAGGCAAAAGTATTTTTGCTTCTTGGATGGAAATTCAGGATATAACCAAGTCGCAATTGCTCCGGAAAATCAAGAAAAGACCACATTCACTTGCCCGTACGGCACGTTTGCATTCCGTCGAATGCTGTTCGGGTTATGCAACGCACCTGCTACCTTCCAGTGTTGCATGCTAGCCATTTTTTCAGAAATGGTGGGTGAATACTTAGAGGTCTTTATGGATGATTTCTCTGTATTTGGGAATTCATTCGACCACTATCTGAGCAACTTGGAGAAGATCCTGAAATGATGTATCGAGGTTAATCTGGTGTTAAGTTGGGACAAGAGCTATTTTATGGTTCAAGAAGGAATTATCCTCGGACACATCGTATCGCATAGGGGCATTGAGGTAGATCGGGCTAAGGTTGATTTGATTTCCAAACTTCCTCCACCTAGCTCGGTCCGACAGATTCGCTCATTCCTGGGACACGTTGGCTTCTACCGAAGGTTCGTTAAAGACTTCTCCAAGCTTTCCAAACCCTTAACCGACCTTCTGGCCAACGACGC
This sequence comes from Thalassia testudinum, assembly GCA_037157565.1. Taxonomy (NCBI): domain Eukaryota; kingdom Viridiplantae; phylum Streptophyta; class Magnoliopsida; order Alismatales; family Hydrocharitaceae; genus Thalassia; species Thalassia testudinum. The sequence goes on from JAZHRO010000067.1 coordinate 39,782,734, forward strand.
CATATTCCACATGACCCCTGATTGCATCCAGGCTTATCACACCCTCCGGGACTTAGTCTCCACAGCACCTGTACTTCAACCCTCGGATTGGTCCCAGGACTTTGAGATTATGTATGATGCATCAGATTTTGCCATAAGCACTGTCCTGGGACAAAGACAAGACAAGAAGCCCGCGGTGATCTACTATGCGAGCAAAACGTTGGACGAGGCCCAATGAAATTATATGGTCACAGAGAAAGAATTGCTCGCTGTAGTCTTCGGGCTTGAGAAGTTCCGACCTTATCTGCTGGGATCCCACGTGACCATTTATACTGACCATTCAGCCATCCGGCACCTGTTGGATAAAAAGGACGCAAAACCCAGGCTCATCAGATGGATCCTGCTTTTGCAGGAATTTGACCTGGAAATCTGCGACAAAGCCGGATCAAAGAATGTGGTGGCTGACCACTTGTCTAGACTTCACCCAGACCACATTGGACCATCCTTGCCTTTATCTGATACCTTCCCTGATGAACACATCCTGGCTGTGCAAGACAAGAGAATGCCATGTTATGCTGACTACGTCAACTACCTGGTTGTAGGACAAACCCCACACAGTTGGTCCAGACAGCAACGGGACAGGTTCTTGGCTGAGGCCAAGCACTATTTCCGGGATGATCCCATGTTGTTTCGCCTCTGTGCCGACCAGATCATCAGGAGGTGTATCCCCAAGAACAAAGTTCAGAGTGTGCTTTCTTTCTGTCATGACCAGGCTTGTGGTGGCCACTTCTCTGGACAGAAAATGGCTACGAAGGTTCTGCAGTCTGGATTTTACTGGCCTTCCCTATTTAAGGATGCACACAACTTTGTCAAGACTTGCTCATGCTGCCAAATGCTGGGGACCATGACCAGAAAAGATATGATGCCCCTCCAGCCCATCTTGATTGTCTAAATCTTCGACATTTGGGGTATCGATTTTATGGGCCCCTTTCCACCATCCAACGGCTTTGAGTACATCCTAGTCTTAGTAGACTATGTTTCTAAATGGATTGAAGCTGTCGCCACCTGCCGATGCGATCACAGGACTATCATGAACTTTGTTAAGAAGAACATCTTTTCCTGATTTGGCATACCAAAGGCCATGATCAGTGATGGTGGAAGCCATTTTATTCACTCCCAATTCCATGCCCTACTTAGAAAATACGGGGTTAACCACCGCATTGCTACCCCATATCATTCGCAAACAAATGGGCAGACCGAGGTCTCAAATAGACAAATCAAGAACATTTTACAAAAGACTGTGAGACCTGACAGGAAAGACTGGTCCACACGACTAGATGATGCCCTGTGGGCATATAGGATCGCTTTCAAGACCCCAATAGGCATGTCACCTTATCGCCTAGTCTTTGGCAAAGCCTGCCATCTTCCTGTCAAATTGGAACACTGGCCTTACTGGGCTATCAAGCAATGTAACATGGATTCCCAGTTAGCTGGTACGCAGAGGATGCTCCAACTCTCTGAGCTCGAAGAAATTTGTCAGGATGCCTTTGAGAATAGTCGACTGTATAAGGAGAAAATGAAAGCTGTCCACGACCGACTCATCCATGGAAAGACCTTTGAGCCTAACCAGCAAGTCTGGCTGTTCGATGCCCGCCTAAAACTCTTTCCGGGGAAACTCAGGTCCAAATGGACAGGACCATTTCAGGTGGTTAAGCCTCACTCTAATGGGGTGGTTGAAATCGTTAATCCAAACACTAGGCACACTTTTATTGTTAATGGTCAAAGATTGAAACACTTCCTAGCCCAGGTTCCCCCAAAGGAGAGTGTCGCCCTCATTGAAGGATGACACGAAACACTGCCTAGCTGGAGGCGTTAAACTCAACGCTTCCTGGGAGGCAACCCAGAGGATTCAGGCTGATCCGATATTTTACATCACTCAGGTAATATCTTTTTAAACCCCTGTTGCATCCATGTATTTGCCAATGAGGACATTGTCCAACTTAAGCATGGTGGGGGGGTGGTAAATTGCATGATCCTGAACTCATTTAATCAGTCTGAATAAAATAAAATTAAATTAAAAAAAATGAATTTAGGAAGAAACTTAGACATTAGAAACTTGTTAATAGTGTGAAATAATACAAAAAGAACTTGAACACTTAGACTTTTTAGGCCTTCAGACTTAATCAGCCCTGGTGTCTATTAAAATATGGATTTAGCTTCAAATCCTTGCAACCTTAAGCTACTCTAATCTACTAACTAAATAAGGTGATAAGTATACGACTTATCAACTCACCCTCTAACTCAAAAAGACTTTGAGTCTAAGCATCTGCACACATGTTTGCACAGACTCACTCCTTGGAGATTTTGACAGAAATTGGGTAGCTAATGAACTCTCTAGGGTGGCATGGCTGGCAAGTTGTCGTGGGTAACAGCTCATTGGTAGGTTGTCTAGAGCCCAGCCATGGGACCACTTCTCCTTCATTGCCACTAGGTACATTTGAGATCAGGGAAGCCACCTACAAAAAAAAAAGAGAGAGAAGAAAACAAAATAAACCACACTTCACTGCACGAGTATGGTTGACAAGTGATCGTGGGTAATAGCCCATTGGTCGGTTGTCTAGAGCCCAGCTCAGTAATTGCACAAAAAGAACCAAAACACTTAAGGAAGAAGCGGGGAAGTAGTACAAGCTGGGGAGATATACACTGGAAAAATCCTTGTGTTGACCCCAATTAAAACAAACGTAGGGAGAAAGCTACCAATTGAACAAATACACCTTCAGGAAAAATACTTCCTCTTCCGGTCACCTAGGGGCGTAGAAACTCGGAGTCTGTCTGAATTATCGTTGAGTGAGTCTATCACGATCTTCACACCAAGATGCTTAGCACTTAGTGTTTTGTCTGAGTTTTGGGTGGGTTGGATAGCCGTAAAAAGTTACCAACCCACTCTGAATTCCAAAAAATCTAAAAATATATATATACATATGTATATTTACATACATGAAAGCAAGGATTCAGGCGATTCGTATTTTGGTAGACACCCGGATGCTGTTTAGTCTTTGTAGGTTAAGATCTTAGTATATTTCCTCCTATTGACAAGTGACGAAGTGTCTAAGTAATTACTTCTTAAATTCTGATAGAAAATAAAGGCTAGAATAAACCTTGCTAGGGACTAGCAAGGAGTAAGCATGGGGGTAAGATAACACTGCATCTTGGGGTGATAATTCTGTTAAATAAGGCCCATCATAAGAATAAAAGGCACAGATAACACAACATAAGTAGAATGGGAGCATTGCATGCATCATATGTTAAGATTGCTTATAGAATAGTATTAATGGCCATTTGTATGAGCACTTGTCAAAGCAGGCCTCAGATGAGCAATCGGACTGCACGGATGGATTTAGAACGACGAACAGAGTCCAACGGACTCAAAATCGGTCAAATCCGACATCCAGAGCTCCCACAATGGGCCCAAGAAGTTCTGACCATTGATTTGACGATCAACGGCCATGGGGTCGCCACTTGTCGGCCTCGCCGTGCCCGCATCCGCCCTTTCGCGCACAACACGGCCTTGCTTTCTCCACCAAGGGACACATCTCAGCCGTTGATCCTGCATCGCATGGCTCTACAGCACTCCACACTCGTGCACCTTGCCTCCTCTACGCGACAATCCAGCCTGGTAGCGTAGAGGGCTGCGCGCTGTTCGCAAAGGCAATGACGAGCGTTCGAGACCCCGCACGCTACCTAATTCACTGCTCGAGCGGGCGCGGCTGATTAAGGTCGTAGATCCATGCATAAATGGTGACGATCGTGCCACACGGTGTGTCCTCAGGCGGCGATCAGCCACGCACACGCTCACATCGGTCAACAATGCCCGCGTGCACGTGCGATCCAAGCACGCCCGTTGCGAAGACCTCAGCCGTCCGATCTTCGATCGGACGGCTCTCATGCCACGCACACGGATCGAGCGCGAGGAAGAACGGCTGTGGCCGAGCGACCGGCGGGCAGGGGTCTTCACCGAGGGTTTTAGCGACATCCCGGACGTCGCTAAAACCCCTTCTTCATTTGGAAAGACCTTCTCCCTATTTAAACCCCTTCCAACCACCCATTCAAGGTATTCACTCCACTTGCAACTACTCTACCCCCCTCCTTGCTACCTTTAAGCCCTTTTGTAATCGTCAGAGACGACTAGCCGCCGACGGAGCCCTCTCCACCACCGTGGCTGCCTCGCCGCCCTCCCTCTCTCTCTCTCTTTCTTCCCTTCTTTTAAGCTTTACTTTACTTATGTTTAAGCATGTATCTAATGTTGTAATTATAAACTAAAGCTGCATGATTAATGAAGTTATTTTCTATTCAGTTGTTTGCTTTATCTTCTCTTCAAATTGCATGTTACAAATGAAACAACTCTAACCCTAATCTCTCTCTCTCGCTTTTCACCTGCGCCTTTTCGCAAGCAAAACCCCACGATTTTCGTAACAATAAGTGACAAGAAAAATTTGATTTTTACGCCTCGTTCAGACCGACACTCGGACTCACATCTGTTTCTTTACTTTAAAATCGACGTCGCAAGTGCAAACTATAATGGCACTTCCAAACACATGCGCACATGCACGCCAGTGGGTTTGAGTTTAGCGTAGTTCGTACATTAGAATAGAGTCAAAGGTGGGTGGATGGGTCAGGGTGACTGTTGCAGATGATTTCAAGCTTTGATATAAGTACCAAAGGTGGAGTAGGTTGTTTTAATGGATGAACCCTAAAGTGCAATATGAGTTCAACAAGGAGTTATGTCAAAAGGATTTTGTGGTTTTCAAAAAGATGACGGGTTGCCTCCCATTAAGCACTATGTTTAACGCCATCAGCTGGGCGCAATAAGCTCAGGGAGATGTGATTGGTTGCGTGAGTGATTTGAGGGTTGAGAATTTGATGGCCACAGATAAGTATTAAAGCATGGTGAAGAGTCATTCCAAGATGTCTCTGATATGGGTCAAGTTGATTCATTTTTGGATGATTGATGGAAACTGTTTTCGCACGTTTGAAAGTCATCGGAATCGTAGTATAGTCGCGTAAAAATGTTCGTCAAAAATTAAGTTTGTAAAAATAACGAGACTTTGAGTCCTGGTCGTTCGTCTCTGGGAGGCGTTTGTTTTACTTTTGAAATCGATCTTTTTGCCGCTCTACTTTATTTAAAAATGCACGCTGGTTTCCAATCTCCTAATTAAGATTTCACCACTTCTGTTATGCACTCGGATTATGTGCGCATGCATTAAATAAATCACAAAGGTGAATGTGTGAGTTTCTGTGCACATGATTCTAGTGAGGTGGTGACTATTTACGAAGAATGCATCTATTGTTAGGTTTTCGATATTCTCGGGAAACAACATGCTTGTTGCGGAACGGATAAACAATTAAAATCGGCAACTTTAACTTGAATCACATAAATATAATAGTAATCAATAAGCTCATGGTGATTTCACAACATGGAGACATATATATATAAAAGCATTTTTCATTCATTCAGTGGGAGAGTTGTTTGCAACAAAAACTATAGAGGAAAGCTTGTATAGAAATGCTTGGAATTTAAATCTAGCTACCAGAAAACGACTGCATACAAGAATCAATGGGGGGATTTTGCATGCATCATTGGGGCGAATAAAGACTACGCTACTAAGCAGTAATAGAAAGCAATAAAATTATAAAGAGCATAAACTAAATCTAGCAGAATGGAAGGGCATTCAGGAGTGGTCCCCAATGGCCTTGGAGTGGTCGGGAGGAGAATGAGGGGCGGCAAATGTAGCTTAGGCTGACCCTTGGAGAGAGGGAGGAGTAATCCAACATCCTGGCATGATGTTCTTCATGGTGATGGTGAGCTCGTGGAGATAGGGTAGCTAACCTAAGTGGAGGTGGGCGCGCATGGAGCCAATGGAGTGAGTGGTGCCAATGGAAGCCAAGGGATGTGAATGGGTGCACTTGGCTGCCCATGGGGTCTTTTTATAGACTCAAGGGCCTCTCTCTAGAGAGGTGTGGAACAGTGGCCGGCCATGAGAGGATAGAGGTAGTTTTTGAGATCCAGAAAATGTGGATCTCAATTTGAATGCCTCTTGGTTGCTAAATTTGGCAACCAAGAGGTGGCACCACTTGAAGAGAGTTTTAGAGAACTCTAGAGAAGTGTGTGTGAGTGAATGGGTGTGTGTGTGTGTGTGTGTGTGGTCGTGCTCTAGGTGTCCAAGAAGTTTGGGTTAGGTCCTAAGGGGTTTGGGTAGGTGTATGCCTTGAATTAGGGTTACAAACCTTAATTTCTAAGGGGAAAATGTAATTAAACTTAACCTAAGTTTAATTGAATGAGTGTGAACTTAATTGAGAGTGAAATAACTCAATTAGGTTGGGTTTAGGTCAATTGGACTCTCACTATGTCCAAATGAACTTGTGTGGATTGAGATCTAAGCTCAATTGGACTCAATGAGTCCAATTGGCTTAGGTGAAGGTAATTGACTTTGATCTAAGTCAATTGGGTTTGATGAGGACCTAATTAGGTCCTTAGGTAGGTCTAGAGGTGATGTACTAGGGTTAGGACACCTTAATTTAGGTTCCTATGGGGTTGGGATTAGGTCTAGGGATCTAGAGATCCAAGATCAAGACTTGAATCTCAAAATAGGGACTGGAGACCAATATCAGATGTCCAATAATGTGATCAGATGACTTATACTAAAAAATTAGAAGTCCATACTTCAGTTCTGGACGTCTAATCTGAGTCAGGGGGAAATCAAGGTTCTGTTTTGGGTATTCTACAGAAATTGGATGTCCAATAACACTGCAGAACTGGGTTTGAGGTGTGCGAGAGTTGGCTAAGGGTCCTGGACGTCCTATAACTTATCTGGACATCCAGATAAGGGTTGGAACTAGGGTTTTAGGGCTTCCTAGGGTGTTGTGACCTAATCTAAGGGTGGCTAAGGCTTAGGGAAGTCTCTAGGCTATCCTAGGGCTAGGATGGACCTAAGCTCTTCACATTTTACTGTTTTATTCCTACTTAATAGAATAGAAAACCTTTAACTCCCTTACATTATTATTCCTACATCTAAACTAAGCCTTCTGCTCCAGCTCTGCTGCAACTCCCATTATTCTTGATCCAGCTTCAGATCCTACTCCAGATCAGCTTATTGCCTGCAATTGACATAATGTACTTAATCAGCACATTATAACATTATTTCATGCCTAGCTAAAGAAAAGTAGTAAAGATGCAGATAATGCGTATGAATGCATGAATAACCCTAACTTATGCTAAGTCCTAGCTTAATCTAGGTCAATTAAGACCTATGATTGTTGTGCAATCAATGATCTTCCTTGAAATCTTGCGGAGAAATCATTTGGAAGGTGTAGTGGTCATGGGATTTTGAAATAGGTTTGTCATGAGTCCAGGACTCAACAGAAAAGGATCTAGTATCCCAGATGTGTGGTTCCTCTCATGCATTATGGCCTATTAAATCGATACTCAATGAGTCATCTTGATTCTTTTCATTTAAATTTGATACCGTCTCTTCAAGAAATGACTCGAAGATTGGTTCTTCTAATGATTCCTCTCCATAATTCTCATCCCAATCGAAAATGAATGCTTGGAGTGTGCCTTTCGGATTGTCTAACTCTGATTCTGTAAAGGATTCATACTCTGGGTGTAGGTCACTCTCAGTGTCTGCCAATCTTGATTCTTGGAGGTCCTCAAAATGAAATGTCTCTATGTCCATAGGATCTGAAACTGGTATGTCACCATGTTTCCTGAATTCCCAGGGTATGTCTTCAAGGTTAAAGGTGAAACCCTCCACTGTGCTTTTGTCATTGTGCTCGATTAAGTTAGGATCATCTAAGATGTGAAAAGTTTCTAATTCTGGCTCTAGGTTTTCTACCAAGGATATGGTCATGAGGTCCTGGATAAAACCTAGTTGTTCTGCCGAGCCTTTTCCTTCTGCAGCCTTAAAAATATTAATCTCGGCACGTTGATCTCTTGAGGCAATTATCATGTGCCCTGATTCACAATTGATTATGGCTCTTGCAGTAGCCAAGAATGGTCTTCCCAAAATCACGGGCATATCCTGTATCTATTGTGGCGTATCCATGCCAAGAATTAGGAAATCAGCTAGGTAGCTGAAATCCTTAACTCTAATTAGCACATCCTCTAACATCCCAATCGGTGTGATCAGGGTTCAGTCAGCTAGTTGCAAAGTAACATGAGCGGGTTTTAGCTGTTCAATCTGTAATTTTTCAAATAGGGTGGTAGGGATGACGTTGGCTGAAGTGCCAAGGTCCAGTACAACCCGCTTGAAATTTGTATCACATATATTGCAGGGGATTAGCGAGGTGCCTGGATCAGATTTCTTAGGAGGTAGACTATTTTGGATTATGGCACTTACATTTTTAGACAGTACTACCTTCCCTTGTTTTGGTTCTTTTAACTCTTTTTTGGATAAGTCAGGTGAGGTAGGATTGAGAGTAAGGATATCAAGTAATGGAATAATGACTTGTGCATTCCTCAAAGGTCCCATTATACCAATTTCCGACAATCCTCTAGTGTGGAGGTGGGATACGACCTGGGATAGGGGAATTGATTGGCTATCTTTGGGGACAGGTTTTTATTCTTTGCCTATAGTATTGATCATGGCACAATCAAGGTGTGGAGGTGGAGGGGAGAAAGTTGTTCCTTGCTGTTGATGTGGAAGTGGGGTTGGGTAAGTCATGGTGTGTTTTGGCTCAGCTGAGGTGGATGGAGAAAATACGCAGGTATGAGTTGCTAGGCCAGCTTGGGTATAGCATGCTTGACCCTGGATTTGGCTTACAACATGTTTTTGGGTTGACACGCTGTTTGGATTAGGCAGATGTTGGGAGGATGGTGGGAATTCACCATCTGTGCAAGCTAATTACGAACCTCAGTGATCTCATCTTTGTGCTGTTTTTGAATGTCAGCCAGGGTTTGAAGGATCAGGGCCATCTGATCATCCTTGTTAGGTCTTGATTGGTAATTTGGGTTGAGTCTAGGCTGATTGAGCTGATATGGGTGCGGGGCCTGTTGTCGGGGTTGGAATTGAGGTCTCGGATTTGGGTTATTTCCCGACTATGCAAAGTTTGGATGATTACGCCATCCAGGGTTGTAGGTATTAGAGAAAGGATTGGTCTGGACGGCGTGGAGATCCTCGTAGGTTTGCGGAACTCCAAAGTAATCAGGATATGAGGGTTCAAAGTTCCCCCAACTATGGTAAGTTGATCCAGTGTTTCCTCCAAGATTAAAATCAAATGGGGGTGGATAGACATCCATCCCCTGAGAGTAGTAGATGTTGTGCGCAACCTCCCTTCCTGAGGGTGGGTGTGCATATGTGCTTTATGGTATAGTGGTGGTCTTGTGTAGATGTCGAGTGATGTCATCCACCATTTTCACAATGATAGAGACCTTATCCAATTGATTGGTTACAACTCCAAGTCAACGGATGCGGGAAGGCCTCGGGTCTCGTGTACCGCTTGATTGTTTGTCAATTCGCAGGTGGTCGTCTGATCGTACGCACCCAGTGACTCATTGTTTAGGGAGTTCTCACACATATTTTCGAGAATTCCCCAAATCTCGTCTTCATGTTGATCCATGATGCTGCCACCACAGGTCGCATTGACAAAATGCTTGATGTCGTCATGGAGCTCGTGGTAAAAGGATTGGACTTGTTCCCACTTTAGGACTCCATGATGGGGGAATTTGCACATGAGATCTCAAAAATGATCCCATGCCTCGTGTAGAGATTCTCCTGCTCCTTGCGAGAAGTGCGTGATTTGGTGCCGCATTGCATTAGTTTGACCAATAGGATATAATTTTTGTAAAAAAGCAGTTTGAAGTTCTTCCCATGTGTTGATCTGGTGAGGGTATGTCTGAAACAAATGGGTGGCTTTGTCAGCTAGAGAGAAGGAGAAGATTTTCAAGAGTAGACCGTCTCTATTATGCATGTGATGTAAACATGTTTATATCACATAAACTGTCAATTTATGTGTGTTCTTAGGCATAGAATTGCATCACAAACTATAAATATTGCATAACATGCATCAACTTGCATTTAGGTTAGTCTGTATAAAATGTAGGTTAATTGTCTCCTTTTATGGCCAGGGACAGGGCAAATTGTGAATTAGGGCCTCAGATCAAAGATCCAACCGTACGGATCTGATTAGGGCGACGATTGTAGTTCAAAAACTCCAAGATCGCCCTAATCGAGCATCCGTAGCACCAAATAGAGACCAAGGAACCCTAAAGATCAAGGGCCAAGATGGTGTTAATCCGCACCTCAGATGAAAAATTCGACCGCACGGATGGGTTCGGATCGACGATCGTAGCCTAACGGCCTACAACACTCAGAAGATGGACGGCCTAGATGGCACCACGTGGTGCCATCATAGCCACCCAGCACCGACCGCAGCTCTTCTCTTCTTCAACCACTCGATGCATCTACGCTGTTGGATGCTCATCCAACGGCCGCACGCACAAGCACACAAAATCGTCAAAATGCCTCAACCGCATGCGGAGCGCAGCGGGTAAGGCTCTACGAAGGCAGGAGGCGAGCGTTTGATTCGCAAGAGCAGCATCCCCTCCTCGCATGCGGGTGCGCAATTGGAGCAGTGAGATTCGCATCGAGCTGCGCGGATCAGCTGATAGCGCCCACGTGCAATCAGACGCATAGCACGAATGCTCGATCATACGCGGACGTGTGGTGCTGGGTAGGAGCGGTTTAAGCCGTCTGATCTCTTGATCGAACAGTTGAGCGTGCGCAAACGTGCGCATGCGTTAAGAGAGTGAAGGCAAGGGGGCGTACGTACGCATGTCGGCCACGTTCAGGCCTTTAGTGGCGGATAAATCTGCCACTAAAGGTCCTGAATTAATGCTTTTGATGTTGAAATGTCCAAAATGCCCCTACTCCTTGCAACTATAAAAGGAGACCCCTACCCTACGAATTTCTCATCCCTTCTTCTCTTCTCTCACCCCTTCCAAAGCTTTAAGAGCTTGTCCACCACCCAGGATGCTCTTTTAGAGTAGAAATCTTAATTTTTCCACCTTCGTCCCCCTTCGTGGAGCATCCTGGGTTGTCCTCTCTCTGCATTCGAGAAGCGAATCCCACAATGACAATGATGTGTTGCTTCATCCCCATTCCTCCCGCTTCATCCTCCTTCCCACTCCATTCCCCATCTTCCAGGCGTCGTTCCGTCCAGCTCATCCTCCAAGAGGTTGTCAAAGAGGATATCTCTCTCTCCATTCTCTTTACTGCTTTCTAGAGTAGATTTACTGCTTTCTAGTATAGATTTTCAGCTTTCTAGTCGTAATGAGCAGTGTAATGAACAATTTCTGATATTGAAATCCATGTTTATTCTACATCCCTTTTGCTTTTATTTGTAATATTCTCTCTCTCTTCTATTTATTATTTGTTAAATAGATAACTAGTTTTCTATCAGCTATTCTGTTTAGTGACAAACAAAATAAAATGCGTATTTTTAATCAAAGTCCACCTCGCTGTGTTTGACCTGGAACTTCTTTACGACTTTTCCGTATAAATTTTATTTGTTGAATGGATTTCTTCACAACTCAAACTACAATGACGGGTTTTCAAATCCAATTGCGAACACATAGTCTTCCGTCATCAACATTTTGGCGCCGTTGCCGAGGAGGTGATGCTCTTTGATTCTTCGCGTTTTCCGACTTACGAATCGTTTACCTCACTTCTCTCCGTTCTTATTATGATTAGAGGTACTCTTTTGAGACAAGCAAAAGCAGTAGATTGGAGCAAAGTACTGTTGAAGGTTCTGTAAGTTTACCCCCACCTCCCACCCATTAGTTTGCATTCTGCCACATAATAACACAAACCTAAATCAACCTAGGTGTTCTTATAAACCCTTCGCATTTAAAAAGAAAAATATAAAAAATCTCACAGAGGTACACAACCTCATCTGATTTTCAAATTCAACTGGTAAACCGATCTTTGGAACCGGTACACACACCCAAACACATAATTGAGTAGAAATTAGATTAGGTAATCACTTGTGTGACTAATTAAGTGGTGCAACAGGCCGATTGTTTGAGTTGATTTGGCCGCACCTCTTCAACTAAAATCAACTCATCAAGTAGCTGCCACATAGGTTCAACTCTTAAGGATTTACCAGGCACTCCACATTCTTTTAAGCTTCAAAGGAAAATATCTTAACCTGTGCTTTCAAAACCTGGTGTGCCAAGAAAACTTTTTGAAAATACCTAAAGTTGAATCCTAAAAGCTACTAAGCAAGATTTGAACCCTAAAATTCACTGCATCAAAAATATCTTGCTTGAAAACCACTGGTTGTGCACGCACACACACATCAATCAATCATTAAGGGCACAACCCAGATAAAGGGCCCATCACATTCCAAAGCACATTCAAACCTAACCATAAATAAAATAGGGTAGACGTTGGCCTTAAGGATTGGACTCTCTCTACGGAGCCTAGAACGAGATTATTTTCGATTAGTCTATTTCTACTGTTCAATCTAATGTCTAGCTAGGGGAGCAGAATCAAACGATCGTGGTTGGGGGGTACACTAGGAACCAGAGGCGCAAGCCGAAGGAAGAACCTTCTCCCCAGTTCCTCCCTCTAACTAGTTGGATTGAACGAATAGAAGTAGATCAAATCCTTTCTTTATCTCATGACGGGTTCTAGGAGTCTATAGGTCTTTAGGCTACCCCACTTAAGGACAGGTTTGATTGTTTGTATTGCAGGGCACCTTTTTTCCTCCTGTCTATCATGAATCTTTCCACATTTCATACGCATTCCCGCTCTTTCCCTCTCGTTATGACTAATCCTCAACATGTTGATTATTATCCCGACTCGTATTGCAATCAACCATCTCTTAGTTGGGATAACTCAGATTGGGGATACAGTTCTGGACCTCCGTGTTTAGGGTCAAACCTTGAACACGATAATTGTGATTTCTATCCTTCTTCGAGCCACATCGATTATAGATCGCCACCCTTTCATGGACAACCCAATGGGATTTACAATCAAGAAGGATACACCAGTCTTTACCCATCCTCTGAATACACTGCCTTGAGGTTATCACTACCTTTTGAACAATCTAAAATGACCTATTATCAAGAAGGGTATCACGAATCTCAATTCATTAACTCCTCTGCACTGATCCAAAACCCGCCCAACCTTGAACCAAGCCCTTTTGTTCAGGTTAACCAGGTTCAAGATAAGGTTTTGGCTAACTTGAGGAATACTATACAATCTTTAGAAGCACAACCAATACCTTGCACTGAAGAATTCGAGCCCCTGATTGAAATGACTGATGATTTGAACAAGTATTTGTTGGATTGGCTCCAGGATGTTAAGGATAAGAACCCGGGTGAGTTTCTACTTGGGAAGTTATCGAAACTGAGAATGAGATTTGTGGTTGCTTTAGTTCAATCATGGGATGATTCCCAGGATGAACCCCCTTCAGGAGAGCCAATGTTAGAACCTGCTCAGGTACCTGTTGAGGGGGACTTGTGTTACGAGGCTGACCAGATTGATTTAGAGCAACCAATTATGGATGATTTGATTTCTTCACTTGAGATCCTTGAGCTAGGGTACGAGGAAACGTATGTCTCCATGGACCAAAAAGTGATGGATGATTTTGGGATGTACATTAATACGGATCTAGATTTCTTTGAGTCTGAGGGTGAAGAATCAATTTGTGAAGTCTCACCTGAGTTTACAGAACACGATTTCTGTGAGACAACTGGGCCTAAGGAATCTGATAGATCATATGATGGCCCAATAACTGAGGAAACTGATCTTATTGGGGCTCACATGACGGATTCAGAATCGCATTTTCTGAAGGATTCAATTCAATGCCTCGATTGTCAGTTACAAGCCATTGAGCTTACTGATGATTCTGTTTTTGAGATAATTAGACCCAAGTCAATTATGATTCAGTCACATCTTTTAGACTTGGAAATTTTAGATGGGGTGATTAATATGCAAGAGGTCCCGGAATTTGACATTCTAAATGAGGATAGAAGCTGGGAAATTTTGATTTGGGAATCAAACTCCGAGGAAGTAGAAGACCGAGTCTAAGGGTTCCAATTAAGGTGAAATCATCAAACCAGGACCCTTACGACATTTGTTCTGAGGATGACCAACCTAAGCACACATTCATTGATGATCCTTTTGAGCTTGCTTTTTCTGTAACCTAACTTTTTGGTCTTAGGTTGCATCCTCATAAATTGCAGGTTCAACCCTGCTTGCATACTGATTTTAGGTTTGGGTAATTTTTATCCAGAACCTTAGATATTCTCGACCATGGGGTATGGGTTTGCATCACAATCTGATCCACATCTGTGGACATCTACTAGCAGGTCTTAGGTTGCATCTTTTTATTCTGATTCTAACCTACACCTATGAATTTTTTATTTCTCTTCTTTGTATATTGTGCCTAGATGAAGGCACTAAATTTAGCACGTATACAGTTTCTGTTTATCTCAGAGCGGACTCGTTATTCACGCAATTCAAGTGCTTTCTACTCTACTCAACTCTGTTTCATGTCTTTTTAATACATTGAGAACATTGCATTAGATAAGCATCGGGGGTGGATATTCATCTCTGAATTACTTCGTTAACTCTATAGATTCGTTTTATTTTATTTTATATATATATAAAAAATTATGGAATTAGGAAAGAGAACTTGGGCTTTAGAAAATTTTCAATCTTAGGAAATAAAACTGTATGATTTGAACACTATGACCCTTCAGGTCTTTAGGCTTAATTAGCCCGGGTATCCACTAAAATGTGGATTTGTTTATCGAGTCCTTGTCATCCTGATTCTATTTTAATTTGATTAAATAAGTTTGGGTAATAAGTACACGACTTATCAACCCACCCTCTGATTTGAGGGACTTTAAGTCTAAGCATCTACACACTATTCGTCACTGACTCATTTTTCGACGGTTTTAATGAAAATTGGGTAGCTAATGAACCTTCAAGGGTGATATGGCTGGCAAGTTATCACGGGTAACAGCCCATAGGTAGGTTGTCCAAAGCCCAATCACTGGACCACTCTCTTCTTGCTGCCTTTAGGTAAATCTTAGACCAGGGAAGCCACCTACTTAAAAAGAAAAAGAAAGTCAAAATGAAAAGAAAATGAAAAATAAAAAGGAGAAAAGAAAGAAAAAGAAACAAAACAAATAAGCCATACTTCGCTGCACGAGTATGGCTGGCAAGTTGTTGGTGGTAACAGCTCATCGATCAGTTGTCTAGAACCCAGCTCAAGAAATGCACTAAAAATTCTAACAACACTTAGGAAGAAGCGGAGAAGTAGAATAAGCCGGGGAGATATACACTGGACTCACCCTTGTGTTGACCCGATAAAAAATAAAAGTAGGGAGAAAGCTACCGGTCGTATAGATACACCTTCAAGCAGATTTCTTTCTAAGGTCACCTAGGGGCGTAGAAACCCGAAGTCCATTCTGATTGTCGATCAACGAGTCTATCACTTTCACAAAAAGATGCTTAGAACTTAGGGTTCTCATCAAGTCTTGGGCGGGTTGAGTGGCCGTAGAAAGCCGCTCTGTAACCCTGAACTCAAAAATCCAAAAAAAAATTAGAAAAGAAGAAAAAGAGAAAAAGAGATCCCTCTTTGAAAAAAGGCGAGAACTTGAGGCGGTCTGCATTTTGGTAGATACTCGAGTGCTGTTGTGTCTCTGTAGTTCAGGTCCTAGTTGAAATCCCTAAGTGTTGAAAATAATTATTGCCCAAGAAATCTGACTTAATTCTCTTATAAATAGCATATAGTTTTGCTAGGGACTAGTAAAAGATAAGCATGGGGGTATGATGTAAACATGTTTATATCACATAAACTGTCTATTTATGCGTGTTCTTAGGCATAGAATTGCATCACATACTATAAATATTACATAACATGTATCATCTTGCATTTAGGCTAGTCTATATAAAATGTAGGTTAATTGTCTCCTTTTATAGCTAGGGACAGAGCAACTTGTGAATCGGGGCCTCGGATTGAAGATCCAACCGTACGGATTTGATTAGGGTGACGATTGGAGTACAACTCCAAGATCACCCTAATCAAACATCCGTAGCACCAGATAGAGACTGAGGAACCCTAAAGATCAAGGGCCAAGATGGTGTTAATTTGCACCTCAGACAACAAATCTGACTACACGAATGGGTTTGGATCGAAGATCGTAGCCTAACGACGCAAAAATCGATCTAATCCGACACCCATGGCACCATCTACAACACTCAGAAGATGGACGGCCTAGATGGTGCCACGATGATGGTGCCACGTGGCACCATCATAGTCGCCCAGCACCGGCCGCAACTCTTCTCTTCTTCAACCGCTCGATGCATCTACGCCGTTGGGTGCTCATCCAACGGCCACACGCACGCACGCACAAAATCATCGACGCTCCACAATCGCTCGCATAGTGCAGCAGTTAAGGCGCTGCGAAGGCAGGAGGCGAGCGTTCAATTCGCAAGAGCGACGTCCCCTCCTCTAGTGTGAGTGTGCAACTGGAGCCGTGCAATTTGCATCGAGCAACATAGATCAGCCGATAATGCCCATGCGAGATCAGCTGCGTAGCGCGAACGTCCGATCACACGTGGTTGCATGGCACTGGCGAGGAGCGGTTTAAGCCGTCCGATCTCTTGATCGTACGGCTGAGCGTGCGCGAACGTGTGCATGCGTTAAGAGTGCGAAGGCGCGGGGGTGTGTGTGCGGCGAGTGCACGTCAACCACGTTCAGGCCTTTAGTGACGGATATATCCGTCACTAAAGGTCCTGAATTAATGCTTTTAATGTTGAAATGTCCAAAATGCCCCCACTCCTTGCAACTATAAAAGGAGACCCCTACCTTATGAATTTCTCATCCCTTCTCTTCTCTCACCCCTTCCAAAGCTCTAAGAGCTTGTCCCACACCCGAGATGCTCCTCTAGAGTAGAAATCTTAATTTTTCCACCTTCGTCCCCCTTCATGGAGCATCCTACGATTGTCCTCTCTCTGCATTCGAGAAGCAGATCCCGCGACGACGATGACGTGCTACTTCGTTTCCATTCCTCCCACTTCATCCTCCTTCTTCCAACTCTGTTCCTTATCTTCCAGGCATCATCCCATCTGGCTCATCCTCCAAGCGATCGTCAAGGAGGATATCTCTCTCTCCATTCTCTTTACTGCTTTCTAGAGTAGATTTATTGCTTTCTAGTATAGATTTCTCACTTTCTAATTATAATGAGCAGTGTAATGAATAATTTCTGATAATGAAATCCATATTTATTCTACATCCCTTTTGCTTTTATTTGTAATATTCTCTCTCTCTCTTCTATTTATTATTTGTTAAATAGATAGCTAGTTTTCGACCAGCTATTCTATTTCGTGACAAACAAAATAAAACATGTATTTTTAATCAAACGTCCACCTCCCTATGTTCGACCTGGAGCTCCTTTACGACTTTTCAGTATAAATTTTATTTGTTGAACGGATTTCTTTGTGACTCGAACTACAATGACGGGTTTTCAAATCCAATTACGAACGCGTAGTTTTCCATCATCAACAGCATGTCTACCCTGAATGTGTGGGCCAGATGCTTTATATTCTTGATGTGATGGAAAGGATCCTTGAAATTCAAGCCATGAAATTTCGGGGTCTTGTGAAGCATAATAGGCTTGAGCTCCACCTCGGGTCCTCCCGCAGGAATGTTGCTTCGAGGTTCAATCTCCACCGCAGTGGGATTATAGTGATCTCGCATTTAAGGACACGGTGGTGGGTTGATGTAGGCATTGATATGATCTTTGAAATCAAAGAATTGTTGTGGCTCAAAGTTAGGATGTTCTGGATGATTCATGGTTGTGGCTGGCTGGAGATTCAGGCTCAGAAGTAGAGTTGGAAGAGATGTCAATGTGATTGGGTAGTTGCACAAACAAGGAAGTCAAGGCTTGGCCTCGACGAGAGTGAAAACTAGTGGAGGCCTCAAGGGTGGTCTTAAGGACCTCCTCCCATACATACACTAATGGAATAGACGAGGGACAGAAGGTGTGATGGACCCAATAAAGACACCCAAAGATTTTTGGATGACTATAGAGGTTCAAGGCGGATGATACCTCTAGATCACAAAGTTGTCCACCTGAGAAATACCTGGGTAGCCAGGAAGGGGGAGTCCCGCAAAGACCCCTACACGGTAGAGCATCCTCACGAGTTACAGGGTTTCCCCCACTCGACCTTTCTTGTCACCGCGGATCCAGGTAGACTAAAATGGATAACTTGACCTCTTAAGTCTACCAATTTTAAGTTTAGATGAGTGATAAAAGCCAGTTTATCATCATTCTTGTGCATTAAAACAAACCTAGCTCTTAGGATTTTGCTCTGCAAACAGGTTTTTGGCTTGCATTTAGGCATCAATTAGGTTAGGCATGCATTTTACTTTTTATTGTCCTTTTTGATGTGTTTTTGTGAGTGTTAGGGATTTACAGATTGACAGATCCCAAAAACCCTAGCACTCAGGAAAGCAACTGGTAAAAGAGAAGCCCAAACCAGCTGGAACTCAACTTTATCTAGCTCACCATAGCTGGAATCCAGCTCACTTGAACTAGGGTTAGCTCATTCTAGCTCCATTCAGCTTATCTCAGCTGAATGGTAGCTCAAGAGAGCTCATCTTACCTCACTTTAGCTCCAGTCAACTCAGATCTAGCTCAACTTAGCTGAGTCTAGCTCATCTCAGCTCCCATTAGTTCACTGGGAGCTCTAGCTAGCTCAGGTGAGTTGACTGGAGCTCACCTAAGCTCCTTTCAGCAGAAGCTAGCTTGTTTAAGTTGGTGCCAACATAGCAAGCTAAGCCAGCTAAAGTAGCTCCATGCCACCCTCTTCAATAGCTACTAGCTCCAGTTCAGCTCCAAGCTTCTTCTATCTAGCTCCTTCCCTCAAACCTTAACTCCAATTGCCTACTCCTCCACCCTATTACTAGCTAAGCTAAACTCCAGCTCCCTTGGCCATCCACCACCCTAAAACCCTACCTAACTAGCTCCACCAAGTAACCTAACCTAAGTCCACCTAAGCTTTGCCTAGTCCACCCCTAAGTTGGCGCCAACATAGCCACCTATTCACCCTCAACCACCACCAAAAGGCACCTCCATGTTGGTACCAAAACCACCCTAACTACCCCCCTTTTTGGCACCAACTTCACCTCTCATATCCACCCTACACCTAACCCTTCAAGCCATCACCACCCTACACCTACCCACCTTCTAGAAGCCTCCCATAGTTGGTGCCAAAACCATGTCACCTCTCCATGGTGGCGCCAACCTATGGTGCCTCTCCACCACCATAACCACCACCACCACATCCCTTAAGGTGGCGCCAAACACCCTTCACCATAGGATCACCTAACCACTTCTTAGAACCCATCCTAGCCCTGCATCTAACCCATGCCAACTACCCCCTTCTCCACCTTTATAAAAACCCTCCTAACCACCACTAAAAACTCATCCTCGATTAGCGTTAACTCTACCCTAAATCCACCTATAACTCATGGCCAAGAAGAAGAAGGAAGGAAGGAGATTAAGGAGGCTATCCCTTGCCTCCTTGGTGCCTTCTTCCTCTCCATTCTTCTCCTTGTGCCACACCAAGAGGAGGAGCAAGCTCTACATCAAGGAGGACGGCCAGGCATTGGAGGAGATATTATGGTGGTGCATGCCCACCCTTGGAGGAAAGAATTGAGGTGGAGAGCATCACCTTGGAGGAGCCATTCAAGGAAGGAGAAGAAGGAGACCTTCTTTTCAAGCCAAGGAGTAGCTAGGCTTGGAGTAAGAAGACTCCCTTCACTAGATTTTGCAAGAGGATTTGTGTTTTTTTTGCTTTTATATTTTCCATTTCAAGTAGAAGCATTCCTCTACACGTTTTTGTAAAACACAAATTCTATTAAATCAATTTGCCTTCTTTTCATTTTTGTTGTAATTGTTTTCTTTGTTTCTAGCACTCTTCACTCCCTCTCCCTAATTACTCTAGGTCTCCACATGCCTAGGGTGAGCTTAGGGAGAGGAATTAATTGTCACTTAGGTTTTAGCTTAGTGATTGTAGGTGTTAGTTTCTTTCCCGCCAACAACTTGCGTATTCGTCGTTATTTCAAAACCATAAAAATTATAAATTTAAAAAGATCAAAAAGAAAGTTGATTTCCATTTCTGAACAAGAGATTCGATTTTGCAACATATTGCCTCCTTAGACGACCCTAGACACTTCCCTATCTAGGTCTTAGAAATTTAAGAGTTGGTCGGTTTTACATGTTACAATGACGTATTTTACAAATCGTGTAAAATTCATATCAATGAGGTGCTTAGGATTCCACTTGAACTTTAGAATGAATTTGTGAGTGGTGACCTAATTTGAAGATTCAACTTCACCTGATTTGTCTTGAGATTATTAGGTACCAATTTTATGATTCAAGTGAATGTTTAGAGCTTGCTTTTAGGGTTTGCTTGATTAGGTAAATTCAACCAAGGCTTAGGAAACACACAATTTGGGAAAGTAGATTCTTTTTTAAGCAAGTGTGATCCTCAACCCTAAAGTGGAAATCCTAATTTTGGCTCTAATTGGTCCAATCAGTTTTTGTCCAAATTTGGCACCTAGGGCTCAATCAAGAAGGTGAGTAGCCCTAGGTGTCTTAAATCTCTAATAGGTGCAGAAATTAGGTTTGGGATTTTTTCTAATCAAATTAGGCAAATTGATGATTAATTCTAAGTAAAAAATGTAAGTTGATCCTAATTGATTTCTTCCTCTTTTTTAGCATTTCTTAGAATCAGGGGCATTAATGGAAAAGAAGATGAGATTACCACCTAGGAGTGTTTGAAGTGCGGCTGATCTCCTTTAATGAATCCCATGCACAGATGACAGCAAAAGAGATAGATCAAGCTAGTACTAGATCAAAAAGTGTAATCAGAGAGATAAAATTGCACGTTGCACCCTAGCAACGGTGCCAAAATGTTAACACGCGAAATCGATGTTTCAAAATCATTGCGTTGCAGTATAGTCGAAATCACACGAAAACAAATACAATTTATAACTTGAAAGATCGTTAAGAAAGTCTGAGGTCGTTCATTGGGAGCAAGTATTGCAATTAATCTCAAGATCACAATATAACCATAGAGATGAGCAATTTATAATGAGAAATCCAAGCAATAATGATGTATATATAAGAGCTAATGTCAATGATGCAAAAATATTAGGGTAATATGGTGATTTGAATCACCAATTACCCTAGTTACAATAATAGCAAATATTTGAAAAGTATTAAGCAAGTTTAATCCACGCAAACTCATGTGCACAGTGCACTATCAGAGATATCAGATGACGACATGGCTTCGGATCAGATGGCTTAAACCCTTGGTTGCTATAGTGCTTTTGCATTGTTCTCAACTTCTCTTCTTTGGCTTTCCTTCTTCCTTTCCTTCTCAGCTCTTCCTCTTCTCACACACAAGGGCTTCGCACAACTCCTCAATGACTAAGTGTTGAGGCTTCACTCTGCAGAGCAAACCCCCCTCCTCCTCCTCTATTTCTCTTCTCAATTTAACTGGGTTACTAATCAGGTAATCGAGTATGCACAGTAACCAGATTCGAGTGACCAGGCTTGCGGGTGTGGGTTGTAAGCGAGGAGTGAAAGGGCTCGTGAGCGGGGGACCCGACCCCCCGTGTCTTGGGCAATTAGGTGGTATCACTTTTTCCTCTTATTCGCCTTCAGCTGCTCATCACTATATGATGTGGGACTAATGTCCCCGTCTTCTTTGCGTGCAGCAGCAGAGAAAGTGGCTTTCAATTGGAATCCTTGGAGCGGTCAATGCTCCCAATTGCATGCTTGGATGTGCTCCTGAGAGCTTTTTGCAGCACCTGGGATGAAGACTTGGAGCGAGCACTGCAAGAACATGGCTTCAAGGTCTCTTGAAGCTTCTTGTTAATGGTGGCAGAGGCTGCAAACCTGAAACATGAAACACGGCTTCAAGGCCATGTCAGAACAGCTCAGTAGGTGCGCAAGACTGCAGCGAAGTCAATGGTGGCGGTGGCGTGCCGCGTATGTAGTTGGAGAGGCCTGACGACCTCGAGGAAGGCGGACGAAGGTGCGTGAGTCCGGTGAGGAGATAGAGAGAGCTAAGCCCGAAATTTCTTTGGGGCTTTTACTCAGTGAGGCAAGGCGATGCTCGCAGGCACGGTGGTGAGCGAAAAGATGGTCTGTGGCTACGGGAATACTTCACCAGTGGTACACCAGTGAGGTGGAAGATGGGGGCGTGGAGGGTGCGACGGTGGTTGAAATGACGGTCTGAAGATGCTACGGAGATGAGTAGATGATGAGGGTTCGACGGAGGTAGCTAGCGGACGAAGGAGGATGGAGGAGGTGTCGGGTCTAGTATGGCCGGAGCAGAAGAAGGAAGGTGCTCCGGAGATGGATAATGGCCACGAAGAAGGGGTAGAGAGCACCTTGCCCATATTGCGAGGTGCGGAAAGATGAGGGGAAGAACAACCAGCCGCCTATTGTAAGTGGCGGCCGACAGAGAGGTCGGAGGTGGAGAGTCATCGGAGCAAGGTTCCAAGCATGGAAACAAGCTTGAGAAGCTCATATTTTTAGGGGAAGAAAGCTTGAGGTCCAAGAATTCGTACGAGCCAAAAGGGATGATTTCGAAACTAGAAATTGGTTTAGATGATCAAGAATTTCCACAGGATCATCCCTTCCAAAATTGGAAGGGATTAGTCAAGTAATCAAAGAGGAACCCTGATTGAAACCTCGAGTGTGTGGGTTCACATCTGCCATGGAAGCAGGGATCCATCTACGAAGAAGAAGACAAAGTTGGGGGGCAGTTCGCAAGGATTTTTTAAAGTTGAGGGGCTTTTTCTAAGAAAAAGAGTTAGAACAAGATTAAAATGCAAACTAGGTTAAGATGATCTTTGATTGAGCTCATATTTTAATACAAACCTAATTTTGACCCAAGAAATCTAATGGTGAGGTTGGATTTGAGTTTTGACCAAGTTTGACTGGGTAATTTATGAAAAAATCTAAATTAGGGTAATTGTCTGTACGACTCTATTTTAGGTCAAAATAGGTCCCATTGGTCAAATCAAAGGTACCAAACCTTAGGGAATATTTTTCTATGATTTTTAGAAAGTTTAGGTGAATTTTTTTCTAACCAAAACCTCAGTTCACTGAGCGAGTCTGTTTTTAGGGTTTCGATGTCTACTAATTTTTGAAATGCATGAAAACCCGTTTCATTTTGCATGGACCCACTTATTAGATATTAATGACCATATGACCTTTAATAAACCCCTGAAATACCCCATGGTTATTTTATATTTGTGGAATACTGTTAATTTTGCAGAAATAACCATGTATTCTTCTCTTCATTTCAAAATAGGATATAGTGCCCTTAGGACATTCTAATGGATATGTAGGAGCATTTGTCAACCTTTTTAGATAAAGTTGAGCTAGTTATGGCTCATAATGGTGTTCCCATCAATAACTCTTCCATAATCAAATGTTGGGACTAACACGATTTTTCCTTTATCTGTCTATGTTTACTTTTTCTTTTCCTTAATAATTTTGCACTTCAACTCGTAAAGATTTCACCTCTTCCTTCTCTTGTCCCCTTTTCATCTCTCTCATTTTTTTTTTCCGATAAAAGTCCTACTATATGCATGTAAAAATATGTATAAATGCTATTTACAACCTCAAGTTACACACCCGCATGCCCAAATCTAATAATGTCCTCACTGGAAAGCAAAAGCAAGGAAAGAGAGTACTTGAGGTAGAGTGCTTGGAGCTAAGGCTCCTCTAACCTGTAGGTGTCTAATACCTAGCCATCAGAAAGAGCGACATATGGTTTCAAACGTTGTTCATTTACATTGAAAGTCTCACCAGATAACGGATTTTGTATCTCCACTACACCATGTGGGAACACGTACGTGACAATGTATGGCCCATCCCAACGAGACTTAAGTTTCGCATGGAATAGCTTGAGTCTAGAATTGAATAGCCAGACCTGTTGGTTGGGCTCAAAGGTTTTGTGGACGATGTGTTTATCATGAAAGAATTTAGCGCGCTCTTTATAAGCTTGAGCAGTATCACAAGCCTCATTCCTCAATTCTTCAAGCTCAGTCGGTTCTAATAAGCACGCTTTGCCTGCATTCTCGAGATCCATGTTGACATTCTTAATAGCCTAATAACCTCTATGCTCAATCTCAACAGGCAAATGGCAGGCTTTTCCATACACTATAAGGAAGGGAGACATACCCAAGGGGGTCTTATAAGCAGTTTTGTAAGCCTATAGTGCATCATGAAGTTTCCTCGACCAAACTTTCCTATCAAGTCTTACAGTTTTTTCCAAAATTTATTTGATCTCCCTATTGGATACTTCAACCTGTCCGCTTGTTTGTAGATGATACGGGGTGGCCACCTTGTGGGTGACACCAAGACTTTTGAGTAGATGGGTGAAATGTGCATTCTTGAAATGAGGTCCCCCATCACTAATGATCATCCTCTGGTAGCCAAATCGGGAAATGACATTGACCTTAACGGAAGTCAGGACCACGGAGTGATCGTTGTTCCTAGTCGGAATAACCTCTATCCACTTTGACACAATCAACTGCCACGAGGATATATTCAAAGCCATGAGATGATGGGAAAGGGCCCATGAAATCTATGCCCCAGATGTCGAATATCTTAATCAGAAGAATAGGTGCTGGAGTATCTCATCTCACTTTCCAATCGTTCCAGTCTATTGACAACGAAAACATGCCCCCACATAAGTATGTGTCTTTGAAAAGTGAAGGCCACCAGAAATCAAACTAGAGAGCCTTACACATAGTTTTCTTCGCACTAAAGGGTCGTCCATTGTGCAGTGTATTATAGAAATTCAAGACACTCTATTGTTCCTCCTCTGGAACACACCTACATAAGATGTAGTCACAACCTATTCTAAAGAGCTCGGGGTCCTCCTAGTGATAATACTTAGTGTCAGCGAGAAATCTATCTTGCTTCTGCTTATTCCACGTACTGGTGGTTTCGCCAGTGACCAAGTAGTTGACGACATCAACATACCAACGTGTTGTTGGCTGCACCGCCATTGCTGTTTCATTAGGAAAGGTGTCATGAATGTCTCTTAACAGGGTTGAGGCCTCAATTGGGATCTCGGATAAATGATTGGAGACTACATTTTTGACCCCTTTCTTGTCACGGATATCCAGGTCGAATTTCTATAGTAACATAATCCATCTAATCAACCTAGGTTTGGTGTCCTTCTTAGTGAGCAAATGCTTCAAGACCGAATGATAAATATACACCACAACCTTGGATCCCAGAAGACAAGACCTAAACTTCTCCAAAGTAAATACTACCGTAAGAAGTTCTTTTTCTGTCATAGTGTAGTTTTGCTGTGGATTAGTAAGGATCTTGCTAGCATAGTATAGCACATGAGGCTTCTTATCAATCCTCTGTCCAAGGACCACTCCCATAGCAAAATCCGAGGCATTGCATGTCAACTCAAATGGGAGGGTCCAATCAGGTGCTTGCAGGAAAGGCATAGTTATGAGGGCCTCCTTTAAGACTTGGAAGGCCTCAACACACTTTGCATCAAAAACGAAGGCAGTATCCTTTTCCAGTAGGTCGCAAAGTGGCCTAGAAATCTTGCTAAAGACTTTAATGAAGAACCTATAAAACCAACATGGCCTAGGAATGATCGGATCTCCTTGACATTGGTGGGTGGTGGAAGCTTGGAAATAGACACAACCTTGGCCTTATCCACTTCTAAACCTCTCTCAGACACTACATGCCCAAGAATAATGCCCTGCTGAACCATCAAATGGCTTTTCTCCCAGCTGAACACCAATCTTGTCTCTTCGCAATGGGTAAGAATTTTGTCTAAATGTAAGAGACAGTGGTCAAACGACGAGCCATATATGGAAAAGTCATCCATGAAAACCTCAACAAACTTGTCAATCATGTCTAAAAAGATGGACATCATACACCATGGAAATGTTCCTAGAGCATTACATAGTAGAAATGGCGTTCGACGGAGGGCAAAATGTGCCATAAGGACTCATGGAAGTAGTATGCTCTTGGTCATCTGGAAAGACGACAATCTGATTGTACCCAAAATATCCATCAAGAAAATAGAAATATTTATTCCCCGCCAATCTCTCCAGTATTTAATCAATAAATGGGAGAGGGAAGTGGTCTTTCTAGGTTGCGATGCTAAGGTGGCGGTAGTCTATGCATACCCTCCATCTAGTTGTGGGTCAGGTGGTGACTTGTTCCCCTTTTCATTGGTCTCCATCGTGAATCCTGCCTTTTTGGGCACCATGTGAATAGGATTGACTCATTTACTATCAGAAATGGGGTAGATTATCCCCACATCCAACCATTTTAAAATTTCCTTCTTCACCACTCCCCGCATGTTGGGGTTTAATTGCCTCTGCATATCTTGAAAGGGTTTCACAAAGTCATCTGTGTAAATGTGATGCATGCAGAGAGTCGAGTCAACCCCTTTGATGTCAGCAATAGTCCAAGCAATGCCTTCCTTATGCCATTTTAGGCATTCAATCAATGCTCCCTCCTATGTCTCAGATAGAGTAGTTGAGATGATGACAGGGAATGTATCATTAGGCCCAAGGAAAACATATTTGAGGGTCTCTGGAAGTGGTTTAAGCTCCAAGTCGGGAGCTTTCTAAATTAAGGGAATTATGTTCGATGTCCTTGCCTTAGATAGCAGATTTACCTTGATTGTCCATAGCGGGGAGAGACACTCAGCTTTGGCACCCAGCAACTCTTCTAATTTAGGCATATCTCCCTCTCCTTCTTGAAGATTTGGGGTACGGTCCTTAGAAATGATCATTTGAAGGGGATCATCACACAAAAGACCTAGTGTCGTCTCCTCTATAATTTCATCGATCACCTCGATTTGGGAACAATCTTCTAATCCGGATTGTTCATAGATATCAAACACATTCAGCCAGATTTTCCAGTTCGCAAAGCCCACCTTGAGCGCCCCTAATTTGCAATTGATAGATGCATTGGCCGTAGCCAAAAAGGGACACCCTAAGATAATTGAAGGTCTGGTAGGCATGTTGGATGGGTCAGTGTCTAATATCAAAAAAGTCAATTGGAAATAAGAAGTCCTCTACTCTCACCAGGACATCTTCTAAAAGCCTGCATGGTGTCTTCAGTGATCTATCAACTACTTGGATGATAACAGGACTAGGCTTCAATTCACCTCCTCCTAATAGCTCACCAACCGAGCTTGGCAATATATTAACCCCTGCGCCCAGATCGAGGAGAGCCTCATCGACACGTTACTCTCCAATGACTATAGAAATATACGGGGCTCCTGGGTCCATCTTGGGGGGTGTACCTAATTGTAGGATTGAGCTGACTAGGTCAGCCAGGACAACCTTAGCCTGGACCTGTTTCCTTGATTTCCTCTTCTGCGTGCATAGGTCCTTCAGAAATTTAGCATAGGATGGGATTTGATTGACAGCATCCAGTAGAGGCAAGTTAATGTGAACTTGCTTGAATGTCTCCATTATTTCTTCCATCCTATCTTTGGCTCTAGATGAGCTAGCAACAGGTGCCTCAGGGGCAGATAAGCACTCAGGAAAGGGCACTCTTGGCCTCTGGGTGGAGGCATTGTCATGGCAGGATAGGGGTGAAATGGGGACAACATCCTTCGGATGGGTGATTTCAAGTGAAGAGGGCTCAATGGCTCTTCCTCAGTGGATGTGTAAGTGATAGTCGTGTTGGTAGGAGGGGTGACTGTAGGAGTGAGTTCAGGTTTGGAGAGTTGTTTGCCACTCCTTAAAATGGTCACAGCCTTAGCATGCTCCCTTATGAAGGGCCCTTTACATCTAGGATTCTCCTCAGATGAGCTGGCAACTTCCCAGGATCACGTTGTCTAATAGCCTCAACAAGATGTCTAATTTGAGATTGCATTTCTTGGATTGCCTTATTCTGAGATTGAATGATCATATTTTGATTTTCCTGCATGCCCTTCATCATAGATTTCAGATCATCCATCTCAGAATTGTTGGGCAGAGGAGGAGGCTAGAATTGTTGTGCCTGAAAGGGTTGGGCATGTTGGGCTCTTGAATTCCCCGAGTTGGAAGCATCACCTTGCTTCCATGAGAAATTGGGATGGTTTCTCTATCCAAGATTGTAGGTGTTTCCAAAAGGGTTGTTCCTAGGAGGTGGACGAAACCCTTGGGCAGCATTCAGGTCTGTCTACACAAAATCGGGGAATTGATTAGACAAATGGCACTCAATAGTGGCGTGTAGACTGTTTTGGCAAATTGTGCATTCAGAAAGAGCCTGGGCTTGGGAAGCTGATTGCGGGAATATGCCGGGGTTTCTCATGAGTCTTACAAAGTTTTCTTTTTTTTTTTGAGAAAGTAAGGAATGCTATCGAAATCGATAGAAAATCGGGAATTAATTTATGAAAACATCAACTATAAGAATTTACAAAGAATCACTCCACTCTTTAACAAAAGATTCACAACTCCATACAATTTTCCCCACACAAACCGACAACCACCTAAACACCATTTCATTTCTCACTCTCCACACACACAATAACAAGGTTGCCAAAGCTACATGTGGTTTCCCATACATTTGAAAGTCTCTCCATAGGCCATCCCACGTGGGCAAGGGGTATCCACACACGAACCTCCATACTTGGTCAGTCACTAAGCACGAAGAGAATAGGGGCCTCACGCTATCGGTGGGGAAATCACAGAGAGGGCATTGTTGTAGTTGGATTCCCATCCTTCTATGTCGCAGCTCCCCCGTGACAAGTCCTCTCCTACATAGCCAAAGAAAAATTTGCACTTTGAGGGGTATGCGTAGCTTCCATAGACGCACACTTTGTCTATCAATTTCTTCCATATTGGCTTGATCACTAGCATGCAACAATACTTTGTATGCTTCAGCAGAGGTAAACTTCCCATGGGACCATTCAAACCTATCCACTCCACCCTTTGGCTCGAAAATTTCCAAGTCATGTAGTAGCCTGTCCATATCTTCACGTGATCTGCCTCCCTCATGCAGAATGCACCCAGCAAACGTCCACTGCTTGCGATATGCATCCCAGCAACCAGCAACTGAGACTGCCTTGTCTGATGCAGCATCAAAGGCATGTGGATACTTCTCCTTTAACAGCCCCAGCTGAGACCAATGGTCTATCCAGAATGCAAATTCTGCATCATCCCCAAGCTTCGGCTCGAAATGCTACCAGTTTTCTTGCAGTGCCTTGGCGACAGATTTCCAGAAAGGTGAAGGTCTACATGGATTTAATCTTGCTCGTTCCACATGCGAAGATCCATAGGAATCCCGGATCAGTTCAAACCATAGCCTGCTGCCTCCATCGAAAAGCTTGATAGCCCATTTTAGCAGTAAAGAATCATTGAATTCTTTCAATGAGCGTATCCCCATACCACCCTCTTTCTTTGGTCTACACAGCCCTTCCCACTTCATGAGTTGGAGGAATTTACCTTCAGCTTTGGCCCCTTTCTAAAAGAATTGTTTATGCATCACATCCAATCTTTTCCACAGAGATTTTGGTGATCTAAACATAGAGAAATAAAACACCAGAATGGAACTGATAATGGTGCTAAGGAGGATCAATCTCCCACCCTTCGATAGGAGGCGACTACTCCAATTCTCAAGCTTAGTAGTGATTTTATCAAACAGGATGTTCCAGTCACTTTTTTTCAGTTTGGAATCTCTCAATGGCAGGCCCAAATATTTCACAGGCAAGGTTGTGATTGGTGCGTGCAGAATTGCAGATATCGTAGTGCTCTCCTGTCCCTCCATGCCAAAACAAATCAAAGAAGATTTGCCACCATTGAGCTCCAAGCTTGAAATTTCCCCAAAAATGGAAACCATACAATACAATATATTTTCTTCCTTTGTGCCTCCCTCCACAAAAAGGACCGTGCCATCAGTGTATTGGAGAACCGATGCCAAGGCCCGAGAGTTCGACATCAAATAACCTCTCACCATGCCTGGACTTGATAGCTTGCAAGCAAACCTAGGAAGAGTGTCCACAACCAAGTTAAAAATCAAAGGAGCTAGTGGGCATCCCTGGCGGACTCCGCATTGTTGCTGAATCCAATTTCCACATGGTTTCCCATTAATCAATGGAGAGAAGGATGCTACTGTTATGCATCTCTTCATCCATTGGATCCAAACAGATGGGAATGCCCTTCGTTTAAAAATTTCCCATAAATAAAGCCAGGAGACTGAATCATAAGCTCTTCTGAAGTCCAACTTCCACATATAAGCCTTACACCTTCTACGCCAACCCATCACAATCTCCTATGCAATAATGAAAGATTACTGCTAAGATCTATCGGGAAGTGATAAACACACATGAATTCATGATAAAATGCTTATTTATGATAGTTCTTAGGCTAAGCATTGCATATCATGTTATAAATACTGCATAACATCCATTGCATGGCATTTAGGATAGTTGTGTATTATGTACATTAATTCTTCCATTTTATATGGCCAGAGGTAGTGTGACATCTTTACGGGATTTAGATGAAGAATCCAACTGTACGGATGAATCCAGAGCGACGATCGTAGTTCATCAATGCAAAAATCACCCCGATCAAAGCTCCGTAGCACCACCCTCTACAAGAAGATGAAGACGGATGGCCTAGATGGCGCCACATGGTACCATCCAGGCCGCCCCCACCTGAGCAATCGTGCCTGGCCTCAAGCGAGGATTCACCTCGATCATTGGATCTTCATCCAACGGTCAAGGTGCATGCGACTGCATCGCCCTCTACTCAACAAAGCACCGCCTTATCACAACGATGAAGACAAGCACTCGCAAACTGCGAGTGCGAGTTCGAGCCACAATCCACCGCACCCGCTACAGCGTCGGATGAAATAGGACTGCTCAATCTTGATCTAGTAGCTGAGACTCTTCAAGCTCGATCTAACGTCGCCCACCAACGCGAAGATGCACATTAGATTGCACGCGCGCTAAAAAGAGGTTTGGTCGGACCTGGACAGGTTGTGTTAATATGGTGATTTTATCATTGAAATGAGTATAGTGGTTAACCTAATTCGAGCCTAACCATCTCTTTACAAAATTTTTTTACCTGGCCTACTTGATTTTATCTTGGTCACTTTTAGGTCCAGGGTCGAACTCAGGGAAGTGGGATTAGAAGTGAAGTTTCTACGCCTTTCCTACAACGAATCTCTTCCGTTCGTTTATTGTGTTTCTGGTGTTTTTCTATTTAAGATTTTTTTCTGATAATTTTTTTGTCCTTGAGGTACACCCTCAAAATCAGGTTCTTGGCTTTGAACCAAATTAGGGTTCCAAAACTAGTCTTGCTATTCGCAAGACTGAGTACCTGCAAATCAAGGATTATCTTTTCTCTTTTGTATATTTTTTTTATCTTTTTACTGGTAGGAAAGAGAAACAGAAATAAATTAAATATAGTATATATATGTATGTATACATTATATATGTATAAAGGGGTGGCGGTGGAGGTGGAGATGGCATGTAGCACGGTGTCGAGTCGATCCTCGTCTAGAAAGATGCAACCAACAGGACGAGGTGCTACATGGAAAGTAAGGTGGATGGGTGGAAGATGAGTGTGAACACGCTCTCTGTACGCATGTATCGGGGAATATCAGCAACTGGTGTAAATATTCCCATGATACCATGTATGGTAAGTGATATGAAAATATATATGTATATATGTAAATATATATATCTATATGTATATATATATATGGTTATAACTATATAGGTATATGTGTACTTATATATGTATATATGTATATATATATAGGTATGTAAATATATGTATAGATAGATGTATGTGTATATATATATATATGTAGATAGATATGTGTATATATATATATATATATATATGTATGTATATGTGTGTGTGCGTGTGTGTGTGTATAGTTATATAGACATATATGTATATATGTATGTATATTTGTATATATATATATAAGTATATAGATATATATATATGTATGTATGTAGACCAATACATAGTTATATAAGTACTAATATATGTATAGATATATGTATATATATATGTATGTATATAAATAAATATATATATATATATAAATATATATATATGTACGTATATATATATATATATGTATATAGTAGAGTATAGGTGTGTGTACGAGAGTGTGAGTGTGTGTGTGTGTATGTGTGTTCAGAGAGTGTGAGAAAGTGTTGTGAGAGAGAGAGAGAGCGTCTGCTGAGTGAAGAAGGCTGGAGTTAAGTCATCCGTGTCCTTAGGGCGTCGTCTGATGGCCACAGCGCACCGCGTTGCGCGTAGGCACGTGAAGATGTACGCTGGAGGGAGTGAGCACGAGGGAGAAGGACCACAGCGCACCGTGCTACGTGAAGAGGTGAGTGCGGGCGCGAAGAAGCGGGCGGGCACACGCGGGCGGGCGCTGGAGTAGGCGCGGGGTTGGACGTGGGCGCGGGCTGGGACCGGTTCAGCGCGTCGGGTGACCAGATAAGTGAGAAACTTACCGGTCACCGCACTGTAGCCACAGTGCTCCGCTAACTAGCGTGAACAGTGGCTACAATGCATGGTCGAGCCGCGCAACCGCCTGTGCCCGGTGCTGTGAGAGCAGGAGGTGTGAGCGGTTGGCGCGCGCGCAGAGAAGCGGCGTCGGCTGCTGGCTTGCGGGTGGCGCTTCGCGACAAGGCGCGCAGAGAGGGTTGGGCCACGGGCGAAGGAGCATGACAGGGCTCGCAGAGAGGGGAGCAGGTGTCCTGCTGGCGTGCGCGGTGGAGCTTGGCCGGCTGCTGCAGGGGCGCGCGATGGCCGGTTGAGCTTCAAAGCTTGAAGCTTTGTGGCAATGGCGGAATTGTGGCTAAACGTCACAACAGAGAGAGAACCACCACGCCCACCAGCTCTTTGATGAGCTAGGTGGTGGTGGACTCACAGTGGTGGTTGTGCACCACTGTGAGTTGCTCTTGCCCACAGCGTGGCTCCTCAGAGGAGGAGAGGCTATGTATGGAGGGAGAGGGGAGGAGACGGCCTGGAAGGGACGAGCTGCTGTGTGTTGGGTTTTTTGTGTGGACTAGGCTCAGCCGCAAGGAAGAAGGCTGAGCTCTTTTTAAAGAGCAAGGAGACATGCGCAGCCATTTCGAAATCAACAGCCACAAGGATAAATTCGAAGCCGTTGGAAGGAGGAAAGGGACCCATGAAATCAATTCCCCAAATGTTGAAGATTTCCGCATCTAGGATAGGTTGTAAGGGCATCATGTCACGACGTGACATTGACCCTAACGACTGGCACCTAGTGCAATGCTTGGCATAATTGTGTGCATCCTGGTGAAGGGAGGGCCAAAAGAAACCGCACTGCAACACCTTGGCTGCAGTTTTCCTCCCAGAGAAATGGCCTCCACAGGCCTGATCGTGGCAGAAGGATAGCACACTGGGGAACTCGCTGTTAGGAATACAGCAATGGATGATTTGATCAGCACCTATGCGAAAAAGAAGTGGATTATCCCAGAAATAATACTTTGCTTCTGCCATGAGACGCTCACGCTGGTTTTTAGGCCAGCCACGTGGAAGGGATCCAGAAGCAAGGTAATTGGCAATGTCGGCATACCACGGTCCACTTGCCACATTAATTGCCAATAGGTGCTCATCGGGAAAAATCTCAATAATCGGCAGAGTAAGTCCAATATGGTCAAGGTCCAGTCTGGAAAGATGATCAACCACAACATTCTGGGCTTCCGCCTTATCGCGGATCTCATTGTCAAATTCTTGGAGCAGAAGGATCCAACGAATCAGTCTAGGCTTGGCATCCTTCTTGTGCATGAGATGGCGAATGGCGCGTGATCAGTGAAAACAATAACATGTGAGCCCAGAAGGTAAGAACAAAATTTCTCCAACCCAAAGACGACCGCCAGTAGTTCTTTTTCAGTGGTAGTATAATTACGCTGGGCCTCGTCCAATGTCTTACTGGCATAGTACACCAGGAAAGGGTGTCTATCGCGTCTTTGTCCCAAGATGGCTCCGACTGCAAGGTCGGAAGCATCACACATGAGTTCAAAGTCGAGGGACCAATCAGGTGGCTGGAGAGCAGGGGCCTTGGTGACAGCATTACGCAGCTGCGTGAATGCACGTATGCAATCGGGGCCCATATCGAAGGGTACGTCAGTCGATAGGAGATGAGTTAAAGGTCAAGAAATCTTGGAAAAATCTTTGATAAATCTCCTATAGAAACCGACATGTCCCAAGAAGGAGCGGATTTGTTTGACAGAGCCAGGCACAAGTAAATCAGCAATTACATCAAGCTTAGCTCTGTTAACCTCGATACCCCTATCGGAGATGATATGTCCGAGAACAATTCCCTCGTGTACCATAAAATGACTTTTTTCCCAAGAAAGCATGAGGTTTACATCAATACATCTCGTAAGGATATGGGTCAGGTTGGCAAGACATTCATCGAAAGATGGTCCAAAGATCGAAAAGTCATCCATGAAGACCTCAAGGAAGTCACCCACCATGTCATGAAATATTGCCAGCATACATCTCTGGAAAGTTGCTGGCGTGTTACAAAGTCTAAATGGCATCCTTCTAAATGCAAAGGTGCCGAAGGGGCAGGTGAAAGTGATTTTCTCTTGGTCCCGGGGGTCAATTGCCACCTGGTTATATCCTGAGAATCCATCCAGGAAATAGAAAAATTTATTTCCCGCTAACCACTCCAGGATTTGGTCAATGAAAGTGATCTTTCTTAGTTGCAGCATTGAGTTTCCTATAATCTACACACATTCTCCAAGATGTAGGAGTGCGTGTAGGGATGGATTCGCCCCTGTCATTAACACAGATGGTGAGTCCTGCCTTTTTAGGCACAACGTGAATCAGGCTCACCAGGAGCTATCACTGATCGGGTAGATTATACCCACATCTAGCCACTTAATAATTTCTTTCTTAACAACCTCCTGCATGTTGGGGTTGAGACGTCGCTGCATCTCGCGGGAAGGTCGAGCCTCCTCCGTATATATACGGTGAGTGTAGTAGGAGGGGCTAATGCCAGATAAGTCTGATAAAGACCATCCAATGGCTGTCTTGTGTTCCATATGGACCTTCGTTAGTTTGCACTCTTGCTCCCTAGTCAATTTTGAACTGATGATTACAGGGAGCATTTCATTTGGTCCCAGGAAAACATATTTAAGTGTACTAGGCAACTCTTTCAGCTCGGGAGTGGATGGTGAAAGGTCTGGCATTTCCTGGGACTAGAGTGTCCCAAGCGGATCAGAAAACAAGTTAGGAGGAAGAAGTTGGCCCTCAGATTGGCCAAGAAGAGGGGCTTCTTGGATAGATGGATCCAAAAAGGAATAGCCCCAGAGAGTAGTATATGGGCTCAAGGTCCCAGTGTGGAGTTGCAAATCCGCCTGATTTCGCGGGAAAGACAGGGCAATCCAGTCTTCAAGAGTGTGGACCGGCGGTGAGTAGCCCGGATATGACTCAGACCACGAGGTATGGGAAGCGGAGAAAACCTCATCAGAAGTCTGGTCAGGAGAAGGTACGGGAATAGGGAGGGAAGGGGGAACGTCACAATATGTGTCGGTCAGGCAATTGTCAATGTTTACAGGTAATCCGCAGCAGTCAGAATAGGTCCCAATTAGTCCGATACACGCGCTGACAGCCATGTCCTCGTCAAACGTGTCATCCTCGATACAATCGCAATCAAAGTTCTTGGCTGCCTTGAAGATGTTAAGCTTGAGCTTTTCAGATGCAACGGCAATCTCAATACAACCTGACTCGCAGTCGATATAGGCACGAGCTGTGGCCAAGAAAGGTCGACCAAGGATGATCGGACAATTAGAAAGTGAGCTAGGAACTTCCATATCTAAAACAAGAAAGTCAACAGGAAAACAAAGACTGTTGACCCTAACCACCACGTCTTCCACCACACCCTTCGGAATTTTGACAGAACGATCTGCCAACTGTAACGTGACAGGGGTGGGTTTCGGATTTCCCAAGGAAAATTTTTCGAGCATGATGGTTGGTATAAGATTTATGGAAGATCCTATATCAAGCAGGGCACGGTTAAAATTGTAGCCTTGGATGCTACAGGAAATAAGCGGTGTGCCCGAATCTTTCTACTTCGATGGTAGATTTGATAGTATAGTACAACTCGCATGAGGCAAGAGAACCACCGGGTTCTTAGTTTTCTTTGACTGTCGCCTGGGTGTTGTTTAGTCTTTGAAAAATCGGGCGACAGTAGGTATGTGGTCGATAGCCTCGAGCAGGAATACCTTGATTTCAACATCCCTGAACAAATTACACAGGTTATCAAAGGCCTGTGTATCCCTCAGTAGAGCCTCAGGGAATGGGACTGATTCTGGCATCAATTTGGGTGTATCATCCTCTCGCGAATGCGATACGCATCCTGAATGAGAGGGCAATGAAGAAGACGAGCCAGGATCAGGTCGAGGTGGATCGACAGTCTGCTTACCACTCTGCGTAGTGATAGCATTGGACGATGCGGGTCCAGTCGAATCATAAGGCGGAGGAGGGTTCGTAATGGGGTCATAAGAGTGAGGTGCTGCAACAGGATTAGCCTGAAATCCCAGTGGAATGCTCGAAGCCTGCAGAATCTGGTGAACCTGCCCCTAAGAAGGTCGTACCTATGGTTGAGGATCACGGGGTATGAAATTTCGCAGGTTTGGAGCAGGTTGGGCAGAAAGAGTGCCCTGAGATCGAGTCGCCATGCGTAGTTGACTGATCTCAGCATTCTGCTGCGCCATTTGGTGCTGAAGAGAGGTCATGTTCTCTTCATGGCGCTTTGACATTTCCGTCATCATTCACATCAATTTATCAAGAGGACTTGATGCATGTTCTATTTGCGGTACACAAGGGCCTGATGGCAGATTCGCCATAGGATTAGACTGGGCCCTTGGGATGACGGGTGCGGACGGTCGCATTGGTTCACCCGCGGGGTTTTGGCACTGTGGGTTGTTGGACCATGCGAAGTTCGGATGATTTTGCCACCTTGGGTTATAAGTGGCAGAGAACGGGTTGTTCCCCAGGGCGCAAGCATCTTCTATGCCAGAAGACGTGTCCGCATGTAAGTATGCATCCGAGCACACGGAGGCTTGGTCCTCTGTGTCGAAATACTGGCTCGCAGAAGCCAGATCCACATGACTTACCGAATCGCTCGGTGCGACACTCGGTAAGGAAGGTCTTACAGGGTTTCCCGAGATAAGCCTGTTGTTGGAAGAATTAGGATTGTGACGAAGTGGTGAGGTGGGGGTGTTTGCCATAGAACGGGCGGGGTTGGCCAGAAGCTCATCTAGCTTCTTGTGCACGACGGAGACTTCATCCAATTTCTGTGCAATAAGGTTGAGATCAGTGGATGAATGGGAGGGTCCCATGTCAAGTTCGTGGACATTACGGGGCAAGCTGGTACGATTAAAGGCGACAATGGAGGCATTGTTCATTGAGTTTTCGCTCATATTTTCAAATAATTCGAATGCTCCATTCTCGTCTTTATTCATAAAATTCCCTCCGCAAGAAGCGTCTACAATCTGCTTCAAAGTGTCATTTAGCCCATAATAAAAAATCTAGGCTATATGCCACTTAGGCAGACCGTGGTGCGGACACTTCCTGAGGAGGTCATTATATCTCTCCCATGCCTCATGAAATTGTTCGCCGTTTTGTTGCGTAAAGGAGGTGATAGCACGGCGAAGCGCATTGGTTCGCCCGATTGAGAAGAACTTCTTGAGAAACGCCGTTCGCATCTCTTCCCAAGAGTGGATGGTTCTCTCTTGGTTGCGTAACCACTGCGACGCTTTATCCCGCAATGAAAACGGGAACATTTTCATGAGGACTATAGGTAACCCGATATTTCTTGGTTTAACTGTTTCAGCCAATCGGGTTAGGTCTTCCAAGTGGAGAAAAGGATCTTCACTTGCAAGACCATGAAAGTAAAATTTTATCAGGACAATTATGTTAGGTTTCAATTCAAAGTCGTCCCTGCCCATGGGGACCCGAATTTGTCTTATGGTCTCTGTAGCAGCGGGATTCTGATAGGAGCTAAGAGACCTAGGCTCTTCCCATTCGGGAGGGTTCTGCATTTCCTCCAATGTTTCCCTTATGGCTTCAATTTGTTCATTATACATTTCCATTTGGGCTTGGAGGCAGGTTATGGGATCTAAGGCTCCACCACCTGGTGGGTTTTGAGGGCGGTTTCCTACCTCGGGATTTGGGGGTGGGCGTGCAGCCATGTTTGTGGAGGAGGAGGACGATTCGGCTTCTTTTCTAAAATTATCAGGCAATTCACACAGTTCAGGATTTTGTGACCTCCTCCTAAACATGCACTACCGCAGGAAGAATTGGGGAGATAAGAAGGGAAAAGGAGATGAGAGAAATGACGCCGCAAAGGTACACTTGATGACAAATCAATACAGTCAAATTCCTAACCTCTACAGTGTGCCCTTAGACCTAAAGATCTAAGTTACCTACTATCACGAACTACGAAACCGAATGCGAGCACTGCGAAACCACTGGGCTAGATTGAAAGGCCGTTTGCCCCAGTCTTAGACACCCAATAGCACGAGGGAACCCTCACCAACACATAGGCGCTACACGCAGGTAGTTAGACCTCCAATCCTTAATAAGGGTCAAGTTACTACCAATTTTAGTTAGAGGCTTAGGATCAAGTGCTTCTGGAATGTGAAGGGCATTTTTTACGGGTAATGCCCAAGTGATTGATTTTATAGAGAGTGTGTAAACCAAGCATGCAACGGGGAAATCTCCCTGAATTGAAGTTTTAATTGGTGAATGGTTTTTAGGGTTCAACCTTAAGTAGTATGGATTTTAGGATTTCGCTGAATTACCAATTCAACCAATCTCCGAGTTTTGAGAGAATACAAGTTTTCTTCTAAGCCCAACAAACCCTTCTTCAATGTCAGTTGGTTAATGTATGCTAAAATGCAATGGGCTTCCCTAGATGGAGATTTCTATGTGTGGATGCACGAATCAATTTTAGATTAGTGTGAAAGGGAGCCAAAGCACTTTAATTCAAGTGCTCCCAATCACCAAGATGATTTCCACACACAAGGCTCAACCAAAAGATAAGGAAAATCAAATTGTTGGGGTTGAAGTATTTGGGATTGAATCTTAGGCACGTGAAAGGTCGTGGTGGGGTTGGAATCAACTCAATTCCAAGTCTCCCCACTAAAAATGTGATCCCGAATTACAGATAAATGAGGCAAAGAGGGATAGCAATCAATCTTTTTATTTTTTCCTCAAAGAATACTTCACACGGCAAAAGATTCAAGAATCAAGATTCTAGGACCTTCGCTAGCGAAGTTTGCCGAGAAATCCCGGGATGGTAGGAGTGAAGACAAACAAGCAAACAAGTGATTTTTAATCCACTTGCCCTAAGAGATCCCAAGCAGTTTTTCTAGGTTTGTTTTTTAGTTTTTTCTTTTTTATTAAGGTGACAAGTTAACATAAGTTGCTAAGGAAGAAAGACCAACTTGTTCAGCAATGTGTGTGAAGCTCTAGTGCGGTGCCGGCATCTTCACGCTCTCATTCCCGCCTTGGATCTGTCCACGTCTCCGACTTCGTCTGCCTATCTTCTCCTTGCAACAGGTTCACCTGCACAGCAACAAACAAAAACACTCGTAAAGAGAAGGGTGTGAGAAGAGAAAATTTAAAGGAATGGAGTAGAAACTTACTTGAATACGCACTTCCCTGGCAACGGCGCCATGAAAAGAGGTTTGGTCGGACCCGGACAGGTTGTGTTAATATGGTGATTTTATCGTTGAAATGAGTATAGTGGTTAACCTAATTCGAGCCTAACCATCTCTTTACAATTTTTTTTACCTGGCCTACTTGATTTTATCTTGGTCACTTTTAGGCCCAGGGTCGAACTCAGGGAAGTGGGTTTAGAAGTGAAGTTTCTACTCCTTTCCTACAACGAATCTCTTCCATTCGTTTATTGTGTTTTTGGTGTTTTTCTATTTAAGATTTTTTTCTGATAATTTTTTTGTCCTTGAGGTACACCCTCAAAATCAGGTTCTTGGCTTTAAGCCAAATTAGGGTTCCAAAACTAGTCTTGCTATTTGCAAGACTGAGTACCTGCAAGTCAAGGATTATCTTTTCCCTTTTGTATATTTTTTTTATCT
Source organism: Thalassia testudinum (assembly GCA_037157565.1). Classification (NCBI taxonomy): domain Eukaryota; kingdom Viridiplantae; phylum Streptophyta; class Magnoliopsida; order Alismatales; family Hydrocharitaceae; genus Thalassia; species Thalassia testudinum. The sequence goes on from JAZHRO010000067.1 coordinate 39,822,915, forward strand.
TTTTACTGGTAGGAAAGAGAAACAGAAATAAAGTAAATATAGTATATATATGTATGTATATATTATATATGTATAAAGGGGTGGGGGTGGAGGTGGAGATGGCGTGTAGCACGGTGTCGAGTCGATCGTCGTCTAGAAAGATGCAACCAACAGGACGAGGTGCTGCGTGGAAAGGTGGATGGGTGGAAGATGAGTGTGAACACGCTTTTTGTACGCGTGTATCAGGGAATATTAGCAACTGGTGCTGATATTCCCGCGATACCACGTATGGTAAGTGATATGAAAATATATATGTATATATGTAAATATATATATCTATATGTATATATATATATATGGTTATAACTATATAGGTATATGTGTACTTATATATGTATATATGTATATATATATATATGTATATATATATATATATAGGTATGTAGATATATGTATAGATAGATGTATGTATATATATATATAAATATATATTTATGTATGTATATATAACTATATAGCTGTATATATATATATATATATATGTATATATATATATAGTAATATATGTATATAGATATATGTAGATATATATATATATATGTATGTATGTATAGTTATATAGATATATATGTATATTTGTATATATATATATATATGTATAAGTATATGTGTATATATGTATATATATATATATGTATCTATACTTATACTTAGTTATATAGGTAATAATATATATATAGATATATATATATATATTTATACGTATATAAGTATATGTATATATGTAAATATATATGTATATATATATAAGTATATAGATATATATATATGTATGTATGTAGACTAATACATAGTTATATAATTACTAATATATGTATAGATATATGTATATATATATATATGTATATAAATATATATATAAATATATATATGTACGTATATATATATATGTATATAGTAGAGTATAGGCGTGTGTACGAGAGTGTGAGTGTGTGTGTATGTGTGTGCAGAGAGTGTGAGAAAGTGGTGTGAGAGAGAGAGAGAGAGCATCTGCTGAGTGAAGAAGGCTGGAGTTAAGTCATCCGTGTCCTCAAGGCATCGTCTGTTGGCCACAGCGCACCGCGCTGCGCGTAGGCACGCGAAGACATGCGTTGGAGGGAGTGAGCGCGAGGGAGAAGGACCGCAGCGCACCACGCTGCATGAAGAGGAGAGTGCGGGCGCGAATAAGTGGGCGGGCGTACGCGGGCAAATGCAGACGCGCGGGCGGGCGCTAGAGTGGGCTGGACACGGGCGCGGGCTGGGATAGGTTGCAGCGTGTCAGGTGACCGGATTAGTGAGAAACTTACCGGTCACCACACTATAGCCACAGTGCTCCATTGACTAGCGTGAACAGTGGCTATAGTGCATGGTCGAGCCGTGCGACCGCCTGTGCTCGGTGCTGTGAGAGCGGGAGGTGTGAGCGGCTGGCGTGCGCGCGGAGAAGCGGCACCGGCTGCTGGCTTGCAGGTGGCGCTTCGCGACAGGGCGCGCGGAGAGGGCGGGGCCGCGGGCGAAGGAGCGCGATAGGGCACGCGGAGAGGGGCGCGGGTGTCCTGCTGGCATGCGCGGTGGAGCTTGGCTGGCTACTGCAGGGGCGCGTGGTGGCCGGTTGAGCTTCAAAGCTTGAAGCTTTGTGGCAATGGCGGAATTGTGGCTAAACATCGCAACAGAGAGAGAACCACCATGCCCACCGGCTCTTTGATGAGCTGGGAGGTGGTGGACTCACAGTGGTGGTTGTGCACCACTGTGAGTTGCTCCTACCCGTAGCGTGGCTCCTCAGAGGAGGAGAGGCTGCATATGGAGGGAGAGGGGAGGAGACGGCCTGGAAGGGAAGAGCTGCTGTGTGTTGGGTTTTTTGTGTGGACTAGGCTCAGCCGCAGGGAAGAAGGCTAAGCTCTTTTTAAAGAGCAAAGAGACATGCGCAGCCATGCCCTAGCTGTGCATGGCTCTGCATGGCTGGTAGGGAGTGCTTGTGCATGCGGCTGCAGGGCAAGCTTGCTGCAGAGCATTGCGCGAAGAGGAAGAAGAGGCCATGCCTGCAGTCGCGCAGAGAAATTCAAAGTCAAATAGAAATAAAAAATGAAGATGGAGATTTTGCAAGGCAGCACTTGAAGAATTTGTCAATTACAAGGCCATTTTATTCACTCTCCTCCCCTCTCAAATAAATGCATGCATGCATGTATTTTTACAAATGCGACTATGGCTACCTAATATGCAGTGGCAATGCTAGGAAATAGCACAAGATGGCACAATTGTTGGTGTATTTTTACTGTGCAATCACGCACCATCTGGGGCATCCATTTAAGATGACCAGGAGCCACGGCCGCCGCTCGATTCTTGCAATCGCGCAAGGCGCGCGCGATCTGCGGGTGAGTCTCGACCATGCGATGCTTCATCAGACGGCAGCCAACGCACGTGCCAGCTGTGTAGATTTCAAATGCGGGCGAGCGCACGTTCTCTTCTCACGATCACAGCCGTCCATGCCTGATCCAACGGCCGACGATCGCTGCACCCTATGCCAGCTACAGCCGAGCTTCCAAGCGCTAGCCAAGGTGCGTGAATGCTTTAGTAACGCTTCTGGCGGGTCTTTAGTGACGTTTCAAATGTCACTAAAGGCTCATGCACACAAACCACCTCCATTCCACCACTATATAAACACCCTTACACCCCTCATTCCTCTTCATCTCTACCTACTCCTAAGCTCTAGTAGCCTACCAAAGCTCCATTAGAGCTTACTCTCAAGCTCCAAAGGCCTCCTATTAATGTAATGTTCCTATTTCCCACCAAATATTCATCGTTCATCCCACCACCTTCATAGGTTGCTTTGGAGTCATCGTCCCACCTCCATTCCGGTAGAAGATCGCCTCCATCTCCTCACCTCCATTCCAAAGCCTCAGTGAAGCATTCCTCTACCTGACGTCCTCCTGCTTCTCACCTCCGTCCTGCCTCTCACCTCCTTCATCCAAGCTTCTGCTAGGCACCGTCGCCTCCCTATGTTCGACCCAAGACTCCCTAGAGTTTCGGTTATAAATTGTATTTGATAGCTGTGTCTTGTGAGCTAAGACGACGGGTTCTTCAAACCCTAATTTTAATTTGCAAAACATTCCTCATCATTTTGTCCATTCTAGTAGAAGATCACCTCCATCTCCTCACCTCCATTCCAGAGCCTCGGTGAAGCATTCCTCTACTTGACGTCCTCCTGCATCTCGCCTTCATCGTCCTGCATCTCACCTCCTTCATCCAAGCTTCCGCCAGGCACTATCATCTCGCCGAACAGCCGATTTGGGAGATTTCTTCTCACCCCTATCTCTTTTATGCTTTCATAGATTATTGTAGCAAACATTGCAGTGATATATCATATTTGTTCCATCTCATTTTGTGAACTTGTCTTGCTTGTCTTTTTATTTCAAAAAAACACAAAAATAACAAAACCTCAAAATACCAAAAAGAAACAAAACAAAGTGCAATTTTCAAATAAAGTAAATGTCTCCTCCCTGTGTTCGACCAGGGACTCCCCTAGAGTTTTAGTTATAAATTGTATTTGATAGACACATTTTCCGAGCTACGACGATGGGTTCTCCAAACCCAAACTTTAATTCACAAAACACGACTCATCATTTTGGCATCATTGCCGAGGAGGCAACGGAATTTACTTTCTTGTTTTCTGCACTTCTTTGCATTTTACATATTGTTAACCTGCTTGTCTCTGATCTACTGCCTTGCAGGTACCCTAACATGGAGATCCAAGTGCGGTAGATAAAAGTAAAGTGTGGGTAGAGTAATTTGTAAGTGCCCCTACATTCCCCCCACTAGTTTCATTTCTCCACATTCATAACCAAGACCTAATCTACTTAGGTGTTTGCATAAACCCTAGGGTAGAATGTGTTTGTCTTGTTTGCCACCTCCACTCATCTCACCTTCACATATATAAAAAAAAAAAACAAAAAGATACTTTCTGTGGGATGAATCAACATACACACCTTATACACCCACATTTGGGGTACCTAACCTAACTTGATTTTTATCTACTCAATCGGGATTTCGATTGTGGAACCTGTACACCAATTCAATACATAAAGGAGTATAAATCACATTAGGTTAATCACCCTTTTGTGTGCCTTAACTAAGTGGTGCAACAGGCCAATTGATTGAACTGTTTGGGCCGCACCACTTAAGATAAAAGTGATTCATCAGTAGTGATAACACTACATATGGGGGTGATAATTCTGTTAAATAGGGCCCATCTTAAGAATAAAAGGCACAACATAAGTAGAATGGGAGCATTGCATGCATCATATACCAAGATTGCTTATAAAACTGTATTAATGGCCATTTGTGTAAGCACTTATCAAAGCAAACCTCAGATGAGCAATCGGACCGCATGGATGGATTCAGAACGACGAACGGAGTCCAACGGACTCAAGATCGGCCAAATCCGACATCCGGAGCTCCTACAATGGGCCCAAGAAGTTCTGACCGTTGATCTGATGATCAACGGCCCTCGTTGCACCACGTCACACCCCGCTCACCGCGCGCCCCTTCCTCCTCAGCTGAGATCAAATCTTGGCCGTTGATCTTCGATCGGATGGCCAAGTACCGCGCGCCCGCCGCTATCGCTGCAACAAAGTAGCGGGCGTGGCACAACGGTTAGCGCACACGCCCGCACGCAGGCAACGCCGGTTCGACCCGCGCGGGGTGAAGAATCGAAGATGAAGAGGCGCGCGGCAAGATTGGGCCACCCGCCGAGATTGCGCCACGCAGCGTGCCCTCAGACAGCGAGCGCCCACATCCACGCGCATGCCAGGTGACGATGCCCGCGAGCACGCGTGCCTGAGGCGTGATCCAAGCGCGCCGAAGGGAGGATCTCAGTCGTCTGATCTTCGATCGAACGGCTCTCACGCAGCGGCCACAGATCAGGCGCGAAGAAGAACGGAGCGGGCGTGTGACCGGCGGGCTGGAAGGCTTCACCAATGCTTTTGGAAAGGTTTTAGAGACGTCCCGGACGTCGCTAAAGCCCCTTCTTTTAGAAAGCCCTTCTTCGTATTTAAACCCCCTCCAACCACTCATTCAAGGCATTCACTTTCCTTGCAACTACTCTACCCCTCTCTTAGCTAGCTTTAGGCCCTCTTGTAATCGCCGGAGATGATGAGCCACCGATGGAGCCTTCTTCACCGCCGTGGCTGCCTCGCGGCTCTCCCTCCTCTCTCCCTCTCTTCCTCTCTTTTAAGCTTTCCTTTACTTATGTTTAAGCATGTATCTAATGTTGTAATCTGTGAGCTAAAGCTGCATGATTAATGAAGTTAATTTCCATTCAGTTGTTTACTTTATTTCTTGTTTAAGTTGCATGATCAAGCAAGAAACAACTCTAACCCTAATCTCTCTCTCTATCTCTCTCCCTCTCTCTTTTCAAACCACACCTTTCGCAAGCAAAACTCCGCGCTTTCTGTGACAACAAGTGATAAGCAAAATCCGATTTTCACGCCTCCCTGAGACCGACACTCGAACTCACCTCCGTTTCTTTACTTTAAAACCGGCATTGCAAGTGCAACTATAACGACACTTCTTAACACACACACACGAGCGCACGCCAGTTTTTGGTGTCGTTGCTGGGGAGGCAATGGATTTGTTTTGTCACTTCCATTCCATATACATTCTCACATCGTCTAATGACCTGTTTTCCTTTTTACTTGATGGTTACAGGAATTAGACGCTTGGACGGCAAAGCGACGCATCCCACGACGGTAACAAGGGAGTAGGTGCAACAAGGACGGGTAGTGAGTAATTCTTCACTCATGATTGTTTGCTTGTGTGAAAAACTAAAAAAACTTGTAAAAATTGAAAAACATTGGCATGGTGTATGATTGCCTGACCCACATCCTTAACACATCACCCCACAAAAAAAAAATGTACACTCTAACATTCTGAATAAATTCTTAGAGTGTTCTTTTCTCTTTTTGAGTGGTGTTTGCGAAGCCACCGTTGATTGACTTGGGCCGCACCACTCAACCCTAAAACCAACTCATCTAATAGAAGTTGCATGATCATTAGGATGAGTACATTAGGGTTTTAGAGCCTCTACAGAATAAAAGGAAATCTACTTTCAACGAATTGTGTGCAGAACTTGACGTGCCCACTGAAACTTGTCTGAAAACATTAAGACACGTCAACCCTAAAAGACACTAAAGTAAGGATGAAACACTAAAAGACACCACATCTTAATCCTTGCTTGAAAATCATGTTTTGATAGAAGAACACACATTGAAAGTGGAAAATTAAGAGGCACCACCCCAATCAACGCCTCATCACATAACCCTAGCACAAGCACTATCCTAGCCCTTTTAAAACTGAGTAGACGTGCCCAAGGCAAGACTGAGTTAAGTCTCGAAAGGCGAGGTTTTGTACGCTGGGCACTTGGCTTTCATTCCCTTAGTAGAATCTGGTGACTAGGCTGCGGGGCAGTGTCAAACGACCGTGGTTGTAGGGTCTACGGAACTGGAGGCGCAAACCAAAGGAAGAACCTTCTCTGCAATCCCCTCGTAATCAACCTGGCCAAATTAGCCTTGGGAAGGGGGGTCTAGTGCTTACGGATGTAATCGCCCTTTTTGAGAATTCTAGGTCTCCTAAGGAAATACACCATAAGGACTACGCTTGTTTGCTTGATTGAACACATTTCTCGCATCTGTCGCTCTCCGCATCCCCTCCTGTTCTTCTCTAAGTGTATGCATGGGAGACGCTCACTGCATCCCAAGTTGTTTGTTTTGGGACAGGAATCTAGGCGACGTGATTCTGTTAGAAACATGGCTGAACCTAGGGTAGATGAGGCTAAGGATCAACCCCCACCAGACACAATGGCCATCATCCAAGCTCAAATTAATGCAAACCACCAGCTTCAGCAACAACAAATCCGCACCATCATGCAAGCCATACACCGGTTACAGAACCCACAAGAACAACCACCACCACCTTTCCATGGTGCACAAGGGCAACCACCACTCGATGTACCACCATTTCAGGATCAACCGAGGCCCCTCTGCGATTTCTATAACCCCTCTGCTATTAGAGTCGAGCCACACCTTAGGATCCCCGAAGGGGGAGATGATTTTGAGCTAAAATCGAATGTCTTAAGTCTGATCCAAAACCACTTTCATGGAAGCTCAAATGAGGACCCCTTCCAGCATCTAGAGGATCTCGACCGCATAGCACAAACTGTGAAACCTAGGAACATTAGCTTTAACATTGTTCTAATCAAGATGTTTCCCTTCTCATTAAGAGACAAGGCTTCTCACTGGCTTAGAACCCTAGGTAGACCCATCACCACCTGGGAAGAACTGAGGCATGCATTTTTAAAGAAATTCTTCCCATAGGAAAGACCAATGCCCTCAGAAGAGCTATTACTACCTTTATACTCTAGGGTGGGGAACAGTTCCATGAGGCGTGGGAAAGATTCAATGAACTCTTAAGGAAATGCCCACACCACGAAGTACCAAGGTGGCAATTGGCCTAGATTTTCTACCACGGTTTGGACAGCAACCTATGGAACTTCGTCGATGCCTCATGCGGGGCGGACTTCCTGAACAAGGACGAGGAGAGTGCATTTGAGCTCTTTGAGTCTATGAGCGAGAATTCGCTCAACAATGCCTCCATGACCCAGTTCAACAAATCCAGTCAACCCCGTGGTGTGATTTATGAGGTACAAGCAAATTCTGGAATGGTTGACATGGACATCATTGCCAAGAAACTAGATCGAGTGGAATTGGTGGACAAAAAGATTGATGAGCTACTGAACCAGACCAGGAACCCCTTACAGACCTTCTCCTTAGCAACGGGAGCACATAATGTTGACTTGGTCCAACCCTTAACCCAACTGAACCTAGAACAACCCCTGACCACGTTCCAGGGAGGGACCTTTGTTCCCTCAACCCTTGATTACTCTCTTCCCTCTCCATTGCATCAGCTATCCTTGAAGATGTGCAAGCTATCCAAGGTTATGCAAAACCTGACCCTTTCTCCAACACGTACAACACTGGCTAGCATAACCACCCCAACTTTGGTTGGACAAACCAGAAACCACTGCAATTCCAAAACTAGCCCAGGCCAAACCAGTAGCCACACTTGCCCCCTATCAGCAAGGACCACCAGTTAGACCCCAATGTAATCAGAATAGGGCGGCCCCTCCCCCACAAAACAAAATGGACACCCTAATAAAGATGATGGCTGACATGAACCAAAAACATTAGGAGGAAATGGCCTTAGTAAAGGGACAGTTAAGCCAACTCTTGGGCTGTAAACAACAAGGATCCCTACCTTCCCAGCCACAACCGAACCCGCGAAACATAATTAACAGAGGCCCCAATTCGCAAGGGTTCCAAGGCAATCCCGAGAAGGCTCACATGGTCCAGCCAGCCCCATAAACACCCCTGGGTTTGGTGCTTTTTCGTCCTCATCTTCTCAAGGATCAAATCATGGCCCCAATGCCTCTGCGAATGCGGTGACCTTGAGAAGCGACACCAAAATCCAGGATCCCAAATGGCCGACTCTCCCCGAGACTTCACCCGCTGAAATACCCGACTCAGAAGAGGCACCAACCAAGGACCCGAAAATAGACTCGATCCACATTTAGACACCCTACCCTGAGGCCTTGGAAACAATCAAGAAAAAGAAGAATGTTGTGGAAATTGAGGAGCTTTTGGAGATCTTTAAGCAAGTACAGATTAATATTCCGCTCCTCGAAGCCGTCAAGCACATCCCAGCTTACGCCAAGTTTTTAAAGGATGCCTGTACACCCAAGCGTAAGCCAAGACCTCAAGCACCTAGGAAGGCTATGCTCTTTGAACAAGCGAGTTCCGTAATATCAAGCAACCTTCCGCTCAAGTGCCCCTGATTTCCTACAATATCGGGGACATGACATTTGATAGAGCGCTCCTAGACTTAGGTGCTTCTATCAATCTGATTCCAACAACCCTGTACCACCAATTTGGTTTCAGAGAGTTAACACCAACCCCTGTCACCATCCAGCTGGCTGATAGATCAGCGAAAACCCTGAAGGGGGTTGTCGAGGATGTGATTGTACGGGTCAAGGACTTCTATTTCCCAGTCGACTTTTTGGTGCTCGACATGGAAGTCCCTGAAAAATTACAGAACGCACCCATAATCTTAGGCAGACCTTTCTTAGCTACGATTAAGGCAAACATTGATTGCGACACGGGATGTATGAAAATCACCTTCGGAGATAGGAAAATGCAATTGGATATCTTCCGGGCGACAAAGTCTTTTGATTGCGATTGTGTTGAGGAACACGATCCCGTGGAAACTCTAGTCGAGGAATGCCTCACCCATAGTTCTGTCTCAGACCACCAAACCCGTAATGACTGTTCTGACCCGTCACCATCACCACCCGTGGACCTCTGTAAGGTTGAGTACCATCACACAACACCATTTGAGGAGATCAATGTTGATCAACTCCCGCCTTTTCCCTTTTCCATCAACTGTGGTTCCACCCGCACCTGAACTTAAGCCATTGCCCGAGAATCTCAAGTATGTCTTCTTGGGACCTGACCAGACCTTCCCGGTGATTATTAATTCTCATCTAACCAAGGATCAGGAACTCAGGTTGACCGCGACCCTTTCAGAACATCGGGCCGCCATTGGTTGGACCATTTCTAACTTAAGAGGAATTAGCCCCACCTATTGCACCCATAAGATTTACCTAGAAGACGGGGCACGACCTTCCCGCCAGATGTAGAGACGTTTAAACCCAAACATGTGGGAGGTCGTTAAGAAAGAAATTATCAAATGGCTTGACGCCGACATCATCTATCCTATCTCCGATAGCCCTTGGGTGAGTCCTACTCAAGTGGTTCCAAAGAAAGCTGGGCTCACCGTTGTCACCAATGATCATGGCGAATCCATCCCCACCCATACCACCACCGCATGGCGAGTGTCTATTAATTATAGGAAGCTCAATGAAGCCACTAAGAAGGATCATTTCCCCTTGCCATTCATTGACCAAATCCTTCAAAGATTGGTAGGGCAGAAGTATTTTTGCTTCCTGGATGGATATTCAGGATATAATCAAGTCGCAATTGCTCTGGAGGATCAAGAAAAGACCACATTCACTTGCCCATACAACACGTTTGCATTCCGTCGAATGTCGTTCGGGTTATGCAACGCACCTGTGACCTTCCAGCGTTGCATGCTAGCCATTTTTTCAGAAATGGTGGGTGAATACATAGAGGTCTTTATGGATGATTTCTCTGTATTCGGGAATTCATTCAACCATTGTCTGAGCAACTTGGAGAAGATCCTGAAACGATGTATCGAGGTTAATCTAGTGTTAAGTTGGGAAAAGAGCCATTTTATGGTTCAAGAAGGAATTGTCCTCGGTCACATCGTATCGCATAGGGGCATCGAGGTAGATTGAGCTAAGGTTGATTTGATTTCCAAACTTCCTCCACCTAGCTTGATCCGACAGATTTGCTCATTCCTAGGACATGTTGGCTTCTATCAAAGGTTCATTAAAGACTTTTCCAAGCTTTCCAAACCCTTGACCAACCTTCTAGCCAACGACCCCATATTCCACGTCTCTAATTGCATCCAGGCTTATCACACCCTCCGGGACTTAGTCTCCACAGCACCTGTACTTCAACCCCCAGACCAGTCCCAGGACTTTGAGATTATGTGTGATGCATCAGATTTTGCCATAGGAGCTGTCCTGGGACAAAGGCAAGACAAGAAGCCTGTGGTGATCTACTACGCAAGCAAAACGTTGGACAAGGCCCAATGAAATTATATGGTCACAGAGAAAGAGTTGCTCGCTGTAGTCTTTGGACTTGAAAAGTTCCGATTGTACTTGCTGGGATCCCACTTGAAAAGTTTCGATCGTAATTGCGCCACATCACCCCCCGCTCACCACGCGTCGCTTCCTCCTTCAGTTGAGATCAAATCTCGGCTGTCGATCTTCGATCGAACGACCGAGAACCGCGCACCCGCCGCTATCGCTGCGACAAAGTAGCAGGCATGGCACAACGGTGAGCGCGCACGCCCACACGCAGGTGATGCGGGTTCGAGCCACGCGGGGTGAAGAATCGAAGACGGAGAGGTGCGCAGCAAAATTGGGCCGCCCGATCTGCAGCGGGCGGCCGAGATCATGCCACACGACGTGCCCTCAGACAGCGAGCGCCCACGCACAGGCGCATGCTGGGCGACGACGCCGACGCGCACGCGCGCCTGAGGCACGATCCAAGCGCACCCAAGGGAGAATCTCAGTCGTCCAATCTTTGATCGAACGGCTCTCACGTAGCGGCCACGGATCTGGCGCGAAGAACGGTGTGGGTGTGTTACCGGCGGATGGAGGGCTTCACCAATGCCTTTGGAAGGGTTTTAGCGACGTCCCGGACGTCGCTAAAGCCCCTTCTTCTTTTAGAAAGCCCTTCTCCCTATTTAAACCCCCTCCAACCACTCATTCAAGGCATTCACTTCCCTTGCAACTACTCTACCCCTCTCTTAGCTAGCTTTAGGCCCTCATGTAATCGCCGGAGACGACGAGCCACTGATGGAGCCTTCTCCACCGCCGTGGCTGCCTCGCCGCTCTCCCTCCGCTCTCTCTCTCTTCCTCTCTTTTAAGCTTTCCTTTACTTATGTTTAAGCATGTATCTAATGTTGTAATCTGTGAACTAAAGCTGCATGATTAATGAAGTTACTTTCCGTTCAGTTGTTTACTTTATTTCCTGTTTAAGTTGCATGATCAAGTAAGAAACAACTCTAACCCTAATCTCTCTCTCTATCTCTCTCCCTCTCGCTTTTCAAACTGCACCTTTCGCAAGCAAAACTCCGCGCTTTCCGTGACAACAAGTGATAAGCAAAATCTGATTTTCACGCCTCCCTAAGACCGGCACTCGGACTCACCTCCATTTCTTTACTTTAAAACCAGTGTTGCAAGTGAGACTATAACGACACTTCCTAACACACGCACGAGCGCACGCCAAGTAGCTTGCCACTCAGGGTTGATTTTTAGGGCTGAACTAGGCATTCCACATTTTTTTCTGATTTCTAAATGAATACATCATCACCAGTGCTTGTAAAACCTGGAATGTTCTACTTAACCTTGATTGAACCAACCTAGGGATTAAACCTTAAAAGCTACTAAGCAAGGTTAAACCCTAAAAGACACATCATCAAATAACCTTGTTTGCAAACCCTGGTTGTGCACGCACACACATTTGAATTGATCATTAAGGGCATAACCCATCTAAAGGGCCCATCACATTCCAAGAGCACAATCATCCCAAGCCTAATTAAAACTGAGTAGATGTTGGCCTTAAGGATTGATTCGCTCTTCGGGACTCAACTTGAGATTTTTTTTTTGATTAATCTCCTTCTACCGGTCCATCTGATGTCTAGCTAGGGGAGTAGCGTCAAACGACCGTGGCTGGGGGGTACACTAGGAACCGGAGGCGCAAGCCAGAGGAAGAACATTCTCCCTAACCCCTCCCTTTAACTGGTTGGATTGACTAGATAGAAGTAGACCAAATCGTTTATAATCTTAAGACGGGTCCTGGGAGTTTGTAGGTCTTTAGGCTAACCCACCTAAGGACAGGGTTGATTGCTTGTATTGCAAGGCTCCTTTCTCTCTTCTGATTTCCCTCCTATTCTACCATGTATCCTTCCACATCTTACACTCATTTCCCATCCTACCCTCCTACCAACACTTATACCCAAGATGATTACTATCCCGACTTGACTTATAATTACCCATCCACTATCCGGGATAGCTTTAATTGGGGATACGATACCGGACCTCAGTGTCCAGGAACTAACCCTGGACAACAAAACTATGACTGTTATCCTTCCTACACCTACAATGATTATAGATCTCCATCCTTTGATGACCAAACCAACCTGATCTACAATTAGGAAGGATATGAAGATTATAACACCTACCCTCTCCAGTATTCCACTTAATATAGGTTACCACCATTCTTTGAACAACTTAGAACGACCTACTATCAGGTAGGGACCCAAGAACCTCAATATTTTAACTACCCTAGATTTAACCCAAACCCACCCAAACCTGAACCGAACCATTTGGATCAGGTGAACCAGGTCCAAGACAAGGTGTTAGCTAACTTGAGGAACACCATCCAATCTTTAGAACCTCAGCCATTACCATGCACAAAAGCATTGGAGCCTATGATCAAAATGATTGATGAACTTAATAGTTCCTTATTGGATTTGCTCAAAAATGTTAGGGACAGGGGCCTGGGTGAGTTTCTACTTGGGAAATTATCGAGGTTGAGGATGAAATTTGTGGTTGCCTTAGTCCAATCGTGGGATGATTCGCAAGATGAATCCCCTTTAGGAGAGCCAATGTCTGAACCTACTCAGGCACCTGTCGGGGGGATACATTTTCTAAGATCTGGGATGACCAGGTTGGGCTAGAGCAACCCATTGAGGATGAACCGATTGATTCACTGAATATCCCCGAGCCAGGGAGCGAGGAAAAATATGTCTCTTTGAACTAGGAAATGACAATCGATTTTGAGACATATATAAATGAGGAAAATGAATTCTTTGACTCTAAGGGTGAAGAATCTTTTAGTGAAGTCTCACTTGAGCATAAGTAAGATGATTTTAGTGAGACAAACAGGCTCAGGGAGCATGGCGAACCATTTGATAGCCCGTTCATTGAAGATTTTGATTCGGTTGGGTTTAACTTGGAGGATTCGAATCCTCATTTACTAAAGATTCAATTAGTAGTCTCATTCCTCAACCACACCCCAAAGGGATTGATTTTGATTTAGAAATCATTGTACCCAAGTCAATCCTAATTCAGCTACAATTTCTAGACTTAGGTAAATCATATGGCGTGAATGATATACTAGAGGTTCCAGAGCCCGAACACTTGATGTTGGAGGATAGAAATTTAGAAGTGAGGATATGGGAAGTTATCTTCAGGGAAGGCAGGAGTTTGGATTTAAGGATTCTTGTTGACCTGAAACCACCTACCTTCTATCAAGACCCTTACGATTTCTTTCATGTGTGACCCAAGCTTGGAATAATTGACTATCTTCCAGAGTTAAACTATAAGTGGACACCCAATTTTAATGACTCAGATCAATCTGTTGTCCGACACTTTAGTCTTGGGTTGCACACCACCAAACCGCAGACCCGGCTGATGGGAACACCATCATGAGCCATAACTAGCTCATTTTGACCCAATTAAGTCAGTAAATGCTCCTACATAACCATCAGAGAGTCACAAGTCATGGCATAATCATTCTGAAAGAAAAATAAGAAACTAGAGTTAAAATTGTAATTTTACCATCTCATCATGAATGCAGTATAACCATGGGTTTCTTAGAGGTTGAATGAAGGTTAATTGGTCTTAAAAAAATAACAAGTGGGATAAGACAGACAGAAAAGGGTTTACACGTGTTCTGAGAATTAAATGACTTCTAAAACCCTAAAAATAGACTCGCTTAATTAACTGAGGCTATGAATAGGATAAAATTCACCTAAACCATCTAAAATTTATATAAAAATATTCTCTAGGGCTTATAACTTTCAATTTGACCATTTGGACTCATTTTGACCCAAAGCAGAACCACAGACAAATATTTGCCCTCATTTGATTTTTTGCATAAATTACCCAGCCAAACATGGTCAAAACCAAAATCAAACTTCACCATTGGATTCCTTAGGTCCAAATTAGGTTTGTATCAAAATTTTGACCCAAGATGAATTTGTCTTGACCTAGTTTGCAAATTGGTCCTGTCTAATTACATTTCTACCCTTAACTTTTAAAATCCTTTCAAATAGGCCCCTAACTTTGTCATCATTCTCACAAAAAGGTCCCTACTGCCATTAATCCTAGTCATACTTGCTCCAGTGACCTTAAAATGGAAAGAACTCCCTGATTTCTTGACGAATCCCTTTCAAAATTGAAAGAGAAGTTCGTTAAGAAATTTCCTTCCTTTTGGACCCAATCCTAGACCCTAGAACTTACCCAATCTCTTATGCGAATGAGAGATTTGGGTCTCAAGAAATCTCCCAATCCGGCGACCTTTCCAAGCTTGGGAAGCTTGCTTCCCAAGCTCTAACCGACCTCTGATGACCTATAAAAGACTCCCCAAATGACAACGGATTTCTCAAGCTTGAATTCGACCAGAGATCCCCTCTAATTCCTCTCCCCTCCTCGGCCGATTTGTTCTTCAAGCTCTGGCGACCTTCCCTACCTTCCCTCATCGTCTGACCATAATACCAATGATAGATTCTTCCTCCTTGTCTTCTTCCGCATCGCGTAGCACCCGCCGACGCTCCTGCCCCTTTCATCCTTGCCGATCTCCTCCCTTTGAGCATCTTCGTCTCCGGCGTCGGCTACACCTCACCCGATGCCAATCCTGCTCCCCTTCATCTGCCTCCTTTCCTCAATGACTCCTCGACTTCCCCTTTTCGTTTCCAGACCCTCACCGCCTCATTACGACCGCCGAGTCGCCTCACCGTCCTCCATCTTCCACCTCGTCGGCGTACCTCCAGCAAGCTTGTACAACCACTATGCTCAATCAATCCGACCGCCATGCATCCCTACACCTCCACCGTGTCCCAGAGAGCAAAAGCCCTCTGGTCTTCGAGGCTATTAGCCTCTCCACTGCACCCGTGAACACACGCACTCTCACACACAATCCGTGAGGTCGACAAACCTCCACATCCACTCGCACGCGATGCCACCACCACAATTGCACTCGTCGTCATCTGGCGATACTCCCTGAATGTTCTAATAGGGTCGAAAGGCCGTATTCCTGATTTCAGGTATAGCCCCTCTCCGCCATTGACGCATAGCTCTAAAGTAAGCTTCAGAGCTTGTTCTTCACCTGTAGCTCCAAGACTCAACTCCAACGGCTGCGGAATCGACTCAGCTTCATTCCTGACTAGGCAATTAGAGTGTTGACTGCCTCCCTTGCACGAATTGAATGGAGATACCCTACTGTTGGCTGCGCGAAGAAGAGGGACGTGTTTAGTCCCACATCGAAGACTCACGAGTGGTTGTTGTCACATAAATTGAAAAGGTGTTAGAGGCTATTCGCCTCATAACACGGGGTAAGGTCCCTCTCACCGATGCACACCTGCGCCTCATCTGCGACTATATCCCCCACGGATCTGGCTAACCCGTTTACCCGCCTTGACTGACCTGCACTCGCTCACTACCGCACACCAGTGAGCGTGGACCTGGGTGCGTATGATTCGATAACCTAACTATCCTTACAGAGCCCCTGGGAGGGAAAAGCCTAAGAGAGAAAGAGAAGGAGATCTTGCACGTAGGGTAGGGGGAGGATTTTGCTCTCAGGAGAGTCTGGCTGACACAGTCAATTCAAGAAGCCCCTCCCTGTGTGCAGAAGGAAGAAGGAGAAGGCTTAAGAAGACAAAGTAGAAAAGAGAAGAAGAAGAGGAGCTGCACGAGAAGAAGAGGAAGAGAAGCAGAAGAAAAGAAGAAAAAAAGAAGTTTAAGTCATCTAATTTCACAATCAAACGACGGGTTGGTTTGATTGCATGCATATACATTGAGTTCCTTAGTTTATATTGTAGGAGTATTTAGTGATTTAAATCACCATTTTATTTCCATCATTTTGCACCTTGATCTTGTTATTATTGCAATTTCTTTTACTTTAAATTGTGATCATGAGCTTTAAATTCCTATATTGCCCGTATGTTCGATCTCAGAACTTTTTCGAGTAATAAAATTTATTTGTTTAACCGCTATTTTGGCTAACTACAACGCGACATTCTTAAAACACTGATCTAGAGTTCGAACACCGGCCCAGCAAGTGCAATAATCTTAGGTTCTGGGTGATTTTCATTCAGAACCTTAGAACCACTCTAACTTGGGGCATGGGTCTGCACCATAACTTAGTCCACGTCTATGGACATCTTCTGCTGACAGGTTTAAGGATCAATATTTTTATTTTGATTCTAACCCGCAATTGTGAATTTCAAATTCTTCCTTGTATGTATATTATCCTAGACGAAGGCAATAAATTTAGCACGTGTATATTTCACGTTCTCTGCGGAGTTGACCGGATTGT
Organism: Thalassia testudinum; assembly: GCA_037157565.1. Lineage (NCBI taxonomy): Eukaryota > Viridiplantae > Streptophyta > Magnoliopsida > Alismatales > Hydrocharitaceae > Thalassia > Thalassia testudinum. Next base: position 39,840,011 of record JAZHRO010000067.1, read on the forward strand.
CATGACATTCAGGTGATACTCTATTATTCCACCCTTTTCATGTATTTACTTTTACAATGAGGACATTGCATCATTTAGGAATAGGGGGTAGATAATTAATTCCTGAAATCATTTTGTTAACTCCGTAAAATTTCTTTTAGTTTCTTAAAAAAAATCAGGAGAAGATAACCTAGGAATTTGGAAGTTATTAACTTTAGGAAACGATACGATAGGACCTGAACACTTAGACTCTTCAGGTCTTCGGGCTTAATTAACCCGGGTGTCCACTCGAATGTGAACTTAGTCTTGAGTCCTCGCCAAGTAATTTTATTTTAAATTGGTCAATAAATTGGGGTGATAAGTATATAACTTATCAACTCACCCTCTGATTTGAGGGGACTTTAAGCCTAATCATCTACACATTGTTTGTACTGACTTACTTTTCAGCGGTTTCTTCAGAAATTGGGTAGCTAATGAACCATCTAGGGTGGTATGGCTGGTAAGTTATTAGTGGTAACAGCTCATTGGTCGATTGTCCAGAGCCTGTCATAATACCATTTTCTTCGTACTGCCTTTAGGTAAATCTTAGATCAGGGAAGCCACCTACTTAGAAAAATAAAGAAAGAGAAAAAAAAAACTTAGAATAAAAAGAAAAAAATAGAAAAAGGAGAAAATAAAAAATAATAATAATAAAATAAAAATAAAAATAAGACCACAGTTCATCGCATGAGTATGGCTGGCAAGTTGCCGTGGGTAACAGCCCATTGGCCGGTTGTCCTGAGCCCAGCTTACAAAACTGCACAATAATTCCCAAAACACTTAGGAAAGAAGCAGGGAAGAAGAATAAACCAGGGAGATATACACTAGGCTCGCCCTTGTTTTGACCCTATCAATAAAAGTACAGAGAAAGCTACCGTTCGGAAAGATAAACCTCTAGGCAAGGTCACCTAGGGTCGTAAAAACCTGAAGCCCATTTTAACGACCGCCTAGTGAGTCTTTCACTCTTTTCACTAGATGCTTAGCACTTAGAGTCGTTTTTTAGTATTGGGTGGGTCAGGTAGCCGCAAAAAGTTATCCTAGAACTCTCAAACTCCAAAAGTACAAAAAAAAAAAGAAAAGAAGAAAAACAAAAAAATTGTGTATCTTCTCTTTTCAAATAAGGTGAGGGCTTGGGCAGTCTGCATTCTGGTAGACACCCGACCACTGTTGAGTTTTTGTACTTAGGTCTTGGGGTTGAGATTTTCTAAAGCAATCGACAAATTTTTCCTAAGTAATAGAATCCTGATTCTACTTTTATACATAGCATTTAGGTTAATTTGCCAAGAACTAGCAAAAAGTAAGCATGGAGGTTTGATAAACACACATGAATTCATAATAAAATGCTTATTTATGATAATTCATAGGCTTAGCATTGAATATCATGTTATAAATACTGCATAACATCCATTGCATGGCATTTAGGATAGTTGTGTATAATGTACATTAATTCCTCCATTTTATATGGCCAGGAGGTAGTGCGACATCTTTATGGGCTTCAGATGAAGAATTCGACTGTACGAATGAATCCAGAGCAATGATCGCAGTCGGTCAACATGAAAATCACCTCAATCAGAGCTCCGTAACACCCTCTACAAGAAGATGAAGATGGATGGCCCAGATGGCACCACGTGGTGCCATCCAGGCCGCCCCCACCTGAGCCATCGCGCCCGGCCTTATGCAAGGAATCACCTCGAACGTTGGATCTTCATCCAACGATCAAGGCGCACGTGATTGCACCACCCTACACTCGACAAAGAGCCGCTTTGGCATAACGGTGAAGACAAGCACTCGCAAACCGTAAGTGTGAGTTCAAGCCACAATCCACCATGCCCGCTACAACATCGGATGAAATATGGCAACTCGATCTTGATTGAGCAGCTGAGACTCTTCACGCTTGATCTGATGCCACCCACCAATGAGAGAACGCATGCCAAATCGCACGCGCGCCATCTGGGGCGTGCATTTAAGACAACCAGGAGCCGTGCTCGCCGTCCGATCCTCGCAATTATGTGAGGCGTGCGATTCAAGTCAAGGCGAGCGCGATCTGTGGGCGAGTCTCGATCGTGTAATGCCTCATCCGACGACTGCCAACACATGCGCCAGTGGTGCGAATTTCAAATGCGGGCGAGCGCGTGTTCTCTTCTCACGATCACAACCATCCACGCCTGATCCAACGGCCAACGATCATTGCACCCTACGCCAGCTGCAGCCGAGCTTCCAAGCGCCAACCAAGGTGGGTGAATGCTTCAGCGACGTACCTGGTGTGTCTTTAGCGACATCTTAAATGTCACTAAAGGCCTATGCACACAAACCACCTCCATTCCACCACTATATAAACACCCCTACACCCCCCATTCCTCTTCATCTCTACCTACTCTACTCCTACCTACTCCTAAACTCTTGTAGCCTTCCAAAGCTCCATTAGAGCTTACTCTCAAGCTCCAAAGGCCTCTTATTAGTGTAATGTTCCTGTTTCCCACCAAATATTCATCCTTCATCCCACCACCTTCATAGGTTGCCTTGGAGTCGTCGTCCCACCACCATTCCGGTAGAAGATAGCCTCTGTCTCCTTGCCTCCATTCCAGAGCCTCGGTGAAGCATTCCTCCACCCAACGTCCTCCTACATCTCACCTCTGTCCTGCATCTCACCTCCTTCATCCAAGCTTCCACCAGATGCCATCATCTCGCCGAACAGCCGATTTGGGAGATTTCCTCTCACCCCTCTCTTTTATGCTTTCATAGAATATTGTAACAAACATTGGAGTGATATCATATTTGTTCCATCTCATTTTGTGAACTTCTCTTGCTTGTCTTTTTATTTCAAAAAGACACAAAAATAACAAAACGTTAAAATACCAAAATGAAACAAAACAAAGCACGGCTTTCAAACAAAGTAAACATCGCCTCCCTATATTCGACTCGGGACTCACCTGGAGTTTCGGTTATAAATTGTATTTGATAGACGCATTTTGCGAGCTACGACGATGGGTTCTCCAAACCCTAATTTTAATTCGCGAAACACTACTCATCAGGAAGAATGGCAAATTGCACTGGGCTGATCAAGTCCTTCAATATCCGCTTCAATTTGTTGGCCAGAATTTTCCCAATAATTAGATAGATGGAGTTGGACAATGCAATCAGTCTAAACCTGGTTTCTTTGGTAGCAAGAAGAGATACGATCTATTAATTCTCTCAAAACCTGAGTTCCTACCTTGAAACTATCTTATGACATCCAAAACATCATACTTTACAGTTGGCCAAAACTCCTTATAAAAGAAAACCTGAAACCCATCTGGACCTGGAGACCCTTCAGCATTTAAAGCCTGCATGGCCTCTACCACCTCCTGCTCAGAAATAGGCACTACCTGATTGCGAGGTTTTTCGCTTGCAGAAATAATGTCAAAAAAATATGTCGTCAGAATATGAATGTGGTAGAAAAAACCTTGATCAAAGTTATTAAAATACTGAAATAATACCACACTTCAAGTCGTATCCACAGGGAGACAGAACCAATAAGATCACCAATAATCATGTTCAACAAAAATAAATTGCCATTGATATCCATGCATCATGGGAGGAAAGAAAACAAAACACATTAATTAGTAATTCCAATCCTTCAATATTGTCACAAATAACCAAGAACAAAAGGGCCTCCCACAAATTTCCTATAATAAAATAATCAATATCAAAAACCCATTCTTTCGCAATCGCAATCAATGTAATTTTTAATTAAGCCAACAATAGGGGATTTGCTACCGAGGAGGAGGAGAGGACGCACATGGAGGAGGAGAGGACGATCGGCCTTACCATGCTCGAAGGAGGTTGGCGTTGTCGAGAGCTTCGCGTCGGAGGTTGCACCGAGGAAAATGATGACCGGTGGCGGCCGGCCGGTGGGAAGGTTGGACGACGGTGGTGCGTGGCCACGGGGGTGTTGTCGGGTGCGGTGAGGTCGCAGAGCTACTGTCGAGGGAGAGGTTGTTGCTCAGGTGATGTTGGCGGAGAAGATGGTGGCCTGGAGGGGTAGCTGCGAGTAGGAGGTGACCGACCGGTTGATGGGTTCTTCTTCCCTACTGGTGGTGAAGGAGGATGGAGGTACTGCAGCCGCATGCGTGTGATGTGGCTAGCGGCGACGGCTAGTTGAACACGCGTGCGTACCTGCACGTGGCAGATGGGCGGCACCGATGGGTCGTCGACGTTGAGGAGAGGATTGCTGCGAGGAGAAGAGGTCGAAGGCATAGTGGGGAGATCGGTCGTGCGCTTGTCTTGGGTGTCAGCGTCAGGGGGTGGTGCGATGTCTGCACGGTCTCGTGTGTGAGAGAGAAAGAGGGATGTGGTCGGGCCTGAGATCATTGTGTCTCTTCTTTGGTAGAGAGGGAAAGCGTGGAGGAGGGGCCGGCGGACGTGGTCTCTGCGCATGCAGAGAGGTAGAGGGAAGAAGAACGAAGGTGAGGGGGTGACTCGCGGTGGTGGTCACAGTGCAAGGTGAGGGTGTTGGCGGTGTCGACGGAGGCTTGCAGTCGTGGATGTGGTGCTCGCAGAGGAGGAGGCACACGGTTGCAGTGAGGAGGATGTGGCGTCGAGGAACGCGCTGTCACCACGCTCGTCGAGAGGAAGCACGGTGTCGACGGAGGCTCGCGGTGGTAGAGTCATGGGCACGTGATAAAGGTATTGGTGGTGGCTCGCAGAGGCGAAGTTGGGGACACGGTCATGGTGGCTCGCGGTGGTGGAATTAGGCAGACGATGGAGGGGAAGGGAGTCTCCTCCGGAGGAAGATGATGTTGGAGAGGGGGACCTCTCCTGAGAGAGGTGATGGCTTCTTCCCCGTGGAGGGGAGTTGGGATTCCTCTACGCCTTTTTTTTGCCTATTATATAAGGAAAATGACAAAAAGAATTAGAGAGGTAGTCTGATAAGGAAAGAGTCAAAGAGAGTATTTTATGTTACCAACTAGAGAGGAGAAAATTGAGGGAGAGATAGATTCGTGAGAGAGATTAAAAAGCAAATAAGGGAATGTGCTTGAATCATTGAGAAACATATAAGGATGCCTCTAAAAATTTATTCCCTTGCTATATTTTGCTAGAACAAAATCCCACATATCTCACGGCAAGCTTTGATGTGATGCCCTTGCCTTTTAAAGTGAATAATTAATCCTTCAATATAAAGATTAATGCAATTAATAAATGAAATGATAAATCTAAAACTCACATCATATTATCAATACTAAACATGCTTTAGATTAAATTCTCATCCTAATAATATTGTACTTAAGCACTAAATTAGTCCACTAAAATGGACCTATCAAATACCCCCATGCCTAAGTTTTGCTAGTCCTGAGCAAAATCATATGAAATAGACCAAGTCTCCAGGTCAAATTTTACCGTCAGGATGCCTTATCATGCCACACTTTAGAAATTAGATTGAAATACCAACTATAGGCCTAAAGGTACTCAAGTACCAACCAAGATACGGACCTGACCAACCTCAGCCTTGGGTCTGCCGCGAAGGATTCTGAGGCTCGCAAAAACTACCTAGAGGTTCGTTGACCTCAGCGGTTAAAACACCCGTGCATATGTGCAGAAAGGTTAGGTTTAGTTTTGCCAGTGCATTTTTAGTAAGAGAGAGGGGGAGAAATATTATTTTGAGAGTTTTCTCTCTTTCTTTTTAAATTCCCTTAGACTTAACATTGGATTGGCCCTACACACGATCTGTATCAGATTCCTTGTCCCCACCATCAATCCTCGTAGGGTCCCTGGCAATCGATGCTTCGAGATAGCACCACCCATGGCAACCCCCAGAACCCTGGCTTTCGACACTTCGAGATAGTGCCACCCATGGTGTTCTGTAGTTAAATTCAGACCCTGGCAATCGACATTTCGGGATAATGTCACTCACGGCATCTGAACCAGCACAAGATGCTTCTATGCCCCCGGTAGGATATTTATATATTCTAAGAGACAAGCATCGAGGAGACGATATGCTATAACGCATCTTCGAGGGGCTTATTTTACATTCCTCCTTTTCGCACTGGGAACTCATCTAATCAACTTGTGTCTTCAAGCCACTCCTAAGTCAACTTTTCAGGAAAACATTTTCAGAACAAACACTTTTTGGTATTATTCTTTGTTATGTGCACTGAACCAGACCAGTGTGTGATTTTTGGGTGCTCAGGTTACCAAGTTCCGCAAACCAAAGGGCAGGCAACGGGGCCAAATACTCCCTAAGCCTTAGACTTAATACATCAACCTCGCAACTCCCTTAACCTCTTGAGGAATAGTCCAGATCTTAACAAATATGTGAGTGGTTAACTTTAGAACAGACCCAGGAGGCCTAAAGCCGGTATCCCTCACTTGTCTCCTTTTCTTTAGCACTTTAGGACTTTATTTATTCATTCATTCTGGCCTAAAACTTAGGTAACTTTTCCATAATCAACTGCTGGGACTAGCACAATTCTACACATTTTCTTCCAGTGTCTCTCCTCAATATATTTGAAATTTAGCTCACAAAGATTTCATCTCCTTCTTCTCTCTTCTTCTCTCTTTTCCTTTCTGTTTTTATTTTTATTTTTTTTTATTATGCAAGATGGATGCCCTAATTGTATGCAGAATATGTATAAATGCTATGAATGACCTCAGGTTATACCCCCCCATGCCTAAATCTGACAATGTCCTCATTGAAAAGCAAAAGCAAGGACAGATATTACCTGAGGTGGAGTTGGGATACCTCACAAATCGGGCTCTAGATGGGAAACAAAAGGAGACCCAAAGAAGATACGTAACAAACCTGGCTTAGCGAGTAAGTAACCCAAGATGTTGGCAAGTTGGTGATGGATAGTGAGGCTAAATACTCGCCAGAAGCAAGTGAAAAGAGGGTACTCCTGAGCTATTTGTGGAGGTTTTACATAATACACATGAGTAGTAACCTCCGAGAGTGTGCGACGAGGAGGCAAAGGCTCCTCAAGCAAGTATGTGTGGGGTACAGAGAGTGCAACGAAACATACCCTAAGACTAATGGGCTGACATGGAAAAGCGTCTATCCAAACTCGCCACTCTACCACAGGGTGCATTGGTCTGGATATTCCAACATTAATCAAAAGTGTGAGTAGAGATTTCAGGAAGCTACTTCTGCAGAAGTGTAAGTCTCTCAGGTGTGGTGTAGGGACAAGGGTTAAAGAGGGTGTGAGCAGTTCGATATTCATCCTCGATATCCATTCCAGTTCTTGAATGTTATCAGAAGCAGCCTTAGTTACTGATTGCCTTTCATGCTGCATATCATTTGTGGACATGTCCTGGAATGGGCCCAAGTGTTCGTCGTCCAATTGGAACTGCTCAAGGGTGTCACTTATTTCACTATCATGTAGAAGTGGTTTGGAAGCAATAGGATTGTGAGTGTCCTCAAAATGACATCCCCAGGTTCTTGTTCAATGTTAAGATCCTGCTCATGGGGTGTATAGATTCTTTCCTCAAGAGTAGTAATTGCTTCTATTTCTTTCGATTGTTTGAGAGGATGACCTTGATAGTCAAAGGTATGTAGGGATCCAGATTTGGCTAATTAAGCTAGATCGTCAGGGGGTACGTCCTCAAATAAAACATATTCTCCCCTAGATTCACTCCATACTCTAAGTCCAGTCCTTTGAAAGTCATCATCATCCTCATCAATATTTCTTCCCATAGACTCAAAAAACTCTTTTGCACCAGGATCAAGAGCTTCCCCAAAAATCAACTCATTGTGTCCCTGAGACCAATATTGATCTAATTCTTCCAATTCTATCTCAATTTTCTCATGGTCACTTGGGTTGGGGACTTGTGAATCCTCAAAATATTCAATGACAGGTGTTGGTCCCGTTGATAGAGGAGTGTGGTTATTATCACTTTCTTCTATTATGATTTCCTCTGGCATCGAAGACTTCTAGAATTTGTTAACTTCACAATCCTCAGGGGGCTCTAACTGAGGTGCAAGGTCCTCAGAAGCGTAAAGTATGTGCTCAAGATCCCAAGGATGGGATACAGTTTCCACCTCAAGATTCAGACTGGGAGCGAGGTTGACTAATTGACTGTGATCCATTTCATCAAATGTAATGAAGATGCTAACATTCGGGTTGAGTTCATCTAATGGGCCCATTTTCTCCTTTCAATTAAGATCAAGTGGATAGTCACCAAGATTGCCTTCTAGTTGGCATATCTCATGAGGGACGTCTAAGTGATAGCTACTCCTCAAAATACGATCCTTGTTGTCATTGTTTTCCTTGAAATTATCTTGGTAATCGGGGATATAAGGGTAGGGATCAAAATTGATTGTAGGAGGATCACTAAGCTGGTTAATCACTTCAGTTAATCTTTGACTATTCCTCAAAATCTCTCCCATAGAATCCATCATCTCTTTCTATTGTTTTTACATTTCTATCATAAAAGAGGAGAGGCTACCATCAGATTGAGTAGGATAGTCAATCTCAGGTTCAAGTTGCCTAGGAGTTTCAGTTCAACCTCGATAAGACAAATCAGGAAGGGTGGGTGGGTTGGGCATGGTCATGGAAGAGCTAGGGTTGGGATACTGATAACACTGCATCTCGAGGTGATAACTCTGTTAAATGGGGCTTATCTTAAGAACAAAATGCATAGATAACACATCATAAATAGGAATGGGAGCATTGCATGCATCACACATTAAGATTGCTTATAGAACAATATTAATGGCCATTTGTATGAGCACTTGTCAAAATAGGCCTCAGATGAGCAATCGGACCGCACGGATGGATTCAAAGCGACGAACGGAGTCCAACGGACTTGAAATCAGCCAAATCCGACATCCGGAGCTCTTGCAATGGGCCCACAGCATGCCATGTGGCGCTCGATCACCGCATTTCCACCGCCGCCTGCTTCCACCGTCACCCGGAGGATGAATCTTAGTTGTCGATCTTCAATCGAACGGTCGAGGATGCCCGCGTGCCCGACGCTCGCCGCGACAATCCGCTGTGACAACGCAGCGGTCGGTGCCTCAACTGCGCAACCAGGGGGCGCGGGTTCGAAACGCACCGCGCACCAAATTGAAGGCGAAGGCGCGCCCAAGCGAAATTAGACCGCCCGATCGGTAGCGGACGACGCGGATAGAGCAACGCGGCGCAATCTCGCACGTCCAAAGCCGATGCCCGCAATAACGTGGGGGGCACGGGCACGATCCATGCACGTGCCCCACGCAGGATCTCAGTCGTCCGATCTTCGATCGGATGGCTTACGACGCGCGCACGTGGATCTGACGCGAAGAAGCACAACCGTGGGTGAGCGACCGGTGGGCAGGGGCCTTCACCGACATTTTGGGAAGGGTTTTAGCGACATCCTGGACATCACTAAAATCGGGACATCGCTAAAACCCCTTCTTCATTTGGAAAGCCCTTCTTCTTGTTTAAACCCCTTCCAACCACCCATGGGGAGCATTCACTCCACTTGCAAGTGTTCTATCTCCCTCCTAGCTACCTTTAAGCCTTTTGTAATCACCGGAGATGACGAGCCGCCGACGAAGCCTTCTCCACCACCGTGGCTGCCTCGCCGTCCCCTCTCTCTCTCTTTCCGTCTTTTAAGTTTTACTTTACTTATGTTCAAGCATTCATCTAGTGTTGTAATTATGAACTAAAGTTGCATGTTAAATGAAGTTGTTTTCTATTCAATTGCCTACTCCCTTTTATGTTTGAATTTCATGCTGTGAATGAAGACATTCTAACCCTATTCTCTCACTCTCTCTCGCTTTTCACCCAAGCCTTTTCGTAAGCAAAACCCCACCATTTTCGTGACAATAAGTGACAAGAAGAATCCAATTTTCAAGCCTCCCTGAGACTGACACTCGGACTCACATCCGTTTCTTTATTTTAAAATCGATGTCGCAAGTGCAAGTTATAACGACTCTTCAAAACACACGCATCACGCGCACGTCAGTTCTTGGCGCCGTTGCCGAGGAGGCAACAGATTTATTTTGTCACTTCCATTTTACATCCATGCTCACATCGTCTAACACCTTGTCTCCTACTTGATGGTTGTAGCAATTCGACGCTTGGACGGTGAAGCAGCGCAACTCATGACAGTAACGAGGGAGTAAGCGCAACAAGGACCAATTGTGAGTATTTCTTCACTCATGGTTGTTTGCTTGCTTAAAAATCTAAAAAAAATTGTAAAACTGAAACAAAATTGGCGTGGTATATGATTGCCTAACCCACGTCCTTAACCACCCAACAAAAAAAAATACACTCTAACATTCTGAATAAATTCTTGGAGTGTTCTTTTTTCTTTTTGAGTGGTGTTTGTGAAGTCACCTTGGATTGACTTGGGCCGCACCACTCACCCCTAAAAATAACACATCTAATAGAAGCTGCATGGTCATTAGGATGAGTACATTAGGGTTTTAGAGCCTCTACACAATAAAAGGAAATCTACTTTCACCGAATTGTGTGCAAAACTTGACGTGCCCATTGAAACTTGTCTGAAAATATTAAGACACGTCAATCCTAAAAGACACTAAAGTAAGGATAAAACATTAAAAGACACCACATCTAAAAAAATCCTTGCTTGAAAACCATATTTTGATAGGAGCACACACACTGAAAGTGGAAAACTAAGAGTCACTACCCCAATCAACGCCTCATCACATAACCCTAGCACAAGCACTATCCTAGCCTTTTAAAACAGAGTAGACTTACCCTAGGCAGGACTGGGTTAAGTCTGGAGAGGCGAGGTTTTGTTCGCTGGGCACTTGGCATTCATTCTCTTAGTAGAATCTGGTGACTAAGCTGTGGGGCAGTGTCAAACAACTGCGGTTGTGGGGTCTATAAAACCGGCGGCGTAAGCCAAAGGAAGAACCTTCCTTGCAATCCCCTCATAATCAACCTAGCCAGATTAGCTTTGGGAAGGGGAGTCCAGTGCTTACGAACTTAATCGCCCTTTTGGAGATTTCTAGGTCTCCTAAGGAATACACCATAAGGACTAGGCTTGTTTGCTTGATTGGACACACACTTCTCACATCTATCGCTCTTCGCATCCCCTCCTATTCTTCTCTAGTGTATGCACGGGAGACGCTCACTGCATCCTAAGTTGTTTATTTTGGGATGGGAATCCAGGCGACTTGATTCTGCTAGAAATATGGCTGAACCTTGAGTAGATGAGGTTGAGGACTAACCCCCACTAGACACAATGGCCATCATCCAAGCCCAGATTAATGCAAACCATCGGCTTCAGCAACAACAGATCCACACTATCATGCAAGCCATACACCGGTTACAAAACCCACAAGGGCAACCACCACCTTTCCAAGGCCCACAAGGGCAACCACCACTTGATCTACCACCATTCCAGGATCAACCGAGGCCCCTTCGCGATTTCTACAATCCTTCCACTATTAGAGTCGAGACACACCTTAGGATCCCCGAAGGGGGAGATGATTTTGAGCTAAAATCAAATGTCTTAAGTCTGATTCAGAGCCACTTCCATGGAAGCTCAAATGAGGACCCCTTCCAACACCTAGAGGATCTTGACCGGATAGCCTGAACTGTGAAACCTAGAAACATTAGCCTTGACATTGTTTTGATTAAGATGTTCCCCTTCTTACTGAGAGACAAGGCATCCCACTGGCTTAGAACCTTAGGTAGACCCATCACCACCTGGGAAGAACTGAGGCATGCATTTCTAAGGAAATTCTTCCCCATAGGAAAGACCAATGCCCTCAGAAGAGCCATTACTACCTTTACACTCCAGGGTGGGGAACAGTTCCATGAGGCGTGGGAAAGATTTAATGAACCCTTGAGGAAATGCCCACACCACGAAGTACCAAGGTGGCAATTGGCCCAGATCTTCTACCATGGTCTAGATAGCAACCTACGGAACTTCGTCGATGCCTTATGCGGGGGGGACTTCCTGAAAAAAGACGAGGAGAGCGCATTTGAGCTCTTTGAGTCTATGAGCGAAAATTCGTTCAACAATGCCTCCATGACCCAGTTTAATCGATCCAGTCAACCCCGTGGTGGGATTTATGAGGTACAAGCAAATTCTGGAATGGTTGACATGGACATCATTGCCAAGAAACAGGATCGAGTGAAATTGGTGGATAAAAAGATTGATGAGCTACTGAACCAAACCAGGAACCCATTACAGACCTTCTCCCTAGCAAAGGGAGTTCACAATGTTGACCTGGTCCAGCCCTTAAGCCAATTAAACCTGGAACAACCCCTAACCACATTCCAGGGAGGGACCTTTTCTCCCTCAGCCCTTGATTATTCTCTTCCCTCCCCATCAACATCTGCTATCCTTGAAGATGTATAAGCTGTCCAAGGTTATGCTAAACCTGACCCTTTCTCTAACACTTACAACACTGGCTGGCATAATCACCCCAACTTTGGTTGGACAAACCAGAAACCACCTCAATTCCAGAACCAGCCCAGGCCAAACCAGCAGCCAAACTTGCCCCCTTATCAGCAGGACCACCAGTTAGACCCCCATACAATCAGAACAGGGCGGCCCTCCCTCGTATAACCAAATGGACACCCTGATAAAGATGATGGCTGAAATGGACTAGAAACATTAGGAGGAAATGGCCTTAGTAAAGGGACAGTTAAGCCAACTTTTGGACTGTAAACAACAAGGATCCCTACCTTCCCAACCACAACCCAACCCGCGAAACGTGATTAACAGAGGCCCTAATTCACAAGGGTTCCAGAGCAATCCCGGGCAGGCTCACATGGTTCAGCCAACCCCACAAACACCCCCTAGGTTTGGTGCTTCTTCGTCCTCGTCTTCTCAAGGATCAACCCATGGTCCCAATGCCTCTACGAATGCAGTAACCTTGAGAAGCGGCACCAAAACCCAGGATCCCAAATGGCCGACTCTCCCCGAGACTTCACCAGCTGAAACACCCAACTCAGAAGAGGCACTGGAAAAACCCAAGGACCCCGAAATAGACCCTATCTATGTTCAGACACCTTACCCTGAGGCCTTGGAGATAATCAAGAAGAAGAAAAGTGTTGTGGAAACTGAGGAGCTTTTCGAGATCTTTAAGCAGGTTCAGATTAATATTCCGCTCCTCGAAGCTGTTAAGCACATCCCGACTTACGACAAGTTTTTAAAGGATGCCTGTACACCCAAACGTAAGCCAAGACCTCAAGCACCTAGGAAGGTTGTGCTCTCCAAGCAAGCAAGTTCCGTAATATCAAGCAACCTTCCGCTCAAGCGAATTGACCTAGGAGCACCCCTGATATCCTGCAATATCGGGAACATGACATTTGATAAAGCATTCCTGGACTTAGGTGCTTCTATCAATCTGATTCCAACAACCCTGTACCACCAATTTGGTTTCGAAGAGTTGACACCCACACCAGTCACCATCCAGCTGGCGGATAGATCTGTTAAGACCCTGAAGGGGGTTGTCAAGGACGTGATTGTACGGGTCAAGGACTTCTATTTTCCGGTCGACTTCTTGGTGCTCGACATGGAAGTCCCTGAAAAACTACAGAATGCACCCATAATCTTAGGTAGACCTTTCCTAGCTACGGCTAAGGCAAACATCGATTGTGACACGGGATGTATGGAAATCTCCTTTGGAGACAAGAAAATGCAGTTGGATATCTTCCAGGCGACAAAGTCTTTTGATTGCGATTGTGTTGAGGAACATGATCCTGTGGAACCTTTGGTCGAGGAATGCCTCACCCTTAGTGTTGTTTCAGACCGCCAATCCTGTAATGACTATGCTGACCCATCACCATCTCTACCCATGGACCTCTGTAAGGCTGATTATCATCAAACAACACCATTTGAGGAGATTGATGTTGATCAACTCCCACCTTTCCCTTTCCCTTCGACTGTTATTCCACCCGCACCCGAACTAAAGCCACTACCTGAGAATCTCAAGTATGTCTTCCTGGGACCTGACTAAACCTTCCTTGTGATTATTAACTCTCATCTAACCCAAGATCAGGAACTCAAGTTGACCGCGACCCTTTCAGAACATCGGGCCGCCATTGGATGGACCATTTCAGACTTGAGAGGAATTAGCCCCACCTATTGCACTCATAAGATTTATCTGGAAGACGGGGCACGACCCTCTCGCCAGATGCAGAGACAGTTAAACCCAAATATGCTGGAGGTCATCAAGAAAGAAATTATCAAGTGGCTTGACGTCGACATCATCTATCCCATCTCTGACAGCCCCTGGGTGAGCCCCACTCAAGTGGTTCCAAAGAAAGGCGGGCTCACAGTTGTTACCAATGAGCATGGCAAATCCATCCCCACCCGCACCACCACCTCATGGCGGGTGTGTATTGATTACAGAAAGCTCAATGAAGCAACCAAGAAAGATCATTTCCCCTTGCCATTCATTGACCAGATCCTTGAAAGATTGGTAGGGAAAAAGTATTTTTGCTTCCTGGATGGATATTCAGGATATAACCAAGTCGCAATTGCTCCTGAAGATCAAGAGAAGACCACATTCACTTGCCCGTATGGCACGTTTGCATTCCGTCGAATGTCGTTCGGGTTATGCAACGCACCTGCTACCTTTCAGCGTTTCATGCTAGCCATTTTTTCAGAAATGGTGGGTGAATACCTGGAGGTCTTTATGGATGATTTCTCTGTATTTAGGAATTCATTCGACCACTATTTGAGCAACTTGGAGAAAATCCTGAAACGATGTATCGAGGTTAATCTGGTGTTAAGTTGGGAAAAGAGCCATTTTATGGTTCAAGAAGGAATCATCATCGGTCACATCGTATCGCATAGGGGCATTGAGGTGGATCGGGTTAAGGTTGATTTGATTTCCAAACTTCCTCCGCCTAGCTCGGTCTGGCAGATCCACTCATTCCTATAACATGTTGGCTTCTACCGAAGGTTCATCAAAGACTTCTCCAAGCTTTCCAAACCCTTAACCAACCTTTTGACCAATGACACCATATTCCACATGACCTCTGATTGCATCTAGGCTAATCACACTCTCTGGGACTTAGTTTCCACAACACTTGTACTTCAGCCCCTGGATTGGTCCCAGGACTTTGAGATTATGTGTGATGCATTAGATTTTGCCATAGGCGCTGTCCTTGGACAAAGACAAGACAAGAAACCCGTGGTGATCTACTATGCGAGCAAAACGTTGGACGAGGCCCAATGAAATTATACAGCCACAGAAAAAGAATTACTCACTGTAGTTTTCAGACTTGAGAAGTTCTGACCTTATCTGCTGGGATCCCACGTGACCATCTATACTGACCATTCAGCCATCTGGCACCTGTTGGCTAAGAAGACGCGAAACCCAGGCTCATCAGATGGATCCTGCTCTTGCAGGAATTCGACCTAGAAATCCGCGACAAAGCCGGATCAAAGAATGTGGTGGCTAACCACTTATCCAGACTTCACCCAGACTACATTGGACCCTCCCTGCCTTTATTTGACACCTTCCTCGATGAACACATTCTGGCTGTACAAGATAAGAAACTGCCTTGGTATGCTGACTATGTCAACTACCTAGTTATAGGACAGACCCCGCACAGCTGGTCGAGATAGCAACGGGGCAGGTTCTTGGCTGAGGCCAAGCACTATTTCTGGGATGATCCCATGGTGTTTCGCCTCTATGTCGACCATATCATCAGGAGGTGTATCCCCAAGAACGAAGTTCAAAGTGTGCTATCTTTTTGTCATGACCAAGCTTGTGGTGGCCACTTCTCTGGAAAGAAAATAGCTACGAAGGTACTGCAGTCTGGATTTTACTGGCCTTCTCTAGTTAAGGATGCACACAACTTTGCCAAGACTTGCTCACGCTGCCAAACACTAGGGACCATGACCAGAAAAGATATGATGCCCCTCCAGCCCATTTTGATTGTCGAGATCTTTGACGTTTGGGGTATTGATTTTATGGGCCCCTTTCCACCATCCAACGACTTTGAGTACATCCTAGTCTCGGTGGACTATGTTTCTAAATGGATTGAAGCCATCTCCACCCGCCAATGAGATCATAAGACTGTCATGGAATTTGTTAAGCAGAACATCTTTTCAAGGTTTGGAATACCAAAGGCCATGATCAGTGATGGTGGAAGTCATTTTATTCACTCCCAATTCCGTGCTCTACTTAGAAAATACGGGGTTAACCACCGCATTGCTACCCCGTATCATCCGCAAACAAATGGGCAGATCGAGGTCTCTAATAGACAAATCAAGAACATTCTGCAGAAAACTGTGAGACCTGACAGGAAGGACTGGTCCACACGATTAGATGATGCCCTGTGGGCATACAGGACCGCTTTCAAGACCCCGATAGGCATGTCACCTTATCGCCTGGTCTTTGACAAAGCCTGCCACCTTCCTGTCAAATTGGAACACCGAGCTTACTGGGTTGTCAAACAGTGTAACATGGGTTCCCAGTTCGCTGGCTTGCAGAGGATGCTCCAACTCTCTGAGCTCGAAGAAATTCGTCAGGACGCCTTCGAGAACAGTTGACTATATAAGGAGAAAATGAAAGCCGTCCACAACCAACTCATCCAAAGAAAGACCTTTGAGCCTAACCAGCAAGTCTGGCTTTTCGATGCCCGCCTAAAACTCTTTCTAAGGAAACTCAGGTCCAAGTGGATAGTGACTGATCGATCTTTCGCTTTAAAGTCGTTTGTAGTTTAATGTGGTGGAAAAATCGACTAATCAATATTTAACAAGAAATAACCACTCGCAGAGGAGCGGGTCATATCCATAGGGAGGCAATGACGTATTAAAATTCGCACCAGTTAAAAGCGTTTGTTCGTAGTCAGTTTGGACAAGAATTCAGCCAAGATTGCCTTTAGATTAAGGTTTAAGCAAGAAATAATGCTGAAATGGCAATTATGAGAAACTAGAGGATATTTTCTGCAATGCAGAATCAATAAAATATGATTAAAAAGTGGCAATGGCAGAAAATGTAATTTCTAATTGATGGTTTACTATAGCAAAATAGGAAAATTTTTCGCCTTTGTCTTGCACGACGAGGAGCGGATGGTCGGGCGCGGGAAGCTCGGAGGAGGTCCCTTGGACCAAGAGCTTCGAATCGGTGGTGGCGGCGAGTCGCGCGGCGGCCAAAGGTGGCCGGACGAGCTCCGGCGGAGGTGCTATAGCCGGTGAGCTTGCGTGGCTGTTGGCGTGAGATCTGCTCGCGCGCTGCTGCTGACGGCTCTGCAGGAGCGGGAGGACGGGTCTGCAGGCGGTTGAGCGGGTGCGGCTGCAGCTGGCGGGGGTGCGCAGGCTGCAGCAAGCGCGGGCGGAGGGAGCTGCTGGCGGTTCTGTAGGCGCGGGGGTGAATGGCGTGGACTACAAGCACTGTTGGAGGGTGCAGGCGCGTGGGCGAAGGGCTCTGCAGGCGCGGGTGAATGGCGCTTGCAAGCGGCAGGCGTGGGCGGAGGCATGCTCGGTTGTGCGGGTCTGTAGGCGCAGTTGGAGTAGGGTGCTGCAGCCGGTGGGTGGAGTGCAGATGGGTACGCAGGCGAGTGGGTGGAGGCGTGCGGGTAGCTTCAGACGTCTGGGAAATTTCCCGGACGTCTTAAGTTACTGAAAGGGTGGCTGAATCAGTAGCTCGGTGGTGGTGGTCGGCGACGACGGCGAGGGAGATGCACGCTAAGGTGCTCACGGTGATGCGGCAAGCTCCGGATGGCGGTGTGGCCTGTCACACCACACGCCCACGGTGATGGAGACTCGTCGCCACAGTAGAGGCCGGCAGTGTGGAGTGGAAGAGAGAAGTTCTCTCTGCACAGTGGTGGGTCGGTGGCGGAGGCTTCCCGAGCTCGGCTGCCTCCCTCCTCCTTTTGTAGTGGCCTGCACAAGTTTGAAATCAGCCGCCCGACCAGATCCACCACATCCGCTCCCCCTTGAATGGGTCTTCACTGCGGCCGTTCGACGTTGGAGCGGCAGCCAGCCGTTCCTGCAAGGAGAAGAGTAAAGAAAATAATGTTAAAATATTAGGGTCATTTATATACAGACCCTCAACTTCTATGTTAATGAAAACAATGTACCTAATTGGTTGTCTAATTAGATGAATGCTATTCTAAGCTAATTCTAAATGCACTTAAGATATGAATGCAATGTATGGATTATGTAATTAAATTAAAACTATGAATTAATCTATTTACATCCTAATTTATGCTAAATAAATGTTAGAATTAACCTAATGTGTAGGCACTTAAATACTTAAATAACCCACAACTATGGGCTAATCAGATAGGATCATCTAGGGTGGTCAAGCCTCACTCCAATGGGGCGATTGAAATCGTTGATCCGAACACTAAGCATACTTTTACAATTAATGGACAAAGATTGAAACACTTCCTAGCCCAGATTCCCCCAAAGGAGAGTGTCACCCTCATTGAGGGATGACACGAAGCACAGCCCAGCTGGAGGCGTTAAACTCAACGCTTCCTGGGAGGCAACCTAGAGGATTTAGACTGATCCGGTATTCTACGTCACTCAGGTAATATCTTTTTGAACCCCTGTTGCATCCATGTATTTGCCAATGAGGACATTGTCCAACTTAAGCATGGGGGAGGGTGGTAAATTGTATGATCCTGAGACCATTTAATCAGTCTGAATAGAATAAAATTTAAAAAAAATGAATTTAGGAAGAAACTTAGGCATTGGAAATTTGTCAATAGTGGGAAATAATACAAAAAGAACTTGAACACTTAGACTTTTCAGGCCTTCAGGCTTAATCAGCCCTGGTGTTTGCTAAAATATGGATTTAGCTTCAAATCCTTGCAACCTTAAGCTACTCTAATCCACCAACTAAATAAGGTGATAAGTATACGACTTATCAACTCACCCTCTAACTTAGAAAGACTTTGAGTCTAAGCATCTGCACACATTTTTGCACAGACTCACCCTTGGAGATTCTGACAGAAATTGGGTAGCTAATGAACTTTCTAGGGTGGTATGGCTGGCAAGTTATCGTGGGTAACAGTCCATTGGCAGGTTGTCCAGAGCCCAACCACGGGACCAGTTCTTCTTCATTGCCTCTAGGTAAATTTTAGATCAGGGAAGCCACCTACCAAATAAAAAAAAGGAGAAAAAAGAAAATAAAATAAACCACACTTCACCGCACGAGTATGGCTGGCAAGTGATCCTGGGTAACAGCCCATTGGTTGGTTGTCCAGAGCCCAGCTCAGTAATTGCACAAAAAGAACCAAAACACTTAAGGAAGAAGCAGGGAAGTAGTGCAAGCCAGGGAGATATACACTGAAAAAATCCTTGTGTTGACCCCAATTAAAACAAACATAGGGAGAAAGCTACCGATCGAACAAATACACCTTCAGGCAAAACACTTCCTCTTCTGATCACCTACGGGTGTAGAAACCTAGAGTCTGTCTAAATTACCATTGAGTGAGTCTATCACGATCTTCACACCAAGATGCTTAGCACTTAGAGTTTTGTCCAAGTTTTGGGTGAGTTGGGTAGCCGTAAAAAGTTACCAACCCACTATTAATTCAAAAAAAATCTAAAAATAAGAAAATATATATATATATTTACATACATTAAAGCAAGGATTCAGGTGATTCGTATTTTGGCAGACACCCAGGCTCTGGTTAGTCTTTGTAGATTAAGATCTTAGTATATTTTCTCCTATTAACAAGTAACGAAATGTCTAAGTAGATTACTTCCTAAATTCTGACTGGAAATAAACGCTAGAATAAACCTTGCTAGGGACTAGCAAGGAGTAAGCATGAAGGTATGATAACACTGCATCTTGGGGTGATAACTCTATTAAATGAGGTTTATCTTAAGAACAAAATGCATAGATAACACATCATAAATAAGAATGGAAGCATTGCATGCATCACAATTAAGATTGCTTATAGAACAGTATTAATGGCCATTTGTATGAACACTTGTCAAAACAGGCCTCAGATGAGCAATCGGACCGCACAGATGGATTCAAAAGAGCGATGAACGGAGTCCAACGGACTCAAAATAGGCCAAATCCGACATCTGGAGCTCCTGCAATGGACCCAAGAAGTCCTGGTCGTTGATCTGATGATCAACGGACCACAGCGTGCCACGTGGCACCCGATCACCTCATTTCCACTGTCGCCCGCTTCCACCTTCACCCGGAGGATGAATCTCAGCCGTCGATCTTCAATCGAACGGTTGAGGATGCCCATGTGCCCGACGCTCACCACGACAATCCGCTACAACAGCGCAGCGGTCGGCGCCTCAACCGTGCAACTAGGGGGCGTAGGTTCGAAACGCATCGCGCACCAAATCAAAGGTGAAGGCGCGCATGGGCGAAATTGGACCGCCCGATCAGCAGCAGATGGCGCGGATAGAGCAACGCGGCGCAATCTCGCACGTCCAAAGCTGACACCCGCAATGATGCGGGGGACGTGGGTGCGATCTAGGCGCATGCCCCACGCGGGATCTCAGCCGTCCGATCCAGGTGCGAAATCGGATCAGGCGCGAAGAAGCACGGCGGCGGGTGAGTGACCGGTGGCCAGGGGCCTTCACCGATGTTTTGGGAAGACCTTCTTCATTTGGAAAGCCCTTCTTCCTATTTAAACCCCTTCTAACCACCCATAAGGAGCATTCACTCCACTTGCAAGTGTTCTATCTCCCTCCTAGCTACCTTTAAGCCCTTTTGTAATCGCCGAAGATGACGAGCCACCGACGGAGCCTTCTCCACCACCGTGGCTGCCTCACCGTCCCCTCTCTCTCTCTCTTTCCATCTTTTAAGCTTTACTTTACTTATGTTCAAGCATTCATCTAGTGTTGTAATTATGAACTAAAGTTTCATGTTAAATGAAGTTGTTTTCTATTCAATTGCTTGCTCTCTTTTATGTTTGAATTGCATGTTGTGAATGAAGACATTCTAACCCTATTCTCTCTCTCTCTCTCTCTCTCTCTCTCTCTCGTTTTTCACCCGGGCCTTTTCACAATCAAACCCCACGATTTTCGTGACAATAAGTGACAAGAAGAATCCGATTTTCACGCCTCCCTGAGACTAATACTCAGACTCACATCCGTTTCTTTATTTTAAAATCGACGTCGCAAGCGCAAACTATAATGACTCTTCAAAACACACGCGTCACGTGCACGTCAGATACCCTTCTCCTAGGTTTTGCTCATCACCACTGGGTTGGGGTTTAATCAGACCAATGTTCCTATAGTAGGAGTAGAAAGGATCCCAATGCTCATCAGAAGATGGATAACTACAGGTATTGGGATTGGGTATTCTGGGGTGAACAGAAGTGAAGTAGTTATTATAATCCATTTGAAAAGACGACTTGAAAAGCACACCCCAATAAAACACAAGGCAATGGGACTTCTCTTTTCTTTCTTAGAGCAAATTTAAGCCAACCTCCAATTGACTCCTTAAAGTTTATCAAATGGAGTCAAGTTTGCACCTGTCCATTCCCACTTTAGTGGTATAAGAGGGAGATGTGACTTGAGATCCCTGACAAGCTCTTTAGAGAAGACAGAGGTTGTTTACGTTCTCTCTTGGTGGCAAAAGAAGTTTCAAAATCAATTACGTGCCTTAAGTCGACCTTCGAGTGCCTTTGGACTTATGCTTTGCTTAGATGATACTCTCAGGTGATCAAGTGAGAAGTTACTCCAAGGACGAACAAAGGGATGCAAGTAGGGTGAACACTTCCTTTGAGGCGATGCGCAAGTGGTCCCTCTTAACTACACTTTTGTTCCTTTAAGGGGTGCCCCCCTCCATGAAGTATCAAAATACTCGGTCAAAAGATAGTATCACCACCATAAAGAAAGATAGGAGGGTCTGCACCGATAAAGAGATCGATGCCTATAGCCTTAAGGGATCGAGCCTTAGTGCGATGCCTAATGTGCGTGCTCAGTACCAAAAGTGTGCATCACACAGCAAATCTTTTATTATTTTGAAAAAGCATACAAGTCCCTTTGAATTAGGTCAAGTGTGATTTGATTTTAAGGCCAAATCTGATTATCAATCCCAATTTCAATTAGGCAACCACTTAATTAGTTTAATTCAATCAATTTTGGTGGTCTTGAATTTTAATCCAAATACAAATGTGTAGACAGGAGCTAGATGCAAAGATAGAAAGGTATACCTATCTCCAGCAATCTTCATGTAATGATGTACGCAATGCAAAGAAGAGATCTAGTATGCTGCTAAATCACCCCTAAATGCGCGCACCTAAGGATATGTAGCAGGCAGCTCGATATTTTATTTTGTTTGTTTTAGAGGCAGGCAAGCAAAAAGATGAATCACGCACACAAAAGAATGTAAACCCTAGAAGCTAAAGATGTGGGGACATACCCCCAAAAATTCATCCCCAATTACTACAAGGGCGATTAGACAGAAATAAAATTTGTAATGAAGGAGAATCCCCTGTGAGAGCAGGATCCAAGTCTCCTACATCTTCTCCCTGTGTGAACGTTGCTCAAGGTTAATGTCGTTACTCTGCTGTGCCTGTCGCCTTGTCAGATTCCTCGCATAGAAAGATAAAGAATGATCAGATAAATGCGCAACTTAGAATAATTAGAAATAAAAATCAGGTGAATCTATTTCGTCTATTGCCTCCCCGATATTGGTGCCATTTAGTCGCAAGGTTTTTCACTTGCAGAAATAATGTCAGAAAAATATGTCGTCTCAATATGTAATGTGGTAGAAAAAACCTCGATCAAAGTTACTAAAATACTGAAATAATACCACACTTCAAGTCGTATCCATAGGGAGACATAGAACCAATAAGATCACCAATAATCATGTTCAATAAAAATAAATTGCCATTGATATCCATGCATCATTAGAGGAAAGAAAACAAAACACATTAACTAGTAATTCCAATCCTTCAATATTGTCATAAATAACCAAGAACAAAAGGGCCTCCCACAAATTTCCTGTAATAAAATAATCAATATCAAAAGCCCATTCTTTGGCAATGACAATCAATGTAATTTTTAATCAAGTATGAGGTTGGGGAGGAGGAGAGGACACACGTGGAGGAGGAGAGGACGGTCAGCCTTGCCGTGCTCGGAGGAGGTTGACGTTGTCGAGAGCTTCGCGTCAGAGGTTGCATCGAGGAAAACAATGACCGATGGCAGCCGATCGGTGGGAAGGTTGGCCGACGATGGTGCATGGCCGTGGGGGTGTTGTCAGGCATGGTAAGGTCGCAGAGCTGCTGTCGAGGGAGAGGTTGTTGCTCCGATGACGTTGGCGGAGAAGATGGTGGCTGGGAGGGGTAGCTGCGAGTAGGAGGTGACCGACTAGCTGATGGGTTCTTCTTCCCTGCTGGCGATGAAGAATGAGGATGGAGGTACTGCAGCCGCGCACGTGTGGGGTGGCTGGCGACGACGGCTGGTTGAATGCGTGCGCGTACCTACGCGTGGCAGATGGGCAGCACCGGTGGGTCGTTGATGTCGAGGAGAGGACTACTGCGAGGAGAAGAGGTCGGAGGCGCAATGGAGAGATCGGTCATGCGCTAGTCTTGGGCGTCAGCATCAGGGGGTGGTGCGGTGTCTACGTGGTCTCATGTGTGAGAGAGAGAGGGACGTGGTCGGGCCTGAGACCATTTTGTCTCTTCTTCAGTAGAGAGGGAAAGCATGGAGGAGGGGTCGACGGACGTGGTCTCTGCGCATGCAGAGAGGTAGAGGGAAGAAGAATGAAGGTGAGGGGGTGACTCGCGGTGGTGGTCACGGCGCAAGGTGAGGGTGTTGGTGGTGTTGACGGAGGCTCGTGGTCGTGGATGTGGTGCTCGCAGAGGAGGAGGCACACGGTTGCATTGAGGAGGACGTGGCATCGAGGAGCGCGCTATCACCACGCTCGTCGAGAGGAAGCACGGTGTTGACGGAGGCTCGTGGTGGTGGAGTCGTGGGCATGCGATAAAGGTATTGGTGGTGGCTCGCAGAGGCAAAGTTGGGGACGCGGTCGTGGTGGCTCGCGGTGGTGGAATTAGGCACACGGTGGAGGGGAAGGGAATCTCCTCCGGAGGAAAATGATGTGGAGAGGGGGACCTCTCCTAAGAGAGGTGATGGCTTCTTCTCTGTGGAGGGGGGATGGGATTCCTCTACGCCATTTTTTTGCCTATTATATAAAGAAAATGAGAAAAAGAATTAGAGAGGCAATTAGATAAGGAAAGAGTCAAATAGAGTATTTTATGTTACCAACTAGAGAGGAGAAAATTGAGGGAGAGAGATAGATTCATGAGAGAGATTAAAAAGCAAATAAGGGAATGTGCTTGAATCATTGAGAAACATATAAGGATGCCTCTAAAAATTTATTCCCTTGCTATATTTTGCTAGAACAAAATCCCACATATCTCACGACAAGCTTTGATGTGATGCCCTTGCCTTTTAAAGTGAATAATTAATCCTCCAATGTAAAAATTAATGCAATTAATACATGAAATAATAAATCTAAAACTCACATCATTTTATCAATACTAAACATGCTTTAGATTAAATTCTCATCCCAATAATACTGTACTTAAGCACTAAATTAGTCCACTAAAATGGAACTATCACTACCAACTATTCCCCTCCACATTCCCAACTCTCGGCATATTTGAAGATGTCATCCTCCACTGCCCCCTTCCCAAGGATCTAGTGGAGTCTTTGAAAAATCTAATAGTTTGCCTTTTGATATCATCCATAGAAGTTAAGACTTGATCTCCAACTCTCAACATGGATATGAAATTATGATGCCACCTAGAACTGGTTGCTAGGTGGAGGAACTTAGTATTTGTGTCCCCTTCTTTCATCCATAATTGTCAAGACTTCTCCCTCCAGTCAATCTCTCTCTTCAAATCCTCCTCCGCCACCACCAATTGCCATTGGACACACTTTCCTCTTTCCACATCTGACAACAGGCCCAAATTTTCTTTGATATCCAGGCTCTTCACCTCTAAAGCCTCCGTTCATCATTGAACTCTCAAAATCTCAGAGGTGCATCTAAACTCCCTTGGTAGAGTTCTCAGTTCCCTTAATTTAGTGGCTAATCTGAAGGATGCAGAACCAACCACATGCTTTGAGTTCCACCATCGAAAGATCATATCCCTGCAGCCCTCCTTTAGCCAAGACTTCCTAAATTTAAAGTGGGTACCACACGAGGCACCTTCACCATAGTCCCACATGAGCAGGGTGTGGTCTGAAAATGGTCGATCCAAACCCATCATCGACGATAATTGAAACCTCTCTAGCAATTCTCAGTCTCCGAAAAATTGATCTAACTTGGACATTTTCCCATTACCATTTCTCCATGTGTATTTAGCTCTGGTCGATGGATACTCATTTAGACCTAGCTCTGACATAGCCAAATGAAACCCAATCGATCCTTGGTCCACCCTCTTGCTCACCCTATCTCCCTCAGACAAAGTGCAGTTGAAATCTCCCCCCACTAGCCACGGTTTCCCACATGTTCTTGCTACCACATGAGCAACTCTTCTGACAACCCAACTCTCTGACTAGCTACACATGGGCTGTAGATACATGTAACAAAGAATTCATGCTCACCACAGATCGTTGTGAAACTGTAGGTCAATTAGTATGCCTCCCTCCATGATTCCACTAGCTGTAAGAGAGAGTGCTTCCACCAGATAGCCAAGCCACCATATTTGCCCACCGCAGCAATGGATCGCACGTCTGCCTAACCTGCCTACAACAATGAAGACCACATAGAGGCATCCCCTTCTTCAAGATGTCTTCCGAATACCATCGTGTAACCCACTCACATTCCAAGTGAGGATCTTCATCCCATCACTTAATTATCACCCATCTTTTCTTTTGCAACATGCTCCACCTTCAGAATGGCCACAATGGCCTTCTCATCAGTCACCTTTCCACCTCTCACCGTGCGTCCCCTTAGTTTATAGTGAGACCTAACAGCTTTCTCTTTGGATGAAGATCCTACTCCAAATTTTAGATTCCCCACTGTACTGGGTGATAGCACCACCACTGCCTTCCCATCTTGCCTATCCTCCTGATTCCTCCCCTGAATTCCCTCCATTACACTGCTAGCTTCTTGATCCCCTCTCATATCAGTACTGTCAGCCACCACCTTGACAGGTTGGTCCAGAACTTCTGTCTCCTCCTCCATGACCTCATACTTATGGTGCTCCTTCCTCTTCTTAGGTTCTGGGCGATCTACCTAGATAGTTTTAACACATTTAGGCCCACTCCTTCCATTGACAACCTCTGCAAAGGATCTTCCAACCCCCTGCTTGGTAACCTTTATTTTGCCAAAAAGGATTTTCAATTGCAGCATCCATGAACTCCCCCTATATCGAAGAATGATCTTCTCTGGCACTGGCCCCCTCTATTCACTCGAACATCCACCACTAACGACCTTCCATCCCTTTCTTGCAGCCCCACCTCAATACCCTCTTCAAGTGTCATAAACACTACAATTACCTTCTCTACAACACCACGCATCCTCAGATGTAATGGTAGGCCCCAGATCTCCAGTTGCCCCATTCTACTCTCTGCCCATTGAGGGGGTCTCTCTTGTGAAGTGCCATCAAAAGGCAAAACCAACTGCCATATGATCGTCAAACTATCAAAGCAGCTGGTGCAAAAATGAAGCTTTTCCACATCCATCATTCCCAGCCCAAATATCAGAAATCTTGATCTACCCAACATTGATATCTTCCATCTAGGAGAGGAGAGAGACAAAGTACTCACCAATCTATAGATTTGATCGAAACTGGCGAATCCCAACGTGATCTCACCAATTAGGGCACCCCGTAGCACCATCTCTGTAGCCACAACATCATAGCAACCGATACCTCCACAACCATCACCTGGTCGAAAACCTTTGGAGGGGGAGGTGGGTGGGCTCTCCCCCAAACTTGATTATGGGGAACATTGTCTCCATCGGATTTCACTATCTTCCCTTTTTGGCATGAATCCCTCCTGTGTCCCCAGCCACCACAAGCAAGACACAAGATTGGACCCTACAGATGGCCACCATATGCCCTCTCCTTCTACACCATAGCAAACAACATCTCCATTCTTTTGCCTCCACCTCCCTTTACTACCCTCTGGCCATGCCATACTAGGAGATGCAAAGAAGGTTTTCCTCTCGGATTCCTTTCGGTGCCATCTCCTTGACCTCCATGTCTGCCATCCTCCGTCAACCGCTCTGTCACCACCATTGCCCCTCCCAAACCCTTGAGACATTGTTCCCCATGAGTCTTACAAAGTTTTGGTTCAATAATTGGATTTGTAAGGCTAAATTCTATGTAGCCCCAGCTTCACTAGTTGTTTAAGCAAATTCATCGTTGTTTAAGAGATGCGTCGTAGTATAGGACAAAATTGCTCCAATCCTTTAAATTTATAACTCAAAATCACAAGAGTCCGAGGTTGAACACAAGGAGCAAATAATGGTAATCCAATCTCACTAATCACAATTGAATCAAAAATATAAGCAATTATGACCAAAGCTTCATTTAGAACTACTAAAAATGATATATAAATGAAATCAGGTAGCAATGTGTAAAAAGAATGGGTTAAAATGGTAATTTGTTTGAATCACCAAATTAACCCCTAATATTAAGCTCAAGTATCTCAAATAATTGAATAATAACTTTCAACCATATATTCCACGTCAACCAGATTTAATATCCCAACAGTGTACAGCACTTAAAGCACCAGTAGAGATCAAATGAAGGCACAAGGCATCAGATGCCTTAAGTGCTTAGGGCTCAGCTCCAACAGAAGAGGCATAGGCCTCCTCTCTCTTTCGTGCCTCAAGGGAGACGCAAGCACAACACCAGCAAAGGCAAAGCCCTCTTCACGAATAAGCTAAGTGTAGAGAGGCACAAAGGGAAAAAACCCCCCCTCTCTCTTTTTCTTCTTTCTCTCAAAGACCCGACCTTAGTTAGGTAATCGATCGGATAATCGGGCGTGTACAAGACTAGGCTTTCGGGCGTGATCGCAAGCGCAGAGTGAGCGATCAAGTAAGCGAGTGAAGGTGGCTGGGGACTTAACCCCCGTGTCTTGGGCGAGGAGTCAGGCAGAGGAATTCCTCTCATGTCGCACGTTCTACTTCAGTTTCCATAATGTAGGACTAAATGTCCCATAGTCTTCTCACATGCAGTTGCAGGATGAAGTGCCTTGATTACGGTTGAAGAGGGCACTTGTTTCATCGATAGCTAACCTGGAGGGAGGCCTGGGAATCAGCCGCGGCACCTGGAGCAAAGAATGCTGCAGAACACGACTTGAAGGTGGCAAGAGGAGCTGGAGAAGGTGATGACAATGGCAAAGTTCCGACGGTCACCTGAAAAGAAGAAAATGGCCTCGCAACCACGTCAAATATGCATAGAAGGATCGCTGCAGGACGGCGAGTGCATTGGTGAGTGTGGCATTGCGTGCAAGGGAGTGTGGAGGTCTAACAACCACGAGATGGTAGTGCGAAGGTGCTTGTGTTGGGTGGAGTGCGTGAGAGACCAATCCCCTCAATTACTTGACGGGTTTTAGTCGTGAGGACACGATGGAGGTTTCTGGACAGGTGGGGAGCGAGTTGGTGTAGTGTAGTGGCTTTGCGAGGTCACTAGAGGTATGTCACAGACAAGGGAGATGACAGTGGCGCGGACGTGAGGGCGTTCTGAAGTGAGCATCAAGTGTGCAAATTAGATCAATGGGAGATGCAAAGTTGAATGAGGGTGATTGCAGACGAAGGGGATGCAGAGGTGTCATCGGCTATGATTGGCTGGTGCCGGAGACAATGGTGGCTCTGGGAGGGAGGACGGCGATGTTTGAAGGGAGAGAGAGCCCCTCGCAGGTATGGCGAGGTGCGAAAGAAGCTAGGGAAGATGGACCTGCTACCTATAGTATGTGTCAGCAGGAGAGGAGACTAGAGGGAGGTGGTCGCCGAAGCAGAGTTGGAGTCGGTAGGAGGTAGAGGAGAAGAGGGATTTTTGGGCCTAAAACTCATTAAGGAGTTTGGCCTGGCGAGGGGGACTCTTTTATAGGGTTTCAGGTAAGCTTCTAAACTTGGAACCAAGCATGACAAGCTTGGATTTTTAGGAAAAAGATCCTTGAAATCCAAGGAATTGCATGAGCTTCATGAAAGGATTTGGAGTCCAAAACTAGGTTTAGGCGATCAGGGATTTCCTCAGAATCATCCCTTCCAAATTTGGAAGGGATTGGCCAAGCAATCAGGGAGGAATCCCTGATTGAAAGCTCAGATAGGTGGGTTCACACCTTCCATGGTGGTAGGGACCCATTTGAAGAAAATGAAGATAAGTTAGGGGGCTTAATGCAAGGATTTCGAAAGCTAGGGGCTCAATTGTGAGAAATAGAGTTTAAATCGACTAATATGCAAACTAGGTCAAGATGAACTCTAATTGGGCCCAAATTTTGGTGCAAACTTAATTTAGAACCAAGGAATCTGATGGTGAAGTTGGTTTTCAATTTTGACCAAGTTTGGCTGTGCAATTTGCGTAAAAATCTAAATTAGGGTGGAATTATGTCTGTGACTCTGTTTAAGGTCAAAATAAGTTCCAAAGGTCAAATAAAGGGTACCAAATCTCATGGAATATTTTTCTATGAATGTTAGAAGGTTTAGATGAATTTTATCATGATCAAAACCTTAATAATTTAAGAGGGTTTGAAATTAGGGTTTTGGGTTACTGTTAATTCTCGAAATGTGTGAAAACCCGTTTCTATTTGCATGAACCCACTTATTAGACTTTAATGCTATTTTGACCTTTAATTCAGTCTTAGCAAACCCCTTTATCATTCCGTGTTCATGATATGCTATTAAAACTGCAGAATTAACCCTATTTTAATGCACTCTTCTCAAAATGGATGTTCAGTGAGTTATGGCTCTCAGGAGATTATGTAGGAGCATTTGTCAATTGATTCTGATTAATTAAAGCTAGTTATGGTCCACGATGATGTTATCATCACTAGCTTCCACTTTCTTTTGGAGGATGGAAGGTTTTCTATCCTGATAGGCTGAGGTCAAGTGGATAGAATTGTCACTCAGTGACTCAAATATTGTCCAGGCCTCATCCTCCATTTTGGTAAGAAAGGTTCCAGCACAAGCAACATCCACTATTTCCCTATGCCTATCAGATAGTCGAGTATAAAACCTCTCTACCAATTGCCATTTGGGCACTTGATGATCGGGGCATAATCAAATCAGATAATTGAAGCTCTCCTAAGTCTAGTGGAATTGTTCCCCATCTAATTGAGTACAACCCATGATCTCCCTCCTAAAGTTGTTGGTTTTGCTCATCGGGAAGTATTTTTTCACTAATTCTCCCTTAAGGGCATTCCAATCATTCACCCTTGCATCCAAGGTGTAATACCACTGTTTTGCCTTGTCCTTAAGGGAGAAGAGAAAGAGGGTTCTTATCAGAGATTCATCAGTAAAGTTCTTAAGCTTCACCATGGAGCAGACCTCGGTGAATTCCTCTAGATGCCGGTAGGGTCCTCCCTAGTAGTATCATAAAAGGCGGGCAACAAGGATATGGTATAGCTCCTGATCTCATATGGATTATCCCCTGCCAATCGTCTCAGTGCTTGAGCGGGTTGGTTGGTCGGAATAAAATAAATCCTCAGGGTCCTTTGTTGATTTTCTCCTTGATCAGCCATTTCTTCTCTCTTCTCTCTTTGGTCGGCTCTCCTAAGGATTCTCTCAGGCTCAGGATCAAACACTAGACTACCCTCAAGAGAGCATCTACCAAGCATACAATATCTACCAATCATAATTCAAGTTCTTGCCAATTGAGTAAGTGAAACCCCCACTCAATAGATCGGTCAAAAAGGGTCAAGGTAATGCCCCTCCATTCTCACGTAAGTGGTATAAGAGGGAGTGGAAACTTGAGATCCTAACCTACTCTATTTTGAGGGGCAGAGGTAGAATTGGTTGATATAGATGGCCAATGATGAGCCCATATTTGTGGGCTATTTGATTACTTTAATGCCTAGTTATTAGATTAATATTCGTGCGAACATAGTTTGCATTAGAATGTAAATAAATTAATTAGTATATTTGCTTGTTATGTGCATTACATGACATTACATGCATTGTTAGATGTAAATTCCATTTTAATAATTTATAAGGGTTCATGCATAAATTTGCAATCATTTCTTTTCCATATTTTAATGGTATCATGCTACAGGATCGGACATCAAAAGGGAGCTTCATCACTGGTGGCCATTCAAGGTAGTAATGAAGGAGTGGGAGAAGAGGATCTGGCCGGCCGCATGCTCCTTCTCTCCTCCAATGCTCCATTCAAAATCACTCCAGCAACTATAAAGGAAAAGGGGATGTTGCCATGCTCAGGGAGATGCCGCCCCACTCCACCACCATGCTTTCCATCCACCACTATGGTCTCCACAGCCTAACTCCACCACACCATGGGTCGGTAAGGTGATAGCTCGCTACGCCAAGCCAGTGGACTCGTGCCAATACCGTGCGTGAGCCTTCATGGCTCCACTTCACTGTGAGCGTGGCCACACCAGCCACGCAACCATTGTCTTCTTCTTTTCCTTCAAAGGAACCCAATGCATCCGCTGCCTCACTGTGCCTTCTAAACACCTTTGACCACGCCCCTCACCACCATCACCACATCCAGCACCACCAATAGCCTCCATCCCTCTCCGCTTTCCTCGTCGTGATAGAGAGAGGGAAACCACTCCTCACCACCACCTTTCATCACAAACCAAAACCACTTCTCACTATTCATCTCCTTCCTCAATGAAACCCATTACCACCTCCTTCACCAGCGCCCCTCCGCCACGCCACCGCACACGTCTGCGTCTCCCCTTCCACGTGCAACCGTTAGTGCGACCACACGTAGCCAACAGGGCACACACGTGCACAGCATCTCAAACCACACGTGGCCAGCAGCACCTCCAGCGCGCATAGCAACAGCCGCACCTTCTCCTTGGCTACGTACACAGCCACACGCACCATCAACTGCTAATGCCACCACCATCTCCTCGTGTGGCTGCAGCAAAAACACTCGCACATGGAGCAGCCACCTCAAGAGTTGAACAGGTCATCGAAACCCATCATCTTCCACAAATCCATCCGACCACCTTGGGTCGCCTCGCACTTCTCCGCCATCGCCACCGCGGAGCCCTCTCTTCACTTGTCCTCCATCGCGAGCCTCGTCTCCAGTCGCGACCTCCTTTGTGCACAAGCACAACGGAAAGAAATCCCCTATTTCCCTCTCAATTAAATTTTACATTCAATGCCATTGCAACTTTATATTAATAATTTATTATTATGAACATTGCATTGAACTCCCTCTTAATTGTCATAAATATGATTTCAGCTTGTGCTTTCATTTGAACACATATCTAATGCAATATTTGACACAAATTTCTTGGGAAATCAATTATGAACATCCATTTTTGACTGATGCGAGTTTTAATAGGCCATTGCCTCTCTGTGAACATGACCCACTCTTCTTGAGTGGTTTATTTCAATTCAATAGTTTGATTAGTCAATTTTCCATCACTTAGAAATACAAACGACAAATCATTTTAATTATCATCTTGTTAAGCGAAAATCGACTCGTCAAATGGCTCCATTGCTGGGGAGGAAACAGGCTTAATAAAATCGCATTC
This sequence comes from Thalassia testudinum, assembly GCA_037157565.1. Lineage (NCBI taxonomy): Eukaryota > Viridiplantae > Streptophyta > Magnoliopsida > Alismatales > Hydrocharitaceae > Thalassia > Thalassia testudinum. Next base: position 39,872,549 of record JAZHRO010000067.1, read on the forward strand.
ATTCATTTGTTCACATTGATTTAAATTTTGGAAGCATATTTAACTCTGGATCTTTTTATTTTGGTGAGAGTGCCGACATTCTGCAACACACATTCTATGATTTTCCATCACACCAACCATCGTGAGAGGTGACCCCTGACGTCACTGATGAGAAGCTCATCATGATCTCTAATTACCCCTAATTAACTAGTCTTCCTAGTTAATTAGCTAAGGATATGTGAATATATGGGTTAATTATAAAATAACGGATATATAGTAAAGGACCTCAAAATAAGTTTAAAATACTATTTTAACATCCAATTAATATTATTAATAATCTTATTAATAATTGGACTCAAGATCTTAACAATCATTCCTCTAATTAATAGATTAGTTAACTTAAGCATAATGTATACATAAGTATGTAATAACCTAAGTACCCTTAGCTAATTAAATAAATTAATCTAAAAAGGTCACAAATGTAAATTCAAGGTCTAAATATAATAATTACCTTATTTACTAACATAAAAAAAAAGTTGAAAAAGATCTAAGTTAAAATAAACCTTGAAAACCAGAGTTTACATTTTGGTCCTTACAATTCATTTCAATTGGGTCCTTAATTTTCATACAGGTCCTTAGGTATCATTGCATAGAGGTCCCGATCTACTTCTTTTTCTTCAGTCGGTTAAACAACTGACGACCAAGGGTATCTCCACCGCTTGATCACCGCCCTACCGACATCATCTTTCCTTCTCCAAGCTCCTAGAGCTTGCGCTTACCATCCCATCTTCATCCATCGGTCTGGATGACTCTAATATCCTAATTTTAGGTAGAAGTTAACCTCACCGTCATCGAAGACGACGCCGGTGGTTAACCTCCTCGAGCTCCTCACACGTCCAGACTACACCGCTCTCTTCGTTGCTGTCCACTATAAATAGCCCCTAACCCCCTCGATTTGTCTCAAGTTGGCTCCCTTCCCTCTTCTTCACTGCAGCCAACCCAATAGGCTATCCTTCCACAACTCCGATGACCTTCCACCTCATCTTCCGACTTCCTCCATTCATGTCGATTAGCTCAGGGACTTCGCCGAGGTCTACCGCATCCTTGGACACAGGCGCCGACCAAGGAGGGCCTTTGCCCCATTCATATTCACCCGCTGGAGATCTTCCTCAATACCCTCTGATTTCGTCATCTGCCATGAGCCTTCGACGGAGTTTCCTTTGACCCCTTCTTCCAGGTAACAGTAGATAGGAGTAGGAGTAGTAGTAGGATAGTCTAGATAGTCAGTTAGGTAGTTAATGTAGCTTAATGTCAGAATTCAAGGATCGTTTTCTTCGACTCCGACGAGCTCCTTGAGCTTGTTGGAGACTTACTTTTGTCTTTTGAATCTGCTGATCATCTTCTTCTATCACTGATGATCATTTCTAAATCATTTAAACACTAATTCTATCACTTAATCGCCTAAACCACATCCACCTCCACCGACTACTGTTGCTATCCATGGAAGCAGTAGTCGAGCTAATTCCACATCCACAAGGTCCTTCATCATCTAAGGACCCTATTCTACACTTTAATATGAGTAATTACCATCTATAATGTAAACGCCCAATTTTAATTAAGCTCCTGAGCTCGCTGTCTATGACGGCTCAGGAGCAGTTTAAATTATTAATTAAACATATAATTATGATCGCAGATATCTGTTGACTTGTCTCAACCACTCATCTGAGAAAGAGACCAAGTCCTGAGCCTCCACCAATTCAAAATCTATTCAAAATGATTTTAATGATTAATCTTTCATCTAATGAATTAAAGAGGAATTAAATGCAATCCTGAGGTTCCTTGTAACCTCAAGAACCTTTTTAGATCAAAAATGGCACAAATTCTCACTCTGTGCATGATTTGCATTCTTTCTGAACTCACCGGAGCTCCGGCGAGTCAAATTTATTCTTCAACCTATAGAAGTTGATGAATAGCTCCAGATTGATGTGATATTGATTATAGATTAGTTTGAGGCTTGAAGGCTTATCGGAATGGATCCAGCCTGGATGGCGACGGCGACAGGCGGTCTCAAGGTGGCAACAAGCGATATCAAGGAGGCAACTGGCGGTAAAATCAGGGAAGACGAAGGATGGACAACTTGGAGGTCGAGGGCATGGAGGCGGAAGGAGAGGAGAGACTCCGATATACATGGTAAGAGGGTGATGGAGGTGAGGTGGACTGATAGAGGGAACGCAAGGGAGAACAGAAGGATCGTGTGTTTCTGGTGCTGGCGATGGGGCCATATGGCAGCTACCTGCCAATCTCCCATTGTATGTTTAGCGTGTGGGGGATTTGGTCACAAGCGGGATTCTTGCAGAGTTCCTGATGGGCAGATGAAAGGCTACCTTTTCCCGTGCTCTGAAATTTTGAATTCTAGGGCTCAACAGATGCCACCGCCCCCACCCCCTCGTACCTTTGGGGGGCATACGATCGATGTGGAGGTCCCTAGATAGAGAACATCAAAGTGGCAGAGCTGGTACTGTGAGGGGCGCTGATCAAAGAGGTTATGATCGGGAGACTAACATCGGAGAACGTGTGCAATTTGGTAAGCTCTCTTTCTCCCTCAACCAATTCCTAGCAGTTCGCCTTTCTGTCACCTACACGATTTGTTTTATTTGGGTTGGGGATGATGGATGTTGAGAGGCTACAATTTCAAACGTCTTTCAATGATGGTCTTACGGTGATCTGGAGATTGGTTTCTCCCTTTGATGGAGCTCTGCCGGAGAGGTCGCTGATGAGACACTCATCATGATCTCTAATTACCCCTAATTAACTAGTCTTCCTAATTAATTAGCTAAGGTTATGAACATATAAGGGTTAATTATAGAATAAGGGATATTTAGTAAAGGACCTTAAAATAAGTTTAAAATGGCATTTTATCATTCAATTAACATTATTAATAATTTAGATAATAATTGGACTCGAAATCCTATTAATCATTTCCTTAATTAATAAGTTAACTTAAATATAATGTATACCTAAGTATAATAACTTAAGTGATTTTACTTAATCTAATAAATTAACCTAAAAAGGTCAAAAATGTAAATTCAAGGTGAAAACATAATATTTACCTTATTGACTAACATATATAAAAAGTTAAAAAAGATCTAAGTTAAAATAAACCTTCAAAACCTGGGTTTACATTTTGGTCCTTAAAATTTATTACAATCAGGTCCTTATTTCTCACACAGGTCCTTAAGTTTTATTACATATAAGTCTCTTTCCTCCTCCTTCTTCAGCCGAATGAACGGCTGGCAGCAGAGAGTCACGCCACCGCATGATCACCCCCCTACCGACATCAACCTTCTTTGTCCAAGCTCTTACAGCTTGCGCTCACCACCTCCACTTCATCCACCAGTCTGGATTAACCGAAAATCCTATTTTTCAGTGGGAGATAACCTCACTGTCATTGGAGACGACGACGGAGGTTAAGCTCCTCAAGCTCCTTCTTCGGCCAGACCCCGCCATTCTCTTCGCCGCCAACTACTATAAATACCCCCTCATACCTCTGACTTTACTCAAGTTGGCTCCCTTCCCTCTTCTAACACTGTAGCCGACCCAATAGGCTATTCGTCCAAAACTCCGGCAACTTTCCATTTCACTTTCCGACTTCCTCCATCCATTCTGATCAGCCGAGGAGATCCGCCTTGGTCTTCCGCGTCTCTGACACAGGCGTCGACCAAAGGAATCCTTTGCTCCACCTCAAATCTGCCCGCCAGAGATCTTTCTTCCACCCTCTGATTTCGTCGTCTACCATGAGACTTCGGCGGAACCCTATTGACCCCTTCGTCCAGGTAACAGTAGATTAAGAGTAGGAGTACGAGTAGGATAGCTTAGTTAGGTAGTTAGTTAGATTAGAGTAATTTTAGAATTTTAGTTTCATCTTCTCCGACTCCGACGAGCTCCTTGAGCTCGCCAGAGCTTTAATCTTGTCTTTGGAACTCACTGTACACCTTCCTTTAACTTCCATGACCATTTCTAAATCATTTAAACACCTAATTGAATCATCTAATCGCCTAGTTCACATTTCACCTCCACCAACCGCTGTCACTATCCATGGTGACAGTAGTCAAGTTAATTCCACCTTCATTGGGTCTTTCATCATCTTTCCACCACTTATGGACCCTAATCGACACTATAATACATAGAAATATCACATATAAATTAAACACCCAATCTTAATTAAGCTCCTGAGCTCGCTGTCAATGGCGGCTCAAGAGCAGTTCAAATCCTAAATTAAATATATATTTATGAATATAAACATCTGTTGACTTGTTTTAACCTCTCAATCGAGTGGTTGAATAAGTCCTGAGCTTTAACCACTCAGATCCTTTAAGAAAACAAATTCACTGTCAAATCTTAACTCTAATAAACAAAATGGGAATTAAATGTGATACTGAGGTTCCTTGCAACCTCAGGATCCTTTTTAGATTAAAAATTGCAAGTTTTAACAATCTGTGTACACTTTTCATATTTTCTAGATTCACCGGAGCTCCAGCGAGCCATTCTCGAGTTTCAGCCTCTAGAACTTAGCAAGAAGCTCCAGAATGATTCAAATATGATCAATGAATAACTTGAGGATATTTGTTTGAAGATTTAGTGTCTGGAGCCAAAGATTGAAGTTCATCATCTCCCACTCCGTCGGAGTTGGAGAAGTCTGATAATGAGATATAAGAAGCATTTAAGGTACCTAGAAGCTACAGTGCAATGCACCGAAGCCGTTTATGCTCTTAGATCACTGTAACAACCTTCCATTGGCTCTGACGAACACACACATTTTGAAGCTCAGGCGGGGAGCCTGAAACCCTAGAAATCAGGGTCAGAACACCTACCTGAAGATCTGAATGAATTTCTGAGGTTGAGAAGACTCTAATTGAGGCTTTGATATCATGTGGAGAAGCTTTGAACGGAAAGTCAATTTTTGAGTTCCACAGTAAAACTGAGTTCGATTATGGAGTTCTGAGTTCAATCTGAGGAATTGATGAGAGTAAGTTGTTTCTGGGATCTTCTTTGATGGTTTTAAAGTGATTAAAGTGAGCTCAAATGATTTATTGTGTGAGAATTTGAATCCTGTCAATTTGGGTTACTTTTGAGCCCAAACTAACAGTAGAAGCATTTTGATGAGATATGAATTTGAATCCTGCCCAAGTAAGTTAATTACAACCCTTAGAACTAGTTTAAGTCGATCAGAGATGTTTCTCTGTGTCTGTTCATCCATTTCAGTCTGAAAATTTCAAACTCTAAAGCTTTCAGAGAAGTGTAGAGCTTTTCTGCTGGTTCTGAAGGTCTTGAGAGCTTAAAACTTACTCTAACAGATGCAGAATAACTTGTATAACCTATACAGACCTTTAAATGAGAGAGAAAAGTCCATCTAAGGACTTTGTAGATGTAAAAATCATTTCCAAGCAAATAATAACCCGTAGGAACCCCTTATTTCACTCTTCAAATTGAAGAGGAAAGCATCTTCTAAACCTTAAATTGACCCTGCAATTGTGTAGATTAACCTTAGAGCTTCCTAACAAACTTTAAATCACTCGATTTGGAGCTCTGAGCTGGGAGTTATGATCGGTTGAAGTTGGGTCTGGAAGGGGTTAGGATAGTCACACATCGTTAGATTCTGAGTGCGCGCATGGGGATAAAATGATTTTCTTACATGGGCTTACCAGTCATCAGCGCTCGATGCACCGATTACCGATCTGATCATTCTGAGCATGTGCATGTGTGTGTACGGGCTTGTGTGCCTGCGGGTGTGCATCCTTGTGGGCGTGAGCGAGTTTTGTGCCTTGGGAGGGCGAGGCCTGGGAGGCTGGGTTGAGCCGGAATGGCTCGAGACTATGGACCGAAATGAAATAAACCGAAATCCAACCTAACTGAGATAAGGCGAGGACCGAGTAAGGTCTGGTCCCACCCTGGTCTCAGGGTGCTGTGTATCCTCGAAAGGTCCTCGTCGCAAATAAAATAATTTTTGGTTAAAAAGTAAAAAAAAAAATGGTTCAACTGAAAGTCTAAGGGAATTGAAAGAGAAGCCGATGGTTGTTAAATGCTAAGTGTTGAGCTGATGGCTAAGTATTGAAAGCTAGTGTTAAGCTGAAGAAGGCTAAGGAAGCAAAGGAAACAAAGAAAGAACAGGCACTAAGGGAAGAGAAGAAGGCAGGAGAAGACTATGGGAAAAAGAATAAGAGACAGGAAGAGAAGAAGGCAGGAACAACAGAAGAGAGGTAAGAGAGAGAGCTCGAGAGAGAGAAGAAAATAAAAGAAAGAAAGAAGAAGAGAGAGGCTGAAGAAGTAAAGAAAGAATATTATTTTTCTTGAATCATTTTAATTACTTTTTGAATTTGTTTTAATTGTAAAAAGGCATATTTTAATAGAACAATTCTTATGGCCTTAATTTATTTTGAAATAAAATTGGAAAACTAACATGTTTACTTGTTAATAAAGTATATCATTTTAGTAAACATGTTTTTCATATGGAATTTTGTATATTCTTTATAGTTTAAATATTTTGGCAAAATTCAAGTTTTAAAATCAACTTAGTTATACCTCCTAAACTTATAGAGAAATAAAAGAAAATTGGTGAATGTAGAAATTATTATACCTCCCAGTGAACGACCTAGACTCAACCGGTAAAAATTTCTAAAATGTTAGGTTAATTCGACCCTATACTACACAACCGAGACAATTTCGAGTTAACCTAAGTGACTTCTACTCTTAATTAAGTGAAATTAACTTAATTCTGAGTTGAGTAAAAGTGCACATCATTTTAATGGCATCGTTGCCGGGGAGGTAATATTTTGCCTCACTAGAATTTAGTTGGATTAATTGTCTAATTAAGATGTATTTTGTAAATATTTTTGCTTTTACTAACTTTTGTTCTAATTAGTTGTATTTTATTTTGTTTTTGTTTTATTTTTATTTTTATTTTCTGTCTTCTTTTTAGGTTTACCTTCACGGGTGATCTCAGGAGAAGGCGGGATTTTGTTGCTGTTTTTGTTTTTGTGAGTATTCCTTAATCTTTTGTATGGTTGCATTTAAAAAATAATAAAAAAATACAAAAATACATATTTATCTGACTAGCAGCAGCATATCATAGGTATACACTCTTAGGAGTGCATTATCTGCTAGTATTAATACGATCTGACTCGGGTAGAAAACCCGTGTAGATCCTTGTCCTCTGAGATTTAAAAAGACCACATATTTTTGTTTGAAAAGATTTAAAAAGTGGCCATTGTAGGAGATTGATATATTTTTGAAAACAGATTAACTAAAAAGAGGAAGTAAAAATTTGTAACTTAAATCTGATTGCAGAAATGCATGCGGGTTTTTATATCGCTATCGTCTGTTGCATGCTAGCGCGCACACAGCACGATCACTAGAGTCACTCGAGTCTATTTTTCTATCTCTCCTCTTTGCACCTCTTAGGGCTATGGTCGAAGATCAACAAGTCTGTCTCACTACTAGAGCCCCGGGGAGCCAGTAGTGAGCGGTCTCGATCCTAGACCTTAGACCTTTGAGCTTTAAGGTACGCACCTGCGTAGACACGGATTAGGACGCGTATTTTGATACTATTACTCTATTTGTTTGCATCAAATTACTTTGCGTATCTTAGGAATTTCTTCTTTCCTTTGAAAGAAGAGCAAAACCCACATTTTTTGCGGGTTTTTTGTGCCGTTGTTTTCTTATCGGTGGTGTGTGTGTGCCTTTGCACATTATTTTCCATTTATGGACGGGAGGCGATCCTTGCATCCACCTCTTGCACCACCATTGACAGGTGATCCTAGGCCGGCTACAAATAAGCAACCAATGGTTTTCCCATCTGATCCATCTACTTCCATGGATCCAATGCAGAATCTTAATCTCGAGATCCCTTCTTCTGGTCAGGGGAAGATGCCACCTTTTGATGTTCATGAGGCGCTCCTGAACCAGAACCTTAGGATGCTAGAGCAAACAAGGCAAATCAATTTATTAATAGCAGCCTTAAATAATTTATAGACTCTTCAAACCCGTTCTTCACCTCGACCTGAGGCGGGTTTTGAAAACCCTGATTTACCGATCCATCATCCAAGGCCTTTACTTAGAGATTATTATAACCCATCTAATGCACAAGTAGAGCCTAATGTTAGGATTCCTATTGGGGAAAATGATCCTGAATTAAAGCCAAATATTATAGGTTTAATCCCCCACTTTCACGGATTTGCATCCGAGGATCCATTTCAACATATTGAAGATCTTAAAAATTTATCCCAAACTCTTGGTCCTTAAAATCAAAATAGGGAAATCCTACTAATGAAGATGTTCTCTTTTAGCCTTAAAGATAAAGTAGCTTATTGGTATAGAACTATAGCAAGACCAATTTCAACTTGGGCTGAACTCGAATCCACATTTTTGAAGAAATTCTTTCCTATTAGTCGAACCAATGCTTTAAGGCGAGCTATTACTACTTTCAATCAAAATCAAGGAGAACCATTTCATGAAGCGTGAGAACGTTTTCATGAATTGCAAAGGAAATGCCCACATCATAACATCCCTCGTTGGCAACTCATGCACATCTTTTATTATGGTTTACAAGAGGGCATTCACAATCTAGTCGATGCCTCTTGTGGAGGGAATTTTCTAAATTGCGACACAGAATCCACTTCAGAATTATTTGAAGGGATGGCGGAAAACTCGATCAACAACACATCAATGTCGTAATTCACGCGGGGAGCAAACACAAATCACCAAAATCCGCATAAGGGCATTCACGAGATCAGTAATCCGCCCAGTTCAAAGGATTTAGAGATTATTGTAGAAAAACTGGACAAAGTAGATATCGTAGCAGAGCATCTCGACAAGGTTAGAAACACAATGAAGACTCTTACACCTCTACTTGCTACGAATCCTGCGTATTCACCTGTTTCGCAAATTCCCGCGGGGAGGGAATTTGTGAATAATCTGAATTCTAGAGATCCATCTTCCATGGGTTTTCTATCTACTCCACTAACCCAAGGAGGGACCTTTGTCCCACAATCTTACCCACCCTTTTCCCCACCCTTAACTGTTGCAGAAAACATGCCATATCTTTTTGGATTACACGTTATCCAGGAAAATACTTCAAGACCAAACCCTTATTCAAATTCCTATAATCCTGGATGGAGAAGCCACCCAAATTTTTGGGTTGATCAAAATCAAAATCAAAGACCAAATTATCCAAATCAAACCCATTTTAATCCACCTCCATTGCCTCCTCAGCAATCAAATTTAAGGCATAATCCGATGAGTATACAGAATTACTCTAGGCCTATTAGAGATACACAGCTAGACCAGATTTTAAGAGATGTGTCAGAGAGTCAGCAACAAAATGTTGAAGCTCTCACTGAGATCCATAGGCAATGTAAGGTAGAGTTGGCTGATTTACGAAATCAAATCACGCTTTTGGCTGAGTCTCGTCAGCCAGGTACTCTTCCATCTCAGCCAATTCCGAATCCTAGGAATCTGCCAAATCCTAGGAAAAACCAAGGCCAAGTCCATTTTATTAATCAGGCCTTCGATTCTAATCATAACCCGTCCTCTGTACTTTCTAAAAATAACCCATCAAACCCACATCAGCAACCTATTTTGTGTCAAAATGGCCCACCTATTATTGAGCATCAAAATTGACTATGCTGATCTTCTGAACTTGGTGGAATCATCTTTTGAATTGGCTTAATCTTAAACATTCTACATCTCAACCTAAATTAGATCTATTTTTCATAAGATTCACTCTGATCTTTCTAAGATTTTCACGAGAATCTGATTTTGGGTTCTGTGATATCTATTCTAGGCAATTTCTGGATGAGTTTTGATTGGGTGGTTTAATCTGTTTTCTAACTTTTTGATCTAATTCTTTCATAACTCCTCTGTTTTTACCGTATACCTATTCTTTTTAGGAGTTCTTTACTAGTGTTTACGCCTAGCTGAAGGCGTAAAACTTACCACTTGTACATAGCTGTTTTTACCCTTTTTTATTTTCTTCTACACTTTAAAATTTCATTTCATATCATATTGATTACCTTCATTTAGTCCGACTGACCACTCTGACCTTTGGTCAGACTTGAAATCGTCCGCACTGAGATTTTTAATCTCTTCTTTTCGACTCCTTCCATCACCCTATACTAAATGAAGTGTAATATCTTTTCACCCTTCCTACAATGACGTTGTAAAATTTTGGCTTGGGAGGGTGTTGAAGTGAAATTTTCATTTTAAGTGTGGTTTAAAAAAAACATAAAAATCAAATATCCACAAAATTTAAAAAAAATAGAAATTTAAAAATGATAAAAAATTTTAAAAATCAAAAATTTCATAAAAATTTGAAAAATTTTTTGAAAAAAAATCATAAAAATTGGAAAATCTTATATACATAAAAATAAAAATTTGAAAAGAAAATTCATAAAAATAATAAGAGGGAAATATTCATTTTTAATAAAGAAGAAAAGAAGAAGTATATATATATTATAATTAAGAGCTTAATTTTCTTTTAGGTCAGAAGTTTAAAATGTATATAGAATATATGTAGAATATTTTAGAGCATGCAATTCTTAATTAGATTTTACTTAAACATTTTGTAAAAGCACACTTTTGTATTTTAAATGTTTAAAACAAGATTTTATTTGAATAAGGAATCTTTTAAATCTTTTAAGGATTTGTTTTTCTATTCTTACTTGAATTAAGAAACTAAGTGTGTTAAGATTTAAACTTAAGTTTTGGAATTGAATTATAACTTTTTAATCAATTAGATTAAGTAATCCTTTTTCTTTTTGAAAATTTGATTTTATCATAAAAGTTAAGTAAAAGGCCAGATATTCAGAGTTAATTAAATAGAGAGTTGGTAGAATTTTAGTTTAAAAAACTTACAGGCTAGAGATAAATAACTAGACTTAGTAAATTTTGTCTTGACGGATCCTATAGGAGGAAACTAAAAATTTGAAGAACCTGAGAGTGAAGGGCTTTGTTGTCCAAGCTCTAGTTTGAGAACTAAGTAACCTAAACATCTAAATTCACACACATAAAATTGTCTTGTTGGAATCTGAGACCGCGAAAACACAGAGGTTAAGAGATCAGTTCTGAATCCTCTTTAGTCCAAGGATTTCTGCGGGGCTGTTCTTGAAAGGGTGAAGGATGTGCCACTCACCTAGAAAAAGGATTTGGAGAATAAAGGTAGTAAGAAAAATGAGAAGGGGGGAAAAGAAAAAAAAAGAAAAAGTAAATAAAACACCCTGCAGTTAAGTGCCTTGTTAAAAATGGGTGCTTATGCAGTTTTTCCATAATAAATAAAGCATCTCGTTACAAATGGATGCTACACTTCCATAATTTAAAAGACAAGCTTCCAAGCACAAGAGACCTCACCAGAGATGGAAACTATTGGAGACCCAAATCTCTCGTGCGTTCACACGAGAGATTGGGTGCGAATCAGAGATTAAGACCACACTCAGATGGAAGGAAATTCCTCAGAGAATCTCCCTTTCAAATCTGAGAGATCTCTGAGGAATCAGGGAGTACTCCCCCTCCATTCCTCACCAGAGAAGGATTTCTCCCCATTAATGGTGGAGGGACCTATTTGTAAGAGTGGAGAGGAAGTTAGGGGGATCTATGCAATGGTTTTCAAAAGATAGGGACCAAAATGTAATTGGGTGTATTATTTTGCAAAGTAGGTCAAGATGACCTCCCCTTAGGTTCAAATTTTGGTACAAACCTAAACCTAAGAAATCCAATGGTGAAGTTGGATTTTAGGTTTGACCACGTTTGACAGGACATTTTGCACAAAAACCCAAATTAGGTCAATTAATGAGCTAGGACCCCAATCTAGGTCAAAATAGGTTCCAAAGGCCAATTTGATGGTTCTAAACCCTTGGGGATATTTTTTCATGAATTTTAGAGGATTTACTTGATTTTTATCCTGACCAGAACCTTGTTGAATTAAGCAGGTCTGTTTTAGGGTTACAGAATGTCATTTAATTCTTAGATTGCATAATAACCCATTTCTGATTGAACCAACCCACTTTTTATCTTATTCAGACCATTTGACCTATGTTTTTCCTCTAAGAAATTCCGTTTATGTACTGCAATGGTGAAATTGCAATTTTAACCTTTATTTCATGTTTTCTTCTTAAAACATTTATTCATTGAATTAAGCCCTTCTCTAGGTTATGTAGGAGCTCTTATTGTCTTTCTTAGGTCAAAATAAGCTAGTTAGGGCTCATGATGAGGCTCTCATCACCGGTCGGAGGATGGTGTCAAAGAAACTTGCCGGAGCTTGAGATGCAGACGACTGGAGAAGAAAGAAGAAGAGATTTCTTGGTCTTTTCTGAGCAAAGGAGGACGGCCTAGGCGAGGAGGTCTTTTATAGGTCTTTAGGATGAGCTTTAAGCTTGGAAAGAAGCTTAGATTGCTCAAATTTTTAGGAGAAGAAAGATTTGAAAGTTTCAAGTTCTTTAGAGCTCTAAAGCTAGGTTTGAAGACCTTGATTGGGTGCGAACGATCGGGAATTACTTGAGGGTCAATATCTCCAATTTTAGAGTTTTGTCTCTGATTTGAGGAAGAAAATCTCCCTCAAATCTCGGTTAAGAAGCTTGCATTCACACCAATGGAGGCAGGGACCGATTTGAAGAAAATGATGGGAAGTTAGGGGGTAAATGCACTAAATCTGAAAGTTAGGGGCTCAAATGTGAAGACCAGAGATTTGTAGGGACTGGATTGTAAACTAAGTCAAGATGGATTTTGATTGGACCCAAATTTTCGTACCAACCTAATTTAGACCCAAGGAGTTTAATGGTGAAGTTGTATTTCAATTTTGACCATGTTTGACTAGGAAAATTGCACACAAGCTCAAATTAGGGTAAAATCCTGCCTGAGACTCTGTCCAAGGTCTAAATGGGTTCAGATAGTCAAACCAAGGGTACCAAACCTCTTAGAATATTTTTATATGAATTTTAGGAGGTTTAGATGAATTTTATCCTGACCAAAACCTCTTTAATTCAAGCGGATCTAAAATTAGGGCTTGGTGTGTTGTTTTGATTCTCGAAACGCGTTGAACCCTATTTTCTATTTGTGTGGACCTACTCTTTAGACTTTAATGCTTATTTGACCTTTAATTAACCCATGAAAAATCCCGTGGTTAATCTGTGTTTATGATGTGCTATTAAAATTACAAAATTAACCTTAATTTCCTATTTTCTTCTCAAATCAAAATATCATGGAATTATGACCCTCAGATGATTATGTAGGAGCATTTATCCATCAAACTTGACTAAAAGTGGCTAATTAGGGTCAATGATGGTGTTCCCATCAAACCCCCATGCTTAGCTTTTGCTAGTCCCTAGCAAAAATCCTATGGAATAAATCACGTCTCTAGGTCGGATGTAATCGTCAAGATGCCCTACTAAGCCACATCTCTAGAGATCAGACCAAAATACCAATAATAAGCCTAGAAGTACTCAACTACCAGCCAAGATCCAGACCTGACCAGCTTCAGCCTGAGTCTACCACGAAGGTTTCTAAGGCCCGCAAAAATTGCCCAAAGGTTCGTAGACCCCAGCGATTAAAGCACCCGTGCGTAAACGTATCATATCTAAGTTCAGTTTGCCAGTGCATTTTTGTAAGAGAGGGAAGAAGGATTTTTCATTTGGAGAGTTTTCTCTCTATTTTTTTTTTCTTAGATTTCCCTCCAATCTAACCTTAGATTGGCCCTAAACACGATCTATATCAGATTCCTTGTCCCCACCATCAATCCTTGAAGGGTCCATAGCTTTCGATGCTTCGGGATAGCACTGCCCATGGCAACCCCCAGAACCCTGGCTTTCAACACTTCGGAATAGTATCACCCATGGCGTTCTGTGCCTAAATTCAGGCCCTTACAATCAACAATTTGGGATAATCCCACCCATGACACCTGAACTAGCATAAGGTGCTTAGATGCCCCTGGTAGAATATTTAAATATTCAAGGAGACAAGCATCGAAGAGGCGATATGTTATTACGCATCTTCAAGGGAAATTTTTCACTTCTCCACGTCGGGAACTCATCCAATCAACTTGTGTTGTTGAGCCACTCCTAAGCTAGATCTTCGAGATGATTTTTCAAAAACGAACATTTTTGGCATGATTTCTTTATTAAGTGCATTAAACCAGACTAGTGTGTGGTTTTTGGGTGCTTAGGTTACCAAGTCCAACAAGAAAAAGGGCAGGCAACAGCATTGAATAATCCCTAAGCCTTAGACCTACTAAATCATCCTCGCACTTTCCTTAACCTCTTGAGGACTAATCCAGATCTCAACAAATACGTGAGTGTTTAAACCCTGAATCAAGTCCAAGAGGCCTAAGGTCGGTATTCATCGCTAATCTCCTAAGTTTCAGCCTTCCAAGTCTTAATTCATCATCCAATCCAACCTAGAAGTTAGGTAAGTTCCATACTCTATTTTTCTTTTTTTTCTTTTTTTTTTTAAATGAAACCCTTCCATGTATTGATTTTCACAGCGTTTTGCACTTCAATACCCCTCATGCCTACGATTTGCAATGTCGTCATTGTAAATTTGGTGGGTTTAAGTTCCACTCAGTTCGTACATTAGAACAGGTGAGTGGTGAATGGGTTGGAATGACTGTTGCAGACAATTTTTAGCTCTAATACAATTATCAAAGGTGGAGTCGGTTGTTCTAACGGACGAACCCTAAACTGAAATATGATTTCAGCAAAGCAATAACTTAGAAGGGTTTTAGGCTTTTCAAAGATGACAGGTTGCCTCCTGTTAAGCACTAAATTTAACACCATCAGCTCGGCGCAATGCAGCTCAGGGAGAATGGACATCAAAAGATACTACAGCCATATTTGAGTCGGTGAGTTCGAGGAACGGTTTGAGTCTTTGACTGTTCATGACAAATGGTTTTGATTCGTGGTTGAGTTCACTGATTTTGACATATCCATTTCCAAACACTCGTCTCACGAGGAATGGTTCAATCCATTTTGATCTGAGTTTTCCTAAGAAGAGCTTAAGTTTGTCATCGAAGAGTAACACTTTCTGACCAGGATGAAAAGATTTTCACGAAATGTGTTTGTCATGGAAGACTTTGACCCGCTCTTTGTAGATTCGCGAGTTCCCATACGCATCATTGCATAGTTCCTTGATCTTGCTCATTTGCAACCGACGGTGGATTCCAGCCTTCATAAGATCCAGATTGCACTTCCATACTACCCAGTAAGCTTTATACTCCATTTCTACAGGGAGGTGACATGCCTTCCCATACACAAGTCTAAAGGGAGACATTCCTAACTGGGTCTTATGGGCGGTCCTATAGGCCCACAAGGCTTCCGGAAGGCAAGTAGACTAATCCTTCCTGTCAGGCCGAGCAGTGACCTAAAGGATCTTCTTGATCTCCCGATTTGACAGTTCAGCCAATCCATTCGTCTAGAGGTGATAAGGAGTTAAAATATGATGCGACACCCCGTACCTTTCATTAGGGATTGGAAGCACACATTTGCGAAATGAGACCCAACATCACTGATGATGGCTTTTGGAACCCTAAATTTGGAAAAGATGTTCTCCTGAATGAACCGAAGAACAACTTTATGATCATTTATTCTGGTGGGGATGACTTTGATCCACTTTGAGACGTAATCAACAGTGACTAAGATGTACTCAAAGCCGTTAGATCCTAGAAAGGGTCCCATGAAATCAATTCCCCATATGTCAAAGATTTTACACACGATGATTGGATTTAAGAGCATCATATCGCATGGGCCCATGTTGCCGAGGTCTGACAACGGGCACATGCCCTACAATATGATTGTGCGTCTTTGAACAAGGTGGGCCAAAAGAACCCACACTGGTGGATCTTCATTGCGGTTTTACGCCCAGAGTAATGGGCACCACAGGCCTGGTCATGACAGAATCAGATGACATTGTTGACCTCGTCGTCGGAAATGCATCTCCGAATCACTTGGTCATTATCAATGTGGAACAGATATTGATTTTCCCAAATAAAATACTTGGGATCGGAAATCATCTTGTCCTACCTGGAAGTCGCCCAATCTAGTGGGACTTTTCCCATAACCAAGTAGTTCACGATGTCAGCAAACTAAGGAAGTCCATTAATGGCCAAGAGAAGCTTATCCAGAAAGTGCTCGATAATTGGTCGGGACAGGTCAATGACCGAAGAAGGAAGTCGAGACAAATGTTAAGTTACTACATTCTGCTTTCCTGCTTTGTCGCGAATTTCAAGATCAAATTCTTGCAACAACAAGATCCAATGGATTAATCTAGGCTTCGCATCCTTCTTCATAAGTGCCTCACTGCAGTGTGATCCTAGTATATGATGACATGAGAACCCAGGAGGTATGATCTAAATTTCTCCAAACCAAATACTACGGCCAGTAGCTCTTTCTCCGTAATTGTGTGATTGCGTTGAGCCTTGTCCAATGTCTTACTGGTGTAATTTATGACTACCGATTTCCCATTTATTTTCTGACCCAACACCGCTCCTACAGCATAGTCAGACACATCGCACATGATCTTGAAGGGTTGAGACTAGTCAAGAGATTGCAAGATTGGCGCTTGGGTGACTTGGTCACGCAAGATCTCAAATGCATTAATGCATTCACTCGTCATCTCAAAAGTCGTGTCCTTTGAGAGGAGACTCGTCAAGGGGCACGCAATCTTCGAAAAATCAGATATGGATCAGTAAAAATCGACGTTCTCTAAGAACGATCTGATATCTTTGACCGAGTTAGGCACAGGTAATTTGGAAATGAGATTTACCTTATCCCGATCGACCTGGATACCTCTCTCAGAGATAAGATGTCCAAGAATGATGCCCTCAGGAACTATGAAGTGGTTTTTTTCCCAGGAGAGAATTAGGTTCACT
Source organism: Thalassia testudinum (assembly GCA_037157565.1). Classification (NCBI taxonomy): domain Eukaryota; kingdom Viridiplantae; phylum Streptophyta; class Magnoliopsida; order Alismatales; family Hydrocharitaceae; genus Thalassia; species Thalassia testudinum. Next base: position 39,889,434 of record JAZHRO010000067.1, read on the forward strand.
TCGATGCATCTCTTAAGGATCTAGACCAAATGCAGGACACATTCATCAAAAGATTCACCGAAAACCAAGAAGTTGTCCATGAAGACCTCAAGGTAATTGCCTATCATATCTGAGAATATGGCTAGCATGCACCATTGAAAGGTGGCGAGTGCATTGCATAGCCCAAATGGCATCCTACGGAACACGTACGTACCGAAGGGGCAGGTAAAGGTGGTCTTTTCCTGATCCTCAGGATGAATTGCCACCTGATTATATCCAGAGTACCTATCCAGGAAACAGAAAAATCGATTTCCCACCAGTGTCTCGAGAATCTGGTCAATGAATGGAAGCGAAAATGATCTTTCTTCATGGAGGCATTCAATTTCCGATAGTTTATGCAGACTCTCCATGAATTCACAATACGTGTCGATATGGTCTCTCTAGATTTAGTCGTAATCATGGTGAGCCCTGCCTTCTTGGCCACAACTTGGATCGGGCTCACCCAGCGGCTGTCAGAGGTCGGGTAGATGATACTAGCATCTAACCACTTGATGATCTCTTTCTTCACAAGCTCTGCAGATTTGGATTGAGTCTTCTTTGCATCTCTCGGGATAGTCATGAGCCCTCTTTAGTGTAGATACGGTGTGTGCAATACGAGGGGCTTATACCAGTCAAATCATTGAGAGTCCATCCGATGGCTCTTCGATGCTGCTAGAGAATAGAAATCAACTTTGTTTCCTGATCATGTGTGAGTCGAGAGTTGATGATCACAAGAAACATTTGATTGGAACCTAAGAAGGCATACTTCAAATGATCTGGGAGGGGCTTTAGTTCCATAACTGGGTTATCAATAGCAGGTGGGGGTTCGAGATGGGCCTTAGAAGATAAAGTGGGAGCTATGGGTGAATTAGGATCAGCTCTGGGCTCCTCTATCTGTGGGTGAAGATCTTCTTGACATTGAGGATCGAGGATAATTAGGTTTTCTTCTATAATTAAGTCCTCAACCACAGAACTGATGTTGCATACTTCTTCAATTGCCTTACAGTTTATTCCTTTTTGGGCCTTAAAGATATCAATCCATAATGTCTTATTCCCAAATTTCAACTCGATCTGGCCCTCTTCACAATTGATGTTTGCCCTAGCTGTGGCTAAGAATGGTCTCCCTAAGATGATCGATGTGTTCCTCAGATTTTCAGGAGTATCCATATCTAATACAATGAAGTCCATTGGGAAATAGAAATCTCAGATCCGGACTAGAACATCCTCAAGAATTCCTTTAGGTGACTTGATTGATCTATCTGCTAACTGCAAGGTCACCTCAATCAATTTGAGCTCAATTTCCTCGAAGTGGTCTAGTAGGGATGTAGGGATTAGGTTTATGGAGGCTCCTAAATCCAACAATGCTTGATCGAATTCTAAATAACCGATCTTATAGGAGATCAAAGGGGTGCCAGGATCTTTTGCTTTTAGAGGGAGTTTGCTCAAAATGATTGAGCTGACTTGCCCAAACAAAATGATCGGACTCCCATCTTTGTTTCATGGCTTATGCTTTGGTGTACATAAATCCCTCAGAAATCTCATGTAAGTTGGTACGTGGTGAATCGCATCCATGAAGGGGATGTTTATCTAGACTTGCTCAAAAAGCTTGACCAGATCTTCCTCAAGTGCCACGGGTTTGGGTTTCCTCTTTCCTTTGGTCAATGCCTCAAGAAATGGAACCTCTGCAGGTTCCTCTAGGATTGGTTCAGGTTTTTGATCTAGGATAAGGGTGTCCTGGATAACCATCCCAGGGTTACGCTCTAAACTACTTGGCTGAGAGTGGCTTGGATAAGGTGGGTCCTGAGTCGATTTGCCACTGCAGGTGGTGACAGAATTAAGGCCTGCCTAGTTTTGGTTCGGAGTCGGCAAAAGAGGTGGTTGTTGATGATATCCCAAGTACGATGTCGAAGCCTCCATCCCGTTGGGTGAAGGAGCAAAAGGGGCCTGATATACGTAGTGTGCCTAGCCCTGTTTCAGGTTCATAATGCGCCTCTGGTTCGATATTTTTTTCGGATTTGGTAGAGGTTGAGACGGAAGTGCACCAGGATGGCGAGACTCAGCCATCTGTACGAGCTGATTTCGAACCTCTATGATCTTGTTTTTGTGCTATTTTTGTATAGCCGCATTGGTCTTTTGGATGTCAACCAAGGTTTGTAGAATTAGAGTCATTTGTTCTTCCCTTGATGACTCGAATTGGTAATTTGGGTTAGGCCTAAGCTGAGTGGGCAGATATGGGCATGGGGCCTATGGTCGGAGTTGGAATTGAGATCTCAGATTTTGATTATTCCCTGACCATGCAAAGTTGGTGTGATTACACCATCTAGGGTTATAGGTGTTTGAGAATGGATCATTCTGGATGGCATGGAGATCCTTGCAGGTCTGAGGAACTCCAAAGAAGTCAGAGTATGAGGGTTCAGAGTTCCCCCAATAAGAGCAGGTGGGTTCGGAGTTTCCTCCGAAACCAAGATCAGATGGGGGTGGATATGGGTCCATCCCCTGATGAGAGTGGTGGTAAATGTTATGCATAGCCTTCCTACCAGAGGGCGATTGCGCATATGTGTTTCGCTATGTTGCGGAGGCTCTCTGCAGATGTGGAGTCAAGTCGTCCACCTTCTTCTCAATGATTGAGACCTTGTCCAGCCAACTGGCTACCAATTCCAGATCAATGGATGCGGATAGAACTTGAGTCTCATGTGCCCCCCGCATGTTTTTCAATGCACGGGTGGTCATCCGGTTGAACACACCCATAGATTCATTGTTTATGGAGTTCTCGCACATGTTCTCGAGAATCTCCCAAACAGTATCTTCATGCTGACCCATGATATTGCCACCACAGGTTGCATTGACAAAGAGCCTGATATCCTCACGAAGTCCCTGGTAAAAAGATTGGACCTGTCCCCATTTAGGAACTCCGTAATGAAGGCATTTCCGCATGAGATCCAGAAAGCGGTCCCATGCCTCATGAAGTGGTTCTCCTGCATTTTGCGTGAAGTGCGTGATCTAGTGCCTCAAAGCATTCATCTGACCAACTGGGAAAATTTTCTTCAGGAATTCAGATTAGAGTTCTGCCCAAGTATTGATCGAATGGGTCAGAGTTTGGTACCAGTGGGCTATCTTATCCATTAAGGAGAAAGAGAACATCTTCATGAGTAAGATATCTCGATTCTGAATAGGTGGCCCGAAGGTTTGGGCTAGATGTTTTAACTGTTGGATGTGTTGGAAAGGATCTTTGGAGTTTAGCCCATGGAATTTGGTGATAGCATGGAGCATATAGGGCTTGAGTTCAGTATTAGATCCTCCAGCTGGGATTTACACCCTGGGTTCGATTACTACCACAGCGGGATTGTAATGATCTCGAATCTGAGGACGCTGCGATGGGTTCATGAATGCCTAAAATAGATCCTTGAGGCATTGTAGCTGATTTTGGAGATTGGGAAAAATGATTCTCCATGGATGTAGATGAAGGAGATCTAGGCTCAGAAGCAGAAGAGTCGGAAGAGATATCAATCTGGTCAGATGGTAGCACAAACAAGTGAGTTGAGGCTTGGCCTCAACGAGAATGAACTACTAATGGAGGTCTCAAAGGTGGTCATAAGGACCTCCTCCCGAACATGCACTAAAGAGCCATGTGAGGAACAAAATGTGTAGTGGACCCAATTGAGGCACCCAAAAATCTTTGGATGACTATGGATGTTCGAGGCGGATGATACCTCTTAATCAGAAAGTCATTCACCCGAGAAGTACTTGGGCAGCCAAGAAGGGAGAACCTCGTAAAGACCCCTACTCGGTAGAGTATGCCACAGGTTACAGGGTTTCCCCCACCCGACCTTCCTTATCACTGAGAATCCAAGTAGATCGAAATGAGCAACTTGAACCCTTAAGTCTAATTTTAGTCCTGAATTATGCTGCTTTGAATTTCACTTGAACTTCAGAATTGATTGTGATTTGTGCCCTAATTTGAAGGTTGGTTAACCCATAAGGTGGGTTAACTTCACCTAACCTGCCCTAAAGTTTAGGATGAGTTGGGTAATGAACCCAAAATCACCCTGAGTGGTTTGCAAGCAGGTTATTAGATCCCAAGTTTTAAGGATTCAAGTGAATGTTAGAGCCTTCTTTTAGGGTCTTCTTGATTTTATCAATTCAATCAAGGCTTGGGTGACACACGATGCGGGAAATTAGTTCTCTTTTAATATCAGGCAAGTGTGTTTTCCTCAAACCCTAAAATAGAAACCCTAATTTGGCTCTTTTCCAAGTCCAATTCTTTCCAAATTGGGCACCTAGGGCACAATCAAGAAGGTGAATAGCTCTAGACACCTTAAGTTCCTAGTAGGTGTAGATATCTAGATGGGGATGTCTAAATAAATCAAACTAGGCAACTCAAGTGATTAAGTCTAAGAAAGAATGCAAGTTGATCATAATTTATTTTTCTTTTTAATTTCTTCCAAAAATAGGGGCTTAAGAAGGACACAAGATTACCTGCCTTTGGAGTGGTTATCGTGCAACTGATCTTCTCCCATGTACCTCGCACAAACGTAATAGATTAGATAAAGCAAGTTAGAATCAAATCAGAATTGTAATAAGTGAAATGAAATTGCACGTTGCTCCCTGACAATGGCGCCAAAAATGTTTACGTGAAATTGTTGATGTTTAGACATATGTGTTATAGTATAGGACGAAAATCGCAAGAAACACTTAAATTTGTAAAGTTAAAAATCAATTTAGAGTCTGAGGTCGTTCGCAAAGAGCAAATTGGAAATTTCATACACTAATCAAAATTTATCAAGAAAGATATGCAATTACAATCAAAACATTGCCCAATAGAAATCAGAATAATATGTCAATAAAACTAAGGATGAGAGTGCAAAAAGATTGGATTAAAATGATGATTTGAATCACCAAATTAACCCTAATGTTTAAACTCACAAATATTTCAAATAAATGAATAGTAATCTCAATCAAGTATCTCAGTTAAATATCTCCACAGGAACCAGTATCAAGTCACGACCTCAGACGTCAATGTAAGGCCTCAGATGCCTTAACCAACAGGAGCTAAAACTCACAGAAGAGCTACAGTAGACAAAGGCACTAAGCCCTTAGAGGCTAAGTGTTGAGAGAGGGAGAGGGCATGAATCCCAAGGCAGAACAAACCCTCCCCCCTTTTCTCTCTTTAGATTCTTCTTCTTCAGAACAGGTCAAATCTGGGTAACCGAACCCAATGCCCAGACCTGCGGGGGTGATCATGGGTAAGGGCACGTGAGCGAGCACGTGTGAGCACGTGCGATGGGGCATGTGAGGGACCTCACCCCTGTACTCTCGGAAGCGATGTACCAAGAGCACAAAATCAAGATATACATGATGGCAAGGCTTGAAGCGAACAATGTGAGACTAAAAGTTGAGCTCCCTTCTTCACACTGCAGCTGATGGTTGAAGCTTCAATTGCGATCGAAGTTGTTGCTATTGGTGTTGCATGAAGGTTTGACGGGCTTCAGGATTTAGGTCCACGTTGATTGCAGCCAATAGCAGGTCTTGTGAGGACCGAAGAGATGCGGACGTGGTCGAAGAGGATAACTACAACGTCAGAGCACCGGCGATGACCTGAAAAGCAAGAAAACGAACCTTAGGGCCCAGTCAGAATGCTCAATAGCTTCACCTGACCACGGCGATTGCGATGGTGGCCATGGTTTGGTGTGTATGGGTGTGTGTGGTGGGCTATCGATGACAGAGAGGGTGAGCAAAGGTGGGTGTGTTTGGTGGTGCTTGGGCATGGTCAGAAGTCCCAATAAAGTTGGGGCTTCTAATCAGTGGATCAAGGCGGAGTTAATGGAGGCGGTGGCGTTGTGTTTGGTGCAGTATAGCGCCGGCCTGAGCTCGTCGGAGCTCGTGCCAGATGTGGGAGGACGACGAAGTGGAGGGGTGAACGGCAGTTGAAATGAAGATCTAAAGGCGTACAAATGATTGAGGGAGAGAAAGAGAGAGATTAGGGTACTTAGAGAAGGGAAGAGTGGGTGAGGGTGTCCGATTGTGATGGGCCGGAGCCAGAGAAGGTGAAGGCAACGACAACACGATAGCGAGGAAGGAGAGGGGGAGAGCGGCCACGCTTTAGTCGGCGATGATTGCGAGGAAGAGGGGAGGACATTGGGCTAGTCAATTTGATCATTGGCCAACCGGAGGAAGGCATCGGAGAAGCTCACTGGAGCTCGAGATGCGGATGATTGGAGAGGAGAGAAGAGATTTCTTGGTCTTTTCTGAGCTAAGGAGGATGGCCTAGGCGAGGGGGTCTTTTATAGGTCTTTAGTAAGAGCTCTAAGCTTGGAACGAAGCTTAGATTGCTCAGATTTTTAGGGAGAAGAAAGCTCTGAAAATTTCGAGTTTGTTCAAGCTCTAGAGTTAGGTTTGAAGACCTTGATTGGTTGAGAACGATCGGGGATTACTTAAGGGTTAGTCTCTCCAATTGTGGAGAGATTTGGCTCTGATTTGAGAGAGAAAATCTCTCTCAAATCTCGATTGAGAAGCTTGCATTCACACCAATGGCGACAAGGACCGATTTGAAGGAAACGATGAGAATTTAGGGGGGTAAATGCAATAAATCCAAAAGTTAGGGGCTCAAATGTGAAGACTAGAGATTTTTAGAGACTAGATTTTAAACTAGGTCAAGATGGACTCTGATTGGGTCCAACTTTTGGTGCCAACCCAATTTGGACACAAGGAATTTAATGGTGAAGTTGGATTTCAGTTTGACCACGTTTGCCTAGGTAATTTGCACACAAGCCCAAATTAAGGCAAAATCCCATTTGAGACTCTGTCCAAGGTTAAACTGGGTTCGATGGTCAAACTAAGGGTAACAAACCTCTTAGAATATTTTTTTATGAATTTTAGGATGTTTAGATGAGTTTTATCCTAACCAGAACCTCTTAAATTCAAGAGAGTTTGAAATTAGGGTTTTGGGTGTTGTTTTAATGCTCGAAACACGTGAAACCCTATTTTCTGTTTGTGTGGACCTCCTCTTTGGACTTTAATGCTCATTTAACCTTTAATTAACCCCTGACATGCCCCATGGTTAATCTGTGCTTATGATGTACTGTTAAAATTACAAAATTATTTTCTTCTCAAATCAAAATATCATGGAATTATGACCCTCAGGTGATTATGTAGGAGCATTTATCCATGAAATCTAACTAAAAGTGGCTAGTTAGGGCTTATAATGGTGTTCCCATCAAGCGGGTCATATCCACAAGGAGGCACAATTGCAAGGAAATCACAAACATATATTATTTCAGTAATAGATGCAGCGTCCATATCAAAATCTAATGCACAATAAAGAGATAAGGAAGAATCAGGAGATTTCGCGAGAGTGCAAGGGTTCAGCCATAATTTTCACCATCATAAAAATAATATGAAAAATAAAAATCAAATTGGTGGCAATGGTAAGCAGATGTAACTACTAATTAAACCCAAAATAGGGGAAATTGTTCCCTTGTGTGCACACAAAGAGGAATGAACAGCGGGAGATGCGGCCGCACGAGGAAGTCGCCGATGATGAGGGCTACATGTGGGTGGTCGCGGCGTGGTTGTTGGTGGGCAATGGCGGCTGACCGAGGGAGATGAAGCTCTCTGGCGAGGAGGTCTACCGACGATGAACGGTGGTTGTACACACCGCTACGCGAGGTCGAGAATGGTCTGAAGCTCAAGGCGAGATGGATGGCATCGACGGTGCGTAGACCAGAGGGTGGAGGGACCGACTACACGTGGAGTTTTGGGTTCCTCTTCTCTGCCGACGGAGTAGGAGAAGATGAAGAAGAGAGGTCGGGTGCATGGTCTGTGGCTATGCTTGCCAGATGTGTTGTTGGTCGCACGAGGGTGTGCCCGGCAATCCTGCGGTGGTTGCTTGCACATGAGGGGGATGAACGGCGAGAGTGCTACTGGCGAGGAATGAGGAGCCAGCAGTAAGCTGCTCTGTTACTGCCGCACTTGGAGTGGCTGCAGCGATGTGAGGGCACGCGGGCTGGCTGCGCACGTGAGCATGGGCGTGCATGGCAGATGGCGACATTTGTGGGGTGTCGACGGCGAGGAAAGGTGCTACAGGAGGTGGAGATGTTGGGTTCATTTTAGGAGGTGAAGAAGAAGTAACGTAGGCGAAGAACGGTTGATGAAAAACGCAGTTGGTGCTTAGAGTGGAGGAGGTTGCGATCGTCGTGATGGTACAGTGGTCATGGAGCACAATGATCACCACACGCTATCATTGCGTGGTTGTCACGATCGATTGCAGGAAGGAGAATGGCACACAGTGGTGTTCGTAGGTGGAAGTCACGGTGTGCTTGCGCGGTAGCGGAGAGGTTGACTTCACGGTGGACGAGCGGAGTGCGATCGGTGGTTGGTGGTGGCACACGGTGGAGGAGAGGTTCTCCCAAGAGGGAATTCTCCCCTCTGTTGGAAGGAGAGGTTTCTGTTGGGTGGGGTCGTGGGTGGAAAGATAGCTCACGCACTACAACCAAACGGGTCAAAGGCGACGAAAAAGTAACGACGATTACTAATATTCGTCACTATATCTTAACATAACAACGATTTAGATTATTCCTCATTATTTCTTTTAAAGTTAACAATGATTTTATATATTCATCATTAATCATGACAAAAAAATTCGTTGCTATTATTTATTGATAACGATTAATAATCATCATTAAATTATTATTTATCAGTAATTTTCCCAACATTAAACCCTCCCACTCTCCAAACCCCTTCACCCTCCCACCCCTACTCGATAAGCTACAACGACCTCTCCAAGATGACTTCCCTCACCACTCTCTCACAAACCCTAACCCCTTCCCCTCCACTCCTCCACCGCCCTCTCCCCACCGCAACAAAATATGCAAAAGGTGACAAATAAATAATGACGATTAGTAGCATTCGTCGTTATATTTAAATATAATAACGATTTTAGTTATCCATTATAATTTTCTTTTAAAATTAACCATGATTTTAATTATTTATTGTAATTTCTTTTAAAATTAAAAGACGATTATTTTGCTTCATCGTCATATATTTGTTAACGATGAATACTATTTGTGACCATCCTATTTGAATATAAATAAATAATAATAAATATTTTTTATAATTTTTTTGTAAACCCACCTAATAGACTCCCCCACTCCAATTCTTCCCAACCCCCCCTTCTTCCCCAACTCCTCCCTTGGCTCGCAGATTGCCCATCCCTCGACCTCCACGACCTCCCCCGACCTCCCCTCCTCCCCTCGCCGATCCCTCGACCTCCTCTCAACCTCGACCACCACCGCCGATCGCCTCGACCACCACCGCCGATCGCCTCAATCTTGACCGATCTCCAGTGCCACTCACCTCATCCTCGACCTGGACCGATCGCCACTACCGCTCCTCGCTGTCGCATAGCCAATCCCGTCAACCGATCGGATCCCTAGACCGGTCAAATTCATATTTCGCTTCTTCGATTTAGGGATTTATTTATTCATGTCGAAGGCTCTAAGAAGATTGGTGGTTAGGTGTTGCGCTTATTTACTACTAAGCTGCTGCGATGTGTGATTAGCATAAGGCAGAGTTCTGCGGGGAATGGTCATGGGAGGAGCAGCGATGCAACAGTAGGGTCTCCAAGTGGGACAGGATGAGGAACAGCCAGGCGCAAAGCTATCTGAGGTCCATGTCCCCTGGGGACCTCTGCCTCATCTACCACTCGGGCGGCGAGTCCCTTGCGGTCGTCGGGGTGGTCAAGGTCACGAGGTCGTGGTACGAGGAGGAGGGAGGAGGAGCGGTGGATGTTCGCGAGGTTGGGAAGATGAGGAAGGAGGTGGGGCTGAGGGAGATCAAGGCGGAGAGGGAGAGAGTGAAGGGCTTCGCGCTCGTCAGGCAGTTGAGGCTCTCGATGCTTCCCGATGTGTGGGAGAGGATTTGCAACATGGGAGGAGGCTATGAAGATGGAGGAGATGGAGATCAGGATGATGGAGGGGAGGGGAAGGGCTGATTCATGCGTGCACGTGAGGTGTTTGGCGAATTGCCTATGAAGGAAAGGGATAGAGAATTTTGGTAGGTGATGGTAGTTTAGTGCGTCTATTTCAGGGAATGTTTTGGGATACTGCTACACCTGAGTGTGTAGTAGTGCAAGGGAAATTGGATGTTGTGACGTGATGGAGGGATGAGAGGTAACCCGTTAAGGTTCTTATAGCCCAACGAAAAACATTGTTAAGGAAATTAGATGTTGTGACTTGGTGGATGGACAAGAGGTAACCTGTCAAGGCTCTTATAGCCCAATGAAATACATTGTTAAGTCCACAAGTGGCCATCTATGAATGAAGTCAAATAATCCTAGGATGAGAATTTGGATCTCAAGGTAGGCATAGTGGCCATGAAGGGAAGAGCATCAGCCTCATCCTGAATTTTTGGGAATATTCAGGGATGGCTAAATGCACCTGGACACCAAATTAAAAATGCCAGACCTGAGTTGTTTATTGATCGTTAATAGTTCGAGATAAGAGAATGATCTCTGATAAATAAACAGGGAAGACTTCCATTTTTCTGTAAATCCCATGTTGTATGGTAGAGGGTAGTTCCCTCAATACATATTCTCCCGAGCGGTGGTTACAGGTCTATTTAAGCATCTACTGCAGGGACAAAAAAAGAAAAAAAAATCAAATTTTGCACATTTATTATATCTTTGGTAAATAAAAAAAATCATTTTTGTGGCACCTTGGATTTCCAACTTGTAATGCTAACATGTAGATCACTTGTAAGCACTTGTAGCTATACCTGTACAATTACATATACACAACATCCATCCAATAAATGATAGCAGAAACGAGAGAAAGAGAGAGAGAGAGAATGGTAAAGCATAAAACATAAACATGTAACCATCACATTTACATTACACCACCATTGTTATATTTACAAGCCACAACTAATTACATTAGTACATGTAGTGCAAAATGTTTAGCAATTACAAAAGGTAAAAGGATCACATATACATATTGTGGCACCTTGGATTCGCTAATCCGTTACATCCAAAATAAACCTGTGATTTACCTATACCTGTACCTATATGCATGCACACCAATGCACGAAACATCCACAAACGAACAATGGGCGAAAGCGAGAGAGGAGAATGAAAATTAGGAGAATAACAAATGTATCAACTACAGATCTCGATTCTTTTATATTATAATCCCATTGATGTGTCAATTGAGCTACTTGTGTTGCTTTCTAAGACACCAAGTGACACAACTGGTTATAGCTAAGAGGAAAAAATTCTTCTTGTTCCAAGCACAGGAGGAAAAAGCACTGGTTCACCACTCACCATGGAAGTACAAAGATAAAAGCATACCAAGCATTTCAAACACAAGTTATAAATTTGTCTATTTTCCATGTCAAATCAAATTCAAGTTCATTTAGATGCAAAGTTTGATTTTTTATTTTAATTCCACGCACTTTGTGCTTAACATAGTCAAGTCTTAAATATTTGGAGTTCTTTTTGTGATGTTTGACTCAATTTTTAGTAACATTAAGTGCTACTTTTTTTTTAAGTGAAAAAATGCATTAATTTATAGTTAGTGAGATCATTTTTGTCAATTGCAGGGTTTTTGTATTTGGTTGAAAAATGGATAAGAGTTGGATAAGAAAACCCATTAGTGGTAATGAATACCAAAGAGGAGTTCAGGGTTTCATTCAGTTTGCTATTGAAAGAGGTCTTAAAGGAGATAAAATTTATTGCCCTTGTCTGAAATGCTTCAATGTGAAGTTAAGAAGTCCAAAGGATGTTCATCTTCATTTACTTTGTTATGGGATTTTGTCAAACTATTGCCAATGGACTTCATGGAGAACAAAACCTTATGTCTGGTTGCATGTATCCTTGGGACTACAAAGTTCTCCTAGTGACCCACCTTCTTATGGTGAGTGAGTAAACTCTACAGTACAAGTTGATATTAAAAGATTATTTGAATACATTGGAAGTTTTAGATCTACAAGTCCAGATAGTCCAAATAATGTTCCATTGGGGCAAGTGGTGATAAAGTTCATAGCATTTTAGAAGATTGTGATAAGGACCTTTATCTAAGTTGCAAGAACTTTTCCAAGATATCCTCCATCTTGAGATTGTATCACCTTAAGTGTTTTAATTGATGGTCTGCCAAAAGCTTTAGCATGTTGCTTGAATTATTGAATGAAGCTTTACCCGAAGGATCCTTGCTTCCCTCTACATACTATCAAGCAAAAAAGATTATCAAAGAATTAGGACATGGTTATGAGAAAATTCATGCTTGTTGAAATGATTGCATGCCATTTTATGGAATGGTCTTGAAAAACTAGATAAATGCAATGTATGTAATGCGTCACGCTAGAAAAATGTGAATAACAATGATGATAATGTTAATGAGAATGATGTGACGACCAGACGAAAGGCATGGAAAGTTTTGCGGTACTTTCCTTTAAAACCACAACTTGATAGGCTTTATCATTCATCAAAGACACCATTGTCAATGAGATGGCATGCAGAGAGTCGTAAATGTTAGTTCAACTACTCATATATAATATTTTGATGATTTTACAAAATGTAGAAAATGAAATAATAAATAAAGCGTAGCATATTGTTTTCTCTCTATAATAACATATTTGCAGGAATTCAAAAAGCTTTCCAAGACGGGAGGTTAAAAGCGTGAAGACGAGTAGCAAAAGTATTAGGTCTTAGGCTTTTTTCATGTAAACTTTCAAAGGTTGTAATTTTCATCTTATTTGAGTCTAGAAATATTGTAAAGAGCCCCCAAACATAACCTATAAATAGCTAACTTAGGCTCTCTACACTTAGGATAAATTAGAAACAAAAAACCCAACACTTATACTTTTATCAGACGTCCATTAAAAAATCCAGACGTCTGATTTTCCATCATAAGACGTCTGACATGTGTATCAGACGTCTAATTTCAAATATTTCTGGCTTTGTTCATCTCCTCATAAACATCAGTCGAAGGACTTCACTTTCAGACGTCGATAACCGTTCACAGACGTCTGATTCTTTACCCAGACGTCCTCATACTAACCGTTAGACTTTTTATCGGCAAAAATAATTTCTAGACGTCTTGACACACTTACAGACGTCTGCCTTTGAACCGTTGGCCATGATTTTCTGTGCGTATCTGTCTACGGCCACATAATCTTTTGGCAGAAGCAGGAAGGAAGAGTATTTAGGTTTCCAGACGTCTGGTAATGTCCTCAGACGTCCGTAACGACGTCTGATCCTCTAAACCTAGAACCCTGTTTGGATCCGATGATAACAGGAACGAATGCACCATTCATTAGACGTCCAGTAAAATAATCAGACGTCTTATGACATAATATCAGACGTCCTTCTTTTGATCCAATAGAGTCCGTTAAGGATATCCTGCAATATTAGACGACCACAGTAAAAATCAGACGTCCTGTAAGACGTCTGATCTTATAATTAGACGTCTGATGTTGCTGTCAGAATCATCATTGCCCTGATTTTGTGTGGATTTCGTCCTAAACTCTTGGGATTTGTCTCCAACGGCTAGAAGAGCTCTCCCAAGTGTTCTTGAAGGTTCCAAACTTGCCTATAAATAGACTACAACTCTTCTTTGGCAAAATACACCTCTTGAGATACAATTCCATTAGAAAAATCTCTTGCTCACTACTCTAAGCTCCATCTTGCCCTTGTGCTGTGCTAATGCTCTGATCAAAGGGCAAATCCATACTCCCGGCTCGCTCCGTTCTGCAAATCATCAGGGAGTTCTTTTCATGCTTAGTAGATAAGAAAGCAACTAAATTATTGGGGTGCTCTATAGGTGTTATTTTTACTTGTTAATTTCTGTACTTTGGGTATCCGGCCTGTCGGGTCCCCGTCTCTTCCTCTTGAAGAAAGAAACCTCCGTTTAGGGATCGGAGGTGGGAATTGTAATTGAGGTACACTACCCTCGTTTAAGTAGTGTGGTTAGTGGATTGATCACCTTGTGATCGAAAATCCTAAGTCAAGAGATTGGCTTAGGTGGTGGTTTTCACCCATCTTGGGTTTCCACCTAAAAATAATTGAGTATATTGTGTGATTGAATTTGTTGCATTACAATACAATATAATTTCACTATTCACCCCCCCCTCTAGTGCAATTTCATTTGGTATCAGAGCAGGTTTTCCGCCTACAAGAGTAACATCCGCGGAAAGATCACATGGAGGGGAAGGCGATTTCCACAAGCAGATTGGAGGGGCAATCCACCACTCGACCACCACTCTTTGAAGGAACCAACTACACCTACTGGAAGCTGAGAATGAAGATGTGGCTTCAAGCCAACGATTTCTCCATTTGGGAGAAATGCGAATCCGCATACGTCATTCCCGAGAAACCAGAAACTGGTTACACAGTGGAGCAAATCCATCACCTTGGACTGAATGCCAAGGCAATGAACTCACTCTACTGCGCTCTCAACTCGGAGGAATTCAACCGCATCAGCCAATGCGAAACCGCCCACGAGATCTGGAGAACCTTGGAGGTTACTCACGAAGGTACATCTAAAGTTAAATCCTCAAAGATAAACTTGTTATCACAGGAATTCGAAGCTTTCTCTATGAAGGAGAATGAAAGACTTGGGGACATGTACACCCGATTCACGTTAATCGTGAATAACCTCAAGTCTTTAGGAAAGACATTTATAAAGGGGGAGCTTCAAGGGAAGCTCCTTCGCTCCCTTGGACCTGAGTGGGAGCAAAAGGTAACGGCAATAGAAGAAGCCAACCAAGTAGAGGATCTAGACATGGAAAATCTACTTGGGAATCTCATGGCTTACGAATCAAAAATGGAGCAAAAGAAGAAATCAACCTCATCGGAGCCAAAGAAGAAGACCTTAGCCTTCAAAGCTACTTCGGATGATGAGGTAAGTACCGATGACGAAGAATTTGTTTTATTAGCTAAAAAGTTTAAAAAGTTTCTCAGAAATAGAAGAGAGATCAAGGGAAAGAAAAGAGAAGAAGATCCTCTAATTTGCTATAATTGCAAAAAGAGAGGTCACATAAGGAAAGATTGTCCCTTACTCAAAAGGGATGATGAGAAGAAACCCAAGAAGCCTTCTGACTACAAGAAGATCTCCAAACCGAAAGGATTCAAGAAGAAGGCGTTTCAAGCAACGTGGGATGACTCCACCTCCGAAGAAGAAGAGGAGGAGGAAACAAATGAAGAAACGGCATGCTTGGGACTAATGGCAACAAATGATGGTTCCGAGTCTGAATCTGAGGAACCTGAGGTAAACCCCTACTCTTTGGATGAATTACAAGATGCCTTTGATTCACTATATATAGATCTTAAGAAAACTAAAACCCAAAGCAAGGCTTTAAAAGAAGAAAAGTTAGAAAATAAGAGATTAATCAATGATCTTGAAGAAAAGAATCTAATTCTTACAAAAGAAACCACTGCTTTAAATATGCAAATAAAAAATCTAATGATTGAGAAAGAGTCATTAACAAATGATTTGTATACAGCAATGAGTGAACAAAAATTTTTAGATAGAGAAGAATTACTCGACAAAATCCATGTGCTTGAAAAATCAAACTCTTTTAAAAAGGATGAAAATGGCTTACTTAGAGTAGAGATTAGGGCATTAGAAGATAAACTAGATATAATGAAAATAGAGATAAATCATCTCAAAGAAAAGTCAAACCAACTTCTTGAGGACCTAACCAAATTTACAAAGGGGAAAGATAACTTGGACAAACTCATTGCCCATCAAAAACCTTCCTCAAGTAAATTTGGATTAGGCTTTTATGAGCCTAGTCAAAGTGAGCCAAAAAGGGACCCTCCTCTAAAGGAGAACACTAACAAATACGGATCCACTTTACAATGGATACCGAAAAGACAACTCTCATTTTGTTTTGTAGGGATGAAAGGACATCATAATGTCAAAAATTGGATATACAAAATGAAGGATGGACGACTCAAATTAGAAAGACCTATAGAAACACCAAGTCACAATCGAAGATCTTTTGTAGGAGGAAGAAGGTCTACAGGGAGGAAGACAAGGAAACCTCCACCACCAAGGAGGCCGATGGGTGATGGACTCCGGATGCTCCAAACATATGACAGGAGACAAGCACCTATTTTTGGACCTCCAACCTATGGATGGAGGAACAGTTACATTTGGCAACAACCACAAGGGTCATATTATTGGCCTTGGTAAAATAGGTAACCCTCTCTCTCCCATCTCAAATGTTTCTCTAGTTAAAGGACTAAAACATAATCTTTTAAGTGTAAGTCAAATATGTGATAAGGGTTTTAAAGTAGTGTTTACCTCTAAAATGTTTGAAATTATGCATGCATTAACCAATGAAACCCTTCTTAAGGGAACTAGATTTAAAGACATTTATGTTGTAGAATTTGATAAAAATGGCACTTATGAATGTCTTATAGCAAATGATGAGTTAAGTATATGGCATAAAAGACTAGGACATGTTCATATTAAGCTGGTTCAAAAATTAGCTAAACATGAACTAGTCCGAGGTCTTCCTAAAAGAAAATTTTTAAATGAGCTTGTTTGTGATTCATGTAAATTAGGTAAGATTATAAAATCTAGTTTTAAAAGCAAAGAAGTTATATCCACATCAAGACCTTTAGAACTACTTCACCTAGATCTATTTGGACCAACAAAATATGAGAGCCTCAGTGGATGCAAATATTGCCTTGTAATTGTAGATGATTTTTCGAGGTTTTCATGGGTCTCCTTCTTGAGATCTAAAGAAAGAGTGTTTTCTGTCTTTTCTATTTTTTGTAGGAAAATTCAAACTGAAAAAGGCTACCAAATCACTCGTATCCGTAGTGATCATGGGGGCGAGTTTGAAAATTCCTTGTTTGATGATTTTTGTCAAGAGCATGGTATTGCTCATGAGTTCTCTTTTCCTCGAACACCTCAACAAAATGGGGTGGTTGAGAGAAAGAACCGTACTCTTCAAGAGTGTGCTCGAACATTGCTCATAGACTCGGGGTTACCGAAGTACTTTTGGGCTGAGGCGGTTAACACGGCTTGTTACGTGTTAAATCGCACCTTAATTCGATCCGGATTGCGAAAAACTTGTTTTGAACTATACTATGGGAAAATACCCAAAATTAGTTATTTTAAAGTTTTTGGATGTCGATGTTTTGTCTTGAATACCCGCTCTAATTTAGATAAATTTGATGCCAAAGGTGAAGAAGCCATCTTTATTGGTTACTCCTCACGTAGTAAGGCATATCGGGTTTTTAACAAGACCACATTAATAGTGGAGGAAACCCTTCATGTCTCCTTCGATGAATCTCCTCATTCCTCCATTGACCGAGTCAATATGGATGATGAAGATGATTCTACTATTGATGTGTCTAACATTCCAAACTCCAATATCCATAATCTTCCAAAAGATTGGATATATCAAAGGGATCATCCCGAAAGTCAAGTCATTGGAAGTGTTTCTGATGGCGTTAAAACCCGATCTCGTTTTAGTTGCACCTTTGGTCTCTCCGCCTTTGTATCTCAAGTTGAACCGAAGAGTGTCGAGGAAGCATGCTCCGAAGAAACTTGGATGATGGCCATGCAGGAGGAACTCAACCAATTCCAAAGGAATGAAGTTTGGGATCTAGTATCTAAGCCTGAAGGGCAAACGGTAATAGGTACCAAATGGGTATTCCGGAACAAGTTGAATGAATCCGGTATAGTTATTCGAAATAAGGCTCGGTTGGTAGCACAAGGGTACAACCAAGAAGAAGGAATTGATTTTGATGAGACCTACGCTCCCGTAGCTCGACTCGAATCAATTCGCATGCTTCTTGCTTATGCCGCCTTTCTTGGCTTTAAACTCTTTCAAATGGACGTTAAGAGCGCGTTTCTTAACGGATTCATTGAGGAAGTTTTTGTAAAACAACCTCCTGGTTTTGAGTCTCATGATAAGCCTCATTTTGTCTACAAATTAAACAAGGCACTATATGGTCTAAAGCAAGCTCCTAGAGTTTGGTATGAAAGGCTCAAAGAGTACTTGTTAAATGCAAAATTCTCTATAGGGGAAGCTGATTCCACATTATTCATTAAAAGAAAAGGAAAAGACATTTTATTAGTTCAAATATATGTAGATGATATTATATTTGGTGCTACTAATGAATCTATGTGTAGAAAGTTTTCAGAAATTATGCAGGAAGAATTCGAAATGAGTTTGATGGGTGAACTCAAGTTTTTCTTGGGCTTGCAAATCACTCAGCTCGAGATTGGAACCTTTGTGTGTCAATCTAAATACACAAAGGAGATGTTGAAGAGATTTGATATGAACAAAAGTAAAGGGAAGAACACTCCTATGAGTGTCACAACTTCCTTAGACTTGGACGAATCAGGTACGCCCATAGATCAAAAGCTCTATCGTAGCATAATTGGATCTTTACTGTATTTAACTTCCAGTAGACCTGATATTTTGTTTAGTACCTGCTTATGCGCTAGGTTTCAATCAAATCCTAAACAATCACACCTAAATGCTGTAAAACGTATATTTAGATATCTAGTTGACACATCTGATTATGGCTTATTCTACCCTAGGAGTCCACAATTCAACTTAGTTACATATAGCGATGCGGACTACGCAGGTAGCCGCACTGACAGGAAAAGTACTACTGGGACGTGCCAATTCTTAGGCGAATCACTAGTCTCTTGGTTCTCAAAGAAACAATCTAGTGTAGCTTTATCAACTACAGAAGCTGAATACATAGCCGCTGCACTAGCATGTTCCCAAGTGCTTTGGATGAAAAGTACTTTGAAGGATTTTAACCTGATATTTAATAAGATAAAAATATTATGTGACAATACTAGTGCTATCAACCTCTCGAAAAATCCCGTACATCACTCTCGCACAAAACATATTGATGTTCGACATCACTTCCTAAGAGACAATGTACTTAAGGGAGAAATCGAAGTTGAATTTATTTGTACTGAACTGCAGTTAGCTGATATTTTCAATAAACCTTTGAATTATAATCGCTTTAATTATATACGTAGGAAACTAGGCATATGTAAGCTAAGTGATATTTGAAGAATTTAGTGTTTTAATGGAACCTCTTTTGTCATGAGCATAGATTGAACCTTGATTTCACTAAGCCTTCATTCAAACATCCAAATGCACACTCTGTCCAATATCAGACGTCTGATTAAATAATCAGACGTCTGATTAAATAATCAGACGTCTTATACATTAAAATTCGTCGTCTAAACATCTGGGACAGACGACGATTTTATATATAACAAAACAGTAATATCAGACGTCTGGTACGCCACGCAAACGTCTGAACTGTCGTCCAAATGTGTTGACAGACGTCTATCTCGGAGACAGAACATGTACTGCCTGTCGGACGTCTGAATATATGGCTAGACGTCGTAGGAATCGTCTGACAGGAAAAACGGACGACCCTGTAACTTTAAACGAAAATACAGGAAGGTCTGTCTGCAGAAATCGGACGTCTAATATTAAATTTAGACGTCTTCTTTGCCGTCTGAGTAAGAAATCAGACGACAACCTGGAGAATAAATCTTTTTGCTGGGGAGGATTCCTGCAGAAATCAGACGTCTATATTATAATTAGTCGTCTGATTATTCGTCTGATGAATAAAACAGACGTCTCCCTGAAATAGGCAAAAATTCCTCTGCCAAATCCCGACGTCTGACATCGTTGACAGACGTCTGATCGGGGAAAAATCTGCACGTCGCGGCTTTTCTCTGGACGGTTTGAGATGCAAATCTCCCCAACTTCAGGGGGAGACTTGCTCGGTGACCTTGGGATATAAGATCCCCTTCGCAAAGGTCCCACTCTCCTGTCCAAAATCCCTACCCCACACAAGATCTGCGCGCCGCTCTCCCTCACACCCGACGGCCCACAGCAGCAGCTGGCGAAGTTCTGCTCGCAGCCAGACGACCGTCGCGCCTCTTCGACGACTGACGGAACTGCTGCTCCTCTGCGCGCGTCGTCCCTGCCTCTCGACCGCGCATTTGGAGGCTTCCCTCCTCCCGTGGGTATACCCTCTCAACGCCTAGGGCATTTTCATACTCCTTTTACCCACGGCCTTGTAGCATCTAGCTCACTTCTTGATTCACTTGACCTACATGTGCATTTCATTGTCAGCCCTAACCCTCGGTCAAGAAAACCTTCTTAGCCCTAGCTGCATCTTCCATGGCAAGGGTATTACCTCATGAGGATCAAGCCGACTTTTTAGTGGCTTGCATCCAAAGGTATATTGCCACAACTACATGGCAGGTTGTATTGCCTCAAGGCATACTGCCACATATTTTTTTCATGATGATTACAGTGTTTGAAACTATGTTTTGGGTGAATGTTGTTTGGTTGAATGGTTGTTTCTTTTTTTGCAGGTATTCCATCCTCAACGCACCACTCATTTCTCCTAAACCTAACCACCCATTCCACCAAATATGCCTCCCCGTAGGAAGCAAGTTGAGGGATCTTCCAGTTCCTCTTCCACTTATTTGGCAGATCAATTGCGGGGTGACATCGCTAGGCAGCGATTTCGTCGTTTCGCGAATGCCAAAGTTAAATGCCCTCGTTTTATTGTTTGGAATGATTTTGCCCATTTGAACCTTCGGGAACACTTCCAAACTCTCCATCTTTTCCAATATTTTGACCGTCAATTCCACTCCGGCATTGGAACTCTTGGTGTGTTCCCTGATCTTTGTCGTCTCTTTTATGCCAACATCGTTGAGGACTACAGCAACGATGAACTTGAACTCCATACCCGCCTATTTGGTCGTGAAATACACATCACATCTGAAACTATCTCTGACCTTCTAGCCATCCCCAATGAGGGAAATGATTTCAATGACATTCTGAGGCAATACGACCCAGAAATCATCAATCAAGAGTTAGTTCTCCCGGAAAAATATGTTGAAAACCTTGGCACTCTACCGTGCAAAAATCTCAAACCCCTTCCACGTCTACTCTCTCGCATTTTTGGGTGGGACCTCCTAAACAAATCAGGAGGTTTTGATTACATCTCACGCCAACACAAGGCTCTCCTTTTTGCGGCCGTTCGTCATATTCCTTTCAATTATTGCCGCCTCATTGTTCGCGTCATGAATGAGGACCATGGGGCATCACTTCCGTTTGGGTCTATTCTATCCAAAATCTTTTCATCCCATCGGATTTCCATAACTGACCAAGCAGTTGACAAGAAAATTGAGCCTTACAACCGGGCCACAGCCGCCAAGATGCATATACTTAGAGAACATCTTGAGCCCGCCGACGAACCCATGGAAGAAGAGCCCCTTCCACCCTTTCCAGACTTCCATGAACCACGGCCCCTTCAAATAGAAGCTCCCCGCTCGAGCTTTGATGAAGCATGGGATCCAGCCACAGATTCCCTCTCCTCCGACATCTCCCTCCTGCTGCGTCGAACCGGCGAGATGTACACCTACATGGGAAGCATGCGCCGCGACATCGACGAACTTAGATCAGATGTTCAAAATTTGCAGATAGGACAAGGACCCGCTCGTCGCCGCCGCCGCCAAGATCAAGAAGAATAGTTTTAGTGCTTCTATTTTTCTGTCTTTTATTCTAAGTTTGTATTAAGAGGCCTTGACCCTCTACTTAATATTTTTGGGAACAAATAGCTAGTCCATGCTTAAATATTTCTATTCCTAATCAATTTTCCTTAATGCCTTGTCATCTTTTAAACATGCAATTTTATTCACGCACTCTACTTTGTAGATATTACTCTTGTAGTTTGGATTTTGACTCCCTTTAAACAACCCTTCATGATGATATTCAAAAAGGGGGAGAAGAATGTAGGTAAGAAATTAAGGAATAATAAATAGATAAAGGCTATCAAGTACAACCTTTAGGGGGAGGAAAGAGGAACCTACAGCTATATTTTGAAAATCATCAAAAAGGGGGAGATTGTTAGTTCAACTAATCATATATAATATTTTGATGATTTTACAAAATGTAGAAAATGAAATAATAAATAAAGCGTAGCATATTGTTTTCTCTCTATAATAACATATTTGCAGGAATTCAAAAAGCTTTCCAAGACGGGAGGTTAAAAGCGTGAAGACGAGTAGCAAAAGTATTAGGTCTTAGGCTTTTTTCATGTAAACTTTCAAAGGTTGTAATTTTCATCTTATTTGAGTCTAGAAATATTGTAAAGAGCCCCCAAACATAACCTATAAATAGCTAACTTAGGCTCTCTACACTTAGGATAAATTAGAAACAAAAAACCCAACACTTATACTTTTATCAGACGTCCATTAAAAAGTCCAGACGTCTGATTTTCCATCATAAGACGTCTGACATGTGTATCAGACGTCTAATTTCAAATATTTCTGGCTTTGTTCATCTCCTCATAAACATCAGTCGAAGGACTTCACTTTCAGACGTCGATAACCGTTCACAGACGTCTGATTCTTTACCCAGACGTCCTCATACTAACCGTTAGACTTTTTATCGGCAAAAATAATTTCTAGACGTCTTGACACACTTACAGACGTCTGCCTTTGAACCGTTGGCCATGATTTTCTGTGCGTATCTGTCTACGGCCACATAATCTTTTGGCAGAAGCAGGAAGGAAGAGTATTTAGGTTTCCAGACGTCTGGTAATGTCCTCAGACGTCCGTAACGACGTCTGATCCTCTAAACCTAGAACCCTGTTTGGATCCGATGATAACAGGAACGAATGCACCATTCATTAGACGTCCAGTAAAATAATCAGACGTCTTATGACATAATATCAAACGTCCTTCTTTTGATCCAATAGAGTCCGTTAAGGATATCCTGCAATATTAGACGACCACAGTAAAAATCAGACGTCCTGTAAGACGTCTGATCTTATAATTAGACGTCTGATGTTGCTGTCAGAATCATCATTGCCCTGATTTTGTGTGGATTTCGTCCTAAACTCTTGGGATTTGTCTCCAACGGCTAGAAGAGCTCTCCCAAGTGTTCTTGAAGGTTCCAAACTTGCCTATAAATAGACTACAACTCTTCTTTGGCAAAATACACCTCTTGAGATACAATTCCATTAGAAAAATCTCTTGCTCACTACTCTAAGCTCCATCTTGCCCTTGTGCTGTGCTAATACTCTGATCAAAGGGCAAATCCATACTCCCGGCTCGCTCCGTTCTGCAAATCATCAGGGAGTTCTTTTCATGCTTAGTAGATAAGAAAGCAACTAAATTATTGGGGTGCTCTATAGGTGTTATTTTTACTTGTTAATTTCTGTACTTTGGGTATCCGGCCTGTCGGGTCCCCGTCTCTTCCTCTTGAAGAAAGAAACCTCCGTTTAGGGATCGGAGGTGGGAATTGTAATTGAGGTACACTACCCTCGTTTAAGTAGTGTGGTTAGTGGATTGATCACCTTGTGATCGAAAATCCTAAGTCAAGAGATTGGCTTAGGTGGTGGTTTTCACCCATCTTGGGTTTCCACCTAAAAATAATTGAGTATATTGTGTGATTGAATTTGTTGCATTACAATACAATATAATTTCACTATTCACCCCCCCCTCTAGTGCAATTTCAGTAAAAAGGATGGTAAAATAAGGCATGTGGATAATGGATTAGCTTGGAAGGAATTTGATGCTCGATATCCAGACTTTGCCTCTAAAGATCGTAATTTACGGCTTGCACTATCTAGTGATAAATTTAATCCTTATCGAATAATGAGTACAACATACAGCACTTGGTTGGTTGTGTTACTTATATGTAATTTGGAACCATGGGCTTGTATGAAACAATCTTCTCTACTTCTTTCTATGATTATTCCCAGACAAAAGAGTTCTAGAAATGATATTGATGTTTTTTTGAAGCCTTTGATTGAAGAATTGAAGGACTTGTGGGAAGGCATCCATGTCTTTAATGCCCATACAAAGCATAAATTCAAATTAAGCGCAACACTTCTTTGGACAATTAATGATTTTCCTGCACTTGGAAATTTAAGTGGCTGGAGTACGATGGGGTAATTTGCTTGTCCTTATTGCATAGTTGAAACTCCTTAGTGGTTGACTTACAATGGCAAGTTTTGTTACATGGGTAGTCATCGATGGCTAGTACCAAGACATCCTTTTCGATTTCAAAAGGAGCAATTTAATGGTTAAGAGCTTCATTTGCCTCAAATTACACCATTTGGAGTTGAGATTGAAAGACAACTACGAGGCCTTAAATTTAGTTATGGGAAGGAATTTGCTTTGTCAAAAAATGACAAAGAGATGGAAGCCCGCAAAGGCAAGTTGAAGTACTAGCACCACAAGAATGTGTTTTCTAGGATGTTGATGACTTAGTTGATGATGATATCAAGTGTGAGAAGAGATATGAATTACCAAATGTTAGCATACGTATCTGGAAGAAAAGGAGTATCTTTTTTTATCTTCCATATTGGAGGCACAATCTCCGTCATAGCTTAGATGTCATGCACATAGAAAAGAACATTTTTTATAACGTAATTGGGACTTTGATTGATACCCCTTGTAAAAGTAAAGACAACTTAAAAGCACATCTTGACTTGCAAAAGATGGGATTAAGAAGAGAGCTCCATCCCAAGCTTAAGAATGATAAGTATGGTTTTGATCCGACTTCTTACGCGCTGAACATAAAAGAAAAAGATCTCTTTTTGTCTGTATTGAAAAATCTTAAGGTTCCTGATGGTTATGCTTCAAATATATTAAGATCGGTAAATCTTAAAGAAAGGAAGCTTGTCAACCTTAAGAGCCATGATGGTCATATTCTCACGCAAGTTATTCTTCCCATTGCTCTCAGAGCCTCAATGTCAAAATCAATTGTGATTGTCATTTCTGAATTATTTAGTTTTTTTAAGTCCTTGTGTGCAAAGACACTTGACCAAAGTGAGCTCAATCAATTACAATCTCGTGTTGTGCTCACAATGTGTCAAATGGAGAAGATTTTCCCACCAAGTTTTTTTACTATTATGGTTCACTTGATGATTCATTTGGTTGAGGAGGTTAAGCTTGGAGGTCCAATGGTTTATAGGTAGATGTACCCTATTGAAAGGTAAGCATTACATTTACGTTAGCTGTTTACCATTGTATACTTTATATTCTTGATCTTATTTTGATTGTTTAATAATTACCTCATACCATAAATTCTTATCTTGCTTGAAGTCTCGTGTGAGAAATAAAGCATACCCAGAAGGATCCATTGCAGAGGGATATGTAGCCGATGAATGTTTAACCTTCATTTCAAGATACTTTCGTAGTATAGAGACAAGATTCAATCGTCAACCAAGGAATAATGATAGGGTTGAAAATTTGGTTGGATATTTGTTTGAGAGCGTTGGCCGAGTTCTTGGGAGGACAGATGCTTGTGTTTTTGATAGCATGTCATTTGCTCAAGCTCGTCGTTATGTGCTTCTTCATTACAAAGGCATTGAACATTTTCGTAGGTACGTCTAATAATTTATATAATTGATGGGATGTTTTTATAGCCAATTTGTTTCAGCATTTTCTTCGTTAGTAATAGTTTCAACTATTAATTAATTTAGTGAGTTCCTACTTGAGATGCGCAACATATACAATTCCAATCGAGCTAATAGTGGGATGGAGCAAAAGTGGCTACTTGAGGACTTCCCATCATGGCTATCTCAAAAGGTAGTGCATCATTATCTATTACAATTCTTGTTCTTTAAGTCATTTGCAAATTTTAACATTATCTTGTATTCTAGGTTTCAAGATCGGAAAAAAAATCAATATCCTCATGAACTAGTGACAATAGCAAGGGGTCCAAATAATGTGGTTAGAAGTTTCAACTCTTTCCTAATCAATGGATTTAGATTTCACACAAAATCCATAAAAAGATACCGAAGTGTACAGAATAGTGGAGTTATGGTTGAAGTAGCTGACCTACCTTATTATGGTACCCTCACAGGTATTTATGAGTTAAACTACTCTTCAGAGGTTAAGATTGTCCTTTTTCGTTGTAATTGGGTGGATGTTAAATCTCATAGAGGATTGAAGATACAAAACAGATGCACTCTAGTAAACTTTTCTAGATTAATACATACAGGGAAACATCTAGAAGATGATCCAGTCATATTTTCAACTCAAGCAAAACAAGTATTCTATGTTCAAGATCCGAAAAGTAGTGGATGGCATCATGTTATTGTTACAAAGCCTAGAGACTTGTTTGATATGGGTATCTCATATGACAATGATGAAAAAGAAGATGCAATTTCATATAATCCTTACATGCCTAATGTTACAAAAGTTGATGACTTAGACCATTGCAGCGCCTTGATTAGAAGGGATGAAGATGACAATGATTGAAACTTTAAAGTCAAAATTTTGCCTGGTATGTATGATTTCATTCTTTCTTATTATTATTTTGCATGGTATGTATGATTTTAATATGAGGTTCATGTTTCACATGGCTAAGCCCTCTCCCACGACTAATGACTTGTATATTGGCACATATCCTAGATTTCATCCAAGGAGTGAGATCTAGTCCAACTGTTGAAAGATTATGAGAAAAATGACCAAGTCAATTTTAGAGATAAAGAAGCCTCTTTAAATTATTTTTAAAGAAAGGTGCTTTTGGAATGACAAAAGCACAAATACATGATTGTGCTTATACTTTATTTTCGAAATCTTTTCTTGATTGCCACAGTGGATTGAGATGCTTGAACACAGCAAAGCAACTATCCTATTTTTGGCCTACAACTGATTTTACAAAGGTGTCAATATTAGGTGATAAAAAGTGCATTTCCTCTCATTTCTCAAAGAATGTATATTCAATATAGAAATTCAAGTTGCTTTAATTGATAGGACAAGAGCACAAAGAGAATTAAATCAGAGCATCTACATGGTCCGAAAAGGCAATCCATATATTTAAGGATGATTTCATGCGAGAGTTAAAATCAAACTACAGAAAGCATTGAATAGTCATGTCTAAATCCCTCTCCTAGATATGATAATAATATTGGACTTCATGAAATGGAATTCTTTTCCATGATTTCTGCTTGTAATGTGGTGCGATTTCCAATGGTGCAATTATTTGTGCTAAAATAGGGCAAGCACTTAGAAGATCCTATTGAAACCTAATTTTGTATATATGAAATAATCTATTCAAATCAATTAACTTGTCTTTTAAATCCAAATAATAAAAAGAATCCATCTAAAAGAGCATCTTGTTAACATCCCCAAATGAAAATAGAGTAAACTATTATAATAAACAATTTCTCAAATTTTGAACACTAAAATTTGCACAAGTTTATCTACAAAATGATAAAGATGAGTTTTCTATGCCATAAATAATACGTTAAAAGAAAGGAACACGAGTTCTTTAATGATTACTTTGATATGAAAGAGGAAATAAGCTTCCTAGTGAAAGTATATTTAAGTTCATATTACAGTTGAATCCATATGAAAATTTTTGGTCGTTAACTTTCAAATTATGGAGACACAAGCAAGCCCAAAGACATCCATTTTCAAAAATGCAATCCCAATTATGCAACTATGCTTGTGGGTCATATTTATTATGCTTGTAAGCAGTGTATATCTTACATCTTTTACCATCCTAAAGCTTCTATCCTTTGCTTCTTTTCTAGAAATGGGGTTTTTACTTTGTCATCAATGTCATCTATAGAATTCACAAGCTCAATCATATCGGCTTTCTCTCTTATGGACCTTATCTCTTGGATTTTGGCAACCACAACTTGATGGGATGCCCTTTCATCCTTCCTCACATCTTCAACATTCTTCCAAAGTTCATCACAAATGGCCTGACGAGATGATATGTTAGTCACAATAGTAAAATAGGCATATAGATAACAAAATATAGCATCAACTACATAAAAACATGACCATAAAGAAATAGTTCACAATCATAGTACCTTTTGCTTTTGAATCATTTTCCTAATGGTGTCCCTTCTTGGTGTTTTCTCTTCAACTTCCAAGTAAGCAAGTTCAATTTTTGAAGCCAAGATATCATCTTGATTTCTCCGTAGTCGAACAATGCAAAATCTTGAATCTTTTCCTCGACTATTGATGACTTCTTGCATAGAATGAGTGACACCATTGTCATTGACATCTTCAATTGCACCATCTTCCTTACTAACAACTTCCTTGCCAGTTTCCATGCTAAGAGTGACATCCTTGTATCCTTGTATACTACAATCTTTTGGAACTGGAAAAGTAGTCTCACTATGGTCACACCTACCAGTTCGTCGAAGTTACCTACTAGGTCACCACCGACCTGCTATTTCTGGTGTACTACCACTGGTGGTTGTACCAAGATTTGAAGTTACAACCTCAGGAGCAAAGGATGGTGTCTGAGAAGGATTAGTAGGAACTTCTGGTTTCACAGGAGCTGCAGTAAAAAATTCTTACATGACGTAGGGTTGGAAGGTAGATATGGATACCATTACTCAATAAACTTATACCAGGAAAAAATAACTTATCAAACTGGATAAAGATAAAACAGAACAATAACTATATCTCTAGAGTATAGTGATACAAGGGTAAACACTTTACCTTAACAAAGTGTTGATACATTCCCACATAATCTAAAACATGCATCCATTTTACATTGAAATTCACAAGATAGACCTAAGTTTTACAATACTTGAGTTTGCCAGATTAACCTCAAGAAAAGGAAACTACAGCCAAATGCTTAGTGGACCAGCTTACCCATCAAGTGGATTGACAATACCAAGAAACTCTTTTCCAAAAGAGAGCTTATTGATTTTGTGGCTTATCTGGCAAAACTTCAGCACATGTTAAAATACAAAGCCAAGAATTACCAAAATTGATTTACATCATTGTAAGATTATACAAGCATTATGGTCCCTCTTAAGACTAATCGCATACTCATACATAATGGATATAGTCCATACATTTGGGGCACTACAAATGAACACCAGGTATGGTGGGATACTACAAAGAATATAACTCAATGTTCTTTAAAGAATATGCTATTTAGGAATAGATCTTCAAATTTAAATTCAAATTAACAAATATGCAACTATAAACTTCTTAGGTTTATTATTGATTCTAGACCAAGAATTAAAACGATTCCTTTAGAATTGAGCAACTACCATTCATCTTAGATTTTGAAAACATCCCAAACTAAAAAGAGTATCCAAGATAAAGGTAGAATAAATTAAAAATGCCATGACTATCACATCACCATCATCAAAATGCTACCTAATAGATAAAGGGATATGTTGATGCATAAGTTGACCAAAAAAATGATGCTTCACCATTAATCATCAATTAATGGAAGCTTCAAAGATGCCTTCTTGATGCTGCTTTTGATGAGCACCTTTCTTCGAACTTCATAGCTAGAATCACCAATAGTAGAATCCCTGCTTTTCTCTGGAAGAAAAAGATCATCAGGTAATAACTCTACCTGGTAGGTAGGGTTGATTTTTTGGGGTAAACTCCCATCAGCCATGACAACGATGGAGCACCCTTGATAATCCACTCGTTTATCAAGTTGTCTCTTCCAAAGTGAATAAGAAAGTTCACTGGCTTGGTATACAAGTATGTTGTTTAAATGGGATTTTCTCCCCGATTTTTCTACAACTTCTCTCCCAGTTCTATCAATTCCAACATTTTGCCTATTAAGTTCTCTTCCTTTATCAAAATTGCACACCCAACAACATTGGTCATCATCTATAGATTCACTATTTCAGGCACTTTTTCTTTTAGTTTTTTTCTTGATTTCTTCTTCCTTTTTTATCCTAAGGGGTTTTATTCACAATTTGTAGGATTTTCTAATCCTTTTGAGGTGAATAATGAAGTGAGTATTTTATACTTTTATATGTACCAAATTATTTTTTATCAAGTGATTTTCTTGTTAATGATCTTAATTTTTGTTTGTAGGTTCCCAATTTGTTAAAGAAGCCATCAACTAGTGGCGCAAAAAAGCCAATAGTAGGTTTTAATCAAAAATAATTTTGTTGGAGCATTTTGAATGGTAAGCTTTTATCAAAATTAATATGGTATTTCCAGTAGGTTACAACTATGGCACTGGTCATATAATATTTAATTGGAATTCAAATCATTTTCTCTTGCCCAATGCAGGCAGCTTAGGGGATGGTGATGATAGGGTTTTGCCTACTAAAAAAAAGATTTGCATGTAAAAACCTTGTAGGTTATTAGATAACATTCCCTTTCACCCACACTCACTATCCTGTCATTCCTCATCCCAGCAAACCCCTCCCTCCATCTCAGGCCCTATTCCAATTTCTAAAGCCTGTGTGTACCCTCTTTTCTACTACATGAAAGTTACCCTCTCATATACTAAGAAGGGATGTTGATCATAAGGAAGTATTGAAGTTCAAGAATGGTTGACTTTTTGATAGTTTACTCTATTGAAGGTGATCTTTTAGATGATGAAGTTGGTATTGCTTGATAATATTGAGTGGATAGCAACTGTCCATAAGAAAAAATGATTGAGATGTGATTGGCCAATGCACAGGGAAGAAGCTAGGACTATGATAAAGGGATCAAAGGCATCAACGAATTTAGAACCTTCTTACTTGTCACTAGAATCTTAACCTTTTGGATTTTACTAACATGGGCTTTCATCTAGATTAGCTTGATGTTGTGAAAATAAGATATAGGTTACAAAGTACCTACGTCCTTGAAAGAGGAATATACATGTTAGAGATAATTTAGGAAATAGTATTTAAAAAAGTAGAAATTATCTCTTTCTATATTTTTAGGAATTATCTCTTTCTATGTTTATCACTTTCCAAATTGTAGGAGATATGTTTTAGTTTGTTTAGAATTTGATTTGTTTCCATGTTTATGATTAGGATTAAAAGTAGGATTGATCCATTTCTATATAAAGGAATGAATTCTCTTTGTTTTCTTTAAAATTTGAGATGAATAAATTCTACATACAAAAGTCTCCACCATACAAGTATAGTGTCTAACCAAGCCCCTATACACACTTGAACAAGCCCCAAACTGAAGCGAGGAGAATTCTGAAGGCATATGATCTAGTGTCTGGTATCTACTGTA
This sequence comes from Thalassia testudinum, assembly GCA_037157565.1. Classification (NCBI taxonomy): domain Eukaryota; kingdom Viridiplantae; phylum Streptophyta; class Magnoliopsida; order Alismatales; family Hydrocharitaceae; genus Thalassia; species Thalassia testudinum. The sequence goes on from JAZHRO010000067.1 coordinate 39,920,444, forward strand.
TCCTTAGAACTTCAAGTTTAGGTTCCCTATTCTGTCATATTTGCATATGTATGTAGATGAGTTTTTTCTTTTTGTCTCAAGTCAAGATACCATATAAATATCAAATGGTTTCTCTCGTCTGAAATTTTTTCAATACTAACTTCTGGCATAATACTACCATACCAACCTGTTATTTTACTTTCATCCCCTAAAATAAGGATCTCGCCTTCATATCCTGCTCTATGGTTTTTAATAACTTTTACTAACATGCCATTGTTGCCATTATCATCGTGAAGTTGGTCTTCATTTCTTCGAACATCATCTGCTAATCGAAAATCTAGTATGGTTCTGTGGGAATCTGCAAAAAATTGAGAGGGATTGGCATTTTATCCCCTGCAGTGGAGGTGACTTCAACTTCTTTCACCATGGGATCCTTTGCCATTAACTCAAGCTTTGCCCTTATTTATCTACCTCCCTTTGAATCATCAAGATCCAAGTCTTTAATTTTTGCCCAATCATTTGTTAATCTCATCATCGTCGATCTACATCTATATTCCGGAGGTTGCATCTATATTCGATATATATCGGATACATATGTGTTAAAGAAAGATCACATCTATATTCCGGAACCAACCTCGTTACCCTTTCTGAACAATCATTAACTAGGGCTAGAATGGCAAGTAAGCAAGTAGTAGATGACTCCAAGCTACAAGCAGAATACACTAGAGTACCTAAGAGATGATCCCAACTACCAAGCAGATGTATGGAGACATTCCACACAAATCAGGACTTAACTTCAGGCATTCCTTCCCCATGCCATATATTGCCTGACCATTTAAGGTTGCATCTATATTCGATATATATCGGATACATATGTGTTAAAGAAAGATCACATCTATATTCCGGAACCAACCTCGTTACCCTTTCTGAACAATCATTAACTAGGACTAGAATGGCAAGTAAGCAAGTAGTAGATGATCCCAAGCTACAAGCAGAATACACTAGAGTACCTAAGAGATGATCCCAACTACCAAGCAGATGTATGGAGACATTCCACACAAATCAGGACTTAACTTCAGGCATTCCTTCCCCATGCCATATATTGCCTGACCATTTGATGTTCTACTTGGCCCCTCCTATACTGCTAAACAACCCCATGAATTCTCCAACATATAGTGACCAAACATAGAATCTTAAAAATATTTTTCTGGTTTGCAGGGAATTTTTTCCCCTATTAGCTTATAAAGTCATGAAACCTGAAGTCACCAAAAAGAGAATGATACAAACCGAAAACTTACATGTTTTGAAATGTACCATAAATTACATAGACAGTTTATTTAGAAAATCAGAAATACCTGTAACTTTGTGGAAGTTTACTCGAAATCAGAAATAGTTGCATTCGTAATTTATTGTCTGCTTGTTGGTGATTTGATCCTTTTTCTTTTGTTTTTTTAATTTGGATCATTTGTCCATTTGTGCATGTCACGTTTGCACAGGGGTCATGCTAATCTTCTCTGTAGAATTCGAGAAGAAATTAATATATAAGTTGATCACTAGGATCAGGTAATCTAATTTAATCTGATTGCTTATGTTTCCTGTGAAGTTATTTTATGGAATTTTGAAGGGAATCTTGCTGAAACAACAGTAATTAATTAACCAAAAGAAAGGAAGTCTGCTCTAAAACTTGAGATACTCTGACGGATACTTGAGCTGCAGACGAAACTGCTTGGCAAGGAGAATATCTTTGCATAGCTACATGTTAGATTTCCTCACCCATCTTTCTTTTGCATCAAGCTCCCAATGCAACTTATGACGTTTCTTTGGTTTTAGAGTCAATGGAGTTTCTACCTTGAGGTTTTCATTTATTTTTCTGCTACATTTTTCTACTACTGATGTTATTACCAAGATGCTTAAAATGCTAATGCTGTTAACATGCCCTACCTTGCTCAAGTAGAATGGTGAACTGCTTTGATATCTTGTTATCCCTCTTAACACATGTAAATTTGGTATTCATGTAATCTACTCCTATTTGGTACTTTTTTTATGGTGAAGATACTATTAGGGAAGTAGCCAACTAGTTACAAGCAGCTTGTGAAATTAACGATGATTATTTTTCTTGGCTTGAAAACTTTTGCTTTTGTTTTTTGTTTCCAAATCATGTAATGGGACCTTAAAAGTCTTAAGTTTCGTATCTTCCTTGTTGATGGCATTTCTTTGTTTCTTTTTTATTAAAGTTCCACGCATGCAATCGTCTGACCAGTAGCAAGATACTACAAGGACAAAGAGTGCACAGGTTGCAAGGATCATTCGTGGATAGGTTGCAAGGGTCATTCGTGGATAGGGTTGTGGTCAAACATCTAAGTACTGAGTACAATTTTGATATAGTTTGTGTTTTGTCCGGTTATGGACTACAATTACCTTCATGTTTTAGACACTACTTTTTGTTCATTTCTACAAAAGTTTAGCCAAGTTTTTTTTAGGTACTTAAATTCTCAAAAGGTTTATAAAGGTAGGTAGCTTTTTGTTTGACTTGTTTGTATGAAACCTCTCAACAATCTTTCAGGTGTATTTTTTATAAAGTTTTCATTGAAAAATTTCAATTTGTGAGGAATGTTTTAGTGGATATTATAAAATAAATTTTTATTTTATAGGTAATCAACATAAATTATAACTATGATACATTATGAGTGTTTTAAAGGATGATTAATAAAAGTTTTTATTCTTCCTACATTGCGACGAATTAATCGTTGGCACTTATGTACAAGGTGACGAAAAAAATCGTTGTTAAAAGAAAGTAAAGACAATGAAACTATTCATTGCTAAATTTAAAGTATGTGACGATTTTAGTGACGATTTTATTTGTTTAAATTTGTCAGCGAATATATTATTCATTGTAGATTTAACAACGGCCCGTATAGCAACGAATATGGCGACGAATAAATTATTCATTAGCAAGTCATATAACGATAATTTATTTGTCGTCGTCTTCATAAAATATCCATCGCCTTTGACAGTTTTTGTTGTAGTGCCCTCGCTCCTCTCTCTCCTCTCCTACGTCGCTGCTGACGCACCCTTCCTCCCTCCTTGTCCTCCGCCTCCTTCCCCGATAGGCTTCGCTTGCGAGACCCCCCTGCGTAGGGGATCAAAGCCAATGCCAAGGAGGATGGTGGGAAAAGGAGCAGGTGATGGTGGTGGTCCCGCAATGACAATAGCTACATTGAGGGCAACCCAATGCTAAGGAGGAAGCAAGAGGTCAACTCCCACCACATTCGCCTCCTCGTTCTTCCAAGTTTCTGGATCTAGATTTGGATCTCATCTCCTCGTTCTCACCCTTTAGGTCTAGATATGTGCATTCACTCCTTTTGATTGTCATCGATCTGCTTTGTTTCTGTTGATTTCACAAGATATCAATCTTAGGGTTTCACGATCAATGCTGAGGTCAACGTGCTAACCCTCCACCTTGAGGGCCTGTAGGCGACGCTAGAGGAACAGGGGAGGCAGAAGCTCTGCGAGTTCTTCGTGGTGGTGCAACGACGACTAGGGGAGAATGACCTAGACCTCGAGGAGGCCCGCGGTGAAGTTGGAGTCGAGGGAGCTGCAGGTCATTGTGGAGTAGATTTGGTAGCAAGGCGACGACTACGAGATGCTACGCCACAATCAAGCTAGCCGAAGCCTCGATGCCCTTCTGCAACGAAGGGGATGAAGACACACTAGTCTACCTAGGGGTCGTGTTGATGGCGGATTACCAAGTGTTCGCAATTGGATTTGAAAACCCATCGTAGTTCGAATCGCGAAGAAATCTGTTCAACAAATAAAATTTATACCGAAAAATCCGTAAAGAAGTTCCAGGTCGAACACAGGGAGACGGACGTTTGATTAAAAGTACGTGTTTTATTTATTTGTCACGAAACAGATTAGCTGGTCGAAAACTAGCTATCTATTTAACAAATAATGAATAGGAGAGAGAGAGAGAGAATAGTACAAATAAAAGCAAAAAGGGATGTAGAATAAACATAAATTTCATTATCAAAAATTATTCATTACACTACTTATTACGACTATAAAACGAGAAATTATTACACTAGAAAGCAATAAATCTACTCTACAAAGAAGTAAAGAGAATGGAGAGAGAAGTATTCTCCTCGACGATCACTTGGAGGACGAGCCGGACGGGACGACGCTTGGAAGACGGGGAACGAAGCGAGGACAAAGTGGGAGGAATGGGAATGAAGCAGCATGTTGTCGTCGTCGCTGGATCCGCTTCTCGAATGCAGAGAGAGGACAATCACAAGATGCTCCACGAAGGGGAACGAAGGTGGAAAAATTAAGATTTCTACTCTAGAGGAGCATCCCGGATGTGGGACAAGCTCTTAGAGCTTTGGAAGGGGTGATAGAAGAGAAGGGATGAGAAATTCATAGGGTAGGGGTCTCATTTTATAGTTGTAAGGAGTGGGAGCATTTTGGACATTTCAACATCAAAAGCATTAATTCAGGACCTTTAGTGACGGATTTATCCGTCACTAAAGGCATGAACATGGCTGATGTGCATGCGCCCACTCACCTTCAGTGCCTCAAACGTAAATGCATGATCGCACACGCTCAGTCGTCTGATCAAGAGATCGGACGGCTTAAAACGCCCTTCACCAGCGCCTTCAAATCTTCATTGCCACGCGTCCGTGTGCGATGAGGCATGCAAACACATGTCATTGTGCGCGTACGCAATCGACGAACCTCCGTGCGCCACGTCTCCTCCCCTCGGCCTCCCGATCTCCATCTGACGGCCCAATTGTGCTTGCGCCCGCGCCCCCTCTGAATTTGAAGCGCAGTGTGGCTCGAACACACGCCCTTCACTCGCGAAGGGGCGCTCGACTGCTGCGCTGTGCTCACTCTTGAGGCGAGCGCATGATTTGTGCGCGCGCGATCTGCGACCGTTGGATGGTGATCCAATGACCCAGATTCGTCGAGCAGGTGAAGAAGAGAAGTGGAGGCAGGTCCTTGGGGCCGGTTGGGCGACTGGGATGGTGCCACACGACGCCATCTTGGCCGTCCATTTTCTAAGTGTTGTAGATGATGCCACGGATGTCGAATTATACCGATTTTCGCACTGTTAGGCTGCAATCGTCGATCCGAACCCATCCGTGCGGTCGAATTTGTCATTTGAGGTGCAGATTAACACCATCTTGGCCCTTAATCTTTAGGGTTCCTCCTCTATCAGGTGCTATGGATGTCCGATCAGAACGATCTTGGAGTCGTTGAACTCCAATTGTCGCCCTAATCAGATCCGTATGGTTGGATCTTCAATCCAAGGCCTCGATCAACAAGTTGCCTTATCCCTAGCCATAAAATGGAGACAATTAACCTACATTTTATTCAGACTAACCTAAATGTAAGATGATGCATGTTATGCAATATTTATAGTATGTGATACAATTTTATGCTTAACAACATGCATAAATAAATAGTTTATGTGATATAAATATGTTTACATCACACCCCCATGCCTATTTTTTGCTAGTCCCTAGCAAAACTATATGCTATTATAAGATAATTAAGTCAGATTTCTTAGGCAAAAGTTATTTACATTACCTAGGGATTTCAACCAAGACCTGAACTACTGAGACACAACAGCACCCGGGTATCTACCAAAATGCAAACTGCCTCAAGTTCTCACCTTATTCAAAGACGAATCTCTTTTTCTCTTTTTCTTCTTTTCTTTTTTATTTTTTTTTTATTTTTGAGTTCAGGGTTATGGAGTAGCTTTCTATGGCCACAAAACCCGTCCAAGACTTGATGAAAACCCTAAGTTCTAAGCAACTTTTTGTGAAAGTAATAGACTCATTGATCGGCAATCAGAACAGACTTCGGGTTTCTACACCCCTAGGTGACCTTAGAAAGAAAGTTCTGCCTAAAGGTATATCTTTACGACCGGTAGCTTTCTTCCTACTTTTATTTTTTATGGGGTCAACACAAGGGTGAGTCCAGTGTATATCTCCCTGGCTTATTCTACTTCTCCGCTTCTTCCTAAGTATTTTTGGAATTTTTAGTACATTTCTTGTGTTGGATTTTGGATAAGCGATCGATGAGCTGTTACCATCGACAACTTGCCAGCCATACTTGTGCGGTAAAGTGTGGCTTATTTTTTTCTGTTTCTTTTTCTTTCTTTTCTCCTTTTCTTTTTCTTTTTCTTTTCTTTTTGACTTTATTTTAATTTTTAAGTAGGTGTTTTCCTTAGTCTGAGACTTACCTAAAGGCAGTAAGAAGAGAGTGGTCCAATGACTGGGCTTTGGACAACTTACCTATGGGCTGTTACCCACGATAACTTGCTAACCATATCACCCTAAAAGGTTCATCAGCTACCCAATTTCCATTAAGACCGTCGAACGAGTCAGTGACGAATAGTGTGTAGATACTTAGACTTAAAGTTCCCTCAAATCAGAGGGTAGGTTGATAAGTCGTGTACTTATCACCCAAACTTATTTAATTAAATTAAAATAGAATTCAGGATGGCGAGGACTCGATAAACAAATCTACATTTTAGTGGATACCAAGGCTGATTAAGCCGAAAGACCTGAAGGGTCTTAGTGTTCAAATCATATAGTTTTATTTCTTAAGATTGAAAATTTTCTAAAGTCTAAGTTCTCTTTCCTAATTCCACAAAATATATATATATATATATAAGAAAATAAAATGAATCTACGGAGCTAATGAAGTAATTCAGAGATGAATATCCACCCTCCCATACCTATCTAATACAATGTCCTCATTGTATTAAAAAGACATGAAACAGAGTGAAGTAGAGTAGAAAGCACCTGAATTGCGTAAATAACGGGTTCACTTCGAGATAAATAGAAACTGTATACGTGCTTAATTTAGTGCCTTCAGCTAGGCACACTATACAAAGAAGAGAAATAAAGAATTCATAAGTGCAGGTCAGAATCAGAATAAAAAGATGCAACCTAAGACCTGCCAGCAGATGTCCATAGATGTGGACCAGATTATGATGCAGATCCATACCCCTTAGTCGAGAATATCTAAGGTTCTAGATAAAAATTACCCAGAATCTGAAATCAGTATGTAAGCGGGGTCGGACCTGCGACTTATGAGGATGCAACCCAAGACCAAAAAGTCAGGTTACAGAGAAATCAAGCTCAAAAGGATAATCAATAAATGTGTGCTTAGGTTGGTCATCCTAAGAACAAATGTCGTAAGGGTCCTGATTTGATGGTTTTAGATTAATTGGAACCCTTAGACTTGGTCTTCTACTTCCTCCGGAGTTTGCTTCCCAAATCAAAATTTCCCAGCTTCTATCCTCATTCAAAATGTCAAATTCCAGGACCTCTTGCATATTAATCACCCCGTCTGAAATTTCCAAGTCTAAAAAATGTGACTGAATCAGATTGACTTGGGTTTAGTTATCTCAAAAGTAGAATCGTCAGTAAGCTCAATGGGGTGTAACTGATAATCGGGGCATTGAATTGAATCCTTCAGAAAATGTGATTCTGAATCCGTCATGTGAGCTCCAATAAGATCAATTTCCTCAGTTATTGGGCTATCAAATGATTTAACCAATTCCGCAGGCCCAATCGTCTCACAGAAATCGTTTCTGTAAACTCACGTGAGACTTCGCAAATTGATTCTTCACCCTCAGACTCAAAGAAATCTAAATTTGTATTAATGTACGTCCCAAAATCATCCATCATTTTCTGATCAATGGAGACATACGTTTCCTCGTACCCCGGCTCAGGGACCTCAGGTGAAGAATCAGATCATCCTTAATTGGTTGCTCTAAATCAATCTGGTCAGCCTCGTAACACGTGTCCCCCCCAACAGGTGCCTGAGCAGGTTCTGAGATTGGCTCTCTTGAAGGAGGTTCATCCTAAGAATCATCCCATGATTGAACTAAAGCAACCACAAATCTCATTCTCAGTTTCGATAACTTCCCAAGTAGAAACTCACCCGGGTTCTTATCCTTAACATCCTGGAGCCAACCGACCAAATACTTGTTCAGTTTCAATCAAGGGCTCCAAATCTTTTGTGCAAGGTATTGGCTGAACTTCTAAAGATTGTATAGTATTCCTCAAGTTAGCCAAAACCTTATCTCAAACTTGGTTAACCTGAACCAAATGACTTGGTTCACGGTTGGGCGGGTTTGGGATCAGTGTAGAGGACTTAACGAATTGAGATTAGAGATACCCTTCTTGATAATAGGTCATTTCGGATTGTTCAAAAGGTGGTGATGACCTAAAGGCAGTGTATTCAGAAGATGTGTAAGGATCAATGTATCCTTCTTGATTGTAAATCGTATTAGGTTGTCCATGAAGGGGTGGCGATCTATAATCAATATGCCTCGAAGAAGGATAGAAATCACAATTATGGTGTTCAAGGTTTGACCTCGAACACAGAGGTTCGGAACTGTATCCCCAATCTGAGTTATCCCAACTAAGAGATGGTTGATTATAGCACGAGTCAGGATAATCGTCATGTTGAGGATAAGTCATAACAGGAGGGAAAGAACAGGAATGCGTGTAGAATGTGAAAGGATTCATGACAAATGGGAGGAAGAAAGGCGCCATGCAATACAAACAATCAAACATGTCCTTAAGTGAGCTAGCCTAAAGACCTACAGACTCCCAGAATCTGTCTTGAGATAAAGAAACGATTTGATCTACTTTTGTCCGTTCAATCCAACCAGTTAGAGGGAGGGATAAGGGAGAAGGTTCTTTCTTCGACTTGCGCCTCCGGTTCCTAGTGTACCCCCCAGCTGCGATCGTTTGATTCTGCTCCCCTAACTAGACATCAAATTGAACAGTAGAAACAAACTAATCGAAAATAATCTCGCTCTGGGTTTCGAAGAGCGAGTCCAATCCTTAAAGCCAACGTTTACTCTATTTTATTTAGGGTTAAGTTTGAATGTGCTTTGGAATGTGATGGGCCCTTTATCTGGGTTGTGCCCTTAATGATTGATTGATGTGTGTGTGAGTGCACAATCAGTGATTTTCAAGCAAGATTATTTTTGATGCAGTGAATTTTAGGGTTCAAATCTTGCTTAGTAACTTTTAGGATTCAACTTTAGGTATTTTCAAACAAGTTTTGTTGGCACACCTGGTTTTGAAAGCATAGGTGAAAATGTTTTCCTTTGAAGCTTAAAAGAATGTGGAGTGCCCAGTAAACCCTTAAGAGTTGAACCTATGTGGCGGCTACTTAATGAGTTGATTTTAGTTAAAGTGGTGCGACCCAATCAACTCAAACAATCGACCTGTTGCACCACTTAATTAGGCACACAAGTGATTATCTAATCTGATTTCTACTTAATTATGTGTTTGGGTGTGTGTACCGGTTCCAAAGATCGATTTACCGATCGAGTTTGAAAATCAGATGAGATTGTATACCTCTGTGAGATTTTTTTATATTTTTCTTTTTAAATGCGGAGGGTAAGGCGGGTGTTGGTTCAAACAAACAATCAAAACTAACCTTAGGGTTTATAAGAACACCTAGGTTGATTTATGTTTGTGATATTATGTGGTGGAATGAAATCTAATGGGTGGGAGGTGGGGGTAAACTTACAGAACCTTCAACAGCACTTGTTCCAATCTACTGCTTATGGTCGTCTCAAAAGAGTAACTGCAATCACAATAAGAAAGGAGAGAAGTGAGGTAAACAATTCGTAAGTTGGAAAACGCAAAAAATTAAAGAGCGTCGCCTCCCCGGCAACGATGCCAAAATGTTGATGGCGGATTAATATGCGTTTGCAATTTGATTTGAAAACCCATCATTATAGTTCGAATCGGGAAGAAACCTATTCAACAAATAAAATTTATACCGAAAAATTCATAAAGAAGTTCCAGGTCGAATACAAGGAGGCGAACGTTTGATTAAAAATACGCGTTTTATTTGTTTGCCACGAAACATATTACCTAGTCGAAAACTAGCTATCTATTTAACAAATAATGAATAGGAGAGAGAGGGAGATAATATTACAAATAAAAGTAAAAAGGGATGTAGAATAAACATGGATTTCATTATCAGAAATTATTCATTACACTACTCATTACGACTAGAAAGCGGGAAATGATTACACTAGAAAGCAGTAAATCTACTCTAAAAAGCAATAAAGAGAATGGAGAGAGAAGTGTCCTCGACAATCGCTTGGAGGACGTGCCGGATGGGACGACGCCTAGAAGACGGGGAACGAAGCGAGAAGAAGGACAAAGCGGGAGGAATGGGAACGAAGTAGCACGTCGTCGTCGTCGCGAGATCCGCTTCTCAAATGTAGAGAGAGGACAACTGCAGGATGCTCCACGAAGGAGGACGAAAGTGGAAAAATTAAGATTTCTACTCTATAGGAGCATCCCGAGTGTGGGACAAACTCTTAGAGCTTTGGAAGGGGTAATAGAAGAGAAGGGATGAGAAATTCATAGGATAGGGGTCTCATTTTATAGTTGCAAGGAGTGGAGGCAATTTGAACATTTCAACATCAAAAGCATTAATTCAGGAACTTTAGTGACGAATTTATCCGTCACTAAAGGCCTGAACATGGCCGACGTACATGCACCGCGCGTGCCCGCTCAACTTCAGCGTCTCAAACGTAAATGCACGATCGTGCACGCTCAGCCGTCCGATTAAGAGATCGGATGGCTTAAAACGCCCTTCGCCAGCGCCTTGAAATCTACACTGCCATGAGGCATGCAAACGCGTGTCATCACGCGCGTACGCGATCGACGAACCTCCGCGCACCACGCCTCCTCCCCTCGGTCGCCCAATCTCCATCTGATGGCCCAATCGCGCTTGCGCCCGTGCCCCCTCTGAATTTGAAGCGTAGCGCAACTCGAACGCGCACCCTTCGCTCACAAAGGGGCGCTCGACCGCTGTGCTGTGCTCACTCTTGAGGCGAGCGCATGATTTGTGCGCGCGCGATCTGCAGCCGTTGGATGGTGATCCAATGGCCCAGATTCGTTGAGCGGGTGAAGAAGAGAAGTGGAGGCAGGTCCTTGGGGTCGGTTGGGCAACTGGGATGGTGCCATTTGGCACCATCTTGGCCATCCATCTTCTGAGTGTTGCAGATGGTGCCACGGATGTCGGATTGGACCGATTTTTACGCCGTTAGGCTATAATTGTTGATCTAAACCCATCCATGTGGTCGGATTTGTCGTCTGAGGTGCAGATTAATACCATCTTGGCCCTTGATCTTCAAGGTTCCTCGATCTCTCTCTAGTGCTACGGATGTTCGATCGGAGCGATCTTGGAGTCATTGAACTACAATCGTCGCCCTGATCAAATCTGTATGGTTGGATCTTCAATCCAAGGCCCCGATTAATAAGTTGCTCTATCCCTGGTCATAAAAAGGAGACAATTAACGTACATTTATTCAGACTAACCTAAATGCAAGATGATGCATGTTATACAATATTTATAGTATGTGATGCAATTCTATGCTTAAGAACATGCATAAATAGATAGTTTATGTGATATAAACATGTTTACATCAGGCTGCAAGCGATGTTGGAAGAGCAGGGGAGGGGCCAACTCTGAAAGGCCATCACGGTGGCCCTGCGACTCACGTTGTGGCTGCAATCACATACTTAGTAAGATCTATCTCCCTCGATCTCTCTTCCTCAATCCTTCAATCGTTTCTCCAATCACATATGCGGATTAAATCTAATTCAGATCTATGCTTGAGATCTTTCACTCCAACTCTCTCTCGATCTCGATCAATCTTTCTTGGTCTCTCATGAGCTTGATTAAGGGTTAGGGTTACATGATTAACTTTTTTTGGCATGTGATTGATCTAGGGTTAGGCATTTAGCTTATTTTTAATGAGATTTATTTTATTGTGTGCAAACCCTAGATGAGGAGGGTCGTGCAGGAGAACAAGGAGATGAGGTGGAGGGTAATGGAGGCAAATACTAAACCAAAAGTAGGTACACGATGAAGGTGATTCTCCCAAAACCTACTTGCTTTTAACTTTGATGGTGCTCTCCAGCTACTTGTTTGGTGAGGATTGTAGAGTTGTTTCTCGTGAATTGAATCTCTACTTGCTGCCAATGGTAAGGTCTTCAGTTGGAGTGTAGAGATCAAGTTCCCCTGTATACAAGGATCTAATTGCAACTCAAGTGTTGCCTTCTCGGTCAAAAGGCTGCTTTTTAAGATGGATTTTCGTTGAAGTCAACTACATCAATCACATTCACTGAAATTCTACCTTGTTAGATTGTTGATCAACATGTTAATCCTGTTGTTGATCTCTGAGTTTGTTAAATACAAAAGTCAAATAGAAAATCTCCAATTTTGATCTTTTTGAAGAGTTTTTAACAAACACTTTGATCATAATTCCTGGAAATTTAGTTTGTAACATTTTAAAAAAAACTTGAAAAGATTAACGCATGCACTACATCAAAGATCAAGAAGAAGCTGAGTGAGCTCTTCATGCACCAGAATGCACACAATGTTTCCCCAGCATATGGTGGTGGCTGCAGGGCTGCCAATGTAGCTATTAACTGATTATGCAGCAATCATAGGTCTTAATTGACCTAAATTAGGCTAGGACTTAGCATAAGTTAGGGTGGTTCATGCATGCATAAGCATTATTTGCATCCTTACTGCTTTCTTTTAGCTATGCATAAAATAATGCTATAATGTATTGATTAGGTGCATTATGTCAATTGCAGGTAATAAGCTAGATCTGAAGCTGGATCTAAAGCTGGATCTGAAGAATAAAGAATAACTGGTGTTGCAGCAGAGCTAGAGCGGAAAACCTAAATTAGATGTAGTAGATAATAATATAAGAGAGTTAAGGTATGCTATTCTATTAAGTAGGAATAAAGCAATAAATTATGAAGAACTTAGGTCTATCATAGCCCTAAGACAGCCTAGAAGCCTCCCCAAGCCTTAGCCACCCTTAGATTAGGTCACCGCACCCTAGGAAACCTTAAAACCCTAATTCTAGCCTCTATCTGGACGTTCAAATAAGCTATAGGACATCCAGAACCCTTAGCCAACTCCCACACACCTTAAACCCACTTCTGCAGTGTTATTGGACGTCCAGACACTTGGTCAGACATCTAATTTCTGCAAAATAGCTAAGACAAAACCTAGAATCCCTCCTCACTCTAATTGGACGTCCAGACAACAAGTTTGGACTTCTGATTTTTCATTATAAGACGTCTGAAACTATTATTGGACGTCCAGAACTGCCCTCCAGACCTTGTTTTGAGATTCAAGCCTTGATCTGGGATCTCTAGGTCCCTAAACCCAATTCCAACCCCCTAGGAAACTAAATTAAGGTGTCCTAATCCTAGTACATCACCTCTAGACCTCCCTAAGGATCTAATTAGGTCCTCACTAAACCTAATTGACTTGGATCATGGTCAATCTCTTCAGTCTATTCAATTGGACTCATTGAATCCAATTAAGCCCTTATCTCAGCATACACTGTCCACGTGGACTCAGTGAGAGTCAAATTGACCTAGACCTGACTTAATTGAGTTATTTTACTCTCAATTAAGTTTTCACACACCCAATTAAACTTGTATTAAGTTTAATTGCACTTTACCTTAGTGAATTAGGGTTTACAACCCTAATTTGAGACCTACCTTGACCTAAACCTACTCGAACCTAACCTAATCAACCTAGTCACCTAAGTTTCAACCCACACACACCCACACATGCCATCCACACGAAAACACCTAGCCTAGAGTTCTCTAGAACTATCTACCATGTGTGCTTGCCTTGGTTGCTAAAATTAGTAACCAAGAGCCATTCAATTTTTAGATCCACATTTGGTGGATCTAAAAACCACCATCCATCCTCTCCCTCACTCTCTCACGAGCTCCCACCATAGGTCTCTCTAGAAAATTCCATAATTCTCTAGAGAACTTCCCTTAGGTTTATAAAAAGACCTAAGGGGTGGCCATTTACACCCATCCACTCTTGGTTTCATTTAGTTTAGTTTCATTCCACATCCACTCCACCTCCATGTCCACGAGTAGCTTCACCATGGCCACCACCAGCTCCACGCCAAGATGCTGGATCACCTCTCCAACCACTCTCCAAGGGCCGACCTAACCACCATTGTGAAAGTTCCGACCCTACCAGGAGGGAGTGACGTAATAATTGCGAAAATGAAATATAAAGCAATCTCACCAAAGAAAACCAATCACACAATATACACAAATGTTTTAGGTGGAAACCCAAATCAGGTGAAAACCACCACCTAACCCTCTCGAGTTAGGATTTTCCGATCAACCTAGTTGATCAAATCCACTAACCGAATCACTTTAAAACGAGGGTGATTCAACCTCAGTACAACCACGCTACAAGTACGAGGGTAGCGTTCCTCAACCCCTTCTCTCCACGAGAAGGATTTTGTCCCACGAAGGAGACGGGAATTCGCAAAGCGAATACCCAACCAAAAAACAAAGATAAAATAAACAAGTTCTATAGAGCCAACAAAGAAATTATGAACCTAGCTTCTATAGGAATAAGGAAACTCCCCTTTGTAAGGAGTGCGTCGAGTTGGTGACGCGGTGCGTGTGCCACGCGACGGCGCAACTTCGCTCTCGTAAACAACGGCAGGAGAGCGGGTGCGCGAAGCTTGATGCTCTCTAGAGAAAGGAACTAGAGCTTGGAGAGCAAGGGCTTCTCTTGGACACAAAAGAGTAGAACTAAGTTGCTTAGGTGTGTCTCTTGTTTCTCTTAGTGTGTATCTTGTGTCTCTAAGTGTATATTGGTGTGTCAAAGGCTCCCCTCTATTTATAGAGGCCTTAGGAAGGCTTTGGAAGGTTTAGAAAAGCTTCCATAGCCGTTGGGTGCAAAGCCCAAGAGAATCAGGCCGAAATCAGGACAATGATTACATTTGACAGGGTGATCAGACGTCTAATTCTGGCATCAGACGTCTGGAAGGCTACTTTAAGACGTCTGATTTCAAGGTCAGACGTCTGATTCTATGCGGGTTTCCTCCTGACTTGAATCAGATCTAAACAGGGTTTTTGTTCAAGTTGATCAGACGACATACAGGACGTCTGGCACTATGCCCGGACGTCTGGAAACCAACTTTTCCTACGGAATGGATTTTCCAACCGTTGCAACGACTAGAAAATCTCTGAGAAGAGATTTTGGGTCAGCCGAGGCAAAACGGTCAATTATCAGACGTCTGGTCAGTCCTATGGACGTCTGATAAGGTTCTAACGGTCATATCCTTGAGTGCCTGCTAAGCTAGCCAACGGTCCACTATCTGGACGTCTGGCAAGTCCATCAGACGTCTCCTAAGACGTCTGGTATTAGGTATGGACGTCTGATTTCATCAGACAGAACTAGCTATGTCCAGCCAAACAGATATTAAACGTCTGAAACAACAGTCAGACGTCTTAAAATACTTTATCAGACGTCTGATTTGGGAATTAGACGTCTGGAAGTGCTGTTTGAACCCTATATTGGTTTTCTAAGTATTCTACAGAAAACCTAAATATCCTAGGGTTGTGCCGATGTTCCTAGGACTACTGTTAGGGTACTTTGAGGCTCTTTAACATAATATTCTAAGGAAAATAAAAAGAGCAAGAAATAAAGACAAGAGATACAAGAAAGGATTAAAAAGAATCTATCATATTCTTCTTGTCTTCTATCTTCAATCTGTCGCTCCACGCAAACCTCCTCTGTTCTTCATTAAGCTCCTCCAATCCGTCCTGGATGCGAGCTCGAGTTCCGTCTAAACACGTCCACATTTGCAATTGACCTGAAATCTAGGACTCAAATTGCAAATGTTAAATAACACGTGTTTTGTTATCATCAAAACAAATGATCGTGGTGCTCTAGCACCAACACATTGGCCGCCCCTCCTCTCAATCAACTCAAAGGCCATCGGAGCCACTTCCGAATGCCTTTATTTCTGCTAGATTAGATTATAGTTCTTCTTAGATTTACATGCTTTATTTACTGCTTAGTAGTGTAGCTCTAAACTCTCCCTCAATGATGCATGCATAATCCCCCCTTAGATTCATGTATGCAATCATTTTCTGTTAACTAGATTTATGTTTCCAAGCATTCCTCTACAAGCTTTCCACGAGTTCCATGTTGCAAACACCATGATGAATCAATGAAAGATTTTTTTCTATATATATATATCTATGCGTTGAGAATCACCATGAACTTATTGCAATATATTTTGTGTGATTAAAGTTGCCTGCTTTTAATTATTATCTGTTGCAACTAGCATGTCGGTACCTAAAAATATCGAGGATCTGACTATTAACGCATTTTCCGTAAATAGTCACCACATAACTAGAATCGTACGTACTGAAACTCACACTTTCACATTTGTCATCTATCTAACACATGCGCACGTAATTAGGGTTCGTAATGAAAGTGGCCGAACATTGATCCAACGATTAGAAATCAGTGTGCAATTTTAAGTAGAGTGAGTGAGATCAATTTCAAATCTGTATTTCCACAAACGCCTCCCAGAGACGAACGACTGGGACTTCAAGTCTCGTTATCCTTATAAATTATTTTTGTTGATTGTATTTCACAACTATACTACAATGCATTCTGATCAAATACGTGCTATACGATCCCAACAAAATGGTGCCATTGCTGGGGAGGCAACGTCATTTTTTATTTCGATCTTTTGAGCTATCACTGGCAAATCTTCCTCTACTTATCTTTTGATGTGTAGGAAAACAGGAAAAATAAGAATCTACGCACGCAACGAGCGCCAATTAAAGAAAAATCAAGTGCACATCTCATCTTAGATTAGGATTTCCCTTTCTAAACCCTAAGTTATAGTTATTTGAAAAAAAAAAAGAAAAAAAAGCCTATTTATTTTCGTGAAAGAGAAAAAAAAAATCAAAGAAAAAAATCTAGGTAGTTAGATTAGGTTTCTTCTTGAATCCTAAGTTAGTTTTGAAAAAGCAAAAAACAAAGAATTTGAAAATCCTTTGAAAAAAAAATCCGTTGGGGTTTTCAATCTCTCTTACCAAACCTGGTGACTAAGTCTGCGAGGTAGTATCAAACAACCGTGGCTAAGGGGTAACGGAACCGAAGGCGTGAGCCAAAGGAAGAACCTTCCCCTTAGTCCCCTCGTAACCAGACTGTCTAGGTTAACTTGAGAGGCAGGAATCACTTGCAATCGGTTGTACAACGAATTTTTCTTCAAGAATTCGAACTTAAAATGAAAAATCTGGTCATCCGATCATAAGGACCATCTGATTGACAAGGCCTTAGCCTTGTTTGGCTTGGCTATACCAACCCAGGGATTGGGTGGTGTATGCAAGGAAGGAGGTCACTCAAACCTCAACTAGTTGAACTATGGGAGTCGCTCCCAAGGAGGTGAGTCACTTCGCCTGGGCCATCTTCTCCCCCACCCTCTTCTATCTACTTAGCCGTAATGGCTAACCCTGGATCTGGACCTAATCAGGATCCAGAAGAGCTGGACCCACGAGCTTATCTGAGAGCCTAGGTCACTGAATCAACTCAACCTTGGGATCAGAACCCAAGTTGGCGAAGACGGCTTTTCGCTTCGCCTGATCCTTCTCGAGTTACCGAAATGGTTAACCTATATCCTAACCTTGGATATTATAACCCATACTAGTCGGTCACTCAAAGGACCGCATCTTATAACCCAGGATATGGATTTCACACTCCTGCATCTCACCCATGGAATATGGGTACACATGATTCACCCCCTGGAACCCCTGAAGAGCTACCAGTGCATATGCGACCGCATTATAGAATATAAGGAGCTATAGCTAATGCTAAGGAAAAGGCTACATCCTATCTACACGAAATCCAAGCTATCACTGAGCCGAACCAAAGACAAAGCTGGATTCCATATCAACAAGCTGTGATGGAGCTCCTTCAGGGAACAGCAGGGATAACAAGGCTAATTGGACAAAATCAAGAAACTCAAGAACTACTGCTTTTGAGATATCAAGTGGAAAATAGCCTTGAAGACCTCGAAGAATCTGAAATGACTACACTGGAAGGACACACAGGAGATTCTCCGGAGCAGATGCCGGAAGAAATTTAGGGGAAGAATCCAGCTTGGATATGAGACAAGAGCAAGAAATGTTCTGAATGGGTTCATCTAAGAACTCCATTCGAGAAATTGAGGAAAGGACTGATATCTCCAAGACTGAGTCACAATCGGATTATCCTGAATCCTGGGAGATACCTCTTGGGTTAGGTAACCCAATCGAGATAAGGGAAGTAGATCCATTTGAGGATATGGATCTTGAGGCAAGCATTACATGTGACACTACTAATTAGTCTAGGCCACTTCCCATTGTAGGTGAACCTGTGCTTGTGCCAACATCTTCTGATATACACTCTTCTTCTTTCACCTACATCCCAAATTCGAATGTTAGAGATTCTGAGATGACACTTTCTATCCCTGATCCTAACATCCGAAGACCAGAAGTAGCTATGGATGACTTGACCGAAGAAATAAATATCCTACTTGAGGCAGGAATTACTGAGGAGCCCAACGCATACGAGGGTGAAGCTTTGAACAGAATGAGCTAGGGACGCACCTACCACCTAGTCAATCTAATGGATGGCTCAACTCCGAGCCTGAAGAGTCAGCCTTCGATGAATCAGAGATGAGTACTGATGAGGACGAAGTAATTTCTGATGAGGATTTTAGTGACCTCCCCACAGATCTACTTTCACGGATACCCCCATATGATCCAGAACATGGAGAGGGCATGATCTTTAATGTCAATTATCGTTATGAGGATCCCTATGACTCAGATTCTGGTTCTGAGATACATTTTGATCTACTCCCTAAGCAACTTCCTACTGAATTGCGGGACATGATAAATCAACTAAATCAACATCATGATCCCCCCTCTGATTGTCCTCTATTTTCCACCACCACTCCACACTTTCTTATAGCTAGACTTTTTGGAGTAGGGGTGCACAATTAGTTGGTTCGCATCTCCAAACCACTGATTCTAGGAGCATACGAGCATATCTTTCTTTTAATCTTGACCGGCTCCTATGCTAGAACTGATACATCTAATTGAGTTTTCGCCCAGTTGGAGACATTAAACTCAGCATCTACCTCACATTCTAATATCACCCTATACATACTCGCTTTATACATAGCATATTTTTCTTTTAAGCATATTTCCTTTTCGCATATTGCATACTGTCAGGTTGGCCGATGCTAAACGTTAAAATTCAGGAGCAATTCCAGGTGATTTCTACCCATTTGCTCCCTACTGTATTTATTTTCTTTTATATTGATGCATGAGGACATGCAAGAACTTAGACATGAGGGGGTAGATACGACAAAACTGAAAATTTTTATGCCAACATTTAGAAAAACCTCGGAGCTGCATGTCAAACTTACTTTAGGACCCTAAATAAAGAACAACTAACTCCACCTCCAATGCTCGCATTGGAGTTAAAAATCGTCCGCAATATCCACTTCCGACTCACTTGCTCACCTTTTGTTCTAAATTTAGGGTCAAGCTGAATGTAACTTGAAAGGGAAATTTCATGAAGTACGAATATATAAGGTTACTTGTTTATAGCATAAATACATAGTGCATCCATGAATAAGATTATCTTATTAAGAGAATGCATTAGGGATTTTATCCTCTATTTGATTTCTGTAATCTGGAATCCAGTACAATTTTTCACACGTAGAATTTGCAATGGATTCACAGTGAAGGTTGATAAACGTCTTTAGTCTATCGAGAAGAAGCAATGCTTCTTCTCCTGAACCCCTGGATAATGTTTTGGAAGTCAGGCAGATTTTCTTCCAAAAATCCACTAAATAGTGTGAGATGAGAGTAGAGTGTACTGGTACTCTAAGATTAGTGTAAGGAATCTGGAATCCTAGATAATTAGGTAATGATACTCAGAGATAAGGTATAGTTTTCGCTCTCGGTTCCTGCATATACATTTTTGTGTGAATTTTGAGATCCATCAAATATGGCCTTAACCCACCTTGTGTTTCTAACCGCCCGAATACTGGTTGAGGAATTCTGACTTAATGTTAAAGTTATGGGAACTCAATTAAAGTGTTAATGCCAAGTGAGACCACCAAATACAGGTCATATGTGTGAATTTGGTGAGATTGTGAGCTCTAAGAAAAAGAAAGAAAAGAAAAGAAAAAGAAAAGGAGAGAATGAATACAAAGGAACCAAAAGGGAGCATAATTTTTCTCGTCTTTCTCTGAGTTGAGTTATGTAAAAATTTAGGAATCTCGACTCTGCAATACTAATCTCTATGTAGCACCAAGTGAGAGTGAGCTACCAAATAAACACCCGTACCCCTCAGAGATTCCCTACCTAAGCCTAAAGCCGGGGTGAAATTCATAGAATATCTTGAATACCCCGAGGGAAGAAATCCACCTATCCGGCTAAATTTTTTACTAGGGGTCAAGTACAGGCTTTAGAGGTGCATCAGTTTTCCACTCGAATCCGTCGCAAAAGCTACATAGCTGTACTTTCACAATTGTCTGGATTTCTAGATCATAGGATGAAAACAAAAAGGAAAAAATCTTTAGTCAAACCCTTGATAATAATCAATCCCTTAGGGACCCTTCTGTGAATAATTTAGTCTCGCATTTGCTAGGGACTAGCAAGATTTAGACATGGGGGTATGATTGCCTAGCAATCATAAGTCTTAATTGACCTAAATTAGGCTACGACTTAGCATAAGTTAGGGTAGTTCATGCATGCATACATATTATTTGCATCCTTACTGCTTTCTTTTAGCTATACATAAAATAATGCTATAATGTACTGATTAGGTGCATTATGTCAATTGCAGGTAATAAGCTAGATCTGAAGCTGGATCTAAAGTTGGATCTGAAGAACAAAGAATAACTGGTGTTGCAGCAGAGCTGGAGCGGAAAACCTAGATTAGATGTAGTAGATAATAACATAAGAGAGTTAAGGTATGCTATTCTATTAAGTAGGAATAAAGCAATAAATTGTGAAGAACTTAGGTTCATCCTAGCCCTACGACAGCCTAAAAGCCTCCCCAAGCCTTAGAAACCCTTAAATTAGGTCACCGCACCCTAGGAAACCTTAAAACCCTAATTCTAGCCTCTATCCGGACGTCCAAATAAGTTATAGGACATCCAGAACCCTTAGCCAACTCCCACACACTTTAAACCCACTTCTGCAGTGTTATTGGACATCCAAATACTTGGTCAGACGTCTAATTTCTGCAGAATAGCCAAGACAGAACCTAGAATCCCTCCTAACTCTGATTAGACGTCCAAACAACCAGTCTGGACTTCTGATTTTTTACTATAAGACGTCTGAAACTATTATTGAATGTCCAAAACTGCCCTCCAGACCCTATTTTGAGATTCAAGCCTTGATCTTGGATCTCTAGGTCCTTAAATCCAATTCCAACCCCCTAGGAACCTAAATTAAGGTACCCTAATCCTAGTACATCACCTCTAGACCTCCCTAAGGATCTAATTAGGTCTTCACTAAACCTAATTGACTTGGATCATGGTCAATCTCTTCAGTCTATTCAATTGGACTCATTGAATCCAATTGAGCCCTAATCTTAGCACACACTATCCACTTTGACTCAGTGAGAGTCCAATTAACCTAGACCTAATTTAATTGAGTTATTTTACTCTCAATTAAGTTTTCACACACCCAATTAAACTTGTATTAAGTTTAATTGCATTTACCTTAGTGAATTAAGGTTTACAACCCTAATTTGAGACCTACCTTGACCTAAACCCACTAGAACTTAACCTAATCAACCTAGCCACCTAAGTTTCGACCCACACACACCCACATATGCCATCCACATGAAAATACCTAGCCTAGAGTTCTCTAGAACTCTCTACCATGTGTGCTTGCCTTGGTTGCTAAAATTAGCAACCAAGAGCCATTCAATTTTTAGATCCACATTTTGTGGATTTAAAAACCACCATCCATCCTCTCTCTCTCACTCTCTCACGAGCTCCCACCATAGGTCTCTCTAGAAAATTCCATAATTCTCTAGAGAGCTTCCCTTAGGTTTATAAAAAGACCTAAGGAGTGGCCATTTACACCCATCCACTCTTGGTTTCATTTAACTTAGTTTCATTCCACATCCACTCCACCTCCATGTCCACGAGTAGCTTCACCATGGCCACCACCACCTCCACACCAAGATGCTGGATCACCTCTCCAACCTTTCTCCAAGGGTTAGCCTAAGCACCATTGGCCACCCCTCCTCTCAACTAACTCAAAGGCCATCGGAGCCACCTCCGAATGCCCTTATTTCTGCTATATTAGATTATAATTCTTCTTAGATTTACATGATTTATTTACTGCTTAACAGTGTAACTCTAAACTCTCCCCCAATGATGCATGCATAATCCCCCCCTTAGATTTTTGTACGCAATCATTTTCTATTAACTAGATTTATGTTTCCAAGCATTCCTCTATAAGCTTTCCAGGAGTTCCATGTTGCAAACACCATGATAAATCAATGAAAGATATATATATATATATATATATATATATCTTTGTGTTGAGAATCATCATGAGCTTATTGCAATATATTTTGTGCAATTAAAGTTGTCTGTTTTTAATTATTATCTGTTGCGACTAGCATGTCGTTACCTGAAAATATCGAGGATCTAACTATTAACGCATTTTCTGTAAACAGCCACCACATAACTAGAATCGTACGTACTGAAACTCACACTTTCACATTTGTTATCTATCTAACACATGCGTACGTAATTAGGGTTCATAATGAAAGTGGCCGAACATTGATCCGACAATTAGAAACCGGTGTGTAATTTTAAGCAAGTAGAGCGAGTGATTGATTTCAAATCTGCATTTCCATAAATGCCTCCCAAAGACGAACGACCGGAACTCCAAGTCTCGTTATCCTTATAAATTATTTTTATTGATCGTATTTCGCAACTATACTACGACGCATTCTGATCAAATACGCACTATACGATCCCAACATTAACAATTAATGTCTGCGCCTCACTTTGGACAATATTCACCTAATGGTAACTTCCCTATGTAGCTTTGGGTAGTTGTGTGCATGCTGTTTAACTAATTTTACTATCTAAGCTAGATAACTAACTAGCTCATCATCATTGATTGACCAAGTTTGCTGAACTATGTATGCATAGAATATATAATTGAATTACATTCCTACTCTTAGAGATTAATAATCGTGCACATAGGATATATAAAATGAAATTCTAACAGATTACATGTTATTAGGAAACTACCTATTCTCGCTTTTTGGAGGTTTAATAACATTTATATGCACGAATTTGAAATAATGAGAAGATGGATTAATTAATTAATTAATTAATTATGGAGACACTCTCACCGAAAGTACTACCTGTTGTGCTATGAATATCCCAATACAAATTAATTATTCTTCAGACTTCAAAGATCAAGATCACAAGTGCAAGGTGGAGAAATTAAGATTAGCGAGTTGGATGTGTTAATTTATAAGAATGAGCCTTTAATTAAAACCCAAACATTAACTCCTAACAATCCTTCCATAACCAGATTATACCTGAGTGGTGAAGTCCTAATGGATTTGTAGAGGTAGGATTGGTTGTGGGTGAGAATAGGGATGGCCAGATTGGATATTGGAATGGCTAGAAACATTGGAGCCATATAAAAGTATAGGAAATGTGATCCAAATTCAATTCATCTTATTGTAGTCATAAACATTCAGATTAGCAACGAATATGGGCCTGAAATTGGATTTGGATATTTTTTATTTATTTTCAGGCCTATCTTCTGCGAGGTTCATGACTGATTCATAAGGACAAAGTATCCTTAAAACTAGAGTTTTTCTCTTGCCTGTTTTGGAGATGGAAGATCTTGATGAGGTTTATCAGTACGGTTTATGCTATTTCCAGAAGATGTGTTTTTTGTTGTTTGGACTTGTAGGTTGTTAGCATTTATTCTTCTCTTGTTGTTGCTGTAGTAGGCTTGGCAATGGTCACTTTGGTTATAAAGAAATGTGATAGGGAGAGGTTTTTATTGACAGTATTATTTCTGATTTTTATATTCTTACATATCCTACATCCCTCCCTATTTATATCAATGAGATTGTACAATGTCAATGTATAAGAACCACATGTAACATTGGATTCGACTAATAAGAATACCAATTTTTTTCTCTATAATGGTTAAACATAAGGAGTACTCTTTTTCTTTTTCTTTTGTGCCCAGAAAGTCATTGTGGTCATGGAGGTGCGGGCCCCTCTTTATCGAGGCCAGTGTCATGAGCAGTGATGTGCATACATCTAAATAGTCAAAAATGTCTATTAATACATGTTCTTAGTGTCATATTAGCATCATACATTGTAAATATTGCATAACATACATAATCATGCATTTAGGTCAAATTATACAAATTGTATAGTAATTGTCCCCTTTTATGGTAAGGGACAAGGTGATTTTTAATCATGGCTTCGGATGAAAGATCCAACTGTACGAATCTAATCAGGACGACGACGAGAGTTCAATGACTCCAAGATCGCCCTAATCAGACATCCGTAGCATCAAATATAGTCCGAGAAAGCTCAGAGATCAAGGGCTAAGATAGTGTCAATCGGCACTTCAGATGATAAATCCAACTGCACTGATGGGTTCAAATCGATGATCGCAGCCTAACGGTGCGAAAATTGGCTCAATCAGACATCCGTGGCACTTTCTACATGTCACAGAAGATGGATGGCCATGATGGCGCCATCACAGCCCCCCAAATCAGCCGCAACACCACTTCTCATCCTTTGAAGGTGCGGACGAGGCGAGATCTAGGTCTTTGGATCTTGATCCAACAACCATGGGCGCGCACGCTTGAAACGTAAGCGCAACGAAGAATCGGCCGTAGCGCAGCGGTCGAGCGCCCTTGCACAAGCGTGAGGCATGGGTTCGACTTGCGATCAGAGGCATGCGTGCATTTTATCTCAACCACGCGACCAACTGCAGACAGTCCAAATCGCCCAATTGGGCGCACGCGCGATCAAACGCACCACCTCATGCCCGATCGCACGCGCAGGCACGCGCAGCTGAAGCAGGCGAGGAACGATCTGAGCCGTCCGATCGCTGAGATTTCTTGGACGTGGGTAGGCATTGAGTGCGTAGCAGGAGACGAGGCGGGCGTGCGCATGAGGGTGCGGCGACGTGGGGTCGTAAATGACGCTTAAATCCATCACTGAGGATCCCCTCATTTAATGTTTTAACTATGTAATGACCAAATTGCCCCCTATCCTTGCAACTATAAAAGGAGAGTCCTACCCTACGAAATTCTCATCCCTTCCTTCACCTCTCTCCCTCTCCAAAGCTCAAAAGAATCTTGTCCCACACCTAGAATACTACTCTAGAGCCAAATCGAAGTTTTCTCACCCCCGTTCCGGAAGTGGATCCCACAACAACGACGACGTGCTGCCTCGTTCCCGCTTCTTCCAGCTTCGTCCTCCTTCCAGCTCCGTCCTCCGTCTTCCAAGCGTCGCTCCGTCCGGCTCGCCCACCAAGCATTCATCGAGGAGGATAACATCTCTCTCCCTTCTTTATAATCGCTTTCTAGAATATAATTTCCCGCTTTCTAGTTATAAAAATGATATCATTTTATCAAGTGATTGTTCTCTCTCTCTATCTTATTCTTTATATCAATTCCATTGTAATTATCTCATTTTCAAACAAAAATACAAAAAAATACAATCGCAGATTTAAGATCGACGTAGCCTTCCTGTGTTCGACCCGAAATTTCTTTACGAATTTCGGTAAAATTTTATCTATTGATGGATTACTTCACAAATCGCACTACGACGGGTTTTTCAAATCCAACTTCGATCGCGTAGTTTTCCGATAGCGACATTTTGGCGCCGTTGCTGGGGAGGCAATGATTTTCGATTTTCTTTCCATATTTCGCGCAGTTGATTGTTTTCTAACTTGCTTTATTTCTCGTCTATTGTTTTGCAGGTACCTTAACAGGGATTCTTCAAGTGGTATATCAGAGTAAAATGTAGTTGAAGACAACTGAAAGTGCTCCCCATTCTTCCCCATCCATATATTTCATCTCACAACATTAATTCAAACTCCAATTAACCTAGGTGTTTGCATAAATCCTAGGGTTAGTTTGGTTGCTTTGATTTCTACTCACATTCATCTCACCCTCATATAAAAAAATAACAAAAAGATATTTCTTGTGGGGTAAATCAACATGCACACTATATACACCTACATTCAAGACACATAACCTAATTAATTTTTATCTACTCTACCAGATTCTGATCTATGGATCCTGTACATGCAAATCAACATATAAAAGAGTAGAAATCAGTTTAGGTCAATCATTTTGTGTGCCTAACTCAGTGGTGTAATTTTGGCCAATTGTTTGAGTTGTTTGGGCCGCACCACTTAATCTAAAATCAACTCACCAAGTAGCTTCCCCTTAGGGCTTTCAATTTAGGTTAATACCAGGCACTCCACTTTACTTTTGATTTCAAAGGGAAAAAGATCTTCACCTGTGTTTGAAAATCTGGCTTGCCTCGAAACTTGATTGAATTAACCTAATTCCAAACCCTAAAAGCTACTTAAGTAAGATTTGAACCTTAAAATCCACTCATCAAAAATAATCTTGCTTGAAAACCCTGGTTGTGCATGC
Source organism: Thalassia testudinum (assembly GCA_037157565.1). Classification (NCBI taxonomy): domain Eukaryota; kingdom Viridiplantae; phylum Streptophyta; class Magnoliopsida; order Alismatales; family Hydrocharitaceae; genus Thalassia; species Thalassia testudinum. The sequence continues at coordinate 39,947,039 of JAZHRO010000067.1, forward strand.
ACTTACACATATTCAATCAATCATTAAGGGCACAACCCATCTTAAGGGCCCACCACATTCCATAAGCACTACAATCCCAAGCCTAAATAAAATCAAGTAGACGTTGGCCTTAAGGACTGATTCGCTCTTTGGGGCCCAGTCTGAGATTGTTTACGATTAACCTGTTTGCACCGATCAATTTGATGTCTAGCTAGGGGAGTGGCGTCAAACGACCGCGGCTGGGGGGTACACTAGGAACCGGAGGTGCAAGCCGAAGGAAGAACCTTCTCCCCAGTCCTTTCTTCTAACTGGTTGGATTGATTGGATGCAAGTAGAGTAAATCGTCTATAATCTTAAGGCGGATTCTGAGAGTCTGCAGATCCTTAGGCTACCCCACTTAAGGACAGGCTTGTTTTGTTGTGCTGCAGGGTTCTCATCCCCAGTTCTTCCGACCTCTTCCTAGTTTATGCTGGGAAGGAGGTCATTGAATTCCCGATTGGAAGGACCACTAGAGTATTCTAGGAGGCATAGATTGGATTTTGGCCAAATTGATCCCATGGCCGATCAACAACCTCTGCCTCAGAATCCACAGGAGGCATTTCAAAGGCAGCTAGAATAAATGCAGAGAATGCAAGAATGGTTCTAGAAAATGCAGGGCGCTCAACCCTTAAAGGATTTTTATGATCTTTCAAATTACGAGGAACATCCCGGTGTCCAGATTCCTACTGAGGACGTAGAAATCAAGCCCCAGGTGTAAAGCCTGATCAAACACTTTCATGGGCTTGGCTCTGAAGACTCATTTCAGCACTTGGAGGACTTGACCACTTTGGTCCAGATCACCAAGGTGTGAAACGTGAATGGAGTAGATAATCATGAGGCTCTTTCCCCACTCTCTTAGGTATAAAGCCGCTCATTGGTATAGGACCATAGGAAGGCCGATCGCAAAATGGAATGATTTGAAATCGACTTTCCTGAAGAAATTCTTCCCTGTCGAACGTACCAATGCTTTGAGACGGGTAATTACTACCTTCACCCAGCAGTCGAGGGAGCAGTTTCATGTTGCCTGGGAGCGATTCCACGACTTATTGCTGAGGTGTCCACACCACGAGGTGCCGAAATAGCAGCTCGTGCAGATCTTCTACCATGGGTTGACTGAACAACTCAAAAATCATGTGGGTGCTTCTTGCGGAGGCAATTTCCTCAACAAAGACACAGATAGCATGCACAATTTGTTTGAAGAGATGAGTGAAAATTCAATCAATCATGCCTCCATGGATACTTTTAATCGGTCCCAACAACCCAGATCGAATGTTAATGAAGTCCATGACTCTCATTCATTCGATATGGAATTGATTTGCAATAAACTAGATAAGGTGGACTTGGTTACTAAAAGGATGGAGTGGATGGCTGGAAACTCAATGAACAATTCTCGATCCACTCAATCCCAGAATTCGAGATTCCATTTGTTGCGAGCTCCTTCTAGACGGGAGTTCGTGAATCAACTTGATGAGGCTCAACGTATAAGCCAGCATTATTCGGAACCCCACGGGTTCCAAACTAGGGCCTTTGATCCCAGTTTCTCTTATCCCTCCATTTCTTTCTCTTCATCCTCATCCTATGAGGATGTCTATGTTGTACAGGAGAATGTTAGGTTCAACCCTTACTCCAATACTTATAATCCGAGTTGGAGGAACCGTCCTAACTTCTCTTGGAAAAACCCAAGGCAACAGACCCAATTCCGACCTAGCAACTATGCTCCGCAAAGACCAAGGGGTCAAGGTCATGCTTACAGTCAGCTGCCCCCAAATCAGGTCAAACAGCCAGCTTGGAATGCCCGTCAACCCTTAGAGCAAGCTGATTTGAACCGACAGATGGTAGAAATGCAAGGATCTATGCTCCAACTCATGCAGCAAATGAAAACCTCGCTATACAACTTGCAAACCGGGTTCATTGCTAATTCTCGTCAACCCAGATCTCTGCCATCTCAACCTATACCCAACCCGCATAATATCCAGAATCTGGGCAATCAAGCCCAAGGGTATGGGAATTAAAGGGACCCGCACATACATGCTCAAGTGGTTGAGCAGGGTTCTTCCTCTTCTTCTTCAAATCAAAGGTTTCTGGCTAATGAAGTCCCTCCAATCTTTCCTAACCCTCCCCAAGACCCAAACCCATATGCATTTGCTAATTCTGTTACCTTAAGGAGTAAAAAATACACTCAGGATCCACAATCACACTGTTCTGATCTAGTAAATCCTGGAGAGCCTGAGGAGAGAAAGGAGAACTCTGAAGAAGAAATCAAGGCTCAAGAACCTGATTCCAAAGATCTAACTCATGTTCCTTTTCCTGAGGCCTTAATTAAACCTAGGAAGAAGAAGCATGTTGATAGTAACGAGGAGCTCTTGAATATATTCAAAAATGTCAAGATTAATATCCCGTTCCTCGACGCTATCAAACACATACTAACTTACGCTAAATTTTTAAAGTATTTTTGCACATAGAAGCGTAAGTCAAGGGAATCTATTCCAAGGAAGGTGGTACTCTCCGAGCAAGCTAGTTCTGTTATCCTGCATCACCTTCCTCAGAAAAAGAGAGATCCAGGTGCTCCTTTGATTTCTTGTGTCATCAGAGATTACACTTTTGATAGAGTACTTCTGGATCTAGGTGCATCTATCAACCTAATTCCGACTTCTCTTTACGAGAAGTTCGGATTAGGTGAACTTCGGTCGACTTCAGTAACGCTGCAGTTAGCGGACCGTTCAGTCACAAATCCGCGAGGCATTATTGAAGATGTTATTGTGAAGGTTAAGGATTTCTATTTTCCTGTAGATTTCCTTGTCCTTGACATGGATGTATTTGAGAATTTAAAGAACACACCCATCATTCTGGGGTGTCCGTTCCTGGCTACCGCTAAGGCCAATATCAACTGTGAAAGTGATAGCATGGAAATCGCCTTTGAGGATCAGAAATTGAAATTGGATATTTTTAAGGTGATTAACAAATTCGAGGATTATGGATTTATACAGGAACTTGATGAAGACAATTTGAACATTGAAACATGTATGGCAGTTTCTGCAATCGAAAGTTTCTCTTGTTGTGATAGATTTAACCCGCAACCCTTTATGGCAAACCCGCCACATTTTGAAGAGGTTATTGATTTTATTCACTTTCAACCTCTTCCTCTTGATGAATCTTCATCAACATCATCCTTACCTTTAATCCTAAACCCTCCCCAGCTTGAACTGAAATCATTGCCTGAGAATTTAAAATATCAATTTTTGGGACCTCAAAAGACACTCCCTGTGATTATCAATGCTAGATTAACTACGGAGCAGGAGATTAAACTGATCAAGGTCTTAAAGGAACACAAGAAGGCAATTGGTTGGACCATTCATGACCTTAGGGGGATCGAGCCATCTTACTGCAATCATAGAATATTCTTGGAAGATGGATCCCGCTCTTCTCGCCAAATGCAGAGGAGATTAAACCCTAATATGACAGAAGTGGTCAAGAAGGAAACTATCAAGTGGCTCGATGCAGGAATCATTTATCCGATCTCTGATAGTCCTTGGGTAAGTTTCGTGCAAATTGTTCCCAAGAAAGCTGGGATTACCATTGTGACTAACGAGAAAGGAAAATCTGTCACAACTCGTTCAGCTTCCTCTTGGAGGGTTTGTATTGATTACAGGAAGCTGAACACAGCCATGAAAAAGGATCATTTCCCTTTGCCCTTTATCGATCAAATCCTGGAAAGACTAACCGAACAAAAACACTTCTGTTTCCTAGATGGTTACTCAGGATACAATCAAGTCCCTATCCAACCCGAGGATCAAGAAAAAATGACTTTCACATGTCCCTACGGAACCTTTACTTTCTGTAGGATGCCATTCTGCTTATGCAATGCACCTACAACTTTTCAAAGGTGTATGCTAGCCATATTCTCAGACATGGTGGGAGAGTTTATGGAAGTCTTCATGGATGATTTCTCTATTTTTGGAGAATCATTTGATTCTTGCCTGGTAATGAGAGCCTCATCATGAGCCTTAACTAGCTCATTTTGACCCAAGAAAGAGAATAACAGCTCCTACATAACTTAGAGGAGGGCTTAATTGAAGAAATAAGTGTTCTGAGAAGAAAACATGAAATAAATGGTAAACTTGTAATTTTACCATTGCAGTACATAAACGAGATTTCTCAAAAGCAAAACATACGTCAAATTGTCTGAATAAGATAAAAAGCGGGTTTGTTCAATCAGAAATGGGTTCATGTGCAATCCAAGAATTAAATGACATCTTGTAACCCTAAAACAGACCCGCTTGATTCAATAGGGTTCTAGTCAGGATAAAAATCACTAAACCGTCTAAAATTCATAGAAAAATATCCCCTAGGGTTTAGAACCTTCAATTTGACCTTTAGAACCTATTTTGACTTAGATTAGGGTCCTAGCTCATCAATTGACCTAATTTGGATTTTTGTGCAAAAAGTCCAGTCAAACGTGGTCAAACCTAAAATCCAACTTCACCATTGGATTTCTTAGGTCCAAATTAGGTTTGTAGCAAAATTTGGACCTAAGGGGAGGTCATCTTGACCTACTTTGCAAATTAGTACACCCAATTACATTTTGACCCCTATCTTTTGAAAACCATTACACAAACTCCCTATCTTCCTCGCCACTCTTACAAATAGGTCCCTCCGCCATTATTGGGGAGGAATCCTTCTCTGGAGAGGAATGGAGGGGGAATGCTCCCTGATCCCTCAGAGATCTCCCAGATTTAGAAGGGAGATTCTCTAAGGAATCCCCTTCCATCTGAGCTCAATCACAATATTTGATTTCCATCCAATCTCTCGTGCGAACACATGAGAGATTTGGAGCTCCAACTACCTTCCTTCTCCGGCGAGAAGTCAGTGGCAGAAGGCTTTCCCTCCACGCACCAGAAGCTCGGCTAGCACTTATAAAAGGACCCCCGGTCCTCTGCGAATCTTAGAGACTTGTTTCGGCCGCAGAATCCCCCAGATTTCATCTCCCCTCTCTCCGGCCAAGTAGCCCGCAAACTCCAACGATTCTTCCTCCTCCCTCTCGTCGCTCTACTGCCATACCAGCAGCAGGGTTCACTCCGCCTCATCCTCCCGCATCGCGCCGCACCAGCGCATGCCTTCCTGTCCTCCTCGTCGCCGTTATCTCCCTTAGGGCCGTCTTCTCCGACGACGACACAAACGAGTCGTCAGTCTCCTCTGCCCCCCCCTTCGCTCCAAATAGTCCAGATAAGCTCCCCGTCTTCCACTCTTTCATTTCCATCATTCTATTTCACACAACACCCCTCGACCGCCACTGACCGCCCACATCTTCCCCATCTCCGCCACTCTCCGGCGAGGCGCCTCCGTCACTCCGCATCCCCACACGTCTCGCCACCCACCTCACAACCTCCACCACACTCCACTGAACACCTTCTACCCATCCACAGGACGCCACACGCACTCCACGCTTCCCCCGACCTAACCCATAGCTCCGGCCACATAGCGACCTAGGCACGCACGCCTAGGCTACCCTGCAGCCTACCACCGATCGCCTCACCTTCGCCGTGACACGCCGAAGGTCCTGTGGTCTGATAGAGCTGCAAGCTTCTTTTTGTGTCGTGCAGGGTCAAGCTTCCAACCGCCATTAACGACGACTCGAGCTCGACTGTTCTTCAGCTCCAGGCCACAAGCGACTGCTCCCAGGCTTCCAAACCGCGCGGGTTGCGAGTGTGCGCAAGCCCAGCCTGATAAAGGGTGCTGCGAACTTGCAACTGCACCAATCGTGAAGCCGTCCTTCTGCAGTTGCCAGCAACAGCGGGTGGGACTTTTAGTCCCACCTCAGTAAGCAGTGACCTGTTTGAGTACTTTAAATTGATTTTGTGATATTGTCTGGTCGCCTCCAATTCACTGCGGTGAGGTCCCTCCTCACCTATGCACGCCTCGTCCGTGAACTAGCCCACGGACCTGGTAACCCGACCCGACTATCCTACCGTGTACTCCTCGCGCACCACACCCACACCGGTGGCCTGGACCAAATCACGCGACCGACCCGATAACCCAGCTCTGGGAGAGCGTACCGAAGAGAGATTCAGAGAGAGAGAGATACGTGGGAAGGGTAGGGGAATAGGTTTTGTTGCGTGGTGCTTGTGCAGGAAGAGGATGCTAAAGAAGAAGCAGCAAGAGAAGGAAGCAGGGACTTAGCCGCTGCAAGCGACGAAGAAGAAGGACACCCTGTAGCAGAGGTGCGGCAGACCAAGAGAAAGAAGAAGAGAGAGATCAAGGGGCAGACAAAGAGGAGAAGCAAGAAAGCAAAGGAAGAAGAGGAAGAAAAAGAAGGCAACCCAAGAAGACGCAAAGCCAGGACTTAGCCACAGGAAGAGAATCAAGAAGAGAAGGAAAAAGAAGAGGAGCAGAAGCAGCTAAGGAAGAAAAAGAAAAGGAGAAACCATAGCTGCAGCAAAGCAAATCACAAACAGAAGAAAAGATTCTAAGAGCTAATTTTGAGCAATTTTCTCCATAACATTATCCTGTCACTTCTATTGAACTAGTCAATGCTTTTTATTAAAAAGTTGTGTTCTCAAGTTTTGGAATACTCAGATTGCTCTCTGTGTTCGACCTCGGATACTTTGATTTTCGAGTTATAAATTTTTATTTGTTTTCGCGGAGAGTTCATCTATATTACAACGAGATATCTGTTAAAACACGATCTAGTCGCGTGAACACCTGGCTAATCTTGAAATGATCCTTAAAAGATGCATCAAAACAAGACTGGTCCTTAGCTAGGAAAAGAGTCAATTTATGACACAAGAAGGCATCGTCTTAGGTCATGTAATCTCTGAACAGGGAATCGAAGTTGACAAAGCCAAAGTTGATACTATCTCTAAACTTTCTCCTCCCACATCTATCAAACAAATTCGATCATTTCTTGGTCATGTGGGATTCTATAGGAGGTTCATCAAGGACTTCTTAAGGTTGCTTGCCCTCTGAGCAATCTTCCCGCCAAAGATACGCCGTTTGATTTCAACGAATCATGCCATAGGGCATTTGATTTTCTTAAAACGGCAGTCACTTGTGCTCCAGTGTTGCAACCATTGGTTTGGACAGCCCCATTTGAGATCATGACTGACACTTCTGATTACGCGGTCGGGGCTGTTTTAGGTCAGAAGATCAACAGGAAGCCCTTTATCATCTACTATGCTAGTAAAACTCTGGATGAGGCCTAGAGGAATTACACTATTACTAAGAAGGAATTACTAGCTGTAGCATTTACTTTGAAGAAATTCAGGGCTTATCTCTTAGGGTCTGATGTCATAATATATACCGACCACTTGGCCTTAAGATATCTCTTGGCCAAAAAGGATGCCAAACCCTGACTCATTCGATGGATTCTTCTGCTTCAAGAATTCGTCTTGAAATCAAAGATAAATCCGAAGCACAGAATGTAGTGGTGAATCATCTTTAGAGACTTATGAGTGATTCTTTTCGTCCAAATATTCCGATTGCTGATACTTTTCCAGACGAGACTATCCTTGCAGTTTCAGGTGTCCAAACCCCATGGTTTGCTGATAATGTAAATTATTTGGCCGTTGGTCAAATCCCTCAGGATTGGACCAAGCAACAATGAGATAGACTTAAATCTAAGGCCAAATATTACTTCTGAGAGGACCATGAACTGTATCGCATCGGTTCTGATCAGATTATTCGCCAATGTGTTTTGGAGATTGAATTCAAAAGTATACTCGAGTTCTACCATGCATCTGCATGTAGTGGCATTTCTCCGGGAAAAAGATGGCTGCAAAGATTTTACAATCTGGATTCTATTGGCCGTCTTTATTCATGGAGGCCTAGGAATTCTCAAGGTCATGTTCCCGATGCCAAGCACTTGGGAGCATAACTAAGAGAGACATGATGCCTCTAAACCTGATTCTTCCAGTCGAGATCTTTGGCGTTTGGGGCATCGATTTCATGGGACCCTTCCTCCCTTCATTTGGACACCAGTACATTCTCGTCGTTGTTGATTATGTATCCAAGTGGATCAAGGTTATTCCCACCCGAACCAATGACCACAAGGTGGTCATCGATTTCGTCAAGAAGAACATCTTCAGTCGACTCGAGATTCCAAGGGTCATCATCAGCGATGGTGATACTCACTTCACTAATGCCCAGTTCCGTAATTTACTGGAAAAATACGGGGTAAATCACAGAATCTCCACACCTTACCATCCTCAGACGTATGGACAGGCCGAGATCTCCAATCGGGAGATCAAGAATATTCTACAGAAATCAGTTAGGCCTGATCGTAAAGACTGGACTCAAAAGTTTGAGGACACTCTTTGGGCCTATCGTACGGCGTACAAAACGCCTATCAGCATGTCACCGTTTCATCTAGTGTATGGAAAAGTATGTCATTTACCTGTAGAAATTGAACATAGGGCATTTTGAGCAATTAAGCAGTATAATCTGGATTTGAGTTTAGCCGGAAAGACCAGGAAACTCCAATTATCTGAGTTGGAGGAGCTTAGAAACGATGCATATGAGAATGCCAAGATCTACAAAGCTCGGACTAAAGCTCTTCATGACCAATTGATATCACGCAAGAGTTTTGAGCCAAACCAGAAGGCCTAGCTCTTTGATTCTTGACTTAAGCTCTTTCCCAGCAAACTTAGGTCAAAATGGAATGACCCGTTCATCATCAATCAGATATTTCCAAATGGGGTCATTCAGATCTCTGACCCAAAGACGGGTAATTCATTTAAAGTCAACGGTCAACGTCTGAAGCCTTTTATTGACCGTATTGTTCCAAAACCCATCTCAGACTCGGTTTCTCTAATCACATTGTGATTACTTTGGCTGGACCTCGCCTAACTGATGGCATTAAACTCAGCAGTTGTACAATCTGACTCAGAGCTGACCCGAGCATCATATTCAGGTGATATCTTCTACATTCTACCCTTCCTTTCATGTCTTTTATTTTCAATGCGGACATTGCATCAGCTAGGCATGGGGGAGTGGATTCAATTCTGAATTATTTTGTCAGCTCTGTGGAACTCTTGTAAATTCTACTTATTTTCTTATATATATATAAAAGAAAAAATTGGATTAGGAAAGAATACTTGAGCATTACGACTTTTCAATCTTAAGAAATATTACAGTAGGATCTTAACACTAAGACCCTTCAGATCTTTAGGCTTAATCAGCCCAGGATCCACTAAAATGTGGATTTGTTTATCGAGTTCTCGCCATCCTAAATTCTATTTCAATTTTATTAAATAAGTTTGGGTGATAAGTACACGACTTATCAACCCGCCCTCTGATTTGAGAGAACTTTAAGTCTAAGCATCTACACACTATTCGCACTGACTCGTTGTTCGACGATTTTAACGAAAATTGGGTAGCTAATGAACCTTTTAGGATGGTATGGCTGGTAAGTTATCGTGGGTAACAGCCCATAGGTAAGTTGTCCAAAGCCTAGCCACTGGACCATTCTTTTCCTGCTGCCTTTAGGTAAATCTTAGACCAGGGAAGCCACCTACTTAAAAAAAAAAAGAAAGTCCAAAAAGAAAAAAAAAAGAAGAAAAGAAAAAGAAAAAGAAAAGGAGAAAAAGAAACAAAGAAAAATAAAAGAAATAAGCCACACTTCATCACACAAGTATGGCTGGCAAGTTATCGTGGGTAACAGCCTATTGGTAGAGGTTATCCAGATCCCAGCTCAACAAATGCACGTTTAATTCCTAAAACACCTAGGAAGAAGCGGAAAAGTAGAATAAGCGGGGGAGATATACACTGGATTCACCCTTGTGTTGACCACATAAAAAGAAAAGTAGGGAGAAAGCTACCGGTCGTATAGATACACCTTTAAGGAGAATTCTTTTTAAGGTCACCTAGGGACGTAGAAACCCGAAGTTCGTTCTGATTGCCGATTAACGAGTCTATCACATTCACAAAAGGATACTTAGAACTTAGGGTTCTCATCAAGTCTTGGGTGGGTTGAGTAGCCGTAGAAAGTCGCTCTGTAATCTTAAACTCAAAAAATCCAAAAAAAAAAAATTAGAAAAGAAGAAAAAGGAGAAAAAGAGATCCTTCTTTGAATAAGGCGAGGGCTTGAGGCGGTCTGCATTTTGGCAGATACCCGGACGCTATTGTGTCTTTGAAAGTTCAGGTCCTAAGTAAAAAAATTTCTTAATGTTAAAAATGACTTTTGCCCGAGTAATCCAATCCTAATCCTTTTATAAATAGCATGTAGTTTTTGCTAAAGATTAGCAAAAGATAAGCATAGGGGTGTGATGGGCATACATCTAAATAGCCAAAAATGTCTATTAATGCATGTTCTTAGTGTCATATTAGCATCATGCATTGTAAATATTGCATAACATGTATAAACATGCATTTAAGTTAAATTGTATAAATTGTATAGTAATTGTCTCCTTTTATCGTCAGGGACAAGGTGATTTTTAATTGGGGCTTCGGACGGAAGATCCAACCATACAGATTTGATCAGGGCGACGACGAGAGTTCAACGACTCCAAGATCGCCCTAATCGGACATCCGTAGCATCATATATAGTCCGAGGAAGCCCAGAGATCAAGGACCAAGATGGTGTCAATCCTCACTTCAAATGATAAATCCGACCGCATGGATGGGTTTGGATCGATGATTGCTGCCTAACGGCGTGAAAATCGGCTCAATCCGACATCTGTGGCACCTTCTACATGTCACAGAAGATGGATGGCCATGATGGCACCACGTGGCACCATCACAGTCACCCAAATCGGTTGCAGCACCGCTTCTCATCTTTTGAAGGCACGGACGAGGCGAGATCTGGGCCGTTGGATCTTGATCCAATGGCCACGGGCGCGCGCGCTTAAAACGTAAGCGTGACTAAGAATCGACCGTAGTGCAGCGGTCGAGCACCCTTGTGCAAGAAAGGCACGGGTTCGACTCGCGATTAGAGGCGCACGCGCGTTTTATCTCAACAGCGCGATCAGCTGCAGATGGCCCAGATAGTCTAATCAGGCACACGCACGATCAAACGCACTACCTCATGCCCGATCGCACGTGCAGGCACGTGCAGCTGAAGTGGGCGAGGAACGATCTGAGCCGTCTGATGTCGCGATCAGACGGCTGAGATTTCTTGGACGTGGGCAGGCGTTGAGCGCGCAGCAGGCGAGGCGGCGGGCGTGCACACGAGGCTACGATGACGTGAGGTCTTTAGTGACGCTTAAATCCGTCACTAAAGACTCCCTCATTTAATGTTATAACTATGTAATGACCAAATTGCCCTCTATCCTTGCAACTATAAAAGGAGACCCCTACCCTACAAAATTCTCAATCCTTCACCTCTCTCGCTCTCCAAAGCTTAAGAAAAGCTTGTCCAACACCCAGGATGCTACTCTAAAGCTAAATCCAAGTTTTCTCGACCTCGTTCCGAAAGTGGATCCCGCGACAACGACGACGTGTTGCCTCGTTCCTGCTTCTTCCTACTCCGTCCTCCTTCCCGCTCCGTCCTCCGTCTTCCAAGCGTCGCTCCATTTGGCTTGTCCTCCAAGCATTCGTCGAGGAGGATAACATCTCTCTCCCTTCTTTTTAATCGCTTTCTAGAATAAAATTTCCTGATTTCTAATTGTAATCATTTCCCACTTTCTAGTTGTAAAAACAGTATTATTTTATCAAGTAATTGTTTCCTCTCTCTTATTATTTATATCAATTCTATTGTAATTATCTCATTTTCAAACAAAAATATAAAAAATATAATCGTAAATTTGAAATCGATGTAGCCTCCTTGTGTTCAACCCAAAATTTCTTTACAAATTTCGGTAAAATTTTATCTGTTGACGGATTACTTCACAAATCGCACTATCATGATGGGTTTTTCAAATCCAACTTCGATCGCGTAGTTTTTTGATAGCAACAAGTAACATGTGAACCAGCGACATGGTTTCTTGTTACAACGATCTATTATACCTGTACTACTATTGCTATTGCTGCTCTTGGGTTCTGGAGTAGTGGAGAAGAGCTGCATCTGTGGTTTTGAGGCAAAGGTGAGGTCTTTTTTTTCTTTAAGTTTGTAGAGTTTCATTCTATCAAGATTTCTTATCCACAAGTGTTGTGTGAGGTCTGATGTGCTATTACCCCATTGCTTCCTTCCGAGGAAAAAAGAAGGAAAACGTTGCTTGAATCTAGAGTTCGCATAGAGGACTGTATTTAACCCCCATGCTCGATATCTATTCCCATTATAAAACATGGCTGAAATGGGCTAAAATTTCATTGATGGAAATGTGAAAGTATACATATAGTTAGATAAGGATGCTTTGTTACTAATCAACTATTAGAGGAACTGATTTGCTTATTCAAAGATGAAATTTTCTTGACAGATAGTTCTCAATTTCATTCATTTCCTTGCCAAAAAAAAAATTCAGTAACTTAAGCTAGATTTATTGAATTTTAGAGAATGATTTCAGAGAATGATGTACTTTGCTGCTTGCCACACTAATGAGAGTTGCTACTTTACCGCCCTTCTCAACTTAATGTCTTGGATTTAGCATTTCAACCTTAGCTTTCCATGGCATCATTTGTATTAGTGCTCACATGTTCTAGAAGTAGCTGGCAATAAATTAGCCCCTTATTGTTTTAAGTAAATTTCTTAGTTTCCTCTATGCCAAGTGAAATGAACATGAAAAAAAATTACCTCCAAAATGTAGGCCCAAACTATGAAACTACACATTTGATTATAGGGGAATTACATGTAGCAACTATGAAATAGGCCAAGAAAAAAAAAAATAGTGCTCTACATGTTTGCGCTTGCTTTACACAATCTATTAGTTGAATAGATATAGATACAAAGTTATAGTATCAAGAAAAGTAATCATTTATTTGGTTTGTGATAAAATGACAATAGATCATTCCATTTGAAAAGGGAACCAAAGGTAAGAGGAAACTACTTTTTCTTTTCAAGTAGAAAAAAATTATGATCAGGCAATATTATAGGCCCACTTCCTCTCACAAATTGCCAACAAAGTGATGTTGGGCCAATCCCATAAATATCCAATGTTATAGTTCAATGATCTATTCTTTGAATAATCAATGTGTGTTGTCTTTTATATATATATATATATATATATATATATATATATATATATAGTTATGAGAAAGAACCACATAGTCAACTGACGTAATACGAGGAAAAACTTGATTTTCAATTTTTGATGTTAGCAATACTTGAATTTTGTTTCCTTTATTGTTCATGAGAAAATCAAATGAGATCCCATTTGGATCATAGACATTTATCATCACCTGTTACTAATTAAGGTGAGAACTGACATTGATATGATTTTAATGTAGTAATTAAAGTGTATTCTATTGAAAGATTTAGCTACAGAGTTTAAACTATGCACTCAAATACTATATGACTTGTATGTCAACATTATTGCCCAAAAGTTGAATGTCAAATTTTTATCCTTGGATATAACTATAATCTAAATAATATCATTAATGTAATCCGATCAATATCATACATGCAAAGTTTGATATTTTATTTCAATTTGCTGTACTTTATGTTTAACATACTCTAACCTTAAATGTTTGGTGTCCTTTTTTGGAGATGAAATTTATTGTCCTTGTCTGAAATGCTTCATTATGAAGCTAAGAAGTCTAAAAGGTTTCACATACATTCCTTTCTTACATTCTATTCAACTTGATGACTTTCCAAATCACAACCAACTTGTTCTAGGAATTGTGACATGTGCTTCTATATCTATTGTATCTTTCATGTCATGGTGGTATACGTGCTACAAATTTCTAATAGTTGTTTAACTATTTCTTGTAGATGATGTTCCCCTTTTAAAACATGTTTCATCATATAGTAGATTGGCACTGGAAAAAACAAATCTCTAGTTATATGTAGGGCAGTTAATGGTTTCAAGCATTTGTGAAAATATTCACATGATTGAGGCATTATACATCTCATAATCGCATACTATATCATCTGTATTTAAATGACAAAGATCACCAATTTCTTTTATTTCAAAAAGACGAGTATGCTATTTCTTTCATCTTTGTTTCTTGGGGGATGCATCTCTATGAGGAAAAAGGTCGAAATTCATGTTTTTGCCATGCTTGGCATCTTTGGTTGGTTTTTGGATTAATATCAAGCTATTTCAATCTCTGCAGAGAAGCCACCTATGTGTAAGGTGGAATCGTATGGTCGGAGTTTGCATTTGTAGAGATTGTGTGATTGGTGTTTTTTTTTTTTTTGAAAAGACGAAGGATTACTACTGAGGACCATAGTAATCCAACAATTTATTCATTAAGAAGAGACTACATCAGTGTTGTAGAGACTATGATGAGTCTATTTGAATGGACTATTGTTACGCCTAAGTTAACTTTATTCTGGCATGTTATGTTCGTTAATAACTACATTAGGTCATAGAATGATTGCATGCATCATTACTTAGGTTTGCATATGTGTTATTACATTTTATAAATATAAATAATTATTTTATATTGTATTATTTCAAGAATAAACCCAAGCTCCTCAGCCTAACCCACTCACCCTCTTCACGGCTGGCCAACCCAACTTTCAGGCTATTTTTAGGTAGAGTTAACAGAAGCCGTGAAAAGGGGAGAGGAGGTGGAGATGATTCGCGAAGAAGTAGAAAAGCAGGGGCTCCTCTTTTGAAAACATCCTTCTCCCTACGAGGATGTCTTCCCTCACCATCACCGTGGCCGGGGCAAACACTGTGGAGAAAGCGTGCACTATGGATAAAAGCTAACACCTCCACCTTCCCTATCATGGTGTGTGCGGTGATAGCACGCACACCATCACCACTACCAACACCATCCAGAGCACCATCAAGCTCCCTCGCCAAAGCCTCTGCCCATTCCCTTCCTTTTCTTCTTCCTTTTCCTTCTTCCAACCGCCCCCTACAACTTTCCAAAAGGAACCCAACATCACCTTTGCACCCATGCGTAGCCGAGTGAGCCACCAACACTGCGCTCACCACGCAGCGACCGTGCGCCTCCCGTGCACACGCACCAGCAAGACCTTCGCACGCCGTCACACCCACCGCATGCCACCAGCAAGCCACCCCTACCTGAGTCCCCTTGCGCATCCCCGTCCCCGCGTGTTGGCGTACCACCCAGCAACGTAGCCCGTGCCACCAGCAGCGTAGCCCGTGCCCCCACACCTTCCACCTAGCGCACGCCTGGCGACCGCTCCATCTGCAGCTCACCTCAGCCGTTCGCCCCTCGCGCACCCTCTGCCAATGCCGCAAGCTGCTGCAAACAAAGCGTGACCCACCATCTCCCTCCCTTCTGATCGGCCACGCTCGGCCGCCCCACACCGTGATTTCACTGTCATTGAACTCCCCACGTGCTAATCGACCATCCTCCAGAGCATCTCTGGCCGCCGAGCTCCATCCCATGTGTGAGGAGGGAGAATCATTCCTCTGTTTTGAAGAGAATTAATATTTACATTGATGTGCCATTGCATGAGTTTTATTTTAAATAAAATAATTATGATTTATTGAGTAATATTATTGACCAACCCCTCAGCTTTTTTATAATTATCCGGTGATTCATTCTTTTCTCCTATGCATTCTGTCCCTCTTCTAACGCACATGACTAATTCAATAATGCAAGGGGATTAAGTTGTTGGCTGGCTTTGTTGGTTTAGAATATTGTCGGTTATTTTTCTTAGAACATTTATTTATTACGTGAATTACAGCCAACCCCTTGAGTTTTTGCTATATTATCTGATTGCATATCTATTCAATCTATTAGCCTCACGTACATTGCATGTTAAACTATAATTGTAGGCTCTATCATGATGGAATAATAAGATAAGGAATTTGCGAGTTTTATTAGGCTTAAACCTCCCTGTGGATACAACTTAATCCTCGTGGTTTAAATTAACATCTATTTTAATCTTTGATTGAGCAATTTTCTGCCACGCGACAAAATACGACACATCACTTTATGTTTAAAAATTCAACAAAAACGAGAATCACTATATCAAACTACATGTGTAGAGATTTTGTGTGATTGATGTTGTAAAAGGAAGCTAGTAGATATCTTGAAGGTAAATGAATTAGGTTGCATTTGAATTGGATATTTAATGAAGCTTCCGAATTTATAAGTTTGCTACTTCTTCGGTGGAGTGGGATTCACAAATGATATTGATTTATTCAAAGAGATAGAGTAGTGCCCATGTTAATGGTCTTATCAAATCATGCTAAATTCAATGAGCTTTCCTCACCTTCTTGAGTTTCATCATTGCTTTTGTCTTTTTTTTTAGTGGAGTTTTTGAATTTTACAAGCTTGTTGCTTCTTTGGTGGAGTGGAATTCACAAATGGTATCGATTTTTAAAGAGACAAAAATGGAGTGCTGATGGTACAAATTCGATAAGCTTTTCTCTAAAATCTAAATTCTTGAGCTTCATGCCATCACTTTTGTTTTCGGATTTTAGTAGGAGCAGG
This sequence comes from Thalassia testudinum, assembly GCA_037157565.1. Lineage (NCBI taxonomy): Eukaryota > Viridiplantae > Streptophyta > Magnoliopsida > Alismatales > Hydrocharitaceae > Thalassia > Thalassia testudinum. The sequence goes on from JAZHRO010000067.1 coordinate 39,963,506, forward strand.
AAGTGATCAATCAATCATAATATAAAGCAAGTGAATTTGAAACATGTGTCAAGAAATGGAGTTTCTTATCATCCATCTAGTTTGACCTAAAAAGTTCCTACCACCATGTTTCCTTGCTGTTTTAGATTCATTTAATCTTAAAGCCAACGAGAAATGTTGAAACTTTACATGTGCCTAAAAAAAGTTGCCTTCCATGATTTACTGGAACATGATGAACCTCATAGTTGCCAAGGCAGTCTGTAAAACTTTTTTTTCAAATGATTTATGCTAGCTGATGAAGTGTGGCTCATCATAGCTAAAATACCTAAATTAAGTTAGAAATTAGGTTAAACACTACATAATTAACACAAGAAATGAGTTTGTTAGTGTGAGAAATAATAGAAACGACCTTAAACAATAAATTTGTATTACAAAACTAAAATTAGGTTATAAAATGAGATATTCTATTTAAAAATGTAAATTGATGATCCATTTGCAAATTAAACACATTTCTGAGTTCAAAAAGTTAAATTAAGAGTGAAATCATATTCCTGAATGTTCAATTAGCCTTCAATAAAAACTTGGTTGTATTTGAACATCAATAGGACCTATACATCTAGGTCTTCATGCATTAACATTCTATACACATTTAAACTTTCCAAGGGCCTATTTGTTAGCCGTAAGGGACCTTTTTGTAACACCCAAGGATTGCGTTGCAATACTTTCTTGCCACTTATGGGTCTGCATATAATTTTCCTATCGTTTCACCATTTAGGCTAGTGTGCAATTTCACCATTAGAACTGTGGTGCCACCTTAATCATGAATCCACTGTAGCTCACAAGAACACCTTGCATCTCGACCATTGATTGCATGTGATGGGGGCGCACTTCGCAAATTCAAATCGGGGTTTGGAGGACCCATCGTCGTAGCTCACAAAATACATCCATCAAATAAAATTTATAATCGAAACTCAAAAAGTGAATCTCGGGTCGAACACTGGGAGGCGAACGTTTAGTTTTATAAAAATCCGCGCTTCTCTTTTATTTGTTTTTGTCGTTTTTATCTTTTCTAATTTTTTTTCTATTTTAATAGGGCAAGAGATCAGATTGACAATTGATTATCTAGCTAATCTACTTGCGAAAATATAAGAGAGAGGGAGAAAAAGAGAGAAACAATCATCTATTCATAAGCAAGCGTTTGTTACAACTACGAAAGCAGAAAAATCTATACTGCGAAAGCGAAAAAGATAAAAAGAGATGAGAGAAATCCCCCTCGACGGTCGCTCGGAGGACGACTTGCTCTAACGTCGCCTGGAGGAAGGTAGTGAAATGCGAGACGGAGGACGGAGGATGGGGCAGGATGGCGTCGCGGCGAGGATCTTCTTCTCGAAGGGCAGTAAGAGGATGACCAAGGGATGCTCCACGAATGAGGATGAGGGGAGGGAAAACTATTTAATTTTCTACTCTAAAGGAGCATCCCAGGCTTGGGACAAGCTGTCTTTAGAGCTTTGGAGGTGGTGAGAGGAAGAAAGGAAGAGATGAAGAAAAATGGGAGAGGTAGGGATCCTTTTATAGTAGAAGAAAGAATCAAATTCATATACAGGACATTTAGTAACAGTCACAAATGTTGCTGAAAATCCATCGCAGATGTCGCTAAAGACAGCCCACGTGCCCACCCACCGCTGCGCTAGCATGCACTCGACGCGCCCGTGTCGTGCGCCTCCACGCGCACGTCAGCGTGCACTGCCGCTGTGCGTGCGGTGACGCGTGCGTACGCATGGACGTCCTGGGTTGTGCCACATGACGCGATCTGAGTCGTCCATCTTTTCTTTGTAGGGGCTGCTATAGAGGTCGGATTGAGTCGATTTTCACGTCGTTGAGCTGCAATTGCCGACCCGAATCCATCCACGTGGTCAGATTTGTCATTTGAAGATCTAAATTGTCATATAGTCCCTTGACCGTTGATCTTCCTCGGACTACATATGGTGCTACGGGACTTTGATCGAGGCATTTTCGAAGGTGTTGGACTCCAATTGTCGTCTTGATCAGATCTGTACCGTCGGATCGTCAATCCAAGACTCCGAAATAAATATCATTCACTCCTGACCACAAAAAGGATGCAATTAACCTAAATTATATACTACTCTAAATGCAGAATGATGCATGTTATGTAATATTTATAATATGAAATGCAAATCTAAGCCTGGGAATATGCATGAATAGGCATTTATCCTCAATAATTATGTCTACATCAGCATGCATCCAAGATCCAAGAGTCGATCCAAATCCATTCTTCCCATGCTTATGAGCATAGACTCATCCCTCATCTCAGATTCCATCCTAAGGTGGAAAATCAATTTGGACGCTTCGCCCTCCTCAAGCTCACATCCCACTGTTTGCCATAATCACTCCTAAATCCACCTTAGCGATGTCTTGATTCACTCAAACACCTACTTAAGCTCCTCTTTGAGCTCGCTTGCAGGCTAATCATTCCCTCCCCCTTGAGTGGTTCCCTTCTTCCATCTCCTTAGCTCCCCTACCTCAATTCTTCACCTGCAATGACAGAGCAGGCTTTCCTCTCTCCTTCAATCGCCTTTAGCCGCCAGCTGCTAGCACTTGGACACCTCCTTCTTCAGCTGAGGGTCTCCTCCATTTCATCGTCATCAACCTTTGGCCGGTGGACCTTGGACACCACCTTCATCCGTTAGTTAGATTTACCGCTTTCGTAGATTAATTTTCTTGCTTTCTAGATTAGTTTTAGTGTGGTTAGTATAATTTAAATTGGTAGGAGTAGATTAGATAGTGAAATCTGTGATGAATTAGTTTATATTAGTTTAGATTCGACCTGACCTCTCTGATCAATTCAGATTAGAGAGGAGTTTTCCGCATTTTCGCATCGACTCATACAACTCCCTCATCATTTCCTTATCACGTTCACTGATTTCCCTCGAGTTTTTTTTATCATAATTCACCTACTCATAGTAGCATTAATCAGATCTAATGCTTCCTAGCATTTAGATCTGATTGAACACTAATATCCACTTGGGGGTCTCCCATTCACTCCATCAATTCACAAAGACCCCTAATCTGTTTTGAATTGAACCAATTTGATCATCGACATCAGATCTGTTGGCTTTGCTGATTGAGAAGTTTTTGATTGAATTCAAGGTCAATCTGATTTAAGTGATTGAATTGAGTTTTATTTTGTTTCAATTAGCAGATTGAGATGGGTTTAAGCGACTTGGACTAGATTTTAATCAGCGAATATGCTTACAACCAATTTCTCTTTGAATCACTATTTTCAAATGGATTTTGAGATGCTAAAGCCAAGGAGAATCATCACATGGGTTTGAGGTTCTAGCACTGATTTGAATCTAATTTTGTTGTCGAGTTGGGGTGATGAATGAGATTTTAAGGTTAAACCTGAGTTTAAAAGATCTCTACAATTTAGAAAGAGTGATCTGATGCTTACGAAGTTTTATCTTCATCTTGAGATTTCTAAGAATTTGATTCTCAAATTTTCGAAGTGCAATGTGACTTATGGTTTTAATGAATGGATCTACTTAGATTCGATTTTTAAAATGGATAAATCAAATAGGACTAAATTAATATATAACCAATCCAACATTGAGCTCAGATTTGGCTTCATGTCTACAGTAGTTATACATCTGCTGAGTTTCATTGACAAATAGCTAACTTAAGCCATCTGATTTGTTAAGAATTCGTCTAATTCTGTTGTAGCAACAGCTACAGCACTTTGTTTTTGTTGAAGCAGCAACAGCAGTTGCTACTGTAATCTGCCATCAACCACTGATTTGGCTTGTCTGAGAGGGATTTCAAGTGGATTTAGGGATTGAAATAAGCTGACCTTATGTTGTATTGTTAGAACCATCTTTTGCAAGCATTCATGTACAAGGTTTTGAGTTTAATTTTATATAATTTGCATGAAAACCTTGTTTGAAATCTTTGTCAACTAGTTGAAAATGTGTATAACTATCCAACATGGAATTTGAGTGAAACTTGAGATGAAAATCAGGTTTAATTGCTCTAACATCTTTCATATTATGTGTTGGCCATTTCTGAGTGTTTGAGTTGCATGTTCGGCACATAGAGTCCATTCTAGAGCCTTAGGTTCTTTATGAATGCTCCTTCAAGGCTTAAATTGTGCTTAACTTGTAAATAAATAAAAATCCTAAAAAATTCACAAAAAAATAAAATAAAGGTGTCCTGTGTAGGATTATGAATATTTTTAGGCATGTGCTAAATTTCAAGATAATTTGAACCTTCGACTTAATAGAACATACCAGGCGACGGTTCAGTATACCTTGAAATTTAATAAAAGACCAAAACTCAAAAATCACAAAAAGAACTCTCTCTCTTCTAACTCTTTCTCTCTCATCCCCTACCTCCCCTAAACCTATAAAAATCATAAAAATCTGAAAACCCGTAAAAATATCTAAAAATACTCTATACACTATGTATATACTCGTATATAATAATTTAAACCTAAGCTATATGTATATAGTATACAATATGTATAAATAACTTATATATGTATTCTATATATTAAATTAAATATTTAGAATGATTTATTGTATATGTAACCTTATTGTATTATCATCTATTAATTTATCTTACTTAAATGTAAACTAAACTAAGTAATTATATAAACCTATTTAAATGTACATAATTATAGTTAATACTGTACATATATATTTAACTATGTATTATGTACTGTATAATACTATAATTTAATTTAATTATATATAAACAGTAGGTAATTAAGTTATTAGGTTAATTAAGTAATTTATTAACTTAAAATAAAATAAATTAGTAATTTAAGTTAATACTGAGATAATTTATAGTGTATACTTGTATAAAATTATATTAAATATTTTCAACCTATTTATACCGTACTTATAGTATATTACAGTATTTATAAATTAATTATATACATAACTAACTTAATCATGTATTTAAATGTAAATAAATTACAATAGTGTCTATAAAATAAAATAAAAATGTATAATAAATAATTCATTATATGAATTAAAACTGTACAAGATCAATTGTAAAATTAATTAACTAATTTAAGCTTTAACTAAGTAATTAACCTCTAAATTAATGTGTATAATTCATTAACTTTAACTAATTTATATATATAATTAATTAAATTACTTTTATAAATTAATTACATAATTTTGTAGCACTATATAAGGGCTTTCTAAATATATAATTTAATTGAAATTTGGATGTGATTTAGGCACTCAATTCAAGGCCTAATGTCAGCTTCTAGTAAATGCTTGGGCATGCTAAATCGCCCCAAAACTTGGTGCCACATTGTGCAGCACAAATCGCACACGGTGGTGTGTTATGTTTTCATCCAATGGCCTTTGCAGCCATCATGAGACAAGGAGCCAGCATACCCATACATACCCCTACCTCTTGAGCATATAGATGATACATTTGAAACAGTGGTGGGTCGGGGGCCACGCACTATGCTAGGCCTATTGTGGGCCTAATATTGGGCCTGAAATCGAATATTAATCCACAAATTAAAAACCAGGGTAGGCCACTAGTAGAGGTCTGGTACCACCCTCTTGGGTGCTGTGTATTTCTCGAACGTAGCCGCCCACCCACTAAAAACCTAATTTTTAGGCTAATGAACAGTGTTTGTGAGAGAGAGGCCCTAAAAAAAAATGAGTAAGTGTTGAAATGAAAGAGAAGAGAGGAAGAAAGAAGAGTTAGCCGTGAAAAAGACTAAGTGTTGAGAGTTCTCTATCTGTGTGTGTGCATGTGTATATGTATGTATAAGTATATATATGTATAGAATATATATATTACATGTAAATAAATAAGTATACGAATGAATAGTATAAATGTGGTATGTATATATGTATACATGTAAGTAGTAAGTATTGTTTGAGCTCCTTTATGCACATAAGTAAATAAGGGCTTTAGTGACAAATAAATCCATCACCATACATAGGTATATATGTTAGTATAAGTATTTAATTTGCCTTAGATTTTATACATATTTTACTAAGTTTTTAGCGACATTTATATATGTTACTGTATATATAATATATGTTACTATAGACATTAGTATGTTAATATAATTTAATATAGTAGATATTAGTAGCTATTTTTGTACTTATAATTAGGTATTACTTAGAGTAGTTGTATATAATTAGTATAGTATAATATTAGCTAGTTTTTTATGCATGTTTGTTATGTATTTGTTTCAAGCATTTTAATTGATTCTTTTTGTAAATAATTGACCAATCCATTATTTGTTTGATTGATTTATTTATTTTGTAAATAAAATTAACATTTTTAGAATAAAAGAATATTTTTGGACTTAGAGAGTGATATATATCAATAACTGCCCCCAAATGAATGATCTAGAAACAAACCAGTAAAAATTGTAACTAAATAAAATTGATGCAACTTCGATTTGCATTTGTAAAACATACTACAATAACGACATAATTAAACCTTTTTATTGTAAATCAAAAGTCATCGATCATATTTTTAGCACTAATAATACTTTCTTATAATTGTTGATGTCATGTTAAACACTAGCTTAAGGACTTAATTTCCAAATTATATCCACTTTATTTTAGCATTGTTTCTGATTCAAGTCTCTTTAAAGAAATCCATTAAAATTATGTCTAACTTAGGAAGTTGAACTAGGTCTCTTATTTTCTTTATAACATGTAATGGTCTCCTTGAGCTGTTATTTTCCCCTAAAAGGGTCTCCTTGAATTTAATTTGATTATCCATATTATCAAATTCATATTTATTCAAAAGGGAAAGCTACCAGAAAGAATCTAGGATTACTTGGTTCGTTCTACTAGAGAGCCACTTCTACCTATTGTGAAGGAAAAATTTTATATGGAACTTAGAGAAGGTAACCACGCTCCTACCTTATCTTGCTTAGAAACTCAACTGCATGAAGATCCCCATGCCTTCTCTATCCAATCTTGGATAAACTTTCCCAAATCCAATGTTGACAACTTAAGAATTGAAACATCATTGAACTACTCAGAGACCAGAGACCTTGAAGCCGAACGTATATTCCTTGTGACCCATTTACCAAAATCTCATCTAAATTGAAACATTTCATGGTTGAAAGTTCCTCAAGGATGGTTCATTCATATGTCAAAGGGTAGACTGAGTGATACCTGCATTATTGTGAAATTTTCTTCTGCAGTAAAAATTTGACCTAATGCTCTTAGTACATAGATTACATTTTATTCAATATTTATGCTAGAGTTTGTCATTTGGCACATGCTTATCTGGGTATTTCAAGATATTATCTTTGTAGGCTATTAATGTAGGTTATCACCTTTTTTTTTTACGTCAACCATATTCAACTTGACTGATATATGACACTTGAGGTCACTAAGGTCAATTGTTATTAATGTTAAAGTTTTTGATGTTTTCCTCCCTTTTATCAATAGTTTTAGATGTTTTATTATTAATATAGCTTCACGCTTAGTGGAAATGATTATAATGAGTATTTTTCACTCTTCTTTTTACAGGATAATATCTTTTTCTCATTAGGTCTCCTTCGAAGGTTGTGGTAATGGGATTTTCTTTTCTTCTTGAGTGAGCAATCTAGCATTGCAAAACATGTTATATGTGTGCTTTTATTTATCTTTTATTCATAAGGCAAAACTTTGATTTAATGGGATTTTTTATGTAAATCATGTTATTGTAGTGCCAGCGAGGTTGATAGTTATTTCAAATTTTTGACAAATTTTAAATATTTTTGTTATTTTTAGTATTTTTATCACGGAAATAAAGTAAGCTTTTAATCTCTTCAAATATTTTTGCAATGAAACTTATTTATAATTTTTCAGGGGCATTTTCTATAAGATTTATAAAATTTCAATTTGTGAAAAATATTTTGATGGATATTGTTAAACAATTGTCCATTTTATTGGTAATCAAAATAACTTATAAGTATGATGCATTCATTGTGTGTGTTTTATAGGATGATTAAGATATTTTTGTATCCATCTTACGACAAATTAATCGTAAGAAAGATAATGAAAACATTTGTTGCAAAGTTAAATTATGTGACGATTTTAAGGACAATTTTATTCATTATTTGAATTTACTAACGAAAATATTATTTGTTATATATTTAACAACAGCTTATATAGCAATGAATATAGCGACGAATAAATTATTCGTTGCCAGGTCATATAACGACAATTTATTCATCGTCATCTTCATAAAAGATTCGTCACCCTTAACCCTTTTTGTTATAGTGGCGATACTGTTGGATGAGCGAAAGGAGGATGTGGAGGTCGAGTCCCTCTCTGTGAGGAAGATGGCATTGCATGGCCGTCCTATACCCTATTATATAGAAAGAAAAGAGAGAAAGAATCAAAGAGAAATTTGAGGGAGAAAGAAAGTGTGTGAAGAATAAGGAAATTAGAGATGTGGTTATGGCATTGATTGGATTTTGTCCAATATGAGACCACTCATTTCCTTTTTTAAATAAATTTGTTAAGAATCACTAAAAGGAAACCAGACAATCCATGTTGATTTTCTTGGGAATTTAAATGTCATGATGGCAATCTAATTGATATAATGCCATTAAAATTGGACTCCCCAAATTAATCTTACATCAAAAATAATTAATCAATTAACGAAAATGAAATACAGGAAATTCAAGGCTAAATCAATTTGATCAACATAATACGTGTTCTAAATTAAATTCATGTCCAAATAATGCACTTAGGTACTAAATTAGTCCACTAAAGTGGACCTATCAAATTACCCCATGCTTAAGTTTTGCTAATCCTAAGCAAAATCATATGGATCATATCAGGTCTCTAGGCCAAATTTTATTGTCAAGATGCCTTATCGTGCTGCGCCTGTAAAGATTAGATCAAAATATCAACTATAAGCTTAAAGGTACTCAAGTACCAGCCAAGATACCTCTAATGGATGAAGAGACCTCCGATGAGGGAGATAGTAGTGAGGAGAGGGGGAGGGTGCCTCTACTTTGGCCGACGAGAAGCGGAGGAAGTTAGGGAAGATCTTGAGCTGCTCGATTTGACCGTCGAGTGGCCGGAGAGGAGTTGAGGATGGTCGCTAGAGCCACAGCAAAGGTGGCCGGAGAAGGGAAGAAAGTGTAGATTTGGCTTGAAACTGGGCTCAAATTGTCGTGGGAGGTTCGGGGAGCTTTTATAAAGCTCGAATATGAGCTCAAATTGGGAAGAATCGCTCAATTGGTCAGAGATTAGGAAACTTAAATTCCCACAAATTTCTTGAGCTCGCCTAAGCTCAAGGATCAATCTCAACCTCTAAAATGAGGTTGGTTTGATTCTCTATCGTGTGAACATCAATCCCACCAATTTTGGTGAGATTTAGTGTTGATTTAATGAAGTTTTGAGTTGGTCAAAGTCGGTGTGCTTTAGGTTTAATTCTGTTCACACCTATAATGGCGATAGGGACAAAATTGCGAAGAAGACGAAGTTAGTGGATTATTTGTAATAAACATAAAACCTAGGGGTTTGGATGTGAGAAAGAGTCTTTAAGGACTAAAATACAAACTAAGTTAAAATAGACTCGGATTGGACCCAAATTTTAGTATTAACCTAATTTGGACCCAAGGAATCTAATGGTGAACTTGGATTTGAGTTTTGACCACGTTTGAATAGGTAAATTGCAGAGAAGCCCAAATTAAGGTAGAATCTCGTCTAAATCTTTATTCTCGATCAAAATGAGTTTAGATGATCAAACTAAAAGTACCAAACCTTTTAAAATATTTTTATTTCAATTTGAGAAGGTTTAGATTAATTTTATCCTGATCAGAACCTTTCCAATTTAAGTAAGGTTGATAATTAGGATTTTCAATCCTCTTTTGATCCTCAAAATATGTTAAGCCCTAATTCACTCAGTGTGCGTCCACTTTTTGATCTTTTATACTCATTTGACCTTTAATTAACCCCTGAGTAATCCTGTGGTTAATCTGTATTTGTGATGTGCTATTAAAACAACAAAATTAACCATGTTTTCTTGTCTTCTTCCCAAATCAGATCAGAGTGGAATTATGGTCCTCAGGTGATCATTTGGAAGCATTTATTTCTTGATTCTGACTAAATTAAGTTATTTATGATGAATGATGACGTTACCATCATAGATGAAGTGTGTCAAAAGTCTTCTCCATCTACTCCGGCTAGTCTTTTGCCTCATTTAGGCTCTTACCTCCCTTAAAGGTGAGAGGCTTCAACTTCCTAAAATCAACAAACACTACAAAAAAAATAACCTTTAACAACATTTAATATTTACCACTATAAGCTTTTTATTTAATGCTATATATAATTAGCAAGACTTAAAATAATTACCACTTAATTACCGCCTTCGTTGATGTCACTAAAGTGTTAGCAGCAATTGTATAATTACTACTAAATCATCGATATTAGTGTCACTTTAATTACCACAATTACCATTGCTAATGATCTTCTTTAGTGGCAATTTATTTACCTCTATTTCGCCACTAGTAAATTATATTAGTGACAATTTAATTGACGCTATTAATACCGCTATATACTTTATTTAATGACTTTTATTTATGCCACTAAATTACTACTATTGATTTGCTTTAACGATATTTTGTTTTGTCATTTAATTACCACTATTGATATTATTTAGCAATAATTATTTATCTCTAATTTACCACTATTGATTTACTTTAATGACAATTTCTTTTATCATTTAATTGTCACCATTGATTCACTTCAATGACACAAATTTATACCACTTAATTGTCACTATTGATAATTTTTTATGACAAATATTTTTATTTTAACAAGTACAAAACATAAGGACAACCCCAATTTTATTAATCTATCAATGATAAAGTACAATAAGAGTCCTTTAAAGGGATACATTAGAAAACAGGAAAAATATAAAAAAGGTAGCAACAACCTCAACACCAAAACATTCCCCTCTCAAGGATGATACAAAGAAATAAATAAATAATACAAAAAAAGATGAAAATATAATGAATCATGAAAACTCAGCCACCAAAAGCTACAATCTCTTCAAATCCTTACCATCCCAAGCTACTTTAGTCTTTCAAACTTTAATTCAGAGTAAACAAACAACACCATGATTATCAATAACATGAGGACCAGCCAAAAAATACACATAAAATATAAACTTCAGAAAAAATAAAATAAAAGTAAATCTCCCTTATTGAGTTTTAACCTTTACTTCTAATCATGGATTCCCATCTAGTATCCTTGAATTCAGTCAAAATGAAATAAAATTGCAAGCCTTGATTCCTAGGTTTCTTTTTTTCATATTCAAGCAAATGCTCTAAATTCCAAAAGCCAAAACCAGCCACTTGGGTAGTTGGCAATGGAATTTCACCAACATTACATTTGTGGAGAGAAATACAAGCAAAAATAAAACTCAATGTAGCAAAAAAAGACGAATCCAAACGGTAGCAAAAACATGTTAAGGACCGTAAAGTATGTTACCATGGGAGGAATCGCATCATAATATATTCATCTCTAGTAGCATCGCAAGAGTCAACTTCATGATCAACATAAGCAGATCTTGTTATAGACCCATCACCCACCCTGCATTTTTAGGCACTTCTATAAGCATTTTTGTAAGGATAAACATCTTTTGAGTAGGGAAGGGATATCATGTTCATAAAGGTGGTGTTTGGTATGCAGGCTAAATAAGTTAACTCACACTTGCTTACCACTTAAACCGCCTCCCAATCAAGTTAAGAGAAGTTAACCCACCACAAACTTAGAATAAGTTTAACCCGCTTAAACATCCAAATACCTTGATCCACCACTTCTCTATTCCTCTATTTATTCCACAAATATATTCCCCTTGTCAAACACCACCAAAATGCATGATTCAAGAACAAATCAGCTTCCACCTTCATGGTAGTAATATGATTTTGAGGTATATTTCAAACATTGAGAAACATAAATCCCTTTAGATGAGTTAGGGGATTCTACCGAATAAACATATCATTTTTCTTTAGAGTACACATTCTTAATGCTCTTACCTAAGGGATAGCAAATCAGATAAAAGGAAACCAAGTGAAACTATATTTGATGTCTCTAGAGGGAAGAAATTCAAACTGTCACATTACTAGGTGGGTATTCCCGAAATTAAGAGGAAAGCAAAGTACATTAGGATGGCTTACAGTTTTGGTGCTTTCCCTACCTGGAGGGTCATTGTTTGGTTTTTTTCAAGGGGCCAGTTTTAAGGCCTTACATTTTCCTCCCCCATCTATAGAAAGTCGTCCCTGATTCTGCCTAGTCATGGAATAAAGAGGGTTACACCTTAATCATCCCTAACTAGTTGACCTCCCACATACCTTCTTTCACAACCAGGCACCACCAAATCCTTACCAAAGGAAAAGAGGAACTACTTTGTTCTGAGCCAAGAAAATCATAGGGTGCTTAGTCATAAGGGTTGATCTTTTTTGATGCTGTGACCAAAAAAGACAAGTTGTTGCTGGACTAATGCACAGTCCACCACTGCAACAGATATTTATGCAATTGAGACCAGTCTAGTAGGGGGAAATGCAAATTGCGTTCCCTTTTGTAGCCTGACATGGTATGTTTCCTTGTCCTTTACCCAGTGTAGGTAAATAATCTAAGGGCATCCTCAGGAAATAATTGTGGTACTTGGTTCAGGATTTATGTGAATCCTTGTATTGCTCCTGCCCAAAGCATGCCATTCCACACTCCGACCCTTCAACCAGATTTCCATCTTACGTCCTCCTTTGCAGCTTCTCTTAGGATCTATCTATTTTGTATCTCCCATGTTCACTCTTCCAGAGGATAATTTTTTTGGTTATTCATGCAAGATTTATGTGCTGAATTTTGATCTGGTGGTATTTCAATCTAGCTTTTTCTTTTTACACATTTAGAGTGGATTATGCGACTTAGAAACCAAGAAGTTTAGTTAGTTGGTGGAATGCAAAATTGCTCCAAGCAAAAGGGTGGGATCTTGAAAGGGTGTGTCTTAGGTGAGAAGTTGTGGTTTATTGCACTAATCAGCTCAGTGCCCTATGAAGGCTTTTAATATTATAGACTATGAGAAATGGATCTGCTTATCCAGCTCAGAATCAAATCTTTCTCAAAACTTTCTTCTTGATATTGGTTTTCGGAGTTGGGATGTATTTCCAAGGGATTCAATGGTTGACCACGTGTCTCTGGCCTGATAAATGACAATTTTGCACTACCTAGATCTGGTTAAAACTTCCCAAAAGGGTCAATTTCTTTTATGCTAAAGTTGAATTTCAAACTCATAATGCCAGGAAAATATTCAATTTTTTCTTTTTTTCCCCTTTCACAAAAATTCTTGGTTTCACACTATTTCATGAGGAACCAGTTTGTGTTACACCAACTAATGCCCCAAAAAAACTGTGAATGTTCTGATTTCAAAGATCTGTTGGCACATAGAAGTTACAAATTCTATTGCAATCAGGATTTTCTTTGGTTTGTGGCCATCTCTTGCTAAGAAACTTCTCTTCTGTCATATGGAAATTCTGGTAATTGGTTTCACTGCTCGATTCTGTTAACAACATTTTACCTGTGTAAAGCATATAATCCAACTATACACCAGCTATTTGCAGCTTTTTTCCTGTTCCAATCTCCAGCCAGCTAAATTACAATTTTCTATTCAAAATGTTAAAATCATTTTCTGTCCTTCATCCGTAAAATTTTTTCCTTATGAAGATCCCGTTACTTTTTTTTTCTAGCTTACTAAATGTATCTCAATCAGATCTTCATGGCTGAAATGTTTTTCTACAAAACAAAAAAGTTCTTTTTGGTTCCTAACTTGGGAAATGCAATACACATTAGTCAATTTAAAATCTCTTCATCTTTTTTTTTGGTTGGTTAAATAATATTCTCTATGAGCTTGAGGGAATGGGGCAAGGGAGTTGGCAAAATTGGACTAGGATTTGGGATAATAACCAATTTAATGTTGACTCTGGGTTTGTTTTGATATATATTTAAGCAGGCACAATCTATTGGCATAATGGCCATGAGTTATTTGCATTCCACAAAAATCTTGCTACCATCCACCATAAGATGGTTATGCAAATCTGACATCTACCATATCCAATCTCTTTCTACTACAGGCATGGGGATAGGAGTGGAAGCTGTTGTGAACCACTTAAAGATCTCGCCAATGAAAAATCAAAACAGTGCACCCGTCATCCCAGAGCAGGCAATCCCCTTGCTAAGGCTAATATGGTGACCAAAACTTAAACGCTAATACAACTAACTAAAAGGTAGCACTGACCCAAAAGTGGAAAATCCACATTACCAATTCATGTAGGCTAGGTTGAGCTGAAGTATTTGGGTGGAAGTCAAGCCTTATAAGGAAGTTTTGCTAATAAATAAAAATAGCAAAGGAGTAACTTAGTCTCCCATGCTTGGATTGGTAAATGAAAAAAGCTTGAGTACACTCTTTAACATTTGACAATTTAAAATACAATAAACATAACCAAGTTAAGAAGAGGATTTCATACCTCTATATAGCTCAAAATCATCCATATGCTTATGCATCCAAGATTATCCATTGAAATACTTGCACAAAACCAAATCGACCACACATCATATTAACCTATCATGAGGGGATCTATAGGCGCATTCTATCTCTATTTAAACAAAAAAAAAAAAAACAAGTAACGGGTAGCTATGTAGTTAATAGCCACCCAACTAATATTAATAAAAAATTTAGCTACAGCCAACTATATATAATTACAAATCTTCATCCCAAAAAGTTAGGAAGGAAATACATGAAATAAAATTCTCAATCTAAGTTCTTTCTGAGGTGAGTAGTGGAGGAGAGCAAGGAAGTGGACAAGAGTGGATAATTTTTTGTAGGTAAATAAAAAGTTACCTATAAATTTTCCTAGGTTGCCATTGCCCAAAGCCTCAATATATAGCAACTAGAAGTGTCACAATACTCAATCATCTCACTGCTCCCAACTAGCTAATGAGCAAACAACAGTCAATTTGCACATACCATATTAATAGATATCATAGATGTGCGCAAGCCATTATCAACAATTAGAAAGAAAGAAAATATTCATCCTAAACTACTCAAAATTAACTCAGAATACCACTCTCCAAAAGTTTCATCCTTCTTATATGTCAACCATAGCCTGCTTCCTTTTTGACGTCCTTCCTTCCTGTGGTGATTCAAAAACAAAGTAAAGGGAAGATATCATAGTACAATTACCGATCTTCCGGCTAGCATTAGCTTCTTTAAAAAACAAAAGCATTATAAATTAATGACAACGTCTTTTACAAATTTCATCATAAGCACTAGGCACGTCTGATACAAACCAAAAACCACATACATTCCTGATGTTTTCAAGCTTGAGCTAAATCATGAACCAACAAGTTCATAGATCTAGGGACTAACATGCATTTACCATCACCAATAGATTTCAAATAAAACATACAACTTTCCAATATATTATGAGATTCCCATAACAAGTTAGAAATATCCCTAAAATAGAGCAATAGTTCTAGGAAACCACTAAGCAACTGTACGCAAGAGTTCCACATGAGTGTACCAAAATGCTAATGAGCAAGATCAAAAACGTGCAAACCAATGATAGCACCCAAAGTTAAGTAAACAAATCCAAAAACCCATTATGTGGGAACATGCACAGTGGTTTCAAACTCCACCTACTAGCACCAAACATTGTTGCAAACCGATGGAAAGGGGTCCTGCACTATGTTCAGATGATTAAACACCCACTAATCAATAAGAACTACAAAGCTAAACATTACATACTTAATGATAAGGCGATCTTGGAATAAAAAATAGCACCAATCAAGCAAATCACCAAAAGAATATTAAACAATATGTACAAATCATTAATGACCAGTAAAGAACTTCATCAATAAACATTAAATACCTCTCAAGATTGATAGAATCAGAGACCGCATTGAATCATTATAAGTGAATGCTGCACGAGTAGCGATGGAAGAGAATATGTATAAGCCTTGGGCCATTGAGACCCTACAACAAAGCAAAAGAAGCCTCAAATTGAGAACCAGCGAAGAAATAATATTTCCCAATCACTAGAGGAGTTGGACAACATACTTGTCGAAGGATGCATCTCTGTGCATTTAATATGGATTCCCACCACGTTTGCATCAGATTATTAATGTTGTTGGAGGGGTTTGTGTTGGTTGTTGGTGGGGGATTGCTGTTGCTGTGGGTGGAGCAACCAACCAAGCTAATTGCAGGGGTGGTGGTGAAGGAGAGGAGGGAGGAAGGAGGATCGATGACAGAGGGGAAGGAGGACCGAGGAAGGGTAGCGGAGAGTAGATGAGAAAAGGGAGGAGAAGGGAGGAGGTGGCTAACCTCGAGGGCAATGCGGCTACGCTCAGAGCAGTAGGAGAGCTCCGGCGAGGGAGGGAGATTAGGGCTTCATTTGTGAGAACGGGGGTGCGTGGTGGCAGCTTGGTGGAAGGGACGAGGAAGAAGGAGGTGGGGACCTGGGTAGTGGTGGGGAGGGGGTGGTGGTGGAGGGGACGAGGGAGGGAGGAGGATCGACGACAGAGGGGAAGGAGGACAGAGGACGGGCGGCGGAGGGTAGACAAGAAAGGGAGGAGGAGGGAAGAGGTGGCTGACCTCGAGGGCAGTGCAGCGATGCCCCAAGTAGCAGGAGAGCTTCGGCGAGTGGAGGTTGGCACCCGGCGAGTGGAGATTGGTTGCTCAGCGATGGAAGAGCGTTAGGGCTTCTTTTGTTACGAGGTGATTCGGGGGCTGAGGGGGAGGAAGTAGGGTGTCCAAGAAACGGAAGGAGTGAGGCGCGGGGTGTGGTTGGATTTTCCCTCCATTGACATTTTCATTTGCTTTTTTTCATCGTTCTACTCGCCATCCATTTGTTTTAAAATTCTAACAATCTGTAAAATTGAAATGATAATATGATTATATAGATATGAAATATAAATATCTATCACTAATTTTATTTATCAATTATCAAAATATCTCAGTGATATATAATTTTTTTTGTCACCAAAATTAAATATTAAAAATTTTAATAGTAATATATTATAATATATACAGTGTTATATATATTTGTCGCTAATACTAATTGTCATTTGACAAAAATGTTATAGTATCATATAAAAAAATTATCGTTAAAGAAAAGGCAATAGTGGCAAATGCATTATATTCCACTACGCAATTTGCCGCTAAAAATCATTTTTATTGTAGTGAAATAGTTCACGGTGCTGCCGTAACGAGTTCCCTTGCTCGTCTCTAGGTGGTAGTAATTCCTGATCTGTGCTATCCTCTGGGGTGGTGAAGATGGTGGAGCCCCACCTTTGCATCTTGCACCACCTCCTGCTCTACCACCACCCCATCCTCTAGCTCAGCCTCTAGCTTAGTTGCCACTACGGTGACTGCTCTGGCCTACAAAGGCCTCCTCGCTCGATAAATCTTGTCGGTAAATCCTGGGACCCTCCTCCGTGTGTTAATGCAAAAGATGTTGCCCTAAGAAGGCAATCAACATTTGTGCCACTAACAGGGCCTGAGTAGCATGGCATTGCCCCCCATAGCCTAATCTTGGCAGCCACCTCACCCACCATGAGCTCTGTTAGCTCCGCGAGCTCCACATCAAGGGGCCATCTTCTGTAAGGATATAAATGAAATTTAGATACACAAGGGGGTAGGTAAACTTTCAAATGATGGAAATTGTCAAAAAACAATGAAAGTAAGGCTCAACTTGAATGACTCGATGGCTATTATTTCTTTTGAAAAGAAAAAGGATGAGACACCAATGTAGCTCTCATCCAAATTCATTAATTAAAACAATCCAAATACAGCTACATAGACTAGGAAGAAACCCATAGGCGGGGTTGTCTAACAACATCACTAGACAGAAAGGACTCGTTACTAAAAACCTGGCCATTACGAGCCAACCATACAACCTACAATACTATGGCAACTCCAGTCCTGTCTAAAGGGCATCCCAGGAAGGTGGCATGGTACCCACCACCTCTCGCCATACCCAATGGGGGAAAGGGCATTCCGAGAAGAGGTGCTCTGTGTTGTCCTCCACTCTAGGACAAAGCTTACAAGTATGCTCGGGTTTCCCCATAGTCATCCTCCTAAGATGACCCGTCACCAAGCCCCCTTGCCATGCGAGCTAAAGGAAAAGCTGCACCTTGAGGGGAGCCTTGATGCTCCAAATATGACGACAGATCCTGTATAGATGATTTGGCAATCCCTCATCAATAAGGGTGTCATATACTCTCAGACTTGATGGCTATTATTCGTGATATAATAATGATGCACTACTTAATCATACTATTCTATGTCTATACAGGATGACCTTGCTCTGATATCGTCTGCTATGACTCGAACCCCTACCCTAGTAGGGACCTGAGCCGATTTGTCAAACACAAGATTTTGTCATCCATCACATATACATAGAATAATAAAGCATTCACAATGCATCACATCACATATTAGCATGAAATAACATAAAGAAAATAGGATTGAAAATATATTATTCAAATATTCATAGCCATTCAAAGTGTGGATACAACTGAAGAAAACAGAACAAGTACTGGAATAAAACTAGTAGAGTATTGCGGAATTGAAATAGGAAGATAATAGTACTTGAAAACTACTACTGAGTTTACTAACTACGGCGCTATGCTTGGGCTGGCACCATCAGCTCTTATAGCTATAGAGTCTGGCTGTAGTTTTCTAGGACCTGAGTATAGAGTCCACAGAAAACATCAGCGAACTTTGAGTAGAGTAGCAAAAACAACAGAAAGAGAGAAAAGATAAATACATGATAAATAAAAAAATAATTATTTTAATGTACTTTTTATTAATTCCATTATTTGTACCTTGCCATAATTCTAGTCATTTATTACCCAAAATCGATTTTCTCAGAAGGCACAAGGAGATTTTGTTGCTTTATCCTAGGCATTAGATTTCATATGGCTTACCCTTTTGGTCGAGGGGACGACCCATATCTACTTTATCACCTAGTTAATCATCCTGGGGTCCTAGCTAACGAGGTAAAGTGGTGACTACGGTCTGTACGATAAACATGCAAAGAGCTATCCAACATTGGCACACGACTAATCATTTCTACTACAAGGATGAGAACAAAACAATGCAACCTCTCATAATCGCAAAGCATACCCAACACCTCATTACCTAGTTAGCTAAAATGGCTTGTCAAATAAGTCGTAGGGAGGCTAGCTTACTCCCCGAGCCAATCTCTGCCTCTAAAAGGTATAGCCGACCTTGTTGTTGATACCGAGTACAAGCAATGACTTTCAACAAGTGTCACAGTTTTCTAAGTACATCAACCCATTACCAATCAATTTCCATTACAAATTACCAGAATTTGGAACTGTAGTTTATATAATCTCTCAACTTGTTTACAATTAATCTGTTAATTCGATTCACCAATGTAACCAAGATGCAACAATTAATTCTCTCCTTTCATTTGATCATCGTATTTCATTATCCATGTTGTTATCTATTATCCATGTGTCTCAATTCTAGTGTTGTTAACAAGCTAATCAGAAACTTAATTAATTAACAAAAGGATTTCAAACATGGTTTATTTATCCAGATAGGCATCGGTAATTATTAGTTATTTACATATATAGGAAACTCAATCAGTTCATTAATCAATTTAGTACCTATAAGACTTCTCAATTTCATGGGACTCATAAACTCAACAAAGAGGATACGACAACCCAATATTGATTCGGTGAACATTTAGTACGCAAAATAGGGCCATTAAATTAGAGGTGTAAGGCTACTCCACCTAGGGTAATTGAGGGGTCATGGTAATTCTGAGAAACACATTGAAGACTCCTCAAGACTCTATACTCACCCTAGTTGTCTATCTCTAACTAATCAAGACGAGAATAACATGTCAAGTACAAATTATATGAAACTTACAGGTATAATCAAAATTTATCACTTGTGATGAGAAAAGAGATCTCACCACATCAGAGTATGCCTCGACACAATTCCAACCGCGAGTGGCTCGCCGAAAACGAACTTTGGGTGCTCCTTCAATCAATAAATTAAGAAGGGCATAATCAAGAACTTAAAAGCAATATTTAAAACTTAATATATTTTCTCTACAATTTTCCAAAATTAGAACTCTCCCCACATCATCTTCTTCCCAAGGCTTTACTGTTCACATGGACCTTCTCACACGTGCACCTATGCATGCGTGCATGTAGCCCTTTTATTGTCGCCGTTTCTAGCCACGACAGCCCTCACCAGACCTCCCTGTTCTTCAGCGGCTCTCCGGCGAAGACCATCCTCCCTCTCCTTCTTCTTTACCTCTGTCTTCACGTCGACGTGCATGCGGGGAGGAGAACCCATGCATGCATGTCCACAGTAATGGCAGTCGACTGTTCTTGCATCGATTTTCTCGCGAGATCGGTTGGAAATCTAATTGGACTCGCGATACATATTGTCACGAACTTCGTCTCTTCGATTGGGCTCCTCTTCTCCTCAACTGACCACCACAACTTCTCTCTCTCTCTCTCACCTCGTCCTCCAGCATACCCATCACGTGGAGCAACCAAAGATACAGAGGAGAAGAGATTACCTTCCTGATTGTCAAGTCCTTCGGCATGTCCCGCTTCCCATTCTACGCTTCCTCTTATGCGGAGATGAGAAGGAGGACGAATACGAGGAAGGGAGGAGAGCCTCTCTCTTCGGTTTCTCTTCTCCTCTCCCTCTCCTAGGGTCTCTCTCTCTTTCTTTGTTGGGAATGGCGGCAGCAGTGGACACATTGGGATTTAGGGTTGAAGGGCTTCACTAAATAGGGAGGTGGATTAAGGTAAAGGATATGAAGAATGAAAAAGAAGAATAATAACGTGTTAACTAACTCTATCCATGAAATTTCCACATTCTTCCTGAAACCATATTAAACGACTTCCGATCTTTCCGAAATTGGTCTTGTTGGAAAGCTTGTAATGAAAAAAATCCAATGGTACCAAATATAAACCCATCTACACAAATTTTCCTCGAGGTTTGACCATAGTGGATCAAAACCTATAATTCTTCATTTTTGGGCTACGCGAACATGATTTGTGCCCAACAAGCATTGACTAGCTCGTCTCAACACACTCAATGTAAATTCGAGCTTGGATTCAAGCTTCAGGACATAAAAACGTCACCCCATGCTCTTCAAGTAACCTACCCCTTTCTTTCTGTGATGGACCCCTCTACGTCACCACCACTACTCTCCTTCCCTCCTCTTCTCCTGCTAATGACCCTCCCCCCACTAGCTGCTACCACCAGACAACTAGCTCTCCTCTCTTCTTCCCTGCAGAGACCCCACTACCATCTTTGGATGATCCACCTCTCATTTTCTCTTGCCATCGGAGCACCCCCTCTCTTCTCCTCTTCTTCACAGGAACCCTCCCAGCCCCTGTCCAATTGGATGACTCCTCATCCTCAACAACACCACCCCCTTCCCCTCAACGACCCTTTCCCCCTAGCCACCACCATTAGGCAACCCCTCTCCATCAACACCCCACCCACTCATTTTTTTTTCTTTTAAGTGTTTGTATTTATAAGTTTGTGATCATTTTGGATGGTGGTTAGGAAAACATTTATGCATAATTTGTTTTTTGTTATGCATTTAATTTACCTCTTCTGATTTCTTTTATATTATATCTTTATTTTTTTATTTAAAGTTTTTTTTATTTTACCCATTTTATGTTTTTTTCTATAAAATACAAGTTGTTTTATAAGTTTAAAATTTTTTGTTATTAAGTATGAAAGACATCAAAAGTGTGTATGAGATAAACATAAAGTTTGACTAGTCAATAGCCTACTCAACCTAACCCAACCTGACCTAATTTTATTGGTTGGGTTGGGTTCGGTTAGGTTCGGTAGTGTAACAGGTTAGGTTTGGTTTGAAAAATCCTAATATGCGATCTGTAACTTGTGTTTGAGTTGAGTCCCAACTCGACCTTTGTACACCCTGACCAAATAGCACACACATCCATTTGATGACCGCTGGTTTCTTGATCTTGCCCTCCTCATTTCGTTGGTCTCGAAGGCCACCCTGTGCTTTTCATGCATGAGGTGGTGCTATTTTAGGCTGTAGGGAAAGGGTCTTGTGATTGCAACGTTCAGATTTGAGGAGGCAATGGTAGCGATGCTCTTGCAGCATTCAGGCAATAGTTTTTCACCCTTAGATCTGATGGGTAGCAACGGTGGTGATTAGATTTGAGGGGTGTAGTGGTTGGATCTATGGAAGTGGCATGTCCAACCTTGGTGTGGTGGTGACTAGATTTAAATGGTGGCGTTCTAGATCTGAGAAGAGGCATCGATGGCGGACAAATCGAGGGGTGTTGCAACTTGAGGGGAGGATTGATGGGAACACCATTGTGAGCCATAACTAGCTCATTTTGACCCAATTAAGTCAATAAATGCTCCTACATAATCGCCAGAGAGTCATGAGTCATTTCATAATCATTCTGAAAGAAAAATAAGAAACTAAGGTTAAAATTGTAATTTTACTAGCTCATCATGAATGTAGTACAACCATGAGTTTTTTCAGGGGTTAAATGAAGGTTAATTGGTCTTAAAAAGAGAACAAGTGGGATAAGATAGACAGAAAAGGGTTTGCACATGTTCTGAGAATTAAATAACTTTTGAAATCCTAAAAACAGACTCGCTTAACTAATTGAGGTTCTGATTAGGATAAAATTCACCTAAACCTTATAAAATTTATATAAAAATATTCTCCAGGGTTTAGAACTTTCAATTTGACTATCAGAACCCGTTTTGATCCAAAACAGAACCACAGACAGGCATTTGCCATAATTTGGGTTTTTACATAAATTACCCATTCAAACATGGTCAAAACCAAAATCCAACTTCACCATTGGATTTTTTAGGTCCAAATTAGGTTTGTATCAAAATTTGGGCCCAAGATGAATTTGTCTTGACCTAGTTTGCAAATTGGTCCCATCTAATTTCATTTCTACCCTTAACTTTCACAACTCTTTCAAAAAAGCCCCTAACTTTGTCGTCATTCTCACAAATAGGTCTCTCTACCATTATCGCGGAGGAATCCTTCTTCGGCGACCTTTGATTGAAGAGAACTCCTTCTCTATTCAATCAATCCCTTCCAAAATTGGAAAGGAGATTCTTTGAGGAGTTCTCTTTCTTCTGAATCCGTCCATGAGCTCCATAGCCTTCCCAATCTCTCATGCGAATGCATGAGAGATTCAAGTGTCTTTCAAAATCCTACTCCGACGACCATTCTTACCTTGGAAGCTTGGCTTCCAAGCTCAAAACTCTCTCTAGAGCCCTTTATAAGGACCCTCAGACCTCGCCAAGTTCCCCAGACTCGTTTTTGGCTGGAGTTATCCCATGCTCTTCCCTCCTCTCTGACTGAAAAACTCCGCAAGCTCTGACGATATCTTTGACTTGCTTCCTCGTCCATTCTCGCAAAACCAGCAACGGATTCCTCATCCTCAGATTCTTCCGCGTGCTGCAATACCAGTGGCCATTCCCTTTCCACATCTTCATCGCCGCTCCTTCCTATAGGAGAAATCCATCTTCCTCGACGCCAACCATACCAGCAGATGTCGTCCTTCCCCTTTTCGTTCACTTAGAATAGGTAGTTAGGTCTCTTTAGGTTCCTAGGTTAATTTCCTACCCAAAAACACCAAAAATATCCCCTCGACGCACCCGTTCACCTTCATCCTCTCCACCTCCGATCGCCCTTCGGTGAGGTCATCCACTCGCTACACAACTCCATCCACCTCGCCGACACTCCCAAAAGCTCTGCCACTCATTCCTGCACAAAACCCCTCTCCTATTTCATCCTATTGACCTCTCACAACCGCCACCGAACAAACCCATCACCGGCCTCCGTCCCTGACTCCGTCCAACCACCACGCACCTCCATCCTCCACGAAACCACTACCATTACATTCGCCAACGTTTGGTGAATCTTCTAAGGTGTTTTGATGCGGCCAAAAGGCCTTATTCTCTATTTTAGGTCCCACGTCGACATTCCACCGCCACACCTTATCTCCGACATCATTCGTGGTGTTCTAACTACGAAGAGCTCAGGTGACACCTTTAGATCGTGAGAAAGGCTCCCAGGCATCTCCCCAGGTGGTCAATTAGGGGCATTGGCTGCTCCAAGGACTTCAATTTGACGCCACCAGCTACTGTTGTTTGCTCGTGTTGAAACGTCGAAGGACTATGCTATCGGATTTGGTTTTGAAAACCTATTGTTGTAGTTTGAATAGCAAAGAACTCGGATTCAACAAATAAAATTTATACCAGAATAAAAATTCCAGGTCAAACTCAAGGAGGCTACGTCGATCAAAATTCGCAATTATATTTTTTTGTTTTTGTTTAAAGAGCGGAGTAATTACAATGCAATAGAATCATTATAAACAATCAGAGAAAGAGAGAGAGAGAGAAAGAGAAAACATCCACTTGAAGTTGCAAAATGTTTGTACATCTAAGAAAGTGAGAAATTACACTAGAAAGCAGGAAAACTATTACAACTAGAAAGCAGGAAAAAGGAATGGGAGAGAGAAGTTATCCTTCTCGACGATCGCTTGGAGGACGAGTTGGGCGAGACGATGCCTGGAAGACGAGGAACGGAGTGGGAAGGAGGATGAAGCAGTGTTGCATGTACGAGTTGCTACGCTTACGTGTTTGGTTTTGAAAACCTATCATCGTAGTATGAAAGCGAAGAACTCGTGTTCAAAAAATAAAATTTATACCGGAATGGAAATCCCGAGTCGAACACAGGGAGGCAGACGCTTGATTTAAAAACACGCGTTTGTTTTATTTGTCACGAAGTAATTCAATTGATTAAAACTATCTAACTATTTACAATAAATAGAAGAGAGAGAGAATAAGAGAGAGAGAGAATATTACAAACAAAAATCAAAACGAGATGTAGAATAAACATGGAATTTCATCATCAGAACGATTGTTCATTACACTAGAAAGCGGGAAAATGATTACACTAGAAAGTAGTAAATCTACTCTAGAAAGCAGTAAATCTACTCTAGAAAGCATTAAAAGAATGGAGAGAGAAATATCCTCCTCGACGGTCGCTTGGAGGACGAGCCAGACGGGATGACGCCTGGACGAAGGAGGACGGAGCAGGACGAAGGAGGACGAAGCGGAAGAACGGGAACGGGGCAGCACGTCGTCGTCATCGCGGGATCCACTTCCGAAAGAGGACGAAAAATCAACTTTATCTCACGAGAAGCATCCCGGGTGTGGGACAAGCTTCTCTTGAGCTTTGGAGAGGGAGAGAAGAGAAGGAAGGGATGAGAATTTCATGTGGAGGGGGTCTCCTTTTATAGTTGCAAGGAGTGGGGGCATTTTGGTCATTCCAATTTGAAAAACATTAATTTAGGACCTTTAGTGACGGATAAAACCATCGCTAAAGGTTCGAACGTGGGCGTAGTGGGTGGCGCGTGCACGCACGCTCACCTCCTCGCGCGTAACGCAGGCACACGTCCAGCTGATCTCAGCCGTCCGATCGCGAGATCGGACGGCTTAGATCGCGCCTCCGCCCGCCTCCTCTGCGCACCCACGTTAGATCGAGAATTGAAACGCATGTTTGATCGCGCGTGCGTGATTCATGTGCCCAGATCACGCCACGTCTCCACATCTAAACCGTCCGCTCACCATCCTACGGCTCAATTGAGCCTGCTCCATGCCCGCGCCTAATTTGAGGCTCGCGAGGGCTCGATCTCGCGACCTTTGCTTCGCCCATAGCGTCGTCTCCACTGCGCTACGTAGTCGAGATGGTCGTAGGATGAAATCAAGCGCGCACATCCACAGCCGTTGGATGTGCATCCAACGACAGAGAAGCGACGCTCTGATTGAAGAGAAGGTGCGGCGGTGCTTTGGCCGGTTGGGCGGCTGAGATGGCGCCACGTGGCACCATCTGAGTCGTCCATCTTCTGGATGATGTAGATGGTGCCACGGTTGTCGGATTGAGTCGATTTTCACGTCGTTAGGCTGCGATCATCGATTTGAATCCATCCGTGCGATCAGATTTGTCATTTGAAGTGTGGATTCACACCATCTTGGCCATTGATCTTCTAGGGTTCCCCGATTTCTATCTTGTGCTACAGATGCTTAATTAGGGCGATCTTGGAGTTGTTGAACTCCAATCGTCGCCCTGATCACATTTATACGGTTGGATCTTCGATTCGAGGCCCTGATAAAAAGTTTGCCCTGTCCATGAACATAAAAGGAGACAATTAACCCCCATTTTATTCAAACTACTCTAAATGTAAGATGATGCATGTTATGCAATATTTATAGCATGCAATGCAATCCTATGCTTAAGAACATACATAAATAGACATCTTAAGTAGTGTAAACATGTTGACATCATGCCCCCATGCCTATCTTTTGCTAGTTCCTAGCAAAAACTATATGCTATTTATAAAGGAATCGGGTTGGATTATTTGGGCATGAGCTATTTTCAATCATTAAGAAAACGTCTACTTAGGATCTGAACTTTCAAAAACACAATAGTGCCCGAGTATCTGCCAAAATGCAGACCGCCTCAAGCCCTCGCCTTATTCAAAGAAAATTTTATTTTTCTCTTTTTCTTCTTTTCTAATTTTTTTTGGATTTTCAAGTTTTAGGGTCTAAGGGTGGCTTTCTACGGCCATTCAACTCACCTAAGATTTGATGAGAATCTTAAGTTCTAAGCATCTTATTATGAATGTGATAGACTCGTTGACCGACAGTTAAAACAGACTTCGGATTTCTTCACCTCTAGGTGACCTAAAAAAAAGAATTCTGCCTAAAGGTGTATCTTTACAACCGGTAGCTTTCTCCCTACTTTTAATTTTGTTACGGGGTCAACACAAGGGTGAATCCAGTGTATATCTCCCCAGTTTATTCTACTTCTCCGCTTCTTCCTAAGTGTTTTGGGATTTTTTCAATGCATTTATTGAGCTGGGTTCTAGACAATCAGTCGATGAGCTGTTACTACCGACAACTTGCTAGCCATACTCGTGCGGCGAAGTGTGGCTTATTTTTTTTTCTTTTCTCCTTTTCTTTTTTAATTTTTTTTAAGTAGGTGACTTCTCTGGTCTAAGATTTACTTAAAGGCAGCAAAAAGAGAAAGATCCAGTGACTGGGCTCTAGACAACCTACCTATGGGTTGTTACCCATGATAACTTGCCAGCCATATCACCCTAGAAGGTTCATTAGATACCCAATTTCCGTTAGAATCGCCGAATAACGAGTCAGTGACAAGATAGTGTGTAGATGCTTAAAACTCAAAATTTCCTTAAATCAGAGGGCAGATTAATAAGTCATGTACTTATCACCTAAACTTATTTACTCAAATTACAATATAATTAAGGTTGCGAGGACTCGAAAAATAAATCCATATTTTAGTGGATACACAGGCAGATTAAGTCCAAAGACCTCAAGGGTCTTTGTGTTCAAATCATAATGTATTATTTCCTAAGATTGAAAATTTTCTTAAACCCAAGTTCTCTTTCCTAATTTCAATTTTTTTTTTATAATAAAAGAAAATGAAACAAATCTACGGAGCTGACTAATAAATTTAGAGATGAATATCCACCCCCCCATGTCTATCTAATGCAATGTCCACATTGTATTAAAAAGACAAAACAGAGTGGAATAGCGTAGAAAGCACCTGAATTGCGTGAATGTTAGGTCTGCTCCGAGATGAAAACTAAAAAGAACTGTATACGTGCTGAATTTAATGCCTTCAGCTAGGCACACTATACAAAGAAGAGAAATAAAGAATTCATAGGTGCAGGTCAGAATCAGAATAAACATATGAATCCTCTGACCTGTCAGTAGATGTCCACAAATGTGGGTCAGATTGTGATGCAGACCCATACCCCATAATCGAGAATATCTTAGGTTCTGGATAAAAATTACCCAAAACTTAAAATCAGTATGCAAGCGGGGTCGGGCCTACGATTTATGAGGATGCAACCCAAGACCAAAAAGTTAGGTTACAGAGAATTCAAGCTCAAATAGATAATCATTGAATGTATGCTTAGGTTGGACATCCTCAGAACAAATGTCGTAAGGGTCCTGGTTTGATGGTTTCAGCTTAATAGGAACCCTTAGACTCAGTCTTCTACTTCCTCCAGAACTTGCTTCCCAAATCAAAATTTCCCGGCTCCTATCCTTCTCATTCAGCATGTCCAATTCCAGGACCTCTTGCATATTAATCACCCCATCTGAAATCTCTAAGTCTAAATGATGTGGCTGAATCAGAATTGACTTGGGTCTAGTTATCTCAGAAACAGAATCATCGATAAGCTCAACGGGGTGTAACTGATAATCAAGGCATTGAATTGAATCCTCCAGAAAATGCGATTCTAGATCCGTAATGTGAGCCCTAATAAGATCAGTTTCCTAAATTATTGGGCTATCAAATGATCTATCAGATTTCTCAGGCCCAATCGTCTCACAAAAATCATATTCTGTAAACTCGCGTGAGACTTCGCAACTTGAATCTTCACCATCAAAATCAAAGAAATCAAGATCCGTATTAATGTATGTCCCAAAATCATCTGTCACTTTCTGTTCCAAGGAGACAT
Source organism: Thalassia testudinum (assembly GCA_037157565.1). Classification (NCBI taxonomy): domain Eukaryota; kingdom Viridiplantae; phylum Streptophyta; class Magnoliopsida; order Alismatales; family Hydrocharitaceae; genus Thalassia; species Thalassia testudinum. The sequence continues at coordinate 39,992,134 of JAZHRO010000067.1, forward strand.
ACGTTTCCTAGTACCCCGGCTCAGGGATCTCAGGTAAAGAAATCAGATCTTCCTTAATTGATTGCTCTAATTCAATCTGGTCAGCCTCGTAACACGTGTCCCCCCAATAGGTGCCTGAATGTGTTCTGAAATTGACTCTCCTGAAGAGGGTTCATCCTGGGAATCATCCCACAATTGAATCAAAGCGACCACAAATCTCATCCTTAATTTCGCTAACTTCCCAAGTAGAAACTCACCCGGGTTCTTATCCTTAACATCATGGAGCCATTCCAACAAATACATATTCAAATCATCAATCATCTAAATCAGAGGCTCCAATCTCTCAATGCAAGGTATTGGCTGAACTTCTAAAGATTGTATGGTATTCCTCAAGTTAGCTAGAACCTTATCTTGAACCTGGTTACCCTGAACCAAATGAGTTGGTTCAGGGTTGGGCGGGTTTGGGATCAATGCAGGGGAATTAACGAATTGAGATTCGTTATACCCTTCCTGATAATAGGTCATTTCAGATTGTTCAAAAGGTGGTGATGACCTAAAGGCAGTGTAATCAGAGGATGGGTAAGGATCAGTGTATCCTTCTTGATTGTAGATCGTATTAGGTTGTTCATAAAAGAGTGACGATTTATAATCGATGTGTCTCTGAGAAAGATAGAAATCACAATCATAGTGTTCAGGGTTAGACCCTAAACACAAAGGTCCAGAACTGTATCCCCAATCCGATTTATCCCAACTAATGGTTAATTACAGTACGAGTCGGAATAATCTTCATGTTGAGGATAATTCAAAACAGGAGGGAAAGAGTGGGAATGCGTGTAATATGTGGAAGGATTCATGAGAGACGGGAGGAAGAAAGGTGCCCTACAATACAAACAATCAAACCTGTCCTTAGGTGGGCTAGCCTACAGACCTACAGACTCCCAAAACCCGTCTTGAGATAAAGGAACGATTTGATCTACTTCTGTCTGTTCAATCCAACCAGTTAGAAAGAGGGACTGGGGAGAAGGTTCTTCCTTTAGCTTGCGCCTCCGGTTCCTAGTGTACCCTCCAGCCGCGATCATTTGATTCTACTCCCCTAGCTAAACATCAGATTGAACAGTAGAAACAGACTAATTGAAAATAATCTCGTTCTGGGCTCTGAAGAGCGAGTCGAATCCTTAAGGACAACGTCTACTCTATTTTATTTAGGGCTAGGTTTGAATGTGCTATGGAATGTGATGGGCCCTTTATATGGGTTGTGCCCTTAATGATTGATTGATTTATGTGTGTGTGCACAACCAGTGATTTTCAAGCAAGATTACTTTTGATGTGGTGAATTTTAGAGTTCAAATCTTGCTTAGTAGCTTTTAGGATTCAACTTTAAGTGTTTTCAAACAAGTTTTGTTGGCACACCAGGTTTTGAAAGCATGGGTGAAGATGCTTTCCTTTGAAGCTCAAAAGAATGTGGAGTGCCTAGTAAATCCCTAAGAGTTGATCCTGTTGGTGCTAGAGCACCACGATCATTTGTTTTGATGATAACAAAACACGTGTTATTTAACATTTGCAATTTGAGTCCTAGATTTCAGGTCAATTGCAAATGTGGACGTGTTTAGACGGAGTTCGAGCTCGCATCCAGGACGGATTGGAGGAGCTTGACGGAAAACAAAGGAGGTTTGCGTGGAGCGAAAGATTGAAGATGGAAGACAAGAAGAATAGGATAGATTCTTTTTTATCCTTTCATGTATCTCTTGTCTTTATTTTCTTGCTCTTTTTGATTCCTTAGAACATTATGTTAAAGAGCCTCAAAGTACCCTAAAAGTAGTCCTAGGAACACTTGCACAACCCTAGGATACTTAGGTTTTCTGTAGAATACTTAGAAAACCAATATAGGGCTCAAACAGCATTTCCAGACGTATAATCCCAAAATCAGACGTCTGATAAAGTATTTTAAGACGTCTGACTGTTGTTTCAGACGTCTGATAACCTTTTAGGCTGGACTTAGTTTTCTGTCTGATGAAATCAGACGTCCAGACCTTAGTACAGACGTCTTAGAGGACGTCTGATGGACTTGCCAGACGTCCAGATAGTGGACCGTTGGCTAACTTAGCAAGCACGGCAGTTTATGACCGTTAGAGCCTTATCAGACGTCCATAGGACTTTCCAGACGTCTGATAAATGACCGTTTTGCCTCGGCTGACCCAAAATCTCTTCTCAGAGATTTTCTAGCCGTTGCAACGTTTGGAAATCAATTCCCACAGTAAAAGTAGGTTTCCAGACGTCCAGACATAGTGCCAGACGTCCTGTATGTCGTCTGATGGACTTGCACAAAAACCCTGTTTAGATCTGATTCAAGTCAGGGAGAAACCCGCATAGAATTAGACGTCTGACCTTTAAATCAGACGTCTTAAAGTGGCCTTCCAGACGTCTGATGCCAGAGTTAGACGTCTGATAACCCTGTCAAATGTAATCATTGTCCTGATTTCGGCCTGATTCTCTTGGGCTTTGCACCCAACGGCTATAGAACCTTTCTCAAGCCTTCCAAAGCCTTCCTAAGGCCTCTATAAATAGAGGGGAGCCTTTGCAACACAAAAGATACACAAGATACACACTTAGAAAAACACAAGACACACTTAAGCAACATACTTCCACTCTCTTGTGTCCAAGAAGCTCTTGCTCTCTAAGCTCAAGTTCTACATCTTGAGAGCATCATTCCCTTCGCGCACCCGCTCTCCCGCCGTTGTCTACGAGAGCGACATTGCGCCGTTGCGTGGCTCACGCACCCGCGTCATCATCGACGCACCCCTTGCAAAGGGGAGTTTCCTAAATCCTATAGAAGCTTAGGTTAATTACTTTGTTGGCTCTATAGGTTTGTTGTTTTATTTTACCTTTTGGTTGGGTATTCGCTTTGCGAATTCCCGTCTCCTTCGTGGGACAAAATCCTTCTCGTGGAGAGAAGGGGTTGAGGAACGCTACCCTCGTACTTGTAGCGTGGTTGTACTGAGGTTGAATCACCCTCGTTTAAAGTGATTCGTTTAGTGGATTTTGATCAACTAGGTTGATCGGAAAATCCTAACTCGAGAGGGTTAGGTGGTGGTTTTCACCCGGTTTGGGTTTCCACCTAAAAATTCCTGTGTACATTTTGTGATTGCTTATTTTTGTGAGATTGTTTATATTTTCAATTCCGCATTTTTTTTGTCACGCTGATCTCACCCCTCCAAGTAGGGAACTTTCAGATCCTATGTGGCAGCTACTTGATGAGTTAATTTTAATTGAAGTGGTGCGGCTCAATCAACTCAAACAATTGGCCTATTGCACCACTTAATTAGGCACACAAGTGATTACCTAATCTGATTTCTACTCAATTATGTGTTTGAATATATGTACCGACTCCAAAGATCGATTTACCGATTGAGTTTGAAAATCAGATGAGGTTGTGTACCTCTGTGAGATTTTTTTTTTATTTTTCTTTTTTTTAATGTGGAGGTTGGGGCGGGTGTGGGTGTCAAACAACAAACAATCTAACCTTAGAGTTTATAAGAACACCTATGTCGATTGATGTTTGTGTTATTATGTGGTGAAATGAAATCTAATGGGTGGGAGGTGGGGGTAACTTACAAAACCTTCCACAGCACTTTACTCCAATCTACCGCTTTTGCTCATCTCAAAAGAGTACTTGCAATCACAATAAGAAAGGAGAGAAGTGAGGTAAATGATTTGTAAGTTAGAAAATGCGAAGAAAAAATCAAAGAGTGTCGCCTCCCCGGCAATAGCGCCAAAATGTTGAACATACGGGTTGCTACGCTTACGTGTTTGGTTTTGAAAACCTGTCGTCGTAGTATGAAAGCGAAGAACTCGTGTTCAACAAATAAAATTTATACTGGAATGGAAATCCCGGGTAGAAGACAGGGAGGCGGACGTTTAATTTACAAATATGCGTTTGTTTTATTTGTCACGAAGTAATTCAATTAATTAGAACTATCTAAATATTTACAGTAAATAGAACAGAGAGAGAATAAGAGAGAGAGAATATTACAAACAAAAATCAAAACGAGATGTAGAATAAACCTGGAATTTCATCATCAGAATGATTATTCATTACACTAAAAAGCGGGAAAATGATTACACTAGAAAGCAGTAAATCTACTTTAGAAAGCATTAAAAGAAAGGAGGGAGAAATATCCTCCTCGACGGTCGCTTGGAGGATGAGCCGGACGGGATGATGCCTGGACGAAGGAGGATGGAGCAGGACGAAGGAGGACGAAGCGGAAGAACGGGAACGAGGCAGCACGTCGTCGTCGCCGTGGGATCCGCTTCTGAAAGGGGACGAAAAATCGACTTTATCTCGCGAAAAGCATCCCGGGTGTGGGACAAGCTTCTCGTGAGCTTTGGAGAGGGAGAGAAGAGAAGGAAGGGATGAGAATTTCATGTGGAGGGGGTCACCTTTTATAGTTGCAAGGAGTGGGGGCATTTTGGCCATTCCAATTTGAAAAACATTAATTCAGGACCTCTAGTGACGGATAAAATCGTCGCTAAAGGTCCGAACGTGGGCGTAGTGGGCCGCGCGCGTGCGCCAGCTCACCTCCTCGCGCGTAACGCATGCACACGTCCAGCCAATCTCAACCGTCCGATTGCGAGATCGAACAACTTAGATCGCCCCTCCGCCCGCCTCCTCTGCGCGCCCTCGTCAGATCAAGCGTTGAAACGCGCGTTTGATCGCACGTGCGTGATTCGTGCACCCAGATCACACCACGTCTTCGCATTTGAACCATCCTCTCACCATCCTATGGCTCAATTGAGCCTGCTCCATGCCCGTGCCTAATTTGAGGCTCACGAGGGCTCGACCCCGCGACCTCTGCTTCGCTCGCAGCATCGTCTCCGCTGCGCTATGCAATCGAGATGGTCGCGGGATGAAATCAACTGCGCGCATCCACAGCCGTTGGATGTGCATCCAACGGCGGAGAAGTGGTGCTCTGATTGAAGAAGAGAAGGTGCGACGGTGATTTGGCCGGTTGGGCAGCTGAGATGGCGCCACGTGGCGCCATCTGAGTCGTCCATCTTCTGGATGATGTAGATGGTGCCATGGTTGTCGGATTGAGTAGATTTTTGCACCGTTAGGCTGCGATTGTCGATCCGAATCCATCTGTGCAGTTAGATTTGTCATTTGAAGTGCAGATTCACACCATCTTGGCCCTTGATCTTCTAGGGTTCCCCGGTCTCTTTCTGATGCTATAGATGCATGATTAGGGCGAGCTTGGAGTCGTTGAACTCCAATCGTCGCCCTGATCACATCTGTACGGTTGAATCTTCAATCCAAGACCCTGATAAAATGTTTGCCCTATCCATGAACATAAAAGGAGACAATTAACCCCAATTTTATTCAAACTACTCTAAATGTAAGATGATGCATGTTATGCAATATTTATAGCATGCAATGCAATCCTATGCTTAAGAACATGCATAAATAGACATCTTAAGTAGTGTAACATGTTTACATCAAGCAGGAGGAACGGGAACGAGGCAGCACGTCGTCGTCATGGGATCTGCTTCCGAAATGGGAGAGAAAAATTGATTTTATCTCTTAAGGAGCATCCCAGGTGTGGGACAAGCTTCTCTTGAGCTTTGGAGAGGGAGAGAAGAGAAGGAAGGGATGAGAAATTCGTATGGAGGGGGTCTCCTTTTATAGTTGCAAGGAGTGGGGGCATTTTGGTCATTACAATTTGAAAAACATTAATTTAGGACTTTTAGTGACAGATAAAGGCCTGAATGTGGGCTAAAGATCCGCGCACCCTCCTGCCTCCTCATCTTCGGCTGCCTTAATGCATATCCACATTCTTCTCATATCAGCCGTTCGATCGCACGATCAGACGGCTAAAAGTGCATCTGCGCTGCTTCAAGTTTCAGCCGCTGCGCACGCCTGCAGGCAAGCTCTTCATCCATCTCGCCATGTGGTGCGCCCATTTCCGCACGACCGAAATCCAAAGGTGGAATTTCTCCCTCACCCGCATGCTTAATCTTGATTTTGAAGGCGCAACGGGTTTCGACCTCGCAACCTTACGCACTGCAAGTTCTTATCCACCGTGCTACGCACGTGGATAGGCAAAGAGAGCATTTGTGTATTATTTGATGTCAACCGTTGGATCTTGATTCAATGGTTGAGATCAAAAGTGTGGTTCTTCTCACATGAGGTGTGGCTTGAGGGTGCCACCTGATCATGTCTTAGCCATTGGACGAGAAGGCGGGGCAGTGAGCTATTTGGAGGGTCTGAATGGCGCCACGTGGCATCATCTGGACCGTCCATCTTCATTGAGTTGTAGATGGTGCTACGGATGTCGGATTTGATCTATTTTCACGCTGTTAGGCTGCGATCGTCGATCCGAATCCATCAGTGAGATCAGATTTGTCATTTGAGGTGTGGATTAATACCATCTTGGCCCATGATCTTTAGGGTTCTTCGATCTCTATCTGGTGCTACGGATGTCCGATTATCTGGTGCTACGGTTGGATCTTCGATTCGAGGCCCTAATAAAAAGTCGCCCTATCCCTGACCATAAAAGGGAGACAATTACTATACAAATTATACACTTTGATCTAAATGCATGATTACGCATGCTATGCACTATTTACAATGTATGATGCTAATGTGACACTAAGAACATGCATTAATAGATATTTTAGGTTAATCAGATGTATGCACATTAGCTCGCGTAAAGAGGCCTGTGGGAATAATCCCACATCGTGGAAATACAACCGCATGCCTATGCATAAAAGGAATTTGTGTTTAGGGCCTGTTGCCTCAAGACACACAGGGTGAGGTCCCTCTCACCCATGCATGCCTCGTCCGTGATCTCTGCCCGCAGACTTGGCCTGACCCATTAACCCGCCTAGCTATGCACTCCTTGGTTGCTACCCCACTGTAGGTAGCCCTAGAATCGAGTATGCTAAGTCCGATAACCTGATTATCCTGAGAAAGGCCCTGGGAGGGCGGAGCCTAAGAGAGAGAGGGAAGGAGAGATTGCGCAGGGGGGGTAGGGGGTTTTGTTGCAGAAGACATTGGCTGACACTTAGCCAATTTGAGAAGTTCCCCTCCCCTGTGTGAAGGAGCAAGAAGCAAAAGAAGAAGAAGAAGAAGGAGAGGGAGCGATAGCAGAGAAAGAGGAAGAAGAAAGCAGAAACAAAGAAGAAGAAGAAGGTCTGGATAGTGTGAAGAAGAAGGTTTGGATAGTGTGAAGAAGAAGAAGAAAGGAAAAAGAAAGCAGGGGAAAATTCATAAACGGGTACTATAACATCTTTTAAGACGTTTGATTGCAAAATCAAGATGTCTGATCACATATTCCTGCCTTTGATTAAGATTTTAGTAATTAGTCTATGTATTAGGCTTATAATTGGTTATCCAAATCACCATTATTTTGTCTAGAATTCCTTTTTACTCTTCATATACTTATATTCTACATTGCAAATTAGATTTTTTGTGCTCATTACATTAATTATTGAGATTTGTGTGTGAATTCTTATTTGCTCCCTGTATTTGACCTCGGAACTTTTTCGAGTAATAAAATTTATTTGTTTAAATGCTATTTTGGCTATATTGCAGTGTAACATTCTTAAAACACCGATCTAGTGTTCGAACAAGGATCTAAGCAGATAGATAGAGAACGATGTTCAAAGAAACGGTAGCAGAATTACCCCATATAGATCAAGGGAAATTAAAACCAAGAGAAGGGTAGTAGTCCCTACCTCAACCAAAGCTTGATTCCTCTAAGAGACCCCTGATATGGGTCCTGCGGATCTAAGTGGTATACTAGAGGGGAGAGGTGAATAGTACCTCTTGACAATTTTAAAAATAATAACTACGAAATAAATTTTACTAAAAAATTCATGCACAAATGACACCTGAATTTATAGTGGAAATCCTTTCGAGTAAAAATCGCCAACTAAGCTTTCCAGCTTAGGATTTTTCCAACTAGGCAACGCTAGTCAATCTATTAACGCACTACTTGAACAAGGGTGGCACAACCTCTTACAAGAATCCCTTCTCTTATCAACTAATGGTAATGCCATCATTCGCCATAACTAACTTGAATTAATTGAAATCAAGAGATAAGTGGTCCTTAATGATCACCTGAGGACCGTAATTCCACTCAGATCTATTTTAAGGAGAAAACAATAAAACAAGAGTAATTTTGTTGTTTTAACATCATATAATGAATGCAGAGTAACCACAATGTTACCTAAGGGTTAATTAGAGGTCAATTGAGCATTAGAGACCAAAAAGTGGATCCACACTAACAGAAACGAGGTTTTACACATTTCGAGGGCGAAAACAACACCAAAACCCTAATTATCAACCCTATTTGAATTGAAGAGGTTCTGTTCAGGATAAAATTCATATAAACCTCCTAAAATTCATAGAAAAATATTATAAGAGATTTGGTATCTTTGGTTTAACCATCTGAACACATTTGACCTAGGATAGAATTTCAAATGGGATTTTACACTGAATTATGTTTCTGTGCAAATTTCCCAGTCAAACGTGGTCAAAACTCAGCTATAAGTTCACCATTAGATTCCTTGGGTCTAAATTAGGTTAATACCAAAATTTGGGCCCAATCAGAGTCCATCTTGACCTAGTTTACACTTCAGTCCCTAAAACCTCTATTTCTTACACTCAAGCCCCTAAGTTTCGAGATTCTCACAAAACGATCCCTAACTTTGTCGTCACTATTCGCATGTAGGTCCCTACCACCATTTTCAGCAGGTTTCTTAATCTCAAACCTAAGAACTTCACGCACCGACCTTCAATCAGAGCTCTTGCCCTCAAACATCGACCAAATCCTTCCAGAATTGGGAGAATTGATCATAAGATCTCAACCAATTGATTGAGCTAGATTCTAAGCTCTAATTTCATGAGAAATAGACCCAATAGAGCCAGCGTTTTCCAGATTTGGACTTACTAAATTCTAAAGTCTAAGGTGGGAATCTCTTTATTACGACCCGATTCCCGAATCCCTGTAGGACACGAGATCGGCCCGACTCGACTGATCCCAAGATTCAGTCGTCCAACGAGAAATAACCAAAAAGTAGGAAAGTAAACCACATTCACTATGCTAAGCAACTAACAGTAAAAGAGTATAGCAGTAAAGAAAGTAAAAACTGCTACAGTACATATCACCACCACAACAGTAAAACAGTAACAAGGTATAGGAACTTAAAGGTACAGAAATATAAAGGTACAGGAGTCTGAACTCACTACAACAGAAAGTACTACAAAAGAAGACTACTGCTACTGGGCTCTATTGGACCCAGCACCCTCTGCAGCCGGAGATTTGGGCTGCTTAACACTTGGACCTAAAAAGGGTTATGAGTACACAAAGCCAGCGAACGCTGAGTAGAGTGGCAACCAGCTAACTAAAGCAGTAAAAGTGAACAGGTAGCTGTTATTCCAATTACTTTATTTTACAAGTTATTCCTTTTCACCTATTGGTTTATTTATCAGATCTCTTTCTTGACCTCGAATGTTCCTAGTGGAATGATCTTGATTGCAGTCTTTTCCGAAGAGTAGAAGTTGCACGTGGTGCTCTCCTGGCCGGGAGAGTCCCCCGTGGTGGTCCTACACCCAGTCAACCACCCCAAGGTCACGGACAGACGTAACGGTGACTACGGCACGCGTGATAAGCGCACGGGTAGCTACCCCGCATTGGCACGCAATCAGTCATTTACGCTAACGGGTACGCCCAAAGTACATCACGGAACAGTATAGGGCTCTCTCAGTAACAAGGGTCTAGCTCCTAAAAATCAAACAGGGGTCTTGCTCCTCCACAGATCGCGCACCCTCCCCTGACTACCCTGGTTTGCCCAGTGGACCTAACAAGTCGGTGTAGGGTGGCTAGCTGAACCCCGGGCCTGTGGGGTGGCTAGCTCTCTCCCTACACTAGTAGCTCTCCTCGGTACAGTGTACACGAGGGCCAAAAAGTCAGAGCAGAGTGGCCAATCCTAACCTCGGGTCCCAACCCAAGGGTGGCTAGCTCCGCTCTACACTAAACAGGGGACAGTCGCTCTCCTTGGTACCACGTACTCAAGGGCCAGCACACTTCCCACTCACATTTCCAGATCCATTCCATTTATTCCCAGGAGCTCTACTCCTAACTCCCCGTAGGGTTCATGCTCATATTTCTCATACCATTCCATACCAGGTTTCATCATTCACATTTCCATTCTTAGGTTATACACATGCAACTAGTATTCTAGCATTTAACGTATACAACAGGTAAGGTCACATGTAACTGTTTAACTAGCACAGGTAATTCATATTTCACAGGAAGCTCTTGTTCATTAACAGGTAGTTGTTTTTTATCTACTCATTCAAGACTGCAATTCAATCATGCATACAGACATCTTAAGTGTTTCTCGTCCTAGGATTCATGCTACATCCTAGGCTCTAATCATTCATTCCACACATGCACTCATGTTTATAATTAAATTAGGGGGAGCCACTCTACCAGACAACCCAGGAGTATTGAGGGCTCGAATGGCAGGCTCACATGCCTCAGCAAGCTCCGAACCCGTAACGGAATGAAGTCCTATAACAAGGAACAATAACAATGGAACATTCAGAACAGTATAGAAAACCTTATAACAAGTAGAGGAACTCACAAGGAAAACACCGATATTTTGTTTGCGTAAAATGGACGTCAAACGGACCCTAAACAGGTAAAAAATAGAGTTACTGACTCAAATCAAACGTCTAGCACAATGTCCAGACGTCTTAAAAGTGTCCAGGAGTGCACCTTAGGCTCTGCGTCGACCTCAGACGTCCAGGACCTCTTCTGGACCGTCTGAACCCAGCTCCAGATGAACGACCATCTCCCTAGACGTCTGGGAGTGCTTCCAGCTGTCTGGTGAGCTGCCCAGACATCTGAAACGCGTGGGAGGGCATGTCCCACGCCTTCCCGAAGCAACCCCTGCACGTGACAGCAAAAACCTCCACATTAAGCCATGCAAAACGTAGCTGCGGAGCGGCCTGCATGGCCGTATCTGCAAAAGGAAACGCACCTTCGCAAAGATCTGTCTTTAGACATTTGGAGTCGCCTCCAGACATCCACTCCATCGTCTGGACGTCACTCAAGACATCTGATTCTGGGAAAAGCCCACAACCAGGACCTCCTCCTACTCGCCCTCGCCGCGCGTAGCCATGCCTCGCCTCCTCACCTCCAGCTCTGGCTGCAACAATGTCGGGGACGACTCCCCCGAAGTTCTCCTCCTCCCGCACGTGCCACTCCGGCCATGCACCCTCCGGCGAGCTCCCATACGAGCTCACGAGCTCAAGTCTCTCCTCCTCTCCTCACGTCAGCTCTCCTCCTTGTCGCTGCTCTCGCGCTTTCTCTTGCGCTCACTCCTCTCACTGCGGTGGGGAGGAAGGGAAGAGGGTGGCTGTGGAGTGGGGAGAACGAGAGAGGAGAAGTGGGGTTTATAAAGAGGTGTGTTAGGGTTTATGTGGAGGAGAGAAGAGGGAAGGAGAGAGAAGAAGCATACTGTCTGCGCGCAGCCTATGCACAGACATGAAGCTGGTACACAAAAATTTTGATTTCCAAACGTCTGGAATGGTGTCCAGACGTCTGACCGACGGCTCAAACGTCTTAAAAGTCTCAGGACAGAACGAGTCTTTACATCATAACAAACTTAAAGGAAGTTTCAACCTCGAAACTTGAGCTAGCTAGTGTGCGAAAAAAGAACTGTATATGCATAACAAACTTAAAGAGTACCGAAACCGGTCCGAAAAGACGTACCCTCAAAAAGCTCTGGGTACTGCTCTCGCATCGCTGCCTCAGGCTCCCAGGTAGCTCCTCGTACCTCTAGCTCCTCCACAAGACCTCCACCAGGGGTACCTGCTTCCGTCTCAGACTTCGGATGGCTCTATCTAGTATCTGTACTGGTCGCTCAGGGTAGGTTAGGTCGTCACCCACCTCGACACTCTCGTGGCTCAGAACGTGACTGGGATCGGCGACGTACTTCTTGAGGTTGGACACGTGGAACACGTCGTGCACTCCAGAAAGTTGGGGAGGAAGGGCAAGCCTGTAAGCAACGGGTCCTACCTGCTTCAGGACCTCAAAGGGTCCCACCAATCTCGACGCAAGCTTCCCTTTCACCCCAAACAACTGCAGGCCCTTCATGGGCGAAACGCGAAGAAAGACGTGATCCCCATCCTTGAACTGCACCTCTCTGTGCTTTCGATTGGCATAACTCTTCTGTCTGCTCCTGACAGTGCGAAGTCATCTGTGAATCTGTTCTACCACCTCCTGACTCTGTCGGATAAGCCTGGGGCCAACCTCCCACTTGGTCCCCACCTCAACCCAACTCAAGGGCGCAGTACACCTTCGTCCGTATAGAGCCTCGTAGGGTGCCATGCCGATGCTCAAGTGATAACTATTATTATATGCAAACTCTGTCAGGGGCAAGTGCTCCTCCTAAGAGCCCCTCCAGTCTAGTACACAGGCACGTAAAAGGTCCTCAAGTGTCTGTATTGTTCGCTCTGACTATCCGTCCATCTGGGGGTGGTATGCTGTACTGAACCTCAACCATGTCCCCAAAGCCTGCTGAAACTCATCCCAAAACTGGGAAGTAAAACGGGTATCCCGGTCGGATACAATCTCACGCGGAACTCCGTGCAGATGTACCATGTCACGAATATACCTCTCTGCCAAGTACGCTGGTCCCAAGGTGACTCGGATTGGCAAGAAATGCGTCATCTTCGTCAATCTATCTACAATCACCCAGACTGTGTCGTGTCCTCACTGGGTAACAGGCAAGCCCACCACCAAGTCCATGGTGATGCTCTCCCACTTCCACTCTGGCACAGGAAGTGGCTGCAACGGCCTTGCAGGCCTCTGATGCTCGACCTTCACCTACTGGCACACCAAACACTACTGCACGAACTCTCCTACATCCTGCTTCATCCCTCTCCACCAAAAGTCACATTTCAGATCATGATACATCTTCGTGTTCCCCAGATGTATGGTAAACCTGAACCCGTGTGCCTCAGTCAGGAGCTCTCTCAACAAATCCTCGTCCCTGGGAATGCACAAACGTCCCCTCATACGCAGCACCTTGTCTGTAAAGGAGAAGTCTCCTAGGTCCCCTGACAGTACTTTGTCTCTCAATGACTGCAGGTATGCATCTGTCATTTGTACTGTGATGATGCAGTCTATCAGCTCTGGTCTCGTCTGTCGTGTCACTGTCACTGCCCCACAATGCCCCCGTAACTCTAGGGGTCGCCAACTACCTAACTCCTCCATAAGCCTCCAACTCTGTACCTGTAAGCTGGCCAAGTGGGCAGGCACCTTCCGGCTCAAGGCATCAACCACCACATTGGCCTTCCCCGGATGGTAGGAGATATTGCAGTCATAGTCCTTCAGGAGCTCTAACCAACGTCTCTATCTCATGTTAAGCTCCTTTTGATCAAACAAGTACCTGAGGCTCTTATGATCCGTGAATATCTCAAAAGTCTCACCGTACAGGTAGTGCCTCCATGTCTTCAGTGTGAAGACAGCAGCTGCTAGCTCTAAGTCATGGGTAAGGTAGCTATGCTCATGGGGCTTCAGTTGCCGCGAAGCGTAAGCGACAACATGACCCCTCTGCATGAGCACACCCCCTAACCCTTGCAATGAAGCATCCGTGTAAACAACAAAATCGCCACTGCTGTCTGGGATGGTAAGCACAGGAGCCAAAGTCAGCCTCTCCTTCAACTCCTGAAAACATGCCTCACAAGTGTCTGTCCAAGCAAAGGGCATGTCCTTCATGGTCAACTGAGTCATAGGATGTGCAATCTGCGAGAAACCTCTGATAAACTGCCGGTAGTAACCTACCAGTCCTAAGAAACTGCGGATCTCTGTCACTGTACGTGGCCTCTCCCACCTGAGTACTGCCTCTACCTTAGTTGGATCCACAGCCAAGCCATCCCCTAAAATCACATGACCCAAGAAGGTTACCTGCCTCAACCAAAACTCGCACTTGCAGTATTTGGCATACAGCCTACGTCGTCTCAATGTGTCCAAAACCATCCGCAAGTGATGTCTGTGCTGCATCTGATCTAGCGAGAAAATGAGCACATCATCAATAAATACCACCACAAACTGATCCAGATATGATATGAACACCCGGTTCATCAAATCCATGAAGGCAGCGGGGGCGTTGGTCAGCCTAAACGGCATGACCAAAAACTCATAGTGTCCGTACCGGGTGTGGAAAGATGTCTTGGAGACGTCAGTCTCCCTGATCCTCAACTGGTGGTAGCCAGATCTCAAATCTATCTTGGAGAATACCGTGGCACCTCGCAACTGGTCAAACAAATCATCAATCCTCGGCAGCGGATACCTGTTCTTGATGGTGACCCTATTCAGCTGTTTGTAGTCCACACAAAGGCATAGGGTACCATCCTTCTTCTTCACAAATAACACCGGGGCTCCCCACAGGGACGCACTAGGCCTCACAAAGCCCTTCTCTAATAGGTCTTGCAACTGGGACTTGAGCTCTCGCAGTTCAAGTGGTGCCATCCTGTAAGGTACTGTAGAAATGGGGCTAGTCCCCGGTACCACCTCAAACTTGATCTCACGCTTAGGCGATAGTCTTGGCAGCTCCTCTGAAAACACGTCGGGGTACTCTCTGACCACCAGGATGCTTTGAAAGTTTGCCACGGGGCTAGGCTTTGCCACTACACAAGCCAGAATGCCCTCACACCCTTGGCCTAAAAGTCTCGCCACCCAAAGTGCAGAAATGCACCTGAAGCCTCTGTCCACCGGCTGTCCGTGAAACTCAAAAGAAGGCATCTCCGGTATGGAGAAGACGATCTTCCTCTCAAAACAGTCCACCAAAGCATGGTAAGCGGATAGCCAATCCATCCCCAAAATCATGCCAAAATCCTCCATCGGTATCACAATCAGGTCAGAAGGGAGGCTGTGTCCCTCAATATTGACCTCAGAGTCTCTGTAGACCTCCTCAGCTACAAACAGCTGACCACCCAAACCTCTGATCACAAAAGGATCCTCTAACATCACACAGTCCTGTCCCAAACTGATAGCAAAACTCGCAGCAACAAACGAGTGTGTGGCGTCGGAATCAAAAAGTACGTAAACTAATCTGCTGAAAACTGTAATCATACCTGCCACCACTGAACCTGATGCTCTAGCATCTCTGTGTGTCAGGGCATTGATACGCCCCTCAGCTCTCGGTGCGGAAGAAGTAGCCACACTCTGCATCGAATGGGTAGTCGCTGGCCGGTACCCTCCTCGCGACTGCTGTCCTCCCCCACGCACCTGGGAATCACGGCCACCTGCTCGGCCTCCAGTGCTCGGTGCGGGGAGCATCTGCTACGCTCCGGCCCTAAATGGGTAGTCCCTCCTGATGTGACCCAGCTGGCCACACTGGTAACAGAGGGGAACTCGACTCCCGCCCTCGGTAGGTCCTTGCTGATGGCTGGGCAGGGGTCCAGTGCTGGCAGCTGGCCCCTATCGGGGGCCCCCAAAGGCCACTGAAGACCCCGCAAAACGTGATGGCTCTCTCGTGGGTGCCACGTGCCTCCTCTCTCGCCGGCCCTATGAGTACTCTGGCTGGTAGGGCCTCTTCTGTCTGTTGTCAATGTCTCGTGCAGCCGGGTTGGTCTCCTCATACGTCATAGCTGCCTCTACTACTCTCAAGAACGTGGGCAGCTTCAGGGGTTTGACATGCCCCCGAATGGCTGGTCGAAGCCCCTCAGTGAACCTCCACAAGCGCTCCTCCTCAGTAGCCATAGCTGTCGCAGCGAAATGAGACAGCTTTAGGAAACGTGTGTGATACGCATTAACAGTCATCGTCCCCTGGCGAAGAGTGTGAAACTCCCGCCTGCTCTGATCCTACCACGTCTGCGAGAAGTATTGCTCGTAGAAAAGGGTCACAAATTGGTCCCACGTCGGCTCTGCCATCTTCTGGCCTCTGACTGCCCTCCACCACCTGTGTGCCGCGCTCTCCAGCTGGTACGTGGCAAAGGCCACGCGACACTCCAAGGAGGGTGGAGGGTGTCAAACACCTTCTCGATCTGCTCCAACCAGTCCTTTGCATTAGTCGGGTCCTCATCCCCCTTGAAGGAGGGGGCTTCAGCTTTCGGGACTGTCCGAAAAGCTCGTAGTGTCGCTGTAGTGGGGAAACGGGCACACCTCCAGGTAGGGAGGGCTCGTGCTCAGAAGTGTTAGAGTGCGGTGGGGACGGTGGTGGACCACCCCCTCCCCCACATCTAGTGCTGCGTTGGCCTCGCGATCCCACATAGGACTCCCCCTCCACGTCCCCAGGGAGAGGCGCTCGTGGAGGCGGGTGGAGCTCCTCTCGTACTATCTCCCATATCAACTGGGCGAGGTCCTGGGCCTGAATGCCTGGAAGAAGTGGCTGGTCCACTGAAATCTCGGGCCAAGCACATCCGCCCCTTTGACCCCATCCACGGCCAGCCTCAAGGACTCCACATCGAGGCATCTCCTGCAAGGAGACACACAAAACAAAACCAAAAGGACGTCAACTTTAACGGACATTCAGCAAAGAACCCCAGAACAGATGTCAAAAGGTACATTGTGGTTGTTACTCTAGTTACAAGCATGTGAATTGGTTATTTTTAAGCTAGTTGGTTCATTTCTCGGGACAACCTTGTTCCGATACCATCTTGTTACGACCCGGTTCTCGAATCCCTGCAGGACACGAGACCGGCCTGACTCGACTGATCCCAAGACCCAGTCATCCAATGATAAATAACCAAAAAGTAGGAAAGTAAACCACATTCACTATGCTAAGCAACTAACAGTAAAAGAGTACAGCAGTAAAGAAAGTAAAAACTGCTATAGTACATATCACCACCACAACAGTAAAACAGTAACAAGGTACAAGAACGTAAAGGTACAGAAATATAAAGGTACAAGAGTCTGAACTTACTACAACAGAAAGTACTACAAAAGAAGACTACTGCTACTGGGCTCTACTGGGCCCAACACCCTCTGCAGCCGGAGACCCGGGCTACTCAACACCTAGACCTGAAAAGGGTTATGAGTGCACAAAGTTAGCGAACGCTGAGTAGAGTGTCAACCAGCTAACTAAAGCAGTAAAAGTGAACAGGTAGCTGTTATTCCAATTACTTTATTTTACAAGTTATTCCTTTTAACCCATTGGTTTATTTATCATATCTCTTTCTTGATCTCGAATGTTCCTCGTGGAACGATCTTGATTGCAGTCTTTTCCGAAGAGTAGAAGTCGCACGTGGTGCTCTCCTGGCCGGGAGAGTCCCCCGTGGTGGTCTCCTGGCCGGGAGAGTCCCCCGTGGTGGTCTCCTGGCCGGGAGAGTCCCCCGTGGTGGTCCTACACCCAGTCAACCACCCCGAGGTCATGGACAGACGTAACGGTGACTACGGCACGTGCGATAAGCGCACGGGTAGCTACCCTGCACTGGCACGCGGTCAATCATTTTCGCTAACAGGTGCGCCCAATGTATAGCATTGAACAGTATAGGGCCTAGCCCTCTCAGTAACAGGGGTCTAGCCCCTAAGAACCAAACAGGGGTCTTGCCCTTCCACAGTCCACGAACCCTCGCTTGACTACCCTGGTTTGCCCAGTGGGCCTAACAAGTCGGTGTAGGGTGGCTAGCTGAACCCCGGGCCCCGTGGGGTGGCTAGCTCTCTCCCTACACTAGTAGCTCTCCTCGGTACAGTGTACACGAAGGCCAAGAAGTTGGTGCAGAGTGGCCAATACTAACCCCCAGTCCCAACCCAAGGGTGGCTAGCTTCGCTCTATACTAAATAGGGGACAGTCGCTCTCCTTGGTACCACGTACTCAAGGACCAGCACACTTCCCACTCACATTTCTAGATCCATTCCATTTATTCCCAGGAGCTTTACTCCTAACTAACCGTAGGGTTCATGCTCATATTTCTCATACCATTCCATACTAGGTTTCATCATTCACATTTCCATTCTAAGGTTATACACATGTAGCTAGTATTCTAGCATTTAACGTATACAACCGGTAAGGTCACATGTAACTGTTTAACTAGAATAGGTAATTTATATTTCACAGGAAGCTCTTGTTCATTAACAGGCAGTTGTTTTCTATCTACTCATTCAAGACTGCAATTCAATCACGCATACAGACATCTTAAGTGTTTCTCGTCCTAGAATTCATGCTACATCCTAGGTTCTAATCATTCATTCCACACATGCATTCAAGTTTATAATTAAATTAGGGGGAGCCACTCTACCAGACAACCTAGGAGTATTGGGGGCTCGAACGGCAGGCTCACGTGCCTTAGCAAGCCTCGAACCCACAACGGAACGAAGTCCTATAGCAAGGAACAATCACAATGGAACATTCAGAACAATATAGAAAGCCTTCTAACAAGTAGAGGAACTCACGAGGAAAACACTGATATTTTGTTTGCGTAAAACGAACATCAAACGAACCCTAAACGGGTCAAAAATAGAGTTACTGACTCAAATCAGACGTCTGGCACAATGTCCAGACATCTTAAAAGTGTCCAGGAATGCACCTCAAGCTCTGCGTTGACCTCGGACATCCAAGGCCTCTTCTGGACCGTCTGAACCCAGCTCCAGACGTCTGACCATCTCCCCGGACGTTTGGGAGTGCTTCCAACCGTCTGGTGAGCTGCCCAGACGTCTGAAACGCGTGGGAGGGCATGTCCCGCACATTTCGAAGCAACCCCTGCACGCAACAGCAAAAACCTCCACATTAAGCCATGCAAAACGTAGCTGCGAAGCGGCCTGCATGGCCGTATCCGCAAAAGGAAATGCACCTTCTCTAAGATCTATCTTCAGATGTCTGGAGGCTCCAGACGTCTAATTCTGGGAAAAACCCAGAACTAGGACCTCCTGCTGCTCGCCCTCGCCGCACGCAGTCGCGCCTCGCCTCCTCGCTTGCAGCTCCGGCTGCAGTAGTGTCGGGGATGACTCCCCCGACACTCTCCTCCTCCCGCACGAGCCGCTCCGGCCGTGCGCCCTCCGGCGAGCTCCCACACGAGCTCGCGAGCTCAAGTCCCTCCTGCTCTCCTCACGTTGGCTCTCCTCTTTGTCGCTGCTCTCACGCTCTCTCTCTCTCACGCTCACTCCTCTCACTGCAGTGGGGAGGAAGGGAAGTGGGTGGCTGTGGAGTGGGGAGAATGAGAGAGGGGAAGTGGGTTTATAAAGAGGTGCGTTATTGTTTATGTGAAGGAGAGAAGAGGGAAGGAGAGAGAAGAAGCGTACTGTCTGCGTGCACCCAGCGTGCAGACGCGAAACTGGTACATAAAAATTTCAATTTCCAGACGTCTGAGATGGTATTCAGACATTTGACTAGATGTCTGACCGATGGTCCAGACGTCTTAAAAGGCTCAGGACAGAACGGGTCTTTACACTCTTCAATTTGAGCTAAAATTCGAGCTCTTTATAAACTCCCCTATGTTTCTACGTCCTAGGGAGTCCGGTTTGGCCACAAATTCACCTTTTCTCCTTCTCCAACTGCCTCTACTGTGATTTCGATGAACTTCCTCAACACCTTCCTAAGGCTGATCCCCTTCATTCCCCAATTTCATCCGCTGCTCACCGGTCAAAGCAGGAGCTGCCTCGGCCCTTCTTCGCTGCTCACCCCACCGGAGGTACTTTTGTCCTTGGCGTCAGCCAATTAAACCCAGCACCAATCCCGTCCCTATTCATCTCTTAGTTAGGATTACTCTCTCTCTCTCTTTAGCATCTCTTCAAGCCCTTCTCTTAAATCGACCGCTACACCACCATCTCCCACTTCATCTTCTCCAACATTGGCGACGCCTCCGGCGAAGCTGCACACTCACACACGCATCCAAAAACTTCACTGCCACTTTCAAAAGCTCCACCGTACTCCATAGAACAAAAGCCCCAACTTTATTAGGGTTTTCATCCACCGAATGCCCCTGTCAACCAAACCCACTTCTGCAGCTAATCTCCGGCACCGTCACACCACCATACGCCCCTAAACACCATGAGAACACCACCACCACCTTCATCGTGCTCTAGCAATCCCTCTGAGCATTCTAATTGGGGCGATAAACCTGTTCCTCATATCTTAGGTACCACCGCCACCGGTCATCTTCTCCGTCAGCAGTAGCTGCTACCCGGCCTCCACTGTCCTTAAATCCATCTTCAGCAGGTGCGGACAAATCCCAGAAAGCGACTTGGGCTCCCAATTGCGAAGAAGAAACACAGCAGCAACCTCAATTTCATGAGGACATCCACGGCTGCATGCAACAAAGACAAAAGGACCAATTAATCCCACCTCATGTGTGGGAAAGCTTCCAACACTACATAAATTGAATTCGTGCATTAAGCTGGTCGCCTCTACATAAGAGGGGTGTGGTCCCTCCCTCACATGCCTCTCACACCTCGCTCACTACCCACACAAGTGAGCATGGTTCCCCATACTCGGATCCGATTACCCAACACTATGCTTGCCTGTATACCCGATTAGAAAGAGAAAAGGGGAGATTCTGAGGGTGGGGGTGGTTTTGCATTGGCTTTTGTGTCTTGTTGCCTCGAGATGAGTGCCTATTGATGGTAACACCATCATGGGCCTTAAATAATAACATTTAGTCAGGTTTGATAAATAAAAGCTCCTACCTAATCATTTGAGGGTCATAACTCTATATCATTCTGATTTGAGAAAATAACTAGAAATTAGGGTTAATTCTATAATTTTAATAGTACATCACAAACACAGACTAACCACGGGGCCACTCAGGGGTTAAATGAAGGTCAAATGAGCTAAAAAGTTCAAAAAGTGGGTTAACACTGACAGAAATGGGGTTTCACGCATTTCGAGATCTGCAATAGTATATAAAATCCTAATTTACAACTTGCTTAAATTAAAGAGGTTCTGGTCAGGATAAAATCATCTAAATCTCCTAAAATTCATAAGAAAATATTCTAAGAGGTTTTGTACCCTTGGTTTGACCATCTAAACCCATTTTGACCTATAACAGAGCTTCAGACCAGATTTTACCCTATTTTCGATTTTCGCCCAAATTGCCCAGTCAAACATGGTCAAAACTCAAATACAAGTTTACCATTAGATTCCTTGGGTCCAAATTAGGTTAAGGCCAAAATTTGGGCCTAATTAGAGTCCATCTTGACTTAGTTTGTAATTCAATCCTTAAAATCTCTATTCTTCACATCCAAGCCCCTAACTTTTGATTTTATTGCGTTTGGGTCCCTAACTTCTCATCATTTTCTTTATTTAGGTCCCTACTGCCATTGGAGGTGGAAACACACCTCAGGTCAAGATTCTTGAAGAGATTTCTCAATTAAATCAAGATCAAATCCCTCTAAACTTGGAGGGATTAATCTTAAGAGATTTCCCAATAGATTGGACTAGATCTTGGACCCTGACTTGCTTCCTAGAGCTCGGATGAGCTCGAGAATATCAAGGGATTTTCTTCCTTGAAAACTCAGCCAAATCAAACCTCCTTCTTCAATTAGAGCTTATTCTTGAGTTCTATAAGAAGCCTCGACCCCAGACCGTGCTCCTCAATCGATTTCTGATCGGAAACTCCTCTCCCTCTCCTCCTCCGACCAGCTCCATAGTCATCTCTGGCAACCTCCTCTGTCTGCCTCCTCCGATCATCCAACCATCAAATTGGACAACCCTCAGGTCTTCTCTCCTCATCGCGCATCCCTCCGGCCAAAGAGGGACCACTCTTCGCCTCTTCTTCGTCACCGACACCTCACCGAACTCCGTTGCCTTCTCTGACTCTAGCCAAGCAAAGCTAGATGACTTAGACCCCTCTCTATCCCTAAACCCCTTCCCTCTCTTCCTCTCATCCTTTAAAACACACTTGCACCCTTTTCACTCACTTTCAATCACCACTCACACCTCTCCACGTCATCTCCCTAGCACCGACCGTGCCTCCAGCAAGGTCGCGCAGCCACCACATGCCACCAATCGCCTCACCACGACCTCCAAAACCCTCACCGTGGCCCCACAACCAAAAGCCCCAACCTAATTGGAGCTATTAGCTTCCTAATCACCTCACCCCACAAACCCATCCACGGTCGTCATCTCCAACTTTGCCAAACTGCCACACACACGCTCGCACTAAATCACGACCGCTACTACACTCCACACACTCCGACGACTTCATTGACCTTTTTAATTTGGGCTTCCATCTTGTATTATTTTTTTTAGGCACCCTCGCCGGACTTCACTACATCACCGTCCTCTATTGCTTGCCTCCCCTACCATCCAACGTGCTTCGATCTTGATTCCTCTCTCAACTGCTGCGGAGTACATCCAGGAAGCCATCTAGTCTTTGAATTTGTGAACGAGCAAATACTCGAGATATAATCAATGAAGGGACTTCACTGCCATGTGCGAAGACGAAGGACAAAAGATAGTCTCACATCATGTGGGAAAAACCAAGAACAACGTCTAAGTGGAATTGCTGCCAGTGCCTCATTGCCTCAAAACGCATGGGGTGAGCTCCCCATGCATGCCCGAATGCACGAGCCCGCTCACGCGCCCTCGCCCGCGATATTGCCCACGGGTCTGGGCGGGATCTGATTGCCTGGATACCTGGGTCTGACTAGGTTCTGAAGAAAGGAAATCTGAGAGGGAAGAGGGGGGCTTTTTCACTACTATGCCTCGTGCCCACCCCCGCTCAGCACTTTGGCTTTGCGAGGCCCTTGTGCCTTGGGCTTCTGTTCTGCTGGTGCTTTGGTTCCCTTGAGGTTAAGGCGTCTGAGCCTTTACCCATCGTCTGAGGCCTTGTGTTGATTCTATTGGTTACTGTGGTTACATTTGCATTGAAATTTGATTACGGTTACTATTCATATATTTGAGATTGAATTAGAGCTTAACTTGTAGGGCTAACTTAGTGGTTCAAACCACCATTTTAACCCAATCTTTTTGCACTCTTATTCCTGACATTTTGAGATATACTCCTGATATTTATTGATTATCATTTTAATTTCAATTGCATATTATTCTTGATATTATGATTAGTGGATTGAATTGCTTATAATTGCTCCCTACGAATAACCTCAAACTCACTTCTATTTCCCAAGTTTATAAATTTAAGTGTTGTTTTGCTTTTGTTCACTATCTTGCAATGTGTTTTCTTAAAACTTGATGTAAGCGATGCAACACCTATATGCTCAATACTTTGGCATCTCTGGCGCTTTGTACTCTGGCCTTGTGCTTGAGGCTCTGTGATATGCTTGCCTTGGTTCCTCTGAGATGTGAGATAAGGCGTTTGTAGTGCCTTGGCGCTGTCTAATTTAGCTTAATTCTGATTACGATGCAGGTATTTAAGCGCTTGATCTAACTTGAATCAGTGGTTCATAAACACTATAGAAAAATTTGGGAAATTGAATGCTTTGATATATGTGCTTAATGTGCAGATTAAGTGGTGATTTAAATAACCATTTTTTCGGGTTTCTACCTTCTTTTTATCTCGTTATTTTTTGAGATACGAATGCTATTATTGAATATATTTCTGCGTATATTTTTCATTGAATATCTTTGTTGCAATTGATTATTGTGCTTATCTACTTTCTATTGTGATTAGTGTTGTGAATTCCATATTTGCTCCTTGCGAACAACATCAAACTCATTTTTATTTTCGAGCACTTATCAATTTAAATGCTGATTCGCTTTTATTGACTATTGATTAACCCATATTTTTGGGCTATTTAAGTATTTAAGTGTCTAGACATTAAGTTAATTTTAACATTTAGATAGCATACATTAGGATGTAAATAAATTAATTCATATTTTTAGCTTAAGTGCATAATTCATGCATTTGGAATTAACCTAGGGTTGCATACATTTGATTAGTTAATTAATTAGGTGCATTACATACACTATTTTAATTAACATAGAAGTTAAGGAGTTATGTATAAATAATCCTAATTATTTTATTCTTTTTTTTCTTCTTCTCCTTTGCAGGTAACTCCTCCATCTCCGCCTCCTCCTCCTGCGCATTAGCATTGATTCGATGGTGGCCTTTTGAATTTCAAATCTTTGTAGCTGTGGCTACAAAAGGGGAGGAAGGGCTGTCGTTCAAAGGAGGCCACCACCCATTCCACCACTGTGTAGCATTCCACCACGTGGGCCTCCACAGCCAAGCTCCATCATATGTGGGCCGGCGGGGTGACAGACCACCTCACTAAGAGGATGGACTTGACCACCACCGTGCATGAGCTCCTTGAAGCTCGCCTACTATGAGTGCATCTATTGATGCACGACTTGTTACCACCGTCATCAACCATCACCAGCATCCACCTCCATCATTTTCTCCATTCTATATTTTTCCTCCACTTCACCAAAAAGAACCCAAAAACCTCGCCACACCCACTGCAGCACAAAGAGCTGCAACCTCTCCTTCCCACGCCTCAATTATTGCCAAGCACGCAACTGCGCGTGCCTCTAGCGCAGCAAGTGTGCGCGCTCCCACCTCACCCACCGTGCGCACCTCCAGCCTGCACGCCCATGCACCCTTGCCTAGCGCGCGTCCTCCGATGAGTCCATTTTAATGGACTAATATTACACCTAAGTGACTTTAATTGTATCTTTTAGATTTCTTAATAACTATATTAAGTTATGGAATGTTTGCATGCATCATGATTTAGGTTTACATCTATTCTATAACTTAATATGTTCTTTTTATGTGCAGGAAAAATAATTGGCAAAAAAATGAGGAGAAAAGGGTAAATTACCCTTTCAAATAACCGGCGGCTATTCTTTTCCCCATCCTCTGGGCACCCTCAACAGCCACCGGCCAGAAATAGTTAAGGGATTTGAAAATCCCTTAACTCTCGCAGGCGCAAACCAAGAGGAGTTAAAAGAAGAGGCGGAGAAAGAGGAGAGGAGATCATGCAGAGAGAGAGAGGAAACCCCAAGGGTGAACTGCGATCAGCGCGCGGCCACCCTCCAACGCGCGCACCTGCAGGCGCACACCGCTCGTCTGCAGTGCTCCTTCCAGCCGCACCGCAGGCATTCCAGCGCAGGCACTCTACATCGCAGGCGCCCTTCTCCAGCACCCGCAGGCGCTTGCTGCCACCTTAGGTGCTTCCACCTGCCAGTGCCTAGCGCTCCCCGCAGGCTCCCGCACAACGCTTTCCTTCAGCCGGCACCTGCTCCTTCACCATCGCTCTGCCTCATGTGCACCCCTCGTGCAGGCGCACACTGCCCGCAGCGTCTGCAGACCACCTCACCCTCCAGCGCTTCCCCGCAGGCGCGCCCTCTCCGCAGGTGCGAGCTCATCTCCAGCCAACCCGCAGGTGTGCAGCCCTTCACTGCAGGCGTGCCCGCTTCGCTTCCACCCTCCAGCGTCGCCCCGCAGGCACACCCCCTATTGTAGGCACTGCACCCGCAGACACCCCACCGCATGCCTCAGCCACGCCCTCACCTCTGCCTGCTCTAGCCCTCCTGCAGGTGCCTTCACCACTGCCGCAGCATTGCCCGCCGGAGCGCACCACCTGCAGCGCGCCCCTCTCAAGCATGCGCGGCAGTAGCAGCCTCTCCACCGCCGCCACTTCTCCTCCGTCGGCCGGCCACCTTCGGCCATCTCCGTCGACGCCGCAGCCTCCATTGGATAGCCCTCATCCTCGCCGACCTCCCTAGCGCATCCACCGCTCGCCGGTGCTCTCTCTCTCTCACTAGCGAGGAGGAGAGAGAGCAAATGCTCTGTTTTGAAGTCAATTAAAATTTACATTCACTGCCATTGCCATAGAATTTGATTTTTTATTATTATTATTTTATTGTGGCAGAATTGCGCATGCACACTCATGTTTCCTGATAATTGCATGTTATTGATATTCACTTGTTTTAAGATTGATTTTGGGATCAACACGTGCACCGATTCTCTCTAGTATATGACACGTGAAAATTACACAAAATTATCATATATTTATTGAAGATTTCAGTGAGGGAAAACTGCATATATACCCTTATCTTTTTAATCTACTTTCCTTCACATTTTATGTCAGATTTGAATAGGGATTTCGCACTTATCCGAAAGAATATAAAATAATTAAGAGTTTATTGCATAATTGCCTCCCTGTGGACACAACCCGCTCTTCTG
Source organism: Thalassia testudinum (assembly GCA_037157565.1). Lineage (NCBI taxonomy): Eukaryota > Viridiplantae > Streptophyta > Magnoliopsida > Alismatales > Hydrocharitaceae > Thalassia > Thalassia testudinum. The sequence continues at coordinate 40,018,211 of JAZHRO010000067.1, forward strand.
TGAGTGGTTATTTTCATTTTTTTGATTAGTTGATTTTTCCACCACTTAAATACTACAACGCAAAGCGGAAAGTCGACTCGTTAAATTGGCGCCGTTGCCGGGGAGGCAACAGATGCAATAGATTTATTTCATTGTTTTTAAATCTTCTGACTTGCGAAATTATCTGATCAATTTTTTTTTATTGTGCGAGGAATTTGAAGAGGCGACGAGGCGCAACAGAGCGGCGACAGCAACCACGAGTTAAGCTACACAAGGAAAAGACGAAGGAGACCAAGATCTTATTTTTGCAGAGGATTCTCCGTCGTCACAAATTTATTTCTGTCTTTTCGCCCTTGTAGTAATTGGGGCTGAATTTTTGGAGTTTTGTCCCCGCATTCTTTAGCTACTAGGGCTTACAATATTTTTGGTGCGTGCGTGACTCTATTTTCTGCTTGCCTGCTTTTAAAACCAATAAAGAAAATATTGAGCTGCCTATTTAGAAGTTGCATGCCCTTAGGTGCACGCATTTAGGGGTGATTGAGCAGCACATTAGATCTTATTATTGCATTGCAATCATATTAGCATAAAGATTGCTGGAGGCAGGTATATCTTTCTAACTTTTGCATCCAGCTTCTGTTCACGCATTTGCATTCAAATTTAAATTCAAGATCACTAAGTTGTTTGAATTTACTAATTCAGTGGTCACATAACTAAAAGTGGAACTAATAATCAGATTCAACCCTAAAAGTAATTCACATTTGATCTAATTCTAAGGGACTTGTCTGCGATTTCAAAAGAAATTACAAAGATTTGCGGTGTGTTGCACACTTCTGACACTGAGCACGCACATTAGGCACTGCACTAAGGCTCAATCCCTTAAGGCTATAGGCATCGATCTCTTTATCGGTGCAGACCCTCCTATTGTGCTTTGTGGTGGTGGTGATACTATCTTTTGACCAAGTGTTTTGATACTCCACGGAGGGGGACACCCCTTAAAGGAACAAAAGGGTAGTTAAGGGGCACCACATATGAATCGCCTTAAAGGAAGGGTTCACCCTACTTGCATCCCTTTGTTCGTCCTTGGAGTAACTTCTCACTTGATCACCTGGGAGTATCATCCAAGCAAAGTATAGGTCCTAGGGCACTCGAAGGTTGAATTAAGGCACGTAATTGCAGTGAAAAACTTGTTTGGCCATTTATATTAACTAATTCAACCTCTGCAATAAAGAAGGTTAAGATTTCAAGTCCACACCCCTCTTATACCACTTACGTGGGAACGGAGGGATAAGTCTTGATCTTTTGACTTATCTTTGGAGTGGAGGTTTAACTTAATAAAAAACTTGAATTGTGTTTTGTATGCTTGGTAGACGCTCTCTTGAGGGTAGTTTAGTGTTTGATCCTGAGCCTGAGAGAATTCTTAGGAGAGCTCACCTAGGAGAGGAAAAAGAAGGAATGGCTGAGCAAGGTGCAAATCAACAAAGGACCCTAAGGGACTATTTTATTCCTACTAACCAACCTGCACAAGCACTAAGATGACCGGCAGGGGATAATCCGTATGAGATCAAGAGCAGTACCATATCTTTATTTCCCTCTTTTTATGGTACTACTAGGGAGGACCCCTACTGACATTTGGAGGAATTCACCGAGGTCTGTTCCATAGTGAAGCTCCAGGGCTTTACTGATGAAGCCCTGATGAGGACTCTATTTCCTTTCTTCCTAAAGGATAAGACCAAGCACTGGTATCATACCCTCGATGCAAGGGTAAATGATTGGGCCACCCTTAAGGGAGAATTTTTAAAAAAGTATTTTCCTATGAGTAAAACCAACCATTACAGAAGAGAGATTATGGGTTTTACTCAACAGGAAGGGGAGCAATTTCATGAGACTTAGGAGCACTTTAATGACCTTCTTAGGTTATGTCCCCACCATCAAGTGCCAAGATGGCAGTTGGTCGAAAGGTTCTATAACAGATTATTTGAAAGGCATAGGCAAATCATTGATGCAGCTTGTGCAGGAACCTTCATGACCAAAACTGAGGATGAAGCCTGGGCATTATTTGAAACATGAAGTGACAACTCCATACATCTATCCTCTGCCTATCAAGAAAGAAAACCATCAATCTTGCAGAGGAAGATAGAGGCCCATGAAGCTGGGGCTTCTCAGGATTTGGCTTATCAGATTCAACTATTGAATAAAAACTTTGATAGGCTTTTAGCAAACCCCGGCATGAACCCGGAAGCAGCCTCTATTTTTCAGGCTTCAAGAGAATGCTCCATTTGCCAAAGCACAACACACGCCACTACGGAGTGCCATCAAGCAAACCAATTCCCTGAGTTGATTCAGGTCAACTTGAACGTGGCCCAAGGTTTCCGCCCCCTCGCAATAACCCTTACTCCAACACTTATAATCCAGGGTGGCGGAACCATCCAAACTTCTCTTGGAAGCAAGGTGATGCTTCTAACTCAGGGAATACTAGACCCTTACCTCCATAGCCCACATACCAACCTTTGTATGAAAATCCTCCTCCGAATAAGCCCTCTGAGATGGATGAACTGAAGGCCATGATGAAAGCAATGCAAGAGCATCAGAATATGGTTATCCAATCTCAGAATAAGATGATTACTGATATGCAATCCCAAATTGGTCATCTTACTGAGGCAGTTGGGCAACATGATCCGGGGAAGCTGCCTAGCTCTTCTGAGGAGAACCCTAAGGGCAAGGGGGTTGTATTCAGAGAGCATGCCCAAGTAGTGATCATGTTGAGGAGTGGAAAAAAGATTGACAAGCCTGATAACACTCCTACGGTTACATCTCAGAATTCCCCTTCCACGCCTGACCCGACTTCCATCTCACCCAAGGAAGAGCCACACCACTCTCCCTCGCACAAAATCACCCACAATGAGGATGTCGTCCTTCCACCACCCCTTTCCGGCCATGACGACCCCTCTACCCAGAAGCCGAGGGTGCCCTATCCAGAGTGCCTATCTGCTCCTAGGGAATCTTCTGTTGGCTCGTCTGGAGCCAAGGATAGGACGGAAGAGATTATGGATACTTTTAGGCAAGTCCATATTAACTTGCCTTTGTTGGAAGTGATTAAACAGATTCCGTCCTATGCCAAGTTTCTGAAGGACCTATGCACCCAGAAACGTCGATCTAGGAAACAGGTCCAAACCAAGGTCATCCTGCCTGACCATGTTAGCTCGGTTCTTTAGCATGGAACACCCCCAAAATGAAAAACCCAGGGGCCCCGTATATTTAAGTGGTTATAGGTAACCAACACATTGACGAGGCTCTGCTCAATCTAGGTGCGGGGGTAAACATTCTACCGAGCTCTGTCTATGACCTTTTGGGAGGAGGAAAGCTGAAGCCTAGTCCAGTAATCCTCCAGGTTGCAGATAGATCACTTAAGACACCGCGGGGATTGTTGGAAGATGTCCTTGTGAGAGTGGAGGATTTCTTCTTCTTTGTTGACTTTCTGGTACTTGATACTGACCCATTTAATAAGCCCACAAAGCCATCCATTATTCTGGGACGCCCCTTCTTGGCCATAGCCAATGCCTCTATAAATTGTAGATCCGGGACACTTAAAATGAGCTTTGGGAACAAGAAGATCCGGTTGAATGTTTTTAATACTTATAAGCAACCCGGATTTGAAGATTGTTCTCAGATTGAGGTCGTTGATGAAATATTTGAAGAGACTACTCCAACACTCTTATGTAGAGATCCCCTTTAGAAGGTCATATCTCAGGACCATCCCTCGATTATTAAAGAAACTGAAAGGAATATGCCCGAACTAGAAGAGTTGCTGGGGGTACACACTGAGTCTCTATCCCCACCCTGGACTGTGAAGGTAGATCTGCTGCCTGAGGTGGGGACATCTCAACTAAAACCCTCAATCCAAAAGGCTCCTGAATTGGAGTTGAAACCCATCCCGAGCACATTGAAATATGCTTTTCTTGGCCCTAATAACACGCTCCCCGTTATTATCTCATCTGCATTATCTGAATTGCAGGAGGGAGCTTTGCTTGAGTGTTTACAAAGGCACAAGGAAGCAATTGCCTGGACAATTGCTGATATTAAGGGTGTTGATCCCTCTCTTTGCATGCATCATATATATACGGACGAGTCCGTGAAGCCTTTCCAAGATATGCAAAGAAGGCTCAATCCAAATATGCGGGAGGTTATTAAAACGGAGATTCTGAAATGGTTGGATGCAGGGATTATCTATCCCATTTCAGATAGTAAATGGGTCAGTCCTATTCACATAGTTCCAAAAAAGGTAAGAATCACTGTGGAAGAGAATGACCAAGGTGAATTGGTGACCACTAGACCCTCAACTGGTTGGAGGGTCTGCATTGATTACCGCCGTTTAAACTTGGCTACCTAGAAAGACCATTTCCCCTTACCGTTTATCGATCAAATTCTGGAACGATTGGCGGGGAACAAGTACTTTTGTTTTCTTGATGGGTACTCTGGTATAATCAAATAGCCGTTTTTCCTGATGATCAGGAGCGTACCACCTTCACGAGTCCTTATGGCACTTTTGCGTTCCACCGAATGCCATTCGGGTTATGTAATGCTCTTGCCACTTTCCAATGTTGTATGATGGCTATCTTTTCTGATATGATCGACGGGTTCGTTGAGATTTTCATGGATGACTTCTCCATTTATGGCTCGTCATTTGACCTATGCCTTTTGCACCTTGATAAAGTCTTAACCCGTTGCGAAGAGGCAAAGCTGGTGCTTAGTTGGGAGAAAAGCCACTTTATGTTCCAGCAGGGCATTGTGTTAGGGCATATAGTTTTCGAGAGAGGATTAGAGGTGGACACTACAAAAATTGATTCCATCTCTAAGCTTCCATTGCCCGCCAATGTTCGTCAAGTTAGATCTTTCCTTGGCCATGCTGGATTTTGTAGGCGCTTCATTAGATATTTCAGTAAAATCTTTAAACCACTCTGCGACCTGTTAGTGAAGGATGTCTCCTTCGATTTTGATGATAGATGTGGCGAGACTTTCCAAGTTTTGAAGAAAGCCCTCATTACCGCGCCGATTCTCCAAGCACCAGATTGGACCCTCCCGTTTGAGCTTATGTGCGATGCTTCTGATTTTGCAGTGGGAGCGGTCTTAGGTCAAAGGGTTGATGGCAAACCTCATGTGCTGCATTGTGCCAGCAAGACCCTTACGGATCCTCAGCAAAACTACACGGTCACTAAAAAGGAATTACTTGCTGTAGTATTTGCTTTGGAAAAGTTTCGATCTTATCTTTTGGGATCCAAGGTTGTGGTGTTCACTGATCATTCAGCCCTTAAGCATCTTCTGGCTAAAAAGGACACCAAACCTTCCCTGATTCGTTGGATTCTGCTACTCTAAGAATTTGACCTGGAAATTAAAGACAAGAAAGGAGTTGAGAATGTGGTAGTAGACCATTTGTCTAGGATCCCTATTGAGGCATCAAACCCTGCTGGCGGTATTCAAGAGACTTTCTCGGATGAGTCTCTAATGGCCGTGGAAGTTAAAACTCCTTGGTTCGCTGACATAGTGAACTATCTGGTCACGGGCATTACCCCCAGTACTTGGGACAAGCAGAAGCGAGACAGGTTTCTTGCCAACACTAAATTTTATCACTGGGAGGAACCCTAGCTTTTTAGAATAGGCCCTGACCAGCTATTTCGCCGTTGCGTCCCTGATGAAGAACAAAGAAGTGTTCTGAGTTTCTGCCATGACCTCCACTGTGGGGGACATTTTAGTGGGAAGAAGACTGCCCATAAGGTTCTTCAGTCTGCTTTTTGGTGGCCCTCATTATTCCGAGATGCACATACGTATGTGGGCACATGTCTACATTGCCAGCAGACTGGAACCATTGGAAAAAGGGATGAGATGCCTCAACAACCTATCCTCCTTGTTGAAATCTTTGATATTTGGGGCATTGACTTCATGGGTCCCTTTCCTGTGTCCTTCAGATATGAATACATCCTTGTGGCTGTTGATTATGTATCAAAATGGATAGAAGCCATACCCACGTGAACCAATGACCATTCCGTGGTCTTGGGCTTTGTTAAGGCTAATATCATTTCTCGATATGGGTGCCCAAGGACGATCATAACTGATGGAGGACCTCACTTTAAGAATGTACACTTCACAAGACTACTCCAAAATTTGGGAGTCAACCACATGATAGCCACACCTTATCATCCCCAAACGAGTGGACAAGTTGAAGTGTCTAATAGGGAGATTAAGCAAATTTTAGAAAAAACTGTCAGGCCTAATCGGAAGGATTGGTCAAAAAACTAAATGATGCTCTTTGGGCCTACAGAACTGCGTATAAGACTCCCTTGGGCATGTCTCCTTTCCGTCTTGTCTACGGAAAAGCGTGCCACCTTCCCGTTGAAATCCAACATAAATCTTATTGGGCTATTAAAAACGTTAACTTAAATCTAGATAAAGCGGGAAAAGCACGTATGTTAGAATTAAGTGAGCTTGAGGAGCTTCGTAATGAAGCTTATGAAACTTCTCAAGCTTACACGCAACGTACAAAAGTCTTCCATGACAAGCACATCATTAGAAAGACTTTTGAGCCCAACCAGTAGGTCTGGCTTTTCAATTCTAGACTTAAATTATTTCCTAGAAAGCTCAAGTCCCGCTGGGGTAGGCCATACATTGTTATCAATACTTTCCCTCATGGAGCTGTAGAGATTAGGAACCCTATTTTAGGTGCGAGCTCTAAAGTAAATGGCCAGCGACTTAAACCGTATATTACTCTTTCAGATGGCCAGGTTTTGGATGCACTTCGGCTTGAGGAGCCTTAGCTCCTCCCACTCTCCTCCTCAGGTGATATTCTTCTTTGTCTATATTTTTCCAATGAGGACATTGTCAATCTTAGGCATGGGGGGTATAACCTGAGAATGTTTATAGCATTTATAAATATTTGCATACATATTTATATATATATTATAAAAAAAAAATTTCTCTTTTCTTGAGCTGATTGGGTTAGTCCCTAGCAAAATACCTTTGTTATTGGAAGTTTTTCTTCCAGCATTATTTCTTAAGTTTAGAATCCTGTACATTTATTTCACGTGCATGTAGACTTGGTAATGGATCCTTGAGGAAAACCAATAAGCATTTGTAGTCCACTGAACCCTTGGACAGTTCATAGGGAGTCAGGCATACTATCTTCCAGTAGATCCACCTCATATTTGTGAGAAGAAAGTAGAGAGATTACTGGTGCGCTAAGTCTAGTGCAAGGACTCTTAAGTTTTGGATAATTAGATGATGATACTTCAGAGTTAGGCGTAGTTTTCACTCTCTATTCCTGTGTGAGTATTTTGTGTGAATTCCTGAGAGTCACCAAATAAGATAGATACATGGAGATTGAGTCTTAATAAAGCTATAACTATGGTAGATGGTTACGACCGTCCTTCATAGAGTCCTCGGCTGAAGGAGGGTATTAGTGTCAAAGATCAGAAATATTCCTGTCCTATCCATTCCTTCCCGGTGCCAAGAATAGGCACTTCCACCAAATAAGCCACACAATATCCTCTTGACCATCATCATCCGAATAATGCCTCATAAATAAAAGTCTGTATCGTATTATGTTGAGTTATATTATAAAAAAAAAAAGTCCAAGTTATAATGTAACATTATTTCTGAGGCATCAGAACACCTATCGCGTTCCACCAAATATGACCCATACCTACCTTTTAGTATTTCTAATCGCCCCAATATTGGTTGAGGACTATAACGTAGTTGTAGAGTTATTAGGACTTTAATTGAAGTGTGGATGTCATGTGAGGCCACCAAATAATGAATACAATTTCTAAATCTGGCAAGATTCGTGATCTCAGAAAGAAAGAAAAGAGGGAGTGCCCAGGAACATCAAGAGAGCACAGTTGTGTAGCCTCGCTCAGAGTTGACTTGTCTAATAATCTAGAGATCTAGAGTCTACAGTACTAGACTATAGGTAGCACCAAATGAGTGTGTGCCACCAAATACAAATCCATGCAACTCGATATCTCCTACCTAAGCCAAACGCCGGGGTCAAATTATAGATTATCCTCTGCTTTATCCCCGAGGGAAGTAGTTGCTTATCCCAGCATAATATTTACCAAGGGTGAAGTACGAACTTCCAATGTGAATTGGCTCTTTCACTTGGATCTGTTACCTAGGCTATTAGCACTTCACATTTGTCTGGATTTCTAAAGTTTTGAAGTAAGAAAAGAAGAAATCTTCTGATTACTTCTATTATTTTTCATTTTTGCTAGGGACTAGCAAATCTTAGGCATGGGGGTATTTGATGAGTCCATTTTAATGGACTAATATTACGCCTAAGTAACTTTAATTGTATCTTTTAGATTTGTTAATAACTATATTAAGTTATGGAATGTTTGCATGCATCATGATTTAGGTTTACATTTATTCTATAACTTAATATGTTCCTTTTATGTGCAGGAAAAATAATTGGCAAAAGAATGAGGAGAAAAGGGTAAATTACCCTTTCAAATAACCGACGGTTATTCTTTTCCCCATCCTCCGGGCACCCTCAACAGCCGTCGGCCAGAAATAGTTAAGGGATTTGAAAATCCCTTAACTCTCACAGGCGCAAACCAGGAGGAGTTAAAAGAAGAGGCGGAGAAAGAGGAGAGGAGATCACGGAGAGAGAGAGAGAGGAAACCCCAAGCGTGCACTGTGATCAGCGCGCGCCCACCCTCCAGCACACGCCCACCCGCAGGCTCACACCGCTCGTTTGCAGCGCTCCTTCCAGCCGCATTGCAGGCATTCCAGCGCAGGCACTCTACACCGTAGGCACCCTTCTCCAGCGCCCACAGGCGCTTGTTGCCACCTTAGGCGCTTCCTCTTGCCAGCGCCTAGCGCTCCTCGCAGGCTCCTGCACAACGCCTTCCTTCAGCCGGCACCTGCTCCTTCACCACCGCTATGCCTCACGCGCACCCCTCCTGCAAGTGCACACCGCTCGCCGTGTTTGCAGACCACCTCACCCTCCAGCACCTCCTCGCAGGCGCGCCCTCTCTACAGGCGCGCGCTCATCTCCAGCCAACCCGCAGGTGTGCACACCTTCACTGCAGGCACGCCTGCTTCGCTTCCACCCTCCAACACAGCCCTGCAGGCACACCCCCTACTGCAGGTGCTGCACCCGTAGACACCCCACCGCGCACCTCAGCCGCGCCCTCACCTCTGCCTGCTCCAGCCCTCTTGCAGGTGCCTTCACCACTGCCGTAGCATTGCCCGCCGACGCGCACCACTTGCAGCGAGCCCCTCTTAAGCACGCGTGACAGTAGCAACCTCTCCACCGCCGCCACTTCTCCGCCGGCCGGCCACCTTCAGCCATTTCCATCGATGCCGCGGTCTCCATCGGATAGCCCTCATCCTCGCCGACCTCCCTAGCACGTCCACCGCTCGCCGGTGCTCTCTCTCTCGCGAGGAGGAGAGAGAGAAAATGCTTTGTTTTGAAGTCAATTAAAATTTACATTCACTGCCACTGCCACAGAATTTGATTTTTTTATTTATTATTATTTTATTGTGGCATAATTGCTCATGCACACTCATATTTCCTGATAATTGCATGTTATTGATATTCACTTATTTTAAGATTGATTTTGGGATCAACACATGCACCGATTCTCTCTAGTATATGACATGTGAAAGTTACACAAAATCATCATATATTTATTGAAGATTTCAGTGGGGAAAAACTGCACATATACCCTTATCTTTTTAATCTACTTTCCTTCGCATTTTATGTCAAATTTGGGTAGGGATTTTGCACTTATCCGAAAGAATATAAAATAATTAAGAGTTTATTGCATAATTGCCTCCCTGTGGACACAACCTGCACTTCTGTGAGTGGTTATTTTCATTTTTTTGATTAGTCAATTTTTCCACTACTTAAATTCAACGCAAAGCGGAAAGTCGACTTGTCATCCTCCAGCAGCGCCTTCACCTCCACACGCCCACACCCCAGCGCCTGCGCCTCACGCCTGCATGCTCGTGCCATCACCTCCACGCACCCATGCCCCCTTGCCTTCACCACGCCTCAGCGCCCCCGCTCTAGTGCCTCCCTACAGCACCTACAGCTGGCGCCATCAAACCCCACGCACGCTTGTGCGGCCTATAGAGCGCCTGCCCCTCCATGCGCCTACGCCTCCTCACGCCTGCAGAGCCCACATGCTGCCCCTCCTCGCTCCTGCAGCAAGCGCGCCCAGCAACAACAACCTCCATCACTGCTGCTTCTCTCCTCCGTCTGGCCGACTCCGGTCATCTCGCAACTTGCTGTCGCCACCGTTGGGAGCCCTTGCTCCGGCCAACCTACTCCCAGAAGAGTTCCTCGAACAAACCTCTCTCCCATGTGCGAGGAGGAGAGAGGTAGAATCCTATGTTTGTGGTGGAATTAATATTTACATTTCATTCCATTGCCACAAATGAATTTTGATTTATCATTATTTTATTATGGTGAATTTATGCCTTCATGCTCATGTTTCTAGAGAATTGTTAAACCTTATCATTCATCTCTATGTGCATTGAGTTTAATTTTGAATTACATTTTAGTATGCATGCAAGCGAATAGTACATGGCATACCCTTGCTCATGGATAATTTTCTTACGTAAAAATTACATTAACACCCCTTGACTGCTCCATAAATTTAAGGTTTACTTTCAGAGCTACATAGGCATTGTTTGATTTGACGGATAGTTCAGCGAACTTGATTTCTACCTAATTGCGAGTTTAAATAAGTCATTGCCTCCCTGTGGACATGACCCGCTCTCCTGTGAGTGGTTTAATTTTAAGTTTAATTATTTTGTTAAGCGATTTTCCACCACTTTGATCCTACAATGACAAATCATCATAATAACATTATTTGAAAGCGAAAATCGTCTTATCAAATGGCACCATTGCCTGGAAGGCAACGGGCCTATTAGACTCGCATATATTTAATTATTTGTTCACATTTTATTTGAGGCATATTTAAATTCGATTTTCTTTTTGGTGTGAGGTACACGTATTTGGAGACATCTTGTCACACCAGCCTCAAAGATCGGGTGATCCTTGACATCATCGGTGGAGTTACAACAATGGGAGAAGGAGCATCACACCCGCCTGTGCAACGCCTTGGTGGACCTTGTTTCCATCGCTAGAGGAGATATCCGGAGGACCACATCTTCATCTCATCCATTTAGCTGTATATAGATTTTATTTTTCTTTCTACTCTTTATTTTAGTACATTCATTTGGAAAACCCTTGTTCTCGGGTATAGTTGAGGGGTTTGTTCCCCGATTTTGTTTTAGACTCATCTTGGGTAATTTTTGGGAGTCTGTTCCCTTTTTCTTTAGATCTAGGTTTTCTTTTGTGAATTGATTTTATTTTTCTTAATTGTGTATAAAAATAAAATAAAAACACGAGCTACTTGCTAGAAGCTGCCTGCCCCTAGGTTGTATCATTTAGGATTGAATGAGCAGCATCTAGATCTAATTTCTTGTCTTGCATATTGCATGAAGAATGCTGGAATCAGGTATGCACTTCTAACTTTGCATTTCTACCTGTCTTGGAAATGCATTTGGATTAATTTCAAGACCACCTAATCTGTATTGAATAGATCTAACAAGTGGTCACATATTTTCTTGAAAAAGGACTAATTAAAGGAGGGACATTTAGAAACCAAGGATTTGATTTTCAAACTTGGCATGCGATTCAAAATTCAAAATCTTTTGCGGTGTATGCACACTTATATCTCTTGCACCACAGCATGCTTTTAGACATTCCTTAGGTTTGGAACCGCTAGGATTAGAGCCTCCTATTACTGAGGTCTAAAGTGACCCAAACTTTAGTTCAGAGGTGAAGTTGCCTCCAAACCTTGTGGATTGAGGGTAGTTAAGAGGCACCGCGAAAGCAACGCTTCAAAGGAAGGGTTTAACCCTACTTGCATCCTTCTTTGCCATGTTTGGTGGTGATTAAACTTTTTGGGCTTTAGGGAGGATCACCTAAGTCCCAGTTAGGTCTTCTTAGGCGATCCGTAGGCCGACAATAAGCATGTAAATTGATTGAACAAATTGTATTGTCACCTACAATCTAACTTAAAATCAAAAGGCTAAATTGGGAAAGACCTAAAAAGTCCTTTTTGAATTGTGTTTTGCTTGGGGAATTCTGATTGAGGCATGAGTTAGAATGGACCACATTGATTTTCATCCTTTCACATCTTGCCCACACCCTTACCCCCACTCTGCACTCTTCGATCCCATACGTTGAGATGGTCCATCCTTTGATGGACATAATGACAATCATTGGGATCCATTTTACTCCTATTATAGGAGTATTGGCCTGGTTAAGCCCTAAATCAGTGAGCAGAACCTAGGAGCGGGATTTGCTTTGCCCAATATTCCACACACCATAGAAATACCCAACCCACCCTCCCTGAATAATTATAATGGTTGGACAGACACTCCTGGGTACTATAATCCCGAGCCTGACTTCTCTCCTAATAGAAATGACCTCTCCTCCTTGAAGATGGAAATACAGAAAATGCAAGACAAAATGATTGAATTGTTAGGAGAATCTTCGAGAGTAGGCCAACAAGAAAGAGATGAAATTAGCCACCCAATCTACCCCATTGAGGATGACATACAACCCTCTACGCTAGATGAATCTCCCGTGGGAGAGCTACACTTTAAGTTGGAGGGAAATTTTGGGGATTATGTAAGGGAGAATAGGTACTTTTCAAGGATCGATTTTGAAAACTCCCCGTTAGATGACACTTCCTTGAGAGATCCACACATTAAGTGGGAGCAAGATACATATGAAAGTGGCTATGCATTGGATGAAGAAAGGTGGCAACCTGAGGAAGATGATGATAAGGTTAAGTATCCACCTGAATTATATTGGAGTCAAAAGAAGGGAATGATGGTACCATTGGAAGACCTCAACCCAGATGATAGTATTTTCGTGACATTTGATGAAGTGGGTCGAAGTTAAGTTGTTAATCCTGCCCTCCCTTCTGATCACGAGATGGAACTCAAGCCCACCCTTAGAGAACCTAATCCTCAAGAAATTCACCTATCTGAGGAGTCCGATGTTACCAGTGTAAACCATTTACCTCAGATAGAGTACCCTAGGGGATCCGCTGAGATTTTAGATGATTCTAGACCTTGGGTATATGATGAATCGTATGATGAGGAGAAGGATAAATTATATAAGGAACCTACATTCAAGATTTGGAGTGACACTAAGGGCGATTATGTCTTATTTGAAGAGTTAGCCCTTGAGGATGTCACAAATTTGACCAAATTAGGTTTCCTTAGCACACCCATCGATGATATTTCTCCTCATGATGAAATGATGGAAAATTTGGAAGTAACTTCTAAGATTTATGTGGATTCACATATAGATTCCAGGGAAGATTTGAGTAAAGAACAAGAACCCAGGGATGACATTGATAGGATAATCCCTAGATCTATTGCTTCCAACTTGCCTTCATTTGATTCGAAGTCACCCTTTGATTCGCTTATGTCTGAAGGCGAAATTTTGACTCCTGATGAAGTGCAGGAACATACTTGTGATAATGCAAGGAATGCTAGGGATGCAATTGAGGATTTGGAAAGATTGTTAAGGATGGACACCGAGCTAATTAAACCCAACCTAGATCTTATGGCCATCTTGCAACCTCGAACCTTGGACACCCTAGACGATCCTTGGCTTAAAGATATGCTCACTTTTGTTCTGACCGAGGGGGCTTAACAGACCAATATTTCCTGTAATGGAGTATCGGGTATGGATTGATGATTTCTTTAGTTAGTCAATTACCCTGGGGGTTTATCTCTGCACCATTCCTTCCCCATCTCTGTTGGAGGACCCTTGTCATCCTTCCCTTACCCCTTTAGAGGTTTCTATTCCAATTTATCCTTTAGAACCTCCTTTGGTGACCTGGGAAGATTTTATTCCCATCTTGGTGGGGCGAGCATTTGCTATCGGGATTCATCATCAGCTCGCCAACATCCTAGGTTACCTGTTTTCTAGGCAAGCATTACTTTGCTCATTTTTAGGGCCTATTTCTGCGATCCTTGAACCTGATTTGCAGGTTCTTTGGCTACTCGGCTACTAACAAAATAACGGCAGCCCATCTCTGACCCAGGTAATATCCTTCTATGCAATAGGGACATTGCAGATTTTAGGCATGGGGGGGTGTACTTGGGGATATACATAGCATTTATACATGGTGCATTCATGCATTTAGTTAAAGCATTCTGCATTGCATACATTTGCATTGAAAAAAAAAGAAACATTTTGTGTTTTTGAGCTTAACTGGCTATCCCTGCATTCTTAGGCATAAGATTAGAACTTTAGGTTAGACTAAGTTGACTCTACGTTCTGACTTTAAAAACTAAGTTGAGCTATTAACTTTAGACCTTTAGGGTCCTTTGTGGACTTAAAAACTTAAGTAGGAGTTAAGTTGCGGACCTTTCCTCAAGAGGTTGAGGAAGGAAAGCTAGGGATTGAGTTAAAAGGCTAGGTAGTTGATGAGAGCCTCATCATGAGCCATAACTAGCTCATTTTGACCTAATAAAGAGAATAAAAGCTCCTGCATAACTTAGAAGAGGGCTTAATTGAAGGAATAAGTGTTCTGAGAAGAAAACATGAAATAAAGGTTAAAACTGCAATTTTACCATTGTAGTACATAAACGGGATTTCTCAGAGACAAAACATAGGTCAAATGGTTTGAATAAGATAAAAAGTGGGTTGATTCAATCAGAAATGGGTTTATGTGTGATGTAAACACATTTACAATACTTAAGATGTCTATTTATGCATGTTCTTAAGCATAGGATTGCATTGCATGATATAAATATCGCATAACATGCATCATCTTGCATTTAGAGTAGTTTGAATAAAATGGATGTCAATTGTCTCCTTTTATGTGCTTGGACAGGGCAAACTTTTTATCGGGGCCTTGGATCGAAGATCCAACCGTACAGATGTGATCAGGACGACGATTGGAGTTCAATGACCCCAAGATCGCCCTAATCAGGCATCTGTAGCATCTGATAGTGACTGGGGAACCCTAGAAGATCAAGGGCCAAGACGGTGTAAATCCACACTTCAAACGACAAATCCGACTGCACGGATGGATTCGGATCGACGATCGCAGCCTAACGACGCAAAAATCGAGTCAATCCGACACCCGTGGCACCATCTACAACATCCAGAAGATGGACGGCCAAGATGGCACCATGTGGCGCCATCTCAGCCGTCCGACTGGCCTCCAGCACCGCCGCACCTTCTCTTCTTCAATCAGAGTGCCGCTTCTCCGCCGTTGGATCAAGATCCAACGGCTGTGGATGCGGTTCCTTGAATACGTCAGTGCGACCATTTGGCCAATGCAGCACAGCGGTCCAGCGCCTTATCGTGAGGTGTTGGTGCGAGTTTGAGTCGCAGCGAGCGAGATTTGGAGTGGGGGCGCGCCTTTAATCGACCGTCAGATCGCGATCCAATGGTTGCCGGCGCTCGATAGCGCCGACGCGCTATCGCATGCTCGCGCCTCATGCGGCATCGCACGCAGGCGGGCGCGTGTTGCGGATTGGGGAAGGGGCATCTTAAGCCGTTCGATCTCGCGATCGGACGGCTGAGATTCAGCGAACGTGCACAAGTGTTAAGTGCGCGTGGAAGCCAGCAGCCGTGCGGGCACTACACCCACGATGGGGCTTTAGCGATAGTTTTATTCGTCACTAAAGACCCCTTATTTAATGTTTTAAAGATGTAATGACCAATTTGCCCCCACTCCTTGCAACTATAAAAGGAGACCCCCTCCACACGAAATTCTCATCCCTTCCTTCTCTTCTCTACCTCTCCAAAGCTCAAGAGAAGCTTGTCCCACACCCGGGATGCTCCTCGCAAGATAAAGTCCAAATTTTCATCCCCATTCGGAAGTGGATCCTGCGACGACGACGTGCTGCCCCGTTCCCGTTCTTCTGCTTCGACCTCCTTCGTCCTGCTCCGTCCTCCTTCGTCCAGGCGTCGTCCCGTCTGGCTTGTCCTCCAAGCAATCGTCGAGGAGGATAACTTCTCTCTCCTATTCTTCTTTACAACTTTCTAGTGTAGAATTTTTCTGCTTTCTAGTGTAGTTGATTTCCCGCTCTCTAGTGTAATTTTTATTTGGTTTTATTGTATAAACATTTTGAAATATTGAATGCATGTTTTCTCTCTCTCTCTCTTCCTTTTAGTCTGATAGCTTCATTGTAATTACATCTCGCTTTTCAAGAAAAATTCTAAAAAAAATATAATTGCATATATAGATCGACGTACCCTCCTGTGTTCGACCTGGAATTTCAATTTCGGTATAAATTTTATTTTTTAAACACGAATTCTTCGCTTTCAAGCTACAACGACAAGGTTTTAAAACTAAACACGTTAGCGTAGCAACTCGAACGTCCAACAATGTGCAAACCAGGAATTAAATGACATCTTGTAACCCTAAAACAGACCCGCTTAATTCAACAAGGTTTCGGTCAGGATAAAAATCAAGTAAATCCTCTAAAAATCATGGAAAAATATCCCCTAGGGTTTAGAACATTCAATTTGGCCTTTGGAACCTAGTTTGACCTAGATTAGGGTCCTAGCTCATCAATTGACCTAATTTGGGTTTTTGCGCAAAATGTCTAGTCAAACGTGGTCAAACCTAAAATCCAACTTCTCCATTAGATTCCTTAGGTCCAAATTAGGTTTGTAGCAAAATTTGGACCTAAGGGGAGGTCATCTTGACCTACTTTGCAATTTAGTACACCCAATTGCATTTTGGTCTCTATCTTTTGAAAGCCATTGCATAAACCCCCCTAACTTCCTTGCCACTCTTACAAGCAGGTCCCTCCGCCATTATTGGGGAGAGATCCTACTCCGGCGAAGAATAGAGTAGGAATACTCTTTGATTCCTCAGAGATCTCCTAGATTTGGAAGGGAGATTCTCTGAGGAATTCCCTTCCATTTGAACTCAATCCTGATCTAAGATTTGCACCCAATCTCTCGTGCGAACGCACAAGAGATTTGGGTACTTAACTGTTTCCATCTCCGGTGAGGATTCCCGCGCTTGGAAGCTTGGCTTCCAAGCACAGGAGTCCCTGCCTGTGCCTATAAATTAACCCTCATCTCCGACCGCACCTCCTCAGCTCGACTTGGCCGGAATTCCACCTCGATTTCCTCTTCTTCTCCTCTGACCAAGGGGTCCAGCGAGCTCTGGCGAGCCCCCCTCCTCTTCCTCATCGCTCTGCCACAAAACCAATGGCAGAGCCGTCCTCTTCATCCTCCTCCGCATCGCGCAACACCCGCACGAGCCGCCTTAGCCTCGTCGTCGCCGTCGTCTTCCTCCACTGGATGCTTTCTTCTCCGGCGACAGCAAGTACTGCCAGCCTCCCTCTCGCCCCCTTCATCCCCTTAGTTAGGTTAGAACTGCTTTTCTCTATCCCCTCTTTCATTTCCCTCATCTTATTTCACCAAACGCTTCTCGACCGCCGCTGTCCACCACCATCTTCCTCATCTCCAGCCACCCTTCGGTGAGACGATCCCATCACTCTGCAGCCCCACACGTCTCACCAACCACCGCATAACCTCCGCCACACTTCACTGAATATCCACCGCTCATCCACAAACCCTCTACACCACCACAACTGTCCACCAACTAAGCCCATCTGTCCGGCCACAGGGCGACCTAGGCACGCACGCCTAGGCCGCCCCGCGGCCTGCCACCTACCGCCTCACCTTCGCTGTGACACGGCAAAGGTGGTCCTGTGGTCTGATTGAGCTGCAAGGCCCTTTTTGTGTCAGGCAGGTTTCGAGCTCCAACTGCCATTAGCGGTGACTCGAGGAGGTTGCAAGCTAGTCCCAGGCTGCAGAGCTCCAGGAGTCCAGGTCCAGATAACTCAGGGAGAACTCGCGAAGTCATCTGTTCCAGAGAGTGGCACCGCGAAGCTTGCAATGCTGCAATTGAAGAACGGTCTCCTGCGGGCGGGCACGAAAGAGCGGTGGAACTTTAGTCCCACCTCGGTAAGTTGTGAGGCGCTGGAGTACTTTAAATTGAATTTGTGCTATTGGTTCATTGCCTCCGATAACACTTGGGGTGAGGTCCCTCACCTATACTCACCACCTTGTTCGTGAGCTCATCACACAGATCTGGTGACCCGACCCGACAACCATCCTGAGCACTCCTCGCGCACCATACCCATGTTGGTGCACCTGGACCCAGGCACGCGACCCGACCCGATTACCCGGCTCTGGGAGAGCGTGCTGAAGAGTGATACACACAGAGAGAGAGAGACGTGGGTGTGGGTGGAGGGGTAGGTTTTGCTCCTCTTTTGTTTGTGCAGGGAGGGAACTGAAGAAGGCAGCAGGGACTTAGCCGCTGCAAGCGAAGGAAAAGAAGAAGGAAGGAAGCCTTCGTAGAGGAAAAAGAGAAAGGCAAGGCAAAGGGAAGAGGCGAAGGAAAAAGAGAAGAGGAACTGAAGAAGAAAGTAGAAATAAAGGGAAAGACAATAAGAAGAAGAAGAGAAGCTAAAGGCAAGGGAAGCAGAGCCAAGGAAGGAAGAAGAAGAAGACCCGTAGAGAAAAGAAAGAGAAACTATAGAGAGAGGCAAGGCAGAAGACAGAAGAAAATAAGAAGAAAGAAGCAAGGCAAGAGAACTGCAAAGAAGAAACAAGGAAGAAGAAGCACAAAGAGAAAGGAAAAAAATCAGAAGAACAAGAATAAGGGAAACATCTTTTTAAGACGTCTGATCCCATGATCAGATGTCCAAATTCCTTCTTTTTGCTACAATTCACTTTTAAACTCATGCATTTATATATTTTGAATTAAGTTTTGAGTAATTAAGTGTTCAATTACATTCTTGAGATTAGTAATAAATTCCAATTGCTCCCTGTGTTGGACCTCGGATACTTAGGTTTTCGAGTAATAAATTTTTATTTGTTGACAACACTTGATCACCTATACTACGACATAACTAACTATTAAAACATGATCAAGACTCGTCAACAGTAGTACCTGGAGTCTTGTTCTACTTTTTGGTTTACGGGTCCTTGTAACCCAAGCATCCAAATTTCACACACTTGGTCTTGTGTAAGTAAGTGATCACCTCAATTCCTTTCTTAAAAGAAATTTGGTTCTCTTAGTTTTGACTTAGGAGAGGCTTGAAAACACAATTTGACTGGAAGAGTTCCTACCACAGGAGAGGTGGAGTATATACTCACCTTGAGGATGCGATGAAAACATATTGCCTCCTCGGTGCTTAAGAAATCCATGGGCGATACTATCTTGAAGTGTCGATTACCAGGAGTTCTTGGGGTCGCTATGGGCAGTGCTATCTTGAAGCATCGAAAGCCAGACACCCTTTGAGGTACGGTGATGGGGACAATCAATCCAACACAGATCGTGTTGATAGTCGATCTGAGGTTAGACTTAGAGGAATAAAATATATATATATATATCCTTTTTCCTTTCTAGGTTGGCAGTCATACCAACCTCAAATAACTCAGACCAATGCACATGCATGGATGCTTTAATCTCAAGGATTAATAAACCTTAGGGTAGAGTTAGAAATCAGGGAAACTTATGCCTGCAACTCGCCTTTAGCCGACCTAGTCTGTAACTTAGTAACTACTTGGGAACCTTAGGTCTAAAGTCTGAACTTAACATGTTTCTAAAGGAAGATCGTTTGGGTTGGTTAGTCTACTTGGAGTACTAGGTTTTTGCTTGGATTTGCTAGGGACTAGCAAAAACTAGGCATGGGGGCATTTAATTAGCCCATATTTGTGGACTATTTAAGTATTTAAGTGTCTAGACATTAAATTAATTTTAACATTTAGATAGCATACATTAGGATGTAAATAAATTAATTCATATTTTTAGCTTAAGTGCATAATTCATGCATTTAGAATTAACCTAGGGTTGCATACATTTGATTAGTTAATTAATTAGGTGCATTACATACACTATTTTAGTTAACATAGAAGTTAAGGAGTTATGTATAAATAATCCTAATTATTTTATTCTTTTTTTCTTCTCATTTGCAGGTAATTCCTCCGTCTCCGCCTCCTCCTCCTACGCATCAGCATTGATTCGACGGTGGCCTTTTGAATTTCAAATCTTTGTAGCTGTCGCTACAAAAGAGGAGGAAGGGCTGTCGTTCAAGGGAGGCCACCACCCATTCCACCACCGTGTAGCATTCCACCACCGTGGGCCTCCACGGCCAAGCTCCGTCATATTGTGGGTCGGTAGGGTGACAGACCATCGCACCAAGAGGATGGACTTGACCACCACTATGCACGAGCTCCTTGAAGCTCGCCTACTATGAGTGCATCTACTAATGCACGACTTGTTACCACCGTCATCAACCATCACCAGCATCCACCTCCATCTTCTTCCCCATTCTCTATTTTTCCTCCAATCCACCAAAAAGAACCCAAAAACCTCGCCACACCTGCTGCAGCACAAAGAGCTGCAACCTCTCCTTCCCGTGCCTCAGTTACTGCCAAGCACGCCACCGCACGTGCCTCTAGCGCAGCAAGTGTGCACGCTCCCACCTCAGCCACTGCGCGCACCTCCAGCCTGCACGCCCACACACCCTTGCCTAACGCGCGTCCTCCAGCAGCACCTTCACCTCCACGCGCCCACGCCCTAGCACCTGTGCCTCACGCCTGCACGCCAGTGCCTTCACCTCTAGGCGCCCACGCCCCAGCGCTTGCACCTCACACCTGCTGACAAGTCGATTTTCCGCTACACGTTGTAGTATTTAAGTGGTGGAAAAATCGACTAATCAACAATAAAAATAACCACTCATAGAAGAGCGGGTCATGTCCATAGGGAGGCAATTATGCAATAAACTCTCAATTATTTCATATTCTTTCGGTTAAGTGCGAAATCCCTAGTCAAATTCGACATAAAATGCGATGGAAAGAAGATTCACAATAACTAAAAAATATAAGGGTATATGTACAATTTTCCCTCACTGAAATCTTCAATAAATATAAGATGATTTTATGTAATTTTAAATTGACATATACTAGAGAAAATTGGTGCACATGTTAATCCCAAAACCAATTTCGAAACAGGTGAATATCAATAACGTGTAATTATCAAAAAGCATTAGTGTGCATTCGCAATTTTTCCACAATAAAATAATCATAAATGAAAATTAATTTCTGGTGGCAATGGCAGTAGATGTAATTTTTAATTGAAGGTAAAATAGAGCTTTCACTCTCTCTCCTCCTTGCGAGAGAGAGAGAGCACCGGCGACGGAGCTGCTATGGGGGAAGGTTGTCCGACGCGTGGGGATCACGATGACGGTGACAGAACGGCGAGAGGTGGCCGATAGCAGCCGGCAGGCGGAGGAGGGCCTCCGACCTGTTGGAGGAGAAGGCGACAGCCGCAGCCGCATGTCTAGCTGTGCTAAGGTGTGCACCTGCAGGAGGGGTGGTGCTAGTGCGGTGAGGCAGGTCTGCAAAGGGGAGGGCACGCTGCAGATGGGCGCGTGCCTGCGGGCGCGGCAGGAGGGCATGCAGATGAGGGCGGTGCAGCGCCTTCAGTGAAGGGCGCTGGAGGAGGGGTGGAGCGCCTACGGTGCGCTTAGCGTGCTTGGTGCAGTGGTGCTCCTGAAGGCGATGGAGGCTTAGGTGCGGACCTGGTGGCAGGTAGAGCGCCTGTAGGGGTGCAGGCACTATGCAGGATGGGGCGCTGGCTGGAGCGACGTTGGCTGGAGACACTGGTGAGGCGAGGCGGGTCTGCAGAGGGGAGGGCGCACTGCAGGGAGGCGCTGGAGGGTGGATGGGTGCTTGTGCGGTGACTGGAGAGGCGGCTAGAGATGGGCACGCGCCTGCAGGCACGCAAGGTGGAGAAGGAGTGGGCACAGGCTGAAGGGCAGGATGGGGTGCACAGTGCACGTGGTGGAGCAGTTCCCCGTAGGGGAGAAGATGCCTGGTCTCCTGTGCTCCTCCTCCTCCTCTTAACGCCTCTCTTCCGCGCTACCCGGGATTTTCAAAATCCCCTCCTAATTTTAGTTGGCGGCCGTTTGCACTTGTTGAGGGTGGCTGGAGGATGGGGAAAAAGATGGCCGGTTGTTTAGAGAGGGGAATTTACCCTCCCCTCCTTATTCTTTACCCCTTATTATTTTTGCAACATAAACATAAAATTATTACATATTAAGTTATTGAATGCTATAAAATAAATGTAAACTTAAATAATGATGCATGCAAATATTCTATAACTTAATTTAGTTATTAACAAATCTAAAAGGTAAGATTAAAGTTAACCTAGGCATAATAATAGTCCATTAAAATAGACTCATCAAATACCCCCATGCCTAAGATTTGCTTAGTCCCTAGCAAAAAATGAGAAATAATAGAAGTAATAAGAAGATTTCTTCTTTTCTTATTTCAAAACTTTAGAGATCCAAGACAAATGTGACGTGATAATAGCCTAAGTAACAGATCCATGTGAAAAAGTCAATTCACATTGGGAGTTTGTACTTCATCCTTGGTAAATATTGCTGTCGGGATAGGCAACTACTTCCCTCGAGGATAAAGCAGAAGATAATCTGTAATTTGACCCCAGCGTTTGGCTTAGGTAAGAGATATCGAGTTAAATGGATTTATATTTGGTGGGATACACTGATTTGGTGCTATATGTAGTCTAGTACTACAGACTCTAGATTAATAGACTATTAGACAAGTCAACTCTGAGAGAGGCCAAATAATAGTGCTCTCTTGATGTTCCTAGGTGCTCACTCTTTTCTTTCTTTCTGAGATCACAAATCTTGCCAGATTTAGAAATTGTACTCACTATTTGGTGGCCTCACATGGCATCCACACTTCAATTAAAGTCCTAATAACTCTACAATTAAGTTAGAGTCCTCAACTAGTATTCGGCCGATCAGAAATACTAAAAGATAGGTATGGGTCATATTTGGTGGAACGCGATAGGTGTTCTATTACCTCAGAAATAATGTTACATTATAACTTGAACCCTTTTTTTTTTGTAACATAAATATTTCTTCTTTTTCTGTTTCTTCTTTTTCTTCTTTTCTTTTCTCTCTTTTTTTTTATATAATATAAATCAACATAATACGACACAAACTTTTATTTATGAGGCATTATTCGGGATGATGATGGTCAAGAGGATATTGTGTGGCTTATTTGGTGGAAGTGCCTATTCTCGACACCGGGAAGGAATGGATAGGACAGGCGTATTTCTGACCTTTGCCACTAATACCCTCCTTCAGCCGAGGACTCTATGAAGGACGGTCGTAACCATCCACCATAGTTATAACTTTATTAAGACTCAATCTCTGTATATCTGCCTTATTTGGTGACTCTCAGGAATTCACACAAAGTATGCACATAGGAACAGAGAGTGAAAACTATGCCTAACTCTGAAGTATCATAATCTAATTATCCAAAACTTAAGAGTCCTTGCACTAGACTTAGCACACCAGTAATATCTCTACTTTCTTCTCACAAATATGAGGTGGATCTACTAGAAGATAGTATGCCTGATTCCCTATGAACTGTCCAAGGGTTCAGTAGATTACAAATGCTTATTAGGTTTCCTCAAGAATCCATTACCAAGTCTACGTGTACGTGAAATAAATGTACTGGATTCTAAACTTAAGAACTAATTTAGGAAGAAAAACCTCCAATGACAAATGTATTTTGCTAGGGCTTACCCAATCAGCTCAAGAAAGAGGAATTTTTTTTTATATGCTAACCTAAATGCATGAATACTTCCTAAAATGCAAATGCACCCCCCATGCCTAAATCCTACAATGTCCCCATTGTAAAATTAAAACAGGAGGAGAAAGGAAAAGCATCACCTGACACGGTGCTATTCCGACCGCTGGGTTGCCTCCCAATAAGCGCTGCATTTTCTGTCAGCAGCCAGACTTAGAAGGAACCTATAAGTCTGGTTCCAAACAGACAAAGTAAGGCCCTAAAAATATGCGTAACAGTGCAGGCCTAGAAAATAGGTAGCCACGGATGTTGGCGAGCTGATGATGAAATGTAATACCAAATGCTCGCCAGAAGATATGAAAGCGAATAACTGCGTTGGCTACATTAGGAGGTTTAGGAATAATAAAAGGAAAATGAAAAGGGACCTCCCGCAATGGAATAAGTGGAGGATAACAAGGATCCTCCAGAGCAGGATGGGTTTTAAAAGATATACACATTATTAGTTCAAACCCTTGAATGGCGAGAGTAAAAGTATAAGCATCAATCCACACTCGCCATTCTACCCGAGGATGTACTGGCCTGATATGTTCTCTAGAAACAATGTACATGAGCAGAGATCTAAGCCAAGGATCGGTTAGGGAGTATAAGGGTTGTTTGTAGTGTTGGAAGGTAATGATTAAGTCCAACGAGGGCTTAGTCGGTGTTAGGTCTAATTCCAACAATGATTCAGATTATGTACACTCCCTAATAGTTGTAGACAACTTCACGTTACCCTGCCTAGCATTAATGATCGAAGTCATATTTGAATCAAGGGTAGACTCCAAATTACAACTCTTTGATGGCAGGGTCAAAATGTAAGAATCATTATCATTCAGCTCATCCCCAGATTCGTTTGGTTCACTCAAATATTTGTCGGGGTGTATATGTGATTCATTAGGAGTTGGGTCAGTATCCTCAATTATTTCTAAAGGAGGACCAGTCTTAATATTTTGGAGCAAGCCTATATCATTGAATTCGTTATTGTTCTTAGGGTATAAATCCTCAATTGACATGTTTTGTCCCCGAGAGTCTCCCATAGGCTTCTCATTATTTTGTTTGTCCTCCTCTAATATCAACTCCTGTTTTGATGGAGGATGACTCTCAAAAGAAAAAAGGAATCTGGATTTAATCATATTATTTCTATCCTCTGGAGGTAAATCCTCAAATGATAAATAATTCCCCTGTGATTCACTCTAGATTTTCAGTCCAGGTTCCTCTATTGGGGCATCCTCATTTTTTGAATTAGACTCTTCATATCCCTGAGACCAAAATTGATCTAATTCATCCTCCATTCCCTTAGAGTCACCTTCATTGGGTGCATTTAAATCCTCAGGATGCTGAATGGTGGGTGTTGATTCCCTAAGTGGAGGGTTAGGAGTAGGCTCACTAAGGGTAGAATGGGATTCCACCAAATAATCAATAGGGGAAGTGATAGGAACAATATAACCTTGACCCGGGTTGGTAGGGGTAAGGAGAATACTGTCATTGGGGTCAAGGTCCTCAAGAGGTACCATCTTCCCTTACTTTTGACTCCAATATAGTTCAGGTGGATAATCACTATGATCGTTGTCCTCTAGTGGTCGTGTCTCATTGGGAGAGTCTAAGTGATAGCTACATAAAATTGGATCCCTATTATCATTGGGTTCCTCCGAATTATTTTCATGATCAGGGTCGTATGGGTAGGGATCAGAATTACTGGGAAGCGTGTAGCTAAGCTGTCTTATTTCTTCATTTAACTGTTGACTATTCCTCAACATCTCTCCCATTGATTCCATCATTTCCTTTTGTTGTTTTTGCATTTCTATCATAAAAGAGGAGAGGCTACTATTATCAGGTTGGGGAGGATAGTCAATTTCAGGCTCTGGTTGCCTAGGGGTATCGGTCCAACCTCGATACGGAAAATCATGAAGGGTAGGAGGGTTGGGTGTTTGCATGGAAGTAGGGATTTCAGGGTTGGGAAATCCCGCTCCTAGGCTCTGTTCAAAAGTGGGAGTTATCGAGCCAGTACTCCCAGGATAAGAATATGAATGATCCCATGAATTGTCAATGTACCCATCAAAGGATGGATACGCTCGGGGCATGGGATCCTGATTAAAAGATGGGAAGTATTGACTCTGATAATCTAAATGATAGGAGTAAGGGTAATCCATTTCTTTAAGCAAAACAGTTTTAACTCTCTTAGGATTTAGTAGAATTCAGAATACAAGCAGAAACTTCCTAGAGAGTTCTACTGTCAAAGCAAACGCAAATTCAGTTGGGATCTTATTTTTAGTAGATTGTAGGTCTTAGAATTAAATGTTCAATTGGTGGCCAAACAAGTTTTGCAAAAGATTACGCTTCCTAGGCAAACCTTCGCTGGTGCCTATAACCTACTCGCAAGGGATGGAAGTCTCGAATCGAGCCCACACACGAGGAACCGAAGTAACTTGGTGGATAGGCTTGTTGATTTCCGACTAACTTCCCTTGTGGTGCAAAAGAGGAGAGGTAGAAATTTATCTAGTGACCTTATGTGTGAGGTGCACAGTGTCTCAGGTGTGCAAACATACGATCGTGTTTTGATTTTTGAAATTTCGCAAACAGGATCCTTTTGCACACAATTTTCAGTCACATATTTTAAGGTTCAACCTCTTAGCAGTCCTAATTTTTAAAGTAACCACTGAATTAATTTGATTCAAGCACTTTAGTGGTCTTAGATTTAGGTTTAATGCATATGCATGACAGGTAATTGATGCTTAAGAGAAGACGTACCTTACTCCAGCTTTCTTCGTGCAATAATGAATGCAATGCAATAAAAATAAACTAGATACTGCTCATTCAGTCCTAGATGGTCGTCCTATAGATATGCAGCTTCTAGCAGGCAGTTCGAATATATATATATATATATATTTAATAATAAACGAATAGACCTAATCTAACTAACTAATCGAAATTCAGTTCAAATAATCCTATAATCTGAATAAATGGGAACACGCTCCCGAAAATACGCTCCCGCATATAAGAGCGATAAGAAATAAAGAGGCACTGGGAACACATTCCCAAAAATACCCGACAAGGGTCCAAAAGATAGTAATTAAATTCTAATGTCTATCTAAACTAAATCTAACTAAGATCTACTGACTAAATCAGAAATAGGCTTCTTCGTAAGCCTATGCGTGTGGGATCAAGGCCCACGTGTTCCTGTTGCCGTCCTCCAAGTGGCGTCAAGGTCCACCAAAAAGATCATCTTCGTCGTGCACGTCGTTCAGGGTCAATGTCGTCGCTTTGCTGCGCCTCTCTCCATGTTAGATTCCTCGCACAATAATAAAAATGATTAGATGATTGTGCAACTCAGAATATTCAAAAAAATAATAACGTGAATCTATTGCGTCTGTTGCCTCCTTGGCAACGGCACCAATTGACAGGTCAATTTTCCGCTACGCGTTGTAGTATTTAAGTGGTGGAAAAATTGACTAATCAACAATAAAAATAATCACTCATAGAAGAGCGGGTCGTGTCCACAGGGAGGCAATTATGCAATAAACTCTCGATTATTTCGTATTCTTTCGGTTAAGTGCGAAATCCCTAGTCAAATCCGACATAAAATGCGATGGAAAGAAGATTCAGAATAACTAAAAAATATAAGGGTATATGTGCAATTTTCCCTCACTGAAATCTTCAATAAATATAAGATGATTTTATGTAATTTTAAATTGACATATACTAGAGAAAATTGGTGCACATGTTAATCCCAAAACCAATCTCGAAACAGGTGAATATCAATAACGTGTAATTATCAAAAAGCATTAGTGTGCATTCGCAATTTTTCCACAATAAAATAATCATAAATGAAAATTAATTTCTGGTGGCAATGGCAGTAGATGTAATTTTTAATTGAAGGTAAAACAGAGCTTTCACTCTCTCTCCTCCTCGCGAGAGAGAGAGAGCACCAGTGACGAAGCTGCTATGGGGGAAGGTTGACCGACACGTGGGGATCACGATGACGGTGACAGAACGGTGAGAGGTGGCCGGCGGCGGCTGGTATGCGGAGGAGGGCCTCCGGCCTGTTGGAGGAGAAGGCGACAGTCGCAGCCACGCATCTGGCTGCGCTCGGGTGCGCACTTGCGGGAGGGGTGGTGCTGGTGCGGTGAGGCAGGTCTGCAAAGGGGAGGGCGCGCTGCAGATGGGCGCGCGCCTACGGGAGCGATAGGAGGGCGCGCGGACGAGGGCGGTGCAGTGCCTTCAGTGAAGGGTGCTAGAGGAGGGGCAGAGCACCTGCGATGCGCTTGGCGTGCTTGGTGCAGTGGTGCACCTGAAGGCGGTGGAGGTTGAGGTGCGGACTTGGTGGCAGGCAAAGCGCTTGCGGAGGTGCGGGCGCTATGCGGGATGGGGCGCTGGCTGGAGACGCTGGTGAGGCGAGGCGGGTCTGCAGAGGGGAGGGCACGTTGTAGGGAGGCGCTGGAGGGTGGATGGGCGCTTGTGCGGTGACTGGAGAGGCGGCTGGAGATGGGAGTGCGCCTACGGGCACGCAAGGTGGAGAAGGAGCGGGCACAGGCTGAAGGGCAGGATGGGGTCCACAGTGCACGCGGTGGAGCAGTTCCTCGCAGGGGGAAGATGCCTGGTCTCCTGTGCTCCTCCTCCTCTTAACTCCTCTCTTCTGCGCTACCTGGGATTTTCAAAATCCCCTCCTAATTTTAGTCGGTGGCCGTTTGCACTTGTTGAGGGTGGCCGGAGGATGGGGAAAAAGATGGCCAGTTGTTTAGAGAGGGGAATTTACCCTCCCCTCATTCTTTTCCCCTTATTACTCCTGCAACATAAACATAAAATTATTACATATTAAGTTATAGAATGCTATAAAATAAATGTAAACTTAAAAAATGATGCATGCAAGCATTCTATAACTTAATTTAGTTTTTAACAAATCTAAAAGGTAAGATTAAATTTAACTGTAACGAGCGCGTGCCCCAGACGTCTTTTAAGACGTCTGGGAGGTGGCCCAGACGTCTGTAAAGACGTCTGGGATCACATCCAGACGTCTGACCAGACGTCCGGGATAGTTTACAGACGTCTGGCGAACAGTTATGCTCGCACGGGATTTTCGTCTGCGCGCCTGTGCGCGCAGACCTGCGATCCTGCATCTTCCTCTGCGGCTGCAGGCGACTGCGACCGTCTCTCTCTCCTCTCCGCGCGGCGTTAAAAGGGGGGGGGGCGCCTCCCCTCCCGTCTCCACCATCTTCCTCCTTCTCTCCTGCCTGTGCGCGAGAGCGAGCGGACGCGAGGGCGCAGCGGCAGCGGCAGCCGCAGTAGGCGCGGAGGAGCTGCGGTGTGCGAGGGCGGGGCTCTGCCGTGAGGGCAAGCTCGCCGGGAGCGGCTTGGCCGGCCGGCGGAGGGCGCAGGGGGCGCAGAGCGTCGCGGAGAGGGACCTGCTGCGGGCGGAGCAGCGGACGCGCGAGGTGCGACGCGGGCGGCGTCGCGAGCGGAGGCCGAGCAAGGTTCTGATTCTGGAAAAAATTCCAGAATCAGACGTCTGGACTGATATCCAGACGGCAAGGTCGACGTCTGTGAGATCATACAGACGTCTGAAAGGTGAGTTTCCGCTTTCTTCTTCTTTTGTCGACTGACCGTACTGAGGGAGGGGGGTTGGCTGTGCGCAGGTGTTCTGATTCGTCATCCTTTGCGAATCAGACGTCTGGAAGTTGTACCAGACGGCGGGAGTGACCTCCAGACGTCCGTAGTGACCATCGGACGTCTGGGATCTAGGAGAGACGTCCCCACAGACTTCTGGACGTCTGGGGAACCAAGCCGAACAGGTAATTCTCTGATCCACCGTTTAAGACGTCTGGAAGGAGTTCCAGACGTCTGATTTTGCACAGTATCGTCTTTCGCGCAGAGCACTGGAGGGCGCGCAGGAGGCCGCGGTTTCCAGGCGCGAGGAGGAGGACCGCAGTCGCGAGGAGGGTACCGGCCAGCACCTACCCGTCCGACGCAGAGTGTGGCTGCTTCGTCCGCACCTAGAGCTGAGGGGCGTATCAACGCCCTAACACACAGGGACGCCAGAGCTTCGGGATCCGTGGTAGCAGGTATGGTTTCAGTTTCTGGCAGACTCGTTTACACGCTTTTCGATTCCGGCGCTACGCACTCGTTTGTCGCAGACAGTTTCGCAGTTAGTTTGGACCAGGATTATACATTGTTAGAGAACCCGTTCGTAATCAGAGGTCCGAGTGGTCAGCTGTTTGTAGCTGAGGAGGTGTACACGGGTTGCGGGGTCAGCATCGGGGGACACAGCCTGCCAGCTGACCTGATTATGATACAGATGGAGGACTTTGGAGTGATTCTGGGGATGGATTGGCTGTCCGCTTACCACGCCTTGGTAGACTGCTTTGAGAGGAAGATTGTCTTCTCCATTCCGGAGTTGCCTTCCTTCGAGTTTCACGGGCAGCCAGTGGACGGAGGTTTCAGGTGCATTTCGGCACTTCGGGCGGCGAGACTTTTGAGCCAGGGGTGTGAGGGCTTCTTAGCTTGTGTGGTGGCAGAGCACAGCCCCGTGGCAGACTTCCAGAGCATCCCGGTGGTCAGAGAGTACCCCGACGTGTTTCCAGACGAGTTACCAGGACTACCGCCCGAGCGTGAGATCGAGTTTGAGATCTCACTAGTACCAGGGACCAGCCCCATCTCCACCGCGCCATACAGGATGGAACCGCTTGAGCTGCGAGAGCTCAAGTCTCAGTTGCAGGACCTTTTGGAGAAGGGTTTCGTGAGGCCCAGTGCGTCTCCCTGGGGAGCCCCGGTACTGTTTGTGAAGAAGGATGGGACCCTACGCCTTTGTGTGGACTACCGACAGCTGAATAGGGTCACCATCAAGAACAGATATCCGCTGCCGAGGATTGACGATTTGTTTGACCAGTTGCGGGGTGCCACGGTGTTTTCCAAGATCGACTTGAGGTCTGGATACCACCAGTTGAGGATCAGGGAGACCGACGTCTCCAAGACAGCTTTCCGCACCCGGTACGGACACTACGAGTTTTTGGTCATGCCGTTTGGGCTGACCAATGCCCCCACTGCTTTCATGGACCTGATGAACCGGGTGTTCAGACCGTACTTGGACCAGTTTGTGGTGGTTTTCATAGATGATGTACTCATCTATTCTAGAGATCGGACGCAGCACGGACAGCACTTGCGGATGGTTCTGGACACTCTGAGACGACGCAGGCTGTACGCCAAATACAGCAAGTGCGAGTTCTGGTTGAGGGAGGTGACCTTTTTGGGTCATGTGATCTCTGGAGACGGCCTGGCGGTGGATCCCGCCAAGGTCGAGGCAGTGCTCAGGTGGGAGAGACCGCGTTCAGTCACTGAGATTCGCAGTTTCCTGGGACTGGCAGGTTACTACAGACGGTTCATCAGAGGGTTTTCGCAGATTGCACGTCCTATGACACAGTTGACTCGGAAGGATGTGCCTTTCGCTTGGACAGACGCCTGTGAGGCGTGTTTTCTGGAGCTGAAGGAGAGGTTGACCTCGGCTCCCGTGCTCACCATCCCTGACAGTAGTGGCGGGTTCGTTGTGTACACGGACGCTTCCTTGCAGGGGTTAGGAGGTGTGCTCATGCAGAGGGGTCACGTGGTCGCTTACGCTTCGCGGCAACTGAAGCCCCATGAGCATACCTACCCTACCCACGATCTAGAGTTGGCAGCTGTTGTCTTCGCGCTGAAGACATGGAGGCACTACTTGTACGGTGAGACCTTCGAGATTTTTACAGATCACAAGAGCCTCAGATATCTTTTTGACCAGAAGGAGCTCAACATGAGACAGAGACGTTGGTTGGAGCTCCTGAAGGACTACGACTGCAGCATCTCCTACCACCTGGGAAAGGCCAATGTGGTGGCTGACGCCTTGAGCCGTAAGGCGCCCGCACGCTTGGCCAGTCTACAGTTACAGAGTTGGAGCCTTTTGGAGGAGGTGGGCAGTTGGCGACCTCTAGAGTTACAAGGGTACTGTGGGGCAGTGACGGTGACACGGCAGACCAGACCAGAGTTGATAGACCGCATCATCACGGGACAGATGGCCGATCCGTACTTGCAGTCTTTGCGCGACAGAGTACTGTCAGGGGACCCAGGGGACTTCTCTTTCACAGACCAGGTGTTACGCTTGAGGGGACGGCTGTGCGTCCCCAGAGACGAGGAGCTGTTGAGAGAGCTCCTGACTGAGGCACACGGTTCCAGATTCACCATACATCCCGGAAACACGAAAATGTACCATGACTTGAGACGCGAGTTCTGGTGGAGAGGGATGAAGCGGGATGTGGGTGAGTTCGTGCAGCAGTGCTTAGTGTGCCAGCAGGTGAAAGTCGAGCATCAGAGGCCTGCAGGGCCGCTTCAACCGCTTCCAGTGCCAGAGTGGAAGTGGGAGAGCATCACCAATATCTTGGTGGTGGGCTTACCTGTTACCCAGCGAGGACACGACGCAGTTTGGGTAATAGTGGATAGATTGACGAAGACGGCACGATTCTTGCCGATCCGAGTCACGTTGGGACCAGCACAGTTGGCAGAGAGGTACATCCGTGATGTGGTGCGACTACACGGAGTTCCGCGGGAGATCGTATCCGACCGGGATACCCGCTTTACGTCCCAGTTTTGGGCAGAGTTTCAGCAGGCTTTGGGGACGAGGTTGAGGTTTAGCACGGCTTACCACCCCCAGACGGACGGACAGTCGGAACGCACGATACAGACACTTGAGGATCTTTTGCGTGCCTGTGTACTAGACTGGAGGGGCTCTTGGGAGGAGCACCTGCCCCTGGCAGAGTTTGCATACAACAACAGTTATCACTCGAGCATCGGCATGGCTCCCTACGAGGCTCTGTATGGACGGAAATGCACGGCACCCTTGAGTTGGGTTGAGGTGGGGACCAAGTGGGAGGTTGGCCCCAGGTTGATCCGGCAGAGTCAGGAGGTAGTTGAGCAGATCCACAGACGACTCCGCACTGTCAGGAGCAGACAGAAGAGCTACGCAGATCGCAGACGCAGAGAGGTGCAGTTCGAGGTCGGGGACCACGTCTTTCTTCGTGTTTCGCCCATGAAGGGCTTACAGCGGTTTGGGGTGAGAGGGAAGCTCGCGCCGAGGTTCGTGGGGCCCTTCGAGGTCCTGGAGCGGGTTGGACCCGTTGCTTACAGACTTGCCCTTCCCCCGCAGCTTTCTGGTGTGCACGACGTGTTCCACGTGTCCAACCTCAGGAAGTACGTAGCCGATCCCAGCCACGTACTGAGTCACGAGAGCGTCGAGGTGAGCGACGACCTGACCTACCCCGAGCGGCCAGTGCAGATCCTAGACCGAGCCGTCCGCAGGTTGAGACGAAAGCAAGTACCCCTGGTAAAGGTTTTGTGGAGGAGCCAGCGGTACGAGGAGGCTACCTGGGAGCCTGAGGCGGCAATGCGGGAGCGGTACCCGGAGCTTTTCGCGGGTACGTCTTTTCGGACCGGCTTCGGTCCTCTTTGAGTTGTTATGGTTATTTGGACACCTTCTTCCCGCACCCTAGTTGGCGCAAGTTTCGGGGACGAAACTTCCTTTGAGTTTGTTATATTGTAACGAGCACGTGCCCCAGACGTCTTTTAAGACGTCTGGGAGGTGGCCCAGACGTCTGTAAAGACGTCTGGGATCACATCCAGACGTCTGACCAGACGTCCGGGATAGTTTACAGACGTCTGGCGAACAGTTATGCTCGCACGGGATTTTCGTCTGCGCGCCTGTGCGCGCAGACCTGCGATCCTGCATCTTCCTCTGCGGCTGCAGGCGACTGCGACCGTCTCTCTCTCCTCTGCGCGCGGCGTTAAAAGGGGGGGGGCGCGCCTCCCCTCCCGTCTCCACCATCTTCCTCCTTCTCTCCTGCCTGTGCGCGAGAGCGAGCGGACGCGAGGGCGCAGCGGCAGTGGCAGCCGCAGTAGGCGCGGAGGAGCTGCGGTGTGCGAGGGCGGGGCTCTGCCGTGAGGGCAAGCTCGCCGGGAGCGGCTTGGCCGGCCGGCGGAGGGCGCAGGGGGCGCAGAGCGTCGCGGAGAGGGACCTGCTGCGGGCGGAGCAGCGGACGCGCGAGGTGCGACGCGGGCGGCGTCGCGAGCGGAGGCCGAGCAAGGTTCTGATTCTGGAAAAATTTCCAGAATCAGACGTCTGGACTGATATCCAGACGGCAAGGTCGACGTCTGTGAGATCATACAGACGTCTGAAAGGTGAGTTTCCGCTTTCTTCTTCTTTTGTCGACTGACCGTACTGAGGGAGGGGGGTTGGCTGTGCGCAGGTGTTCTGATTCGTCATCCTTTGCGAATCAGACGTCTGGAAGTTGTACCAGACGGCGGGAGTGACCTCCAGACGTCCGTAGTGACCATCGGACGTCTGGGATCTAGGAGAGACGTCCCCACAGACTTCTGGACGTCCGGGGAACCAAGCCGAACAGGTAATTCTCTGATCCACCGTTTAAGACGTCTGGAAGGAGTTCCAGACGTCTGATTTTGCACAATATCGTCTTTCTCGACCCGTTTAGGGCCCGTTTGGGCTCCGTTTTCCGCGATTCGAGTTGCGTTCGTTTCAGAATTTATTCCTCTACCCGCCTACAGTAGCTATACACTGTTTTGAGACACTCCTTGTGTTTGATCCTTGTGATAGGACCTCGTTCGGTTGCAGTCTTGAGAGTCGCGGAGGCGCGCGGGATTCCCGACCACGCCCCCATTACTCGCGTTGTACCTGGTAGAGTGGTTTTAAGTATTAATAAAATCTGTTAAAGTATGGAACCATAACTAGAACCTAGGGCATTGCATGAATCCTAGGAATGAGAAATATATGGAATGATAGCTCCTAGGTGTTGCATGAATCCTAGGGCCGGAAAACTAGATTGTATGATAGATCCTAGGATATGGTATGAATCCTAGGATGGAAAAACTAGTGGAATGTACATTACTGCAGTCTTGGAAAAATGGAAAGGAATATATATATAAAGCTGCCTGTAAATTTAATTAACAGCTGCCTGTTATGCACAAAGAATCATGTTGAGATCATGGAATGTGAGAACGTGAATCTGGAAAGTGAAACATATGATGTTCTGAGATAAAGAGCTGGAACCCTACGGGAAATTAGGAGTGGAACTCCTGGAAAGAAAAGGAATGGAACTGAGATGTAGTTTGTACTGTCTCTTGGGTACGCAGTACCAAGGGAAGTACCTGTACCTGTTTTAGTGCAGAGTGGGGCCAGCCGCCCCAGGGACCCGGGGTTAGGCTTGGCCGCTCTGTACCGACTTGTTGGCCCTCGTGTACGTAGTACCGAGGAGAGCTAGTAGTGTTAGGAGAGTACTAGCTACCCCACGGGCCCCGGGGTTCTGCTAGCCTCCTTCACCGACTTGTTAGGCCCACTAGGGCAAACCAGGGTAGTCAGGCGAGGGTGCGCGGACTGTGGAGGGGCAAGGCCCCGGTTTGGTTACTGTGGAGGGGTTGGACCCCTGTTACTGAGAGGGCTCTGCCCTGGTTCCGTGCTGTGCTTTGGGCGCACCCGTTAACGGAAACGACTGACCGCGTGCCAGTACGGGCTAGCTACCTGTGCGTTTATCGCGCGTGCCGTAGTCACCGTTACGTCTGTCAGTGACCTTGGGGTGGTTGACTGAGGGTAGGATCACCACGGGGGACTCTCCCGGCCAGGAGAGCACCACGTGCTACTTCTACTGTTGGAAAAGACTGCAATCAAGATCGTCCCACGAGGACATTCGAGATCAAGTAAAGGATCTGAGAAGTAAATGAAATAGTGAGAAAAATTGAAAGATGTAAATAAAGGAAGTAATAGAACATAACAGCTACTGTACACTCTACTGTTGCCTTTAGTTAGTTTGCCACTCTACTCAGCGTTTTGCTGACGTGTTACACTCGTTACCTTTTTCAGGACCAGGTGTTGAGCAGCCAGGGTCGGCGGCTGCAGAGGACGCTGGTCCGAGTAGGGTCCAGTAGAGTTACCACAGCTTTGTACCTTCTTTTTGTTTCTGTTCTAGTGAGTAGTTTTGTTTCCGCTGTACCTTCTTTACCTGCAGTTTTTGTTATATGATAAATGTTGTTTTACTGTTGTGGTGGTACCTACTGTAGTAGTTTCTTTCCTTACTGCTGTACTTTCTTACTGTTAGTTATATTCATGCTGAATGTGGTTTATTTTACTGTCTTTTGGTTACTTCCTCGTTGGACGACTGGGTCTTGGGATTAGTCGAGTCGGTCCGGTTCTCGTGTCTCGTAGGGACTCGGGAACCGGGTCGTTACATTAACTTAGGCTTAATAATAGTCCATTAAAATGGACTCATCACCTACATGCCCACGCCTTCACCTCTAGGCACCCACGCCCCCTCTCCTTCATCATGCCTCAGTGCCCCCGCTCCAGCGCCTCCCTGCAGCACCTGCAGCCGGCACCATCAGACCCTGCTCGCTCCCGCGCGGCCTGTAGAGCGCCCGCCCCTCCATGCGCCCACGCCTCTTCACGCCTGCAACACCTGCAGCGCCCGCACGTCGCCCCTCCTCGTGCCTGCAGCAAGCGTGGCCAGCAGCAGCAACCTCCATCGCCGCCGCTTCTCTCCTCCGTCCGACCAACTCCGGTTGCGGCCGGCATCATTGCGGAGCCCTCGCTTTGGCCAACCTACTCCCAGAAGAGTTCCTCGAACGAACCTCTCTCCCATGCGCGAGGAGGAGAGAGGTAGAATCCTATGTTTGTGGTGGAATTAGTATTTACGTTTCATGCCATTGCCACAAAAATGAATTTTGATTTATCATTATTTTATTGCGGTGAATTTATGCCTTCATGCTCATGTTTCTAGAGAATTGTTAAACCTTATCATTCATCTCTATGTGCATTGAATTTAATTTTGAATTACATTTTAGTATGCATGCAAGTGAATAGTACATGGCATACCCTTGCACATGGATAATTTTCTTACGTAAAAATTACATTAACACCCCTTGACTGCTCCATAAATTTAAGGTTTACTTTCAGAGCTACATAGGCATTGTTTGATTTGACGGAT
Source organism: Thalassia testudinum (assembly GCA_037157565.1). Lineage (NCBI taxonomy): Eukaryota > Viridiplantae > Streptophyta > Magnoliopsida > Alismatales > Hydrocharitaceae > Thalassia > Thalassia testudinum. Next base: position 40,054,931 of record JAZHRO010000067.1, read on the forward strand.
AGTTCAGCGAACTTGATTTCTACCTAATTGCGAGTTTAAATAAGTCATTGCCTCCTTGTGGACACGACTTGCTCTTCTGTGAGTGGTTTAATTTTAATTTTAATTGTTTTGTTAAATGGTTTTCCACCACTTTGATCCTACAATGACAAATCATCTTAATAACATTATTCGAAAGCAAAAACCATCTTATCAACTATACTACAATGCATTTCTTAAACTACAATGAAAGCCTGACAACATCAACCTAAAGAGAAGCACAACAACAAAGGGTCTTCTCAACAACTTGGGACCTGAATCAAAGTAGTAGATAAAGATAAATACAATAGAATCCTATGGAACCTTAGGAGAAATCGAACCGATATTTTTGTAGAGGTATTTTGATCAATGTGCTTTTTGAAAGCGTAGAAGCAAAAGCACAGGAGCACTTGAGAGAAAGCATGAGAGCTCTTTTTCTAGAGAGTTTTCTTCTTTGAATGTATTGTGAAAAAGGGTTACTAAGGATCTCTATTTATACTTGTAAATCGACCTTAATAGGAAGTAATTCGAATCCAATTGGTTGATTAATTAAGGTAGTTTGGTCAATCAAAATGACTTTTGGTTGGTCAAACTAGTTATTTGATCGATCACCTATTGGTTGATTAATTAAGCTAATTAGTTGATTAAAGGTATCTTAATCAACTTCATAATTTGAGTAGATTTGATCGATTAATTAATGATTTGGTTGATCAATGTATTTTGGTTGATCAATTAATTATTTGGTCAATCAATTAACCTAAAAACTTGATTTTAGAAATTTATGTTTAGTGCAAAAATCATTCGAGAATCCTTACAAAATATTCTAGACTCAAAGAAAAGTAAAAGACTCAACAAGAGACTACGGCAAGCTTCTTGCTCCATTACATAAATCAACGAGAGAGTCTTGAAAGATTAGTCTAGATAGATAAAATAATTTTGGTGCATCAAAATAAAGGTACTTTCATTCTCCCCCTTTTTGATGACAACAAAATTATAATTATGTACAGAGAGAGAGCTTTCAAAATTTAAGAGTTATGTATAATATCTCCCCCTTTTTGTTTAAGTAAAAGATAAAGCAGATAATTTCAATTTTTATCTTCTCCCCCTTAAATAGGTAGTTGAAGTAGGAATAAAAATAATATGTAGTTCAGCTATAGAAATATTTAAATATGCAGCTGAAGTAAGAAAATATAAGCATGCATCTGAAATATATAAAGTTGAGCAAATAAGTCCACATAATACAAGTTAGACAGACCAGAAATGAAAATTGCTAGCTAGATATGAAAAAGAGTCCACAATAGATATAAAAACTACTCTAAGGATGCAAAGAAGGCATCCATAGTGCTTTGGAGGTCTATGTCGATCTTGAGGTCCATTGGGTCTGGAGGGCACAAAGAGGAGGACAGACAGCCAAGATAGAGGCATCTCTAAGAGGACAAGGATAGCATCGGCTGCCTAACTTTCTGGCAAGGAGGAGTGATCTACTGATCTGTCTTTGCTGGAGGAGGTGAAGGAGGTGCTGCTACAGAGGGAGGAACTGTAGTAGAGTAGCATAGACAAGGAGGCCTGTGAAGCTATTGTTGAATGCCATGAATAGATTCTCCAAGTCTATCCAAGAACTGACCTTGAGCATTCAGGTATTCAGATGCCTATGTCTCATCATCACTAGGTTTGTCTCCCGCTGCCTATGCATCATCAGTGAAATCCCGTCAGTAACATACTGAATATTGACATAGTCCCTACTTGAGAGCGGCCTATCTAGAAGACCCCACTCCTAGTCATAGAAAGAAGAAGTAGGTCGAACTAGAGGAGGACAGGTGATGGTGAAATGCTCATAAGGTGGGAAGGTTGGAGGTACAACAGAAGATGCTCCCTGAGTAGAAGGTCAGTCAGGTTACTGAGGCTACTACTACTGGGGATCTGCATGCTCACCACATGCTCCTTGAGCTTGCTCTATTTTAGTATATGTAAGCTTATCAAAGATGGAGACTCTTGTGATAAATTGTTTATGATTTATATCCATTAGGACATTAAAATATAGGAAAATGTGAGATAGGAGTGTCCCAAACTGGAAGGAGCTAGTGGGTTTCTTATCGATCAAGTAAAGAATCAAATGATCCAGTTAAACCGCTTGTTCTTTAGAAAGGGGTAGAGAGTGATAAGCATGATCCCGGGGCAGTTCTCAAAGGAGGTGGATTTTGACAAAATTCCACAAAAAGACGCGATTCAGAAAGTGAGGGAGACGACAAAAATACGTGGATTTGGCTAGACAACCCAAATAATAGTGAGTGGGAGTAAGTAGGATTTCCCTAATGGTGTCACTCTGGGTCTACTGGTGGAGCTCAAGGAAAGTGGGACCAACACTAGGACAACCAAGAATCTCCATAAGAATATCGGCATTGACCAATACCTCTATCCAATAGACATTCGAGGTAAGCTCAATGTTGAACCCCTTACCTATATTTTTCAAGTTCACATAAAATAGGTGACATGCCATGGGGGCAACACCAAGGATATGGCTATTTCTAGAATAGGCATAGAAATTATGCTCAAAGAGACGTAGAATCTGGTGATATGCAAACTTGTCGCGAATGTCTAGAAAGATTGTCTCAAAATATGGGAAATCAATAGGTCTACCAATGTGTGGAGAGAGCTTAGCTAGTATGGAGAAATGCTCACGAGTGGCCTTGGTAATAAAGTAACAATCGAAGGTATCATTAGGAGAAGCGGAGGAGGAAGCACGTGCACATTTCGGGGCCATAGCAACAATAAAAAAAGTACATTGGTCGATCAACGAAGACAAAATGGTTGATCAAAGAGAAACTGCACGTGGTTCTGGAAATACAGTTTTTGGTCTATCAATCTGGTTAATTGGTCAATCAAAATAGGAAATGCATGAAAAATCCAAGAGTTCCACTTGTTGATTTGCTCACATATGCTATAAATGGAGGTAAAGAAGCACAAGATCTACACAAGATGGAGCATACAACATCTAACCACAAGAAAAATCCAAAAGCAAGGATTTCGAAAAGGGGCTTAGAGGTTACTGTGATCGATCAAAAGGGAACCAGAGGAGCGACTAGGGGGGTTGGTTCGACAAGAAAGTGTGCGACGCAGAGGCATTGCACACGAGGAGCTCATTGAGTAAGAGGAAGATCGGTGACAGTGATCTTCGAGCAACTAGAGGGAGGTCAAGTGGAGGAGCCACGAAGAAGGAGTACTGAGGGAGGAAGAGCGAAGATCGATCTTGCTCGAGAGGTGGTCGGTGTTGGTCGGTGGCGCTGACCGTGGAAGTGGAAGAGAAGGTCGGTTGTGGTGGTTGGTGGTGAATGGTGTGGGATAGGGTGGCCTTTTTGGTGGGGTATGGTGTGGGGTATAGTTGAGTAAAAAGTGATTTGGGTAAAAAGAATAGGTATTTTATATTTGTTTGAAAAGTTAAGTAAGGTAATAACATTTTGGATAGGTAATCAATTAGATTAGGCATGGATTAGGTGTTAAGAATTGAGATTAGATATGATTAGGATCGCAATCATGAAATTGGATTCCGTTCTGAAATGGTCAATCAAAACTAAGTTTTGGTCGATCAAAAGTGAAATTGATCGCTTAAGTAAGGTTCTTCGTCAATTAAGGTTTAAAGTTTTGGAGGGAAAATTCCCGCCCAAACAAATTGGTCTATCAAGCAATTTTTTTGTCGACCAAACTTCAAATTTTTGGAGGGAAAATTCCCTCCAAAGATTTGGTTGATCAAATTTGGAAGGTTAATCGATCAAAATTAAATTTATAAAAGTGCAAAACATGTCAATCAATATTTTTCAATTAGCTCTTTTAACCTTGATAATCTTAGGTTACGACATATAAGATTAAATCTATCTTTTGGTAGGGGTTTGGTGAAGATGTCAGCTAACTGATTTTCAGTTTGAACAAACTCTAAGTTAATTTCACCCTCTAGGACATAATCTCTTAGAAAGTGATGCCTAACATCAATGTGTTTAGTACTAAAATGTTGTACAGGGTTTCTAGATAGGTTGATTACACTAGTATTGTCACAAAGTATTTTGTTGGTTTTATAAGATAGGCCAAAGTCTTCTAGGGCTTGTTTCATCCACATTAGTTGTGAACAAGCTAAAGATGTAGCTATATACTAGGATTCTGTTGTAGATAAAGAAACAGTATATTATTTTTCAGAGAACTAAGAGACTAGTAATTTTCAAGAAATTGACATGTTTCACTGGTACTCTTTCAGTCAGTGAAACTACCTGCATAATCAGCATCACAAAAGGAATAAAGATCTAATGTGACTAACTTTGGATAGAATAGTCCTAGGTCTGATGTGTGGTTTAGGTACTTAAGTGTTCTTTTTATAGCATTTAGGTGTGTTTCTTCAGGTTAACTTGAAATCGAGCACACAAGCAAGTGCTAAACAAACTATTAGGTCTACTAGCAATTAAATACAATAGAGAACCTATTATTCTTCTATATAATTTCTGATTTATAGACTTACCTGTTTCATCACTTTTGAGTTGAGTGGAAGCTGCCATAGTCATTTTTTTTCATTTCACCTTATCCATGGAGAATTTCTTCAAAATCTCCGTGGTGTACTTCATTTGAGATATGAATATCCTAGAGGATAGTTGGTCGATTCGAAGACCAAGAAAGAATAGAAGTTCTCCCATCATGCTCATCTCGAACTGATCCTGCATAATCTTGGCGAACTCTTGTCATAAAAGATCATTAGTAGCACCGAAAGTGATGTCATCAACATAGATTTGAATTAATAAGAGATCATTTTCTTTTCTTTTTGTAAAGAGGGTTGATCAATTTTGCCAATTTTAAAATCATGTTCAATCAGATTAGTTTTTAATCTGTCGTACCAAGCTTATGGAGCTTGTTTTATACCATATAAGACTTTATTTAATTTATAGACATATTCTGGGTGTTTCACATCTTCAAAACCTGGAGGTTGCTTAACATAGATTTCCTTCTTAATAAATCCATTTAGAAATGTACTTTTGACATCCATTTGAAAGAGTTTGAACTCCATGTGGGTGGTAAAGGCTAACAGCATTCTGATGGATTCTAAGCGACCTACAAGTGCATATCTCTTATCAAAATCAATTCCTTCTTCTTGATTATACCCTTGGGCCACAAGTCGAGCTTTGTTTCTAACTACTACTCCTGATTCATTCAGTTTATTCCTGAAAACCCATTTAGTTTTTATGACAGTTTGAGAGTCTGGTTTTGGAACAAGTTCCCATACTTGATTTCTTTCAAATTGATTCAATTCGTCTTCCATTGCAATAATCCAACATTCATTGGAAAATGCATCCTTAACATTTTTAGGTTCTAGTTGGGAGACAAAAGTTGAAAAAGCTAAGATGTTGGCTGAAGATCTAGTTTGAATTCCTTTGAATAGGTCTCCTATTACAAATTCCTTGGGATGATTCTTCATGTAAGGCACACCTTTTGGTAATTCATCTGAGATGTCTTCTTCTGGTATGTTTGAAGGATCTCTTAGGTAGTCATCATCATCAGTATGAGAAGATTGTGGTTGAGCTAGAGTTTCATTGAATGATACATGCAGAGTTTCCTCAACAACAGAATTCTTCTTGTTAAACACTCTATAGGCCTTACTTCTGGTTGAGTACCCTAAAAAGATTCCTTCCGAGCTCTTAGCATGAAATTTATCAAGATTATCCTTTGTGTTTCGTCTAAAGCATTTACATCCACATACCTTAAAATAGGAAATTCAAGGTGCTCTCCCATGGTAGAGTTCAAAAGGTGTTTTATTTAGGATAGGCCTAATTAGGGATCTATTTTGGATATAGTAAGCAGTGTTTACAGCCTTAGCCCAAAAATATCAAGGCAGCTTTGACTCGCACAACATTGTACAGGCATACTCTTGCAAGATCTTATTTTTCCTTTCAACAACTCCATTTTGAGGTGTAGCTCTAGGACAAGAAATTTTATTTTTATCCCATGTTGATCACAGAAATCTGAAAAAGATTGATTCTTAAATTTTCCATCATGATCACTTCCTATTCTAATGACTTTAGATCATCTCTCATTTTATAATCTCCTTACTAGTTTATTGAAATCATCAATAGTCAGATCCTTACTTTTCAAGAAAGATACCCAGGTAAATCTTAAGAAGTCATCGATTATGAAAAGACAGTATCGACACCCACTCAAGCTTTCGAATTAACTTGGTCTAAATAAGTCTAAGTGAAGTAATTCCAAGGTCAAGAAGTGCTGAGCATACTTTTTGGCTTAAAAGAGTTTTTAGTTTGTTTACCAATTTCACAAGAATAGCAAAATTTGCTTTTCTTGAAATTATTTTTTGGCAAGCCTTTAACGAGCTCATGTTTCACAAGTCTACTAATATTTTTCATGAACATGACCTAGTCATTTGTGCCAAAGGTTTGCCTCATTGTCAGAAGCGACAAGACATTCAAAGATGTTGCATTTGTCGAAGTTGATAATATAAATATCTTTATACCTGTGACCTTTAAGGAGGATTTGCTTAGTTTCTTTATCTCTTATTTTAAAACCAGTTGAGTTGAAACTAATTTTATAACCTTTGTCACATATTTGACTTACACTAAGAAAATTATGTTTTAACCCTTTAACCAAATGTACATTATCAAAAAAGGCAGAAGAGTTACTAATTTGGCCAGTACTAATAATACGGCCCTTGTGGTTGTTCTCAAATGTAACTATACCACCTTCTTGGTAGTTAAGATGCATGAATAGGCCTTCTTCTCCCATCATGTGCTTAGAGCATCTGCTGTCCATGATCCACCATCTTTCTCCTTGATCCTGCCGTTTATTTATGTTTGTGAGGTCTGGGATCATGGGATCTATATATTTACTTCAAGCTTCCATTTAATTCACGATAAGTCCACCTTTTATAATCTACTTGACCTACAAAATAAGATTTCAAGAGTGCTTTTGGTACCCATTTTCACTTGAGTCCACGTTTGTTAATTAATGCTACCTTTTGGTACCAATTTTCACTTGAGTCCACGTTTGTTAATTAATGCTGCATGTTTAGGCAATCTATCTTTCTCGTTCTTTTGGTTTGAACTAGATGCTTCATGATCATTTTTGGGTATGTATCCTAACCCAAATTTCGTGGTGGTCAGGATTTGTGTTCTTAGTAATTTATGCAAATTACGACTTCCTTTTGTAAATTTTGTTAGATCATCTATAAGATTAGCAGACTTTTCTTTAAGCTTATCAATGTCTAGTTTTAAGTCATCTATTTGTTATCTAAGTGATGTGATATCAAGTGATAGTTCCTTATTTTGTGATGCAAATATCTCTTTTAGTGCTTTTTCTTCTTATACAATTTTTACTAATTTTCTATTTTCTGTTTTAAGAGATTTGGCTACATCATGCATTTCGAAAAAGGCTTCTAACAATTCATTGGGAATAAAAGATGTTACCTCATCTTCTAGAGCCATGAGTCCTAAAAGAGCTTCTTCATCGAAGGTCTCTTCTTCTTTTGAGCTTGAGTCTGACTTATCTCAAGTTACTTGAAGAGCTTTCTTCTTTCCATCCTTCTTTGAGAATTTCTTCATCTTCTTTCTTTCCGTCTCCTTTTTAAGGAGTGGATAATCCTTTCGGATGTGTCCTTTCCTCCTGCTATTGTAGCAGATAATGGCTTCTTCGTTGGAGTCTTCCTTCTTCTTTCTCCAAAGGAACTTTCTAAACTTCCTCGAGAGAAGAGAGGTGCTGTCTTCTTCATCTTCACTTGAAGCTTCCTCTAAGTGAACATTGGCTTCAAGTGCTACAGTCTTCTTCTTGGTTCCTTCACTTTCATTCTCCTTAATGTGTTAGAGCTGAACTTCGTATGCTATGAGATTGCCAATAAGATCATCCAGCTTTAAGGTTGACAGATCCTTTAATTCCTTGATGGTAGTGATCTTTGTTTCTGTTGAAGCGGCGAAATCGATGTTTTAAAATTGTTGTGTTGTACTATAGTCGAAATTTCTTATCAACAAATAAAATTTATAACTTGAATATCTAAATGAAGTTTGAGGTCGAAAACAGGGAGCAAGTAAGAATTCACACGTTAATCTTAATGAATATATAAATGAGCACAGGAATAAGCCAAGAATAATGATATTCAATTAATAATAATCTGTCACATTAGATGTTCAATGAATAACACAAGTATTTCAAGATTTTAAGAGGATAAAAAGATATCTAAGATAAAATAATGGTGATTTAGATCATCGATTATTAGTTTAAGCATATATATATCAATTACTCAATGAATATGAAATGAATGAACAGTAATCAAATGCCTGGCAGGTGGCTCAGACAACTTAAATGTCTCTTGCTATAGTGTCTTCAATCCTCTGTTCTTCTCCTCTACTTCTGTTGCTTTCTTCTTCTTCTTCTCAACAACTAAGTGTCGCACAGCTGCACTAAGGAGCAAAACCCTCCCTCCCTTGCTCTCTCTTTCTTTCCTTTCTTCCTCTCCTCTTTCAGATAATCGAATAATCGGGTATTCGGGTATGCATAACCGGGTCCAAGGCTGTAGGCGTGGGTGTCGCAATTGAGGAGTGATAGGCGAGTCGGGTCTGTGTGCGGGTAAGTATGAAGGGGACCTCACCCCCGAGTGTTCTGAGGCAATAAACCCAGAGCACAAATTCACTTTATGCTGCTTTGGTGCTTTCAAATCCCACGATGTGGGACTAAAGTTGCCCTTCCTTCGCGTGAGGCTGTAGCTGTGAAGATGCTGCTTAATTGTCGCATGCCCATAGCTGAAGGTTCTGATTGAGGAACTGGGCGTGGACTTGGAGGGTTTGTGCGTGACCTGGAAGTAGATTGGATGAAGAACACAGTCGGAGGACTGTACTTGTGGTCAGACGAGGTGGCGGCGGCGAAGGACGACGGCGAGTACCTAAAGTCATGAATAAGGCCTTACGGCCACATTAGAATAGTTCATAAGCATTGCTGAACCACGGCGAGTGTAGTGGTGGTGGTTTCATGGAAGATGGAAGTGCGTGGTGGCCGAACGAAGTTGGGAAAGGTTGTGTGAAGGTGGATTGTTCGATGGAGCTTTTGGGTGGGTGGAGTAGCGAATAGATAGAGGGGTTTTGATGGGCGTAAGCTGGCGAAAGTTGTGGAGGTGTTGGTGAGGTACGTGGACTTGTGTATCATGTGGATGACCTCGTTGGAGGGCGGCCAGAGTGAAGGGCGAAGGTGGTTGGCGACGGCGTCGAGGGGATATTTTTGGGTTTTGAATGGTAAAAATTAACCTAAGGATTTAAAGAAACCTTTCTAAACTATTCTAATTGGATGAAAGGGAAGAACACCCACGCCGGTGGTACGTCGGATGTGAGGAAGATGAAACCTCTGGTGATAGGGGCTGCGACGATGAGGGGTTGTAGGTGGTGGCCGTTGGTATTGAGGCGTGCGAAGGAAGGTGAGGAAGAGAAATAAAACCCACTATGGTCTGTGAGAGTGGACGAGGAAGTGGTCGGAGAAGGTCACTGGAGTTGGTGGAGATAAAGGACAGGTAGAAGGGAAGAAGGGGGAACCGACCTCCAAACCAAGCTAAGGAAAAAAGGTTGTGCACACCGGCTCTTTATAGAGCTTTAGGGAAAGCTCTGGATCAAGAAAGAAGGACTTTCAATGCTTGGGCTTGAAGGAAAAGAACCCAATATTCTCATGCATTTGCACGAGCAATCTATTGGGATTTGGAACTCCAAATTGATCCCAGATTGTTCGCCTATGTGTGAACATCAATCCCACCAATTTTGGTGGGATTTTATTGCCATTAGAGTAGGATTTAGGTCAGTCAAGGTTGCTTGGAGGTCGAGTTGGACCTCAATGGCGGCAAGGGCTTTTGTGTGAAGATGATGACAAATATGGGGGCTTTATGTAAATATTTCAAAAGTTAAGGGCATAAATGAGAGAGAAAGAGTTAAACTGGACCAAAATGCAAACTAGGTCAAGATGATCTCTGATTGGGCCCAAATTTTGGTACAAAACTAATTTGGATCCAATGACTCTGATGATGAAGTCAGATTTAGATTTTGACCAAGTTTGACTGGGTAATTTGCGTAGAAACCTAAATTAGGGCAACTGTTTGTTTGAGATTCTATTTTAGGTCAAAATGGGTTCCAATGGTCAAATCATATGTATCAAACCTTAGGGAATATTTTTCTATAATTTATAGAAGTTTTAAGTGAATTTTATCCTGACCAAAACCTCGGTTAATTGAGCAAGTCTGTTTTTAGAGTTTCAGATGTCCATTAATTCTCAAAATACTTGAAAACCTATTTCTTTCTGCATGAACTCACTTATTAGACATTTATGACCATTTGACCTTTAATTAACCCTTGGGAAATCCCATGATTGCTCTGCATTTAGGATATTATGTTAATATTGTAGTTTTACCCCTGTTTTAATGCATTTCTCTCAGAATGGATATGCAATGAATTAGGATCTTCTGGTGGTTATGTTGGAGCATTTATCAATAGATTATGACAAATTAAAGCTAGATATGAATGATGATGACGTTATCATCAGTTTCCCAATCACTGGTGAGAGATCGAAGAATCTTCCTCACCAGGGCTTCATTCTTAATCTCTTGGTCGAAGTTTCGTAGTGAGTTTACAATGTCCATGAGCCTTGTAAACATCCCCTTGATAGACTACCCTTTCTTCATCCTGAACAACTCATACTTTTGGGTTAGTAACTTAACTCTGGTTTCTTTTACCTTGGAGGTACCTTCATGGGTGACTTCCAAGATGCTCCAAATCTCGTGGGTAGTTTTGTAGGCTGATACTCGATTGAACTCCTTCAAGAGTTCACAGAAGATCATGTTCATTGCCTTTGCATTATGTGTCACCAGCTTCTTCTGATCTGGAGTCACTGCTACTCCTTCCTTGATCTCTGGACATGTGTATTTGGAGGTGATGACGTACCATACCTCAAAATTCATTGATTCTAGGAAGATCTGCATTCTAGTCTTCCTGTAACCATAGTTCATTCCATCAAGCAATGGAGGTCAAACAACAGATTACCCCTCAGCATGCATGTCAACAAATGACTTTGACATCTTCTGGACAGGTTAGGCTCTGATACTAAGTGTGGGTCCTGCAGATCTAAGCGGTATATTAAAGGGGAGGGGTGAATCGTATTGCTTGACAATTTTAAAAATAATAACCACAAAATAAATTCAAATAAAAAATTCATGCACAAATGACATGTGAATTTATAGTGGAAATCTTTTCGAGTAAAAGCCACAACGTAAGCCTCCCAGCTTAGGATTTTTCCGACTAGTCAATGCTAGTCAATCCATAACGCATCACTTGAACGAGGTAGCACAACTCTTACAAGAATCCCTTTTCTTATCAACCTGAAGAGAAGTGCAACAACAAAGGTCTTCCCAACAACTTGGGACTCGAATCAAAGCATTAGATAAAGATAAATATAATAGAATCCTATGGAACCTCAAGAGAAATTGAACTAATATTTTTGCAGAGGTATTTTGATCGGCATGCTTTTTGAAAGCGTAGAAACAGAAGTGCAGGACCACTTGAGAGAAAGCACCAGAGCTCTTTTTTTAGAGAGTTTTCTTCTTTGAATGTGTTGTGAAAAAGGGTTACCAAGGACCTCTATTTATACTAGTAAATAGACCTTAATAGGAAGTAATTCGAATCCAATTGGTTGATCAATTAAGGTAGTTTGTTCGATCAAAATGACTTTTGGTCGATCAAACTAGTTATTTGATCGATCACCTATTGGTCAAATAATTAAGCTAATTGGTCGATTGAAGGTATCTTAATCAACTTCCTAATTTGAGTAGATTTGATAGATTAATTAATGATTTGGTTGATTAATGCATTTTAGTCAATCAATTAACCTAAAAACTTGATTTTAGAAATTTACGTTTAGCGTAAAAATCATTTGAGGTTCCTTACAAAATATTCTAGACTCAAAGAAAAGTAAAAGACTCAACGAGAGACTACAGCAAGCTTCTTGCCCCATTCCATGAATCAACGAGAGAGTCCTGAAAGATTAGTCTAGACAGATAACATAATTTTGGTGCATCAAAATAGAAGTACTTACACCTGATTCTAGCGAAACCCTTGTTGCAATCCTTCATCCTCCTCGTCCTCTTCTTCTTCCTCCCAACCTAAGGCTTTAAAGCGCTAATTGGTAGTCACCAAGACTAGAAGGAGGAGATGGAAGAGGAGGTCGGTAGAAGAAAATGATCGACAGATAAGGTGAGGTAATGCTATTGCTGGTGGGGGTTTTATATAGGGGCTACCTCCACCGCTTAAGCTTTAGGTTAATTTCATAGAGGTCCCTCAACCTCAAAATGAAATTAAAGATTGACCCTTCAACTCAAGCTCTCTCACCAGAAGGCCCCCAACTTAGATTTATACATGACTCGATGCGTATCTTACCCAATAGGGTTCATAAACATCAATTAGGTTCTAAGCACTTCATAGGTTATCATTAGCAATCCAATGAAAGTTAGATTAGTCTAACCAAACATGCCAAAATTTCAAACCCCTACATTGGGTAAACAAATTTGGGTGCTTTTTTCTCTCTGATTGCTTGGTTGAATCTAAATCTCTCAGTGGAAGAGTAATACTTGGGCTCTAATGAAATACCCCTATGAATATGTACATATTGCATATATGCCTCTATATTTATCTTACTTGCCTGGATATCCATGTAAAGTTGTAAGATTTTTCATTATTGAGATTAATTAAGATATTCGTATCTACTCTAAAGATTGACATGTTGGGTTAAAAATTCAACCTATGGACTTATATATGTATATATATATGAATATAATCAAATAGCAATATATATTATGATTGTCAAATAGCAATATATATGGCTTCTTGTAGGACCCCCTCCCCCTCACCTGAGCATGGTATCATTGAAGCTATCATTCATTTCCTACATTCTGGGAATGGCATCATGGATAATATTTGCCTTGAAATGGATTCTACTCTTCTTTATTATTGGTGGAACGAGAAAATCCTAGTTGCTTGGCGCATCTGACCTTCATTGGGGGAGGCTAAAAATCTTTGTCCTCAAGGCACAAAGCTTACCCTATGGCCAACCACTTGGTGCATTCGATTGCCTGTGCTTCTACGGATTCCTAGCAACTTTTCAACTCGGAATGGGCTCTCCCCGCTTCAAGTCCTGGGATGCTTAGATTAGATAAGATCCAATTTCCTTATATTGTTGGCTAGGCTGTGTCGCCTTGGGTTCTATTTTGCTTTTTTGTACTATGCACGAGTCATGGTTCTCTTTTTTTGTATGAAACAGGTTTTGGTCTAGTCCCCCTGTTCCCCTTCTTTTTGGCCTCCAGGGAGTGGTGGATGAATAAGATTGACTCCCGTATTTTGGAATATATATATATATATATATATATATACATATATATATACATATATATATACATACATATATATATACATAGATATATATATACATATATATATATATATATATACATACATATATATATATATATACATACATATATATATATATACATATCTATATAAATATATACATATATATCTATATATATATATATATATATATATATGTATAGATATATCTATACATATATATATGTATACACACACACACACACACACACACACATATATATATATATATATATATATTATGACCATCATCCAAATGCCCATTATTTAAAGTGATCAACTAAGGTTATGATGTGGATATGGGCATAAATGAAAAAGGATTAGTATGGTTTTCTAATGTAATGTGCAGAAACCTTTTGGTATTTTGTATTTTCTTGATGGGCAAATGTGTAAAATACTTACAGCAATTAGTGTGACTAATTGCTAATTAGAGGTGGTTAGGTCCCCAAGAGACCCATACAACTATTCTCTTTAATTCCCCATCGAGATCAGATAGAGGCTAAGGGTGACTCTGAAGGTGGACAGCCAAAGAAGAGTAGAAGAAGAAACCTTTTCTTCGAAGAGTTGTCTAAAGAGTTAAAAGTGGGATTCTCTTGGAGGACCTTGACTACAACCCTCATTATCATCTCTGTAAACATGAATATAGGTAACGTACAGATTTGTATCTATAAGATAGATCAATATATATGTATATATCAGTCAGATGTTTATGGTTTTATTGTTAGCATCTTTAATGAACATCTTGTTCAACCTTTTATACTTGTTTTTCTTGTTGAACTATTATCATGAGATCATAGGGTAAAGCACAAACTAGGTTAGAAGATTCACCTTCCTGTAAACCAAGAAATCATCTTGTAACTACCGCTGGTACCAGTACTCCTTCATGAGTACCGATACATAGTCATTACCATTGGAGACTGTAACTTACTAGTACTGGTACTCAGAATGAGTACCGATACATGTATGCTACATATCAGGTTTTAAGTTATAAATTTCTAAGATCCAATATCTATGACTTACGTATATCGGTACTCTTCATGAGTACTGGTACACGTGAGTCACAGATCAGATTCTAGGTTTGAAGTAACTAAGACCTATAACTCATTAATACCGGTACTGACCTTCAGTACTGGTACATTGGCTACAGGTTGAGGTACTAGGACTCAACAAGTATCGGTATTAATCATGGATATCGATACTCGTTGAGATCAATTTATTCTGGAGAAATATCAGTATGTCATGAGTACCGGTACTAGTCTCTCGTACTGATACACCATGAGTACTAGACAAGAGTATAACTGAACTCAAATCTCAAATTATAAGTCATGAGTACTAGTACTTGGCATAAATACCAGTACTCCTTTGGATATGGGATTTGAACCTGTAAGTCATGGATACCGGTACTGATTCACTAGAATTGGTACCCATTAAGTATGAAGTTCAATTGTATCCAATTACGATTAAGATCCATCCTAAATTAGATGTGGGTAATTTACAGTTCAACCCCTTAAGTTTTATTAACATGACATCCCCTTCAAAAAAAACAAGACCGATAATCTTGCTTGTCACATATAACCTGGGGGTTACAAGCTTGAAATTGTGGTAGAATCATATTTGATTTGATGGAAAGCAAACTAACGACAATATTAGTATAAAGCTATTTAGTCCTTCACCTTTCTCCATCAAAAGCAAACATTTTTTTAATCTATTTTGAAAGGGGTATTTACGTAAGGGGTATCATCTTTCTTGGTGGGGGGTGTGGTGGGGGTGGGGTTGTGTGTGTGTAAATATGAAAAACTTAGTTGCTAGCATGAAATATCAATATTTTATAAGGGATGTATGTAAAAATTTGAAAAGGTTAAAAGAGAAAGTTAGCTCTGAATTTGCTACCAACCATTGATCTGATCCAAATTTACAGAGCAAAATCTATAAAATCCAAACTTTCCTTAGCACCAAAATCTTCCCAAAGGTAAGTCCCGATCTCATCCAATTTCTCCCCTGAAACCCTGATGAATCTTGTAAGGCATAGTTCATTGATTTTGGACGCATATGCCTTTACCCACATGATCCAAAATCATCCTTCTCCCCCACAGTGTTCATCCCATCCCGTTCCACCCTTAGCCATCTTTTTCCACGCCTTTGGGAGACGCCACTTGGGCTAAGAAATCCTCCAAAGCACAACTGGAGATCACTCCTTATGTTTCCTTCCACTTTAGGTTGCAACCTCTCAGAACCAGAGGTGATATCCAGCAACTTTATCGATCATTGCGATAGCATTTCCATATGTGCTCCTTCAGTTTCTACTATCCGTTCCTCTATCACCATGTAATTTTTGCCTCTGTGATAGATTTAAGATCCATGCCCTTGTGAATATATATATGTGTTTGTGTGTCTGTCCGTCCATGCACACAAAGCCTTAGAGTTTACATAATTATCTTTAGCTTCTATGTTTCGTAGAAGTTGGCGTGTGAATCACGCTAATTAGTTACTATAGGGAGAAAAAAAAATTGTATCATCCAATCGAACTCATGGGCACCAATATTGTTTAATAGCTCTTATCTTTCGGGCATCCGCCTATGTGGTGATCGTATTGAAAGCAAGCAAGAGTTCAAGTTCTCTTGCATGGTTGCGAATCTTTCCACGAACGGGGTTCTAATCCTAGCTTTACCTTCCTCTCCTTGCCAATGCTACTTCGGCTACTCGCCCGAGCTAAACACAACCAACGATATTGTATTAACGACAAAATCTATTTCACTTTTTAGGTGCACTTCTATTGCAAAAGAATAACTTGGTAAAACTTATATTTGCAAGATTTGCATAGTACATGAAATCAAATACACAAGATTTCCCGCTTAATTTTCTTTCGAGAAAGAAAATATAGGTATAGAAGATTCAAGATGATTTACGAAAATTTTGTACGTTGGCATATTCTCCAAGTGGTTAAATCTGGTAATATGCCTTAAGCTTAGGCTTATCTACGTGCATACGAAAGGAATGTGAAGTGGCAAAATTTGGAGCTGATTGCTCCGGTGCACGGCCTTTCTTTCAAATCAAGATGATTGCCTTAATGCCGTGCTTTAATTGTGAGGCTAATTTTGATCGTCACCTTCTTCCTATTTCTAATGGAAGAGGTTGAAGGCAAAGTAATAAGTACGACGAGGAGGAAGATTTGAATCAATAGACGACGTTTGCTGGGGCGTTTTTTTCCTTTGTGTAGGAAGAAGGAAATTGGTTTAATAAGGACTGGTCAAAGGCCAAAAAAAAAAAAATTCTTCCAAAGAAATTAAAGAAATGGGCTCATAGGGATACGTGAGAGGATGCTTAAGATTCTCCAAACCTACGAATTCGAAGGCGGCGCTTACTTCCACTTCCATATCATTTTACGCTTATGATTCATAGGCATTATTTTCCACGCCAAGTTTGAATATAATATTATTATTGCTGTCGACGTTTGACAATTTTATATTACATAATTTTTTGTTTTGTGTGGGGGGGAACGGGGAAAAGAAAAAAAGAGATAATGTGTAACGTAATTTTGTTGATATCAAAAGGGAACGTTACAAAATATTTGAAATTTCCTCCCTATATCAAATAAAACAAAAGAAAATGATGGATCGCATTCGTGGTCTGCATCAATGAGGAAAGTCAGTTAGTCATAGGGCAGTGAAGGGATTTCCTAAACATTAACTTCTGCAGATACCTAAGGAACAAGTCAATTATGTAAAGGATTTTAAGTGGAAAAATAATTAAGACATATAGCTGGTCAATATACACGTGCTTGTACCCAAGGATAATGCAGAAAAATGTTTATATTTGTTTTTCCATTTTAAAAAATAATAAGGCAATTTGTAAGAAAGTAGCCGGCATGTAAGAGCTGACTTAAGTAAAATTTGCAACCAAGATTAATCAGTATCATGTAATGAGCCAACCACTGATATTCTAAACCTTTTTCTCATTTGTGTCAAATCATATGGCGTAAAAAAATAGCTGCGTTCACTTCAAAACCAAAGAGGGCAAACACATAAGCAAAACAAAAGACATAATAAAAAATAAACGAGATGGTCTACATGACAATTAGGTGATGTTTGGTAAAATGATAAGAAAGAAATAAAATAAAATGATAAAATAAGTGAATCTTCATGTTTAAGAATTTAGATGAATTAAATTTATTTTACAGAAAAAATAAAATAAATTTGACTTTGAAAGTAAACTCGAGTTAAGTGCTTAACTTTACCAAACTAAACTTAAAATATTCGTATGCCAATGTCAGACTCACTTTGACTTTGAAAGTACCATAGCGACGTAGAAACGATGAAACACCTGACGCAAATTCCATGGCATATTTTTTCGTTCTCTAATCTATAACCTATACAATCGGCCCAGAAACAAATTTTTTTTTAGGGAAAAAACATCGAGAAGTACCAGCAAATCCATTCAAATTCAAGGCAGCAGAAGGAAAACATCCGTAGAAATTATACTCTATTCTTTAGATTAGTTGACTGATAAGAAGATTTTTCGGAAAGCGTGAAAAAGGACGTAAAAAGAAAAAAAAGCAAAAAAAAAAAGAGTGACAATTCCAAAAACAACCCAGACGGGAGCGAAAAAGAGCAAAGCAATGGGAGTACAGGAACAAAAGCCCACCAGCTAAGGTCAGGTCGGAGGGGACACGAAGAAGCGTAGTTAGCAGTAGTTCCGGGAACAAGACAGGAGAGAGACAGAGAGAGAGAGAGAGAGAGGGGATGGTAGTTCGCAACCGCACATGATAGTCACCATTAGGGCTTCGTGGCTTTCCCGAACGGTTGGTTGTCTTCCCCCTCGGCCCCCTCCACATAAATCCCCGCACCCCCTCCCCCTCACCATGCCACTCCCCCATCACTCTCTCCCTTCTCTCCCGCTTTCTCTCTCTTTATCTATCTCTCGCCCTTGCCATGGCCTCCCCCTCCGACCGTGCTGCCGGCAAGCGCCCCATGGACGCCCCGGGGGCCTCCGGATCCGGCGACTCCCCCGACGACGGAGGCAATTGCCCCGAGTGCGGCCGCCACTTCCCCTCCCGCAAGGCCCTCTTCGGCCACATGCGCTGCCACCCCGACCGCAACTGGCGTGGCATCCACCCCCCTCCACCGCGGACGGAGCTCGAGCTCCGCCCTCCCTCGACCACTGCACTCGTGATCATCGACCCACCTTCCGACGCGGAGCCCGAGTCCGAGGAGACGCATGCGGCCGCCGACAGCCTCATCCTCCTGTCGGAGTCGGAACCCGTCCCCATCTCCTCCCTCCCGCCGGCCATCGGCAGCAGCGACCCCCCACCGCCCTCGTCCATCGAGGGTTCGGCGGCGGGTTCGAGCTCGGGGCCGTTCGAGTGCTCGGGGTGCATGCGGGTGTTCGAGTCCTTCCAGGCCCTCGGGGGTCACCGCGCGAGCCACCGCAACGTGAAGGGCTGCTTCGCCGCGGGGAGGGCCTCCGCGGAGGCACCGCTGCCCCCCATCTCCATTGCCCTCCCGAAGCTCCCGCTGCTCGTGGATCTCGAGGGCATCCGCCGGGAGCTGGGGATCAGGAGGCCTCCCGAGCAATTCTACCGGGCCGGCGGTGGCAACGACTACAAGTGTAGCGTCTGCCACAAGTCTTTCCCAACCGGGCAAGCCCTTGGGGGCCACATGAGGTGGCACCTCGAGAGGGAGCCCCTTCCATTACCCGGTGCTGCTGGCTCCTCCTCCTCCTCCTCTGTGATGTCGTCTTCCGTTCCATTCACCAGATGGGTCCCAGTCACCAGCAGCGGGGGGGTCTCCATCGGTGGTTCTGTGGGGATGGAAGAGCTGTGGGGGTCGAGCATCAGGTGGCTGCAGGAGAGGGTGAGAAGGCAGGGGATAACCCTAGGGATGCAGAAGCAGCAGCAACCTCAGCTGCTGGCCCCGCCGCCGTCGGCGTTCCACCCTGGGTGGGGGCCCCCACGGGGCGTCCCCGCGCCGCCGCCTCCTCCCCCACGTGGGTATGGCATGAGGGCACCATGGCACGCGGGGGGTTCCTCCTCGAATGCTCCACTAGGGTTCGGCGGGAGGCCGCTGTGGTTCGCAGGTGGCTCCTCCTCCTCTTCTTCTGCCCTTCCTGATGCCGTGCAGGTCCACAGGATCCCCGCGGTCACTACGAGCAGCACCATCGTCACCACTGTTGCTGCTGGTCATGGCCATGGCCAAGGGCCGCCGCCGCTGAGGGAGCAGCAGAGGGGAAGGCCTGACGACGACGGGAATGGGAGCGGGAGCAGCGGCGATGACTCGGATATCGATCTGGATCTGAAGCTCGGGAGGTAAAGTTGATGAACGAGATCTGTGTGTGCTTGGGAGATGATGTGATCTGCTGAGAGCTGATGGAGTGGGGAAGTTTGCTGAAGAAATGGCTGGTGGTTCTTAATCACCATCTGTCATTAGTTCGTAATGAGACTTAATTAAGACTCCTTTTCATCTATTTCCTATATTGAGGAGCCACGGAGCTATAGGACTTCGGTGGCATCGAACCTCATTTGACTTCAAATTTTCTGCAGCCTTTTTTTTTTTTTTTTTTTCCTTCTTATTTCGATTAGCTTATAAAGTTTTCGAGATTGTCATGGATTTTTATAAGGTTATTTATTGTTGTACTGTGATGGATGATATAATTTGGTTTTGTTTCATTTTTCGGTGTTTCGTGGATATGGATCCGCAATTAGCTTGATCTTTTCGACGCATATGTATAATATTGTTCTATGTCTTCCATTGGTGCTGTTGATTTGCTACTTTTTAGCATGTTCTAAGGTTACGTTAACTTTATGCTTTACCCTTTTCTCTTGATAGATGATGCAAATTTGCTTTTGTGAGTTGCATGGATAGTCTAGATATATATTATCATTGAGAGATCGATGTATGCCTATACACGTACAGACGTCTATTGTGTTTGGTCCTTTTGGTTTTCTGCTGTTTACGTGATGTAGGGTTGGATGGAGGTGGGAAAGGGCTCTGTTCCTCTACAAAAGTTTGAGAAGGTAAGCATAAAGTATGAGGAGGTGAGAATCTGTCCTTCTATTACGTGCATTAAGTTTTCTATAATTAAATTACTTTTTGACATCGTGTTTTTTGTTGGTGATAACAGGTATGATCTCCAGCATGGTAACTGCGTAGTGAGTACTATATGCTTATTTGAGTGGAAATTAATTAAGTAGTATCTAAAGAGTTTAGAAATATTAGTCATGATGGTGAGGGAAGATTGATGGATTAATCATTGAGTGAGGAAGTGGGGGGAAAAGGAAGGGTGAAAGAAAGTATGTAAAATGGGTAGTATGGATGTGATAGTATTTGAAATGGAGAGAGCTTGATGTTGGGGGTGGAAGTATTGGTGCTAATATGCTAGATAGTTTGTTGAATAGATCATGCATGGCTTGGGATATAAGGAAAAGGGAAAGAAATTATAGATGATGAATAGGGTTTGAGGTGAAGATAAGGAAAGGTATGAGAAGAGGGTATTCAATTTTAAAAGCATACTTGAATTAGTAGATTGCAGACAACGTTTTGAGGTGAATCTCTAAAGAAGTAAAGAGTTAATGGAGTTTAGTGAGGTTGATTTGGGAAGGAGGTATAAATTATAAGGATGGATAAATGGAATTTAGAGGGAGAATAAAGGATGAAGGGGATTAAATCATGGGTGTTATTTGGATTAGAGGAAGGAAGGGGAAAAAGAGAGAGAGAGAAAATGTAGAAAAGATGTAAATAAAAATATCTAAAGGATGGGGTAAACACTAAATTAATTCAAATGAAAGCTAGAAGAGTAAGATTAGTCACATTATAATTGAAGAGGCATAATGTTGCGGACAAAAGGGTTGAGCAAATCAAAATTTAGTGTGGTTGTGGGGGATGTTCATTCTTAGAGTTATAAAAGGTTTAGGAAGATGAGAATGTGTGGAATTTAGCGAATGGATGTAGGTGTCGAGAGGAAAGGTTTTGTATTTGGAAGAGTATGCATGCGAAAGAGAGAAGATAAAGATGAGGTTCAATTGGAGAGGAAAAAGGAATGGAGAGGGAGGTAGATTGGAGCAAGGAAAGGGTGTGAGGGTAGGGCTACCCCTTTTGTGTTGCTATTGCCACCCTAAATGGTGCCTAAACCTTGCTCATCTTCTCCTACTATCTCTCAACCACTTGCATTTTGATATTTTCTCTTGTTTTGCAATCAATGGTTGTCTCCCTTCATTGAGAAACTTTGGAGGTAGTTACTACCTTGGAAGTTCTCTTTGGGTTTTGACTTTGAGATTGAGACTGATTAGGAGTTTGTAAAAGAATAGAAGCTGGAAAATAGATGTCATAGGATGCATATGCAAGAGGGAATAAATTGGGAAGGAAGTCCAAGGATATATAAAGGCTAGGAGTACAAAAAGGGCATCTAATGGTTAAAGAAGAAAAATGCTTAGTGATACTTACAAGTTAGTGTATAAGAGGATTGAATTAAGTTGATCAAGAATGGATGACAGTAGGAAGGGTTAGTTGTGGGGAGCAAGTGGGGGAGTGAAAATTAAATTAAATTAAATAGGAGGTAAACATTAAATAAATTTAAAAAGCAAAAAGAGTAGGACTAATAACACTATTAATGAGGTGGGAGGCAGGCAAAGGAGGTGAATAGCTAGTAGACTAGGTTTATAGATGTGTATAGGAGTTATAGAGATTTTAGACTAATAGGAAGATGATAATCGAGAACCAGAGGAAGATGTAGAAAAGGATTAAAGTACGAAAAGAAGAAAGAGTTGAAGGAATGAATGATTTGATGTAGGGATGTTTATTGCTATGTTAGAAAAGAAGGGAAAAGAAACAAAGGAAGCAAGTTACAAGGGGATAATACTAATATCTTTTTCTTAAAGAAGAATAATACTAATATCAATAGAAAAATAATGGTTAACACTTAAACGATCTGATGGAGAAAGAGTACTGTAAGTTTTGGACAATAGATTTAGTTAAAAGTAGATAGATATAAAAGGATGACTACCTAGATTGGGTCAATGTATGTACATAGTTTTGAAATTGTTAAGTCTAATGAGGATGTTGCCAAATGGTTGTCATACCTAAGGAAAAATGGAATTAAAATAAATTAAGAGGAGCAATGGCATGAAGAGGTGAAAGAACTGAGGAAAGGAATGAGAGATGCATGGAGGAAGGTGTTATAGTACATGAAATTTGGGAAAACAAAATATCAAAGGAGAAGTCTAAAACAGAATGTAGAAAAAATTGAGAATACAGATTGAATGCTAGATCGACTCAAAGGAACAAGATTAAGGCTAACAATAGCATAATTCATGAGGTGAGATGTGGATGTAAGGCATGTCCATAGTTGCAAGATGATGATTTGTAGGTCCAAATGAAATGTTCAATTGATATGGATGCTTATTTAAAGGTTGACAACATAAGTCAACATGGAAGAGGGAGAGAAGGGTGAAAAAATGGTGTGCCTAGTAAGCTTGAAGAAAAAATGAGTAAAGGAATTAGAGTGGGGAGGGGAGTGGGAAGGCTTGCTTTGGGTGACTTGAAGGAGTAGGTTTGTTTGTGCATTGAAGAATTGGATAACTTGGCTCAGAAGTGGTAAAAGCTTCTAAACGAAGCAAGAAGTCAATTAGAGACCAAGATGCGAAAGAAGGATGAATTAATAGATAAAATCATGCTTTATTTCTTCTATTATCTTCTGGTGAGAAGGTTGTTAAAGAAAGGAGAAAAGGATTAATTTGATAGAGAGAAAAGTAATGAAAGTCGAGCATCAACTTATGTAGGAGCATACTTTTAAAATAATTTGAAGGCAAAAGAATAATGTTGATGGTAGGGTGGAATATGAAGTGAGTGGAAGCATGGTCTTGGGGATTCCAAGGTACAAGTAAAAATGTTGGTAATAAGGTAGCGAATATAGGTGGCATGTATATAATAAGGACGAATAGGTTGACCCAAATGTAATAAGAAGCCAATAAGTGAAGTTAAAAGAAAAATGACGAAAGGGTAATGAAAGAAAGGCATTAGAGAAAGAAAATAGAACATGCAACTAGCTAGGTAGATAAGCAACATGGGAAGGAAGGAGGAGGGATTGATGGATAAATTTATTCCTTATTTTTTTATCTTGTACTAGTGGAAGGTTTTTTCATACTTGGAAAAAGGAGAAAAGGAATAACTTCAAAGAGAGGAAGGAAAAGAAGAAGAGATGAAAATAGGGCACCAACTTATAACGGAAGGGATCGGAAGGAATAGGAATAATGTTGGCGGCAGTATGAGTAAATATGAGCCATACTAGGCTAGATGCACATAAGAGTTGGGGAGATTTAACATTGAATGTGGATGTAAATGAGTAGTAGTTAGAGGATATGAAGGGTTCAAGACTTGACAAAAGGATAGAAGGGTAAGAGAGGAGGGATTTTGTTGGGGATAGGGTTGTGCATGGGCACACAAGGATTGGGGAAATGTTGAAACAGATGGTGAAGTGGATCAATTTTTGTGGAAGACAATTTGTACAATGAGAGCCTTTTTTTGTTAAGTAAGAAGACAAGGATGCATAAGGAGTATGCAAAAGGAGGACATGAAAGTGTCGATGGAGAGGTCTTTCAATTACTTGAAAAGATAAAATTGAATTCTTGAAATGATATTATATATACTTGTTATATCACCTTTGAATTATAGGAAAAGGTATTCTTTATAGAAAAAAAGGGATATGGATACTCTTCATGTTATATTTTGCTTGCTATTGTGATATAACTAGTTCACAACATATTCCTCAAAAAGCTAGAAATGTTGTAGTTTTCAACTTATTTTCATTGGATGTAAATATTTTTTACACACTTTACTTAGGCATACTAAGTTTACCTACCTTGGTATGCTTGTCCCAAGAATTTCTTTTACCCACTTTCATTTGATTTGTTTGCTAGGTTAAAGTGGAAGACAATGTTACTTATGTGAAGAAAACCTAGCAAATGCTGGTGAGAACAACCAAAGATGGTGGCTTGCTAGAATTGCCATCACATACTTGCTATATGTTCTGCTACACCATCCTGAGGTTCTCTCTCAATCTAGCTTTCCCTCCTACACAAATTTGCAGATTAATAAGCTCTTGTAACTTGCGTTCTAATTTTTCTTCCAATTGTTTGTTGGTGATATGTTGATAGGGATCTTATTTCAAGGATTTTCCATACAGTAAAAAGTGATAAAATGAAACTTTTTCTTCCATTCTTGAGACTGTTTTATATTCGGATAAAACAAAAGTTTTTTCCCCCATTATTGAAATTGTTTTATCTTTGTATAAGTAATTGGAAAAGAGCATTTGAAGCAACTACTTTCATTGTTTGCCCTGAAGTAAGACAAAAATGCTGGAAAATGAAGTGTTATCGGGTGAAACAAATGTCCATTTGTTAGGGCAAAATTGATCACCTACAAAATGCCTGGAAATCATTTTTTAAATTCCATTGAGGAACCCTCTTTATATTCTTAATATGTGCAAAGTAAATATGAAAATAGATGCCTTTATTTTGTGTGTATAGTAACCTTTGTCTTATTGGCTACCTTGAAGCATGCATTTAGAGAGAAAGGATATATCATATATATGTATGTTTGAAACAGTAGATTTTTTTTGTGAAAAAGTAAAAAAATGTACATTACAATACATTTTGTAACATACAGTCCCTCATTCACACTCTCACTCATGTACATAGTGAGAGAACCATGTGTTCTCACTGTGTGTGGTGGACCCATGTACTTACAAAAATAACCGTCTTCCAATCGGTGATTTTAATCGTCGTATTTTCGTTTCCTACAAGTAGAAATTATTTTCCATAGGTGAAAAATCATTTTTCAGGTGGAAAACCATTTCTCACCTGTGGAAAGACAAAATACATCAGTGTGTTTTGGTTTTCCATCGATGTAAAATCACTTTACAGGTCAAAAATGATTTTCCACCGATGGAAAATCATTTTTGACTAGTGAATTTTGATTTTCAACTGGTGCATTTTGATTTCAATCATTGTATTTTGGTTTTTTCACTTGTGATATGGTGGGTTGCTTTTTTTGAGTGATGGTGGACTTTATAGTACTTGGGCTGCTTTTTTGGAGTGAATGGTGGACATGAAATTGATGCTTATGCATACGTGAGTTTTCACTTTTGAATTTACTTTTTTTGACATGAAATACATTGTAATTCACATTTCTCTACGCACGTCCAATTTTTTAGAGATGTTGAATAATATTTATTGTGACATAATTAGTTGGGGAATACAGAAGCAGTGGAAGGTACAGGTTTTTTTCTATAGTTGATATGTGCACTTCTTTGGTTTTTGTTTCTTTTAGTTGATATGCTTATTTCTCACTCCCTTATTGCTAATGTAGCAGTGATTTTTTGCAGAACATATTGAAGTTCCATTCTAGAAGATAGTAGTCTCAACCAATGAAGCTAAATTTTTTGCTATTTGAATGGAATTCTCCTTACGTCTTAAAGAAAATATAAAACAATGACCTATCTATTGGTTGCAAGCTTACATAGATAGAGGAAATGCATGGGTATGAATTGGCTTATTTACAACTAAATAAGTTTTTCTCTCAGAGCTTATACCAGTTTGATTGCCTTATTTTGAATGATGATATGAGATGAAGATGGTGAATGTCAAGCAATTAGAAAATTCGACTTAACTTTTATTCTATTCACCATTTGGATGTTTCTTTGACATTTTTGTTCGTGGTGTAATGATAGGAGAATGGAACTACACTTGCAATAAAGGAGGTAAAATATGCAGGTGTTGGTGCCCCAAACATTGAATGCTTATGCATGGAGTTTATGTGTAAGTCCAATTTCCTTGATTACTTGTTTTTTCTTTATTCTTTTTGTTTCATCTACAAGAAATGGTTTTGTTCAAGAAAACAAAATCATGCCATATGATAGGTAGGATTGATGATAAGGGGATTTAAAAAGATTTGCGCCTAGACAATTTATGGATAGACATACTGATATTCATGTAAAGGTAAATGTTTTGGACAATAGGAGAGATGCTTATCTTTATACCCCATTGTTTTCACATGAAGGGATGGATCAAATTTCAACCATGTGAGAAAGACTGCAACGAATCCCACTTTTTTATATTAGGGAGATATTCTTAATTTTAGGTGGAAGTTGCGATATGCAGGTTGTTTTTGAGATAGTTTTGCCTCTCCCCTCTAGATACACACATTCAAATACACATCATATATAAGATGGAACATATTGTGGCATTCTCATTATATATGTGCATAGAGTATAAGGACTAGTTTACTTAGGGGGTTAATCTCTCTTTTGAGGGGTTAAACCCCGTTTACTTGAGGGGCTAATTTGCATGGTTATAACCTAAGTTTTGAGGTTTTTAACACCAGTTTTGCTAACACTAGTTTTGAGGGATGTTAGGAAAACTGGTGGTAATTTCATACCTTCCCCACACCCAAACTCTCACTCCTCAGAAATTGGTGTTAACATTAGTTCAAGTAAGCTTCACAAGGGTTAAGACTACGGCTTAACACCAGTTCAAGTAAATAGAAATTGGTGTTAACACCACTTTACAAGTAAACAAAAATGAGAGTTAACACTCGTTCAAATAAATAGAAATTTGTGTTAACGTCACTTTGTAAGTAAACAACAATAAGGGTTAACATCAGTTTCATATTTTTTAATACTAGTTTCTTAATCTGCCAAGTAAACTAGCCTTAAGTGATTTCCTGGTGATTTTGAAGTGGTATGTATCATTGACATTTTGATAGTAAGCTCTCTATACTTACCATTGAAGAATGATGTACATATTATGTTCAAAAGTAAGTAAAATAATTAGCCCTAATCAATGTTTCAAAAAATTTAGTGTTGACCAAGGTGTTTTTTGTTGTTGTAGTGACTCATTAGAAGAAATCTAGCCTCTCTTGGTCTTTATAAAACACGATCTTTGCAAATAATTGAAAGTTATGTTAATGTTTAACGAACATGGACATTATCACATCGTAGTCTCAAATCCCATCGGAGAGATTCCCCTTCTTGCCACCAGTTTGACAGACAATCCTCTACAAGTTTAAATATGAAAGAGATCAATAATATGTGAGAGAGTGATGGAGAATGGCAAAGCAAAAGTTGCAAGTAGGCACGAGGGTTTATATGATATTACTTTCAAATAACATTAGCAAGATAGAGTTTGTTACTCCAACGAACTCTATCTTATCTTCCCATTTCACTAAACAGGTAAGCATATAATCAATTGCACCCTTTCAATCTTGGAAGGAGAAACAAATCCAAGATTAGTGATGTCTATAAATTGTGATCAAATAAAAGAATGCATTGCTTGTGCCACAACAACTATTTTCTACCTTGAAAAAATATACCGGATTCTTTGCATTCGTTAGTTAATCGGGGTTTACTTGTTTGTGGAGACATCTCATCTATTGTTGTTCAATTTCACAATTCCCCAAATTAGTTTATTTGATGATTCTTCGTACCTCATTTCCTATTGTGTTCCTTCTTCTTTTTTTCCTAGAATTTTATTTTATTTTATTTTATTTTTATTGTTCATGTTATGTTCCTTTGAAAATTTGTAGCTTTCTAAGTTGACATACATTAGGCAATGATGTCGTATGTATTGCTTCCTACTACATGCTTTTCATTGAAAACCATCTGAAATGAAGAAAGATAGAATCCTTTCTCCCCTCTTTGTTTTTGGTGTTCCTTTCAATCAACTTAGAGTAAATTCTACTACCTTATTATTGGATTTTCTACTTTGTTTTGTTTCGCAAATTAATCTTATATGTCTCACTGTATCATATTATAGTACTATATCACGTACTCTTTTCCACTTTCTATTTATTGTGTTCAGTTTGATAACCTAATATTTCCCATCCCAGATGGAGTTCTACTTCGGAGATGTGTAGCATTTGTGAAGATTTTTTCTTGATCTGATAACCCATTCATCAAACTTAAGGCTTCTATTTTGGTTTACAATTGCCGACCATTCGATTTGGTTACTAATTATAGTGAAAATTCAACATTGGCATTCAAGACATTTTTCAAGTATAGGTGCGGCATAATTTTTTTTCTGTTTCTCTTCAAAGATCTGTTTACCAACGTTTCTCTTAGATTTCAATTCAAACATCGTTGTATGCTTACTTATACTTTCAAATGAATTACAGCTCTGAGCATGGAAGCAGTATGTAGAATTCAAGGCACGGTTCACCCAACCAAGCCCTCACATGTTTGAGGTAACTCTATAAGCTAAAAATCTCATCCACCTAATATATGGTAGATAATGCTTATTTTATGCCCACATATTCGCATATGAATGCAGAATTGTTGTAGATGTAACTTCACTTCTTTAGACAATTAATGGCATATTTTTATTATTATTAATCCTTTCAATTTAATTAATACCTTTCCAATTTAGTTTTTAGCATGGATTACATTTTAATTAACTCGTAGACCTGGTGTTGTTGGATTCATATATGATTAGGTCATAAAACGTTGATAAGCCTATACAAACAACTGATCAATGTGAAAAGAGAGAAAAAATATATATATGTACAGTACAATGCCCGAATATGAATTTCCCTTAATTAACATGGAGGAATATAAGTTATGTAACCCCCCACGTAGAGGTGTCGCTGTAGGCGATGACATGCACGTCCGTCACGTACGTGACTACAGAGTGTTGTGGTGGTCGTGACGGAGATTGCTTCGAGGTGCATGCATGCAAAGTAGGACCCACCCACGTCCTCTATTTTTAGTTTAAAACGTGGGGGTTTAGCTCTTGGGTGTTCCCCACTTCCAAGACAACGGAACTGAGTTCAACTGCACACCCTCTGCACGAGAAGTGCGATCTGGTTGCTGTAGTTATGGGACTACCAGAGGAATGGGTAACTACCGATGCAGTGGATATGCTACACCAACGTTAATTGGGAAGATGGCCCACCCCATTTTACTCCCATGCCCACCCTGCAAAGAAGATTTTCCCCACGGGTCCAAGAAAACAAAATGACCACTTTCCGATGTGGCATTGAATCGGTTTTTCGTGTGCGGGTAAAGGTTCCTCTCTGTTCGAAAATGGAATGAATTTTATGCTATTGAAAGTCAATCGATATATTTCTTCAATGGTCCCCTTTTTTTCTTTTCTTTCCAATAAGTGTGGGTGTGTGTATATGTGTATTTGTTAGATATGTAAGTATAAATTCATGAATATTATAATTCCAAAAAGTATGGATTGTCCTTTTACTATTCGTGCATCATCTATATTTTTTATGGATATTTTAGCAATGTATTTTTGCATAGGTAAATATTTGTATTTATGTTTCTATTCTAAGTAGAAAGTGCTATATATATATATATATATATATATATATATATATATATATATATATATATATATATAGTAGTACTTAATTGTCCTTTTACTCATAAATCCTATGCAGTTTCTTAGGCATGCATATTGAATTTTTCTTTCTTTTGTTTTCCTTTTTATGAAAGGCTTATTTTTTTTGAGCAAGTTGAAATATGATTTTACTTATTCCTTATTGCTCAAGAGGGGGAAAAAAATGTAGGGTGTAGAATTAGGCAAAAAAGTTACTTGGTACATCATTTTAAGAGGTGAATTTGATTGCTACTTGTACACGCGCAACTTTAAGAACTTGTCTTCTATAAGGTAGATTTGTTACAGCCTTACATAAGTTAACAAATTGAGTCAAACGTATAGAAAACTAGTCAAAAGTATAGAAAACTATGTTACCATATAAAATGCTTCAATGTGCACGGTGAGGTCTTGAAAGGATAGCTCTCACTACTAGCAAGTTTTGTGATTGACACCTTGTACATCTTTAATGGACTTATATCATTGGAAAGATGCCATGCTAATCTTAATAAGACCATGGACTCTACTAGGGAGCATCCAGATGATTGGATAGTTATAATTCCCAATAGTCAAGGTCATAACATTTCCCTTAATCTATTTCAGAATGAAAATTGAAGCTTTAAATTTGAGAATTGAAGAAAATAATATTGTAGACATAGTTACCAGACTCTACGGTTTATGATCACTTCCCTACTATTCAAAACTTGAAGACAATGTACATCCATGTATAATGGGATTAGGAATGGCGTAGTGAATAAGTATACAATTCATGTAGCAAAGGAGAATATGAGAAGTAGAATTCAAGGATTATCTCTAATAAGATTAACCTAATTAACACTCCACAGTAAGGTTTTATTTCAAAGCCCAGTACGTGTCCCTTCCACACGAAAGAAGAGTATCTTATATTTTGAAGGATTATAACAAATCACAAAATTAAATGTTAGGTCATAAATCCTAAGCTTGTTTTTTATGTACTGAATAGCCCAAAAAACAAAGGAGGTGCAAATGTGGAACTTCTTAAGAAAATAAGGAGGCATCCTTAGATTACTCAAGAATAGAGTACATAACTTCCTAGGAATAGGGTATTAGTGGATTATATGCTCATGCATTAGCTAACTAAGGAAGGACATAAGCTCACAATGGATAAAATATGATCAAAAGTCTTGCAATCTAGTGGTGTAGTGAATAATGTTTTGAAAGTCAAGAATGTGCCATCAAATTATACATTCTTATCATAACAAAGGAGAGCCTAGATGAATTTCCAAGAATCATGATTTTTAAAGCAAGGTTGAGTCTCCATGCTGCTTTGTCCCAAAGAAAGAATGCAGAAAAGGGGGCTAGTGAACTTAAATAGCATGTAAAAGCCTATGGGCTCAATCTAAAAGAGATTTAAGCTCAACATGTCAACCACATCGATAACGACGATTATACCTAATTAAAGAAAACTACAAATGATTACAAAAATGATAGCATTAGACATTGATCTATTAAATTTCTACTAATCAATCATGGATTATAACATCATCTCTCTAGATTGCCCATTTGAGTGCTTGAGAAAGAGTAGGATGAATGGGGGGAAGTGTGGTGTAGAAATGAAATGCTTAGAGATTGACACACTTGTTTTATAGCCATCGGATGCCTACAATTGCTCTTGTTGATATGGCCAATGACTAGTGACATGAGAGACGGATCCAGAAACTTCTATTTCTCTAAAGCTTCTAACTTCCTTAGTTCTTTGATCTAATGGTTGAATATATTAATGCAAGCTCCTTTAACCTTCTATAGATATTTAATGATGATGTAGTAGAGCTTTCATTTCATCTAATCTAAAGTGGCAAGTTTGTTGCAATGAAGATGGAAATTCTATAAGTTTAAATTCATTGCACTAAATTTGTTGAGCTATTGATCTTTAGTTAAGATTCTTTTGTATCTTCTTTTTTATATCCTACTAGATCTTCAGGACATGATAACTATTCAAATCTTCTTAAATTCATATTTCGTTCAAGTGGCAATCTCATGTGCTTACTCAGGTAATATGGTTCTATGTAGGGTTAGTAAGGTATTATTGACAAAATGACTCATCTTTGGGAAAACTCTAATGGGCTTACTTGGAGCTTATGGATATTCAATGGACTCTTTTATATAAGAAATCAAGAAATTAATGTCCCTTTTTACTCATGAGGTACTCTGATGTTATCTTTTCTCTCATAATTAGGAAAGTTGGATGTATGTGCAACATTGAGTTTTTAGCTCCTGTTGAATATCCAACATTCTTGGAGTCCTAGTTTTAGACTATAAAGTTAGATGATTTTGACCAAAAGAGTACCTTCTGTTATTTTTTTATCATCGAATATTTTCAAATAAGATATATGTTCTTGAATTATAAGAATAATTACTCTATACCAGAATCATTAACATCACCCTACCTTTACAAATCCTCAAAATTTTCATAAATAATTTTTGAGGTAATTTCACTTTTCATCAAGGTGGAAGTAAACAAAATCTGGCTATGTACAGGAGCTTAAATTCCTTCTTTAGGGGGTTTTTACTGGTCGAAACATGGTTAAATCTAAAATTGACGTCATTGAATGAAAGCATGAAGGTCAACCTTCTAGAAGTTTTGAAGATCAAAATAGACAAGGAAAAAGGGGGCAAATCATTAGGAAGAACAAAAAGTGCAAAAAGTCTTCATGCAAACAGTCGACATAAAGATTAATGTTCCCTTTTCTAATCTTCTAATGAATTTGATTGAAGTGAAGTATCTCTAAGAAGATTCCAGTGAGTAGGAACAAGGGAGGGACAACTTGATTCAAAGAGCACAAATAAAGTAAAAGGAGAATTAGAATTAATTACTTAGAGATTTCAAGATTTTCTCATTTCAAGATATTGAAGAAAATATGAGAGATTGTGCAACCTAGGGCCTCTAAGGCCCCATTTAGTAGAGGTTTAAAGTTTAGTAGACTTGTGGCTCCCCAGTGACATCAAGGAAATAAAAGCCATAAGCAAAAACATGTAGAAGCATGATACACAAATTGGAGGAGATAGGATCCTCTTGTTTGAGGACTCTAAAAGGGGACAAAATTCCCAATGAACATCCCATGCACAAGAATGCATGGTAAAACCACTATGTTTCACATGATTTAGTGACATAAATAGCTTGGAAAGAGATCCCAAATCTACTAAATGGCTTAAAAATGAAAGGCCACTCAACCCTACCATTGGATTTTCTCCATGTTAAACTAATAATAATTATCCCCAAAAGCATTTGTATTTGTTGTGGCAACTTGAAAGCAATAATAGTAATATTAAATAAAGAGAATCTTTTTATATATAGACCCTACATAGAAATTGCAATAATGGAAATGGTAATAATCCTTGCCATTATAATCCTAGCTATAACTAATATTGGAAGGATTAATGGGTCTAAAACCAATCATAGTGGTAGCCTACTCCTTTTTAGGACTAAAATGAAAGTGTTGTCAAATAATAGGCATTATAACTCCATGAAAGAAAGCTTGTGTTACATCTACAACATCATCTTTAATAATGCCCTAACAAGTAAGATAGAACTTAGTCGGTTAATAATCCAAACTAGAGATATTTTAGTTGGCATAACTTTGAGGGTAGAACAGATTACCTTGTTGGAAAGGCATAGAAGAGAGGTATTGGAGTCTTGAAAAATCATCTTGAGAAATGGAAAAGGAGTTCCCCATTAGGAAACATGATTTTGAAGCAAAGACTTCAAAAAGCAGTCAAAGGAAACCTTAGCTACTATATCCTGAGTTCCCTCCAATTATATTCGTCATAGTATTGTTGCACAACTTTTGTTAATGCTTTTGTTGAGGAGCTCATGAAAGAATTTTGAATTTGTCTTACTATCCAATTAAAAAGAATTTAGGCTTTGTGCCTTATATATATAGGATAAATAGATAGCAAAAACTTCATTATGCCAAGACATAATGACTTAAAGGTTACAAAGAAACATCATTCAATTCAATTTGGAGAATGAGGATTCTAATTCCTTATGGTGGATTTTGGAAGTTATGACTTTTGCTCAAATATCACCAAAGTGTGTTCTAGACCTTTGTAGTTCTCAAGAAGGATAACTTATAGCACAAGTTTTCTATCACATCTTGATTAGAACATAAAGACTAGAGAAATTACTAAGTATAATGATAAAAAACAAATGTTGTAGTTGCTTCCTAGTGATACGGACTCAACCAACTCCTACCTAAACTTAGAGAAGAACTTTTATCTTATGAGGATAGGAAGAGGTTCCATTTTTCCATTTAATGGATATGATGGAAAAATGTATACAAAGAGCTTGTTATGAGTAGTTTTCTTATTAGACTAGCTTCTACCTATGAAGGTTACAAGTTTTACCTACCAGCATTCATTAAGTTTAGAGGAAGGGTTTATCAAACTCATATCTTACATTTTCATGAAAGGGATTTAGCTAGATGTCTAGAATGGCCCCTCTTCTTTGTTTTGAATAGAAGCATCAACCTAGTTCTACTTGACTAACCCTGTGCTCATTCAAGGTGGGAGCTTGCTTTATCCTTTGACCCCATATTTAATTTTGAATGAAGAATATCCCTCTTCTTTCTTCATAGATATCAAGTGTTTGGTTTGATAGAACCTCGTCAAACTTGGAAGTCTGTAAAGACCTACCCCTTGTTTTAGTTAGAATGAGTCCACTCCAAGACATTAGCTTCCACCAGCAGTGATTCCCCTAGGATCACATTCTGCACATATAGCTTGTAACTAATTTAGCTTTTGCTTTTGGGAGATTAAGTAGAATAGAAGCAAGTGAATGATATAATTGAATACACTTATTTTAAACAATTTATTTTGGAAATTAAATAGGATAACATATCATTATAACCATCTAATTTTAATTTCATTTTGGTAGGTAGTAACCTTTTGAGTTTAGTTCCAACCATGAAATATTAATGAGAATCTATTGGCTTTCAAATAAAATTCTCCATTTTGTTTGTTGTACCAGGAGAGTTGGTCACCCAAGAGAGGTAAATCTAGAAGGCCAAGATTGTAGCAATTGATGAAGTTAACTACAAAATAAACAAAGGACTACTGCCTATCATCTCAAAGGAGGAAGACACAATTAAAATCCCTTCCCAAGAGTTAAGGTGGGTAAGGAAGTGAATCTATTTCCATAGATGCTAGAGAAGCTCAAAATTAGGCTCAAACCACTGAGATTTAAAAGGTTGCCTCATTTAGTTGTAAGCAAGCATAAAGCATTTATTATTTCACTAATAATAGTTATGGACAAAAATAGGCATGAAGATATAATAATCATTAACAACCCAAAATTTTTGAATCCCAAGTTTTTTCATAAGCAAACTAACTCTAGTTGTACTTTCCAATGATTAAGTAGAAAAATAAATTACTTAAATATTTAGAGAAGAAAATATAATGTAGGTGAGGGCTTTAAGAGCTTTTTTGGTAATTACATGTCAAAAATCTAGTCAAGGATAACATTGAAAAGGAATTCATTGGGTCAACCTTTATTCTTTAGCACTATTCCTAGTAAATTTGGTTACTCTTTTAATTCATAGTCTATTGTCCATTCCTTGATGAACATTGATAAAGGTGATCATTACTAATTGAGTTATTTAAAGTATAGTTTTTGAAACACAATAAGAATATAACAAAATGGCATTCCTAATATCAAACGGAAAAATATTAGAGTCTTCAATCACATTTTAGTTCAATTCATCTTCATTAGTCTTTCCATAGGATTGATAAGGGGACTGATTAAAATGAGGAAGAGGAAGTTACACCATTGGCTTAAGAGATGATTAATTAAGGAAAGCATGTTGAGAGTTTTTTTCACAACCTCATGTGTAGGAGACCAAATTAAAATATTTAATTGAATAATTGTAGATAATTATTAAGTTGAGAGTCATAATTGATAACATTTACCACATGAGCAAGATTTGCTCTAGTTTGAGGTTGACTTTAGTTGACACCTAGATTCTCTTACATTAAAAGGTAGGTGGGACTTAACCAATTCAAGCAAGCATTTCAACTAGCATTTTCAACCTTTTTTCCCTTTCCTTAGGTTGGGCTTGTTTGAAAAAAAAAAACAACCTCCTTTTGATCTCAAGAGGTGGTTATGACAAATCAATAGAAGGATCCTTTCCTTTTGAAGAGGCCTTCATCTTTTTGGTTTTCCTTTGTATGAAACTTCATTAAAATCATAATCTAAGGCTATCATTAATTTTCAAACAAAAATATCATCTAAGGTTATCATGTGGGTTGTATTTAAGTTCCTATTGTTTGACTAACCTCGTTACTCCTATTTTGAGGATAAAGGATACCCTTCCTAATTAATTATAAAACTAGTTGCACCATAAGGTTGGGAAGATATAGAACTTAAGCTAGTATTGACCTTTGAAGGAGGTTCCTTCACTCTCATAGGCACCTCCTTTAAAGGAGGACCAACATCAAGCCTTGAATCATTTGATAACTTTTTATAATCAAGAACCTTCTCATGTATCACTATTCTTAAAATTATCTATTCATGATTGAGTACACAAACTAAATCTAAGCAAGGAGTTATAAGGTCTATCTTGACACAAATCCTAGGATGTACTTGACAAACACTATTTAGAGTATAGAACAACACAAATAGGTTTCTCCCAACTATGGAGTATCAAAGTAGAGTGTTTAGATGCAAAAGAGATACGTTGACATCAAAAATCAAACCCAAATAATAGCACAAGAAAGCCAAGAGTCTGTTGTAAAATCGTTTGTCTATTAGACAAATTGAAATTGTAATTTATTGATTATTAATGATTGAAAAATATAAACATGAAAAAATAAACTCTCCAAGAGCACAACCAATAAACTAATGGAAGAAGAATGAAACATTGGGAAGTTTCTCTTTTGGTAAAAGATCCTAAAAAGGATTCTTCATGGCATTTCACCACAAGCAATAGATGTGATCATTGTAAAGAGTGGTTTAGTCAATTGCTACACATCCTTTGTAGAGAAAAGAGTATAAAGGGCATTATTGGTTTGCTGAATTATGACAACTAGGTCAACTAAAGGAGGAGTGGCTTTGCCCTGACCACACACATTGGACATGGTTTTCCATCCATTTGCTATACTATGTATATGATTAACTATTTTCTTTACTAGGCCTTTGTTTAACTTCTTTCACATTTACTTATTTAAAATCTTGCTTTTGACATTGGTGGTTTCAGTTTGATTTTATTGTTGATATATATATGGACTAATACACCATAAGTGTCATTGATAATTGTGGAGATATTGTTGCATCAAGCCAACATACTATGCATTATTTTGGTAATCGTTTCTTTTTTGGCAAAATAGGATAAATAATTTTCAAGTGCACTATATTATTTATATGATCCTAAGCTCATTTCTTAATATGAATCTTTAGCTAATAGTAAGTCATTCTTTGGTTAGATACGATTATTTCCCCTTTTCTTTAAGACCAATTGTCCATAAAACTCTATTTAGTTGGAAGATTAAGACCTTTTTGTGAATCTAAAAAGAAAACTAGGAGGATTAGTAGATATATTGTAGTAATGATTTGCTTTATGTCTCCATCAAGATCTAGCTCTAGTATTTCAATTTTGATGTCTTTTATATGAAGAATATGCTTCTTTGCTTTCTATCATTTCCATAGGTAGACTCCTAGATTATTTGTCCTAGCTCTTGGCATGAGCATACTAGGTAGATGAAATTTGTGAAGGAAAAATACAGTTGCCAAGGATTTAAGCTAAGTGTGGTGTTCCTTTTCTAAAAGTGAAGTTAGGAGAACATTTAATTAGTTTCTCTCCTCATATTAGGGAAATTAAAACATAAAGATAGAAGGATAAAGATAAAGCCTGTTAATATGTTACAAATTGCAAAAGAGACAATGACTTAGGCTTACATCTTAAGGGAGATAAATCAGATATTAAGTGAATATGATTTGTAGCATAATAGAGTATATTGAAAACATTAAAAATAAAGTGCATGATGGTAAATAAATGAAACATTTCAAGAATTTGTTGAAAATCAAAGCCGTAATCAGGATTCCGGCAAATGCTTGTCTCTTGAAAATGGCCCTATCACCTGGGAATCTATATCCCATTCCCATCCCCTACACCACCAGATCCTGACCCCCCTTTAATTTGGGAAATTGTTGAGTCTAAGGAGCGTCTTTTGGTGAGCAATGATGACCATTCCTTGGCCTCCAATTTTGATTCGATCTCGTCGAGATCTGTTGACAACCAGACTATCGTCTTTTCCCATGGTCTTGGAGATGCATATGTGGCACACTCTACCGGTAGCTCTAAAGGAGTCCATGGGGGTGGCTCTGAATGGGGAAGCGATAGGTTGACGAGAAGTCGCAGTAAATCGCTATCTAGACCTTATCAATGAAAGGGCTTTTATGGAACTGTAGAGGAGCGCTTAACACGCCTACCTCCAATCATATCCAATATTTGATTTAGGTGCACAATCTTGATATCATATTCCTCTTCGAGCCTTTTGCTGATGCTTCTTTAGCTCTGATTTTCATGGACTTGATTAGCTTCTCTCAAACTCATATCTCCTTGTGTGCTCCTAACATATGGTGCTTCTTTAAGAACACTATCCATACTTCTGTCATCAGTGCTATGCCCCAAGCAATATATGTCTACTGTGGGCTTCCTAATGCCACGTGCTACATATTTGAACTCTACGCCTCCTGTGATCCAGACTCCAGATGAAACCTTTGGCTTCACCTCTCTAATCTCATGGAAACATCTTCTGTCCCTTGGTTTATAGGTGGCGACTTTAATTGTATCCTACGTGCATCCGAAAAAAGTGGTGGCCTCCCTTTTCACTTACCCTAAGCCACCAACTTCTTGAGGTGGAGAGACTCTTTAGGTGTTTTGGAACTTCCTATGGATGGGAACCAGCTTTCTTGGTGTAATGGTAGACATGGCAATGCATGTATTTATAAAAAATTGGATAAGATATTCGTTTCTCCACCTACCTTAGCCATTTTGCCCTCCGCATCCTACCTTTCTAGGCAGAATTCAAACCATTCGCCTATGATTTTTTCTCTTTTTGCTTACAATGCGTCTAGACCTTGTCCCTTTAGGTTTCAGAACATGTGGCTCAGAGATCCTTCCTTCCTTAATGTGGTCGGACATGTTTGGGATACACCCGCCCTTAATCCTACTCATAATCACCTCGACAACCTCTACTTCAAGCTCTATAGTCTCAAAAAAGCCCTTCAATCTTGCAATAGGTGGTATTTCAGCGACATTCACTCGGTTGTCAAAGATCTCGAGAGTCGTCATGATGATTTGGAGGTCAAACTGACATCCCATTGGGATGATCAGATCTCTTCTGAGTTTGCGGATACTTGTATCCAACTAGAGGACACCCTCACTAAATACTATGACTTCCTGGCCTAGAAAGACAAGATTGGTTGGCTGCTCCATGGTGAAGGCAATAATGCCTTCTTTTTTGCCACCATCAAAAAGAGATTTGCTAAGCGTAATCGGAACTCCCTCTCCTCCTCCATTGGTAATGGTTCGTGGGACTTGGCTGCTTCCAAAGAGACTAATTTCTTCCAATCTCTCCTTACCTCTTGTGGCACAGGTGATATCAATAGGTTTCTTGACTTCATACCTCTGATCATCACCCTTGAAGATTGTGCCAACTTAACCAATATCCCTAATGAATATGAGATTCGCAATACCATTAATGACTTGCTTGCCAACAGCACCCCTGTCCCTAATGGGTTCAATGTTGAGTTCTTTCGTCACTGCTGGGATATCGTTAAAATAGATGTGGTGAATGCCATATCGCACTTCTATTCCTCCCAGGAAGCTCCCAGATCTTTCAATGCTACCTTTATATCCCTCATCTCCAAGAAATCGAATTCCTCTAATTTGGTCGATTTTCGCCCCATAAGACTTTGCAACATCATTTACAAGATCGCTTCTGGCATATTCGCGAATTGTTTGGCCAAGCTGCTTCCTAGGCTCATTTCCTTGGAACAGGCTGGTTTCATCAAAGGAAGATCGATATTTGATTACATTTTGACTAATTTTGAGCTGGTCCAAAGACTCAACCGTAAAGTGTTTGGCTCCAATATCATCTTTCAGCTCGATCTTCAAAAAGCCTATGATCGTGTGGAGTGGGGAGCCCCCTCTATGGCACGCTTCGCAAATTTGGGTTCTCCACTAGGGTCATCAATCTTATCAAGGGTTTCGTGGAGCATGAAGGGTCCTCCATCTTAGTCGATGGGTGCTCCTCTCCTTTCTTCAAGGTCTCCCAGGGGCTGAGACAAGGGGATCCTCTTTCTCCTTTCCTCTTTGACCTTTTCATGGAACCTTTTATCCGTAGAATCAAGGAGTTGTTCCATTTGGGTCGACTGGATACTTTTGCCATCAAATGGGGCATCCTCGCCCCCACGGCCCTCCTCTATGCCAATGACATCATTCTTTTCCTCAATGGGAGTTTGAGGTCCACTTCTAACCTTATGGCCTTCATTCATGATTTTGAATCCAATTTTGGCCAAAGACTTAATTACCTCAAAAGCTTTTGCTTTGTGGGGAAGCACTTCCTGGTAGGCAAACTGTTGAGGATCCTCTCCATTACGGGCATCCAACTTGGGTCCTTCCCCTTCATCTACCTGGGGTGCCCGATCTTCACTGGCAGAGCCAAGACTGCCTACTTCCATGATCTCATTGATAAAATCCACTCTAAACTGTCAGGATGGCAAGCCAAACTTCTGTTGTCCACCACTAGGCTCCTTCTCATTAAACACGTTTTATCCTCCATTCCCATCCACATCCTCTCGGTTATTAACACCCCCAAGTCGGTCATCTCCACTCTGGATTCCACATTTGCCAATTTCTTTTGGAATTCCTCTGACGAGGAATGCCACTATCATTGGATTGCTTGGTCCACTATTTGTAAACCTTTGGACAACGGCGAGCTTGGTGTCAGGAATCTCTCTGCGGTCATCAAAGCCTTCCAGATGAAAAGCTTCTAGAATATACTTTTTGGGTCCTCTCCCTATTTGTCTCTCATGAAAGGCCTCTATGGTCTCTCCCATAACCCCTCCCACACTCGCTTCAGCAGAATCAAATCCTTACTCGCAGTCTATAATGTTATGAAACCTTATATCCGTTGGGAGGTTAAGGAAGGGAACCTTATGTTTTGGTTGGATATCTGGATCAGCGACTCCCCTCTCAAGGACTTCCTTCCACATGACATTGAGCCCCCTAGGATCAAAATCAAAGATGTTTTGGATCAGCCTGATTCTATCAATCATTTTCACTATATCCCTCCTGACATTCGGGCTAACATCTTCCGGACCACCATTCGGGCTGGAAGAGATGTTCCTATCTGGTCCTCTTCCTCGGATGGCAATTTCTCCATCTCTTCCGCCTACAAAATCAACATCATGCTGTCTCATCCCATCCATGTTTTTCAAAGCCATTGGAACCTCAAACTCCTTCTCCGTCTTTGCCTCATTGCCTGGAAGATTGTTCATGGCAGACTTCCTACTGATGACGCTATTCAAAAGCATGGTATCAACCTCCCATCCAAATGTGTCTGTTGTCCTACCAATCCCTCCTCTGAAATGTGCATCCACCTTTTCTGCCACAGTGAACTCGCTCTCACTGTGTCTAATTGGACCTTTAGGAACATGCTCATCAATCCCATTCCACTTGTTTCCTTATTCCACAAATTCCTGAACTCCAACGACAAATCTACTAAGATGATCAAGGGTCTTACCACCTTCATTTGGCATAACATTTGGTGGTTGCGTAACAAGAGCAAGCACAACAATTTCAATTTAGCTCACACGAACCACTTTCTTCATCACAATTGGAGCTATTTTAACATGTCTACTTGGTTGAGATCTCAAAAACCCAAAGTTTTTGTTGTTTCTTGAATCCATCCGACGTCTGGCTTCAAAGTCAACTTCGCGTCGAGTTACCATCATGGC
The DNA here is from genome assembly GCA_037157565.1 of Thalassia testudinum. Taxonomy (NCBI): domain Eukaryota; kingdom Viridiplantae; phylum Streptophyta; class Magnoliopsida; order Alismatales; family Hydrocharitaceae; genus Thalassia; species Thalassia testudinum. Next base: position 40,096,746 of record JAZHRO010000067.1, read on the forward strand.
TCCTACTTGATTGCTTGGATTCTTCATGATGGCTATGGTGCGTTGAAAGTTGCGACTTCTTGTAGGACCCCCTCCCCCTCACCTGAGCATGGTATCATTGAAGCTATCATTCATTTCCTACGTGCTGGGGGTGGCGTCATGGATAATATTTGCCTTGAAATGGATTCTACTCTTCTTTATTATTGGTGGAACGGGAAAATCCTGGTTACTTGGTGCATCCGACCTTCGCTGAGGGAGGCTAAAAATCTTTGTCCTCAAAGCACAAAGCTTACATACATCCACCCTATGGCCAACCACTTGGTGCATTCGATTGCCTTTGCTTCTATGGATTCCTAGCAACTTTTCGACTCGGAATGGGCTCTCCCCACTTTGTGTCGTGGGATGCTTAGATTAGATAAGATCCAATTTCCTTATATTGTTGGCTAGGTTGTGTTGCCTTGGGTTTTGCTTTCCATTTTTGTACTAGGCCATGAGTCGTGGTCCTCCTTTTTTGTATGGAATAGGTTTTGGTCTAGTCCCCCTGTTCCCCTTCTTTTTGGCCTCCAGGGAGTGGGGGATGAATATGATTGACTCCTGTATTTTGGAAAAAAAAAGAATCATTTCAAGAATAATATGTTCTTTATAGAACTATAATTTCTTAGATTCATTAGAAGAGTATTCTTCCACTAATTCTTCTATTGTAAAGGTTAATGTGAGGCCTCTATGTATCTATGGGTGGTGTGGATGCTGGTATTTACTTTCTACTACATTTTAATTAAATGAAGACAATTGTTATCAAGGACAATCATTTCATATGTCTTCCTTAGTATGGTCAAAAGCACATCAAATTGTAGAACTTCTTATAAGGACAACTTCCTATTGAGCTTCTATATGTGGGAAAAGATAAGATTTCCTCTAAGATGCATTAGCTTGAATAAGTAGACACAATGTTTAAAGTTGGAAAATCTTTTTGTAATAGTCCTTAATGACATGGAATTTTCTTATGACCCTTTAACTATTCAAAGAGGGTATGAAAAGTTCTCCTTACATAAAGTAAGCTAAAAGCAGTATCCACATAGGTTCAAACAAAAAGAGTCATAAAGAGGTAAGCATGTGTATGAGATAGTTTCTTGAAATGCCAAGATGAGACCTAGATCATATGCTCCTTGTTATAACATCTTTGACAATTTCCTTACCTCCAATGGGATGCCCCTTCATGGCAATTTGAAAAGTCAACTTGAAATTAGATTGAACGTAGTGGTGACTGGCAAATCCTACGGTTTAGACCATAGATGCCAATTTTAGTAGGGAAACTAGGATCAATGTATGTACAAATTGATTATGATTTAGCATAAAGGGAATTTTAGTTTATCCGTAATTAACATCCATAATATCCAAAGGATGAAAGAAATAGCCACACAAGTTTTTTGAAGTGGAGTCATCCATGCTTTAGACACAAACACAATTCATAATCAATAGCAAGGAAGATGAATGTTAGCATGGATATGTCTTCATAATGGTGCAATCTAACAACCAAGGGTAGGTCACCCCCATAAGGATATGATCCAGTATGTCCACAAAAGGTAAAACATGATAATAACATCTTAAAGGTAAGATTACCCCTTCTTGTATGAATTACCATTAATTGGACAATTTTAATGGCAATTTTCAAAAGAAAAGCTATCATTCTGGTAGGGAGATTGACATTACATGTGCATTTGTCCTTTTTGCCGTAGATTAAATAACTAACAATTTAATATTATAAAGCTTACAATCTTATGAGGTATACAAATATAAAAATCAATTTAAGTAGGGAGAGGGTCAAATTCTAGATATGTAGTAGTATTTGGTGGAAATACTACAAAAATTGTAGATAGGTTATTGAGGTAGTGATCATTAAAATGAATGAAAGGTTTTCTATAGAACTAAGAAAATAAGAGAAATACTAACCATTTATATGTCCATCTAAAATTAAAGTGTTATTATTCTTCCATTTAATAGAAGGCTTCATGATGACCAATGCCTTCTTTAAGAGAAGCTAGCAAGTAGGATGAGTTGACACCTTAGGTCCACAAAGAGGGCAATTGAATCTTGTCATGGGCTTGGAAATAGAAAAGGTTTAGCTTGGATTCTAAGACTATTTCATTGTACAAGAGAGTGGAATGGATCTAAGATCTTGAACATCTAGGCTACTCTATTTAATATCCTTACAAATAATGTGTCAAGCCACAAACTATGACAAGTACCATTATTCATGTTACTTAAAAAAGGTTTGCTAAAAGAGAGTCGGTTAAAACCAAAGATCAATAGGAACATCGTAAATGGTGAATGTATGAACAAGGACAAAGGATATGACATGTTTTATCAATATTAAGCAACCTTTTAATGATAACATGGTACCTCAATATCAATTAGTCTCATGATCTTCTTTCATTTAGGAGTTCAAAATGGTCTCAGTTTGCTCTCTTTATAGAAGATGGAAGAACCTAGGTATAGAAATTGGAAAAGTCCCCTTGCCCAATTTGAGATTGAGTTAGGAAAGAAACCTTTTCTTAAGAAAATAAAGATTGTACATAGAATAAGCTTGTATTGCAATTGGCTCTTTGCCCTGATTTCAATTTAAAGGAACCCATGAAATAAATAAGCCTTGAGTAGACCTCAAACTTCCACGTGTGAAGTATGGGATGTCATCAACATATAACAATGCAAGGCAAACTTGTATGTGCCTTGCAACAAGAAAACCCACAATTGCTCTAATGGCAAGGAAAAAGTTTGTTCCTTAATAAGGACCTCCATTTTAAGAATAAGGAGATAAGGGGAGAGGCGATCTCCTTGCCTTAGTTCTTATAGAAAAGGAAGAATGGGTTTGAGGTATAATCAATCAAAATAGAGAACCCACTGTGCTACTTTTGTAGATTAAAGAGATCACTTTGACAAAGAATTGATGTTTATTTAGATCTTTCTTGAGTAAGGTCCATCATATGCTATAATAGGCCTTTTGATGATCTATTTGAAATATGTCATTTGAACCAATAGTGATTTATGCAACTTTTAAGCTTAAATTAAACTGTATACTGACATTATCGAAGATGGACTTGTCTTGCATGAACCCACTTGGAAAATGATCAGTAAGAATTATAGATATAAGCTTATGTACAAAGCTATAGAGACTCATAGTGGAGTATTGAGACATAGACTAGAGAAAACCTTTCTTGGAAAATGAATATAGTATTGAAGGCATGTAGAACTCTTAGAGTAGAGAAGAAAGATATCATAGAAAACATTTAAGGAAAATTGCATTAAATCCATCAAGGCTAAATTATTTATTGTAGGACATCTATTTAGTAGTAGTGATAACTTATTCCTTACTCATCCAAGGTAAGGAAAATAAAAGAAGAAAAAACTTCCTCAAACACAATGTTTACAATTGACATGAGAACTCCCAATCAACCTTTAAAATTTTAAAGGATTAGAGCCTAGAGAAGTATTCAGTTTCCACTTAATATGTCAATACCATGAGCCACCTTCTATGTACTTAGATGATGAATTTGGTGGCTTTGTCTTTATAGGATAGAACAAAAGAAAGCTAAGTTGGAGTCCATTAATAAAGCATAAGGCCTTGGCTTTCTGCCTAAGAAAATCCTTATACATCTAAGGTCATCATGAAGCTTAATAAGCCTCTTAGAAGTTGGAGACTTAGAAGAGTTTAATTTAGCCTTAGAAGGCATTTCCCCATACAATTTGGGTTCAATTGTGAGAGACTAAGTAGAAGTCGATATATGTTGATTGCCTATTGTACCAAGGGAAATAATTGTCTTTCAAGGAAATTGATGGAGTTCAAGATCACTAACAAGGCTAAGGAAATAGTCAATACAAGGAAATTGAAATGGACCACCTCCTAACTTTCCATGGGATCGAAAAGGGAAAGCGATGGAAATCCTCCTAATTAGCTGGTACTCGTCCGTGTTGGGGTGGGGCTAAGTGAATAGAGATATCACAATGACTAGGTAAACTATTGGAATCTTCCATGCTAATTGTTCAAGTTATTGAAAGGCATAAAGTGGCTAAGTTTAGAATCCACTCATTCAACATAAAGGACATAATTAATAAGTACCTGATTATGCAAATCCACAATATGCAAGTCAATATATGAATTTCAGAGAAACCAAAAACACATACATATCTTATTTAATGCATAATGGGAATAAAAAAATGAAGATACTTTACAAGCATAAGAGATATAGTAGCCAAATGGATAGGTTCAAGAATAAAGAATAAAATTAAATTTGCCTTCTTAAAAGTACAAGTTCCATGCTAATGGTTCATTGTGAAGTGAATCAAGGCCTTACAACATTTTAAATTGAGGAAATTTAATAGGGATAAGATTTAAGTTTGGACTAAATTAAGGTAATGCAAGGATGGGTAACATCATGTGTATGATTCATGGACCCCTTGGCAATTAAACAACCTTCTAGGGGCCTTAATTTCTCCTTCCTCTACAAAAGGTACGCAATGTGGAGTAATGGAAACCAATACTAAGGTGAATCAAATGGGATATAACAACCAATGTATGAGACGTAGTAGTTGGACTTCTCTGCTTCAATGGAGAGAGCTGCTTTACCTCTTGTTTAAGGGTAGTTGTTTGGTTACTCAGAAAGATACCCAATTACAGGGGAGGTGGCATTAACCTCCTTATCTAAGCATATTCTATTTAAAATCTCCTAGTAAAGGTTCAAACAAGACCATTAATTATAGTACTCAAAAGGATTTTAGTAGCAAAAGAATTAAACTATGCCCGATTTGAAACATTCCCATTTTCAATTCAAGTGGTTGAGGTGGCGACATTCTTTTGGCCCTAAGAAAACATTCCTAATTCTAACAAAGGACAAGTTATCAAGATTTGCAAGTAGTCTCTCTCCATCATTTTGAGAGTGGGAGGAGGTGTGGTTGGCAACTTGGCATTCATCATAGGATCAAGATTATCCATAGCAAGCATAAGAAAAAATGCCACACGGTTCACCATCATAGCATCCAAAGGACTAAAGTGGACCTTAAGAGTAGGCAAGGTGGTCATATTATTCATGTTGTCATCAATTCTAAGCCATAAGTGCTCACCAATATCAGTTGGGGATTTAGACTATGTTAGCTCCACAAAAGTAGTTGTCCCTTACTTATGTTATGTCATTAGAGGTTTGTTCTTATGCTCATGCCAACAAGTGTAGACAAAATGCTCAACATCTACATGCCTAACATGTTCCTTTATAGTAATTTTATGTAATTGTCTTGATTAATTAGAACTTGATTTGCAATAGGCACTTGTACGATAGAATTTGATTGGTACTAGAACCCTCAGTGGTGGAGACCACTGGTGCCATAGTTTTAGATGCCAAAGTTCTAGGAAAATTTCCAATAGTAGTAGCCTTTATTAACTCTTTATAAATGGTAGCTGTCCCTTTATTACAAATCCTTCTTGATAGCTTCCAGATTAGAAGAATCTGGGGTAGGGTTGGAAGAAATATCTACAACTAAATGGGATAATCATAGTCATCCATTCCCAAGTTTTCTAAAGACCAACTAAAAGGAGGAATATATTCATAAATACCTTTTTACTCAATTACTTCTTGATTGTTGAGATTATGCAGAATAGAGGCTTGAGATCTAACGAGATTAACCACAACATAAACTTTGGATAAATTGGGTGATTTGTATCATAGGAATGTGGATCCATACAAATAGGAAAACTTAATTATTTGTTACTATTTACACAAGGCATTTGGATTACCAAAACTCAACGTATGAATATGAGGGAAATTGAAATTCTTAATGAAGGAACGCTGGAGCAAAAAATGTCAAGTGAAGAAAAGGTTGATAGTTCTAGAGACAAGCATTTGTCCTTAGAAATTTTAAGATTACCTTTATGGATGAATTGGATTGTATCTAATGAGCAATAGTTGGCTAAAATTGCAGCTTTTTTATGGTTGTATAAAAGGTAAGGTGCAACTGAAACTTGTGATTTTACGCATATGTTTCATGTTTAGTGTTCTCCCTTCTTCCGGTGCAAAGCTTTGGTAGGGGTACCTACTCTGCTCTCTCCCCACCTCTTTGTTACACCAGAGAAGTTTTTTCTTGGTTGGGATCTGAAGGAACTCCACCTTCTTGAGAAGATCACTCCTTTTTATTCTTTCCCATCAAGAGTGGGGTCGTGGCCCTCTTTCATCTCATCCATGTTGATGGAAAGTCATCTTAGCGTTGCAGGATCCCACCTGGTCGTTTGGGTTTGCTCCTTTTAATTTGAGCTTTTCTTCGAAGAAGTCAAGATCTCCAAGGATTTTCAAGAAGGTGTTTTTGCTTCTTGGGACCTATCTTCTTTCCTTCCTGATTTATGGAAGAAAAGTGCTTGGAATAGGACGTTTGGGAATCTTCACATATATACTAACGTCTGGTACTCTACTTTCGCAGATCACCTTAGCCAAGTAGTTGGGATATTCCATGTGGAGGTTTGTAATGGGCTTGCTATCAAGTGGAAGATGAGGACAAATATTTGCTTTTGCTATGATCTGTGTGCCGTTGATGCCAGTTTTGGTCCACATAACCCCTTGTGGAAACTCTGTTTCCCCTTGTGTGTAATTGAGGGACCCTCTCTAATCTTGCTGCAGATTTGGAGGGTGTTTGGTAGGTGGCTTTACCTCGGTTTGACTCCACTTAACCTGCCTACCACTTTTGTAGCGTTAAGGGAGACTTAACCCGAGGTAAAGTTATTCCTCCCCCTCTGTGGAATAACCTTAATCCGCCAAATCTTCCAAACAGGTTAACTCACTTATTCTGCCATTTCATTCCACTCCTTCCATGTTCCTCTACTTATTCCACAAATTTATGTTCTTTACAAAACACTGCCCTAAACAGATATTGAATACAATGAGGGGAATGAGTGTTCATTCATGTTTTTGGACCTCTTGGACCCTTAAAGAAACGTTTTTGCTTTATGGATGCAGCTCAATCTGACATGTTTTTATCTGAAGCAAATCCATTTCCGATCGACGTAGGCCATGTTTTGTGGTGGGTTAATAGATTTCATTATTTACTAGTAGGAAGTCACACAATCTTGCGTGTGAATTTCCTGACATGCTTGTCGATTTATGCACCAAAGTCTTCGTGAGAGAGTCCATTGACTTGGACTGAGATTGACGATTTGTTATTTATGTTTTGGGGGAAAAAATTAAGGAAGTGTAGATATTCTTTCTGTGGTTCCCATGCAGCTAATTTCTTGATTTTGTCTTTTGTCATTTACAGTTGCTTGCAAGGTTTCAAGTTGTAGTTTGTATCACAAAATTAGAATTCAAAATTAGAATTCTTTCTATCCAGCTACATATGCTTACGTAAATGATGCTTATCGCATAAGTTAGTGGATTTCAAGAAGTTAACATAATAGCCTTTTTGCTTTGCTATCTTATTCCGCATCTGATGCTGTCGGATTTGTCCTTTTTAGAAGTAGACTGATGATAAGAAGATGGAATCGCACTTCGCGTTCAATAATGTCAGGAAAGGAGATAGTTGGATAGAGGTATATATCTCACAATCTGAAATCTATTTCAGTGGAGTCATAGATTATTCAGTTCTTGAAGTATATAGATTACAGGCCGCTGGCAATTCTCTGAAGAAATGTGTCTTAATCCATTCCACATCATCCTAAGCATCATGAACGGATTTTACATTTTTAAGAATATACTGCTCGCCACCTCAGACATTAGGACTGCAGTCCAAAAAACCTTACAAATGGGTGTTGATTTCAACTTCCTTTTCTTTGATAGATGTCGGTACCATTTCATCCATCCTTCTCTTATGGTGAGATTAAAGAAAGATGGTGAGTAAGAAGATTAGGCTAAGACTTGTCCCTTACATATATCAAAGGAATTAATTAGACAGATTATGACATATATGGCTCTGCCACATTGCGCTAGCTTTTACACGATATATATAGAAACTAAGCCAAAATCCATGAAAGAGGCTAGAAGAGGTAGACATGGAGCAGTTGGCAATAGTACTGGTTGACTAAGTTTGATCATGCCCTTGAGATTCCTTGGTGTCCCCCAGTATACAGCTTTTGAGGATGCGCCATCTTGGGAAAAATGTGAGCACATGGATTTGTTGAAGCATAGAGACACGTGAAAGAAGAGCCTTTTGGTGCTATTTGATTGCCAAGTTAAGGGGGTTTGTATATTTAACCCATCACTTAACTCAACCTTCACTTGTATTGGATTAAGTGAGACTTAAGGAATGGTAACGTTATTCTACTTTTTGTGTAGAATAATTTTAATCTATCAAAATATTTAGATGGGTTAATTCACTTATTGCATAATTTATTTTAATCATTTTCTATTCTTTTACTTGTTATATAAATTTATTCTCCTTACCGAACAAGACCTGTGTCCAAATATTTCTATTCTTCGTATCTATAGCTCGCTTCGAATACCATAGCAAGTCTTTCTCGCCCATACAACGAATGGAACATCACCTACATTACCCGTGAGGAATGTCAGATCTACAGATCTCCATCTTTATCTTATTCCCTCCCATCTAAAGGCCCACGTCTCACATCCAATGGGTAAGATGGGTGGGGGCAGGGGTAGGAAAGCTAGTGAGAGAAATATGTCCCATTGCCCATCACGCTGAGACAAGCGGGAAAGGAAACATATGGGTTTTAGCATTGATTGACCTCCCATTTGACAGTGGAATAAAAAGTCACAGGGATACCCACGACCCTGTTTGGTAGGTAGGTTATTTGAGTTAACTCATATTTATTCATCACTTAATCTACTTATTACTTGCACTAAGTTAAGAGAAATTAACTCTACATAAAATTGCCTATTTAAATACCCAAAAATCATAACTCACGTTTCCCACCATTTTTTTCTTATTTTTCTACTTGTTTCACTAACCGATTCCCTTTACCAAGTAAGGATTAAATTTTTGAGTCAAGTGGATTGACCTTATCTCATCTTATCAAATAAACATGAAACATCTATTAAAATATATTATTTTCAATTATTTCATTATATAATATCAACACCAATATATATTCAAATATATCAATTCTAAAATACAACATAATATATCAATTAAAATATATTCAATATATCACATCCAACACATTTACACTCACAACACAATATTAAAAAAAAAAAAATATATATATATATATATATATATCACTATTTTAATCATTTCTATCACATACCCCCATCCTCCCGACCAAACATCTTTCATTTCATAAAATTAAGCAGAGCCTGCATCTCTAACCGAAACCATTGAAGGCTACAAGCACAATAGGAAGTCATTTGTGAAGAGGCATCTTTGCCAAAATCATACCAATTAGAATCAGTCTTCCTATCTCCAATATTAAAAGCATTTTGGGATTATCGACGGCATGACCCCAAGATCAAATGTTGTACATATGGTGTTCCAAGTAACCCAAGGAGAGGCCTTCCCGAAATTATTCTGCCCCATAAAACTCGACAAGCAAAACAAAGAACGACTCCCTACTCTGACCAAATGGGGCGAGTGATATGATCATAAATTGACGCTATGTTAATAGATCTTTACAAGTAAGGATATGTTTGATGACGATAAGATGCATGTATTATTGATGGAGAGCGTGGCACCCCTCTAACCATGAAGCTTCCTACGAACTTTTTTCCGGAAAGAGATTCAATATAAATCCTCTTTGGCTGGATAAGGTAATTTGGTTAATCCAGATAGGTTAATGCAAAGGAATAGTGAGATCAATTAGAGATTTAATTTCCAATATAAAGGAAGGACGGTTTCATGGTAAAATTGGCAACATAAAGGTGCTTTTACGACGGTTGATCTTTTATTACCATGCCTCTACAAAGTGATACATACATTTGAAAAGCCGACATAGAAAGAGTTGGGACTCCTGAGCTTTGCCAGTGATCCAGAGTTAAGTTTTCATCTTTACATTTACTTGAAAGATTGACGTGTGAGGAAAGTCAATATCTTTCTGGTTTATTTTAATAAAAAAGTAAAGAAATATATATTATAATATATTTTGTAATGTAAGATGATTTTAACTAGTGTATTTTGATTTTTCATTAATTTAAAATTAAATGTATTATAGCTTTCCACCAATAGAAATGGACTTTTACTTAGAAAGTGAAAAATACTTTTTCACTTGTGGGTTTTGGATTAGGATTTGGGATTTAGGGTTTAAGATTTGGAAAAAGTGATTTTATATATGAAAAATAATTTTTTACTTAGAAAATTATTATTTACTTTTAAGTTTAAGATTTATGATTTAATATTTAGGAAACATTAAATCCTAAATCCAAAAGTGAAAATTCATTTTTCGTAGATGAAAAATCACTTTACATAGGTAAAAAATAAGTTGAAAATTAAAATAAATTAGAATATTTTTATTTTCAATTAATGTATTTTAATTTTCAACCAGTAAAAAATTAAAGTACACCGATTGACAATTAAAATATATTGATGTATTTTGTTGAGTGATAGATACACATTGTAAAATATATTACAATATATATTTCTTTACTCATGTCTTTTATTTTAATGGACTTCCAAGTTATTAAAAACATTGAAAATGTTAAATCCACATAAAGTGAAATAGAGGAAACTTCAAGTGCATGTTTGTATTACTCATGATATCCCATACCCATCACATTTAACTTACGAAAAAAGAAAGAGAAACTTAAGTCAATGAAAGATACCATCGGGAGGAAAATAAATAGGCTAACAAAGATTGTAGAAACACGACAATGTTGGCAGAGTTGCCAAATATTAACATAATATTTTAAAGGATGCACATGTTTATGTATTAAATGGTCTTTAGCCCACGTGCTATTATGAGAGTGGAAAAATTAATTATCATACAAATATAAAAGTTAATTTTAATTAGAAAAAATTTTTTAGAAAAAGTGATGTAAGAATTTATTCTAAAAATTAGTGTCAATGTATAATAATTTTTGATCGATAAAAAATTTAAAATATCAAATGAAAATCAAAATACATATATTACAACATATATTATTTAGTATATCATTATTTTTAATCGGTATCTTAAAATTTTTTAATTTTATATTAATTAAATATTAATCTAATTATATATTAATTCATATTTTCATATAAACATACTTAATATCAATCTCTAATAAAAATATACAAGATAAAAAATTGATGATAAGATAAAATCTAAAATGAATATACGTCCAAACGGTAGATAAGAAAAATAAAATAAGTAAAATATATAAAAAAATTAAAAAAATTAAAAAAGTAATAATGATATAGAACATGCATAGACGTAACGGTGCATGAAGCATTCAAATTTGGGAAGTAGTAGAATTTTTTTAATGCCAACGGAATCGCTTAAACTCTAGAGAATGAATTAAAATATAGGCATCGCCATTTATTGTAGGCTTTCTATTGGTCAATTAAGAAGCATCTTAACGAGCCTCTATGTCAGTTCGAAATCAGAAGTAATGTTATGAAATAAATCTTACATAAGTCTATTTGCTCCTTAAAAATCAAATGCAGAGGGTAAAGGCAAAGGCGTTTAACAGAAATGCTACAGCTTGGCAAGAAAAAACAGAAAAAAATGCTCCAGAAAAATTTCAAGTTTCTTACATAAACGGATTCGGACGATCGATGATCACCGTCAGCCCTCCTTCGTGGTCCTTTTTAGTATAGGACTGGTAACAGTCAACTTATGTGCATGCTAATCTCATTTAATTCCGATGTGCCTGCGGAATGACTCATTGGATGTACAGAAAATTAGGAGAGAATATCAATTCTTTTATTTTATCATATTAATACTATCTCACTGTATCAAAATAGATATTAAAATATTTTTATTTTAATATAATATATTTAGTAATATACATCCACTTCATCACGTCGACTCATCATACTCTAATATGATAATATTAAAATATTATCTACTCATATCACAGAAACATATTAATTATTTTTATTTTACTACTTATACTGTTCCCACAACAAATATCACTATTTTATTTTGAAAATGATATATTTTACTCCGGGTATGGAAAAAATACATGGATGTAGTGTTGCAGCTTCAAAAAGTACAGAAAGATGTCCTCAACACCTTCAGAGAGGGAGAACATAACTCCTCCTTAGGATGAGAGCATCAAAAATCAAATACAAGAAGTAAAATAAAGAAAGAAAGAAAATAAAAAAAAATACCCAATAATATTAATTTCGATGTAGAAAGATCTTATACTACATAGTGGATATGACGAAATGTTACCAACATCGTTGGCGAATCACGCTAATAGGTGACTAGTGATCGGATTAAGGCTAACCATTCACTCAATCGTGATAAGCCCAACTACAACATGGCCTTGAACAACAAAAGTAATGTCAAACGATGAAGGAGTGAAGTGGAGATAACTAAACGTCTCGTGGAATCTCACCTCCGACTCAAAGGTGTCAAGATGAAGAACAACCAAGAGCAGCTACTGCTCCTCTATGTAGTGCCCGAACCCGTACGCCACTACCATCGCCACCTCGCTGGAACCCACTCCGACGAACTCAAGCCCATGTTGCTGCCACTGCTGCTGCACCCACCGCACCAAACTTTGACACTGTAGCATGCAGTAACGGCAACAAGCCGCCACGAGCAGTCCTAGATTAGAGGAGAACGACGAAAAGATGATCTGTAAAGGTGCGGTCGTCATATCTTAAGACCTCACATCAGAGGGGGTAGGAGGGAGTGGAGGTGCGATCTAAGCACGGAAATGAAGAAAAGGGGCCCCGACCGAAGCTATCTCTGGCCAGAGCCCCAACTAAACAGCTAGGGTTTTACTTTGGCAACCGAGTGAAAGGTCAACAAATATCACTACTTATCCTATCGTGCTCAAGCAAATGTAACCTGAAGAAGCATTAAACAAAAGAGATGGCATCATCTTTGATAACATCGTTCTTTTCTGTTACGATCCGGTTCCCGGATCCCTACAGGACCGGAGACCGGCTCGCTTCGACGAATCCCAAGACCTAGTCATCCAACAAGAAATAACCAAAAGCAGGAAAATAAACCATATTCACACATGCAATATAACTAAGCAGAAGAAAAGTACGAAGTAGTAAAGAAAGTAGAACAACTGTCTCAAAATATAGTACATGCCACCACAGCAACAACAGAAAGCGTAAAGGAACAGGAAGTAGCAGGAATAGTAAAGTATGAGTCCATTACTCACTACAACAGTAGAAAACGAAATAGCTGAAAAACGACTACGGCTGGGCTCGGCTGGGCCCAGCACCCTCTATAGCCGAAAACTTGGGCTGCTTAACTCCTGGTCCTAAATAGTGTCAGGAAAAGACAGAGTCAGCGAATGCTGAGTAGAGTAGTGTTTACATTATTTAAGTGCAAATACAGTAAAAATAATGACATGTTTATTTCTCATTCTATTTATCTTATTTAAGTGTTTCTGTTTCATCTATTTCTCAGAGTGTCCAGGTATTTCTTGATCTTGCATGTTTCTCGTGGGAACGATCTTGATTGTAGTCTTTTCCATAGAGTAGAAGGTACATGTGGTACTCTCCTTGCCGGGAGAGTCCCCTGTGATAGTCCTATAACCAATCAACCACCCCGAGGTCACTGTTAAGACGTAGCGGTGAATACAACACGCGTGATAAGCTCACGGGTAGCTACCCCTCACTGATATATGGTCAGTCGTTTCCGCTAGCGGGTACGCCCAAAGTACAGCACGGAACAGTATAGGACCTTGCCCTCTCAGAACAGGGGTCTCGCCCCTCCACAGTCCGCACACCCTCGTCTGACTACCTCGGTTTGCCCAAAGGGCCTAACAAAGTCGATGTAGGGTGGCTAGCTGAAACCCTGGGCCCCGTGGGGTGGCTAGCTCCCTCCCTACACTAGTGGCACGCCTCGGTACCGAGTACACGAGGGCCAACAGGAGTCGATGTAGAGTGGACAATCCTAACCCCGGGTCTCAACTCAAGGGAGGCTAGCTTCGCTCTACACTAAAAAGGGACAGTTGCTTTCCTTGGTACCGTGTACACAAGGGCTAGCACACTTGCTGTCTACATTCCAGATTCCGTTTATCCACAGGAGTTCTACTCCTAATTCCCCGTATGGTTCATGCTCATATTCATCTCATTTATCTAGGTCCAGATCTCATGTTTCATAACTCGTTCCTCATCCATATACAGGCAGCTTGTGTTTTCATAATTCAATTCTCAATCATAACATGCAACTTGTGGTTTCACAGTTCAATTCTCATTTACATACAGGCAGCTCGTATTTTCATAATTCAATTCTCAATCATAACACGCAACTTGTGGTTTCATAGTTCAATTCTCATTTACATACAGGCAGCTCATATTTTAACATGCATCTCGTAATTATACTAAAGGCATTTGCTAGCAAATTATTTTAACCATGCATTCAAGTAAATAGTACAACTCAAATAGGCTCATTCATTTCTACCCTAGGGTTCATTCCATATCATAGAGTTCAATCTGACTATTCCAACCAAGTACATTCTTATTTAACTATTAACAACTAAGTTAAACCACTCTACCACCGGGTATCACGGGGCGAATGGGGGCCTGTGCTGCAGATCTCGTCATCTTTGCAGGCCCCGAGCATGGCACTGGCTGGTAACCTATACCAGCGACCAATGTACATTAGATGAGCTCAAAACAGTATATACTCAACACGAATATGTAGAGGAACTCGAGTGCAAAACAACGGTACTTCGTTTGCAGAAATCCGATTCCTTTTGGGCCTTAAACAAGCCAAAAACGCGGTTACTGATCAAAATCAGACGTCTGGAACTAATCCCAGACGTATTAAAAGACGTCAGAACTCACCTTGTGTTCCCTGCGGCTGATCAGACGTCCAGACTCCCTCTACGACCGTCTGGGGGCAGCTCCAGACATCGGACAAGGTCTCCGGTCATTTGGAAGCACTTCTGGACATCTAGCAAAGTGATCAGACGTCCAAAAGTACTTGGGAAAGTGCACCGTGCGCCTTCCCAAAGCCTGCCCTGCGTATGAAAATGCAGGCACGACTTTAGCTCAACAACTCCTACACTGAGATCTTCTGCATGGTGGAAATTAGCGTAGGAATGTACGTACCTCGCGCAATACGTGTTTTCAGATGTCCGGCCTCAGCTCCGGACGTCCTGGTGCCTTGCCAGTCGTCTGGTCTTCATTCTAGACATCTGATATTAGAAACTTCCAGTATCAGAACTTCTTTACGTCGCTCGCTCTGCTCATCCTCCACCTGCAGTGGCAGCTCCAGCAGTTGTAGGAGCTTGAGCAGCTCCTCACCGAGGTCCTCCTCTCTCCTATGAGCTCCTCCTTGAGCTCCATCGAGCTCCTGTGGTCATCTTCCTCCTCCCCCTCTCTCACTCCCTCACACTCTCTCGCTCTTGCTCCTCCCCGCTCTCCCTTCGCTGGCTCCTCTCTTCCTCGTTGCGGCTGCAGCAGCAATGATGGGAGGGGAACGTGGCTGTCGTGGAGAAGGTGGAGGTGGCGATGGCTTGAGTGGTGTGGGAAGGAGAGGAGAGGAGAAGGGAGGGGGTTTATATAGAGGGAAGCTAGGGTTCGAGGTGTGAAGGAGAGAGAGAGAGAGCGGCCTCTACGTGCCGCTTGCGCGCAGTATGAAAATCTCACTTTCAGATGTCTGGGCACGTGTTCAGACGTCTGAATAGACATCTGACTGAAACTTCAGACGTCTTATTCAGCTAAAAATGTAACAGGTCATTACATTTTCAAAACCAGAAAAAAGAACTTTGGTAACATTGATCATAAAGGTCAAATTGGAAGTTATAAACCAACATGCCTAGGGATCTTATTTTACAATATATTTTTCAAGTAGGTATAAATTTCCTTGTTTGCCAACATTGGAATGCAGATAACCATGTACCCATCCCCAATAATTATTTTGACTCAATCTTCTTATGAAAAAAACTCAAACTTACAGTATGTAGAACTCCAAGATCCATCCTTACAACACTACAAAAGAAATAACAGTTGAATTACAATGACGTTCAAAATACACTGCTATAGGTCCAGTGTTGCTGATTTCTTAAAATCCATACCAAGGCCATCAAAGCTTCCTTTTGTTTCTTTTCTCCTTTATCTCTCTCTTTGGTTTTCTTTGGCACCTTAAACCCTAAACCCACACACCCACCCCCCTCAACAAATGCCTCACAACCCTCGCCTCCTCCCCAACCTAACACACACAGCATCTCTGATGCCTCTTGACGAACACACACACATAAACACCTGATGCCTCGTTGTTAACGTGGCTTGATCGTGTTTTAACAGTTAGTTACGTCGTAGTATAGGTGATCAAGAGTTGTCAACAAATAAAAATTTATTATTCGAAAACTTAAGTATCCGAGGTCGAACACAGGGAGTAATTGGAATTTATTACTAATCTCAAGAATGTAACTGAACACTTAGAGTTACTCAAAACTTAATTCAAAATATATATGCATGAGTTTAAAAGTTAATTGTGACAAAAATAAGGAATTTGGACGTCTGATCATGGGATCAGACGTCTTAAAAAGATGTTTTCTCCTATCTTGTTCTTGTTCTTCTTCTTCTGACTTCTGATTTTCTTCCTTTCTTTGTGCTTCTTCTTCCTTGTTTCTTCACTGCAGTTCTCTTGCCTTGCTTCTTTCTTCTTATTTTCCTCTGTCTTTTGCCTTGCCTCTCTTCTATAGTTTCTTTCTCCTTTTCTCTGCGGGTCTTCTTCTTCCTTCCTTGGCTCTGCTTTCTCTTCTTCTTCTGTTTGTGTTTCCCTTTCTTTATTTCTTCTTTCTTCTTCAGTTCCTCTTCTCTTGAGCTTTGCCTCTTCCCTCTGCCTTGCCTTTCTCTTTTTCCTCTACAAAGCTTCCTTCCTTTTTCTTCTTTTCCTTCGCTTGCAGCGGCTAAGTCCCTGCTTCCTTCTTCAGTTCCTTCCCTGCATAAACCAAAGAGAGCAAAACCTACCCCTCGACCCACACCCGCGTCTCTCTCTCTCTGTATATCACTCTTCAGCACGCTCTCCCAGAGCCGGGTTATCGGGGCGGGTCGCGCGCTCGGGTCCAGGTCAACTGGTGTGGGTGTGGTGCGCGAGGAGTGCTCAGGAGGGTATCAGGTCGAGTCACCAGGTCCGCGTGATGAGCTCACGGATGAGGCGCGTGTATAGGTGAGGGATCTCACCCCATGTGTTCTCGGAGGCAACCAGCCGATAGCACAAAATCAATTTAAAGTACTCAAAGAGGTTACTGCTTACTGAGGTGGGACTATTGTTCCATCTCTTTTTCTCGCGAGCTCGCAGCAGACCGTTCTCCAATTGCAGCACTGCAGGCCTCGCAGCGCCACTTGCTGGAACAACTGGATGCGCAAGACCTCCCCGAGTTTGTTGGTCCTGGAATCCTAGAGCACTGCAGCTTGGAACGAGTGTGCAACCTCCTCGAGTCACCGCTAATGGCGGTTGGAGCTCGAACCTTGCCTGACACAAAAAGGGCCTTGCGACTCAATTAGACCACAGGAGCACCTTCGCCATGTCACGGTGAAGGTGAGGCAGTAGGTGGCAGGCTGCGGGGCGACCTAGGTGTGCATGCCTAGGTCGCTCTGTGGCCGGACGGATGGGTTTGGTCGGGGGGCAGTTGTGGTGGTGTAGAGGGTCTGTGGATGAGTGGGGGATTTTCAGTGGCGTGTGGCGGAGGTTATGCGGTGGTTGGCGAGACATGTGGGGCTGTAGAGTGACGGGAGCGTCTCACCGGAGGGTGGCCGGAGATGAGGAAGATGGCTGTGGACAGTGGCGGTCGAGGAGCGTTTGGTGAAATAAGATGAGGGAAATGAAAGAGGGGATAGAGACGAACAGTTCTAACCTAACTAAGTGGATGAAGGGGGCGAGAGGGCGGCTGGCAGTACCTGCTGTCGTCGAAGAAGGCATCCAGTGGAGGAAGACGACGGCAATGACGGAGGAAGCGCACGTGGTGTTGCACGACACGGAGGAGGATGAGGAGGACAGCTCTGCCACTTGTATTGTGGCAGAGCGATGAGAAAGAGGAGGGGGGCTCACCAGAGCTCGCTGGACCCCTTGGCTGGAGGAGAAGAAGAGGAAATCGAGGTGGAATCCTGGCCAAGTCGAGTTGAGGAGGTGTGGTCGGAGTTGGGGGTTAATTTATAGGCACAGGTAGGGACTCCTGTGCTTGGAAGCCTAGCTTCCAAGCAGGGGAATACTCACCGGAGATGGAATCAGTTAAGAGATCCAAATCTCTCGTGCATTTGCATGAGAGATTGGGTGCAAATCAGGGATCATGATTGAGTTCAGATGGAAGTGAATTCCTCAGAGAATCTCCCTTCCAAATCTGGGAGGAGATCTCTGAGGAATAAGAGAGTATTCCCTCTCTATTCCTCGTCGGAGTAGGATTTATCCCCATTAATGGTGGAGGGACCTGCTTGTAAGAGTGGCGAGGAAGTTAGGGGGGTTTATGCAATGGCTTTCAAAAGATAGGGACCAAAATGTAATTGGGTGTACTAAGTTGCAAAGTAGGTCAAGATGACTTCCCCTTAGGTCCAAATTTTGGCATAAACCTAATTTGGACCTAAGGAATCCAATGGTGAAGTTGGATTTTAGGTTTGACCATGTTTGACTGGATATTTTGTATAAAAACCCAAATTAGGTCAATTGATGAGCTAGGACCCCAATCTAAGTTAAACTAGGTTCCAAAGGCCAAATTGAATATTCTAAACCCTAGAGGATATTTTTCCATGAATTTTAGAGGGTTGATTTTTTATCCTGACCGGACCCTTGTTGAATTAAGCAAGTCTGTTTTAGGGTTTCAAGATGTCATTTAATTCCTGGTTTGCACATAAACCCATTTCTGATTGAACCAACCCACTTTTTATCTTATTTAGACCATTTGACCTATGTTTTATCTATGAGAAATCCTGTTTATGTACTGCAATGGTAAAATTACAGTTTTAACCTTTATTTCATGTTTTCTTCTCAGAACACTTATTCCTTCAATTAAGCCCTCCTCTAAGTTATGTATGAGCTTTTATTCTCTTAGGTCAAAATGAGCTAGTTATGGCTGATGATGAGGCTCTCATCATACCCCCATGCCTACCTTTTGCTAGTCCCTTAGCAAAATTTCAAGGTTTTAACTTCTGTTCTAGACCCTGAGTGTTTGTTGTCGGTTATGATGAGCGCTTTTCTTTTTCTTTTGTGATTAGGTCAGAATACCGACAATAGGCCTAGAGGTACTCAAGTACCAACCAAAATCTGGACCTGACCCGCTTTAGCCTCAGTCTTCCGCAAAGATTTTTAAGGCCCACAAAAACTATCCTAGGGTTTGTTGGATTCCACGGTTAAAGCACCTGTGCTCGAGACATTTTTAGCCTAGGTTCAGTTTGCAGTGCATTTTTTGTAAGAGAGAGACAGAAAATTTATTTGTTTGGAGAGTTTTCTCTCTCTTTTCTTTTTATTTCTAGCTTCGGATTGGCTTCTCAACACGGTCTGTATTGGATTCCTCGTCCCCATCATCAATCCTCAAGGGTCCCTGGCAATCGATGCTTCGTGATAGCACCACCCATGGCAACCCCCACAACCTTGGTTTTCGAGATTTCGAGATAATCCCGCCCATGGCGTTCCGTGGTCGAATTCAGACCCTGGCGATTGACATTTCATGATAATGCCGCCCATGATATCTGAACCAGCAGAGTGCTTACATGCCCCCGGTAGGATATTTAAATATCCTAAGAGACAAGCACCGAGGAGATGATATGTTGTTACACATCTTCGAAGGGAATTTCCCACCTCTCCACGTCGGGAACTCGTCCAAATCAACTTGTGTTGATCGGCCGCTCCTAATCTAGGTGACTTTTTCAGAACATTGAAATGCTTTTTACGTGATTTTGATATTTATGCGTACTGAACCAGACTGTGTGTGAATTGGGGTGCTTAGGTTACCGAATCTCACAAACCGAAGGTCAGTTAACGAGGCCGAATACTTCCTAAGCCTTAGACCTAATACTTAAGCTTCGCATTTTCCCCAACCTCTTGAGGATTATCCAGATTTTAGCGGATACGTGAATTTTTAAGCTAAAGAATCTAGCCCAAGAGGCCTAAGACCAGCGTTCCCGCTAATCTCTTGTTATGTCTCCTTAGCACTTTTATTTTATTTTTCTCTTTTCTTGATCTGGTCTAGAACTTCAGTTAATTCCTTAATCTTTTACTAATGACTACCTCTTTTTCTTTTTCATTTTGTGCTCCTTTTTTTCATTTTTGCTCTTTTTCTCCTCCTTATAATTATGTGGCTCACAAAATTCCTTCCCCCCCATTTTTTGTTTTTTTTCATAATTTTTCAATTTTTTTGTATTTTTGCCATATGTGAATTTTTTTTGTGAGAATCCTTCTGACTTTTTCTTGGTTCTGTATGTATGCACTTTATCACCCCCCTATGCCTAAGTTTTGCAATGCCCTCATTGTAAATGGAGGGTGTGAAATAGTGTTGAGGTCAGGGATTTAGAACAGGATACGACGGGTGGGTGAACGGGTTGGAAATGACTGATGCGGATGATTTCAAGCTCTGGTATGTGTACCAGAGGTGGGATCAACTGTCTAAGGCTGAACTCAAGGTGCAATGGACGTGGAGTACAGACGGATAATCAGACGGGTCTCTATTTTTGGAATGACGGGTTGCCTCCCGTTAAGCGCTAAATTCAATGCATTCAGCCGAGCAGAAAATGGGCTGGAGAGGGAGTGGTCAAATCAGCAGAATTTTGTAAAACAAGCATCTTGATTAAGAGCCTGGTTGGTCCAACCAGGTGCTTGTTAAGATCAGTGGGCTGATGATGCAGCCCAAACCCAATCAGTCTGGTGGGTTGATAGATGTCGATCAACAAATGCGAAACCCACCATATACAATGTGGCTCGGATGGATATGGAAGTGAAAACTCAGGTTTAGGCTAAGTCAAATCAGCCTGGTCAGAGTAGGGTTCCGAAAAATAATCAGTGTATGATGTGGAAACCCTATAGGGGTGATTAGAGATGATGGCTCCTATTTTTCAGTCTGATCAATACCCGATACCTGGTATAGATATGGAGTTGAATCATCTGCAATGGCTTAGTGAGAGGTGAATCAGAATAGAAATTGAGTCCGGTTGCGGGTCTTGGTAGAGAACGGGTTTTGATTGGTTCTGTATATGTGGAGTAGGTGGCTTCAAAGAGCATTGGCTTGTTATAATCAGGAAGCAGATTTTCTTCGATGTTATGGTCAGATTCGAAATCGTCGGAGAGTTTGAGAAAATTAAATTCTAAATGAGATTCAAGATCATGAGTTCCACCATAGAATAAATCATATGCTGTAGATGCAGCAGCCTGACTGGGGTCTAGCCTAAATGTTAATTCTGAGCTTAAAAAGATATCCTTATCTGGTAGAAGCTCAGGTTCTAAGCTGGTAGGGCAGGCCCAATTGAAACCCCACTCGTCCAACTCCTCGATTTCTGTATCGTAAATTGGCATGACTTCCGAAAAATTGATTAGTTCCTCTGAGGATGTTGGTGAGGGATTTTCATCAAATAGAGGCCTAAACTCATATTCTCCATTGAAAGATTGATCTTCCTCATATGGGGCCTTGAAATCTTCAAAATAGGTTTCAGATCTAGATTCTGGGCTTAGGATGTGGGTTGAATCACTAGAATCTAGGTTCAAATAACCTTCGAGGGTCACCTTATCAGAATAAGGACGGAATTTACACCCTCGAGAGGTTCAGTTCTACTCTCATTATTGCAGGAGTTTTGGGATTCTAAGCCTGTTGATTCATGGTCTAGAGTGGGCTCAACATGGTGTTTTCCTGCATTTGGAGCTTCCCAACCTTCTTCAATATCAGGCACATTGTACTCCATCTGGGTTGGAAATCCACAACCATTTTGTGCCTCAAACCCGAGATCAGATTGGTCCTAGATGTTGTCCCGAGATGATTTATCCTCTATTTGTGGTATATACAGGTACTTCTAGTCGATAATTTAAGCCCTCCTCTAAGTTATGTAGGAGCATTTATTCTCTTTCTTAGGTCAAAATGAGCTAGTTATGGCTCATGATGAGGCTCTCATCACTTGTTTGCCACTCTATGTCACCTATAGTGTCTGCACCCTTGATACATGCATACATTTCAAAATGCCACGTAGAGTCGGTGGAGGTTGATCTAGCACTGACAAGGATGGCTCTCCACCAACTTATTTAGCTGCTGCTTAAGCCTTTATTCTTTTGAGGAGATCTCTCTCAATCTAGGCTATTAATATTTGCAATCTAGGTTATTAATGTCGGACAATACGTGGGGAGATGGGATTTCATGTTTTGGGTAACATGGGGGAATGGAATTCTCTTCTCATGCAGATTGTGCAAATAGTAGGGTGGTTTTAGCCATATAAGGCTTCCCACCCCAAATCACGGGTAAGTGGAGTATTAGCCATGTAGGGTCATGTGATATTTTGTTGGGTCTTGTTTGCCCGTTGGGGTAAAGAGGAGCTATGTATGAACCATGTTATATATATGTACCCATCCTCAGATGCAAGAGACTGGTGCAGGATCCTCAGATGCAAGAGACTTGCACCCGAGTAGAAGAATGCTTGAGTAGAGAAGAAGGGCTCCAACACATGGAAATCAGATGAAGAAGAGCTCCCTCTCCAAGGCTATCCAAGGTATCTTTTTATAGAGAGTATGGTGGCATTTGATTGGTGGAGAGTATTGACCTTGGATTACGGCTAATGGGTGGCGACGATGGGGCTCGAATTAGTGAAGGGCTAGGATTTAAGGAAGGGGGTTGGGGTGGACTGTAGCACCACCACAATATCAGAAATAAATATATTTTTTTCAGATTTTAAAATTTTCACTAGTCAAATAAGGCAAAATTGACCCTCTTCAAATAAAATGTCTAAATTAGTGATGAGGGGCAAAAATAGCCCTCGGACCCAAAACATCGCATGCAACCCCATAGAGGATCTGACTACCCAATTACAGGGTAAGTAGGTAGGACCAGTATCACCCGACCTGCCTACAACTAGCCAGGCCCAACCCAGGATCCGCCCTACCTTCCAAAAGATTCGACGCAGCCAAGCCCGCAGATACGACAAGATGAAAGTGACCACCTATATCTTGACAGCAAATGCGCGATTTAACAAAAAGGATACTAGAGGCCCTTAGGCTGTAGGTCTTTCCATGTTATAAATAATGAAGAGAGACTTTGAGCGAGCACTCACGTAAGCTCAGGGCAGGAGAGAAAATCTTGTAATCTCACAAGTCATAGTGCATAGTTGGGAGTATCATCCTCCCCCCAGACATACACCCCTTGCAGTGGAACTGGGTCACCAAATTCCATTATCCCCCTCGTGATGGTTTGATGTTTGTTAGGTCGAGTCCTACTGCAATGGAGACTCGACCACTCCCTCCTAATGATGGATGCTCATGGTTATGTAGAGCTCCCAGCCTTTATAAATATTTTGGTGGCCGTCTGAGAAATGGCACCATCTGTGGGAAGCATCAACGAAAATGACATCGCTCTTCTAAGATCTGGTCGTGGGAGGAGAAGCCCTTTTGGTGCCCTACCTCAACCTCCCTGAGCAAGAACTTTCGTAGTGGACTTAACCACTCGTGACCCCACTCGCGGCTCCTCCCCTCTCAAAGGGGCTCGGTCGGGATTTGACGTTGTTATGCCCCGACGACCTTGGCCAATCGCTTGAGGTCCCTGAGTGAACTCCCATCCTCGAAGCACAAGCCAAGGAAGGGAAATACAGAGTTGAGACCAACGGTCTCAGGTGTACGCCCTGGTGCGTTTCGCCTGCCCACCTTGAAAGGAGGAAATGGTAGTCCCTCGTAGGAAGTGCTTGAGAAGCCAGTCAAGGCCCAACGTAGAGGAACGGTGGACCATAGCTCATACACCGCGCCTTTGGGAGCCATCCCTAGGCAAAGTCGACATTTAGCCACCCTAAGAGGAGACCCTGCCAGGCACTTCCGTTGACTGGCCAACTAGATAAGCTGTTGTCTCCTGGGGGCCTAGTAGGCAAGTCCCAGAAGTGCTGCATCGAGCACCTAAGGACTGGAGACAACCCTGAGCTGTTGTCAAAAGTTGAGCTGCGGAAGAGTGAGCCCATCTTGTAAGGACCTCTATTTTGATGCACCAAAATTATGCTTCTTGCAAGACTAATATTTCAGGAATCTCATGGATCAAAGTTTCTCTCATGGACCTAGCTAGAAGAATGCTAATCTATGCCTTAGTGTCTTTTATCTTTATTGAGTCTAGAATATTTTTGTAAAAAACCTCAAAATAAGTCTCAAACGAATTTTCGCACCTCTTGCTAAAATCAAGCTTGTAGGGATATTGATCGACCAACCAACTCAATTAATCTATCAAACCAGCCCATTTTAGGAGTTGATTAATAATCAAACTTTCTACGACAATCGTCAAACAATCACAATAAAGCGCTTTTAACGGGTTTTTGTTCCTGGCAAAGGTGCCAAAAATTTGATGGACAAAATGTCAACATCATAAGAAAGCACTATTGTTGGGATTTTGTCCCCGGTAATGGTGCCAAAAATATGATCGTCGACCTTCGATTCGCAGTAAAAACGATGTTTAAAAATGTTGTTGTTGTAGTATGTGTCACTAATGCAAATCAATGTCGCGTCAATTTTATTTATTTATAATTTTTACTGGTTTATTTCTAGGTCATTCACTGGGAGGCAATTATTCATATACATCACTCTCTAAGTCTAAAAATATTCTTTTATTCCTAAAATGTTGATTTTATTTACAAAATGAATGAATGAATCAATGAATGAAAGAATTTGGTTAATTGTTTACAAAAGAATCAATTAAAATACATTACAATGCCTGAAAACATATATACACAAACAAGCATTAAAAATTATATATAATTACTCTATATTAGTTATATACAGCTATTATAAGTAATACCGAAGTATATGTACAAAAATAGCTAATAATATCTATTATACTAAATCATTATAACAAATTAATATCTATAGTAACATATATAATATATACAGTAACATATATAAGTGTCGCCAAAACCTTAGTAAATTATATACAACACATAAGACAAAATAGCTATTTATACTAACATATATGCATATATATAGTGACAGACGTATCTGTCACTAAAGCTCTAGTTATTTATACACATATAAGATCTCAAACATACTATACTCTATTTATATTACACACATATACTATATACATATATTTTACAGTATACGTTATTTATTTATATACATATACTTATTTAATTACATTATTTTTATACATATATATTATATACTTATACATACATATATATATACACATACATATATACACACACAAAGGCAAACACTGAGTTCCACACTTAACCGCTGATGGGAACACCATCATGAGCCATAACTAGCTCAATTTGTTCTGATAAAGTCAATAAAAGCTCCTACATATCAGTCAGAAGGTCTCTTGGGTAGGATGAGTTGTTTTGAGAAGAAAAGATGAAAATAGGGTTATTTCTGTAATTTTACCATCTTATCACAAATATAAAATAACCATGGGATTTTTCATGGGTTACTAAAGGTCAAATATGCATTTAAGTCAAATAAGTGGGTCCACGCAGACAGAAATGGGTTTTTCACACATTTCAAGAATTAATGGACATCTGAAATCCTAAAAATAGACCTGCTTAATTAACTGAGGTTATGGTCAGGATAAAATTCATCTAAACCCTCTAAAAATCATATAAAAATATTATATAGGGTTTGACTTCCTTAATTTGGCCATCTGAACCCATTTTGACCTAAAACAGAGTCTTAGACAGACATTAACCCTAATTTGAGCTTTTGTGAAATTTATCCAGTCAAACTTAGTCAAAACCTAAATCCAACTTTACCATCAGATTTCTTGGGTCAAAATTAGGTTTGTACCAAAATTTGGGTCCAATCAGATATCACCTTGACCTAGTTTGCATTCCAGTCCAAACAAACTCTTCTTATCACATAATGGCCCTTAACATTTTGAATTATTTACAAATAGGTCCCTAACTTTTTCAACATCTTCACATTTACGTACTCGCTGCCATTGGTGTGAACACACCAAGCTTCATAGAGATTTTTTGCTCGATTCTCAATCAAACTCTCCTAAAATTGAAAGGGAGATTCCTTGAGGAATTTCCTTCCAATTAAACCCGACCATGAATCTTGATTCATTCCCAATCTTCCATGCGAACGCATGGAAGATGTGGGTATCAAGTTTGCACAAACTTTTCGAGCTTTGCAATCTTGTTTCCAAGCTTGGAGCTCCTCTTTTTTTGCCTATAAAAGGATCAGGGGCAAGAACCCTTTCTCTTTAGCAAATTTTGGTAAGAGAAAACCTTCTCTCTTCCCTCTCCGACCACCTCCGCAATTTGCTTCGGCGACCTCCCTCCGACCTGCTCCTCCAACCATCGAATTGGTGGTGCCACTGTCTTCCTTTCCTCCTAGCGCACCTCTCCAGTCAAAGGGAGGGCGTTCCTCTGCCTCAATCGCCATCGCCGCTTCACCGTCGCCTCCATCTTCTTCGGCTCCGGTTAGCCACAATCGGACCCCTCCGCCTATCTCCTCCTCTCCTAAGACCCTCTACATCTTTCTCTTTCCCTCTACTTCTCTTTCCCACACTCACAACACACGCACAACCAACAACCACTTATCTCCCCCTCTGTCTTCTCTGCCTCTGACAAAACTTCAGCGAAATCATCTGCACTCCACAGACCACCATCCGCATTGCCACAACTCCCAAAAGCTATGCCGTTCTACCACGACCAAAACCCTCTTCTATTTTGCTGATCCACCCACTGAATAGCACCACCAAACTCCACCTCCTTCGCACACCTCCGACTTTGTCAGCCCTCCACATGCACGCATTCACCGCACAACCACCATCGACGCACTTGCCCTCGCACGATGACCCTTTTGAACTTATCTGACAAGGCCGAGAGGTCATGCTTTCCTTTTCAGGTGTTCGTCGGATCTCCGTAGCTGTAACAACTTCATTGGCCGAGTTCATGGTGTTCTAGCCACGATACCTCCAGGTACTTGCTCCAAGTCACGCGGAAGGATCCTAGGTCACCCTCTAGGTTTTCAATTGGAAGCCACAAACTCGTCTCCGACTACAATTGGAAGAACCTTCGTCAGCAACTTCGTGCGAAGAACTATGGAAACATAGTCCTACATAGGATAGTGCAGATGCTGCGACCATATATAAATTGATTTTCTGCTTTTGCCCGGTTGCCTTCGAGAGCACTGGGGTGAGGTCTCGCATGCATGCTCCATGCACATGCCCTTTCCCGCGCTCACACCACGTAGGTCTGGGTTTTGATCTGATTGCCCGGTTACCCAAGTCTGATCTGGTTTGCCCAATTCGAGAGAGAAGAGAAGAGAAGGAAAGAGAGAGAGGGGGTTTTTGCCCTCTGCTGCTCTCTACATTTAGCAAAAAAAAAGAGGCCTTCACCTCTGTTGGTGCTGTGCTGTGCTTGTGCCTCTCCCTAAGGCCTAAAGGAAAAAGAGTGGCCTTTGCCTTTGTTGCTGGTTCTGAGTCACTATTACACCATTGAGACACTTAAGTTGATGTGGCATTTGGTTGATTGATACTGTAGCATTATTTGAGTATAATTTTAATAGGATAATTTGGTGATTTAAATTACCATTTTTCCCTAATCTTTTTGCCACATTGACTCTTGAATCTATTACATTGCTATATTCTTGCTTAAAATTGTGATCTTGAGATAAATTTCCATATTGCTCCCTACGTTCGACTTCAGATTTCTTCTAAGCTATAAATTTTAAGTGTTCTATGCGATTTATCGGCTACACTACAACGTATTACTTTTAAAACATCGATTCAGCGCATTAACAACCACTTTCTTCAACGCAACCGGTTCAACTACACCTCAACCCAAAAATTGGGTTTTTAATGGGGGTCGGCTCATTTTCTTGAGATACACAGCACCTCGAAAGGTGGGACTAGACCACTACTAGTGAGCCAGCCCAAGTGTTTAAATAGGTGTATGTTATCCAGTTTAGGCTCATGCTTAGGCCCAGACAGGTCCACACACCTACCGCTCACGCGTACACACACGCACCCACGCACGCCCACAAGCACATGCGACACGCATCCCGAGAACAAGTAGCTAGAGTTTCTTTGGTGCCCAGGACCTGATGATTGAATGGGGCCACATCACTTAAATGTCGCATCATGCGCTCTTTAGCGCATGATGTGGCACTTTAATAGAGTGCCTAATTAAGCGCGGTTGCGTACAAGTACATTCGAAAAGCTTGATTTTGGCCCTCGATTTGAGGTCCTTATTTTAATATTATTTTACATTAAAGTATACCATTAGAGAGCCCTTGTATAGGGCTACATAATTATGTAATTATTTTACAAAAATAAGTTATTTAAATATGTAATAAAATTAGCTAAAGTTTACAGTTTATACATACTAATTTAGAGTTTAATTTGTTAATTAACATATAAATTAGTGACTTAATTGCAAAATTGACTTTATACAGAGTTAATATACATAATAACTTATTTATTACACATTTTTATTATATTTTAGAAGCTTTATTTTAATTTATATATAATTACATTTATGTTTTAGATAGTTTTACATATAAATAATCTATAAATACTATAATATAGTATCCATACGATATAAATAATTTGAAAATACTTAATATAATATAATACAAATATACAATATAATTTACTTTAGTATTAACTTAAATTAATAATTTATTTTATTTTAAGTTAATAAATTACCTAATTAACCTAATAACTTAATTATTTACTGTAAATATATAATTAAATTAAATTAAGGGTATTATACAATACATACATATATAAATATGTATGTACAGTATTAGATATAAATATGTACATATAGATAGGTTTATAGAATTACTTAGATTATTATATATTTAAGTTATATAAATTAATAGATAATTATACAATAAATTTATATAAACAATAAGTTATTCCAAATAGCTAATTTAATATATAGAATACATATATAAGTTATTTATACATATCTTGTACATATTATACAATTTATACACTTAGCTTAGCTTTAATTTATATATACAAGTATATACATAGTAAATAGGGTATTTTCAGGGTTTTCCTGATTTTTAGGGTTTTTATAGGTTTAGAGGAGTTAGGGGATGAGAGAGAAAGAGTGAGATGAGAGAGAGCTAATTGTTTTTGGTGTTTTTCATATTTAGTTCTTTTATTAAGTTCCAAGGTAGACTGAACAGTCGGCTGGTATGTTCTACCAAGCAAGGGGTTCAGAATGTCTTGAAACTTGGCATACACTTAAAAATATTCCTAATCCTACTCAAGAAACCTTTATTTTAATTTTTTGATATTTTTTTAATATTTTTATTTATTTACAAAACAACCCAACTTTAGGCCTTAAAGAGTGTTGAACTAAGGATCCTAAGGCACCAAATATAGTTCCAGGGGTTGGAAATGCATCAAATTCATTCCAATACATTCAGCACAACATATAAAAGGTATGCAAACATTTAAACATGATTTTCATATTGATTTTCATTAAAATACTCATTTGGACAGTTATACCCATGCAAGTAACTAAAATAAGAGATTAAAATGAGATTTACAAGCACTTCTAGTTATATTTTTGTCAACAAAGTGTACACGAATGTTTATTTCAAATAGTTCTAACACTGAATACTGACGGATCAGCTTTCGCTTTCGAAAATGATGATTAAGATGATTTGTCGTTGTCTTTCTAAGTGGTGGAAAATCGCTAATCAAAATAATAAAAATAACCACTCAATTAGGAGTGGGTCGTATCCACAGGGAGACAATGGCCTATTTAAAACTCGTACAGGTTAAAAGTAGATGTTCACGATTAATTTCCCTAAGAAATCAAATCAAAATCACCTTTAAATCAATGTAACAATGATTAGATGAGCTGATATTGCATTTACGAGAAAGAGGGAGGTCTTTTGCATAACTTACCATAATTAAATATTGATAAATCAAAAATCCTTTTTGTGGCAATGGCACTTAAATGTAAATAGAAATGAACCCAAAAATAGTTGATTTCTTCCCCATGTTCGTGCGTGAGGAGGAGGGAATGGCTGGAGGTGTAAAGCACGGAGGAAGATCCCTAGACCAAGGGTTTTGCAATGGCGGTCATGGCGAAGCGCGAGGCTGCCGGAGCCGGCCGGATGGAGCTATGGTGAAGGTGGGTTCTGACGGCTGCTAGAGGTGCTGGAGGACGCACGCTTTGTGCATGGGCGGAGCTGCTGAAGGGTGCGCATGGAGAGGAAAGGGCGTGTGCGGCTGCTGTGTGACTGAGCGCACTGCTGAAGGTTGGTGGAGGCACAGCGGGGGGGGTTGCAGCGTTGAGGGCGTTGCATGCCTACGCACGGTGGAGGTGCAGCGCTGCTGTGGGTGTGACGAAGGCGCAGCAAGGGGGCGCACACGGTCTTGCTGCTGCGGGAATAGCAAGGGAGCGTAGTGCTGAAGATGTCGAGTTCCTACGCGAGGTGGTGTAGTGCAGGCACATTGTTGGCTTGTGCATGCTGCAGCCGCGCGTGGAGTGGCGACCTGGATAGTCGCTCGTTGCATGGAGTTGGAGGTGGCTGCTGCTACACGTGGGGATGGTGTGGCGATGGGTTTGTTTTTGAGGTGAAGAGAAATAGAGGAAGAAGAAGAAAGAAGAAGATATGGGGTCAAGCTTCAGATGTCCGAGAAACTTCCCAAACATCTTAACTGACGGGGGTGATGAAGATGCAGGGTGTGGAGTTGTGGCGGTTGC
The DNA here is from genome assembly GCA_037157565.1 of Thalassia testudinum. Lineage (NCBI taxonomy): Eukaryota > Viridiplantae > Streptophyta > Magnoliopsida > Alismatales > Hydrocharitaceae > Thalassia > Thalassia testudinum. Next base: position 40,127,607 of record JAZHRO010000067.1, read on the forward strand.
GGTGGTGGTTGCTGGTGATGGCGGTGAGGGTGGTGATGTTGATTCTGGTGAAGCACGGTGATGGATGCATGGCCATCGGGGACACACGCTCACGGTGTTGGCACGAGTTCATGGGCTTGGCGTGGTGAGTTGTCACCTCGCTGGCCCACGATGTGGTGGAGCTAGGCCTTGGAGACCACGGTGATGGAGTGGGGTGGTGTCTCCACGAGCATGGCAACCTCTCCCCCTCTCTTGTAGCCATTTGCAATTCAAATGGAGGAGTGATGGAGATTCGCTTCTTCTGGTCCTCTTCACTACCATGTTCATCGCTTGATCTGGCCATAAATGGCCTGTTGGGGTGGAGTGGTTGTTGCTGCACGAAGAAAGATATAAAAATATATGTGGATTATTTGTATGCAAGACCCTTATATTTCTAACTATTTAACGCATGTAATGTATGCATGTAAACTAAATGATGCTAGATAATGAATATAATGAATATATGCAAATATGTATAAACTATATTATTTACATCTTAATACATGCTATATATAAGTTAATATTACTCTAATGTCTAGGCATTTAAGTAACTAATTAGCCCACAAATATGGGCTCATCAAATACTGGTCAATTTCATATCCCATTTCAAAACCATCTGATTTCAGTCAATCAGTGGCTGGAATTGCATGCTTAGTACAACAACCAAGACTTCCAGCAACTACTGCTGCTGTGCTGCTGCAAAACAACAGTTATTGCTACTGCTTTCAATTAAAACCAGACAATGAAGCAGCTAATTAGACATCTTAAATTCATCTGCTATCTGACTCCAACAGCTACTGCTATTTCAGTAGCAACGATTAGTAGCAGTTGCTGCTGATGTTTGATGCTTGAGTCAAAATTAAGATCAAATCCATTATCAAATCAGATCTAAAATCTCCAGTTACAATAAAAAATATTTTCATCCTCAAATTCAATTAAAATCCCTCAAAATCAATATAAATTCTTTTTCATCAACGTCTAAAAATCCATCTCTGAGTTATGAAATTCAAAACATCTTAATCCAATCCATTCTCTTTATCATAGACAATAAAAGTGATAAATTGGATTAACAGTGAATCCTCTTCCCATTAGACTCAAAATCCAACATAGATAATTCAAATTTCTCAGTTAAACCTTGACTTTCAGATTAATAGAAATCTCCTGAATGAGAGTACAATGTTGCCTTGTTAGGCTTTTGATCTTGAATCACTTAGGTGATATGATCACCTATACCTCCTGCATACCATTAATTGGTGTTCAAGAAGGTTGAGTGATACTTAAAAAGCAATTGAATCATTGCTAGAGCCTCAAATCAGTGCAACTGATTTTCCTTGGCTCTAGCTATCATTAAATAGCAAAACTCAGAAGTTAAGATATAAATTGGGCATAAACACTAACCTTAGTAATAAATCCAATTCAAATAGTCCACACCCATCGTCATTACTCCAATCAAGTAAATACAAGCTCAATAAAATCAATTAAAACTGATAGAATTCAAAGTTCTCATTAAATTCACAAATCAGCCCATGAAATCAAATCAGATTCAAATGATTAAATTGAGTCCAATTCAGCTCAAGGGAGGTTGATTGTGGTCTAATAACATGAATGAGATCACCCTCATGTGGGATTTGAGCTCACTATGAATTTAGAAGCTATGGAGCTTTAGATCCATAGCGGTTTTGATGAATGGAATGGATTGTGGATCAAAACATGAGGAAAATCGAGAATATGGAATCGTGAGGTGATGAGGGAGATTAGTGATCATGTGGATGGACATGGATTCATCTCCTTCGATCTGAATTGATCAAAGGAGGTAGGGAATTATTCTAATCTACTCCTAAGCTAAACTACAATATCCTTGAATTCCATCATCTAATCTACTCCTAAGCTAATCTAAACTACACTAACTACACTAAAACTAATCTAGAAAGTAGGAAAATCCTAATCTAATGGAGGAGTGGGATGCTTGGCCTGCAGTTGGTCACTAAAGCGACGAAGGAGGATGAGGAGCGAGGAATGAGGTCCCTGGGCTGCAGTTGGTCACTACAACGACGAAATTGGGGAGGAGATGCCACCCCTGTCACCAGTGGCCGATGAAGGAGAAAGAAGAACTGGAGATGTGGATGAAAGGATTAGCTCAGGGTGGAGGGAGTCGATGGCGCGCGTAGGGAGCTGCGAAGGTGCTTAAGTAAGCTTAGGTAGTGAATCAGTGCACCGTGAGGTGGGTTTACTTGATTAGGTCACTGACGGTAGGATGTGGTTGCGGGGAGTGTGGGAACTTTCAATCCAAAGAGCAGCCATTGGATGAGATCTAGGGCAAGGGGTGATTCCACGTGTGAGTTGTTTGTCAAAGCTTTCGTCGAGTTTTAAGGAAATGCGTTGTAGTACAGTCGACAAGTAGCTCTCAAACAAATCAAATTTATAACTCAAAATCTACAATGGAGTTTGAGGTCAAATACATGGAGCAAATGTGAAATTCATAACATTAATCGCATTCAGAATAAATGAGCATAATTAATTGAGCATTCAAGTAAATATTCAATGAATAATAACCTGTCATATTAGTTATTCAATGAAATCCAATGTATCTAGAGACAAAAAAATGGAGAGAATCTAAAAAGTGGTGATTTGAATCACTAATTAAATCCTCTAATTAAGCATGCATCTCATAATCAATTTAACCTTAACCATAATACTTAAATAATGTAACAGTATCTCAAATAATGCTCAATCAGACGACAGATATATCAATCAGATGACTTAAGTGTGTCAGGCACAAGGCTTCTCAAAGCCTTTCTCTTCTTCTTGTTCACTTCAGCTTCTCTTTCTCTCTCTTCTTTTATTCTTCAGACCTTCCCTGCTTTTCTTCTTCTCGATCCTTCTCCTTCATAAGCACAAGGGAGCCAAGGCCTTTAACGGCTAAGTGTCAGCACAGAGCACAAGAGAGCAAAACCCTCCCCTGCTCTCTCACAATTTCATTCTCTTCTCTCTCACAAACCCAACAAGCGTATAGTCGGATCTGGGTATTCGGGTCGAAAGCATGTAACGTGGTGATGACCTAGGTGTGCGTAATAGGTCGGGTTAGCAGGTGATATGGATAATGGGGGACCTGACCCCTCGTGTTATTGAGTGAAGAGCTTAGAACATGAAAACAATATATCCACGCGCGCAGGCTCAGCAACCTATGATGTGGGACTAATCCCACTGATTTCTTCGCGTGCCAGCTTCAGTAGGTGGAGACTTCAATTATTGATGGAGGTGCTGGCTAATAGGTAAGGTGTGTGGTAATTAGGTTTGTTGAGATTTGTTGTGATTTGAAACACCATTAGTGTCATTGTAGTGAGTTGTATGGGATACCAGTCATTATAACCATTATTATTTACTTATCTAATTTTTAATGGTTTTATTCCAGGTCATTCACTGGGAGGCAATTATTGAATTACATCGCTCTTTGATCTCAAAATTATCCTCTAATTCCAAAAAGAAGCTTTACATCTAATAAAAAAAATGAATGAATGAATGTAGACATGGTTTGCCTACTCACAAAGAATTAATTGTAATGCTTGCAAAAACTAACTATAAACAAGCACCAAACAATTCATCACTATTCTTTAAACTATCTCTTTACAAGTTATAATATTAATACCTACATGAAAGTACACTATCGACTAAGATTACATAGTATACTAACTTAACTTACTAGTCTGATACCTACAGTAACACATACAATAGTTATAGTGACAGATGTAAGTGTCGCTAGATCCTAGAAAATATATATATACAAACTTAAGGAGGGAAACTGGGGTTTGTAGTGACGATTATGGCAACGTTTTATTCTGTTAGTAAATGTATGAGTTTATTTACATAAAAGTAATTGGCTATACTACATATGCATATATATATATTTATATTTCTCTTGTATTTGTATTTACTTTCGTATGTACATCTTCTCTCTCTCTCTACTCCACACTAATCTTCTTCAGTTATTCTTCTTCTTCTTTGTTTTTACTCTGCCTTAATAAGTTTCACACACTGCGGCGGAGAGGCATTTAACTATCGTCATTATCTCTCTTTAATTAATTAAAAATGTGTTTAATTTGCGGACATGCTTTTCGAGGGATACACAGCACCCAGAGGGTGGGACCAAACTTCTACTAAGTGCACCCTAATTCTCACTAGGTCGCTTAATTACGTGTTAACAACTCAGCTTAGGGCTTTCTCAGCCCACGGACACACATCTCCCCGGGCCCCCGGCTCCACAGAATATGCTCAGAATATGCTCAGTAGTATCAAGTGTATGTTGTTTCGGGCACCCCGCGCCCGTGACAACTACACTGCCTATTCACAAATTCAATAAAAATCACTGCGCACGTTTTACAGCGCACGATGTGGCGCTATTCGAGCACCACATCTACGCTGAAAAAACGTGCGCAGCTGTAGGCTGAAGGAGATTTTGGCCCTCAATTCGAGGGCCATAATTTATTTAAAAATAAAAATAAATTAAGGGAAAATGAAGTATTTACATAATACTATACAATTGTACAATTAATTTGAAATTTTAATTAGATTTACTATATAAATAAATTTGCTAAAGTATACTATTTTTACACACTGATTTTGGTGTTTTATTGTTTAATTACTTATAAATTAACTACTAAATGGTCTAATTGACCTCATACAGAGTTAGAATACTTGTATAAGTATTTTATAGACATTTTTATTATATTTTTCCAAATTAATTTCTGTGTTATTTACATTTAAATAGTAGTTTTGACTGTTTTGCTTATAAATTAAGTTAAAATAATATAATCAGGTATAAATATACTTCAATTAGCTTAAATTACTTAAGGTATATAAGTCTTAGTATACAGATTCAATTAACTTAATTATAACTCTAAATTACTAATTTATATAATTTAATTTAACAACTTAGCTATAAACTTAATAAATTCATTATTTATTATGTATAAAGGATTAAATTAAGGTAAAGGATTTTATTTACTTATAATCTACATATGCATAGATATATACAGTTTTATAGTTTAATTTCCTTAATTATACTATCTACTGATTTAGTTGGTCTAATAATACATATAAATTAGTTTAATTTATAGATAGTTATATAATTATTGTATATATTGTCTAAACTAAATCAAAAACCTACTTTACAGTATACAATATATTTACATAGTTAGTTATATAGTATATATATACATATACTACCTATTTACATATATAGCCTAGTATATAGCTTATGTCTATATGAGTATACCTAATATACAAAGTAATATATGTATATATATATATATATATATTTATTTATTTATTTTTGATCCGTTTGGGTGTTTTATTTTACTTTTTACTATTTTTACAAATCTTATAGACTTAAGAGATAAGAAGGGAAGAGTTGGCTAAGGAGAGAAAGAGGCATGTTTTACTGTCTTTTTAAGTTTAACCCTTTTTATCATCTTTCATGAATGCCTTCTTTCTATACAGCATGAAATTTAGGATGTGTTTACCAATTTTAAAACATTCCTCAGTTAAGTTTCCCATTTTAAATCATGTTTGGATGGTTAGCTTTAGTTGAACTAGCTAACAGCACTTGAAGGAATTAAAAACAAGCATTCACAGAAATGGAGGAATTATCTAACAGGAAAGCTTGTGTTTATAATGGAATCAAAATTTATGTGTGTTAGCTACAATTCAAAGCACATTGTACAGGGTGTTACATTAAATTCTATCTACTACAACTTAGAACAATCAGACAGCAGCAGCAACATGGCCTTTACAGACCAACCCTGCAGTAGCTTAGATCAGATTCTAGATGGTCTAATTGCTGTTGCAGTTAGTCCATTTGGGATGAAATCTGAGTTAGGAGAGAAGGAAAATGTAGCTGCAAAGTGCAGCACTTTGCTGTGACAACTGGGATTAAAATCATAAATCCAAACTGAAAAAGAAAAACTCTCTCAATCCCCATCTGACAAGGGTTTCATTTCTCACTAAAATCACTAAATACCCCAATTCAAATGCAAAAACCCTTATCAAACTTCACTTCAGATTAAATCAACAAATGTCACTGATTTAACTCTTCCTAATGCTATAGACAGCATGAAGAAAGAGTTAATTCAGTCAATTAAAATCCTTAGTTCAAATCCCAGCTTCTGAAACCTTAAGGAGTATTGAGAACTCCTTAGGTTAGGAAATCACCAAAACATCTATTCAAAACAAACTCATGAATGCAAGATCAAACTTCAAATCACTACAGTGATTCTCCTTAGTTCTGACTTGCATTCAATGCATTAAAAACTTCATCAAATCAGATCTATATATGGCTCTTCTGAGATGAATTCTGACACCAGAAAACCTCTCAGATTCCTTGCCGACAATGAACTCAAATCAGACTTTATTCAATTTGTCAGATCAAACAGTTAAACCAAATTGAAGGAAAAATCCTTGAAATCCAAATTAAGGAGAAATCTGACAAACTGATATTTTCAATTCAATCCAGGGGCTTTTGTGACCAAGAGTGAGGTGAATGGGAAGCCCCTTAAGTCCTTTTTGACTCCAATTTTAGATCTGAGGTTAAAAACCAATCAGATCTGAAATTGGGTCAGAGTGTATGGGTGGAAAGAGAGAAACAGGTTGTGGAAAATCAGAACTGGATATGAAAGTATGGAGAGGGAGAGAATTTGAAAACATGGCTATATGAAATCTTCCCCTCTGATTTGGAATGATCAGAGGAGGTGAGGGGGGGAAATTTAAAGCCTAATTCTACTACTACAGCTACTTTATCCTACAGCAAAATTAAACATTACCAATTACATTAATTCTACTCTAAACCTACTTAACTACAGCTACAACTAATCTGCAGAATTATAAATCTATTCTAACAGGAAGAATGGGACCTATGGGTCCTTAGCCAGTGGCTAAGGAGGAAGAAGGGAGGAAGATGACTCCAGCGGAGGGAAGAGTCTGCTAGGAGGCTCCAGGGTCGTCCTCAGGTGCTACGAAGTCCTTAGCGACGAGGAGGTCGAGAGAAGGTGATAATTTCATAACCGGTGGCTGTGAAATTAGAGACTTGATGGGGAGGAGGAACTGGAGTGGACGAACGATCGCTAAGAGGTGTAGGAGGGAGCGATCCCTTGCGTGCGACACCACTGAGGTGCTTAAGTAGCATACTCAGTGGCTGAGATCACCGCGCAGGTGAGGATAATCAAAAGGTAACTGGCGGTGAGGATGAGAGGAGTGGAGCGCACGGCGAGCTATTCTCAAAATCTGACCGTCAGATGAGATCTGGGGAAAGGGGTGATTGCACGCGACGAATCGTGCGAAGCTTCCATTCAAATCTAACCGTAGATTAGAATCATGAAAAGCAACGGATGATTGAGATTTGCCGTATTCTTCGCGTGCTACAGTGCGTGCGAAGAGCAGTAGGCCATTCTCTGAAATAACGGGAAAATTGCAGACAGACCCTTAAGCGAAGGGGTAGAAGATTTGCGTGTAGGCCCATAAGTGAAAAGAATTACAACAGGAAGGACCCTACAGCCTTTCAAAAGGGTCCCTGCAGCTTACAGTTAGGTCCAAAGAGGAATTTTTAAGGCCAAGAGTGTAATGCATGAAGGACCTAAGTGTAAACTACCTATTTCATAGCCTAAATGACGTCCAAATACCTTCAAATTTTTATATGTGCTTAATTGAACATTTAAGACATTAATTATACTTCTGATTTGGCCTTTTAACTTATTTATGTGTTCAATTGACGCATGGATCATCATTTGTGCTTTGCTTTCAGAATATCTCATTTTGTGACCTAATTATGAAGTTTTAACACAGAGTAAAGGTTTTAGGTCTTTTTCTTTAATTCCCACGCTTAACCCTTTTTATTTGTTAATTTGATGTGGTTTTACTCAATGTCTAGCTTAACTTCAGCTTTTTAGCCATGATGAGTAGCCACTCATCACTGGCCAGGTCAGTTGTGGACCCAGGAATGCACCTGGAATCAAGCAGCGTGACTTGGGAGTGGTGCCTAGAGCTTTCGAGGTTGGTGTGTGATGAACAAGGTTGGAGATGATGGCGGCGGCGGTGGAGCACTGTGTATACCTGAAACGCAAAAGAACGGCCTCACAGCCACATTAAATCACCTCAGGAGGATCGCCAAGTGTTGGCGAATGTGATGGTGGTGTTTGCGTGGAGCTTGGCGACGTGTGGAGGGTGGGCGATGATGGAGATGAAGCGTGGAGAAGGGGCTGTTCGGTGGAGTATTTCGATGGGTGGAACGGTGAATAAGTAGAGGGGTTTGGTTCGGGTGGATGAGGTGAAGGTTATGGAGTCGTTGGCGAGGCGTTTGGTGGCTTGTGGTGTCAGGGAAGCCTCGCCGAAGGTGTGGGTAGACGTGGAGATGACGGTGGCGTGGAGGGTGTATCGACGGTAAAAGAGAGGGAAAAGAAGTAGAGGGAAAGAGAAACCTAACTATCCTAACCTAACTGGACAAAAGGGGAGGAAGGCGCCGGTTATGGTATGGCCGATGCTGGAAAAGGGACTCTGTTGAGGGAGAACGATGAAGAAGAGGGAGGAAGAGGACGCCTGCTAGTATTGCAAGGCGCGGATGAGCTTCAGGAAGAGAAACTGGCCGACTATATTCTGTGGTGGTCGGCGAAGAAGGTGGACGAAGGAGCTCGCCAAAGCTTGCAGAGAGTTCGGCCGGAGAGAGAAGAAGAAGGTGGAATCTGCTTCAAAACCAAGCTAAGGAGGTAAGGTTTGCACCAGGGGACCTTTTATAGCCCACAGGGAGGCATTCCAAGCTTGGAAACCAAGCTTGGAAGCTTGAGACCTACGCAACATAGGAAACCCTTGATTTTAAATGGTTCACATGAGGTTTTGGGCAAGAATCAGAGCCCAAGATGCGGCTCAGATTGAAGAGGATCTTCTCAGGAGTCCTTCCAATTTTGGAAGAGATTAGGCGTGAAATTAGGAAGAACTCCTTGATTGAAAGTCAATGGCAAGCTGTGTTCACATGGCCATGATGGTAGGGACCTAAATGTAAAGAATATGACAAAGTTAGGGGGCTATTCGTAAGGATTTCAAAAGCTAGGGGCTTATGTGAGAGAAAAAGAATCAGATTGGACTAAAATGCAAACTAGGTCAAGATGATCTCTTATTGGGCCCAAATTTTGGTACAAATCTAATTTGGATCCAAGAAATCTGATGGTGAAGTCAGATTTTGGTTTTGACCAAGTTTGACTGGGTAATTTATGTAGAAATCCAAATTAGGGCAACTTCCTGTTTGAGACTATTTTAGGTTAAAATAGGTTCAGATGGTCAAATCAAGGATACCAAACCTTATGGAAGATTTTTATATGATTTTTAGAAGGTTTAGATGGAATTTATCCTAACCAAAACCTCTGTTAATTAAGCGGATTTGAAATTAGGGTTTCGGGTGCTGTTTTGACTCTCGAAGTGCGTGAAAACTCGTTTCTGTCTGTACGGATGCTCTTATTGGTCATTAATGAACTTTTGACCTTTGATTATCCCTTGGGAAACCCCGTGATTGTTTTTCATTTAAGATATTATGTTAAAACTGCAGAATTAACCCTGTTTTAGTGCACTCTTCTCAGAATGGATATTCAGTGAATTACGACTCTCTGGTGATTATGTAGGAGCATTTGTCTCTTGATTTTGACTAATTAAAGCTAGTTATGGCTGATGATGATGTTATCATCACGAGTTCACGCAAACCTTTAATTTGAGATTAGCCCTAGGATCAAGGATACATGGGATCAATGGTTGTGATTGGCCAAGTTCTTGCGCTACTACAGTGGATTCGCATCTCAGGTATGATGATGTTTTTACACAGAGGCTGAAACAGGTGAAACGATAGAAGAGTTGCACCGAAACCCATTAGTGACAAGTTTTAATGTGATGTTGCCCTTAAGGTTTTCAAAGAAGTCCTCGACGGCTTACAAATGAGTCCTTGGTGGTTTTAAACACATGAAAATATAAAAGATGAAGGACCTATATGTAATGTCATGAATGCAAGGTCTTAATGATGTCTAAATGCTATCAAGTTTTTAATGAAGCCCAATTGAACATTTTAGAAGTTGATTTCACTTTTGATTTGAAGTTTTGAACCTAAATGTGTGTTCAATTTGCAATTAGATCATCAATTTACATTAATGAATAGAATATCTCATTTTATGACATAATTTTACATTTTTAACATAAATTGGATGTTTTAGGTCATTTCTGTTATTTCCCACACTTAACCCTTTTCATGTGTTAATTCAGTAGTGTTTAACTTAGTTTCTAGTTTAACTTGGGCATTTTAGCTATGATGAGCCATACCTCAATAATTAATACACTTTTGATCAACCAATTAAGTTAATTAATCAACTAATCAGTGATCAATCAAATAACTAGATTGATCGACCAAATCACATTTTGATCGACCAATCTATCTTAATTGATTTACCAAATTCACTTCCTTTTCAGGTCGTATGCAGCCCTTTTTACATACACTCTTAAATAGAAAAATCCTCTCAAAAGCAAAGAGCTTCTCGTGCTTCTTCAAGTGCTTCTGCACTTCTTCACACCTTTCAAAGCACATCGATTCAAACCTCCATTGAAAATCTAGTTTGACTTTTATTGAGGTTCCATAAGTTCTTCATTGTTCTTTTATACTATTGTTTTTTATTAATGGATCTCGAGCTGTTGGGAAAGATCCGTTGTTATTGTTGTGCTTCTCTTCAGGTTGTAAAGAGAAGTGGTTTGTAAAGAGGTTGTGCCACCCTCGTTCAAGTGATATGATAGTGGATTGACTAGCCTCGACTAGTCGGGAAAATCCTAAGCTAAGAAGCTTAAGTTGTGGTTTTCACTTGGTTTGGGTTTCCACTATAAATCCAGGTGTAATTTGTGCTTGATTTTGTTGTGAATTTATTTTTGATTCAAATTTCTTTTAGAGTAGTACTATTCACCCCTCCCCTTTAGTATACTGTTTTGATCCATAGACAACTCTCATTTGGTATCAGAGCACGGTTGTCTAGAAGATGTCAAAATCAACTATTGACACGTATGTAGAGGGACAATCGGCAGTTCGACCTCCATTATTCGATAGAACGAACTATGGTTACTGGAAGACCAGGATGTAGATCTTTCTGGATTCAATGGATTTTGAGGTATGGGATGTCATTGCCTCCAAGTACACACGCCCCGAGATTAAGGAGGGAGTGACATCAACTCCAGATTAGAAGAAGATGGCAACGCATAATGCAAAAGCCATGAACACAATCTTCTGTAGGCTTTCTAGAGCAAAATTCAATCGCATCTTTGCTTGCAAGATAGCCTACGAGATCTGGAGCATCCTCGAAGTCACCCACGAGGGGATGTCTAAGGTAAAAGAAATTAGAGTCAATTTACTAACGCAAAATTTTGAGCTTTTCAGGATGAAAAAGGGAGAATCAATCAAAGAGATGCTCACAAGATTCATGGACATCATAAACTCCCTAAGGAATCTAGGATAGGAAATAAAAAATGAAGCCTTGGCGAGGAAAATCCTCCGATAGCTCACCAATGATTGGGAGACTAAGGCTATAGCCATACAAGAGTCAAAAGATCTGTCTACTTTGAAACTAGATGATCTTATTGGAAGCCTAATGGCCTACGAGGTTTAGCTCCAACACATGAAGGAGCATGAAGATGAAGGAGTCAAGAAGACTGTAGTCCTCGAAAATAATCAACAATATGAAGATTCCTTAAGCAAAGAAGAAGAGGAAGACATAGCCCTCTTCTCCAAATAGTTCCTCAAAAACAAGAGGAGATAGAGAAAGAAGAAAGAAGAATCCAAGCAGACGCAATTATTTGCTACAACTGCAAGAGAAAAGGACACATCAACAAGGATTGTCCACTTCTTAAGAAAGAATCAGAAAAGAAAAAGAGATTTCCCAGAAAAGATGGGAAGAAAAAGGCCTTTACAGCAACATGGGATGAATCAGATTCAAGTTCAGAAGAAGAAACCTCCGAAGAAGAAGCTCTTCTAAGACTTATGGCTTTAGAAGATGAGGTAACCTCCTTTTCACAAGATAAATTATTAGAACCATTTTTTGAGATGCATGACATAGCTAAATCACTAAAAGTAGACAATTAAAACTTAACAAAAGCATTAGGGGAAGAAAGGGCACAAAAGATACACTTACTTTACAAAATAAAGAGTTATATGTTGAAATTACTTCACTAAAATCACAAATAGACAGTATAAAGGTAGGTATAGATAAGGTAAAAGAGAATTATGCTATTTTCTTAAATGATCTGGCTAAATTTACTAAAGGTAATAAAAATTTGTATAAACTATTAGGAACACAAACCCAGAGCACTACAAAATTTGGGTTAGGTTACATACTTAAAAATGATCATGAAGCATCTAGTTTTAGCCAAAGCAAGAAGAAAGGTAGCTTGCCTAAATAGACAACACTAGTTAACCACCGTGGGCCCAAACAAACATGGGTACCAAAAGCACTTTTGTAATCCTATTTTGTAGGTAAAGTAGTCTATAAAAGGTGGATGTATCAAGAAGCAAATGAAAATTTGAAGCCACTCTATAGATTAATCAAACCAAGACCTCACAAACACAAACCAATGATAGGATTGAGAAAAAAAGAAGGTGGATCATGGATAGCGGATGTTCCAAGCATATGACTGGAGAGGAAGACCTATTCCTACAACTCCACCACTAGGAAGTTGGTACGGTCACATTTGGGAACAACCACAAGTGCCGTATTGTTGGTACTGGCCAAATTGGTAACTCCTCCACACCTTTTGATAATGTACATGTAGTTAGTGGATTAAAACACAATCTTCTTAGTGTAAGTCAAATATGTGATAAAGGTTATAAAATCACTTTCATATCAACTGGTTTTAAAATATGGGATAAAGAAATAAAACAAACTCTCCTTAAAAGAAATAGACATAAATATATCTATACTGTCAATTTCGATAAATGTGACAATTAATCTTGAATGTCTTGTTGCATCTGATGAAGAGGAAACACTTCGCCATAGACAACTAGGTCATGTTCACATGAGAAACACTAGCAGACTTGTGAAACATGAGCTTGTCAAATGTCTACCAAAAGTCAACTTCAAGAAAAGCAAAGTTTGTGATTCCTATCAAGTTGGCAAACAAACAAAAAATCCTTTTAAAATAAAAAAGGATGGTTAGCACCTCTCGACCCCTGGAGCTACTTCACTTAGACTTATTCAGACCAACCAAATCTGAAAACTTAAGCAGCTGTAGATATTGTTTAGTCATAATCGATGATTTCTCTAGATTTACCTGGGTACCTTTCTTAAGAAGTAAGGATCTAACTATTGATATCTTTAGTAAGCTTGTAAGAAGACTACAAAATGAAAAAGGATCTAAAGTGATTAGGATTAGAAGTGAACACGGCGGAGAATTTGAGAACGAATCTTTTTCTAATTTCTGTAATCAATATGGGATAAAACATGAATTTGGCTTCCCTAGAGCTGCACCTCAAAATAGTGTAGTTGAAAGGAAAAATAGGACCCTGTAAGAGTGTGTCGTACAATGCTGTGTGAGTCAAAGCTGCCTCGATATTTTTGGGCAAAAGTTGTAAACATTGCTTGCTACATCCAAAATAGATCCCTAATTTGATCAATCCTAAACAAAACACCTTTTGAACTCTATCATGGAAGAACACCTAGAATTTCTTACTTCAAGATATTTGGGTGTAGAAGTTTTATACTTAACACCAAAGATAATCTTGATAAATTTGATGCTAAGAGCTTAGAGGGAATTTTCTTAAGTTATTAAACCAGAAGTAAAGCCTATAGAGTTTTCAACAAGAAGAATTCTGTTGTTGAGGAGACTACGTATGTATCATTTGATGAAACACTAGCTCACCCTTAATCTTCTGTAAATGATGATGATGACCTAATAGATGACCCATCAAACATACCAGAAGAGAACATTTCAGGTGAACTACCCAAAGATATTTCCTATATGAAAGACCATCCAAAAGAATTGGTGATAGGAGGACTATCTAAAGTAGTTTAAACCAGATCTTCCATCAATACCTTAGCTTTCACAGCCTTTGTTTCTTAGTTAGAACCTAAAAATGTTAAGGAAGCATTTTCTGACAATTTTTGGATTATTGCAATGGAAGATAAGCTGAATCAATTCAAAAGAAATCAAGTATGGGAACTTATTCCAAAACTAGACTCTCAGACCATTATAGGAACCAAATGGGTCATTGGGAATAAACATAATGAATCAGGAGAAGTAGTAAGAAATAAAGCTAGACTTGTGGGCCAAGGGTATAATCAAGAAGAAGGAATATATTTTGATGAAACATATGCACCTGTAGCTTGCCTAGAATCCATTAGAATGTTACTAGCCTTTGTCGCCCATATGGAATTTAAACTTTTTTAGATGGACATTAAAAGTGCCTTTCTAAACAGATTTATTAAGGAGGCAGTCTATGTTAAACAACCTTCGAGCTTTGAAGATGCTAAATATCCAGCATACGTATACAAATTAAATAAAGCATTATATGGTCTAAAACAAGCTCCACGAGCTTGGTACGACAGATTAAAAACTTATCTAATTGAAAATGAATTTAAAATTGGCAAAATAGATGCAACCTTATTCACAAAAAGAAAATAAAAGGATCTCTTAATAATACAAATTTATGTAGATATCATTTTTAGTGCCACTAATGATTTGTTATGCCAAGAATTTGCAAAGGTAATGCAGGATCAGTTTGAGATGTGTATGATGGGAGAACTTTGGTTCTTTCTTAGACTTCAAATTGACCAACTATCCTCTGGAATTTTCATATCACAAACCAAATACACCACAGAGATCTTGAAGGAATTCTCCATGGACAAAGTAAAAGGTAAAGAAACACTTATGGTAGCTTCTACACAACTAAAATCTGACGACACAGGTAACTCTATAGATTAGAAATTATATAGAAGCATGATAGGATCTTTATTATACTTGACTACTAGTAGACCAGATATTCTATTTTCCACTTGTTTGTGTGCTCGCTTCAAGTAAACCCTAAAGAAGTACACCTAAATGTTGTTAAAGAATACTTAGATACTTAAACCGCACACAAGATTTAGGACTTTTCTATCCGAACTCGGACACATTGGACTTTATTCCTTTTGTGATGTTGATTACCGAGGTAGCTTTACAGACGGAAAGAGTATTAGTGGAATGTGTCAATTTCTCAGAAATTCCCTAGTCTCTTGGTTCTCTAGAAAACAACACACTGCTTCACTTTCAACAACAGAAGCTGAATATGTAGTTGCATCTATAGCCTGTTCACAACTATTATGGATGAAACAAATCTTGCAAGATTTTGGCCCATCCTACAAGAATAGCAAAATACTTTGTGATAACACTAGTGCCATAAACTTATCTAAGAATCTAGTTCAACACTCTAGGACTAAACATATTGATGTTAAGCACCATTTTCTAAGCGATTATGTCCTAAAAGGAGAAATCAACTTAGAATTTGTTAAAATAGAAAATTGGTCGTGCTGTGTTTCACATGTTTAGAAATCGAGGTTACAAGTAACCTGTCGTCGTAGTTGCAAAACATGTCGATCAAATAAAATTTATACCGAAACTCTAAGGGAGTCCCGGGTCGAACATAGGGAGGCGACGTTTACTTTACTTGAAAACCACACTTCATTTTTATTTGTTCTTGGTCGTTTTTATCTTTTCTAATTTTTTTGGTATTTTTAGGAAGCAAGAGATCAGATCGACAAATGCTTATCTAGCTAATCTACTTGCAAATATAAAGAGAGAGAGAGAAACAATCATCTATTCATCAAGAATTATTTGTTACACTACGAAAGAAGGAAAAATCTACACTATGAAAGCATAAAAAGATAGAATGAGGTGAGAGAAATCCCCCTCGACGATTGCTCGGAGGACGACTCGCTCTGACGTCGCCTGGAGGAAGGTGGTGAGGAGCGAGACGAAGGAGGACGGAGCAGGAGGATAGAGGATGGGGCAGGATGACATCGCGGCAAGGATCTTCTTCCCGAAGGGCAGTGAGAGGACGACTACGGGATGCTCCACGAAGGGGGGTGAGAGGGCGGAAAACTATTTGGTTTTACTCTAGAGGAGCATCCCGGGCTTGGGACAAGCTCTCTCTAGAGCCTTGGAGGTGGTGAGAGGAAGAAAGGAAGAGATGGTTTGGAATGGTGGTGGGTAGGTCCTTTTATAGTGGAGGAGGAAGAACAAATTCGCTTCTGGGTCATTACTGACGTCCATAAACGTCGCTGCAGCTGTCGCTGAAGATCTGCCCTTCATATCACTTGCTGGCGTGCGCTGACCATTAGTGACAGCTGCAAGCGTCACTAAAGGTGCGTCGCTGAAGATCCGCGCCTGCCCCGCTGGCACGCTCCACTTGCGGTCATTACGCGCCTTGTACGCGCGTGTGCGGCATACGCTGTGCTGTTGCTGCGAGTGGTGCGCTGCGCGCAGATGTGGTTGTGCGTGTGTGCTGCACGCGGCTACGGCTGTGCATGTGCACTGCTGCTGCTGGCCGGCGTTGGGCGACCTGGATGGCGCCACGTGGCGCCACCTGGGCGCCCATTCTTCTTTCTTTTGTAGAGGGTGCCACGGTGCTCAGATCGGGATGATTCCTGCGTTGTTGGACTGCGATCGTCGCTCCGGATCCATCTGTATGGTCGGATTTTCCATCCGAAACCTGTATGGATGTCGCATTGCCCCCTGGCCGTTGATCTTCCTCGGGCTTCATGTGATGCTATGGGACTCTGATTTGGACGATTTCAGAGGCGTTAGACTCTGATTGTCGTATTAATTAGATCCGTATGGTCTGGTCGTCCATCCGAGGCCCTGAAATAAATCCTCTCCTCTCCTAACCATAAAAAGAACCTAATTAACCCAAAATATATACAACCACTCTAAATGCACAATGATGCATATTATGCAATATTTATAACATGAAATGCAAATCTAAGCCTAGGAACAGCATGAATAGGCATTTTAACCTAGATAGATGTGTCTATATCAAAAATCAATTAGCTGATATCTTTACAAAACCTTTGCCAATGGAAATATTTAACCTAATTTGCCATTCATTAGTTTTATCTAGGTTAAAAGAGCTTAATTGATCATTTTGTTTGACATGTTTTCAACCTTTGATCAATTAAAATCCTTGATTGATCGACTAAATTCTTTGATGGGAAATTTCCCTCCAAAAATTTGAGTTTTTATTAATCAACTTAGTTGTTTGATCGACCAATCCGGTTGGGTGGGAATTTTCCCTCCAATTGCTTGAACCTTGATCGACCAATTAACTTCATTGATCAATCAGTTTCTGGTTTGATCGACCAAAACACAGTTTTGATCGACCAAAACTCAGTGGATTCACTTTTTGAGATTGCAATCTTTTCACCTCGAATCTCGTTGATCGACCAATGTATTTTTGCTGATTTGTTATGGCTCCCAAATGTGCACGTGCTTTCGTGATGATACTTTTGACCTCTTTTTCATCACAGAGGTTGCTCGCGATCATTTTCACTCTTAGCCAAACTTTCCCCGCATGTTGGTAGACCAGTTGATTTTTTCTATTTCGTGTCTATCTTTCCTGGAATTCGCGAAAAATTTGCATATCATCAGATTTTACGTCTTTTTGAGGGGAACTTTTATGCGGGTTCCAAGAATAGCTGCATACCCAGTGTTGACCCTATGGCCTGTCACCTATTTTATGCCAACTTGAAGAATATAGGTGAGGGTTTCAACATCGAGTTGACCTCGAACATCTGTGGCATAGAGGGTCTAGTCAATGCAGATGTGATTTCAAAAATTCTTGGTTGTTCGTTTGTTGGTTCTACTTTTCTGGAGCTTCACAAGCAAACACAGACGGATGCCATCAGGGAGACCCTGCTCACTCCCTCGCATTTTAACTTGGAACATCCTGCAAGTCTCCTTATTTTCGTAGTCTTCCATGATTTCTTAATTGTCTATTTCTTTGGAATTTTATGTCCAAATCCACTTCTTTTGAGAACTTCCCTAGCATTATACTCATTACCCTTTATGCTTTTCTTAAGAATAAGTGGTTCAACTGGAACCACTTGATTCTATATTTGATGAGCAAGAAGCCCACCAACTCCTTCTAGTTTGGGACACTTCTTTCACACATCTTCCTACATTTTAGTGTTTCCATGGATATTAATCATAAATAGTTTATTACTAGAGTCTCCATTTTTTATAAGCACACTTATACAAAGATGGAGCAAGCTCAGGGAACCCGTGGTGAGGAAGCAGCCCAAGAGCAGCAGTAGCAGTAGGAGCTATCAATAGTCCCTCCTCCATTCTCGCCTTATGAGCATTTTACCATGACCTATCCTCCTCCAATGCGACCCTCTTCGTCCTTCTACGAGTAGGACTGGGGCCTTTTAGACAAACCTCTTATAGGTAGGGATTTTGTTAGCATACAGGATGTGACAGATGGTATTTCTTTGATGATGCATCTGTAGAGAGAGACCGACATGGTGATGATGATACATGGGCATCAGGTATCAGAATACCTAAATGCTCAAAGCTAGTTCTTGGATAGACTTGGAGAGTCTATTCATGGGATGGATTCAGCAGCAACTTCACCGGCCTCCTCGTCCTCGCCGATCTACTACTGTGCCTCCATCATCAGCAGCACCTCCTCCTCCTCCTACCTCTACAGCAGCACTAGCAGAACAACAGGTGACACCTCCTTGCTGGACATCTAGGCAATCGACATCGAGATCCTTAGCTCAGCGATGCCTATGTCTTGGCCAGCCTGCCTCCTCCAAGAGATCTGACTTGATGGACCTCAAGTTAAATACTGACCTTCAGAGCACGATGGAATGTTTCATGGCATCTTTAAAGGATCAGTTTACTTTAGTTATTGTTTATTAGCTTTTTGGCTTGTAAAACTTTATATTTCTGTGGACTATTTTTATCTTGTTCTACTTATCTAGACTCATTTATATGATTTTTATATGCATGGATATTATCTCTCTTAGGTATATTTTACTCTCTTTTTAAATTGCATGTGGAAATTATTATTGTTTCATTTACATGCTTAAGGGGAGTTAATTGAAATTGATAGAAGCATGTTTAATCTTTTGCTAAAACAAAAGGGGGGAGATATTATGCATAACTTTTTCAATTCATAATTGTAATTTTGTTGTCATCAAAAATGGAGAGAATGTAAGTACCTTTGTTTTGATGCACCAAAATTATGCTTCTTGCAAGACTAATATTTTAGGACTCTCATGGATCAAAATTTCTCTCATGGACCTAGCTAGAAGAATGATGATCTATGTCTTAGTGTCTTTTATCTTTATTGAGTCTAGAATATTTTTGTAAGAAACCTCAAAATAAATCTCAAATGGATTTTCGCACCTCTTGCTAAAATCAAGCTTTTAGGGATATTGATCGACCAAATAAGATTAATTGATTGACCAACCAACTCAGTCGATCAAACCAGCCCATTTTAGGAAGTTGATTAATACACTTTTGATCGACCAATCAGTGATCGATCAAATAACTAGATTGATCGACCAGATCTCATTTTGAATGACCAATCTATCTTAATTGATCGACCAAATTGACTTCCTTTTCAGGTTGATTTTCTAGTATAAATAGAGATTGTATGCAGCCCTTTTTACATACACTCTTAAATAGAAAAATCCTCTCAAAAGCAAAGAGCTTCTCGTGCTTCTTCAAGTGCTTCTACGCTTAGATTTTCACGCCTTTCAATGCATGTCGATTCAAACCTCTATTGAAATTCTGGTTTGACTTTTATTGAGGTTCCATAAGTTCTTCATTATTCTTTTGTACTGTTGTTTTTGATTAATGGATCTTGAGTTGTTTGGAGAGATCCCTTGTTATTGTGCTTCTCTTTAGGTTGTAAAGAGAAGTGGTTTGTAAAGAAGTTGCACCACCCTCGTTCAAGTGGTACGATAGTGGATTGACTAGCCTTGACTAGTCGAGAAAATCCTAAGCTGAGAAGCTTAGGTAGTGGTTTTCACCCAATTTGGGTTTCCACTATAAATCCAGCTGTAATATGTGCTTGATTCTTTTGTGAATTTATTTTTGATTCAAATTTCTTTTAGAGCAATACTATTCATGACTCCCCTCTAATATACTGTTTTGATCCACAGACAACTCTCACATCCGATCCTACTTGGATCAATTCGGGGCTCAGCACTCCAAACAAAGGAGACCCTTGATTGTGCAGCAATCATAAACCCTAATTCACCCGAATTAAGGTAGAACCTAGCTTAACACAGGCATTTTGCAGCATACACATCATACTTTGCATCTTAGATGATTTATATGTTTTATATATAATAATGTGCTATTTGAGAGGTATTATTAATTGCAGGCAATCCAAGGCTGCGGATGATCGATCCAACCTTATGGATCTGTTCGGAATAACGACATTAGTCCAACGCTTCCAAGAGCGCATCAATCAGACTCCCGTAGCACCCTAGGGAGCTTGCAGAAGAAGTAGGAGCCAAGGGGAAATTGAAGAATATCCGAACCTCAGATGACAAATCCAATAGCGTAGATGGATCTGAATTGACGTTCGCAGTCCAATGGTGCAAAAATCAACTTAATCGGAGGCCTACGTCATCAGATACAAGGAGAAGAAGAGGAATGGCCATGATGGCACCATGTGGCACCATCGCATCCGCCCTTCACCGCACCCCAATTTGGAAGGAGAACCGTGGACTGTTGGATTGTCATCCAATGGCCTCGATTACAGCCATGCCACCCACCCTCAGTCGCATCATTAGAGGAGGACGAGATCTTGACTATTGGATTTCCATCCAACAGTTGAGAATGTGCGCCAACAAAACGTAAACACAACAAATGCATGGGAGTAGCGTGTTGGTTAGCGCTCTCTCTGTGAGACATTGGGCACACGTTTGAGCAGCACCGTGCATGAAATCAGGAGGGGCACACTGGTAGATGGAATTCAACCGTTGGATTAGCATCGGGCGGCTCGACAGTTGACGCGTGGCTGGCGCGGAAGCACTGGATCAAGAATGCGTGCGATGACGTGTGTGGAGACATGCGTGCACACTCTTTAGGATTTAAAGGCGTGATTGAGCGTGCGTTTAAGCCGTCCGATCTTACGATCGGACGACTGAGCATTAGGTGCTCAGAAGAGGTGAGTGGCGAAGGAGGGGAAACGAAGGTGTGAGCATAGGCGATTTGCAGCCATAAGATCTTCATCCGAGGGCCCACAGGCTGCCACGTGGCAGCACTAGATTCAACTGGGGATAAAGAAGGATTTGGAAGGATTAATCAGGGCTGTTGATCTCCCGATCAATGGATCTAATTAATCTAAAGCATTTGTACGGATTTAAGGGGCCAAATACCTTCTTTTCCCTCCACTAAAGCTATAAAAAGAGGCCAAAGGGCCCCCCTTTGAAGGCACTTCTCATTTTCTTCTTCCTCCTTCAACCTCTCTCTCTTCTTCTTCTTCCCATCTTCTCTGCATTCGTCTCTACACCTCCGTCTGAAGCATTCGTTGGGCCACCGCGATGGATTGTTGCTGCTCTTCCCAACCTCGCCAAAAGGCCACAGCAAACTACCCGTGGTGCCCTTGTTCTGTTACATTAGTAGTTGTTTACTTTCATGTTTTCATTCTATTACATATATCAAATTCAATCTCTTTGTTATGTGAATATTGTGATTGATTGTTTCTATTCTTTAGTAATCATATTGAGAACAAGCATATGAAATCAAAAGTGTTTTCTGCCTCCCTGTGATAGACTGGTACTCACCAAGTTTCATTAATTTATTTGCTCGAGACGTATTTCTCGCTATACTATAACATGCTAATTCTCTACGTGATCTGTGCTACAAATAAATTGGTGTCATTGCTGGGGAGGTAAGGAGACTTTTGATTTTATTTATAATATAGTATTTTTGTGTGCAGGAATAATGACACGAAGCGGCGAACGTGGAAAAGCGGGTGCTGCGAAAATTAGATGCACATATTCCTATTAGAAATTCGGCTAGAAAGTGTCATATTTAAAATTCAATAGCCATGTTTTTAATGCTCCAAAAATCATGAAATTTGGATCAAAACTAGATCTTCAAATTATCTTTATAATGCCATCTTTCCTAAAAATAAATTCCTTCTGTGTAATTTTTGAAAATTTGTGGAGTACATATTGTCAGATTGCTTGAAAATAGAACTTTTATGAATTTTAGAAATCAATTATAACTAACATAAAAATCATATATATTCAAAATTTGTGAGGTGTGAAAAATAATCAAATTAGCTTTCAATATCATATTTTTACAAAATTTTTGGAGCATATTTGATATAGTTTCCAACAGAAAAACCAACACGGGGTCTAAATCTCAGATTTGACCCTTGGTTAGTTAAAAATTCATAACTAATTGCTGGAAATAGAAAAAAATTTTGGAAAAATACTCTTTGAAAAGATTATTGAAAAGGGAATCTTCTTACCAAGTTTCATAATTGAATTGTGGTCTTCAATTTGAAAATGAACTTAGATGTTCATGATCCAATAGGACCACATAGACTAACTTGGACTCCGACGAGCCCAAAAGTTAGTCAGTGAGACGAGTCACCTTGTGCACCGCCCACCATCTACTACATTGAAAAAATAGGTTAAGAAGTCACAAAAATACATCAAATAACTTGCATTTGGCTTGAAACCGCTGGGTAGTTCCAACCTCTCTTGCAAAACCTGGTGACTAAGCTTGTGGAGTAGTGTCAAACAACCACGGCTGCGGGGTAACGGAACTGGAGGCGAAAGCCAAAGGAAGAACCTTCCTCGTAGTTCCCTCGTAATTAGACTGTCAGATTAGCCTGAGAGGCGAGAATTCCTTACAGTCGGTCTTTCGCTGAATTTTTAATAACACAAACTTAAACGAAAAATCCGGTCATCTGATCTAAAGGACCACTCTGATTAACAAGGTCTTAGCATTGTTCTGCTTGACTACACCAACCCTTTAAGTTGGTGTATGCAAGGAAGAAGGTCGTTAAGATGTGAACTCGCGGGACCTTAGTGGCCAAACACAAGGTGACAAAGGCGATTTTTGCTTAACTTCTCTTCCCAACCTTCTTCCATCCGATTAGCTGAGATGGCTAATTCTGGTCCTTGAGTTCGTTAGGACCCTGAGAATTAGGACCCAATGGCTTGTCTGGAAGCCAGGTTTGAGGAAACAGAACAGAAATATGAGTAGAGCATTGATTGTTTAATTCCTCAACACAGTTAATTAAGTTATTTAGACTTAATTAATCGCATGAGAAAGTAACTTAGGTTAACTTGAATTAATGTCAGTTGTGTAGTATAGGGTCAAGTTAACCTAACATTTTAGATTTTAAATTCTTTTTAACTGGTTGAGTCCAGGTCGTTCACTGGGAGGCATAACTTATCTTAATTCACCATTAACTCTTAAACATAAATTACTAATTAATTAATCAATCAGGATTATAATTAGATTACTTTAAGTACATGAATCTTGCATAGAGATATTCACTTACAAGCATGCATCATTCCATTAAGCAAGAACATATTTACACATGTGATTTTTCATTAAGAATCAAGTAAACATGTTTATTCACTAATTACAACTTATTACAAAAGTTTAAGGCAAGAAAATTTATACAAGTGAATATAAATGACTCATTACATCAATTAAGCTCAAAATATTAAAAGGAGACATATTATTATAATGAAAACACAAAATTAAAGGATTAGAAATCACAGGAGTCTCCTTTCTTCTTCTCTTCAGCCCTTTCTTTTTCTCTTTTATTTCTCTGTCATTACTTTCTCTCTCACTCTCTCTTATTCTTCTTTTTCTCTTCTTCTTCCTCTAAGCCCTCTCTGTTATCTTTTCTTAGCTTTCTCCCTAAGTTTATTCTCTTCTAATTCTTCCTTAGTTCTGTGCATATAAGCTCACACTTAACCAAAAATTTGGTTTTTATAGTTGGCGGCTCAGACCGGTCGGGGATACACAGCACCCTCTAGAGGGTGAGACCAGACCCTACTGGGTCCGAGCCTAGTTTATATTAGGTGTTTTCTTTTTGTTTCAAGCCAATGTACAATCTCTGGCCTCCCAGGCCCACACATGCCACCTCGGGCCCACGCTCACGCCCACAGGCGCATGCACACACACATGCGTGCAGGCACGTGTAATGCACGCACGCGCACTCGAGAGCTCAAGTTTCATTTCATGCCCTACGTTGACGACCGAAATGTCGTCTTCACTTTTTCATAATATACCAACATTAGCGCTCACAATTTACCGAGGTGGGACTTTGTTTCCCAGGTTCTGGCTGATCTTTGAACGATGATTTCGGCTGACTCCATTCGCCAAATCGATCAAGAAAAGGCTCGATTGAAAGCCCTTTGGATGCTCTACAGGATTATAACACCAATTTGGTGTTCAGATCAAATCTAACCCTTTAATTTGAAGGGCGAAGGTAAAAGATTTTCATGGCCATTCATGGCCTGTAGAAGATGATCTCAGGTCTTTTGACCTGCAGGGAAGCCTCTGACCTCCAGTTGAGGTCTGAACCATCTTCAGTAGATGATTCCGCATCTATTGGTGAGGGAAGAGAGCTTTGTATGGCTTCAGAAAGAGATATGAGCTTCTGATCCTCATTCAGGAGCTTTAGAGCTCCATTTTGAGCTCTGAATAGCTCGATAGAGAGCTAACAACCTTACATAGATGATTAAACAACCTATGCAGGTTGTTATAATTTGATTTGGCTGGTTTTGGCATTCAAATCTCATCAGAAACTCAAAAACACAGTAATGGGTTCAAACAAACCCGTACTGTTCAATGAATTGAATTACCCTAATTTCTCAATAAAACTCAATCCAACCAACTCTAAAATATCCCAGATCATCTCAAAGACTGAATTAAATCATCAAATCAGAATTTAAGACATTAATTCTTCAATTTCGGATCAGAGTTGACCAAATCGACCATAAGGTTGACTTGCTATTCTAGACTTTCTCAGGTTCAATTAAAGATCTAGATCAACTCAATTATACCCTAGGAAGTTATTGCATAGCTCAAAACTATGTTTTGAGCTCATTTGATGTGATCTCAGGCAACACCACCTGGGATCAAAATGACCTGAGTTCAGGGGAACACCCTAGGGAATTTTAGAGCAATTAGATATCATGAATGAGTTCTATAAGTTCTACTTAAGCTTATAGACCTATTTCCAGAGCCTAAAACCTAATGGGGAGATCTCTCCAACTCTGACGGAGTTGGAGAAGACAAAGGTCGTTACTTAGCTCCAGGCAATAAATCAACAAAATAATCACTAAATCAGAATCCATAAACCTCAGCTGTGCATTGTGGAACTCCTTGAGACCTATCAAGGGTTGAAACTGAAAAATGACTCACTGGAGCTCCGGTGAGTCCAGAAAGTGACTGATAGAGTATAAAACTCAATAAAACAAACCATTGAAGGTCTGAAAAGCTTCCTGAGGTCACAAGGAACCTTAGGAGCCCATCAATTTACTCCATTGATGATCATAACAGAAGATATGCAATGAATTCAGAAAGTGTAAGTTCTGAGTTCAGTGGAACTCAGAGAGTATCCCCTCACTCAATTGAGTGAGGGAAAGAGTTCTGTATGGTGAGGCGATACTAATGAACTATTTAATTAGATGAATAACTCATCTCTAAGTTGCCATTGATAGCGAGCTCAGAAATGAGGGGGAATTTAGGTGTTTACTTTATATGAGTTAATTATACTAATTGGGTATAAGATCGGGGCCCTTAGATTATAAAAAGGTGATGGAGGGCCCCAGTGAGTGTGTTATAATCTCAGAGACCTCCGTCGTGGATAGTGGAGGTCGCCGGTGAATGTGAAGATGAATTAGGCGATATAGCTGCTAAAAGTGAGGGAAAAACAATGTTATGGAATCATGATAAGGTGAAGAAGATGTACAGTGCGTAAAAATGAAAAAAGAATGGCTTAGATGAGCTCAAAGAGCTCGCCGGAGCTAAGGAAGACAACATACAATTTGAAAATTAAAACCTAACTAACTATCTAATCTATTGAACTAAGTTACACTACTCTTACCTTAACCTAATCTTACTATTACTTGGATGAAGGAGGTTGAGAAATCTCTGTATAAGGTTCTTAACAGAGGACGAAATTAGAAGGTTGGAGGAAGAATTCTGGCAGTCGATTTTGTGGCGTGGAAGCAGAGTCCAGCGTCAGTGCTTCGTTAGAGGACGTAGCAGATGGTGGTGGAGATCGGAAGTGAGTGGAGACAGATGGAGGAATAAGATGGAAATGAAGATTGGTCGTCGGAGGAGGAATAGCCTATTGGTTAGCTGCGGTTGGGGAAGAGGGTAGGGGGCTAACCGCTGAAATCGAAGGGTTCAAGGGGTATTTATAGGGTTCAGCGATGGCTAAGGAGCCCAAATCTGGATGGGTATGCGTCTAGGTGTGGTCTAACATTCAGCGTCATCTCCGATGTTGGTGAGGTTAACGCCATGACCTATTTAGGATTTAGGACAAATCCAGATTGATGGATGGATTTGAGGTGGTGAGCACAAGCTTTAGGAGCTTGGCGAGGGAGGAAGGACGCCAGATGTGAGGTGATCAAGTGGTAAACGCACCGCCGATCAAAAGCTGTTGAAGCGGCTAAAGAAGAAATGAAGAAGTTTGCAGGGACCTGTATGCAAGGAAAGATAAGGACTGTTCGAATGCTAGATCGGTGTTTTAAGAATGTCGTGTTGCAGTATAGCCAAAATAACGTTTAAACAAATAAATTTTATTACTCGAAAAAGATTCCGAGGTCGAACACAGGGAGCAATATGGAATTTAAAGCTCAAGATCATAATTCACAACTAAGCACAATATATAAGTAAAGTTTGAGGCAGAATGATATAAAAATCAATGATCAATGTGCAACATGAAGAGGGTAAAATGGTGATTTAAATCACCAATTACCCTTATACAGTAATAGCAAATAGAAGCACAATATTAGAGTTAATTATAGCTTTAGAAACTCAAATCAGACGTCTGAAAGTGGGATTAGATGATTTAAACATCTCATGCTACAGTGCACTACCTCCTTTATCTCTCAGCCTCTTCTTTTTCTCTACTGTAGCTCCTTCTTCTCTTCTTCTTCTTCTTCCTTCTGCTTCCTTCTTTTTCTTCTCACAGGGGAGGGGAACTTCTCAGATTGGCTAAGTGTCAGCCAATGTCTTCAGCAGCAAAACCCTCCCCTACCCCCACGCAATCTCTCCTTCCTTCTCTCTCTTACACTTCGACCTCCCAGGGCCTTCAACAGGATATCGGGTAATCAGGTATATGCGCACTTGGGTCCAGGGTTGCCTGTAGGGGGGTAGCTTCTGAGGAGTGCTTGGCTAGGTGGGTAAACGGGTCAGGCTAGGTCCGCAGGTAGAGATCACGGACGAGGCATGTGTGGGTGAGAGGGACCTCACCTTGTGTTTGGAGGCAAATAGCCACCAACACTTTTACAATTTATGCGGGCGCAGGGGCTTTGTTACAGCCGATGTGGGACTAATCCCACCTCCTTTCTCTACGCGAAACTACAACAACTTCCTTTGTCGAATTGGTGCAGAGGCTTGGTGAAAGGGCTTCAATTGACTGTGCAAGGATGCTCCTGGAGGTAATCCGTAGTGCCTGGGATCGGCACCTAGAACCTGTAGGCATGATGAGGGCTTTAAGCAAGCTTGCTGCTATTGAGGCAATGGCGGAGGAGGCTGGCACACCTAAAATAAGAAATAAGGCCTCGTGGCCACATTAAAACACTTTGGGAGCTTTGTCGGACGTCAGGGAATGCAACTAAGGTTGTGGTGTCGTGTGCGAGTGGTTGTGGAGATCTGTCGACCTCGCGGTTTGCGTGTGAGAGTGCGTGAGTCGGGGGGTGATAGAAAGGCCAATCCCCTCAATTACTTGAGGGGTTTTTCTTGGTGAGTCGAGGTGATGGTGAGGAGTGTGGAAGCGGCGCGGTTAGGTGAGTGTGGAAGCCGCTAGGGCTTGCCGGAGGTCTACCGGCGAGGTGGAAGGAGGGCGATGGGGTGGGTCGGCGGTTGAAACGAGGCGGTGAGGGTCTGAAAATGAAAAGGGGAAGTAGAGGAGTTATTTAGGAGGGGAGGTAGATGAAAGGGAGTGGAGTTGGCGCTGGTTGATGTGTGGCCGGTGCCGGAGATGAAAATGCTCAGAGGGAGGCGATCGGAGAGGATGAAGGGGGCAGGAGCGCCGACGGGTGTTGCGCGATGCGGAAGAAGATAAAGATGAAGAATCTGCCACTGGTATTGTGGTCAGACGGCGAGGGAAGACATGGAGAATTGTTGGAGCTTGAAGAGAAAATCGGCTAGAGGAGGGGAGAAGAATTTGAGGGATTCTCTGGCTGAATTCAAGCTTGGGGAATCCGTTGTGATCTGGGGAGTCTTTTATAGGTCATTAGAAGTCGGTTAGAGCTTGGGAAGCAAGCTTCCCAAGCTTGGAAAGCTCCTCGGAGTTGGAAGTTTCTTGATACCCAAATCTCTCATGCGTTCGCATGAGAGATTGGGTAGGTTTTAGTCTTTAGGATTGGGTCCAAAAGGAAGGGAAATTCTTGACGAACTTCCCTTTCAATTTTGAAAGAGATTCGCCAAGAAATCAGGGAGTTCCTTCCATTTTAAAGTCGCTGGAGCAAGAAGGAATAGGATTAATGGTGGCAGGGACCTTTTTGTGAGAATGACGACAAAATTAGGGGCCTATTTGAAAGGATTTTGAAAGTTAAGTTCAGAAATGTAATTAGATAGGATCAATTTGCAAACTAGGTCAAAACAAATTCATCTTGGGTCTGATACAAACCTAATTTGGACCTAAGGAATCCAATGGTGAAGTTGGATTTTGGTTTTGACCATGTTTGACTAGGTAATTTATGTAAAAACCCAAATTAGGGCAAATGTTTGTTTGTGGTTCTGTTTTGGGTCAAAACGGGTTCTGATGGTCAAATTGAAAGTTCTAAACCCTGGAGAATATTTTTCTATGAATTTTAGAGGGTTTAGGTGAATTTTATCTTGATCATAACCTCAGTTAATTAAGCGGGTCTATTTTTAGGGTTTCAAAAGTCATTTAATTCTCAGAACTCGTGCAAACCCTTTTCTATCTATCTTATCCCACTTGTTATCTTTTTAAGACCAATAGACCTTCATTTAACCCCTGAGAAAACCCTTGGTTGTACTGCATTCATGATGAGATGGTAAAATTGCAGTTTTAGCCCTAGTTTCTTATTTTTTCTTTCGAAATGAATATGCAATTACTTGTGACTCTTTGGCAGTTATGTAGGAGCATTTATTGACTTAATTGGGTCAAAATGGCTAGTTATGGCTCATGATGGTGGTCCCATCATACCCCCATGCCTAGCTTTTACTAGTCCCTTAGCAAAATTTCAAGGTATCAACTTTGATTCTAGATCATAAAATCTTTTGTTGCTTAAAAACTTTGCTATGTGCTTCCTTTTGTAGATTAGGTTAGAATGCTGACAGTAGGTCTAGAGGTACTCAAGTATCAACCAAGATCCGGACCTGACCAGGTCAAGCCTCAGTCTGTTGCGAAGGTTTTTAAGGCCCACAGGAACTAACCTAAGGTTCGTTGAACTCCGCGGTTAAAGCACTCGTGCTTATAACATGTTTTAGCCTCGGTTCAGTTTGCAGTGCATTTTTGTCAGAGAGTGACAGAGGAATTTTTCTTTGCTTTTGGAGAGTTTTCTCTCTCTTTTCTTTTTATTTCTAGCTTCGGATTGGCTTTACAACACAATTTGTATCGAATTCCTAGTCCCTATCATCAATCCTCGTAGGGTCCCCGGCAATCGATGCTTCGAGATAGCACTGCCCATGGCAACCCCCAGAACCCTGGCTTTTGAGATTTCGAGATAATTTTGCCCATGGCATTCTGTAGCTAAATCCAAACCCTGGCACTTGACATTTCAGGATAATGCCGCCCATGGCATCTGAACCAGCACAGGATGTTTACATGCCCATGGTAGGATATGTAGACATCCTAGGAGATAAGCACCGAGGAGACGATATGTTATTGTGCATCTTCAAGTGGAATTGCCCGCCTCTCCGCACCGGGAACTCATCCAAATCAACTTGTGTTGATTAGCCACTCCTAATATAGGTGACTTTTTCAGAACAAGTTAAACGCATTTGCGTGATTTTGATACTTAGGTGCACTGAACTGGATTGTGTGTGGATTGGGGTGCTTAGGTTACCGAGTCCCACAAACCAAGGGTTAGTTAACAAGGACAAATAATCCCTAAGCTTTAAACCTAATACTTAAGCTTCGCATTTTCCCCAACCTCTTGAGGATTATCCAGATCTTAGCGGGTACTTGAATTTTTAAGCCTAGGATTCCAGCCCAAGAGGCCTAAAAATCAGCGTTCCTACTAATCTCTTTTTTTTGTTTTATTAGCACTTTTTTCCTTTCATTTTCTTTCTTTTGATATGGTCTAGAACTAAGTCAATTCCTTAATCTTTTTCTAATGACTACCTCTTTTTCTTTTCTTTTCAAATTATGCTCCTTTTTGACATTTTTATCTCCTCCCCTTTTTCTCCTCAAAATCTGATATGCCATCAAAATTTCCTCTCCTCTCAAATTTTTATTTTTTTCAAGAATTTTTATTTTTTTGGTATTTTTGGAATATGTGATTTTTTTGATGAAACCCATTCTTGTGAAATGATTTTCACGACGTTTTGTACTTTACTGCCCCCTGCCTACGATTTGCAACGTCCTCATTGTAAATTAGGTGGGTTCGTGTTCAGCTTAGATCATTCATTAGAACAGGTGATGGGTGGGTGAATGGGTCGGGATGACTTTTGCAGACGATTTCAAGCTCGGGTATGGGTATCAGAGGTGGAGTTGGTTATTCTAGTGGATGAACCCTAAAGTGCAATATGAGTTCAGCATGGGATGTGTCAGGAAGGGTTTCGGGTTTTTTCAAAAATGATGGGTTGCCTCCCGTTAAGCACTGAGTTTAACGCCATTAGTTGGGCGCAATGAGCTTAGGGAGAATGGAGGGTAAAAGATATCTCAGCCAAATTTGTATCAGTGAGTTCAATGAACGGTTTGAATCTTTGACCGCTCACGACAAAAGGTTATGAATAGTGGCTGAGTTGACTGATTTCGACAGCTCCATTTCCAAAGATTCGTTGGACAAGGTATGGTCCAATCCATTTTGATCTGAGTTTTCCTGGGAACAATTTGAGTTTGGCGTCAAAGAGTAGGACTTTCTGACCAGGGAAGAAGATCTTTCTGGATATGTGTTTGTTTGCAAGGTGAAATCAGGTTTTAAAATAAATGCATCGTAGTATAGCCAAAAATCGCTTTGAAAACAAATGAATTTTATTACTCGAAAATGTAAATCCGAGGTCAAACACAGGGAGCAAATTGGGGTCTAAAAATCAAGAACACAACTTTCAAATTTGATATAATATGCAATGAAGAATCAAAGTTATAATGCAGCAATGTAAATTGATCCACAAGATATCAATGTATATAGAAGCAAAAAATATGGACATCTGATGTGAAAATCAGACGTCTTAAATGTGAATTTGCTACAGTGCTTCTCTTCTTTGATTTCTGTCTGATCTCCTTCTTTCTTTTCTTTCTTCTGTTCTCTGCCTCTGATGGCTTTCTTCCTTCTTGGCTTCTTCTTCTTCTTTCTTTGATTTTTTCTTTGATTTCTCTGGCCTTTGGCTTCTTCTTTCTCTTCTTTCTTTTTTCTGGCCCTTAGCTCTTCTTCTTTCTTCTTTCTCCTTCTGTCTCTTACTTCAGCTCTTCTTTAGCCTTGCTCTTCCTCAACCGTGCTTTGCCTTCTCCTTCCTTGGCTACTCTGGTTGCCTCTTCTTCTTCCTTGGCGCCCTCTTCTTCTTCTTCTTTCTTTGGCTTCCTCTTTTTCTCCTGAGAGCAAAACCTACCCCTACCCTCCCCACTATCTCTCTTCTTCCTTCTCTCTTAAGCTTGCTCTCCTAGAGCCTTCTTGAGTTAACGGGTTGGGTATGTGCGCCCGGGACTAGGCCCACCGGCGTGCGTGGTGGGCGAGGAGTGCACTAGTTAGTCAGGTATACGGGTCAGAGCCAGGTCCACGGGTAGTGGGTTGTGGATGAGGCGGTGGGTGAGAGGGACTTCGCCCTGTGGTCAGGAGGCAATGGGCCTATGCAACTTTTTCGCTTTATTCAACTGCACCCACTTCTGATCTTCCGAGGTGGGACTAAATGTCCCACCTTCCTTGCAGGCGCTTGCAGCAAACGTTCACGTCCAATTGCAGAGGCTGCGTGGTCGTCGACTCCAATAGCTGGGTTGGAGATGTGCGCGAAGGAAACCTACAGAGCCTGGGACCTGGAGCATGGGGCCTGGAGTCCTGAACGAAGCTCTTGAGCTTGCTTTATCCTCCGTCAATGGCGGCAAGGACCTGAACCCTGTCCACAAGCAAATGGCCTTGCGGCCTCGTCAAAACACATAGGGAGCTTCGCCTGAGCACGGCGAAGGTGGTACAGTGCTCAGCGTGGCGTGGGGTGGCCTGAGCGTGCGTGACTAGGTCACCTTGTGCGTGTGAATATGGGTCTATTTGGGGGACGTTCTGGGGGCGAGTGGCGATGAATGGAAATTGTTTAGGGTCAGTGAGGCGTGGTGGTGCTCGTGAGGCAGGTGGCGAGTTGGATGGATGTGTGGATGGGCGGGAACACCTTGTCGGTGGTTTGGTCGGAGGTGGAGAAGATGGTGGTGGTTTACTAATGTCGAGAAGGATTTTAAGAAATAAATGTGAGAAAAGAGATGAGAAGGGAGAGAGAACTTATTTGAGGGTGGTTAGATGAAGGGGGATGTGGAGGAGGTGGCCGGCTCGTACCTGCCATCACCAAAGATGAAAGTCCCAGTGAAAGGAGGACGGCGACAACGAGAGGGTAGCAGGAGCATCGGCTGGTGTGGCGCGACACGGATGAAGGAGATAAAGGTAACTCTGCCACTGGTATTGTGGCAGAGCGATGAGAGAGGGAGAATAGAGTTGCCAGAGCTTGCTGGGTGGCTGGTTGGAGGGGAAGAGAGGAAATTGGGGGGTATCTCAGGCCAATTCAAGCTTGGGATTTGCAAAAGGATCAGGGGAGGCTTTTTATAAGCCCTGGCAGGAGGTCTTGTGCTTGGAATCCAAGCTTCCAAGCTTGGCAACCTCTCCTGAGATGGAAGGTCAGAGAGACCCAAATATCTCATGCATTCACATGAGAGATTGGATGGAAATTAGGGCGCAAAAATGGGTTCACATGAGAGGAGATTTCTCAGAGAATCTCCCTTTCAAATTTGAAAGGGATTCTTTGAGGAATCAGGGAGTTCTTTCCCTCGAATCCTCGCCAGAGTAGGAGTTCCTCCGCTGTAATGGTAGAGGGACCTAATTGCAAAGAATGATGAGGAAGTTAGGGGGGCTTCTGTAAAGGTTTTCAAAAGTTATGGGTAGAAATGTAATTGGGCTGGACTAGTTTGCAAAGTAGGTCAAGGTGAATTCCCCTTAGGTCCAAATTTTGGTACAAACCTAATTTGGACCTAAGGAATCCAATGGTGAAGTTGGATTTTGGGTTTGACCACGTTTGTCTAAGAAATTTACACAAAAACCCAATTTAGGGTAAACAATTGACTGAAACCCCAATTTAGGTCAAAATAGGTTCTAAAGGCCAAATTGAAGGTTCTAAATCCTAGAGGATATTTTTCCATAAATTTTAGAGGATTTAGGTGAATTTTATCCTGACCAGAACCTTGTTAAATTAAGTGGGTTTGTTTTAGGGTTACAAGAAGTCATTTAATTCCCATATTTCACATTAACCCTTTTCTATTTGAACCAACCCACTTTTTATCTTGTTAATACCATTTGACCTGTGTTTAGCCCATGAGAAATCCAGTTGTTGCACTGCAATGGTAAAATTACAATTTTACCCCTTGTTTCTTGCTTTTCTCTCAAACTGATTATTCCTTGAGTTAAGACGTCCAATTGGTTATGTAGGAGCTTTTGTTCTCTTTTCTAGGTCAAAATGAGCTAGGTAGGGCTCATGATGGTGTTCCCATCATACCCCCATGCCTAGCTTTTGCTAGTCCCTTAGCAAAATTTTAAGGTTTTAACTTCTGTTCTTGACCATGAATTCCTTTGATGTTCACAAATTATGATGAGTGCTTTTTCTTTTTTTTTCTTGATTAGGTTAGAATGCCGACAGTAGGCCTAGAGGTACTCAAGTACCAACCAAGATCCGGACCTGACCAGCTCTAGCCTTAGTCCTCCGCGAAGGTTTTTAAGGCCTACAGGAACTATCCTAAGGTTCGTTGGACTCAGCGGTTAAAGCACCCGTGCTTACAACGTATTGTAGCCTTGGTTCAGTTTGCAGTGAATTTTTTTGTAAGAAAGAGGCATAGGATTTATTTGTTTGGAGAGTTTTCTCTCTTTTTTTTATTTCTAGCTTCGGATTGACTTCTCAACACAGTCTGTATCAGATTCCTCGTCCCCATCATCAATCCTTGAAAGGTCCCTGGCAATCGTTGCTTCATGATAGCACCACCCATGGCAACCCCCAGAACCCTGGCTTTCGAGATTTTGAGATAATCCTGCCCATGGTGTTCTGTGTCTAAATCCAGACCCTGGCAATCGACATTTTGTGATAATGCTGCACATGGCATCTGAACTAGCACAGGGTACTTACGTGACCCCAATAGGATATGTAAATATCCTAGGAGACAAGCACCGAGGAGAGGACATGTTATTACGCATCTTCGAGGGGAATTTCCCACCTCTTCGCATCGGGAACTGGTCTAAATCAACTTGTGTTGATCGGCCGCTTCTAATCTAGGCGACTTTTTCAGAACATTTAAACACTTTTGCATGATTTTGATAATTATGTGCATTGAACCAGACTGTGTGTGGATTGAGATGCTTAGGTTACCGAGTCCCGCAAACCAAAGGTCAGTTAATGAGGTCGAATACTCCCTAAGCCTTAGACCTAATACTTAAGCTTCACATTTTCCCCAACCTCTTGAGGACTATCCAGATCTTAGCGGATACTTGACTGTTTAAGCCTAAGAGTCTAGCCTAAGAGGCCTAAGATCAGCGTTCCTACTAATCTCTTTTGTATCGCATTAGTACTTTTTTTTCTTTCATTTTTCTTTCTCTTGATATGGTCTAAAACTTTAGTTAACCCCTTAATTTCTTACTAATGACTATCTCTTCTTTTTTATTTTCATTTTGTGCTCCTTTTTGACATTTTTCACTTTTCCTTCAATTTTGCATGGCCTCAAAATTTTCTTTTCTCCTCCAATTTTTTTGTTCTTTTTGATAATTTTCTATTTTTTTGGTATTTTTGGCATATGTGAATTTTTGTGAGAACCCTTCTGAATTTTCTTGATTTCTATATGTTTGCACTTTACCACCCCCCCATGCCTAAGTTTTGTAATGTCCTCATTGTAAACGGAGAGTATGAAATAGTGTTGGGTTCAGGGACTTAGAACAGGATTTATTGGGTGGGTGAATGGGTCGGGAATGACTGATGCGGACGATTTCAAGCTATGGCACGTGTGCCAGAGGTGGGATCGACTATTCTAAGAAAACCAAACTCAGGGTGCAATAGACATGAAGTACAGATGGATAATCAGAAGGATCTCGGGTTTTTGGAATGACGGGTTGCCTCCCATTAAGTGCTAAATTCAATGCCTTCAAACGAGTGGGAAATGGTATGGAGAGGGAATGGTCAAATCAGCTGAGTTTTGTAGAACAAGCACCTTGATCAAGTGCCTGGTTGGTCCAACCAGGTGCTTGTTCAGATCAATAGGATGATGATGCTGCCCAAACCTAATCAATCTGGTGGGTTGATAAATGTAGAACAAGAGATGTGGAACCCACCATATACTATGGAGCTTGGAATGATGTGGAAGTGTGAATTTAGGGTTTGGCTGAGTCGAATCAGCCTGGTCATAGTAGGGACCCGTAAAGTAATCAGTGGATGATGCAGAAACCCTACAGGGGTGATTAGACGATGATGGAGCATGGTCTACAGTCTGATCAATGTCTGAAACCTGATATAGATGTTGAGGCGAATCATCTGCAATCGTCTTAGTAAGAGGGGAATCAGAATAGAAATTGAGTCCGGTTGCAAGTCGGGGTTGAAAACAGGTTTGGATAGGTTCTGTATATGCGGAGGAGGTGGCTTCAAAAAGAATTGTGTATGAGGGCTCTTCTAGAAAGGAGTTACAGGTGGTTTCATTTAGAGAGTCCTCATAATAGCTATCAAATTCAAAAGTGAATGCCTGGAGAGTGTTTATAGGATGCGGGAAATCTGAGTTAAGACAAGATTCGAATTCTAGGTTGCAGTCACTCTTGGCATTTTCTGGTTTTGACTCTTGAGGATCGAAAAGAAATGATTCCATCTCACTAGAACCTGATTTTAAATCAGTGATCTCGGGATCAGGGACCTCAGAGTCAGAGTTAGAGAATGAATCATGTGAGCTGAGGTCGTAGATTGACTCGTCGATGTCAGGAAACAAAGGTTCTCCGAAATCATGGTAAGATTCAAAATCGTTGAAGATATTGCGAAAATCAAGTTCTGAATGAGATTCAAGATCAGAGGTTCCACCACAGAATAAATCATACGATGTAGACTCAGCAGCCTGATTGGGGTCTAGCCTATAAGTTGATTCTGAGCTTGAAAAGGTGTCCTTATAGGATCTGGGTTTAGGTTTTAGGCTTGTAGGAAAAACCCAATCAGAACTCCACTCTTCCGACTCGATTTCTATATCGTAGATTGGCGTGAATTCAAAAAAATCGATTTGTATCTCTGAGGATTTTGGAGAGGGATATTCATCAAATAAAGGCCCATAATCATACTCTTCATTGAAACTTTGATCTTCGTCATATGGGGCCTTGTAATCTTCCCAATAAGTTTCAGATCCAGATTCTAAGCTAAGGGAGTGGGTTGAATTACTAGAATCTAGGTCAGAATTACCTTCGAGGGTCACCTTATT
The DNA here is from genome assembly GCA_037157565.1 of Thalassia testudinum. NCBI lineage: Eukaryota > Viridiplantae > Streptophyta > Magnoliopsida > Alismatales > Hydrocharitaceae > Thalassia > Thalassia testudinum. The sequence goes on from JAZHRO010000067.1 coordinate 40,164,697, forward strand.
AGGATAAGGGGTGGGATTTACACCCACGAGAGGTTCGATTTTAATTTCATCATTGCAGGAGTCTCGGAATTCTATGCTTGACGACCTAGGATTTTGGTTTTCTAGGGTTGGCTGAAAATCATGTTCTCCTGCAATTGGGACTTCCCAACCTAATTCAAGATCAGGCCTGCTGTTTTCCATCTGGGTTGGGAATCCACCACAACCTTGTACCTCGAACCTAGGATTTAGGAAATCAAATTGGTCCTCAACACTATTCCAAGAGGTTTCCTTTTGGGGCATGTACAGGTATTTTTGATCAATAACTTGTTTCAATAATCTCATCATTTCTTCCCATTTTTCAAGATCATCTTGGTGTTGTTCCCAAAGTATAGGATTTGTCATGCATTGGAAGTATTCAAAGTTATGTAATTTTTCTATCTTAATGTATCATGTTATGAGAATGTCTCAAGTTGATCCTTTTGTAGCTTCTGTTAATAGCAGTTGGGCACAGTTTATGATGAAGGTTGTTGTTGTTGGTACACTAACCTAAATGTCTTCTACTGGTTTTGAGGTTTTGTATTCAATTTCATAAAATTCAAGGGCATCCTCAATCATTCTATCTCTCATGGATCTTTGCGATTCAGGTTTCTTGAATGGTATTCCTAAGTAACCAAGCTGCATATTTGGATCAGATGGTGGAGTCAAGATGTAGAATCAGAATTCAGATCTTTGACTGAAGGGATTAGTTCTGAATAGAGGATCCCACTGAAAATCTGTGTGTGCTCTAAAGAGGAGGGATGAGGGACTGGATGTGTTTTTGACCCAATCAAGGCACCCAAAGATGTTTGGATGACTATGGAGGTTCGAAGCGGATGATACCCCTGGATCGGATGTTTGACCGAAGAAGGAGAATTTGGTTCTGATGAATCAGAGGAGAGGTCTATGTGGTGGGGTTGCTGCACAAACACGGACGTCGAGGCTTAGCCTCGGCGGAAGGAGGTTTTAAGGACCTCCTACCAAACATGCATTGATGGTTTAGACGAGATTAGAATGTGCTGGACCCAATCAAGATACCCAAAAATTTGGATGACTATAGAGGTTCGGGGTGGATGATACCCCTTAGTTAGAAAAGTCGTCCACCTGAGAAATACCTAGGCAGTTAGAGAGGGAGAGTCCCGCAAAGACCCGTACATGGTAGAGTGTCCCCACGAGTTACAGGGTTTCCCCCACCCGACCTCTCTTGTCACTGAGATTCCAAGTAGACTAGAATGGGGACCTTGACCTCTTAAGTCTACCCCTTTTATTTAAGATCAAAGGTGCTTAGGGTTCCACTTGAACTTTAGATGTTTTGAGTGCAAAAGTGACCTAATTTCAAGGTTGGTTGACCTAACAAGAGGTCAACTTCACCTATTTGTCCTTTGAGAGCTTTAGATCCTTTCTTTTAGGGTTCAAGTGAAATTAAGAGCTTGATTTTTATGGCTTCTCTTGAATAAGTCTTTTCAATCAAGGCTTAGGCACACCTCTTTTTGGAAAATTGATTCTTGCTTAGAAAAGATGTGTCTCTAAAATCCTAAATTGGAATCCTTAATTTGGCTCTAATTGTGGTCCAATTTAGTTGCCTCAGATATGGTATCTAGGGCTCAATCAAGAAGGTGGTAGCCCTAGTTACCTTAAATGGATGCATAATTCAAAATTTGTTGAAATCAAAATCAGGAAACTTTGGTGAATTAGCTAAATATGGAAAGCCAGGTAGCCCTAAATTGATTTTTATCTTGTTTTCCTTTTCAGAATGAGGGGATTAAGAGAACGGGCTAATCAGAGATTACCTGCCCCAAGTGTGGTTGTTGTGCAGCTGTCTTCTTTTGAATCTTCTCCCCTGAAACAATCACAACAAAAGAGATAGATCAAGTTATTATTGAATCATAAATTGTAATCAAGATTTCTAAATCGCCCGTTGCTCCCCGGCAACGACACCAAAATGTTTGCAAGGTGAAATCAAGTTTTAAAATAAATGCATCATAGTATAGCCAAAAATCGCTTTGAAAATAAATGAATTTTATTACTCGAAAATATAAATCCGAGGTCGAACACAGGGAGCAAATTGGGGTCTAAAAATCAAGAACACAACTTTCAAAATTGATATAATATGCAATGAAGAATCAAAGTTATAATGTAAGCAATGTAAATCGATCCACAAGATATCAATGTATATAGAAGCAAAAAATATGGATGTCTGATGTGAAAATCAAACGTCCTAAATGTGAATTTGCTATAGTGCTTCTCTTCTTTGATTTCTATCTGATCTCCTTCTTTCTTTTCTTTCTTTTGTTCTCTGCCTCTGATAGCCTTCTTCCTTCTTGGCTTCTTCTTCTTCTTCTTTCTTTGATTTTTTCTTTGATTTCTCTAGCCTTTGGCTTCTTCTTTCTCTTATTTCTTTTCTCTGGCCCTTAGCTCTTCTTCTTTCTTCTTTCTCCTTATGTCTCTGACTTCAGCTCTTCTTCAGCCTTGCTCCTCTTCAACCGTGCTTTGCCTTCTCCTTCGTTGGCTACTCTGGTTGCCTCTTCTTCTTTCTTTGGCTTCCTCTTCTTCTCCTGAGAGCAAAACCTACCCCTACCCTCCCAGCGATCTCTCTTCTTCCTTCTCTCTTAGGCTCGCTCTCCTAGAGCCTTCTTGGGTTAATGGGTCTGGTATGCGTGCCCAGGACCAGGCCCACCGGCGTGCGTGGTGGGCGAGGAGTGCATGGGTTAGTCGGGTATACGGGTCGGAGCCAAGTCCACGGGCAGTGGGTTGCAGACAAGGTGGTGGGTGAGAGGGACCTCACCCTGTGGTCAGGAGGCAATGAGCCTATGTGACTTTTTCACTTTATTTAGCTGCGCCCGCTCCTGATCTTTCGAGGTGGGACTAAATGTCCCACCTTCCTCGCAGGCGCCCGCAGCAAATGTTCGCATCCAATTGCAGAGGCTGCGTTGTCGTCGACTCCAATAGCTGGGCTGGAGATGTGAGCGTAGGAAACTCGCACAGCCTGGGACCTGGAGCCTGGGGCCTAGAGTCCTGGACAAAGCTCTCAAGCTTGCTTCATCCTCCGTCAATGGCGGCGAGGATCTAAACCCTGTCCACAAGCAAATGACCTTGCTTCCTCATCAAAAGACATAGGGTTTGCCTGAGCACGGCGAAGATGGTAAAGTGGTTGGCGTGGCGTGGGGTGGCCTGAGCGTGCGTGCCTAGGTCACCCTGTGCGTGTGAATATGGGTGTGTTCAGGGGACGTTCTGGGGGCGAGTGGTGATGAATGGAAAGAGGGTTTAGGGTCAGTGAGGTGTGGCTGTGCTCGTGAGGCAAGTGGCAAGGTGGATGGATGCGTGGAGCGCCGGGAACACCTCGCCGGTGGTCTGGTCGGAGGTGGAGAAGATGGCGGTTGTTTGCGAACGTCGAGGCAGATTATAAGAAATAAATGCGAGAAAAGAGATGAGAAGGGAGAGAGAACTTATCTGACAGTGGTTAGATGAAGGGGGATGTAGAGGAGGCGATAGGCTCGTACCTGCCGTCGCAGAAGATGAAAGTCCTAGTGAGAGGAGGACGGTGGCGATGAGAAGGTAGCAGGAGCATCGGCTGGTGTAGCGCGGCGTAGATGAAGGAGATATAGCTAACTCTACCACTGGTATTGTGGCAGAGCGATGAGAGAGGGAGAAAAGAGTCACCGGAGCTTGTTGGGTGGTTGGCCGAAGGGGAAGAGAGGAAATTGGGGGCTATCTCAGGCCAATTCAGGCTTGGGATCTACGGAAGGATCAAGGGAGGCTTTTTATAAGCCTTGGTAGGTGGTCTAGTGCTTGGAAGCTAAGCTTCCAAGTTTGGCAACCTCACCGGAGATGGAAGGTTAGAGTGACCCAAATCTCTCATGAGAGATTGGGTGGAAATTAGGGCACAAAAATGGGTTCACATGAGAGGAGATTTCTTAGAGAATATCCCTTTCAAATTTGAAAGGGATTCTCTGAGGAATCAGGGAGTTCTTTCCCTCGAATCCTCGCTAAAGTAGGATTCCCTCTGCTGTAATGGCAGAGGGACCTAATTGCAAAGAATGATTAGGAAGTTAGGGGGCTTCTGTAAAGGTTTTTAAAAGTTATGGGTAGAAATGTAATTGGGCTGGACTAGTTTGCAAAGTAGGTCAATGTGAATTCCCCTTAGGTCCAAATTTTGGTAAAAACCTAATTTGGACCTAAGGAATACAATGGTGAAGTTGGATTTTGCGTTTGACCACGTTTGACTAGGCAATTTACATAAAAACCCAATTTAGGGTAAACAATTGGCTGAAACCCCAATTTAGGTCAAAATAGGTTATAAAGGCTAAATTGAAGGTTCTAACCCTAGAGGATATTTTTTCATGAATTTTAGAGGGTTTAGGTGAATTTTATCCTGACCAAAATCTTTTTAAATTAATTGGGTCTGTTTTAGGGTTACAAGAAGTCATTTAATTCCCAGATTTCACATGAACCCTTTTTTGTTTGAATCAACCCACTTTTTATCTTGTTAAGACCATGAGAAATCCCGTTGTTACACTGCAATGGTAAAATTACAATTTTACCCCTTATTTCTTATCTCTTAGACTGATTATTCCTTGAGTTAGGACCTCTTGTTGGTTATGTAGGAGAGTTTGTTCTCTTTTCTAGGTCAAAATAAGCTAGTTAGGGCTCATGATGGTGTTCCCATCAGTGCTTGTCGTGAAAGGCCTTAACCCGCTCTTTGTAAATTCGCGAGTTCTCATACACGTCATGGCAAAATTCATCGATCTCGCTCATTTGAAGCTTTCTGTGGGTTCCTGCCTTAGAAAGATTGAGATTGCAGTTCCGTACTGCCCAATAGGCTTTGTGCTCCAGCTCGACGGGGTGGTGACATGCCATCCCGTACACCAATATGAAGGGAGACATGCCTAATTGGGTTTTGTGGGCGGTCCTATAAGCCCACAAAGCTTCCGGAAGTTAGGACGACCAATCTTTCCTGTTAGGGCGAACAGTGACCTGGAGGATTTTCTTGATCTCTCGATTCGATAGCTCAGCTAGACCGTTAGTTTGGGGGTGATAAGGAGTAGAGATTCGGTGTAACACCCCGTATTTGGTCATCAGTGATCTAAACTGAGCATTCGTGAAATGGGTCCCTTCATCAGAGATTATGGCACGTGGAATCCCGAACCGAGAAAAGATGTTATGATGAATGAATTTGATAACCACCTTATGATCGTTGATTCGGGTCGGAATGGCTTCAATCCATTTGGATATGTAGTCAACAACGAGAAGAATGTATTCGAAGCCGTCCGAAACAGGAAAGGTTTCCATAAAATTAATCCCCCAGACATCGAAGATTTTGCATATGAGAATCGGCTGTAAGGGCATCATATCACGGTGGTTCATGTTGCCTAAGGTCTGGCAAAGAGTGCATGCCTTATAGTGATTATATGTGTCTTTGAAAATTGTGGGCCAATAGAAGCCACACTGGAGGACTTTTGCTTTGGTTTTATGACTAGACAAGTGTCCACCGCATTCCTGGTCATGGCAGAAGGACAAAATGTCCTAAATTTTCGCTTTCGGAACACATCGTCGGATGATCTGATCAGCACCAATGTGGAAAAGATACGGGTCTTCCCAAAAGTAGTACTTTCCATCGGAAAGTAATTTGTCCTTCTTGGCTTTTGGTCAATCAAACTGTATCTGATGTGATGCCAAGTAGTTTACTAGATCAGCAAACCATGGAAGTCATGTATTGATAGTTAGGAGGTGCTCATTGGGAAAATGTTCAGTAATAGGTCCGGAAGGGTTGATAATATCAGAAGGAAGGCGGGATAAGTGATTAGCTACCACATTCTGTTTCCTCGCCTTGTCGGGAATCTCGAGATCAAATTCTTGCAACAACAAGATCCAGCGGATTAGTTGAGGTTTTATGTCCTTCTTTGTAAGGAGATGCCTCATAGTAGTGTGATCTGAGTAAATGATAATACAAGAACCCAAAAGATATGATTTGAACTTTTCCAGGGAAAATGCTATGGGTAGTAGCTCTTTCTCAGTAACTGTGTAGTTACACTGAGCTTCGTCAAGTGTCTTGCTAGCATAATAAATGACCACGGGTTTCCCGTCTATTTTCTACCCGAGTACCGCACCTACAGTGTAATCAGATGCATTCCACATGATCTCAAAGGGTTGAGACCGATCAGGGGGCTGCAGGATAGGTGCTTGGGTAACTCGATCACGCAGGATCTCAAATGCTTGAGTGCATTCCTTGGTGATTTCAAAAGGGACATCTTTAGATAGAAGATTAGTCAGGAGGCGTGCGACTTTTGAGAAATTGGGAATGAATCGACGGTAAAAACTGACGTGCCCCAGGAAGGATCGAATGTCTTTGATTGAGCAAGCCATAGGGAGTTTGGAAATCAAATTCACCTTGTTTCAATCAACCTGGATGCCCTTTTCAGAGATAAGATGTCCCAGGACTATTCTCTCAGGTACCATGAAGTGGCACTTTTCCTAGGAAAGAACCAAGTTCACGTTGATGCACCGACTGAGGATCTGGACCAAGTGTAAGAGGCAATGAAGACTTCAAGGTACTCACCTACCATATCTGAGAATATGGCAAGCATGCACCGCTGAAAAGTAGCGGGTGCACTACAGAGACCGAATGGCATCCTTCGGAATGCATAAGTTCCAAAGGGGTAGGTGAAGGTGGTCTTTTCTTGGTTCTTGGGATGGATTGTGATGTAAACATGTTTACACTACTTAAGATGTCTATTTATGCATGTTCTTAAGCATAGAATTACATTGCATACTATAAATATTGCATAGCATGCATCATCTTGCATTTAGATTAGTTTGAATAAAATGGAGGTTAATTGTCTCCTTTTATGTTCAGGGACAGGGCAAAATTTTTATCGGGGCCTCGGATCAATGATCCAACTGTACAGATGTGATCAGGGCGACGACTGGAGTTCAACGACTCCAAGATCGCCCTAATCAGACACCTGTAGCATCAGATAGAGATCGAGGAATCCTAGAAGATCAAGGGCCAAGATGGTGTGAATCCACACTTCAAATGACAAATCTGACTGCACGGATGGATTCGGATCGACGATCGTAGCCTAATGGCATGAAAATTGACTCAATCCGACAACCGTGGCACCATCTACATCATCCAGAAGATGGATAGCCAAGATGGCACCACGTGGTGCCATCTCAGCCGCCCAACTGGCCGCTACACCTGCCGCACCCTCTCTTCTTCAACAATTCTCTGCCGTTGGATGCTGATTGCACAGCAATCATAGGTCTTAATTGACCTAGATTAGGCTAGAACTTAGCATAAGTTAAGGAAATTCATGCATGCATATGCATTATCTGCATCTTTACTGCTTTACTTTAGCTATGCATAAAATAATGTTATAATGTGCTGATTAAGTGCATTATGTTGATTGTAGGCAATAAGCAGATCTTGAGCTGGATCTGGAGCAGGATTTGAAGCTGGATCTGAAATAACGGGAGTTGTAGCAGAGCTGGAGAAGAAGGCCTAGTTTAGATGTAGGAATAATAATGTAAGGGGGTTAAAGGTTTTCTATTCTATTAAGTAGAAATAAAGCAGTAAAATGTGAAGAGCTTAGGTCCATCCTAGCCCTAAGATAGCCTAGAGACCTCCCCAAGCCTTAGCTACCCTTAGATTAGGTCACAACACCTTAGGAAGCCCTAAAACCCTAGTTCCAACCCTTATCTGGACGTCCAGATAAGTTATAAGATGTCTAATACCCTTAATCATCTCCTGCATACTTCAAACCCACTTCTGTAGTGTTATTGGACGTCCATACACTTTGTCAGATGTCCAATTTCTGCAGAATACTCAAACCAGAACTCGAAATCCTCTTGACTCTGATTGGACGTCCAGACAACAAGTCTGGACTTCTGATTTTTGAGTATAAGACGTCTAATTCTATTATTAGACGTCTGATACTGCTCTCCAATTCCTGTTTTGAGATTTAAGCCTTGATCTTGGATCTCTAGGTCCCTAAACCCAATTCCAACCCCATAGGAACCTAAATTAAGGTGCCCTAACCCTAGTACATCACCTCTAGACCTCCTTAAGGACCTAATTAGGTCCTCACTAAATCTAATGGACTTGGATCTTAGTCAATTCCATCAGCCTATTCAATTGGACTTATTGAGTCCAATTGAGCCCTGATCTCAGCACACACTGTCTAATTGGTCTCAGTGAGAGTCCAATTGACCTAGACCTAAATTAATTGAGTTTTTTTACTCTCAATTAAGTTTCCACACACCCAATTAAACTTGTATTAAGTTTAATTGCACTTTACCTTAGTGAATTAGGGTTTATAACCCTAATTTGAGACATACCTTGACCTAAACCCACTAGAACCTAACCTAATCAACCTAGCCACCTAAGTTTCGATCCACACACACCCACACACACCCACACACACCATCCACATGAAAATACCTAGCCTAGAGTTCTGTAGAACTCTCTACCATGTGTGGTTGCCTTGGTTGCCAAAAATAGCAACCAAGAGCCATTCAATTTTTAGATCCACATTTGGTGGATCTAAAAACCACCATCCACCCTCTCTCTCTCACTTTCCCAAGAGCTCCCACCATAGGCCTCTCTAGAGAATTCCATAATTCTCTAGAGAGCTTCCCTTATGTCTATAAAAAGACGCAATGTGTGGCCATTTGCATCCATTCACTTCCTTGGCATTCATTCCACTTAGGCTAGCCACTCCCATCTCCACTCCACCTCCATGAGTTGAGCACCACCATGGAGGCCACCATCTCCACGCCAGGAAGCTGGATCATCTCCCCAACCTCTCTCCAAGGGCCGACCTAAGCTCCATTGGCCGCCCCTCCTTCTCTTAGCCACTCAAAGGCTATCGGAGACCACCTTCGAATGCCTTTCCTTTTGCTAGATTAGTAGCTTAGTGCTTTGTATATTTACTACTTTTATTTAATGCTTAGTAGTGTAGTCTTACTTCTCCCCCAATGATGCATGCGAAATCCCCCCATCGATTCTTGTATGCAATCATTTTATGGTAGCTAGGTTTAATTTTCAAGCATTTATGTATAAGCTTTCCTCTACGTTTTATGTTGCAAACGACTCTCCCGCTGAATGAATGAAAAATGCTTTTATATATATATTTGTCTCTATATGTTTGAAATCACCATGAGCTTAATAATTGTCATTCTTTTTGTGTGATTCAAGTTGCCTGTTTCCGATTCCTAATATTCTTGCAACTAAGCATGTCATACCTAAATACATAATAATCACGAATTGGCATGTGATTCTAAACAAAGTAGAGTAAGATCGATTTCAAAAGTAAAAGCAACGCCTCCCAGAGACGAACAACCGGGACTCAAGTCTCGTTATTTTTACAAAATAATATCTTTGTTGGATCATACTTCGCGACTATACTTCGACGCTTTTATCAAAAATGTGAGCTATGATTCTTCCCAACAGATGCACATCCAACGGCTGTGAGTGCGCGCACACAAAACTTAAGCGTTACACAAATGCGCTGATAGCGAGTTGGTCGAATGTGCTTACGAGAAGGCGGGTCTCGCGTTCAAACCTTGGCGAGCGGCAGTCGAGGCGCAGTGAGGAGGCGTGATTGATCGCTCGATCGCGATTGAGCGATCGTGTGTGCACGATAGCGCTCACGCCGTATCGCACGCCTGCGCGCGACGCGCCATCAGACGTGACGAGCGCGGGTAGAGTTGCGGTAAGGAGTGCTCTCAGCCATTCGATCTCGCGATTGACCGACCGAGATTTAAAGAACATGGAAAGGTGTTGAGCGAGAGGAGGCGAGCGGGCGTATGCGATTTGCCCCACTACGACCACGATGGGGCTTTAGCGATGGTTTTATCCGTCACTAAAGACCCCTGATTTAATGTTTTGAGATTTAAAGTACCAAATTGTCCTCACTCCTTGCAACTATAAAAGGAGACCCCCTCCATATGAAATTCTCATCCCTTCCTTCTCTCCTCTCCCTCTCCAAAGCTCAAGAGAAGCTTGTCCCACACCCGGGATGCTTCTCAAGAGAAAAATTTTTTCCCCCTTTCGGAAGTGGATCTCGTGATGACGACGACGTGCTGCTCCATTTCCATTTTCCCGCTTCATCCTCCTTCGTCCTGCTCCATTCCCTGTCTTCTAGGCGTCGTCCCGTCCGGCTCATCCTCCAAGCGACCGTCGAGGAGGATAATTCTCTCTCCATTCTTTTTAATGCTTTCTAGAGTAGATTTACTACTTTCTAGTGTAATCATTTTCTACTTTCTAGTTGTAATGAGTAGTGTAACGAACAATCTCTTTGATAATGAATTCCATGTTCATTCTATATCGCTTTTTGGTTTTTGTTTGTAATATTCTCTGTCTCTCTTATATTTATTGTAAATAGATAGATAGTTTCTAATCAATTAATCTGCTTCGTGACAAATAAATCAAACACGTATTTTTAATCAAACGTCTGCCTCCCTGAGTTCGACATAGGATTTCTATTCCGGTGTAAATTTTATTTATTGAACACGAGTTCTTTACTTTCAAACTACGACGACAGGTTTTTCAAAACCAAATATGATAGCGTAGTAACCTGAAGCTTCAACATTTTGGCGCCGTTGCCGGGGAGGAGACGTTATTTGATTTTTTTGCATTCTCCAACTTACGAATCATTTACCTCACTTCTCTCCTTTCTTATTGTGATTGTAGGTACTTTTTTGAGACGAGAAAAAGCAGTAGAACGGAGCAAAGTGCTGTTGAAGGTTCTGTAAGTTATTCCCCATCCCCCACCCATTAGTTTTTGTTTCATCACGTAATAACACAAACATCAATCAACCTAGGTGTTCTTATAAACTCTAAGGTTAGTTTTGTTTGTTTGACACCCACACCCACCCCAACAGCCACATTTAAAAAGAAAAATTAAAAAAAAAATCTCACAGAGGTACACAACCTCATTTGATTTTCAAACTCAACCGGTAAACCGATCTTTGGAGCCGGTACACACATCTAAACACATAATTGAGTAGAAATTAGATTAGGTAATCATTTGTGTGCCTAATTAAGTGGTGCAACAGGCCAATTATTTGAGTTGATTGGGCCGCACCACTTTAGTTAAAATCAACTCATCAAGTAGCTGCCGTTTAGGTTCAACTCTTAGGGATTTACCAGGCACTCTACATTCTTTTAAATTTTAAAGGAAAACATCTTCACCTGTGCTTTCAAAACCTGGTGTGCCAACAAAACTTGTTTGAAAATACCTAAAGTTGAATTCTAAAAGCTACTAAGCAAGATTTGAACCCTAAAATTCACCGCATCAAAAGTAATCTTGCTTGAAAACCACTGGTTGTGCACGCACACACAAATCAATCAATCATTAAGGGCACAACCCAGATAAAGGGCCCATCACATTCCAAAGCACATTCAAACCTAGCCCTAAATAAAACAGAGTAGATGTTGGCCTTAAGGATTCGACTCGCTCCTCGGAGCCTAGAATGAGATTATTTTTGATTAGTCTATTTCTACTATTCAATCTGATGTCTAGATAGGGGAGCAGAATCAAATGATCGTGGCTGGGGGCACACTAGGAACCGGTGGCGCAAGCCGAAAGAACCTTTGCCCCAGTCCCTCCTTCTAACTAGTTGGATTGAACAGACAGAAGTAGATCAAATCGTTTCTCTATCTCAAGACGAGTTTTGGGAGTCTGTAGGTCTTTAGGCTAGCCCACTTAAGGATAGGTTTGATTGCTTGTATTGCAGAGCGCCTTTTTTCCTCCCGTCTCTCATGAATCCTTCCACATATTTTATGCATTGCCGCTCTTTCCCTCCTGTTTTGAATTATCCTCAACATGACGATTATCCTGACTTGTATTGTAATCAACCATCAGTTAGTTGGGATAACTCGAATTGGGGATACAGTTCCGGACCTCTGTGTTTAGGGTCTAGCCCTGAACACTATGATCATGATTTCTATCCTTCTCAAGGCCACATCGATTATAGATCGTCAACCTTTCATGGACAACCTAATATGATCTACAATCAAGAAGGATACACTGATTCTTACCCATCCTCTAATTACACTGCCTTTAGGTAATCACTACCTTTTGAACAATCTGAAATGACCTATTATCAGGAAGGGTATAATGAATCTCAATTCGTTAATTCCCCTACATTGATCCCAAACCCACCCAACCCTGAACCAACGCATTTAGTTCAGGGTAACCAGGTTCAAGAGAAGGTTCTGGCTAACTTGAGGAATATCATACAATCTTTAGAAGTTCAGCCAATACCTTGCATTGAAAGATTGGAGCCCCTGATTCAGATGATTGATGATTTGAATATGTATTTGTTGGATTGGCTCCAGGATGTTAATGATAAGAACCCGAGTGAGTTTCTACTTGGGAAGTTAGCGAAATTGAGGATGAGATTTGTGGTTGCTTTAGTTCAATCGTGGGATGATTCCCAAGATGAACCCCCTTCAAGAGAGCCAAGGTCAGAACCTGCTCAGGCACCTGTCGGGGGGGACATGTGTTACGAGGCTGGCCAGATTGAATTAGAGCAACCAATTAAGGATGATATGATTTCTTCACCTGAGATCCCTGAGCCAGGGTACGAGGAAACATATGTCTCCATGGATCAGAAAGTGATAGATGATTTTGGGACATACTTTAATACGGATCTTGATTTCTTTGATTCTGATGGTGAAGATTCAAGTTGCGAAGTCTCACGTGAGTTTACAGAAAATGATTTTAGTGAGACGATTAGGCCTGAGGAATCTGAAAGATCATTTGATAGCCCAATAACTGAGGAAACTGATCTTATTAGGGCTCACATTACAGATCCAGAATCACATTTTCTGGAGGATTCAATCCAATGCCCTGATTGTCAGTTACACCCTATTGAGCTTATCGATTATTCTATTTTTAAGATAACCAGACCCAAGTCAATTCTGATTCAGCCACATCTTTTAGAGTTGGAGATTTTAGATGAGGTGATTAATATGCAAGAGGTCCCGAAACTTGATATTCTAAATGAGGAGAACAGAAGCTAGGAAGTTCTGATTTGGGAAGCAAACTTTGGAGGAAATAGAAGATTAAGTCTAAGGGTTCCAATTCATCTGAAACCATCAAACCAGGACCCTTACGACATCTGTTCTAAGGATGTCCAACCCAAGCATACATTCACTGATTATCCTTTGGAGCTTGAATTCTTTGTAACCCGACTTTTTGGTCTTGGGTTGCATCCTCATAAATCGCAGGCCCGACCCCGCTTGCATACTGATTTTAGGTTTTGGGTAATTTTTATCCAGAACCTTAGATATTCTCGATTATGGGTTATGGGTCTGCACCACAATTTGGTCCATATCTGTGGACATCTACTGGTAGGTCAGAGGTTTTTTCTTTTTATTCTGATTCTGATCTACGCTTGTGAATTCTTTATTTCTCTTCTTTGTATAGTGTGCCTAGTTGAAGACACTAAAGTCAGCACGTACACAGTTCTTTTTAGTTTTTATCTCGGAGCGGACCCAACATTCACGCAATTCAGGTGCTTTCTCCTCTATTCCACTCTATTTTATGTCTTTTTAATACAATGAGGACATTGCATTAGATAGGCATGGGGGGGTGGATATTCATCTCTGAATTTACTCGTCAGCTTCGTAGATTTGTTTTATTTTCTTTTATTTATATTAAAAAAAATTATGGAATTAGGAAAGAGAACTTGGGTTTAAGAAAATTTTCAATCTTAGGAAATAGTACATTATGATCTGAACGCAAGGACCCTTCAAGTCTTTGGACTTAGTCAGCCTGTGTATCCATTAAATTGTGGATTTATTTTTTGAGTCCTCGCCAACCTGAATTCTATTTTAATTCCAGTAAATAAGTTTGGGTGATAAGTACACGACTTATCAATCCACCCTCTGATTTGAGAGAACTTTAAGTTTTAAGCATCTACACACTTTCTTTGGATTGACCGTTGTTCGGTGATTTTAACGGAAATTGGGTAGCTAATGAACCTTCTAGGGTGATATGGCTGGCAAGTTATCGTGGGTAACAACCCATAGGTAGGTTGTCCAGAGCCCAATCACTGGACCTTTCTCTTTTTGCTGCCTTTAGGTAAATCTTAGACCAAGGAAGCCACCTACTAAGAAAAAAAAAAGAGAAAAAGAAAGTCAAAAAGAAAAGAAAAAAAGAGAAAAGGAGAAAAGAAAATGAAATAAGTCACACTTCGCCACACGAGTATGGCTAGCAAGTTGTCGGTGGTAATAGCTCATCGATCGATTGTCTAGAACCCACCTCAAGAAATGCACTTAAAATTCCCAAAACACTTAGGAAGAAGCAGAGAAGTAGAATAAATCGGGGAGATATATACTGGATTCACCCTTGTGTTGACCCCGTAAAAATAAAAGAGGGAGAAAGCTACCAGTTGTAAAGATACACCTTTAGGCAGGATTCTCTTTTTAAGGCCACCTAGAGGCGTAGAAATCCAAAGTCCATTTTTACTACTGATCAACGAGTTTATCACATTCAGAATAAGATGCTTAGAACTTAGGGTTCTCATTAAATCTTGGGTGAGTTGAATAGCTGTAGAAAGCCACTCTTAAACCCTAAAACTAAAAAAAAAATCCAAAAAAATTAGAAAAGAAGAAAAAGAGAAAAAAAAAGAAATTTTTCTTTGAATAAGGTGAGGGCTTGAGGCAGTCTACATTTTGGCAGATACCCAGGCATTGTTGTGTCTTTGAAAGTTCAGATCCTAAGTAAAAATTTCTTAATGATTGAAAATAACTTATGCCAAAATAATCCAACCTAATACTTTTATAAATAGCATGTAGTTTTTGCTAGGGACTAGCAAAAGATAGGCATGGGGGTATGATGTAAACAAGTTTACACTACCTAAGATGTCTATTTATGCATGTTCTTAAGCATAGAATTGCATTGCATACTATAAATATTGCATAGCATGCATCATCTTGCATTTAGATTAGTTTGAATAAAATGGAGGTTAATTGTCTCCTTTTATGTTCAGGGACAGGGCAAAATTTTTATCGGGGCCTCGGATCGAAGATCCAATCGTACAGATGTGATCAGGGCGACGTTTGGAGTTCAACGACTCCAAGATCGCCCTAATCAGAGACCTGTAGCATCAGATAGAGACCGAGGAATCTTAGAAGATCAAGGGCCAAGATGGTGTGAATCCGCACTTCAAACGATAAATCCAATCGCACAGATGGATTCGGATCGACGATTGTAGCCTAACGACACACAAATCGACTCAATCCGACAACCGTGGCACCATCTACATCATCCGGAAGATGGACAGCCAAGATAGCGCCACGTGGCACCATCTCAGCCGCCCAACCGACCGCTACACTTGCCGCACCCTTTCTTCTTCGACGATTCTCCACCGTTGGATGTACATCCAACGGCTATGAGCGCGGGCACACAAAACTTAAGCGCGACACAAACGCGCTGATAGCGCATTGGTTGAACGCGCTTGCGAGAAGGCGGGGCATGCGTTCGAACCTTGGCGAGCGGTAGCTAAGGCGCGGTGAGGAGGCGCACGATCGAGCGGTCACATGCACGTGATAGCGCTTACGCCGTATCGCACTCCCGGGTGTGACGCGCCATCAGACGTGGCGAGCGGGTGTAGAGGAGGTGTAGTATGGAGCGCTCTCAGTCATTCGATCTCGCGATTGAACGACCAAGATTTAAAGAACGTGGAAAGGCGTTGAGCGAGAGGAGGCAAGCGGGCACGTGCGCTCCGCCCCAATACGCCCACGATGGGGGTTTAGCGACGATTTTATCCATCACAAAGACCCCTGATTTAATGTTTTGAGATTTAAAAGACCAAATTGCCCTCACTATTTGCAACTACAAAAGGAGACCCCCTCCATACAAAATTCTCATCCCTTCTTTCTCTCCTCTCCCTCTCCAAAGCTCAAGATAATCTTGTCCCACACCCGGGATGCTTCTCAAGAGATAAAGTCAAATTTTTGTCCCCCTTTCGGAAGTGGATCCCGCGACGACGACGACATGCTACCCCATTTCTATTCTTCTCGCTTCATCGTCCTTTGTCCTGCTCCATTCCCCGTCTTCCAGGAGTCGTCCCGTCTGGCTCGTCCTCCAAGCGACCATCGAGGAGGATAATTCTCTCTCCATTCTTTTTAATGCTTTCTAGAGTAGATTTATTGCTTTCTAGTGTAATCGTTTTCTGCTTTCTAGTCGTAATGAGTAGTGTAATGAACAATCTCTTTGATAATGAATTCCATGTTCATTCTACATCTCTTTTTGATTTTTGTTTGTAATATTCTCTCTCTCTCTTCTATTTATTGTAAATAGATAGATAGTTTCTAATCAATTAATCTGCTTCGTGACAAATATAACAAACACATATTTTTAATAAAACGTCTGCCTCCTTGAGTTTGACTTGGGATTTCTGTTTCGGTATAAATTTTATTTATTGAACACGAGTTCTTCGCTTTCAAACTACGACGACAGGTTTTTCAAAACCAAATACGATAGCGTAGTAACCCGAAGCTTCAATAGATTGCGACCTGGTTATAACCGGAGTACCCATCCAGGAAGCAGAAGAATCGATTTCCCACTAGTTTCTCAAGAATCTGATCAATGAACGGTAGTGGGAAATGATCCTTCTTCGTGGAGGAATTGAGTCTTCTGTAATCAATGCAGACTCTCCACGAGTTTGCTATATGGGTTGATATGGCTTCTCCGGTTTCAGTCGTGATGACGGTGAGCCCTACCTTTTTAGGCACAACCTGGATTGGACTCACCCACTGACTGTCGAAGATTAGGTAGATGATCCCTGCATCTAACCACTTGATAATCTCCTTTTTCATGTCATCCTACAGATTGGGATTCTCGTGTCTCTGCATTTCACAGGATGGTCGTGAGCCCTCTTCAATGTAGATGTGGTGTGTACAGTACGAAGGGCTGAAACTGGTGAGATCGTCAAGAGTCCATCCAATCTTTCTTCGATGTTGCTAGAGAACAGAAATCAGGCGTGTTTCCTGATTAGGTGTGAGTCGGGAGTTGGTAATCACAGGAAACATCTAATTGGAACCCAAAAAGACGTACTTGAGATAATCGGGAAGAGGCTTTAATTCCAAAATTGGGTTTTTAGCAGTGGGTAATTCCGGATGGGTGTCAAGAGCAAAGGAAGGAGCTATGGGTATGTCTAGGTTGAGTTTGGGCTCCTCTAATTGCGGGTTTTGATCCTCTTGTGGTTGATTAGAAATAGTTGGGTTCTTTATGAAGTTGTCAACCATTGCTTCAATATCGCAAATTTGTTCTATGACTCCGCAATTAATTCCTTGTTGGGCCTTAAAGATGTCGATCTTTAGTGCTGTGCTCCCAAATTTCAATTTGATTTGGCCCTCCTCACAATTGATATTGGCCCTAGAAGTGGCCAGAAAGGGTCTCCCTAAAATGATCGGTGTATTCTTCACAATCTTAGGAGCATCCATGTTTAAAACGATGAAATCCACTGGGAAATAGAAATCATGCACCCTAACTATGACATCCTCGAGAATTCCTTTTGGTGACTTAATTGATCGGTCTGCTAGTTGTAAAGTCATTTCAGTCAATTTAAGTTCTGATTCTTCGAAGTAGTCTAGTAGGAATGTGGGTATCAAATTTATGGAGGCTCCTAAGTCTAATAAAGCTCGGTCAAATCGTATATCATCGATTTCACAGGAGATCAAAGGGGTGCTTGGGTCTTTTGCCTTAGGTAGGAGTTTGCTTAAAATGACGGAGCTGGCTTGCTCTGACAGTATAATCGGATTCCCGTCTTTGGTTCGCGGCTTACGCTTTGGTGTACATAAGTCTTTCAAAAATCATGTGTAAGCTGGTACATGGCGTATCGCATCCATCAAGGGGATGTTTATATGGACCTGCTCAAAGAGCTTGACCAGGTCCTCCTCAGGTGCCACGATTTTGGTTATCCCTTTTTCCTTGGTCAAGGCCTCAGAAAATGGAACCTTAGATGGTTCCTCTAGAATGGGTCCAGGTTCTTGATCTGGGATAGAGGTGTCCTGGATAACTATCCTTGGGTTAGGGTTTGTATTACCAGGCTTGGTTTGGCTTGGATAAGGTGGGTCTTGTGTTGTTTTGCCAGTGCAGGTAGTAATAGAATTTAATCTTGCCTAGTTTTGGTTTGGAGAGGGTAGAAGAGGTGCTTGCTGCTGGTAACCCATATATGATGTTGAAGCCTCCATCCTGTTGGGTAATAGAGTAGAAGGGGCCTGATAAACAAAGTGAGCTTGGCTTGGATTTGGGTTCATAACGTGTCTCTGGTTCGGCACGTTATTCGGATTAGGCAAAGGTTGTGAAGGAAGTGCACCAGGTTGGCGAGGATTTGCCATCTTGGCAAGTTGATTGTGAACCTCTGTGATCTCATCTTTGTGCTGTTTTTGCATAGCCGCATTCGTCTTCTAAATGTCAGCCAGAGTCTGACGGGTAAGAGTCATTTGATCTGTTTGAGTTGGCCTAGATTGATAAGTTGGGTGATGTAAACACGTTTATATCACATAAACTGTCTATTTGCACGTGTTCTTACGCATAGAATTGCATCACATATTATAAATATTGCATAACATGCATCATCTTGCATTTAGGGTAGTTTGTATAAAATTTAGGTTAATTATCTCCTTTTATGGCCAGGGACATGGCAACTTGTTAATCGGGGCCTTGGATCGAAGATCCAACCGTACGGATCTAATCAGGGTGACGATTGGAGTTCAACGACTCCAAGATCGCCTTGATCAGACATCCATAGCACCAGATAGAGACCGAGGAATCCTAAAGATCAAGGGCCAAGATGGTGCCAATCCGCAGTTTAGATGACAAATCTGACCTAATGGATGGGTTCAGATCGATGATCGTAGCATAACAACATGAAAATCGATCCAATCCGACACCCGTGGCACCATCTACAATACTCAAAAGAAGGACGACCAAGATGGTGCCACGTGGTGCCATCTTAGCCGCCCAACTGGGCCTAAGGACATGCCTCTGCTTTTCTTCTTCACTTGCTTGACGAATCTCCACCGTTGATGCCCATCCAATGGTCGCAAGCACACGCGCCTTAAATCCTCCACGCGATAAAGTCGTCGTCGCAACACAGCGGTTGAGCTCATTGCACGAGCGCGTGACATGCGTTCGAATTTGCATTTGCAGCGCATGGGTGAATAATCGTGACCGCACGATCGGCTGCGGATGGCGCTGATCGCCCAATCGGGCGTACGTGGGATCAGACACCCTACCTCACGCCAGATCTGACACGTGATCAGGCGGTGCGAAGCTGAAGAGCGGGTGTGGGTGAGGATCGATCTCGACCGTCCGATCTCATGATTGGACTGCTGAGATCACCCAAACGTGTGCGGGTACGTTAGGGCGCAGAAGGGGAGCGGGCGCGCGCAGGGCACGTACATGTCGCCCATGACAGACCTTTAGTGACGTTTAAGTCTGTCACTAAAGGTCCCATATTAATGTTTTGAAATTAAAATGTCCAAAATGCCCCCACTCCTTGCAACTATAAAAGGAGACCCCTACCCTACGAATTTCTCATCCCTTCTTCTCTTCTCTCACTCCTTCCAAAGCTCTATGAGCTTGTCCCAAACCTGGGATGCTCCTCTAGAGTAAAAATCATAAATTTTCCACCTTCGCCCCCCTTCGTGGAGCATCCCGCGGTTGTCCTCTCTCTACATTCGGGAAGCAGATCCCACGATGACGATGACGTGCTGCTTCGCTCCCGTTCCTCCCACTTTGCCCTCCTTCCCGCTCTGTTCCTTGTCTTCCAGGCATCGTCCTGTCCGGCTCGTCTTCCAAGCAATCGTCGAGGAGGATATTTCTCTCTTCATTCTCTTTACTGCTTTCTAGAGTAGATTTACTGCTTTCTAGTGTAGATTTCTTGCTTTCTAGTTGTAATGAGTAGTGTAATGAACAACTTCATATAATGAAATCCATGTTTATTCTACATCCCTTTTGCTTTTATTTGTAATATTCTCTCTCTCTCTTCTATTTATTATTTGTTAAATAGATAACTAGTTTTCGACCCGCTATTCTGTTTCATGACAAGCAAAACAAATGCGTATTTTTAATCAAATGTCTGCCTCCCTGTGTTCGACCTGGAACTTCTTTACGACTTTTCGGTATAAATTTTATTTGTTGAACGGATTTCTTCGTGACTCAAACTACAATGACAAGTTTTCGAATTCAACTCCGAATGCGTACTTTTCCTCACTCAACATTTTGGCGCCGTTGCCGGGGAGGCAACACTCTTTAATTCTTCGCATTTGCCGACTTACGAATCATTTAGCTCACTTCTCTCCTTTCTTATTGTGATTGCAGGTACTCGTTTGAGACGAGCAAGAGCGATAGATTGGAGCAAAGTGCTGTTGAAGGTTCTGTAAGTTTACCCCCACCTCCCACCCATTAGTTGTCATTCCACCACGTAATAACACAAACATAAATCAACCTAAGTGTTCTTATAAACTCTAAGGTTAGTTTTGTTTGTTTGTTTGACACCTACACCTGCCTTACCCTCTGGTTGGGCGTGTTTTGAGTGTTTAGAAATCGAGGTTGCAAGTAACCTGTCGTCGTAGTTGCAAAACACGTCGATCAGATAAAATTTATACCGAAACTCCAAGGGAGTCTCGGGTCGAACACAGGGAGGCGACATTTACTTTATTTGAAAACCGCGCTTCATTTTGTTTCTTTCTGGTATTTTGGGGTTTTGTTATTTTTTTTGTATTTTTGAAATAAAAGAAGACAAGCAAATGTATCACAAGATAGAGATGTGGAACAAATATGATATATATTACTTCCAATGTCAATTGCAAGAAACTATGAAAGCATATAAAGAGAGGGAGGTGAGAGGAAATCTCCCGAATTGGCTGTTCGGCGAGATGATGGCGCTTGGCGGAAGCTTGGACGAAGGAGGTGAGGAGCGGGACGACGGAGGTGAGATGCTGGAGGACATTGGGTTGAGGAAAGCTTCGACATAGCTCCGGAATGGAGGTGAGAAGATGGAGTTGATCTGCTTCCAGAATGGAGGTGGGAGGACGGCTCCAAGGTGACCTATGAAGGGAGATGGGAAGTTGGAGGAGTATTTGGTGGGGTAGAGGTTCGCTACACTAATAGGCACCTTGGGAGCTTGAGAACAACCTTTAATGGAGTGTTGGTAGGCTTGCTAGAGCTTGGGAGTAGGTGGGAGTAGAGTAGGAAGAGATGGCTTGGAAGGGAGGGGGTGTGGGTCCTTTTTTAGTGGTGGAGAAAAGGTAAAAGTTGGTATGGGACCATTAGTGACATCTAGGCCATCGTTGGAAACGTTGTTGTAGGCAACTCATGCTCGCCGGTTCCCACAGCTGGCTTTGCTAGCGTGCGATGAATTATCGACGGCTATAAGCGTCGCTGTAAGTCCAGCTCATACGTCGCTGTAGGTCCAGCTCACGCTGTGCTGCGCTACGCTCCTGCCTTACCATGCGTGCGCGCGCGCCCACGCGCTGGTGCTGCGTTGTGTGCATGCACGCCTGTGCGCATGCGGTGCTGCGTGCGTGTGTTGGTGGCCTAGGCTGTGCCTTGTGGCGCAGTCTAGGCCGTCCATCTTCTTGTTGTAGGGGCTGCTACAGAGGTCGGATTGAGTTGATTTTCATGCCGTTAGGCTGTGATCAGCGACCCGAATCCATTCGCATGGTCGGATTTATCATTTGAAGCTCTGAATTATGTCTCCTAGTCCCTTGGCCATTGATCTTCCTCGGACTACATATGGTGCTACGGGACTCCGATCGAGGTGATTTCAGAGGTATTGGACTCCGATCATTGTCTCGATCAGATCCGTACGGTTGGATCGTCAATCCGAGGCTTTGAAATAAATATGCTTCTCTCCTAACCACAAAAAAGACTTAATTAACCTAAATTATATACAACTACTCTAAATGCAGAATGATGCATGCTATGCAATATTTATAACATGAAATGCAAATCTAAGCCTAGGAACATGCATGAATAGGCATTTTACCCTCAACAAATGTGTTTACATCACCCTCCGCATTTAAAAAGAAAATTAAAAAAATCTCACTGAGGTACACAACCTCATCTGATTTTCAAACTCCACCGGTAAATCGATCTTTGGAACCAGTACACACACCCAAACACAATCCAGTAGAAATCAGATTAGGTAATCACTTATGTGCCTAATTATGTGGTGCAACAGGCCAATTGTTTGAGATGATTGGGCCGCACCACTTCAACTAAAATCAACTCATGATGTAGCTACCACATAGGTTCAATTTTTGGGGATTTACCAGGCACTCCACATTCTTTTAAGCTTTAAAGGAAAACATCTTCACCTGTGCTTTCAAAACCTGGTGTGCCAACAAAGCTTGATTGAAAATACCTAAAGTTGAATCTTAAAAGCTACTAAGCAAGATTTGAACCCCAAAATCACCACATCAAAAATAATCTTGCTTGAAACCACTAGTTGTGCACTCACACACACATCAATCAATCATTAAGGGCATAACCCAGATAAAGGGCCCATCACATTCCAAAGCACATTCAAACCTAACCCTAAATAAAATAGAGTAGACGTTGGCCTTAAGGATTGAATTCACTCTTTAGAGCCTAGAATGAGATTATTTTCGATTAGTTTGTTTCTACTGTTCAATCTGATGTCTAGCTAGGGGAGTAGAATCAAACGATCGCAGCTGGGGGGTACACTAGGAACTGGAGGTGCAAGTCGAAGGAAGAACCTCCTCCCTAGTCCCTCCCTCTAACTGGTTGGATTGAATGGAAAGAAGTAGATCAAATGGTTTCTTTATCTCAAGATGGGTTCTGGGAGTCTGCAAGTCTTTAGGCTAACCCACTTAAGGACAGGTTTGATTGCTTGTATTGCTGGGCGCCTTTCTTTCTCTCGTCTATCATGAATCTTTCCACATTTTATACGCATTCTCACTCTTTCCCTCCTATTATTTATTATCCCCAACATGATGATTATCTTGACTCATACTGTAGTCAACCATCTGTTAGTTGGGATAACTTCGATTGGGAATATAGTTCCAGACTTCCGTGTTCAGGATCTGGCCCTGGACACCATCATCAAGATTTTTATCCTTCTCAGAGCCACATTGATTATAGATCGTCAGCCCTTCAAGGACAACCTAATACGATCTACAATCAAGAAGGGTACCCTGATCCTTACCCATCCCCTGAATACACTACCTTTAGGTCATCACCACTTCATGAACAACCTGAAATGACCTATTATTAGGGAGGGTATCACGAATCTTAATTCATTAACTCCTCTGCACTGATCCCAAACCCGCCTAATCCTAAACCAAACCATTTGGTTCGGGTTAATCAGGACCAAGAAAAGGTTTTGGCTAACTTGAGGAATACTATACAATCTTTAGAAGCTCAGCCAATACCTTACACTAAAGAATTGGAGCCCCTGATTGAAATGATTGATGATCTGAACAAGTATTTGTTGGATTGGCTCCAGGTTGTTAAGGATAAGGACCCGGGTGAGTTTTTACTTGGGAAGTTATCAAAACTGAGAATGAGATTTGTAGTTGCTTTAGTTCAATCTTGGGATGATTCCCAGGATGAACCCCCTTCAGGAAAGCCAATGTCAGAACCTGCTCAGGCACCTGTTGGGGGGACACGTGTTACGAGACTGACCAGATTGATCTAGAATAACCAATTAAGGATGATCTGATTTCTTCACCTGAGATCCCTGAGTCGGGGTAGGAGGAAACGTATGTCTCCATGGATCAAAAAGTAATTGATGATTTTGAGACACACATTAATATGGATTTAGATTTCTTTGATTCTGAGGGTGAAGAATCAATTTGCGAAGTCTCACATGAGTTTATAGAACACGATTTTTGTGAGACGATTCGGCCTGCGGAATCGGTTAAATCATTTGACAGCCCAATAACTGAGGAAGTTGATCTTATTGGGGCTCACATGACGGATTCAGAATCACATTTTCTGAAGGATTCAATTCGATGCCCCGATTGTCAATTACACCCCATTGTGCTTACTGACGATTTTGGTTTTGAAATAACTAGACCCAAGTTAATTTTGATTTAGTCACATCTTTTAGACTTGGAAATTTCAGATGGGGTGATTAATATGCAAGAGGTCCTGGAATTTGACATTCTGAATGAGGAGGACAGGAGCTGGGAAATTTTGATGTGGGAAGCAAACTCTGGAGGAAGTAGAAGACCAAGTCTAAGGGTTCCAATTAATCTGAAACCATCAAACAAGGACCCTTACAACATTTGTTCTGAGGATGTCCAACCCAAGCGTGCATTCATTGATTATCCTTTTGATCTTGAATTCTCTGTAACCCGACTTTTTGGTCTTGGGTTACATCCTCATAAATTGCAAGCTCGACCCCACTTGCGTACTGACCTCAGGTTCTGGATAATTTTTATCCAGAACCTTAGATATACTCAACCATGGGGTATGGGTCTGCATTACAATCTGGTCCACATCTGTGGATATCTGCTGGTAGGTCTTAGGTTGCATCTTTTTATTCTGATTCTGACTTGCACCTGTGAATTCGTTATTTCTTCTTCATTGTATAGTGTGCCTAGCTGAAGGCACTAAATTCAGCACATATACAGTTTCTATTTATATCAGAGTAGACCCATTATTCATGCAATTAAGGTGCTTCCTACTCTACTCCACTCTATTTTATGTCTTTTTAATACAATGAGGACATTGCATTAGATAGGCATAGGGGGTGGATATTCATCTCTGAATTATTTCGTCAGCTCCGTAGATTCATTTTGTTTTCCTTTTATTTATATTACAAAAGAATTTGTGGAATTAGGAAAGAGAACTTGGGCTTTAGAAAATTTTCAATCTTAGGAAATAAAATTGTATGATTTGAACACGAAAACCCTTCAGGTCTTCATACTTAATCAGCCCCGGTATGCAATAAAATGTGGATTTGTTTATCGAGTCCCCACCATCCTGAATTTGATTTCAATTTGATTAAATAAGTTGGGGTGATAAGTACACGACTTATCAACCTGCCCCCTGATTTGAGGGAACTGTAAGTCTAAACATCTACACACTATTCGCACTGACTTGTTGTTCGGTGGTTTTAACAGAAATTGGGTAGCTAATGAACCTTCTAGGGTGGTATGGCTGGCAAGTTATCGTGGGTAACAGTCCAAAGGTAGGTTGTCCAGAGCCTAGCCACTGGACCATTCTTTTCCTATCGCCTTTAGGTAAATCTTAGACCAGGGAAGCCACCTACTTAAAAAGAAAAAGAAAGTTCAAAAAGAAAAGAAAAAGAAAAAGAAAAGGAGAAAAGAAAGAAAAAGAAACAAAAAGAAATAAGGCACACTTCACCGCACGAGCATGGCTGACAAGTTATCGGTGGTAACAGCTCATCGACCGTTTATCCAGAACCCAGCTCAAGAAATGCACTAAAAATTCTACAACACTTAGGAAGAAGCGGAGAAGTAGAATAAGCTGGGGAGATATACACTGGATTCACCCTTGTGTTGACCCCATAAAAATAAAAGTTGGGAGAAAGCTACCGATCATATAGATACACCTTCAGGCAGATTTCTTTCTAAGGTCACCTAGGGGCATAGAAACCCAAAGTCCGCTCTGATTGCCGATCAACGAGTCTATCACTTTCACAAAAAGATGCCTAGAACTTAGGGTTCTTATTGAGTCTTGGGCGGGTTGAGTGGCCGTAGAAAGCCACTCTGTAACCTTGAACTCAAAAATCCAAAAAAAAATTAGAAAAGAAGAAAAAGAGATCCTTCTTTGAATAAGGCGAGAACTTGAGGTAGTCTGCATTTTGGCAAATAGACGGGCACTATTGTGTCTTTCAAAGTTCAGGTCCTAAGTAAAAATTTCTTAAGTGTTGAAAATAACTATTGCCCAAGAAATCTGACTTAATTCTCTTATAAATAGCATGTAGTTTTGCTAGGGACTAGCAAAAGATAGGCATGGGGGTGTGATGTAAGCATGTTTATATCACATAAACTGTCTATTTATGCGTGTTCTTAGGCATAGAATTGTGCAACATATTACAAATATTGCATAACATGCATCATCTTGCATTTAGGGTAGTTGGTATAAAATTTAGGTTAATTGTCTCCTTTTATGGCCAGGGACAGGGAAACTTGTTAATCGGGGCCTCGGATCGAAGATCCAACTATACGGATTTGATTAGGGCGATGATTGGAGTTCAATGA
The DNA here is from genome assembly GCA_037157565.1 of Thalassia testudinum. Lineage (NCBI taxonomy): Eukaryota > Viridiplantae > Streptophyta > Magnoliopsida > Alismatales > Hydrocharitaceae > Thalassia > Thalassia testudinum. The sequence continues at coordinate 40,190,936 of JAZHRO010000067.1, forward strand.
CTCCAAGATCGCCTTGATCAGACATCCGTAGCACCAGATAGAGATCGAGGAACCCTAAAGATCAAGGGCCAAGATGGTGCCAATCCGCACTTTAGACGAAAAATCCGACCGAACGGATGGGTTCGGATCGATGATCGCAGCCTAACGACGTGAAAATCGATCCAATCAGACATCCGTGGCATCGTCTACAATACTTAGAAGATGGACGGTTAAGATGGCGCCATGTGGTGCCATCTCAGCCACCCAACCGGGCCCAAGGACACGCCTCTGCTTTTCTTCTTCACCTGCTCGACGAATCTCCACCGTTTGATGCCCATCCAACGGTAGCAAGCACACGTGCCTTAAATCCTCCGTGAGACAAAGTCATCGCCGTAGCATGGCGGTCGAGCGCGTTGTGCGAGCGCATGATGGGCGTTCGAATTTGCATCCGTAGCACGTGGGCGAATAATCGTGACCACGTGATCGGTTGCGGATGGCACTGATCGCCCAATCGGGCATACGAAGGATCAGATGCCCCGCCTCATGCTAGATCTGACATGCTATTAGGCGGTGTGAAGCTGAAAAGCAGGTGCAGGCAAGGATCGATCTCGACAGTCCGATCTCACGATCGAACGATTGAGATCACCCAAACATGCGCAGGTGTGTTAGGGCGAGCACAGGGCACGCACACGTCACCCACGACGAACCTTTAGTGACGTTTAAGTCCGTCACTAAGGGTCCCATATTAATGTTTTTGAAATTAAAATGTCCAAAATGCCCCCACTCCTTGCAACTATAAAAGGAGACCCCTACCCTATGAATTTATCATCCCTTCTTCTCTTCTCTCACTCCTTCCAAAGCTTTAAGAGCTTGTCCCAAACCCGGGATGCTCCTCTAGAGTAAAAATCATAATTTTTCCACCTTCGTCCCCCTTCGTGGAGCATCCCGCAGTTGTCCTCTCTCTGCATTCAGGAAGCTGATCTCGTGATGACGACGACCTGCTGCTTCGTTCCCATTCCACCCGCTTCATCCTCCTTCCCGCTCCATTCCTCGTCTTCCAAGCATCGTCCCGTCCGGCTTGTCCTCCAAGCAATCATCGAGGAGGATATTTCTCTCTCCATTCTCTTTACTACTTTCTAGAGTAGATTTACTGCTTTCTAGTGTAGATTTCCTGCTTTCTAGTTGTAATGAGTAGTGTAATGAACAACTTCTTATAATGAAATCCATGTTTATTCTACATCCCTTTTGCTTTTATTTGTAATATTCTCTCTCTCTCTTCTATTTATTATTTGTTAAATAGATAGCTAGTTTTCGACCAGCTATTCTATTTCATGACAAACAAAACAAACATGTATTTTTAATTAAACATCTGCCTCCCTGTGTTCAACCTGGAACTTCTTTATGACCTTTCGGTATAAGTTTTATCTGTTGAACGAATTTCTTCGCGACTCAAACTACAACGATGGGTTTTTGAATCCAACTCCAAATGCGTAGTTTTCCTCACTCAACATTGGGTTAGGCCGAGGCTGAGGCGGCTGATATGGACGAGGAGCTTGTGGTCAGGGCAGATATTGAGGTCTTTGATCTTGATTATTGCTTGACCATGTGAAGTTGGGATGATTACGCCATCCAGGGTTGTAGGTGTTTGAGAATGGGTCATTTTGAATGGCATTGAGGTCCTTGCAGGTCTAAGGGACCTTGGGAAAATCAGAATATGATGGTTCAGAGTTCCCCCAACTAGAGTAGGTGGATCCGGAGTTTCCTCCGTAGCCAGAATCAGATGGGGGTGGATAGGGGTCCATCCCCTGAGAGGGTTGGTGATAGATGTTGTGCACGGCCTCCCTACTAGAGGGTGGTTGTGTGTATGAGTTTTGCGTAGAGGTGGCTCGCTGCAAATGTCGAGTTAGCTCATTCACCTTCTCAATAATAGAGACCTTGTCCAAATGGCTGTCCATCAGTTTCAAGTCGACGGAAGAGGACAGGCCCTGTGTCTCATGTGCTCCCTTTGGATTAGTCAATGCACGGGCATTTGTCTGGTCGAACATGCCCATGGATTCATTATTGATGGAGTTCTCACACATATTCTCGAGAATCTCCCACAGGGTGTCCTCCGTAGGTCGCATTGACGAATAATCTAATATCCTCATGGAGTCCCTGGTAAAAAGACTGGACTTGTTCCCATTCAGGAACTCCGTGATGGGGGCACTTTCGCATGAGATCCAGAAAATGATCCCATGCTTCGTGAAGTGGTTCTCCTGATTGTTGTGTGAAATGTGTGATCTGGTGCCGTAAAGCATTTGTTCGATCGAAAGGGAAGAACTTTCTCAGAAACTCGGATTGAAGTTCCACCCATGTGTTGATTGGATGAGTTTGGGTTTGGTACCAGTGAGTAGCTTTATCCATGAGAGAGAAGGAGAACATTTTCATGAGTAGAATATCTCGATTTTGAGCTTCTGACCCGAAGGTCTGGGCCAGATGCTTGAGTTGTTTGATATGCTGAAAAGGATCTTTAGAATTACGCCCATGAAATTTACGAATGGCATGACTCATGTTGGGTTTTGGCGCAGCAGAATGCTGAGATCAGTCAACTATGCATGATGACTCAATCTTAAGGCACTCTTCCAGCCTAACCTGTTCCTAACCTGCGAAATTTTGTACCCCGTGGTTCGCAACCACAGGTATGACCTTCTCAGGGGCAGGTTCATCAGATTTTGCAAGCTCTGAGCATTCCACCTGGATTCCAGGCTAATCCCATGGCAACACATCACCCTTATGTCCCTATTGCGAACCCTCCTCCGCCCTATGATCCCACTGGACCCGTGACGTCCAATGCGATTACTACAAGGAGTGGTAAGCAAACTGTCGACCCGCCTTGACCTGATCCTGGCCCATCTTCCTCATTGCCCTCTCATTTGGAATGCGCACCGCATTCTCGTGAGGATGATATATCCAAACTGGTGCTAGAATCAGTCCCATTCCCTGAGGCTCTACTGTGGGAGCCAAAAGGCAAGAAAAAGGATACACAGGCCTTTGATAACTTGTGTAATTTATTCAAGGATGTTGAGATCAAAGTACCCCTGTTAAAGGCTATCGACCATATATCAACTGTCGCCCGATTTCTCAAAGACTACACTACACCCAGGCGACAGTCAAAGAAAACAAAGAATCAGGTGGTCCTCTCGCCTCATGCGAGTTGTGCTGTACTATCAAATCTACCACTGAAGTAGAAAGATCCAGGCACACAGCTTATTTCATGTAGCATCCAAGGCTGCAATTTTAACCGTGCTCTGCATGATATAGGATCTTCCATCAATCTTATACCAACCATCATGCTTGAGAAATTTGCCTTAGGAAATCTTAAACCCACCCTTATCACGTTGCTGTTGGCAGATCCTTCTGTCAAAATACCGAAGGGTGTGGTGGAAGACGTGGTGGTTAGGGTCAACAGTCTCTGTTTTCCTGCTGACTTTCTTGTTTTGGATATGGAAGTTCCTAGCTCACTTTCTGATTGTTCGATCATCCTTGGTTGACCTTTCTTGGCCATAGCCCGCGCCCATATCGACTGTGAGTCGGGTTGCATTGAGATCGTCGTTTGCTCTGAGAAGCTCAAGCTAAACACCTTCAAGGTCGCCAAGAATTTTGACTGCGATTGCATCGATGATGACACGTTTGAGAAGGACACGACCATCAGCACGTGTATCGGACTAATAGGGACCTATTCTGACTGCTGTGGATTAGCCCTAAACATAGACCATTGCCTGCTGGACATATATTGTGACGTTTCCCCATCCCTCCCCTTACCCTTACCTTCTCCTGACCAGACTTCTGACGAGGTTTTCTTCGCTTCCCACACCTCGTTGTCTAAGTCATATTCGGGTTGCTCACCTCCGGTCCACCCCCTTGAAGATCGGATTGCCCTTTCTTTCTCGCCAAATTATGCGGACATGCGACTCCGCACTGGGACCTTGAGCCCACATACTGATCACTAGGGCTATCCCTTTTTGGATTCATCAATCCCAGATGCCCCTCTTCTTGGCCAATTTGAGGGCCAACTTCTTCCTCCTGCCCTTCTTTCTTCTGATCCGCTTGGGACACTCTCGTCCCAAGAAATGCCAGATCTTTCGCCATCCACTCCCGAGCTGAAAGAGTTGCTTGACACGCTTAAATATATTTTCTTGGGACCAAATGAAATGTTCCCCGTAATTATTAGTTCAAAATTGACTAGAGAGCAAGAGTGCAAACTAACAAAGGTCCTTATGGAACACAAGGCAGCCATCGGATGGTCCTTATCTAACTTAACTGGCATTAGCCCCTCCTACTGCACTCACCGTATATATACGGAGGAGGAAGCTCAACCTTCTCGCGAGATGCAACGACGTCTCAACCCTAACATGTGGGAGGTCGTTAAAAAGGAAATCATTAAGTGGCTTCATATGGGTATAATCTACCCGATCAGCGATAGCCCCTGGGTGAGCCCGATTCATGTTGTGCCCAAAAAGGTAGGACCCATCATCCGTGTCAATGACAAGGGTGAATCCATCCCTACATGCACTCCTACATCTTGGAGAGTGTGTGTAGATTATAGGAAACTAAATGCTGCAACAAAGAAAGATCACTTTCCGCTACCTTTTTTTGACCAAACCCTGGAGCGGTTAGCAGGAAATAAATTTTTCTGTTTCCTGGATGGATTCTTTGGATATAACCAGGTGGCTATTGACCCCTGGGACCAAGAAAAGACCACCTTCACCTGCCCCTTTGGCACCTTCACATTTAGAAGAATGCCATTCGGACTTTGTAATGTGCCAGCAACTTTTCAGAGATGTATGCTGGTGATATTCCATGATATGGAGGGTGACTTTCTTGAGGTCTTCATGGATGACTTTTCGGTCTTCGGACCTTCATTTGATGATTGTCTTGCCAACCTGACCCGTATCCTTCAGAGATGTATTGATGTGAACCTCATGCTTTCTTGGGAGAAAAGTCATTTTATGGTACACGAGGGAATTGTTCTCGGTCACATCATCTCCGATAGGGGTATTGAGGTTGACAGAGCTAAGCTTGATGTGATTGCTGATTTACCTGTGCTTAGCTCTGTCAAACAAATCCGCTCCTTCTTAGGACACGTTGGTTTCTATAGGAGATTCATCAAAGACTTCTCTAAAATTTCTAGACCTTTAACTCATCTCCTATCGACTGACGTACCCTTTGATATGGGCCCTAACTGTATGCGAGCATTCACGTAACTGCGTGAGGCTGTCACCAAGGCCCCGGTTCTCCAGCCACCTGATTGGTCCCTTGACTTTGAACTCATGTGTGACGCTTCCGACCTTGCAGTCGGAGCCATCCTGGGACAAAGATGCGATAGACACCCCTTCGTGGTGTACTATGCTAGTAAGACGTTGGACGAGGCCCAACGTAATTATACAACCACTGAGAAAGAACTGCTGGCGGTCGTCTTTGGGCTGGAGAAATTCCGCTCTTACCTTTTGGGCTCGCATGTTACTGTATTCACTGATCACACAGCCATTCGTCATCTCATGCACAAAAAAGATGCCAAGCCTAGACTGATACGTTGGATCCTTTTACTCCAAGAATTTGACCTTGAGATCCGTGATAAGGTCGGAGCCCAGAATGTGGTTGCTAATCATCTCTTGAGACTGGACCCCGACCACATTGGACTTACCCTACTGATTAATGAGGTTTTTCCCAATGAGCACCTACTGGCAATTAATGTGGCAAGTGGACCTTGGTATGCCGACATTGCCAATTACCTTGCTTCTGGCTCTCTTCCATGTGGCTGGCCCAAGAACCTGTGTGAGCGTCTCATCGCAGAAGCAAAGTATTATTTCTGGGATAATCCACTAATTTTTCAAGTAGGTGCTGACCAGATCATCCGCCATTGTATTCCTGATAGCGAATTCCCTTGTGTGCTATCCTTCTGTCATGATCAGGTCTGCGGAGGCCATTTCTCTGGGAGGAAAACTGCAACCAAGGTGTTGCAGTGCAGTTTCTTTTGGCCCTCCCTTCACCAGGATGCACACAATTATGCTAAACATTGCACTCGATGCCAGTCATTAGGGTCAATGTCACGTTGTGACATGATGCCCTTGCAACCCATCCTAGCTGCTGAAATCTTTGACATTTGGGGAATTGATTTCATGGGTCCCTTTCCTCCTTCCAACGGCTTTGAGTACATCCTCGTTGTTGTTGATTATGTTTCGAAATGGATCGAGGCCATTCTCACTCGCCATGCTGACCATGTCATATCTACTCGATTTGTCAAAGACCACATTTTTGCACACTTTGGGATCCCTCAAGCCATTATCTCTGATGGAGGAAGTCATTTTACCCATGCTTCTTTTCGGGCACTTCTGAGGAAATATGGAGTTCACCATCGTATTGCATCTCCGTATCATCCTCAAACGAACGGCCAGACTGAGGTGTCGAACCAGCAAATCAAGTAAATTCTCCAGAAAATGGTTTGGCCTGACCGTAAGGATTGGTTCGACAAGCTGATTGACGCACTTTGGGTGTATCGGACTGCCTTCAAGGCTCCCTTGGTATGTCTCCTTATAGAATTATTTACGGGAGCCTTGTCATTTGCCCGTTGAGTTGGAGCACTGCGCTTATTGGGCGATTCGCTAATGTAACCTCGACCCAGACCTGTATGGTCGAGAAAGGAAACTCCAACTCCAGGAGCTGGAGGAACTCCGTCATGAAGCCTATGATTCTGCCTTAACTTTCAAATAGCCCACTAAGGCCTTTCACGACAACCAAATTCGGCGGAAGGAATTTGAGCCATCTAAGCAAATTTGCCTTTACAATGCCCGGCTCAAATTCTTTTATAGGGAAATTGAAGTCCAAATGGACTGGTCCCTACTTGGTCTCGAGACCATTTCCCAACGGGGCCTTCGAAATTGAAGATCCCAAATATGGGCATAAATTTACGGTCAATGGGCAGCGGTTAAAACCCTATCTTACTCATGAACCTGCACCCGTTGGTGAAACTGTTACCCTGCTGGAGGGTAATTAATTTTGTGCCTCACTCTGAGTCCAGCTAGGGACGTTAAATTCAGCGCTCGTTGGGAGGCACCCAAGCAATACTCCACTATCGCCTACATTTCACTTCACTTTGACCTTGTGTACCTTTCACTTCACCACCCACCATCCACCCACCCTACCACCCTACTGTATACCTCACACCTAAGCTCTCATGCCATGATCCTTTGACCTTGCTTTACCTTGCATGCATATGAGGACATAGCAGCATTTGGCATGGGGGGGTGAATAGGCATCCATAGGATCTGGGTATTATATGAGTATCATGCAGCTTCTACATCCATTATACATATCCATCTATAAATATGTACATAGCCTAATTCAAAAAAAAAAAGTATTTAGCAATGATCTAAAAGCAGAAACAAAAATACAATAAGTGTTTATGGATATTCGACTGTTGTTTTGAAGACTTTCTAGGCCACAGAAGCTTGATTCGCTCAGGCTTGGCTTAATTTACTTAAGCATTGATAAGATGGATCAAAATCTCTCCTAATCAAGGACGTATTCTTATTCCTGAGTCACCAGTATAGGATTTTTTGGTTTGCCTCTACTTGAGAGCCTAAGTAATCTTGGTTCACACCGCACATATCAAGAAAGACTAGGTGAACATAAGATTCAACCCTAGTGTTCATTAGGGAAGTGGAGTCCTTACCTGTGCGCACAGGTAGCCTTTTTATCCCAGTCTTTAGCCTTGTGTTTAGGAGAAACCCTTTCCACCAAAAAAAATACTCACCCACCAAATAAGTGAGCTCCTCCAAATAAAGTTGTAAGAGATATACTAACACTTGTTTCAAAAAATGAAAAAACTTATGAATAAGTTAGTATATTCTCCAAATATCTGTAAATTCTTCTCCCCAAAAAGTTCTTAGGACACATTAGAAATACCCTATTCCACAAAAACAGTAACAATAGGGTTGAGTTATTCCATCATCTTTCTGAGGGTTAATCCGAAGACACGAGCTGAAGTTGGGACCAACCTGTACTTAAAAATTTGTGAAACCTAGGGCTTGATCCTTAATATTCATCTAGTCGGTCTTGATCCTTCATTATGCACAAACCATAATCTCTTAGCTCTCGAGTATGGCAAAACCCTCGGAGTCTTGGAAATCATACTTAAGATTTAAATATCAAGAGTCCTGGTTAGTCGAGAGATGTTCTATATCATATAAGACTTAATGTACTGGTAGCCTTCTCTGCAATTGGTTCTCACAATATCCAACGGATAAACACATTCATGTCGCTTCAGAAAAGAATCTTCAGCTTAAGATCATTTCTAAACAAAATACAAATGTTTTACTAGGGACTAGCAAAAGATAGGCATGGGGGTATGTTTGCACAGGAAAAATACACCAGTAAATATGCCATCTTGTGTTATTTCTTAGCACTGCCATTGTATCCTATGTAGCCCTACTTGCATTTGTAAATATACACCTGCATGCATTTATAAAGAGGGGAAGAGAGTGAGAATAATTGGGCATCCAATCCACTTCTATTATTAACATTTTATTTAAGTGTGGCATTGTAATTTCACCAATTTTCATTTTTCATTTTTTTAATTTTTTTTCCTTTTTCTTTCGTGCGGCTGCAGGGCATGGTACCCTCACCTCTCCTCGCCATTCCTCCTTCCAGTAGCATGGCGTGAGGCATGCCCTCCCTCTTTAAAACACCTTGCACTCCCTTGCTGCGGGCTGCATCCACCTTCAAACCACCCACACTCTCAGTCAATAGTTGGCCAACCTTCTTCCCTCTCCCTCTCCATATACAATTCCTCTTCTCACAAGTTGAGAAGAGGCACACTGTGCACAGGAGAAAACTCACAGTGGTCTCAGACCACCACTGTGAGTTCCACCACCTCCCAGCTCTTTCGTGAGCTGGTGGGCGTGGTGGCTTCTCATTTGGTTTCTTTTTTATTTTGTCTCCTCCGCCATTAGTACAGAGCTTCAAGCTCTCAAGCTCTGAAGCTCCAGCTCGCCCACGCACTGCTTGTAGCTCCAGCCGGTCACCGCGTGCCCTAGCAGACCGTGCACGACCTCTTCTCGCACGTGCAGGCGCTCCACAGTGCGCTACGCATGCAAAACCTACTCCAGTCGGTTGCCAGACTGCGCACGCACTGTAGCGCGCTGTAGCCACTGGCAAGTTTCTCACTTAGCCGGTGGCGGTGCTCTCTCTCCTCGCCTGCGCCCGCTACATCCGGTCACCGCATCCCTGCCTGTAGCACTGTGCGCTGCACTCTGTAGCGCACTGTGCCTCACACGCTCGCGCAGCAGTGCACTGCGCTTCACTTGCCCGCGTGTGTGCGCACGGCTCAACTCTTGCGCCCACGCACCCCTGCGCATCCAGACGTCGGCTCAGCATGCCAGACGGCTTAAACAGCTGTCTCTTCCTCCAGTGCACACACATACACACTGATACACACACACACTCATACACTCACGCATACACACACACATATATATCCACTCACATACTCCCACCCTTACGTATATTTACATATACATAAATATATACATATGCATATATATATATACATATATATACTTATATATACATCCACTTGCCCACATCCTTCTATACACCTCACAAACACCACCCATATTCCCGTGCACTTGCCCCTCCACCGTGCATCATATCGCGGGAATATTCTCACCAGTTATTGATATTCCTCGATATCCACACAAAGCAAGTGCCTCCACCCCAACTCACACACATCCACTCCACACTTCACGTGACATTTAGTCTTGTTGGTTGCATCTTACTAGACGTGGACCAACTTGACACCATGCTATATTCCATTAACATTTCCATCTTCACCCCTATCTATATAACATCTATATAAATATACATATTCTATATCTACTATATATACATATATCGAGATATACTAAGCTAAGTATTTCTTTTCATTGCATTATATTTCAATTTGTCTTTTCTTCTTGCTACTAAAAAAGACTAAAAATATATATATAAAATAGAAAAGATAGATCTTGATTTGCAGGCACACGGTCTCGCATGTGGCGAGACAGGACTCGTTGTATTTTGGCATATAGCCAAGGACCTATTTGAGGGTGTGCCTCAAGAACAAGATTGTCAGAAAAAAATCTAAAAATCAAGAAAACCAAAAACATAATAAGCGTAAGGAAGGGATACGGTTTAGGAAAGGCATAGAAACTTCGCAATTCTCCTAATCCCCGCCTCCTTGAGATCGACCCTGGGCCTAAAAGTGATCAAGCTTAAATCAAGTAGGCCAAGTTAAAAATTTTTTGTGAATCTGGTGTAGACTCGATTTAGGTTAACTCACTATACTCACTTCGACATTAATATCACCATTTTAATAAAGGCTATTCGAGTACACATCACGCAGGCGCATGCAGGCGCGTAGCGCATGGAGCTGCGCGACACGGTGCGTGGAGCGCACGCCAGCGTAGCGGCAGCGTGGCCGCATGGCTGTCTTCAGTGACGTTTGCAGAAGATCTTCAATGACGATTATGACTGTCAGTAATTGTCCTGTATACGAATTTGATTCTTTCCTCCACTATAAAAGGACCCTTACCCCTCCCATTTTTCTTCATCTCTTCTTTTCTTCCTCTCACCACCTCCAAGGCTCTAGAGAGAGCTTGTCCCAAGCTTGGGATGCTCCTCTAGAGTGGAAAACCAAATATTTTCCTGCCTCTCATCCCCATTCGTGGAGCATCCCGTGGCCATCCTCTCACCGCCCTTTGGGAAGAAGATCCTCGCCACGACGCCATCCTACCCCACCCTCCGTCTTCCGGCTCCATCCTCCTTCGTCCCGCTCCTCACCACCTTCCTTCAGGCGACGTCAGAGCGAGTCATCCTCCAAGCAATCGTCGAAGGGGATTTTCTCATCTCCATTTATCTTTACTGCTTTCTATTGTAGTTTTTCCCACTTTATTAGTTGTAGAAAATAATGGATTCAGAAATATATGTGATTGTTCCTCTCTCTCTCTCTCTTTTCTTTTTATTTTGCAAGTAGATTAGCTAGATTTCATCGACCTGATCTCTTGCCCTATTAAAAATACCAAAAAAATTAAAAAGGATAAAAATGACAAAAAAAAGCGAAGTGTGGATTTTTATAAAACCAAATGTTCGCCTCCTCGTGTTCGACTCGGGACTCACTTTTCGAGTTTTGGTAATAAATTTTATCTAATAGACACATTTTGAGAGCTACGACGATGGGTTCTCCAAACCTCAATTTTAATTCGCGAAGCGTGCCTCCATTATTTTGGCGCCGTTGCATGGGAGGCAACGCTCTTTGGTTTTCTCACATTTTTTCCACCTTATCTAACTTTTATGTCACTTTTTCTCTGATGTTACTGTGATTGCAGGTACTCTTTCGAGGCGGGCTAAAGCGGTTAGATCGGAGAAAAGTGCAAATGAAGGTTTTGTAAGTTTATCCCCACCACCCCCACTCACTAGTTCATTTCACCACACTAATAACTCAAACCCAAATCAACTTAGGTGCTTTTTATAAACCCTAGGATAGATTTGCTTGTTTGTTTGCCACCTCCACTCATCTCACCCCGGCATATATAAAAAAATATATATATACTCTTCTCTTGTGGGATTTTCTGAAAGCTACACACTTAACACCCACAACTTCTCACCCTAAGGCGAACAATTACATAGATTCTACCACTTAACTGGGATCTGACCTGTGGACCGGGTACACTTATCTCAACACACAAATAAGTGAGTAGAAATTTGATTAGGTTAAGACTTTTTGTATGCCTTAATCAAGTGGTACAATAGGCCAACTGCTTAAACTGTTTGGGCGACACCACTCAATCTAAAATTGTTCTATCAAGTAGATTGCCACTTAAGGTTGATTCTTAGGGCTGAACCAGGCACTTCACATTATTTTTGATTTTTAAAGGAACATATCATCACCCATGTTTTCAAAACTTGGAGTGTTTTACTAAACCTTCATTGAACTAACCTAAGAATTAAACCCTAAAAGCTACTAAATAAGGTTAAACCCTAAAAGGCACATCATAAAATAACCTTGTTTGCAAACCTTGGTTGTGCATGCACACACATTTCAGCTAATCATTAAGGGTACAACCCATCTAAAGGGCCCATCACATTCCTGAAGTAGCATTGTCCCAAGCCTAACTAAAATTGATTAGACGTTGGCCCTAAGGACTGGTTTGCTTGTCAAGATCCAAATTGAGATTGTTCATGATTAACCTACTTATACTAGTCAATCTGATGTCTAGTTAAGGGAGTAACGTCAAACAACTGCGACTGGGGGGGTACACTAGGAACCTGAGGCGCAAGTCAAAGAAAGAACCTTTTCCCCAGTCCCTTCTTCTAATTGGTTGGATTGCCTGGACATAAGTAAAGTAAATCATCCATAATCTTAGGATGGATTCTGAGAGTTCGTAGAACTTTAGGCTACCCAACCTAAGGATAGGCTTATATTTTTGTATTGTAGGGTTCCTTCTTTCTCTTCTAATTTCCCTCGTTACTTCACTGTGTACCCTTCCACATCTTATACACATTTCCAATCCTATCCTCCTACCACCACTTATCCCCAAGATGATTACTATTCCGACTTGACTTGTAATTACCCATCCACTAGCCAGGATGACTTTGATTGTGGATATGAATACGGACCTTAGTGTCCAGGGCCTAACCCTGGACAACAAGACTATGATTACTATCCTTCCCAAAGCTACAATGATTATAGATCTTCATTCTTTGATCACCAAACCAACCCGATCTACAATCAGGAAGGATATAATGATTATAACACCTACGCTCCCCAGTATTCCATTGAATATAGGTCGCCACCATCCTTTAAACAACCTAGAATGACCTACTATCAGGGAGGGACTCGAGAACCTCGATATCTTGACTCCCCTAGATTTGACTCAAACCCACCCAAACCTGAATCGAACCAGTCGGTTTAGGTGAACCAGATCTAGGATAGGGTGTTGGTTAATTTGAGGAACACTATACAATCTTTAGAAGCTCAGCCAACACCATGCACTGAAGCACTGGAGCCTATGATCAAAATGATTGATGAACTTAATAGTTCTCTATTGGATTTGCTCCAAAGTGTTAAGGATAGGGACCTGGGTGAGTTTCTTCTTCGGAAATTGTTGAGGTTGAGGATGAAATTTATGGTTGCCCTAGTCAAATCTTGGGATGATTCTCAAGATGAACCCTCTTCAGAAGAGCCAATGTCTGAACCTGCTTAGGCGCGTATTAGGGGGGATACATATTCTGAGATTGGAGATGACCAGGTTGGTCTAGAGCAACTCTTTGAGGATGAACCGAGTTTCTCACCTGAGATCCCCAAGCCAGGGAGCAAGGAAAAATGTCTCTTTGAACCAGGAAATGACAATCGATTTTGAGACATATATAAATGAGGATCATGAATTCTTTGACTCTGAGGGTGAAGAATCTCTTAGTGAAGTCTCACTTGAGCATAAGGAAGATGATTTTAGTGAGACAAAAGGCTTGAGGAATCTAATGAACCATTTAATAGCCTGTTCATTAAAGATTTGGATTCGGTTGGGGCTAACTTGGAAGATTCGAATCCTCATTTACTAGAAGATTTGATCACTAGCCCCATTCCTCATCCGCACCTCGAAGAGCTGACTTCTGAGATCATTATGCCTAAGTTAATCTTCATTTAGCCACGATTTTTGGACTTGGGTACTTTAGATGGGGTGTACAACAACTTGGAGGTCCCGGAAACATTGATTTCGGAGGATAGGAAGTTGGAATTAAAATTTGGGAAGCTAATTCTGAGGGAACTTTGATTTGGATGTAAGGGTTCTTGTTGACATAAAACCACCTACTTTCTACCAGGACCCTTACGATATTTTTCATGTGCAACCCAAGCTCGAAATAACTGATTATTTTTCTGAGCTAAACGTTAAGTGGACATCTGAACCTTGTAAATCAAATCTACCTTTTGTCTGACACTTTTGTCTTGGGTTGCACACCGCCAAACCACAGGCTCAGCCCCGTAAATACAACAATCTTCATTTCTGGGTGATTTTCATCCAGAACCTTAGAACCACTCGACCCTGGGGCATGGGTCTGCATCATAACTTGGTCCACATCTGTGGACATCTTCTGCTGACGGGTTTCAGGATCAACCTTTTGATTTTGATTCTGACCCGCACTTGTGAATTCTCAATTTCTTCCTCGTATGTATGTTATGACTAGCTGAAGGCATTACATTTAGCATGTGTTTATATTTCACCTTATCTGTGGAACTGACCGGATTTCTCACGGTATCTAGGTGATATTCTGGTTACTCTGCCCTTTTCATGTCTTTATTTTTACAATGAGGACATTGCATCATTTAGGCATGGGGAGGTGGATACTTAATCTTGAAATTATTTCATTAGCTTTGTAGAATTTCATTTATTTTCTTTAAAAAAAAATTTGAAAAAAAAAGAATTAAGAGAAGATAACTTAGGCTTTTGGAAGTTATTAACTTTAGGAAACAATACGATAGGACTTGAACACTTAGACTCTTTAGGTATTCGGGCTTAATTAGCCTCACTCCCCACCCCCGGGACTACAATCAATACATGATAAGTAATGGAGTTCACATAATAATGTATCTCAGTATTGTCCTTATTATAGTATTCAAACTAAACAAGTTGAATTAAGGAAATCCAAATCAAACCCAACCTTGGGACTCAAATCCCTTAATCAATACATACCCCGGGATAACAGAATAGAATATATGGAATATGAATGGAATAAGGTTATAGTTTGATATGTCTTTCAATCTCAAATCCAACCCTCTTTACAATATTAGTTTTCCTTAAGTAAACCACATAACACCCAACCCTAGGACATCCGACCCCATGGGAGGAACAATACATAGCAAGTAATGTTGTCCCAATAATGATGTATTTAATTATTGTATCTATGCTAGTATTAACCCGAATAAAGTGGAATTAAGGAAATGACATAAATAACTCTCCACCCTGGGACTCAACTCACCCTAGGGATAAACCATACATATTACTTAATGCAGTGTCCTTGCCAATTCAAATTCATTTTTAATTTGGTCAATAAATTAGGGTGATAAGTATATGACTTATCAACCCACCCTCTAATTTGGAGGGACTTTAAGCCTAAGCATCTGCACACATTTTGCACTGACTCACTTTTCGGCAGTTTCTTCGGAAATTGGGTAGCTAATGAACTATTTAGGGTGGTATGGCTGGCAAGTTGTCGGTGGTAACAGCTCATCGGCTGGTTGTCTAGAGCCCAGCCACAAGACCATTTTCGTTGTACTGCCTTTAGGTAAATCTTAGAGCAGGGAAGCCACCTACTTAAAAAAAAAAAAGAAAAAGAAAAAAATAGAAAAAGGAGAAAATAAAAAAAATAAAACCACACTTCATCACACGAGTATGACTGGCAAGTTGTCATGGGTAACAGCCTATTAGCCGGTTGTCCAGACCCAACTCACAAAAATGCACAATAATTCCCAAACTTAGGGAAGAAGCGGGGAAGTAGAATAAACTTGGGAGATGTACACTAGGTTCGCCCTTGTGTTGACCCCATAAATAAAAGAAGTAGGGAGAAAGCTACCGTTCGAAAAGATAAACTTTTAGGCAAGGTCACCTAAGGTTGTAGAAACCCAAAGTCTGTCTCAACGGCCACCTAGTGAGTCTTTCACTCTTTTCACTAGATGCTTAGCACTTAGAGTCCTTTTCAAGTCTTGGGTGGGTTGGGTAGTCGTAAAAAGTTATCCCGGAACTCTCAAACTCCAAAAGTACAAAAAAATTAGAAAAGAAGAAAAATAAAAAATGTATCTTCCCTTTTCAAATAAGGTGAGGATTTGGGTAGTCTGCATTCTGGCAGGCACTTGGGTACTGTTGAGTTTTCGTTGTTTAGGACCTTAGTTGAAATTTTCTATTGTTAATAAACGGCTTAAGCCTAAGCGATTGAATCCTAATTCTATTTTTATACATAGCATGTAGTTTAATTTTGCTAGGGACTAGCAAAAGATAGGCATGGGGGTATGATGTAGACATAATTATTGAGGGTAAAATGCCTATTCAAGCATGTTGCTAGTCTTAGATTTGCTTTTCATGCTATAAATATTGCATAGCATGCATCATTCTGCATTTAGAGTAGTTGTACATAATTTAGGTTAATTGCATCCTTTTTGTGGTCGGGAGAGAAGGATATTTATTTCAGAGCCTCGGATTGATGATCCGACCATACGGATCTGATCAAGGCCTCTGAAATCCCCTCAATCTGAGTCCTGTAGCACCATAAGCAGTCCAAGGAAGATCAATGGCCAAGGGACTATGTGACATAATTTGGAGCTTCAAATGACAAATCCGTCCACGCAAATGGATTTAGGTCAATGATCGCAGCCCAATGGCTCAAAAATCGACTCAATCCGACCTCTGTAGCAGCCCTTACAACAAAAAGAAGATGGACGGCCTAGATTGCGCCACGTGGCGCAACCTAGGCTGCCCATGCATACGCATGCACCATCATACGTGCACAGTAGTGTGGGCGTGCGCAGCGACAGCGCACGTAGGTGCGTAGCGCGCAGAGTCGCGCACTAGCACAGCGGCAGTGTGGGTGCGTGGGTTGTCTTCAGCGACGTTTGCAATGGATCTTCAGCGACGTTTATGACCGTCAGTAAATGTCCATTATATGAATTTGATTCTTTCCTCCATTATAAAAGAACCCTTACCCCTCCCATTTTTCTTCATCTCTTTCTTTGTTCCTCTCACCACCTCCAAGGCTCTAGAGAGAGATTGTCCCAAACTTAGGATGCTCCTCTAGAGTAGAAAACCAAATATTTTCCTACCTCTCATCCCCATTCGTGGAGAATCCCCTGGCCGTTCTCTCGCCGCCCTTTGGGAAGAAGATCTTTGCCGCGACGCCGTCCTACCCTTCCCTTCGTCCTCCTTCGTCCCGCTCCTCACCATCTTCCTCCAGGCGATGTCAGAGCGAGTCATCCTCCGAGCAACCGTCGAGGGGGATTTTATCATCTCTATCTATCTTTACTGCCTTCTAGTGTAGTTTTTACTGCTTTCTTAGTTGTAGAAAACATTGGATTCAGAAATATATGTGATTTTTCTTCTCTCTCTATTTTCTTTTTATTTTGCAAGTAGATTAACTAGATTTCATCGACCAAATCTCTTGCCCTATTAAAAATACCAAAAAAATTAAAAAAGATAAAAATGACGAAAAACAAATAAAAGCAAAGTGCATATTTTTATAAAACCAAACGTTCGCCTCCTTGTGTTCGACTCGGGGCTCACTTTTTGAGTTTTAGTTAGAGATTTTATTTGATAGACATGTTGTGTGAGCTAAGATGATGGGTTCTCCGAACCCCAATTTTAATTCGTGAAGCGTGCCTTCATTACACACCCTACCTCCATCAGATGAACAGACAGGTCGAGGTCTCCAATCGGGAGATCAAAAATATTTTGCAGAAAATCGTAAGGCATGATAGGAAGGATTAGACCAAAAAGCTAGATGATGCTCTTTGGGCCTACTGTATGGCATACAAAACACCTATCAGTATGTTTCCGTTCAATCTGGTGTTTGGTAAGGTGTCACTTACCTGTAGAGCTAGAACACTAGGCATTTTGGGCCATCAGGAAATGTAATTTTGACCTAGAGTTGGTCGGGAAGACAAGGAAACTCCAACTATCTGAGTTGGAGGAGCTTAGAAATGATGCCTATGAAAGTGCTAGAATTTATAAGGAAAGGGCCAAAACTCTCCATGACCAGATGATTTCACGTAAGAGCTTTGAGTTGAACCAAAAGGTTTGACTTTTCGATTCCCGACTAAAGATCTTCCCCAGCAAGCTTAGGTCTAACTGGGATGGCCCGTTCATTATTGAGCAGATTTTCCTTAACGGAGCCGTCGAAATCTCTGACCCAAAGATGGGTAATTCCTTCAAGGTCAATGGACAACGTCTCAAACCCTTTGTTGACCATATGCTCCTTGAACCCATCTTGGACAAGGTTGCTCATACCCTGTGATTAGCCCATATTTGTGAGCTATTTAAGTATTTAAGTGCCTAAAGATTTGGTTAATTCTAACATTTATTTAGCATAAATTAGGATGTAAATAGATTAATTCATAGTTCTAATTTAATTACATGCATCTTATTCATATTTAAATGCATTTAGAATTAACTTAGAATTGCATTAGTTAACTAATTAGGTACATTGCATGCACTAATTTAGGTTAACATAAAAGTTGAGGGTTTGTATATAAATAGCCATAATATTTTATCATTGTTTTTTATTCTTCTTCTACATGCAACGGCTGCATTTCTTCCTCCAGTTGCCGCAGTGAAGAACCTAATCAAGGAGGAGCGGATGTGTTGGATCTGGTCAGGCAGCTAATTTCAAAAGAGAGGAGGAGGCAACCGAGCTCAGGAGGCCTCCACCCCCAACCCACCATTGTGCAGAGAGTTCGTCTCTCTTCCATTCCACACCACCGGCCTCAAC
Source organism: Thalassia testudinum (assembly GCA_037157565.1). Lineage (NCBI taxonomy): Eukaryota > Viridiplantae > Streptophyta > Magnoliopsida > Alismatales > Hydrocharitaceae > Thalassia > Thalassia testudinum. Next base: position 40,209,461 of record JAZHRO010000067.1, read on the forward strand.
CGCGGCGACGAGTCTCCACCACCGTGGGCGTGTGGTGTGACAGGCCACACCGCCATCCGAAGCTCGTTCGCATTACCGTAAGCACCTCAGTGTGCACCTCCCTCGACATCGTCACCAACAACCACCGCCACAGCCACTGCAATTTCACTCCTTAGTCAGTTAAGATGTCCGGGAGGTTTCCCGGACGTCTGAAGTTCCTATAGCACACCTTCATCTTCCTTCCCTGTCCATAGTTCTTTTTCCAGCCACCAGTCACAGCTACACCGCATGACCCTTCCATCCTCCAATGCCATCCCCAGCCCACACGTGCCTTCTTGCCGCACGTCTGCAGCAGCAACCTCCACTTCACGCCCACGCCAACCGCGCGCGTACGCATCTCTTGCAGAAGCGTGCCCCTACGGCTGCAGCGCTCTCCCGCACGCCTGCAGCAGGGCCGCACCTCCTGCAGCATTCCCCCGCACGCCCTCCAGGCCCGCGCAATGCGGGCACGGCCAGCAGCAGCTGCAACCTTCCCGCGCCTGCAGCCTCCCCGCCGCTACCTGCAGTGCCGCACCAGTGTGAGCGCCCACTCACCTACAGCACCAAGCCCACGCTCGCCAGCAGCCCTGCAGCGCCTCTTCACACACGCAGCAGGCGCACGTTCTTCTCCACGCCTTCTAGCCTGTAGTGCACCTGCACTGTCCGCCTGCGCCTACCGCCTGTAGCAGCATCCGCCTCCACCAGAGCGCGCTCGCCAGCATCCCTTCGCGTGCTCAACTCCAGCGCGCCCGCAACACCAGTGCGTGCGCGCGCATCGCCTGCAGCAGCGCTCAACCCGCGCGCACAGCTGCCCCTCTTCCAGCAACTGCAGCCACCGTTGACAGCCACCTTCACCATAGCTCCGTCTGGCCAGCTCTGGCCATCGCTTGACGTGCGGCTGCCACCATCGCGACGGCCTCACTTCATCCAACCGCTTGTGCGAACCTCTCCTCAATTGAACCTCTCTCCTGATCGCGAGGAGGAGAGAGGTAAAATGCTATGTTATGGACTTAATTAGCTATTACATTTCATGCCACTGCCAGGAAAAAGAATTTTCGTTTATGAATATTATATTGTGGTAAAATTTACAACTTCATACTTAAGCTCTCTTACAATTGCGTGGCTTTTGTAATTAACATTGTTTGACATTGGTTTTGGAATTTAAATGTGCACAAATTTTCTTTAATACATGTCAATGGAAAATTACATAAAATCATCACATGCTTATTGAATATTTCATTGAGGAAAAATTGCACATTTACCCTTATGTTTTCAAGATATTGTGCATCTTCTTTTCGTTGCATTTCATGTCAGATTTGACAACAGATTTCTCACGAGATTGAACGAATACGAAATAATTAAGATATGATTGCATCATTGCCTCCCTGTGGACACGACCCACTCCTAATTGAGTGGTTATATTAATTGTTGATTAGTCGATTTTTCCACCACATAAAACTACAAACAACTTGAAAAGCGAACAATCGACTCGTCAAATGGCGCCGTTGCCGGGGAGGCAACAGATGCAATAATTTCACCTGATTTTATTTTGATTATTTCTCAATTGCACAGTGATTTGACCATTTATTATTTTTTCCTATGCGAGAAATTTGTGCAAGAATCAGCCATTGTGAGAGGCGACCCTTGATGTCGCTAGAGGAGAATTGGTCGAGCTACTTTGAAAAGGAGGAGAAGGATGAGGATGCGACGGTCATCATTATACATTTAGTCGCTAATTTGATTAGAATAGAATTAAGACTTTAGATATAATTTTTCATTACATTTGGTTTGAAACCCTTGTTCTGGGGTATATTTTGAGGGGTTTGTTCCTCGATTATGTTTTAGGCCCGTGTTGGGTAATTTTTGGGAGCCTGTTCTCTTTTCTTTAGATTTAGGTTTTTAGTTTATTGATTACTTTTATTTGCTTGTGCATAAGTAGTTTAAAAGAAAAATAAGATAAAAAAAATGAGCTACCTGCTAGATGCTGCTTGCCCTTAGGACGAACCATTTAGGTCTGTATGAGCAGCCTCTAGATTTATTTCTCTGCATTGCGTGCATTCTCGCATCGTTGATTGCTGGAAGCAAGGTATGCATTTTCTTACTTTGCATCCTATTCTTGATCACACATTGCATTTGGACTTAATGCAAAGACCACCTAATTGTATTGAATAAATTAAACAAGTGGTCACATATTTTCTAGAAAAAGGACTAATTAAAGGAGGGACATTTTAAAAACCAAGGATTTGATTTTCAAACTTGGCATGAGATTCAAAATTCAAAATCTTTTGCGGTGTATGCACACTTATTTCGCTTGCACCACGGCATGCTTTTAGACACTCAGGTTTGGAAATACTAGGACAAGAGCCCTCCTATCGTTGGATTTTGAAGTGTTCGGAACTTGAGATTAAAGTTTTTGTAAATCCAATGAGGGGGATACCCTGTCACGGATTTTTGGGGGTAGTTGAGAAGCACCGCGAAAGCACAGCTTCAAAGGAAGGCTCAGGCCTACTTGCATCCCTCGATCTTCCGTCTTTGGAGTTGCTCTACCATTTGAGATTTAGGGAAGAACACCTAAGCTCCAACTAGGTCTTCTTAGGCGAGCCGTTGGTCGACAATAGGCACGTAAATTGATTGAGCAAATTGTATTGTCACCTGCAATCTGACTTAAAATCAAAAGCCTAAATTGGGAAAGAACTAAAAGGTCCTTTTTGAGTTGTGTTTTGCTTGGGGAATTTTGATTGAGGTGTGAGTTAGAATGGACCACATTGATTTTCATCCTTTCACATCTTGCCCACACCCTCACCCCCACTCTGCATCCTTCGATCCCAGACGCCGAGATGGTCCATCCCTTGATGGACATAATGACAATTATTGGGATCCGTTTTACTCCTATTATTGGAGTATTGGCCTGGTTAAGCCCCAAATCAGTGAGCAGAACCTAGGAGTGGGATTTGCTTTGCCCAATATCCCACACACCATAGAAATACCCAACCCACCCTCCCTGAAAAATTATTATGGTTGGACAGACACTCCTGGGTACTATAAGCCTGAGCCTGACTTCTCTCATGATAGAAATGACCTCTCCTCTTTGAAGATGGAAATACAGAAAATGCAAAACGAAATGATTGAATTGTTAGGAGAATCTTCGAGAGTAGGCCAACAAGAAAGAGATGAAATTAGCCACCCAATCTACCCCATTGAGGATGACGTACACCCCTCTACAATCGATGCATCTCCTGTGGGAGAGCTACACTTTAAGTTGGAGGGAATTCTGGGGAGAATAGCTACTTTTCGAGGATCAATTTTGAAACCTCCCCATTAAATGACACTTCCTTGAGAGATCCACACCTTAGGTGGGAGGAAGATACACATGAAAGTAGTTATGCATTGGATGAAGAAAGGTGGCAACCCGAGGAAGATGATGATAAGGTTGAGTATCCACCTGAATTATATTGGAGTTAAAAGAAGGGAATGATGGTACCATTGGAAGACCTCGACCCAGATGATAGCATTTTCGTGACATTTGATGAAGTGGGTCAAAGTCAAGTTGTTAATCCTACCCTCCCTTCTGATCACGAGATGGAACTCAAGCCCACCCTTAGGGAATCTAACCCTAAAGAAATTGACCTATCTGAGGAGTCTGATGTTACCAATATAAACCATTTACCTCAGATAAAGCACCCTAGGGGATTTGCTGAGATATTAGATGATTCTAGGCCTCGGGTATATGATGAATTGTGTGATGAGGAGAAAGATGAATTATATGAGGAACCTACATTCAAGATTTGGAGTGACACTAAGGGTGATTATGTCTTATTTGAAGAGTTAGCCCTTGAGGATATCACAAATTTGACCAAATTAGGTTTCCTTAGCACAACCATTGATGATATTTCTCCTCATGATGAAATGATAGAAAATTTCGAAGCAACTTCTAAGATTTATGTGGATTCACATATAGACTCCGGGGAAGATTTGAGTAAAGAACAAAAACCCGGGATGACATTGATAGGATAATCCCTAGATCTGTTGCTTCCAACCTGCCTTCATTCATTTCGAAGTCACCCTCTGATTCACTTATATTTGAAAGCGAAATTGTGACTCCTGATGAAGAGCAGGAAGATACATGTGATGGTGCAAGGAATGCTAGGGATGCAATTGAGGATTTAGAAAGAGTGTTAGGGTTGGACAATGAGCTGATTAAACCCAATTTAGATCTTATGCCATCCCGCAACCTCGTAACTTGGACACCCTAGACGATCCTTGCGTTAGAGAATTGCTCACATTTGTTATGACCGGGGGGCTTAACAAACCAATATTTCCCGTAATGGAGTATCGGGTATGGATTGATGATTTCTTTAGTCAGTCCATTACCTTGGGGGTTTATCTTTGCACCATTCCTTCCCCATACCTTTTGGAGGATCCTTGTCATCCTCCCCCTACCCCTTTGGAGGTTGTTATACCTGTTTATCCTTTAGAACCTCCTCTGGTAACCTGGGAAGATTTCATTCCCATCTTAGTTGGGCGAGCATTTGCTATCGGGATTCATCATCAGCTCGCCAACATCCTAGGTTACCTATTTTCTAGGCCAACATTGCTTTGCTCATTTTTAGGGCCTATTTCTGCAATTCTTGAACCTGATTTGCAGGTTCTTTGGCTATTCAACCCAGCTTTGACCTAGGTAATATCCTTCTATGCAATGAGGACATTGCAGATTTTAGGCATGGGGGGGTGTACTTGGGGATATACATAGCATAGTGCATTCATTGCATACATTTGCATATAAAAAAAAAAATATTTTGAGCTTAATTGGCTGGGTCTTGCATTCTTAAGCAAATCAGAACTCTAGGGTAGACTAAGTTAATTCTAGGGTCAAACTTTAGAAGCTAAATGAGCTACTAGCTTTAGACCTTTAGGGTCCTTTGTGGACTTAAAAACTTAAGTAGGAGTTAAGTTGCAGACCATTCCTCAAGAGGTTGAGGAAGGAAAGCTAGGGTTTGAGTTAAAAGGTGGGGTAGTACCTGGAGTCTTGTTCTACCTTTTGATTTATGGGTCCTTGTAACCCAAGCATCCAAATTTCGCACACTTGGTCTGGTAATTAACTTAATTTCTTTCTTTCTGAAAAGAGATTTGGTTCTCTTAGTTTTGACTTAGGAGAGGCTTGAAAACACATTTTGATTGGAAGAGTTCCCGCCGCAGGAGAGGGGAGTATATACTCACCTTGAGGATGTGATGATAACATATTACCTCCTCGGCACTTGTCTCTTAGGATATCTATCCTACTGGGGGCATGTAAGTGCATTGTGCGGTTCAGGTACCATGGGCGGCCCTATCTCGAAGTGCCGATTGCCATAGGCCTGAATTCGCTTAAGAAATCCATGGGCGATACTATCTTGAAGTGTCGATTGCCAGGAGTTCTTGGGGTCGTTATGGGCGGTGCTATCTCGAAGCATCGAAAGCCAGGCACCCTTTGAGGTATGGTAATGGGGACAATGAATCCGACACAGACCGTGTTGATAGCTAATCTGAGGTTAGACTTAGAAGAATCAAACAAAAAAAAAAAAATATATTATTCTAAAAAAAAAAGCATTTTCCTTTAACACAAATAATTTAGACCAATGCACAGCCATGGATGCTTTAATCTCAGGGATCAATAAACTTTAGGGTAGAGTCAGAAATCAGGGAAACTTGTGCCTGCAACTCGTCTTTAGCCGACCTAGTCTGTAACTTAGCAACTACTTGGGAACCTTGGGTCTAGAGTCTGAACTTAATATGTTTATGAAGGAAGACCAATTGGGTTAATTAGTCTACTTGGAGTGCTATGTTTCGCTTAATTTTGCTAGGGACTAGCAAAAACTAGGCATGGGGGTATTTGATTAGCCCATGTTTGTGAGCTATTTAAGTATCTAAGTACCTAAACATTAGGTTAATTCTAACATTTATTTAGCATAAATTAGGATGTAAGTAGATTCATTCATATTTCTAATTTAATTACATGCATCTTATTCATATTTAAATGCATTTAGAATTAACTTAGAGTTGCATTAGTTAACTAATTAGGTACATTGCAAGCATTAATTTAGGTTAACATAAAAGTTGAGGGTTTGTATATAAATAACCATAAAATTTTATCATTATTTTTTATTCTTCTTCTACATGCAACGGCTGCATTTCTTCCTCCAGCTTCCTCAGTGAAGAACCCAATCAAGGAGGAGCGGATGTGTTGGATCTGGTTGGGCAGCTGATTTCAAAAGAGAGGAGGAGGCAGCCAAGCTCAGGAGGCCTCCACCCCCAACCCACCATTGTGCAGAGAGTTCGTCTCTCTTCCATTCCACACTGCCGGCCTCAACCACGATGATGAGTCTCCACCACCGTGGGCGTGTGGTCTGACAGGCCACACCACCATCCGGAGCTCGTCCGCATTACCGTGAGCACCTCAGCGTGCACCTCCCTCGACATCGTCACCAACAACCACCACCGTAGCCACTGCAATTTCACTCCTCAGTCAGTTAAGATGTTCGGGAAGTTTCCCGGACATCTGAAGTTCCTACAGCACGCCTTCATCTTCCTTCCCTGTCCTTAGTTCTTTTTCCAGCCACCAGTCACAGCTGCACCTCACGACCCTTCCATCCTCCAACGCCATCCCCAGCCCACACGCGCCTTCCTGCCGCACGTCTGCAGCAGCAACCTCCACTTCATGCCCACACCAACCGCGCACGTACGCATCTCCTGCAGAAGCGTGCCCCTACGGCTGAAGAGCCTACCCGCACGCCTGCAGCAGGGCCGCACCTCCTACAGCATTCCCCTGCACGCCCTTCAGCTGCACACAAGGTGGGCACGGCCAGCAGCAGCTGCAGCCTTCCGGCGCCTGTAGCCTCCCTGCTGCTACCTGCAGTGCCGCACCAGTGTGTTCGCGCACTCACCTGCAGCACCAAGCCAACGCTCGCCAGCAGCCCTGCAGTGCCTCTTCACGCACGCAGCAGGCGTGCATTCTTCTCCGCGCCTTCCAGCCTGCAGTGCACCCGCACCATCCGCCTCCACCAGAGCGCACCCGCCAGCATCCCTCCACGCGCTCAACTCCAGCGCACCCGCAACACCAGTGTGTGCACGCGCACCACCTGCAGCAACGCTCAACGCACGCACACAGTCGCCCCTCTTCCAGCAGCTACAGCCACCGTTGACAGCCACCTTCGCCGGAGCTTTGTCCGGCTGGCTTCGGCCACCACTCGACGTGCGGTTGCCACCACCGCGACGGCCTCACTTCATCCAACCGCCTGTGCGAACCTCTCCTCGATTGAACCTCTCTCCTGATCGTGAGGAGGAGAGAGGTAAAATGCTCTGTTATGGACTTAATTAGTTATTACATTTCATGCCATTGCCAGGAAAAAGAATTTTCATTTATGAATATTTTATTGTGGTAAAATTTACAACTTCATACTCAAGCTCTCTTACAATTGCGTGGCTTTTGTAATTAACATTGTTTGACATTGGTTTTGGAATTTAAATGTGCATAAATTTTCTTTAATACATGTCAATGGAAAATTGCATAAAATCATCACATGTTTATTGAATATTTCAGTGAGGAAAAATTGCACATCTACCCTTATGTTTTCAAGATATTGTGCATCTTCTTTTCGTCGCATTTCATCTCAGATTTGACTACGGATTTCTCACGAGATTGAACGAATACGAAATAATTGAGATATTATTGCATCATTGCCTCCCTGTGGACACGACCCACTCCTAATTGAGTGGTTATATTAATTGTTGATTAGTTAATTTTTCCACCACATAAAACTACAAATGACTTGAAAAGCGAACAATCGATTCGTCACCCTACCCTAACCACCGTGAGCTGATCATCGCCTAGTTGAAGGCACTAAACTCAGCACATGTAAAGACTATTCTGAGCTGACCAGAATCTCACGAAAAGCAGGTGCTATTCTTCCACTTCTACTCTCTTGCATGCTTTCATTTTTAACAATGAGGACATTGCATTAGCTAAGCATGGGGATTGGATATATCTTATGAAATAATCTTTTTGTTAGCCGTAACAGTAATTTCCTGTTATTCTCAAAAAAAAAAAAAAGAATTAGGAGACGAGAACTTAGGCATTAGGAGTTGCAAACTTTAGGAATTGATACTTTGGGACCTGAATACTTAGACTCTTCAGGTCTTCGGGCTTAATTAGCTCGGGTGTCCACTTGAATGTGGACTTAGTCTTGATTCCTCACTAATTCAATTTCATCTTTAATCTAGTAAATAAATTGAGATGATAAGTACATGACTTATCAACTCGCCCTTTGGTTTGAGGGGATTTTAAGTCTAAGCATCTACACACTATTCACACTGACTCACTGTCTGATGATTTTTATGGAAATTGGGTAGCTAATGAATTGTCTAGGGTGGTATGGCTGGCAAGTTGTCGTGGGTAACAGCCCATTGGCCGGTTGTCAAAAGCCCAGCCACAAGACCATTCTCTTCATACTACCTTAAAAAGAAACCACACTTTACTGCACGAGTATGGCTGGCAAGTTGCCGTGGGTAACAGTCCATTGGCCGGTTGTCGAGAGTCCAGATCACAAAAATGCACAATAATTCCCAAAACACTTAGGGAAGAAGTGGGGAAGTAGAATAAACCAGGGAGATATACACTAGGTTCGCCCTTGTGTTGACCCCACAAATAAAAGTAGGGAGAAAGCTACTATTTGAAAAGATAAACTTTTAGGCAAGGTCACCTAAGGTTGTAGAAACCCAAAGTCCATTTTAACGGCCGCTTAGTGTATCTTTCACTCTTTTCACTAAATGCTTATCACTTAGAGTCCTTTTCGAGTCTTGGAAGGGTTGGGTAGCCGTAAAAAGTTATCTCGAAACTCTAAAACTCCAAAAGTCCAAAAAAAAAAATTAGAAAAGAAGAAAAAGCACAAAAAAATGTATCTTCTCTTTTCAAATAAGGCGAGGGCTTGGGTGGTCTACATTCTGGAAGATACCTGAGCACTATCGAGCTTTTTGTAACTAGGTTTTGGGTTGAAGTTTTCTAAAGCAACCAACAAATCGTGCGTAAGTGATCAAATCCTAATTCTATTTTTATACATAGCATTTAGGTTAATTTTGCTAGGGACTTGCAAAAAGTAAGCATGGGGGTATGATAAACACACATGAATTCATGATAAAATGCTTATTTATGATAGTTCCTAGGCTTAGCATTACATATAATGTTATAAATACTGCATAACAACCAATGTATTTCATTTAGGATAGTTGTGTATTATGTAAATTAATTCTTCCATTTTATATGGTCAAGAGGTAGTACGACATCTTTATGGGCTTCGGATGAAGAATCCGATTGTATGGATGAATCAGGAGCGACGATCGTAGTCCGTCAACGCAAAAATCACCCCGATTAGGGCTCTGTAGCACCCTCTACAAGACGAAGAAGACGGATGACCTAGATGGCGCCATGTGGTGCCATCCAGGCTGCCCCACCTAAGCCATCACATCCCCAGCCTCGCTGCAAGAAGAGATCCCAATCGTTGGATCTTAATCCAACGGTTGAGACACACGCTCCCACGGCTGAAGGGCACTCTACATCGCCTAGCCTCAAGCAGCTCAAGGAAGGATTTTTCTCGACCGTTGGATCTTCATCCAATGGTCAAGGCGCGTGACCGCACCGCTCTCCACTCGATAAGGTGGAGCTTTGGCCAAACGGTGAAGCACCTACTCCTCAAACGAGAGGCATGGGTTCAAGCCGCAATCCACCACGCTCGCTATAGTGCCGGCTAAAATAGGGCCGCTTGATCTTGATCGAGTGGTTAAGATTCTTCACGCATAATTTGATGTCGCCCACCGATGTGAGGATGCGTGCCAGATCGCACACACGCCATCAAGAGCGTGCAGTTAAGATGATTAGGAGCCGCATCCGCCATCCGATCCTCACAATTGTGTGAGGCACACGATTCAAATCAATGAAGAGCGATCTGTGGGAGACTTCCAGTCGTGCAATTAATGAACCGATGGCAGCCAACATGCATGCCAACTGTATGGAATTCAAACGCAGGTGAGCGCACGTTTCCTCCTCGCGATCTCAGCCATCCACGCCCGATCCAACGGTTGATGATCGCCACTCCCTACACCAGCTGCAGCCGTGCTTCCAAGCGCAAGCCAAGGTGCATGAATGCTATAGCAACACCTCTGGCAGGTCTTTAGCATCATCTTAAATGTTGCTAAAGACCCGTGTGCGCAAACCACCTCCATTCCACCACTATATAAACACCCCTACAACCCCCATTCCTCTTCATCTCTACCTACTCTACTCCCACCTACTCCTAAGCTCTAGCAGCCTACCAAAGCTCCATTAGAGCTTACTCTTAAGCTCCAAAGGCCTCCTATTAGTGTAATATTTCTATTTCTCACCAAATATTCATCCTTCATCCCAGCACCTTCATAGGTTGTCTCGGAGCCATCCTCCCACCTCCATTCTGGTAGAAGACCGCCTCTGTCTCGTCACCTCCATTCCAGAGCCTTGGTGAAGCATTCCTCTACCCGGTGTCCTGCATCTCACCTTCGTCATCCCACATCTCACCTCCTTCATGCAAGCTTCCGCTAAGCGCTGTCGTCTCGCCAAACAGCCGATTCGGGAGATTTCTTCTCACCCCTATCTCTTTTATGCTTTTTGTAGATTATTTTAATAAACATTGGAGTGATATATCATATTTGTTCCATCTCATTTTGTGAACTTAACTTGCTTGTCTTTTTATTTCAAAAACACAAAAATAACAAAACCTCAAAATACTAAAAAGAAACAAACGAAGCATGATTTTCAAACAAAGTAAACGTCGCCTCCCTGTGTTGGACCTAGGACTCCCTTGGAGTTTCGGTTATAAATTGTATTTGATAGACGCATTTTGTGAGCTACAACGACGGGTTCTCCAAACCCTGATTTTAATGCGCAAAACACGACTCATAACCTGGTAGACACTTCCAGGCCCTTGCATTTGCAAAATGGCCAAGGTAATGGATCGGAGTTTAACAACTGCATCCAAGCTAACCCTCACAAGAATTCAGCTTGGCTCTTCAGCCTCAGCTACTTAAGGAGCCCCAAATACAAGGAGCCCCAAGGCCCCTTTGTCTTCAGCAAAGAGATAGGTGGGTAACTACATAGTCAAGGTGACCACAGCTCCTTGACCCTCAGGCACCAGGAAAAAGGGCCCAGGCAGCGCAGGTGGAACCTAAGCACCCTCCTAACTCCACCATGGTAAACCCCGCCAGCGACAACCGACTCCAAAGAATGTGCAAAGGATTGAGGCATCCCGCTTAAAAGTTGGCAAGGTAAGCAGGGATTTTTCCACCCCCTCCTGCTACTACCCCATAGGGAATGATCTTTTGAGGAAAGGCACATGTGGAACATCCGCTCCTAGCCCAGCTACTCTGCGAACGAAAAGCTCTAAGTGCATACAAGGGTGCTAAATACTTAGCAGCCCCAACACCACCTTTCGCCTAGAGAAGTACCACTAATCCAGGCATTCTCTCGTCAACCCCCCTCCCCCCCCAGCCAACATAGTCATCTTATGTGTCAGGCAATAACGGACGGACAAGGCACCAGGCAAATGGTTAGGGTATGCAGTATGTCGTAGGATTCCTATGGATCATATGCCGATGTCCACCTAGGTGTGGAACATAGGCATTTGACCGCCACCCCGAACAACCCTCTCCAAAGGCATCCCGCCCGACGGTGCAAAAGTTATATGGGGCGAAGTTACAGGGAAAGCCTCTATACCAAGTCATTCAAGTGAACAATCGAAATGCCCCACAATAGGGATTAAGCAAAAACTTATGAAAGCAGTCCATAAGACTATTCGGAGTAGCAAATTCCAGGTGGCAAACTAGCTCCTCATACTTGGCATACGAGCAATTTCATCACGAGAAGGAAAGAGAAGAAATAAGGAATGAAAAATTCTCTTCCTTTATAAATATTGACAGTTACATTCTCGAGATCATTGTCTCTGGCTAAATTACAGCTGAAAAGAAATAAACCACTTTGAAAATTTCTGGCGACACCATTCATCAAGACTCAGCGGTCCCATACCAGGTCTTCAAGCCTGCCCACCTTCAACAACATGGGTGATAGCGCAGTGACAAGGCCGGTGGACCCTACAGCCTCTAGCAGACTCGCTTTAAATGGATCCCTAACAAAGAGATGTCTCTTCCCGTCTAACACCACCTGACGCCCGGTAATCGACAGGATGACCTCCCTAACCCATCTCCAGAGGAAGAATGGCTGAATGAGGAACCCACTGGTGAACTGACAAGTCTTGGCAAGCCACAATGGTTGCTCGAGGCAAGCAAAACGGCTCAGACGTGCGGAGTACCCTCCAATATATCAGTGAGGTACCCTACCTAGTCAATGCCATAAGACCTCTAGTGGGCCATTCCATAGGGGATAATGATGAGGAGTGGCTCATCATAACTACAATTCCTGAGTTAAGCTAGAAACAAGGTTAAACACTGCATAATTAACACAACAAATGGGCTAAGTGTGAGAATTAATAGATGTGACCTAAAATGGCAAATTTGTGTTAAAAACACAAAATTAGTTCACAAATTGAGATATTCCATTCAAAGTGTAATATGGTAATCCAAATTGCAAATTAAACACATATTTAGGCTCAAAATATCAAATTGAAAGTGAAATCAACTTCTTAAATGTTCAATTGTGCTTCAATAAAAACTTGGTTTCATTTTGACATCATTAGGACCTTAAAATCATCACATTACATTTAGGACCTCAAGTGCATACATTTTCTTTAGCTTATAACCTTCAAGGAGCTTTCCAAGCCGTAGGGGTCTCTTTGCAAATGTCTAGGGACCGCGCTACACTCTTTCTAACAACTTATGGGTTTCCTCCTAAATTCTCCATCATTTTGCTTTAAGGGCACCTTTGCAAAATTCCTTTATACCTGCGGGTGCACGGGTGCAATGTTCACCGAAGAACATGGAGAACAACCACCATTGATCTCCATCCTTGTTAATCATGCGGTCGATCTTCCTTAAATGTATGTGCGCTCTTGTGCGTAGGGTCACCGTCCATGCCAAATCCAATCCAACAACCATGATTTGAGTTGAACCCTTCGCACGCCCTCTCAAGCACATCTCATCGTCAAAACCCTAGGAACCTAATCTCACCCTCACGGTGACCACAATAAGTGAAGAGCCTACTTAAGCTGCCACCAGAGTTCCTTGCATAGGCAATTGACTCCCTCCCCCCATTAAGTTGATAATCGTCTACCCCTCTAGCAGCTCCCTCCTTTCCTAGGTGGTTGGTGAGAGAAATCACTTTCTCCCTCCGTTCGTCACCTTTAGCTGTCGGCTATTGGCCCATGAGAGTCCCTTACTTCCACTAAAGGTTCCTCCCCTTTCATCCTCGTCAGCCACCGACTGTAGATCCCAGAGAGTCTCCTTCATCGCTTAGATAGATTTACATGCTTTAGTAGCATAGTTTACTGCTTTCTAGAATAATTTAGAGTAGTAATTAGAGTACTATAGAATAACTAGATGCAGTGTGGAAGATGAATTAAATGAATGTGCAGTTTAGATTTGAATTAGGGTAGATTAGAGTGACCACGCCTTCTCTGATCAGTCTAGATCAGAGAAGTGATTTCACCTTGTCCATTTGATCACACACCTACTCCATCACTACACATCATGATCGCTTTCTACCCTCGACAATTTACATCATGTTTCACCCCCCAAGAGAGTTGGATTCAGATCTCGAAACTCTCTAGTTTTCATAATTGGATCCATGCTCAAAAGCATTTAAGGGTTACTTCGTTCATTCCATTTGATCATAAATAACCCTTTCATGATTTCAAATCGATTTTCATTAAGGATTTCATCTAATTTCATCCTGGCAGAATTATAATGTCTGGATTTGAAAGGTCAAATGTCCATCATAAGACCTGAGTTCTGGTTTTAATTGAGATGCTAAAGCCAAGGAGAATAACCACAATGATTTGAGGCTCTAGCATTATTTTGAATCTGATTCTGTTGTTGAATTGGCTTATGAATGAGTTTTCAAAGCAAATCAGAGTTGAAGGATTTCTCTGCAGTAGTTTAGAGTGATTGATTTGATTTTACAAGTTTATCTTCATTGTGAAATTTCTCAGAGCTTGATTTTCAGATTTTCAAAGTGTGGCATTGTTCATGATTTCAATGAATGGATTTAGCGAGAACTAAATTCAAAGATGGACAAATCAAAGAGACTGATCTAACATGTTCAGTCCAACATTGATTTTGAAATGTGTCTAATCCCTAATTTCAAATGTGTGGAGATGAAATGGGTTGCTGAGCTTTACTGATCCTTAGATCTAATTTATCTGATCTGAGGATGATCTTCTTGATAATCAAATCAGGGTTAAGTCTGATCTAGCCTAATAATTTTCAAGTAAAGCAGCAGCTGATTAGCTTCTTGTTTTTAGTAGACAGAAGCAGCTATTAGATACTGAAATGGCTGTAGGACATCTAACCAACGGCTTCATCGTCTGATCTTAAATGGAGCAGCAGCAGTAGTAGCTAAGATCAGTCAGTTGTTACTGTTGCTACTGTCTTCAAGGTGAATTGATTTCAGTTTTGAGGGATTCCTGAGCTTTAGACTTGTGTTTATTGCTAGAACATATGTACAAGCATTCATGTACATGTGCTAGAGCTTAAATTTGATCTTAATTGCCATGTGAATCTCATTTGAACCATTATTAGCAACATGTGCATTAATTAAACTATCCAAGTTATGGTTTTAATGAAAATCATGTTTAAATGTTCATATATATTCCATTTGATGTGCTGAATGTATTGAAGTGTTTAAACTAATATCTCAACCTTAGAACCCAATTTAAGGCCTTAGGTTCACTTTCCAAAACCCTTTTTAGGTTTCTTGTGTGCTTGGCTTGTAAATAAATAAAATACCTAAAAAATGTCTTTAAAAAAATAAAATGAACCTATCTTGAGTAAAATCAGGTATTTCTTTAGGTATGTGCCAAGTTTCAAGGTATTCTGAACCCCCGACTTGGTAGAACATACCAGTTGACGGTTTAATATACCTTGGGACTTAATAAAAGACCAAAGTTGAAAAACAAAAAGAAACTTCTCTTGCTCATCTCACTCTTTCTCTCTCATCCCCTACCTCACCTATACCTATATAAACCATTAAAATTAGAAAAAGCCCAAAAACACTTAAAAATACCTTGTATACTATGTATATACTTGTGAATATGAGTTAAACCTAAGCTAAATGTAGATATTGTATAATATGTGTATAATGTATGTAAATAACTTATATATGTATTCTATATATTAAATAAAATATTTAGAATGATTTAATATATATTTAACTTTATTGTATTATTACATATTAATTTATATAAACTAAATGCATAATAACGTAAGTAATTATATAAACCTATCTATATATACATAACTATGTCTAATACTGTACATACATATTTGACTATATAATATATACTGTATAATACCTATAATTTAATTTAATTAAGTAATTATAGTAGGTAATTAAGTTATTAAGCTAATATAGTAATTTATTAACTTAAAATAAAATAAATTAGTAATTTATAATGTATACTTGTATAAGATTATATTAAGTATTTTCAACATATTTATACTGCATTATAATATGTATAAATTATTTATGTGTATAACTATCTAAAACATGTATTTAAATGTATATAAATTAAAATAAAGTTTATAAAATACAATAAAAATGTGTAATAAATAATTATTACAAAAATTAAATCTGTATAAAATAAATTTGGTAATTAAGTCACTAATTTAAACGTTAATTAACAAATTAAGCTCTAACTTAATGTGCACAAACATCAACTTTTATCTAAGTTTTTTATATATTTAAATAACTTATTTCTATAAATAAATTATATAATTAAGTAACCGTATATAAGGGCTTTGTATTCATATAATTTAATTTTAAATTAAAATAATTTATAGACCTTTAATCAAGGGCCAAAATCCTTGATTTTCGCACATGTGCGTGCACTAGGATGCGCCAATTTGGCACTTAAGAATTGTCCCACATCATGGAACATAGGAGCACTATAGCAATATAAAAGGTTAATGTACATCGAGTGCTTCAGTCGTCAGCGCTCAACGCACATATAACCCATTACACCTATCTCTCCTTTGATCTGAACATGGCATGAATTTGAGCATTATGTACGTGGTGGGCCGAGGGCCATGCACTGTAGTTAGGCCCATATTGGGCCTGTCATGGGCCTATAACTGAATAAAAATGGATGATAATTAAATGAGGGCTGGCCCATTATTAGTGGTCTGGTCCCACCTCTTCAAGGTGCTGTGTATCCTACGAGAATGGGTTGGCCTGCCCATTAAAACCAAATTTTGACCTTATGAATAGTGCATGCATGGGCGTGAGCGAGAGAAGAGTCCTAAAATGACTAAGTGTTGAGAATGATTAGAGAAGAGAGGAGAGTGAGTAGCATGAAATACACTAAGTGTTGGACATTGTGTGCCTATGTGTGTTGAGTTGCGTGCTTGTGTGTATTGTGTGCACATATATATGTAACATATGTATATATGTATATGTCTAATACATGTATAATAGTAAGTAAGATATATATGTATGTATATAAATAATGTAAATGCATATATGTACATATATGTATACGAATGCATAGGTATATATGTTTAAATGTGGATATGAGTAGAGTAGACATTATTTGAGCTCTTATAATCATATAAATAATACAAGGACTTTAGTGACAGTTACATCTGTCATTGTATATGTGTAAATTTGTTAGTATAGATAGTTATTTTTGCTTATGTAGTGTATATATTTTACTAAGGCTATAGAAATGAATGATATGTTACTATATATAGAATATATGCTAGTAAAGATATTAGTATGTTAATATAACTTATATTAGTAGCTATTTTTGTATTTATATTTAGGTATTACTTAGAGTAGCTATATATAACTAACTTAGAGTAGTTGAATATAGTTTTTTATGCATGTTATTTGTAAATCTGTTTAAGGCATTGTAGTATTCACTAATTGATTCTTTTTGTGAATAATTAACCAATTCTTTCATTAATTGATTTATTGATTCTTGTTGTAAATAAAATTGATATTTTTAAAATAAAAGAACATTTTTTGACTTAAAGAGTGATGTATATCAATAATTGCCTCCCAGTGAACAATCTGGAAACAAACTAGTAAAAATTGTAATTAAATAAAAATGACACGACATCGGTTTGTATTTATGACAAATATACTATGACAACACATAAAACACCCCTTTTTATTGCAAATTGATAGTCGACGATCATATTTTTGGCACCGTTGCCAGGGATAAAAACTTGACAACAACACTTTATTGTGGTTGTTTGACAAACGTTTCAAGTCATTCAATTATTTTTAGTGCCATTGCTGGGGTGCCAACTCTCTAGACGCCAAAACTTTTCTTTTATTCTTCATTTGTATATATTTTTAATTTGTTTGTATATAACCATTCTTTTATTCATATTCTTTGATGTATATATATTCTTGTATTCATTTTATTCTTTTATTTGTGTTGTATATAGTTGTCTTATTAATCATTTGTTGTTTTTGCAGCAGTTGAGGAGGAGTAGTGTCTTCTTCCAAGTGGAGTCTTCTTCTTGGCAGATTCGCTGCACTTCAGACTTGACTTCCCAGAGGAGTTTTTCCAGATGGAGCTGCATTTTCCCGCTTTCCTAGCTTAGCTTAGTGGTAGTTTAGAGTTAGGAACATTCATAAGATATTTGTGTTAGGCATAAGTTGTGACAGCCTGTTCTCACACACCATTTGTATAACTTAGACTCTCTCTGGACTCTCTCTATCTCTCTACTCATCTCTCATCGACGTGATTTTTCTGTACTTGATTTTTCCGCACCTGATGTTTCCGCATCGATTTCTTTTTGATTTGATTTTGCTTATTGCATTTAGAAAATCCAAAAAAAAAACTATAAAATCAAAAATACCAAAAATATCTCATCCCTTATCTAGCAGCAGCATATTCTAGGCATCCATATTTAGGTTGCATTCTTCCTACTGGATTTCATTTGAAGTCAAATTGGATCAACTGTAGAATTTCTAGAGTTAGGTATGAATTTTCTATCCTTTCTGAGCTCCTACCATCTTTACATTTGACTTAAAAACTAAAAAGACCATCTTTTGTGCGAAAAAGACTAAAAAGCAAGATGAGCTACATTGAATACATCTTCTAAATATCAAATCAAATTCAAAAGGAGTCGCTAAAAATGTTTGAAACCCTAAGTTTTTCATCACCATCTGTTGATTGCTTATCGTGTACACACTACATGATCACTTAAGATCACAAATACATGGGTTTCTATCTCATCTCCTTGAGCAACCATAAGGTTTGGATTCACATGCCAGTATTATCTAGATTCCAGGTGGATTTATAGAGGTTTGCACTTTGCTAGGTTTACTGTAGGATGCGTACAATTGTACTGAAACATTTCTTTGCATACTACTACTATTTTTCGCGTAGCAGACCCTTAGGAAAAATTTGTGTTTATCTCACTTGATTGATTTAATTGGTCTTTTGATTGATGTGAGATTGACATTGGGATTTCTGGTTTTATTTGAGATTGATTGAGATTGTTACCTTTCTTTTGAGTTGAGATTGCTTAGAAAATTCATTTTCCAAAAACTGACTCAATGGAAGGTAGGATATCCCAGAATCCTGAGTTAGTACCTCCCTTGGGTGCTAATGCCCAAGCTTCTACTTCCACCTCAATGCCTTCCACATCCAAACCTCTACCTCCTAGCCCTTAAACTCCCATTCACCATCCCGTTAATCTGGAGGATGACATTGATTCTGCACAATTCGAGGATTTCGAAGAACTTCGTCCACATCTCTTTACACATCCTTTTCCACCACTGTTGTAGGACGATAAAGGAGTTTTAAAATGCATTCGTTGTAGTACACTCCTAAATTACACAACAAAACATTTAAACTTATAAGCTCAGAATCTAAAGGGAGTCTAAGGTTGTTCGCAGGGAATAAATATGAAAGTCACACATTAATCTTCATTCAAAATCAATTAGCACTATAAATTGAGCACAATAAAAGATATGCAATGAATACAACTTGTCAGATTATAATTCAAATGATCATGAGATAAAAAGAATAGAAACACAAATAATGGTGATTTGAATCACCAATTATTCATCTTAATTAAGCATATATCTCATTCTCAAGTTATTCAAATAATTAAATAGTACCTTCAATCACTAATCAATGCTAACTTAGGTACTTAACTAAGCCAACAGTGCTTAGAATAATCCTTAATCAGACAACGCCTTCACAGAACAGACGACTTAACAGAGCATAGCATAGTGCCTCACAGAAGGCACTCACAAGCACAAGGCTTTTCTCTTCTAAGCCTTTTTCTTCTTCTTCAAAGCCTTTAAAGACCAAGGCTTCTCTCACAAGCATATAGCTAAGACTTAGTCATCCTTCAGCATAAGGCCAATCTTCTTCAGAGAGAAAAACCCACCCCCCTCCTCTCACAAATCCTCTCCTTTCTTCTCTCTCAAACCCGAGTTAATCGGGTCAAATTTCGGGTTATCGGATATATAGATTGGCCAGACCCGCATGCGTGTGCACGGGTGAGGCATGAGGGCTCGAGGAGGTGCGTGCGTGGGGGAGTGAAGTGAGGATCCGACCCTTGGTGTTCTTAGGCAGCCAGATAAGATCACAAAATAGTCTTATATGCTTGCAGGAGCTCTTCCCTTCACAATGTGGCACTAAAGTGCCAACTTCTTCTTTGTGTGCATCAACTAAGGAAGCCTCGCTCAATTGCAGCTACTGGTGGGCTTCACGTCTTCAATTGGAGCTGTAGCGAGATATGCGGATGTAATCCGCGTCACTTGGAAGTGGAATTGGGCCTTGAGCTCATCAAAGCACTGCAAGTAGGAGCGGAGACGTTGGCGGTGACGGCAAGGTGACAACAATGGCCTGAAATAATAAATAAGGCCTTGAGGCTACATCAAAACATCTCAGGAGGTTCGCCTCAGAATGACGAAGGTGTTGGCAGTGTCCTCATAGCATAGGAGTGTGTGTGGTGGTTAGGAGAAGTCGAGGAAGATGTGCAGTGGAGCTCGAGTTTGGTGGGTGGTTTGAGAAGCCAATCCCCTCAATTTCTTGAGGGTTTTGGTGGACGAGGGATGGCAGAGCTTATGGAGGTGGTAGCAGGTTGTTTGGTGGTTTATGGAGTTGGGGAGGCCTCAATGGAGCTCGACCGGAGCGAAGGAAGAAGGTGTGGTTGAGGGCCAGTTGTCGGATGAAATAGGAAGGGGATGGGATAGGAGGATTAAGAAGAAGAAGAGGAAGAAGATAAGACCTAAAGTACTGGATGAAAGGGCGAGGGAGGCACTGGCTGTGATTGGCCAGCGCTGAGGAAGGTGAAATCTCCAGTGGTGGAACGGCGAGGAAGAAGAGGGTCCGGAGGGCTTCTACCGGTGTCGCAAGAAGCGGAGGAAGGTGAGGAAGGCAATCCTGCTACCTATGGTGTGTGGCAGCGGGTGAGGAAGTCGAGGAAGAAGACATCACTGAAGCTGGTCGGAGGAGGCCGGAGGGAGAGGTTTTAGTGAGGAAATGCGGCTAGACCAAACTACGGAGCTTGGCTTTGCAATGAAGAAGCTTTTATAGAGCTTCTGAGCAAGTTCTAAATAGGAAACAAGCCTAATTGGCTTCATTAGGAATCAAGAAGCACCCAAGGAATCCATGCATTTGCATGGCCTTCCTGGGCTGAATCAAGAGCCAAGATCTATCCCAATGGATTCTTCATGGTGTGAACATCAATTCCACCAAATTTAGTGGGATTTAATGATGATTTGAGTGGGATTAGGAGTGGTCAAAGCCAGCCTGGAGGTCAGTTGACCTTTAATGGCAGCAGGGCCCTTTTTGTGAAGAAGAGAACTAATTGGGGGGCTGTTTGCAAAGAATTTCAAAAGGTAGGGGCATTTATGTGAAGAATAAAGTTTTAAAGGACTTAAAAGAAAACTAGGTCAAGATAAATTCTGATTGGGCTCAAATTTTGGTAAAAACCTAATTTAGATCCAGTGAATTTGATGGTGAAGTCAGATTTCATTTTTGACCAAGTTTGATTGGGAAATTTGCGTAGAAACCCAACTTAGGGCAGAACTCTGTCTGTGACTCTATTTAAGATCAAAATAGGTTCCAATGGTCAAATCAAGGATACCAAACCTCAAGGACTATTTTTATATGATTTTTTGAAGGTTTAGATGTATTTTATCCTTACTAGAACCTATATTATTGATGTAGACACAATTATTGGGGATAAAATGCTTATTCATGCATATTCCTAGGCTTAGATTTATATTTCATATTATAAATATTGCATAACATGCATCATTCTGCATTTGGAGTAGTTGTGTATATTTTAGGTTAATTGTGTCCTTTTTATGGCCAGGAGGGAAGGAGATTTACTTCAGAGCCTCAGATTGACGATATAAATGTACAGATCTGATTGGGACGACGATCGGAGTCCAACGCCTCTGAAATCATGTAGATTGGAATCCTATAGCATCATATGAAGTTCGAGGAAGATCACTGGCCAGAGGGGCAATACGACATCCTTACGGGCTTTGAATGAAAAATCCAATCGTACGGATGGATCCAAAGCGACAATCGCAGTCCGATAATGGGAAAATTATCTTGATTCGAGCACTGTAGCACCCTATGCAACAGAAAGAAGATGGATGACCCAGATGGTGCCATGTGGCACCATCTAGGCCACCCAACACCAGCCAGCTGTCCACCCAATGCTTCTTCTTCATCTGCATCATCCGTTCCCAGCCGTTGGATCTTGATCCAACAGTTGAGAAGCCTCTGCACCGCACTGTTCACGACACAAAGGATGGCTTAACGCATTGGTTAAGCGCTCTTCGCAAATCAAATTGTGCTAGGTCGAATCCCACTGAAGCTTCCTCACCGCAGTAATTGAAATTCGGCCACCGGATCTCCATCGAACGACCACGAAGCTTCCACACCGCACAATCCCGTGGGCTAGATTTGCACATGCATGATCATATGCGGATGCGAACTTATTCCGTCCGCTGGAGTTGTCAGCCATCTGATGTCGATGTAGTGTGCTTGCACCTTTCTTCAATGACAATCGTACGTGCCATCCAACGCACCTTCAAAGGGCACGATTGGCGGGTGCGCCTGAGCCTTTAGATCTTGATCGAACGGTGGGGAGGCACTCCAATAGATGCCAGTGAGGATAGAGCACGAGCTCTAGTAGGCTTTAGCGACATTTGGGGAATTGGTTGGCGTGCATCTTCAGTGATGCATTTGATATCGCTATAGCCCTCTCACACGAATTTCTTCCTCTTCCTTCCACTATAAAAGGACCTACTCTCCATTCTTCACCATCTCTTCCTTTCTTCTCCTCGCCACCTCCAAGGCTCTACAGAGAGCTTGTCCTAAGCCTGGGATGCTCCTCTAGAATAGAATCAAATATTTTCCCTCCTCTCATCCCCACCCATGGAGCATCCTGTAGTCGTCCTCTCACCTCCTTCGAGAAGAAGATCCTCACCGTGACAATGTCCTGCCCCGTCCTCCTTCCTCCGCCGCCATTATACCTTGTCCCGCTCCTCACCACCTTCATACGGGTGCCCAAACCGAGTCGTCCTCCAAGCAACCGTCGAGGGGGACTCCTCTCACCTCCATTTATCTTTACTACTTTCTAGTATAATTTTTCCGCTTTCATAGCTGTAGAAAACATTTGTTCAACAATATATTGATATTCTCTCTCTCTCTTATATTTTGCAACCAGATTAGTTAGATAATGTTTTCATCGATTTGATCTCTTGATTGATAAAAACACCAAAAAATTATAAAAGATAAAAACAACAAAAAGAAATAAAAGTGAAACGCAGATTTCTCAAACCAAACGTTCGCCTCCCCGTATTCGACATGGGACTCCTTTCGAGTTTCGATTATAAATATTATTTGATTGACGGATTTTATTGCGAATCAAACTACGATGACAGGTTTTCCAAACTCAAACCTTTTCGTGACAAACCTTCACCTCATCAGTTATTTAAGTGGGTCTGAAATTAGGGTTTTAGGTGCTGATTCAGTTCTCAAAAAGTGTGAAGCCCTATTTTTGTCTATATGGACCCTTTTATTAGACTTTAGTGATCATTAGACCTTAGATTAACCCTTGGAAAACCCTGTGGTTACTTTGCTTTCATGTTGTATTGCTAAAAACTGCAGAATTAACTCTGATTTAGTGTTCTCTCATAATGGATCTGAATGGAATTATGACACTCAGGCGACTATATAGGAGCATTTGTCACTTGATTCTAATTAATTAAATCTAGTTATGGCTCATGATGATGTTGTCATCAACCACCACCACCAAACCATAGGTTTCAACCTCCTCCTTACCCTAATTTTCCCAACCAACCACCACTGGAGAGAGGTCCACAACCTAGTCTTCAACACCTGTTCGAAACATAGCTTGAAATGAACACTATAACCCAACAACTGCAACAGCTTACACAAGCTGTTAATCATCTAGCCAACCCCCAAGCTCAACCTAGAGCTCCTCAGGCACCTCAACCTCATTGACCTCAACTATAAGATTACTATAATCCTGCAGTTGCACAACCTATGCTTGTGGTATGCTATCCCACTAGGGGTCGTTGATGATAATGTCATCATCAGCTATATCTAACTTTAATTAGTAAAAATACATTGATAAATGCTCCTACATAACCGCCAAAGGACCGTAATTCACTGTACATCCTTTCTGAGAGTTTAACATGAAACCAGGGTTAAAATTGTAATTTTACCATCATATCTTGAATACAGAACAATCATGGGTTTTCTTAGGGGTTTATTAAAAGTTAAATATGCATTAAAGTCTACTAAGAGGGTCCGTGCAGACAGAAATGGATTTTCACGCATTTCAAGAATTAAATGACATCTTAAACCCTAGAAATAGACCCACTTAATTCACTGAGGTTTTGGTCAGGATAAAATTTGTCTAAACCTTCTAAAAATCATAGAAAAATATTCTCTATGGTTTGGTATCTTTGATTTTACCATTGGAACCCATTTTGACCTAAAACAGAGTCTCAGATAGATAATTACCCTAATTTGGGTTTTTACATAAATTACCTTGTCAAACTTGGTGAGAAACTAAATTCGACTTCACCATCAGATTTTTTGGGTCCAAATTAGGTTTGTACCAAAATTTTGGCCCAATCAAAGATCATCTTGACCTAGTTTGCATTTTAGTCTAGTCTGATTCTTTTTCTCACACACATGCCCTAGCTTTTTGAAATTTCTTGCAAAATGTTCCCTAGCTTATCACCGTTCTTGAGGAAAGGTCCAACCATCTTCTTCTTCTTCGTGTAGTGAAGAGGGAAACCTTCAATTCCTAAAACTCGAACTGCCTCATTTAATATGACGAATTGATTGATAAAATCTCAATAAAAAATTATGAAATTTGGCAAAGATAATCCTCAGGTCATTCCCCATCAAACGAGATCCTCTTTGAGGCCAATCATGGCCGAAATTGGCTTGGCGAGCTCAAGGAAGTTGAGCTCTCCAAGCAAGGTCAGGAAACCTTCCTTTTTGAACATTCTTGATGGGCAGAACCCCACCTATAAGAGCGATCGCACATCCTCAATCGGTCTTTGTCTAGTTTTGGTGTGCCAACCTCCTCTTCTTCGTCCAAGGCTGCCATTAATGAAGGCCTGGAGCTTCTTCAACTCTCCTCGCCAGCTGCTCCCACATACTATAGGGAGAGGGCTTCCTCCCTACTCTTCATCGTTGTGCTCCCGTACAAAGGAGGCAGCCCAATTACCCCTTCATCGGCTCCAGCATACCTCCGGTAAGCCTCCTTAGACCTTCATTTGTCCAATTAGTTTAGGGCTTCTCTTCCTCTACCCTCCAATTAGGTTTAGACTAAAATTTAGGTCCCAATTCTCTCTATTCTCCTTCTCCGACGTCAGCTACCACACCTCCAACCACCCTCACCACCGGCATGCCTCCGCCCAACACACGCCCCATACCCTATGCCAAAAGCATTTCTCCAACCTCACTGAGCTTCCCAGCTCCTCAATTTCTCCATTAACCACCTCCATCACCTCTGTTCATCATCGACGACCGAAGCTCACCGAAGCTTCTCCACCACACACAACCGACCATTCGCATACCCAATTCCTTTAGGGCTTTTATCTGGCGAATAGCTCCGAACCTTCTCGTGTGCTTAATTTTGACTCTAGGGTCATATTTTTGTCATAGGTATCTCACCGTCTCTGGTCATCCTCTTCGTCTCCGGCAGACCACATCCAGCCACTTCTAGTCTCTTCCTCACCCTCAATCGACACGGAACAATCTCACGATCAATTCCCGATCATCAATTGGGCAGAGCTACACCACACGATCACCTCGCAGGAGAACCTCCAACTGCTGATTGCGTGTGGAAGAAGGGACTGGGATTAATCCCACATCGTGAGCAAACAAAGAGGAAGCAGCACATATATTATTTTTGTGCTTTCATATGTTCGCCCAAGACACTTGAGGGGTTGGGTCCCTCCTCACTATCCTTGCACACCTCAACTACCTCCATGCCTAGTAGCCATGGTCATCCGAATCCCTGATTACCCAATTGATTGCCCAATTGTCAGAGAGAAGAGAAGGAAAGGAAAGAAAGAGAGAGCAGGGAAGGGGAGGGTTTTGCTCTCTGAGGATCTTCTCCAGGTGCGTGCTTTGTGCTAAAAAGCCTAACCCTAAGTCTTTGTGAAGGCTCGGAAGAAGAAGAAAAGAGGAAAGACAGAAAAAGGAAGAAGAGCCAAAGAAAGAAAAGAGAAGCATTGAAGTGAAGAAGAAGAAGCACTATAGTAGGGCTGAACTTAAGTCGTCTGGTCATCTGACCAGATGTCTGACTTGGTTGAAAACACTGTGGCATTATTTGAGGCACTATGCATTTATTTAGATCATTGAGTAATTATTATATATATATCTAAGCTAATAATTGGTGATTTAAATCACCATTATTTTGTCTTAGATATCTTTTTACCTCATTAAACTCTTGATATACTCTTGCTTAGCATTAAATATCATTTGAGTAGATTGTTTATATTTTGATTGAGATTAGTGAGTGAATGCAATACTTGCTCCCTGTGTTCGACCTTAGACTTCATTTAGATATCTGAGTTATAAATTGTATTTGTTGTTCAATCGATTGAGGATTTGAACTATGACGATGATAATATAAACCCTTGATAGATCACTCCAATAGTCGTGCTGCTGAATTGAAGCCAACCCTTATTGCACTTATTCCTCACTTCCATAGTCTTGCTTCTGAGGACCCATTTCGGCATTTAGAGGAGCTGAAAAATCTTGCATAGACTTTTGGCACACAATATTGATGAAAATGTTCTCCTCTTTAAAAGATAAAGCTACCTTTTGGTTCAGAACACTAGCAAGGACTACACGTATAGAAACTTGGGCTTCTTTGGAACATGAGTTCCTTAAAAAGTATTTTCTTGTAGGCCTCACAAACAACTTGAGGCGTGCCATCACCACATTTACCCAGAACTCAAGAGAACAAATGCACGAGGCTTGGAAGCGATTCCATGAGCTTCTATGCAAGTGTCCCCACCATGGTGTCCCACACTAGCAACAAGTCCAGATCTTCTATCATGGGCTCCATGCCATTCACAATGATCCTTATTCACAAACTTACAACCTTGGATGGCGTAATCATCCAAATTTCTCATGGTCGGGAAATTCACAAAGACCCAATTTCCAACAACCTTTTGCACCACCACTTCACAACCCGATCTGAGCACCACCTCCACAACAACACAGGTATCCACCACATGCTTGCCAGCAACCCCAACCCAGGCCCACCCAATACTCTCAACCTGGGCCTACATGTGATGATCAGTTGGATTCAATCATGAAAGCTCTTGCTGACATGCAACAACAGAATATTGCTATGCAGCAGAGATAGGACACGGCTATAGCTGAGATGAGAGCCCAGCTATCGCACTTGACGAAATCCCATCTAACACATTCACTCCCATCTCAGGCACAACCTAACCCTAGGAATATACCTACCCAGAGGTGTTGGTGCACGAAAATCGTCTTTTAGAAATACACATCGTAGTATAGGACAAAAATAGCAACAACACTTAAATTTATAAAACTCGAAATCAAGAAATGAGTCTGAGGTCATTCACAGGGAGCAATTAGGCAATTTCAATCTACTAATAATAATATCAACAAGAATATATAATTGAAACCACAATAATACTTAGAAGAATATTTCAATAAAATTAGAGAGTCAAAGTGCAAAAAGATGGGGTTAAAATGGTGGTTTGAACCACCAATTAACCCTGATGTTTAGTTATGCAATTATCTCAATTATTTCAACAGTATCAATCAAATATCTCAAATATCAGAACCAACATAAGCACGGGGTCAGATGTCTGACTAAGGCTTCAAACGCCTTATCTCAAGCCTCAGAGGAGCCAAGGCATAGTAATAGCACACCAACACAAAAGCTCAAGGGCCTCTCAAATCTCAGCTAGGTGTTGAGAGAGGAGAGGGAGGGCATGAACCCCGAGGCAATAAAAATCCCCTCCTCCCTCTCAGAATTTCCTTCCTTAAAATCAAGTAGAACCTAGATATTCGAATAAATGGACCCATCCTAGACTCGTGGGCGTGTTCGCCGGTGAGGGTGCATGGGCAAGCATGTGTGAATGCACGTGTGTTTAGGCATGCACGGCAACCTCACCCCTGTGCTCTTGGAGGCAGCAAGTTCTCTTCACCTTTTCCTAATATTCATCTTCGCGAATATTAACGTCCCTGAGGTGGGACTAACTCCACTGTCTTCGTTGCGTGAAGGCTGCTTCTGATGTCTTCGTAATTGAGCCGTTGCTAGTGCTTTTTCTTCAAATCGAGAGTCCAGATGTCTTCGCGAGGTCAACCGTGCTTGCAGGGTGAGGGATTAAGGTCGGTGGAGCTTGATTAAGGAGAATGATGGCAAAGGTGAAGCTCGTCGGTGATGGTAACTGAAACACAAGATACAGGCTAAATGCCCAAATTAAAGGGCTCAAAGATATCGTTGAAGCACGGTAAACGTGATGGTGGTGGTCCTGTGGCATGCGATGGTCGATGGAGGGTTGTCGGTGATGAAAATGAGGGCGGAGGGTGGGTTTGTTTGATGAGGAGGTGGAGAGTGTGAAACCCCAAATAAATTTAGCCTTTTGAAGGGGAAGGTGAGGCTGAGCCTGTGGAGGTGATCGTGTGGTGTTTGGATCGATGTGGAGGCCATGCGAACTCGCCGGAGTTTCACCGACTGTGGGGAAGATGAAGTGTGTGTAGGCGGTGCAGTGGATCAAAGTGAAGCTAAGGTGGATGAAAGTGAAGTGGAGAAGTAGAGGAGGAGATTAGAGGGAAGGGAGAGTAGAAATAGGGAGGAGTAGTCAATGGCGTTGGTAGGCTGGTGTTGAAGAAGATGAAGTTGGCGGCGAGGTTGGGTGGCGACGACGAAAAGGAAGAAGACTCCTGCAGTGGCTGGCGAGGAGCGGAGGATCAAGACGAAGATGAAGAATCTCCCAATTTGATTGTTGGGAGGCTGGACAAAGGGGATTGGAGAGCGTCACTGGAGCTCAGGTAGGGTTGGTCGGAGGAGAGAAAAGAAGAGGGAATTCGACTCAAAACTTGGCTTAGGAGAACGACCTGGTTGTGGGGGCTTTTTATAAGTCTCTTTAAAGGCATGAAAATAGCCAGATTGGGCAACCCTCAAGTAGGTTTCAAGCTTGTGATTCTAGGGTTCATTGGCGGTGAATCCAACCAAAATTGTTCTCAAAACCTCTCCAATCTATAGAGAAAATCCTTGCAACCATTCTCTCCAATTTTGGAGAAGTTTGGCATTGATTTAAGGGAGAAAATCTCCCTCTAATCTCATTGCAGAGCTCGGGTTCACACCAATGGTGGTAGGGATATAAATGAAGAAAATGATAAAAAGTTAGGGATCCATTTGTAATAAATTCAAAACCTGAGGGGTTAAATGTAAGAAATAAAGTTTTAAAGGGTAAAATTACAAACTCGATCAAGATGGAATCTGATTGGGCCCAAATTTTGGTACCAACCTAATTTGGATCCAAGGAATCTAATGGTGGAGTTACTTTTTATTTTTGACCACGTTTGATTAGGAAATTTGCACAAAAGCCCAAATTAAAGCAAAATCCCATCTAAAACTCTATCCAAGGTCAAAATGGTTTCAGATGGTTAAACTAAAGGTACAAAACCTCTTGGAATATTTTTGTATGAAGTTTAGGAGGTTTAAAGGAATTTTATCCTGATCAGAACCACTTCAATTTAAGTAGGTCTGAAATTAGGGTTTTGGGTGCTGTTGTGGTTCTCAAAATGCGTGAAACCCTATTTTTATCTGTGTGGACCCACTCATTGGACTTTAATGCTCATTTGACCTTTAATTAGCCCCTGACAAACCCTGTGGTTAATCTGTATTTGTGATGTACTGTTAAAATTACATAATTAACCTGATTGCCCGTTCTCTTCTCAAATAAGAACAATACGGAGTTACGACCCTCATATGACTATGTAGGCGTTTTAATCAATCAATCCTGACTAAATATGGCTAGTTAGGGCCCATGATGGTGTTCCCATCAATAGATATGTTCAACCTAATCCTCCCTAAGGCCAAGCACATGTCATATTACAAGTCTTGCACGATCCTGAACCATCCACACCTTACTCAGATCATTAACCACCTCTACTTCCCAACCTAAATTCATCTTCATCTTGACTTCGCAATTATTGATTGAAGTGGTGCAGGTTGTACATTCTGTTGGATATAGTTTGTTTCTCTACTTGGACCTTAAGCCAAGTAATTCTAGGTTGACTCTATTTTGTGTACTTGGACCTTGAGCCAAGTGTCTCTGATTTGATACCCATTCTTTACTTGGGCCTTGTACCAAGCATTTGATTCTGATTCATATTGACTATGGTGCTATTCTTCACCTTTGAAATTAACAAACTTCCATTCTATCCATCTTGATCAGTATCTTTCATTGTGTTTCTTCAGAGTTGTCAATTCTCTAGTCATCTTTTTGGCTCCTACATTTTTGACACTTCTACTGGGTCTGCGCCTAGCTGAAGGCGTTAAACTTATGAAGCTATCTTTTGTACATAGCTATTTTCACCCTTCTTATTTCTCATTTTCTTACATTAGGTGCTTATCCTTGCACTTTTAGCATGCATTCATAGTCACACATGTCATGCATTTCACTACTTAACCCGACTTCCCACTCTGATCTTGTATCAGACTTGAAATCATCTGCACAGAGATTTTAATCTCCACATTCTGACTACCTTCTGTCACCCAATCTAAGTTAGTGAAAAGTAGAGCATGTATTTGCATCTACCCTATTCATATAATAAGGACATTGCATCATTTAAGCATTGGGGGTGTAAATGGTGAAATTTTTCTCTAAAATGCAATTATAGACACACCTGTAGTATATATAGTATGGTATTATCAAAAATACCAAAAAAATTGAAACATTTTGAAAATTTTGAAAAAGAATTATAAAATAAAAAATACAAAAAAGGACAAAAACTAAAACTCCAAAAATACAATAAGGGACCTACTGAAACTTATTGTCGAGGGAGAACTCCAGAAATTGAATGGGAGAAAAAGAAGCATTGAAAAGAATCTTAAGTGTTTAATTATGATCTTATAGTTGGAAACAAAAATAGCATAAGTGTTTATGGACATTCAACCTTTGTTGGTTAGACTTTCTGGGCTACTGTAGCCTGATTCGCTTAGGCTTTGGCTTAATACACTTTATGCTTTGACAAGATAGATTAGGATCTCTCCTAACTTAGGACGTATTCTTGTACCTAAGTCACCAGTATAGGATTCACTGGTTTGCTTTGGCGTAGGAGTCAAAGTAACCTTTGTTTACACTACATAGTGTTGGGAAAGATACTGTGAACTTGAAATTCAACCCTAGTGTTCATTAGGGAAGGTGGAGTCCTTACCTGTGCGTGTAGGTAGTCTCTTTGTCATAGTATTTAGTCTTGTGTTTAGGAGAAGCTCTTTCCACCAAAGAACTCACCCACCAAATAAGTGTGCTCTACCAAATAATGTTATTGGAGACATTCTAACATTTATTTGAGTTAAAAAAAGAAATCAGAAAAATTCAAAAAGAATTTTCAGAATAAGACATTCTTCAGAATAAGTCAAGTATGTTCTCCAAGTCTTGTAAATAGTTTTCCACCTAAAATATTTTCAGGGTGCATTACAAATGCCTTGTTTCCACCAAATATTCTTTGAGCCACAATGCAATAAGAGTTAGGTTTGAGTCTTCCTTATTTTTAAGAGTCGATCCAAAGACATGAGCCGAAGCTAGAACCAACTTAGACTTAAAAAGAAGTGAAACCCCAGGATTGAGTTTTGAAGTTCACCTGGTTAGTCCTAACCTATCACTAAGCACAACCATAACCACTTAGGTTTTGAGCCTTTTAAAACCTTCTGAGTCTTGGAAATCACACTTAAGGTTAAAATATCAAGAGTCCTTGTTGGTCAAAGGATGATCTATGTCATATCAGTCTTAAGGTCTGGTCAGTCTTCCTAAGCAACTAGTTCTCACAATGTCCAAACATACACACAGTTGGTTGATTAGAAAATCTTTAAGCTTAAAGATCATCTCTAAACACTTAATAATTTGAAAAAGGAAAATAGATATCTCACCACACATACCTAGTTGATGCTGAATGCTTGGCACTTTAATGAGTTGTTTGCTAAGGGACTAGCAAAACCTAAGCATGGGGGTATGATGAGGTGTAGCTCATCAATGCTAAAATACCTAAATAAAGCTAGAAACTAGGTTAAACACTTCATAGTTAACACAAGAATTGGGTTAGTGTGACAATTAATTGAAATGACCTAAAATAACAAATTTGTGTTAAAAACACAAAATTAGGGTACAAATTGAGATATTCTATTCAAAGTATAATATGGTGATCCAAATTTCAAATTGAATACATATTTGGGCACAAAAGATCAAATTGAAAATAAAATCAACTTCTTAAATGTTCAATTATGCTTCAATAAAAACTTAGTTGCATTTGGACATCATTAGGACCTTGAAACCATCACATTACATTTAGGTCCTCAATCATATACATTTTCTTTAGCTAATAACCTTCAAGGACCTTTCTGTAAAGTCGTAGGGGTCTCTTTACGAACGTCCAAGGACCACACTGTACTCTTTCTAGCCATTTATGGGTTTCCTCCTAAATTTTCCATCGTTTCGCTTTAAGGGTACCTTTGAAAAATTCTCTTTATATCTGCGGGTGCGCGGGTGTAATCGACTTTCTGCGACATTCGTCAAACAATCATAATAAAGCGCTGTTGACGTGTTTTTATCCCAGACAACGGTGCCAAAAAATATGATCGTCGGCTACCAGTTCATACTAAAAAGGGTTTTTAAAACGTCGTTGTTTTAGTAAATGTCACAAATACAAACCATTGTTGCGTCAATTTTATTTATATACTTAATTTTTACTAGTTTATTTCAGGTCGTTCACTGGGAGGCAGTTATTGATATACATAACTCTCTAAGTCCAATAATATTCTTTAATTCAAAAAAGATTGATTTTATATACAAGAATGAAAGAATGAATCAATTATATACAAAAAAATGAATTAGAAATAATTACAATGCTTCAAAATAATTATATACAAACAAGCATAAAAAACCATAAATAAATACTCTATATTATTTATTTACAACTAATAATAATAATACCTAGCTATAGGTATAAAAATAAATAATAATATGTACTATACTAACTTAACTTACTAATATCTATAGTAACATATAATATATCTACAGCGATGTATGAAAGTGTTGTATAACCTTAGAAAAACTATATACATAAGTTAAGGTAAAAACTAATGTCTTTACTGACATATAATACTATCTACAGTGACGAATATATTTGTCACTAAAGCTATACTTTATTTATATACATAATAGCTCAAACAATACTACTATACTCTAAGTATAATTATATACATATTATTTACATATATACTATAAATATACAGACCCACAGACACTTATGTACACACACGCACACACAACACACTTAGGCAGATACGGGGGTGTTCCAACACTTAGGAAAATTTTGCCTTTGCTTCTCTCTTCTCATAGGCACAACACACATGATAGACTAACACTTTCACAGGGGTGATGTTTATAGTGCTTGATTGGGTTTTAAAAAGGTGACGTTGCAATATAATCGAAAAAGCGTTGAAAACAAATAAGAATTTTATTACTCGAATGTTGAGTCCGAGGTCGAACACAGGGAGCAAACAGAATTTATTCACTAATCTCAATAAATGTAATTTAAACACTTAAAGTTACTCAAAATCTAATCCAAAATATAATGCAAGAGTTCCTGAATGCTAAAATATAGAAATAAAAGAGAAATTGAGAGGAATAGAATAAAAAGGTTGATTCTTCTTCTCTTGGCTCTCTTTAGTTTCCTCTTCTTTTCTTTCTTGGTTCTTCTTTCCTTCTCTGCCTTCTCCTTCTTGGCTTTTCTTTCTTTTTCTCTTTGACTTTCTTCTTTGGATCTTCTCTGACTTTAGCTCTTTTTACTTTAGCCATGCCTTCTTTCTTCTTCTTTATCTTCTTCCTTAACTTCTCCTTCCTCTACGGTCTTCTTCCTTTCCTTCCTTTCGCTCTGGTCCTTGGCTTCTTCTTCCTTCCTTAGTTTCCTCTTTCTTCTTCTTTATCTTCTTCTTCCTTGACTTATCCTTCCTCTGTAGTCTTCTTCCTTTCCTTTAGCTTTGCCTTCTCTACCTTTCTTCCTTGGCTTCTGATTTCCTTCTTTCTCTTTCTTCTTTAGCAGTGCCTTCTCCTTCCTTCTCCTTCTTCTCTACGGCTGCACCCAAGGCTTCCTCCTCCTTCTTCCTTCTTCCTTTCCCTGCACACAAGTGTAAAACCTACCCTTACCCTCCCCCACGTACACTCTCTCTCTTTTATCTCTTCGGTTCACTCTCCCAGAGCCAATCGGGTATTCGAGTCGGGTCACATGCACCCGGGTCTAGGCGCACCGGCGTTGGTGGTGAGTGAGGAGTGCTGGGTAAATGAGTCAGGCAAGCCAGGTCTGCGTAGCGTGGGTTGCGGACAAGGCAGGTGAGTAGGCGAGGGAACCTCACCCTGTGATCTGAGGCAAACATGAGGAAACACAAATTCAATTTATATTACTCACCACGCTTTAAACTCTCTGAGGTGGGACTAAAACTCCCACCCGCTTCTGCAAGCACGGCCGCAAGGGGTTGCCTTCAATCACCATGGCTGCAGTGCTCTCTCAAAGCCGCTCTCTGGCTGGATGTGTGTGCAAACTCATTCTGTGTCACCTAGACCTGCTCGCCTGGAGCGCAGCAGCCTAGAGTGAGATTGCGAGCTCCTTCACATTTGCTCTAATGGCAACGAAGGCTCAATCCTACCATCAATCAATATGGCCTTGCGGCCTCATTAGAACACACAGGCAGCTTTGCCATGGCACGATGAAGGTGTCTAGGTAGGTGGCTGGCCATAGGGCAGCCTAGGCGTGCACGCTTAGGTCAGTCTATGGCGGTTGTGATGGGTGTGGTCATGGGGTGATTATGGCGGTCGATGGAGATGGGGAAAGTGATCAGTGGATGGTAGCAGAGGTTCTGAGGGTTCTGGTGAGGTGGATGGGTGTGTGGAGGTGACGGAGACACCTCGCTGGTGGTCTGCCGGAGATGAGGAAGATGGTGGTGGTCTGCGAAGTTGAGGGGTCGAAAGTAGAAATAAAGAAGGGGGAAATGAAGAGAGGAGAGAGGGGAAGAGATTTAACCTACTTAAGGGATGAAGGGATACAGGAGGGCGGCTGGTGCGTACCTGCCGTTGCCGGAGAAGAAGATTCCAGTGGAGGGGGAACAGCGACAACGAAGGGGTATTGGGGGCCAACGCTGGTGCGGCGCGACGCGGAGGAAGGAGGCGGAGATGTCCTTGCCACTGGTATTGTGGCAGAGTGGCGAGAAGAGGGAGGAGATGTCGCTGGAGCTCATTGGACTCTTGGCCGGTGGAGAAGAGAAGAAATTGGAGGTTGTTCTCCAGCCAAACCAAGCTGGATCTGAGCGGCAGGGACAGGGGATCCTTTTATAGGTACTGGCAGAGGTCCTTGTGCTTGGAAGACAAGCTTCCAAGTGCAAGAATTCTCACCGGAGTAGGAATGTGCGAGAGACCCAAATCTCTCAAGCGTTCGCACGAGAGATTGGGTGATAATTAGGGCTTGTGATTGCGTTCAGATGATAGGGAATTCCTCAGAGAATCTCCTTTTCAAGTCTGAGAGGGGATCTCTGAGGAATCAGGGATAAATCCTCCTCGAATGCTCACCGAAGTAAGACTTCTCCGCTGTAATGGTGGAGGGACCTAATTGCAAAGAGTGGCGAAGAAGATAGGGGGTCTTCGCAATGATTTTGAAAAGCTAGGGGTCAAATGTAATTAGGTGGACTATTTTGCAAAGTAGGTCAAGGTGACCTCCCCTTAGGTCTAAATTTTCGTACAAAACTAATTTGGACCTAAGGAATCCAATGGTGAAGTTGGATTTTAGGTTTGACCACGTTTGACTAGACATTTTGCATAAAAATCCAAATTAGGGTAAATATTTAGCTAGGACCCTTATTTAGGTCAAAATAGATTCCAAAGGCCAATTTGAAGGTTCTAAACCCTAGGGGATATTTTTCCATGAATGTTAGAGGGTTTAGTTGATTTTTATCCTGACCAAAACCTTGTTGAATTAAGTGAGTTTGTTTTAGGGTTACAAGAAGTCATTTAATTCTTAGATCACACATGAACCCCTTTCTGATTGAGCTAGCACACTTTTTATCCTGTTAAGACCATTTGAACTATGTTTATCCCATGAGAAATCCCGTTGATGTATTGCAATGGTAAAATTGCAGTTTTACCCTTTATTTCTTATTTTCTTCTCAGAATAGTTATTCCTTTAATTAGGCCCTTCTCTAGGTTATGTAGGAGCTTTTGTCCTCTTTTCTAGGTCAAAATGAGCTAGTTAGGGCACATGATGGTGTTCCCATCATACCCCCATGCCTAGCTTTTGCTAGCCCCTTAGCAAAATTTCAAGGTTTTAACGTCTGTTCTAGACCATGAGTTTCTTTCACCAGTTATGATAAGTGCTTTTTCTTTTTATTTTGTGACTAGGTTAGAATCCCGACAGTAGGCCTAGAGGTACTCAAGTACCAACCAAGATCCAGACCTGACCAGCTCTAGCTTCTGTCCTCTGCGAAGGTTTTTAAGGTCCGCAAGAACTACCCTAAGGTTTGTTGGACTCTGCGGTTAAAGCACCTGTGCTTGAGACATATTTTAGCCTTGGTTCAGTTTGCAGTGCATTTTTGTAAGAGAGAGCTAGGGGATTTATTTGTTTGGAGAGTTTTCTCCCT
Source organism: Thalassia testudinum (assembly GCA_037157565.1). Classification (NCBI taxonomy): domain Eukaryota; kingdom Viridiplantae; phylum Streptophyta; class Magnoliopsida; order Alismatales; family Hydrocharitaceae; genus Thalassia; species Thalassia testudinum. The sequence continues at coordinate 40,246,094 of JAZHRO010000067.1, forward strand.
CTTTTCTTTTTATTTCTAGCTTTGGATTGGCTTCTCAACGTGGTCTGTATCGGATTCCTCGTCCCCATCATTAATCCTCAAAGGTCCCTATGACTGAATCCGTTCTCATGCATTTAAAAGTCCTCAGAATCATAGTATAGTCACACAAAAATGTTCGTCAAAAATAAGTTTGTAAAAATTACGAGACTTGAGTCTCGGTCGTTCGTCTCTGGGAGGCATTTGTGCAAATCTGAAATCGATCTTCTATCGCTCTACTTTATTTAGAATCGCATGCCGGTTCATGATTATTATGTATTTAAGTATGACATCCTAGTTGCAAAATAGATAAATATGTGAAAGCAGGTAACTTGAATCACACAAAAAGAATGGCAATCAACAAGCTCATGGTGATTTCAACATAGATATATATATATATATATATATATATATATATATAAATGCATTTTCATTCATTCCATTGGAGAATTGTTTGTAACAAGAACTTTAGAGGAAAGCTTGTACATAAATGCCTGAAACGGAAATTTAGCTACCAGAAAATAACTGCATACTAGAATCAATGGGGGGATTTCACATGCATCATTGGGGGTGAAGTTAAGACTGTGCTACTAAGTAGTAATAAAAGCAGTAAAAATTATGGAGAGCATAAACTAAATCTAGCAGAATAAAGGACATTCAGGGGTGGTCCCCGATGGCCTTGGAGTGATCGGGAGGAGAATGAGGGGCGGCCAACGTAGCTTAGGCTGACCCTTGGAGAGAGGGAGGATTGATCCAGCATCCTGGCATGGTGTCCTTCATGGTGGTGCTCAACTCATGGAGATGGAGTGGAGATGGTGGTGGCTAGCCTAAGTGGAGGTGGATGGAGCCAAGCAAGTATGGCCAAAAAGTGGATGGATGTAAATGGCCACCCCTTAGGTCTTTTTATAGACCTAAGGGAAGCCCTCTAGAGAATTATGGAATTCTCTAGAGAGGCCTATGGTGGGAGCTCGTGGGAGAGTGAGAGAGAGAGGGTGGATGGTGGTTTTTAGATCCACCAAATGTGGATCTAAAAATTGAATGGCTCTTGGTTGCTATTTTTGGCAACCAACGCAACCACACATGGTAGAGAGTTCTAGAGAACTCTAGGCTAGATATTTTCATGTGGATGGTGTTTGTGGGTCGAAACTTAGGTGGCTAGGTTGATTAGGTTGGGTTCTAGTGGGTTTAGGTCAAGGTAGGTCTCAAATTAGGGTTATAAACCCTAATCCACTAAGGTAAAGTGCAATCAAACTTAATACAAGTTTAATTGGGTGTGTGGAAACTTAATTGAGAGTAAAATAACTCAATTAAGTCAGGTCTAGGTCAATTGGACTCTCACTGAGTCCAACTGGATAGCGTGTACTGAGATCAGGGCTCAATTGGACTCAATGTGTCCAATTGAATGGGCTGATGGAATTGACTAAGATCCAAGTCAATTAGGTTTAGTGAGAACCTAATTAGGTCCTTAGGGTGGTCTAGAGGTGATGTACGAGGGTTAGGGAACCTTAATTTAGGTTCCTATGGGGTTGGAATTGGGTTTAGGGACCTAGGGATCCAAGATCAAGTTTTGAATCTCAAAACAGGAATTGGAGAGCAGTATCAGACATCTAATAATAGTGTCAGACGTCTTATGCTCAAAAATCAGAAGTCTGGGTATTTTGTAGAAATTGGACGTCTGACAAAGTGTCTGGACGTCCAATAACACTGCAGAAGTGGGTTCGAGGTGTGCGGGAGATGGCTAAGTGTCTTGGACGTCCTATAAATTATCTAGACGTCCAGATAAGGGTTGGAACTAGGGTTTTAGGGCTTCCTAGGGTACGGTGACCTAATCTAAGGGTGGCTAAGGGTTGGGGAGGTCTCTTGGCTATCTTAGGTTTGGGTTGGACCTGAGCTCTTCACATTTTACTGCTTTATTCCTACTTAATAGAGTAGCAAACCTTAACTCCCTTACATCATTATACCTACACCAAATCTAAGTCTTCGGCTCTAGATTCAGATCCAGTTCCAGATCCAGCTCCTGATCAGCTTATTCCCTGCAATCAACATAATGCACTTAATCAGCACATTATAACATTATTTTATGCATAGCTAAAGGAAAGCAGTAAAGATGCAGATAATGCTTATGCATGCATGAATTACCCTACTTATGCTATGTTCTAGCTTAATTTAGGTCAATTAAGACCTATGATTGCTGCACAATCATACCGCCATGCCTAAATCTTGCTAGTCCCTAGCAAATGCAAGACCAAATTATTTACAGCAAGGGTTCCTAAGGGATTGATTATTTTATCAAGTGTATGCCTAGAGATTTTTCTCCTTTTTGTTTTCATCCTATGCTTTAGAAATCCAGACAATCGTGAAAGTGCGGCTTTGTAGCTTTTGCAACGGATTCGAGTGAAAAACTGATACACCTCTAAAGCCTATACTTGACCCCTAGTAAAAATTCTAGCAGGATAGACGAACTTCTTCCCTCAGGGTATTCAAGATATTCTATAAATTTCACCCTGGCTTTAGGCATGGGTAGAGAATCTCTGAGGGAAAAGATTATATATTTGGTGGCTCACTCTCACTTGGTGCTACATAGAGACTAGTACTGCAGAATCTAGATTCCTGGATTACTAAGTAACTCAACTCAGAGAAAGATGAGAAAAACTATGCTTCCTTTTGATTCCTTTGTATCTATTCTCTCTTACTCTTTTTCTTTTCCTTTTCTTTTCTTTCTTAGAGCTTACAACCTCACCAGATTCACACATACGATCTGTATTTGGTGGTCTCACTTGGCATTAACACTTTAATTGAGTTCTCATAACCCTAACACTAAGTCGAGATTCCTCAGCCAGTATCCGGGTGGTCAGAAACACAAGAAAGGTGAGTTAAGGCCATATTTGGTGGATCTCAAATTTATTCGGTGGTATTGCCTCAATGCAACTGAACTAAATATTCACTCTTTTTTCCTTTTCTTTTTCTTCTTTTTCTAATTTTTTTTTCAATTTTTCTTTCTTTTCATCATTTTTATTTTTTTTTCATCTCTTTTTTTTTTTTCAACATAACACATCCAAGAACTTTATTGAGAAGGCATTATTAAGGATAGATGGAACTCAAGAGACATTGGGTGGCTTATTTGGTGGAAGTGCCTACTCACGGCACTGGGAGAGACAGATAGGACGGTGTATTTCTGACCTTGACATCAACACCCTCCTTCAGCTGAGGGTGCCGTAAAGAATGGTCGTAACCTTCCACCTTAGCCCTAGTTTTATGAAAACTCGCTCTCCGCGTATTTACCTTATTTGGTGGCTCTCAATATTTTGCACAAAAATGTATACATGGGAATCGAGAGTGAAAACTATGTCTAAACTCAAAGTATCATCACCTAATTATCTAGGATTCCAGATTCCTTGCACTAATCTTAGAGCACCAGTACACTCTACTCTCATCTCACACTATTTGGTGGATTTTTGGAAGAAAATCTGCTTGTCTCCCAAAACACTGTCTAGAGGTTCAGGAAAAGAAGCACTGCTTCTTCTCGACGGACTAAAGACGTTTATCAACCTTCACCATGAATCCATTGCAAATTCTACGTGTGTGTGAGAAGTTGTACTAGATTCCAAATTACAGGAATTAACTAGAGGATAAAATCCCTAATGCATTCTCTTAATAAAATAATCTTATTCATGAGTGCAATATGTATATATGCTATGAACATGTAACCTCATATAATTTGTACTTCGTGAATTTCCTGTATCGGGTTACAATCAACTTGACCCTAAATTTAGAACAAAAGGTGAGCGGGTGAGTCGGAAGTGGCTGTTGCGAACGATTTCTAGCTCTAATGCGAGCACTGGAGGTGGAGTCGGTTGTTCTTTTATTTAAGGTCCTAAAGTACGTTTTACATGCAGCTCCGAGGTTTTCCTAAGTGTTGGCATAAAATTTTTTTTCAATTTTTCTGTATCTATCCTCCCATGCCTAAGTTCTTGCATGTCCTCATGCATGAATATAAAAGAAAATAAATACTGCAGGGAGAGAATGGGTAGAAATCACCTGTAATTGCTCCTGAAAATATACATTCAGCATCGGCCAACCTGTTAGCATGCAATATACAAAAGGGAAATATGCTAAAAGAAAAATATGCTATGTATAAAAATGGTTATGTATAGATGGTGGTGGAATGTGGGACGAATGGTATCTATATGTGCTGAGTTTAACGCCTCTAGCTGGGCGAGCACTCAATCACATGTCCTCACTAAGATGAACAGTCTCGTAAGGTAGAGGAGGTTCTTTGGCCAAAAATGGCTTGAGGCGCTGGCCATTTACCGTGGATATCTGCCTAGATTTTGGGTCCTTGATCTGGACTGCCCCATTAGGATATGGCTGTATCACAACATACGGGCCAGTCCACTTGGACTTAAGCTTCCCCGCAAACAGTTTCAGCTGTGAATCAAATAACTAGACTCACAGGTTGGGCATGAATACTTTCCTCCGGATGTGGCGGTCATGAAAGGCCTTGGTCTTGTCCTTGTATATTAATGCATTCTCATAAGCCTCCCACCGGATTTCTTCTAATTTGCTGAGCTGGAGTTTCCGTTCTCGACCTCCTGCATCGAGGTCAAGGTTACATTTTCGCACCACCCAAAAGACGCGGTGTTCCAACTCTACAGGAAGGTGACAGGCCTTGCTATATACCATGCGATATGGTGACATTCCGAGTGGGGCCTTGTATGCGGTCCAATATGCCCAGAGTGCATTGATTAATTTGTCGGACCAATCCTTCCTGTCTAGTCTAATCGTCTTCTGGAGAATCAGCTTGATTTGATGGTTAGACACTTCAGCCTGCCCATTGGTCTGCGGGTGATATGGGGTGGCTATGCGGTGATGTACCCCATATTTCTTTAATAATGACCTGAAATGGGTGTGGATGAAGTGGCTTCCCCCATCGCTAATCAAAGTGCGGGGTATTCCGAATCTCGCGAAAATATTTTGCCGTACGAAAGAAATGACGTTCTTGTGGTCAGCCCGTCTCGCCGAGATGGCCTCGACCCACTTGGAGACATAATCAATGGCTAGCAATATGTACTCGAAGCCATGCGAGTTCAGAAAAGGGCCCATAAAATCAATACCCCAGATGTCGAACACTTCTACGACCATGATGGGTTGGAGTGGCATCATGTCTCTCCTGGTCATAGAACCGACTGACTGACATCGTTTGCAGTGTTGGGCGTAATCATGTGTATCTCTGAAGATGGTTGGCCAAAATAATCTTGGCTGCAAAATTTTTACAACGGTTTTCCGTCCTGAGAAATGGCCACCACACGCATCATTGTGGTAGAAAGATAACACACTGGGAATCTTAGAGTCTGGGATGCATCTGTGAATAATCTGATCCGCTCCAATGCTGAAGAGCAGTGGGTCATCCCAAAGGTAGTATTTGGCCTCCTCAATGAATTTGAGTTTCTATTCCTTGGATAGGTTTGCGGGAATTTTGCCTGTGGCAAGGTAGTTCGCGAAATCCACATACCAGGGGAACTCAACAGAATGAATTTCCAAAAGAAATTCAATTGGAAATTGTTTGTGGATAGGCAGGGAATAAGGAATGTGGTCTGGGTCCAATCTGGATAGGTGATTTGCCACAACATTTTATTTTCCGGCTTTGTCGCAGATTTTGATATCAAATTCCTGCAATAGAAGGATCCATCTAATGAGCCGTGGTTTGGCATCCTTCTTTGCCAACAAATGCCGGAGGGCGGAGTGGTCAGTGAAGATGATGACCTTGGACCCTAATAAATATGATCTGAATTTCTCCAACCCGAATACTACTGCTAGCAGTTCTTTTTCGGTGACAGTGTAATTGTGCTGAGCCTCATTCAGCATCTTGCTAGCATAGTATATGACAAAGGGTTGTTTCTCCCGACGTTGGCCTAAAACAACACCTACAACAAAATCAGAAGCATCGCACATCATTTCGAAATCAAGCGACTAGTCGGGTGGTTGGAGGATCAGGGAGTCGGAAACAACACTTCGTAAAGTCTCGAAGGCGCTGAGACACGAGGTATCAAATTCAAATGGGACATCAGTAACCAGGAGATTAGTTAAAGGTTGCACAATTTTTGAGAAATCACGTATAAATCTCCGATAGAAGCCGACGTGACCCAAGAATGACCTGATCTGCTTGACTGAGCTAGGTGGTGGTAAGTGGGAGATAATCTCTGATTTAGCCTGGTCGACCTCGAGTCCATGTTTGGAGATCCTGTGCCCTAGTACTATGCCATCCCTAACCATGAAATGACTTTTCTCCTAGGATAGTACTAGGTTTACCTCAATACACCGTTTCAGGATCTTGGTGAGGTTATCAAGACAAGATGCGAAGTCATCTCCGAAAATAGAGAAGTCATCCATGAATACCTCCACATAGTCCCCAATCATGTCAGAGAAGATAGCCATCATACAACGCTGAAATGTCGCTGGTGCATTGCAGAGGCCAAAGGGCATCCACTTGAAGGTGAATGTTCCAAAGGGGCATGTGAATGTGGTCTTGTCCTGATCTTCTAGACTAATTGCTACCTGATTATACCCGGAGTATCCATCCAGAAAGCATAAGAAACTACGTCCGACTAACCGTTCCAAGATCTGGTCAATGAACGGCAAAGGAAAGTGATCCCTCTGGGTAGCCGTGTTCAGTTTCCTGTAGTCAATGCAGACCTACCAAGATGTCGCAGTGTGGGTAGGGATGGATTTGCCCTTATCATTTTCATGACGGTGAGTCTTGCTTTCTTTGGCACTATCTGAATTGGACTCACCCACTGGCTATCTGAGATTGGATATACAATGCCTGCATCCAGCCATTTGATGATCTCCTTCTTAACAACCTCTAGCATATTTGGGTTTAGCCATCTTTGAGGTTGTCTCAAAGGTTTCACCCCCTCATCCGTGTAAATGTGATGAGTGCAATACGAGGGGTGAATACCACAGAGATCAGCAATACTCCACCCGATAGCAGCCCTATTGATGCGAAATACACGTGATTTGTAAAAGCGGGTTTTTAACGTTGTTGTAACATGAGAATTCGCATACGCTTTTAAATTTATATCCTAGATAGTGGGGTATCTAGGGTCATCCAAGGAGGCAATATGTTTGCAAAATTAATTCTCTTGCTTACAAAATAGATCACAACTTTCTTTTTGGTCTTTTTCAATACATCATTTTTTTGTTTTTGAAATTAAGGCAACATACGAAATTATTGGCGGGAAAGTGACTTACACTTCAACTCAATATACTACTTCTAAAGTGGCAAGTAGAGCCTCTCCCTAAGCTTACTCTAGGCAAGTGGAGGCCTAGAATAATTAGGGAGAGGGAGTGAAGAATGCTAAAAACAAAGCAATTAAAAATGCAACTAAAGAAATTGCAAAGAAGGCAACTAGATTAATGAAAAAGTGTTTTACAAAAAAGCCTAGTAGATGAATGCTTCTACTACTAGAAAAATTGTAATAAATAAAAGAAAACACAAATCCTCTAGATAGATGGTGAAGAAGAGGGCTTCTTGCTCTAAGCTTGGTAGCTCCCAAGTTTGAAAAGAGTCCTCCAACTCCTTCCTTGCTATGCTCTGCCAAGTTGATGTCCTCCAAAGCAAGCCCTAAGGGGGCGTGCCCTAAGCTTCTCTCCAAGGGTGGACATCCACCCTAGGTCCTTCTCCTTTTCCTGGCCATCCTCCTTGAAGTAGAAAAGTCCTCCTCCTTGGCGTGGCCCAAGTTGAAGAGAGTGGGGAGAAGAAGGCACCAAAAGGGCTGGTGATGTGCCCCTTTAATCTTCTTCTCTACTCCTTCTTCTTGGCCGTAGGTGTAGGTGGTATAGGTAGCAAAATACACTAATGGAGGATGCCCTAAAATGGTGGTAGGTGGTGGGTTTATATAGAGTAGGAAGGGGCTAAGGTGACTCTTGAAATGGAGGGCTACGATGGAGAGATGGAGGTGGTTGGGGATCCTATGGCTAAGGGTAGTTGGCGCCAACCCAAGGGACACATAGGGGGTGGTTATGGGTGGTGGCACCCCTTGAAGTTGGCACCAAAATATCTTCTAGAAGGTGGTCTTAGGTGGCGCCAAGAAAGGTTCTAGAAGGAGGGTTATGAGGAGGGTGGAGATGGGTTTAAGGGGAGATGTGTGGTGGAGATGAAGGGGATTTTTAGAGGGAAAAGTGGCGCCAACAAGGGGGAAGTTAGGGTGGTTTTGGCGCCACTTTTAGGTGTCTTTTGGAGGTGGTGGGTAGGCTAGGTTGGCGCCAAGTAGGTTAGCTTATGTGGAGCTTAGGTGGAGCTAGTTGGGTGGAGTTGTTAGGTTGGTTTTTGGGGTGGTACAAGACAAGGATGTTGGAGCATAGCTAAGCTAAGCTAAGCTAGCTTAGCTAATGGAGGAGTAGAGGAAGAGGATTTGGAGCTAGGGTTTGAAGAGAGGAGCTGAGGAGGAGATGTCTGGAGCTGGAACTGGAGCTGGTTGCTGCTGAATAGGCTAGCATGGAGCTACTCTAGTTGGCTTAGCTTGCTAGTTCTTTGCTAGCTACTAAGCCGAGCTAAAGTGAGCTGGCTTCTACCATAATGAGCTGAGGTGAGCTGGGTCTGGTGCACATAGGGAGGATCAAGCTGGTTGAGGTAGCTAAGGTAGCTTAGCTCAACTGAGTTGAGCTAAGCTGAGTCCCCGGGAGCTGGACTTGAGCTTCCTGAGCTGGGATGAGTTCTTCTTCAGCTGGCTGGAGTTGGGTGGAGCTGGATGTAGCTGGATCTGAGCTGGGGTGAACTCCAGTCAACTTAGCTGAGCTAGCTAGAGCTCCCTGTGGACTTGTGGGAGCTAAAATGAGCTAGACTCAACTAGGTTGAGCTGGATCTGAGTGAACTTGAGCTAAGGTGAGCTGAGATGAACTCTCTTGAGCTGCCATTCAGCTGAGATTAGCTGAATGGAGCTGGGATGAGCTAACCCTAGTTCAAGTGAGCTAGGTTCCAGCTATGGTGAGCTGGATCAAGCTGAGTTCCAGCTAGTCTGAGCTTCTCCTTCACCATTTGCCTTCTTGAGTGCTAGGGTTTTAGGGATCTGTATATTTGTTCATCCCTAACACTCACAAAAACATATCAAAAAGATAATAAAAAATGCATTGCTTGCCTAACCTAATTTATGTAATTTCCCTACTTGGAGGGGTGAGATCAGTGTGACGTAAAAAATGCGGAAATAAAATATATAAAGCAATCTCACAAAAATCAATCACAAAATGTACACAAGTAATTTTAGGTGGAAACCCAAACCGGGTGAAAACCACCACCTAACCCTCTCGAGTTAGGATTTTCCGATCAACCTAGTTGATCAAATCCACTAAACGAATCACTTTAAAACGAGGGTGATTCAACCTCAGTACAACCACGCTACAAGTACGAGGGTAGCGTTCCTCAACCCCTTCTCTCCACGAGAAGGATTTTGTCCCACGAAGGAGACGGGAATTCGCAAAGCGAATACCCAACCAAAAGACAAAGATAAAATAAAATAACAAACCTATAGAGCCAACAAAGTAATTTAAACCTAGCTTCTATAGGAAATAGGAAACTCCCCTTTGCAAGGAGTGCGTCGACGATGACGCGGGTGCGTGAGCCACGCAACGGCGCAACTTTGCTCTCGTAGACAACGGCGGGAGAGCGGGTGCGCAACGGTTTGATGCTCTCAAGATGTAGAACTTGAGCTTAGAGAGCAAGAGCTTCTTGGACACAAGAGAGTGGAAATACTTGATCTTAGTGTATCTTGGTCTCTCTAGGTGTATGTCTTGTATATTTTTGTTGCAAAGGCTCCCCTCTATTTATAGAGGCCTTAGGAAGGCTTTGGAAGGCTTGGAAAAGCTTCCATAGTCGTTGGGAACAAAGTCCAAGTGAATCAGCCCGAAATCAGGAACAATCATTGTTCTGACAGGCTTATCAGACGTCTAATTCTAGCATCAGACGTCTGGAAGTTCACTATAAGACATCTGATTCAAAGGTCAGACGTCTGATTTTGGGCGGGTCTCTCCCTGACTTGGATCAGATCTAAACAGGGTTTTTACGCAAGTCCATCAGACGACATACAGGACGTCTGGCACTATGTCTGGACGTCTGGAAACCTACTTTTACTGTGGGAATTGATTTCCAAACGTTGCAACGGCTAGAAAATCTCTGAGAAGAGATTTTGGGTCAGCCGAGGCAAAACGGTCATTTATCAGACGTCTGGAAAGGCCTAAGGACGTCTGATAAGGCTCTAACGGTCATATTCTTGAGTGTCTGCTAAGCCAGCCAACGGTCCACTAATCAGACGTCTTCTAAGACGTCTGGTCTAAGGTCTGGACGTCTGATTTCATCAGACAGAACTAACTATGTCCAGCCTAACAGTTATCAGACGTCTGAAACAACAGTCAGACGTCTTAAAATACATTATCAGACGTCTGATTTGGGAATTAGACGTCTGGAAAGTCTGTTTGAACCCTATATTGGTTTTCTAAGTATTCTACAGAAAACCTAAGTATCCTAGGGTTGTGCCGGTGTTCCTAGGACTACTGTCAGGGTTCTTTGAGGCTCTTTAACATGAAATATCTAAGGAAATAAAGAGCAACAAAAGAAACGAAAAATACAACAAGTACAAAAGAAGGAAATCTATCCTATTCTTCATTTCCTTCCATCTTCAATCTTTCGCTCCACGCGAACCTCCTCTGTTTTCCGTCAAGCTCCTCCAATCCGTCCTAGATGTGAGCTCGAACTCCGTCTAAACACGTCCACATTTGCAATTGACCTGAAATCTAGGACTCAAATTGCAAATGTTAAATAACACGTGTTTTGTTATCATCAAAACAAATGATCGTGGTGGTCTAGCACCAACAATTTATTCCTAAATGCAGCCAAAAAACCTGTTTGCGGAGTAAAATCGTAAGAGCTAGGCTTGTTTTAATGCATAAGAATGATGATAAACTGGCGTTTATCACACCCCCATGCATATCTTTTGCTAGTCTCTTAGCAAAACTTCAAATTTTTTGGAAAATGGAATTTGGGAAATCTAATTTTTTTGATTTTTGAGGAGAAAAAGATTAAGGGACCTTGGTTGATCTAAACACAGGAGGTACAGGATTTGTTAAAGATAAACATCAAGATTTGTTTTGGATCCAACCATTAAATGAAACGGGATCAATATATCCTCTAGAAACTTCACAAATTAACCCCTTGTTAATTCTGATTACTTGAAATTTTTGTTTTTAGGATTTTTCTAGCTTATGAATTTGATTCGCAGCTTGCAAAATCCTTTAAAACCTTATGTCCGTGCCTGGGAAAAGCTAACATTTATAAGGGCGTGTTAATTAATTAATTAATTAATTTTATTTTTTTCTCCCCCATGCTTATTTTCAGCTTAGTCTTACAACAGATGTGTCGAGATCATCATTCCCGTTACCAATCCTCGAGGGGGCTTTGGCATCAGTACTTCGGGATAGCACTGTCTATGATACCACCCAGGAGCTCACAACCCCAAAACACAATGCGGTGTAAAGGGGCGCTCCAAGCAAACTCAAGCTCTTGCTCAGACACTATAGGTAGAGCACCGTACAAGACAGTTGAGCTGCTAAAATGCACTTTAATGCTCCGTCTAAGATATGAAATATAGATATGGAGCAGCGTCGAGGCGGTAACATGTTGACATTGCATCCTGAAAGGAGGTATTTTCCTCCTTCTCGAAGGTGGGAACTCAAACCAATGATCTACTTCAGAATTTTACTAAGTCCAAACAAGGGAGTTTTTCTAATTTTTAGTTGTTTTTAAGTGTTGGCTTGTGTGTGAAAATTGACACAAGAAGTTCCTCAAGAAATGCAAGTTTTTGAAGTAGAGACTAAGCCAAATACTTTCCACATTACAAAATAGGATCAAGTCACCTGAACTATCATGAGTTCAGGTGGAATTTTAGAGAAGGATATCTGATCTAGTCTAAAAATAGACCCTGAAATTCTAATGATCAGATCCACATCCTCATCCCTAGTTTGTTAAAGATTAAATCCCATTGTACCAAAAGTGATTTTTTCGACCTTAGTCACAATTTCAAAATTTTTCCTCAAAAAGTTTTCAACATTTTTATTTTTTTGGGTATGCAAGCAGGAAAATAAAATAACTAAAGAAAAATGCATGTTTTTAGGTTTTGAAAACCCTAAATCGATCGTCAAATTTTAAAAACACCCCCCCATGCTTAAGATATGCCATGTCCTCATGCATTAGGAGGGAAAAGGGATCACCTTAGTGAAGAACGGTTGGGTTTAGGATGATCAAAACTTGGAAAAAGAAGAAAAAGGGAAAACAGGAAAAGAAATGATGGCTTACCTCCCATCCAGTGCTATCTTTTATGCCATTCAGCCGAGCGTAGTGTGCACGGAAGACGGAAAATCATTTAAAAAGTTGGACACTTGAGTGTCTTTAATAAAAGTGTCTTCCTCAAGATCCCTAAAAAGATGAGTGGTAAAGATAAAGGGATCAAAATAAAATAGAGAAATGGAAAAAGGACCCTAGTTTGGCCATGGTTTGAATTGATGATGAAAACCAAACTCAGGTGGATCAGGTGGTAGGTCCAATAGAAAAGGGACGGGAAAGGAGTTAGTGAGATGCTGGATGGGTGAAGTTAGTGTGGATATTTTTGGTGAAGAATCAGGGAGATGAAAAGGGGGAAAGTCAAACCCTAGTTGATCTGGAAAGTCTTAGACCACATAATTATCCTTAGAATAAGAATCAATAAAATCTAGATCAATAGTGGTCAAAGATGAATGAGATTGGTCAACATAGACTTCTCAAATACTGCTTCCATTTTATTATCAGTGTTCTCAAAAATTTTGTGATCAATGGACCTCTTAGAAGCTTGAAATAAATCTAATGAGAAGGTCTGGTTACAGCAACTTATATTCATTTTCCCAGAATGAGAATTCATATTAGTTGTTGCCATAATCAGAAAAGGTCTTCCAAGGATGGCATTAATGAGAGCCTTAGGTACCTCCATGTCAAGGACCAGAAAATTTACCGGAAATAGACAATTCCGGACCTTGATAATACTATCCTCAACAACTCCCCGCGGTTGAATGGTAGATCGGTCTTCCAATTGAAATTGAACCTTAGTAGGTTTTAAATCACTGAATCGAAATTCCTAAAATAAGATCGGGGGGATGAGATTACTAGAGGTACATAAGTTGAGAGTGGCGCGAAAAAAAATGGTGTCAATTATGACAACTGAGATGAGTGATGTGCCCTGGTCCTTTTTTGTGAAAGGCAGCTTGCTCTGAAAAACTAAGCTAGCTGTCTTTGAAAGGACCAACCTTTTTAGATTCTTATCATGCCCTTTTGAAAATTTTTTAGAGGCATGGGGAGAATCTAGGAATGGAATATTCCTCTCGACTTGCTCAACTAAGTCCAAAGGATTGTGGTCAGAGGGCTCTGATTTTGGATTGTTGGATTGCAGTTTTTGAGAGTGGGAAATGGGGTTTGAATCAGGTGTTTTTGGGATTTATTTTTCTTCTTCCTTATTGAGTTTAGGGGAGTCAATCTGCATTGGTTGAGAATCAGTTTCATCATTTGAATGTGAAGTCCTTAAATCCATGGTGGTTTCCTCACTCCTCAAAGTCTCTGCATACGCAACTTGGTGATCACTGGGAGGAGGTGGGGGGGGCTTGATTTTGATAGAAACTGGGTTGTGATCGGGTCGATCTTTCGCTTTTAAGTCGTTTGTAGTTTAATGTGGTGGAAAAATCGACTAATCAATTTTTAATAAGAAATAACCACTCGCAGAGGAGCAGGTCGTTTCCACAGGGAGGCAATAACGTATTAAAATTCGCGCCACTTAAAAATGTTTGTTCGGAGTCAATTTGGACAAGAACCAAGCCAAGATTGCCTTTAGATTAAGGTTTAAGCAAGAAATAATGCTGAAATGGCAATTATGATAAACTACAGGATATTTTCCGCAATGCAGACTGAATAGAATATGAATAAAATCTGGCAATGGCAGAAAATGTAAATTTTAATCAATGCTTTACTGTAGCAAAATAGGGGAATTCTTCCCCGTTGTCTTGCGCGACGAGGAGCCGATGGCTGGGCGCGGGAAGCTCGGCGGAGGTCCCTTGGATCAAGGGCTTCGAATCGGTGGTGACGGCGAGTCGCGCGGCGGCCGGAGGTGGCCGGACGAGCTCCGGCGGAGGTGCTGCAGGCGGCTGTGCGTGGGCGCGCGGAAGGTCTGCGGAGGGCGCTGGCGCGCGGTGGTCTGCAGGCGGGCGTCTGCAGGCGGGCGCTGGCGTGGCTGCGGTGGTAGCTGCAGAGGTCGGTTGCTGGCGGTTCTGCAGGTGGCTGTGCGTGGGCGCGCGGAAGGTCTGCGGAGGGCGCTGGCGCGCGGTGGTCTGCAGGCGGGCGTCTGCAGGCGGGCGCTGGCGTGTGCGGTGGAAGCTGTAGGCGGGGCGCTTGCGCGGTGGAAGCTGCAGAGGGGGCGCTTGCGCGGTGGAAGCTGCAGACGGCTGTTGGAGGATGCTGCAGGCTGGTCTGAAGGCGTTGGAGGAGAGCGCGGGCTGATCTGCAGGCGTGCGCAGGTCAGCAGCCGGTGAGCGGTGGAGGGCGCAGAGGTCGGTTGCTGGCGGTTCTGCAGACACAGTGGTGAACGGCGTGGACTGCAGGCGGTTGTGCGTGTTTGAGCTGAAGGTTGACGGACGTGGGTGCGCTGAAGGTTCTGCAGGTGCGGGAAGGGATCTGCAGGCGACTTCAGGCGTGTGCGGTGAAGTGAGCGGGTAACTTCAGACGTCTGGGAAATTTCCCAGACGTCTTAAGTTACTGAGAGGGTGGCTGATCAGTAGGTTGGTGACGGTGGTCGGCGACGACGGCGAGGGAGTTGCACGCTAAGGTGCTCACGGTAATGCGGGCGAGCTCCGGATGGCGGTGTGGCCTGTCACACCACACGCCCACGGTGGTGGAGACTCGCCGCCACGGTAGAGGCCGGCAGTGTGGAGTGGAAGAGAGAGGATCTCTCTGCACAGTGGTGAGTCGGTGGCGGAGGCCTGCTGCAGCCGGCAGCTTCCGTGCTCCTTTTATAGTGTCTTGAACAATTTTGAAATCAGTCGCCGACCAGATCCACCACATCCGCTCCCCCTTGAATGGCTTCATCACTGCAGCAGCCGGGCGTTGGAGCGGCAGCCAGCCGTTCTGAAAGAAGACGAATAAAGCAAATATTATTAAAATATTAGGGTTATTTATGTATAGACCCTCAACTTCTATGTTAATAAAAACAATATACCTAATTGGTTATCTAATTAGATGAATGCTATTCTAAGCTAATTCTAAATGCACTTAAGATATGAATGCAATGTATGGATTATGTAATTAGATTAAAACTATGAATTAATCTATTTACATCCTAATTTATACTAAATAAATGTTAGAATTAACCTAATGTGTAGGCACTTAAGTACTTAAATAACCCACAACTATGGGCTAATCAGGTTGGTGCTGCGATATTGGGTTAATAGGAAGTTGAACCATGTGGTTCTGATGTTGGTATCCACCCGAGTGTTGGTTCCTGGGATTAATAAAGTTTGGTGTGGGTTGGGATGGTGAGTGTCTTGCAGGTCTTTGAGTCGGAATATTCCCAATTTGATCATTGAGATTGTTAATAAGATGGGTTGTTTCCTTTGTTTTTCTTTGTAACTCCTGTGGGGTTTTCATCATCTGGGCATTAATGTCTTCTTGAGATTGCCTAGATTGATAAGTCTGATTTGAACCATACCCTCCAAACGGGTTCTGTTGGTGTGGAACCGGACTGGTCCAGGAGTGAGCCAGATAATTCCCCCCATTAGAGGAATTTTTCAATTTCTCCTGGAAAGTAGGGATATTTTGGGTGGGGTGATGATTGGGATAAACATAATTCCTTGTTGAACCATAGAAAGCCTCAGAATAATAATTATACTCAGCACAGGATTTATGCAGATTTTCTCTCTTGCGGGTGTTAAAAGGGGTGAGATGTGGAATGTGTGGAGCATGGGCAGGTGTGGCAGGACTCCCTTGTTGGCTAGGTTTGTTAAATCCTTATGCAACTGTTGTTGCTTAACTTGTAGCTGAGCCATAATAGAGTAGAGATTAGGTGGAGGGGCCTGATTAAGTAGCTCTTGGGTGGAAAAATAGGGGAAAGAAAAATTAGCATGTGGGTTACAGGACAAATTTTGATTTTCCATTTCTTAAGAAGAGGAAGAATGTAGGAAAAGTCTTTTTGGGGAGGCAAAATCAAGTGGTCCCTCCAAGTGTGGAGTTTTGGATCGTTGCCCGTGCAAAATGGAAGAAATGGGAGGGGAGGAGAAGAGATGGAGATGAGAGAAGTGTGCACACAAGCAATCAAATTCTAGACCTAACTTAATTGTGACTCCCTAAAATTTAACTTAAGACTTGGTCTACCTAGGAAATAAGTAATCAATAGTGAATACCCGTTCTGTCAACAAATCTAGCCAAGTTGCATAAGGGGAGGTTTAGGCCCAAGCGTTTCCTAGGAAAATTTTTAGGTGCTTGTATAAACCCACGCCTGGTCATTTGACATGGCCCCTCAGCCTGAACACCAGATATAGATGACATAATTAGTATTAACTAGAGAAAACTTAAGTCCTATATAGCAAGCTTAAATTGATGAAACCTTAGGGGTCAAATTGCTACAAATTTTAGTTAGGGCTAGGATATTCTAGTGCACATGGAATGTGGAGGGCGTTAATTGGGTTGTTGCCCTGTTATTTCAATTTTTTTAGTGTGTGTGCAGGAATTGGAAAGTTGTTCCAATGAAAAGCAAGTTGTCACACAATTATTGTATTTCTGTCTTTTAGGATTGGATTTAACTTAGTGTATTTTTTTAGGGTTTTCTTTTTAAGTTTTCAAACAAGTTTGAGATTCCACAAACAAGAGGAAATCAAGTTGTATGAGTGAAGATATGTCTCCTTTTCTTTTTTGTTTCTCAAATGAAAAAAGAAACCCTAATTCAATTGGTCCTAGGATAGAAATTTAACTACCAATGATTTGTTTTTAAGCTTTTTGTATTAAGTAGTGGTCCAAACAATTCAAACAACACCATTACTTTGAGGAGAATTAAACGAGGATTCCATAAAAAATTTTTGTAAGATTTTATGAATTTGTTTGATAATTGTTTTAAATTTTTATTTGTACTGGTGTCAAAGTCCAGAAATGATATCCATGGGTATTTTGGACTTTTAGTATTACCAATGACCTCATAAAATTTTGGAGATTTTTTATAACGTGTAAAATTTCATAAAAATTGGATGAGTATAAAAATTCTAATAATTCATGGATAATAGAAAAATAGGAAGACTAGAGGGTGTGACCCTTCTATAGTCCACGAATTTTTAAAAATTAAATACAAAGAAAATTGATCTGAAATTTGGAACAGATGTTTCTTACTTAATTTGGAATCACTATATGAAATTTTATGATTTTAGGAGGCCTGTGATTTTGGGGATTGATTTTTCAAGTCTGGATAGAAATCTAGACCCGAAAAATAGAACACCAATACTTGGATTGGAGTGGTGTTTAGTGAAGCAAACAAGCAATCAATAAGTTTTAAAATGCACCACTCAACTTAGTTAAGTTGTTTAGGGTCCTGAAAGCCAAGTTTAGTGTATTTTGGTATTTTTTTTAGGTTAGGTGTGACAAGTAAGAAGAACCAACCTGAATGTTCGCGGGACGACAAGGAACTTTGAGCTTTCGCTTTCAAATTCCCGCTTTCCTGCTGTAGCTCCTGCACACACAAGAGAGAAGAAAGAGAAGGGGATGAGATCCACTTCAAGCAAGAGAAGAAAGAGTAAGCAAAGCTGTGCCTCCTCGGCAACGGTGCCAAAAAGTGATGCGAAATATGCAAGATTTGTAAAAGCGAGTTTTTAACATCGTTGTAACACGCGAATTCGCATACGCTTTTAAATTTATATCCTAGATAGTGGGGTATCTAGGGTCGTCCAAGGAGGCAATATGTTTGCAAAATTAATTCTCTTCTTACAAAATAGATCTCAACTTTCTTTTTGGTCTTTTTCAATATATCATTTTCATGTTTTTGAAATTATGGCAACATACGAAATTGTTGGCGGGAAAGTGACTTACACTTCAACTCAATATACTACTTCTAAAGTGGCAAGTAGAGACTCTCCCTAAGCTCACTCTAGGCAAGTGGAGGCCTAGAATAATTAGGGAGAGGGAGTGAAGAATGCTAAAAACAAAGTAATTAAAAATGCAACTAAAGAAATTGCTAAGAAGGCAACTAGATTAATGAAAAAGTGTTTTACAAAAAAGCCTAGTAGATGAATGCTTCTACTACTAGAAAAATTGCAATAAATAAAAGAAAACACAAATCCTCTAGATAGATGGTGAAGAAGAGGGCTTCTTGCTCTAAGCTTGGTAGCTCCCAAGCTTGAAAGGAGTCCTCCAACTCCTTCCTTGCTATGCTCTGCCAAGGTGATGTCCTCCAAAGCAAGCCCTAAGGGGGCATGCCCTAAGCTTCTCTCCAAGGGTGGACGTCCACCCTAGGTCCTTCTCCTTTTCCTGGCCATCCTCCTTGAAGTAGAAAAGTCCTCCTCCTTGGCGTGGCCCAAGTTGAAGAGAGTAGGGAGAAGGAGGCACCAAAAGGGCTAGTGATGTGCCCTTTAATCTTCTTCTCTACTCCTTCTTCTTGGCTGTAGGTGTAGGTGGTATAGGTAGCAAAATACACTAATGGAGGATGCCCTAAAATGGTGGTAGGTGATGGGTTTATATAGAGTAGGAAGGGGGCTAAGGTGACTCTTGAAATGGAGGGCTAAGATTGAGAGATGGAGGTGGTTGGGGATCCTATGGCTAAGGGCAATTGGCGCCAACCCAAGGGACACCTAGGGGGTGGTTATGGGTGGTGGAACCCCTTGAAGTTGGCACCAAAATAGCTTCTAGAAGGTGGTCTTAGGTGGCACCAAGAAAGGTTCTAGAAGGAGGGGTTATGTGGAGGGTGGAGATGGGTTTAAGGGGAGATGTGTGGTGGAGATGAAGGGGATTTTTGGAAGGAAAAGTGGCACCAACAAGGGGATAGTTAGGGTGGTTTTGGCACCACTTTTAGGTGTCTTTTGGAGGTGGTGGGTAGGATAGGTTGGTGCCAAGTAGGTTAGCTTATGTGGAGCTTTGGTGGAGCTAGTTGGGTGGAGTTGTTAGGTGGGTTTTTGGGGTGGTACAAGCCAAGGAAGTTGGAGCATAGCTAAGCTAAGCTAAGATAAGCTAGCTTAGCTAATGGAGGAGTAGAGGAAGAGGATTTAGAGCTAGGGTTTGAAGAGAGGAGCTGAGGAGGAGAAATTTGGAGCTGGAACTAGAGCTGGCTACTACTGAAGAGGCTGGCATGGAGCTACTCTAGCAGGCTTAGCTTGCTAGTTCTTTGCTAGCTACTAATCCAAGCTAAAGTGAGCTGGCTTCTACCATAATGAGCTGAGGTGAGTTGGGTCTGGTGCTCCCGGGGAGGATCAAGCTGGTTGAGGCAGCTAAGGTGGCTTAGCTCAACTGAGTTGAGCTAAGCTGAGTCCCCAGGAGCTGGACTTGAGCTTCCTGAGCTGGGATGAGTTCTTCTTCAGCTGGCTGGAGTTGGGTGGAGCTGGATGTAGCTGGATCTGAGCTGGGGTGAACTCCAGTCAACTCAGCTGAGCTAGCTAGAGCTCCCTGTGGACTTGTGGGAGCTAAAATGAGCTAGACTCAACTAGGTTGAGCTGGATCTGAGCGAACTTGAGCTAAGGTGAGCTAAGATGAACTCTCTTGAGTTGCCATTCAGTTGAGATTAGCTGAATGGAGATGGGATGAGCTAACCCTAGTTCAAGTGAGCTAGGTTCCAACTGTGGTGAGCTAGATCAAGCTGAGTTCCAACTAGTCTGAGCTTCTCCTTCACCATTTGCCTTCTTGAATGCTAGAGTTTTAGGAATCTGTATATCTGTTCATCCCTAACACTCACAAAAACATATCAAAAAGACAATAAAAAATGTAATGCATGCCTAACCTAATTTATGCCTAAATGTAGCCCAAAAACCCGTTTGCGGAGTAAAATCCGAAGAGCTAGGTTTGTTTTAATGCATAAGAATGATGATAAACTGGCATTTATCACCTATGATCTTGAAGCGTAAAAATCAATTGATGCTCCTGTTCTTGGGTTAAGTGGGCATTGATAATGACTGGATATGTCTCACTTTCGCCCAAGAACATGTACTTGAGTGAGTCAGGTAAGGGCTTTATTTCAATCACGGGTGGGTTAGAATCAGAACTGAGAGTGGGAGGAGCAGAATTGAGGGTGGGAATCAACTGATCCATGTGCACGTGAATTCTCGTTGAGTCGCTCCCTGTGAAATCGATTGTGACTGCGTTAACGGGAAGCCCGTTAGCTGTAGTCACGTCTTCCTATAATAACAGGGGCGATTTACTAATATATGGATCAAGATAGCTGGATTTAGGGGTGCCGTGGTCAGAAGCGCACCCCAAACAGTCAGATCCTCTGGGAGATATGTGTAATGTAGTGGTTTCAGTCCCGTGTGGATCGAGGTCCGAGAACCCTGATAGTGTAGACGAATAAGACATTGGATTGTCACAAAGGAGCCCAATGTTACCACAGTAAGCTGAATCTTCATCTTCACCATCCTCCTCTATTCGATCATAGTCGAAGTTCTTTGCTGCCCTAAATATGTCTAGTCGAAGTCGCTCATTGCCTAGGGCAATCTCCATACACCCAGATGCACAATCGATGTTTGCTCGGGCTGTCGCCAGAAATGGGCGACCCAAAATAATTGGTGCATCTCAGAGATTAGGTGAAACTTCCATATCGAGAACGAAAAAATCTGCGGGAAAGCAGAACCTGCAGACATTCACGATCACATTCTCAACGACCCCCCTCGGTGTTTTGACTGATCTGTTAGCCAGTTGAATCGTAACCGAGGTAGGTTTCAAGTCCCCAAATCGAAACCGATCAAATACGGTGGTGGGAGTTAAGTTGATGGACGAACCCAAATCTAGAAGGGCCCGATCAAATGGAGAATCCTGCAAGAAGCAGGATATGAGTGGGATACCAGGGTCTTTCTGCTTTGGCGGTAGGTCAGCTAGAATCACGGCGCTAGCTTCTTTCGACAGTACCGCCTGTCGTCCAATTCTCGGCTGTTGCTTCAGGGTACAATAGTCCTTGAAGGACCTAGCGACAGCAGGAATGTGATCGATAACCTCGAGGAGGGGGTCCTGAATATGTACTTCCTTAAACATCGATTTCAGGTCCTCAAAATTCCGCGTGTCCTTTTTCCGTACTACATTTCGTGTCAGAGCCTCAGGAAAAGGGATGGGAATCTCAGGGTTGAGAGGCCTCTTACCCTTATCTACCGCAGGTGGCTCCTGAGATGATGAAAGAGTCGAATCTGCCTACGGCGAAGGGTGGGAAAAATCAGAACCCGCCTGCCTAGGTGGTGGGTCGAATGTCTTCCTTTCTCTCTGCAATGAGACAGTGTGTGCATCGGCTTGCTGTCCATGAGGTGGTGGGGGAGCAGAGGGGGCAGAATACGTGGGATTCTGCAAAGGCAGATGGCCTTGCATGTAACCAGGTGGTGAAGGAGGCGCTTGTAGTATGGCGTGTGCCTGTCCTTGCGGTGCCTGAAACCTAGGAGGGGTGCCCTGGTTTTGCACATATCGAGGGTTCAGGACGGGTTCGGAGGGCAAGCCTCCCTGAGTCCTATGCTCCTGTAATAACTGGTTCTGCGTGTTTTGTATGGTCTGAATTTGATCAGCCATCACCTTCATAATCTGCAAGCTATCTTATGTAGACTTCCTCATTGATTCTTGCAGCTCCTCTTTCAGTGCCTCCAAAGGATCAGCCTGCTCTGGAGGGTGGTTGGTAGCTTGGTGCAGCGACTGGTATAACGAGAGGGGTTGCTGCTGCTGAGGCGGGAATGGCTACTGCCTAGGATACGTGTTTTGCGCATTCCCGTATTGCCTGGTCTGGTAGTGTGGATCTTAATGTGGTCTCTGTGAATTACCAGACCAGGAGAAGTTCGGATGCTGGTGCCAACCAGGGTTATATGTCTCTGAATACGGGTTATTACCCCCGTATCCTTGGATAGCGCTGATGTCCTCGTAGGCCGAAGACGTCTGAGACATATATCCGTCAAGGGGATACCCATTATAATTTGTGGGTGGTGCGTAACGATGGTCGTAGGGTACCAGATCTGGATTATTCACGGGATCCTGATATGCGGGATCTCATAAATACGGAGAAGATGCATCCCAAGTGAGTAGGTTAACTCGAGCAGGAGGGACTCGGGGTGCATAGGAGGATCTTGCGGTGGTAGAGCTTGAGTTGGATTGACCTTGACTGATCTGGTCAATCTTCTTCTCAATTAGGTTTATTCTATCCAGCTGCTTGACGATGATATCCATGTCGACTCGAATAGATTCGATGTGAGCCTTGTGGACATCAACCCGCTGCTGACCAGGCTGCTGGAACTAGTTCATAGATGCGACATTCATCGAGTTCTCCGTTAATGATTCGAACAGCTCAAATGCATTGTTCTCATCTTTTGCGAGAAAATTCCTGCCGCTAGATGCATCGGCCAGATACCGATGTGTGTCATCCAGCCCATGGTAAAAAATCTGAGCTAAGTGCCATCTGGGTATACCATGATCCGAGCATTTTCGGAGAAGGTCGTGAAATCCATCCCATGCTTCGTGTAACTTCTCCCCAGCTCCCTAGGAGAAAGTTGTGATTGCACGCCGCATTGCATTTGTTCGACCGATTGGGAAGAACTTTTGCAGGAATTCACGTCGTAATTCCAGCCAGGTTCCAATTGGCTTCCCAATGGTCTTGAACTAGTATGAAGCTTTGTCCCTCAGAGAGAACGGGAAAAGCTTCATCAGAACAATCTCGAGATCAATATTCCTGGGTCGAATCATTTCAGTGAGTCAACTCAGGTTCTTCAAGTGCTGGAATGGATCTTCGCTTGAGTTCCTATAGAAATGAGTGCTGATCAACCCAATTACATTGGGCTTGAGCTCAAACGTGTCTCCGCCTGCGAGAATTCTGACAAGAGGTGCAGCAATTTGTGCGGCTGGCTCGTAGAAATCCCACAGTTGTTCTCCTCGCGGTGGGTGCTGCATCCTGTCAAGTGCTATCAGAATGAGATCCATGCTCTGCTGATGCCGCTCAGATTCGACGACCCGGGCTTCCA
This sequence comes from Thalassia testudinum, assembly GCA_037157565.1. Classification (NCBI taxonomy): domain Eukaryota; kingdom Viridiplantae; phylum Streptophyta; class Magnoliopsida; order Alismatales; family Hydrocharitaceae; genus Thalassia; species Thalassia testudinum. The sequence goes on from JAZHRO010000067.1 coordinate 40,269,329, forward strand.
GACGAGCCATCGGGTCCAGATTCTCGATGTCCTGACCCGATCTAGGTCTAGGTCCAGGATTTGCCATGGTGGCTCTTGGAGTAGAAGAAATGGGAGGAGAAGATGGTCCGGGCGAGGTGACTCGCCTCCTTGGGAGTGGCTCCCAAGGTCCAACCAAGTGAGGTCGAAGTGACCTCCTTCCTTGCATACACCACCCAACTCCTGGGTTGGTGTAGGCAAGCAAGACAAGGCTAAGGCCCTGTCAATCAAATGATCCTTATAGATCAGGTGACCAGATTTTTCATTAGAAATTTGAATTCCTAAAGATAAGTTCATCGTTCAACCAACTGAAAGTGATTCCCGCCTCTCAAGCTAACCCAGTCAGTCTGGTTACGGGGGGACTAAGGGGAAGGTTCTTCCTTTGGCTTATGCCTCTAGTTTCGTTGACCCCCGAGCCGCGGTCATTTGACACTATCCCACAAACTTAGTCACCAGGTTTGACAAGAGAGATTAAAAACACCCAGTAGTATGACAACGAACTCAGGTTGATTTTGTGTTTTAAAATTAATTTTTAACCCGTTTTCTTCAGTGGGGTTTGTGGTGAGTGGCCCACAAGGTGACCAAGCTCACCGGCTAACTAGACTTGATTAAGTCTAAGTTAGCCCAAAGTGTGGTCTCTAGTTGTAACCCTAAAGATTCAACCTAAGTTGCATGCACTTCTAGGGTTTTTCTTTTTTTTGTTTTAGAAGACCACAAAAGTAATGTTTGTTCTTTGATGATAATTGGAATCCAATTAATTTGAAATTTTGCGAGTAGATTCTTTTTTCATTTAGCTTTCCAGAGAATATCTTTTTGGAATTTTTACTATTTCAACCAAATTTTTAGGGAATTTTGAATATCAGGAGACCAGATCTGGAATTTTGATTTCTGGTCAGTTTTTTTCTTTGAAATAGTATCAAATGACCTTAAAAAATAGGGAAAAAATATGAAAAATAACGCCAATGAGATCAGCTTTCAACTCCACCATTTTTAGTCAAAAAAAATATGTGGATTGCTCAGAATCGCTTTTTGAAATTTGAAAAATTTTAAATCTGGGTCAGTTTGTTCCCCGTGCACTTCGCAAATTTTTTAAAATTGTATACTTGGAATTTTTTTCAAAAGAACAGTAACATTTGAAAGATGGTTTGAAAATGAAGGTTTGGCCCAAATTTTCAAAATTTTTGCTTACTAGTTTTTCGGCAAACAAATTTTTAAGTTAGACTTGAAATCTAGCTGAAAATCAGAAGGTGGTAGAAAAGCTTTTAAAGAGGTTTAAACTTAAAATCTAAGCTTTCCACCAAAAAGATTTTTTTTTTTTCAAAACTTTCGCACGTTTTTTTTTCAAAAATAAATTTTTCAAAAGATTCAAAGAAAATATCTTTTATTTTCTTTTCCTTTTCAAACTAACCTAAGACTCGAAAGGAACCCTAATCTAGATTTTTTTTGAAAATTTTTTTTTGTATTTTTTTTCGCGACAATGAGTAAAAAAATTTCAAAGGAAATTGCAGAAAGTAAAACCTAATCTAAAAATACGATGATGTGCACCTGGATTTGTTTTCCACACTCGTTGTATACACAGATCCCGTTCTTTTCCCATTTTTCTTGCACATCAAAAACAAAGCAGAGCCAAATTCATCAGTGATGTCTTAAAAGATCGAACTCAAAGATAAGGACATTGCCTCCTTGGCAACGATGCCATTTGACTGAATCCATTCTCGTGCATTTGAAAGTCGTCAGAATTGTAGTATAGTCACACAAAAACGTTCGTAAAAAATAAGTTTGTAAAAATTACCAGACTTGAGTCCCGGTTGTTCGTCTCTGGGAGGCTTTTGTACAAATCTGAAATCGATCTTCTATCTCTCTACTTTATTTAGAATCGCATACCGATTCATGATTATTATGTATTTAAGTATGACATGTTTAGTTGCAAAATAGACAAATAAGTGAAAACAGGCAACTTGAATCACGCAAAAAGAATGGCAATCAACAAGCTCATGGTGATTTCAACATAGAGATATATATATATATATAAATGCATTTTCATTCATTCCATTGGGGAATTGTTTGCAACAACAACTTTAGAGGAAAGCTTGTACATAAATGCTTGAAACGGAAATTTAGCTACCAGAAAATGACTGAATACTAGAATCAATGGGGGGATTTCACATGCATCATTGGGGGAGAAGTTAAGACTATGCTACTAAGCAGTAATAAAAATAGTAAAAATTATGGAGAGCATAAACTAAATCTAGCAGATTAAAAGGCATTCAGGGGTGGTCCCCAATGGCCTTGGAGTGGTCAGGAGGAGAATAAGGGGCGGCCAATGTTGCTTAGGCCGACCCTTGGAGAGAGGGAGGATTGATCCAGCATCCTGGCATGGCATCCTTCATGGTGGTGCTCAGCTCATGGAGATGTAGTGGAGACGGTGGTGGCTAGCCTAAGTGGAGGTGGATGGAGCCAAGCAAGTATGGCCAAAAAGTGGATGGGTGCAAATGGCCACCCCTTAGGTCTTTTTATAGACCTAAGGGAAGCTCTCTAGAGAATTATGGAATTCTCTAGAGAGGCCTATGGTGGGAGCTCGTGGGAGAGTGAGAGAGAGAGCGTGGATGGTGGTTTTTAGATCCACCAAATGTGGATCTAAAAATTGAATGGCTCTTGGTTGCTAATTTTGGCAACCAAGGCAACAACACATGGTAGAGAGTTCTAGAGAACTCTAGGCTAGGTATTTTCGTGTGGATGGTGTGTGTGGGTGTGTGTGGGTCAAAACTTAGGTGGCTAGGTTGATTATGTTAGGCTCTAGTGGGTTTAGGTCAAGGTATGTCTCAAATTAGGGTTATAAACCCTAATTCACTAAGGTAAAGTGCAATTAAACTTAATACAAGTTTAATTGGGTGTGTAAAAACTTAATTGAGAGTAAAACAACTCAATTAAGTCAGGTCTAGGTCAATTGGACTCTCACTGAGTCCAATTGGACAGTGTGTGCTGAGATCAGGGCTTAATTGGACTTAATGAGTCCAATTGAATGGGCTGATGGAATTGACTAAGATCCAAGTCAATTAGGTTTATTGAGCACCTAATTAGGTCCTTAGGGAGGACTAGAGGTGATGTACTAGGGTTAGGGCACCTTAATTTAGGTTCCTATGGGGTTGGAATTGGGTTTATGGACCTAAAGATTCAAGATCAAGGCTTGAATCTCAAAACAGAAACTGGAGAGTAGTATTAGACGTCTAATAATAGTGTTAGATGTCTTATACTCAAAAATCAAAAGTCCAGACTTGTTGTCTGGACGTCTAATTAGAGTCAGGAGGGATTTTGGGTTTTGTTTTTGGTATTCTGCAAAAATTGGACGTCTGACAAAGTGTCTGGACGTCCAATAACATTGCAGAAGTGGGTTTGAGGTGTGCGAGAGATGGCTAAGGGTCCTGGATGTCGTATAACTTATCTGGACATCCAGATAAGGGTTGGAACTAGGGTTTTTGGGCTTCCTAGGGTACGGTGACCTAATTTAAGGGTGGCTAAGGCTTGGGGAGGTCTCTAGGCTATCCTAGGTCTAGGATGGACCTAAGCTCTTCACATTTTATTGCTTTATTCCTTATTAATAGAATAGCAAACCTTAACTCCCTTGCATCATTATACCTACACCTAATCTAAGTCTTTTGCTCTAGCTTTGCTGCAACACCCATTATTCCTAATCTAGCTCCAGATCCAGCTCCTGATCAACTTATTCCATGCAATCGACGTAATGCACTTAATCAGCACATTATAACATTATTTTATGCATAGTTAAAGGAAAGCAGTAAAGATGCAGATAATGCTTATGCATGCATGAATTACCCTACTTATGCTAAGTTCTAGCCTAATTTAGGTCAATTAAGATCTATGATTGCTGCGCAATCACCCTGGCAATCGATGCTTCGTGATAGCACGACCCATGGCAACCCCCAGAACCCTGGCTTTCGAGATTTTGAGATAATCCTGCCCATTGGTGTTCTGTAGCCAAATCTTGACCCTGGCAATCGACATTTCGTGATAATGCCGCCCATGGCATCTGAACTAGCTGGGTGCTTACGTTCCCCTGATAGGATATGTAAATATCCTAGGAGATAAGCGTCGAGGAGCCAATGTGTTGTTATGCATCTTCGAGGGGAATTTCCTGCCTCTCCGCGCCAGGAACTCATCCAAATCAACTTGTGTTGATTGGTAGCTCCTAATCTAGGCAACTTTTTTCAAAATATTTGAACGCTTTTGCATGATTTGATAGTTATGCGTACTGAACCAAACTGTGTGTGGATTAGGGTGCTTAGGTTATTGAGTCCCGCAAACCGGAGATCAGTTAATGAGGCCGAATACTCCCTAAGCCTTAGACCTAATACTTAATCTTTGCATTTTCCCCAACCTCTTGAGGGTTATCCAGATCTTAGCAGATACTTGAATTTTTAAGCCTAAGAGTCTAGCCCAAAAGGCCTAAGATTAGTGTTCCTATTAATCTCTTTTTGTCACATTAGCACTTTTTTTCTTTTTTTCTTTTCTTTGATGTGGTCTAGAACTTTGGTTAATCCCTTAATTTCTTACTAATGACTATTCTTTTTCTTTTTCATTTTGTGCTCCTTTTTGTCATTTTGCTCTTTTCCTCCTCATGCTTATGTGACTTCAAAATGTTCTCTCCCTTCCAGTTTTTGTTCTTTTTCATAATTTTCTATTTTTTTTTGTATTTTTGACATATGTGAGTTTTTTGTGAGAATTCTTCTGACTTTTCTTGGTTTTTGTATGTTTACGCTTTACCACCCCCCCTTGCATAAGTTTTGCAATGTCATTGTAAACGAAGGGTGTGAAACAGTATTGGGTCCAAGGACTTGGGTGAATGGGTCGGGAATGACTGTTGCGGACGATTTCGATCTCTGGTACATATACCAGAGGTGAGATCGTTTGGTCTAAGGCCAAACTCAAGGTGCAGTAGACGTGGAGTACAAACTGATAATCGGATGGTTCTCAGGTTTTTGGAATGACGGGTTACCTCCTATTAAGCACTAAATTTAATACCTTCAACCGAGTAGGAAATGGGATGAAGAGGGAGTGGTCAAATCAGCAGAGTTTTGTAGAACAAGCACCTTGATTAAGAGCCTGGTTGGTCCAACCAGGTGCTTGTTGAGATCAACGGGCTGTTGATGCAGCCCAAACCCTATTAAGCTGGTGGATTGATAAATGTAGATCAACAGATGTGGAACCCATCATATGCTCTGGAGCTCTGATGGATGTGGAAGTGTAAATTCAAGTTTTGGCTGAGTCCAATCAGCCTGGTCAGAGTAGGGATTCGTGAAATTATTAGTGAATGATGTGGAAACCCTATGGGGGTGATCAGAGAATGATGGAGCATGTTTTTCAGTTTGATCAATGTTTGATACTCGGTATATGTGTGGAGTTGAATCATTTGCAATCGGCTCAGTAAGAGGGGAATCAGAATAGAAATTGAGCCTGGTTGCAGGTTGGGGTTGAAAATGGGTTTTGATAGGTTCTGCATATTTGGAAGAGGTGGCTTCCTTAAGAATTGTGTTTGAGGGACCTTCTAGAAAGAAGTTACAGGTGGTTTTATGTAGAGAGTCCTCATAGTAGCTTTCAAAATCAAAAGTGAATGCCTGAAGAGTGTCTATAGGATGATGGAAATCTGAGTCGAGAAAATATTCGAATTCTGGGTTGCAGTTACTCTCAGCATTTTCTGGTTTTGATTCCTGAGGATCGAAAAGAAATGATTCCATGTTACTGGAACCTGAATTTAAATCAGTGATCTAGGGAACCGGGACCTCAGAGTAGGAGTCGTAGACTGAATTATGTGAGTTGAGGTTGTAGACTGGCTTGTTGTGTTCAGGAAGCAGAGTTTCTCTGAAATCATGGTAAGATTCGAAATCGTCGGAGATATTGCGAAAATCAAATTCTGAATGAGATTCGATATCAGGAGTTCCACCATAGAATAAATCATATGATGTAGATTCAACAGCCTGACTGGGGTCTAGCCTATATGTAAATTCTGAGATCAAAAAGGTGTCCTTATTTGGTCTAGGCTCAAGTTCTAGGCTTGTAGGAAAGACCCAATCAACACCCCACTCGTCCAACTCCTCAGTTTCTGTATCGTAAATTGGCGTGACTTCCAAAAAATCGATCTGATTCTCTGAGGATGTTGGAGAGGGATATTCATCAAATAGTGGCCCAGAGTCATACTCTTCATTAAATATTTGATCTTCTTCATACGGGGCCTCGAAATCTTCCTAGTAAGTTTTAGATCTAGATTCTACGCTTAGGATGTGGGTTAAATCACTAGAATCTAGGTTCGAATAACCTTCGAGGGTTGCCTTATTAGAATAAGGGGTGGGATTTACACCCTCGAGTGGTTCAGTGCTAATCTCATTATTGCAGGAGTTTTGGAATTTTATGCTTGGTGATCCAAGGTCTAGGGTTGGCTCAATATTGTGTTTTCCTGGGATTGGAACTTTCTAACCTAATTCAAAATCAGGCATGTTGTATTTCATTTGGGTTAGGAATCCACCACAACCTTGTGCCGCAAACCTGAGATCTGGAAAATTGACTTGATCCTCAATACTATTCCAAGATGGTTCATCATCTATTTGGGGCGTGTACGGGTATTTCTGATCGATAATTTGTTTCAATAATCTTATCATTTCTTCCCATTTTTCAAGATCATCTTGGTGTTGTTCCCAAAGTACAGGATTTGTCATGCATCGAAGGTATTCAAAGTTGTGTAATTTTTCTATCTTAATGTATCCTGTGATGAGAATGTCGCAACTTGATTCTTTTGTGGCTTCAGTCAATAATACTTGGGCACAGTTTATGATGAAGGTTGTGGTTGTTGGTACATTAACCTGAATGTCTTTTATTGGTGTTCAGGTTTTGTATTCAATTTCATAGAATTCAAGGGCATCCTCAATCATCCTATCCCTCATGGATCTTTGTGATTCAGGTTTTTTGAAAGGTAGTCCTAAGTAACTTGGCTGCATGTTTGGATTATATGGTGGAATCAAGATGTAGAATCAGAATTTGGATCAAGATGTTGAATCAAGTTGTGAAGTGATTGTATCTGAATAGAGTCCCACTGAAATTTATGTGTGTGCTCTAAAGAGAAGAGATGAGGGACTTGATGTGTTTTTGACCCAATTGAGGCACCCAAAGATGTTTGGATGACTATGGAGGTTCGAGGTGGATGATACCCTTGGATCAGAAAGTCGTCCACCTGAGAATTACCTAGGCAGCCAGAGAGGGAGAGTCCCACAAAGACCCCTACATGGTAGAGCGTCCCCACGGGTTACAGGGTTTCCCCCACCCGACCTCTCTTGTCACTGAGATTCCAGGTAGACCAGATTGGGGATCTTGACCCCTTAAGTCTACCACTTTTAAGATCAAAGGTACTTAGGGTTTTCACGTGAACTTTAGATGTTTTGGTGTTGTGACCTAATTTGGAGGTTGTTTGACCCAACAAGGGGTCAACTTCACCTGACCTGTCCTAAAGATGGCAGAATGAATCTAGGTCACGACCTAGAGATCACCTTGATTTGATTCCCAGGTTATTAGGTCAAAGGTTTTTAAGATTGAAGTGATTTTAGAGCTCAATTTTAGGGTCGTCTTGCTTAGATCTTTTCAATCAAGGGCTTGGGTAGTGTGGGTTTGTTTCCTTTTATGCAAGCATGTGTGAACTAGCACACCAAAACCCTATTGTAGAAATCCTAATTTGGTTCTATTTCCAATCCTCTTTGATTTTCTCAAAAGTTCTCTTTGGACTTAAAAACAAGAAGTGTGTAGTCCGTGGAGATTCAGAAATTAAGTGTGATTTCTACTAGGCACAGGAATTTGTGGGGTAGGCTCTTTAAAAATCACTTCAACTTCAATAAGATTTGAAAAATTTTGCAAAATCAGGAAACTTTGCCTTAAAAATGGTAATTACTATAAAAAGAAGGCAGTTGATTCCTAATTTGATCTCTTCCTTTTGTCTTCCCAGGATTAGGTGATGGATTTAGGGAAGGAGAGAGAGTTTACTTGCCCTGGAGTGGTTGATTTGCGCGGACGATCTCTTTGTGAAATATCTCGCAAAATCACAGCAAAACAAATAGGGCAAGTTAATGCTCAAAATAGAATCAAAAAAATGTAGAGACTAGTGATGAATTGCATGTTGCTCCTCGGCAACGGCACCAAAATGTTTATAGTGCTTGATCGGGTTTTAAAAAGGTGGCGTTGCAGTATAGTCGAAAAAGTGTTGAAAACAAATAAGAATTTTATTTCTCGAATGTTGAGTCCAAGGTCGAACATAGGGAGCAAACGGAATTTATTCACTAATCTCAATAAATATAATTTGAACACTTAAAGTTACTCAAAATCTAATTCAAAATATAATGCAAGAGTTTCTGAATACTAAAATGTAGCAATAAAAGAGAAATTGAAAGGAATAGAATAAAAAGGTTGATTCTTCTTCTCTTGGCTCTCTCTTTAGTTTCCTCTTCTTTTCTTTCTTGGTTGTTCTTTCCTTCTCTGCCTTCTCTTTCTTGGCTTCTTTTCTTTCTTTTGCTCTTTGACTTTCTTCTTTGGATCTTCTCTGACTTTAGCTCTTTTTACTTTAGCCATGCCTTCTTTCTTCTTCTTTATCTTCTTCTTCTTCCTTGACTTCTCCTTCCTCTGTGGTCTTCTTCCTTTCCTTTACCTTTGCCTTCTCTGCCTTTCTTCCTTGGCTTCTGATTTCCTTCTTTCTCTTTCTTCTTCAGTCGTGCCTTCTCCTTCCTTCTCCTTCTCTACAGCTGCACCCATGGATTCCTCCTCCTTCCTTCTTCCTTTCCCTGCACACAAGTGCAAAACCTACCCCTACCCTCCCCTGTGTACACTCTCTCTCTTTTCTCTCTTCGATTCACTCTCCCAGAGCCAATCGGGTATTCGGGTTGGGTCATGCGCACCCGGGTCTAGGCGCACCGGTGTGGGTGGTGCACGAGGAGTGATGGGTAAATGGGTCAGGCAAGCCAAGTCCGCGTAGCGTGGGTCGCGGACGAGACGGGTGAGCAGGTGAGGGGACCTCACCCCGTGATCTAAGGCAAACAGGAGGAAACACAAATTCAATTTATATTACTTACTGCGCTTTAAACTCTTCGAGGTGGGACTAAAAGTCCCACCCGCTTTTGCATGCACGCCTGCAAGGGGTCACCGTCAATCTCCGCAGTTGTAGTGCTCTATCAAAGCCGCTCTCTAGCTGGATGTGTGCGCGAACTCATTCCGCATCACCTGGACCTGTTCGCCTGGAGCGCAGTAGCTTGGAGCGAGCTTGCGAGCTCCTTCACATCTGCTCTAATGGCGGTAGAGGCTCAATCCTGCGATCAATCAATACGGCCTTGCAGCCTCATTAGAACACACAGGCAGCTTCGTTGTGGTGCGGCAAAGGTGTCTAGGTAGGTGGCTGGCCGTGGGGCGGCCTAGGCGTGCGTGCCTAGGTCAGTCTGTGGTCGTTGTGATGGGTGTGGTCGGGGGGTGCTTGTGGAGGGTATAGCGGTCGATGGAGATGGGGAAAGTGATAAGGAGATGGTGGCGGAGGTTCTGAGGGTTCTAGCAAGGTGGATGGGTGTGTGGAGGTGACGGAGACACCTCACCGGTGGTTTGCTGGAGATGAGGAAGATGGTGGTGGTTTGCGGTGTCAAGGGGTTGAAAGTAGAAATAAAGAAGGGGGAAATGAAGAGTGGAGACAAGGGAAGAGATTTAACCTACTTAAAGGATGAAGGGATATAGGAGGGTGGCTAGCACGTACCTGCCGCCGCTGGAGAAGAAGATTCCAGTGGAGGGGGAACGACGACAACGAAGGGGTATTGGGCACCAGCCCTGGTGGGGCAAGACGCGAGGAAGGAGGCGGAGATGTCCTTGCCACAGGCATTATGGTAGAGCGATGAGAAGAGGGAGGAGATGTTGCTGGAGCTCACTGGACGCTTGGCCAGAGGAGAAGAGAAGAAATTAGAGGTTGTTCTCCGGTCAAACCAAGCTGGATCTGAGCGGCAGGGACAGGGGATCCTTTTAGAGGTTGTGGCAGAGGTCCTTGTGCTTGGTAGACAAGCTCCCAAATGCAAGAATCCTCGCCAGAGTAGGAATTTGCAAGAGGCCGAGCGTTCGCACGAGAGATTGGGTGATAATTAGGGCTTGTGATTGCGTTCAGATGATAGGGAATTCCTTAGAGAATCTCCCTTTCAAGTTTGAGAGGGGATCTCTAAGGAATTAGGGATAAATCCTCCTCGAATGCTCGCCGGAGTAGGACTCCTCTGCTGGAATGGTGGAGGGACCTAATTGCAAAGAGTGGCGAGGAAGATAGGGGGTCTTTGCAATGATTTTCAAAAGCTAGGGATCAAAATGTAATTACATGGACTATTTTGCAAAGTAGGTCAAGGTGACCTCCTCTTAGGTCCAAATTTTGGTACAAACCTAATTTTGACCTAAGAAATACAATGGTGAAGTTTTATTTTAGGTTTGACCACGTTTGACTAGACATTTTGCATAAGAACCCAAATTAGGGCAAATATTTAGCTAAGACCCCTATTTAGGTCAAAATAGGTTCCAAAGGCCAATTTGAAGATTATAAACCCTAGGGAAATTATTTTATGAATTTTAGAGGGTTTAGTTGATTTTTATATTTACCAAAACCTTGTTGAATTAAGTGAGTCTGTTTTAGGGTTACAAGAAGTTATTTAATTCTTAGATTGCACATGAACCCTTTTCTAATTGAGCTAGCCCACTTTTTATCTTGTTAAGATCATTTGACTTATGTTTATCCCCTGAGAAATCCCATTGATGTACTGCAATGGTAAAATTATAGTTTTACCCTTTATTTGTTATTTTCTTCTCAGAACAGTTATTCCTTGAATTAAGCACTTCTCTAGGTTATGTAGGAGCTTTTGTTCTCTTTTCTAGGTCAAAATGAGCTAGTTAGGGCTGATGATGGTGTTCCCATCAGGTGATACTTAGCCAAATTTCTTCTTCTTCTCATCTCTAGATCGGTTCATTAGCAGGTTTGGACCGATTTTTAACCACAAAAATGGTGGTTTAATTGGTGGGTGACCTTTTCGAGAGATACACAACAACTGTAAGGGTGGGACCAGAACTCTACTAAGGCCACCCTAATCCTTAATTAGGTGTATTTTAACTGATTTACGACTCGTTACTGGGCCTAATTTGACCCATGCACAGTGCACAGCTCCCAGCCATGCACCGCACCACATAATTCCATTCCAAAGCTCAAATCATGTTCAGAGATATCGTAAGAGGGCAGTAATGTGTATGTGTGAGGGAGATGCCGAGTGCTCATGACTACTGCAAAGCCCATAGCACAAAAGCCATAAATGTGGCTCCAGGCGGTTCTCCATAACTGATGTGGCACCTGTTGCAATGTCGAAGTACTACGCTATCGGATTCGATTTTGGAAACCTATCATTGTAGTTTGAATAGCGAAGATTTGGGTTCAACAAATAAAATTTATATCGGAATAGAAATCCCTGGTCGAACTCAGGGAGGCGAACGTTTGATTAAAAATGCACGTTTGTTTTATTTATCACAAAACAGAATAGCTAGTTGAAAACTAGCAAACAATAAATAAAAGAGAGCGAGAGAGAATATTACAAATAAAAGCAAATGGGATGTAGAATAAACATGAATTTCATTATCAAAAATTGTTAAGTACACTACTCATTAAGACTAGAAAGCGGGAAAGGATTACACTAGAAATAATAAATCTACTCTAGAAAGTAGTAGAAAGAATGAAGAGAGAGATATCCTCCTCGATGATCGATTGGACGACGAGCCGGATGGGACGACGCGTGGAAGACGGGGAACAGAGAGGGAAGAAGGAAGATGAAGCAGGAAGAACGGGAATGAAGTAGCACGTCTTCGTCGTCGCGAGATTTGCTTTTGGAATGCAGAGAGAAGACAACCGCAGGATGCTCCACGAAGGGGGACAAAAGTGGAAAAATTATAATTTCTACTCTAGAGGAGCATCCTGGGTTTGGGACAAGCTCTTAGATCTTTGGAAGGGGTGAAAGAAGAGAAGAAGGGATGGGAAATTTGTATGGAGGGGTCTCCTTTTATAGTTGCAAGGAGTGAGGGCATTTTGGTCATTACATTTTGAAAAAATTAATTCAGGACCTTTAGTGATGGATAAATCAGTCAGTAAAGGCCTGAACGTGGCCTTTTTGGGCGACGCTCACACGCCCGCTCGCCTTTCGCACCTAAAATGCTCACTTCACGTCGTTCAAATCTTGGTCGTCCAATCGTGAGATTGGATGGCTAAGATCTCTCCTCGCCGCGCCTCATCTGCGCGCGCCTTACGCATGCAATCCCACGTCATGCGGGGGTATTAGATAGTGCGTGGGCGCTATCGGCTGCATGACGCCGTTGGATCTCGATCGCACGGTTGATCGTGCCCGTGCGCCCACTCCAAATTGAGGCGTGCGGGGGCTCGAACCTGCGCCTCCTCTTCTCGATAGGGCGCTCGACCAACGTGCTACGAGCACGTTTGTGTCGAGCACTCATCTCAAGCGAGTGTGCCCCGCAACTGTTGGATGCACATCCAATGGCGGAGAAGCATTGGCCAGATGAGCTGAGGCAGGTGCATGCAGCCAGTTGGGTGGCTGAGATGGTGCCACGTGGTGCCATCTTAGCCATCCATCTTATGAGTGATGTAGATGGTGCCACGAGTATCGGATTGGATCGATCACGCTGTTAGGCTACAATCGTCGATCCAAACCCATTCATGCAGTTGGATTTGTCGTTTAAAGTATGGATTAGCACCATCTTGGCCCTTTATCTTCTAGGGTTCCTCGGTCTCTATCTGATGCTACGAATATCCGATTAGGGCCATCTTGGAGTCGTTGAACTCCAATCACTGCCCTAATCAGATCCGTACAATTGGATCTTCGATCTGAGGTCCTGATTAGCAAGTTGCCCTGTCCCTAGCCATAAAAGGATAGAATTAACCTACGTTTTATTTAGACTAATCTAAATGCAAGATGATGCTTGTTATGCAATATTTAGTGTATGCGATGCAATTCTATGCTTAAGAGCACGCATAAATAGACATTTTATGTAATATAAACATGTTTACATCACACCCCCATGCCTATCTTTTTCTAGTCCCTAGTAAAAACTACATGCTATTTATAAAAGAATTAGGTTGGATTACTTGGGCATAAGTTATTTTCAACATTAAGAAAATTTTTACTTAGGATCTGAACTTTCAAAGAAACAATAGCGCCCAAGTATCTGCAAAAATGCAGACCGCCTCAAGCCCTCACCTTATTCAAAGAAAAATTTCTTTTTCTCTTTTTCTTCTTTTCTAATTTTTTTGGATTTTTGAGTTTAGGGTTAAAGAATGGCTTTCTACGGCCATTCAACCCACCCAAGATTAGATGAGAACCCTAAGTTCTAAGCATCTTATTTGAATGTGATAGACTCATTGATTGGCAATTAGAATGGACTTCGAGTTTCTACGTCTCTAGGTGACCTTAAAAAGAGAGTTCAGCCTAAAGGTGCATCTTTACGACCGGTAGCTTTCTCCCTACTTTTACTTTTATGGGGTCAACACAAGGGTGAATCCAGTGTATATCTCCCCAGTTTATTCTACTTCTTTGCTTCTTCCTAAGTGTTTTGGGAATTTTTAGTGCATTTCATGAGTTGGGTTCTGGACAACCAGTCGATGAGCTGTTACCACCGACAACTTGCCAGCTATACTCAAGAAGCGAAGTGTGGTTTATTTCTTTTTTTTTCTTTTTAGTTTCTTCCTTTTCTCCTTTTCTTTTTCTTTTTGTTTTGACTTTCTTTTTTCTTTTTTTTTAAGTAGGTGGCTTTCCTGGTCTAAGATTTACCTAAAGGTAGCAAGACGAGAATGGTCTAGTGACTGGCCTCTGGACAACCTGCCTATGGGCTATTACCCACAATAACTTTCCATCCATATCACCCTAGAAGGTTCATTAGCTACCTAATTTCCGTTAAAATTGCTAATCAACAAGTCAGTGAAAAGAAAGTGTGTAGATGCTTTAGACTTAAAGTTCTCTCAAATTAGAGGGTGGGTTGATAAGTCGTGTACTTATCACCCAAACTTCTTTAATCAAATTAAAATAGAATTCATGTTGGTAAGGACTCGAAAAACAAATCCACATTTTAGTGGATACATGGGCTGATTAAGCCCAAAGACCTGAATGGTCATTGTGCTCAGATCCTAAGGTAATATTTCATAAGATTGAAAAGTCCTAATGTCCAAGTATTCCTTCTTAATTCCAATTTCTTTTATATATATAAATAAAAGAAAATAAAATGAATCTACAGAGCTGACGAATTGATTCAGAGATGAATATCCACCCCCATGTCTATCTAATGCAATGTCCTCATTGTATTAAAAAGACATAAAACAGAGTGGAATAAAGTAAAAAGCACCTGAATTGCGTGAATGATAGGTCCGCTCTGAGATAAACAAAAACTGTATACATGCTGAATTTAGTGCCTTTAGTTAGGCACACTATACAAAGAAGAGAAGTAAAGAATTCAGAAGTGTAGGTCAAAATCAGAATAAAAAGATTTACTTTAGGACCTACCAGCAGATGTCCATAGATGTGGACCATATTGCGGTGCCAACCCATACCCCATGATTGAGAATATCTAAGGTTCTGGATAAAAATTACCCAAAAACCTAAAATCAGTATGCAAGCGGGGTCAGGCCTGCAATTTATGAGGATGCAACCCAAGACCAAAGAGTCAGGTTACAGAGAATTCGATATCAAAAGGATAATCAATGAATGCGTACTTGGGTTGAACATCCTCAGAACAAATGTCGTAAGGGTCCTGGTTTGATGGTTTCAGATGAATTGAAACCCTTAGACTCGGTATTCTATTTCCTCCGGAGTTCGCTTCCCAAATCAAAATTTCCCAACTGCTATCCTCCTCATTCAGAATGTCAAATTCTGGGACCTCCTGCATATTAATCACCCTATTCAAGTCTAAAAGATGTGACTGAATCAGAATTGACTTGGGCCTAATTATCTCAAAAATAGAATCGTCAGTAAGCTCAATGGGGTGTAACTGACAATTGGGGCATTGAATTGTATCCTTCAGAAAATGTGATTCTAAATTTATCATGTGAGCCCCAATAAGATCAGTTTCCTCAATTATTGGGCCATCAAATGATCTATTGGATTCCTCAGGCCCAATCTTCTCACAGAAATCGTGTTCTATAAACTCACGTGAGAGTTCGCAAACTGAATCTTCACCATCAAAATCAAAGAAATCAAAATCCGTATTAATGTACGTCCTAAAATCATCAGTCACTTTCTGATCCATGGAGACATACGTTTCCTCGTACCCTGGCTCAAGGATCTCAGGTGAAGAAATTGGATCATCCTTAATTGGTTGCTCTAAATCAATCTGGTCAGCCTCGTAACATGTGTCCCCCCAAATAGGTGCCTGAGCGGGTTCTGACATTGGCTCTCCTCATGGGGGTTCATACTAGGAATCATCCCATGATTGAACTAAAGCAACCACAAATCTCATTCTCAATTTTGCTAACTTCCCAAGTAGAAACTCACCCGGGTTCTTATCCTTAACATCTTGAAGCCAATCCAGCAAATACTTATTTAAATCATCAATCATCTCAATCAGGGGCTCTAATTTTTCAATGCAAGGTATTGGCTGAACTTCTAAAGATTGCATGGTATTCCTCAAGTTAGCGAAAACCTTATCTTGAACTTGGTTACCCGAAACCAAATGACTTATTTCAGGGTTGGACGGGTTTGGGATCAATGCAAAGGAGTTAACGAATTGAGATTCGTGATTCGCTTCCTGATAATAGGCCATTTCAGATTGTTCAAAAGGTGGTGATGACCTAAAGGTAGTGTATTTAGAGGATGGGTAAGGATCAGTGTATCCTCCTTGATTGTAGATCGTATTAGGTTGTCCATGAAAGGGTGGAGATCTATAATCGATGTGGCTCTGAGAAGGATAGAAATCACAATTATGGTGTTTAGGGTTAGACCCTAAACATGGAGGTCTGGAACTGTATCCCCAATCCAAGTTATCCCAACTAACCAATGGTTGATTACAGTACGAGTCAGGATAATCGTCATGTTGAGGATAACTCATAACAGAAGGGAAAGAGCGGGAATGCTTATAAAATGTGGAAGGATTCACGATAGACGGGAGGAAGGAAGGCGCCTCGCAATACAAACAATCAAACTTGTCCTTAAGTGGGCTAGGCTAAAGACCTACAGACTCCCAGAACCCATCTTGAGATAAAGAAACGATTTGATCTACTTCAATCTATTCAATACAACCAGTTAAAAGGAGGGACTGGGGAGAAGGTTCTTCTTTCGGCTTGTGCCTCCGGTTCCTAGTGTACCCGCCAGCCGCGATCATTTGATTTTGCTCCCGTAGCTAGACATTAGATTGAACAGTAGAAAAGACTAATTGAAAATAATCTCGTTATGGGCTCCAAAAAGCGAGTCGAATCCTTAAGGCCAATGTCTACTCTGTTTTATTTAGAGCTAGGTTTGAATGTGCTTTGGAATGTGATGGGCCCTTTATCTGGGTTGTGCCCTTAATGATTGATTGATGTGTGTGTGCGTGCACAACCAGTGGTTTTCAAGTAAGATTATTTTTTATGCGGTGAATTTTAGGGTTCAAATCTTGCTTAGTAGCTTTTAGGATTCAACTTTAGGCATTTTCAAACAAATTTTGTTAGCACACCAGGTTTTGAAAGCACAGGTGAAGATGTTTTCCTTTGAAACTTAAAAGAATGTGGAGTGCCTGGTAAATCCCTAAGAGTTGAACCTATGCGGCAACTACTTGATGAGTTGATTTTAATTGAAGTGGTGCAGCTCAATCAACTCAAACAATTGGCCTGTTGCACCACTTAATTAGGCACACAAGTGATTACCTAATCTGATTTCTACTCAATTATGTGTTTGGATGTGTGTACCGGTTTCAAAGATCCGTTTATTAGTTGAGTTTGAAAATTAGATGAGGTTGTGTACCTCTGTGAGATTTTCTTTTTAATTTTTCTTTTTAAATGTGGAGGTTGAGGCACGTGTAGGTGTCAAACAAATAAAAAAACTAACCTTAGAGTTTATAAGAACACCTAGGTTGATTTATGTTTGTGTTATTACATGGTGGAATTGAAACTAATGGGTGGGAGGTGGGGGAAAACTTATAGAACCTTCAATAGCACTTTGCTCCAATCTACCGCTTTTGCTCATCTCAAAAAAGTACCTACAATCACAATAAGAAAGGAGAGAAGTGAGGTAAATGATTCATAAGTTGGAAAATGCGAAAAAAAATCAAAGAGTGTCGCCTCCCCTGCAACGGTGCCAAAATGTTGCAATGTCGAAATACTATGCTATCAGATTCGGTTTTGAAAACCTGTTGTTGTAGTTTGAATAGCGAAGAACTCGAGTTCAACAAATAAAATTTATACCAGAATAGAAATCTTGTGTCAAACTCAAGGAGATGGACATTTGATTAAAAATACGCGTTTGTTTTATTTGTCACGAAACAGAATAGCTAGCTGAAAATTAGCAAATAATAAATAGAAGAGAGGGAGAGAGAATATTACAAATAAAAGCAAAAGGGATGTAGAATAAACATGAATTTCATTATCAAAAATTATTCAATACACTACTCATTACGACTAGAAAGCGGGAAATGATTACACTAGAAAGTAGTAAATCTACTCTAGAAAGTAGTAAAAAGAATGGAGAGAGAGATATCCTCCTCGACGATCGCTTGGAGGACAAGCCGGATAGGACGACGCTTGGAAGATGGGGAACAGAGTGGGAAGAAGGAGGATGAAGCGGGAAGAGCGGGAATGAAGCAGCATATCATCGTCATTGTGGGATTCGCTTCTCGAATGCAGAGAGAGGACAACCGCAGGACGCTCTACAAAGGGGGATGAAGGTGGAAAAATTATAATTTCTACTCTAGAGGAGCATCCTGGGTTTGGGACAGCCTCTTAGAGCTTTGGAAGGGGTGAGAGAAGAGAAAGGATGAGAAATTCATATGGAGGGGGTCTCCTTTTATAGTTGCAAGGAGTGAGGTCATTTTGGTCGTTACATTTTGAAAAACATTAATTCAGGACCTTTAGTGACAGATAAATCCGTCACTAAAGGCCTGAACATGGCCTTTGTGGGCGACGCTCGCGCGCCCGCTCGCCTTCCGCGCCTAAAACGCGCGCACCACGTCCTTCAAATCTTGGCTATCCGATTGTGAGATTGGACGACTAAGATCTCTCCTCACCGCGCTTCATCTGCACGTGCCTTGCACGTGCGATCCCACATCACGCGGGGGCGTCAGATAGCACGTGGACACTATCGGCCTTGCAGCGTCGTTGGATCTCGATTGCACGGCTGATCGAGCCCGTGCGCTCGCTCCAAATTGAGGCTTGTGGAGGCTCAAATCTGCGCCTCCTCTTCTCAATAGGGCGCTCGACCATTGCGCTACGAGCGCATTTGTGTCGAGTGCTCATCTCAAGCACGCGTGCCCCACAGCCGTTGGATGTGCATCCAACGGCGGAGAAGCATTGGCTAGATGAGATGAGGTCGGTGCATGCGGCCGGTTGTGTGGCTGAGATGGTGCCACGTGGTGCCATGTAAAGACCCGTTCTGTCCTGAGCCTTTTGAGATGTCTGGACTATCGGTCAGACGTCTGGACACCTTCCCAGATGTCTGGAAATTGAAATTTTTGTGCAAGCCTTCGCGTTTGCGTGCGGGCGGCACGTAGACAGTACCCTCTTTTTCTTCCCTTCTTCTCTCTCCCTCCTCATACGAACCCTAGCGTACTCTTTATAAACCCCTCTTCCCCTCTTCTTCTCCCCACTCCAGCCACCTTCTTCTCTTCCTCTCCACCCCAGTGAGAGGAGCTAGCGCGAGAGAGAGAGCACGAGAGCGGCGATGAGGAGGAGCGACGCGAAGAGAGGAGGAGCATGAGCTCGCGAGCTCGTGTGGGAGCTTGTTGGAGAGCGTATGGCTGGAGCGGCACGTGCGGGAGGAGGAGAGTGTCGGGGGAGTCATCCCCGACACTGCTGCAGCTGGAGCTGCAGACGAGGAGGCGAGCCGCGGCTGCACGCGGTGAGAGCGAGCAGGAGCAGGTTCTGGCTCTGGGTTTTTCCCAGAATCAGACGTCTGGAGTGACGTCCAGATGACGGAGTAGACGTCTGGAGGCGACTCCAGACGTCTGAAGATAGATCTTCGCAAAGGTACGTTCCCTTTGCGGATACTGCTATGCAGGCCACTCTGCAGCTATGCTTTGTGTGGCTAATTTGAGAAGATTTTGCTGTCGCATGCAGGGATTGCTTTGCGAAGGCGCGGGACACACCCTCCCAAGCATTTCAGATGTCTGGAAAGCTTACCGGATGGCTGGAAGCACTTCTAGATGTCCGAAGAGGTGGTTGGACGTCTGGAGCTGGGTTCAGATGGTCCAGAAGCGGTACTGGACGTCTGAGGTCAACGTCGAGACTGAGGTGTGTTTCTAGACACTTTTAAGACGTTTGATTTGAGTCAGTAAGCCTGTTTTTGACCCGTTTAGCGTCCGTTTTACGCAAACAAGATATCGGTGTTTTCCTTGTGAGTTCCTCTACTTGTTAGAAGGCTTTCTATACTATCCTGAATGTTCCATTATGACTGTTCCTTGTCATAGGACTTCGATCCATTGTGGGTTTGGGGCTTGCTGAGGAACGTGTGCCTGCCGTTCGAGCCCCCAATACTCATGGGTTGACTGGTATAGTGGCTTCCCCTAATTTAATTATAAACCTGAATGCATGTGTGGAATGAATTATTAGAACCTAGGATATGGCATGAATCTTAGGACGAGAAGTACTTCAAATGTCTGTATGCGTGATTGAATTATAGTCTTGAATGAGTAGATAGAATGTTAACAACTGCCTGTAATTGAGCAAGAGCTATTTGTGAAATATGAATTACCTATGCTAGTAAAACAGTTACATGTGACCTTACCTGTTGTATACGTTAAATGATAGAATATGAGCTGCATGTGTATAATCTGAGAAAGGAAATGTAGATGATAGAATACGAGCTACATGTATATAACCTGAGAATGGAAATGTGAATGATAGAAATACGAGCTGCATGTATATAACCTGAGAATGGAAACGTGAATGATGAAACCTGGTATGGAATGGCATGAGAAATATGAGCATGAACCCTGCGAGGAATTAAGAATAGAGCTCCTGGAAATAAGTGGAATGGATCTAGAAATGTGAGTGGGAAAGTGTGCTGGCCCTTGAGTACATAGTACCAAGGAGAGCGACTGTTCCCTATTTAGTGTAGAGTCGAGCAAGCCACCCTTGGGTTGAGACCCGGGGTTAGGATTGGCCCCTCTGCATCGACTTCTTGGCCCTCGTGTACACTATACCGGGGAGAGATACTAGTGTTGGGAGAGAGCTAGCCACCCCACGGGGCCCGAGGTTCAGCTAGCCACCCTACACCAACTTGTTTGGCCCATTGGGCAAACCAGGGTAGTCAGGCGAGGGTGCGTAGACTGTGGAGGGGCGAGACCCCTGTTTGGTTCTTAGGGGCTTGCCCCTGTTACTAAGAGGGCTAGGCCCTATACTATTTCGTGCTGTTCTTTTGGGCGCACCCATTAGCGGAAACGACTAAATGCATGCCAATGCGGGGTAGCTACCCGTGCACTTATCGCGCTTGCTGTAGTCACCGTTACGTCTGTACATGACGTTGGGGTGGTTGATTGGGTGTAGGATCACCACGGGGGACTCTCCCTGCTAGGAGAGCGCCTCGTGTGCCTTCTACTATTCGGAAAAGACTGCAATCAAGATTGTTCCCACAAGGAACATACGAGATCAAGAAAGAGATTTGAAATTATAAAAACCAATGGGTGAAAAGGAATAACTTGTAAATTAAAGAATTGGAATAGCTAGTTTACCTGTTCGATTTACTGCTTTAGTGAGTTGGCTGCCACTCTGCTCAGCGTACCAGTGTGGCCAGCCGGGCCACATCAGGAGGGCCTGCCCGTCTAGGGCTGGAGCGCAGTAGATGCTCCCCGCACTAAGCACTGGAGGTTGAGCCGGTGGCCATGGTTCCCAGGCGCGTGGTGGAGGAAGCAGTCATGGGGAGGGTACCGGCCAGCTGCTACCCGTTCGACGCAGAGTGTGACTACTTCTTCTACACCGAGAGCTGAGGGGCGTATCAGTGCCCTGCCACACAGAGATGCCAGAGCATCAGGTTCAGTGGAGGCAGGTATGGTTACAGTTTCCGGCAGATTAGTTTACGTACTTTTTTATTCCGGTTCCACGTACTCATTTGTTGCTACGAGTTTTGTTGTCAGTTTGGGATAGGACTGTATGTTGTTAGAAGATCCTTTTGTGATCAGAGGTCCAGGTGGTCAGCTGTTTGTAGCTGAGAAGGTCTACACAGACTGTGAGGTCAGTGTTGGGGGACACAACCTCCCCGCTGACTTGATTGTGATACCGATAGAGGATTTTGGCGTGATTCTGGGGATGGACTGGCTGTCCGCTTACCACACTTTGGTGGACTATTTTGAGAGGAATATCGTCTTCTCCATACTAGAGATGCCTTCTTTTGAGTTTCATGGATAGTCGGTGGATGGAGGCTTCAGGTGCATTTGTACACTTCGGGCGGCGAGACTTTTGGACCAGGAGTGTGAGGGTTTTCTGGCTTGTGTAGTGGTAGAGCCCAGCCCCGTGGCAGACTTTCAGAGCATCCCGATGGTCAGAGAGTACCCCGACGTGTTTCCGAAGGAGCTGCTAGGACCACCACCCGAGCGTGAGATCGAGTTTGAGATCTCACTAGTACCGGGGACTAGCCCCATTTCTACAGCACCTTACAGGATGACACCACTTGAGCTGTGAGAGCTCAAGTCCCAGTTGTAGGACCTATTGGAGAAGGGCTTTGTGAGGCCTAGTGCGTCTTTGTGGGGAGCCCCGGAGTTATTTGTGAAGAAGAAGGATGGTAGCCTATGCCTTTGTGTGGACTATAAATAGTTGAATAGGGTCACCATCAAGGGCAGGTATCCGCTGCTGAGGATTGATGATTTGTTTGACTAGTTGCGAGGTGCCACGGTATTCTCCAAGATAGATTTGAGATCTGGCTACCACCAGTTGAGGATCAGGGAGACCGACGTCTCCAAGATAGCTTTCCACACCTGGTACGGACACTACGAGTTTTTGGTCATGCAGTTTGGGTTGACCAACGCCCCTGCTGCTTTCATGGATTTGATGAATCGGGTGTTCAGACCGTATCTGGATTAGTTTGTGGTGGTATTTATTGATGATGTGCTCATTTACTCGCGGGATCAGGCGCAGCACGGACAGTAGTTGCGGATGGTTCTGGGCACGTTGAGATGACGTAGGCTGTATGCCAAATAGAGCAAGTGCGAGTTTTGGTTGAGGTAGGTGACCTGCTTAGGTCATGTGATTTCAGGGATGGCTTGGCTGTGGATCCAGCCAAGGTAGAGGCAGTACTCAGGTGGGAGAGGCCACGTACAGTGACAGGGATCCACAGTTTCTTGGGACTAGCAGGTTACTACTGGCTATTTATCAGGGGTTTCTCGCAGATTGCATGTCGTATGACTCAGTTGACCCGGAAGGACGTGCCCTTTGCTTGGATAGACGCTTGTGAGGCATGTTTTCAGGAGTTGAAGAAGAGGCTAACTTCGGCTCCTGTGCTTACCATCCCAAACAACCGTGGCAGGTTCGTTGTCTACACGGATGCTTCGTTGCAGGGGCTAGGGGGTGTGCTCATGCAGCGGGGTCACATTGTCGCTTACGCTTCGCGGCAACTGAAGCCCTATGAGCATAGCTACCCTACCCATGACTTAGAGTTGGCAGCTGTCGTCTTCGCGCTGAAGACATGGAGGCACTACCTATACGGTGAGACATTTGAGATATTCACGGATCATAAGAGCCTCAGGTACTTGTTTGATCAGAAGGAGCTTAACATGAGACAGAGACGTTGGTTAGAGCTCCTGAAGGACTACAACTGCAGCATCTCCTACCATCCGAGAAAGGCCAACGTGGTGGCTGACGCCTTGAGCTGGAAGGCGCCCGCCCACTTGGCCAGCTTATAGGCACTGAGTTGGAGACTTATGGAGGAGTTGGGCAGTTGGAGACCCCTAGAGTTACAGGGGCATTGTGGGGTAGTGACAGTGACACGACAGACGAGACCAAGGTTGATAGACCGCATCATTATAGGATAGATGACAGATCCGTACCTGCAGTCGTTATGAGACAGGGTACTATCAGGGGACCCAGGAGACTTCTCCTTTACAAACGAGGTGCTGCATATGAGGGGACATTTGTGCGTTCCCTAGGACGAGGAGTTGCTGAGAGAGCTCCTGACTAAGGCACACGGGTCTAGGTTCACCATACATCCTGGGAACACGAAGATGTATCATGATTTGCGACGTGACTTTTGGTGGAGGGGGATGAAGTGGGATGTAGGTGAGTTCGTGCAGCAGTGTTTGGTGTGCCAGCAGGTGAAGGCCGAGCATCAGACACCTGCAGGGCCGTTGCAGCCACTTCCCATGCCAGAGTGGAAGTGGGAGAGCATCACCATGGACTTGGTGGTGGGCTTGCCCATTACCCAGCAAGGACACGACGCAGTCTGGGTGATTATAGACAGATTGACAAAGATGACGCGTTTCTTGCCGATCCGAGTCACCTTGGGACCATCGCAGTTGCCAGAGAGATATATTCGTGACGTGGTACATCTGCACAGAGTTCCGTGTGAGATTGTATACGACCGAGATACCCATTTTACTTCCCAGTTTTGGGCTGAGTTTCAGCAGGCTTTGGGGACATAGTTGAGGTTTAGTATAGCGTACCTCCCCCAGACAGACGGACAGACAGAGCACACTACATAGACACTTGAGGACCTTTTACGTGCCTATGTACTGGACTGGAGGGGTTTTTGGGAGGAGCACTTACCCCTGGTAAAGTTTGCATATAATAACAATTATCACTTGAGTATCGTCCTGGCACCCTACGAGGCTTTGTACGGATGGAAGTGTACTGCGCCCTTATGTTGGGTTGAGGTGGGGACCAAGTGGGAGGTTGGCCCCCGGCTGATCCGGTAGAGTCAGGAGGTGGTAGAGCAGATTCACAGATGACTTTGCACTGTCAGGAGCAGACAGAAGATTTATGCCGATCGGAAGTGCAGAGAGGTGCAGTTCGAGGTTGGGGATCATGTCTTTCTTTGCGTTTCACCCATGAAGGGCCTGCAGCGTTTTGGGGTGAAAGGGAAGCTCATGTTGAGGTTTGTGGGGCCCTTTGAGGTCCTGGAGCAGGTAGGACCCAATGCTTACAGTCTTGCCCTTCCTTCCCAGCTTTCTGGTGTGCACGACATGTTCCACGTGTCCAACCTCAGAAGGTACATCGTCGATCCCAGTCATGTTCTGAGCCACGAGAGTGTCGAGGTGGGTGACGACCTAACCTACCCTGAGCGGCAAGTACAGATACTAGACAGAGCCGTCTGGAGTTTGAGACGAAAGCAGGTACCCTTGGTGAAGGTCTTGTGGAGGAGCCAGAGGTACGAGGAGGCTACCTGGGAGCTTGAGGTGGCGATGCGAGAGCGGTACCTGGAGCTTTTTGAGGCAACATCTTTTCAGACCGGCTTCGGTCCTCTATAAGTTTGTTATGCGTATATTGTTCGCTTTCCGCACCCTAGTTAGCTCAAGTTTCGGGGACGAAACTTCCTTTAAGTGTGTTATGATGTAAAGACCCGTTCTGTCCTGAGCCTTTTAAGACGTCTGGACTGTCAGTCAGACATCTGGTCAGACGTCTAAACACCTTCCCAGACATCTAGAAATTGAAATTTTTGTGCAAGCCTTCGCGTCTGCGTGTGGGCAACGCATAGACAGTACCCTCTTTTTCTTCCCTTCTTCTCTCTCCATCCTCATACGAACCCTAGCGCACTCTTTATAAGCCCCTCTTCCCCTCTCATTCTCTCCACTCCAGCCGCCTTCTTCTCTTCCTCTCCACCCCAGCGAGAGGTGTTAGCGTGAGAGAGAGCGCGAGAGCGACGACGAGGAGGAGCGGCACGAGGAGAGGAGGAGGAGCTTGAGCCCACGAGCTCATGTGGGAGCTCGCTGGAGAGCACACGACCGGAGCGGCGCGTGCGGGAGGAAGAGAGAGTCGGGGGTGTCGTCCCCAACACTGCTACAGCCGGAGCCACAAGCGAGGAGGCGAGTCGCGGCTGTGCATAGCGAGAGCGAGCAGGAGCAGGTTCCGATTCTGGGTTTTTCCCAGAATCAGACGTCTGGAGTGACGTCCAAACAACGGAGTGGACGTCTGGAGGCGACTCTAGACGTCTGAAGATAGATCTTCATGAAGGTACATTCCCTTTGCGGATACGACCATGCAGGCCGCTTCGCAGCTACGCTTTGCATGGCTAATTTGAGAAGATTTTGCTGTCGCGAGTAGGGATTGCTTCAGGAAGGCATGTGACACTCCCTCCCATGTGTTTCAAATGTCTGGGAAGATTACCAGATGGCTGGAAGCACTTCCAGACATCCGAAGAGGTGGTCGGTCATCTGGAGCTGGGTCCAGACGGTCCAGAAGAGGACTTGGACATCTGAGGTCGACATAGAGCCTGAGGTGCTAATGAGAACCTCATCATGAACCATAACTAGCTCATTTTGACCTAATAAAGAGAATAAAAGTTCCAACATGACTTAGAAGAGGGCTTAATTGGAGGAATAAGTGTTCTGAGAAGAAAACATGAAATAAAGGTTAAAACTGCAATTTTACCATTGCAGTACATAAATGGAATTTCTCAGAGACAGAGCATAGGTCAAATGGTCTAAATAAGATAAAAAGTGGGTTGAATCAATCAGAAATGGGTTCATGTGCAATTTAGGAATTAAATGACATTTGGTAACCCTAAAACAGACCCGCTTAACTCAACAAGGTTTCGGTCAGGATAAAAATCAAGTAAACCCTCTAAAAATCATGGAAAAATATCCCCTAGGGTTTAGAACATTCAAATTGACCACTGGAACCTAGTTTGACCTGAATTATGGTCCTAGCTCTTGACCTAATTTGGGCTTTTACGTAAAATGTCCAGTCAAACATGGTCAAACCTAAAATCTAACTTCACCATTGGATTCCTTAGGTCCAAATTAGGTTTTTACCAAAATTTTGACCTAAGGGAGGTCATCTTGACCTACTTTGCAAAATAGTCCACCTAATTACATTCTGGTCCCTAACTTTTGAAAACCCTTGCGAAAACCCCCCCAACTTTTGTTGTCACTTTCTGCATTCCGGTCCCTCTGCCAATGCAGCAGAAGACCCATACTCTGGCGAAGCTTCAAGGACGATTTCTCCTCGCTTCCCCAGGGAGCTGCTCTCAGATGTGAAAGGGGGGTTCCCTGAGAAGTCCCTTACCGCCTGAGCAGCTCCCCATGCCCTGTTTCGCACCATACCTCTCGTGCGAACGCTGGAGAGGTATGGGTGTTGTACTTGCGGCGACCTCCGAAGAGAGCTTCGCTCACCCTTCGTGCATTTGCCCCTCTGCTGGCGCCTTTAAAAGAAACCCCAGGATCAGCCGGTTCGGGCAGATTGGTCTTAGCGGAGAAACCCTAAAAAATTCCTCTCTCCCCACTTCGGCAAGAAACCCACCAGCTCCGGCGACTGCTCCTCCTCCTTCTCGTCGCTCTACTACCATACCTGCAGCAGAGCCAGCTTCGTCTCATCTTCCCGCATCGTGCCGCACCAAGCGCACGCCTCCCTGCCCACTTCCTCGTCGCTGCTCCTTTCCTCTGGGTGTTTCTTCTCCGGCGATAGTCGATACGATTGCCCGCCTCTCCAGCCCCCTTCGTCCCTGCAGGTAGGTTACATTTAATCCCCTTCTTCCCCTCTTTCTTTTCCCCACTCTATTTCACTTGATTGCCCCACGACCACGCCTGTCCACTATCACCTTCCTCGCCTCCGGCCAACCTCTGGCGAGTCACCCCTGTCACTTCGCAACTCCATACGACTCGCCGACCGTTGCAAAAGCTCCACCTCATCACACTAAACGCCCTTCGCCCCTCCACTGCCAGTCTACACCTCCACAACTCACCCCCGGTCACACCCACTTGTCCGGCCACAGGACGACCTAGGCACGCATGCCTAGGCTGTCCCGCGGCCTGCTGCACTTCGCACCACCTTCGCCGTGTCAATGGCGGCCGAGGCAGTAGACCTGTCAAGCACTAAAAGGTCCTCTCGGCCTACTCAAACCACTGGGGAACCTTCGCCGTGCCACGGCGAAGGTTCCCCAGTGGTTTGATTAGGCCGAGAGGCCCTTTTAGTGCTTGACAGGTCTGCTGCCCCAGCCGCCATTGACGACGACTCAAGAAGCTCCCAAGCGCGCTCCAGGCTTCAGAGCTCCAGGTTATCAGTTGCTGCGAAGGCTGGCGAGTTGTGTGAAGGCAGGCAGTGATAGCGAAAATACGCGGTTTGTTAAAATACGTCGTTGTAACGCGTAAATCCGCTTTCGCTCTTAAATTTATAATCCTAGATAGGGGAGTATCTAGGGTCGTCCAAGGAGGCCAAATGTTTGCAATAGTGATTCTCTTGCTAGGAATATAATCTCAACTTTCTTTTTGGTATTTTTCAATATACCATTTTTTTTTTGTTTTTGAACTAAGGCAACATGCGAAATTATGGCGGGAAAAGTGTTTACACTTCCAATTAAGTAAACTACTCTAAAGTGGCAAGTAGAGCCTCTCCCTAAGCTCACTCTAAGCAAGTGGAGGCCTAGAATAATTAGGGAGAGGAAGTGAAGAATGCTGAAAATAAGCAAATAGAAATGCAAACAAGATATGCGAAGAAGGCAACTAGATAATTGATAAAGTGTTTAACAAAAATGCCTAGTAGAGGAATGCTTCTACTACTAGATAATTGAAATAAAGAAAGAAAACACAAATCCTCTAAATAGATGGTGAAGAAGAGGGCTTCTTGCTCCAAGGTTGGTGGCTCCCAAGCTTGAAAAGAATCCTTCAACTCCTTCCTTGCAGTACTCCGCCAAAGTGATGACCTCCAAGGCAAGCCCTAAGGGGGCGTGCCCTAAGTTTCTCTCCAAGGGTGGACGTCCACCCTAAGCTTTTCTCCTTTGCCTGGCCATCCTCCTTGAAGTGGGAGAGTCCTCCTCCTTGGCGTGGCTCAAGTTGAAGAGAGTGGGGAGAAGAAGGCACCAAAAGGGCTGGTGATGTGCCCCTTTAATCTCCTTCTCTACTCCTTCTTCTTGGCCGTAGGTATAGGTGGTTTAGGTAGAAAATATACTAAGGGAGGATGCCCAAAAATGGTGGTAGGTGGTGGCTTTTTATAGAATAGGAGGGGGGCTATTGTGACCTTTGAAATGGATGGCCAAGATGAGTTGATGGAGGTGGTTGGAGATCCCATGGCCAAGGAGAGTTGGCGCCACCTTAAAGGGCACCAAGGGGTAATTATGGGTGTTGACACCCTTTGGTGTTGGCACCAAAATGGGCATTCTAGAAGGTCATTAGGTGGCGCCACCTTAAGGTTCTAGAAGGGGGGGTATGTGGATGGCTAGGATGGCTTATGTGGGTAGGTGTAGGGTGGATTTAAGGGGCTGAAAGTGGCGCCAATATAGAGGTGGTTAGGGGTGGTTTTTGGCGCCAACTTGGAGTGTCTTTTGGTGGAGATAATGGGGTGAAGGGATGGCTAGGAGGTGGCGCCAACTTGAGTAGAGTAGCAAGCTTAGGTAGTCTTGAGTTGGTGGAGCTAGCTAGGGTTGATTTTGGAGGTAATGAATGGCCAAGGAGCTGGTTATTAGCTATGCTAAGCTAAGCTAAGATAAGCTAAGCTAGCTTAGCTAAAGGTGGAGTGGAGGAGAAGGTGTTGGAGCTAGGGTTTGGAGGAAGGAGCTGAGGAGGAGAGTCTAGAGCTGGAGCTGGAGCTGGCTGCTACTGAAGAGGCTGGCATGGGGCTACTCTAGCTGGCTTAGCTTGCTAGTTCTTTGCTAGCTACTAAGCCAAGCTAAAGTGAGCTAGCTTCTACCAAAATGAGCTGAGGTGAGCTAGGTCTGGTGCTCCCGGGGAGAATCAAGCTGGTTGAGGCAGCTAAGGTAGCTTAGCTCAACTGAGTTGAGCTAAGCTGAGTCCCCGGGAGCTGGACTTGAGCTTCCTGAGCTGAGATGAATTCTTCTTCAGCTGGCTGGAGTTGAGTGGAGCTGAATGTAGCTGGATCTGAGCTGGGGTGAACTCCTGTCAACTCAGCTGAGCTAGCTAGAGCTCCCTGTGAACTAGTGGGAGCTGAGATGAGCTAGACTCAGCTAAGTTGAGCTGGATCTGAGCTGACTTGAGCTAGGGTGAGCTAAGGTGAACTCTCTTGAGCTGCCATCCAGCTGAGATTAGCTGAATGGAGCTGGGATGAGCTAACCCTAGTTCAAGTAAGCTAGGTTCCAGCTATGGTGAGCTGGATCAAGCTGGGTTCCAACTAGTCTGGGCTTCTCCTTCACCAATTGCCTTCTTGAGTGCTAGGGTTTTAGGGATCTGTGAATCTGTACATCCCTAACACTCACAAAAACACATTAAAACAACAATAAAAAAAATGCAATGCATGCCTATCCTAATTTATGCCTAAATGCAGCCCAAAAACCCGTTTGCGGAGTAAAATCCTAAGAGCTAGGTTAGTTTTAAAGCATAAAAATGATGATAAACTGGTGTTTATCACACCCCCATGCTTATCTTTTACTAGTCTCTTAGCAAAACATTAATTTTTTTTTGGAAAACGGAATTTTTGGGAAATCTAATTTTTTTGACTTTTGAGGAGAAAAAGAGATTAAGGGACCTTGGTAGATTAAAACACAGGAGATACGGGATTTGTTGAAGATAAACATCAGGATTTGTTTTTGGATCCAACCATTAGATAGAACAGGATCAATATATCCTCAGAAAATTCACAAATTAACCCCTTGTTAATTCAGATGACTTGAAATGTTTGTTTTTAGGATTTTTCTGGCTCGTGAATCTGATTCGCAACTTGCAAATTCCTTTAAAACCTTGTGTCGGTGCTTGTGAAAAGCCAACCTTAATAAGGACGTGTTATTATTATTATTATTATTATTATTTTTTTCTCTCCCCCATGCTTATTTTTAGCTTAGTCTTACAACAGATGTGTCGGTATCATCATTCCCGTTACCATTCCTCGAGGGGGCTCTGGCTCTAGTACTTCAGGATAGCACTGTCCATGACACCACCCAGGAGCTCACAACCCCAAAACACGATGCGGTGACAAGGGGTGCTCCAAACAAACTCAAGCTCTTGCTCCGATGCTATAGGTAGAGCACCGTCCAAGACACTTGAGCTGCTGAAATGCGCTTTAATGCTCCGTCTAAAGATATGAAATATAGATATAGAGCAGCGCCGAGGCGGTAACATGTTGACATCGCGTCCTCAAAGAAGGTTTTTTCCTTCTTCTCGACGGTGGGAACTCAAACCAATGATTTGCTTCAGACTTTTACTAAATCCAAACAAGGGAGTTTTTCAAATTTTTAGTTATTTTTAAGTGTTGGCTTGTGTGTGAAAATTGACACAAGAAGTTTCTCAAGAACCGCAAGTTTTTGAATCAAAAACTAAGTCAAATACTTTCCATATTACAAAATAGGATCAAGTCACCTGAACTATCATGAGTTCAGGTGGAATTTTAGAGAAGGATATCTGATCTAGTCTAAAATAGACCCTGGAATTCTAATGATCAGATCCATATCCTCATCCTTAGTTTGTTAAAGATTAAATCCCATTGTACCAGAAGTGAATTTTTCGACCTTAGTCCTGATTTCAAAATTTTTCCTAAAAAAGTTTTCAATATATATATATTTTTTTCTTTTTGTTTTTTTTTTTGTTTTTGGGTATGCAAGCAGGAAATAAATTAAAGAAAAATGCATGTTTTTAGGTTTTAAACATCCTAAATCGATCGTAAAAATTTGAAAACACCCCCCCATGCTTAAGATATGCCATGTCCTCATGCATTAGGAGGGAAAAGGAATCACCTTAGTGAAGAACGGTCAGGTTTAGGATGAATAAAACCTGGAAAAAGAAGAAAAAAGGAAAGCAAGAAAATGATGGGTTACCTCCCATCCAATGCTATCTTTTACGCCATTCAGCCGGGCGTGAAGGTATGCACGGAAGACGTAAGATCATGTAAATAATTGGACACTTGGATCCCCACAAAAAAAATGTCGCCTTCTAGATCCTTAAAAAATTGATTAGAAATAATATTGGGATCAAAGTTGGATGGAAAATGATAAGTGTAGCCTGAGTCTGGCCATGGGTTTAAATTAGGTTGGGTGCCAAACTCAGGCGGGGTTGGTGGCAGGTCCGTTAGAAAGGGGTCGGGGAAGGAATGGTGAGGATTGGGTGAAGTTAGTGTGGAAAAGTTAGGTGCGTGAATAGTGGGTGGGTTAGGGGGGGTATCAGGAATAAATTTGGGGTCAAGACAAGTTTCCGGATCACAGATCTCGCCGACCACTGAGTCTGAATCAGAGTCCTCAAAAAAACTGTGGTCGGTAAGGGTATCTATTAACATTGTCTCCACCATATTAGAAATTTCAGTATCTGAGTCCTCAAAGAAGTTATCATCATGGAATCTCCTGGAGGATTTAAAAATATCTAAGGTGATAGTTTGGCCTGCACAGTTGATATCCATTTTGCCTGTGTGGCAATTGATATTTGCCTTTGCAGTAGCCAAAAAGGGGCGTCCAAGGATTATCGGGGAGTCTAGTAATGATTCGGGTGCCTCAATGTCAAGAACCAGAAAGTCTGCAGGGAAGACACAATTCTGGACCTTGACTAATACATCCTCGACAATCCCACGAGGTTTGATTGTAGATTGGTCGGCTAATTGCAGGGTAACCTCGACGGGTTTTAATTCACCGATCTGAAATTCTTCGAATAAACTTGTGGGAATAATATTTACAGAGGCACCAAGATCAAGGAGGGCGCGATTAAATGTAGTGTCATCAATAATTACAGAAATTAAAGGCGCCCCCGGATCTTTCATCTTAGGAGGCAGCTTACTCTGTATGACAGAGCTTACTGTCTCCGAAAGATGCACCTGTCCTAGATTTTTGGCCTGCCTTTTAGGAGTACAAATCTCCTTTAAAAATTTAGCATAGGAAGGTATATATTTAATGGCATCTAGGAGAGGGATATTGATATGAACTTGCCCAAATAGCTCCATGAGTTCTTCTGTAGTGGGCTCAGATTTCTTTCTTTTGTTGGTGGTAGGATAGAGAGCTTGTGGGAAAGGGATAGGAATCTTGTCTTGAGATTTTTGTTGTTCTTTTTCTTCCTGATGGGGAGGTGGGGAGTCAACTTGCACATGTATCTTACCAGGTTCGTGCGAAGGCTCGGGGTCAGTGGTGGTTTTCCCACTTCTCAAGGTAACTGCATGTGCAGTCGGATTATTATTTGGAGGAGGTGGGGGGGCCTGTGATTGCAGGAACCTGGGCGGCTGCTGAGGTGGATTAGGAGGAGGCTGATTTGGATAATGTGGATTTCTGCCCATATAATGGTTCCCTTGGTGATTGGGATTGGGTATGGGTTGGGACGGAAGATGTCCTACAGGTCTTTGCGTGGGAGCAACCCCAATCTGATTGTTCAGATTTGTGATGTTGCGGGTTACTTCTGTCATTTTTGTTTGCATATCCTGCAGGGTCCGTAGCATCTGGGCATTGATATCTTGTTGGGATGGCCCAGGATGGAAATTTGGATTCGACCCATACCCATTAAAATGATATGGTTGGGAGGAAACTTGATTATTCCAGGAGTAGTTCGGGTAATTTTTCCAATTGGAAGAATTTTTAAAGGGCTCCTGGATGGCAGAAATATTTTGGGTGGGGTTAAGATCTGGATAATTGAAATTCCCCAGTGAATCATGGGCAACCTCAGAATAATCAGCAGGAGTGGTGTTGAGATTGTGCAAATTTTCTCTTCGTGGAAAGTTAGGTTGGGTTAGATGTGGGCGTGGAGCTTGAATTGATGTGGCGAGTCTTTCCTCAATTTTCTTCTGATTAATATGCATCTGGTCGAGTTTCTGAGCGATCATTTGAAGATCGTCTTGGGTGACTGGGATAGATTGAGCGCCTATTTCATGAACACCAAACTGCGGGTTTTGGGTTCTGCAAAATGTGTTCATGGAAGCTTGGTTAAATGAGTTTTCACTCATTTCTTCAAATAGATCATAAGCACTTTCAGCATCTTTATTTAAGAAGTTGCCGCCACACGAGGCATCGATAAATTGTCGGATTTGGTCTTCTAATCCATGATAGAAGATTTGCACGAGCAGCCACAAAGGAATCTCGTGGTGCGGGCAACTTCTTAAAAGGTCCTAAAATCTTTCCCAAGAATCATGGAAAGTTTCGCCAGATTTTTGGTGAAAGGTCGTAATAGATCTTCGTAAGGAATTGGTACGACCTATGGGAAAGAATTTCTTGAGGAAGGCACTCTTGAGTTGAGGCCATGTTGTAATGGGTTGGCCAATGGTCCTGAACCAATAAGCGGCCTTATCTTTAAGAGATAATGGAAAAAGCCGCATCAGCCATATGTCTTCTTGCACATTTCGGGAACGGGTTGTCTATGCAAGAAGAGTTAGTTCTTCAAGGTGGCTGAAAGGGTCTTCCCTAGGAAGGCCATGAAAGTGTTTAATCAGGTTCAGGACGGCTGGCTTGATCTCAAAATCCCCCTCCGGTATGACCACCCCTGGTCGTTCCTCATAATAAGACGGATCATAGAAATCTTTTAGAGGAACAACAGGCTGCTGACGGGGTGGTGGGTTTGGCCTTGGATTGGCTAGGTTTTGGATGTTCCTAGTCAATGTTTGTTGATTGGAATTTAATTTATTAATCTGATCGGCCATCAATTTTAAAAGATCAGGTAGGGGGTCTTGATGTTGTGTGTGGGGCAACTCAAGATTGGGGAGCTCCAAGTGTGGGAAGTTACTGGTGGTTGGGTTTTGGGTGGAAGGGTTAGAATTAGGGTTAGAGGTGGGGTTAGAGGTAGACGTGGAAGGGTCAGTGGACCTATTTTGTTGTGTTTCCATTTTTTCAGGAGAAGACAGAAAAAGTGGTCTTTTTACGTGGGGGGCGAAATCAAATGGTCCTTCCAAGTGCGGATTTTGAGACCGTCGCCCGTGCATAAAATGGAAGAACGGGGAGGGGAGGAGAAGAGAAAGAGATGAGAGAAAGTGTGCAATTCAAACAAACAGAAACTAGACCTAACTTAATTGTGACTCCCTAATAATAACCTAAGACTTGGTCTATATAGGAAATAAGTAGTCAATAGTGAATACCCGTTCTATCAACAAATCTAGCCAAGTTGCTTAAGGGGAGGTTTGGGCCCAAACGTTTCCCAGGGAAAACCCCAGGTGCTTGTACAAACCCACGCCTGGTCGTTTGACACGGCCCCTCAGCCTGAACACCAGATACAGATGACAGAATTGGTACTAACTAAAGAAAACTTAAGACCTAAATAGCAAGCCTAAGTTGATAAAGCCTTAGGGGTCAAGTTGCTACAAATTTTAATTAGGTCTAGGATTCTATAGTGCACACGGAATGTGGAGGGCGTTTATTGGGTTGTTGCCCTGTTATTTGATTTTTTTGTGTGTGTGCAGGAATTGGAGAGTGGCTCCAATGAAAATCAAGTTGTCACACAAATTTTTTTTTGTATTTTTGTCTTTTAGGATTTGATTTAATTGAATGTATTTTAGGGTTTCTTTAGTTAAATTTTCAAACAAGTTTGAAAACCCACAATCAAAGGAAAACAAGTTGTATGGGTGATTGTATATTTCCTTTGAATTAATCCTCAAAAGAGAAAGAAAGAAACCCTAAGCCAATTATCCCTAAGACAGAAATTTAACTACCAATGAGTTATTTTTTAGGCTTTCAGAATTAAGTAGTGGTCCAAACAAGTCAAACAACACCACTACTTTGAATAAAATCAAACAAGGATTCCAGAAAAGATTTTTGTAAGATTTTAGGAATTCGTTTAATAATTGTTTTGAATTTTTAATTGTACTGGTGTCAAAGTCCAGAAATAATACCTGTGGGTATTATGAACTTTTTAGTACTACCGCCGACCTCAGAAAATTTTTATGATTTTATATGATATATAAAATTTCACAAGAATTCCAGCAAGCGCAATTTCCCAAAAATTGGATGAGTATAAAAATTCTGAAAATTCGCGGACAGTAGCAAAATAGGAAGATAAGAGGGTATGACCTCTCTGCAATACACGAATTTTTAAAAATTAAATACAAATCCAATTGATTTGAAATTTGGAACAGATGTTACTAACTTAATTGGGAATCACTCTATGAAATTTTATGATTTTAGGAGGCCTGGGGTGTTAGGAATCGATTTTTCAAGTCCGGACAGAAATCTGGACCCGAAAAACAGAACACCAATACTTGCAATGGAATGGTGCTAAAGAAGCATACAAGCAAACAATGGATTTTAAAATGCACCACTCCACTTAATTTAAGTGTTTAGGGTCCTGAAAGCCAAGTTTAATATATTTTTGGTAGTTTTAATTATTTATGTGACCAGAAAGAGGAACCAACCTGAATTTTCGCGGGAAGAAAAGGACCTTTGAGCTCTCTCTTCCAGATTCCCGCCTTCCCGCTGTAGTTCCTGCACACACAAAAGAAAGAAAGAGAAGGGGATGAGATCCACTTCAAGCAAGAGAAAATGAGTTAATGCAAAGCCGTGCCTCCCCGGCAACGGTGCCAAAAAGTGATAGCGAAAATACGTGGTTTGTTAAAATACGTCGTTGTAACGCGTAAATCCGCTTTCGCTCTTAAATTTATAATCCTAGATAGGGGAGTATCTAGGGTCGTCCAAGGAGGCCAAATGTTTGCAATAGTGATTCTCTTGCTAGGAATATAAATCTCAACTTTCTTTTTGGTATTTTTCAATATACCATTTTTTTTTTTTGTTTTCGTACTAAGGCAACATGCGAAATTATGGCGGGAAAAGTGTTTACACTTCCAATTAAGTAAACTACTCTAAAGTGGCAAGTAGAGCCTCTCCCTAAGCTCACTCTAAGCAAGTGGAGGCCTAGAATAATTAGGGAGAGGAAGTGAAGAATGCTGAAAATAAGCAAATAGAAATGCAAACAAGATATGCGAAGAAGGCAACTAGATAATTGATAAAGTGTTTAACAAAAATGCCTAGTAGAGGAATGCTTCTACTACTAGATAATTGAAATAAAGAAAGAAAACACAAATCCTCTAAATAGATGGTGAAGAAGAGGGCTTCTTGCTCCAAGGTTGGTGGCTCCCAAGCTTGAAAAGAATCCTTCAACTCCTTCCTTGCAGTACTCCGCCAAAGTGATGACCTCCAAGGCAAGCCCTAAGGGGGCGTGCCCTAAGTTTCTCTCCAAGGGTGGACGTCCACCCTAAGCTTTTCTCCTTTTCCTGGCCGTCCTCCTTGAAGTGGGAGAGTCCTCCTCCTTGGCGTGGCTCAAGTTGAAGAGAGTGGGGAGAAGAAGGCACCAAAAGGGCTGGTGATGTGCCCCTTTAATCTCCTTCTCTACTCCTTCTTCTTGGCCGTAGGTATAGGTGGTTTAGGTAGAAAATATACTAAGGGAGGATGCCCAAAAATGGTGGTAGGTGGTGGCTTTTTATAGAATAGGAGGGGGGCTATTGTGACCTTTGAAATGGATGGCCAAGATGAGTTGATGGAGGTGGTTGGAGATCCCATGGCCAAGGAGAGTTGGCGCCACCTTAAAGGGCACCAAGGGGTAATTATGGGTGTTGACACCCTTTGGTGTTGGCACCAAAATGGGCATTCTAGAAGGTCATTAGGTGGCACCACCTTAAGGTTCTAGAAGGGGGGGTATGTGGATGGCTAGGATGGCTTATGTGGGTAGGTGTAGGGTGGATTTAAGGGGCTGAAAGTGGTGCCAATATAGAGGTGGTTAGGGGTGGTTTTTGGCGCCAACTTGGAGTGTCTTTTGGTGGAGATAATGGGGTGAAGGGATGGCTAGGAGGTGGCGCCAACTTGAGTAGAGTAGCAAGCTTAGGTAGTCTTGAGTTGGTGGAGCTAGCTAGGGTTGATTTTGGAGGTAATGAATGGCCAAGGAGCTGGTTATTAGCTATGCTAAGCTAAGCTAAGATAAGCTAAGCTAGCTTAGCTAAAGGTGGAGTGGAGGAGAAGGTGTTGGAGCTAGGGTTTGGAGGAAGGAGCTGAGGAGGAGAGTCTAGAGCTGGAGCTGGAGCTGGCTGCTACTGAAGAGGCTGGCATGGGGCTACTCTAGCTGGCTTAGCTTGCTAGTTCTTTGCTAGCTACTAAGCCAAGCTAAAGTGAGCTAGCTTCTACCAAAATGAGCTGAGGTGAGCTAGGTCTGGTGCTCCCGGGGAGAATCAAGCTGGTTGAGGCAGCTAAGGTAGCTTAGCTCAACTGAGTTGAGCTAAGCTGAGTCCCCGGGAGCTGGACTTGAGCTTCCTGAGCTGAGATGAATTCTTCTTCAGCTGGCTGGAGTTGAGTGGAGCTGAATGTAGCTGGATCTGAGCTGGGGTGAACTCCTGTCAACTCAGCTGAGCTAGCTAGAGCTCCCTGTGAACTAGTGGGAGCTGAGATGAGCTAGACTCAGCTAAGTTGAGCTGGATCTGAGCTGACTTGAGCTAGGGTGAGCTAAGGTGAACTCTCTTGAGCTGCCATCCAGCTGAGATTAGCTGAATGGAGCTGGGATGAGCTAACCCTAGTTCAAGTAAGCTAGGTTCCAGCTATGGTGAGCTGGATCAAGCTGGGTTCCAACTAGTCTGGGCTTCTCCTTCACCAATTGCCTTCTTGAGTGCTAGGGTTTTAGGGATCTATGAATCTGTACATCCCTAACACTCACAAAAACACATTAAAACAACAATAAAAAAAATGCAATGCATGCCTATCCTAATTTATGCCTAAATGCAGCCCAAAAACCCGTTTGCGGAGTAAAATCCTGAGAGCTAGGTTAGTTTTAAAGCATAAAAATGATGATAAACTGGTGTTTATCAGGCAGCTGGCAAGCGAAGGGGATAGAGGCTACAGTTGCGGAAGCAAGGCTGAGGTCTTCCTGCGGGTGCGTGCGAGGAGAAACAACCAAATAGTCCCACATCGTAAGATTACGAAGCGCCGCACCGGTTTAAATTATTTTTGTGTTTATTGCTTACCGCCTCTGAACCCACCGGGATGAGGTCCCTCGCCCATCATCCCCGCCTTGTCCGCGGATTCACCTCGCGGACCTGGCGGATCCGACCCGACACTACCGAGCACACCTAGCGCACTATACACACGCCAGTGCGCCTGGTCACGGGTACGCTATTCGACCCGGTAACCTGGCTCTGGGAGAGCTTCCTGTGAGCGGTTTACAGAGAGAGAGAGACGTGCGGGTAGAGGGAAGGGTTAGGTTTTGTTGTGCCTTGTGTGCAGGAACAGAGCGCGAAGGAGAAAGGCTAAGTACTTAGCCGCAGGAAGGAGAGGAGAAGCAGAAGAAGAGAGGCCGTGCAGAAGAAAAGAGAAGGAAGGAAAAGAGGAGAAGCACTGTAGCAGACTGCAGTTAAGTCGTCCGACTGCTGTATCAGACGACGGATGAGCAACCTTCAGAGGAGATAAAGCAGAGAAGAAGGAAAGAAGAAGGCTCTGCACCTGAAGAAAAGAGAAGAAGGAAGAAGAGAAGACTCTGCAGCTGAAGAGCAGAAGAAGAAGACAAGCAGCCAGGAAGAAAAAAAAAAAGAAGACTTGGCCGCCAGAAAGAAAGAGAGAAAGGCAAAGGAAGAAAAGAGAAGGAAGAGAAGAAGAAGACAGGAAGAGCAGAAGAAGAAAGAAGAGGGAAGAAGACAGGATCAAAGAGAAAGCACAAAGAGAAGAAGAAGAAGCCAAGACAAAAATCTATCTCTCTCCCTCTCTTATTTTTGTTATTCAATAGAGAAACTTTGTACTTCTAGAATTCCAGTAGCTCCCTGAGTTCGACCTCGGGAAAACTATTTCTGAGTAAAAAATTTTCTATTGTAATGACAACCGTAGCTGTCTTGTCTTATACTATAGCGACTATACGATAATAAACATAAAGACGCCAAAAATAGCGTCGTGGTTAGCCATTAACATTTTGGCATCGTTGCCGGGGAGCAATGGCTATTCTAGAAGCTTTAAACTCTTTATTCAAGAATTTCTAATCTTTTCCCTCTTGTGTGCAGGTAAAGGAAGAATCAGAAGAGCAGCTGCACAACAAACACTCAAAGGAACAGGCAATCTTCATTAGCCCTCACTTAACTCCCTTAAAGTCTGAAAAGGAACAAAAAGAAGAATCAACTTAGGGCTACCTGTGTTATACTTAGTAATTCATCAAAGTTTCCTAATTTTTCATTTCAACACAATTTTAACTGCTCATCCAACTAAGGTAACTAGGGCTAAAACTTTCTTGATTGAGCCCTAGATACTAAATTTTGAGGCAACTAAATTGGGCCAACTAGAGCCAACTCAAGGATTGAAAAGCTAGGGTATTTAGAGACACACCTTCTCTTCAAAAAGAAAAAAAAGTTTTTCCAAAAAGAGGTGTGCCTAAACCTTGTTTGAAAAGATCTATACAAGAGGAACCCTGAGCAAATCAGGCTTTTAAATCCATTTGAACCTTAAAAGAAAGGACCCAAAAGCTCTCAAAGGAACAAAAGGTGAAGTTGATCCCTTGGGTCAACCAACCTTAAAACTAGGTCACTTTTTCACTCAAAATACCTAAAAGTTCAAGTGGAACCTTAAGCACCTTGATCTTAAAGTAAAAGAGGTAGACTTAAGAGGTCAAGGTCCCCATTCTGGTCTACCTAGATTCTCAGTGACAAGAGAGGTTAGGTGGGGGAAACCCTGTAACTCGTGGGGACACTCTACCGTGTAGGGGTCTTCGTGGGACTCACCCTCTTTGGCTGCCCAGGTAATTCTCAGGTGGCCGATCTTTTGATCGAGGGGTCCATCTGCCCCGCATCTCTATAGTCACCCAACAATTTTTGGGTGTCTCAATTGGGTCCAGCACCTTCTAATCTCATCACATCCTTCGGTGCATGTACGGTAGGAGGTCCTTAAGACCACCCTTAAGACCTCCTTTAGAAATTCACTCTGGTCAAGGCCAAGCCTCGACGCCCGTGTTTGTGTAGCAACCCCACCACATTAATCTTTCATCTGATTCAGAACCAAGCTCTTCTTCTTCTCCCATCATGGCACAACCCATTCAAGAGGAGAACAATCTTGAGAACCAACTTCAACGCCTAAATGATCTCTTTGAAAACTTTGTAAACCCACTGCAGCGACCTCTGATGCGAGATCACTACAATCCCTCTGTGGTGGCAATCGAACCTCGAGTACGAATCCCGATTGGAGGTCCTGATTCTGAACTGAAGCCCAATATGATTCATGCCATACCAAAGTTTCATGGGCTTAACTCTGAGGGTCCATTCCAACACATTAAACAACTTAAGCATCTGGCCCAGACCTTCGGGTCAGAGCCACAAAACCGGGATATCCTTCTCATGAAAATGTTTCCGTTCTCCCTCTTGGACAAGGCCACCCATTGGTATCAAACTCAGACCCGTCCGATCAACACATGGGAGGAACTTCAGTCTGGATTTTTGAAAAAATTCTTCCCTGTTGGCCGGACGAATGCCTTGCGCCACCAGATCACCCATTTCACTCAACAACCGGGAGAACCTCTTCACGAAGCATGGGATCGATTCTTAGATCTCATGCAAAAGTGCCCCCATCACGGAGTTCCTAAGTGGGAACAAGTCCAGTCTTTTTACCAGGGACTCCGTGAAGACATCTGTTTATTCGTCAATGCAACGTGCGGAGGAAACATCATGGGTCAACACAAGGACATGGTGTGGGAGATTCTCGAAAACATGTGCGAGAACTCCATAAATAATGACTCCATGGGCTTATTCGACAGGACGAATGCCTGCGCATCGACGAATCTAAGAGGGGCACATGAGATGCAGGACCTGTCCGCTTCCATCGACTTGGAACTGATGGCCAGTCGGTTGGATAAGGTTTCTATCATAGAGAAGGTGGACGAGCTAACTCGACATTTGCAGCAAGCACCTCTGGGCAAAACTCTTTTGCACGACCTCCTCTGGCAAGGGAAACTATGCAAAACATTTACCACCAATCTGCCAAGGGGATGGACCCATATCCACGCCCTTCTGCTTCTCAAACCGGAATGACCTCTGATCCATCCTACTCTAGTTGGGGGAACTCTGAACCCTCGTATTGCAACTTTCCTGAGGTTCCTCAGACCTGCGAGGAGCTCAACGCCATCCAGAATGATCCATTCTCCAATACCTACAACCCTGGATGGTGAAATCATCCTAATTTTCAGTGGACGGGAAATTCTCAGACTCAAAGACCACTATATCAACCTCGTCCACAAGCCCCTTGTCCATATCAGCCGCTTCAGCCTCGACCCAATCCCACCTACTAATCTGGGCCAAACCAGGATCAACTAACTCTTATCCTTCAAGCACTGGCTGACATTCAAAAGACGAATGCGGCAATGCAAAAACAGCACAAGGATGAGATCACAGAGGTTCGCAACCAACTGGCCCAGATGGCAAATTCCCGCCAACCTGGCACCCTTCCTTCGCAACCTCTGCCCAACCCAAATAACGTGCTGACCCGGAGGCGTGTTATGAATGCAAATTTAGGCCACGCACATTTGATTTATCAGGCCCCTGCTGCTCCATCGCCAGACAGGATGGAAGCTTCGACATCTTATGCAGGATTTCAGCAGCAGCCACCCCTCTTACCAAACCCAAACCAAAATCAGGCCAGATTAAATTCTGTAACAACACGTAGTGGTAAAACAGCCCAATACCCACATTATCCGAACCACTCCAAGCCTGATAATAGCCAAGACCCTAGGATAGTTATCCAAGATACCACTGTCCCAGATCAAGAACCTGGACCTATCCTAGAGGAATCAACTAGGATCCCATTTCCCAAAGCCTTGACCAAAGGAAAAATGATAACCAAACCCGTGGCCCCTGAGGAGGATTTGGTCAAGCTCTTTGAACAGGTCCAGATAAGCATTCCATTGATGGATGCAATTCGCCACGTACCGGCTTATGCAAGATTCTTGAAAAATGTATGTACACCCAAACGTAAGCCGCAAACCAAGAATGGGGATCCGATTGTACTGTCAGAGCAAGCCAGCTCTGTCATCTTGAGTAAACTCCCACCCAAGGCTAAAGACCTAGGAACTCCCCTTATTTCTTGTAAAATTGGTGAAACCCAATTTGATAGAGCCTTACTAGATCTAGGTGCCTCCATAAATTTAATACCTACATCCCTCCTTGACCACCTTGAAGAATCTGAACTAAAACCAACTGAGATGACATTGCAGTTAGCTGATCAATCCATCAAGTCACCTAAAGGAACACACGAGGATGTCATTGTTAGGGTATGAGATTTCTACTTCCCGGTGGACTTCATAGTACTGGACATGGATGCACCTAAGAACCCAAGGGACACACAAATCATATTAAGGAGACCCTTTTTGGCCACTGCTAGGGCCAACATAAACTGCGAAGAGGGCCAGATAGAGTTAAAATTTGGGAATCAAACCCTGAAGATTGACATTTTTAAGGCCCAACAAGGGATTAATTGCAGAGTTATAGAGCAGATTTGTGATATCAGAATCGTGGTTGAGGAATTGCACACAAAGGACAACCTGATTATCCCTGATCAACCACTAGAAAATCAAAACCCGCCAACAGAGGAGTGCGAACATGATCTAGACACACCTATGACTCCAACCCTTGTTCCTGATACAAACCCTGAACCATCAGCTGCTGCTGACAATCCTGTCATGGAACTCAAGCCCCTTCCCGAGCATCTGAAGTACATCTTTTTGGATTCGAATCAGACGTTTCCTGTGATTATCAATTCTCGGCTCACACCTGACCAGGAACTCCGTTTGATTACTGTTCTCCAGCAACATCGTGGAGCCATTGGATGGACTCTCGATGATTTGACTGGTATAAGCCCTTCATACTGCACACATCGAATCTACATATAAGAAGGTGCACGACCTTCAAGAGAAATGCAAAGATGCGTAAACCCTAACCTGCAGGAGGTCGTGAAAAAGGAGATCATAAAGTGGTTAGATGCAGGGATCATCTACCTGATCTCCTACAGTCGTTGGGTGAGTCCAATACAAGTGGTGCCTAAAAAGGCAGGACTTACCATCATCACGACTGAAGCTGGAGAAGTCATTCCTGCCCGAATAGCTAACTCGTGGAGAGTCTGCATTGATTACAGAAGACTCAATTCCTCCACGAAGAAGGATAATTTCCCACTACCGTTTATTAATCAGATCCTCGAGAAACTAGCGGGAAATAGGTTCTTCTACTTTCTTGACGGGTACTCCGGTTACAACTAGGTGGCAATCCATCCAGAGGACCAAGAAAAGACCACATTCACCTGCCCCTTTGGGATGTACGCGTTTCGAAGGATTCCTTTCAGTCTCTGCAATGCACCTGCAACTTTTCAGCGGTGCATGCTTGCCATATTCTCAGATATGGTAGGTGATTATCTGGAAGTCTTCATGGATGACTTTTCAGTTTTTGGAGCATCATTTGGCGATTGCCTCCAACACTTGGTCCAAATACTCAGGCGGTGCATCAATGTGAATTTGGTTCTTTCTTGGGAAAAGAGCCATTTCATGGTGCC
Organism: Thalassia testudinum; assembly: GCA_037157565.1. Classification (NCBI taxonomy): domain Eukaryota; kingdom Viridiplantae; phylum Streptophyta; class Magnoliopsida; order Alismatales; family Hydrocharitaceae; genus Thalassia; species Thalassia testudinum. The sequence continues at coordinate 40,313,083 of JAZHRO010000067.1, forward strand.
TGAGGGAATTGTCTTGTGACATTTAATCTCGGAGAAAGGCATCCAAGTTGGTCGAGCTAAGGTTAACCTGATTTCCAAGCTCCCTATGCCTAGCTCGATTAAGGAATCCGATCCTTTTTTGGGGCACGTCGATTTTTACCGTCGATTTATCCCTGATTTTTCAAAAATCGCGCGCCCCCTGACCACTCTTCTCTCCAAGGATGTACCTTTCGAAATTTCCAAGGAATGCACTCAAACATTTGAGATCCTACGTGACCGAGTCACCCAAGCCCTGATCCTACTGTCCCCTGATTGGTCTCAACCCTTTGAGATCATGTGCGATGCATCTGACTTCGCTGTAGGAGCGGTTTTGGGGCAGAAAATTGATGGGAAACTTGTGGTCATTTACTATGCCAGCAAAACACTCGATGAGGCTCAGCGTAACTATACGGTTACTGAGAAAGAGTTGCTAGTTGTAGTATTTTCCCTAGAAAAATTCAGATCATACCTTCTGGGTTCCCGTGTCATCATATACTCGGATCACACAGCTGTGAGGCATCTCCTTGCAAAGAAGGATGTGAAACCTCGATTAATTCGATGGATCTTGCTATTGCAAGAATTTGACCTTGAGATTCATGACAAAGCGGGAAAGCAAAATGTGGTAGCTGATCACTTATCCCGTCTTCCTTCTGAAATAATTGACCCTTCCGGACCCATCACAGAACATTTTCCTGATGAGCACCTCCTGGCTATCAGTACAGGTCTTCCATGGTTCGCAGATATAGTAAATTACCTGGTATCACATCAGATTCCGTTCGATTAGCCGAAGGCCAAGAAGGACAAATTGCGTTCCGATGCTAAGTATTACCTATGGGAAGACCTGTATCTATTCCGCATTGGTGTTGATCAGATAATTCGACAGTGTGTCAAGGAAGTAGAAATTAACGACATACTCTCATTCTGCCATGACCAGGCATGCGGTGGGCATTTCTCAGGACATAAAACCGCATCAAAAGTCCTCCAGTGTGGCTTTTACTGGCCCACAATTTTCAAGGATGCATACGATCACTGTAAGGCATGTTCCCGTTGCCAGACTTTGGGCAACATGAGCCATCGAGACATGATGCCTCTATAGCCGATCTTGGTATGCGAAATTTTTGATATTTAGGGGATTGATTTTATGGGACCCTTCCCGATCTCGGATGGCTTCGAATACATCTTACTCACAGTTGACTACGTGTCCAAGTGGGTAGAAGCCATTCCGACTCGAACCAACAATCATAAAGTTGTTATCAAATTCATTCATCAAAACATTTTCTCAAGGTTCGGGATTCCACAAGCAATAATTTCCGACAGAGGGACCCATTTCACAAATGCTCAGTTCAGGTCACTGATGACCAAATACGGGGTGTCACACCGAATCTCTACTCCTTACCACCCCCAAACTAATGGTCTAGCTGAGCTATCAAATCGAGAAATCAAGAAAATCCTTCAGGTTACTGTTCGACCTGATAGAAAAGATCGGTCTTCTCGGCTTCCGGAAGCATTGTGGGCCTATAGGACCACTCACAAGATCCAATTAGGAATGTCTCCCTTCAGAGTAGTCTACGGGAAGGCATGTCACCTCCCCATCGAATTGGAGCATAAAGCCTATTGGGCAGTACGGAATTGTAATCTAGATCTTTCTAAGGCTGGAACCTACAGAAGACTTCAATTAAGCGAGATCGATGAGTTACGCCACGACACGTATGAAAACTCGCGAATTTACAAAGAACAGGTTAAAGCTTTTCATGACAAACACATTTCTAGAAAGGTCTTTCATCCTGGTCAAAAGGTTTTACTCTTTGATGCTCGACTCAAATTATTCCCAGGAAAGCTACGATCTAAATGGGTTGGACCTTACCTAGTCCGACAAATCTTTGGAAATGGAGCCATTGAAATCAGCCCACTCAGCCATGATTCCGAACCCTTTGTTGTGAACGGTCAGAGACTCAAACCGTTCATTGACAGGATTGATATAAATTTGGCTGAGTCATCCTTTACCCTCCATTCCTCTTGAGCTCATCGCGCCCAGCTGATGGCATAAAACTCATCGCTTAACGGGAGGCAACCCGTCATTCTTTGAAAAACCCAAAACCTTTTCTGACATTTCTATGCGGAATTCATATTAGGATTCATCCATTAGAATAGCCGACTTCACCTCAGGTATCCCTACCCGAGATTAGAAATCGTTCGCAACAAGTCATTTCGACCTATTCACTCACCACACACCTGTCCTAATGCATGAACTAAGCTGAAATCGAAACCCCCTAAGTCACAATGAGGACATTGCAAATCTTAGGCATGGAGGGGTATGAAAGTGCAAAACTTGTAAGAAAAGGTTTTAAGCAAAAAAATTCACATTCGCCAAAAACACCATAAAAATTAAATTTTTTTTAAAAAAAAAAAGACTTGATGGAGGGGAGAAACAATTCAGGGTCATACAAAATGAGAGGAGGAAAAGTGTAAAATGCCTAAAAAGGAGCACAAAATGAAAAAGAAAAAAAATAGTCATTAGAAAAAGATTAAGGAATTAATGGAAGTTCTAAACCAGATCAAGAAAAGAGAAAAAGTGCTAAGGTAACATAACAAGAGATTAGCGGGAACGCTGATTTTATGCCTCTTGGGCTAGATTCTTTAGCTTAAAAATTCATGTATTCGTTAAAATCTGGATAATCCTTAAGAGGTTGGGGAAAATGCGAAGCTTAAGTATTAGGTCTAGGGCTTAGGAAGTATTCGGCCTCGTTAATTGACCTTTGGTTTGTGGGATTCGGTAACCTAAGCACCCCAAATTCACACACAATCTGGTTCAGTGTGCATAATATCCAAATCACGCAAAAGCGTTTAATGTTTTGCAAAAGTCACCTAGATTAGGAGCGGCCAATCAACACAAGTTGATTTGGACGAGTTCCCGGCACGGAGAGGCGGGAAATTCCCCTCGAAGATGCGTAACAACATATCGTCTCCTCGGTGCTTGTCTCTTAGGTTATTTAAATATCCTACTGGGGGCATGTAAGCACTCTGCTGGTTCAGATACCATGGGTGGCATTTTCACGAAATGTCGATCGCCAGGGTCTGAATTCGGCCACGGAATGCCATGGGCGGGATTATCTCGAAATCTCAAAAGCCAGGGTTCTGGGGGTTGCCATGGGTGGGATTATCTCGAAATCTCGATAGCCAGGGGCCCTTGAGGATTGATGATGGGAATGAGGAATCCGATACAGACCGTGTTGAGAAGCTAATCCGAAGCTAGAAATAAAAAAAGAAAAGAAAGAGAAAAGCTCTCCAAACAAATAAATCTTCTATCTCTCTCTTACAAAAATGCACTGTAAACTGAACCTAGGCTGAAAATGTCTCAAGCACGGGTGCTTTAACCGCGGAGTCCAACAATCCCTAGGTTAGTTTCTGTGGGCCTTAGAAACCTTTGCGAAGGACTGAGGCTAAAGCGGATCAGGTCTGAATTTTGGTTGGTACTTGAGTACCTTTAGGCCTATTGTCGGCATTCCGACCTAATCACAAAAGAAAAGGAGAAGCACTTATCATAATTGTTGACAGACACTCAGGGTCTAGAATGGAAGTTCAAACCTTGATATTTTGCTAAGGGACTAGCAAAAGCTAGGCATGGGAGTATGATGAGAACCTCATCATGAACCATAACTAGCTCATTTTGACCTAAATTAGGGTCCCCTAGGGTTTAGAACATTCAAATTGACCTCTGGAACCTAGTTTGACCTAAATTAGGGTCCTAGCTCATCAATTGACCTAATTTGGGTTTTTACTCAAAATATCCAGTCAAACGTGGTCAAACCTAAAATCCAACTTCACCATTGGATTCCTTAGGTCCAAATTAGGTTTGTACCAAAATTTGAACCTAAGGGAAGGTCATCTTGACCTACTTTGCAAAATAGTCCACCTAATTACATTCTGGCCCCTAACTTTTGAAAACCCTTGCAAAAACCCCCCCAACTTTTGTTGTCACTTTCTGCATTTCGGTCCCTTTGCCAATGCAGCAGAAGACCCATACTTCGGCGAAGCTTCGAGGACGATTTCTCCTCGCTTCCCTAAGGAGCTGCTCTCAGATGTGAAAGTGGGGTTCCCTGAGAAGTCCCTTACCGCCTGAGCAGCTCCCCATGCGCTGTTTCGCACCATACCTCTCGTGCGAATGCTCGAGAGGTATGGGTGTTGTACCTGCGGTGACCTCCGATGAGAGCTTCGCTCACCCTTCGTGCATCTGCCCCTCTGTTGGCGCCTTTAAAAGAAACCCCAGGACTAGCCGGTTCGGGTAGACTGGTCTTGGCGGAGAAACCCTCAAAAATTCCTCTCTCCCCACTCCGGCAAGAAACCCACCAGCTCCGGCGACCGCTCCTCCTTCTTCTCGTCGCTCTGCTGCCATACCTACAGCAGAGCCAGCTTCGTCTCATATTCCCGCATCGCGCCGCACCAAGCGCATGCCTCCCTGCCCACTTCCTCGTCGTCGCTCCTTCCCTCTGGGTATTTCTTCTCCGGCGACAGTCGATACGACTGCCCGCCTCTCCAGCCCCCTTCGTCCCTGCAGGTAGGTTACATTTACTCCCCTTCTTCCCCTCTTTCTTTTCCCCACTCTATTTCACCTTATTGCCCCACGACCACGCCTGTCCACCATCACCTTCCTCGCCTTCGGCCAACCTCCGGCGAGTCGCCCTTGTCACTTCACAACTCCATACGACTCGCCGACCGTTGCAAAAGCTCTGCCTCATCACACTAAACGCCCTCCGCCCTTCCACTACCACTCTACACCTCCACAACTCACCCTCGGTCACACCCACTTTTCCGGCCACAGGATGACCTAGGCACGCATGCCTAGGCTGTCCCGCGGCCTGCTGCAGTTCGTACCACCTTCGCCGTGCCATGGTGAAGGTTCCCCAGTGGTTTGATTAGGCCGAGAGGCCCTTTTAGTGCTTGACTGGTCTGCTGCCCCGGCCGCCATTGACGACTCGAGAAGCTCCCAAGCACGCTCCAGGCTTGAAAGCTCCAGGTTATCAGTTGCTGCGAAGGTGGACGAGCTGTGTGAAGGCTGGCAGCTGGCAAGCGAAGGGGATTGAGGCTGCAGCTGTGGAAGCAAGGCCGAGGTCTTCCTGCAGGTGCGCGCGAGGAGAAGAAACCAAATAGTCCCACATCGTAAGATTATGAAGCGCCGCACCGGTTTAAATTGTTTTTGTGTTTCTTGCTTACCGCCGACGAATCCACTGGGGTGAGGTCCCTCGCCCATCACCCCCACCTCGTCCGCGGATTCACCTCGCGGACCTGGCGGATCCGACCTGACACTATCGAGCACACCTCGCGCACTATACACACACCAGTGTGCCTGGTCACGGGTACGCTATCCGACCCAGTAACCCGACTCTGGGAGAGCTTCCTGTGAGCGATTTACAGAGAGAGAGGGAGACGTGCGGGTAGAGGGAAGGGTTAGGTTTTGCTGTGCCTTGTGTGCAGGAACAGTGCGCGAAGGAGAAAGGCTAAGTACTTAGCTGCAGGAAGGAGAGGAGAAGCAGAAGAAGAGAGGCCGTGCAGAAGAAAAGAGAAGGAAGGAAAAGAGGAGAAGCACTGTAGAAGACTGCAGTTAAGTCATCTGACTGCTGTATCAGACGACGGATGAGTAGCCTTCAGAGGAGATAAAGCAGAGAAGAAGGAAAGAAGAATGCTCTACAGCTAAAGAAAAGAGAAGAAGGAAGAAGAGAAGACTCTGCAGCTGAAGAGCAGAAGAAGAAGACAAGCAGCCAGGAAAAAAACAAAAAGAAGAAGACTTGGCCGCCAGAAAGAAAGAGAGAAAGGCAAAGGAAGAAAAGAGAAAGAAGAGAAGAAGAAGACAGGAAGAGAAGAAGAAGAAAGAAGAGGGAAGAAGACAGGATCAGAGAGAAAGCACAAAGAGAAGAAGAAGAAGCCAAGACAAAAATCTATCTCTCTCCCTCTCTCTTATTTTTGTAATTCAATAGAGAAACTTTGTACTTCTAGAATTCCAGTAGCTCCCTGAGTTCGACCTCGGGAAAACTATTTTCGAGTAAAAAATTTTCTATTGTAATGACAACCGTAGCTGTCTTGTCTTATACTATAACGACTATACGATAATAAACATAAAGACGCCAAAAACAGCCAAAGAGGTTGCCATAACAGGTGCATTTTTGGACACTTTTAAGACGTCTGGACTTTGTGCCAGACGTCTAATTTGAGTCAGTAATCCTGTTTTTGACCCGTTTAGGGTCTGTTTGAGGTCCGTTTTACGCAAACAAGATATCGGTGTTTTCCTTGTGAGTTCCTCTACTTGTTAGAAGGTTGTCTATACTATTCTGAATGTTCCATTGTGATTGTTCCTTGTTATATGACTTTGTTCTGTTGCAGGTTCGGGGCTTGCTGAGGCACGTGAGCCTGCCGTTCGAGCTTCCAATACTCCTGGGTTGACTGGTAGAGTGCTTCCCCTAATTTAATTATAAACTTGAATGCATGTGTGGAATGAATGATTAGGACCTACGATGTGGCATGAATCCTAGGATGAGAAGTACTTGAAATGTCTGTATGCGTGATTGAATTGCAGTCTTGAATGAGTAGATAGAATGTTAACAACTGCCTATCATTGAACAAGAGCTGCCTGTGAAATATGAATTACCTATGCTAGTAAAACAGTTACATGTGACCTTACCTGTTGTATACGTTAAATGATAGAATATGAGCTACATGTGTATAACCTGAGAAAGGAAATGTAAATGATAGAATACGAGCTGCATGTATATAACCTGAGAATGGAAATGTGAATGATAGAAATACGAGCTGCATGTATATAACCTGAGAATGGAAACGTGAATGATGAAACCTGGTATGGAATGGCATGAGAAATACGAGCATGAACCCTACGGGGAATTAAGAATAGAGCTCCTGGAAATAAATGGAATGGATCTGGAAATGTGAGTGGGAAAGTGTGCTAGCCCTTGAGTATGTAGTACCAAGGAGAGCGACTGTTCCCTGTTTAGTGTAGAGTGGAGCTAGCCACCCTTGGGTTGGGACCCGGGGTTAGGATTGGCCACTCTACACTGACTTCTTGGCCTTCGTGTACACTGTATCGGGGACAGCTACTAGTGTAGGGAGAGAGCTAGCCACCCCTCGGGGCCCGGGGTTCAGCTAGCCACCCTACACCAACTTGTTAGGCCTACTGGGCAAACCAGGGTAGTCAGGCGAGGGTGCGCGGACTATGAGGGGTTAGACACCTATTTGGTTCTTAGGGGCTAAACCCCTGTACTGAGAGGGCTAGGCCCTATACTGTTCCGTGCTGTACTTTTGGGTGCGTCCGTTAACGGAAATGACTGACCGTGTGTTAGTGCAGGGTAGCTACCCATGTGCTTATCGCGCGTACCATAGTCACTGTTACGTCTGTCCGTGGCCTTGGAGTGGTTGACTGGGTGTAGGATCACCATGGGGGACTCTCCCGGCTAGGAGAGCACCACGTGTGCCTTCTTCGGAAAAGGCTACAATCAAGATCGTTCCCACGAGGAACATATGAGATCAAGAAAGAGATTTGAAATTATAAAAACCAATGGGTGAAAAGGAGTAACTTGTAAATTAAAGAATTGGAATAGCTAGTTTACCTGTTAGCTTTACTTCTTTAGTGAGTTGGTTGCTGCTCCACTCAGCGTTTGCTGACTGTGTTTACTCATAACCATTTTCAGGTCCAGGTGTTGAGCAGCCCGAGTCTCCAGCTATAGAGGGTGCTGGGCCCAGTAGAGCCCAGTAGCAGTACCTTTCTTTTGTAGTACTTTCTGTTGTAGTGAGTTCAGACTCTTGTACTTTTACGTTCTGTACCTTTACTTTTCTGTACCTTTACATTGTTGTACCTTGTTACTATCCTACTGTTGTGGTGGTAATATGTACTGTAGCAACCTTTACTTTCTTTACTGTTGTACTCTTTTATTGTTAGTTGCTTAGCATAGTGAATGTGGTTTACTTTCCTGCCTTTTGGTTATTTCTTGTTGGATGACTGGGTCTTGGGATTAGTCGAGTCGAGTCGGTCTCGGGTCCTGTAGGGATTCGGGAACCAGGTCGTAACATGCCATCTTGGCCGTCCATCTTCTAAGTGATGTAGATGGTGCCACACGTATCAGATTGGATCGATTTTCATGCTGTGAGGTTGCAATCGTCGATCCGAACCCATCCGTGTGGTCGGATTTGTCGTCAGAAGTGCGGATTAACACCATTCTGGCCCTTAATCTTCTAGGTTTCCTCGATCTCTATCTGATGGTACAGATATTCGATTAGGACAATCTTGGAGTCGTTGAACTCCAATCGCTGCCCTGATCAGATCCATATGGTTGGATCTTCAATCCGAGGTCCCAATTAGCAAGTTGCCCTATCCCTGGCCATAAAAGCAGACAATTAACCTACATTTTATTCAGACTAATGTAAATTTAAGATGATGCATGTTATGCAATATTTATAGTTTGTGATGCAATTCTATACTTAAGAACATGCATAAATAGACATTTTATTTAATATAAACATGTTTACATCAACACCATTGTGCCTGCCCTTAGCCGCTTACACCCAGTGCGCCTGTGTTTTGTTAACTCATGTTTGGCCCTCGATTTGAGGTCCCAATTGTATTCCAAATTCAAATTAAAATACATGGTTGTAAAGCTCTTATATATGGCTATATAATTATATAGTTTATTTACAAAAATAATTAATTTTACTATATAAATAAATTAGCTAAACTTTACAAATTATACACATTAGTTTAAGTGTTTATTTGTTAATTTAAGTATAAATTACTTAATTTATGGTCAAATTGACATTATACAGTATTAAGATACATGTTAAATTATTTAATACATATTTTTATTGAATTTTACAAGTTTTATTTTAATTTATGTACATTTAAATATGCATTTTCAGGCTGTTATGCATATAAATTAGGTATAAATAGTACAATACAATACTAATATGGTTAGATTAGTTCAAATTACTTATAGTAATCTAATACAAATATACAATATAAATTAGTTCAATAATAGCTTAATTTACTAATTTATTTTAATTTAATTTAGTAAACTACCTAATAACTTAATAAATTAATTATTTATTGTAGATATATAATTAAATTAGTTTGCAGGGATTATAATGTACACAATAAGTATATAAATATGTATGTACAGTATTACTGATAAATAAGTTTATTTATTGGGGTTTATAATTTAGATAGTTTATAGTACATATAAGTTAATTAAATTAATAGATACTTATTTAGTAAAGTTATATACATAATAATTTACTATAAATACTTAATTTATAATATAGAGTACATTTATAAGTTATATATACAGTTTATATACATATTATACACTGTGTACATATATTTAGCTTAGTATCTAGCTTATATATACATGTATTTACATAGTATACATAGTGTTTTTGGGTATTTTTCAAGTTTTTCTGATTTTTATGACTTTTCTAAGTTTAATAGAGGTAGGGAATGAGAGAGAAAGAGAGAGATGAGATGAATAAAGTGTTTTTGGATTTTTTTCAAGTTGAGTTCTTTTATTAAGTTTTAAGGTATGCTAAACCATCGGCTAATATGTTCTACCAAGCCAGAGGTTCAGATGACCTTCAAACTTTGCATATAATTAAAAATATACTTATTCTTACTTGCTACATCTTTATTTTATTTTTTTGGAATTTTTTTAAGGTTTTTATTTATTTACAAAGTTGGTACTTGTAAGGCCTCAAAGAGTGTTTTCAAGGATAACCTAAGGCACTAGTGTGTAAGTTGAGGATTGGAATAGCATTAATAGCACTCAAAATGGTTCAATAGGTCATATGGAAGGAGTTTAAAGAGTTGAACATGATTTTCCATTCATTTCTCATTAATTTTCCAAATTGGGCAGATTACATGTTAGAAAGCTGACAAAGATGGCTTACAATTCAGATTACAAGCAAACAAATTGGATTTAAAGTCATTACAAATACATGAAAGCTTGTTTACATTGTATACAACAGCTAGAACATATCAGCTATCTAAGACAATGCAAATCCAGACCACTGTCCATTTGTATTTTAGTCCATCAGAACAATAGCTACATGAGTTGCAGCAGCAGTTACAGCATGAACATTAGTAACACAGTAGCTTGGACAATTGCTAAGATCGAGCAGCTATTGCTATCAACTACTGTGATTCCTTTAACTAAACATCTTAACATCAATTTCAAAGGCTGTTGTGCAGCCAAATCCTTAATTCTAGTAGATCTTATCATCAAATTTAGTATAAAAATACCCAAGATCAGACTTGGTGAAGTCTGATCTGGGATGTTTAATGTCCAAATTAGGTGTACTTCTCATCCAAAAACTCTTAAAACCTCTTTTAAACTAGATATGAAGATCTAAAAATCATGTTTATAAAGATAAGATTTCAATCCCCTTTGCAAACCAATTCAAATCTTCTTCCAAAAGTCCTTTAAAATCTCAATCACACCTCCCAAAGTGATTTTTGGCGCTAATTTCAGATCTAAGAATGAAGGTTCTCAAGTCTAAAATTAGACCTTAATGAGTGGGTGATCAGTGAATTAAAATCGAGGAATTAAGAAGGTGATCAAATGGAATGTAAAGGGAGATTAATGGTGATGATGATGGGTATGAAAGTCTCTCTGATCTGAATTGATCAGAGAGATGTGGATTATAGCTAAATTACTCTACTCCTAAGCTAATCTAACTCCACAATTTATCTAGAAAGCTGCAAAACTATACTAAGAAAGCATTGAAAACCTAACTAATTAGAGGAAGGGGACTCTCCTGGATCCAAAGCCAGCGGCTAAGGAGGAAGAATGGGGGGAGATCTCCAACGAAGGAAAAGCCCACAAGAGGAGCTTCAAGGTCATCCTCAAGCAGACATCATCCCTAACAGTGAGGAGGAATTGGTGGTGAAAAAGCACACCACTGTCACTGATGTGGCGAGTGAACAGGCACTACAAGAAATTAGGGTTTTGGTCATGGTTAAAAACCGTGACCAAATGACTCATAACCGTCACCAATTAGCGACAGCAAAAGTTGTGTTGCGGAAGGGTCTTTGGTGACGGTTCCACGCAAAATCGTTACCAAAGGATTTGGTAACGGTTCCACCCAAAACCGTCACCAAAGCCGCAGGGTTTTGGTGACGGTTTTGGGTGGAATCGGCACCAAATCCCTAAGCTTTGGTGACGGTTCCACCAAAATCGTCACCGAAGCCCACCAATAGCTATGTTCTATAACTTCTATCATGGGGCTTTGGTGACGGTTTTAGGTGGAACTGTCATCGAAGCCCTATGCCTCGGTACCAGTTCCACCCAAAACCGTCACCAAAGCGCACTGTTAGATAGGCTCAACAGCTTTGTTCACGAGCCTTTGGTGACGATTTTGGTGGAACCGTCATCGAAGCATAGGGCTTTGGTGACGGTTTCACCCAAAACCGTCACCGAAACGCACTGTTAGATAGGCTCAACAGCTTTGTTCACGAGCCTTTGGTGACGGTTTTGGTGGAACCGTCACCGAAGCATAGGGCTTTGGTGACGATTCCACCCAAAACCGTCACCAAAGCCCACTGTTAGCTACATTCCACAGCTTTAGTCATGGTTATAAACTGTGACCAAAGACTTTTAGTCACAGATGTAGAACCGTGACCGAAGAGAGAGCTTTGGTCATGGTTAATAACCATGACCAGAGGTTGGCGTGGAAGAAGGAAGGTTCCTTTGGTCACGGTTCCCTAACCATCACCAAAGGGTCATCGTGACCAAAGGAATTACCTTTGGTGATAGCTAACCAACCATCAAGAAAGATTCTCTTTGGTAAGGCTAGTAATTTTAGCTTTCTTACTAAAAATGGGTTGGTTATTGTGCACCAAGGAGGGCCTTTAACAAAATCAGATAAGAAGCAAGTATTTCCCAGATGGTAATTTTGGGAATATATGCCCAAGTCACCAGATTCTTCCTTTATGAAGGCGCTTCCAGCTATAAAAAGTATGCTTTTCAGCAATGTGTTATGATTAGTTGGAGATGGGGAGAATATAAATATTTGGAGTTATCCATGGTTGAAGGCTGAAGAGTAAAAGTCGATTAGATAGAGTATACTCTAGGAATTAAAGGCGGTAGATTTGATAAATGAACAAAATTAGAACTGGAATGAGGAAAAAATTTCCAGTAGCTTTGACTGTAAGATTGTAGAAAAAATTTTAAGTACTCCAATAGACATGAGACAAGGCTTACTAATATGTAAACCACATCCTAATGGGAAGTTCTCAATTAAGTCTGCGTCTATGACCTTGCTAAATGAAGAGGGAATCAACTCTAGTCTTACAGAGAAACAAAAAGGCTATTGTAAAAAGGTTTGGAATATGAAGGATATAGCTCTGAAAATAAAGTTATTCCTCTTGGAGAGCAGTGACTGATGCTCTGCCTTTAATGGGAACATTATTGAAAAAATTTCTGATTGAAGACTCGTTGTGCCCCTTTTGTTGAATTGATAAAGAGGATTGGGTGCATATGATTAAAAATCGCCCCTTTGCAAAGGCAATTTGGTTTTATTAGGGTATAACAGCATGGCCTGAGCAAGACGACTGGATGGATGAGATGGAAAAATTGACGGAGCTATTCCAACTGGTAGGGCTCAAAAAAGAACTGATGGTATATTTGTTGCACCCCTTATGGATACATAGATGCAAAGTTGTGAGAGAAGGGGAGACTATTTCATTAATGGTAGTATAATTCTTATTGTGCGGGGTATTTTATCATGTCCCTAAATCAATGCAAGATGTCACGTAAACAATCAACATAATGCAAAGGGCATTTCAAATGAAATGTTTTTTTTTCCTGAACAAGGCACTTCAAATAAAATTCAGAAATCCAAAAATACATTAGGGAAATGTATCCTTTCCTATCTTGAACTAAAAATCAACATCGAATTAAGAAAAAAAGTTCATACTAACCATTGTAGCATCAAATACATAAAGTTTCTCCCCTGAAGGAATGTTAATTGTCTTTGGTCCTACTTCACCCTTTAGCAGCTTGTTAACAAGGAGAATTTTGGCAAATGTAAGTTGACTTGGGATCCCATACGTATAGCTTCGACTCTAGAACTTGTACCTGATTCCACGTTGGGTTGCCCTTTGTGATGGACTCATAGGTGCTTTTGAACATGTCTTGCAGGACACTGGACTGAACTACCTACAATTAGAGATATCATGCCAAGAATGATCCTTTCAAAAAACCTCATGCCAAGAACGAGCTCCATCCAAAAAAATAGAACTTAAGATTTGGGTGAATTACTACTGTAGCTTCCACTTCTAGCTGCATCTGCTGCTACTATTGCTGCATTTGCTACTACTGCTACTGCATCTGCATTTGCTGCTACTTCTGCTGCATCTAGAAAGGCGACTCTTTATGGAATAAGGATGGAAAAGAAGAAAATATATATAATACTTATTAAGCTCCAAAATCTATCTATCTACCTAGGAAATAGACCACTAAAAAGGAGGACCATCTCTGCTGCATCTTTACTACTGCATTGTTGAGTTGAATGCTATGAACGAGGGTCACCACAGAAGGTACTGATTGGCAGAGTATGGAGATAAAAATGGGCAGAGCCTGGAGATCATTAACATTGAGAATTCATTCTCAACATGAGACCAATTATCTCATTACCAACATGTTCCTTTCTAGCCAAACTAGTAGGCATAGATCAAGCTTTCTACCTTGGATGTGGAGCTCAAGTATAAGATTTTGTTCGTGGTAGTATTGTCAAAAAATGCTCACAAGTGAGAAGACAATTCTTTTTGAAAAAGAAAGCTAGGAGAATACAATGGCATCAAACTGAAACCAATGGAAGATAGGCACATTTAAATTTACTATTGAAAATAAACTTTTACAAGTTGATTAATTAAACTTTTAAATCTGAATAACTGCATTATAAACTCTTGGGGCAACACTAAATATGCACTACCAAACACACCAACTCCCTCAGAAAAAAAAAGACACTTCTATCCGCTAGTGTTGATTGGATGGTGGAGTAGGGAGAGAAGGATATAGGGAGGGTGCTGAAATAATCATTGTCCACGATTGAGATCCTTTTCATGAAAGCAAAGGTGCTAGGATCGTCAGAAGACTACTTGCCAGGAAGGTATTGACCACTAGTTCATACATAACTGGTATCTAAGTCATCAACACTGAACTTATTGAATTCTTCATAATGACTGTGTGGAGAGAGAAAATCTTATACCCAAACTGGTTTGATTTAATTTAATATTTTTCATTGAAGCATTTTTCTTTTTTTTTTTTGAGAGGATATGCATGGAAGTATTCAAATACTATTATAATGTAAGAAGTACGCAGATACAGTTGTACAGCTTCGACTTCAAATGTCTCACTTTAAAAAGGTTCCAATTACTAAATTTATGGCATGAGGTACACATTTGAGAATTATATGATTTTGTATGATCACCTAAACTTGTCTTCGACAGAAATCCAATATTTATAAAATTTTGAAGTAATCATGCTTCAATGATAATGGTGGCATCACAATTAACTTAAATAGTTGTATAGACACAAGCACCTATATAGATCTTGGAAAATATTGGTAGTTATGGACCAAGAACCAGTTTGAAGACTGGTGAAAATTATAGGATAGACATGGACACATCCAACCTCAATCTTTGAATATGCTCATGGTTGAGAATCTATTGTAAAGATTTTTGTTAATGTAGGAATGCGAAGTTGCTTAGAAATTGTCCCAAATGTCAAATGCATGAGATTGTTTTAATTTAGCTACATGTCCAAGGCTTGCACATGTTTAAACTTTTTATGTGCTCCTTTTTAGTCCAGACATGCTCTTATCATGGCACATTTTGTAACTTGGCCAACATTTTGGTTGTGACTTCAGCCACAGCCACAATTTTTCCTTTTCTCCTAACATTTTCAACAATTAGAAATCACAACTTCACAAGACATCTAGCAGCCATGATTCCTTTTCCCACAAACCATGTGATCTCACAACTAGAATTTGGTCATATGGCCAATGGGCTAAGATCAAAGCAGATAGGAAAAAAATGTATTATTAAAGAGTTTTGATTGGTTGAGCTGCCAGGAAACAGGATTGACAAAGAATACCATATGGCTACTGCTTGTGCACTTAAGAATCTATGTATTTCTGGACACATGGCTAGAATTTGATGGTAGCCAGCTGCGATTGCTTTTCTTACATGCATATGCTCCCATAGCATTCAACTAATAATCCCAAAGAATAAATTGCAAGTCTACAAATATGTGCTTATACCTTATCAAAAAAAAAGTGCTTATACAAGCATAAGAAAGTTTGTGTTAAGCATGTTGCAAAATAATTAATCAGTCAGAAGTAATTACAGCATTCTTGACAGGATATAGATGGTTAATAATTACTTTCCCATGCTTCTTATCTAAAATCCCTACTCTATGCAACAACTCTAACTAGAATACCTACCAATAGCTCTGAAGAAGAACATACTAAGTTCAATAGTAGTAAGAGGAACTGTAGCAACTCAACAATGATCTGGTCAACACAACAAGCATTAGATTGATTCACCATACACTGAACTTGATAGGATTCCACCAAAATCTTGCATATTTCTTTGGATTATTATCTTGATTGAAAAGAGGATTTCAATTAAGATTTCTTTTCCCAAAGACTGATCAATAATTGAAATATTAAATCAGTAATTTAACCTGGTATCAACCTGCCATATCAAGAGTAGTCATAAAAGATCCTGTGTACACTCTTGTCAACTACAACTCTATGTTCTAGTTGAAGCTGTGCAACTGCCTCTCGAACAGCAATCATCAACCCCATTAAGGGTGTTGGACCTAATATGCAATTTTGCCAATAAAAAATATATTAAGTTTCCTATATATGGTTAAGAGGTTTTAATTATGCTTTGCAGAACCTAGAAAAGAATACAGATGTATGATACTTTAGATTAGTTCTTGAAATAGCAAAAAACTCAGAAATTAGGAATAAAAGAAAGCGAATATAGATGGTATATGGAAGTATACCATAACAGCAGGATAACTAAATCCAAAATTAGTCTATCACATCAACTTGGAAGCAAGGTTTTGACTGGAGAAGAAAATGTAATGTAGATGGCATATGGAAGTATATAACAAATCCATACAAAGGACAAGGATCAATAAAATAGGATAGAGATGAAATACTCAGTTCGATAGCAATCTTCAAAAATTTTATACATTTAACTAAGTCTTGGACTTTGTTTTGATCTTTTCACCTTTACTTAAAAGAATTTTAAAGCTTTCAAAGAGAGACTTTATTGTGAAAGTGCATCTTATACTGTGAAAGCTCCAAGCTGAGAAATAAACAGCTAAAGCTGATAAGCCCATGAATGCAGTGACAACTCACCCAGGAAAATAAAGACCACACCATCATGGTTACAGTCATTGCTTGCATCTGTAAACAAAGCTCAATCATCAAACACATATATAATTACCAACATATAGAAGTCTACAAGTGGCAGTGTAGATTATTTCCACCAGGAAACCTATGGAAAAGGTTGTAATTGCAGCCACTACTGTAAGAGTTAGCATCTTCTTGAAAGATGCTTCGAATGCTCTCAATCCTGTACCACATATGATAAGACTACATATAAAATCCTGAAACCACAAGATAGTTTAGTACCTAGTAGGAGACACAACAAATCAAAAGTGTGATCAGGAATCGATGCCACCAGAATAATTTTCAAATACTAGAGATTAAGCTCTAAAAATTGGTAAAATAGTGTCGCACCAAGTCATTCATCAGATTTTTGCAGTCACCTTCTCCATCTAGACCCTCCATAATTCCATTCAATTAATTTCTATTTGAGATGAGAATTTGATGACCAAAGTCACAGCTCCTCAAAGGGAAGCTGAAATCCTTTTTTGTGCAACTTCTACTTATAACCAACTTGCTTACACCTTAACGAGAGTGATTCAGAAAGTTGCAAAACTCTCACCAGCAACTAGGTTACCTGCAGCATTATTTCCACCAAGGATAAACTTTGTTCTTCAGCTATCAATTTCTTCGATGTTTAGGCATAACAAGTTGTATTAAAAAGCCAAAAGTTGGAAAACCCGTTTGCCCAGTAGGTTCACTTAAAGGTGATATCATAAAATAGCAGACATAGATATAAGCAATTTTAATGGGTAAACATAATTGGGAAGAGGTACTGATTGGCATGCAGTACCTCTTGGTCAACTTATAAGTTATGGTAAAGAGAATTGAATGCATTATTGAGTTGGATTCTGCAATAAACCACGCAAGGTACTGATTGGCAGAGGTGCACACTCTTGGTCAACTTTGAACCATACTTGACAATAATAAAGCTACATGTGTTTACAAGTTATTATCTCAAATTATGATCAAACAACAAATGTTACAACTAGTACATGAGAAAATGTCAGATTAAATGTCTTTCCTGCATGCATTGGAAAATCATTCTACCACAAAATCAGTCATTTTCTCAAGGAACTAACCCAATTTATATTCATACGCGCCAAATGTGGGAATCAGTAAATACCAAGATAAAAAGCTGATATACCAAGCTATGGCCCTATAGCAATTTTAGTTGTTTTCGAACAGAAAATTCAAGAAGATATAAAATATAAGTTGGATAGATTAACAAGTAGTTTGATAGTGTTCAGTGCTTGTGACAGGAGAAATTGGGATGAACTGAAAGCTCCAAATCCAAAATTGGATAGAACACAAGTTGGAAGGTGCATTACAATTCTCATGTATGCATACTTTCTACAGTAGAATATGCCTTGCTTTGCAATGTGCAGATGCAGTTAACAAACTAATAAGAGTTCTATATAATAACACCTATGTTGGAAAACCCCCATTGAAAGCTGCAGGTTCAAGTCTCATGCCCCTTGCTGATATTGCATTATAAATTCAGTGCAGAACCTTAAAATGATAGTCATAAAGGAAGAGTTTTAAATCAAGCTTTATTGACATCAGAAGCCCTATCCTGCTATCTGGAAAGCCCAAAACCATGTAACGGAAGCAATCTGGTTTTGTCTTTGCATTACACAGGAAAATCACGCCACCAAGCTCCCCAATTTTCTGATGATTTGTCTGGCTATTGTTTTCCATAGTATACTGCCCTCTGCTTTGTTGACCAAGCTGCTGTTGATTGCTAATGATTCCATTTCTATTTTCTTTAAATTGGTTGTCGATGCTTTTCTTCACCTCTTCACTTTGATCTGTGGGTTGTTTCCCTAAATTTTGTTCCTTGGGTATCCCCTCAACATCAGGATTTTCTACAAGCTGTTCTTCTTTTGCACTTTTTGCTACAACTGAAACTTAGGTTACTTTTGCTACAGAGTTGAGTGTATTTACCATATTTATTTTGGAATGCAAGTTTTTTTATTCCCCAGAATCATTCTTGGCAGCCTTCTTTCTCTTCCTTCACATAAGTCAGACTCACGAATCAGAATAATGAAACCTAGATAGATGAAGATGGTAGTAGACAAGTCAAATTCCTAATGGATAAATAGATATTTTACCTAAAAAGGGAAACAAGAAGAATACAGTAAAAGAATGTGAAAATGATATGTTTCAAAACCTAAAAGTAACCAACAGGACTCCAAAAACAAAACTTGATAGCTACTTATTCTTGAAAATTATATGTTTCAGGAAAACAAGTTCGATGAACTTTTTAAAATTCTCCCTTAAAAATCTCCAAAGGAGGAATATTGCCTGTTAAGATGATCAGCCTTCAACACACTCTTCCATGCAACTTTTTCCCTAGCAACAGGTGGAAGGAGCAGAACAGTTGGAAGATGGTATATAGATAGAACTTTTTTTTCCTTTACCCTTCAAATAAACAGAACTATGAGTTTATAATTTTGAATTACATAAATTCAAAGCAAAAGTCCAGGATCGAATTTAGTTCACCCCAATCAAGTCAATAATTCTCAAAGTCTATCATTAGTTACACAGGACATGGTATATAGCTTAGAATGCTTTTATCTTGAAAGCCTTTTTCTGTAATCAGCAGACAGCCTCCATAATGATTTAAACACCCAGTACCTTACTGAATTAGATAACTGGTGCCCTATTTTGGAACTCAACAAACTAAGCCACGAAGTCTTCTCTCTCCATGGTTTGTTGCCACATCACAAACAAATAGTGCTCAACAAATCTAACCCTGCCAGTGATATAACAAGTATAATGCTTGGAGGTAGGATCTCATACAAAGCACAAGCACACCCAAATTATTCAAATTACCCAACTTAAAAGGCTTCAGCTGTACCTTCACTTCCACATCAATGAGAAAGTGATCTACTTTTTGAAATCTTGTAGAAACAATCTATTTCCAACAAGTAGGGAAAGATAAAGGACAAGCAACAAGCCCTAGCAAAAATTGTAGGGCCCCTAAAGTTGAAAAGATGAGCCACAAAGAACCATTAACCAGTGATGATTTGCATTGTCTGATTAGAACCCCTTAATCAAATAGGCATGAGGAGTAGTGGATTCGCCTTTTAATGATTTAGTTTCCCTTTAGAAAGCCATTTCATGAATTTAACCTTTAGAGCAAGTGATCCAATAAAAAGAGAATATAAAGGACAAGCTAAGGGACTGAAAACAAGTGATAGTGAACTTGTAGTCTCTAGAATGATTTGCCTCATTTGCCAACCCAGCAAATAATCAAGTGATACTCACAGGAATAGAAAGACTTAAAAAATATCACTGTTAGCCAAACTATGTTAGCAATTAAACCTACACAAAGAGAAGCTTAGAATTGTTATGGATTAAAATTTTCATATCTGACAAAAAATAGGCAAGCTTGGTTACGTCGATTAAATGCATGGAGAAAAATCACATCAAATAGTTGGACATTAACAACCTGACGAGAAATCTCCAGAAAAAACAAGAAAGAGATCAAAAACAACTACATTGGACAAAGAACCATACCTTGAAGTGACACCTTATGCTGCAACAATCAACATATAGAAAAATAATAAGATGACAGAAGAATGCACAAAAGAGACTTTTATGCTACATTCAGTTTCCCCAGAAAAAGGTGCAGTCTAACTCTTAAAAGCCTCTTGTAATGCATCATGCTTCTCCACAACTAAAGTTCTGACTCTAGCCCTTACACTTCAATGAAGCAACTTCCATGTTAAGTGTAACTTTGGGTCAGGAATTGGAACTTCAACTAAACAATGCGCTTTCCTACTTTGAACTCTTCTGTTCCATTGCCATTCCGACTTGAATTAACAAGGAAAGATAGTTATTAAGTCAACAATTACCTAAAGTAGAGAAATTTACAAGTGGCATACATTAATGATGGGATTCTCAACTTGAGCAGAGAAAAGTCTCAACCATTGCTACTTATCCATTTCTTCATCTTTAGCCCTTGCACTTCAATGAACTGATAACTTCTCAAAGAAATATATGCTTAGAAGGACCACATACAAGAGGGTGCATTTTCTAGTGAAGTTACAAAGCAAAGAGAGGTAACAAGCAACTACATGGAATTTTTTCCCACCATTTAGATCTATTTTGTGTCATCAATGTCACAATTTCTACTTCCCTCCCTCTCTCTTGTGTGTGTTTGCATGTTTGGGGGGCAGGGGAGGAAATGTCAGAGAATTTATCGCAAAGTTTTCTTAGAAATGATCCACCCAACTTTAAAGTCTTTAACCATATCAAAGCATTCCTAGACTTACCCCCTTGAAATTCATAGGAAGATCCCCCACACTAGTTGAAAGACCCATCCAACTTCTTGTCATGAAAAATCAAAACAACATCCATATTTAACTTCTGTTCAAGATTAATGAGCTATCCTTTTTCAAAGTAATAAAAAGAATAATGTTATGGTTCTTGGTTAACTGTAAAACTAACCTAAGTTTTACAGGTTGCAATGACACATGAATTATTTGAGACGAACAGAGAGAACTCTGATCAAATTAAGCCTTGCATCATAAATCTACTCTTCTTGGAGTGATGGACAAGCCTGTGTGTTCACGTAAATTCAAGAACATGACAACTGGTTAGAGTTCATGTAGAGACAAGATAGTGTTACATGTAGAGTCATAGACATTAAGATGTGGTTAATATTAATAGATAGGGTTTCTCCACTAAAGCCAACTGGTTAGAGCTGGATGCTCTTGCATGGCATGGGGGCCACAACAATCTAAGGTCAAGATTAAACTTTATGTTGCCTATCAATGCCTTCAAATATTGGATCATACAAACAAGCAGTAAAGGAGAAATGAAAACAATGGTGATATAAATAGAATCTATATAGACTTAAATCACAGACCTTCATGGTAAAATGAAAAAAGCTAGTTAGTGCACAAATGATTTGCACTGTGTCAGAGACCCAACATGCATTTGCACTGTGTCAAAGAAGCTATACATTTTAGTGGTATTGGAACGAGACACATAATTTTTTAATTTTTTTAACAAAGGATAGGGTATATAATCAACGCAATGCGAGTCTTGACCTTTTCATTCCTGCTGACGTGTCAGATCTCTAGCCAAGGCAACCCGAGCAGGTACCTAAATGCATAAAGAAAAATGTCAAATAACCATATGAGCCGGTTTATAGTTAAGCATTTCTTTATCAAATAGATCGAGCATGAATAATACTTTAGCACTACTTGAGAGTGAACTAATGCACAATATGACTAATCAACATACAGAACTACTGGAAAACATGATCACAAAGGCAATGGAAAGTACAGAGCCCAAGGAGTTGGCTCCCTCATCATGCAGATAAGCAAGCCCTCGACCCATCCCAAGAGTTATGTTGAATCTTTGTTTCTAGTTAAGGATCCATGTTGTTCACCTATTAGGTAACCGCTACAGAAAGAACAACACCACAAATCAGAGTTAAACAAAAAAGGGTGAACAAAGGAACAAATGGTAGGTAGATCTGATACCTGAGCTCTTTATATCATTATTATGGTACCTGTCTCATACATTCACCACAAATGCAAACATACTGATATCATTATCTCCCAAATTCATATACTACAAATGCAAACATACTCATATCATTATTTTCCACATTCATATACCACAACTGCAAGTATATATTCTACCATTCATATATATATTATACCATTTTCCACAAGGTGGAGTTAAGGTTAGGTTGGGTTGATGGTTGGCCAAGGGAACTGGAGCATAGCTAAGCTAAGCTAAGCTAATCTTAGCTAAGTTAGCTTAGCTTGTTATAAACTAGAGGAGGAGGCAATTGGAGCTATGGTTTGAGGGGAGGAGCTGGACATAAGAAGTCTGGAGTTGAACTAGAGCTGGTAGCTACTGAAAAGGGTGGCGTGGAGCTACTTTAGCTGGCTTAGCTTTCTAGTTCTTTACTAGCTGCTAAGCCAAGCTAAAGCAAGTTGGCTTCTACTGAAATGAGCTGAGGTAAGCTGGGTCTGATGCTCCTGGGGAGGACCTAACTAGTTGGAGTAGCTAAGGTAGCTTAGATCAACTAAGTTTAACTAAGCTAAGTCCCCGGGAGCTGGACTTGAGCTTTCTCAACTAAGATGAAGTCATCTTCAGCTAGCTAGGGTTGAGTAGAGCTAGACGTAGCTGGTCCTAAGCTGAGGTGAACTCCAATCAACTTAGCTGAGCTAGCTAGAGCTCCCAGTGAACTGATGGGAGCTGAGATGAGCTAGACTCAGCTAGGTTGAGCTGGATCTGAGCTGACTTGAGCTAAGGTGAGCTAAGATGAGCTCTCTTGAGCTGCCATTCAACTGAGATGAGCTGAATAGAGCTAGGATGAGCTAACCCTAGTTCAAGTGAGTGAGATTCCAGTTATGGTGAGTTAGGTCAAGCTGAATTCTAGCTGGTTTGAGCTTCTCCTTCACCAATTGCCTTCCTGAGTGCTAGGGTTCTAGGGATCTGACAATCTATTTATCCCTAACACTCACAAAAACACAATAAAAAGTAAAATGCATGCTTACCCTAATTTATGCCTAAATGCAACCTTAAAACCTGTTTGCGAAGTTAAATTCCTAAGAGTTGGGTTTGTTTTAATGTATAAGAAAGATGATAAACTGGTGTTTATCACACCCCCATGCTTATCTTTTGCTAGTCTCTTAGCAAAACTTTAATTTTTACAAAATGGAATTATGAGGAAATCTAATTTTTTTGACTTTTGAGGAAAAAGAGATTATGGGACCTTGGTTGGTCTAAACACAGGAGGTACGGGATTTGTTAAACATAAACATCAGGATTTGTTTTTGGATCCAAAAATTAGACAAAAATGGGATCAATATATCCTCCAAAAAATTCACAGATTAACCCCTTGTTAATTCAGATGACTTGAAATTTTTGTTTTTAGGATTTTTCTGGCTCTTGGATCTGATTCGCAACTTGCAATACCCTTTAAAACCTTGTGTTCGAGCTTGTGGAAAGCCAACATTTATAAGGGCATGTTTTTAGTTTAAAGCTTTTTCTTTTTTTTCTCTCCCCCATGCTTATTTTTAGCTTAGTCTTACAATAGATGTGTCAGGATCATCATTCCCGTTACCAATCCTCGAGGGGGCTCTGGCGCCAGTGCTTCAAGATAGCACTGTCCATGACACCACCCAAGGGCTCACAACCCCAAAACACAATGAAGCGTAAAAGGGCACACCAAGCAAACTCAAGCTCTTGCTTCGACACTATAGGTAAAGCACTGTCCAAGACACTTGAGCTGCAAAAGCGCTCTTTAATGCTCCATCTCAAGAAATGAAATATAGATATGGAGCAGCGCCGAGGCGGTAACATGTTGACATCACGTCCTCAAAGGAGGCATTTTCCTCCTTCTTGATGTTGAGAACTCAAATCTGCTTCAGACTTTTACTAAGGCCAAAAAAGGGGGTTTTTCTAATTTTTAGTTGTTTTCAGGTGTTGGCTTGTGTGTGAAATTTGACACAGGAAGTTTTGCATGTAATGTAAGTTTTTGAATCAGAAACTAAGCTAGATGCTTTCCATACTATAAGAGAGGATCAAGTCACCAGAACTATCATGAGTTTAGGAGGAATTTTAGAGAAGGATATCTGATCTAGTCTAAAGATAGACCCAAAAATCACTACAAGAAATTAGGGTTTTGGTCATGGTTAAAAACCGTGACCAAATGACTCATAACCGTCACCAATTAGCGACAGTAAAAGTTGTGTTGCGGAAGGGTCTTTGGTGACGGTTCCATGCAAAATCATTACCAAAGGCTTCGGTAACGGTTCCACCCAAAATCTTCACCGAAGCCCGCCGTTAGCTACGTTCTACAACTTTGGTCATGGGGCTTTGGTGACAGTTTTAGGTGGAACCATCACCGAAGCATAGGGATTTGGTGCCAGTTCCACCCAAAACCGTCACCGGAGCGCATCGTTAGCTAGGCTTAGCAGCTTTGTTCACGAGCCTTTGGTGGCGATTTTAGGTGGAACCGTCACCGAAGCATAGTGCATTGTTGACGATTCCACCCAAAACTGTCACCAAAGCCCACCGTTAGCTACATTTTGCGGCTTTAGTCATGGTTATAAACTGTGACCAAAGACTTTTAGTCACAGATGTAGAACCGTGACCGAAGAGAGAGCTTTGGGCACAGTTAATAACCATGACTAGAGGTTGGTGTGGAAGAAAGTAGGTTCCTTTGGTCACAATTCCCTAACCATCACCAAAGGGTCATCGTAACCAAAGCTTACCTTTGGTGATAGCTAACCAACCATCAAGAAAGATTCTCTTTGGTAAGGCTAGTAAATTTAGCTTTATTACTAAAAATGGGCTGGTTATTGTGCACCAAGGAGGGTCTTTAACAAAATCAGATAAGAAGCAAGTATTTCCCAGATGGTAATTTTTAGGAATATATGCCCAAGTCACCAGATTCTTCCTTCATGAAGGCACTTCCAACTATAAAAAGTATGCTTTTCAACAATGTGTTATGGTTAGTTGGAGATGAGGAGAATATAAATATTTGGAGTGATCCATGGTTGAAGGTTGAAGAGTAAAAGTCGATTAGATAGGATATGCTCTAGGAATTAAAGGCAGTAGATTTGATAAATGAATAGAATTAGAACTGGAATGAAGAAAAAATTTCCAGTAGCTTTGGCTGTAAGACTATAGAAAAAATTTTAAGTACTCCAATAGACTTGGGACAAGACTTACTAATATGGAAACCACATCCTAATGGGAAGTTCTCAGTTAAGTCTACGTATATGACCTTGCTAAATGAAGAGGGAATCAACTATAGTCTTACAGAGAAACAAATAGCCTATTGTAAAAAGGTTTGGAATATGAAGGATATAGCTCTGAAAATAAAGTTATTCCTCTTGGAGAGCAGTGACTGATGCTCTGCCTTTAAAGGGAACATTATTGAAAAAATTTCAGATTGAAGACTCATTGTGTCCCTTTTGTTGAATTGATAAAGAGGATTGGGTGCATATGATTAAAAATTGCCCTTTGCAAAGGCAATTCGATTTTGTTAGGGTATAACAACAAGGCTTGAGCAAGATGGCTGGATGGATGAGATGGAAAAATTGACTGAGCTATTCCAACTGGTAGGGCTAAAAAAAGAACTGACGGTATATTTGTTGCACCCCTTATGGATACATAGATGCAAAGTTGTGAGAGAAGGGGAGACTATTTCATTAATGGTAGTATAATTCTTAGTGTGCAGGGTATTTTATCATGTCCCTAAATCAATGCAAGATGTCACATAAATAATCAACATAATGCAAAAGGCATTTCAAATGAAATGTTTTTTTTTCCTGAACAAGGCACTTCAAATAAAATTCAGAAATCCAAAAATACATCAGGGAAATATATCCTTTCCTATCTTGAACTAAAAATCAACATCGAATTAAGAAAAAAATTTCATACTAACCATTGTAGCATCAAATACATAAAGTTTCTCCCCTGAAGGAATGTGAATTGTCTTTGGTCCTACTTCACCCTTTAGCAGCTTCTTAACAAGGCAAATATTGGCAAATGTAAGTTGACTTGGGATCCCATACATATAGCTTCGACTCTGGAACTTGTACCTGATTCCACGTTGGGTTGCCCTTTGTGATGGCCTCATAGGTGCTTTTGAACATGTATGGTAGGACACTAAACTGAACTACCTATAATTAGAGATATCATGCCAAGAATGATCCTTTCAAAAAACCTCATTCCAAGAACGAGCTCCATCCAAAAAAATAGAACTTAAGATTTGGGTGAATTACTACTGCAGCTTCCACTTCCAGCTGCATCTGCTGCTGCTATTGCATCATCTGCTACTGCTGCTACTGCATCGAAATCTGCTACTGCTATTGCTGCATTTGCTACTACTGCTGCAACATCTGCATTTGCTACTGCTACTGCTGCATCTAGAATGGCGACTCTTTATCTAATAAGGATGGAAAAGAAGAAAATATATATAATACCTATTAAGCTCCAAAATCTATCTATCTACCTAGGAAATAGACCACTAAAAAGGAGGAGCATCTCTGCTGCATCTCTACTACTGCATTGCTGAGTTGAATGCTATGAAGGAGGAGCTGAAGGTTGCAAACGAGCACTTGGTTTACCTGGAAAAGGAGCAGGTCCAGTAGCATCAGCAGGTCCAGCAGCAGTAATAGCAAACTTACTTGGGTCCTGCATCATCATGTAATATGTTTGATTAACCGGGAAAGTTAATTTGTAGCCTGCTGTTTAGCAAATCTACTTCTGATACCTTTATTGGCCAACCTAGCAAATCTACTTGAAAATATCCTGTTGCAGTCCCTATTATACAAACTGAACCACTCTTGACAATGGTCCTAGGATGAAGACATTGAGCTGGGTCAAAACCTGCCAAAGGGTCTCTCCCCCTACAGCAATAGTATATCACTCCTTCCTAGGGAGTAGGAGCACCTCCTAGTGGCCCCATCCTACCCCTCCTCTAGACCAAAAACCACCTTTCTCCTCCCTTACCACTTGCATTCTCCCTAAATACCTCCAAATGTACAATATCCTAAGTTGAGCAAACAATATGCATCTTTTAGTCCATGTGGACAAGGAGGAGACATTGTCACATTCTTAAAATATGGGGGATCGTGGATGTAAGTTGAGTTGGGATCGCATGAGTATAGCTTCGACTCTGGAACTTGTAGTCTGACTCAAGAAAGGGAGAAAGAGGTAGGCAAGGCATGCTTAAGGCGATGATGCGATCCCCTAGATAAAGATCCTCACCTTTGAGGCAATGGGTCTGTTCCTTACCTCATGCAGTTGCTTGGTTGCCTCGGGCGACAACCTCAATAGCACTGACAAGTCAATCAGACTTCAGGAACCAGAAAATGACAGTGATGCATCCATGCACAAACTACTCAATCATCTCATTAACATTTAGCTTGCTATTTTCTTAAAGGAGTAAACATATCTAAGGTTGACAACCTGTTACAGATGGGCAGGTATTGCACATAGAACTATGTTTTGGAAACACAAATTTTATCAAGAACTAGCAAAGCATTTACCAGTTAGCTGCAAAGCCATGTCCATTTACTTGAATTATCTCAAGAGCTAAAAAATCTGCTACCCCGCATATAATAAAAGTCCTATCCTTGGCCAATTTCTCTACAAATCTAAAGTCTATAAGCTACATTTTAGGATAGAAACATGATCAGAGGACAAAAACTATTTCCTGTTGCAATACCAAAGTAAGTTTGTTAAATATAATTAAAATTCAGACCTGTAGATGTCCACATTGGTCAAGCATTAAGATATCAGGAGAAACACCTCTGTAAAGAACTGAATTCTGAATTGAAAAAAATGCAACCATAAGTGTATTGCACCATAACATTGCAACTCCATCAAACCAGTGAACCAAATGTCTAAAGCACATGGAAGTCAGAAAATGTCAATAGCCTTGTGTAATTCTTCCAATGCAATTACAATTGATGCTGCACAAAACCGTGCAGATGATTCATCAAGAGGCGAAGTGAGTATTGAAGCCAGTAGGCAAGCCAGACAAGTGCTTAGCAAAAATGCCAGCATGAAACTTATCAAAACATGTGTGCAATACTTGTGGCACACAAGAAAATGGGCTCAAGCTGTTAAATAGATCTCTCTCTTTCAAAACCTATGCTTCTTTTTCAAGCTGCCTGACTTTCCTCTTGGAATATCTTTTCAGGGTACGCAACTTTTTTGCTTAGTGATCAGGGAGAAGACACGAATGACGAATCGATTTTCTCTTTCGATTAGGATGGTTAAGATGATTTGTCATTGTATTCTAAAGTGGTGGAAAATCAACTAATCAACAATTAATATAACCACTCAATTAGGAGCAGGTCGTGTCCACAGGGAGGCAATGGCCTATTTAAACTCGCAATGGTCAAAAATCGATGTTCACTATTAATTTAGTCAAGAAACTGAATCAAAATCACTTTCAGATTAGGTAAACAATAACTGCTAATGCTGAAATAGCAATTTTGCACAACTAAAGGATATATTTTGCAATGCAGCTTAATAAAATAATAATAAAACTTTGCAATGGCACTAAATGTAAATATTAATAGGAGCTTTACTGTAGC
This sequence comes from Thalassia testudinum, assembly GCA_037157565.1. NCBI lineage: Eukaryota > Viridiplantae > Streptophyta > Magnoliopsida > Alismatales > Hydrocharitaceae > Thalassia > Thalassia testudinum. Next base: position 40,341,651 of record JAZHRO010000067.1, read on the forward strand.
AAAATAGGGGAAATTCTTCCCCTTTTCCGTGAGTGAGGAGGAGGCTGCGATTGAAGGCGAGAAGCTCACCGGAGGTTGAGTGAGCCGAGGGCTATTCGGTGGTGGTAGTCTCATGGCTAATGGTGGCTGGAGGTGGTGGTGTCCGTGAGGAGAGGAGCGGCGGCAATTGGCGGTGGCTGCAGCTCTCTGCTACTGCTGGAGACGGAGAGGTGGCACGTGCATTGAAGGGCTTCATGCAGATGGAGGCGGTGGATGCGCGAGGACATGTGCAGGCCGTGCGGGTGAGCACGGGCACTACTGAGCTCGGCCACAGCTGCTGTTGTTGTGCGCTGCAGATTACGCGGACTCATGGGGAAGCTGCTGTGCACAGTGGCTGCGCGCATGGGCTGGAGGTGTAGCAAGGAGGATGCGGAGGCTGTGCTAGCGTGCAGCGGGTTGGTTCTCCTGCACATGTCACGGGAGGTGCAAGTGGTGGCATAGTGCGGGCGTGTGCACTGGGGGAGAAGGTTGGGGCTGCTCGCTGTGCACACGGTGAGGCGTGGCAGAGGCACAGTACTAGGAGAGGATGACGGCTGGTAGGTTGTTGGCGTTGGAGGTGATGTTGGTTTCTTTTTGGTGGAAAGGAAACATGTAACGTAAGAGGAAGAAGATGGAGGTGGTATTGTTGGGAGCTCAGACATCTGGGATCATTCCCAGATGTCTTAACCGACTGGAAAGATGAAGGTACATGGTTGCGGTGTTGTTTGCTAGTGACGATGGTGAGGGTGGTAGTGCACACTGAGGTGCTCGCAGTAATCTGCACAAGCCAAATGGTGGCGCAGCAGTCTGTCACCCTGCTTGCCTGCAGTGGTATGGACTTGTGCTCGTGGTAGGAGGCGGGTGGTGGTGGAATGGAGAAGCTCAGAGCTCTGCACAATGGTGGGTCGGGGATGGTGGCCACCTCTCAACGGCAGCTCTCCCTTCTTTTGTTGCCACGGCCACACTAATTTCAAATTCAAAATGCCGTAGCATGAATGTGATGCTCAGGAGGCGGAGCCGAAGCTGGAGGAGTTACCTGTGAAAGGAGAAAAATAATAAAAGAATAAAATAATTAGGGTTATTTATACATAACACCTTAACTTCTATGTTAATTAAAATAGTGCATCTAATTAATTAACTAATTAAATGTATGCAACCCTAGGTTAATTCTAAATGCATGAATTATATACTTAAGCTAAAAAATATGAATTAATTTATTTACATCCTAATGTATGCTACCTAAATGTTAAAATTAATTTAATGTCTAGTCATTTAGATACTTAAATAGCCCACGAATATGGGCTAATCAAATACCCCCATGCCTAGTTTTTGTTAGTCCCTAGCAAAATCAAGCAAAACCTAGCCCTCAAAGTAGACTAGCCAACCCAATCGGTCTTCCTTTAGAAACATATTAAGTTCAGACTTTAGACCTAAGGTTCCCAAGTAGTTGTTAAGTTACAGACTAGGTTGGCTAAAGACGAGTTGCAGGCACAAGTTTCCCTAATTTCTGATTCTACCCTAAGGTTTATTGATCCCTGAGATTAAAGCATCCGTGCATGTGCATTGGTTTGAGTTATTTGAGTTAAAGGAAAAAGGATTTTTTTTTGAATAATATATATATATTTTGTTTGATTCCTCTAAGTCTAACCTCGGATCAGCTATCAACACGGTCTGTGTCAGATTCATTGTCCCCATAATCGTACCTCGAAGGGTGCATGGCTTTCGATGCTTCGAGATAGCACCGTCCATAGCGACCCCAAGAACTCCTGGCAATTGACACTTTGAGATAGTATCGCCCATGGATTTCTAAAGTGAATTCAGGCTTGTGGCAATCGGCACTTCGAGATAGGGCCGCCCATGGTATCTGAACCGCACAATGCACTTACATGCCCCCAGTAGGATGGATATCCTAAGAGACAAGCGCTTAGGAGGTAATATGTTATCATCGCATCCTCAAGGTGAGTATATACTCCACCTCTCCTATGGCGGGAACTCTTCCAATCAAATTGTGTTTTGAAGCCTCTCCTAAGTCAAAACTAAGAGAACCACCATCTCTTTTAAGAAAGGAATTAAGTTGATTACTTACTTACACCAGACCAAGTGTGTGAAATTTGGATGCTTGGGTTACAAGGACCCGTAAACCAAAAGGTAGAATAAGACTCCAGGTACCACCCCACCTTTTAACTCAACCCTAGCTTTCCTTCCTCAACCTCTTGAAGAATGGTCCACAACTTAACTCCTACTTAAGCTTTTAAGTCCACAAAGGACCTTAAAGGTCTAAAACTAGTAGCTCACATAGCTTCTAAAGTTCGACCCTAAAATCAACTTAGTCTAACCTAGAGTTCTAATTTGCTTAAGAATGCAGGACCTAGCCAGTTAAGCTCAAAACTTTTTTTTTTTTTTAAATGCAATATGCATGAATGAATGCAAAATGTAGACATGCTATAAACAAAATGCCTCAGGTCCTCTCCCCCATGCCTGGTTCAAACAATGTCCTCATTGGAAACAAAAATAGTTAAAGGAAGATATTACCTGAGGTAGAGAATGGTAGGAGCTAAGGCTCCTCAAGAGTGACCTCGTCAACCAGATGGCCATCAAAAGTAATGTATGGTTTTAACCATTGGCCGTTGATGATAAAGGGAGTTGCTGAAGAGGAAGGGCTTTTAATCTCCATAGCTCCATGCGGAAACACTTTAGTGATTATGTAAGGCCCATCCCAACGAGATTTTATCTTCCCAGGAAAAAGCTTAAGTCTAGAATTGAAAAGCCAGACTTGTTGGTTGGGCTCAAAGATCTTTCGAAGTATATACTTATCATGCAAGACCCTAGTTCTTTCTTTATAAGCTTGAGAGGTGTCATAAGCATCATTCCTCACCTCCTCAAGCTCACTTAATTCCAGAAGTCGTGCCTTACCCGCCTTCTCTAAATCCATGTTAACACTTCGAATAGCCCAAAGTGCCTTATGTTCCAACTCAACAGGTAAATGGCATGCTTTCCCATACACAATCCAAAAGGGAGAAGTACCCAAAGGGGTCTTATAGGTCGTTTGATACGCCCGCAAAGCATCATTGACCTTTTGGGACCAGTCTTTCCTATCAGGTCTAACGGTCTTTTCCAAAATATTTTTTATCTCCCTATTCGACACTTCAACCTGGCCACTCGTCTGAGGATGGTAAGGGGTAGCAACCTTGTGAGTCACTCCTAAACTCCTGATTAGCCGATTGAAGTGGTGGTTTCGGAAATCAGGTCCCCCATCACTTATAATGGTCTTGGGGCAGCCGAAACAAGATATGATATTGGCCTTCACAAATTTCAAAACCACAGAGTGGTCATTTGTGTGCATAAGAATGGCCTCTATCCATTTAGAGACAATCAATTGCCACCAAGATATATTCATAACAATGGGATGATGGGAAGGGGCCCATAAAGTCAATTCCCCACACATCAAAAATTTCAACAGATTGAATAGGGTGTTGAGGCATTTCATTCCTCTTCCCAATCGTTCCAGTCTGTTGACATCTAAGACAGGCCTTAACAAAATTATGAGAATCCTTAAATAAGGAAGGCCACCAAAAATTGACTGGAGAACCTTAAAAGCAATTTTTTTAGCACCAAAGTATCCTCCACAATGAAGTTCATGGCAAAAACTTAGCACACTTTGTTGTTGCTCTTCAGGTACACAACGTCTCAATAATTGGTCTTGTCCAATTCTAAATAATTCAGGCTCTTCCCAATGAAAATATCTTGCTTGGGAAATGAATCTCTTTCTTTTCTGCTCATCCCAAGAGTCAGGAGTTTGTCCAGTGACCAAGTAATTTACGATATCTGCACACCAAGGTAAAGTTGGTGTTACCGCCATCAGAGTTTCATCGGGAAATGTCTCGCAAATGTCTCCAGAAAGAGAGTCATTAAGTGGAAGTTGAGACAGGTGGTCAGCCACAACATTTTCTACTCCTTCCTTTTCACGTGTCTCCAAGTCAAATTCTTGAAGGAGTAGGACCCACCTAATAAGACGTGACTTAGAATCTTTCTTAGCAATGAGATGTTTCACTACCGCATGATCAATAAAAATAACCACCTTAGACCCAAGCAGATAAGACCTAAACTTCTCCAGAGCAAAAACTACAGCAAGTAATTCTTTTTCAGTAACGGTGTAGTTTTGCTGAGGTTCGGTTAAAGTCTTGCTGGCATAATGCAGCACATGAGGTCTTCCCTCAACCCTTTGTCCAAGGACTGCTCCCACTGCATAATCCGAAGCATCACACATCAGTTCAAATGGGAGTGTCCAATCAGGAGCTTGGAGAATAGGCGCAGAGATCAAGGCCTCCTTCAAAGTTTGAAAGGCCTCGTCACACTTTGAATCAAAATTGAAGGAAGATTCCTTCCCCAACAAGTCACAAAGTGGCCTAGAAATTTTACTAAAATTTTTAATAAAGCGCTTATAAAAGCCGGCATGACCCAGAAAGGATCTAATCTGTTTGACGTTCGTGGGCAATGGGAGTTTGGAAATAGAATCAATCTTGGCTTTATCTACTTCCAAACCTTGCTCGGATACAACATGCCTAAGTACAATTCCTTTCTATACCATGAAATGACTTTTCTCCCAGCTGAGGACTAAACCAATCTCCTTACATCGCTTCAACACATTCTCCAAGTGCAGGAGACACTGGTCGAAAGATGAGCCATAAATGGAGAAGTCATCCATAAACACTTCAACACACTCGTCAATCATGTCCAAAAAAATAGACATCATACACCGCTGGAAGGTTGCAGGGGCATTACATAATCCAAACGACATACGCCTGAATGCAAAAGTACCGTAAGGACTCATGAATGTCGTCTTCTCCTGGTCATCAGGAAAGACTGCCACCTGGTTGTACCCAGAATATCCATTGAGAAAGTAATAGCACTTATTCCCTGCCAATTTCTCGAGAATTTGATCAATAAAAGGCAAGGGAAAGTGATCCTTCTGGGTAGCGGTGTTTAGCTTGCGGTAATCAATATAGACCCTCCATCCAGTTGAGGGTCTAGTGACAACTTGTTCACCTTGGTCGTTGAATTCCACAGTAAAGCCTACCTTCTTTGGTACCACATGAATAGGACTTACCCATTTACTATCTGCAATGGGATATATGATCCCAGCGTCCAACCACTTCAGGATTTCCTTTTTGACCACCTCCCTCATATTAGGGTTCAGACATCTCTGCATGTCCCTAAATGGCTTGATGGAATCATCAGTATAAATGTGGTGCATGCAGAGTGTAAAGTCTATACCCTTAATGTCAGTAATGCTCCAAGCAATAACTTCCTTGTGCCTAGACAAGCATTCAATCAGGGCTCCCTCCTGTGCCTTAGATAGCACAACTGAAATGATAACAGGGAGCGTATCATTGGCACCTAGGAAGACGTACTTGAGAGTGTCAGGGAGGGGTTTCAACTCAAGGTCGGGGGCTTGTATGGTTGAGGGTTTCATAATAGATGTCCCCATCTCAGGTAGCAGATCTACCTTAGGCAGAGATGATGGGGGAAGAGCCTCAGTAGAACACCCAGCAATTCCCCAAGTTCTAGTATATCCCCTTCACATTCCTCCAAGAGATGGGAATGCTCATATAGCATGACATGCTGAAGGGGGTGATCACATAACATTGCAGGGCTTGCCTCTTCAATCAGGTCATCTATCACCTCAACTTGAGAACAATCCTCAAGTCCGGCTTGTTTGTAAGCATCAAACACATTAAGCCAGATTTTCCTGTTCCCAAAGCCCATTTTCAATGACCCAGTATTGCAATTGATTGAAGCATGCGAAGTTGCAAGGAAGGGGCGGCCCAAAATGATGGAGGGTTTGGTTGGCTTGTTGGTAGGGTCAGTGTCCAACACTAAGAAGTCAACGGGAAAGAAGAAATCCTCCACTCTTACAAGGACATCTTCCAAAATTCCCTGTGGTGTCTTAAGTGATCGATCTGCAGCATGAAGGATTACATGGCTAGGCTTCAGATTGCCTCCCCCGAGTTGTTCATACACGTAGCTCGGAAGGATGTTCACCCCCGCACCCAGATCAATTAGAACCTCATTAATCTGTAAGTCACCAATAACTACTGAGATGTATGGGGCTCCTAGGTCCTTAAGTTTCGGGGGTGTGCCATGTTGAACAACTGAGCTAACAGAATCAGGTAGGACAACTTTTGATTAGACCTGTTTCCTAGATTGCTGCTTTTTCGTGCACAGGTCCTTTAAGAAGTGGGCATAAGACGGAATCTGCCTGATAGCTTCAAGCAAAGGCAGGTTAATCTGCACTTGCTTGAAAGTTTCCATGATCTCATTCGCCTTTTCTTTGGCTCCAGATGAGCCAGCAGAAGTCTGCCCAGAGGTGGATAAGCGCTCTAGAAAGGGCACTCTCGATCTCTAGGTGGAAGGGTTGTCATGTCGAGTAAGGGGTGGAACAGGGGTAACTTCTTCCGGTGAGGTGATTTCAAGCAGAGAAGATTTGGGCAAGTCTTCTCTGATGGAGGTGAAAGTCGAGGTGGATGGTTTTTTAGGGAGTGAGACTATAGGAGCATCGGGTTTGGAAATTTCTTTCCCACTCCTCAGAATAGTCACCGCCTGAGCATGCTCCCTAAAGACAATCTCTTTTCCTTTAGGATTCTCCTCAGCAGCACTGGGAAGCTTCCCAATTTCCCTCTGTCTAATGGCCTCAACAAGGTGTCCTATCTGTGATTTCATCTCATGTATAGCCTTGTCATAAGATTGAATGATGGCACTTTGACTTTCTTGCATAGTTTCAACATTGCCTTCAATTCATCCATCTCAGAGGTCTTAGGTTGGGCAAAAGTCTGAGGTTGGTTCATTTGATGGTTTTGAAAGGATTGTGGTTTATAATTCCCTGAATTTGAGACATTTTCTTGTCTCCATGAAAAGTTTGGGTGGTTCCTCCATCCCTCATTATAAGTGTTGGAAAAAGGGTCATTACGAGGTCTAGGACAAAACCCTTGAGCGGCATTTACATCCGCTTGTACAAGCTTAGGGAATTGGGAGGCCAAGTGGCAATCCGCAGTGGCATGTGTATTGCTTTGGCAAATTGAGCATTCGGAAGCTTGGGATGTGGAGTTGTTAGATACTAATGGACTCGGGTTTGACATAAGCCTTTCCATGTTTTGATTCAATAATTGAATCTGATAGGCTAAATTCTGGGTGTCCCTTGCCTCATTCTTCTCCAACTTTCTTTGTATGAGAGTGGGCTTTCTATCCATGTAGGCAGAATTCAAGTGAATAGAATTCTCACTTAAAGTATCAAAAAGGTTCCAAGCTTCATCCTCAATCTTAGATAGAAAGGTTCCTGCACAGGCACCATCCACAGTTTGCCTATGTGAATCATTAAGTCCGGTGTTGAACCTTTCAACCAGTTGCCATTTAGGCACCTGGTGATGTGGGAAAAGTCTCAGCAAGTCATTAAAGTGCTCCCACACATCATGGAAAGCTTCCCCATCCTTTTGAACAAAACTCATAATTTCCTTCCTAAAGTGATTGGTTTTGCTCATGGGGAAGTACTTCTTCAAAAACTCCTTCAGGACATCCCAAGTGTTAATATCATCAAGGGTATGATACCAATACTTGGCTTTGTCCTTAAGGGATAAGGGAAAGAGGGTCCGCATTTGAGTGTCATCAGTAACGCCCTGCAGCTTCACCATGGAACAGACCTCGATGAATTCCTCTATATGCCTATAAGGGTCTTCCCTAGCAGTACCATAAAAGGAGGGCAGCAAGGATATGGTATTGCTTTTGATCTCATAAGGATTGTCCCCTCTAGGTCTACATAGTGCAGGGCCAGCTTGATTGGTTGCAATGAAATATTCCTTAAGGCTCCTTTGACCGGCCATTTCTACCCTTGGAAGGTTTCTTCTTAAGATTCTTTCAGGTTCAGGATCAAACACAAGTTGTCTCCTAAGAGAACGCCTACCAAGCATGCACTACAAACACAATTCAAAAGGACTTGTTCGGTCTTTACAAATTTAGGCTTTTACTTTAATTCAAATTGTAGGTGACAAAGCAAGTTGCCCAATCAATTATGCACCTATTGTCAACCTTCGAAATGCCTAAAAAGACCTAGTTGGAGCTTAGGTGTTCTTCCCTAAATCCCAAATGGTAAGGTAAATCCAAAGATAGAAGATCGAGGGATGCAAGTAGGCCTAAGCCTTCCTTTGAAGCTGTGCTTTCACGGTGCTTCTTAACTACCCCCAAAAATCCGTGACAAGGTATCCCCCTCTTTGGATTTACGAAACCTTTGATCTTAAGTTCGAACACTTCAGAATCCAACGGTAGGAGGGCTCTTGTCCTGGTTGTTCCAAGACTTAGGAGTGCCTAAATGCGTGCCATGGTGCAAAAGATATAAGTGTGCATACATAGCAAAAATATTTTGAATTTTGAATCGCACACCACGTTTGAAAATCAAGTCCTTGATTTGAAAATGTCCCTCCTTTAATTAGTCCTTTTTCAAGAATATATGTGACCACTTGTTAGATCGCTTTAATACAGATTAAGTGGTCTTGAAATTAATCCAAATGCATTTGCATGACAGGTAGAAATGCAAAGTTAGAAATGCATACCTGATTCCAGCATTTTTCATGCAATATGCAAGATAGGAAATTAGATCTAGATGCTGCTCATTCAGTCCTAAATGATTCGACCTAAGGCAGGCAGCTTCTAGCAGGTAGCTCATGTTTTTGTTTATTTATTTATTTATTTTTTTAACTACTTATGCACAAGCAAATAAAGGGTAAACAATCCACAAAAGAAAACCTAGATCTAAAGAAAAGAGGGAACAAACTCCCAAAAACTACCCAACACAGGCCTAAAACAAAATCGGGGAACAAACTCCTAAAAATATACCCCAGAACAAGGGTCTCAAACCAAATGTAAGTGCAAGAAAATAAAGAAAAGTAAAGTTCTAAAACCTAAATTCTATCTACTTTGACAAATCGACGGAGATGAAGATGATCACTCCAGATGTCCTCCTAGTTGGTGACAACAAAGTTCACCAATGTTCAAGCTCTTCCTCGTATATGTGAAACTTGATCCCTCCTCCAAGTGGTGGAAACAAGGTTCACCACGGCGTTGCTGAGGCCGATGCGACAACCCGTGTGTAATATGCGTACCTTACACCAAATCAAATAAAACAGGTTAAATATGCTTAATTAAAATGTGAACAGATAAATAGATAAATGAGAGTTTAACAAGCCTGTTGCATCCCCGGCAACGGCGCCATTTGAGGAGTCGATTCTCTTTTGATTAGGATGATTAAGATGATTTGTCGTTGTATTCTACAGTGGTGGAAAATTGACTAATCAACAATTAATATAACCACTCAATTAGGAGCAGGTCATGTCCACAGGGAGGCAATGGCCTATTTAAACTTGCAAGGGTCAAAAACCAATATTCACTATTAATTTAGTTAAGAAACCAAATCAAAATCACTTTCAGATTAGGTAAACAATAAGTGCTAATGCTGAAATAGCAATTTTGCACAACTAAAGGATATATTTTGCAATGCAACTTAATAAAATAATAATAAAAGTTCACAGTGGCACTAAATGTAAATATTAATAGGAGCTTTACTGTAGTAAAATAGGGGAAATTCTTCCCCTTATCCCTGCGCAAGGAGGAGGCCGAGATTGAAGGCGAGAAGCTCACAGGAGGTTGAGTGAGCCGAGGGCTATTCGGTGGTGGTGGTCTCGTGGCCAACGATTGTCGGAGGTGGCGGCGGCGAGGAGAGGAGCGGTAGCAGTCGGCGATGGCTGCAGCTCTCTACTGTTGTTGGAGACAGAGAGGAGGAGTGTGCGTTGAAGGGTTTCACGCAGATGGAGGCGGTGGACACGCGAGGACGTGTGCAGGCCATGCGGGTGCTTGCGGGCGCTACTGAGCTCGGCCGCAGCTGCTGCTGCTGCGCGCTGCAGATTATGCGGACTCACGAGGAAGCTGCTGTGCACAGTGGCTGCGTGCGTGGGCTGGAGGTGTAGCAAGGAGGATGCGGAGGCTGTGCGAGCATGCAGCAAGTTGGTTCTCCTGCACACGGCACGGGAGGCGCAAGTGGTGATGTAGTGCGAGCGTGCACGATGGGGGCGAAGGCCAGGGCTGCTCGCTGTGCACACGGAGAGGCGTGGCAGAGGCACAGTGCGAGTTGAGAATGATGGATGGTGGGTTGTTGGCGTTGGAGGTGATGTTGGTTTCTTTTTGGTGGAAAGGAAACAGGTAACATAAGAGGAAGAAGATGGAGGTGGTACTGTTGGGAGCTCAGAAGTCTGGGATCATTCCCAGATGTCTTAACTGACTAGAAAGATGAAGGTACATGGTTGCGGTGTTGGTTGTTGGTGACGGCGATGAGGGTGGTAGTGCACACTGAGGTGCTCGCAGTAATCTGCACAAGCCAAATGCTGTTGGAGGGTGGTGCAGTAATCTACACAAGCAGGGTGGCGCAGCAATCTGTCACCCTGCTTGCTTGTAGTGGTATGGACTTGTGCTCACGGTAGGAGGCCGGTGGTGGTGGAATGGAGAAGCTCAAAGCTCTGCATAGTGGTGGGTCGAGGATGGTGGCCTCCTCTCAACGGCAGCTCTCCCTTCTCCTTTTGTAGCCACGGGCACACTGATTTCAAATTCAAAATGCCGTAGCATGAATGTGATGCGCAGGAGGAGGCGGAGCCGGAGGAGTTACCTGTGCAAGGAGAAAAAGAATAAAATAATCAAATAATTAGGGTTATTTATACATAACACCTTAACTTCTATGTTAATTAAAATAGTGCATCTAATTAATTAACTAATTAAATGTATGCAACCCTAGGTTAATTCTAAATGCATGAATGATGTACTTAAGCTAAAAAATATGAATTAATTTATTTACATCCTAATGTATGCTACCTAAATGTTAAAATTACTTTAATGTCTAGTCATTTAGATACTTAAATAGCCCACGAATATGGGCTAATCAACGAACATGTCAATACCATTCACTAGATCATATTCCATTTATTTTTTGAAAAAGGAATGGGTGATCATATTCCATATAGGTGGTAGTCATTTTGGAAGAAAATATAAAGTCAATTATAATCTATTGCTCAAAAGAGAAGATGGATATCTACCTGATCCTTTGGGCAGCACGATGCCTGTCTCTGAATAGTCAGTTGAATACAAAACCATTTTCCATTCCTTGGCAGAATAATAACTAGATTAATGTGCCAGCAATTCTAAACACAAGAAGATACATGATTGAAACCACTGAAAACATACCAAATCAAACAATTCAATGTTGGTGAATCTGTAAGCATCATCCTTGATGGCCTGCCCCCCAGAAGGAGGTGTTAAAGAATCTTTCGACCTGATAAGCAAATATAGAACACAAACAAGCGAGAGGAACATTTTCATTCTCGACCCTTCTCTCAAAGTACCAACACTACATGGTAGATGCTTCTAATTTCCACTGCACAATTAGTTACATCATGTACATACTTTCTGTCATCCTGCTGCAGCTTGGACAACATGCCGACAGTTGAATCAAACTTCTCCTTTGTAATGACTGTACAAGTTACACTGCCAAAAGCAACTGCACATATCGAAGGAATCTATTCACCAAGAAGTGCCCACTCCCCAAAACTGCTCCCTTCTGAAAGCTCTTGCTCACGCTCATTACTGTCTTGGGAATGACCATATTCAATAGCAGAGGATAAAAGACTGCTAAGATTCGGATTTCCAATGAAATCTGCATTGTAAGTCAGTCGCACCTGTCCCTTTTGGATGATATACAAGGCAGATATAATGTCATTCTGCAGAACAAACATGAGAACATCAATGAGCAGAACATTTGAACTCTTATTGTCAAAACCTTAAACAGTCTATGGATCTAAATCCCTCCAAATGTACAATATCCTCAATGCAACTGTATTTCTTTTTTTTGAAAAAAGAGGATCAATGTATCTGTAATTTAACAGGAGTGACATGTTAGGCTACCTTTTCTTATTGACCTGGAATCTTTGACAGAGAAGCAAACTAAGGGGAATGGATAGGGTAGAGTAGTATGGAATGGTGAGACCAAAAAGGTGAAGGCACCATAATGGCAAGAAATCTCCACAATAGCAGAAACATAATGGCGATAATAGGTATAGGTTGCAATTGGGGGCAAACCACTCCACTACTAGTATTGCCAAGAGGTCACTAAAATAGTCAAAACATGACTGTTACATGGTTTTACCACTTGCCCTACAAACATAAAGATACAAATATCCAAAACTTCAAGTGGTAATGGTTTCATTGTTTCTTACTAGTTCAACAGAAAGCTCAGGTTTCACCATATTTGTTTGCGCGTCAAAATTCTACAATAAACCACACAAGGTACTGATTGGCAGAGATGCACACTCTTGGTCAACTTTGAACCGTACCTGACAATAATAAAGCTACATGAGTTTACAGGTTATTATCTCAAATTATGATCAAACAACAAATGTTACAACTAGTACATGAGAAAATGACAGATTAAATGTCTTTCCTGCATGCATTGGAAAATCATTCTACCATAGAATTAGTCATTTTCTCAAGGAACTAACCCCATTTATATTCATTCGTGCCAAATGTGGGAATCAGTAAATTCCAAGATAAAAAGCTGATATACCAAGCTATGGCCCTATAGAGAATTCAGTTGTTTTCAAAAAGAAAATTCAACAAGATATAAAATATAAGTTGGACAGATTAACAAGTAGTTTTATAGTGTTCAGTGCCCATGACAGGAGAAATTGGGATGAACTGAAAGCTCCAAATCCAAAATTGGATAGAACACAAGTTGGAAGGTGCATTACAATTCTCATGTATGCATACTATGTTAAGTAGAATATGGCTTGCTTTACAATGTGCAGATGCAGTTAACAAAATAATAAGAGTTCTATATAATAACACCTATGCTGGAAAACCTCCATTGGAAGCAGCAGGTTCAAGTCTCATGCCCCCTGCTGATATTGCCTTCTAAATTTAGTGCAGAACCTTAAAATGATAGTCATAAAGGAAGAGTCTTAAATCAGGCTTTATTGACATCACAAGCTCTATCCTGCTATCTGGAAAGCCCAAAACCATGTAACGGAAACAATCTGGTTTTGTCTTTGCATTACTCAGGAAAATAACGCCACCAAGCTCCCCGATTTTTGGATGATTTGTCTGGCTATTGTTTTCCATAGTATACTGCCCTCTGGTTTATTGACCAAGCTGCTGTTGACTGCTAATGATTCTATTGCTATTTTCTTTAAATTGGTTGTCGATGCTTTTCTTCACCTCTTCACTTTGATTTGTGGGTTGTTTCCCTAAATTTTGTTCCTTGGGTATCCCCTAAACATCAGGATTTTCTACAAGCTGTTCTTCTTCTACCCTCTTTGCTGCAACTAAAACTTTGGTTACTTTCGCTACAGAGTTGAGTCTATTTACCAGATTTATTTTGTAATGCAAGCTTTTTGATTCCCCAGAATCATTCGTGGAAGCCTTCTTTCTCTTCCTTCCCATAAGTCAGACTCACGAATCAGAATAATGAAACCTAGACAGATGAGGATGGTAGTAGACAAGTCAAATTCCTGATGGATAAATAGATATTTTACCTAAAAAGGGAAACAAGAAGAATACAATAAAAGAACGTGAAAATTATATGTTTCAAAACCTAAAAGTAACCAACAAGACTCCAAAAACAAAACTTGATAGCTACTTATTCCTTAATAGCAAATGCTGAAGTTAATCTAGAATCATGATCAGAGTTGAATGCATTAGAATGTAAATTTTGGAAATGGGTTCAGTATCTGGATACAAGGTAGGTTCTAATTACCCTTCCAGGTAGGATTATCTGGAACTGTTGCTTTACCCTTCTAGCTTGCATGATCTGGAAGGTGAGTTTCATAAAATCCAAAGTCATCAAGTAATTATGTCTTGCTAACATGATCCTTAAACAACTTGAGAATTTGATTACCATGTTAAAGGATGCCATCAGACATAATTGTTAGTTAATTACTGTACGAATGCAGTTGTTGAAAGTAGAACCCTTCTTTTAACGAAGAAGAAGAAGCAGCAGCTATATTAAAGATAAACATTTTAGCGGTATTGGAATGAGACACACAATTTTTTAATTTTTTTAACAAAGGATAGGGTACATAATCATCGCAATGTGAGTCCAAACCTTTTCATCCCCAAGACGTATCAGATCTCCAGCCAAGGCAACCTGAGCAGGTACCTAAATGCATAAAGAAAAATGTCAGATAACCACATGAGAAGGTTTATAGTTAAGCATTTCTTTATCAAAAGGCTCAAGCATGAATATTACTTTAGCACTACTTGAGAGTGAACTAATGCATAATATGACTAATCAACATACACAACTACTGGAAAACATGATCAAAAAGGCAATGGAAAGTACCGAGCCTTGGGAGTTGGCTCCCTCGTCATGCAGATAAGCAAGCCCTCGACCCATCCCAAGAACTATGTTGAATCTTTGTTTCCAGTTAGGGGTCTATGTTGTTCACCTATTAGGTAACCGCTAGAAAAAGAACAACTCCACAAATCAGAGTTAAACAAAAAAGGGTGAATGAAGGAAAAAATGGTAGGTAGATCTGATACCTAAGCTCTTTATATCATTATTATGGTACCTATCTCATACATTCACCACAAATGCAAACATACTGATATTATTATTTCCCAAATTCATAAATTACAAATGCAAACATACTCATATCATTTTTTTCCACATTCATATACCACAAGTGCAAGTATATATTCTACCATTCATATATATATTCCATCATTCACCACATACATGATACTCATTCATAAATAAAACACATGTATATATCACATGTTTTGAAATATATACATAAAACTAGACGTGAAAATAAAAAAAAATCCAAGCAACTATGTAGTGGCTTCTACGCCACCTGTTCCAGAACCTCCGCAGTCATCATCAGGTGGATGAGGTGGGAAGTGAAAAGAAGCATGATCTGCACCAGCTTGTCCTAATGCACATAAGATTGCCTGAAACTATGCCTGCATTTGTGCCTGCATCTTCTCCCATTCTTGTTGTGCTTCATGTCTCTATCATTCTACTATACCATTTGTCTTGTCCAATTTCGACGTAACATCATTTAGTTTCTCTTGAAATGTCTCCACCTGTGTCTATAACTGTTGCAACCTCTCTGAACCCCCACATCCCTTTCTTCCATACCAACTAGTAACAGTCTCACTCACACCAGCACTACGAACAAAACCACCATGCTCGGGGGGCATAATTGTCCTAAATGCTTGCTCTGCTGTCATAGGCTATAATGGGTGTTGAACGTATTTTACGCACCTACTCTAACGTGTTTGGTTTTGGAAAACCCGTCGTTGTAGTTCGAAAGCGAAGGATTCGTGTTCAACAAATAAAATTTATACCGAAATTAAAATTCCGGGTCGAACACAGGGAGGCGAACGTTTGATTTAAAAACTTCGCGTTTCTTTTTATTTTGTCACAAAGAAATTCAATTTAAACTATCTAAGTATCTACAACAAATAAAAGAGACAGAGGGAGTAAGAGAGAGAAAGAATACTATACATGGAAATCAAAATGAGATGTAGAATAGACAAGGAATTTATCATAAAAGAGTTCTTTCGTTACAACTAGAAAACATAAAACAATTACTCTAGAAAGCATTAAAAGAATGGAGGGAGAAGTGTCCTCCTCGACGATCGCTCGGAGGACGAATAGACTACTCTAGAAAGCAGTAAATCTATACTAGAAAGCAGTAAAAAGAATAGGGAGAGAGATCCTCCTCGACGGTCGCTTGGAGGACGAGCCGGACGGGACGACGCTTGGACGAAGGAGAACGAAGCGGGACGAAGGAGGACGAAGCAGAAGAACGGGAACGAAGCAGCACGCCGTCGTCGTCGCGGGATCCACTTCCGAAGGGGGACGAAAATTTGGACTTTATCTCGCGAGAAGCATCCCGGGTGTGGGACAAGCTTCTCTTGAGCTTTGGAGAGGTAGAGAGGAGAAGGAAGGGATGAAAATTTCGTATGGAGGGGGTCACCTTTTATAGTTGCAAGGAGTGGGGGCAAAATGGACATTACATCTTCAAAATAATAAATAAGGGGTCTTTAGTGACGGATAAAACCGTCGCTAAAGCCCCGCCGTCGCCGTCGCCGCCGCGCCCACGCGCGCCCGCTCGGCTGGCCTGCGCGCGTAACGCATACGCACGTCCGCGTCGTCTCAGCCGTCCGATCGCGAGATCGGACGGCTTAGATCGCGTCCGCGCCCGCTGCGTAGCGCGCCCGCCCGCGTGCGATCGAGCGTCCACCAGAGCGTCCAATTGCGCGTCGGCGCTATCGGGCGCGCGCGGCCGTTGGATCTTCATCCGACGCTCGTGCGCGCCCGCTCGCCCACGCCTTCCACCCGCTCACCGCGGCTCGAACCCGCGACCTCCGCTTCGCCCGCAGCTGCGTCGCCGCTGCGCTACGCGGGCGAAATGGTCGCGCGGACGTTTTTAAACGCGAGCGACCGCAGCCGTTGGATCGAGATCCAACGGCGGAGAGGAGACGGTGCGCGGTCTTCACAGGACTCCTGCGGCCGATTGGGCGGCTGGGATGGCGCCACGTGGCGCCATCTTGGCCGTCCATCTTCTGGAAGTTGTAGATGGTGCCACGGATGTCGGATTGACTCGATTTTTGTGTCGTTCGGCTGCGATCGTCGATCCGAATTCATCCGTGTGGTCGGATTTTCCATCTGAAGTGCGGATTTACACCATCCTGGCCCTTGATCTTCTAGGGTTCCTCGGTCTCTATCTGATGCTACGGATGCCTGATTAGGGCGATCTTGGAGTCGTTGAACTCCAATCGTTGCCCTGATCATATCCATACGGTTGGATCTTTGATCCGAGGCCCCGATAAAATATTTGCCCTGTCCAAGCACATAAAAGGAGACAATTAACCTCCATTTTATTCAAACTACTCTAAATGCAAGATGATGCATGTAATGCAATATTTATATCATGAAATGCAATCCTATGCTTAAGAACATGCATAAATAGACATTTTAAGTAGTGTAAATGTGTTTACATCATACCCCCATGCCTATCTTTTGCTAGTCCCTAGCAAAAACTATATGCTATTTATAAAAGAATTAGGTTAGATTATTTGGACCTGAGTTATTTTCAATCATTAAGAAATTGTCTACTTAAGAACTGAACTTTCAAAGACACCACAGTGCCCGGGTATCAGCCAAAATGCAGACCGCCTTAAGCCTCGCCTTATTCAAAGAAAAATTTCTTTTTCTGTTTTTACTCTCTTTTTTTTTTGTTTTTTTTTTTTTTGGATTTTCAAATTTTAGGGTTTAAGAGTGGCTTTCTACGGCCATTCAACTCACCCAAGATTTGATGAGAACCCTAAGTTTTAAGCATCTTATTGTGATTGTGATAGACTCGTTGACCGGCAATTAAAACGGACTTCGGATTTCTACGCCTCTAGGTGACCTCAAAAAGAATTCTGCCTAAAGGTGTATCTTTACAACCGGTAGCTTTCTCCCTACTTTTATTTTTTTTTAACGGGGTCAACACAAGGGTGAATCCAGTGTATATCTCCCCGGTTTATTCTACTTCTCCGCTTCTTCCTAAGTGTTTTGGGAATTTTTAGTGCATTTTCTGAGCTGGGTTCTGGACAACCGGTCGATGAGCTGTTACCACCGACAACTTGCCGGCCATACTCGTGCGGCGAAGTGTGGCTTATTTCTTTTTGTTCTTTTCTCCTTTTTGATTTTTTTTTTTCTTTTTTTTTTTTTTAAGTAGGTGGCTTCCCTGGTCTAAGATTTACCTAAAGGCAGCAAAAAGAGAAAGGTCCAGTGACTGGGCTCTGGACAACCTACCTATGGGCTGTTACCCACGATAACTTGCCAGCCATATCACCCTAGAAGGTTCATTAGCTACCCAATTTCCGTTAAAATCGCCAAACAACGAGTCAGTGCAAAGAAAGTGTGTAGATGCTTAAGACTCAAAATTCCCTCACATCAGAGGGCGGGTTGATAAGTCGTGTACTTATCACCCAAACTTATTTATTCCAATTATAATAAAATTCAGGTTGGCGAGAACTCGAAAAACAAATCCACATTTTAGTGGATACATAGGCTGATTAAGTCCAAAGACCTGAAGGGTCTTTGTGTTCAGAACATAATATAGTATTTCTTAAGATCGAAAATTTTCTTAAACCCAAATTCTCTTTCCTAATTTTGATTTTTTTTTTTTATATATAAAATAAAACAAATCTACGGAGCTGACGAATGAATTCAAAGATAAATATCCATCCCCCCATGCCTATCTAATGCAATGTCCTCATTGTATTAAAAAGACATAAAATAGAGAGGAAAAGCGTAGAAAGCACCTGAATTGCGTGGATATCGGGTCTGCTTCGAGATGAAAATGAAAAAGAACTATATATGTGCTGAGTTTAGTGCCTTCAGCTAGGCACACTATACAAAGAAAAGAAATGAAGAATTCACATGTGCAGGTCAGAATTAGAATAAACAGAAGAATCCTCTGACCTGTCAGCAGAGGTCCACAGATGTGGACCAGATTGTGGTGCAGACCCACACCCCATAATCGAGAATATCTTAGGTTCTGGATAAAAATTACCCAAAACCTAAAATCAGAATGCAAGCGGGGTCGGGCCTGCGATTTGTGAGGATGCAACCCAAGGCCAAAATGTCGGGTTACAGAGAATTGAAGCTCAAAAGGATAATCGTTAAATGTGTGCTTGAGTTTGACATCCTCGAAACAACTGTCGTAAGGGTTCTGATTTGATAGTTTCAGCTTAAAAGGAACCCTTCGACTCAATCTTCCATATCCTCCAAAATTAACTTCCCAAATTAGAACTTCCCCGCTCCTATCCTCCTCATTAAGTGTATCAAATTCCAAGACCTTTTGTATATTCATCACCCCGTCTGAAATCTCCAAGTCTAGATGATGTGGCAAAATCAAAATTGACTTGGGTCTAATTATCTCAGAATTAGAATCATCAATAAGCTCAACAGGGTGTAACTGATAATCAGGGCATTGAATTAATTCCTCCAGAAAATGCGATTCTGGATCCGTATCGTGTGCCCTAATAAGATCAGTTTCCTCAGTTATTGGGCTATCAAATGATCTATCAGATTCCTCAGGCCCAATCGTCTCACAAAAATCGTGATCTGAAAACTCGTGTGAGACTTCGCAACTTGAATCTTCACCATCAGGATCCGTATCAATGTATGTTCCAAAATCATTTGTCACTTTGCGTTCCAAGGAGACATATGTTTCCTCGTAACCCGGCTCAGGGATTTCAGGTGAAGAAATCAAATCATCCTTAATTGGTTGTTTTAATTCAATCTGGTCAGCTTCATAACACGTGTCCCCCCCAACAGGTGCCTGAGCGGGTTCTGTCATTGGCTTTCCTGAAGTGAGTTCATCCTGGGAATTATTCCAAGATTGAATCAAAGCAACCACGAATCTCATCCTCAATTTCGCTAATTTCCCAAGTAGAAACTCACCCGGGTTCTTATCCTTAACATCCTGGAGCCAATCCAACAAAGACTTGTTTAAATCATCAATCATTTCAATCAGGGGCTCCAATCTCTCAATGCAAGGTATTGGCTGAACTTCTAAAGATTGAATGATATTCCTCAAGTTAGCCAGAACCTTATCTTGAACCTGATTAACCTGAACCAAATGAGTTGGTTCAGGGTTGGGCGGGTTTGACATCAATGTAGAGGAATTAACGAATTGAGATTCGTTATACCCATCCTGATAATAGGTCATTTCAGATTGTTCAAAAGATGGAGATGACCTAAAGGCAGTGAAATCAGAGGATGGGTAAGGATCAGTGTATCCTTCTTGATTGTAGATCGCATTAGGTTGTTCATGAAAGGAGGACGATCTATAATCGATGCAACTCTGAGAAGGATAGAATTGAGAATCAAAGTGTTCAGGGTTAGACACTAAACACGGGGGTCCGGAATTGTATCCCCAATCCGAATTATCCCAACTAACTGATGGTCGATTACAATACGAGTTGGGATAATCATCATGTTGAGGATAATTTACAACAGGAGGGAAAGAGCGGGAATGCGTGAAATATGTGGAAGGATTCATGAGACACGGGAGGAAGAAAGGTGCCCTGCAATACAAACAATCAAACCTGTCCTTAAATGGGTTAGCCTACAGACCTACAGACTCTCAAAACCCGTCTTGAGATAAAGGAACGATTTGATCTACTTCTGTCTGTTCAATCCAACCAGTTAGAAGGAGGGACTGGGGAGAAGGTTCTTCCTTCGGCTTGCGCCTCCGGTTCCTAGTGTACCCCCCAGCCGCGATCGTTTGACTCTGCTCCCCTAGCTAGACATCAGATTGAACAGTAGAAACAGACTAATCGAAAATAATCTCGTTCTGAGTTCTGAAGAGCGAGTCCAATCCTTAAGGCCAACGTCTACTCTGTTTTATTTAGGGCTAGGTTTGAATGTGCTTTGGAATGTGATGGGCCCTTTAAATGGGTTGTGCCCTTAATGATTGATTGCTTTGTGTGTGAGTGCACAACCAGTGGTTTTCAAGCAAGATTATTTTTGATGTGGTGAATTTTAAGGTTCAAATCTTGCTTAGTAGCTTTTAGGATTCAACTTTAGGTGTTTTCAATCAAGTTTCATTGGCACACCAGGTTTTGCAAGCACAGGTGAAGATATTTTCCTTTAAAGTTTAAAAAGAATGTGGAGTGCCTGGTAGATCCCTAAGAGTTGAACCTAATTGGCAGCTACTTGATGAGTTGATTTTATTTGAAGTGGTGCGGCCCAAACAACTCAAACAACTGGCCTGATGCACCACCTAATTAGGCACACAAATGATTACCCAATCTGATTTCTACTCGATTATGTGTTTGGATGTGTGTACCGGCTCCTAAGATTGGTTTACCGGTTGAGTTAGAAAATCAGATGAGGTTGTGTACCTCTGAGAGATTTTTTTATTTTTTATTTTTTATTTTTTAATGTGGGGGTTGGAGTGAGTATGGATGTCAAACAACAAACAATCTAACCTTAGAGTTTATAAGAACACCTAGGTTGATTGATGTTTGAATTATTATGTGATGAAATAAAATCTAATGGGTGGGAGGTGGGGGATAACTTACAAAACCTTCCACAGCACTTTACTCCGATCTACCGCTTTTGCCTGTCTCGAAAGAGTACCTGCAATTACAATAAGAAAGGAGAAAAGTGAGGTAAATGATTTGTAAGTTACAAAACGCGAAGAGAAATCAAAGAGCGTTGCCTCCCCGGCAACGGCGCCAAAATGTTGAACGTATTTTACGCACCTACGCTAACGTGTTTGGTTTTGGAAAACCCGTCGTTGTAGTTCGAAAGCGAAGGATTCGTGTTCAACAAATAAAATTTATACCGAAATTAAAATTCCGGGTCGAACACAGGGAGGCGAACGTTTGATTTAAAAACTTCGCGTTTCTTTTTATTTTGTCACAAAGAAATTCAATTTAAACTATCTAAGTATCTACAACAAATAAAAGAGACAGAGGGAGTAAGAGAGAGAGAAAGAATACTATACATGGAAATCAAAATGAGATGTAGAATAGACAAGGAATTTATCATAAAAGGGTTCTTTCGTTACAACTAGAAAACATAAAACAATTACTCTAGAAAGCATTAAAAGAATGGAGGGAGAAGTCTCCTCCTCGACGATCGCTCGGAGGACGAATAGACTACTCTAGAAAGCAGTAAATCTATACTAGAAAGCAGTAAAAAGAATAGGGAGAGAGAAATCCTCCTCGACGGTCGCTTGGAGGACGAGCCGGACGGGACGACGCCTGGACGAAGGAGAACGAAGCGGGACGAAGGAGGACGAAGCAGAAGAACGGGAACGAAGCAGCACGCCGTCGTCGTCGCGGGATCCACTTCCGAAAGGGGACGAAAATTTGGACTTTATCTCGCGAGAAGCATCCCGGGTGTGGGACAAGCTTCTCTTGAGCTTTGGAGAGGTAGAGAGGAGAAGGAAGGGATGAAAATTTCGTATGGAGGGGGTCTCCTTTTATAGTTGCAAGGAGTGGGGGCAAAATGGACATTACATCTTCAAAATAATAAATAAGGGGTCTTTAGTGACGGATAAAACCGTCGCTAAAGCCCCGCCGTCGCCGTCGCCGCCGCACCCACGCGCGCCCGCTCGGCTGGCCTGCGCGCGTAACGCATACGCACGTCCGCGTCGTCTCAGCCGTCCGATCGCGAGATCGGACGGCTTAGATCGCGTCCGCGCCCGCTGCGTAGCGCGCCCGCCCGCATGCGATCGAGCGTCCACCAGAGCATCCAATTGCGCGTCGGTGCTATCGGGCGCGCGCGGCCGTTGGATCTTCATCCGACGCTCGTGCGTGCCCGCTCGCCCGCGCCTTCCACCCGCTCACCGCGGCTCGAACCCGCGACCTCCGCTTCTCCCGCAGCTGCGTCGCCGCTGCGCTACGCGGGCGAAATGGTCGCGCGGACGTTTTTAAACGCGAGCGACCGCAGTCGTTGGATCGAGATCCAACGGCGGAGAGGAGACGGTGCGCGGTCTTCACAGGACTCCTGCGGCCGATTGGGCGGCTGGGATGGCGCCACGTGGCACCATCTTGGCCGTCCATCTTCTGGAAGTTGTAGATGGTGCCACGGATGTCGGATTGACTCGATTTTTGTGTCGTTCGGCTGCGATCGTCGATCCGAATTCATCCGTGTGGTCGGATTTTCCATCTGAAGTGTGGATTTACACCATCCTGGCCCTTGATCTTCTAGGGTTCCCCGGTCTCTATCTGATGCTACGGATGCCTGATTAGGGCGATCTTGGAGTCGTTGAACTCCAATCGTTGCCCTGATCATATCCATACGGTTGGATCTTTGATCCGAGGCCCCGATAAAATATTTGCCCTGTCCAAGCACATAAAAGGAGACAATTAACCTCCATTTTATTCAAACTACTCTAAATGCAAGATGATGCATGTAATGCAATATTTATATCATGAAATGCAATCCTATGCTTAAGAACATGCATAAATAGACATTTTAAGTAGTGTAAATGTGTTTACATCAATGGGCCAATCTCTGATTACTCATCCATATCATCACTAGAAGGATGCATCAACTCCATCATGAGACCGTACACATAGTTGAGCTTATGGTAAGTTCTCCTAAATGTTTATCACTAAGTTTTTCATTACTTGTTTGAACGAGCTTACATGTCTCTCTTGATATAATTGATCAATCCAAACACGGGGGCCATCAGCATTAGACTTGCTATGACTCCTCTCATAGATCGAAACACGATTAAGTGGTACACCGTTATGGGTATCTGATTGCATATTTGAGATGTGGTTATGAATTAAGTTATCCTAAATTTAAGCTTCTCTTATTTAAATCTCGTAACTTGTAAGTTTTATAATAGATATTATAATCAATAAGCTTTCTATCATCAATTAAGCCGATCAAAATGTACTTACATAAGTATCCCTCAAGGTATCTGTTCTCATCCATCCCAAGCAGTGGGTTGCGGTCAGAGCGTTCACCCTATTAGCTTTGTTTTTCTTAGCTTGCTCCTATAACAACAAATTATGGAAATTGGTACTTAATCGTTTTGCTGTTAGAATAGAAGTTATTAATATAAAATATTAATTAACTTCATGTTTTCCTGAACCCAATATTCGTAGCACTCCACCCAATGGCCAGCTTGTATTCCTGATGGCACATCTCTTAGTGCATCCCCATAATTTTTACCAATAAAGAACTATTTATATATACAGAAAAGTCTGCAACACCTAAAAGTAAATTCTGTTATTACGAGTTCTAAATCTATGCTTATGTCTTACTTAGCTTTTAAGCTCTTCTCTCTAGCTACGAAGTGCCCACCCTGCTGCTTGGAGAATATATGCAGTCGTCATCGGATTTGTTCCCCAATCATATGTCAACCGCATTTTATATTATAATAAATAAATAGATAAAGGATTTTAAGTAAAACAAATGAATGACATAATAGAAATATCATATTAATACCCCTAGCTCACGAATGAACTCATCCTTATGTTGCTAAGGGACCTGCCTCCAATCAAAAGAACATGGGGGTATCAACAGTCTCACAACTGTAGGGATCCTGCTATTAATGGGTGCATAACGTGAACATCTTCTACTACAATTTACATCAACCGTTATTCGAGTCCCTTCAGTTAATTTTCTCAATTCCAAATTCCTTGTCTTTCCCCTTGGCTTTGATTTTGTACCTTCAGTAAAGAAATAGTCAAAGTAAAATTGTTATAAAGAATTAATATCAAAGAAAATTAATGTGAGAATTTATATACCATTAGACCCTACTTGACTCTGCTCCTGAGATTGGCTCTATGACTGACTCTATGGCTGACTATTCTGCTGAGATTGGCCATATACTGGATCTGAGGAGGGTCTACAAACTGAGATGGTGCCTGCTGCTGGGATCGACTTTGGGGAGGGTGTAGGGGCAAAGATAGTGCTTGCTGTTGGGATCGACTCTAGGGAAGGTGTAGGGGCTGAGCTGGCATCTACAGCTGGGACTGGCTCTGGGGAGGGTGTAGGGGCTGAGCTGGTGTTGGCTATTGGGTCTGGCTCTAGGGAAGGTGTAGGGGCTGAGCTGGTGTCCGTAGCTGGGACTGGCTCCGGGGAGGGTGTAGGGGCTGAGCTGGTGTGCACTGCTGGGACTGGCTTTGGGGAGGGTGTAGGGGCTGAGTTGGTGTCCGCTGCTGGGACTAGCTCTGGGGAGGGTATAGGGGCTGAGCTAGTGTCGGCTATAAGGACTGGCTCTAGGGAGGGTGTAGGGGCTGAGGTGGTGTCCGTAGCTGGGACTGGCTCCGGGGAGGGTGTCGGGGTTGAGCTGGTGTCTGCTACTGGGACTGGCTCTAGGGAAGGTGTAGAGGCTGAGCTGGTGTTCGCTACTGGGATTAGCTTTGGGGAGGGTGTAGGGGTTGAGCAGGTGTCCACTGCTGGGACTGGATCTGGGGAGGGTGTAGGGGCTGAGCTGGTGTCTGCAGCTGGGATTGGCTCCGGGGAGGGTGTAGGGGTTGAGCTGGTGTCGGCTGCTGGGACTTGCTGAGGGTGTGTGTGCCTAGATGGAAGTTGAGAGTGAGGCTGTGTATTTTGTTGAGGTTTATACTGAGGCCTAGATTTTGTAAGAGTATAAGGTGGGACCATAGCATGTCGAGTATGAGATCAAAGTCGAGTATGAGGTAGTGGCATGGGGGAAGGCAACTGGAGTTGATTATCATGCTGTGAGTGGTGTTGAGGTTCATGTTGGGGCTCAGGCTGGGTGTCGATGCCACCCTCATGTCCTTGGACCTGGTCATCTGGATCAAATGAAGGGTTATCACATCTGGAATCAAGACGACGCTTTTTGTATGCCATCAACTTCTTACGTGCCATCTACAGATGAAAAATAAATTATTAATTAAAAGAATACAATAGAAAATTTACTACTGAATGTGACCAACTTATTTACTCCAACTTGATGCCACTTTGTATTAAATTTTACTTTGATTATTCCAATAGAATAATTTCAATTTGATTATACTTCATGCCACTATGTATAGAAAGTACAAACTTAAAAATAGAAAGCATGCTCATATATGATTCATTCAAAAAAAAAATGTTAACTTTGGTTACATGAAATAAGAGAGGAAGTACAAATTATAAAAGGATGATGTCATACTTTTTATATAGTCAACTATAACGAAAGAAGTATGCCAAAGTAAGTAAAAGATCAACCCATTATAATAAGAAAACCTGCAAAGGAGAAATATATGAAAAAAATTTTAAGAAAGAAATAATTAAACTCTACAAAATAGCTTAATTGAAAACATTTACCTCAAATATCAATATCCATTGCACCATTACCTATTCCTCCATCTTGTAACACATCTTGGTATGCTTCAGAATTAAAGTCAGGATCCTTATCATGTTCTATATCATAATAATCACGTGGCATTGTTCTTATTGGTACTATCCAGCCATTTCTACTATTATTATGCACGTAAAAAACTTGTTCAACTTGACAAGCTAATGTAAACGGTTCAGATGCTTGAAGAATTGTACGATCCTTGTTCGAACTTATGAAACCAGTATCTTTGTCAACTTTAACACCATATTTGCTGTTAAAAATATCAACCCAGTCACACTTAAATAACACAACTCGGCAATCATGACTATAGTTGACTTCCACAATCTCTTTGATTTTCCCATAGTAACCATCACAACCAGTTTGTATGCCATCACATTTCACAATAACGTCTGAATGTTGTGTAGCTTTCACATCATCAACTGATTGCACTCTAAATCTGAACTCATTCATTATATATCCAGAGTGATAATGTGCATGACTTAAAGGTATGTTCATCATTACATCAAAATCTTCTATCTATTGCGGATCATTGTTTTGTTTCATTTCTTGCACACGAGTTCTAAACCAGTCAATAAAGTCTTCTTCACATCTAGAAATGTGCGAAGATTGTTGAAATTCATTGTAAAAATATGGAATCTACTTTAATATATATATGAGCTAATTGTCAATCATGTTTAGACATTGGTTTAAATTCCATTCGTATGATTGGCTTTCCTCGGATATCAAATACAGAAAAATAATCTTCCACATTTTCACTATTTTGTCTATCATCATTCCTTTCCAATCGATTGAATCGATTATCTGGACCATCCATATACATCGCACAAAATTTGATGCATTCTTCTACAAGATACTCTTCGACAATTGAACCTTCTGGCTTAGCATTATTGAAGATGTACTCTTTCAATTTTTTCAAGAAGCGCTCAACTGGATACATCCACCTATACTGAACTAGTCCAGCAATCCTTGCCTCATTTGCTTGGTGGAGTATAAGATGTACCATGACATAGAAAAATGCAGGAAGGAAAAGCTGCTCTATCTTGCATAGTATGATCACAATTTGCTTGTCCCAATAGTCTAACAGTTGAGAATCCAATGTCTTTGAACATATAACCTTAAAGAATCGGCTTATCTCCATCACAGAGTCAACCACTGGTTGAGGAAGCACTCCACGGATTGCTAATGGAAACAAGATCTGCATGTAAACAAGGCAATCATGACTCATTAACCAACTTACCTTCTTCAATTCTTCATTTACTCATGTAGAAAGTTGTGACGAGAATCAATCTGGAACCTTTATATTTTTAAGAAAAGATAATATCTTCAGTCGTTGCTCATCCTTCAAAGTATATAATGCCTGAGGAAAGTCATAGCTGCCATCATCTTTATGATTTACGTGCAACCAAGGACGAATGCCCAACAACTTCAAATCAATACTGGTCTTCAACATGTCTTTTGGACTATCCATTAAGTTTAGCATATCTAAAATATTATTCATAACATTCTTCTCGATATGCATCATGTCAAGATTGTGATGAACTGTGAGATTTTGCTAATAAGGGAGCTCCATGAAGAATATGCTTTTCTTTGTAAATCTAGAATTACATAAGTCTTTAAGATCTTTCTGAAATAGACGACCCAATTGGATATTACCAATTTGTTGTAACTTCTACATTATCTTGTATCCTGACAACCAGACTGTATCTGTTCTTCGAAATTTTTTTGGATTTTTGGATGAATAGCAGCATGGTTTATCATCAAATTTGTCTTTAAACCTCAATTATCACCATCTTTGTTTAATTGATAGGAATCTACGATGCCCTAAATAACGTAATTTTTTGCTTCCAGGTAAACACAAGTAATCAGTATCATCCATATATACAAGACATGCCAACTAGCCTTTAGTACTCTAACCAGATAAATTTGCATAAGTTAGGAGATCATTAATAGACCACAACAGTGTTGCATGCATCTTAAAAAATTATTTTGCATGTAAACATCGATTGCATTTCCTGGTGCCTTCTTCCCAGGGATGAGAAGTGTCAGCATCATAAACGAAGTTCTCATACACATCCATGGCGGCAAATTATATGTAAATATCACCACTGGCTATATTGAATATGATGGATGCATATTTTTGAAAGAATTGAATCTATCACTTGCAATACCAAGCCTAACATTATGTGTTTCCTTTGCAAATAGAGCATGTTTATTATCAAATGTAGCCTACTCGTCAGAATCTATCGGATGACGCATAAGTCCATCACGTGATTTGTTATTATGATGTGATGAGAACCTCATCATGAACCCTAACTGGCACAATCTAACCTAGATATGCAAGAAAAAGCTCCTACATAACTCATAGAAAGTCTTGACTCAGAGAATTCTGAGTTTGTAAAGAAAATAGGTCATAAGGGGTAAAAATGCAATTTCACCAACACAATCAGTAAACAGGGTAACTCAGGGTCTAAACATAGGTAAAACTAACCTAATAAGAAGGAAAGTGGGACAATTTGATCCAACAAGGGCTACAACAACTCCAAGGAATTAAATGGTATTCTGTAACCCTAAAAAAAACCCACTCCAATTCACGAGGTTCAAGGCAAAGTAAAAATCGACTAAACCCTCTAAAATTCATAGAAAAATAATCTCTAGGGCTTAGAACCTTCAATTTGGCCTTGGGAACCCATTTTGACCTACATTGAGAACCATACCCAATTAATAATTTAATTTGGGTTTTTACATAAATTGGTCGGTCAAACAAGGTCTGATCTAGAAATAAAATTCACCATTAGAATCCTTAGGTCCCATTTAGTCATGCATAAAAACTTGAGCCTTAGAAGAGACCTTTTTGACTGACTTTGCATTTTGGTCCTCATCTATTACTTTTTGACCCTCAACTTTCGAAACCCTCGCATTTTGGCCCCTAGGTTCTTTGTCGTTCTTTGCACTTAGGTCCTCCCTGCAACTCTCTGAGCAGCGCCATGCTCCGGCGACTTTGCGCGGAGCATGGCGCCGCACAGGGTGAGGGAGGCCCTCTGCCAGTTGAACCAGGTGTTCCCTATGATGTCTGCTGTCGTAGGGACACCACCATGATCTCTGCCATCACCCACACCTTCCGTGCAAACGCGCGGAAGGTATGGGCTTGTGCTCCGACCATTCTCCGACGAGGGAGGCACGTCGCCTCCCTACGCCAACCCCTCCGCCTTCGTCTTTATAAAGACCGCCGTGGCCAGCCGAAGGAGGCAGGCTGTCTCTGACGGAGAATAACCCCCCACTTCATCCTCTCCAGCTCCGACAGACGGCCTGCAGCTTCCGGCGACCAACTCCTCCTCCTCGTCATCGCTCTGCTACCTTACCTGCAGCAGGGTTCCCCTAACCCTTTCGTCTGTGTCGTGCTGCACGCACCGACACCCTCCGCCTGCCTCCTCGTCGCCGATCTCCCCTTCCATGGCCTCTTCTTCCTCAGCTCCGGCAGGCACAAGCCGGTGGCTCCGCAAAACTTAGGTAAAAGCTTCCTCTCCTCCTCCTTTAAATTTCCCCTCTGTCAATTTATATTTTCGCTCCCCCACACACAACTTCCACCTCCGCCTACTCCGTCTCCGACCACCCTCTCCTGCGAGCCCATTCCACCTCCACAGACCTCCTCACTCCTCGCCGATCACCTCAGAAGCTTCCCCTCACTCCACTCCACAGCCTCCCCCTTTTCATTCCCTGGCACACGCCACCTAAAGACCCCCCGAACAGACCCATTTTTCTGACCACAGTCCGACCTAGGGCTGCCACCGTACACCGCCTCATGCCTCGCCACCACCTGCACTGGCTTCGCCGTACTCCGGCGAAGCTCCCTGCATCTTCTGACTAGGCCGAGAGGCCGTATTTCTGTGTTCAGGTCACACCCCCTTCGTTGCCATTGCTGAGCAGGTGAAGCTCCTTCACCTACAGCTGCAGTTTTGACCTCGCCCAGGCGCTGGTCCCAGGTTGCGCGGAGTGTCTCCGCGAAGACTCCAAGGTCTGCAGTTGAGGCAAATCCCTTGCAAGTTGCTGCAATTGCCGTGAGCTCCTCACCTACGGGTGCCAGTCTGGGAGGAGGGACTTTAGTCCCACCTCGGAAGTGCGCGGCTCAGAGCCCGCACTTAAATTGAAAAAGTGTTCGAGGCTATTCGCCTTCGAACACAGGGGTCAGGTCCCTTACGCATGAGTGCCCCAAGTGCTTGCCCTCGCCCACGCTCATGCCCCGCGGGTCTGGGCCGGATCCGGATACCCGACACTGCGCACACCTCGCCCACCACCGCACGCCAGTGGGACTAGTCCCAGGCGCGAT
This sequence comes from Thalassia testudinum, assembly GCA_037157565.1. Taxonomy (NCBI): domain Eukaryota; kingdom Viridiplantae; phylum Streptophyta; class Magnoliopsida; order Alismatales; family Hydrocharitaceae; genus Thalassia; species Thalassia testudinum. The sequence continues at coordinate 40,371,924 of JAZHRO010000067.1, forward strand.
ACCTGTACCCGAATACCCGGCTCTGGGAGAACGATCCTATGAGAGAAATCTAAGAAAGAGAGAGACGCGGGAAAGGGTAGGGGTAGGTTTTGCTCTGACCAGTTGTGTGAGTGTGCAGGCAGAGAAGAAGGAAGAAGGTGGCCGAAGCCTTGGCCACTCAAAGAAAGAGGAAGAAGAAGAACGCAAGAGAAAGAAGAAGAAGACCGCAAGAAGAAGAAGGAAAAAGAAAGAGGAAGAAGAAGAAGGCCGCAGGAGCAAGAAGAAGAAGCACAAAGGAAGCACTGTAGCAGACACCACTTAAGCCGTCTGATTGAGAAATCAGATGACGGATGAAGCTCTGCAGACAAAGTAAAGAAGAAGAAGAGAAGAGAAGGTGCCGTAGCTGAAAGCAAAGAAAAGAAGGAAGAAAAGAGAAGAAGAATAAAGAAGAAGAGAAGATAAAGAAAGAAGAAGAAGAACTGAAGAAGATCAAGCAAAGAGAAGAAAGAAGAGATAAAGAAGACAAGACAAGAGAGAAAGAAGAGAAGAAGAAAAAGCCAAGAAACAAATCTACCTCTCTACCTCTCTCTCTCTCATTTTTGTAATAAAAGCATTGTACTTCTAGAATTCTAGTAGCTCCCTGAGTTCGACTTTGGGAAAACTATTTTCGAGTAAAAAAATTTTCTATGATAATGACAATCAGAGCTGTCTTATCTTATACTATAACGACTATACTATAATAAAGACACAAAAGGAGTGCTGCGGTTTGCCACCTTACCATTTTTTGGCACCGTTGCCGTGGAGCAACGGCTATTCTAGAAGTTATAAAATTTCTATTTGTGAGTTTCTAATAATCTCTTCTCTCTTTTGCCCAGGTACAGGAAAAAGATTAGGACGCAGTCGCACCACAGCCACTCCAAGGACAGGTAACTTCTATCCTCTCACTATTAAACCCTAAAATTTTAAAGAGGAAGAAAAAGAAAGAAAAAATAGGTATAACCTGTCTTTCATACGTAGTAATAGCTGCATGTTCTCAAAACTACTATTCCTGCACACAATATTAAAGGTAATTAAGGGCTAACACCTTCTTGCCTGAGCCCTAATTACCCAACAAGGAGTTAACTGGACCAAGTAGAACCAACATAAGATCAAACATTAGGGTTTCAGAGACACACCCCTTAATCAAGAATTGAGAAAATCCAAAAGAAGTGTGCCTAAGCCATTGATTGAAAATACGTATTCAAAGAAACCACTTGAACCCTAAAAAAAAACAAGGCCTAAATTCTCAAAGGAATCACTAGGTGAAGTTGACCCCTAGGGTCAACCAACCTTCAAATTAGGCCACCTTATTCACAAAAATACCTAAGAGTTCAAGTGAAACCTTAAGCACCTTGATCTTAAAATAAAAGAGGTAGACTTAAGAGGTCAAGATCCTAATTCTGGTCTACCTGGAACCGCAGTGACAAGAGAGGTTGGGTGGGGGAAACCCTGTAACCCGTGGGGCCGCTCTACCATGTGGGGGTCTTCGTAGGACTCACCCTCTCTGGCTGCCCAGGTATTTCTCAGGTGGACGATCTTTCTAATCAAGGGGTCCATCTGCCCCGCACCTCTGTAGTCACCCAACACATTTTTGGGTGTCTTGATTGGGTCCAGCACCTTCTAAACTCATCTATTCCAACAGTGCATGAACGGTAGGAGATCCTTAAGACCACCCTTAAGATCTCCTTTAGGAATTCACTCTCGTCAAGGCCAAGCCTCGATGCCCATGTTTGCACAGCAACCCTACCCCATCATTCTCTCATCTGGTTCTGAACCAAGCTCTCCTTCTTCCCCTATCATGGCTCAGCCAGTTGAGGAAGAAAACAATCTGGAGCATCAGCTCCAGTGACTCAATGACCTCTTCCAAAACTTTGTGCACCCACCGCAGCGTCCTATGATGCGGGACCATTATAATCCTGCTGCAGTGGCCATTGAGCCTCAAGTCAGAATCCCGATTGGAGGACCTGATTCCGAATTGAAGCCCAATATGATTCATGCTATACCTAAATTCCATGGGCTTAATTCCGAAGATCCCTTCCAGCACATCAAACAGCTAAAGCATCTGGCCCAAACTTTTGGGTCAGATACGCAAAATCGGGATATTCTTCTCATGAAGATGTTCTCCTTTTCTCTTATGGACAAGGCCGCTCATTGGTATCAAACTCAGACCCAGCCGATCAACACATGGGAAGAACTTCAGTCCGTATTTTTGAAAAAGTTCTTTCCCATTGGTCGGACCAATGCCTTGCGCCATCAGATTACTCACTTCATTAAGCAAACAGGGGAACCTTTCCATAAGGCATGGGATCGCTTTCAGGATCTCATGAGAAAGTGCCCCCATCACGGAGTTCCTAAATGGGAACAGGTCCAATCTTTTTACCAGGGACTCCGTGAGGATATCCGTCTTTTCGTCAATGTAACCTGCGGAGGAAATATCATGGGTCAACATGAGGACACCGTGTGGGAGATTCTCGAAAACATGTGCGAGAACTCCATCAACAATGACTCCATGGGATTATTCGACAGGACGAATACCTGTGCATAGACGAATCTTAGGGGAGCACATGAGACGCAGGGCCTGTCCGCATCAGTCGACCTGGAATTAATGGCCAGTCGATTGGACAAGGTCTCAACATTGAAAAGAAGGTGGATGAGCTGACTCAGCACCTGCAGCGAGCCACCTCTGCGCATAACCCCTTTGCACAGCCTCCTTCCACAAGGGAAACTGTGCAAAACATTCTCCATCGATCTTCTCCTAGGATGGACCCATATCCATCATTTGATTCTTGCACCGGAGGTCCATCCGATCCTTTCTACACCAGCCCGGGGAATTCCATCCCCCCTTTCTTTGACTCTTTGGAGGTTTCTCAGACCTGCGAGGACCTCAACGCCATCCAGAATGACTCGTTCTCCAACACCTATAACCCTGGATGGCGAAACCATCCCAACTTTCAATGGGCGGGAAATTCCCAAACCCAAAGACCACCCTTTCAGCCCCGCCCACAACCCCCTTGTCCTTACCAGCCGCCTCAGCCTCGGCCCAACCCTACTTATCCATCAGGGCCAAATAAGGATCAAATGTCCCTTATCCTTCAGACTTTGGCTGACACTCAAAGAACGAATGCGGCTATTCAAAACCAACACAAGGATGAACTTACAGAGGTCCTAAATCAACTAGCCCAGTTGGCAAACTCTCGCCAACCAGGCACTCTTCCTAACCTGAATAACATGCCAACCTAGCGGCGCATTATGAACCCAAACCCGGGCCAAGCCCATATGATTTATCAGGCCCCCTCTATTCCTTCACCTGACGGGATAGAGGCCTCCACTTCTTTTGCAGGCTACCAGCAGCAAACCATCTTACCCAATCTCAACTAAAACCAGGCAGGACTTAATTCCATAACGACCCGTAGTGGTAAGGAAACCCAAGATCCACCTCATCCAAACCACTCCAAGCCTGGTTTTGATCCCAAGCCTAGGACGGTAATCCAGGACGTTCCTACCCCTATCCTAGATCCAAGACCTGGACCTATCCTAGAAGAACCAACCAAGATCCCGTTTCCCGAGGCCTTGACCAAGGGAAAGAAGACCACCAAGCCCGTGGCACCTGAGGAGGACTTGGTCAAGCTCTTTGAGCAGGTCCACATAAACATCCCCTTGATGGATGCAATCCGCCACGTACCGGCTTACGCACGATTCTTAAAGAATGTGTGTACACCCCAGCGTAAGCCGCGAACGAAGAGTGGGAGTCCAATTGTTCTGTCAGAGCAAGCCAGCTCTGTAATCCTAAGCAGACTCCCACCCAAGGCTAAAGATCCTGGTACTCCCCTGATTTCCTGCAAGATAGGTGATACCCAATTTGATAGAGCCTTGCTAGACTTGGGTGCTTCGATAAATCTGATACCCACATCCTTACTTGACCATCTAGAAGAATCTGAGCTAAAACCAACCAAGGTGACATTACAATTAGCAGATCGATCTATAAAGTCACCAAAAGGGATTCTCGAGGATGTTATTGTGAGGGTACGGGATTTCTACTTTCCTGTAGACTTCATAGTCTTAGACATGGACGTACCTGAGAACCCTAGGGATACACCAATCATTTTAGGGAGACCTTTCTTGGCTACTGCTAGAGCCAACATTAGCTGTGAGGAGGGCCAAATAGAGCTCAAATTTGGGAATCAAACCCTGAAAATTGATATATTTAAGGCCCAACAAGGAATCAATTGCGGTGTCATCGAACAGATTTGTGACATTAGGGCTTTGGTTGATGAAACACACTTCCAGAATGACCTGATTATACCTCATCAACCGCAGAAAGATCTTGACCTGCAAACAGAGGAGTCGAATCCAAATTTGAACAACCCAGTAACTCCTATCCTTGAACCTCACGTCTATGCTGAACCACCAGCCGCTGCTGATAACCCCATCCTCGAGCTAAAGCCCCTTCTTGCTCACTTGAAATATATCTTTTTGGGTTCTAATCAGACCCTTCCTGTGATCATCAATTCCAACCTCAATCCCAAACAGGAATCCCGTCTGATTACTATCCTCCAACAACATCATAGAGCCATCGGGTGGACTCTCGATGATTTGACTGGAATAAGTCCCTCTTATTGTACTCATCATATCTATTCATAAGAGGGCGCACGACCTTCTCGTGAAATGCAGAGACGTTTGAACCCTAATCTGCAGGAGGTCGTGAAAAAGGAGATCATCAAGTGGTTAGATGCCGGAATCATCTACCAGATCTCCGATAGTCGTTGGGTGAGCCCAATTTAGGCTGTGCCTAAGAAGGCAGGACTTACCACTATAATGACTGAGACTGGAGAAATCATTCCTACCCGATTAGCCAACATGTGGAGAGTCTGTATAGATTACCGCCGACTCAATTCCTCCACGAAGAAGGATCATTTTCCACTACCTTTCATTGATCAAATTCTCGAGAAACTAGCGAGAAATAGGTTCTTCTGATTTCTTGATGGGTACTCCGGTTACAACCAGGTGGCAATCCATCCTGAGGACCAAGAAAAGACCACGTTCACCTGCCCCTTCGGAACATACGCTTTCCGAAGGATGCCTTTCGGTCTTTGCAATGCACCCGCTACTTTTCAGCGGTGCATGCTTGCCATATTCTCAGATATGGTAGGTGACTATCTGGAAGTCTTCATGGATGACTTTTCAATTTTTGGAGCATCATTTGACGATTGCCTCCAACACTTGGTCCAGATACTCAGGCGATGCATCGATGTGAATTTGGTTCTTTCCTGGGAAAAGAGCCATTTCATGGTGCCTAAGGGAATTGTCCTGGGATACTTAATTTTGGAAAAAGGCATCCAAGTGGATCGAGCTAAGGTTGATCTAATCTCTCGCCTTCCTATGCCTAGCTCGATCAAGGACATCCATTCTTTTCTGGGGCACGTCGGTTTTTACCATCGTTTCATTCCAGATTTCTCGAAAATCATGCGCTCCTTGACTTCTCTTCTCTCTAAGGATGTACCCTTTGAAATCTCCAAGGAATGCACACTAGCCTTTGAAAACCTTCGTGACCGAGTCACCCAGGCACCTATCCTACAATCCCCTGACTGGTCTCAACCCTTTGAGATCATGTGTGATGCGTCTGATTTCACTGTAGGAGCGGTCCTGGGGCAAAAAGCAGACGGGAAACCCGTGGTCATCTACTACGCTAGCAAGACACTTGACGAGGCTCAGCGTAACTATACGGTTACAGAGAAAGAGCTGCTAACCGTAGTATTTGCCCTTGAAAAGTTCCGATCGTATCTCCTAGGTTCCCATGTCATCATCTACTCGGATCACACGGCTGTAAGGCATCTCCTTGCCAAGAAGGACGCGAAGCCCCGACTAATTCGTTGGATCTTGATGTTGCAAGAATTCGATCTTGAGATTCACGACAAGGCAGGAAGGCAGAATGTGGTAGCCGACCATCTGTCCCGTCTTCCTTCTGAGATTATCAACCCTTCCGGACCCATCACAGAACATTTTCTTGATGTGCACCTGCTAACTATCGGTACTAGACTTCCATGGTTTGCTGATATGGTAAACTACTTGGCATCTCATCAGATCCCATCTGATTGGACGAAGGCCAAGAAAGACAAATTGCATTCTGATGCCAAGTATTACATCTGGGAAGACCCGTACCTTTTCCGCATAGGTGCTGATCAAGTCATCCGGAGATGTGTCCCGGAGGAGGAAATCAACAATATCCTCTCTTTCTGCCATGACCAGGCATGCGGTGGCCATTTCTCTGGGCATAAAACCGCATCAAAAGTCCTCCAGTGTGGCTTTTACTGGCCCACGCTGTTCAAAGGCGCATACAGTCACTGCAAGGCATGCAGTTGTTGCCAGACTTTAGGCAACATGAGCCGTCGCGACATGATGCCTTTGCAGCCGATTCTCGCATGCGAAATCTTTGATGTTTGGGGGATTGATTTTATGGGCCCCTTTCCTACTTTGGATGGTTTTGAATACATTCTGCTTGCTGTGGACTACGTGTCCAAATGGATCGAAGCCATACCGACCCGAACCTGTGATCACAAAATCGTTCTCAAATTCATTCATCAAAACATTTTCTCAAGGTTTGGGATTCATCGTGCTATAGTCTCTGATGGGGGGACCCATTTCACAAACGCTCAGTTTAGGTCACTGATGACCAAATACGGGGTGTCTCACCGAATCTCTACTCCTTATTACCCCCAAACTAATGGTTTAGCTGAGCTGTCAAATCGAGAGATTAAGAAAATCCTGCAGGTCACTGTTTGGCCTGACAGGAAGGACTGGTCGTCCCGACTTCTGGAAGCATTGTGGGCCTATAGGACCGCCCACAAAACCCAATTAGGCATGTCTCCCTTTAGACTGGTGTACGAAAAGGCATGTCACCTTCCTGTAGAACTGGAGCATAAAGCCCATTGGGCAGTACGGAACTGTAATCTAGATCTTTCGAAGGCTGGAACCCACAGAAAGCTTGAAATCAGTGAAATCGATGAATTACGCCTAGACGTGTATGAGAACTTGCGAATCTACAAGGAGCGGGTTAAAGCCTTCCATGACAAGTATATCTCGAGAAAGATCTTTCATCCTGGTCAGAAGGTCCTACTCTTTGATGCTCGACTCAAACTTTTTCCAAGAAAGTTGCGATCCAAGTGGGTCGGACCATATTTAGTCTGACAGGTTTTTGGAAATGGAGCCATCAAAATCAATCCGCTCAGCCACGATTCCGAACCTTTCATCGTGAACGGTCAGAGACTCAAGCCGTTCATTGATGTGACTTCTACTGATTTGGCTGAATCATCTTATATCCTCCATTCCCTTTGAGCTCATTGCGTCCAGCCGATGGCGTAAAACTCAACGCTTAACGGGAGGCAGCCCGTCATTTTTCCTGAAAATCTAAAACCTTTTTCACACCTTTGTGCACTTATGATTCACCCTTATAGACAGCCAACTCCACCTCAGATGCTCGCATCTGGGATTAGAAATCGTCCGCAACAATCATCCTGACCCATTCACTCATCAAAACATCTGTCTTAAGGAATGAACTAAGTAAATAAAAACCCCCTAAGTCACAATGAGGACATTGCAAACCTTAGGCATGGGGGGGTATAAAAGTGCAAAACTTGTAAGAAAAGGTTTTAAACAAAAAATTCACGTATGCCAAAAACACCATAAAAATTAAAAAAAAAATTTCAAAAAAAAAAAAAGAATAAGAGGTGAAAGGAAATTTTGTGGGAGAAGGAAAAGAAACAAAATGAAAAAGGAGCGCAAAAATGAAAGAAAAGAGTGATAGTCGTTAGTAAGAAACTAAGGAATTGACCTAAGTTCTAGACCTTATTCAAGAAAAGAAATGAAAAGTGCATGGTATGATTAGTAAGAATGCAAACTTTAGGCATTCTTGGATAGACTCTTAGTACCCATTAAGATCTAGACATTCCTCAAGAGGTTGAGGAAAATGAAAAGCTTAAGTATTAGGTCCAAGGCTTAGGGAGTATTTGACCTCATTAACTAACTTCTAGTTTACGGGACTCATTAACCTAAGCACCCTAACCTCACACACAGCTTGGTTCATTAAGCGTAAAAATAAAAAATCACGCAGAAGCATCAAAAATTCTGAAAAGTACACCTAGAGTAGGAGCGGCCGATCAACACAAGTTGATTTGGACGAGTTCCCAGTGCGGAGAGGCGAGAAATCCCCTCAAAGATGCGTAACAAAATATCACCTCCTCGGTGCTTGTCTCTTAGGATATTTACATATCCTACTAGGGGCATGTAAGCACTCTGCTGGGTCAGATTCCATGGATGGCATTATCACGAAGTGTTAATTGCCAGGGTCTGGATTCAGCCACGAAACACCATGGATGGGATTATCTCGATATCTCAATAGCCAGGGTTTTGGGGGTTGCCATTGGCGATGCTATCTCGAAGCATCGATTGCCAGGAACCCTTAAGGATTGATGATGGGAGCAAGGAATCTGATACAGACCGTGTTGAAAAGCCAATCCTAAGCTAGAACTAAAAAGAAAAAGAGAGAGAAAACTCTCCAAACAGAAAAATTTTCTATCTCACTCTTACAAAACGCACTACGAACTGAACTAGGGCTAAAATCATTTCAAGCACGGGTGCTTTAACCACAAAGTCCAATAGACCTTAAGTTAGTTCTTGTGGGCCTTAAAAACCTTTGCCAAAGACTGAGGCTGAGGCTAGACAGATCTGGATCTTGATTGGTACTAGAGTACCTTTTAGGCCTATGGTCAGCATTCTAACCTAATCTAAGTTCAAATGAAAAAGCACTTATCTGAAGTTATTAAAAACATCATGGTCAAGAACAAAGGTTAAAACCTTAAGCTTTTGCTAAGGGACTAGCAAAAGCTAGGCATGGGGGTATGATGAGAACCTCATCATGAACCCTAACTGGCATAATCTAACCTAGATATGCAAGAAAAAGCTCCTACATAACTCATAGAAAGGCTTGACTCAGAGAATTCTGAGTTTGTAAAGAAAATAGGTCATAAGGGGTAAAAATGCAATTTCACCAACACAATCAGTAAACAGGGTAACTCAGGGTCCAAACATAGGTCAAACTAACCTAATAAGAAGGAAAGTGGGATGATTTGATCTAACAAGGGCTACAGCAACTCCAAGGAATTAAATGGTATTCTGTAACCCTAAAACAAACCCACTCCAATTCACGAGGTTCAAGGAAAATTAAAAATCGAATAAACCCTCTAAAATTCATATAAAAATAATCTCGAGGGTTTAGAACCTTCAATTTGGCCTTGGGAACCCATTTTGACCTACATTGAGAACCATACCCAATTAATGATTTAATTTGGGTTTTTACGTAAATTGGTCGATCAAACAAGGTCTAATCTATAAATAAAATTCACCATTAGAATCCTTAGGTCTCATTTAGTCATTCATAAAAACTTGAGCCTAAGAAGAGACCTTCTTGACCAACTTTGCATTTTGGTCCTCATCTATTACTTTCTGACCCTCAACTTTCGAAACTCTCGCATTTTTGCCCCTAGGTTCTTCGTCGTTCTTTGCACTTAGGTCCTCCCTGCAACTCTCTGAGCAGCGCCATGCTCCGGCGACTTTGCGTGGAGCATGGCGCCGCTTAGGGTGAGGGAGGCCCTCTACCAGTTGAATCGGGTGTTCCCTGCGACGTCTGCTGTCGCAGGGACGCCACCATGATCTTTGCCATCACCCACACCTTCCGTGCGAACACGCGGAAGGTATGGGCTTATGCTCCGACCATTCTCCGGCGAGGGAGGCACGTCGCCTCCCTGCGCCCACCCCTCCGCCTTCGCCTTTATAAAGATCGCCGTCGCCAGCCGATGGAGGCAAGCTGTCTCTGACGGAGAATAACCCCCCACTTCATCCTCTCCAGCTCCGACAGATGGCCTGCAACTTCCGGCGACCAACTCCTCCTCCTCCTCGTCGCTCTGCTGCCTTACTTGCAGTAGGGTTCCCCTAACCCTTTCATCTGTGTCGTGCTGCACCCGCCGACATCCTCCGCCTGCCTCCTCGTCGCCGATCTCCCCTTCCAGGGCCTCTTCTTCCTCAGCTCTGGCAGGCACGAGCCGGTGGCTCCGCAAAACTTAGGTAAAAGCTTCCTCTCCTCCTCCTTTAAAATTCCCCTCTGTCAATTTATATTTTCGCACCCCCACAAACAACTTCCACCTCCGCCTGCTCCGTCTCCGACCACCCTCTCCGGCGGGCCCATTCCACCTCCACAGACCTCCTCACTCCTCGCCGATCACCTTAGAAGCTTCCCCTCACTCCACTCCATAGCCTCCCCCTTTTCATTCCCTACCACACGCCACCTAAAGACCCCCCGAACAGACCCATTTTTCCGACCACAGTCCGACCTAGGGCTGCCACCGTACATTGCCTCACGCCTCGCCACCACCAACACTGGCTTCGCCGTACTCCGGCGAAGCTCCCCGCATCTTCTGACTAGGCCGAGAGGCCGTATTTCTGTGTTCAGGTCACGCCCCCTTCGCCGCCATTGCTGAGCAGGTGAAGCTCCTTCACCTGCAGCTGCAGCTTCGACCTCGCCCAGGCGTTGGTCCCAGGTTGCGCGGAGTGTCTCCGCGAAGACTCCAAGGTCTGCAGTTGAGGCAAACCCCTCGCGAGCCGCTACAATTGCCGCGAGCTCCTCACCTGCGAGAGCCAGTCTGGGAGGTGGGACTTTAGTCCCACCTCGGAAGTGCGTTGCTCAGAGCCCGCAGTTAAATTGAAAAAGTGTTCGAGGCTATTCACCTTCGAACACAAGGGTCTGGTCCCTTACTCATGAGCGCCCCACGTGCTTACCCTTCCCCGCGTTCACGCCCCGCGGGTCTGGGCCGGATCCGGATACCCGACACTGCGCACACCTCGCCCACCACCGCACGTCGGTGGGCCTGGTCCCGGGCGTGCTACCCGTACCCGAATACCCGGCTCTGGGAGAGCGATCCTATGAGAGAAATCTAAGAAAGAGAGAGACGCGGGAAAGGGTAGGGGTAGGTTTTGCTCTGACCAGTTGTGTGAGTGTGCAGGCAGAGAAGAAGGAAGAAGGTGGCCGAAGCCTTGGCCGCTCAAAGAAAGAGGAAGAAGAAGAAGACTGCAGGAGAAAGAAGAAGAAGACCGCAAGAAGAAGGAAAATGAAAGAGGAAGAAGAAGAAGACCGCAGGAGCAAGAAGAAGAAGAAGCACAAAGGAAGCACTGTAGCAGACACCACTTAAGCCGTCTGATTGAGAAATCAGACGACGGATGAAGATCTACAGACAAAGTAAAGAAGAAGAAGCGAAGAGAAGGTGCCACAGCTGAAAGCAAAGAAAAGAAGGAAGAAAAGAGAAGAAGAATAAAGAAGAAGAGAAGATAAAGAAAGAAGAAGAAGAATTGAAGAAGATCAAGCAAAGAGAAGAAAGAAGAGAAAAAGAAGACAAGACAAGGGAGAAAAAAGAGAAGAAAAAAAAGCCAAGAAACAAATCTACCTCTCTACCTCTTTCTCTCTCTCTCTCTTATTTTTGTAATAAAAGCATTGTACTTCTAGAATTCTAGTAGCTCCCTGAGTTCGACCTCGGGAAAACTATTTCCGAGTAAAAAAATTTTCTATGGTAATGACAACCGGAGCTGTCTTATCTTATATTATAATGACTATACTATAATAAAGACACAAAAGCAGCGCCACGGTTTACCACCTTACCATGATGCCATGTCATCAACTTTGCAGTCTTACTCGACATAAAAAGACGTTGTAGCCTAGGAATCAAAGGGAAGTAACGTAGTACCTTCCTTGATAGTTTCTTCCTTTGCGCATTTGAACTGGTATTTTCTTCATATCTTCCTTCTCCACATTGTAGGCAACTGTTCAAGCATGCATTTTCTTTAGTGTACAGCAAACAATCATTCTTACAAGCATCAATCTTTTCACACTTCAAGCCAAGTATGCGAAACTGTTTCTTTGCATCATACCACGACTGAGAAAAATCTTTGGGATTATTTAACAACTCTTCTATGAACTTAAGGACATCAGACATTAACTTAGATGTTGCCTTATTCATCACTTTAATTTGAAACATTCTCAAAAGAAATGACAACCTTGACATGGAATTAATTCTAGGAGCAATGGGTTCCTCTGCTGCCTTCAGTGCATCATAAAAATTATTACAATCTCCAAACATATTATCATTATCATGACTATCAGCATTTGCAGCTCTCATCTCTTATAACATCTCTATAACATTATCACCTCCAATATCTTCAATGTGATTCTCAACATCATTATCAATAGAAGGATAAGTGATTTCTTCTCCATGCGTGGTCCAGACTGTGTAGTGAGGCCACCAACTATAACAAATTAGATGCTCAAGTAATTTGTTACGATAATACATAAATCCATTCAAACAACTTTTGCATTGACAACAAATTCTCTTGTAGAAGTCTCCTCTTCTATATTGCTTCCTATCTTCATGGAATGCCCAATCTAAGAATGAAATCACTCCACTCTTATATCGAAAATAATCAGAAATCCTCAAACCAATCCAAGACTTATCCATGGAAACCTATAATCAAATAAACCCACAAACAGTGAAAGTAAGTTACATAAAGAAACAACAGATATTTAACACCTAAGTTGTGATCAAATTTAAGGTGCTTCTTCAGTATATCCCCAAGACTAACCTCAACTACATTCCTTTAACACCCAATTTAAGGTGCTTAAGAAACCTAGGTAAGTTTAGTTAGTATACCAGAGAAGAGAATAAAGATGTCACCGAGATTTCTCCAAACACAGATTACATGTAACAAGTAACACCTAAGTTGTGATCAAATCTTCAAAAACCCTCCTTAGTTCGGAACTTTACCGTACTAAGGACAATCAAGACTTATGATATATTATAAAGACAACACATCATTCATGTATGTGAGATACACATACCGTAACGCATTGTCCGTATGACATGATTATAAGTCTTGAATGACCAAGTATATTAATACAAGTTTTCCTATTCTTTCAACTTGTACCCTAAGGGTTATATTTCTTATTGTTTGTCATCGAGTACATCTAAGGTTGTGCAAGTGTGGATATCTACAAATTGCATAAATAAATACTAACAAAGAAAAGAATAGTAATAACATAAGTCAGCATCATAAATGTACTACTATCAAGAATGGAATATCTTCTTAGTCAATTTGAAGTAGATTCGGTCAAGATCAACTTGTTAAAAGGATGATTATATGGATTCTTATTTAGAATAATATGGTAACTAGACCTAACTTAAAACATCAGAGATTGCCTAACCCTCTCAAGCGTAACACCTCCCATGCCAGTTTGCCCATCCATGTTGAGCCACCAGTTTACCTAACTCAACCTATCCTACTCAACCTGGATAATGATGCTCCTCTCTTCCACCCTCTCTTCCCAACATTTACGATTTTATCGGGATAATATAAATGTAAGAATAACATTCATAAACTTTCAAAAGTTCATGATGTACATTAGGGAAAGAAAACAAGGGAAACAAGTTGTTTTGTTTTAATTGACTAAAAAAACCCAACCAAATCAAGAAGTATTTGAATTGTACCAAATGATAGGATAAGTTTTTTAGAATAGTGGACACTTGGATCATGTTACATGAACTTCAGGGCAAATTGTATTCAAACCTTATAGGCAAGACCAATTTTTCATTTGCATCCAATACATGATTGTAAGATAGATACCCTTTACCCACAGAATATTAGATGCGTGGTCCACCCTAATGCATATCAAAAGATCTAAGTCAATTTGTCTTTTTTCTTCTGCTGTCCAGATGCTCTTCCATAACCTTATCGACGCGACCAAGGGACGTTGCCAAGATCCAAGCTTCTAATTACATGAAGGGCCACACTTTAAAGGATCTAAGCTTGAAAATAATTACAAGCCTCTCCAATTGGGTCACATTTATGTAAACTCAACTCTTACCGAATGCAGCAGTGAAAAAGCTTAAAGCCTCACTTAATAAAGGTTTAAAGTTCAAAACTAGACAAACTTTAGAAAGATGTAGGGTTTAAAAGTGAAGTATGTGATGGATTAGTAAATAATGGAAGTGATGATTAAATTCTTATATTATTCTTTCTTTTTGTTTTCATTTGTATTATGAGCAGATTAACGAAAATAGATACAATATATAAGTGGATATGATGCAAGTAATTTTTGTTTTCATTTGTAATAAAAATTTGTCAAGGTAGTTGTAAAGTATACTTTGAGATGATGAAAGTAAGAATAAAAGAAAATTATATGATGTCTCTTAATACCATATATTCTTCATTTATGCAGTAACTACCCATGAGGTGAAAGATAATGCCTCATTTTTAATTCTATGACAAATGGACCCATAGGAGCAGACCAACAATGCCTGCATCTTCCTTTAGTCCCAAGTTAAATGAATAGAATAAGTATCCAAGCTTGAAATCATATTCCTTACATACACCTCCTTGCTGCCACCTAACTTAACAGCCATTCATAGAGACATCACACCCTGACACCCACCTCTTAGCATATAGTAACCATGGATATGATTATCAACTCACGAGAGATGGTCAAAAAGGCCACAGACAATTTTAATTACTTCTTTGTAGAATGTTCCATTTCTCACGGCTAACACCTTTTTTTTGTAAGCTGTAAGCTTCGATTCCTGTCTCTCCATGGACCAATGGCATATCATTTTAAGTAGACCGCATGTTTGACTCTTCCATTAATAGCTTTGGAGGTACCATCCAGATTCCTCCCCTTTGGGATCAACTCCAACCAATGGAGATTTCCCTTCCTTCCATCACAATCTCCCTTAGCCTTTCGCCCCCCCAACCCTCCACCACCCATGCATTACAGTTGATCTGGAACTTTATTCCCTTATACTTTACACCTCATTAATTACATGATACATCCATCCACCAATCAACAACCCCCCTTGGAGATATTTTAAAGCACACACACACACCACCAAATAGCAGCAATAAAAGAATCAAACACACAGAGCCTTGTAAAGACCTAAGATTGGAAACTCATCATGTGACCTCAATAAAACTAGAGGAGAAAAAAAAAAGAAGGCAACAAGAGGATTCCCTTTTGGTCATGAGCAACAAGCACCCTCTTCTTCTTCATCTCCACACTAACAAAACACATCATGGGTAGAGGGATTAACCATCTAATAATGGTCTGGTCTGTGGCAAAACTACCACGATGTAGATAAGATTATCTAAGAAGCTTCCTAGATGCATGTTGTTTATGACCAAAAAAAGCTTCCTAGTTTCAAAACTTGTTCGCATAACATCAAACACCTGGTGTGCGTGTAAACCCTTGAGCTAATCCAAGGTCAATAGATCTCGTTGAGCCACCCTGCAGCCAATAAATCCACCAAGTACTGCAACAACAATAATAACAGGAGATCAAGAGAAGTGGAGTTGGAGGAGAAGGTATGAAATAAGCGAATAAATAAAATGAAGTGTGGTGGATTAACCCTACTTGTAGCAGCAGCAGTGGTAATGGAGGTGCTACTGGGGAAGATGAGGGAGGGAGAGATGTAGAGATCTTGAGGGGGAGGAGATGTGCTGCTGGGGAGGGGATGGTCAAGGGAGGTGCCTTTGTCAGGAGAGGGAAGTGTGTTGGGGATGGCCCAGGGAGGTGACATCATCGTGGATTTAGTCGGAGAGTCGAGGGAGGGGAAGGTAGTGGTAGTGGGAGTTGGTTTTCGGTGGTGATCTTGAGGGGTAGGCGAGGTGCTGCTGGCAACCTTGTGGGGGAGTTAGGACAAGCACCGTCATCGGGAGAGGGAAGGGGGAAGGCGATGGTCAGGGGGGCTAGGGAGTCGGGGGAGGGGGAAGATGATGGGGGTAGGATTGGGTTTTTGGGGAAGTCGACAGCGAGGAATTTCGGAGGAGGGTGTGTGGGAGGGATGTGAAAATTTTGAAACTGTCGCCAAAGGGAAATGCAGGAGAGGGCGGGCAGGCTAGGGAAGGCTATGGTGATGGTTTCACGTGAAATCGTCACCAAAGGGATATGCCAGAGAGGGTGCACTCACGAGGGAAGGCTATGGTGACGGTTTCAAGTGGAACCGTCACCAAAGGGAAGGATATGTTCGCGGTTCCACTTGGAACCGTCACCAAAGGTATCCTATGGTCACAGTCCCACTTGGGACCGTCACCAAAGCAGAAAGCAAATCTCACTCTCCCTCTATGGTCACGGTTTTGAGTGGAACTGTCACCATAGGTTACTTTTGGTGAAAGTTCCCAAAATCGTCACCAAATATCCGTCACCAATTCTCCCTTTCCTAGTAGTGAATTCTAATTATTAAATCCATATCCTTATCCCTAGTTTGTTAAGGATTAAATCCCATTGTATCAAAAGTGAGTTTTCAACCTTAATCCCGATTTCAAAATTTTCCTTAAAAAGTTTTCAACATTTTTATTTTTTTGGGTAAGCATGCAGGAAAACAAAATGACAAAAGAAAAATGCATGTTTTTAGGTTTTGAAAATCCTAAATTGATCATTGAAATTTTAAAAACACCTCCCCATGCTTATGATATGCAATGTCCTCATGCATTAGGAGGGAGAAGGGATCACCTTAGTGAAAGGCGATTGGGTTTAGGATGGTCAAAACTTGGAAAAAGAAAGGAAGAAGAAAGTAGGAAAAATGATGGGTTACCTCCCATCTAGTGCTATCCTTTACGCCATTCAGCCGGGCGTGAAGGTATGCACAGAAGACGGATAATCATGTAAATAGTTGGACACTTGAATGTCCTCAATAAATGTGTTTTCCTCAAGATACCTAAAAAGATGATTGATAAAGAAATAGGGATCAAAATAAAATAGAAAAATGGAAGAATGATCCGAATCTAGCCATGGTTTAAGTTCATGTAAAATGCCAGACTCAGGTGGGTTGGGTGGTAGGTCCAATGGAAAGGGAGGGGGAAAGGAGTCAATGAGATGTAGGGTGGGTGAAGTTAGTGTGGATGTTTTTGGTGAAAAATCAGGAAGATTGAAAGAGAAACTCAAACCATAGTTGATCTGAAAAGTCTTGGACCACAAAATCATCCTCAAAATAGGAATCAATAAAATCTAGATCCATGGTGGTCAGAGCTGAGTAGGATTTGATCAACAAAGATTTCTCACAAACTGCTTCCCTTGTATTATTAGTGTCCTAAAAAATTTTATGATCAATGGACCTCTTGGAAGCTTGAAATAAACCTAATGAGAAAATATGGTTACTGCAACTTATATTCGTTTTCCCAAAATGAGAGTTGATATTAGCTATTATAGTAATCAGAAAGGGTATTCCAAGGATGGCATTAATGAGAGCCTCAGGTATGATGAGAGCCTCATCATGAGCCATAACTAGCTCATTTTGACCCACTAAAGAGAATAAAAGCTCCTACATAACTTAGAAGAGGGCTTAATTGAAGGAATAAGTGTTCTGAGAAGAAAATATGAAATAAAGGTTAAAACTGTAATTTTACCATTGCAGTACATAAATGGGATTTCTCAGAGGCAAAACATAGGTCAAATGGTCAGAATAAGATAAAAAGTAGGTTGGTTCAATCAGAAATGGGTTTATGTGCAATCCAGGAATTAAATGACATTTAGTAACCTTAAAACAAACCCGCTTAGGTCAACAAGGTTTCGATCAGGATAAAAATCAAGTAAACCCTCTAAAAATCATGGAAAAATATCCCCTAGGGTTTAGAACATTCAATTTGGCCTTTGGAACCTAGTTTGTCCTAGATTAGGGTCCTAGCTCATCAATTGACCTAATTTGGATTTTTGCGCAAAATATCCAGTCAAACATGGTCAAACCTAAAATCCAACTTCACCATTGAATTCCTTAGCTCCAAATTAGGTTTGTACCAAAATTTGGACCTAAGGGGAGGTCATCTTGACCTACTTTGCAATTTAGTACACCTAATTACATTTTGGTCCCTATCTTTTGAAAGCCATTACATAAACCCCCCTAACTTCCTCTCCACTCTTACAAGCAGGTCCCTCCACCATTATTGGGGAGAAATCCTGCTCCGACGAGGAATAGAGAGGGAATACTTTCTGATTCCTCAGAGATCTCCTCCCAGATTCGGAAGGGAGATTCTCTGAGGAATTCCCTTCCATCTGAACTCAATCCTGATCTAAGATTTGCACCCAATTTCTCGTGCGAATGCACGAGAGATTTGGGTACTTAACTATTTCCATCTCTGGTGAGGATTCCCATGTAGTCCCTACCTGTGCCTATAAATTAACCCTCATCTCCGGCCGCACCTCCTCAGCTCAACTTGGTAGGAATTCCACCTCAATTTCCTCTTCTTCTCCTCTGGCCAAGAGGTCCAGCGGGCTCCGGCGAGCCCCCCTCCTCTTCCTCGTCGCTCTGCCACAAAACCAGTGGTAGAGCTATCCTCCTCATCCTCCTCTGCGTCACACTTGCACGCGCTTCCCTAGCCCTGTCGTCGCCACTGTCTTCCTCCACTGGACACTTTCTTCTCTGGCGACAGTAGGTACTGTTGACCGCCTTCTCACCCCATTCGTCCCTTTAGTTAGGTTATAACTGCTCTTCTCTATCCCCTCTTTCATTTCCCTCATCTTATTTCACCAAACGCTCCTCGACCGCTGTTGTCCACCACCATCTTCATCTCCGGCCACCCTCTAGTGAGATGCTCCTGTCACTCCGCAGCCCCACATGTCTCGCCAACCCATAATCCACGGCATAACCTTTGCCATACTCCACTGAATAACCTCCACTCATCCATAGACCCTCTACACCACCACAACTGTCCCCCGACCAAACCCATTTGGTCGGCCATAGAGAGACCTAGGCAAGCACGCCTAGGCCGCCTCGCGGCCTGCCACCTAGTGCCTCACCTTCGTCGTGACACGGCGAAGGTGCTCCTGCGGTCTGATTAAGCTGCAAGGCTCTTTTTGTCTCAGGCAGGTTTCGAGCTCCAACTGCCATTAGCGGTGACCTGAGGAGGTCACAAGCTCATCCCAGCCTGCAGTGCTCCAGGAGCCCAGGTCCAACTAACTCGGGGAGACCTCGCGAAGTCATCTGTTCCAGAGAGTGGCGCTGTGAAGCCTGCAATGCTGCAATTGGAGGACGGACTCCTGCGGGTGCGCGAGAAAGAACGGTGGAACAATAGTCCCACCTCGATATGCTATAAAGTGCTGGAGTGATTTAAATTGATTTTCTGCTATTGGTTGGTTGCCGCCGATAACACTTGGGGTGAGGTCCCTCACCTATACTCACCTAAACACAGTGCCTCTTCCATGAGCTCATCACATGGATCTGGCACGACCCGACCCGACACCCTCCTGAGCACTCGTGCACCACACCCACGTTGGTGCACCTGGACCCGGGCGCGCGACCCGACCCGTTTACCCAGCTCTGGGAGAGCGTGATGAAGAGTGATATACAGAGAGAGAGACGCGGGTGTGGGTAGAAGGATAGGTTTTGCTCCTCTTTGGTTTGTGCAGAAGGGAGAAGCGAAGCTGACACTTAGCCACTACAAGCGCAGGAGAAGAAGAAGAAAGAAGGAAGCCTTCGTAGAGGAAAAAGAGAAA
The DNA here is from genome assembly GCA_037157565.1 of Thalassia testudinum. Classification (NCBI taxonomy): domain Eukaryota; kingdom Viridiplantae; phylum Streptophyta; class Magnoliopsida; order Alismatales; family Hydrocharitaceae; genus Thalassia; species Thalassia testudinum. The sequence continues at coordinate 40,391,512 of JAZHRO010000067.1, forward strand.
GGCAAGGCAGAGGGAAGAGGCGAAGGAAAAAGAGAAGAGGAACTAAAGAAGGAAGAAGAAATAAAGAAAGGGAAAGACAAGCAAAAGAAGAAGAGAAGCTAAAGGAAAGGGAAACAGAACCAAGGAAGGAAGAAGAAGGGAAAGCAAAGCCAAGGAGAAGAAGACCCGTAGAGAAAAGGAGAAAGATACTGCAGGAGAGGAAAGAAGCAAGGCAAGAGAAGAAAGAAGAAGCATAAAGAAGAAAGGAAGAAAATCAGAAGAAGAACAACAACAAGATAGGAGGAAACATCTTTTTAAGACGTTTGATCCCATGATCAGGCATCCAAATTCCTTATTTTTGCTACAATTGACTTTTAAACTCATGCATTTATATATTTTCAATTAAGTTTTGAGTAATTAAGTGTTCAATTACATTCTTGAGATTAGTAATAAATTCCAATTGCTCCCTGTGTTCGACCTCGGATACTTAGGTTTTTGAGTAATAAATCTTTATTTGTTGACAACGCTTGATCACCTGTACTACGACGTAACTAACTGTTAAAACATGATCAAGACGTGTCAACATTTTGGCGCTGTTGCCAGGGAGCAACACAATTTATCACTAGTCTCTACATTCTTTTTATCATATTAAACACTAACTTGCGCTACTTTGCTTTGTTGTGATCTTGAAGGTATTTCACGAGAAGATCCCTCCCGCAAGTCAACCACTCCAGGGCAGGCAATTTCTTTTCTTCCTTAAACTATCCCCTAAGCTTTGAAAGACAAAAGGAAGAAAATTAATTTAGGAATCAATTGCCTTCTTTCTATAGTAATCATCATCTTTAAGGCAAATGTTTCCTGATTTTGCAAAATTTTTTTCAAATCTTCTTGAAGTTGGAGCAATTTTTTTAGATTCTATCCCACAAATTCATGTGCCTAATAGAAATCACGCTTAATCTCTGCAGACAACACACTTCTTGCTTTTAAGTCCAAAGAAAATTTTTGTGAAAAAGAGGATTGGAAATAGAACCAAATTAGGGTTTCTACAGTAGGGTCTTGGAGTGCTAATCACACATGCCTATATAAAAGGAAATGAACCCTCCCGCATCAGTGTGCTACCCAAGCCCTTGATTGAAGAGATCTTAACAGGTAAAACCCTAAGAAAAATTAAGCTCTAAAATCACTTGAATCTTAAAATCTTGGACCTAATAACCTAGGAGTCAAATCAGGGTGATCACTAGGTCCCAAGCCTAGAATCATTCTGCCATCTATAGGACAGGTCAGGTAAGTTGAAACCTTGGGTCAACCAACCTCCAAATTAGGTCACAACATCAAAACATCTAAAGTTCAAGTGAGAACCCTAAAGCACCTTTGAAATAAAAGTGGTAGACTTAAGAGGTCAAGGTCCCCATTCTGGTCTACCTGGAATCTCAGTGACAAGAGAGGTCGGGTGGGGGAAACCCTGTAACCTGTGGGGACGCTCTACCATGTAGGGGTCTTTGCAAGACTCTCCCTCTCTAGCTGCCCAGGTAATTCTTAGGTAGACGACCTTCTGATCCAGGGGTACCATCCGCGCCGAACCTCCATAGTCATCCAAATGTCTTTGGGTGTCTTGATTGGGTCAAAAACATTTCCAGTCCCTCATCTTTTCTCTTTAGAGCACACACATACATTTTCAGTGGGAATCATTATTTAGATTTAATCGCTTCATAACTTGATTCTACACCTTGATTCAAACTCCGATTCTACTTCTTGATTCCACCACCTGATCCAAATATGCAGCCACACCATTGAGGACTACCATTCAAGAAACCTGAATAACGGAGATCCATGAGAGATAGGATGATTGAGGATGCCCTGAAATTCTATGAAAAAGAAGACAAAACCTCAACACCAGTAGAAAACATTTTGGTTGATGTCCCAACAACCACAACCTTTATCATAACTTGTGCCCAAGTACTATTAGCAGAAGCCACAAAAGGATCAACCCGTGACTTGCTCATCACAGGATACATTGAGATAGAAAAACTGCACAATCTTGAATATCTTCAATGTATGACAAATCCTCAACTTTGGAAGCAACACCAAGATAGTCTTGAAAAATGGGAAGAGATAATGAGATTAGTAAAACAAATTATTGACCAGAAGTACCTGTATATACCACAAATAGAAGATGAACCATCTTGGGACAACATCGAGGATCAATCTGATCTCGGGTTTGAGGCACAAAATGGTTGTGGATTCCAAACCCAGATGGAGTACAATGTGCCCAATATTGAAGAAGGTTGGGAAGCTCCAAATGTAGGAAAACATAATGTTGAGCCCACTCTAGATCATGAATCACCAGACTTAGAATCCCAAAACTCCTGCAATAATGAGAGTAGAACTGAACCTCTCAAGGGTATAAATTCCGTCCCTTATTCTGATAAGGTGACCCTCGAAGGTTATTCGGACCTAGATTCTAGTAATTCAACCCACATCCTAAGCCATAATCTAGATCTGAAACCTATTGGGAAGATTTCAAGGCCCCATATGAGGAAGATCAATCTTTCAATGAAGAATATGATTTTGGGCCTCTACTTGATGAATATCCCTCGCCAACATCCTTAGAAGAACTAATCGATTTTTTGGAAGTCATGCCAATCTACGATACAGAAACTGAGGAGTTGGACGAGTGGGGTTTCAATTGGGTCTGCCCTACCAACTTAGGACCTGAGCCTCTACAAGATAAGGACACCTTTTTAAGCTCAGAATTAACATCTAAGCTAGACCCCAGTCAGGCTGCTGAATCTACAACATATGATTTATTCTACGGTGGAACTCATGATCTTGAATCTCATTCAGATTTTGATTTCACAAACTCTCCGACGATTTCGAATTTGACCATAACATCGGAGAAAATCTACTTCCTGATTATAACAAGCCAATTCTCTTTGAAGCCATCTACTCCACATATACAGAACCAATCAAAACCCGTTCTCTACCCCGACCCACAACCGGACTCAATTTCTACTCTGATTCACCTCTCACTGAGCCATTTGCAGATGATTCAACTCCACATCTATACCAGGTATCGGGTATTGATCAAACTGAAAAATAGGAGCCATCATTCTCTAATCACCCCTGTAGGGTTTCCACACCATACACTGATTATTTTTCGGAACCCTACTCTAACCAGGCTGATTCGACTCAGCCTGAACCTGAGTTTTCACTTCCATATCCATCCGAGACACATTGCATATGGTGGGTTCCGCATCTATTGATCTACATCTATCAACCCACCAGACTTATTGGGTTTGGGCTGCACCATCAGCCCACTGATCTTAACAAGCACCTGGTTGGACCAACCAGGCTCTTAATCAAGGTGCTTGTTTTACAAAATTCTACTGATTTGACCACTCCCTCTCCACCCCATTTTTTGCTTGGCTGAAGGCATTGAATTTAGTGCTTAACGGGAGGCAACCCGTCATTCCAAAAAACAAAGACCCGCCTGATTATCTGTCTGTACTCCACGTCCATTGCACCTTGAGTTCTGCCTTAGACAGTTGATCCCACCTCTGGTACACATACCAGAGCTTGAAATCGTCCGCATCAGTCATTTCTGACCCATTCACCCACCCGATGTACCCTGTTCTAAGTCCCTGACCTCAACACTATTTCACACCCTCTGTTTACAATGAGGACATTGCAAAACTTAGGCATGGGGGGGTGATAAAGCTCATACATACAGAACCAAGAAAAAGTCAGAAGGATTCTCACAAAAAAATTCACATATGTCAAAAACAAAAAAAAATTGAAAAATTATGGAAAAGAACAAAAAAATGGAGGGAGGAAATTTTGTGAGCCACATAATCATAAGGAGAAAAAGAGCAAAAATGACAAAAAGGAGCACAAAATGAAAAAGAAAAAGAGATAGTCATTAGTAAAAGATTAATGGATTAACTGAAGTTCTAAACCAGATCAAGAAAAGAGAAAAAAAGTGCTAAAGAGACATAATAAGAGATTAGCGGGAACGCTGGTCTTAGGCCTTTTGGGCTAGATTCTTTAGCTTAAAAATTCACGTATCTGCTAAAATCTGGATAATCCTCAAGAGGTTGGGGAAAATGCAAAGCTTAAGTATTAGGTCTAAGGCTTAGGAAGTATTCGGCCTCGTTAACTGACCTTCGGCTTGCAGGATTCGGTAACCTAAGCACACACAGTCTGGTTCAATGCGCATAATTGTCAAAATCACGCAAAAGTGTTTAATGTTCTGAAAAAGTCACCTAGATTAGGAGCAGCCGATCAACACAAGTTGATTTGGATGAGTTCCCAATGCGAAGAGGCGAGAAATTCCCCTCGAAGATGCCTAACAACATATCATCTCCTCGGTGCTTGTCTCTTAGGATATTTAAATATCCTACCGGGGGCATGTAAGCACTCTGCTGGTTCAGATATCATGGGCGGCATTATCACGAAATGTCGATCGGTAGGGTCTGAATTCGGCCACGGAACGCCATGGGTGGGATTATCTCAAAATCTCGAAAGCCAGGGTTCTGGGGGTTTCCATGGGCGGTGCTATCACGAAGCATCGATTGCTAGAGACCCTTGAGGATTGATGATGGGAACGAGGAATCCAATACAGACCGTGTTGAGAAGCCAATCCGAAGCTAGAAATAAAAAGAAAAGAGAGAGAAAATTCTCCAAACAAATAAATCTTCTGTCTCTCTCTTACAAAAATGCACTGCAAACTGAACCTAGGCTAAAAATGTCTCGAGCATGGGTGCTTTAACCACGGAATCCAACAAACCCTAGGATAGTTTTTGTGGGGCTTAAAAACCTTTGTGGAAGACTGAGGCTAAAGCGGGTCAGGTTCGGATCTTGGTTGGTACTTGAGTACCTCTAGGCCTATTGTCGACATTCTGACCTAATCACAAAAGAAAAAGAAAAGAACTTATCATAACTGATGACAGACACTCAGGGTCTAGAACAGAAGGTAAAACCTTGAAATTTTGCTAAGGGACTAGCAAAAGCTAGGTATGGGGGTATGATGAGAGCCTCATCATGAGCCATAACTTGCTCATTTTGACCCACTAAAGAGAATAAAAGCTCCTACATAACTTAGAAGAGGGCTTAATTGAAGGAATAAGTGTTCTGAGAAGAAAACATGAAATAAAGGTTAAAACTGTAATTTTACCATTGCAGTACAAAAAGGGGATTTCTCAGAGGCAAAACATATGTCAAATGGTCTGAATAAGATAAAAAGTGGGTTGGTTCAATTAAAAATGGGTTTATGTGCAATCCAGGAATTAAATGACATTTGGTAACCCAAAAATAGACCTGCTTAGCCCAACAAGGTTCCGATCAAGATAAAAATCAAGTAAATCCTCTAAAAATTATGGAAAAATATTTCATAGGATTTAGAACATTCAATTTGGCCTTTGGAACCTAGTTTGACCTAGATTAGGGTCCTAGCTCATCAATTGACCTAATTTGGGTTTTTACGTAAAATGTCAAGTCAAATGTGGTCAAACCTAAAATCAAACTTTACCATTGGATTCCTTAGGTCCAAATTAGGTTTGTACCAAAATTTAGACCTATGGGGAGGTCATCTTGACCTACATTGCAATTTAGTACACCCAATTACATTTTGGTCCCTATCTTTTGAAAGCCATTGTATAAACCCCCCTAGCCTCCTCGCCACTCTTACAAGCAGGTCCCTCCACCATTATTGGGGAGAAATCCTGCTCCAACGAGGAATAGAGAGGGAATACTCTCTGATTCCTCAAAGATCTCCCAGATTTGGAAGGGAGATTCTCTGAGGAATTCCCATCCATCTGAACTCAATCCTGATCTAAGATTTGCACCCAATCTCTCGTGCGAAAGCATGAGAGATTTGGGTACTTAATTGTTTCCATCTCCGGTGAGGATTCCCATGCTTGGAAGCTTGGCTTCCAAGCACAGGGTCCCTGCCTGTGCTTATAAATTAACCCTCATCTCCGGTCGGACCTCCTCAGCTCGACTTGGCCGGAATTCCACCTCGATTTCCTCTTCTTCTCCTCCGGCCAAGACATCCAGCGAGCTCCGAGTTGGCCGGACCTCCTCTTCCTTGTCGATCTGCCACAAAACTAGTGGCAGAGCTGTCCTCCTCATCCTCCTCCGTGTCGTGCAACACCCGCGTGTGCTTCCCTAGCCCTGTCGTCGTCGCCATCTTCCTCCTCTGGACGCTTTCTTCTCCGGCGACAGCAGGTACTGCCAGCCACCTTCTCACCCCCTTCGTCCCTTTAGTTAGGTTATAACTGCTCTTCTCTATCCCCTCTTTCATTTCCCTCATCTTATTTCACCAAACGCTCCTCGACCGCCGCTGTTCACCACCATCTTCTTCATCTCCGGCCACCCTCCAGCGAGATGCTCCCGTCACTTCGTAGCCCCACACGTCTCGCCAACCACCGCATAACCTCCGCCATACTCCACTGAATAACCTCCACTCGTCCACAGACCCTCTACACCACCACAACTGTCCCCCGACCAAACCCATCCGGTCGGCCACAAAGCGACCTAGGCATGCATGCCTAGGCCACCTTGCGGCCTGCCACCTAGCGCCTCACCATCACTGTGACATGGTGAAGGTGCTCCTGTGGTTTGATTAAGCCGCAAGGCTCTTTCTGTGTCAGGCAGGTTTCGAGCTCCAACCGCCATTAGCGGTGACTCAAGGAGGTCCTAAGCTCGTCCCAGCCTGCAGTGCCCCAGGAGCCCAGGTGTCCTCTCGAATGTGGACTTAGTCTTGAGTCCTCACCAATTAAAATTCATTTTAAGTTGGTAAATAAATTTGGATGATAAGTATATGACTTATCAACCCATCCTCTGATTTGGGGGGATTTTAAGGCTAAGCATCTACACACTATTTGCATTGACTCACTTTCCGGTGATTTTTACGGAAATTGGGTAGCTAATGGACCGACTTGGGTGGTATGGCTGGCAAGTTGTCGGTGGTAACAGCTCATCGGCCGGTTGTCCAGAGCCTAGCCACAAGACCATTTTTGTTGTACTGCCTTTAGGTAAATCTTAGATCAGGGAAGCCACCTACTTAAAAAAAAAAAAAGGAAATACCCAAAAAGAAAAAAATAGAAACACCTAAAAGGAAAAAAATAGAAAAAGGAGAAAATAAAAAAAGAAAATAATAAAGCCACACTTCACCGCACGAGTATGGCTGGCAAGTGGTCGTGGGTAACAGCCCATTGGCCGGTTGTCCAGAGCCCAGCTCATAAAAATGCATAATAATTCCCAAAACACGTAGGGAAGAAGCGGGGTAGTAGAATGAACCGGAGAGATATACACTGGGTTCGCCCTTGTGTTGACCCCATAAATAAAAGAAGTACGGAGAAAGCTACCGATCGTAAAGATAAACCTTTAGGCAAGGTCACCTAGGGTCGTAGAAACCCGATGTCCGTCTTAACGGCCATTTTGTGAGTCTATCACTTTTTCACAAAGATGCTTAGTACTTAGAGTCCTTTTCGAGTCTTGGGTGGGTTGGGTAGCCGTAAAAAGTTATCGTGGAACTCTCAAACTCCAAAAGTACAAAAAAATTAGGAAAGAATAAAAATAAAAAAATGTATCTTCCCTTTTCAAATAAGGTGTGGACTTGGGCGGTCTGCATTCTGGTAGACACCCGGGTACTGTTTAGTCTTCGTAGTTTAGAACCTTAGTAGAAATTTTCTATTGTTAGTAAATAACTTTGCCCAAAGCGATCTAATCCTAATTTTGATTTTATAAATAGCATGTAGTTTAATTTTGCTAGGGACTAGCAAAAGATAGGCATGGGGGTATGATATAGACACATCTATCTAGGTTAAAATGCCTATTCATGCATGTTCCTAGGCTTAGATTTGCATTTCATGTTATAAATATTGCATAACATGCATCATTGTGCATTTAGAGTAGTTGTATATATTTTGGGTTAATTAGGTTCTTTTTATGGTCAGGAGAGGAGAGGATTTATTTCAAGGCCTCGGATGGACGATCAGACCATACAGATCTAATTAATACAATGATTGGAGTCTAACGCCTCCGAAATCGTCCAGATTGGAGTCCTGTAGCATCACATAAAGCCCGAGGAAGATCAACGACCAGGGGGGCAATGCGACATTCATATGGGTTTCGGATGGAAAATCTGACCATACGGATGGATTTGGAGTGACGATCGCAGTCCGACAACGTGAGAATCATCCCAATCTGAGCACTGTGGTACCCTCTACGAAAGAAAGACGAATGGACGGCCTAGGTGGCGCCATGTGGCACCATCCAGGCCGCCCAACGTCAGCCAGCAGCAGCAGCGCGCGCGCACAGCTGTAGCCGTGCACAGTGCCCCGCGCACAGCCGCCGCTGCGCGCAGCAGCAGCGCAACGCATGCCGCACATGCATGCGCGAGGTGCGGGGAGCACAAGGCGCGTGATGCACGCCAGCGGAGTGCGCCAACGGGGCAGGTGCCAGCTAGGCGGGCGCGAATCTTCATCGTCACTCCTTTAGTGATGCTTACAGCTGTCACTAATGGTCAGCGCAGACCGGCAAGTTTGTTTGAATGGCGGATCTTCAGCGACAGCTGCAGCGACGTTTATGGACATCAGTAATGACTCAGAAAGCAAATTTGTTCTTCCTCCTCCACTATAAAAGGACCTACCCAGCACCATTCCAAAGCATCTCTTCCTTTCTTCCTCTCACCACCTCCAAGGCTTTAGAGAGAGCTTGTCCCAAGCCCGGGATGCTCCTCTAGTGTAAAACCAAATAGTTTTCCGTCCTCTCACCCCCCTTTGTGGAGCATCCTGTGGCCATCCTCTCACCGCCCTTTGGGAAGAAAATCCTTACCGTGACGTCGTCCTGCCCCATCATCTGTCCTTCTGCTCCGTCCTCCTTCGTCTCGCTCCTCACCACCTTCCTCCAGGCGACATCAGAGCGAGTCGTCCTCCGAGCAACCGTCGAGGGGGATTTCTCTCACCTCATTCTATCTTTTTATGCTTTCATAGTGTAGATTTTTCCTACTTTCGTAGTGTAACAAACAATTCATGATGAATAGATGATTGTTTCTCTCTCTCTCTCTTTTATATTTGCAAGTAGATTAGCTAGATAAGCATTTGTCGATCTGATCTCTTGCTTCCTAAAAATACCAAAAAAATTAGAAAAGATAAAAATGACCAAGAACACATAAAAGCGAAGCGCGATTTTCAATAAAGTAAACGTCGCCTCCCTGTGTTCGACCCGGGACTCCCTTAGAGTTTCGATATAAATTTTATTTGATCGACGTGTTTTGCAACTACGACGATAGGTTACTTGTAACCTCGATTTCTAACACGCGAACCACGACCCGACCATGCCTAGTCCATGAGCTCATCACATGGATCTAGTGCGACCCAACCCGACACCCTCCTGAGCACTCCTCACGCACCATACCCATGCCAGTGCGCCTGGACCCGGGCGCACGACCCGACCCGTTTACCCAGCTCTGGGAGAGCATGCTGAGGAGTGATATACAGAGAGAGAGAGATGCAGGTGTGGGTAGAAGGATAGGTTTTGCTCCTCTTTGGTTTGTGTAGAAGGGAGAAGCGAAGCTGACACTTAGCCGCTGCAAGCGAAGGAGAAGAAGGAGAAGGAAGGAAGCCTTCGCAGAGGAAAAAGAGAAAGGAAGGCAGAGGGAAGAGGCGAAGGAAAAAGAGAAGAGGAACTGAAGAAGGAAGAAGTAATAAAGAAAGGGAAAGACAAGCAGAAGAAGAGAAGCTGAAGGCAAGGAAAACAAAACCAAGGAAGGAAGAAAAAGGAGAGAAAGCAGAGCCAAGGAGAAGAAGACCCGCAGAGAAAAGGAGAAAGATACTGCTGGAGAAGAAAGAATCAAGGAAAGAGAAGAAAGAAGAAGCACAAAGAAGAAAGGAAGAAAATCAAAAGAAGAAGAACAAGAACAAGATAGGAGGAAACATCTTTTTAAGACGTCTAATCCCATGATTAGACGTCCAAATTCCTTATTTTTGCTACAATTGACTTTTAAACTCGTGCATTTATATATTTTGAATTAAGTTTTGAGTAATTAAGTGTTCAATTGCATTCTTGAGATTAGTAATAAATTCCAATTGCTTCCTGTGTTCGACCTCGGATACTTAGGTTTTCAAGTAATAAATCTTTATTTGTTGACAATGCTTGATTACCTGTACTACGACGTAACTAACTTTTAAAACACGATCAAGACGCGTCAACAAGGTACCTCTGTGTCAAGGACTAGAAAATTCACCAGAAATAGATAATTTCTGACCTTGACCATACTATCCTCAAAATTCCTCGTGGTTGAATGATAGATCGGTCTTCCAATTGAAATTGAACCTTAGTAGGTTTTAAATCATTGAATCAAAATTCCTCAAATAAGACCAGGGGAATGATATTAATGGAGGTACCTAATTTGAGAGGGACACGAAAAAAGGTGGTGTCATTTATGACAACCAAGATGGGTGATGTGCCCTGGTCCTTTCTTGTGAAAGACAACTTGTTTAGAAAAGCTAAACTTGCTATCTTAGAAAGGACAACCCTTCCTGGATCCTGGGCCTGCCATTTTGGAGTATATCTTTCTTTCAAAAATTTATCATAGGCAGGAGTGGCATCTAGGAGGGGGATATTAGTCTCGACTTGCCCAAATAAATCCAAAAGATCTTGGTGAGAGGGCTCTAATTTCTGATTAAAAGGATTGGATTATAGTGCTTGAGAGTGAGAGATATGATTTGAATTTGGTGTTTTTGGTGTTTCTTTTTCTTCTTCCTGAGTATGGTTAGGAGAGTCGATTTGCAGAGGTTGAGGGTGGGTTTCATCAATTTGATTTGAAGGCCCTAAATCAGTGGTGTTTTTCCCACTCCTCAATGTAGCTGCATATGCAGTTTGTTGTCACTGGGAGGAGGTGGGGGGCCTGATGTTGATGGAAACTGAGTTGGTGCTAAGGTATTGGGTTAATAGGAGGCTAATTAGTGTGGTTCTGATGTTGGTGTCCACCCGGGTGTTGGTTCCTTTGATTGACAAAGTTTGGTGTGGGATGGGATGGTGAATGTTCTGTAGGTTCTTGAGTTGGAACAACCCCAATTTGATCATTGAGATTGTTAATAACACGGGTGATTTCCATAGTTTTTCTTTGCATCTCCTGCAAGGTTTTCATCATCTGGGCATTGATTTCTTCTTAAGATGGCCCAGATTGATAAGTTTGATTTGAACCATACCCTCCAAATGGGTTTTGTTGTTGGTGAGGAACCGGATTGGTCTAGGAGTGAATTGGATAATTCCTTCAATTAGAGGAATTTTGAAATTGCTCCTGGAAGGTGGAGACATTTTGAGTGGGGTAATGATTTGGATAAGTATAATTCCCTGTTGAACCATAGAAAGCCTCAGAATAATGATTATACTCAGCACGGGTCGTATGAAAATTTCCTCTTTGGGATGTTAGAAGGGGTGAAATGTTGAATGTGTGGAGCTTGGGTAGTGATACAAAAATTACGCAGTTTTTAAGATTAGGGTTTTAAGTCGCTGCAACGCATAAATCCATTCGCTTTTAAATTTTGTAACCAAGATAGGGGAGTATCTAGGGTCGTCCAAGGAGGCAATAAGTTTGAAAATTTTAATCTCTTGCTCGAAAATGCAGCTCAACTTTCTTTTTGTTCTTTTTCAAATATATAATTTTTAGGGTTTTTGATTTAACAAGGAAATGCAAAATTGGTGGTGGAAATGACAAAACCTACTTTAGCAACTAGGTGGCAAAGTAACGTCTTCCCAAGCTCACCCTAGGCAAGTGAAGACCAAGGATAATTGGGAAGAGGGTGTGAAAGTCCTAAAACAAAACCAAAGTAGATAACAAAATGCACTAGATTGGGAAAGTAACTTTATAAAAATCAGACTTTTGTTCTACACTAGTAGAGGAAAGCTTATAACAACAATGAAAATATAAAACAAGTGAAATGAAAGTCCTGGTTGATGAAGATGGTGAAGAGGTGAAGCTCCTTGCTCCAAGATTAGTGGCTCCTAGGCTTGAAAAGGGCTCCTCCTCCTTCCTTGCTATGCTCCTCCAAGATGGTGTCCTCCAAGGTGGAAGCTACCACCTTCAATGATCTCCTTCAAGGGTGGGCATGTACCACCCTTTCTTCTCCTTGCCTGGCCATCCTCCTGATGGTGAAGATCGTCCTCCTTCTTGGCATGGAACAAAGGGAAGGAATGGGAAGAAGAAGTCACCAAGGGGGCGGGTGATGTGCCCCCTTAATCTTATTTTCTACTCCTTCTTCTTGGCCATAGGTTTAGGTGGAAGTAAGGTGGAAATTATCTAATGGGAGGATGGGAAAATGTGGGTAATTAGGTGGGTATATATAGTGGTGGAGAAGGGGTAGTTGGCATGGAGGTAATGGGTGGCTAGGATGGAGTTTTTCGATGGTGGTTAGGAATCCTAAGGTGGAGATCACGTGGCGCCACCTTAAAGGGTGCGAGGGGGGATAGTTATAGGTTGAATCCATCCCTTGGTGAACGTCCATGGTGGAGGGGTGATAAACGTCAGTTTATCATCATTCTTATGCATTAAAACAAACCTAGCTCTTAGGATTTTGCTCCGCAAACGGGTTTTTGGGCTGCATTTAGGCATTAACAAGGTTAGGCATGCATTGCATTTTTTCTTGTCTTTCTAACATGATTTTGTGAGTGTTAGGGTGAACAGATATACAGATCCCTAAAACCCTAACACTCAAGAAGGCAACTGGTGAACAAGAAGCTCAGACTAGCTGGAACTCAGCTTGATCCAGCTCACCACAGCTGGAATCTAGCTCACATGGACTAGGGTTAGCTCATCCAAACTCCATTCAGCTCATCTCAGCTGAATGGCAGCTCAAGAGAGCTCACCCTAGCTCAAGTCTACTCAGATCCAGCTCAACTTAGCTGAGTTTAGCTCATCTCAGCTCCCACTAGTCCACAGGGAGCTCTAGCTAGCTCAGCAGAGTTGACTAGAGTTCACCACAACTCAGGTCCAGCTACATCCAGCTCCACTCAACTCCAGCCAGCTGAAGATGAATTCATCCCAGCTCAAGAAGCTCAAGTCCAGCTCCTGGGGACTCAGCTTAGCTCAACTTAGTTGAGCTAAGCTACCTTAGCTATCTCAACCAACTCAATCCTCCCCGGTAGCATCAGACCCAGCTCACTTCAGCTCCATTCAATAGAAGCCAGCTCACTTTAGCCTGGCTTAGCACCTAGCAAAGAACTAGCAAGCTAAGCCAGCTAGAGTAGCCCCATGTTGACCTCTTCAGTTGCTGCCAGCTCCAATTCAGCTCCAGACCCTGCATATCTAGCTCCTCTCCTCAAAACCCTAAGCTCCACATGCATACTCCTCTACTCCATAGCTAGGTAAGTTAGCTTAGCTTAGCTTAGCTAACATCCAGCTCCTTGGCCATCCTCCACCTTCAACTTAACCCTAGCTAACTCCACCTACATAACCTTCCACTCCAAGTCCACCTAAGCCTACTTAAGCTAGCTCCACCCAGCTCATTTTGGCGCCACCAGTTCACCACCTTTCACCCCTCAACTAACCACCAAAAGACACCAAAAGTTGGCACCAAAACTAACCCTAACCACCTCCCTTTTGGCTCCAACTTCAACCCCCATATCCACCCTACACATAACCCCTCCAAGCCTCATCCACCATCCCCCTCAACCCCCTTCTAGAAGCCTAGAAGTTGGCGCCAACCCATGGCACCTCTCCATGGTTGGCGTCACTTTTAGGTGTCCCTTGGCCACCCATAATTACCCCCCTTGCATCCCTTAGGTGGCGCCAACTCTCCTTAGCCCTAGGATCACCTAACCACCTCCATTCTCCCATCTTAGCCATCCATCTCAAGAGCCACCTTAACCCCCTCATCCTACCCTATAAAAAGACCAACACCCACCACCTTACAACCCATCCTTGGCTAGAAAAATACCACTCATACTCTACCTAAAGCTCACGCCCAAGAGAGAAGAAGAAGATTAAGGGGATATTCCGTCCCCATGGTGCCTTCCTCTCTTCCCTTCTCTCTTGTGCCCACGCCAGCCAAAGGAGGAGCCAGGCAACGAAGACCTTTGGAGGAGGTCTTGAAGGTGGTCCACGCCACATTGGACGAGAGCTTGAGGGTGGTGCACGCCCACCCTTGGAGGAAAGAATTGAAGTGGAGAGCATCCACCTTGGAGGAGCTTTCAAGGAAGGAGAAGAAGGAGACCCTCTTTTCAAGCCAAGGAGCAGCTAGGCTTGGAGCAAGAAGACTCCCTTCTTCACCAGATTCTGTAAGAGGATTTGTGTTTCTTTTTATTGCTTTTATATTTTTCATTTCTAGTAGAAGCATTCCTCTACATGTCATTGTAAAAGAACACAAATTCTACTAAATTAATTTGCCTTCTTTTTAATTTCTATTGCAATTACTTGTCTTTATTCTAGCACTTGTTTCACTTCCACTTCCTAATTACCCTAGGCCTTCACTTGCCTAGAGTGAGCTTAGGGAGGGGTCATATTTATCTCTTAAGTTTTAGCTTAGTAATTGTAAGTGTTAGTTACTTTTTCGTCACAATTCACATTTTTCCCTCATTACTTGAAAACTAAAAAAATTATATATTTAAAATACCAAAAAGAAAGATTGAGTTTCCCTTTAAAGCAAGAGATTTGAATTGCAAACTTGTCTCCTTGGACGACCCTAGATACTCCCCTATCTAGGAATATAAATTTAAAAGCGTATGCGAATTCGTGTGTTACAGCGACTTTAAAAACCCTAATTACAAATCACGCGATTTTTCGCATCACCTTTTGGAGCCGTTGTCGGGGAGCCACTGCTTTGCATTAATCATTTTTCTCTTATTTGAAGTGGATCTCATCCCCTTCTCTTCCTTCTCTCTTGTGTGTGCAGGTATTGCAGGAATAAAGCAGGAATCTGGAAGCAAGAGCTCAAAGTTCTTTTCTTCCAGCAAAATTAAGGTTTGTTCTCTTTTCTGGTCACACAGTTAATTAAAACTACCAAAAAAATATTAAACTTGGCTTTCAGGATCCGAAACAACTTAATTAAGTGGAGTGGTGTCCATTAAAATTCATTGTTTGCTTGTATGCTTCTTTAAACACCACTCCAATCAAAGTGTTGGTGTTCTGATTTTCAGGTCCAGATTTCTATCCAGACTTCAAAAATCAATTCCCAACACCACAAGTCTCCTAAGATTCTAAAATTTTACATAGTGATTTCAAATCAAATTAGGAACATCTGCTCCAAAATTGAGATCAGTTGGTTTTGTATTTAGTTTTTGAAAATTCATGGACTGTTGAGGGGTCACACCCTCTGAGCTTCCTATTTTGCTACTGTCCATGAATTTTTATAATTTTTGTACTCACCCAATTTTTATGAAATTTAGTTTTTTGGAATCCTTGCAAAATTATACATCACACATAAAATCACCAAAATTTTCTGAGGTTAGTGGTGGTACAAAAAGTCCATAATACTCACGGGTATCATTTCTGGACTTGGATACCAGCACAAATAAAAATTCACAACAAATACCAAACAAATTCCTAAAATATTAAAAAAATATTTTTTGGAATCCTTGTTTTATTCTCTTCAAAGTAGTGATGTTGTTTGAATTTTTTAGACCACTACTTAATATAGAAAGCCTAAAAATAACTCATTGATAGTTAAATTTTCATCCGAGGATCAATTTTATTAGGGTTTCTTTTTTCATTTTTTAGAGACAAACAACCAAAAGGAAACATATCCTCTCCCATACAACTTGATTTCCTCTTATTTGTGGATTCCCAAACTTATTTGAAAACTTAAAAAGAAAACCCTAAAAATACACTAAGTTAAATCCAATCCTAAAAGATAGAAATATAATAATTGTGTGACAACTTACTTTGCATTGGAACCACTTCCAATTCCTACGCACACACAAAAAGTTGAAATAACATGGCAATAACCCAAATTAATGCCCTCCACATTCCGTGTGCACTATAGTATCTTAGACCTAACTAAAATCCGTAGCAACTTGACCCCTAAGGCTTCATCAACTTAGGCTTGCTATATAGGTCTCAAGTTTTCTCTAGTTAATGCCAATTATGTCATCTATATCTGATGTTCAGGCTGAGGGGCCATGTCAAACGACCAGGCGTGGGTTTGTACAAGCACCTGGGGTTTTCCCTGGGAAACGTTTGGGCCCAAACCTCCCCTTAAGCAACTTGGCTAGATTTGTTGACAAAATGGGTATTCACTATTGATTACTTATTTCCTACATAGACCAAGTCTTAGGTTTATTTTTAGGGAGTCACACCTAAGTTAGGTCTAGCTTTCGCTGTTTTAATTACACACTTTCTCTCATCTCTTTCTCTTCTCCTCTCCTCCAACTCTTCCTAAACAGTGCATGCATAGGCGAAGGTCCCAAAAACCACATCTTGAGGGACCATCTAATTTCGCCCCCCGTAGTAGAAAATTGTTGTTTTCTTCTCCCTCCTCTTCCAAGAAAATGAAAAACCCAAGAAGCCGACAAAAAAATTCTACTTCCACTTCTAACCCATCAGCCGACCCACAAGCTGACTTCCCCCTCCCTCACCTCCCTCAGGGAAATTCCTGCAGGGCCAGGTGGCCCTCCAATTCTAACTCAAAATCCAAACCCCTTTGCCTTGATGGTCAACCATTTGGTTCGACTGCAACAAAATCAAGAAGATTTGGCTAGGACTGTCACAAACCTAGCTAACCAAGGGCAAAATCCACCACCTCGCCAACAGCCTGTCGTTCCTCTTAAGGATTTCTATGATCCTTCCAATTACGAGGAAAGACCTGGGGTGGTCATACCACAAGGGGATTTCGAGATCAAACCAACCATTGTAAATCTTATCAAACATTTTCATGGTCTTCCAAAAGAGGACCCTTTTTATCATCTCGAGGAATTAACTATCCTCGCTTAAACCACTCATTCCCGCAATGTGCAGGAAGACATGTGGTTAATGAGACGTTTTCCTCTCTCTCTTAAAGACAAAGCTTCCCATTGGTTTAAAACGGTTGGGCACCCGATTACCACTTGGCCCCAATTAAAGAGCGCTTTTCTCAAAAAAAAATTTCCGATCGGTCGAACTAATGCTTTAAGAAGATCCATAATGACCTTTCAACAAAAAATTGGTGAACCCCTCCACGAAGCCTGGGAAAGATTTCAAGAACTTCTAATAAGTTGTCCCTACCATGAAATGCCACAATGGTAGTTAGTGCAGATCTTCTATCATGGATTAGAAGATCAATTGAAGTGATTTGTGGATGCCTCATGTGGGGGAAATTTCCTTAATAAAGATGCCTAAAGTGCCTATCTCCTCTTTGAAGAAATGAGTGAAAACTCATTTAATATGACTTCAATGGACACTTTTGGTAGAATACAAAACCCTAGACATGGAGTCCATGAAATTGACTCCAAATCCACCTCTATTCTAGTCACTCAAGATGATCTATATATGTTAGCTCAACGATTGGACCAGATGCAAATTCACTAGAAAAAAATGGAAGAAAAGATCACAAATAAACAAGCTCCACACGTTAACTCTCCACACACTAACACTCCACAACTTCTCCGAAGAGAAAATTAGCACAACATTGATGCCACACCTGCTGGTCAGTAGTTTCCAACTGATTTCCCGTAGAAATTGATTGAGAATTTTGACCAAAGTATTTTTGATCCCACCACGGAAAATATTTATGCTCTCCAGGAGCAAATTAGAAACCCCTCCAACACTTTCAATCAAAAATGGAGGACTAACCCGAATCACTCCTAGAAAAACTCGAACCTGATTCCTTTTCCCAAACAAAACTATTTTGGGAATTATAGGCAACATGTGTATCAACTTGGACCATCTCAAGAAGATATTAACACTCAGGTCATGAAAACTCTGCAAGGAATGCATAATCAAATGACAGAAGTAACCCGCATGATTACCAACTTGCAACACCAAGTTAAGGTTACTCCTGATCATTGACTTGTCGAGAATTTACCTTCCCAACCCATACCCTACCCGAATAATCAAAGCAATTAGTGATTGCGCAGCAATCATAGGTCTTAATTGACCTAAATTAGGCTAGGACTTAGCATAAGTTAGGGTAATTCATGCATGCATAAGCATTATCTGCATCTTTACTGCTTTACTTTAGCTATGCATAAAATAATGTTATAATCTGTTGATTAAGTGCATTAAGTCGATTGCAGGCAATAAGCTGATCAGGAGCTAGATCTGGAACTGGATCTGGAGCTGGATTTGAAGCTGGATTAGGAATAATGGGTGTTGCAGCAGAGCTGGAGCTGAAGACTTAGATTAGATGTAGTAGATAATAATGTAAGGTATTTAAGGTATGCTACTCTATTAAGTAGAAATAAAGTAGTAAAATATGAAGAACTTAGGTCCATCCTAGCCCTAGGATAGCTTAGAGACTTCCTAAAGCTTTAGCCACCCTTAGATTAGGTCACTGCACCCTAGGATACCTTAAAACCCTAATTCCAACCTTTATCTGGACGTTCAAATGAATTATATGACGTCCAGAAGCTTTAGCCAACTCCCGCACACCTTAAACCACTTCTGCAGTGTTATTAGATGTCCAGACACTTGGTCAAACATCCAATTTCTGCAGAATACCCAAGATAGAACCTCGAATCCTTCCTAACTTTGATTGGACATCCAGACAAGAAGTCTGCACTTCTGATTTTTGAGTATTAAGATGTCTGACACTATTATTAGACATTTGATACTGCACTCCAATTCCTGTTTTGAGATTTAGGCCTTGATCTTGGATCTCTAGGTCCCTAAACCCAATTCCAACCTCATAAGAACCTAAATTAAGGTGCCCTAACCCTAGTACATCACCTCTAGACTTCCCTAAGGACCTAATTAGGTCCTCACTAAACCTAATTCACTTGGATATTAGTCAATTCCATCAACCTATTCAATTGAACTCATTGAGTTCAATTGAGCCCTGATCTCAGCACACACTATCCAATTGGACTCAGTGAGAGTCCAATTGACCTACACATAAATTAATTGAGTTGTTTTAATCTCAAATAAGTTTCCACACACCCAATTAAACTTGTATTAAGTTTAATTGCACTTTACCATAGTGAATTATGGATGATAACCATAATTTGAGACATACCTTGACCTAAACCCACTAGAACATAACCTAATCAACCTAGAAACCTAAGTTTTGATCCACACACACCATCCACATGAAAATACCTAGCCTAGAGTTCTCTAGAACTCTCTACCATGTGTAGTTGACTTGGTTGCTAAAATTAGCAACCAAGAGCCATTCAATTTTTAGATCCACATTTGGTGGATCTAAAAACCACCATCCACCATCTCTCTCTCACTCTCCCACGAGCTCCCACCATAGACCTCTCTAGAGAATTCCATAATGCTCTAGAGAGCTTCCCTTAGGTCTATAAAAAGACCTAAGGGGTGGCCATTTGTACCCATCCACTTTTTGGCCATACTTGCTTGGCTCCATCCACCTCCACTTAGGCTTGCCACCACCATCTCCACTCCATCTCCACGAGCTGAGCACCACCATGAAGGACACCATGCTAGGATGCTGGATCACTCCTCCAACCTCTCTCCAAAGGCCAGCTAAGCTCCATTGGCCACCCCTCTTTCTCCTCTCCACCACTCGAAGGCCATCAGAGCCCACCTCCGAATGCCCTCACTTCTGATAGATTAGTAGCTAGCTCTTTACATTTACTACTTTTATTTACTGCTTAGTAGTGTAGTCCTTATTCTCCCCCAATGATGCATGCAAAATCCCCCCGTAGATTCTTGTATGCGATCGTTTTCTGATAGCTAGCTTTACATTTTTAAGCATTCATGTACAAGCTTTCCTCTACAAGTTCATGTTGCAAACACTCTTCAAATGAATGAATGAAAAATATATTATATATATATATATGTCTATGTGTTGAGAATCACCATGAGCTCATTGCAATATCTTTTGTGTGATTAATGTTGCTTGTTTTCAATTCCTGATATACTTGCAACTAAGCATGTCGTACTTCAATATGTAATAATCATAAATCGACGTGTGATTTTAAATAGAGTAGAGCAGTAAAAGATTGAATTCAAAAGTAAAACAAACGCCTCCTAGAGACGAACGACCGGGACTCAAGTCTCGTTATCTTTTATTAAATATCTTTGCTTGTTCGCATTGCGCACTATACTACGACATTTTCCTAGCAAACACGTGCTCTACGCATAACAAACAAATAGCGCCGTTGCTGGGGAGGCAACGTCATTTTCTTTGATTTCGATCTTTGAAACTAGCACTGACAAATTTGCCTCTACTTTGTTTCTGTATGTGTAGGAAAAACGAAAGAAGAACGGGATCTGCGCACACAACGAGTGTGGAAAACGAATCCAGGTGCACATCATCTCCTTTTTAGATTAGGTTTTCCTTTGAACCTTAGGAGTAGATTTATTTTCTGCAATTTCTTTTGAAAGAAAGAAAGAAAATTTATTTATTCATTTTTGTGAGAAAAAGAAAAAAAATAAAAAAAAATCTAGATTAGGTCTTTTTTGAATCCTAGGTAGTTTGAAAAAAAAAGGCAAAAAAAATATATTTTTGAAATCCCTTAAAAAAAATTTCCTTTTTGAAAAAAGAAAAAAAAATGTGCAAAAGTTTTGAAAAAAAAAAACATTTTTGGTAGAAAGCTTAGATTGCAAACTCAAACCCCTTTAAAAAGTCTTTCCACCATCTTCTGATTTTCAACCAGATTTCAAGTCTGATTTAAAAATTTAATTACTAAAAAAATAATGAGCAAAAAAATCTAAAATTTGGGATAAACCTTCATTTTCAAACTATCTTTTAAACACCACCATTATTTTGAAAAAATCCCAAGTATAAAATTTTTAAATATTCGTGAAGTGCATGGGGGTCAGACTGACCCAGATTCCAGATTTTTCAAATTTCAAAAAGTAATTCCAAGCAATCCGCGAATCTTTTTTACCTAAAATCGGTGGGGTTTGAAATCTGATCTCTTTGGATTTATTTTCCATATTTTTTCCAAAATTTTGAAAGTCATTTGGTACTATTTCAAAGAAAAAAATCGACTAGGGGTCAAAATTCCAAATCTGACCCCCTGACATTCAAAAATCTCTCAAAATTCGGTTGAAATAGTAAAAATTCCAAAACAATATTCTATAAAAATATAATTAAAAAAGGAATCTACTTGCCAAATTTCAAGTTAATTGGATTCCAAATTTTAGCAGAGAAATGATTGTAATTTTTGTGGTCTGCTGGAAACAAAAGAACAAAACCCTAGAATTGCATTAACCCTAGGTTACACCTTTAGGGTTAGAACTTAGAGACCACATTTGGGCTAACCTAGACTTAATCAAGTCTAGTACTTAGCCGATGAGCTTGGTCACCTTGTGGGCCACTCACCAAGAGAAAACCCCAACTGAAGAAAATAGGCTAAAATCAATTCTAAAACACAAAATCAACCCAAATTCATTATCATACTACTGGGTGTTTGCAACCTCTCTTGCCAAACCTGGTGTCAACGTCTGCGGGGTAGTGTCAAACGACCGTGGCTCGGGGGCTAACAGAACCGAGGGCATAAGCCAAAGGAAGAACCTTCCCCTTAGTCCCCTCGTAATCAGACTGGCTAGGTTAGCTTGAGAGGTGGGAATCACTTTCAGTCGATTGAACGATGAATTTTTCTTCAGGAATTCAAACGTCCAACGAAAAATTTGGTCATCTGATTCATAAGGACCATCTGATTGACAAGGCCTTAGCCTTGTCTGGCTTGGCTACACCAACCCAGGGGTTGGGTAGTGTACGCGAGGAAGGAGGTCACTTAGACCTTGACTAATTGGACCTTGGGAGTCGCTCCCAAGGAGGCGAGTCACTTCTATTTGCTTAGCCGCAATGGATAACCCTGGATCTGGACCTAATCAGGATCCAGAAGAGCTGGACCTGTGAGCTTATCTAAGAGCCCGGGTCACTGAATTAGCTCAACCTTGGGATCAGAACCAAAGGTGGCAAAGATGACTTTTCGCTTCGCCTGATCCTTCTCCTCGAGTTACTAAAATGGTTAACCCATATCCGAACCCTAGATATTATGACCCATACCAGTCGGTCCCTCAAAGGACCGCATCTTGTAACCCAAGATATGGATTTCATACTCCTGCTTCTCACCCATGGAACTTGGGTAGACCTGATTCACCCCCTGGAACCCCTGAAGAGCTACCAGTGCATATGCGACCGCATTACATAATACAAAGAGCTATAGCTAGCACTAAGGAAAAGGTTGCATCTTATCTACACGAAATCCAAGCTATCACTAAGCTGAACCAAAGACAAAGCTGGATTCCACATCAACAAGCTGTGATGGAGCTCCTTCGGGAAACAGTAGAGATAACAAGGTTAATGACTACGCCAGAAGAACACACAGAAAATTCTTGGGAGCAGATGTTGGAAGATCACTCAAGGGAAGAAGAATCTAGCTTGGATATGAGACAGGAGCAGGAAGTACGCCGAATGGGTTCGTCTGAGAACTCCATTCAGGAAACTGAGGAAAGGACTGATATCTCCAAGACCGAGCCACAATCAGATTATCCTAAATCCTGGGAGATACCTCATTGGTTAGAAAACCCAACTGAGATAAGGGAAGTAAATCCAGTTGAGGATATGGATCTTGAGGCAAACATTACATGTGACACTACTGATCAATCTAGGACACTTCCCAATGTAGGTGAACCTGTGCTAGAGCCAACATCTTCTGATCTGCGCTCTTCTTCTTTCACCTACATACCTAATTCAGATGTTAGAGATTCTGAGATGACACCTTCTATCCCTG
Source organism: Thalassia testudinum (assembly GCA_037157565.1). NCBI lineage: Eukaryota > Viridiplantae > Streptophyta > Magnoliopsida > Alismatales > Hydrocharitaceae > Thalassia > Thalassia testudinum. The sequence continues at coordinate 40,414,339 of JAZHRO010000067.1, forward strand.
ATGTTGACATCCGAAGACCAAAAGTAGCTATGGATGTTTTGACTGAAGAAATAAATATGCTACCTTAGGCAAGAATTACTGAGGAAGCCAATGCATATGAGGGTGAAGCTTTGAGCAGAATGAGCTGGGGATGCACCTATCATCCTAGTCAATGGCTCAACCCCGAGCCTGAAGAGCCAACCTCTGATAAATCAGAGATGAGTACTGATGAGGATGAAGTGATTTCTGATGAGGATTTCAGTGACCTTCCGACAGATCTTCTACTTTCACGGATACCCCCATATGATCCAGAGCCTAGAGAGGGCATGATCTTTGATGTCAATTATCGTTATGAAGATCCTAATGACTCAGATTTTGGTTCTAAGATACATTTTGATCTACTCCCTCCGCAACTTCTTATTGAATTATGGGAGATGATGAATCGGCTGAATCAACATCATGGTCCCCCCTCTGATTATCCTCTATTTTTCACCACCACTCCACACTTTCTTATAGCCAGACTTTTTGGAGTAGGGGTGCACAATCAGCTGGTTTGCATCTCCGAACCACTAATTCTGGGAGCATACGAGCACATCTTTCTCTTAATCTTGACCGGCTCCTATGCTAGAACTGATACATCTGATTGAGTTCTCACCCAGCTGAAGGCATTAAACTCAGCACGTATAGATAGCATACCTCACATTCATCCATCACTTTATACACAACCATTTTTATATATAGCATATCCTTCTTTTAGCATATTTCCGTTCTGCATATTGCATACTGACAGGTTGGCCGATGCTGAACATATATTTTCAGGAGCAATTCCAGGTGACTTCTACCCACTCATCCTCTGTCAATTCATTTTCTTTTATATTCATGCATGAGAACATGCAAGAACTTAGGCATGGGGGGGTAGATACAACAAAATTGAAAATTTTTATGCCAACATTTAGGAAAACCTCGGAGCTGCATGTAAAATGTACTTTAGGACCCTAAATAAAAGAATAACCGACTCCACCTCCAATGCTCGCATTGGAGCTAGAAATCATCTGCAACAGCCATTTCCGACTCACTCGCTCACCTTTTGTTCTAAATTTAGGATTAAGCTGAATGTAACCCGATATAGGAATTTCACGAAGTATGAATATAAGAGGTTACTTGTTTATAGCATATATACATACTGCATTCATGAATAAGATTATTTTATTAAGAGAATGCATTAGGGACTTTATCCTCTAGTTGATTCCTGTAAACTGAAATCCAGTACAACTTTTCACACACACGTAGAATTTGCAATGGATTCACGGTGAAGGCTGATAAACGTCTTTAGTCTGTCGAGAAGAAGCAGTGCTTCTTTTCCTAAACCCCTGGAAAGTGTTTTGGGAGTCAGGCAGATTTTCTTCCAAAAATCCACCAAATAGTGTGAGATGAGAGTAGGGTGTACTAGTGCTCTAAGATTAGTACAAGGAATCTGGAATCTTAGATAATTAGGTGACGATACTATGAGATAAGGCATAGTTTTCACTTTCGGTTCCTGCATATGCATTTTTGTGCGAAATATTGAGAGCCACCAAATAAGGCAAATACACGGAGAGCGAGTTTTCATAAAACTAGGGCTAAGGCGGATGGTTACGACCATTCCTTATGGAATCCTCAGCTGAAGGAGGGTATTGATGCCAAGGTCAGAAATACACCATCCTATTTGTCTCTCTCGGTGTAGTGAGTAGGCATTTCCACCAAATAAGTCACCCAATGCCTCTTGAGTACCACCAATCCCTAATAATGCCTCCTCAATAAAGTTCATGGATGTGTTATGTTGAAAAAGAAATGATGAGAAAAAAGAGAAAAGAAAGAAAATTTGAAAAAATTAGAAAAAGAAGAAAAGGCAAAGAAAAAAAAAGAGTGAATATTTAGTTCAGTTGCATTGAGGCAATATCACCAAATAAATTTGAGATCCACCAAATATGGCCTTAACCTATTTTTCTGTGCTTTTGACCGCCTGAATACTGGCTGAGGAATTCCGACTTAGTGTTAGGGTTATGAGAACTCAATTAAAGTGTTAATGCTAAGTGAGACCAAATACAGATCGTATTTGTGAATCTAGTGAGGTTGTGAGCTCTAAGAAAAAGAAAGAAATGAAATAGAAAAAGAGAGAGAGAGAATGAATACAAAGGAATCAGAAGAAAGCATAGTTTTTCTTGTCTTTCTCTGAGTTGAGTTACTTAGTAGTCTGGGAATCTAGATTCTGTAGTACTAGTCTCTATGTAGCACCAAATGAGAGTGAGCCACCAAATATATAATCTTTTCCCTCAGAGATTCTCTACCTAAGCCTAAAGCTGGGGTGGAATTCATAGAATATTTTGAACACCCCAAGGGAAGATGTCCGCCTATCCCGCTAGAATTTTTACTAAGGGTCAAGTACAGGCTTTAGAGGTGTATTAGTTTTTCACTCAAGTCCATTGCAAAAGCTACATAGCTGCACTTTCACGATTGTCTGGATTTCTAGAGCATAGGATGAAAACAAAAAGGAGAAAAATCTCTAGGCATACACTTGATAAAATAATCAATCCCTTAGGGACCCTTGCAATGAATAATTTCGTCTTGCATTTGCTAGGGACTAGCAAGATTTAGGCATGGGGGTATGATTGTGTAGCAATCATAGGTCTTAATTGACCTAAATTAGGCTAGGACTTAGCATAAGTTACGGTAATTCATGCATGCATAAGCATTATCTACATCTTTACTACTTTACTTTAGCTATGCATAAAATAATGTCATAATTTGATGATTAAGTGCATTATGTCGATTGCAGGCAATAAGCTGATCAGGAGCTGGATCTGGAGCTGGATCTGAAGCTGGATCTGGAATAATGGGTGTTGCAGTAGAGCTGGAGCCGAAGACTTAGATTAGATGTAGTAGATAATAATAAGGGAGTTAAGGTATGGTACTCTATTAAGTAGGAATAAAGCAGTAAAGTGTGAATAACTTTGGTCCATCCTAGCCCTAGGATAGCTTAGAGACTTCCCCAAGCCTTAGCTACCCTTAGATTAGGTCACCACACCCTAGGAAACCTTAAAACCCTAATTCCAACCTTTATTTGGACGTCCAGATGAATTATAGGATGTCCAGAACCCTTAGCCAACTCCCACACACCTCAAACCCACTTCTGCAGTGTTATTGGACATCCAGACACTTGGTCAGACGTCCAATTTCTGCAGAATACCCAAGATAGAACCTTGAATCCTTCCTGACTCTGATTGGACATCCAGACAAATAGTATGGACTTCTAATTTTTTAGTATAAGATGTCTAACACTATTATTAGACATCTGATACTTCTCTTCAGTTCCTGTTTTGAGATTTAAGCCTTGATTTTGGATCTCTAGGTCTCTAAACCCAATTCCAACCCCATAGGAACCTAAATTAAGGTGCCCTAAACCTAGTACATCACTTCTAGACATCCCTAAGGACCTAATTAGGTCCTCACTAAATCTAATTGACTTGGATCTTAGTCAATTCCATCACCCTATTCAATTGGACTCATTGAGTCCAATTGAGCCCTGATCTCAGCACACACTGTCAATTTGACTCAGTGAGAGTCCAATTGAGAGTCCAATTGACCTAGACCTAAATTAATTGAGTTGTTTTACTCTCAATTAATTTTTCACACACCCAATTAAACTTGTATTAAGTTTAATTGCACTTTACCTTAGTGAATTAGGGTTTATAACCCTAATTTGAGACATACCTTGACCTAAACCCACTAGAACATAACCTAATCAACCTAGAAACCTAAGTTTTGATCCACACACACCATCCACATGAAAATACCTAGCCTAGAGTTCTCTAGAACTCTCTACCATGTGTAGTTGCCTTGGTTGCTAAAATTAGCAACCAAGAGCCATTCAATTTTTAGATCCACATTTGGTGGATCTAAAAACCACCATCCACCATCTCTCTCTCACTCTCCCACGAGCTCCCACCATAGACCTCTCTAGAGAATTCCATAATGCTCTAGAGAGCTTCCCTTAGGTCTATAAAAAGACCTAAGGGGTGGCCATTTGTACCCATCCACTTTTTGGCCATACTTGCTTGGCTCCATCCACCTCCACTTAGGCTTGCCACCACCATCTCCACTCCATCTCCACGAGCTGAGCACCACCATGAAGGACACCATGCTAGGATGCTGGATCACTCCTCCAACCTCTCTCCAAAGGCCATCTAAGCTCCATTGGCCACCCCTCTTTCTCCTCTCCACCACTCGAAGGCCATCAGAGCCCACCTCCGAATGCCCTCACTTCTGATAGATTAGTAGCTAGCTCTTTACATTTACTACTTTTATTTACTGCTTAGTAGTGTAGTCCTTATTCTCCCCCAATGATGCATGCAAAATCCCCCCGTAGATTCTTGTATGCGATCGTTTTCTGATAGCTAGCTTTACATTTTTAAGCATTCATGTACAAGCTTTCCTCTACAAGTTCATGTTGCAAACACTCTCCAAATGAATGAATGAAAAATATATTTTCTATATATATATGTCTATGTATTGAGAATCACTATGAGCTCATTGCAAGATCTTTTGTGTGATTAATGTTGCTTGTTTTCAATTCCTGATATACTTGCAACTAAGCATGTCGTACTTCAATATGTAATAATCATAAATCGACGTGTGATTTTAAACAGAGTAGAGCAGTAAAAGATCGAATTCAAAAGTAAAACAAATGCCTCCTAGAGACGAACGACCGGGACTCAAGTCTCATTATCTTTTATTAAATATCTTTGTTTGATCGTATTGCGCACTATACTATGACGTTTTCCTAGCAAACACGTGCTCTACACAAAACAAACAATCAGTTCCAAGGTGGATATCCCAGACAACCCATTCAACCAGCACCTCAGCATCCACCAAGTTTCAATAATACTCGGGCTTCCCGTCCTCATCCTAGAAACAACCAGACTGCAAATGTAGTTACTTTGTGGAATGGGAAAACCACTCACAATCCCCTGCCTATTAAAGAAACTCATTTTAATGAAACACAGATCAACTCTTCCCCATCTTCCTCTCACATTGTTCAAGAACCTATTAATGCAAAACAGGGAAACCCTGCACCATTTCCACAAGCCCTCCATTCTTCAACAAATAAGTAAAAGAAGAAATCCAAGCCCACTGAAAAGGAATTAATGGATTTATTTGGGTGAGTTGAAATTAATATCCCTCTCCTAGATGCCATAAAATACATCTCTGTCTATGCAAAATTCCTAAAAGATTTGTGTACCCCGAAAAGGCAGCCCTGAAATTTAGGAAAGGTGATCCTTCCTGAGACAGTCAGCTCAATTGTGCAGAGTCGACTGCCTCTTAAGAGAAAAGATCCCGACACCCCCCTGATTCAAGTTATCATCAATGATACTTCTTTTGATTGTGCTTTGTTGGATCTTGGTGCCTCAATTAATCTTATCCCCACAATTGTTTTTGAGGAATTTAAGATCGGTGAATTAAAGCCTGTTGAGGTTACTCTTCAATTAGTCGACCGATCTACAATTAAACTAAGGGGAATTGTTGAGGATGTCCTTGTCTGGGTCAAAAATTGTCTATTTGCAGTAGACTTTTTAGTCCTGAACATAGAGGTACCGGAAGCACTAAAGTTTGCCCCCATTATTCTTTGAAGACCATTCTTAGCCACTGCCTACACAAATATTGATTATGATTCTGGAAAAATGAAGATCATATGTGGCGGTGAATTTGTAACCCTAGACATTTTCCAAGATTCTAGGCGGTTCCAAGAACCTGATTTCATTGATGATTCGGATTCAGAAATGGAAAATATTGTGTAGGAAACTTTGCAGATTTCCCATTTAGGTTCCTATTTTGCCATCAATACAGTTCATGAATAATCCACTTCTTCTCATGCTTTGACCCTAACCACACATTCAGCTAACCCTCCATCTGACCCTTTTACTCTCCCCTCACCACTAACCCACAAAGCAGAAATTCTTTCGGAGCTGAGCCCACAATTGGAATTAAAACCTTTGCCCAACTCCCTTAAATATGTTTTCCTGGGTCCAAATCAGACTTGCCCCTGATTATAAATTCTGGACTAACTGGGGCACAAGAGCACAAACTTCTCCAGGTTTTGAGTAAATATAGAAAAACTATTGGCTGGACCCTTTTTGACCTTAAGGGTATTCATCCGTCCTATTGTACACATTGTATATATTTAGAGGACGATTCTCACCCCTCCCGCCAAACACAAAGGCGCTTGAACCCTATTATGCAGGAGGTGGTAAAAAAGGAGATTATTAAGTGGCTTGATGCTAATATCATCTACCCCATTTCTGACAGCTCCTGGGTTAGTCCAACACAAGTTGTGCCCAAAAAGGCTGGACTAACAGTTGTCACCAATGACAATGGGGAGAATATAGCCACTCAAACCGCCTCTTCTTGGCGCGTGTGTATTGATTACAGAAAATTAAACACCAGCACCAAGAAGGAGGATTTTCCGCTCTCCTTTATTGATCAAATCTTGGATCGTTTAGCCGGATGAGATTTTTATATTTTCTGGATAGTTATTCCAGCTATAATCAGGTAGTGGTTCATCCTAAGGACCAGGACAAAACTTTCACCTGCCCCTTCGGAACCTTTGCTTTCTGAAGGATGCCCTTGGGTCTTTGCAACGCACCTGCAACTTTTCAAAGGTGTATGCTTGCAATATTTTCAGACCTGGTAGGTGAATGCTTAGAAATCTTTATGGATGAGTTCTCTATTTTTGGGGATTCTTTTGACCATTGTCTCAGGAACCTTGAAAGAACTCTCCAAAAATGCATAGAAGTCAATTTAGTCAGTTGGGAAAAAAGTCATTTCATGGTTCAAGAAGGTATTGTCCTGGGCCATGTTATTTCAAAATAAGGAATCACGGTAGATAAAGCAAAAATAGATGCTATATCTAAGCTCCCACCGCCAACTACTGTCAAACAAATAAGATCCTTTTTGGGTCATGTGGGTTTCTACCATAGATTCATCCAAAATTTTTCCCAAATCTCCAAGCCCTTAAGTCAACTACTTATTAAAGACCAGCCATTTGATTTTAATGATAAATGCCTGGAGAGTTTTTTGAGGTTGAAGAAGGAGGTTACTGAGGCACCAATTTTACAGGGACCTGATTGGAATAGTCCCGTTGAATTAATGACAGATGCCTCAGATTTTGCTATAGGGGCCGTTCTAAGGCAAAGAATTGGCAAGAAGCTTGCTGTGATCTATTATGCTAGCAAAACTCTTGATGATGCACAATGGAATTACATGATTACTGAAAAGGAACTTCTTGCCATTGTATTTGCCTTAGAAAAATTTAGATCTTATCTTTTGGGGTCACATGTCACTGTATATACCGACCACTCAAAAATTAAATATTTGCTGACAAAGAAAGATGCAAAACCCCACCTTATTCGTTGGATTCTGTTGCTCCAGGAATTTGACCTGGAAATCAAGGATAAGGCTGGATCGCATAATGTAGTGGCCGACCATCTCTCTCGTGTTATGACAAATGACATAATGACCCCACCTGATCAATTCCCCAATGAAAGCATTTTAGCTGCTACTACCCTCCCTTGGTTTGCACCCATCGCAAATTATTTAGCAACAGAACGAATCCCTGCTGATTGGCCAAAAACAAAATGGGATAAGTTCTTTGCTAATATTAAATACTATTTTTGGGAGGAGCCCAACCTTTTCCGCATTTGTGCCAATCAGGTCATTCGACGATGTGTACCTGATTCTGAAATTCATGATATTTTTACACATTGTCACTCAATGGCCTGTGGCGAACATTTTTCTGGCAAGAAAATTATAGCTAAAATCCTTAATGCAGGATTCTTTTGGCCTAGCTTGCATAAAGATGCTCATGACTTTGTTTGGTCCTGTGTGCGTTGCCAGAGCATTGGCAACATGACTCGAAAGGATATGATGCCCCTTAATCCTATTTTAGAGGTTGAAATTTTTGATGTTTGGGGCATTGACTTCACAGGACCGTTCATCAATTCTGGTGGGTATTTATATATACTAGTCGCAGTTAACTATGTTTCAAAGTGGATAGAAGTAATACCCACCCACACTAGTGATCACCGTGTGGTTGTCGAATTTCTTAAGAAAAATAGTTTCTCAAGATTCGGTATTCCAAAAGCCATTATCAGTGACGGAGGTTCACATTTCACTCAAAATTTCATCACCTTCTTTCTAAATATGGGGATAATCATAAAATTTCCACACCTTATCACCCCACACAAATGGCCAGGCAGAAGTTTCTAATCGGGAAATTAAAAATATTTTACAAAAGATGGTTAGGCCCGACCGTAAAGATTGGTCCACCAAAGTGGACGACACTTTATGGGCCTAACGTACTGCTTTTAAAACTCCACTTGGCATGTCTCCCTTCCGTCTGATTTTTGGGAAGGCATGCCATCTCCTGGTAGAACTAGAACATAGGGCTTGTTGGGTAATAAAACAACTAAACATGGATTTATCTGACGTCGGTATCCATAGGAAATCACAATTAACTGAATTGGAAGAATTACGTAATTTTTCCAATGAAAACACGAGGATTTATAATGACCGAACAAAGAAATTTCATGATAAATACATTATTCGGAAACACTAACGTTAATCAATGCATTTGGCTTTTTGATGCTAAATTATATCTTTTTCCTGGCAAATTAAAATCCAAATGGACCGGCCCCTTTATTGTCCATAAAACTTATCCATACAGCGCTGTTGATCTTTTTGATTATAAAACTAATATGACGTTTCAAGTCAACAGCCAACGTTTAAAGCCCTATTTTGATCATACGCCGAATCTTCCGTCTGAATCTTTCGATTTCACTGAGCAAGCCACCTTTGATCACTAATGCAAACTACGCCTGGCTGAATGGCGTAAAAGATAGCACTGGATGGGAGGTAACTGATTGCGCAGCAATCATAGGTCTTAATTGACCTAGATTAAGCTAGGACGTAGCATAAGTTAGGCTTATTCATGCATGCATAAGCATTATCTGCATCTTCACTACTTTCCTTTAGCTATGCATGAAAAAATCTTATAATGTGTTGATTAAGTGTATTATGTCAATTGCAGGCAATAAGTTGATCAGGAGCTGGATCTGGAGCAAGATCTGAAGTTGGATCAGGAAAAACAGGTGTTGCAGTAGAGCTGGAGCAGAAGGCTTAGATTAGATGTAGGAATAATGATGTAAGGGAGTTAAGGTTTGCTATTCTATTAAGTAGGAATAAAGCAGTAAAATGTGAAGAGCTTAGGTCCATCCTAGCCCTAGGATAGCCTAAAGACTTTCCCAAGCCTTAGCCACCCTTATATTAGGTCACAGCACCCTAGGAAGGCCCAAAATCCTAGTTCCAACCCTAATATGGACATCCATATGAATTATAGGATGTCTAGAACCCTTATCCAACTCCCGCACACCTTAAACCCACTTCTGCAGTGTTATCGGACGTCTAGACACTTGGTCAGACGTCCAATTTCTGCAGAATACCCAAGACAGAACCTTGAATCCTTCCTACCGCTGATTGGACGTCCAGACAACAAGTCTGAACTTCTGATTTTTGAGTATAAGACATTTGACAATATTATTAGACGTCTGATACTGCTCTCCAGTTCCTATTTTGAGATTCAATCCTTGATCTTGGATCTCTAGGTCCTTAAACCCAATTCCAACCCCATAGGAACCTAAATTAAGGTGCCCTAACTCTAGTACATTTCCTCTAGACCTCCCTAAGGACCTAAGTAGGTCCTCACTAACCTAATTGACTTAGATCTTAGTCAATTCCATCAGCCTATTCAATTGGACTCATTGAGTCCAATTGAACCCTAATCTCAGCACACACTATCCAATTGGACTCAGTGAGAGTCCAATTGACCTAGACCTAAATTAATTGAGTTGTTTTACTGTAAATTAAGTTTCCACACACCCAATTAAACTTGTATTAAGTTTAATTGCACTTTACCTTGTGAATTAGGGTTTATAACCCTAATTTGAGACATACCTTGACCTAAATCCACTAGAACCTAACCTAATCAACCTAGCCACCTAAGTTTTGACCCACACACCCTCCACATGAAAATACCTAGCCTAGAGTTCTCTAGAACTCTCTACCATGTGTGGCTGCCTTGGCTGCTAAAATTAGCAACCAAGAGCCATTCAATTTTTAGATCCACATTTGGTGGATCTAAAAACCACCATCCATTCTCTCTCTCTCTCTCCTACGAGCTCCCACCATAGGCCTCTCTAGAGAATTCCATAATTCTCTAGAGAGCTTCCCTTAGGTCTATAAAAAGACCTAAGGGGTGGCCATTTGCACCCATCCACTTTTTGGCCATATTTGCTTGGCTCCATCCACCTCCAATTTAGGCTAGCCACCACCATCTCCACTCCATCTCCAGGAGCTGAGCACCACCATGAAGGACACCATGCCAGGATGCTGGATCACTCCTCTCTCTCTCCAAGGGCTAGCCTAAACTCCATTGGCCGCCCCTCATTCTCCTCCCGACCACTCCAAGGCTATCAGAGACCACCTCCGAATTCCCTTCCATTCTGCTAGATCAAGATTAGTAGTTTATGCTCTTCATACTTTTACTGCTTTTAATTACTGCTTAGTATCATAGTCCTTATTCTCCCCGAATGATGCATGCAAAATCCCCTCGTAGATTCTTGTATGCGATCATTTTCTGATAGCCAGATTTATATTTTTAAGCATTTTTGTACAAACTTTCCTTTACGTTTCATGTTGCAAACACTCTCCAAATAAATGAATGAAAAATATATTTTCTATATATATATATGTCTATGTGTTGAGAATCACTATGAGCTCATTGCAATATCTTTTGTGTGATTAATGTTGCCTATTTTTAATTCCTGACGTTCTTGCAACTAAGCATGTCATACTTAAATACGTAATAATCATGAACCGGCATGCGATTCTAAATAAAGTAAAGCGGTAAAAGATCAAAGTCAAAAGTAAAACAAATGCCTCCTAGAGATGAACGACCGGGATTCAAAGTCTCGTTATCTTTTTATAAATATTTTTGTTTGATCGTATTGCGCACTATACTATGACGCTTTTCCTATCAAAACGCACTCTACGACTACCAAACAGTAACTCATCATTTTTCCTACTTTCCTTTTTCCTTATTTTTCCAGGTTTTGACCATTCTAAATCCGACCATTCTTCATTAAGGTGATCCCTTTTTCCTCCTAATGCATGAAAACATTGCATATCTTAAGCATGGGGGGGTGTTTTTAAAATTTGACGACCGATTTAGGATTTTCAAAACCTAAAAGCATGCATTTTTCCTTAGTTATTTTAGTTTCCTGCTTGCATACCCAAAAATATAAAAATGTTGAAAACTTTTTGAGGAAAAATTTTGAAATTGGGACTAAGGTCGAAAAACTCACTTTTGGTACAATGGGATTTAATCTTTAACAATCTAGGGATGAGGATGTGGATATGATCATTAGAATTTCAGGGTCTATTTTTAGACTAGATCGGATATCCTTCTCTAAAATTCCACCTGAACTCATGATAATTCAGGTAACTTGATCCTCTTTTGTAATGTGGAAAGTATCTGACTTAGTTTCTGATTCAAAAACTTGCATTTCTTGAGGAATTTCTTGTGTCAATTTTTACACACAAGCCAACACTTAAAAACAACTAAAAATTAGAAAAACACCCTTGTTTGGACTTAGTAAAAGTCTGAAGCAGATCATTGGTTTGAGTTCCCACCGCCGAGGAGGAAAATGCCTCCTTTGAGGACGCGATGTCAACATGTTACCGCCTCGACGCTGCTCTATATCTCTATTTCATATCTTTAGACGAAGCATTAAAGTGCATTTTAGCAGCTCAAGTGTCTTGGATGGTGCTCTACCTATAGTGTCGGAGCGATAGCTTGAGTTTGCTTGGAGCACCCTTTTACACCGCATTGTGTTTTGGGGTTGTGAGCTCTTAGGTGGTGTCATGGATAGTGCTATCCCGAAGTACTGGTGCCAGAGCCCCCCCAAGGATTGGTAACGAGAGTGATGATCCCGACACATCTGTTGTAACACTAAGCTAAAAATAAGCATGGGGGAGAAAAAAAAAATTAAACCAAAAACATGCCCCTATAAATGTTGGCTTGTCACAAGCATGGACATAAGGTTTTAAAGGATTTTGCAAGTTGCTAATCAGATTCAAGAGTCAGAAAAATCCTAAAAATAAAAATTTCAAGTCATCTGAATTAACAAGGGGTTAATTTGTGAATTTTATGGAGGATATATTAATCCCGTTTTGTCTAACTTTTGGATCCAAAAATAAATCCCGATGTTTATCCTTAACAAATTTCGTGCCTCTTATACTTAGATCAACCAAGGTCCCTTAATCCATTTCTCCTCAAAAGTCAAAAAAATTAGATTCCGCAAAAATTATGTTTTCCAAAAATTAAAATTTTGCTAAGAGACTAGCAAAAGATAAGCATGGGGGTGTGATAAACGTTAGTTTATCATCATTCTTATGCATTAAAACAAACCTAACACTTAGGATTTTGCTCCACAAATGGGTTTTTGGGCTACATTTAGGCATTAACTAGGTTAGGCATGCATTGCATTTTTTCTTGTCTTTTTGATGTGTTTTTGTGAGTGTTAGGGATGAACAGATATACAGATCCCTAAAACCCTAGCACTCAAGAAGGCAACTAGTTAATGAAATGCATGCCATTGACTCGGAAGGATATGATGCCCCTTAATCCTATTTTAGAGGTTGAAATTTTTGATGTTTGGGGCATCGACCTCACAGGACCGTTCATCAATTCTGGTGGGTATTTATATATACTAGTCGCAGTTAACTATGTTTCAAAGTGGATAGAAGTAATACCCACCCACACTAGTGATCACCGTGTGGTTGTCGAATTTCTTAAGAAAAATATTTTCTCAAGATTTGGCATACCAAAAGCCATTATCAGTGACGGAGGCTCACATTTCACCCACTCACAATTCCGTCGCCTTCTTTCTAAATATGGGGTTAATCATAAAATTTTCACACCTTATCACCCCAAACAAATGGCCAGGCTGAAGTTTCTAACCGGGAAATTAAAAATATTTTACAAAAGACGGTTAGGCCCGACCGTAAAGATTGGTCCGCCAAATTGGACGACGCTTTATGGGCCTACCGTACTACTTTTAAAACCTCGCTTGGCATATCTCCCTTCCGTCTGATTTTTGGGAAGGCATGCCATCTCCCGGTAGAATTAGAACATAGGGCTTTTTGGGCAATAAAACAACTCAATATGGATTTATTTGACGCCGGTAACCATAGAAAATTACAATTAACTGAATTGGAAGAATTACGTAATTTTTCCTATGAAAATGCGAGGATTTATAAAGACCGAACAAAGAAATTCCATGATAAATATATTGGTCGGAAACACTTTGACGTTAATCAACGCGTTTGGCTTTTCGATGTGAGATTACGTCTTTTTCCTGGCAAATTAAAATCTAAATGTACCGGCCCCTTTATTGTCCATAAAACATATCCATACGGCACTGTTGATCTTTTTGATCCGAAAACTAATTCAACCTTTCAAGTCAATGGCCAACGTTTAAAGCCCTATTTTGATCATACGCCTAAAATTCTATCTGAATCTTTTAATTTTACTGAGCCAGCCACCCTTGATCACTAATGCACATTACGCTCGGCTGAATGGCGTAAAAGATAGCATTGGATGGGAGGTAACCCATCATTTTTTTCTGCTTTCCTTTTTTCTTCTTTTTTCAGGTTTTGATCATCCTAAACCCGACCGTTCTTCACTAAGGTGATCTCTTTTCCCTCCTAATGCATGAGGACATGGCATATCTTAAGCATGGGGGGGTGTTTTTAAATTTTGACGATCTATTTAGGATTTTCAAAACCTAAAATTATGCATTTTTCTTTAATTTATTTCCTGCTTGCATACCCCAAAAAAAAAAGGTTGAAAACTTTTTGAGGAAAAATTTTTGAAATCGGGACTAAGGTTGAAAAACTCACTTTTAGTACAATGGGATTTAATCTTTAACAAACTAGGGATGAGGATATAGATCTAATCATTAGAATTTCAGGGTCTATTTCTAGACTAGATCAGATATCCTTCTCTAAAATTCCACCTAAACTCATGATAGTTCAAGTGACTTGATCCTATTTTGTAATACGGAAAGTATTTGACTTAGTTTCTGATTCAAAAACTTGCATGTCTTGAGAAACTTCTTATGTCAATTTTCACACACAAGCCAACACTTAAAAACAACTAAAAATTTGAAAAACTCCCTTGTTTGGACTTAGTAAAAGTCTGAAGCAGATCATTGGTTTGAGTTCCCACAGCCGAGAAGGAGGAAAATGCCTCCTTTGAGGATGCGATGTCAACATGTTACCGCCTCGGCGCTGCTCCATATCTATATTTCATATCTTTAAATGGAGCATTAAAGCACATTTTAGCAGCTCAAGTGTCTTGGACGGTGCTCTACCTATAGTGTCGGAGCAAGAGCTTGAGTTTGCTTGGAGCGCCCCTTTACACCACATCATGTTTTGGGGTTGTGAGCTCCTGGGTGGTGTCATGGACAGTGCTATCTCGAAGTACTAGCGCCAGAGCCCCCTCGAGAAATGGTAACGGGAATGATGATCCTGACACATCTGTTGTAAGACTAAGCTAAAAATAAGCATGGGGGAAAGAAAAAGTAATAATAAATAAATTAACACGCCCTTATGAATGTTGGCTTCTTACAAGCACAAACACAAGGTTTTAAAGGATTTTGCAAGTTGTGAATCAGATTCATTAGCTAGGAAAATCCTAAAAACAAAAATTTCAAGTCATCTGAATTAACAAGGGGTTAATTTGTGAATTTTCTGGAGGATATATTGATCCCGTTCTGTCTAATGGTTGGATCCAAAAATAAATCCCAATGTTTATCTTTAATAAATCCAGTACCTCCTGTGTTTTAATCTACCAAGGTCCCTTAATCTCTTTTTCTCCTCAAAAGTCAAAAAAATTAGATTTCCCAAAAATTCTATTTTCCAAAAAATTAAAGTTTTGCTAAGAGACTAGCAAAAGATAAGCATAGGGGTGTGATAAACGCCAGTTTATCATCATTCTTATGCATTAAAACAAACCTAGCTCTTAGGATTTTACTCTGCAAACGGGTTTTTGGGCTGCATTTAGGCATAAATTAGGTTAGGCATGCATTGCATTTTTTATTGCCTTTTTGATATGTTTTTGTGAGTGTTAGGGATGAACAGATATATAGATCCCTAAAACCCTAGCACTCAAGAAGGCAAATGGTGAAGGAGAAGCTCAGACTAGTTGGAACTCAATTTGATCCAGCTCACCATAGTTGGAACCTAGCTCACTTGAACTAGGGTTAGCTCATCCCAGCTCCATTCAGCTAATCTCAACTAAATGGCAGCTAAAGAGAGTTCATCTTAGCTCACCCTAGCTCAAGTCAGCTCAGATCCAGCTCAACTTAGCTGAGTCTAGCTCATCTCAGCTCCCACTAGTCCACAGGGAGCTCTAGCTAGCTCAGCTGAGTTAACAGAAGTTCACTCTAGCTCAGACCCAGCTACATCCAGCTCCACTCAACTCCAGCTAGCTGAAGAAGAACTCATCTCAGCTCAGGAAGCTCAAGTCCAGCTCCCGGGGTTTCAGCTCAGCTCAACTCAGTTGAGCTAAGCTACCTTAACTGCCTCAACCAGCTTAATCCTCCCCGGGAGCACCAGACCCAGCTCACCTCAGCTCATTATGGTAGAAGCCAGCTCACTTTAGCTTGGCTTAGCAGCTAGCAAAGAACTAGCAAGCTAAGCCAGCTAGAGTAGCTCCATGCCAGCCTCTTTAGCAGCTGTCAGCTCCAGTTCCAGCTCCAGACTTCTCCTCCTCAGCTCCTGTCTTCAAACCCTTGCTCCAATACCTCCTCCTCTACTCCATAGCTAGCTAAGCTAGCTTAGCTTAGCCTAGCTTATCTAGCAACCATCTCCTTGGCCATCCACCACCTTCAAATTCAACCTTAGCTAGCTCCACAAACTTAAGCCCTACCTAAGCTAGCTATCCTACTCAAGTTGGTGCCACCTCCTGGCCACCTCTTCACCCCATTATCACCACCAAAAGGCACCAATTTTGGTGCCAAAACCTAACCCTAACTACCCCTCTTTTTGGTGCCAACATCCACCCCCACATCCACCATACACCTAACCCTACAGCCCATCCTAGCCACCCACCTACCCCTCCTTCTAGAACCCTTCTTGGTGCCACCTAAGACCCCCTTCTAGAAGCCATTTTGGCCCCAACATCAAGGGGTGCCACCACTCATAACCACCCCCTAGGTGTCCCTTGGGTTGGCTCCAAATGCCCTTAGCCATAGGATCACCAACCACCTCCATCCTTCCATCCTAGCCCTCCATTTCAAGGGGAACCTTAACCCCCCATCCTACCCTATAAAAAGACCACTACCCACCACCATTCAAGGCATCCTTGGCTAGCAAATTCACTCTCATATTCCACCTAGAAGCCCACGTCCAAGAGAGAAGAAGAAGAAGAAGAAGATTAAGGGGATATTCTATCCCCTTGGTGCCTTCCCCTCTTCCCTTCTCTCTTGAGTCACGCTAGAAAAAGGAGAAGCCATGCAAGGAAGATCTTTGGAGGAGATCTTGAAGGTGGTCCACGCCACCTTGGAGGAGCTTTTGAGAGTGGTGCATGCCCACCCCTTGGAGGAGAGCATTGAAGGTGGTAGCTTCCACCTTGGAGGAGCTCTCAAGGAAGGAGAAGAAGGAGGCCCTCTTTTCAAGCCAAGGAGCAGCTAGGCTTGGAGCAAGAAGACTCCCTTCTTCACAAATTTTGCAAGAGGATTAGTGTTTCTTTTATTGCTTTTAAATTTGTTTAGTTCTAGTAGAAGCATTCCTCTACTTGTCCTTGAAAAGAACACTAATTCTAGTTAATTAAATTGCCTTCTTTTAACTTTTTATTGCAATTGTTACTTTTGGTTGTAGCACTTGTTTCGCCTCTTCTTCCTAATTACTCTAGGCCTCCACTTGTCTAGAGTGAGCTTATGAAGAAGATATATCTATCTTTTAAGTTTTAGTTAAGCAATTATAGGTGTTAGCACTTTCCGCTACAATTCGCATTTTGTCCTCATCTTTTCAAAACAAAAAAATTACATATTTAAAGTACCAAAAAGAAAGTTGAGATCTATTTGTAAGCAAGAGGATTAATTTTGCAAACATTTGGCCTCCTTGGACGACCCTAGATACTTCCCCTTTCTAGGATATAAATTTAAAAGCGTATGCGAATTCGCGTATTACAACGATGTTAAAAGCCTGCTTTTACAAATCACGTGTATTTCGCTATCACCTCCTTCCTCGCATACACCACCCAACCCCTGGGTTGGTGTAGCCAAGCCAGACAAGGCTAAGGCCCTGTCAATTAGATGGCCCTGATGAATCAGATGACCAGATTTTTCATTTTACATTCTAATTCTTGAAGAAAATTTATTGTACAACCGACTGAAAGCGATTCCCACCTCTCGGCTAACCCAGCCAAGAGGTTGAAAGCACCCAGTAGTACGACAATGAATTCGGTTTTAATTCGTGTTTTAAAATTGATTTTAGCCCATTTTCTTTAGTTGGGGTTTTCTTTCGGTGAGTGGCCCACAAGGTGACCAACCTCACCGGCTAAGTCCTAGACTTGATTAAGTATAGGTTAGCCAAGATGTGGTCTCTAAGTTGTAACCCTAAAGGTGTAACCTAGGGTTCATGCAATTCTAGGGTTTTATTCTTTTGTTTTCAGTAGACCACAAAAATTACAATCAATTCTATGGTAAAATTTTGGAATCCAATTAACTTGAAATTTGTCTACTAGATTCCTTTTTCAATTGTATTTTCAGAGAATATTTTTTTAGAATTTTTATTCTTTCAACTGAATTTTTAGAGATTTTTTAATGTTAGGGAGTCAGGTTTGGAATTTTGACTCCTGTTCGATTTTTCGCTTTGAAACGGTATCAAATGACTTTCAAAAATTTGAGAAAAATATGGAAAATAAAGCCAATGAGATTAGCTTTCAATCCCCATCATTTTTAGTCAAAACAGATTCGTAGATTCCACAGAATTATTTTTGAATTTTGAAAATCTCAGATTTGGGTCAGTCTGACCCCCTTGCACTTCATGAATTTTTAAAAATTGTATACTTGGAATTTTTTAAAAAAAATAGTGGCGTTTGAAAGATGGTTTGAAAATGAAGTTCTGGCCCAAATTTCAGAATTTTTTGTTCTCTAGGCTTTTGGCAATCGAATTTTTAAATCAGACTTTGAAATCTGGTTGAAAATCAGAAGATGGTGGAAAAGCATTTGAGAGGTGTTAAGCTTTAAATCTAAACTTTCCACCAAATGTGTTTTTTTTTTTCAAAAACTTTTGCATGTTTTTTCTTCTTTTTTTCTCAAAAAGGGATTTTTTTTTCAAAGGGTTTTCAAATATATATATATATATATTTTACTTTTTTTTTCAAACTATCCTAGGATTCAAAAAGAAACCTAATCTAGATGTTTTCTTTGATTTTTTTTTGAAATTTTCTTTTTTTTCACAAAAATGAATAAGTTTTTTTTCTTTTTTTTTAAAAAAAGAAACTGCAAGAAGTAAATCTAATCCTAGGGTTTAGAAAAAACACCTAGACTAAGAGGAGATGATGTGCACCTGATTTCTTTTTCTACGCTCGATGTGTGCGCGGATCCCATTTTTTTCCCATGTTGTCCTACACATCCAAAAACAAAGTAGAGGCAAATTTGTCAGTGATAGATTAAAAGATCGAAATCAAGAAAAATGGCATTGCCTCCCAGGCAACGGTACCATTTGTTTGGCAGTCGTAGAGCATGTGTTTGCTAGGCAAAAGTCGTAGCATAGTGCGCAATATGATCAAACAAAAAATTATTTTCTAAAGATAACAAGACTTGAGTCACGGTCATTCGTCTCTGGGAGGCGTTTGTTTTACTTTTGACTTCGATCTTTTACCACTCTACTTTATTTATAATTGCATGCCGGTTCATGATTATTACGTATTTAAGTACGACATGCTTAGTTGCAAGAACGTCAGGAATTAAAAATAGGCAACATTAATCACACAAAAGATATTGCAATGAGTCATGGTGATTCTCAACACATAGACATATATATATATAGAAAATATATTTTTCATTCATTCATTTGGAGAGTGTTTGCAACATGAAACATAGAGGAAAGCTTGGACAGAAATGCTTAAAAATATAAATCTAGCTATCAGAAAATGATCGCATACAAGAATCTACGAGGGGATTTTGCATGCATCATTCGGGGAGAATAAGGACTACACTACTAAGCAATAAATAAAAGCAGTAAATGTAAAGAGCTAGCTACTAATCTATCAGAAGTGAGGGCCTTCGGAGGTGGGCTCCGATGACCTTGGAGTGGTGGAGAGGAGAATGAGGGGCGGCCAATGGAGCTTAGGCCGGCCCTTGGAGAGAGGTTGGAGGAGTGATCCAGCATCCTGACATGGTGTCCTTCATGGTGGTTCTCAGCTCCTGGAGATGGAGTGGAGATGATGGTGGCTAGCCTAAGTGGATGTGGATGGAGCCAAGCAAGTATGGCCAAAAAGTGGATGGGTGCAAATGGCCACCCCTTAGGTCTTTTTATAGACCTAAGGGAAGTTCTCTAGAGAATTATGGAATTCTCTAGAGAGGCCTATGGTGGGAGCTCATGGGAGAGTGAGAGAGAGAGGATGGATGGTGGTTTTTAGATCCACCAAATGTGGATCTAAAAATTGAATGGCTCTTGGTTGCTAATATTAGCAACCAAGGCAACCACACATGGTAGAGAGTTCTAGAGAACTCTAGGCTAGGTATTTTCATGTGGATGGTGTGTGTGGGTGTGTGTGGGTCGAAACTTCGGTGGATAGGTTGATTAGGTTAGGTTCTGGTGGGTTTAGGTCAAGGTATGTCTCAAATTAGGGTTATAAACCCTAATTCGCTAAGGTAAAGTCCAATTAAACTTGATACAAGTTTAATTGGGTGTGTGGAAATTTACTTGAGAGTAAAAAAACTCAATTAATTTAGGTCTTGGTCAATTGGACTCTCACTGAGTCCAATTGGACAATGTGTACTGAGATCAGGGCTCAATTAGACTCGATGAGTCCAATTGAATAGGCTGATGTAATTGACTAAGATCCAAGTCAATTAGGTTTAGTGAGGACCTAATTAGGTCCTTAGGGAGGTCTAGAGGTGATGTACTAGGGTTAGGGCACCTTAATTTAGGTTCCTATGGGGTTGGAGTTGGGTTTAGGGACCTAGAGATCCAAGATCAAGGCTTGAATCTCAAAATAGGAACTGGAGACAAGTATCTGACATCTAATATAGTGTCAGACGTCTTATACTCAAAAATCAGAAGTCCAGACTTGTTGTCTAGACGTCCAATCAGAGTCAGGAAGGATTCAAGGTTCTGTCTTGGGTATTCTGAAGAAATTGGACATCTGACCAAGTGTCTGGATGTCCAATAACACTGTAGAAGTGGGTTTAAGGTGTGCGGGAGTTGGTTAATGGTTCTGGATGTCCTATAATTCAGCTAGACATCCAGATAAGGGTTGGAACTAGGGTTTTGGGCCTTCCTATGATGTTGTGACCTAATCTAAAGGTGGCTAAGGCTTGGGGAAGTCTCTAGGCTATCCTAGGGCTAGGATGGACCTAAGCTCTTCACATTTTATTGCTTTATTCCTACTTAATAGAATAGCAAACCTTAACTCCCTTACATCATTATTCGTACATCTAATCTAAGTCTTCTGCTCTAGCTCTGCTGCAACACCCGTTATTCCTGATCCAGCTTCAGATCCTGCTCCAGATCCAGTTCCAGATCTAGCTCCTGATCATCTTATTGCCTGCAATCGACATAATGCACTTAATCAGCACATTATAACATTATTTTATGCATAGCTAAAGTAAAGCAGTAAAGATGCAGATAATGCTTTTGCATGCATGAATTACCGTAACTTATGCTAAGTCCTAGCCTAATTTAGGTCAATTAAGGCATATGATTGCTGCGTAATCATATCCCCATTCCTAAATCTTGCTAGTCCCTAGAAAATGCAAGACTAAATTATTTACAGCAAGGGTCCCTAAGGGACTGATTATTTTATCTGGTGTATGCCTAGATAATTTTTCTCCTTTTTGTTTTCATCCTATGATCTAGAAATCCAGACAATCGTGAAAGTGTAGCTATGTAGCTTTTGCAACTAATTCGAGTGAAAAACTAATTCACCTCCAAAGCCTGTACTTGACCCCTAGTAAAATTCTAGTGGGACAAGCAGACTTCTTCCCTCGGGGTATTCAAGATATTCTATGAATTTCACCCCGGCTTTAGGCTTAGGTAGAGAATCTCTGAGGGGTACGGATGTTTATTTGGTGGCTCACTCTCGCTTGGTGCTACATAGAGATTAGTGTTTCAAAATCTAGATTCCCAGATTATCAAGTAACTCAACTCAGAGAAAGACGAGAAAAACTATGCTCCCTTTTGATTCCTTTGTATTGATTCTCTCTTTCTCTTTTTCTTTTTCTTTTCTTTCTTTTTCTTAGAGCTCACAACCTCACCAGATTCACATATATGACCTATATTTGGTGGTCTCACTAGGCATTAACACTTTAATTGAGTTCTCATAACCCTAATACTAAGTTGGAATTCCTCAGCCAGTATTCGGGCAGTCAGAAACACACGAAAAATAGGTTAAGGCTATATTTGGTGGTTCTCAAATTTATTTGGTGGTATTGCCTCAATGCAACTGAACTAAATATTCACTCTTTTTTTTCTTTGCTTTTTCTTCTTTTTCTAATTTTTTTCAAATTTCTTTCTTTTCATCTTTTTTTTCATTTCATCTCTTTCTTTCTTTTTTTTCTTTTTTTTTTTCAACATAACACATCCATGAACTTTATTAAGGAGGCATTATTAGGGATTGGTGCTACTCAAGAGATATTGGGTGGCTTATTTGGTTGAAGTGCCTACTCACGGCACCAGGAGAGATGGATAGGATGATGTATTTCTGACCTTGACATCAATACCCTCCTTCAGCCGAGGATTCCATAAAGAATGATCGTAACCATCCACCTTAGCCCTAGTTTTATGAAAACTCGCTCTCCGCGTATTTGCCTTATTTGGTGGCTCTCAAAATTTACTCAAAAATGTATACGTAGGAACCGAGAGCGGAAACTATGCCTAATCTCTGAGTATCATCACCTAATTATCTAGGATTCCTTGCACTAATCTTAGAGCACCAGTACACTCTACTCTCATCTCACACTATTTAGTGGATTTTTGGAAGAAAATCTGCCTGACTCCCAAAACACTATCCAGGGGTTCAGGAAAAGAAGCACTTCTTCTTCTCGACAGACTAAAGACATTTATCAGCCTTCACCGTGAATCCATTGCAAATTCTATGTGTGTGAAAAATTATACTGGATTCCAGATTACAGGAATCAACTAGAGGATAAAATACCTAATGCATTCTCTTAATAAAAAATCTTATTCATGAATGCAATATGTATATATGCTTTAAACAAGTAAACTCGTATAATTTGTACTTTGTGAAATTCCTGTATCGGGTTACATTCAGCTTGTCCCTAAATTTAGAATAAGAGGTGAGTGGGTGAGTCGGAAATGGCTGTTGGGGACGATTTCTAGCTCCAATGTGAGCATTGGAGGTGGAGTCGGTTGTTCTTTTATTTAGGGTCCTAAAGTACGTTTGACATGTAACTCTGAGATTTTTCCTAAATGTTGGCATAAAGATTTTCAGTTTTGTTGCATCTACCCCCCCATGCCTAAGTTCTTGCATATCCTCATGCATGAATATGAAAGAAAATGAATACAGCATGGAGAGAATGGGTAGAAATCACCTGTAATTGCTCTTGAAATTATACATTCAGCATTGGCCAACCTGTCAGTATGTAATATGCAAAAAGGAAATATGCTTAAAGAGAAATATGATATGTATGAAAATGGTTATGTATAAGGTGATGGTAGAATGTGAGGTAGATGCTGAGTTTAACGCCTTCAGCTAGGCGAAAACTCAATCAGATGTATCAGTTCTAGCATAGGAGCCGGTCAAGATTAAGACATAGATGTGCTCGTATGCTCCCAGAATCAATGGTCCGGAAATGTGAACCAGCTGATTATGCACCCCTACTCCAAAAAGTCTAGCTATAAGAAAGTGTGGAGTGGTGGTGGAAAATAGAGGATAATCAGAGGGGGGATCATGATGTTGATTGAGCTGATTTAGCATGTCCCACAATTCAGCAGGAAGTTGCTGAGGGAGTAGATCAACATGTATCTCAGAACCAGAGTCTGAGTCATATGGGTCTTCATAACGATAGTTGACATTAAAGATCATGCCCTCTCCAGGCTCTGGATCATATGGGGGTACCTGTGAAAGTAGAAGATCTGTGGGGAGGTTACTGAAATCCTCGTTAGAAATTACTTTGTCCTCATCAGTACTCATCTCTGATTCATCGAAGGCTGACTCTTCAGGCTTAGGGTCGAGCCATTGACTAGGATGATAGGTATGTCCCCAGCTCATTTTGCTCAAAGATTCATCCTCATATGGATTGGGTTCCTCAGCAATTCCTACCTCATGTAGCATATTTATTTCTTCGATCAAAACATCCATAGCTACTTCTGGTCTTTGGATGTCAGCATCAGGGATAGAAAGTGTCATCTCAAAATCTCTAACATCCGAATTAGGTATGTAGGTGAAAGAAGAAGAGTGTAGATCAGAAGATGTTGGCTCTAGCACAGGTTCACCTACAATGGGAAGTGTCCTAGATTGATCAGTAGTGTCACATGTAATGTTTTCCTGAAGATCCATATCCTCAACTGGATCTGTTTCCCTTATCTCAGCTGGGTTTTCTAACCCATGAGGTATCTCACAGGATTTAGGATAATCCGATTGTGGCTCGGTCCTGGAGATATCAGTCCTTTCCTCCTCAGTTTCCTGAATGCAGTTCTCAGACGAACCCATTCGGCATACTTCCCGCTCCTGTCTCATATCCAAGCTAGATTCTTCTTCCCCAGAGTGATGTTCTAGCATCTGGTCCCGAGAATCTTCTGTGTGTTCTTCTTCCATAGTCGTTTCAGATTCTTCGAGGTCTTCAAGGCTATTTTCCACTTGATATCTACGAGGGGATTTTGCATGCATCATTCGGGGAGAATAAGGACTACACTACTAAGCAATAAATAAAAGCAGTAAATGTAAAGAGCTAGCTACTAATCTATCAGAAGTGAGGGCCTTCGGAGGTGGGCTCCGATGACCTTGGAGTGGTGGAGAGGAGAATGAGGGGCGGCCAATGGAGCTTAGGCCGGCCCTTGGAGAGAGGTTGGAGGAGTGATCCAGCATCCTGACATGGTGTCCTTCATGGTGGTGCTCAGCTCCTGGAGATGGAGTGGAGATGATGGTGGCTAGCCTAAGTGGATGTGGATGGAGCCAAGCAAGTATGGCCAAAAAGTGGATGGGTGCAAATGGCCACCCCTTAGGTCTTTTTATAGACCTAAGGGAAGCTCTCTAGAGAATTATGGAATTCTCTAGAGAGGCCTATGGTGGGAGCTCATGGGAGAGTGAGAGAGAGAGGATGGATGGTGGTTTTTAGATCCACCAAATGTGGATCTAAAAATTGAATGGCTCTTGGTTGCTAATTTTAGCAACCAAGGCAACCACACATGGTAGAGAGTTCTAGCGAACTCTAGGCTAGGTATTTTCGTGTGGATGGTGTGTGTGGGTGTGTGTGGGTCGAAACTTACGTGGCTAGGTTGATTAGGTTAGGTTCTGGTGGGTTTAGGTCAAGGTATGTCTCAAATTAGGGTTATAAACCCTAATTCACTAAGGTAAAGTGCAATTAAACTTGATACAAGTTTAATTGGGTGTGGAAACTTACTTGAGAGTAAAACAACTCAATTAATTTAGGTCTTGGCCAATTGGACTCTCACTGAGTCCAATTGTACAATGTGTACTGAGATCAGGGCTCAATTAGACTCGATGAGTCCAATTGAATAGGCTGATGGAATTGACTAAGATCCAAGTCAATTAGGTTTAGTGAGGACCTAATTATGTCCTTAGGGAGGTTTAGAGTTGATGTACTAGGGTTAGGGCACCTTAATTTAGGTTCCTATGGAGTTGGGATTAGCTTTAGGGACCTAGAGATCTAAGATCAAGGCTTGAATCTCAAAACAGGAACTGGAGAGCAGTATCAGATGTCTAATAATAGTGTCAGATGTCTTATACTCAAAAATCAGAAGTCCAGACTTGTTGTCTGGACGTCGAATCAGAGTCAGGAAGGATTCAAGGTTCTATTTTGGGTATTCTGTAGAAATTGGACGTCTGACCAAGTGTCTAGACGTCCAATAACACTGCAGAAGTGGGTTTAAGGTGTGCGGGAGTTGGCTAATGATTCTGGACATCCTATAATTCATCTGGATGTCTAGATAAGGGTTGGAACTTGGTTTTTGGGCCTTCATAGGGTGCTGTGACCTAATCTAAAGGTGGCTAAGGCTTGGGAAAGTCTCTAGGCTATCCTAGGGCTAGGATGGACCTAAGCTCTTCACATTTTACTACTTTATTCCTACTTAATAGAATAGCAAATCTTAACTCCCTTACATCATTATTCCTACATCTAATCTAAGTCTTCTACTCCAGCTCTGCTGCAACACCCGTTATTCTTGATCTAGCTCCAGATCTAGCTCCTGATCAACTTATTGCCTGCAATCGACATAATGCACTTAATCAGCACATTATAACATTATTTTGTGCATAGCTAAAGTAAAGCAATAAAGATGTAGATAATGCTTATGCATGCATGGATTACCCTAACTTATGCTAAGTCCCAGCCTAATTTAGGTCAATTAAGACCTATGATTGCTGCGCAATCAATGAGCTGGGTCTGATACTCCTAGGGAGGACCTGGCTAGTTGGAGTAGTTAAGGTAGCTTAGCTCAACTAAGTTGAACTAAGTTGAGTCCCCAGGAGCTGGACTTGAGCTCCGTAGCTAAGATGAAGTCAGCTTCAGCTAGCTAGGGTTGAGTGGAGTCGGATGTAGCTGGTCCTGAGCTGAGGTATACTCTAGTCAACTCAACTGAGTTAGCTAGAGCTCCCAGGGAACTGATGGGAGTTGAGATGAGCTAGACTCAGCTAAGTTGAGCTGGATCTGAGCTGACTTGAGCTAAGGTGAGCTAAGATGAGCTCTCTTGAGCTGCCATTCAGTTGAGATGAGCTGAATGGAGCTAGGATGAGCTAACCCTAGTTCAAGTGAGTTGGATTCCAGCTATGGTGAGTTGGATCAAGCTGAGTTCCAGTTGGTTTGACTTCTCCTTCACCAATTGCCTTCCTGAGTGCTAGGGTTCTAGGGATCTGACAATCTGTTTATCCCTAACACTCACAAAAACACAATAAAAAGTAAATGCATGCCTAACTTAATTTATTCCTAAACGCAACCCAAAAACCCATTTGCGTAGTTAAATTCCTAAGAGCTAGACTTATTTTAATGCATAAGAGATGATAAACTGGCATTTATCAAACATCCCACCAGGTTCTCCCCATGGGTGCCTTGAGAGAGCCTACTCTGCCCCTTCTTAGCTTCCCGCCCGCTTCCTATTGAACTCTTCAAGAACAAGGGGACCCCTTCTTCTCGCCTTGCCACATAGGCCTCCTCTACCCGAGATATGCCCCAGAGCAGTAAAGATCATCGTAGCATCCAAAATTACCCGGTAAAGAAAACCTTGCAAAGGCATAGGCAGCTAGGTCGAGGGGGACACGGTGGCAGAGGAATGGTGATGTGGTTTGTTATAGATGTAGAAAGAGAGGGCATATGGTAGCCATATGTAGGGGACCAATTGTTTGCCTTGCGTGTGGGGGTTGGGGACATAGAAGGGATTCCTGCCCAAAGGGGGAGATGTCGAAAATGGCTGGAGGCAAGATGCCTAGTGGCCATGTTTGTAGGAGGGATCGCCCACCACCCCCTCCAAAAGACTTCGATCAGACATTGGATGTGGAGGTTCCCAATGTCGAAGACATTATGGCCACTGAGATGGTGTTACGTGGTGCCCGAATTGGGGAAATCACGATGGGGACTGCAAATTTTGATCAGATGTGCAGTGCGGTGAGTTCTTTATCGTTGTCCAGTCTTGGGTGGAAGATAGGCATGTTAAGTAGATCAAAATTTTTGCTTTTTGGGTTGGGGATGTTGGATGTGGAGACCCTTCAATTCCGCACTAGTTGTGTCAACAATATGGCAATCCTATGGGGCTTGGTATTGCCTTTTGATGGTGCTTTACAAGAGAGACCCCCTTAGCGAGTAGAGGGTAGGCAGGGCCGGCTGGAGATTTGGGGCTTACCATTGCATTTAAGGACTAGGGGCGTTGTAGAGAAGATGATTGCAGGGTTTGCTATTATTGAAGAAGATGTTGAGCTGGGGCTATGGGAAGGAGATGGAAGGATGTTAGCAATAGAGGTCAAAGTAAACCAAGGGGTCCTAGTTCCAGAGAGGATCATACTCCAGTATGGGGGGAGCTCATGGCTTTTGCAAATGAAAATCATCCTCCATGAAACTAAGGTGCCTAAGAAGGAAGAAGGAAAGACCTTTGCAAAGGTTGTCAGAGATAGGGATGTGATCAAAAGCGATAGACATGTCCTTGAAGACTGTCTAGAAGCAAAAAAGAGGAAAGAGCATCATGATTATGTCGGTATGGAGGAGGAGATGAAAAGAGAAGAGCAAAATAATAAGAATGCATATGAAAATAATGAAACAAGGGGGGATGAATAGGACAATAAAGCAATGGAGGGAATACAGGGGAGAGCTGAGGGTGACATTCAGGATGAGAATGTGGCTTAGTTGGTTTCTCGTAGTGTCCAGGAGAACTTAAAGTTTGGTTTGGGATCATCGTCGAAGGGAAAGGCAGTCAGGTCCCCCTACAAACTAAGGAGGTGCATAGTGGGAGGAGGTAAGGCAGTTGATGAGAAAGATATTGCAACCATTCTAAATGTGGAGTGGGTTGTAAATGTGAAGATGGGTAATGACCAAGTGGTGGGATGAAGATCCCCACTTGGAATGTGCGTGGGTTACGCGATGGGGTTTGAAGGGCTTCTCTAGCACGATACTTGCGTGAGTGGGAAGTAGACTGTGCACTTATACAGGAGACACACTTTGAACAAGGGGACACTTGTATGTGGTCAACTTTGCTGCAGGTAGGTCAGGCAAAGGTGAAGTCCATTATTGCAGTTGGCAAGTCCAAAGGGTTAGCTATCTAGTGGAAATGCTCTAGCCTACATTTGATGGAGACGTATCAACTGACATGCTGCTTCAGAATGGTCTGTGGGGAGCATGAATTTTTTGTTACTTGCATCTATGGTTCATGTGTAGCAAATCATAGTGCTAAGTTATGGGATGAGCTTGCTCATGTGGCAACTAGAACTAATGGGAAGCTCTGGCTAGTAGGGGGAGACTTCAATTGCACTTTGTCTAAAGATGATAGAGCCAGTAGAAGGGTGGATCTGGCCTTGCGTAGGTTTCAACTGGTTATATCTGAGATGGGGCTAAATGAGTACCCCTCAGCTGGAGCAGAGTTTACATGGAAAAATGGTAATGGACTGATGTCAAAGTTGGACAGGTTTTTTGGCAACTCAGAACTCCTAGAGAGATTTCAGTTATCATCAGTGATGGGCCTGGATCGACCATTTTCAGATCATACCCCATTGCTATGGGGGTAGTGGTGAAGATGTCTCATGTGGTACTGATTGTACAGCAATCATGCAACTTAAAACACCAGAATTAAGCTAGATTCTGGCATAACTTAGGGACAATACATGCATAAGCATCGTAATTTGCATAATGGTTAGTTTGATTAGCTGCATAGATAAAATCATCATTTTATGTACTAATGAGAGATGATTTTAATTGCAAATGATTTGAAGCCATGAATGTCAGATCAGACCGAACAGATCTGATTAGAATAATGACGGGAGTCCAACACTTTCGAAATCGTCTCAATTAGACAACTAGAGCATCATGTGTAGTCTATAGAAGAATGAAGATCATGGAGACAAAGGACAAAGATCCAAGCCTCAGATGAAAGATCCAACCGCACGGATAGATCTAGATCAATGATCGCAGTCCAACGGTGCAAAAATCAACTCAATCGGAGGTCAACATCACTAGATACAAGGAAAAGAAGATAGACGGCCATGATGGCACCACGTGGCACCATCACAGCCACCCTCACCGCCATCCCATCTCTAAAGGCTTCCCAAATGCACGCTGTGGGTGGTTGGATCTTCATCCAACAGCCACAAGCACGCTACGTCACCGCTTCACTGCACTTCATCAAAAAGGAGTAAATCTCGACCGTTGGATCTTCATTTAACGGTTGAGAATGAGTTGCCTTAAAACATAATTGCAACAAGAGAAGGAGTAGTGCAAATGGTTTGCACCTTTGCTGCAAAGCGATGGGCACGCATTCGAGCAGTCGCTACAAGTGAAATCAGGCGCGAATTAAATAGCACCGTTGGATCACGAGCGAAGCGTGGAGATGCAGCCACGTGGCAAGTCAAGAGCGAATCACAGCCGAACGCCTGATCCCACGCAGTTTCTGAAGCGCGAAGGTGAGGTGTGTGCGTGTTTAAGCCATCCGATCGTGAGATCGGACGACTGAAGTTGAGGAGCTAAAAATGCTTGAGCGGCGAGCGAAGGAATCACAGCACGTGCATAAGCAGAGATCTGGAGTTTTCGATGGCCATCCGACGATGCAGAGCATGCCACGTGTCTGCATGAGGTTAAATCTGAACGTAGAGAAGGATTTTAAAGGTGTTTTGAGGACTAATCAGGTTCGTTGATCTCCTGATTGATGGATCTGATTAATCCAAAGGTTGTTGCACGAATTTAAGGGCTCAAATGCCCTATTTTCTCCTCAACACAACTATAAAAGAAGGCCTAGGGCCCCCTAGTTGGAATCATCAACTAGACATCTCTCTTCCACCTTCCTTTAGGCCAAAGCTCTCCCTCTACAAATCCATTCCGACCTTCGTCCCTGCACTCTAGATCTGAGGTGCTACCACATCTTGCATAAGCATCCTACAAGCAGCATCATCTCTCTGCCTCCTTCTATCTCTCTCTCTATCTATCTTTCCGTCTCTACTTTTTGCATAGTAATTTCTAATGTGAAAAACTCTTTATCAATGAAATGAAATTTGATCTTATGGATATCTGATAACTCTTTATACATAGATACATATATAAACGCCTGTTAGAACTAGTTTTATTGAAAAGCTTCTGTCAAAATCGAGATTGCCTCCCTACAAATGACCTGGTACTCACGGGACTTCATAAATTTATTTGTCGACGTGCTTTCGTGCTATACAACTAAATAATCTTTTAAAACACGATTTACGCATCGAACAAGTTGGCGCCATTGCCGGGGAGGTGATAAACGCCAGTTTATCATCATTCTTATGCATTAAAACAAACCTAGCTCTTAGGATTTTGCTCCGCAAATGGGTTTTTGGGTTGTATTTAGGCATTAATTAGGTTAGGCATGCATTGAACTTTTTGTTGTATTTTTAATGTGTTTTTGTGAGTGTTAGGGATAAGAAGAGAGTCAGATCCCTAGAACCCTAGCACTCGGGAAGATAATTGTTGAAGAGGAAGCTCAATCAAGCTAGGACTCAGCTAATTCCAGCTCATCATGACTAGATACTAGCTCCATTGGACAAAGGTTAGCTCCATTCAGCTCACCCTAGCTCAGGTCAACTCAGATCTAGCTCAACTTAGTTGAGTCTAGGTCATCTCAGCTTCCTTTAGTTCACAAGGAGCTCTAGCTAGCTCAGCTGAGTTGACTGGAGTTCACCTCAACTCAACCAAGCTGAGTCTAGCTCATCTCAGCTCCCACCAGCTCTTTGGGAGCTCCAGCTAGCTCAACTAGGTTCACACGAGTCCACCTCAGCTCAAGCTCAGCTCACCTCACCTCTAGCCAGCTCACAATAGCTAATCTCTAAGCTAATTGAGCTACTACTTGTCAACTAGTAGCTTAGCTAGCTCTGGAGTCCTCACCAGAGGTAGTCCCAGCTCAACCTAGCTCCAGCTAGGCTGAAGCCAGCTCAACTAAGCTCAACTACCCAAGCTTTGCTACTTGCACAAAAACTAAGTAGCTAAAGCTCAGTAGTTAAGCTCCCCTTTAGGCTACCTCAACAAACCCAACTCCAGCATAGTTGCCATCAGCTCCAGAATATTCTTCTCCAGCTCTCCTCCATAAAAACCTAGCTCCTGCAACTCTACTCTACTAGCTAAGCTAGCTTAGCTAGCTTAACTAAGCTCCAACTCTACCTAAAAATCCATGACCTTCCACTCCTCCACCTTAACCATAACTAACCCTAACCTAACCCACTCCCTTTTTGCGCCAACCCACCATAACCACCACCTTAGACACCCCTTCATGTTGGCGCCAAAAAGTCCTAGACATCCCTTCATTTTGGCACCAACATGAATCCCCATCCTAGCCTTACACCTCACCCTATATACACATCTAAACCCTACACATAACCCCCTTCTAGAAACCTTAAAGTGGTGCCACCTAACCACCCTTTAAACCCACCTAAAATGGCGCCAACTCCACCTAAACCTAACCTCCATGCAACCCTTCATGTGGTGCCAAACAACCTACACACTCCACCATATAACCACCACCTAAAGGCCTCATCCTAACCCTTCATTCACCTCCACGCCAACCTTAACCCTTAACCTCAAAAGAGTTGGTGTTTGTCGCGCTTTTGTGCGGTTTGTTAAAAGATAATATCGCGTTGTAGTATAGCTGCTAAAGCGTTCAAAACAAATAAAGATTTTTATTACTCGAAAACTGGAGTATCCGAGGTCGAACACAGGGAGCAATCTCAGTACTTTGTAAAACCCAAGAATACAACTGTTAAATGCAAATATAATTGATTCAAAGAGTTTTTTAAAAAAAAGTAGAATTAGACGTCTGATTTATGTATCAAACGTCTTAAATGTGATCTTGCTTTCTCTCTTCCTTCTTCTCCTTTCTGCTTCTGTATCTTTCCTTCTTCTGCTTTGCCTTTCTGATCTCTTTGCAATCTTCCTTGTCCTTCTTCTTCTGCTCTGCGAAAACTTCTAATCTTTCTGCTTTCCTTCTTCTCCTACGAAGGCTTCTTTCTTCTTCTTCTGTCTTCTTCTTTGGCTTGCTTCTCCTTCTTCTGCAGCGACCAAGTCCTTCTGCGATCAGCCTGCCTGCACAGGAGCAAAACCTAACCCTTCTCCCTCTACCCGCACGTCTCTCTCTCTCAAGCAATTCACTCTGAGCTGCTCTCCCAGAGCCACAGGCATTAATCGGGTCGGATCGTACCCGGGACCAGGCGCACCTGAAGGTGGTGTGATGCGCGAGGAGTGCGTAGGTCTAGGTCGGGTCGGATCCGCCAAGTCCGCGTGGTCAGGCCACGGACGAGGTGGGTGGGGTCAGTGAGGGACCTCACCCCTGTGCTTACTGAGGCGATAAGAGTATATCACAAAAACAACTTATAGTGTACCTGAGGTTTGTAATCCCACGATGTGGGACTAAAGGTTTCGTCCTTCCCTCACGCGCGCCCACAGACTCTCGTGTGCAATTGCCCACGCTGAAGGCCCTGCTGGTGCTCCTCGCTGAACTCAGTCACCTCGCAACACTTGCGAGAGTCTGCTGCACCTGCCGCCTGGGAAGCCTGACGCCTGCTGCTGCTCCAAGCTTCCTGCTGCTTCGGCTGTTAATGGCGGCCGGGGCGTTCACCTGAGATTCCATAGAACGGCCTATTGGCCCAATCAAAATAGCTGGAAACCTTCGCCGTAGCACGGCAAAGGCGGTGGGTGATTGATAAACACCAGTTTATCATCATTTTTATGCTTTAAAACTAACCTAGCTCTTAGGATTTTACTCTGCAAACGGGTTTTTGGGCTGCATTTAGGCATAAATTAGGATAGGCATGCATTGCATTTTTTATTATTGTTTTAATGTGTTTTTGTGAGTGTTAGGGATGTACAGATTCACAGATCCCTAAAACCCTAGCACTCAAGAAGGCAATTGGTGAAGGAGAAGCCCTGACTAGTTGGAACCCAGCTTGATCCAGCTCACCATAGCTGGAACCTAGCTTACTTGAACTAGGGTTAGCTCATCCCAGCTCCATTCAGCTAATCTCAGCTGGATGGCAGCTCAAGAGAGTTCACCTTAGCTCACCCTAGCTCAAGTCAGCTCAGATCCAGCTCAACTTAGCTGAGTCTAGCTCACCTCAGCTCCCACTAGTTCACAGGGAGCTCTAGCTAGCTCAGCTGAGTTGACAGGAGTTCACCCCAGCTCAGATCCAGCTACATTTAGCTCCACTCAACTCCAGCCAGCTGAAGAAGAATTCATCTCAGCTTAGGAAGCTCAAGTCCAGCTCCCGGGGATTCAGCTTAGCTCATCTCAGTTGAGCTAAGCTACCTTAGCTGCCTCAACCAGCTTGATTCTCCCCGATAGCGCCAGACCTAGCTCACCTTAGCTCATTTTGGTAGAAGCTAGCTCACTTTAGCTTGGCTTAGCAACTAGCAAAGAACTAGCAAGCTAAGCCAGCTAGAGTAGCCCCATGCCAGCCTCTTCAGCAGCAGCCAGCTCCAGCTCCAGCTCCAGACTTCTTCTCCTCAGCTCCCTCCTCCAAACCCTAGCTCCAACACCTTCTCCTCTACTCCTCCATTAGCTAAGCTAGCTTAGCTTAGCTTAGCTTAGCTTAACTTAGCTATGCTCCAACTTCCTTGGCTTGTACTACCCCAAAAACCCACCTACCAACTCTACCCAACTAGCTCCACCTAAGCTCCACATAAGCTAACCTACTTGGCACCAACCTAACCTACCCACCACCTCCAAAAGACACCTAAAAGTGGCGCCAAAAACTACCCATAACCACCCCTTAATGGCGCCACTTTTCCCTCCAAAATCTCCCCTCATCTCCACCACACAATCTCCCTTGAACCCATCTCCACCATCCACCTAACCCCCCTTCTAGAAGACCCCATGTTGGCGCCAACATGGTGGTGTCTCTCCACCACCAAAAGACACCAACACCACCATAACTACCCCCTTTAACACCTCTTGGGTTGGCGCCAACTCTCCTTAGCCATAGGATCACTAACCACCTCCATTCTTCCATCCTAGCCCTCCATTTCAAGGGGCACCTTAACCCCCCATCCTACCCTATAAAAAGACCACTACCCACCACCATTCAAGCCATCCTTGGCTAGCCATTTCACTCTCATATTCCACCAAGAATCCCACGTCCAAGAGAGAAGAAGAAGAAGAAGATTAAGGGGATATTCTGTCCCCTTGGTGCCTTCCCCTCTTCCCTTCTCTCTTGGGTCACGCCAGCCAAAGGAGAAGCCAGGAAAGGAAGATCTTGGAGGAGATCTTGAAGGTGGTCACGCCACCTTGGAGGAGTTTTAAGGGTGGTGCACGCCCACCCCTTTGGAGAGAGAATTAAAGGTGGTAGCTTCCACCTTGGAGGAGCTCTCAAGGAAGGAGAAGAAGGAGGCCCTCTTTTCAAGCTAAGGAGCAGCTAGGCTTGGAGCAAGAAGACAACCTTCTTCACCATTGTTACAAGAGGATTTGTGTTTCTTTTCTTGCTTTTAAATTGTTCAATTCTAGTAGAAGCTTTCCTCTACTTGTCCTTGAAAAGAACACTCATTCTACTCAATCAAAAATTGCCTTCTTTTAAGCTTTTTATTGCAGTTGTTTGTTTTGGTTCTAGCACTTATTTCACCTCTTCTTCCTAATTACCCTAGGCCTACACTTGCCTAGAGTGAGCTTAGGAAGAAGATATTTCTATCTTTTAGAATTTTAATCATTTGTAGGTGTTAGTTCTTTTCGCTACAATCTGCCGTTTGCCCTCGTCTTTTCAAAATACAAAAAAATTACATATTGAAAAATATTAAAAAGAAAGTTGAGATTGTATTCCAAGCAAGAGAATCATTATTGCAATTTTTGCCTCCTTGGACGCCCTAGATACTCCCCTATCTAGGATATAAATTTTAAAAGCGAAAGCGGATTCGCGTGTTACAACGACGTTAAAAAACTGCTTTTACAAATCACGCGCATTTCGCTGTCAGTGATGCTGCAGGTTGTCGGTCGGCCTAGGCGTGCGCGCCTAGGTCAACCTGTGGCCGGAGATGGTGGGTTGGTCGGGGGGTGCTTGTAGAAGTCTGGAGTGGCAGTGATGGGGTGGAATGGGTTCCTGGTGGTGAGGCGAAGCTCACGAGGTGGTTGGCGAGCAGTGTGGAGTGGCGGAGTGGTGTGGGCGGCTCGCCGGAGTGGGGTCGGAGGCGAGGAAGATGGAGGCGGTTAGGTACTGTCGAGGGATAATCAAGTAAAATAGTTGGGGGAAAAGAGAGAGGAGAGGGTGGAGAACGTATCTGGGGTTGTATGGAGGGAAGGGAGGCGGCGGAGAGGACGGCTCGTAACTGCCGTCGTCGGGGAAGAAAGACCCTGAGGGAGGAAGCGGCGACGAAGATGAGGTCAGAAGCGCGCGCGCGGGGTACAGCGCGACGCGGGAGGAAGTGGCGGAGAGGACTCTGCTGCTGGTATGGCAGCAGAGCGACGAGAAGGAGGGAAGGAGGTCGCCGGAGCTTGTGGGTCGTTTGGCCGGAGATGGGAGAGGGAGGAATTTGGAAGGGATCTCCGTCAAAATCAAGCTTAGCCTCTTCGGCCGGAGTTGTGGGTTCTTATATAGGCGCTGGACTGGGTGTGCAGGGCGTGAAGGGCACGTAATTGCCTGAGGTTGGTCGCCGGAGATGGAAAGGAGTTAGGATACCCAAATCTCTCGTGCGTTCGCACGAGAGATTGGGTTCACACCAGCGATTGTAATTGACTTTATAAGGAAGGGAATTCCTCAGAGAATCCTCCTTCCATTTCTGGGAGGGAATCTCTGAGGGATTAGAGAGCAATCCCACTCCGAACCTCGCCGGAGCTCGGTTCTGCCCTAGCAATGGTGGCAGGACCGGTTTGCAAAGGAGGCGAAGAACCTAGGGGGTTCTCTGCAACGGTATTCAAAAGATAGGGACCAATTTGTGATTTGGGTGTACTAAATTGCAAAGTAGGTCAAGATGACCTCTCCTTAGGTCCAAATTTTGGTAAAAACCTAATTTGGACCTAAGGAATCCAATGGTGAAGTTGGATTTTAGGTTTGACCTCGTTTGACTGGACATTTTGTGTAAAAACCCAAATTAGGTTAATTGAAGAGCTAGGACCCTAATCTAAGTCAAACTAGGTTCCAAAGGCCAAATTAAGTGTTCCAAACCCTAGAGGATGTTTTTCCATGATTTTTAGAGGGTTTACTTGCTTTTTGTTCTGGCCGAAACCTTTTTAATTTAAGCGGGTCTGTTTTAGGGTTACCAAGTGTCTTTTAGTTCTTAGATTGCACATGAACCCATTTCTGATTGACTCAACCCACTTTTTATCTCATTTACACCATTTGACCTATGTTTTGCCTCTGATAAATCCCGTTTATGTACTGTAATGGTAAAATTGCAGTTTTAACCTTTATTTCATGTTTTCTTCTCAGGGCACTTGTTCCTTCAGTTAGGCCTTCTTCTAGGTTATGTAGGAGCTTTTATCTTCTTTATTGGGTCAAAATGAGCTAGTTATGGCTCATGATGAGGCTCTCATCAGTTGGTGCCAACATCCTAACCACCACCTAACACAACCTTACAAATGGAGCCAACTTATCCTCTCCCTCCATATTATAGCCACCACCACATTACTCCATCTCCACCATACAAAACCTAACCTACCCTTAACCCTAGCTCCTACATAGAGTTGGCACCAAAAAGCATGCAACCCACCACCATGGCGCCACCCATATCAACCCTTGGATCCTATAACCACCCTCTACAACCCATCCTAGCCCTTCATCCATTAACTACCCCTACCCCATCACCACTTCTATATAAACCCCCTACTACCACCATTAAAGGACACCCTTGGCTATAATTTTTTACCCATATTTCCACCTACATAGAAAGTGATGAGAAGAAGAAGAAGATTAAGGGGATACTATGTCCCCTTGGTGCCTTCCCCTCTTCTCTTCTCTCTTGTGCCCATGACAACCAAGGAAGGAAGCCAGGCATTGGAGGACAACCTAGGATACACGCCTACCCTAGGAAGTGGAGGATTTGAGGGTGGTACACTACCACCCTTGGAGGAGGAATCAAAGGTGGTCCATGCCACCTTAGGAGAAGCCTTTGAAGGTGGAACTCCATCCACCTTGGAGGAGTCAAGCATGCCCCCCTTGGGCTCTCTAGGAGGAGTTCATCAACTTAGAGAAGCCTTGCGAGAACAAGGAACTCTTTTTGATTGCGGGAGCAGCCACAATTGGAGCAAGAGCCTTGCCATCTTCACCATCATTTTAGAGGATAACTATTTTTATTTTATTTTTGCACTTTTAATTCTAGTAGTTGAAGCATTCCTCTACTAGGTTTTTGTGCAAAACAATTTCTCATTTTTATTAAAGTTGCCTTCTTTGTAATTTTGTCGCGTTTGATTGCTTTTGTTCTAGCACTCTTCACTCCTTCTACCTAATTACTCTAGGCCTCCACATGCCTAGAGTGAGCTTAGGGAGAGGCTCTACTTGTCACCTTAGTAGTAGTATAGTGGATTAGGTGTCAGTTGTTTCCAACTCTCTTCAAAATTCGTATTGCCGTTATTTCAAAAATCCATAAAAATTATTTATTTAGAAAGAACAAAAAGAAAGTTGAGTTTCATTCTTGAGCAAGAGACTTGAATTTCGCAAAATATTGCCTCCTTGGACGACCCTAGATACTCCCCTATCTAGGTTACAAATTTTAAAAGCGAACGGATTTATGCATTGCAGCGACTTAAAACCCTAATCTTAAAAATCGCGTAATTTTCCGTAATAGGAGGCAACGAAAATTTTTTAAGCTTTTCAGGTGCTTATTCGAGATCTCTAACTTGTTATTTTTCCATTGATTTCAGGAATCAAGGAAATCTGAACCAAACACGACAACAGAGAAATCATGGGATCAAACCTCAAGTAAGTACCCGTAGTTTATATTAGTTAGAGTTAGGTGTTTGCTTGAACCTTAGGATTAGTTAGAATTTGCTTGATTATTGAAAAAGAAAATTCTCTATTGATTTTTGGGCTGAAATAAAGTTTTATCTTAAAAATTCAATTCACAAAAATCTGCATGTCCAAAAATTCTCAAATTTGTACTAGACATGAGTTTTGAAGTCAGAAACAATATCTAAATTTTGTACAAATCTAAGCTATAAAAAATTTTTAAAAATTCACGCACTAATCTATTATCAATTTGGTTATTATTTCTAATTTTTTTGGAGTTCAAAATATCATAAGAATTTTTATACAACTTCGATTAACTTGAAATTTATGACACTAAATTTCTGAGAAAATCAAGAATTTGGGAAAATTTTGAAAAGATATTTATTACACGTTTGATTGCATGAATTATTCAATCATGAACTAGAGTTCAAAATAGACTACAAAACCCCCAGTACACTTTAAATCAAACAAAAATAGAAAACATGCATCAAAAATTCTTGAAAAATATTTTCTGAGTGCCTAGTTAGTGGTGCAATATGACCAATTGATTGCATTGCTTGGGTCACACCACTAATCTAATTTTTGGACTTAAAAGAACATCTAGCAACTATCTATGCTTAGGGTTTCACATTAAGGGTAGAGCACACCTGTGTTTCCATATTTAAAGGAAATCTATCAAACAAATTGGGATTTGCAAAACTCCTGTGTGTCTCATTAGAACCTTGATTGAAGAGATTAACTCAAGTGAACCCTAAAATTCACTAACATAAGCATTTGAATCCTAAAATTCACTTCATCATAAAAAAAATTGCTTGTGAACCCTTTGCTTGCACACTTCACATCTTTGAAATCAATTTTAAGGGCAAACACCCCCTAACACCCATTATATTCCAAAAGCACATCAAACCCAAGCCTAAAATTGAGTAGACGTGCCCTAGGTAGGACTAATATACTTGGGCACTTGAAATTAGATTGGGTTAAGGTTAAGGCCTTGTCTACTTGGACCCATTAGTGATAAGAAAAGTCTGTGTGGTAACCACGTTAACCCTTAGTAGTGTCCTACCGTGCGGCGTGTCCTAGGGGGTCCCACCCTTCTGGCCAGCCAAGTAATTCAAGAGTTGATCTAACCCAGTCGTATTTTGGGGAGCCAGGATCAGGTCTATTTAGGGTTGACACTCTAAGGACCAGTTTGATAGCTTGTATTGAAAGGGCAGGGTATTCTCTCATCTGCCTTCTCTCTCTCATCTATTAACCTTCTTCCAGTACATGGATGCTAAAAGGTCTCTTAACCCTGACTTGGTACCACCTTTAGAGAGTAAACTAAGGAGAAGACCCAATTTTTCTGAATACATTCAATAGCCAATTGCCATGAGGAAGAACTGATTGAGGAGGAAACCATGGACCCATACTCTTTTGCCTTACACTTTTCTCCCTATCCCAACCCTTCCCTTCAACTGCTTTAGGATGGGAGAACTCTCCTCAACACCTGGGACTTGATTCCCTTGCCTACACCTCATATTCCACAGGTATAGCTAGGCCTACCTTGAATTCCACATGAATCTCTGGATATCAAGGATCTCTACAACCTCAAAAGACACTGTCCATGCAAGACTAGCACTTGATTAGCATGACCAACTATCTTGACCGATTCAGCCAAACTCATCTCTCCCCAGATCAAGGATATGCCTCAGAATCCCAATACCTAGAATACTAATCCTATCCTCGAAATCACTTTGCAAATTATCCCAATCCCACCCAAACAACTTCACCTTCTCATTGGGATAACCTTACACCAACCAACCAAGGATATGATTCTTACCCTATGTATTCAGATGACAGATATTTTGATCCTGGAAATTGTTATCCTCAGCCCACTTAAATCCCTAACCATAACGGTGATCCTAAGATCACCCATTTACTCCAAGTAGTCCAGGGGATGAGAGAAGCTAATAAAAGAAATATAGATAATTTGACAAAACAGCTCAATAGAATCCGGAAAGCACAAGGTTATAAACCTGGTCTGAGTATGCCACAAGTTGGTGGTGAGCCACTCAAGGTTGAGGATTTAACCGTAAGCATGACATCTTATCCAAGCCCAACCTCTACATACACCGAGCCCACCCATCAGCCTGTGATTATGCAGAACATACCCTTTTTGATATCCCAAAAACTAACTTTGAGGAGGAAAGGTAACTTGAGGAATTATATCTTGATTTAGGCCCTGAATTGCAACAATTCTATTTTGAGGAGCCAATCCATGGTGAGCTAGAGTATGAGTCTTTTATGTTTAAAGGCGCACACAATTGGACTACATGGATGATTTGGGAGAATCAAAGCAAGATCAAGAAGATAGAAAGATTGGGGATAGTGACACTCCCAGCAAAGCACAGTTAGAAGGCTCTAATTTGTTCTTTTCTGAGGATTACCATGATCAGATGTGCTTGAACAATTCGATATCTGGATTTGGCAATATTGATCATTCTAAGATATCCAATATAGAAGCTGAATCTACTTTCAATTCTGTTTCAGCTAATCCACACCCTTCTCTTCCCATCCATCAGAATCCTGAGGAAAAACCTAACCCTTATCCCCAACATCTTGAGATTGAACAAAACAAACAATCCCCATATGAAAACGATGTTCAAGAAATTGCAGAATTACTAGGGATGACTTATGAAGATCTATCTAAGGAAGCAAAGAATTTAGCTAAATCATGGAATCCTGAGGAGTTTGATTTGACTTATGACGAATAGAAAAACATTCCCTTAGAAGATGTAATTCAAGAGAAAAACAATTGGGATCAAATTCAAAAGTCCACAGAACAAAAAGGATTTGAGATCTTGACTAATCTAAATCCCAATCTTACTCCCCCTGGGGATGTGATTCTAAGGAATAATGAATTTACATCCATTACATTTGAAGACTTGCATGATGATTTGGGCGACTCAAATGAGATTTTTGATCACCCTAGGGATGAGATTGAGGATTATGACCTGGATATCCAACATGATGTGGGTAAATCCAGAACTAGTAAGATGGACCACTGGATCCTATTTGACTCAACTACTCTACATCCATCTACACCTGACTTAACTTACGAAGTGGTTTCTTATACCATTTCAGACTTCACCACTCGGGTTCCTCCTTTCATTTCCTAGCACATTCAGGACCCGTAGGATTTATTCCCCATGGACCACACTTTATCTACCTTATCTGCCTTCCTCATGCATCACTTCCTAAGGTTGCCACTATCTACTTTCCACTTTAGCACCCGCATTAATGTTTCTCCCTTTTGTAGCATCTGGCTGCAATTAGTTTCAAGTCCATTCACTTTATTTTTCCGACCTTTTGGGCTTTGTATTCACCATCAGCTGATCCACATTTGTGGATCACTGATCCTTGCATTGCATGATCATATCTTCATTTAAATCCTAACTCAACCCATTAATCTGATCATTCATTTTTGGGTTTAGGTCCGGCAAATGACGTTAAACTTAGCGCTGGCTAGGAGGCAACCCAGTATTCTTTATAGGTAGTTCTGCATCAATACTGACCTAGATTAACAAGCAAAGTCAACTGATATCCCCTCCTCTTGCTTATTATATTTTGATTTTCATGCATACATTTCAATGAAGACATTGTAATGAATAGGCATGGGGGGGTGAACATTGCATGTCTTATTTTATGTCAAAAAAAATGCATTTAGGCATAAAGAAATGCTCCAACAAGATTTTATTAGGGATTTATTCTTAAGTTGATTCCTGAGTTTAGAATTCAGTACAATTTCACACTTACATAGAATTTGCAATGGATCCTCTGTGAAGACCGATAAACATTTTTAGTTTGTCGAGAAGAAGCAGTACTTCTCCTGAACCCTTGGACAGTAATTAGGGAGTCAGGCAAACTATCTTCTAGCAGATCCACCAAACAAGTGTAAGGTGAGAGTAGAAAGTCTACTGGTGCTCTAAGGCTAGTATGAGGAATCTTAACTTTTAGATAATTAGATAATGATACTCAGAGTTAGGCATAGTTTTCACTCTCAGTTTTTGCATACAAATTCTTAGTGAGAATATTTTGAGAGCCACCAAATAAGGCAAATACGTAGAGAGCAGTTCTGATAAAACTAGAACTAAGGTGGATGGTCACGACCGTCCTTTAAGGAATCCTCAGCTGAAAGAGAGTATTAATGTCAAGGTCAGAAATATGTTGTCCTATTCATTCTCTTCCCGATGTCGAGAATAGGCACTTCCACCAAATAAGGCACCCGATATCTTCTTTAACATCCCCCAATCCTGAATAATGCCTTGTGAATAAAAGTCATACGATATTGAGTAACGTTAATAGATGTCTGGATGCAAAAGAAAAAGAAAAAAAAAGTGTTATATATGTCTATGCGTATAAAAAATATATATATAAGAGTAGAAAGGCAAAAAAGAATAAAAAATAAAAAGAGTTTATAAGTGTTTTAGAGTTTATTTCAAGTGTATTGTGGCAACAACACCTACCACCCTCACGATCCACCAAATACAGCCTTTACCTACTTTTATGTATTTCTGTCTACCTGAATACGGGCTGAGGAATTCTGATTTAGTCGTAGAGTTATCATAACCTAGTCAAAGTGTTAATGCCAGGAGAGACCATCAAATATATTGATAAATCTGGTGAGATTGTGAGCTCAGAAAAAAAGAAAAGAAAAGAAAAGATAAGAAAAAGAAAAAGAAAGAGAAAGAAAGAGAGAGAATGAGTACAAAGAAACTAAAGAGAGCACAACTTCTCACCTCTCTTTGAGTTAAATTATTTAATAGTCTGAAAATCTACGTTCTAAAGTACTAGTCTAGATGTAGCACCAGATGAGTGTGAGCCACCAAATACAAATCTACTTGACTCAAAAATCTTCTACCTAAGCCAAAAACTAGGGTTGAATTTATAGATTATCTTATAATCCTGAAGGGAGAAGTCTGCTTATATATATTTTTACTAAGGGTCAAGTACGAGCTTTAGATGTGAAATGACTTTTTACTTGGATCCGTTGCATAAGCTACAACAAAACACAATCACGATTATTTGGATTACTAAGGCTTCGGATGAAAAAGAAAGACATAAACCTCTAGTCAAACTCTTGGTAGAAATCTGTCATGTAGGATCACTTTACATTTAGTCTTGCATTTGCTAAGGACTAGTAAGATTTAGCCATGGGGGTGTGATTGCACAGCAATCATGCAACCTAAAACACCTAAATTAAGCTAGATTCTAGCATTACTTAGGGGCAATACATGCATAAGCATCGTAATTTGCATAATGGTTAGTTTGATTAGCTGCATAGATAAAATCGACATTTTATGCACTAATGAGAGATGATTTTAATCATAGATGATTTGAAGCCGTGGATATCATATCAGACTGAACAGATCTGATCAGAACAACAACGAGAGTCCAACGCTTTCGAAATCATCTCAATCAAACAACCAAAGCATTATGTGCAGTCCATAGAAAAATGGAAATCATGGAGCCAAAGGACAAAAATCCAAGCCTCAGATGAAAGATCCAACTGCACGGATGGATCCGGATCAACGATCGCAGTCCAACGGTGCAAAAATCAACTCAATCGAAGGTCTACATCACTAGATACAAGGAAAAGAAGATGGATGGCCATGATGGTGCCACGTGGCACCATCACAGCCGCCATCACCTTTGGCCCATCTCTAAAGGCATCCCAAATGCATGCTGTGGACCATTGGATCTTCATCCAATGGCCACAAGCGCTCCGCATCCCCGCTTCATCGCACTTCATCAAAAGAGAGTAAATCTCGGCCATTGGATCTTCATCCAACGACCTAGAATCAGTTGCCTTAAAACATAATTGTAACAAGAGAAGGAGTAGCTCAAATGGTCTATGCCTTCGCCGCGAAGCAATGGGCTTGCATTCAAGCGGCTGCTACATGTGAAATCAGGCGCAGATTAAATAGCACCATTGGATCACGAGCGAAGTGCGGAGATGCAACCATGCGGTGAGCTGAGAGTGGATCACGGCCGAATGCTTGATCCAACATGTGATCCCACATAGTTTCTGAAGCACGAAGGTAAGGGGCGCGCACGTCACGATCGAACGACTGATATTGAGGCACTAAAAATGCTTGAGCGGTGAGCGAAGGAATCACAACGCGCACGCAAGGAGATATCTGGAGTGTTCAATTGATGGGAACACCATCATGAGCCATAACTAGCTCAATTTGATCTA
The DNA here is from genome assembly GCA_037157565.1 of Thalassia testudinum. Classification (NCBI taxonomy): domain Eukaryota; kingdom Viridiplantae; phylum Streptophyta; class Magnoliopsida; order Alismatales; family Hydrocharitaceae; genus Thalassia; species Thalassia testudinum. The sequence continues at coordinate 40,458,717 of JAZHRO010000067.1, forward strand.
CTTAAAGTCATTAAATGCTCCTACATAACTGTCAGAGAGACATAATTCACTGCAAATCCATTTTGAGGGAAATAAAGTAAAACAATGGTAAAATCATAGTTTAACAGTATATCTCAATTACAGTACACTCATAGGTTTTCTCAGGGGTTATTTAAGGGTCAAATGGCCTTAAATGTCCAACAAGTGGGTTAATACAGATAGAAAAGAGTTTTCACGTGTTCTGAGAATTAAATGACATCTGAAACCCTAAAAACTGACCTGCTTAATTAATTGAGGTTCTGGTTAGGATAAAATTCACTTAAACCCTCTAAAATTTATATAAAAATATTCTCTAGGGTTTGGTACCTTCAATTTGACCATCAGAACCCGTCCTGACCCAAAATAGAGTTCTAGATAAACATTTGCCCTAATTTGGGTTTTTGCATAAATTACCTAGTCAAACTAGGTCAAAACCTAAATCTAACTTCACCATTGGATTCCTTGGGTCCAAATTAGGTTTATACAAAAATTTGAGCCCAATCTGAGATCATCTTGTCTAAGTTTGCATTTTGGTCCAGTCAAACTCTTTTTATCTCATTTAGATCCTTAGCTTTTTGAATTCCTTACAAATGGCCCCCCAACATTGTTGTCTTCTTCACAAAAAGGTCCTTGCCACCATGAAATCCTACTCCTACAACTCCAGTGACCTTTGATTGAAGAGAACTCCTATGATCAATCAATCCCTTCAAAAATTGGAAAGGGGATTCCTTGAGGAGTCCACTTTCCATTGAATCTGTCCATGGGCCCCAAAACCTTCCCAATCTCTCTTGCGAACACATGAGAGATTAGGGTATCCTAGGGAATTTCAACTCCGGTGACATGCCCAAGCCCAAAACACCATCCAGAGGCCTATAAAAGGACCCCCAGATCAGACCAAACTTCTCAGGCTCGATTTTGGCTGGAAACTCCCCATATTCCTCCTTCCTCTTCCAGCCGAAAGGCTCCTCAAGCTCCAACGATTCCTCCCATCCTCATTCCTCGTTCGTTTGCAATACCGGCAACGGATTTTCCTCCCTCACCTTCATCCGTGTAGCGCAATACTGGTCGATGTCCCTATCCCCTTCGTCCTCACCATCCAACCCCCACTGGAGTCACCTTCATCTCCGGCGTCAGCCATACCGCAACCAATGCCAACTCTGATCCCCGTTGTCCGCTACCTATCTCTATCAACTCCTCAACTTCTCCATGTCACGACAACACCTCCGACACTTCGCTTCGACTTCGGCACCACCCTCCGCGACTTCATCTTCCACCTCGCCGGTGTACCACCGACGAGCTCCAGCGGCCACCACAGACCACCTACGTCACTGCTTCCACGCTCTACACCTTCGCCTCGACCTCAGGAGCAAAAGCTCTTAGTTAGGTCGATTACTCCTCCAAACCCTCTGTCGAACTCACGCTCCTCCGTCTACCCTCCACGAGGTCGACAGGCCTCACCAACTAGCTTCACGACACGCCACACCCACCACCGTACTCACCGTCCTACGGCGAAGTTCCTGAACCTATTTAACAAGGTCGAGAGGTCGTATTCTAATTTTCAGGTAGCAGGTCCTCTGCCACCATTGCCGTAGCTTCGAGTGAAGCTTGAAGCTTGCTCCAGCACCTGCAAGCCCCAGGTGAAGTCCTAGGCACAGCGGAGAGTCTCCAGGATCACAACCCAAGGACCAATTTGGCCCTTTGACTGGGCCTTTAACTGCAATTGAACGAAGCAGCAACTGCAGCTGCACGCAGAAGAAGCTCAGTGGGATAGTCCCACCTCGGAAGCTGAAGAGCGCCCATAGTTGAATAAGTTGATTTTCTATCATAGGCTATTCGCCTCAGCATGCACAGGGGGTGAGGTCCCCACACACCCCTCACATGCGCCTCGCCCATGACACTGCTCACATGAGTCTGGCGCTAATCCGATTACCCACCTAACCTAAGCACTCCTTGCTCACCACCCACTGCCGGTGAGCCTGGTCCCGAGTGAGCTCTACCCGAATACCCGATAACCAAGACTGTGGCCTTGGGAGGGCAAATCCCAGAGAGGGAAAGGAGAAAGATCACGCGGGGGCAAGGGGGTTTTTCTCTGTGATTCAACAGCTGACACTTAGCTGTTTAAGGAACCCTTCCTCTTATGCATAAAGAGAAAGAAGAGAGAAGGCACAGTAGAAGAAGGAGAGAAAGCCAGAGAAGAAGAAGTAGAAGGGCACTGTAGCAGTGAGAGGGTTAAGCCATCAGATTGGCTGAGCAGATGTCTAAGATTCACATCACTTATACTACGTGGAATAGAATTGCTTAGTACTATTGAGTTATTTGATATAATTGTGAGGGGTAATTGGTGATTCAAATCACCATTTTACCCCATTCTTTTTGCACTCTTTGACATATGCTTTCATTCATATATCATTATTGCTTGGAATTCTATTGCTTATATATTTGTGTTGAATTGCAATCTTGAGAATCATTTTTGCCAATTGCTCCATGTGTTCGACCTCGGACTTCCATTTGAGTAATAAATTCTATTTGTTTTTCACGCTGATTCAACCTATACTACACACATTGATTTCAAAACCTGCTTCAGAGCGATTAACACCGATGGCCATCCGACAATGTAGAGAGTGCCACGTGTCTGCACGATGTTAAATTTGAGCGTAGAGAAGGATTTTAAAGGTGTTTTGAGGACTAATCAGGTCTGTAGATCTCCCGATCAACGGATCTGATTAATCCAAAGGTTGTTGCATGAATTTAAGTGCTCAAATGCCCTATTTGCCCCTCAACACAACTATAAAAGAAGGCCCAGGGCCCCCCAGTTTGAATCATCAACTAGACATCTCTCTTCCACCTTCCTCCATTCTAAATCTCTCCCTTTGCAACTCCACTCCAACCTTCATCCCGGCACTCTGGATCTAAGGTGCTGCTGCATTTCGCACAACATTCTACAAGCAGTGTCATCTCTCTTTTCTCTCTCTCTCTATCTGTCTCTACTTTTTGCATAGCAATTTCTACTGTGAAAAACTCTTTATCAATGCAATGAAATTTGATCTTATGGATATTTGATGCCTCTTTATACATATATACATATATAAATACCTATTAGAACTAGTTTTATTGAAAAGCTTCTGTTAAAATCGAGATTGCCTCCGTGCGAATGACCCGGTACTCAACGGCCTTTATAAATTTATTTATCGACATATTTTCGCGCTATACTACAACTAAAAAATCTTTTAAAATGCAATTTATGCATCGAATAGGTACCTACTTCAAGTTCAAGAAATCTTGGTTGAAAGAGGGAGGCTGCAGGGAGATGATCTCTCATTGGTGGATCCAAAAGCAAGTGGATGGCTCGGCAACCTTCAGGTTAGCCACTAAATTGAGGGAACTGAGAACTCTGATGAAGGAGTTTAAACGTACTTCTAAAATTGTGAGGGAGCAAAGGTGCACAAAGGCTTTGGAGAAGATGAAAGATCTTGATATTAAAGAAAATTTGGGGTGTATAACAGAGGAGGAAAGGGGGCAACGTGCTCAATGTCAGTCAGTGGTGAAGGAGGAGGACTTGAAGAGAGAAATTGACTGAAGGGAGAAATCAAGACAACTATGGCTAAAAGAGGGGGACACAAACACCAAGTTTTTTCACCTAGCAGCCAATTCTAGGAGGCGATATAACTTCATATCTTCGTTGAAATCTGGAGATCAGACACTAATGTCCATAGGTGAAATCAAAAGGGAAGCAATCAGGTTTTTTAGGGAGGCAATTAAAGCCCCCTAAAAGAGGTTAGTGGAGAATGGTGACTTCAGATTTGCCAAGAGTTGGGGCTGAGGAGGGGGAACAGTTGACCACTCATATTTCTCAACAGGAGGTGGTGGTGGCCATGAAGGATTTAAATGCTAAAGGCTCCCCTTTCCTGGATGGATTTCAGGTATTCTTTTATAAAGAATTCTGGTCAGTGGTAAAGAATGATGTTATGGATGTTATTAGAGAGTTTGAAGGTGGGAACTTTGGATTAGAGAGAATCAACAGGTCATATTTATTCTTATTACCAAAAAAGCTGGAGGCGGAAAGCTTAGTGGAGTTTTGACCAATTGCGCTATCCAACTCCATCTATCTAATCATTGGCAAATTTTGGCTAATAGATTGAAAAGTGTACTAAAGGATCTCATCAGTCCAGTACAATCCGCTTTTCTTCCTAATAGGTCACTATAGGAGTCTTTTGTTGTGGCATAGGAGATTGTGATGGAGTGGTGCAGAAGAAGATGTAAAGCCTACATGTGGAAAGTGGATTTTAGCAAGGCCTATGACTCGATATCTTGGCCCTATCTATAGGAAATCTTCAGGCGAAGGGGTTGTTGGTGCTAGAGCACCACGATCATTTGTTTTGATGATAACAAAACACGTGTTATTTAACATTTGCAATTTGAGTCCTAGATTTCAGGTCAATTGCAAATGTGGACGTGTTTAGACGGAACTCGAGCTCGCATCCAGGACGGATTGGAGGAGCTTAATGAAGAACAGAGGAGGTTCACGTGGAGCGACAGATTGAAGATAGAAGACAAGAAGAATAGGATAGATTCTTTTTAATCCTTTCTTGTATCTCTTGTCTTTATTTTCTTGCTCTTTTTATTTTCCTTAGAATATTATGTTAAAGAGCCTCAAAGTACCCTAACAGTAGTCCTAGGAACACCGGCACAACCCTAGGATACTTAGGTTTTCTGTAGAATACTTAGAAAACCAATATAGGGTTCAAACAGCACTTCCAGACGTCTAATTCCTAAATCAGACGTCTGATAAAGTATTTTAAGACGTCTGACTGTTGTTTCAGACATCTAATATCTGTTAGGCTGGACATAGCTAATTCTGTCTGATGAAATCAGACGTCCAGACCTAATACCAGACGTCTTAGGAGACGTATGATGGACTTGCCAGACGTCCAGATAGTGGACCGTTGGCTAGCTTAGCAGGCACTCAAGGTTATGACCGTTAGAGCCTTATCAGACGTCCTTAGGCCTTTCCAGACGTCTGATAAATGACCGTTTTGCCTCGGCTGACCAAAAATCTCTTCTCAGAGATTTTCTAGCCGTTGCAACGTTTGGAAAATCCATTCCGTAGAAAAAGTTGGTTTCCAGACGTCCGGGAATAGTGCCAGACGTCCTGTATGTCGTCTGATCAACTTGAACAAAAACCCTGTTTAGATCTGATTCAAGTCAGGAGGAAACCCGCATAGAATCAGACGTCTGACCTTGAAATCAGACGTCTTAAAGTGGCCTTCCAGACGTCTGATGCCAGAATTAGACGTCTGATCACCCTGTCAAATGTAATCATTGTCCTGATTTCGGCCTGATTCTCTTGGGCTTTGCACCCAACGGCTATAGAACCCTTCCTAAGCCTTCCAAAGCCTTCCTAAGGCCTCTATAAATAGAGGGGAACCTTTGCAACACAAATACACACTTAGAGACACAATACACACTCAGCTACACACTTTCACACTCTTTTGTGTCCAGAAAAGATCTTGCTCTCCAAGCTTAAGCTCCATTCCCTTGAGAGCATCAAGCCTTCGCGCACCCGCTCTCCCGCCGTTGTTCATGAGAGCGACATTGCGCTGTCGGGTGGCACACGCACCGCGTCACCAACTCGACGCACTCCTTGCAAAGGGGAGTTTCCTTATTCCTATAGAAGCTAGGTTCATAATTTCTTTGTTGGCTCTATAGGACTTCTTGTTTTATTTTATCTTTGTCTTTTCGTTGGGTATTCGCTTTGCGAATTCCTGTCTCCTTCGTGGGACAAAATCCTTCTCGTGGAGAGAAGGGGTTGAGGAACGCTACCCTCGTACTTGTAGCGTGGTTGTACTGAGGTTGAATCACCCTGATTTTAAAGTGATTCGGTTAGTGGATTTGATCAACTAGGTTGATCGGAAAATCCTAACTCGAGAGGGTTAGGTGGTGGTTTTCACCCGATTTGGGTTTCCACCTAAAAATTACTTGTGTACTTTGTGCAATTGTCTTTCTGTGTGATTATTTATTGTTTATATTTATTTCCGCATTTTATTACGTCACCCCTCCTAGTAGGGAACCTTCAGGGGTTTCCCATTTGTTTGGATCTGATGGATGAAGAGATGCATAACAACAGCTTCATTTTCTCCTTTGATAAATAGGAAGCTTTGTGGAACCTGGATCCAACCTCAATGTGGGGTATGACAGGGATGCCCATTAGCTCCATTGATTTTTAATTTTGTAGTGGATACTCTTGCTATATTTGCATGTAAGCTATCAGATGTGGGGATGGTAAGAGGGTATTCGATGTCGAACTCTCATACACTGGCATCAATCCCCCAATATGCTGATGATATGGTTTTTTTCGTAGAGAGGGGCAGATGGGAAGCAGAGATCCTTTACATCATGGTGTCAATGTTTGGAGAAATCTCAGGTATAAAGTTGAATGGAAATAAATCATCATTGGTTTGTTTTGGCTTGGATAGTAAGGAGAGTGAGGTGCTATCAACAATATTACACATAGCAATCACTACCTTACTAATTAAATATTTGGGGCTGCCATTGAGAGATTCGAAGATGTAGAAGAGCGACTGGAATGTTTTATTTGATAAGATTGCTACAAAGCTAGAGAATTGGAGAAGTCGCTTCCTCTCTAAGGATGGAGATTGATTCTCCTTAACTCCATTGTCACTTCTATTTCGGTGTTCTTTTTCTCTATGTTTAAAGCACCAAAATCAGCATGGAAGGGTCTAGATGTGATGCATAAATAGTTTTTCTGGAAGGGAGCCAAAGCTGAAGGTAGGTTCCTCCAACCTGTGAAATGGAAAAGGCTATGCAGGCCCAAGAAAAAAAAGGCCTAGGGATTCGATCCTTGAGAGAATTCAATGACTCGCTGCTGTTAAAATGGGCTATAAAACATTTTGGTGGGGACAGTAGCCTTTGGACTGATATCATACAAGATTTCTATATGTCTTCACATGTGAAGAGAGCAAGATCACACCCATCCAGACCTTCACCTTTCTGGAAATCAGTAACTAAGGTTCTACAAGACAATTGGGAGCGCTTCCAGCTGGTATTGGGGGATGGATCAGAGGTTGGCTTCTAGATAGATAGGTGGTCTCGACTGAGGCTGCTAAACGAGAGGTATTCGTGTGCATTTGATGCTGCTCTTGATAAGCTTGCGTCGGTGGCTGACTGCTGGGATGAAGCATGCAATGCTTGGAGGATTGATGGTTGCAGGTTGAGTGATGGTGCAAGATCACGTGAACAAATGAATAGGATGCTGCATGATCTGGAAACATTTTAGCCTAATGGGGGTGTGGACAGATTTGAGTGGCCTTATGGGGGATACAAATCAGCTGCATCTTGCACACAAATGTTAGGAGCTAGAGATCAAACCAACATGGAAGAATAGATGGGCAATGTGCAGGCTTATGGAAGTTGTGTATTCCCCTAAAAGTTCAAATTTTTCTTTGGTTATGTAGGAAGGATGGACTTATCACAGGGGATTGATTGCACCGCAAAAATACACCTGCAATAGTGCCTTCTTGTGCTATTTCCTAGCATTACCTATGTATATTAGGTCTCCATAGTTGCATTGTAAAAATACATGCATGATTGCATTTAATTGAGAAGGGAGGAGAATGAAATAAGTGGCCTTGCATTTTACATTTTTCCTCAAGTGCATCTTTGCAAAATTCCCATCTCTATTTTTATTTCCATTTGATTTTTAAATCTTTCTCCCCACGGTTGCATGGAGCAATTTCTTCCTCGCACGCCATTCCCTGCAGCTACCCTTCCCTGCGGCTGCCCTTCCCTGCGGCTGCCTCTCCCTGCCAAGCCATTCCAACCTCTCCCTGCAGCCACATGCAGCCATTCCCAGCCATGCCTTCTTCCTTTATAAAAGACCACGGCTCCTTCTTTGCAAAAAGCCTGGTCCACTTCAAAAAAAAGAACACAGCAGCTCTCCAGGCCACCATCCTCCCCTCCCTCTCCCTCCATACGCCGGCCCTCCTCCTCCGAGGAGACACCCGATGGGTAGGAGCCCTCACTATGGTGCACACCACCACAGTGAGACCACCACCGCCTAGCTCTTCAAAGAGCCGGTGGGCGTGGTGGCTCTTTTCTATTTTTTTTTTTCTCGCTCCAGCACCTTCAGCCATGGCTGCACGCTTCAAGGTCTGAAGCTCGCAACTTGGCAGCAGCAGCAGCTAGGCAGCAGCAGCAGCAGCCATTCCGCACAAGCCTGCAGGCGCCCCAGCCCCTTCCGCGCGCGCCTGCAGACCTCTCCACCTCCCGCTTCTTCGCTCTGACGCACGCTCGCTTCCACCCTCAACCGGCCTCTGTGCACCTCTGCAGCGGCCGGCCAAGCACCCCAAGCTCCCCAGCAGCACCCGCAAGCTTCCGCACGCGCCTGCAGACACCTCGCCTCCCGCTTCTTCGCTCTGTCGTGACCTTCTCCGTGCCTGCAATCGGCCGGTGCAGACTCCGTGCCTGCAAGCCCGCGTGCGCCAGCCGTGAGCCGGTAGCACTCACACCACCTGTAGCTCCCGGTTGCGCGGCGCGGACGACCACTGTAGCCACTGTTCACACGAGTCTGCACTGACACTGTGGCTATAGTGGGGTGACCGGAAAGCTTCTCACTTTACTGGTTACCCGGCGTGCTGCAACCGGCTGCAGCTCACGTGCACGTCACCGCCTACGTTGCCCGCACTTGTCGGCACCCGTCTGCCTCGCCCGCACTCGCCCACGTGAGCCTGCCTTCGTCCGCTCCCAGTGCTCGCTCCAGCCTTTGTGCAGCACGGTGCGCTGCGTCTCCTCTCCGCGCCCTTCGCCCTCCAGCGCGCGTCTGCGTGCTTACGCACCTGCACGAGAGCGTGGAGACCTCCAGACGACGCCGTTGGTCTGTAGACGCCTTAAAACTCCAGCGACTGCCATCTCTCCTGCCCTCTCTCTCTCACTCTCTCTCACAACACTCTCTCACTCTCTTCACCGATGCTCACACACACCTACACTAACACTTCCACACACCCACACACAACTATACACTATTATATACATAATATACGTATACATATATATATTGATATATATATACATATATTTATATACATATATATATTGATATATATATACATATATTTATATACATATATATATATATCTATATACTTATATATATACATATACATATACATATATATACATATATCTATATATATATATATTTATACATATATCTATACATATATTAGTACTTATATAACTATATACTAGTCTATATACATACATATACATATATATATATCTATATACTTATATATATATATATATCTGTGTGTGTGTGTATATATATATATACATATATACACACCTACTTATATATACATACATATATACATATATATATCTATATATACATATATTACTATATATATATACATGTATATATACATATACATCTATATAGTATCATATACATACATATACATATAAATACATACATACATACATACATACATATATATATATATATATATATATAGATCTATACATATATCTATCTATACATATACTTATATATATACATATATATATATACCTATATTTTTATAACCATATATACATATAGATATATTTACATATATACGTATATACATTTTCACATTATTTTCCATACGCTGTATCACGGGAATATCTGCACCAGTTGCTAATATTCCCCGCTACACGCGTACAAAAAGCATGTTCACATTCATCTTCCACCATCCATCCTACACCTTACATGCGGCACCTCATCTTGTTGGTTGCATCTTTCTAGACGACGACCGACTCTACACCGTGCTACACTCCATCTCCGCCTCCACCCCCACCCCTTTATACATATATACTATATACCTATATATATACTATATTTACTTTATTTCTGTTTCGCTTTCCTGCTAGTAAAAAGATAAAAAATATATAAAAGAGAAAAGATAATCTTCGACTTGCAGGTACTCCGTCTTGCGAATAGCAAGACCCGTTTTGGAATCCTATTTTGGCTCAAAGCCAAGAACCCAATTTTGAGGGTGTGCCTCAAGGACAAAGATTTCCAAAAAAAAATCTAAATAGAAAAACACCAAAAACACAATAAACGAAAGGAAGAGACTCATTGTAGGAAAGACATAGAAACTCGACTTGTAACCCCACTTCCCTGAGTTCGACCCTGGGCCTAAAAGTGACAAGATAAAATCAAGTAGGCCAGGTTAAAAATTTTGTAAAGAGATGGTTAGGTCCGATTTAGGTTAACCACTATACACATTTTAACGATAAAATCATCATATTGACAACCTATTCGGGCTCCACACCATATCTTTTCTGTCGCCGTTGCCGGGGAAGTCCGCCTTCAAGTAAGTTTCTATTCAATTCCTTTCAATTTTTCTCTTCTCTCTTCACGGGTATCTCTGTTTTTGGTGTGCAGGTGAACCTGTTGCAAGGAAAAGGTAGGCAAATGAAGTCGGAGACGTGAGTAGATCCAAGGCAGGAATGAGAGTGTGAAGACGCCGACACCGCATTGGAGCTTCGCACACGTTGCCGAACAAGTAGGTCTTCTTTTCTTAGCAACTAGGGTTAACTTGTCACCTTAATAAAAAAAAAAAACTAAAAACTAAAAACTAGAAAAACTTCTTGCGATCTCGTGGGGCAAGTGGACTAAAATTCACTTGTTTGATTGATTGTCTTCACTCACACCACCCCACGATTTCCCACCTTACTTTGCATAGCGAAAATCCAAGAATCTTGATTCTTGAATTTTTCGCCGTGTGAAGTATTCTTTGAGGCAAACACAAAAAGATTGATTGCACCCCTCTTTTGCCTCACTTAGCTACAATTCGGGATAACATTGTTGGTGGGGAGACTTGGAATTGAGTTGATTCCAACCCCACCACGACTTTTTAGCTTGCCTCAGATTCGATCCTGAGTATTTCAACACCAACAACTTTAGTTTCTTTATCTATTGGTTGAAGCCTTGTGTGTGGACATCTTTCTGGTGATTGGGAGAACTTGAATTGAAGTGCTTTGGCTCCCTTTCACATAAACTCTAAAACTAATTCGTGCATCCACACATAGAAATCTCCATTTAGGGTAGCCCATTGCATTTTAGCATGCATTAACTAACTGATATTGAAGAAGGGTTTCTTGGGCTTAGAAAGAAAACTTGTATTCTCACAAAACCCGAAGATTGGTTGAATTGGTATTTCAACGAAATCCTAAAATCCATACTACTTAAGGCTGAACTTTAAAAACCATTCACCAATAAAAACTTCAATTCGGGGAGATTTCCCAGTTGCATGATTGTTTTACACACTCTGAAAATCAATCACTTGAGCATTACCTGTAAACAACGCCCTTCACATTCCAAAAGCACTTGACCCTAAGCCTCTAATTAAAATTGGTAGTAACTTGACCCTTATTAAGGATTGGAGGTCTAACTACCTGCGTGTGTCATCTACGTGTTGGTGGGAGTTCCCGCGTGCTATCGGGTGTCTAAGACTGGGGCAAACGGCCTTTCAATCTGGCCCGGTGGTTCCACGGTGCTCGCATTGGGTTCCGTAGTTTGTGATAGTAGGTAACTTAGATCTTTAGGTCTAAGGGCACACTGTAGAGGTTAGGAATTTGATTGAATTGATTCGTAATCAAGTATACCTTTTCGGCGTCATTTCTCTCATCTCTTTTCCCTTCTCATCTTGCCAATTCTTCCTGTGGTAGTGCATGTTTGGGAGGAGGTCACAAAACCCTGAACTGTTTGAATTGACTGATAAATTTAGAAAAGAAGCCGAATCATCCTCCTCCTCCACAAACATGGCGGCACGCCCACCCCCAAATTCCGAGGGAGGAAACCACCCTCAAACCCACCAGGTGGTGGAGCCTTAGATCCCATAACCCGCCTCCAAGCCCAAATGGAAATGTATAATGAGCAAATGGAAGCCATTCGGGAAACATTAGAGGAAATGCAGAACCCTCCCAAATGGGAGGAGCCTAGGTCTCTTAGCTCCTTTCAGAATCCCGCTGCTACAGAGACCATAGGACAAATTCGGGTCCCCATGGGCGGGGACGACTTTGAATTAAAACCCAACATAATTGGCCTGATAAATTTTCACTTCCATGGTCTTGAAAGTGAAGATCCTTTTCTCCACTTGGAAGACTTAACCCGACTGGCTGAAATGGTTAAACCAAGAAATGTCGGGTTACCTATAGTCCTCATGAAAATGTTCCCGTTTTCATTGCGGGATAAAGCGTCGCAGTGGTTATGCGCCCTTAGGAGAACCATCCACTCTTGGGAAGAGATGCGAACAGCGTTTCTCAAGAAGTTCTTCCCAATCGGGCGAACCAATGCGCTTCGCCATGCCATCACTTCATTTACGCAACAAAACGGTGAACAATTTCATGAGGCATGGGAGAGGTATAATGACCTCCTCAGGAAGTGACCGCACCACAGTCTACCTAAGTGGCATATAGCCCAAATCTTCTACTACGGGCTAAATGAGACTTTGAAGCAGATTGCAAACGCTTCCTGCGGAGGGAACCTTATGAATAAAGACGAGAATGGAGCATTCGAATTGTTTGAAAATATGAGTGAAAACTCAATAAACAATGCCTCCATTGTCGCCTTTAATTGTACCAGACAGCCCCGAAATGTCCACGAAGTTGACACGGGATCCTCCCATTCATCCACAGATCTAAGCCTTATCGCACAAAAACTGAATGAAGTCTCCGTCGTGCACAAGAAGCTGGATGAGCTTCTAGCCAACCCCACCCAATCTCTGGCAAACACCACCTCTTCACCACTTCGTCACAATCCAAATTCTTCCAACACCAGGCTTATCCTGAGAAACCCCATAAGATCTTCCTTACCGAGTGTTGCGCCAAGCGACTTGGTAAGTCATGTGGAACTAGCTTTTGCTAGCCAGTATTTCGACACGGAGGACCAAGCCTCCGTGTGCTCAGACACATACTGTTACGAACATGGGCAACAAACGTAGCTAAGACGTCAGGGAAGTGTCCCAGACGTCTGGAACCCTTCCCAATGTCTGGTATTAAATTTTTTCCGCATACGGGTTTGCGTCTATGCACCTGCACGCGCAGACTGAACCCGCCGCCTTCGTTTTTCTCCTTCCCTCCCTGCAGGTGCTGTTTTCCTCCTTCTCTCTCCCCACGGCTGCCTTATAAAACCGCTTCCCCTCTCCCTCACCCTCATTCCGCCACCTTCTTCTTCTCCTTCTCCCTGCCAGCGAGAGCGCGAGCGAGTGAGAGCGGCAGCAGCGGCTGCTACGAGTGTGTGGGAAGGAGGGGTGGTTGCGAGAGGAAGTAGAAGCTCGACCGCGAAGGTGCGAGCTTGCCGGGGCACCTAGAGCCAACCGACGGGAGAGCAGCGAGTGTGGGGTGGCGCGGAGGAGCTGCTGCAGCTTGGGCAGCAGGCGAACGCGGCGAGGCGAGGCCGTGCATCGCGGGCGGAGAGCGAAAGGGTCCTGATTCTGGGAAAATTTCCCAGAATCAGACATTTGGACATACATCCAGACGACGCCGAAGACGTCTGGAGGAAGGTCCAGACATCTGATAGGTACAATAATTTCCTACCTTCTCCTTTTTACGCATGTACGGCCATGTAGCCATCCGCCGCATTCTTCTGTGCCCCTTCGTGATGAGAGCAGGTGTGTGTGTGCGCAGGTTCTATTCGAGAGGGTGCGAGGGCTCACCATCCCACGGATCAGACGTCTGGCCACAGTACCAGATGACGGAGAGGACCTCCAGACGTCCAGGGTGACAATCGGACGTCTGGGAACTAGGACCAGATGATCCAGTGGACTTCTGGACGTTTGAAGGACTGCGCAGATTGAGGTATGACCTGATCGACCTTTTAAGACGTCTGGAAGAAGTTCCAGACGTCTGATTTTGGGCAGACTCATCATTTTTTACCCGTTTAGGGTTCGTTCGGAGTCCGTTTCCCGCGTTTCAAGTTTCGTTCTTTCCATATTTATTTCCTCTACCTGTTTATAGTAATTGTATACTGTTATGAGAAACTCCTTGTGATTGATCCTTGTGTTAGGACCCCATTCCATTGCGATTTTGGGGTTGCAGAGGCACGTGGGATTGCCGACCACGCCTCCAGTACTCCCAGTTTCATGGGTATAGTGGCCCTTTAATTTATTTAACAAAAATTGTATAATTATGAAATAATTAATAGAGTCTAGGCCATTGCATGAACCCTAGGACTGAGAAATTAGATTGAATGATAGATCCTAGGGTATTGCATGAATCCTAGGATTGGAAAACTAGATTGAATGATAGATCCTAGGGTACGGTATGAATCCTAGGCCTGGAAAACTAGTTGAATATATAAACATTGCAGTCTTGGAAAAGTGGAAAGGAAATGATAACTGCCTGTAAATTAGTTAATAGTTGCCTATTATGAGTGTATAAATACGGTTGAGAACATGGGTTATATGAATATAAAGCTGAAACGGTGAAACCTAAATTGGCTAAGTTAAAAGAGCATGAACCCTATAGGGTATTAGGAGTAGAACTCCTCGAAAGGGAATGGAATAGAATTGGGGAAGTGAGATGGCCCTTGAGTACGGAGTACCAAGGAGAGCAACTGTTCCCCTGTTTAGTGTGGTGCAGAGCTAGCCGCCCCAGGGACCCGGGGTTAGGTATGGCCACTTTGTACCGACTTTTGGCCCTCGTGTACACAGTACCGAGGAGAGCTACTAGTGTAGGGAGAGCACTAGCTACCCCATGGGCCCCGGGGTTCTGCTAGCTCTCCTACACCGACTTGTTAGGCCCATTGGGCAAACCAGGGTAGTTAGGCGAGGGTGCGCAGACTGTGTGATGTAAACACATTTACACTACTTAAAATGTCTATTTATGCATGTTCTTAAGCATAGGATTGCATTTCATGATATAAATATTGCATTACATGCATCATCTTGCATTTAGAGTAGTTTGAATAAAATGGAGGTTAATTGTCTCCTTTTATGTGCTTGGACAGGGCAAATATTTTATCGGGGCCTCGGATTAAAGATCCAACCGTATGGATATGATCAGGGCGACGATTGGAGTTCAACGACTCCAAGATCGCCCTAATCAGGCATCCGTAGCATCAGATAGAGACCGGGGAACCCTAGAAGATCAAGGGCCAGGATGGTGTAAATCCGCACTTCAGATGGAAAATCCGACCACACGGATGAATTCGGATCGACGATCGCAGCCGAACGACACAAAAATCGAGTCAATCCGACATCCGTGGCACCATCTACAACTTCCAGAAGATGGACGGCCAAGATGGCGCCACGTGGCACCATCCCGGCCGCCCAAACGGCTGCCTACACTCTATGAAGACCGCGCACCCATCCCCTCTCCACCGTTGGATCTCAATCCAACGGCTGTGGACGCATCGTTTTAAAAGCATCCGCGCGACCATTTGGGCGAGGCAGCGCAGCGGTCCAGCGCCTTATCGCGAGGCGCTGGCGCGCGTTCGAGCCTCGCCAAGCGATTTCTGAGGCGGGCGGGCGCGCTCCAATTGACCGCACGATCGCGATCCAACGGCCGCGCGCACCCGATAGCGCCGACGCGCAATTGGACGCTCTGGTGAACGCGCGATCGTACGCGCAGGCGGGCGGGCGGCAGCGGTGAAGGCGCGATTTTAAGCCGTCCGATCTCGCGATCGGACGGCTGAAAATCAAGCGGCGTGCGTAGGCGTTACGCGCGCGGCCAGCCGAGCGGGCGCGCGTGGGCGCGGCGGCGACGGCGACGGCGGGGCTTTAGCGACGGTTTTATCCGTCACTAAAGGCCCCTTATTTATTATTTTGAAGATGTAATGTCCATTTTGCCCCCACTCCTTGCAACTATAAAAGGAGACCCCCTCCATACGAAATTTTCATCCCTTCCTTCTCCTCTCTACCTCTCCAAAGCTCAAGAGAAGCTTGTCCCACACCCGGGATGCTTCTCGCGAGATAAAGTCCAAATTTTCGTCCCCCTTCGGAAGTGGATCCCGCGACGACGACGGCGTGCTCTTCGTTCCCGTTCTTCTGCTTCGTCCTCCTTCGTCCCGCTTCGTTCTCCTTCGTCCAGGCGTCGTCCCGTCCGGCTCGTCCTCCAAGCGACCGTCGAGGAGGATTCTCTCTCCCTATTCTTTTTACTGCTTTCTAGTATAGATTTACTGCTTTCTAGAGTAGTCTATTCGTCCTCCGAGCGATCGTCGAGGAGGACATTTCTCCCTCCATTCTTTTAATGCTTTCTAGAGTAATTGTTTTATGTTTTCTAGTTGTAACGAAAGAACTCTTTTATGATAAATTCCTTGTCTATTCTACATCTCATTTTGATTTCCATGTACAGTATTCTCTCTCTCTCTTACTCCCTCTGTCTCTTTTATTTGTTGTAGATACTTAGATAGTTTAAATTGAATTTCTTCGTGACAAAATAAAAAGAAACGCGAAGTTTTTAAATCAAACGTTCGCCTCCCTGTGTTCGACCCGGAATTCTTATTTCGGTATAAATTTTATTTGTTGAACACGAATCCTTCGCTTTCGAACTACAACGACGGGTTTTCCAAAACCAAACACGTTAGCGTAGATTCTCGTCCAACATTTTGGCGCCGTTGCCGGGGAGGCAACGCTCTTTGATTTCTTTTCGCATTTTGTAACTTACAAATCATTTACCTCACTTTTTTTTTTCCTTTCTTATTGTAATTGCAAGTACTCTTTTGAGACAGGCAAAAGCGGTAGATCGGAGTAAAGTGCTGTGGAAGGTTTTGTAAGTTATCCCCCACCTCCCACCCATTAGATTTCATTTCATCACATAATAATTCAAACATCAATCAACCTAGGTGTTCTTATAAACTCTAAGGTTAGATTGTTTGTTGTTTGACATCCATACTCACTCCAACCCCCACATTAAAAAAAAAATAATAAAAAAAAATCTCACAGAGGTACACAACCTCATCTGATTTTCTAACTCAACCGGTAAACCAATCTTAGGAGCCGGTACACACATCCAAACACATAATCGAGTAGAAATCAGATTGGGTAATCATTTGTGTGCCTAATTAGGTGGTGCATCAGGCCAGTTGTTTGAGTTGTTTGGGCCGCACCACTTCAAATAAAATCAACTCATCAAGTAGCTGCCAATTAGGTTCAACTCTTAGGGATCTACCAGGCACTCCACATTCTTTTTAAACTTTAAAGGAAAATATCTTCACCTGTGCTTGCAAAACCTGGTGTGCCAATGAAACTTGATTGAAAACACCTAAAGTTGAATCCTAAAAGCTACTAAGCAAGATTTGAACCTTAAAATTCATCACATCAAAAATAATCTTGCTTGAAAACCACTGGTTGTGCACGCACACACAAAGCAATCAATCATTAAGGGCACAACCCATTTAAAGGGCCCATCACATTCCAAAGCACATTCAAACCTAGCCCTAAATAAAACAGAGTAGACGTTGGCCTTAAGGATTGGACTCGCTCTTCAGAACTCAGAACGAGATTATTTTCGATTAGTCTGTTTCTACTGTTCAATCTGATGTCTAGCTAGGGGAGCAGAGTCAAACGATCGCGGCTGGGGGGTACACTAGGAACCGGAGGCGCAATCCGAAGGAAGAACCTTCTCCCCAGTCCCTCCTTCTAACTGGTTGGATTGAACAGACAGAAGTAGATCAAATCGTTCCTTTATCTCAAGACGGGTTTTGGGAGTCTGTAGGTCTGTAGGCTAACCCATTTAAGGACAGGTTTGATTGTTTGTATTGCAGGGCACCTTTCTTCCTCCCGTGTCTCATGAATCCTTCCACATATTTCACGCATTCCCGCTCTTTCCCTCCTGTTGTAAATTATCCTCAACATGACAATTATCCCAACTCGTATTGTAATCGACCATCAGTTAGTTGGGATAATTCGAATTGGGGATACAATTCCGGACCCCCGTGTTTAGGGTCTAACCCTGAACACTTTGATTCTCAATTCTATCCTTCTCAGAGTTGCATCGATTATAGATCGTCCTCCTTTCATGAACAACCTAATGCGATCTACAATCAAGAAGGATACACTGATCCTTACCCATCCTCTGATTTCACTGCCTTTAGGTCATCTCCATCTTTTGAACAATCTGAAATGACCTATTATCAGGATGGGTATAACGAATCTCAATTCGTTAATTCCTCTACATTGATGTCAAACCCGCCCAACCCTGAACCAACTCATTTGGTTCAGGTTAATCAGGTTCAAGATAAGGTTCTGGCTAACTTGAGGAATATCATTCAATCTTTAGAAGTTCAGCCAATACCTTGCATTGAGAGATTGGAGCCCCTGATTGAAATGATTGATGATTTAAATAAGTCTTTGTTGGATTGGCTCCAGGATGTTAAGGATAAGAACCCGGGTGAGTTTCTACTTGGGAAATTAGCGAAATTGAGGATGAGATTCGTGGTTGCTTTGATTCAATCTTGGAATAATTCCCAGGATGAACTCTCTTCAGGAAAGCCAATGACAGAACCCGCTCAGGCACCTGTTGGGGGGGACACGTGTTACGAAGCTGACCAGATTGAATTAAAGCAACCAATTAAGGATGATCTGATTTCTTCACCTGAGATCCCTGAGCTGGGTTACGAGAAAACGTATGTCTCCTGGGAACACAAAGTGACAACTGATTTTGGGACATACATTGATACGGATCCTGATTTCTTTGATGGTGAAGATTCAAGTTGCGAAGTCTCACACGAGTTTTCAAATCACGATTTTTGTGAGACGATTGGGCCTGAGGAATCTGATAGATCATTTGATAGCCCAATAACTGAGGAAACTGATCTTATTAGGGCACACGATACAGATCCAGAATCGCATTTTCTGGAGGAATCAATTCAATGCCCTGATTATCAGTTACACCCTGTTGAGCTTATTGATGATTTTAATTCTGAGATAATTAGACCCAAGTCAATTTTGATTCTGCCACATCATTTACACTTGGAGATTCCAGACGGGGTGATGAATATACAAGATGTCCTGGAATTTGATACACTTAATGAGGAGGATAGGAGCGGGGAAGTTCTAATTTGGGAAGTTAATTTTGGAGGAAATGGAAGATTGAGTCGAAGGGTTCCTTTTAAGCTGAAACCATCAAATCAGAACCCTTACGACATTTGTTTCGAGGATGTCAAACTCAAGCACACATTTAACGATTATCCTTTTGAGCTTCAATTCTCTGTAACCCGACATTTTGGCCTTGGGATGCATCCTCACAAATCGCAGGCCCGACCCCGCTTGCATTCTGATTTTAGGTTTTGGGTAATTTTTATCCAGAACCTAAGATATTCTCGATTATGGGGTGTGGGTCTGCACCACAATCTGGTCCACATCTGTGGACCTCTGCTGACAGGTCAGAGGATTCTTCTGTTCATTCTAATTCTGACCTGCACATGTGAATTCTTCATTTCTTTTCTTTGTATAGTGTGCCTAGCTGAAGGCACTAAACTCAGCACATATACAGTTCTTTTTCATTTTCATCTCGGAGCGGACCCGATATCCACGTAATTCAGGTGCTTTCTACGCTTTTCCACTCTGTTTTATGTCTTTTTAATACAATGAGGACATTGCATTAGATAGGCATGGGGGGATGGATATTTATCTTTGAATTCATTCGTCAGCTCCGTAGATTTGTTTTATTTTATATATAAAAAAAAAAAACAAAATTAGGAAAGAGAATTTGGGTTTAAGAAAATTTTCGATCTTAAGAAATACTATATTATGTTCTGAACACAAAGACCCTTCAGGTCTTTGGACTTAATCAGCCCGTATATCCACTAAAATGTGGATTTGTTTTTCGAGTTCTCGCCAACTTGAATTTTATTTTAATTGGAGTAAATAAGTTTGGGTGATAAGTACACGACTTATCAACCCGCCCTCTGATGTGAGGGAATTTTGAGTCTTAAGCATCTACATACTTTCTTTGCACTGACTCGTTGTTTGGCGATTTTAACGGAAATTGGGTAGCTAATGAACCTTCTAGGGTGATATGGCTGGCAAGTTATCGTGGGTAACAGCCCATAGGTAGGTTGTCCAGAGCCCAGTCACTGGACCTTTCTCTTTTTGCTGCCTTTAGGTAAATCTTAGACCAGGGAAGCCACCTACTTAAAAAAAAAAAAAATCAAAAAGGAGAAAAGAACAAAAAGAAATAAGCCACACTTCGCCGCACGAGTATGGCTGGCAAGTTGTCGGTGGTAACAGCTCATCGACCGGTTGTCCAGAACCCAACTCAGAAAATGCACTAAAAATTCCCAAAACACTTAGGAAGAAGCGGAGAAGTAGAATAAACCGGGGAGATATACACTGGATTCACCCTTGTGTTGACCCCGTTAAAAAAATAAAAGTAGGGAGAAAGCTACCGGTTGTAAAGATACACCTTTAGGCAGAATTCTTTTTGAGGTCACCTAGCGGCGTAGAAATCCGAAGTCCGTTTTAATTGCTGGTCAACGAGTCTATCACAATCACAATAAGATGCTTAAAACTTAGGGTTCTCATCAAATCTTGGGTGAGTTGAATGGCCGTAGAAAGCCACTCTTAAACCCTAAAATTTGAAAATCCAAAAAAAAAAAAAAAGAGTAAAAACAGAAAAAGAAATTTTTCTTTGAATAAGGCGAGGCTTGAGGCGGTCTGCATTTTGGCTGATACCCGGGCACTGTTGTGTCTTTGAAAGTTCAGTTCTTAAGTAGACAATTTCTTAATGATTGAAAATAACTCAGGTCCAAATAATCTAACCTAATTCTTTTATAAATAGCATATAGTTTTTGCTAGGGACTAGCAAAAGATAGGCATGGGGGTATGATGTAAACACATTTACACTACTTAAAATGTCTATTTATGCATGTTCTTAAGCATAGGATTGCATTTCATGATATAAATATTGCATTACATGCATCATCTTGCATTTAGAGTAGTTTGAATAAAATGGAGGTTAATTGTCTCCTTTTATGTGCTTGGACAGGGCAAATATTTTATCGGGGCCTCGGATTAAAGATCCAACCGTATGGATATGATCAGGGCGACGATTGGAGTTCAACGACTCCAAGATCGCCCTAATCAGGCATCCGTAGCATCAGATAGAGACCGGGGAACCCTAGAAGATCAAGGGCCAGGATGGTGTAAATCCGCACTTCAGATGGAAAATCCGACCACACGGATGAATTCGGATCGACGATCGCAGCCGAACGACACAAAAATCGAGTCAATCCGACATCCGTGGCACCATCTACAACTTCCAGAAGATGGACAGCCAAGATGGCGCCACGTGGCACCATCCCGGTCGCCCAAACGGCCGCCTACACTCTATGAAGACCGCGCACCCATCCCCTCTCCGCCGTTGGATCTCAATCCAACGGCTGTGGACGCATCGTTTTAAAAGCATCCGCGCGACCATTTGGGCGAGGCAGCGCAGCGGTCCAGCGCCTTATCGCGAGGCGCTGGCGCGCGTTCGAGCCTCGCCAAGCGATTTCTGAGGCGGGCGGGCGCGCTCCAATTGACCGCACGATCGCGATCCAACGGCCGCGCGCGCCCGATAGCGCCGACGCGCAATTGGACGCTCTGGTGAACGCGCGATCGTACGCGCAGGCGGGCGGGCGGCAGCGGTGAAGGCGCGATTTTAAGCCGTCCGATCTCGCGATCGGACGGCTGAAAATCAAGCGGCGTGCGTAGGCGTTACGCGCGCGGCCAGCCGAGCGGGCGCGCGTGGGCGCGGCGGCGACGGCGACGGCGGGGCTTTAGCGACGGTTTTGTCCGTCACTAAAGGCCCCTTATTTATTATTTTGAAGATGTAATGTCCATTTTGCCCCCACTCCTTGCAACTATAAAAGGAGACCCCCTCCATACGAAATTTTCATCCCTTCCTTCTCCTCTCTACCTCTCCAAAGCTCAAGAGAAGCTTGTCCCACACCCGGGATGCTTCTCGCGAGATAAAGTCCAAATTTTCGTCCCCCTTCGGAAGTGGATCCCGCGACGACGACGGCGTGCTGCTTCGTTCCCGTTCTTCTGCTTCGTCCTCCTTCGTCCCGCTTCGTTCTCCTTCGTCCAGGCGTCGTCCCGTCCGGCTCGTCCTCCAAGCGACCGTCGAGGAGGATTCTCTCTCCCTATTCTTTTTACTGCTTTCTAGTATAGATTTACTGCTTTCTAGAGTAGTCTATTCGTCCTCCGAGCGATCGTCGAGGAGGACATTTCTCCCTCCATTCTTTTAATGCTTTCTAGAGTAATTGTTTTATGTTTTCTAGTTGTAACGAAAGAACTCTTTTATGATAAATTCCTTGTCTATTCTACATCTCATTTTGATTTCCATGTACAGTATTCTTTCTCTCTCTCTTACTCCCTCTGTCTCTTTTATTTGTTGTAGATACTTAGATAGTTTAAATTGAATTTCTTCGTGACAAAATAAAAAGAAACGCGAAGTTTTTAAATCAAACGTTCGCCTCCCTGTGTTCGACCCGGAATTCTTATTTCAGTATAAATTTTATTTGTTGAACACGAATCCTTCGCTTTCGAACTACAACGACGGGTTTTCCAAAACCAAACACGTTAGCGTAGATTCTCGTCCAACACTGTGGAGGGGCAAGACCCCTGTTTGGTTACTGTGGAGGGGTTGGACCCCTGTTACTGATAGGGCTCTACCCTATACTGGTTCCTTGCTGTGCTTTGGGCGCACTCATTAAAGGAAACGACTGACCACGTGCCAATGCGGGGTAGCTACCCATGCATTTATCGCGTGTGCCGTAGTCATCGTTACGTCTGTCAGTGACCTTGGGGTGGTTGACTGAGGGTAGGACCACCACGGGGGATTGACAGAAAGCTGTTTTCGCGCATTTGAAAGTCGTCGAAAATCATAGTATAGTCGCGCAAAAACATTCGTCAAAGATATTATTTTGTAAAAATAACGAGACTTTGAGCCCCGGTCGTTCGTCTCTGGGAGGTGTTGTTTTTTCTTTTGAAATCGATCTTAAAGCCGCTCTACTTTATTTAAACGACATGCGGCTGCGTAATATATAGGCAATTAAAGAACAGGCACTTAAATCACGCAAATATGATAATCATTCAGCTCATGGTGATTTCGAACACATAAGAGATATATATATAAAGTGAAATTTCATTCATCATTGGAGAGTTGTTGCATAAGGAAATCTAGAGGAAAGCTTATACATGAATGCTTAAAAATTAAACCTAACTACCAGAAAACGATTGCATACAAGAATCAACGGGGAGATTTCGCATGCATCATTGGGGGAGAAGTAAGACTACACTACTAAGCAGTAAATGAAAGCAATAAAGATTATGAAGAGCATGATTTAAAGCTAGAAGAATAGAGGGCATTCAGGGGTGGTCCCCGATGGCCTTGGAGTGGTCGAGAGAAGGAGGGGCGGCCAATGGAACTTAGGCCGGCCCATGGAGAGAGGTAGGGTTGATCTAGCATCCCAGCATGGTGTCCTCCATGGTGGTGGTAGTGAGCTCATGGAGGTGGAGTGAGTGGCTAAGTGGAGGTGGCGTGACTGCCATCAATGGAGAGCAATTGCCAAGGGAGTGAATGGGTGCAAATGGCCACCCAAGGGGTCTTTTTATAGACCTAAGGGAAGCTCTCTAGAGAATTATGGAATTCTCTAGAGAGGCCTATGGTGGGAGCTCGTGGGTGAGTGAGAGAGAGAGGGTGGATGGTGGTTTTTAGATCCACCAAATGTGGATCTAAAAATTGAATGGCTCTTGGTTGCTATTTTTGGAAACCAAGGCAACCACACATGGTAGAGAGTTCTAGAGAACTCTAGGCTAGATATTTTCGTGTGGATGGTGTGTGTGGGTGTGTGTGGGTCGAAACTTAGGTGGCTAGGTTGATTAGGTTGGGTTCTAGTGGGTTTAGGTCAAGGTAGGTCTCAAATTAGGGTTATAAACCCTAATTCACTAAGGTAAAGTGCAATTAAACTTAATACAAGTTTAATTGGGTGTGTGGAAACTTAATTGAGAGTAAAACAACTCAATTAAGTCAGGTCTAGGTCAATTGGACTCTCACTGAGTCCAATTGGACAGTGTGTGCTGAGATCAGGGCTCAATTGGACTCAATGAGTCCAATTGAATAGGCTGATGGAATTGACTAAGATCCAAGTCAATTAGGTTTAGTGAGAACCTAATTAGGTCCTTAGGGAGGTCTAGAGGTGATGTACTAGGGTTAGGGCACCTTAATTTAGTTTCTATGGGGTTGGAATTGGGTTTAGGGACCTAGAGATCCAAGATTAAGGCTTAAATCTCAAAACAGGAATTGCAGAGCAGTATCAGACGTCTAATAATATAATAAGACGTCTTATACTCAAAAATTAGAAGTCCAGACTTGTTGTCTGGACGTCCAATCAGAGTCAGGAAGGATTTCAGGTTCTATTTTGGGTATTCTACAGAAATGAGACATTTGACAAAGTGTCTGGACGTCCAATAACACTGCAGAAGCGGGTTTGAAGGGTGCGGGAGTTGGCTAAGGGTCCTGGATGTCTTAAAACTTATCTGGACATCCAGAGAAGGGTTGGAACTAGGGTTTTAGGGCTTCCTAGGGTGTTGTGACCTAATCTAAGGGTGGCTAAGGCTTAGGGAAGTCTCTAGGCTATCCTAGGGCTAGGATGAACCTAAGCTCTTCACATTTTACTACTTTATTCCTACTTAATAGAATAGCAAACTTTTAACCCCCTTACATTATTATTCCTACATCTAAACTAGGCCTTCTGCTCCAACTCTGCTACAACTCCTATTATTCCTGATCCAGCTTCAGATCCAGCTCCTGATCAGCTTTTTGCCTGCAATTGACATAATGCACTTAATCAGTACATTATAACATTATTTCATGCATAGCTAAAGGAAAGCAGTAAAGATGCAGATAATGCGTATGCATGCATGAATAACCCTAACTTATGCTAAATCCTAGCCTAATTTAGGTCAATTATGACCTATGATTGCTGTGCAATCATACCCCCATGCCTAAATCTTGCTAGTTCCTAGCAAATGCAAGACTAAATTATTTACAGCAAGGGTCCCTAAGGGACTGGTTATTTTATCAAGTGTTTGCATATAGATTTTTCTCCCTTTTGTTTTCATCCTATGCTCTAGAAATCCAGACAATCGTGAAGGTGCAGCTATGTAGCTTTTGCAACGGATTTGAGTGAAAACTAATACACCTCTAAAGCCTGTACTTGACCCCTAATAAAAATTCTAGCAGGATAGGCGGATTTCTTCCCTCGGGGTATTGAAGATATTCTATGAATTTCACCCCGACTTTGGGCTTAGGTAGAGAATCTTTGAGGGAAAGGATTATATATTTGGTGGCTCATTCTCACTTGGTGCTACATAGAGACTAGTACTACAGAATCTAGATTCCCGGATTACTAAGTAACTCAACTCAGAGAAAGACGAGAAAAACTATGCTCCCTTTTGATTCCTTTGTATTCATTCTCTCTTACTCTTTTTCTTTCTTTTTCTTAGAGCTCACAACCTCACCAGATTCACACATATGTTCTGTATTTGGTGATATCACTAGGCATTAACACTTTAATTGAGTTCTCATAACCCTAACACTAAGTCGGAATTCCTCAACCATTATTCAGGCGGTCAGAAACATAAGAAAAATAGGTTAAGGCCATATTTGGTGGAGCTTAATTTTATTTGGTGGTATTGCCTCGATGAAATAAACACTAAATATTCATTCTTTTCTTTGCTTTTTCTTCTTTGTCTAATTTTTTTTTTAGTTTTTTTTTTCAGTTTTTCTTTCTTTTCATCATTCTTTTTCTTTTTCTCTTTTTTTTTTTTTTTTTTTTCAGCATAACACAAGTGGCATACATCCATGAACTTTATTAAGGAGGCATTATTGGGGATTGGTGGTACTCAAGAGGTATTGGGTGGCTTATTTGGTGCAAGTGCCTACTCACGGCACCGGGAGAGACGGATAGGATAGTGTATTTCTGACCTTGACATCAATACCCTCCTTCAGCCGAGGATTCCGTAAAGAATGGTCGTAACCATCCACCTTAGCCCTAGTTTTATGAAAACTCGCTCTCCGCGTATTTGCCTTATTCGGTGGCTCTCAAAATTTTGCACCAAAAATGTATACGTGGGAATCGAGAGCGAAAACTATGTCTAAACTCAGAGTATCATTACCTAATTATCTAGGATTCCAGATTCCTTGCACTAATCTTAGAGCACCAATACACTCTACTCTCATCTCACACTATTTGGTGGATTTTTGGAAGAAAATCAGCCTGACTCCCAAAACACTGTTCAAGGGTTCAGGAAAAGAAGCACTGCTTCTTCTCGACAAACTGAAGATGTTTATCAGCTTTCACCATGAATCCATTGCAAATTCTACGTGTGTGTGAAAAGTTATACTGGATTCCAGATTACAGGAATCAACTAAAGGATAAAATCCCTAATGCATTCTCTTAATAAAATAATCATATTCATGAATGCAATATCTATATATGCTATAAACATGTAACCTCGCATAATTTGTACTTCATGAATTTTCCGTATCGGGTTACAATCAGCTTGACCCTAAATTTAGAACAAAAGGTGGGCGGGTGAGTCAGAAGTGGCTATTACGAACGATTTCTAGCTCCAATGCGAGCATTGGAGGTGGAGTCAGTTGTTCTTTTATTTAAGGTCCTAAAGTATGTTTTGCATGCAACACTGAGGTTTTCCTAAGTGTTGGCACAAAATTTTTTTTTTAGTTTTTCTGTATCTACCCCCCCATGCCTAAGTTCTTGCATGTCCTCATACAAGAATGTAAAAGAAAATAAATGCTGCAGGGAGAGAATGGGTAGAAATCACCTGTAATTGCTCCTGAAATTATATTCAGCACTGACCAACCTGTTAATATGCAATCTAAAAGGGAAATATGCTAAAACAAAACTATGCTATGTATAATAATGATGGTGGAATGTGGGGCGAATGGTATCTATATGTGCTGAGTTTAACGCCTCCAGCTGGGCGAAAGCTCAATGAGATGTATCAATTCTTGCATAGGAGCCGGTCAAAATTAAGAGAAAGATGTGCTCGTATGCTCTTAGAATCAGTGGTCCAGAGATGCGGACCAGCTGATTGTGCACCCCTACTCCAAAAAGTCTAGCTATAAGAAAGTGTGGAGTGGTGGTGGAAAATAGAGGATAATCAGAGGGGGGATCATGATGTTGATTCAGCTGATTTATCATGTCCCACAATTCAGCAGGAAGTTGCTGAGGGAGTAGATCAACATGTATCTCAGAACCAGAATCTGAGTCATAGGGATCCTCATAATGATAATTGACATCAAAGATCATGCCCTCTCTAGGCTCTGGGTCATATGGGGGTATCCGTGAAAGTAGAAGATTTATGGGGAGGTCACTGAAATCCTTGTCAGAAATTACTTCGTCCTCATCAGTACTCATCTCTAATTCATCAGAGGTTGTCTCTTCAGGCTCGAGGTCGAGCCATTGACTAGGATGGTAGGTGCGTCCCCAGCTCATTCTGCTCGAAGCTTCACCCTCATATGCATTGGGCTCCTCAGAAATTCCTACCTCAGGTAGCATATTTATTTCTTTGTTCGAGTTATCCATAGCTACTTCTGGTTTTCTGATGTTAGGATCAAGGATAGAAAGTGTCATCTTAGAATCTCTAATATCCGAATTAGGGATGTAAGTGAAAGAAGAAGAGTGTAGGTCAGAAGATGTTGGCTCTAGCACAGGTTCACCTACAATGGGAAGTGGTCTAGATTGATCAGTAGTGTCGCATGTAATGTTTGCCTCAAGATCCATATCCTCAATTGGATCTACTTCCCTTGTCTCGATCAGGTTATCTAATCCAAAAGGTGTCTCCCAGGATTCAGGATAATCTGATTGCGGCTCAG
This sequence comes from Thalassia testudinum, assembly GCA_037157565.1. NCBI lineage: Eukaryota > Viridiplantae > Streptophyta > Magnoliopsida > Alismatales > Hydrocharitaceae > Thalassia > Thalassia testudinum. Next base: position 40,486,629 of record JAZHRO010000067.1, read on the forward strand.
TCCTGGAGATATCAGTCCTTTCCTCCTCAATTTCAAATGAACCCGTTCGGCATACTTCCTGCTCCTATCTCATATCCATGCTAGATTCTTTTTCCCTTGAGTGATCTTCGGGCATCTGCTCCCGAGAATCTTCTATGTGTTCTTTTAGCGTAGTTGTTTCAGATTCTTCGAGGTCTTCAATGCTATTTTCCACTTGATATCTCAAAAGCAATAGTTCTTGAGTTTCCCGATTTTGTCCAATTCGCCTTGTTATCTCTGCTGTTTCCTGAAGGAGCTCCATCACGGCTTGTTGATGCGGAATCCGGCTTTGTCTTTGGTTCGGCTCAATGATAGCCTGAATTTTGCGTAGATAGGATGCGACCTTTTCCTTAGCACTCGCTATAGCTCTCTGTATTCTATAATGTGGCCGCATATGCATCGGTAGCTCTTCAGGGGTTCCAGGGGGTGAATCAGGTCTACCCATGTTCCATGGGTGAGAAGCAGGAGTATGAAATCCATATCCTGGGTTATAAGATGCGATCCTTTGAGGGACCGACTGGTATGGGTCATAATAACCAAGGTTAGGATATGGGTTAACCATTTCGGTAACCAGAGGAGAAGGATCAAGCGAAGCGAAAAGTCATCTTCGCCACCTTGTGTTCTGATCCCAAGGTTGAGCTGATTCAGTGACCCGAGCTATCAGATAAGCTCGTGGGTCCAGCTCTTCTGGATCCTGATTAGGTCCAGATCCAATGTTAGCCATTGCGGCTCAGTAGATAGAAGAAATGGGGCAAGAAGATGGTTCGGGCGAGGTGACTCACCTCCTTAGGAGTGGCTCCCAAGGTCCAACCAAGTGAGGTCGAAGTGACCTCCTTCCGTGCATACACCGCCCAACCCCTGGGTTGGTGTAGCCACGAAGAACAAGGCTAAGGCACTGTCAATCAAATGATCCTTATAAATCAGGTGACCAGATTTTTCGTTAGGGATTTGAATTCCTGAAGATAAGTTCGTCGTACAACCGACTGAACGTGAATCCCGCCTCTCAAGCTAACCTAGCCAGTCTGGTTACGAGGGGACTAAGGGGAAGGTTCTTCCTTTGGCTTACGCCTCTGGTTCCGTTGACCCCCGAGCCGCGGTCATTTGACACTACCTCGCAGACTTAGTCACCAAGTTTAGCAAGAGGGATTAAACTCATCCAGTAGTACGACAACGAACTCGGGTTGATTTCGTGTTTTAAAATTAGTTTTTAACCCATTTTCTTTAGTGGGGTTTGTGGTGAGTGACCCACAAGTTGACCAAGCTCACCGGATAACTAGACTTGATTAAGTCTAGGTTAGCCAAAAGTTTGGTCTCTATTTGTGACCCTAAAGGTTCAACCTAAGTTGCATGCACTTCTACGGTTTTTTTCTCTATTTTAGCAGACCACAAGAATAATGTTGATTCTCTGATAGTAATTGGAATCCAATTAATTTGAAATTTTGCGAGTAGATCCTTTTTCAATTATTTTTCAGAGAATATTTTTTTGGAATTTTTACTATTTCAACCGAATTTTTAGGAAATTTTAAATATCAGGGGGTCAGATTTGGAACTTTGACCCCTAGACCTGTTTTTCACTTTGAAACAGTATTAAATGATCTTCAAAAATTTGGGAAAAATATTGAAAATAAATCTAATTAGATCATATTTCAAACCCCACCATTTTTAGTCAAAACAGATTCGCGGATTGCTCGGAATCGCTTTTGGAACTTTGAAAATTTTTGAATCTAGGTCTATCTGACCCCCGTGCACTTCACGAATTTTTAAAAATTCTATACTTGGAGTTTTTTAAACTAACAGTGGCATTTGAAAGATGGTTTGAAAATGAAGATTTTGCCTAAATTTTAGAATTTTTCACTAACGGATTTTTTGGAAATCGAATTTTTAAGTGAGATTTGAAATCTGGTCGAAAATCAGAAGGTGGTGGAAAAGCTTTTAAAGTGGTTTGAATTTGAAATTCAAGTCTTCCACCAAAAATGCTTCTTTTTTTTTTCTTTTTAATCTTTTGCACCTTTTTTTTTCAAAAAGAATTTTCAAAAGATTCAACGAAAATCTCTTTTTTTTTTCTTTTTTTTTTCAAAACAACCTAGATTCGAAAGAAAACCTAATCAAGATTTTTTTCAAAATTTTTTATTTTTGAATTTTTTTCTTTTTCACGAAAATGAGAATTTTTTTTTTCACAAAGAATTTTTCAAAGGAAATTGAAACAAGTAAATCTACTCCTACGGTTCAAAAAGAGAAACCTAATCTAAGATAGATGATGTGCACCTGATTTTTCTTCGCCGCGCTCGGTGTGTGTGCAGATCCCATTTTTCTTCCACGTTATCCTGCACATCAAAAAAAATGTAGTAGAGGCAGATTTGTCAATGATAAGTAAAAGATCAAAATCAAGAAAAATGACGTTGCCTCCCCAGCAATGGCGCCATTTGATAGAAAGCTGTTTTCACGCATTTGAAAGTCGTCGAAAATCGTAGTATAGTCGCGCAAAAACATTTGTCAAAGATATTGTTTTGTAAAAATAACGAGACTTTGAGTCCCGGTCGTTCGTCTCTGGGAGGTGTTGTTTTTGCTTTTGAAATCGATCTTAAAGCCGCTCTACTTTATTTAAACGACATGCTGCTGCGTAATATATAGGCAATTAAAGAACAGGCACTTAAATCACGCAAATATGATAATCATTCAGCTCGTGGTGATTTCGAACACATAAGAGATATATATATATATAAAGTGAAATTTCATTCATCATTGGAGAGTTGTTGCACAAGGAAATCTAGAGGAAAGCTTATACATGAATGCTTAAAAATTAAACCTAACTACCAGAAAACGATTGCATACAAGAATCAACGGGGAGATTTCGCATGCATCATTGGGGGAGAAGTAAGACTACACTACTAAGAAGTAAATGAAAGCAATAAAGATTATGAAGAGCATGATTTAAAGCTAGAAGAATAGAGGGCATTCAGGGGTGGTCCCCGATGGCCTTGGAGTGGTCAAGAAAAGGAGGGGCGGCCAATGGAACTTAGGCTGACCCTTGGAGAGAGGTAGGGTTGATCCAGCATCCCAGCATGGTGCCCTCCATGGTGGTGGTAGTGAGCTCTTGGAGGTGGAGTGAGTGGCTAAGTGGAGGTGGCATGAATGGCACCAATGGAGAGCAATTGCCAAGGGAGTGAATGGGTGCAAATGGCGACCCAAGGGGTCTTTTTATAGACCTAAGGGAAGCTCCCTAGAGAATTATGGAATTCTCTAGAGAGGACTATGGTGGGAGCTCGTGGGAGAGTGAGAGAGAGAGGGTGGATGGTGTTTTTTAGATCCACCAAATGTGGATCTAAAAATTGAATGGCTCTTGGTTGCTATTTTTGGCATCCAAGGCAACCACACATGGTAGAGAGTTCTAGAGAACTCTAGGCTAGATATTTTCGTGTGGATGGTGTGTGTGGGTGTGTGTGGGTCGAAACTTAGGTGGCTAGGTTGATTCAGTTGGGTTCTAGTGGGTTTAGGTCAAGGTAGGTCTCAAATTAGGGTTATAAACCCTAATTCACTAAGGTAAAGTGCAATTAAACTTAATACAAGTTTAATTGGGTGTGTGGAAACTTAATTGAGAGTAAAATAACTCAATTAAGTCAGGTCTAGGTCAATTGGACTCTCACTGAGTCCAATTGGACAGTGTGTGCGGAGATCAGGGCTCAATTGAACTCAATGAGTCCAATTGAATAGGCTGATGGAATTGACTAAGATCCAAGTCAATTAGGTTTAGTGAGGACCTAATTAGGTCCTTAGGGAGGTCTAGAGGTGATGTACTAGGGTTAGGGCACCTTAATTTAGTTCCTATGGGGTTGGAATTGGGTTTAGGGACCTAGAGATCCAAGATCAAGGCTTAAATCTCAAAACAGGAATTGGAGAGCAGTATCAGACATCTAATAATATAATAAGACGTCTTATACTCAAAAATCAGAAGTCCAGACTTGTTTTCTGGACGTCCAATCAGAGTCAGGAAGGATTCCAGGTTCTGTTCTGGGTATTCTACAGAAATTAGACGTCTGACAAAGTGTCTGGACGTCCAATAACACTGCAAAAGCGGGTTTGAAGTGTGCAGGAGTTAGCTAAGGGTCCTGGACGTCTTAAAACTTATCTGGACGTCCAAAGAAGGGTTGGAACTAGGGTTTTAGGGCTTCCTAGTGTGTTATGACCTAATCTAAGGGTGGATAAGGCTTAGGGAATTCTCTAGGCTATCCTAGGGCTAGGATGAACCTAAGCTCTTCACATTTTACTGCTTTATTCCTACTTAATAGAATAGCAAACTTTTAACCCTCTTACATTATTATTCCTACATCTAAACTAGGCCTTCTGCTCTAGCTCTGCTACAACTCCTGTTATTCCTGATCCAGCTTTAGATCCAGCTCTTGATCAGCTTATTGCTTACAATTGACATAATGCACTTAATCAGCACATTATAACATTATTTCATGCATAGCTAAAGGAAAGCAGTAAAGATGTAGATAATGCGTATGCTTGCATGAATAACCCTAACTTATGCTAAATCCTAGCCTAATTTTGGTCAATTAAGACCTATGATTGCTGCGCAATCAAGGACTCTCCTGGCCAGGAGAGCACCACGTGTTACTTCTACTTTTCAGAAAAGACTGCAATGAAGATCGTTCCCACGAGGAACATTCAAGATCAAGAGAAGGATTTGAGAACTAAATCAATAGTGAATAAATGGAAAAATATAAATAAAGAAAGTAAAAATATAATAGCTACTGTACACTCTACTGCTTCTTTTAGCTTTTAGTTGCCACTCTACTCCGCGTTTCGTTGATGTGTCACCCTTGTTACCTTTTCAGGACCAGGTGTTGAGCAGCTAGAGTCAGCGGCTGTAGAGGGCGCTGGGCCTACTAGAGCCCAGTAGTGTTTCTTGTAGTACCTTCTGTACTTTTCTTTCCGCTGAAGTGAGTAGTTTTCTGTTACTCCCTGTACTCTCTTTATTGTAAGCTTCATGTTATGTACATGTTTATTTCTCTTCTGTCATGGTGGTGTATACTGTAGTATTTCCTTTCTTTACTACTGTATTTTGTTACTGCTAGTTATATACATGGTGAATGTGGTTTATTTTACTGCTCTTTTGGTTACTTTCTTGTTGGACGACTGGGTCTTGGGATCAGTCGGATCGGTCCGATTCTCGTGTCTCGTAGGGATTCAGGAAATTGGGTCGTTATAAGATGGTATCAGAGCAAGGTCATCCCGAGAAATGAATCAACTGACTGGAAAATAACAAATTCACATGTCTGTAACTAGAGTAGCCACCACAATGTTTCTTTTGACATTAGCTCTTAGACTTCTTCGTTAGATATTGTTCCATATTGACGTGTTTCTGTTCTGTTTTGCATCTCCTTGCAGGAGATGCCTCGACGAGGGACTAGCGAGGCTGGCCGCGGGCATGATAGAGGACGAGGTCGGCGAGGTGGGTGTGTTGCGGTCGACGTCTCAGTGGACCAGCCACTGCTCCTGAGCATTCAGGCCCAGGACCTCACCTAGCTGATACTGGATATAGTGCGAGAGGAGCTCCACCCACCGCCTCGAGCGCCTCTCCCTGGGGCTGCGGAGGGAAGTCCTCTATGGGACCACGCGACGGACGTGGTGCTGGACGCGAGGGAGGGGATGGGCCGCCACCGCCCCCACCTTCCTCCGACACTTCTGTGCACAAGGCTCCTTTACCTGGAGGTGCACCAGCATCTCCACTGCAGTGCCACTTCGAGCTTTTCGGGCAGTTTCGAAAGCTGAAGCCCCCCTCTTTCAAGGGGGATGAGGACCCGACCGAGGCGGAGGACTAGCTCGAGCAGATCGAGAACGTTTTCGACACCCTTCGCCCCCCGATGGAGTGCCGCGTGGCCTTTGCCACGTACCAGCTAGAGAGTGCGACACACAGGTGGTAGAGGGTAGTTAGGGGACAGGAGAGGGACGAGCCGACCTGGGACCGGTTCGTCACCCTCTTCTGCGAGTAGTACTTTCCCCAGACGTGGCAGGACCAGAGGAGGCGGGAGTTCCACACTCTCTGCCAGGGGACGATGACTGTGAGCGCGTACCGCATGCGTTTTCTGGAGCTGCCCCGCTTCGCCGCGATGGCAGTAGCCATTGAGGAGGAGCGCCTTTGGAGGTTCACCGAAGGGCTCTGGCCTGCGATTCAGGGGTATGTCAAACCCCTGAAGCTGCCTACGTTCTCGAGGGTGGTGGAGGCAGCTATGACCTACGAGGAGACCAACCCGTCTGCGCGAGATACTGACAGCGAACGGAAGAGGCCCTACCAGCCAGACTTTTCACAGGGCCGGTGAGACAGGAGACACGTGGCATCCGCAGGAGAGCCATCACATTTTGCAGGGCCATCAGTGGCCTTTGGGGGCCCTCGACAGGGGCCAGTTGCCAGCACCGGACCCCCGCCCAGCCGACAGTAGGGACCCACTGAGGGCAGGAGTCGGGTTCCCCTCTGCTACCAGTGTGGCCACCCAGGCCACATCAGGAAGGACTGCCCATCTAGGGCAGGAGGTCAGCAGATACTTCCCGCGTCGAGCACTGGAGGGCGAGTAGGAGGTCGCGGTTCCCAGGCACGAGGAAGAGGACAGCAGTCACGAGGAGGGTACCGGCCAACAGCTGCCCGTCTGACGTAGAATGTTGCTGCTTCGTCTGCACCTAGGGCTGAGGGGCGTATCAATGCCCTGACACACAGGGATGCCAGAGCTTCGGGATCAGTGGTGGCAGGTATGGTTTCAGTTTCTGGCAGACTCATTTACACACTTTTCGATTCCGGTGCTACGCACTAGTTTGTCGTAGCCAGTTTCGTAGTTAGTTTGGGCTAGGATTATATGCTGTTAGAGGATCCGTTCATGATCAAAGGTCCGAGTGGTCAGCTATTTGTAGCTGAGGAGGTGTACACGGGTTGCGAGGTCAGTATTGGGGGACATAGCCTTCCCGCTGACCTGATTATGATACAGATGGAGGACTTTGGCATTATTCTGGGGATGGACTGGTTGTCCGCTTACCATGCTTTGGTGGACTATTTTAAGAGGAAGATTGTCTTCTCCATACCGGAGTTGCCTTCTTTCGAGTTCCACTGTCAGCCAGTGGACGGATGCTTCAGGTGCATTTCTGCACTTCGGGTGGCGAGACTTTTGAGCCAGGGGTGTGAGGGCTTCCTAGCTTGTGTGGTGGCAGAGACCAGCCCTGTGGCAGACTTCTAGAGTATCCCGGTGGTCAGAGAGTACCCCGACGTGTTTCCAGACGAGTTGCCAGGACTACCACCTGAGCATAAGATCGAGTTTGAGATCTCACTAGTACCAGGGACTAGCCCCATCTCCACCGCACCATACAGGATGGCACCACTTGAGCTACGAGAGCTCAAGTCTCAGTTGTAGGATCTTTTGGAGAAGGGCTTTGTGAGGCCCAGTGCGTCTCCCTGGGGAGCCCCAGTACTGTTTGTAAAGAAGAAGGATGGTACCCTACGCCTTTGTGTGGACTACCGACAGCTGAATAGGGTCACCATCAAGAACAGATATCCGCTGCCTAGGATCGACGACTTGTTTGACCAGCTGCGAGGTGCCACGGTATTCTCTAAGATCGACTTGAGGTCTGGATACCAGCAGTTGAGGATCAAGGAGGCAGACGTCTCCAAGACAGCTTTCCGCACCCGGTACGAACACTATGAGTTTCTGGCCATGCCGTTTGGGCTGACCAATGCCCCTGCTGCCTTCATGGACCTGATGAACCGGGTGTTTAGACCGTACTTGGACCAGTTCGTGGTGGTATTCATTGATGATGTGCTCATCTATTCTCGAGATCAGACGCAACACGGACAGCACTTGCGGATGGTTCTGGACACACTGAGACGACATAGGCTGTACGCCAAATACAGCAAGTGCGAGTTCTGGTTGAGGGAGGTGACCTTCTTAGGTCGTGTGATCTCTGGAGATGGCTTGCCGGTGGACCCAGCCAAGGTCGAGGCAGTGCTCAGGTGGGAGAGACCGCGTACGGTTACTGAGATTCGTAGTTTCCTGGGACTGGCAAGCTACTATAGACGATTTATCAGGGACATTTCACAGATTGTACGTCCTATGACACAGTTGACCAGGAAGGACGTGCCCTTCACTTGGACAGACGCCTGTGAGGCGTGTTTTCAGGAGCTGAAGGAGAGGCTGACTTCGGCTCCCGTGCTCACCATCCCTGACAGTAGTGGCGGGTTCGTTGTGTACACGAACGCCTCCTTGCAGGGGTTAGGGGGTGTGCTCATGCAGTGGGGTCACGTTGTCGCTTACTCTTCGCAGCAACTGAAGCCCCATGAGCATAGCTACCCTACCCACGACCTGGAGCTGGCAGCTGTTGTCTTTGCGCTGAAGACCTGGAGGCACTACTTGTACGGTGAGACCTTCGAGATCTTTACAGATCACAAGAGCCTCAGATACCTATTTGATCAGAAGGAGCTCAACATGAGACAGAGACGTTGGTTGGAGCTCCTGAAGGACTATGACTGCAGCATTTCCTACCACCCGGGAAAGGCCAACGTGGTGGCTGATGCCTTGAGCCAGAAGGCGCCCGCACACTTGGCCAGCTTACAATTGCAAAGTTAGAGCCTTTTGGAGTAGATGGGCAGTTGGCGACCCCTAGAGTTACGGGGGCACTGTGGGGTAGTGACTGTGACACGACAGACGAGGCCAGAGCTGATAGATCGCATCATCACAGGACAGATGGCTGACCCGTACTTGCAGTTCTTGCGTGACAGAGTACTGTCAGGAGACCCGGGGGACTTCTCTTTCACAGACTAGGTGCTGCGCCTGAGGGAACGTTTGTGCGTTCCAAGAGACGAGGAGCTGTTGAGAGAGCTCCTGACTGAGGCACACGGTTCCAGATTCACCATACATCCCGGAAACACGAAGATGTACCATGACTTCAGACGTGAGTTTTGGTGGAGGGGGATGAAGTGGGATGTGGGTGAATTCGTGAAGTAGTGTTTAGTGTGCCAGCAGGTGAAAGCCGAGCATCAGAGGCCTACAGGGCCGCTGCAGCCACTTCCTGTGCCAGAGTGGAAGTGGGAGAGCATCACCATGGACTTGGTGGTGGGCTTACCTGTTACCCAGCGAGGACACGACGCAGTCTGGGTAATCGTTGATAGATTGACGAAGACGGCGCGATTCTTGCCGATCCGAGTCACTTTGGGACCAGCACAGTTGGCAGAGAGGTATATCCGCGACGTGGTACATCTACACGGAGTTCCGCGGGAGATCGTATCCGACCGGGATACCCGCTTTACGTCCCAATTTTGGGCTGAGTTTCAGCAGGCCCTAGGGACGCGGTTGAGATTCAGTACAGCTTACCCCCCAGACGGATGGATAGTTAGAGCGCACGATACAGACACTTGAGGACCTTTTGCGTGCCTGTGTACTGGACTGGAGGGGCTCTTGGGAGGAGCACTAGCCCCTGGCGGAGTTTGCATACAACAACAGTTATCACTAGAGCATCGGCATGGCTCCCTACGAGGCTCTGTACGGACAGAGATGTACGGCACCCTTGAGTTGGGTTGAGGTGGGGACCAAGTGGGATGTTGGCCCCAGGCTGATCCGACAGAGTCAGGAGGTAGTCGAGCAGATTCACAGGCGACTCTACACTGTCAGGAGCAGGCAGAAGAGCTATGCGGATCGGAAACGGAGAGAGGTGCAGTTCGAGGTTGGGGACCACATCTTCCTTCGTGTTTCACTCATGAAGGGCTTGCAGCGGTTTGGGGTGAGAGGGAAGCTCGCACCGAGGTTTGTGGGGCCCTTTGAGGTCCTGGAGCGGGTTGGACCCGTTGCTTACAGGCTTACCCTCCCTCCCCAACTTTCTGGTGTGCACGACGTGTTCCACGTGTCCAACCTCAGGAAGTATGTCGCCGATCCCAGTCACGTCCTGAGCCACGAGAGCATCGAGGTGGGTGACGACCTGACCTACCTCGAGCGGCCAGTGCAGATTCTTGACAGAGCCGTCTGCAATCTGAGACGAAAGCAAGCACCCCTGGTGAAGGTTTTGTGGAGGAGCCAGCGGTACGAGGAGGCTACCTGGGAGCCTGAGGCGGCGATGCAGGAGCGGTACCCGGAGCTTTTCATGGGTACGTCTTTTCGAACCAGCTTCGGTCCTCTTTGAGTTTATTATGTATATATATTGTTCTTTTCCGCACCCTAGTTAGCGCTAGTTTCGGGGACGAAACTTCCTTTGAGTTTGTTATATTGTTACGAACATGGGCATCAGACGTAGTTAAGACGTCTGGAACCCTTCCCAGACACCTGGTATTAAATTTTTTCGGCGTACGGGTTCGCGTCTGCACACCTGCGTGTGCAGACTAAACCCGCCGCCTTCATTTTTCTCTTTCCCTCCCTGCAGGCGCAATTTTCCTCCTTCTCTCTCCCTGCGGCTACCTTATAAAATCGCTCCCCCTCTCCCTCACTCTCATTCCACCGCCTTCTTCTCCTTCTCCCTGCCAGCGAGAGCGTGAGCGAGCGAGTGCGGCAGCAGCAGCTACTGCGAGCATGCGGGAAGGAGGGGTGGTTGCGAGAGGAAGTAGAAGCTTGACCGCGAAGGTGCGAGCTTGCCGGGGCAGCTAGAGCCGGCCGGTGGGAGAGCAGCGAGCATGGGGTGGCGCGGAGGAGCTACTGCAGCTAGGGTAGTAGGCGGATGCGACGCGGTGCGGCCATACGTCGCGGGCGGAGAGCAAAAAGGGTCCTGATTCTGGGAGAATTTCCCAGAATCAGACATCTGGACTTACGTCTAGACGATGCCGAAGATGTCTGGAGGAAGGTCCAGACGTCTGACAGGTACAATAATTTCCTACCTTCTCCTTTTTACGCTTGTATGGCCATGCAGCCGTTTGCCGCATTCTTCTGCGCCCCTTCATGATGAGAGCGGGTGTGTGTGTGTGCAGGTTCTATTCGGGAGGGCGCGAGGGCTCGCCATCCCACACAGATCAGACGTCTGGCCACAGTACCAGATGACGGAGAGGACCTCCAGACATCCAGGGTGACAGTCGGACATCTGGGAACTAGGACCAGACGATCCAGCGGGCTTCTGGATGTTTGAAGGACTACGCAGGCCAAGGTATGACCTGATCGACCTTTTAAGACATCTGGAAGAAGTTCCAGACATCTGATTTTGGGCAGACTCGTCGTTTTTGACCCGTTTAGGGTCCGTTCGGAGTCCGTTTTTCACGTTTCAAGTTTCGTTCTTTCCAGATTTATTTCCTCTACCTGTTTACAGTAATTGTATACTATTCTGAGAAACTCCTTGTGATTGATCCTTGTGTTAGGACCCCGTTCTGTTGCGATTTTGGGGGTTGCAGAGGCACGTGGGATTGCCGACCATGCCCCCAGTACTCCCGATTTCGTGGGTGAGTGGCCCTTTAATTTATTTAACAAAAATTGTGCAATTATGAAACAATTAATAGAGTCAAGGGCATTGCATGAACCCTAGGACTGAGAAATTAGATTGAATGATAGATCCTAGGGTATTGCATGAATCCTAGGACTGGAAAACTAGATTGAATGATAGATCTTAGGGTACGGCATGAATCCTAGGACTGGAAAACTAGTTGAATATATAAATATTGCAGTCTTGGAAAAGTGGAAAGGAAATGATAACTTCCTGTAAATTGGTTAACAGTTGCCTATTATGAATGAATAAATACGGTTGAGAACATGGGTTATATGAATATAAAGCCGGAACGGTGAAACCTAAATTGGCTGAGTTAAAAGAGCATGAACCTTACGGGGAATTAGGAGTAGAACTCCTGGAAAGGGAATGGAATAGAATTGGGGAAGTGAGCTGGCCCTTGAGTACGGAGTACCAAGGAGAGCAACTGTCCCCCTATTTAGTGTAGAGAAGAGCTAGCCGCCCCAGGAACCCGAGGTTAGGTCTGGCCACTTTGTACCAACTTTTGGCCCTCGTGTACACAGTACCAAGGAGAGTTACTAGTGTAGGGAGAGCACTAGCTACCCCACGGGTCCCGAGGTTCTGCTAGCCCTCCTACACCGACTTGTTAGGCCCACTGGGCAAACCAGGGTAGTCAGGCGAGGGTGCGCGGACTGTGGAGGGGCAAGACCCCTGTTTGGTTACTGTGGAGAGGCTGGACCCCTGTTACTGAGAGGGCTCTGCCCTTTACTGGTTCTGCGCTGTACTTTGGGCGCACCGTTAATGGAAACGACTGACTGCGTGCCAGTGCGGGGTAGCTACCCGTGCGTTTATCGCACGTGTCGTAGTCACCGTTACGTCTGTCAGTGACCTTAGGGTGGTTGACTGAGGGTAGGACCACCACGGGGGACTCTCCCTGCCAAGAGAGCACCACGTGTTACTTCTACTTTTCGGAAAAGACTGCAATCAAGATCGTTCCCACGAGGAACATTCAAGATCAAGAGAAGGATCTGAGAACTAAATCAACAGTGAATAAATGGAAAAATATAAATAAATAAAGTAAAAATATAACAGCTACTGTACACTCTACTGCTTCTTTTAGCTTTTAGTTGCCACTCTACTCAGCGTTTCGCTGACGTGTCACCCTTGTTACCTTTTCAGGACCGGGTGTTGAGCAGCCAGAGTCAGCGGCTGCAGAGGGCTCTGGGCCTAGTAGAGCCCAGTAGTGTTACCTGTAGTACCTTCTGTACTTTTCTTTCCGCTGTAGTGAGTAGTTTTCTGTTACTCCATGTACTCTCTTTATTGTAAGCTTCATGTTATGTACATGTTTATTTCTCTTCTGTCGTGGTGGTGTATACTGTAGTATTTCCTTTCTTTACTGCTGTATTTTGTTACTGCTAGTTATATACATGGTGAATGTGGTTTATGTTACTGCTCTTTTGGTTACTTTCTTGTTGGACGAATGGGTCTTGGGATCAGTCGGGTCGGTCCGATTCTCTTGTCTCGTAGGGATTCGAGAAATTGGGTCGTTACACATACTTACATGCGGACGCGTCTTCTGGCATAGAAGACGCTTGCGCCTTAGGGAACAACCCGTTCTCTACCACGTATAACCCAAGGTGGCCCAATCATCCGAACTTCGCATGGTACAACAACCCGCAACGTCAAAACCCCGCGGGTGGGCCAATGCGACCGTCCGCACCCGTCATCCCAAGGGCCCAATCTAATCCTATGGCAAGTCCGCCATCAGGCCCTTGCATACCACAAATAGAACACGCATCAAGTCCTCTTGACAAATTGATGCGAATGATGATGGACATGTCAAAGCACCATGAAGAGTACATGACCTCTCTTCAACACCAATTGGTGCAGCAGAATGCTGAGATCAGTCAACTACGCATGGCGACTCGATCTCAGGGCACTCTTCCCGCCCAACCTGTTCCAAACCCGCGAAACTTCATACCCCGTGGTCCGCAACCATAGGTACAACCTTCTCAGGGATAGGTTCATCAAATTCTACAAGCTCCGAGCATTCCACAGGGATTTCAAGCTAATCCCGCTGCAGCACCACACTCTTATGTCCTTATTCGAACCCTCCTCCGCCGTATGATCCCACTAGACCCGCATCGTCCAATGCTATCACTACGAGGAGTGGTAAGCAAACCGTCGATCCGCCTCAACCTGATCCTGGCCCATCTTCTTCTTCATCGCCCTCTCATTTGGGATGCGCACCGCATTCGCGAGAGGACGATACACCAAAATTGTTGCCAGAATCAGTCCCATTCCCTGAGGCTCTACTGAGGGAGCCAAAAGGCAAAAAGAAAGATACGCAGGCCTTTGATAACCTGCGTAATTTGTTCAGGGATGTAGAAATCAAGGTACCCCTGCTCGAGGCTATCGACCACATACCTACTGTCGTCCGATTCTTCAAAGACTACACAACACCCAGGTGACAGTCAAAGAAAACTAAAAATCCAGTGGTTCTCTCCCCTCATGAGAGTTGTGCTATATTGTCAAACCTACCACCGAAGCAGAAAGATTCGGGCACACCGCTTATTGCCTGTAGCATCCAAGGCTACAGTTTTAACCGTGCCCTGCTTGATCTAGGATCTTCCATAAATCTCATACCGACCATCATGCTCGAAAAATTTTCCTTGGGAAATCTGAAACCCACCCTTGTCACGTTACAGTTGGCAGATCGTTCTGTCAAAATCCCGAAGGGTGTGGTGGAAGACGTGGTGGTTAGGGTCAACAGTCTCTATTTTCCTGTTGACTTTCTTGTTTTAGATATGGAAGTTCCTAGTTCACTTTCTGATTGTCTGATCATCCTCGGTAGACCTTTCTTGGCCACAGCCCATGCCCTTATCGACTGCGAGTCGGGCTGTATTGAGATTGCCGTTGGATCTAAAAAGCTCAAGCTTAACATCTTCAAGGAAGCTAAGAACTTTGATTGCGATTGCATCGAGGATGACACATCTGACAAGGACATGGCCGTCAGCACGTGTATCGGACCTATTGAGACCTATTCTGACTACTGCGGATTGCCTATAAACACTGTCGACTGCCTGACCAACACATATTGTGACGTTCCCCCATCCCTCCCTTGTCCCGTACCTTCTCCTGGCTAGACTTCTGACGAAGTTTTCTCCGCTTCCCATACCTCGTGGTCTGAGTCGTCTCCGGGCTACTCACCGCCGGTCCACACTCTTGAAGATTGGATTGCTCTTTCTTTCCCGCCAAATCAGGCAGATGTGCAACTCCACACTGGGACCTTGATCCCATATCCTACTCACTGGGGCTTTTCCCTTTTGGATCCATCTATCCAAAGAGCCCCTCTTCTTGGCCAATCTAAGGACCAACTTCTTCCTGATCTAATTTCTGATCCACCTGGGACACTCTCGTCCAAAGAAATGCCAAATCTCTCACCATCCACCATCACTTTTCACGCCACTATCACGATCTCTTCACTTTTCACTTCACCACCCACCATCCACCCACCCTACCACCCTGCTGCATACCTTGCACCTCAACTCTCATTACCCAATCTTTCATCTTTCTCTACCTTTCCCTGCATGCATATGAGAACATAGCATTGTTTGGCATGGGGGGGTGGATAGGCATCCATAGGATCTGGGTATTTTATGGTATCATGCAGTTTCCACCTATTTATAAATATGCAAGAAAAATAAAAAGAAAAAAAATATATATATATATAAATAAATGGTGTTTATTAATGATCTAAAGGCTGAAACAAAAATACAATAAGTGTTTAATGGATATTCAACCTCTGTTTTGAAGACTTTCCAGGCCACAGAAGCTTGATTCGCTCAGGCTCGGGCTTAATTTACTTGAGCATTGACAAAATAGATTGGAATCTCTCCTAACTAAGGACGTATTCTTGTACCTGAGACACCAGTACAGGATCCGTTGGTTTGCTTCTACTTGAGAGCTTAAGTAAACTTGGTTCACACTACACATATCTGGAAAGACTAGGTGAACATAAGATCCAACTCTAGTGTTCATTAGGGAAGGTGGAGTCCTTACCTGTACGTGCAGGTAGACTTTTTATCCTAGGTTTTAGTCTTGTGTTTAGGAGAAACTCTTTCTACCAAAAAGAAGCTCTCCCACCAAAAAGAAAAAGTGTGCTCCTCCAAATAAAGTTATAAGAGATATACTGACATGTGTTTCTAAAAAAAAAAACAAAAGGAGATGCAAATAAGTCAGTATATCTCGCAAATGAATATAAAGTCTCTACCTTAAAAGGTTCTTCAGGGCAAGTCGCAAATACCCTATTTTCCTGTGAGCCACAAATGTCAGAAAATGGGAGTTGAGCTTTCCGTCATCTTCTTCAAGGTCAATCCGAAAACACAAGCTAAAATTGGGACCAACCTGTACTAAAAGATTCGTGAAACCCTGGGCTTGAGTCTTAATGTTCATCTGATCAGTCTTGATCCTTCACTAAGCACAAGCCATAATCTCTTGAGCTCTCAAGTATGGCAAAAACCTCTTGGGTCCTGGAAATCGTACTTAAGGTTTAAATATCAAGAGTCCCAATTAGTCAAGAGATGATCTTTGTCATGTGAGACTTAAAGTACTGGTAGTCTTCTCTACAATTGGATCTCACAATATCCAACAATAAACACACCTTTGTCACCTCAAAAGAAAATCTTCAGCTTAAAGATCATTTCTAAATACTACAAAAAAATATTTTACTAGGGACTAGCAAAAGATAGGCATGGGGGCATGATTGCACCGCAAAAATACACCTACAATAGTGCCTTCTTGTGCTATTTCCTAGCATTACCTATGCATATTAGGTCTCCATAGTTGCATTGTAAAAATACATGCATGCATGCATTTAATTGAGAAGGGAGGAGAATGAAATAAGTGGCCTTGCATTTTACATTTTTCCTTAAGTGCATCTTTGCAAAATTCCCATCTCTATTTTTATTTCCATTTGATTTTTAAATCTTTCTCCCCACGGCTGCATGGAGCAATTTCTTCCTCGCGCGCCATTCCCTGCAGCTGCCCTTCCCTGCGGTTGCCTCTCCCTGCCAAGCCATTCCAACCTCTCCCTGCAGCCGCATGCAGCCATTCCCAGCCATGCCTTCTTCCTTTATAAAAGACCACGGCTCCTTCTTTGCAAAAAGCCTGGTCCACTTCAAAAAAAAGAACACAGCAGCTCTCCAGGCCACCGTCCTCTCCTCCCTCTCCCTCCATATGCCGGCCCTCCTCCTCCGAGGAGACACCCGATGGGCAGGAGCCCTCACTGTGGTGCACACCACCACAGTGAGACCACCACCGTCCATCTCTTCAAAGAGCCGGTGGGCGTGGTGGCTCTTTTCTATTTTTTTTTCCCTCTCCAGCACCTTCAGCCATGGCCACACGCTTCAAGGTCTGAAGCTCGCAGCTTGGCAGCAGCAGCAGCCCCAGCCATTCCGCACAAGCCTGCAGGTGCCCGAGCCCCTTCCGCGCACGCCTGCAGACCTCTCCGCCTCCTGCTTCTTCTCTCTGACACACGCTCGCTTCCGCCCGCAACCGGCCTTTGCGCACCTCTGCAGCGGCCAGCCAAGCACCCCAAGCTCCCCAGCAGCACCCGCAAGCTTCCGCGCGCCTGCAGACACCTCGCCTCCTACTTCTTCACTCTATCGCGACCATCTCCATGCCAACAACAGGCCGGCGCAGACTTCGTGCCTGCAAGCACCCGCGCGCTAGCCGGCAGCACTCACACCACCTGCAGCTCCCGGTTGCACGGCGCGAACGACCACTGTAACCACTATTCACGCGAGTCTGCGTGACATTGTGGCTACAGTGGGGTGACTAGAAAGCTTCTCACTTTACCGGTTACCCGGTGCGCCGCAACCGGCCGCAGCTCGTGCGCGCGTCTCCGCCCGCGTCGCCCGCACTCGTCTGCACCCGTCTGCCTCGCCTGCACTCGCCCACGCGCGCCTGCCTTCGTCCGCTCCCAGCGCCCGCTCCAGCCTTCGTGCAGCACGGTGCACTGTGTCTCCTCTCAGTGCCCTTCACCCTCCAGTGCGCGTCTACGTGCTTATGCGCCTGCGCGCGAAGGTGGAGACCTCCAGACGACGCCGCTGGTCTGCAGATGCCTTAACACTCCAGCAGCTGCCATCTCTCCTGCCCTCTCTCTCTCACTCTCTCTCACAACACTCTCTCACTCTCTTCATCGACGCTCACACACACCTACACTAACACTTCCACACACCCACACACACCTATACACTATTATATACATATATATATACTTATACATATATATATTGATATATATATACATATATATATCTATATACTTATATATATACATATACATATATATATTGATATATATATACATATATATATCTATATACTTATATATATACATATACATATATATATACATATATATACCTATATCTATATATATATATATATATTTATACATATATCTATACATATATTAGTACTTATATAACTATATACTAGTCTATATACATACATATACATACTTATATATATATATATATATATATATATATATATATATATATATATATATATATATATATATATACATATACATATACATATATACACACCTACTTATATATACATACATATATACATATATATATATATATATCTAGCTACATATATCTATATTTACATATATTACTATATATATATATACATATATATATACATATACATCTATATAGTATCATATACATACATATACATATAAATACATACATACATACATACATATATATATATATATCTATCTATACATATACTTATATATATATATATATTTACATACCTATATATAGATACATATATATATATACCTATATATTTATAACCATATATACATATAGATATATTTACATATATACATATATACATTTTCACATTATTTTCCATATGCTGTATCGCGGGAATATCTGCACCAGTTGCTAATATTCCCCGCTACACGCATACAAAAAGCGTGTTTGCATTCATCTTCCACATCCATCCTACACCTTACACGCGGCACCTCGTCCTGTTGGTTGCGTCTTTCTAGACGACAACCGACTCGACATCGTGCTACACTCCATCTCCGCCTCCACCCCCACCCCTTTATACATATATACTATATGCCTATATATATATACTATATTTACTTTATTTTTGTTTCACTTTCCTACTAGTAAAAAGATAAAAAATATGTAAAAGAGAAAAGATAATCTTCGACTTGCAGGTACTCCGTCTTACGAATAGCAAGACCCGTTTTGGAATCCTATTTTGGCTCAAAGCCAAGAACCTAATTTTGAAGGTGTGCCTCAAGGACAAAGATTACCAAAAAAAAATCTAAATAGAAAAATACAAAAAACACAATAAACGAAAGGAAGAGACTCGTTGTAGGAAAGACGTAGAAACTCGACTTGTAACCCCACTTCCCTGAGTTCGACCCTGGGCCTAAAAGTGATAAGATAAAATCAAGTAGGCCAGGTTAAAAATTTTGTAAAGAGATGGTTAGGTCTGATTTAGGTTAACCACTATACACATTTCAACAATAAAATCATCATATTAACAACGTATTCGGGCTCGACACCAGGGATCTACGTCACAAGAGGATGGGGGTTCCACTGCAGCGATGCCCTTTTTGTGAATTCCCAACTGACAGTGCGAGGCACCTTTTCTCTTCATGCTTGGTAACTAATCAACTATGGAGAGCCATTTGTGGGTATCCCCTCCCCACGTGGGACAATCTTTGGAGGGATTTTCAGACGAAAGGAAGGCCACTTGTAATGATGGCGGCTCTATTATGGTGTGTGTGGAGAACTAGAAATGAAAAGGCATTTAGTGGGGTGTCGGTGAATGTGGAAAAAATGATAAGGGGATGTAAGTGTCTTATTAATGAGTGGAGTAATTCTTTGTAATCACCTATAGTTACTTTTTTTTAATAAAATTACTCTTGGTTTGCTATCATCTTCAATAGCATTCCTTACTCTTTCAAAAAAAAAAAAAAAACCCCAAAATCCTACGTCGAAAAACAAGCCAAAGTAATTGCACAAGAGGGTGGATAACACCTCCAACCCACCAATGCCACCACAGCCATATCAAGCTACAAAAGGACTGGAAGCCCTTACCTCAACCCGTTTGTTGAGTGGGGGCACCGAAAGGGGCTCACCCCCATTCAAAGAGTCGTACATGATTGCCCTTTGGCCTCTTCATTGAACACGTAGGAGTTCGACGACGAAGCTCTTTTAGAGGAGCGAATGAGATGTAAACATTCCACCCCACAACTATTAAGTCCCTCGAGAATGGCAAAAAAGGATGAAAGGCCATGAAATGAGACCCACCGCGGACCTCTATTTATAGCCCCACCACATGGGCTCCTAAGGGTGGTGACATCTTTCCACCCTTCCCTATGGTTCGCCAATTCCCGAGGAATAAAATCCCCTGGGATACGACACTGATTCCACGGCAGCTTGACCACACTAATAAAATCGTCGATCAAGGACTTCATGCATTATCTCATGCTGGACACTCAGACCGACGTTACAAAAAGCCTCTCACGCCTTTCCAAATAGGCATGACGCTTTGGACCACGAACCCTCACGGTAACAAAATTTAATGCCTGCGTCAGCATCTCAATTTGGTGAACTACCACCTCCTAAGGCCGACACAAGCTAAGTCTCATTTGCCCCAAGCTCAACTAACGTCGCCTCCTAAGGCCGGCGTGAGTTGGGGCTCATTCACCCTAGGCTCAACTAACGTCACCTTCTAAGGACAGCATAAGCCAAGGCTCATTCGTTCCAAGCTCAACTAATGCCACCTCAAAAGGCTAGTATAAGGCAAGGTTCATTCGCCCCAGGCTCAACTAACGCCGCCTCCTAAGGCTGTCATGAGCTGGGGCTTATTCGCCCCAGGCTGAACTAACACCACCTCCTAAGGCAGCCACAAGCCAGGGCTTATTTGCCCCAGCCTCAACTAACGTCACCTCCTAAGGCCGGCACAAGCCAGGGCTCATTCGCCCAAAGCTCAACTAATGCCGCCTCCTAAGGCCGGCATGTGTTGGGGCTCATTCGCCCAGGCTCAACTAATGCCGCCTATTAAGGCCGGCACAAGCCAAGGCTCATTAACCCCAGGCTCAACAAACACCGCCTCCTAAGGCCAGCGTAAGCTGGGGCTCATTCTCCTCAGGCTCAACTAATGCCACCTCTTAAGGTCGGCACAAGCTAGGGCTCATTTGCCCCAGCCTCAACTAACGTTGCCTCCTAAGGTTGGTGTGAGCTGGGGCTCATTCGCCCCAAGCTCAACTAGCGTCGCCTCCTAAGGCCATCACAAGCCAGGACTCATCCATCCTAGACTCAACTAACGTCGCCTCCTAAGGCCAGCATAAGCCAGGGCTCATTCGCCCCAGCCTCAACTAACGTCGCCTCTTAAGGCCGACGTGAGCTGGGGTTCGGTGCCCCAGGCTCAACTAATGTCGCCTCCTAAGGCTAGCACAAGTCATGGCTGATTCACCCCAGGCTCAACTAACATCGCCTCCTAAGGCCGGCATGAGTTGGGGCTCATTTGCCCTAGGCTCAACTAACGCCACCTCCAAAGGATGGCGTGAGCTAGGGCTCATTCACCCCAGGCTCGACGAACATCGCCTCTTAAGGCCAACGCAAACTTGGGCTCACACACCAAATAATCCGATCCAGAGAAGTGCCAGCCCTTAAGGCTGGCAAGGATGTGGACTCTTACGCCCCCACCACGAACCTCTTGCAGGTGGCAAGAAACAAGGGAAGACCACCCAACTCCTCCATCACAAATGTTCTTCTCACTTCATCTCAGTCGAGAGAACATCTAGGGGCATCATCTACTGCAGAGTTTAGGCACTCTCACTACTCTCTCAGTAGTTCACACTAGCCAGAGAGTGGGGGCATATGATGAGGGGGAAAAACTGCCCTCGGACCCAAAACTCCACATGCAACCCCACAAGTTTATCAACACCTCAAGAAAATCATCTATTAAATTTCAAAGATAATTGATTATGCAGTGATGAGGTGTGGCTCATCATAACTAAAATGCTCAAGTTAAGCTAAAAATTAGGTTAAACACTACATAAATAACACATGAAATGGGTTAAGTGTGGGAAATAACAGAAATGACCTAAACATCAAATCTGTGCTAAAAATGGAAAATTAGGTCATAAAATGAGATATTATATTCATTAATATAAATTGATGATCCATTTGCAAATTGAACACATTTTTGGATTCAAAAAATCAAATTGAAATAGAATTAACTTCCTAAATATTCAATTGTGCTTCAATAAAAATTTTGTTGCATTTGGACATCATTAGGACCTTGCATTAATGACATTACATCTAGGTCCTCAGGTCATAACATTTTCTTCACATAAAAACTGTCTAAGGACCAACTTGTAAGATCTGAGGACTGCTCTGATGTCTTTCCTCGCCACTTATGGGTTTTGCTACAAATTCTTTGCCCCTTCACCCTTAAAGGCTTTAGATCAAATTCACCATTAGACCTGCGACTCGCATGCTACTGTACCCTTGCGAACAACTTGATCTGGGCCATTGATTGCATGTATCCAAGATCCAAGGGTTGCTCCAAATTGAAATTTCGTGCGCTCTTGCATGTGGCTTCACCCCTTTCTCCAGATCTCATCCAACGGCCATGATTTGGATTTGAGCTTTGCGCGCTCCTTTCTCTCCATCTCCACTGCCCATGCCCTAATCGCTTAAATCCACTTGGGCGGTGTCTTGATACACTCAATTGGCTACTTAAGTAGCTCCTTGAGCTTGCGTGCAGGTTAATTGCTTGCTCTTCCCCTTGAGTGGTTCCCTTCACCCATCCTCTCAGCCTTCCACCCCCTTTCATCGCCCACGGTGACAGAGTGGGTTCTTCTCCTCCGTCGATCGCCTCTAGCTGCCAGTTGTTGGCTCTTAGACACCTCCTTCTTTAGCTGAGGGTCTCCATTTCATCACCATCGAACTCCGACTGATGGACCTTGGACCCCACCTTCGTCTGTTAGCTAGATTTACCTCTTTCGTAGATTAGTTTTCCTGCTTTCTAGATTTGTTTCAGTGTAGTTAGTGTAATTTAGATCAATAGGAGAAGATTAGATAGTGAATTCTGTGATAGATTAGTTTAGAATAGTTTAAATCTAGGTTAGATCCACTCCGACCTCTCTGATCAAGTCAGATCAGAGAGGAGTCTCCCACATTTTTGCATCGACTCATATAGCTCCCTCATCATTTTTTGATCGCCTTTTGATTTCCCTCAAAGTTTTAATCACATTTCACCCACTCATTGTAGCATCAATCAGATCTGATGCTCCCTAGCATCTAGATCAGATTGAGCGCTAATTTCACATGGGGGGTCTCCCATCCACTCCATCTATTCACAAAGACCCCCCCGATCTGGTTTGATTGTCTCAAATTGCTCGATTTCTTTTAGATTTGTTTTCCATGCCCAATCTCATGATTTGGAGTTCATTTGATTTTAATTAGATTCAATTAAGCTATTTAAGGTTTTTAATTGCTTAATTGGGTGTATTGCAATGAGTCATGTGTTTTAATTTGGATTTGAATTGTAAATGAGCTTATACCCAATTTGCTCTTTGTTTTGGGTAGTTTGGCCAAGGAAAATCAGAATTTCTGATTGGAGGTCAAAGCAATGACCCATTGGTTTTTATGGTATCACTAGATCTTCTTGAACATTGGTCAATGTTGTTCAAGAAGATCAAATGATCAAATCACTTGTGATCCAATTAAAAAGCCCAAATCAGGGCCAACATGATTCATTACTTGCAAAGAACTTTCAATCTGAAATTGAGGTTATGTCAGTGAATTTGATAGATTTTAATGAAGGATTGGAAGTTATTTTGAATGGATTTTCAGTGTCCTATTGATCTCTTTCTATTAAGCTGTCTATGACTTGATAGAGGAGATCAATTAGGTTATCATTAGATTTTGATTGCAAGATCTAAGTTGGAGATGAGTTCTGGACTTCTTGATTTGTTTTATGATGATTTCAATGTGAAGATCTTTTGAATTTCATGCATGCTACTTTGGAGCAACACAGCAATAGTGGCTACTGGAGATCACCATAATTGCAGCTACAGAAGCTTCTAGCTATTGGTTGTTTGCAATTGTTGAAGCAATTGAGTTAAGATGTCTAGGTAGCAATTTCAACGTCTGATATGGAAGGAAATTGCAACAGCTTTGCTGCTGAAATTAGCAACTGGATTAGTTATTGAATTTTGAGCTCCAGTAGGTTTGATCTGATTGATTTTGAAGGGTATTTTGGTTGGATTTGAGGATATTGAGAAGCTAATCTTGTGTGCAACTGTAGAATAGCATAGACCAAGCTTTTATTTACCTTTGTAGTTTAATTTTAACTTGTAGATTGCTTGGAAATGACTTTTAAATCTTTTGTCAGCTGTATTCATGGTCATAATTGTCCAACATGTGAATTTAATGCAAATCAAGATGGAAATTAAGCTTAAATGTCTCAACATCTTTCTTAGTATGTGCTGAGCATAGTGAAGTGTTTAAACTGATATCCCAGCCACTCAAACTGATTTTAGAGCCTTAGGTTTCACTTCAAAACACTCCTTTAAGGCCTAAATTGGTTTACTTTGTATATAAATAAAAATAATAAAAAATTCCAAAAAAATAAAATAAAGGTGCCTTGAGTAAGATTAGGTATATTTTTAGGTGTTCGCCAAGCTTAAAGGTATTCTGAACCCCCAGCTTGATGGAACATACCAGCCAAAGATTGACTATACCTTAGAATTTAATAAAAGAATCGAATAGCAGAAACACCAAAAAGAACTTTCTACTTCTCAACTCATTCTTCTTCTCTCATCCCCTACCTCCCCTAAACCTATAAAAGCCATTAATTAGAAAAACCCAAAAAATACCCAAAAATACCTTATATATTATGTATATACTTGTATATATAAATTAAACATAAGCAATACGTATATAATGTACAATATATGTATAATATGTAAATATAACTTATATCTATACTTTATATATTAAATTAAGTATTTAGAGTGATTTATTATATGTATAATTTTATTGTATTATTATCTATTAATTTATATTAACTTAAATGTATACGAAACTAAGTAATTATATAAACATATTTATATGTACATAATTGTAGTTAATACTGTACATACATATTTATATATGTATTATGTACTATATAATACCTGTAATTTAATTAAATTATGTATTTACAGTAAATAAATAAGTTATTAGGTCAAGTATTTAATTTATTTACTTAAAATAAAATAAATTATTAAGTTTAGTAAATACTGAGATAATTTATAGTGTATACTTGTATAATGTTGTATTAAGTATTTTTAACTTATTTATATTGTATTTATACTGTAATATAGTATTGATAAATTATTTATGTGAATAACTAACTTAAACATGTAATTAAATTATTATAAATAAAAATAAAGTTGCTAAAATATAATAAAAATGTGTAATGAATAATTTATTATGTATATAAACACTGTATAAGATCAATTGTACAATTACTTAACTAATTTATACTTTAACTAAGTAATCAACCTCTAAATTAACATGTATAAACGGTCAACTTTAGTTAATTTTATTATATAAATAAATAACTTATTTATGTAAAGTAATTGTATAATTAGGTATCCATATATAAGGGCTTTGTAACCATATAATTTAATTTTGAATTAAAATAATTTATGGCCCTCAAATCATGTGCTAAAACCTTGAAATTCACACATTGATTTGCGCACAATAGTGCTAATTTGTGTGCTCCTTAAGGTGCCACATCATGGGCACACAACCACTTAGTGCAGTATAAAATGATTTCCTGCCGCATGCCAATCAGTCGGCATCGCAGCGCGCACCCATTACCATTACTTTCCTCTGATAATCTCAAGCATTGGCATATGAATTGATATTGGTACAGTGCATAGGCTGGAGGCCACGCAATGTAGCTGAGCCTGTGTGGGGCTAATATTAAGCGTAAAATCAGATATTAATGCGCAAATAATGAACTTGGGCTGGCTCAAAGTAGAGGTCTGGTCCCACCCTCTTGGGTGCTATGTATCCCTCGAAATGGGTCGGCCTGCCCATTAAAAACCTAATTTTTAGGTTGATGGACAGTGTTTGTGCGAGAGAAGGACCTAAAATTGGCTACGTCCTAAGTTAAGGAGAAGAAAGAAGATAGTTGTAAAAATGGCTAAGTGTTGAAGCCCTGTGTGTGCGTGCCTTTGTATATATATGTATAATATATATAGTATATAGTATAAAGTATATGTATATAAATAATATAAATAAATGAATATAAATATGTATACGTATATAATTAATATAAAGTATAAGTATAATAGAATAGTATAGTATATTTGAGCTCTTATATATGTATATAAATAACCTAAGAGCTTTAGTGACAAATATATATGTCACTGTATATGTGTATATATGTTAGTGTAAGTAACAATGTTTTCCATAGGCTATGTAAATATGTTACTAAGGTTTTAATTATGTATATATATGTCACTACACATAGCTATATATGTCAGTATAAATAGCTATTTTACCTTATGTTATGTAAATATTTTACAAACGTTACAGCGACGCTTGTGTATGTTATTTTATATATAATTTATGTTACTATAGATATTAATATGCTATCATGATTTAGTATAGTAGATATTATTAATTATTTTTGTACTTATACTTAGATATTATTTGTAGTGGTTGTATATAACTAACATGGTACAGTAGTAGATAGTTTTTTGATGCCTGTACATTTGTTTTAGGCATTTTAATTGATTCTTTTGTAAATAATTAATTCATTCATGCATTATTTAATTCATTCATTCATTTTGTAAAAAAAAATAACATTTTTCAAATAAAAGAACGTTTTTGGACTTAGAGAGTGATGTATATCAATAACTACCTTTTAGTGAACTTGGAAACAAACCAGCAAAAATTGTAAATAAATAAAATTGACGCGACATCGATTTGCATTTGTGACATTTATACTACAACAATGACACATTAAATATCATTTTTAGTACAAATCGGTCGTCGATGATCATATTTTTGGCATCGTTGCCAGGGAGGTAACTCTCTATATGCCAAAAATCTTCTTTTATTCTTTATTTATAAATATCCTTTATTTGTTTGTAAATAATTATTCTTTCATTCATATTCTTTGACGTATATAGATTCTTTTATTCATTATATTCTTTTATTTGTGGTGTATATAATTGCCTTACTAATCATTAGTTGTTTTTGCAACACTTTAGGAGGAGTTGTAGTGTCTTTTTCCAGGTGGACTTTGATGAGCCCATATTTATGGGCTATTTAGTTACTTAAGTGCCTAGGAATTAGATTGATATTAGTGTATACATAGCATGTATTAAGATATAAATAAGTTAGTTTATATATATTTGCTTGTATGCATTACATATATAAATTATTTAGCATGCATTAGAATAACATGCATTAGTCTTTAGGTTACATTATATGCATTAACATTAAATTGAGGGTTTGAACATAAATAAACCAATCTTTTTATTATTATTCATTTTCGCTTTTCTGCAGGGAATTTGTTGCTCCAATGCCACCAGCTACCCGCACTAAAACCTGCATTCAAGGATGAGAGGAGAATGTGGATCTACTCCCGCCTCTCCATTTCAAATCCATGCAGACGGCGATAAGAGAGGGGGAGCTGCTGTCATGCTCGTAAGACACCGCCCCACTCCACCACTGTGCACTCCACTCCACCACCGTGGTCTCCAAGGTCGAGCTCCACCACACCGTGGGACAGCAAGGTGACAACTCGCCACGCCAATCCGGTGAGCTTGGCCATCACCGTGCAACTACCAGATCTCCCTCCCTATCCACGCACCACCAACACCATCTTCTTCTTCTTCTTCATCTATTTTCAGAACAAAACCATCCCCACGTCCTCCTCGCCGCACCTCTATGCCACACTTGCAGTAGCACGCAACCTCCTGCATGCGCTCCCTCGCCATCCCTATGAGATCGACCTCCACGCTCCAACCACTACCATACGCCCGTGCACGCAGTGCGTGCTACAGCAGCCACCATGCCCTTGCAGCATGCATCGCCCTCCAGGTCCACCGCAATAGCGGTCGCACGCTAGCGCCCCTCAGTGCACCCACTCGCCTCCTGCACATGCCTGCACCTCCGCCCGCACGCCCTCTGGCAGCTCAGCCCGCACGCCCTCCAGCCACGCTTGCAGAGCACGCTACACCTCTTGTAGCACGCACCAAGCGTAGGCATCGCCCTCCAGCACCCGCCGTGTGCATGCCCCTTCTGCAACAGCATCATTCCCGTGTGCCTGCCCCTTGTTGCGTCTCCGCCAGTGATGAGCCCATATTTGTGGACTAATTGATTACTTAAATGCAGAGGAATTAGATTAATATTAGCATATAAATAACATACAATAAGATGTAAATAGATTAGTCTAATTATTCATTTATTTACATATTTCTTGCATTACATTCATACTTAGAATTCATTTAGAATAGCATGCATTAGAATAGTTAATCTTTTAGGTTGCATTACAGGCATTATTTTATTTCACATTTCTTTTAAGTGCTTATAAATAAATAACCCTCATTTAATTTCCTTATTTTATCTCCAATGGATGCATGCAGGAGAGTTGCGCCAGCTAAATGCACAAGCAACAATCGTGGATCTTTGTTCCCACGATCTGCGTCGCTTCACCTCTTCAACGCTTCTTCCTCTCCCTGATCCAACAGCCATAAAAGAAGATCTCAACCGCATCATCAGGAGCGGGCCACCACCATCCCGACCCACCACTGCATAGAGCTTTTGAGCTTCTTCACATCACCACCATCGGCCTCAACCGTGTGCACGAGTCCACACTACCGCGGGCAAGCAGGGTGATAGACCACCGCGCCATCCGTGGCTTGTGTAGTTTACCGTGAGCGTGTGGCTGAAGTTCACGTAGTTAGCACCAACACCACTGCCAGCAACCACCGCCAGCAACCATCCATGCCAGTTAAGACGCCTGGGAATGATCCCAGATGTCTGACTTCCACATTCCTCTTCATTTTTTTTACCCTCAACGTGAACCACCAGAAAAAGAACCCATCACCATCTCTTCCACTTTAGCACCAACAGCCCGCCTCCCCTCCATGCATACAGCAGCAGTGTGCATCACCTCCAGCAATTGTACCTTCCCCTCTATGCCCGCATGACCAGCATGCGCTTCGCTAGCACCTCCGTGAGCCCACCCCTTCAGCACCTCTGTCACCCCCACAGCTCCAGCACCTGCGGCCAACACGTATCCAAGCGCGTAGCACCACATCTGCCAACCCGCAACAGCAGTTGCAACCTTCAGCACATCTCTGCGTGCAGCTTGTAGCGCCCGTGCGCACCTGCAGTGTCCGCACGCCTGCCCCTGTGTGCCACCTGCAGCGCCTGCCCCTTCAGCGCCTCCATCAGTTGCGCACCTGCAGCCTCCTCGCATTCCCCTGTGCTCCACCTGCACTGCCCCTGTGCGCCACCTGCAGCGCCCACATACGCCTCCGTGCCTCCTCCAGCAAGTGCAGCCAACAACCACTGTTGGAACCCACCTTCACCGGAGCTCCGTCCGGCCAACTCCAGCCACCTCGCAACTCACCGCCACTGCCGTGAAGCCCTCGATCTAGAGATCTTCCTCTAACCTTCACACCTTCGACCATATCCTCCTCCCCACGCACAGACAAGGGGAAGTTTTCCCCTATTTTGGTACAGTAAACCACCTATTAGTTTTTATGATTCATGTCATTGTGAACTTCATTTTCTGATTTAATTATTATAGTGATTTTACGCAAAGAACCTCCCTCTTTCTCATAAATACAATATCAGCATGTTAAAGTCTTATTACCTCAATTGAAAAGCAATTTTGGCTCGATTTCTTGACAAAATTAAGAGTGAACATCGATTTTTGACCCTTGCGAGTTTAAATAGGCCATTGCCTCCCTGTGGATACGACCCACTCCTAATTGAGTGGTCATTTTAATTGTTGATTAGTCGATTTTTCCACCACTTGCATACTACAATAACATGTTATTTCATGTGCGAAACTTAATCAAAAGCGGAAAATTAGCTCATTAAATGGCGCCATTGCCGAGGAGGGAATGAGCTTGTTAAACTCGTATTTATCTATTTATTTGTTCACACATTATTTTTGAGGCATTTTTAACTTCGATCTTTTTGGTGCGAGGTACACATATCTTCTAGATCTTACCACACCAGCCTCAGAGATCAGGCGACCCTCGACATCATTCGTTGGCCACACATTAGGAGCAACATAGCCGCCATGTGCACAACTAAGGAGGACCTTGAGCCACAATTCGAAAGAGAACATTTTGAGGAAGCTGCAAGCATCAGCTTCTCCATTCCGAATGGATAGAATATATAGTATATTAGATTAGTTTAGATTTAGTTTAGACCTCACATACATTTGGTTTGGGACCCTTGTTCTGGGGTATAGTTTTAGGGGTTTGTTCCCCAATTTTGTTTTAGGCCTGTGTTGGGTAATTTTTGGGAGTCTGTTCCCTTGTTCTTTAGATTTAGGTTTTTTACTTTATTTTGTGGATTGATTTTATTTTTTCTTGATTGTGCATAAGTAGTTAAAAAAAAAAAAACAAACAAAACACGAGCTGCCTACTAGAAGCTGCCTGCCCCTGGGACGAACCATTCAGGTCTGTATGAGCAACCTCTAGATTTATTTCTCTGCATTGCGTGCATTCTACCATCGTTGATTGCTGGGAGCAAGGTACACATTCTCTTACCTTGCATCCATATTCTGATCATGCATTGCATTTTGGACTTAATTCCAAGACCACATAAGTTTTTTTGAAATGATTTAACAAGTGGTCATATTTTCTGAAAAAGGACTAATCAATAGGAGGAACATATAAAACCCAAGGAGTTGATTTGAGACATTGTGCTACGATTCAAAAAAAAATTCAAACTTTTTCGATTTATGCACACTTGTTTGATCCTTGCACCAAAGCACACATTTAAACACTCTTGGATTTTTGAGCTGCTAGGAAAGAACTCTCCTATCATTGGATACCAAAGTGTTTGAAACTTAAGCTCAAAGGTTTTGTAACTTCAAGGAGGGGGATACCCTGTCATGGATTTTTTAGGGTAGTTAAGAAGCACCGCAAAAGCGCAGCTTCAAAGGAAGGCTTAGGCCTACTTGCATCCCTTGATCTTCCATCCTTGGAGTACTTTACCATTTGAACTTTAGGGTAGAGCACCTAAGTTCCAATTAGGTCTTCATTAAGGCATTTCATAGGTAGACAATAGGCACGTAATTGTTTGGGCAATTTGTATTATCATCTACAACTAGACTAAAATCTCGAAGGCCTTAATTGATTAAAGACATAAAAGTCCTTTTGAATTGTGCTTGTTTATGTATGCTTGGTAGGCGATCCCTGAGGAGACAACTTGTGTTTAATTCAGAACCTGAAAGAATCCTTAAGAAAGCCAACCAAGAGAGAAGAGAGATGGCTGAGGAAGGAGAGAATAGAATTGTGGAAAACCAACGATTTTTGAGAGATTATTTTATCCCTACCAATCAACCTGGCCATAAACTGAGAAGACCTAGGGGGAATAATCCATATGAAATCAAGAGTAGTACCATATCTCTGTTGCCCTCATTCTATGGTACTTCTAGGGAGGACCCTTACAGGCATCTGGAGGAATTCATCGAGGTCTATTCCACGGTGAGATTACAAGGTGTTACTGATGACGCCCAAATGCGAACCCTCTTTCCTTTCTTCCTCAAGGATAAGGCAAACCATTGGTATCACACTCTAGATGGTAGAGTGGATACTTGGAAAGCCTTGAAAGGAGAGTTTTTGAAAAAATACTTCCCCATGCGCAAGACTAATCACTGTAGGAGGGAAATCATAGGTTTTACTCAACAAGATGGAGAACAATTTCATGATGCATGGAAGCACTTCAAAGATTTGTTACGCTTATGTCCCCATCATCAAGTGCCAAGATGGAAACTTGTAGAAAGGTTCTACATTGGATTAAATGACAAGCATAGGCAAACAGTAGATGGTGCCTGTGTAGGAACCTTTCTCACAAAAACTAAAGATGAGGCTTGGGTTCTTTTTGAGACCTTGAGTGAGAATTCTATCCATTTAAATTTTGCCTATTTGGATAGGAAACCCACTTTTATGCAGCAAAAGATTGAGGAAAATGAGGCTAGGGATACCCAGAATTTGGCCTTCCAGATTCAATTGTTGAAGCAAAACATGGAAAGGCTTATGACAAACCCTAGCTAACTCATGCCAAATGCCTCTGCTTCCCAATCTTCTAAATGCTCCATTTGCAATGGAAATACACACGCTACTGTGGATTGTCATTTGGCTTCCCAATTCCCTGACCTTGTACAGGCAGACCTGAATGTTGCCCAAGGATTCCGACCCAAACCTCGTAATGACCCTTTTTCCAATACTTATAATGAGGGATGGAGGAACCACCCCAATTTTTCATGGAGACAAGGGAATGTCTCTAATTAAGGGAATTACAGACCCCAACCCTTTCAGACTCAACAGTATAATCAACCTCCTATGCCTTCCCAACCATCCAAGACTTTTGAGATGGATGAGCTTAAAGCCATGCTGAAAGCCATGCAAGAGAATCAAAGCATGATCATCCAATCTCATGACAAGGCAATCAATGAGATGAAATCACAAATTGGACACTTTGTCGAGGCCATGAGTAAGAGAGAGACTCGGAAGCTTCCCAGTTCATCTGAGGAGAACCCTAAAGGGAAAGGGATTGTTTTTAGGGAGCAAGCCCAGGCGGTGACTATTCTGAGGAGTGGGAAAGAAACTTCCAAACCTGATGCTGCTATAGTCCCACCTTCTGAAAAACCATCCACCTCGACTTTCGACCTCATTGGAGAAGAGCAACCTAACTCTTCTCTGCTTGAAATCACCTTACTGGAAGAGGTCATCGTCATTCCCCCACTTACCCGACATGACAACCCTTCCACCTAGAGACCGAGAGTGCCCTTTCCAAAGTGCTTATCTGACTCTGGGCAGACTTCTGCTGGCTCATTTGGAGCCAAAGATAGGACAGATGAAATAATGGAGAACACCCTTGAAACTTAAGGACCCAGGAGCCCCTTACATCTTAGTGGTCATTGGCGACCTGCAAATAGACGAGGCTCTACTTGATCTGGGTGCAGGGGTGAACATCCTTCCAAGCTATGTATATGAACAACTTGGAGGACGCAATCTGAAGCCTTCCCTTGTAATCTTCCAAGTTGCAGACCGTTCTTTGAAGACACCACGAGGCCTACTAGAAGATGTCCTTGTGAGAGTGGGGGATTTCTTTTTCCCCGTTGACTTTCTAGTATTGGACACTGACCCTACCAACAAACCAAACAAGCCCTCTATCATCTTGGGCTGCCCTTTTCTTACGACTTCCAATGCTTCAATTAATTGTCACACTGGGGCGTTAAAAATCTGCTTTGGGAATAGGAAAATTTGGCTTAATGTGTTTGATGCTTATAAACAAGCTAGATTTGAGGATTGTTCCCAAGTTGAGGTGGTAAATGATCTGATTGAAGAGACAACTCCTGTAATTTTATGTGATGCCCCCCTTCAGCATGTCATGCTAAATGAGCATTCTCATCTCTTGGAGGAATGTGAATGGGATGTGCTAGAACTTGAGGAATTGCTTGGAGTTTCTACTGAGTCTCTTTCCCCATCATGTCTGCCTAAGGTAGATCTGCTACTTGAGATGGGGACTTCTATTATGAAACCCTCAACCATACAAGCCCCCGACCTTGAATTGAAACCCCTCCCTGACTCTCTCAAGTATGTATTCCTTGGGTCAAATGATACGCTCCCTGTAATCATCTCATCAGCACTATCTAAAGTGCAAGAGGAAGCCTTGTTAGACTGTTTATCAAGGCACAAGGAAGCCATATCTTGGATGATTGCTGATATTAAGGGTATAGACTCTACGCTTTGCATGCATCACATTTATACTGATGATTCCATCAAACCCTTTCGAGACATGCAGAGACGTCTTAACCCCAACATGACGGAAGTGGTTAAAAAGGAGATTTTGAAGTGATTGGACGCTAGGATCATTTATCCCATCGCAGATAGCAAATGGGTTAGTCTAATCCATGTGGTGCCAAAGAAGGTAGGCTTCACGATAGAAACAAATGACCAGGGTGAACAAGTGGTGATCAGGCCCTCAACAAGTTGAAGGGTCTACATTGATTACCGCAAATTGAACACAGCTACCCAGAAGGATCACTTTCCCTTGCCCTTTATTGATCAGATCCTAGAAAGATTGGCAGGGAACAAGTATTTCTGCTTTTTAGATGGATATTCTGGGTACAACCAGGTTGTAGTCTTCCCTGATGATCAGGATAAGACAACTTTCACTAGTCCTTACGACACTTTTACATTCAGGCCTATGCCGTTTGGATTATGTAATGCACTTGCAACTATCCAGTGGTGTATGATGTCCATTTTCTCGAACATGATTGATGAGTGCGTCGAGGTTTTTATGGATGACTTTTCCATTTATGGCTCGTCTTTCGACCAATGTCTCCTGTACTTGGAAAATGTGCTGAAGAGATGTAAGGAGACTGGTTTAGTCCTCAGCTGAGAGAAAAGCCACTTCATGGTACAGAAAGGCATTGTACTTAGGCATGTTGTGTCTAAAGGAGGCTTGGAAGTAGATAAGGCTAAAGTTGATTCTATTTCCAAACTTCCATTGCCCACGAATGTCAAACAAATTAGATCCTTTCTGGGCCATGCAGGTTTTTATAGGCAATTCATTAAGAATTTCAGCAAAATTTCTAGGCCACTTTGTGACTTATTGGAGAAGGAATCTTCCTTCGATTTTGATTAAAAGTGTGCCAAGGCTTTTCATATGCTGAAGGAGGCCTTGACCTCTACGCTTATTCTCCGAGCTCCTAACTGGACACTTCCATTTGAGCTAATGTGTGACGCTTCGGATTATGCTGTGGGAGCCATTCTTGGATAGAGGGTTAAGGGAAAACCACATGTGCTGCATTATGCTAGCAAGACTTTAACTGAACCACAACAAAACTACACAGTCACTGAAAAGGAATTACTTGATGTAGTTTTTGCTTCGGAGAAGTTTAGGTCTTATCTTCTTGGATCCAAGGTGGTCATTTTTACTGATCATGCGGCAGTGAAACATCTCATTGCCAAGAAGGACTCTAAGCCACATTTATTTAGATGGATTCTACTCCTTCAAGAGTTTGACTTGGAGATTCGTGAAAAGAGAGTGGAAAATGTAGTGGCTGACCACTTGTCTTGCCTTCCCCTTGATGACTCTCAATCTGGAGACATCCGCAAGACATTTCCCGATGAAACCCTTATGGCGATAACACCAACTTCACCCTGGTATGCAGATACAGTTAATTACTTGGTCACTGGAGAAACCCCTGGCTCTTGGGATGCGCAAAAACGGAAGCGATTCATTTCCCAAGCTAGATTCTTTCATTGGGAAGAACCAGAATTATTTCATATTGGACAAGACCAAGTTTGGAGATGATGTGCACCTGAAGAAGAGTAACAGAGTGTGTTGAGATTTTACCATGAGCTTCATTGTGGAGGACACTTTGGTGCTAAGGAAACAACTTTTAAGGTTCTTTAGTCCGATTTTTGGTGGCCTTCTTTATTTAAGGATTCTCATTACTTTGTTAAGGCCTATCTCAGATGTCAACAGACTGGAATAATTGGGAAGCGAAATGAGATGCCCCAACACCCTATCCAACCTGTGGAAATTTTTGATGTTTGGGGCATAGAATTCATGGGTTCCTTCCCTTCGTCCCATGGATTCGAATATATCTTGGTGGCAGTGGATTACGTATCCAAGTGGATAGAGGCCATTCCTATGTGCACAAATGACCACTCTGTGGTTTTGAAATTTGTGAAGGCCAATATCATATCTCACTTTGGCTGCCCCAAGATGATTATAAGTGATGGGGGACCTAATTTCCGGAACCATCACTTCAATCGGCTACTCAGGAGTCTGGGAGTAACTCACAAGATTGCTATCCCTTAGCATCCTCAAACTAGTGGGTAGGTTGAAGTGTCAAATAGGGAGCTCAAGTACATTTTAGAAAAGACTGTTAGGCTAGATAGGAAGGGCTGGTCCCAAAAGCTCGATGATGCTTTATGGGCTTATCGAACGGCCTACAAAACCCCTTTGGGTATGTCTCCCTTCCGGATTGTGTATGGGAAAGCATGCCACTTACCCGTTGAACTTCAACATAGAGCAATTTGGGCTATCCGAAGTGTTAACATGGATTTAGAGCAAGCTGGTAAAGCACGCTTAATGGAGTAAACTGAGCTTGAGGAGTTGAGGAATGACGCTTATGACACTTCCCAAGCTTATAAAGAGAGAATTAAGATCTTTCATGATAAATATATCCTTATAAAAACCTATGAGCCCAACCAACAAGTCTGGCTTTTCAATTCCAGACTTAAGTTGTTTCCCAGAAAATTGAAATCACGTTGGGATTGGCCTTATATTATCACCAAAGTATTTCCGCATGGGGCTGTGGAGATCAAGAACCCTTCCTCTTTAGCACCACCCTTCACCATCAACAGCCAATGATTAAAACCTTATGTAACTTTGGATGGCCATCTGGTTGACGAGGTCACTATCGAGGAGCCTTAGCTCCTTTCTCTTCTGCCTCAGGTAATATCGTCCCTTGGTCATTCTACTTTCAATGCGGACATTGTTTGAACTAGGCATGGGGGGATAGGACCTGAGGCATCTTTACATAGCATTTATACATAGTGCATTCATGCATTTAGTTAAAACATTCTGCATTGCATACATTTGCATTGTCAAAAAAAAAAAAAACATTTTACATTATTGAGCTTAACTGGCTAGGTCCTACATTCTTAGGCAGGCCAGAACTTTAGGTTAGACTAAGTTGACTCTAGGGTTTGACTTAGAAGCTAAGTTGAGTTAATAGCTTTAGACCTTTATGGTCCTTTGTGGACTTCAAAAAAAAAACCCAAGTAGGAGTTAAGTTACGGATCATTCCTCAAGAGGTTGAGGAAGGAAAGCTAGGGATTAAGTTAAAGGTTGGGTAGTACCTGATGTCATTTTTTACCTTTTGGTTTATAGGTCCTCGTAACCAAAGAGTCCATAATCCACACACATTTGGTCTTGTGTAAATAAGTGATCACCCTAATTCCTTTCTTGGAGAAAATTTTGGTTCTCTTAGTTCTGACTTAGGAGAAGCTTGAAAACAAAAGTTGATTGGAAGAGTTCTTGCCACGGGAGAGGTGGAATACATACTCACCTTGAGGATGCGATGATAACATGTCACCTCCTCGGCGCTTGTCTCTTAAGATATCCATCCTACTGGGGGCATGTAAGCACATTGTGCGATTCAAGTATCATGGGCGGTCCTATCTTGAAGTGTTGATTGCCACAGGCCTGAATTTGCTTTAAAAATCCATGGGCGATACTATTCGAAGTGTTGATTGCCAGGAGTTCTTGGGGTCACTATGGGCGGTGCTATCTCGAAGCATTGAAAGCCAGGCACCCTTCTAGATTTGGTGATGGGGACAATGAATCCAACACAGACGTTTTGATAGCTTATCCAAGGTTAGACTTAAAGGAATCAAATAAAAATATATATATATATTAAAAAAAAATCTCTTTCTTACTCTCTTTCCTAGTTGGCAATCAAACCAACCTTAAATAACTCAGACCAATGCACATGCATGGATGCTTTAATCTCTGGGACCAATAAACCCTAGGTAGAGTTAGAAATCAGGGAAACCTGTGCCTGCAACTCGTCTTTAGCCAACCTAGTCTGTAACTTAGCAATTACTTGGGAACCTTAGATCTAAAGTCTGAACTTAACATGTTTCTAAAGGAAGACCGATTAGGTTGGCTAGCCCACTTGAAGAGTTGGGTTATTGCTTGAATTTGCTAGGGACTAGTAAAAACTAGGCATGGGGGCATTTGATAAGCTCATATTTGTGGGCTAATTGGTTACTTAAATGCCTAGGAATTAGATTAATATTGGCATATAAATAGCATACAATAAGATGTAAATAGATTAGTCTAATTATTTATTTATTTACATATTTCATGCATTGCATTCATACTTAGAATTCATTTAGAATAGCATGCATTAGAATAGCATGCATTAGAATAGTTAATCTTTTAGGTTGCATTACATGCATTATTTTATTTCACATTTCTTTTACGGGCTTATAAATAAATAACCCTCATTTAATGCACAAGCAAAAATCGTGGATCTTTGTTCCCACGATCTGTGTCGCTTCACCTCTTCTTCAACACTTCTTCCTTTCCCTGATCTGGTAGCCATAAAAGAAGACCTCAACCGCATCATTAGGAGCGAGCCACCACCATCCCGACCCACCACTGTGTAGAGCTTTTGAGCTTCTTCACATCACCACTGCCGGCCTCAACATTGTGCACAAGTCCACACTACTGCGAGCAGGCGGAATGACATTCTGCTGCGTTAGCCGTGGCTTGTGCAGTTTACCGTGAGCGTGTGCCTGAAGGCCACACAGTTGCACCAACACCACTGCCAGCAACCACCGCCAGCAACCATCCACGCCAGTTAAGACGTCTGGGAATGATCCCAAATGTTTGACCTCCACATTCCTCTTCATTTTTTTACCCTCTGCGTGAACCACCAAAAAAAGAACCCATCACCATCTCTTCCACTTCAATGGCAACAGCTTACCTCCCCTCCGCACGCACAGCCACAGCACGCATCACCTCCAGCAGGCGCACCTTCTTTGTCCACGCAGGCGACCAGCACGCACTCCACCAGCACCTCCACGAGCTCGCCCCTTCAGCGCCTTCGTCACCCCCGTACTCTAGCACCTGCGGCCAACGCATAGCCAAGCGCGTAGCACCACATCCGCCAGCCCGCAGCAGCAGTTGCGACCTTCAACACCTCTCCGCATGTGGCCTACAGTGCCCGCGCGCACCTGCAATGTCCGCACACCCTCCCCTGTGCGCCACCTACAGCGCCCACCCCTTTACTGCCTCCAGCAGCTGCGCACCTGCAGCACCCACCCCTTCAGCGCCTCCAGTAGCTACACACCTGTAGCCTCCCAGCACACCCTTGCACACCACTTGCACCGCCCTTGCGCGCCACCTACAGCGCCCACGTACGCCTCCGCACCTCCTCCAACAAGCACAGCCAGGAGCCACCACCGGAACCCACCTTCATCGGAGCTCCATCCGGCTGGCTCCGGCCACCTCACAACTCGCCGCCGCCACCGCCGTGAAGCCCTCGGTCTAGAGATCTTCCTCCAAGCTTCACACCTCCAGCCATATCCTCCTCCTCACTCACAGACAAGGGGAAGTTTTCCCCTATTTTGCTACAGTAAACCACCTATTAGTTTTTACGATTCATGCCACTGTGAACTTTATTTTATGGTTTAATTATTGTGGTGATTTTATGCAAAGAACCTCCCTCTTTCTTGTAAATACAATATCAGCATGTTAAAGTCTTATTACCTCAATTGAAAAGCAATTTTGGCTCGATTTCTTGACAAAATTAATAGTGAACATCGATTTTTGACCCTTGTGAGTTTAAATAGGCCATTGCCTCC
Organism: Thalassia testudinum; assembly: GCA_037157565.1. NCBI lineage: Eukaryota > Viridiplantae > Streptophyta > Magnoliopsida > Alismatales > Hydrocharitaceae > Thalassia > Thalassia testudinum. Next base: position 40,525,768 of record JAZHRO010000067.1, read on the forward strand.
CTATGGATACGACTCGCTCCTAATTGAGTGGTTATTTTAATTGTTGATTAGTCAATTTTCCACCACTTGCATACTACAACAATGCATTATTTCATGTGCGAAACTTATTCGCAAGTGGAAAATAGGCTCGTCAGCCAGCATTCAGCAGCTCCACAGCAACACCTTCAGCAGCCTGCTGCCATCAACTTCAGCGCCTCCGCCAGCATGTAGTAGCGTGCTTGCTCACACAGCAAGCATGCGCATCTAGCAACAACTCGAGCGCGTGGCTGCATGTAACGACCCGATTCCCGAGTCCCTACGAGACACGAGAACCGGACCGACTCGACTAATCCCAAGACCTAGTCGTCCAATGAGGAAGTAACCAAAAGATAGTAAAATAAACCACATTCAGCATGAATATGGTTTATTTTACTGTCTTTTGGTTACTTCCTCGTTGGACGACTAGGTCTTGGGATTAGTCGAGTCGGTCCGGTTCTCGTGTCTCGTAGGGACTCGGGAACCGGGTCGTTACAAGATGGTATCAGAGAATTACCTGTTCAGCGTGGTTTCCCAGACGTCCAGAAGTCTGCGGGGACGTCTGGCCTAGATCCCAGACGTCCGATGGTCCATCCGGACGTCTGTAGGTCACTCCCGCCGTCTGGTACAACTTCCAGACATCTGATTCGCAAAGGATGGCGAATCAGCGAACCTGCGCACAGCCAACCCCCCCTCCCTCAGTACGGTCAGTCGACAAGAAGGAAGAAGAAGGCGGAAAACTCACCTTTCAGACGTCTGTATGATCTTACAGACGTCGACCTTGCCGTCTAGCTATCAACCCAGACGCCTGATTCTGGAAATTTTTCCAGAATCAGAACCCTGCTCGGCCTCCGCTCGCGACGCCGCCCGCGTCGCACCTCGCGCTCCTGCTGCTCAGACCGCAGCAGGTCCCTCTCCGCATTGCTCCGCGCCCCCTGCGCCCTCCGCCGGCCGGCCAAGCCGCTCCGGCGAGCTTGCCCTCACGGCAGAGCTCCGCCCTCGCACGCCGCACCTCCGCGCTCACTGCGGCCGCCGCTGCCGCCCTCGCGTCCGCTCGCTCTCGCGCAAAGGAAGGAGAAGAAGGAGGAGACGGTGGAGGCGGGAGGGGAGGCGTGGCCCTTTTAAGGCCACGCGAGGAGGAGAGAGGAGGTGGCAGGCCGCCTGCAGCCGCAGAGAGAAAAAGAGGGAATATGCGGTCTGCGCGCTCAGGCGCGCAGGCGACTCACGTGTGTCGAAAATAACGGATTTCCAGACGTCTGGAAACGATCCCAGACGTCTTATCAGACGTCTGGTTGTGATCCAAGACGTCTGGTCCGACGTCTGGGCTCGTTTCCAGACGTCTGGAAATCCGTTATTTTCGACACACGCGAGTCGCCTGCGCGCCCGAGCGCGCAGACCGCATATTCCCTCTTTTTCTCTCTGCGGCTGCAGGCGGCCTGCCACCTCCTCTCTCCTCCTCGTGCGGCCTTAAAAGGGCCACGCCTCCCCTCCCGCCTCCACCGTCTCCTCCTTCTTCTCCTTCCTGTGCGCGAGAGCGAGCGGACGCGAGGGCGGCAGCGGCGGCCGCAGTGAGCGCGGAGGTACGGCGTGCGAGGGCGGAGCTCTGCCGTGAGGGCGAGCTCGCTGGAGCGGCTTGGCCGGCCGGCGGAGGGCACAGGGGGCGTGGAGCAACGCGGAGAGGGACCTGCTGCGGTCTGAGCAGTAGGAGCGCGAGGTGCGACGCGGGCGGCATCGCGAGCGGAGGCCGAGCAGGGTTCTGATTCTGGAAAAATTTCCAGAATCGGACGTCTGGGTTGATAGCCAGACGGCAAGGTCGACGTCTGTAAGATCATATAGACGTCTGAAAGGTGAGTTTTCCGCCTTCTTCTTCCTTCTTGTCGACTGACCGTACTGAGGGAGGGGGGGTTGGCTGTGCGCAGGTTCGCTGATTCGCCATCCTTTGCGAATCAGATGTCTGGAAGTTGTACCAGACGGCGGGAGTGACCTACAGACGTCCGGATGGACCATCGGACGTCTGGGATCTAGGCCAGACGTCCCCGCAGACTTCTGGACGTCTGGGAAACCACGCTGAACAGGTAATTCTCTGATACCATCTTGTAACGACCCGGTTCCCGAGTCCCTACGAGACACGAGAACCGGACCGACTCGACTAATCCCAAGACCTAGTCGTCCAACGAGGAAGTAACCAAAAGACAGTAAAATAAACCATATTCATGCTGAATGTGGTTTATTTTACTGTCTTTTGGTTACTTCCTCGTTGGACGACTAGGTCTTGGGATTAGTCGAGTCGGTCCGGTTCTCGTGTCTCGTAGGGACTCGGGAACCGGGCTGAATATGGTTTATTTTACTGTCTTTTGGTTACTTCCTCGTTGGACGACTAGGTCTTGGGATTAGTCGAGTCGGTCCGGTTCTCGTGTCTCGTAGGGACTCGGGAACCGGGTCGTTACAAGATTAAAAGACGTCTGGGCACACATTCGTTACAATATAACAAACTCAAAGGAAGTTTCATCCCCGAAACTTGCGCCAACTAGGGTGCGGGAAAAAGATGTCCAATAAACCATAACAAACTCAAAGAGGACCGAAGCCGGTCCGAAAAGACGTACCCGCGAAAAGCTCCGGGTACCGCTCCCGCATTACCGCCTCAGGCTCCCAGGTAGCCTCCTCGTACCGCTGGCTCCTCCACAAAACCTTTACCAAGGGTACTTGCTTTCGTCTCAACCGGCGGACGGCTCGGTCTAGGATCTGCACTGGCCGCTCGGGGTAGGTCAGGTCGTCGCTCACCTCGACGCTTTCGTGACTCAGTACGTGGCTGGGATCGGCTACGTACTTCCTGAGGTTGGACACGTGGAACACGTCGTGCACACCAGAAAGCTGCGGGGGAAGGGCAAGTCTGTAAGCAACGGGTCCAACTCGCTCCAGGACCTCAAAGGGCCCCACGAACCTCGACGCGAGCTTCCCTCTCACCCCAAACCGCTGTAAGCCCTTCATGGGCGAAACACGAAGGAAGACGTGGTCCCCAACCTCGAACTGCACCTCTCTGCGTCTGCGATCCGCGTAGCTCTTCTGTCTGCTCCTGACAGTGCGGAGTCGTCTGTGGATCTGCTCAACTACCTCCTGACTCTGCCGGATCAACCTGGGGCCAACCTCCCACTTGGTCCCCACCTCAACCCAACTCAAGGGTGCCGTGCATTTCCGTCCGTACAGAGCCTCATAGGGAGCCATGCCGATGCTCGAGTGATAACTGTTGTTGTATGCAAACTCCGCCAGGGGCAGGTGCTCCTCCCAAGAGCCCCTCCAGTCTAGTACACAGGCACGCAAAAGGTCCTCAAGTGTCTGTATCGTGCGTTCCGACTGTCCGTCCGTCTGGGGGTGGTAAGCCGTGCTAAACCTCAACCTCATCCCCAAAGCCTGCTGAAACTCAGCCCAAAACTGGGACGTAAAGCGGGTATCCCGGTCGGATACGATCTCCCGCGGAACTCCGTGTAGTCGCATCACATCACGGATATACCTCTCTGCCAACTGTGCTGGTCCCAAAGTGACTCGGATCGGCAAGAATCGTGCCGTCTTCGTCAATCTATCCACTATTACCCAGACTGCGTCGTGTCCTCGCTGGGTAACAGGTAAGCCAACCACCAAGTCCATGGTGATGCTCTCCCACTTCCACTCTAGCACTGGAAGCGGCTGAAGCGGCCCTGCAGGCCTCTGATGCTCAGCTTTCACCTGCTGGCACACTAAGCCCTGCTGCACGAACTCACCCACATCCCGCTTCATCCCTCTCCACCAAAACTCGCGTCTCAAGTCATGGTACATTTTCGTGTTTCCGGGATGTATGGTGAATCTGGAACCGTGTGCCTCAGTCAGGAGCTCTCTCAACAGCTCCTCGTCTCTGGGAACGCACAATCGTCCCCTCAAGCGTAGCACCTGGTCTGTGAAAGAGGAGTCCCCTGGGTCCCCTGATAGTACTCTGTCGCGCAAAGACTGCAAGTACGGATCGACCATCTGTCCCGTGATGATGCGGTCTATCAACTCTGGCCTGGTCTGCCATGTCACCGTCACTGCCCCACAGTACCCTCGTAACTCTAGAGGTCGCCAACTGCCCACCTCCTCCAAAAGGCTCCAACTCTGTAACTGTAGACTGGCCAAGCGTGCGGGCGCCTTACGGCTCAAGGCGTCAGCCACCACATTGGCCTTTCCCGGGTGGTAGGAGATGCTGCAGTCGTAGTCCTTCAGGAGCTCCAACCAACGTCTCTGTCTCATGTTGAGCTCCTTCTGGTCAAAAAGATATCTGAGGCTCTTGTGATCTGTAAAAATCTCGAAGGTCTCACCGTACAAGTAGTGCCTCCATGTCTTCAGCGCGAAGACAACAGCTGCCAACTCTAGATCGTGGGTAGGGTAGGTATGCTCATGGGGCTTCAGTTGCCGCGAAGCGTAAGCGACCACGTGACCCCTCTGCATGAGCACACCTCCTAACCCCCACAAGGAAGCGTCCGTGTACACAACGAACCCGCCACTACTGTCAGGGATGGTGAGCACGGGAGCCGAGGTCAACCTCTCCTTCAGCTCCAGAAAACACGCCTCACAGGCGTCTGTCCAAGCGAAAGGCACGTTCTTCCGGGTCAACTGTGTCACAGGACGCGCAATCTGTGAAAATCCTCTGATGAACTGTCTGTAGTAACCTGCCAGTCCCAGGAAACTGCGAATCTCAGTGACTGAACGCGGTCTCTCCCACCTGAGCACTGCCTCGACCTTGGCGGGGTCCACCGCCAGGCTGTCTCCAGAGTTCACATGACCCAAAAAGGTCACCTCCCTCAACCAGAACTCGCACTTGCTGTATTTGGCGTACAGCCTGCGTCGTCTCAGAGTGTCCAGAACCATCCGCAAGTGCTGTCCGTGCTGCGTCCGATCTCTAGAATAGATGAGTACATCATCTATGAAAACCACCACAAACTGGTCCAAGTACGGTCTAAACATCCGGTTCATCAGGTCCATGAAAGCAGCGGGGGCATTGGTCAGCCCAAACGGCATGACCAAAAACTCGTAGTGTCCGTACTGGGTGCGGAAAGCTGTCTTGGAGACGTCGGTCTCCCTGATCCTCAACTGGTGGTATCCAGACCTCAAGTCGATCTTGGAAAACACCGTGGCACCCCGCAACTGGTCAAACAAATCGTCGATCCTCGGCAGCGGATATCTGTTCTTGATGGTGACCCTATTCAGCTGTCGGTAGTCCACACAAAGGCGTAGGGTCCCATCCTTCTTCTTCACAAACAGTACCGGGGCTCCTCAGGGAGACGCACTGGGCCTCACGAAACCTTTCTCCAAAAGGTCCTGCAACTAGGACTTGAGCTCTCGCAGCTCAAGCGGTGCCATTCTGTATGGCGCGGTGGAGATGGGGCTGGTCCCTGGTACTAGTGAGATCTCAAACTCGATCTCATGCTCGGGCGGTAGTCCTGGTAACTCGTCTGGAAACACGTCGGGGTACTCTCTGACCACCGGGATGCTCTGGAAGTCTGCCACGGGGCTGTGCTCTGCCACCACACAAGCTAGGAAGCCCTCACACCCCTGGCTCAAAAGTCTCGCCGCCCGAAGTGCCGAAATGCACCTGAAACCTCCGTCCACTGGCTGCCCGTGAAACTCGAAAGAAGGCAACTCCGGAATGGAGAAGACAATCTTCCTCTCAAAATAGTCTACCAAGGCATGGTAAGCGGACAGCCAATCCATCCCCAGAATCACTCTAAAGTCCTCCATCTGTATCATAATCAGGTCAGCTGGCAGGCTATGTCCCCCGATGCTGACCCTGCAACCCATGTACACCTCCTCAGCTACAAACAGCTGACCACTCGGACCTCTGATTACGAACGAATTCTCTAACAGTGTATAATCCTGGTCCAGACTAACTGCGAAACTGGCTGCGACAAACGAGTGCGTAGCGTCGGAATCGAAAAGCGTGTAAACGAGTCTACCAGAAACTGAAACCATACCTGCTACCACGGATCCCGAAGCTCTGGCATCCCTGTGTGTTAGGGTGTTGATACGCCCCTCAGCTCTAGGTGCGGACGAAGCGGCCACACTCTGCGTCGGACGGGTAGGTGCTGGCCAGTACCCTCCTCGCGACTACTGTCCTCCTCCTCGCGCCTAGGAACCGCGGCCTCCTGCGCGCCCTCCAGTGCTCTACGCGGGAAGTATCTACTGACCTCCTGCCCTAGACGGGCAGTCCCTCCTGACGTGGCCCGGCTGGCCACACTGGTAGCAGAGGGGAACCCGACTCCCGCCCTCAGTGAGTCCCTGCTGTCGGCTAGGCGGGGGTCCGGTGCTGGCGACTGGCCCCTGTCGAGGGCCCCCAAAGGCCACTGATGGCCCTGCACAACATGACGACTCTCCTGCAGACGCCACATGTCTCCGTTCTCGCCGGCCCTGTGAGAAGTCTGGCTGAAAGGGCCTCTTCCGCCCGCCGTCGATCTCTCGCGCGGACGGGTTGGTCTCCTCGTAAGTCATAGCTGCCTCTACCACCCTCGAAAACGTCGGCAGCTTCATGGGTTTGACATATCCCCGGATCGCAGGCCGGAGCCCCTCGGTGAACCTCCAAAGGCGCTCCTCCTCAGTGGCTACCGCTGTCGCTGCAAAGCGGGATAGCTCCAAGAAACGCGTGCGGTACGCGCTCACGGTCGTCGTCCCTTGGCGGAGAGTGTGGAACTCCCGCCTCCTCTGGTCCTGCCACGTCTGGGGAAAGTACTGCTCGCAGAAGAGGGTGACGAACTGGTCCCACGTCGGCTCGTCCCTCTCCTGTCCCCGGACCGCCCTCCACCACCGGTGTGCCGCACTCTCCAGCTGGTACGTGGCAAAGGCCACGCGGCACTCCACCGGGGGGCGAAGGGTGTCGAAGATCTTCTCCAGCTGCTCAAGCCAGTCCTCTGCCTCGGTCGGGTCCTCATCCCCCTTGAAGGAGGGGGCTTCAGCTTCCAGAACTGTCCGAAAAGCTCGAAGTGGCGCTGTAGGGGAGGTGCTGGTGCACCTCCAGGCGAAGGTGCCTCGTGTACAGAAGTGTCGGAGGAAGGTGGGGGTGGCAGGGGCCCATCCCCTCCCTCGTGTCCAGCGCCGCGTCCGTCGCGTGGTCCCACAGAGGACTCCCCCTCTGCAACCCCAGGAGGAGGTGCTCGGGGCGGTGGGTGGAGCTCCTCTCGTACAATATCCCGTATCAGTCTGGCGAGGTCCTGGGCCTGGATGCCAGGGAGTGGTGGCTGGTCCACCGAGACGTCAACGACAGCACGTCCACCTCACCGACCTCGCCCTCGGCCGCGCCCGCGGCCAGTCTCGCCAGTCCCGCGACGAGGCATCTCCTGCAAGGAGACGCGAAACAAAACGGAAACGTCAAAACAAACGGTACCTAACAAAACTTCTAAGAGCTCATGTCAAGAGACATGTTGTGGTGGCTACTCTAGCTATAAACATGTGAATTGGTTATTTTCCAGTCAGTTGATTCACTTCTCGGGACGACCTTGCTCTGATACCATCTTGTAACGACCCGGTTCCCGAGTCCCTACGAGACACGAGAACCGGACTGACTCGACTAATTCCAAGACCTAGTCGTCCAACGAGGAAGTAACCAAAAGACAGTAAAATAAACCACATTCAGCATGAATATAGCTAACAGTAAGAAAGTACAGTAGTAAGGAAAGAAACTACTACAGTAGGTACCACCACAACAGTAAAATAACATTTATCATATAACAAGAACTGCAGGTGAAGAAAATACAGTGGAAACAAAAAAAAACTACTCACTAAAACAGAAACAAAAGAGGTACAAGGACTGTGGTAAACTCTACTGGACCCTACTTGGCCCAGCGTCCTCTGCAGCCGCCGACCCTGGCTGCTCAACACCTGGTCCTGAAAAAGGTAACGAGTGTAACACGTCAGCAAAACGCTGAGTAGAGTGGCAAACTAACTAAAGGCAACAGTAGAGTGTACAGTAGCTGTTATGTTCTATTACTTCCTTTATTCACATCTTTCAATTTTTCTCACTATTTCATTTATTTCTCAGATCCTTTACTTGATCTCGAATGTCCTCGTGGGAACGATCTTGATTGCAGTCTTTTCCAAAAGTAGAAGTAGCACGTGGTGCTCTCCTGGCCGGGAGAGTCCTCCATGGTGATCATACCCTCAGTCAACCACTCCAAGGTCATTGACAGACGTAACGGTGACTACGGCACGTGCGATAAACGCACAGGTAGCTAGCCCGCACAGGCACGCGGGATTCCCGATCACGCCCCCATTACTCCCGTTGTACCTAGTAGAGTGGCTTTAAGTATTAATAAAATTTGTTAAAGTATGGAACCATAACTAGAACCTAGGACATTGCATGAATCCTAGGAATGAGAAATATATGGAATGATAGTTCCTAGGTGTTGCATGAATCCTAGGATCGGAAAACTAGATTGTATGATAGACCCTAGGATATGGCATGAATCCTAGGATGGAAAAACTAGTGGAATATATAATAATGCAGTCTTGGAAAAATGGAAAGGAATATATATGAAGCTGCCTGTAAATTGAATTCACAGCTGCCTGTTATGAATAAAGAAACATGATTGGGATCATGGTTGGTAAGAACGTGAAACTGGAAAGTAAGACATAAGATGTTCTGGAACCCTACGGGGAAGTAGGAGTAGAACTCCTAGAAAGCGAATGGAATAGAATTGGGGAAGTGAGCTGGCCCTTGAGTACGGAGTACCAAGGAGAGAGACTGTCCCCCTGTTTAGTGCAGAGCTGAGCTAGCCACCCCAGGGACCCGGGGGTTAGGACTGGCCACTCTGTACCGACTTGTTGGCCCTCGTGTACGTAGTACCGAGGAGAGCTAGTAGTGTTAGGAGAGTACTAGCTACCCCACGGGCCCCGGGGTTCTGCTAGCCTCCTTCACCGACTTGTTAGGCCCACTAGGGCAAACCAGGGTAGTCAGGCGAGGGTGCGCGGACTGTGGAGGGGCAAGGCCCCGGTTTGGTTACTGTGGAGGGGTTGGACCCCTGTTACTGAGAGGGCTCTGCCCTGGTTCCGTGCTGTGCTTTGGGCGCACCCGTTAACGGAAACGACTGACCGCGTGCCAGTGCGGGCTAGCTACCTGTGCGTTTATCGCGCGTGCCGTAGTCACCGTTACGTCTGTCAGTGACCTTGGGGTGGTTGACTGAGGGTAGGATCACCACGGGGGACTCTCCCGGCCAGGAGAGCACCACGTGCTACTTCTACTTTTGGAAAAGACTGCAATCAAGATCGTTCCCACGAGGACATTCGAGATCAAGTAAAGGATCTGAGAAATAAATGAAATAGTGAGAAAAATTGAAAGATGTGAATAAAGGAAGTAATAGAACATAACAGCTACTGTACACTCTACTGTTGCCTTTAGTTAGTTTGCCACTCTACTCAGCGTTTTGCTGACGTGTTACACTCGTTACCTTTTTCAGGACCAGGTGTTGAGCAGCCAGGGTCGGCGGCTGCAGAGGACACTGGGCCAAGTAGGGTCCAGTAGAGTTTACCACAGTCCTTGTACCTCTTTTGTTTCTGTTTTAGTGAGTAGTTTTTTTTTGTTTCCGCTGTACTTTCTTCACCTGCAGTTCTTGTTATATGATAAATGTTGTTTTACTATTGTGGTGGTACCTACTGTAGTAATTTCTTTCCTTACTGCTGTACTTTCTTACTGTTAGCTATATTCATGCTGAATGTGGTTTATTTTACTGTCTTTTGGTTACTTCCTCGTTGGACGACTAGGTCTTGGAATTAGTCGAGTCGGTTCGGTTCTCGTGTCTCGCAGGGACTCGGGAACCGGGTCGTTACACTGCATGCACCTCCTCCCCGCATGCGCAGCCGCGCGCACCACTCACATCTCCTTGTCTCTGTGCACAACAGTAGAGAGCTCCACCGCACCCACCAACCCTTCTCCTCATTGTGACTCGCTCCAACCACCATTTTCCATGACACCACCACCATTGGAAGCAGCGTGGCTCCTTCTCCCTTCGATGAGCTCCTCCCCTCCGACCATCACCCCTCATGTGCGCTCACGGCAAGGAAACATTTTCCCCTATTTTGCCTCGTATTTGTTTTTACATTGCAGTGCCATTGTGGATTCAATGAATTTTAGGTTATTGTTATTATAATGGTAGTCATTTTATAAAGAAGGCCCTCCTCATTTGCGTTATTATTATTTCAACATATCATGTCATAGATTAACCTAATCTAAAGGGGATTTTAACTTGATTTTTGGGGGAAATAAATACTGAACATTTGTTTATAACCTGTGCAAGTTTAAATAGGCCATTTCCTCCCTGTGGATATGACCCGCTCTCTCGAGTGGTTTATTTTAATTGTTTTGTTAAGCGATTTTCCACCACTTTGATACTAAAATGATGAATCATCTTAATCATATATTTCGAAAGCGAAAACCGTCTTATCAAATGGACCCATTGCCTGGGAGGCAACGAGCCTATTAGACTCGCATATATTTAATTATTTGTTCACATTTTATTTGAGGCATATCTAAATTCGACTACCTATTTGGTGCGAGGTACGGGTATTTGGAAACGTCTTGTCACACCAGCCTCAAAGATCAAGCAATCCTTGACATCATCAATGGAGTTGCAACACTGGGAGGAGTATCACACCTGCCTCTACAACGCCTTGGTGGACTTTGTTTCCACCACTAGAGGAGATAATTGGAGGACCACATCCTCATTTCATTCTTTCAGCCGTAGATAGATTTTTATTTTTTTTTCTCTTTTTATTTTGGTACATTCATTTGGAAAACCCTTGTTCTAGGGTACATTTGAGGGATCTGTTCCCCGTCATTGTTTTAGGCCCCTACGTGAGTAATTTTCGGGAGTCTGTTCCCTTTTCTCTAGATCTAGGTTTTTGTTTTATTTTTGTGGGTGTTTATCCTTTGATTATATTGTGCATAAGTTAAAGAAAAAGAAAGAAAAAGCCATAGAAAAATGAGTTACCTGCTAGAAGCTGCCTGCCTCTAGAGATGACCATATAGGATTGTATAAGCAGCCTCTAGATTTTATTGTGCATTTGCGTGCATTTCATTGCTGATTGCTGGAGGCAAGGTACGTTTTCTTTTCCTTACATTCTATCTTGTTCACGCATTTGCATCTAGATTTAATTGCAAGACCACCTAATTGAATGGAAAAGATCTAACAGTGGTCACATTTAATTTTTGAAAAAGGACTAATTAAAGGAGGGACATTTAAAAACAAGGACTTGATTTTCAAACTTGGCGTGCGGTTCAAAATTCAAACTCAAAACTTTTATGGTGTATGCACACTTATATCTCTTGCACCACAACACGCTTTTAGACACTCTTTAGGTTTGGAACCACTAAGAATAGAGCCTCCTATTATTTGGGTCTAAAGTGACCAGAACTTTAGTTCAGAGGTAAAGTTGCCTCTAAACCTTGCGGATTGAGGATAGTTAAGAAGCACCATGAAAGCAATGCTTCAAAGGAAGGGTTTGACCCTACTTGCATCCCTCTTTGGCGTGTTTGGTGGTGACTAACTTTTTGGGCTTTAGGGAGGATCACTTAAGTCCCAGTTAGGTCTTCGTAGGCAAATTGTAGGTTGACAAGTAGGCACGTAATTGTTTGGATAACTTGATTTGTCACCTACAACTGGACTTAAATCTCAAAAGCCATAACTGATTAAAGACATAAAAATTCTTTGATTTGTGTTTGTTTGCTTGGGGAAGAATCTGACTGAGGTGTAAGTTAGAATGGACCACATTGACTTTCATCCTTTCACATCTTGCCCACACCCTTACCCCAACTCTGCGATCTTTGATCCCATACGTCGAGATGGTCCATCCTTTGATGGACATAATGACAATCACTAGGATCCCTTTTACTCCTATTATAGGAGTATTGGCCTGGTTAAGCCCCAAATCAATGAGCAGAACCTAGGAGCGGGATTTTCCTTGCCCAATATCCCGCACACCATACAAATGCCCAACCCAACCACCTTGAATGATTATAATGGTTGGATAGAAACTCCTAGGTACTATAAGCCTAAGCCAGACTTCTCTCCTGATAGAAATGATGACCTCACCTCCTTGAAGATGCAAATACAGAAAATGCAAGATAAAATGATTGATTTATTAGGAGAATCTTCGAGAGCAAGCCAATAAGAAAAAGAAGCCATTAGCTACCCAACCTACCCCATTGAGGATGAAATGCACCCCTCTACGCTAGATACATCTCCCGTGGGAGAGCCACACCTGAAGTTGGAGGGAAATTTTGGGGATTATGTAAGGAAGAATAGCTACTTTTCGAGGATTGATTTTGAAACCTCCCTGCTAGATGACACTTCCTTGAGAGGTCCACGCCTTAAGTGAGAGGAGGATATGCATGAAAGTAGCTATACATGGGATGAAGAAAGATGGAAACCCGAGGAAGAAAATGATCAGGTTGAGTATCCACCTGAATTATATTGGAGTCAAAAGAAGGGAATGATGGTACCATTGGAAGACCTCGACCCCGATGATAGTATTTTCATGACATTTGATGAAGTGGGTCGAAGTCAAGTTGTTAATCCCACCCTCCATTCTGATCATGAGATGGAACTCAAGCCCACCTTTAGGTAACCTTACCCTAAAGAAATCCACCTATCTGAGGAGTTTGATGTTACAAGTGTAAACCATGTACCCCGGATAGAGTGCCCTAGGGGATCTGCTGAGATTTTAGATGATTCTAGACCTCGAGTATATGATGAATAATATGATGAGCAGAATGATGAATTATATGAGGAACCTACATTCAAGATTTGGAGTGATACTAAGGGTGATTATGTCTTATTTGAAGAATTAGCCCCTGAGGATGTCACAAAGTTGACCAAATTAGGTTTCCTTAGCACATCCATTGATGATATCTCTCCTCATGATGAAATAATTGAAAATTTGGAAGAAACTTCTAAGATTAATGTGGATTCACATATAAACTCCGGGGATGATTTGAGTAAAGAACAAGAACCTGGGGATGACATTAATAGGATAATCCCTAGATTTGTTACTTCCAACCTACCTTCACTTGATTCAGAGTCATCCTCTGATTCGCCTATGTCTGAAGGTGAAATGTTGACCCCATACATTGAAATGATCATTGATGAAGTGCAGCCAGATACTTCTGATAGTGCAAGGAATGCTAGGGATGCAATTGAGGAATTGGAAAGATTGTTAGGGATGGACACCGAGCCAACTAAACCCAACTTAGATCTTATGACTATCCCGCAACCTCGAAACTTGGATACCTTAGACGATCCTTGGCTTAAAGACATGCTCACTACTATTTTGACCAGGGGGCTTAACAGACCAATATCTCTTGTAATGGAGTATCGGGTATGGATTGATGATTTCTTTGGTTAGTCCATTACCCTAGAGGTTTATCTCTACATTATTCCTTTCCCATTTCTTTTGGAGGATCCTTGTCATCCTCCCCTTACCTCTTTGGAGGTTGTTATGCATGCTTATCCTTTAGAACCTCCTCTGGTGACCTAGGAAGATTTTATTCCCATCCTGGTTGGGCGAGCATTTGCTATCAGGATTCATCATCAGCTCGCCAACATCCTAGGTTACCTATTTTCTAGGCCAACATTACTTTGCTCATTGTTAGGGCCTATTTCTTTGGTTTTGGAACCTGACTTGCAGGTTCTTTGGTTACTCGACTTCCAATTAAATAACGGTAGCGTAACTCTGACCCAGGTAATACTCTTCTATGTAATGAGAACATTGTAGATTTTAGGCATGGGGGTGTGTACGTGGGGATATACATAGCATTTATATATAGTGCATTCACACATTTAGTTAAAGCATTCCGCATTGCATACATTTGCATCAAAAGAAAAAAGGAACAAAGAGAAAAACATTTTGCATTATTGAGCTTAACTAGTTGGGCCCTACATTCTTAAGAAGACCAGAATTTGAGGTTAGACTAAGTTGATTGTACGTGTAAAACTTTAGAAGCTAAGTAAGCTACTAGCTTTAGACCTTTAGGGTCCTTTGTGGACTTAAAAACTTAAGTAGGAGTTAAGTTGCAGACCATTTCTCAAGAGGTTGAGGAAGGAAAGCTAGAGATTGAGTTAAAGGCTAGGTAGTACCTGAAGTCTTGTTCTACATTTTGGTTTACGGGTCCTCGTAACCTTAGCATCCACATTTCACACATACTTGGTCTTGTATAGGTAATGATCACCATAATTTCTTAAAGAAAATTTACTTCTCTTAGTTCTGACTTAGGTGAAGCTTGAAAGCACAATTTGATTGGAAGAGTTCCTGCCACAGGAGAGGTGGAGTATATACTCACCTTGAAGATGCGATGATAACATGTCACCTTCTTGGTGCTTATCTCTCTTAGGATGTCCATCCTATTGGGGGCATGTAAGTGCATTGTGCGATTTAGGTACCATGGGCGGTCCTATCTCAAAGTGCCGATTACCACAGGCCTGAATTCTCTTCAGAAATCCATGGTCAATACTATCTTGAAGTGTCGATTGGCAGGAGTTCTTGGGGTCGCTATGGGCGGTGCTATCTCGAAGCATTGAAAGTTAGGCACCCTTCGTGGTTTGGTGATGGGGACAATGAATCCGACATAGATCGTGTTGATAGCTAATTCAAGGTTAGATTTAGAGGAATCAAACAAAAATATATATATTACCAAAAAAAATAAAAACTCTTTCTTTCTCTCTTTCTAGGTGGGCAATCATATCAACCTCAAATAACTCAAACCAATGCACATGCACGGATGCTTTAATCTCTGGGACCAATAAACTTTAGGGTAGAGCTAGAAACCAGGGAAACCTATGCTTACAACTCATCCTTAGCTGACCTAGTTTGTAACTTAGCAACTACTTTGGAACCTTAGGTCTAAAGTCTTAACTTAACATGTTTCTAAAGGATGACCATTTGTGTTGGCTAGCCTGCTTGAAGAGTTGGGTTATTGCTTGAGTTTGCTAGGGACTAGCAAAATCTAGGCATGGGGCATTTGATGAGCCCATATTTGTGGGCTATTTAGTTACTTAAGTGCCTAGGAATTAGATTGATATTAGTATATACATAGCATGTATTAAGATATAAATAAGTTAGTTTATATATATTCGCTTGTATGCATTACATATATAAATTATTTAGCATGCATTAGAATAACATGCATTAGTCTTTAGGTTACATTATATGCATTAACATTTTATTGAGGGTTTGAACATAAATAAACCAATCTTTTTATTATTATTCATTTTCTCTTCTCTACAGGGAATTTGCCACTCCAACGCCACCAGCTATCCACACTAAAACCTTCATTCAAGGACGAACGGAGAATGTGGATCTGCTGCCGCCTCTCCATTTCAAATCCATGCAAACGACTACAAGAGAGGGGGAGCTACTATCATGCTCGTGAGACACCGGCCCACTCCACCACTGTGCACTCCACTCCACCACCGTGGTCTCCAAGGCCGAGCTCCACCACACCGCGGACCGGTGAGGTGACAACTTGCCACGCCAATCCAGTGAGCTTGGCCATCACCATGCAACTACCAGATCTCCCTCCCTGTCCACGCACCACCAACACCATCTTCTTCGTCTTGTTCCTCTGTTTTCAGAACAAACCATCCCCTCATCCTCCTCGCTGCACCTCTATGCCACACATGCAACAGCGCACAACCTCTTATGCACGCTCCCTCGCCATCCCTATGAGACCGACCTCCACGCTCCAGCCCTAACACAAGCCCTTGCACGCAGAGCGTGCTACAACAGCCACCATGCCCTTGATACGTGCACCGCCCTCTAGCTCCACTGCAGTAGCGATCGCATGCCATCGCCCCTCAGTGCACCCACTCGCCTCCTGCATGCACCCGCACCTTCGCCCGCATGCCCTCCAGCAGCTCAGCCCGCATGCCCTCCAGCCGTGCATGCAAAGCGCGCTACACCTCCTGCAACATGCGCCAAGCACAGGCACCACCCTCTAGCACTCGCCGCATGCAGGCACCTCCTGCAGCAGCACCATTCTCGTACGCCTGCCCTTCGTTGCATCTCTGCCAGCATTCAATAGCTCCATAGCAACACCCTTAGAAGCCGGCCACCATCCACTTAGGTGCCTCCGCCAGCTTGTAGCAGCACGCTTGCTCACACAGCAAGCACGCGCATCTAGTAGCAGCCCGAGTGCGTGGCTGCACGCACCTGCTCCCCGCATACTCGGCCGCGTGCACTACTCGCATCTCCTTGTCTCTGCACACAACAGTAGAGAGCTCCACCGCACCCACCAACCCTTCTCCTCCTTGTGACTCTCTCCGACCACCATTTTCCACAAGACCACCACCATTGGAAGCGGCATGGCTCCTTCTCCCTCCAACGAGCTCATCCCCTCCAGCCATCACCCCTCATGTGCGCTCACGGCAAGCAAATGTTTTCCCCTGTTTTGCCTTGTATTTGTTTTTACATTGCAGTGCAATTGTGGATTCATTGAATTTTAGGTTATTGTTATTATAATGGTAGTCATTTTATAAAGAAGGCCCTCCTCGTTTGCATTATTATTATTTCAGCATATCATGTCATAGATTAACCTAATCTAAAGGGGATTTTAACTTGATTTTTGGGGAAATAAATAGTGAACATTTGTTTATAACCTATGCGAGTTTAAATAGGCCATTGCCTCCCTGTGGATACAACCCGCTCTCTTGAGTGGTTTATTTTAATTATTTTCTTAAGCGATTTTCCACCACTTTGATACTAAAATGACAAATCATCTTAATCATATTATTCAAAAGCGAAAACCATCTTATCAGACTTCTTCCTGGCAGATTCGCTGCGCCTCAGACTCGACTTCCCAAAGGAGTTTTCCTGCAGGAGCTGCATTTCCCGCCTTCTTAGATTAGTTAGTAGGTAGTTTAGATCTAGGTATATTAGTAGGAGTATATTTGTTAGGCATAAGTTATGAGATCCTGTTCTCACACACTCTTGTATAACTTGGACTCCTTAGACTCTCTCTATATCTCTCTACTAATCTCTCATTGATGCGATTTTTTCATACACAAGTTTGTCGCATCGATTTCTTTTTTATTTGTTTCTGCTTGTTTCATTTAGAAAATCAAAAGAAAAATAAAATCAAAATTACAAAAAGTCTTCATCTCTTATTTAGTAGCAGCATATTCTAGGCATCCATACTTAGGTTGCACATTTCCTACTAGATTTTAATACAGTCAAATTGCATACTGTAGAATTGCTGGAAACAGGTACACATTTTCTATCCTTTCTGAACTCCTGCCATCCTTTACATTTAACTTAACTTAACTAAAATGACCATCTTATGTTTGAAAGACTAAAAACGCGAGACGAGCTGCATAGAAAACACTTTATAAATACTTGAATCAAATTCAAAAGGAGACATAAAAATTGTTTGAAACCCTGACTGAGTTTTTCATCGCTATCTGTTGATTGCTATCATGTACACACTACATGAACACATAAGATCACAAATGCACGAGTTTCTATCTCATCTCCTTGAGCAATCACAGGGTCTATATTTGCACGCTAATCTTATCCAGATTCCAGGTGGACTTTAGAGGTCTGCACTTCGATAGGTTTTTCTGTAGGACACGTACAATTGTACTGAAACATTTGTTTTCATACTACTATTTTTTGCGTAGCAGACCTTAGGAAAAATTTGTGTTGATCTCACTTGATTGATTGGTGTTTTGATTGTGGTGAGATTGATTTGGATTTCTGGTTTTAGTGAGATTGATTGAGAGATTGTTACCTACTTTGAGTTGTGACTGCTTCAAAAAAAATTCATTTTTCGAAAACCGACTCAACGAAAGGTGGGAGATCTCAAAACCTAGAGTTAGTACCTCCCTTGGGTGCTGATGCCCAAGTTTCCACATCTACTTCAATGCCTTCCACATCCAATCCTCTACCGCCTAGGCCTCAAACTCCCATTCACCATCCTATTCATCCAGAGGATGACATCGATTCTGCACAATTCGAGGATTTTGAAGAACTTCCTCCACATCTCTTTACACATCCTCCACTACCATCCCCAAACCATAGGTTTCAACCTCCCCCATACCCTAACTTCCGTAACCAACCACCACCGGAGAGAGGTCCCATACCTAGCTTTCAACACCTCTTTGAGACACAACTACAAATAAATACCCTAACCCAACAGGTGCAACAACTTACTCAAGCTGTTAATCTTTTAGTGAACCCCAACCTCAACCTAGAGCTCCCCAGGCACCTCAACCTTATAGACCTCAACTACAGGATTACTATAATCCCATAGTTGCACCTCCTATGCCTGTGGTACGCTATCCCGCTAGGGGTTGTATTGCTGAATTGAAGCCAAACATTATAACACTTATTTCTCACTTCCATAGTCTTTCTTCTGAGGACCCATTTTAGCATTTAGAGGAGCTGAAAAATCTTGCTCAAACTTTGGGCCCGTAAGGTCATGATCAGCACACACTCTTGATGAAAATGTTCTCCTTCTTTTTAAAGGATAAAGCTACCTTTTGGTTTAGAATTTTAGCACAGACCACACCAATAGAGACATGGGATTCTTTAGAACATGAGTTCCGTAAGAGGTATTTTCCTGTAAGTCGCATAAATGCCTTGAGGCATGCCATCACAACTTTTACACAAAACTCAGGAGAGCTGATGCACGATGCTTGGGAGACATTCCATGAGCTTCTTAGAAAATGTCCCCACCATGTTGTCCCATGCTGGCAACAGGTCCAGCTCTTCTATCATGAGCTCCATGATGACACGAGGAACTTTATTGATGTCACTTGTGGAGGCAATTTCCTATGTCGGGATGAGGACTCAGCTTTTGAGCATTTCGAAGGCATGGCTGAAAATTCTATTAATAATGCTTCGATGAGTGTTTTTAATAGAAAGTTCTCACATTCCCATTCACACACTGGGATACATGAAGCCTAATCTGGTACAAGAGATTTAGAAATTGTGGCTAGTCAGTTGGATAAGGTAGGCTTAATAGAGAAGAAAGTAGATGAAGTATGGAAATTTCTATCTAAACATTCATCATCTTCTTCTTCTCAGTCACCTACACCTCACACTTCTTAGTTTCCCATAGGGAGGGAAACTGTGAACAATCTTTCTGTGACACAACCTGCACTACTGAACTATACTTTTTCCTATCCTTCACCGGTTGAGGAACCTTTGTTCCTCCCAACACTGACTTCGCTGAATCTTCTGGAGCTTCGAAGGAGCTCCATGCTGTTCACAATGACTCATATTCACAAACCTACAACCCTAGCTAGCGTAATCATTCAAATTTCTTGTGTTTGGGAAATTCACAGAGATCTACCTTTCAATATCCTTCTGCACCACCACTTCACAACCCGATTCGAGCACCACCTCCACGAGAACACGGGTATCCATCGCATGCCTACCAACAACCCCAACCAGGCATGCCTAATACTCTCAACTTGGGCCTAAAAAAGATGATTAGTTGGGGTCAATCATGAAAGCTCTTGCTGATATGCAATAGCAGAATATTGCTATGTAGTAGAGATAGGACGCTGCCTTAACTGAGATGAGAGCCCAGCTATCGCACTTAATGGAATCCCATCAACCACATTCACTCCCATGTCAAGCAGAACCTAATCCTAGGAACATACTTGCCCAGAGGTATGTCCAACCCAAACCTCCCCAAGGCTAAGCACATTTCATATCACAAGCCTTGCACAATCTTGATCCATCCGTACCTTACTCAAATCAGCAACTACCTCTTCTACCCAACCCAAATTCATCTTCATCTTGATTATGCAATTATTGATTGAAGAGGTGGAGGCTGTAGATTCTTTCTGAATATACTGTTTCTTTACTTGGACCTTGAGCCAAGTAATTATGAGATGATTTGTTTCTGTGTACTTGGACCTTGAGCCAAGTATCTTTGATTTGATATTGACTATTTACTTGGGCCTTGTACCAAGTATCTCTAATTCTGACCCATATTGACTATGGAGCTATTTTTCACCTTTGAGATTTACAAACTTCCATTCTACTCACTTTGATTTGTACCTTTCATTAAGCTTCATTGACTTGTCAATTCTTACCCATCTTTTTGGCTCCTACATTTTTGACACTTCTACTAGGTTTACGCCTAGCTGTAGGCATAAAACTTAGCAACCTATCTTTTGTATATAATTGTTTTCACATTTTTTATTTTTCATTTTCTTTCATTAGGTGTCTATCCTTGCATTTTTAGCATACATTCATTGTAACATATGTCATGCATTTTACTACTTAGCCCGACTTTCCACTCTGATCCTGTATCTGACTTGAAATCATCCGCACAGAGATTTTTATCTCCTCATTCCGACTTCCTTCCGTCACCCAGTCTAAGATAGTGAAAAGCAGAGCATACATTTGCATCTACCCTATCCATACAATGAGGACATTGCATCAATTAAGCATGGGAGGTGTAAATGGTGAAATCATTTTTTGAAATGTAATCATACACACATTTGTAGTGTATATAGTATAGTATTATACAAAATACCAACAATAATTGAAAATTTTATAAAAATTTGAAAAAAAAAATATTACAAAGTCAAAAACATAAAAAAATGACAAAAACAAAAATTTCAAAAATACAATAAGGGACTTGCACCTATTATTGAGAGAGAACTCCAAACAAAATATTGAGTACGAAAAGCATTGAAAAGAATATAAGTATTTAATTATGATCTTATAACTGAAAACAAAAATAGAATAAGTATTTTTGGACATTTAACCTTTGATGGTTAGACTTTCCTGGCCACTGTAGCTTGATTTGCTAAGGCTTTGGCTTAATATACTTTAAGCTTTGACAAGATAGACCACAATCTCTCCTAACTTAGGACATATTCTTATACTTGAGTCACCAGTACAGGATTCGTTGGTTTGCTTTGGCTTAACAATCCAAGTAACCTTGGTTTACACTACACAGTGTCAGGAAAGATCTTGTGAACTTGAAATTCAATCCTAGTGTTCATTAAGGAAGGTGGAGTCCTTACTTGTGCATGCAAGTAGACTCTTTGTCCTAGTTTTTAGCCTTGTGTTTAGGAGAAGCTCTTTCCACTAAAGAACCCACCCACCAAATAAAGTGTGCTCTACCAAATAAAGCTGTCAGGGATCTATTGATATTTATTTGGAAAAAAAGAAGAAAAAGTCAAAAAAGAATTTTCAGAAAAAACATTCTTTAGAATAAGTCAAGTATGTTCTTTAAGTCCTATAAATATCTTCCACCAAAAATATTTTCAAGGTGCAATACAAATACCTTGTTTCCACCAAATATTCTTTGAGTCACAACGCAATAAGAGTTGGGTTTGAGTCTTCCTCATTTTTTAGAGTCAATCCAAAGACATGAGCTGAAGCTAGGACCAACCTGGACTTGAAATGAACTGAAATCCCATGATTGAGTTTTGAAATTCACCTGGTGAGTCCTAACCTATCACTAAGCATAGCCATAACCACTTAGCTTCTGAGCTTTGTAAAACCTTCCGAGTCTTGGAAATCGCACTTAAGGTTTATGATGAGACCACATTTGTGGGTTAATTGAACACATAAATGACTACATATTAGAATGATGATTACATGTACATAGCATACTTAGATTTATAAATAGATTAGTTTATAAAAGTTCTTGCTTGCATATTTCATATGTTGCATTCACATGTAATAGAAGATAATATGCATTATTGTGACATGCATGCATTACATGCATTATTTTGGATTATTTTTGTAAATAACCCAATTTCCTTTTTCTCTATCTTTTCTTTCCTACAGAGTGCACAGCTTCAATGCACCACACCCTCGCCATTCCAACACTAACCTAAGCAGTCGGGCTTCTTGTAACAGCACCAACTTCAACGCAACGCCTCCCCAACGGTTTGGATTTACTCATCGAGTTGCTGGTCAAGATTCTTGGTGGGAGAAACAAACGGGAGAGATGTTTAAAAGAAGAGGTGCAACGACCATTGGTGAGGGTAGGCGCCATCATCTTCTTCCACACACCTTCACCGTGGACTCGAGCGCACTCTGTGGAAACCTACGTGCACTGTGAACCTCAAGTGCATACAATGACTGCCTCTCCTCCACTCACCTCAACAAGGTGGTGCTTAGTGACAGAGAGCACCACCATCACCTTTCGCCATCGTTACACCCACTTCACCACCACAGCAACCCCATCACCATCACTAACATCCTCTCCTTCATCTTTTCCCACATCTGCACTATTCATCATCTTCGTCCAAAATAAAAACCCAACACCGTAGCACCACTCCCACAGTCTCCACCTCTCGATTGCCCTCACCCAACCCACAACCTTTCCCCCTCGCCGCAGACCACCAACAGAACCCACAACCCACTCCCTCATCTCTGCTTCTCCATTTTTCTTCTTCTTCTCAAGTAACCCATCCCCTATTCACCAAAAGAACCCAAAGTACCTTCACACGTAGCAACCCCCATGTCGCCTCCTTCGACCTCCAACCTCAACTGCACTCCATCTCAGATCACTGCCACTCCTCGAGCACCCTTGTCACCCATTAGTAGCTACTTTCCACTCATCGACCAGCCGGTGCCCCCCAAGCCTACCGTCGTCCTCTGCCACCTCCGCCCTCACATCGAGCTAGCACTACCAACATGTAGCCCATGCTCCATAGGTCCTCTACGTGCGACCCCAACGCCAGTCATGCCCTCCTCTCACGCTGCCAGGCTCAAGAGAAAGTGCTCTATTTTTTATTTAATTTCTATTTACATTTATGTGTCATTGACAAGAAATTCCTTTGAATTTAATATGCGAAAGTATTGAGGGGAACTTGCTAGCCAACCCCTCTAGTTCTCTCTATTTGTGTTGCTGATGGGAACACCATCATGAGCTATAACTAGCTCAGTTTGACCTGATTAAGTCAATAAAATCTCCTACATATCCATCAGAAGGTCCTAAGGGCGCAATACACTATTTTGACAAAAAAATAAGAATACAGGGTTATTTTTGCAAATTTAGAATAATCATGATTTTTCTCAAGGGTTTATTAAAGGTAAAATATGCTTTGAAGTCCAACAAGAAGGTTCATACAGAACAAGACGATTTTTCACACACTTTGAGAGTCGAAACAGCACTCGAAACCTTAATTAAAAATCTGCTTGATTTACTAAGATTTTGGTCAGGATAAAATTCACCTAAACCCTTTAAAATTCATAGAAAAATATTCTGTAGGGTTTGGCATCCTTGAATTGACTATTAGAACCTATTTTGACCAAAAACAGAATCTTAGATGGACAGTTGCCTTAGTTTGGGCTTCTGTGCAATTTCTCTAGTCAAATGTAGTCAAACTAAAATTTGACTTCACCATCAGATTCCTTGAGTCCAAATTAGGTTTATACCAGAATTTGTGCCCAATCAGAGATCATCTTGACCTAGTTTGCATTTCAGTCCTGTCTGACTCTTTTTCTTACATAGATGCCTCTAACTTTTGAATCAATTGCAATAAGGTCCCTAACTTTATCATCATCTTTGAAAATAGGTCCCTGATGCCATTGAAGGAAGCTTTGAGCTTCACCATCGAGATTCGAGTGAGGATTTCTCGCTTGATTCTTAACCAATCTCTCCCAAAATAGATACTAAGATCCCTGATGAAATTGCCTTCAATTTGAATCGCATCTTAGGCTCTATTTCTTACCCAAATTGTCATGCAAATCAATTAAATAAGTAGGTTTCCTACTCCGATGAGCTTTGCAAGCTAAGAAGCTTGGTTTCCAAGCTCCAACCGACCCTTTGAGCCCTATAAGAGGTCCTACAATTCCCGCTGCTCTATTTTCAGCCTAGAATCCCTCTACTTCCTCCCTCCTCTCTCGTCAAAAGGCTCCATGATGTCCGGCGACCTTCTCTAACCACCCTCTTCATCTGCTCGTAATACCGACAGCGGATTTGCCTTCCTCTCCTTCCACATCGCGCTGTACCAGCCAACGCCTCTCCCTCAATCTTCCTCGCCATCTCACCCTCACCAAAGCATCTTCATCTCTGACATCGGCCACACCAAACCCAGCACTGCATATGTGGTCAGGAGTGTTTCGCATGTTAGAAATAGGGGTTACAAGTAACTCGTTGTCGTAGTTGAAAAACGCGTCGATCAGATAAAATTTATACTGAAACTCCAAGGGAGTCTCGAGTCAAACACAAGGAGGCGATGTTTATTTTATTGAAAATTGCACTTCGTTTCGTTTCTTTTTGGTATTTTGGGGCTTTGTTATTTTTTTTGTATTTTTGAAATAAAAGAAAATAAGCAAACGTATCACAAGATAAAGATATGGAACAAATATGATATATATTACTTCCAATGTCAATTACAATGAACTATGAAAGCATAAAAAGAGAGGGAGGTGAGAAGAAATCTCCCGGATTGGCTGTTCGGCGAGACGATAGCGCTTGGCTGAAGCTCAGACGAAGGAGGTGAGGAGCGGGACGACGAAGATGAGATGCAGGAGGACGTCATGTTGAGGAAAGCTTCGACGTGGCTCCGAAATGGAGGTGAGAAGATGGAGGTGATCTACTACCGGAATGGAGGTTGGAGGATGGCTCCAAGGTGACCTATGAAGAGAGATGGGAAGTTGGAGGAGTATTTGGTGGGGCAAAGGTTCGCTACACTAATAGGCA
This sequence comes from Thalassia testudinum, assembly GCA_037157565.1. Taxonomy (NCBI): domain Eukaryota; kingdom Viridiplantae; phylum Streptophyta; class Magnoliopsida; order Alismatales; family Hydrocharitaceae; genus Thalassia; species Thalassia testudinum. Next base: position 40,550,453 of record JAZHRO010000067.1, read on the forward strand.
CCTTGGGAGCTTGAGAATAAGCTCTAATGGAGCGTTGGTAGGCTTGCTAGAGCTTAGGAGTAGGTAGGAGTAGAGTAGGTAGAGATGGCTTGGAAGGGAGAGGGTGTAGGTCCTTTTATAGTGGAGGAGAAGAGGCTAAAAATGGATAAAGGACCTTTAGCGACTTCCAGACCGTTGCTGGAAACATTGCTGTAGATAGCTCACCTCCACTCACGCCCTTAGTTGGCTCTGCTGACTTGTAATGAAATAGCGACGGCTGTAAGCATCGCTATAGGTTAGCCTAGCTGTCGCTGAAAGCTAGCGCCAGCCACCCTTGTGCCTGTGCCGCACTGCCCCGCTCATCATGCGCGCTAACCGCATGCACCCTGCCATGTGCGCACTTGCCATGTGCTGGCGTGCATGCTTGCCATGCGCTGTCGTGTGAGTGCGCACACACACTGCCTTGCACTAGCGTTGCCGCTCCATGCACCTGCCCAATTGCAAATTGGAGGGGCTACGGGGATTTGAACCGCGCCCCCCCTTTTCAAACCAGCGCTCGAACCATTATGCCAGCACTTCCTTTGTGTCATGAGGAGCAGCTTGGCGCAACCGCTTCCCAGCCGTTGGATCTTGATCCAATGGCTAGGATTGAAGGGCGCGGATGAAGGAGTTGAGCGGTGCTGCTAGCCGGTGCTAGGTGGCCTGGATGGGGCCATGTGGCGCCATCTAGGCCATCCATCTTCTTCTTCTTGTAGAGGGTGCTATGGTGCTCAGATCGAGATGATTCCTGCGATGCCGAACTACGATCATCGCTCCGGATCCATCTGTATTGTCGAATTTTCCATCCGAAACCCATGTGGATGTCGCATTACCCCCTGGCCATATAAAATGAAGGAATTAATAAACAAAATATACAACTATCCAAAATGCCATGCAATGGATGTTATGTAATATTTTTAACATGATATGCAATGCTAAGCCTAGGAACTATCAAAAATAAATAATTTATCATGAATTTATGTGTGTTCATCATACCCCCATGCTTACCTTTTGCTAGTCCCTAGCAAAATTAACCTAAGTGCAATGTATAAAGGTAGAATTAGGGTTCGAGTAGTTAGGCAAAATTCATTGATTGCTTTAGAAAATCTCAACCCCAATACCTAATTATAAAAACTCAACAGTGCCCGGGTGCCTGCCAGAATGCAGATCGTCCAAGCCCTCGCCCTATTTGAGAAGATAAATTTTTTTTTTAAAATTTTTTTGTACTTTTGGAGTTTGAGAGTTACAGGATAACTTTTTACTGCTACCCGACCTAGCCAAGACTCGAAAATGACTCTAAGTGCTAAGCATCTTGTGAAAAATAGTGAAAGACTCACTAGACGGCCGTTAAAATGGACTTCGGATTTCTACGACCCTAGGTGACCTTGCCTAAAGGTTTATCTTTATGATCGATAGCTTTCTCCCTACTTTCTTTCATATTGGGTCAACACAAGGGCGAACCCAGTGTATATCTCCCCGATTTGTTCTACTTCCCCGCTTCTTCCCTAGGTGTTTTGGGAATTATTGTGCTTTTTTTTGGTTGTAAGCTGGGTTCGGGACAACCGACTGATGAGCCGTTACCACTGACAACTTGCCAGCCATACTCGTGCGGTGAAGTGTGGTTTTTTTTTATTTTCTCCTTTCTTTTTTTTCTCTCTTTCTTTTTTTAAGTAGGTAGCTTTCCTGATCTAAGATTTACCTAAAGGCAGTACAATGAAAACGATCTTGTGGCTGGGCTCTGGACAACCGGCCGATGAGCTGTTACCACCAACAACTTACCAACCATACCACCCAAGTTGGTCCATTAGCTACTCAATTTCTGAAAAAAACGTCGAAAAGTCAGTCAGTGCAAAAAAAATGTGTGTAGATGCTTAGGCTTAAAGTCCCCCCAAATCAGAGGGCAGGTTGATAAGTCGCATACTTACCATCCCAAATTATTTACCAAATTAAAATAAATTTTAATTGGCGAGGACTCGAGACTAAATCCACATTCGAGTGGACACCCGGGCTAATTAAGCCCAAAGACCTGAAGAGTCTAAGTATTCAAGTCTCAAAGAATCAATTCCTAAAGTTTACAACTCCTAATGCCTAAGTTCTCGTCTCCTAATTCTATTTTTTTTTCAAATTTTCATTTATTTATTTCTTTTATTTTTTATTTTATTTTTTAACAAGAATGAAATAACAGGAAATCACTGTTACAGCTGACAAAATGGTTATAAAATATGTCCACCCCCCCATGCTTAGCTATTGCAATGTCCTCATTGTGAAAAAAATGAAAGCATGCGGGAGAGTAGAAGTGGAAGAATAGCACCTGGTTTCCGTGAGATTCTAGTCAGCTTGGAACAATCTTTACATGTGCTGAGTTTAGTGCCTTCAGTTGGGCGATGATCAACCCACGGTGGTTACGGCAAGGTAAGAGCAACCTTGTCCGAGACGGGTTCAGGGAGCACATGGTCAACAAAGGGTTTGAGATGCTGTCCATTGACCTTGAAAATATTACCCATCTTTGGGTCAGAGATTTCGATGGCCCTGTTAGGGAAAATCTGCTTAATAATGAATGGGCCACCCCACTTAGATCTGAGTTTATCGGGGAAAAGCTTCAATCGAGAATCGAAAAGCCAGACCTTCTGGTTCGGCTCAAAGCTCTTACGTGAAATCATCTGGTCATGGAGAGCTTTGGTCCTTGCCTTATAGATTCTGGCGTCTTCATAAGCATCATTTCGAAGCTCCTCCAACTCAGATAGTTGGAGTTTCCTGGTTTTCCTGGCCAACTCAAGGTCCATATTACATTTCTTGATGGCCCAAAATGCTCGGTGTTCAAGTTCTACAGGTAAGTGACACGCCTTCCCAAACACTAGACGGAACGGAGACATACCAATAGGCATTTTGTATGCTGTATGGTAAGCCCAAAGAGCATCATCTAGCTTTTGGGTCCAGTCCTTCCTATCAGGCCTAATGGTTTTCTGCAAAATGTTCTTGATCTCCCAATTGGAGACCTCGGCCTGTCCGTTCGTCTGAGGGTGGTAAGGTGTGGAAATCCGATGGCTCACCCCATATTTCCCTAGTAAATTTTGAAACTGGGCATGAGTGAAATGTGTGCCACCATCACTGATAATTGCCCTAGGAACCCCGAATCGACTGAAGATATTTCTCTTCACAAAATCGATGACCACCTTGTGGTCATTTGTCCAAGTGGAAATTGCCTCAATCCATTTGGACACGTAATCAACAATGACCAGAATATACTGGTGTCCAAATGGAGGGAAGGGTCCCATAAAGTCGATGCCCCAAATGTCGAAAATTTCGACGAAAAGAATTGGGCTCAGGGGCATCATATCTCTCTTAGCCATGTTCTCGAGTGTCTGGCATCAGGTGCATGACTTAGAGAATTCTTGGGCATCCTTAAATAATGACGGCCAATAGAATCCGAATTGCAAAATTTTTGCGGCCGTCTTTTTCCCGGAAAAGTGTCCACCACACGCAGATGTGTGACAGAACTCAAGTATGCTATGGAACTCGACTTTTAGGATGCATCAGCAAATAATCTGATCTGCGCCAATGTGGTACAGCTCGGGATCATCCCAAAAATAATATTTGGCCTCAGATACAAGTCTATCCCATTGTTGTTTGGTCCAATCCTGGGGATTTGACCAATGGCCAAATAATTGACAATATCCGCAAACCAGGGGGTTCGGATTCCTGAGACTGTGAGGATAGTTTCATCCGAAAAAGTATCAGAGATCGGAACATCCGGATGAGGAGAATCAATTAGGATTCTCGAGAGGTGATCCAGCACTACATTTTGTGCCCCGACTTTATCCTTGATTTCAAGATCGAACTCTTGAAGTAGCAAAATCCAGCGAATAAGCCGAGGTTTGGCATCCTTTTTGGCCAAGAGATGTTTCAAGGTCGAGTGGTTGGTATAGATGATAACACGAGAACCTAACAGATAAGCCCTGAATTTTTCTAAAGCGAAAACTACGGCTAGCAATTCTTTTTCAGTAACGGTGTAATTCCTCTGGGCCTCGTCCAGAGTTTTGCTAGCGTAGTAAATCACAGAGGGCTTTTTCTCAATCTTTTGACCCAAGACAGCCCTGACAGTATAATCAGATGCGTCAGCCATAATTTCAAATGGGGTTGTCCAGACCGATGGTTGCAATATCGGGGCACAGGTGACTGCCATTTTCAATAAATCCAATGCCTTACGACATGATTCACCAAACTCAAACGGCGCGTCTTTGGCCAAAAGGTTACTCAAGGACCGAGCAATCTTCGAGAAATTCTTAACGAATCTTCTATAAAAACCCACAAGCCCAAGAAAAGAGCGAATCCATTTTAAGGATGTGGGTGGAGGAAGTCTAGAGGTAGCATCCACCTTAGCTCTATCAACTTCAATTCCCCAATTAGAAACCACGTGACCCAGGACGATGCCCTCCTGAGTCATAAAGTGGCTCTTTTCCCAGCTAAGGACTAGTCGTGTTTTGATGCATCTCTGAAGGATCAATTCCAGGTTAGCTAGGCAAGACTCAAAAGAATCTCCAAAAATGGAGAAATCATCCATGAACACCTCAAGACAATCTCCCACCATGTCAGAAAAGATGGCCATCATGCACCTTTGAAAAGTCACAGGCGCATTGCAAAGCCCGAATGGCATTCTATGGAATGCAAAGGTTACATAGGGACATGTGAAAGTTGTCTTTTCCTGGTCTTCGGGATGGATAGGGACTTGGTTATATCTCGAAAAATCGTCCAGGAAGCAAAAATATTTTTTCCCAGCTAACCTTTCGAGGATTTGATCGAGAATGGCAAGGGAAAGTGATCCTTTTTAGTGGCAGTGTTCAGCTTCCTATAGTCAATACAGACTCTCCAAGCAGAAGCTAAACGAGTGGTGAAGGTTTCCCCTTTCTCATTAGTCGTAACGGTTATTTCCGCCTTCTTGGGTACAATCTAAACAAGGCTAACCCACGGACTATCTGAGATTGGGTTAATAATCCTAGCATCGAGCCACTTAATTATCTCCTTCTTGACCACTTCTCGCATATTCGAGTTTAGTCTCCTTTGCATTTCGCAAGAAGGGCGGGATCCATCTTCCATGAAAATATGATGATTATAATAAGATGGCTCGATCCCCTTAAGGTTGTGGATGGTCCAACCAATTGCCTCCTTGTTGTTCTTAAGGACCTTAATTAACCTCAATTCTTGCTCCTTAGTCAAATCAGCACTAATAATCACAGGGAGTGTGTTTTCAGGTCCTAAGAACTCATATTTCAAATTTTTGGGCAATGGTTTTAATTCCAGCTGGGGTGGGTTTAGAATAGAAGGAAGGGAGGATGCTGATGAAGATTCATCAGGACGATCCAGTGGAAGAGGTTGGGAATGAACAAAATCAACAGCCTCTTCAGGATGTGGCAGGTCTACAACGAAGGAGGGTTGTGGGTTGGGTTCGCTAAAGCTAATGGAGTCCTTGAGTGCATTGATTGTCATACACATCTCAAGATCTTGATCCTCGAGTTCCTCAATGTATCCACAATCCTCAAATCCTCTTATCACCCTAAAAATATCCAGAGTTAATTTCTTATCCCCAAAGGCGATCTCCATACTACCGCTTTCACAGTTTATGTTAGCCTTCGCAATAGATAGGAACAGATGCCCCAGAATGATGGGCATGTTACTCAAATCATTAGGTACATCCATGTTGAGGACGAGGAAATCTATAGGAAAATAGAAATCCTTGACCTTGACAATTACATCCTCAATAACGCCTCTTGGTGTGGTGACCGATCGGTCCGCTAATTATAGCATTACTGAGGTTGGCCTGAGTTCACCTAACCCAAACTTCTCATAAATAGAAGTTGGAATTAGGTTGATGGATGCACCTAGGTCCAATAGTGCCCTATCAAAAGTGTATTCCCCAATAATGCATGAGATCAAGGGGGCACCTAGATCTTTCTTCTTTTGAGGAAGGTGATGCAAGATTACAGAACTTGCCTGCTCAGAGAGAATCACCTTCCTCAGAGTGGGTTCTCTCGGCTTACGCTTTTGGGTACACAGTTCTTTCAAGAATTTAGCGTAAGTCGGGATGTGCTTAATAGCATCGAGGAGCGGAATATTGATCTCTACGCTCTTGAATAAATTCAAAAGCTCCTCGTTGCTGTCTAGGGTTTTCTTCTTCTTGGTTTTCAATAGGGCCTCAGGGAACGGGATATGGGTGGACTTTTCAATTTCCTATCCCTATGCCTTATTGTCTTCTTTAGCCTCCTCCTTCTCTTTCTCAAGCTCCCCAGGATTTTGACTTCTAGAAGGTAATTCTAGGTTCTGGGTCTGCTTCCCACTTCTCAAGGTGACAAAGTTTGCAGAGGCATAAGGGTTTGGGTCTTGAGGTGGATTAGTGAAGATTGGAGGGCCTTGGTTGATCATGTAACTAGAAGAGGAAGAAGAGGGACCCTGCTTAACCACCTGAGCATGCGCGTGTGGGTCCCTTTGATTCCCGTACCCTTGGGCTCTATTGCCCTGATTTTGCACATTACACGGGTTTGGTACGGGTTGAGATGGTAGGGATCCGGGTTGTCGAGTGTTTGCAATTAACCCGGATTGCAAGTTATCCAAGGATGTCTTCATTTGTTGCATAAGCTGAAGCATGGACCCTTGCATTTCCACCATCTGCCGGTTCAAATTAGCCTGCCCTGCGGATTGTTGGGTATTCCAAGATGGATGATTAACTAGTCTCGGGGGCAACTGGGTATATACTTGACCATGACCCATAGGTTTTTGAGATGCATAGTTGCTGGGTCAAGATGGGGTCTGTTGTCCCTGATTTTTCCAAGAGAAGTTAGGGTGGTTCCTCCATCCTGAGTTAAAAGTGTTGGAATATGGGTTGGACCTAACATTCTCCTACATTGCATATGCATCCTCATAAAATGACGATGAAGAGAAGGAAGGATCAGAGAAATTGGGATCAAAGGCCCTAGTTTGGAATCCATATGGTTCCGAGAAATCCTGGATCACAGGTTGAGCCGAATCGAGTTGGTTCATGAATTCCCGCCCCGTGGGAGCTCATGAGGGATGGAATCCCGAATTCTGGGATTGAGTAGGTAAAGAAGTGTTTCCTGAATTCCCAGACATCCATTCTTCCATTTTCTTATCAACCAAGTCCATTTTATCCAATTTATTACAAACTAATTCCATGTCAAATGAATGAGAATCCTAGATCTCATTAGCACTTGACCTAGGTTGTTGGGACTGGTTGAATGCATCCATGGAGGCATGATTAATTGAGTTCTCTCTCATTTCCTCAAACAGGTCGTATGCACTATCTGCATCCCTATTGAGGAAATTGCCTCCGTAGGAGGTGTCCATGTGATTATGGAGTTACTCAGCCAACCTGTGATAGAAAATCTACATGAGTTGCCATTTCAGCACCTCGTGGTGTGGACACTTCCTCAAAAGTTCCTGGAATCACTCCCAGGCACCATGAAACGATTCCCTCGGCCACTGGGCGAAAGTGGTAATCGCCTGTCGTAAGGCATTGGTCCTTCCGATAGGGAAGAATTTCTTCAAGAAAGCCGACTTAAGAGCAGCCCAAGTTTCAATCAGCCTTCCTATAGTCTGGTACCAATGTGCGGCCTTATCCTTGAGAGAATGGGGGAAAAGCCTCATGATCATTTGCTCTTCGTTCACATTCCCTGCTTTGGTGGTCTAAACCAAAGTGGTCAGATCCTCCAGGTGCTGGAATGGGTCCTCTGAGCCAAGCCCATGGAAATGCTTAATCAAACTTAAGACTTAGGGCTTGATTTCAATGTCTTCAACGGGAATCACGACGTCGGGACGTTCCCCATAGTTTAAAGGATCATAAAAATCCTTCAAGGGTCGAGCACCCTAACCATGTATGCGCTGGAACCATTGCTGCATCTGCTGCAATTTTTCCAACCGTCTCTAAATTAGCTCCTACTGGTTCGGAGGTGGGGGAGATAGTTGTTGATCAGCCATGGGATCTACTTGGCTATAGCTCAACCTCTGCCTCCTAGAATGGTCTAAAGGTCCTTCCAATCTAGGGTTCAATGACCTCCTCCCAAGCATACACTGGAAGGAAGTCAGAAGGACGGGGAAAAGAGGGAACCCTGTAGCACAAGAATACAAGCCTGCCCTTAGATGGGGTATCCTAAGGTCTACTGACTCTCAGAATCCATCCTAAGATTATGGACGATTTACTCTACTTATGTCCAGGCAATCCAACCATTTAGAAGGAGGGACTGGGGAGAAGGTTCTTCCTTTGGCTTGCGCCTCTAGTTCCTAGTGTACCCCTTAGCCGTGGTCGTTTGGTGCTACTCCCCTAGCTAGACATAAGATTAACTAGTATAAGCAGGTTAATCGTGAATAATCTCCATCTGGATCCCGATGAGCGAATGAATCCTTAGGGCCAACGTCTAATTGATTTTAGTTAGGCTTGGGAAATTGGTGCTCTGGAATGTAATGGGCCCTTAATGGGTTGTGCCCTTAATGATTTGTTTGAGAATGTGTGAATGTGCACAACCAAGAGGTTTTCAAGCAAGATTATTGATGATGAGGTGAGTTTTAGAATTCAAATCTTGCTTAATAGCTTTTAGGATTCAAATATTAGGTGTTTTCAACCAAGTTTTGTGAGGCAAACCAAAGTTTGTTGTTGAAAGCACGTGTTCAAGTATTTTCCTTTAGAAATCAAGAAAAATATGGAGTGCCTGGTTTGACCTAATTATTGAATCCTATGGGGCAGCTAGAAAATGAACCTCTTTTAGATTAGGTGGTGCGGCCCAAAAAATTCACTCAATTGGCTCAAATGCACCACCAATTAAGGCACACAAAAAGGTGGTTAACATAATATGATTTCTACTCTTTTATGTGTTGAATTCGTGTACCGGGTCCATAGGTCAGAAGCCCGATTGAGTAGATGAAAAATCAAGTCCGATTATGTGCCTCAAATGTGGGTGTATAGAGTGTGTAAATTGATTCGTCCCACAGAAAATATCTTTTCATTTTTTTTTTATATAAGATGTGGGTGAGATGGGTAAAGGTGGAAAACAGGACAAACAAAGTCTATCCTAGGGTTTATGCAAACACCTAAGTAGATTACGTCTTGGTTATGATTGTGGCGAAATGAACTAGTGGGGGGGGGGGGAAGTGGGGGACACTTACAGAGTACTCTACCTGCACTTTACTCCGATCTATCTCACTTGGATCTCCATGCTAGGGTACCTGCAAGATAATAGATCAAAGACAAGTAGGGTTAGTGCTATGTAAATGCAAAGAAACGCAATAAACAATAAAGTAAATTCCGTTGCCTCCCCAGCAACGGCACCAAAATTGTCGGGAGTGTTTCACGTGTTAGAAATCGAGGTTACAAGTAACCCGTCGTCGTAGTTGAAAAACACGTCTATTAGATAAAATTTATACCGAAACTCCAAGGGAATCCTAGGTCGAACATAGGCAGGCGACATTTATTTTATTGAAAACTGCGCTTCATTTCATTTCTTTTTGGTAATTTAGGGTTTTGTTATTTTTTTTGTATTTTTGAAATAAAAGAAAACAAGCAAACATATCACAAGATAGAGATGTGGACCAAATATGAAATATATTACTTCCAATGTCAATTACAATGAACTATGAAAGCATAAAAAGAGAGGGAGGTGAGAGAAAACCTCCCGAATCGGCTGTTCGACGAGACGACAGCGCCTGGTGGAAGCTCGAATGAAGGAGGTGAGGAGTGGGACGATGGAGGTGAGATGTAGGAGGACGTCATGTTGAGGAAAGCTTCGACGTGGCTTCGGAATGGAGGTGAGAAGATGGAGGTGATCTGCTACCGGAATGGAGGTGGGAGGACAGCTCCAAGGTGACCTGTGAAGGGAGATGGGAAGTTAGAGGTGTATTTGGTGGGGTAGAGGTTCGCTACACTAATAGGCACCTTGGGAGCTTGAGAACAAGCTCTAATGGAGCGTTGGTAGGCTTGCTAGAGCTTAGGAGTAGGTGGGAGTAGAGTAGGTAGAGATGGCTTGGAAGGGAGGTGGTGTAGGTCCCTTTATAGTGGAGGAGAAGAGGCTAAAAATGGATAAAGGACCTTTACCGACCTCCAGACCGTTGCTGGAAACATTGTTGTAGACAACTCACCTCCACTCACACCCTTAGCTAGCTCTGCTAGCTTGCAATGAAATAGCGACGGTTGTAAACGTCACTGTAGGTCAGCCTAGTTGTCGCTGAAAGCTGTCACCAATCGCCCTTACACCCGCACTGCACAGCCCTACTGATCACGCGCACTGACCACGCGCGCCCTGCTGTGTGCGCGCTTGCTATGTGCTAGCGTACGTGCTTGCCATGCACTGTCGTGCTCATTGACGAGTCGATTGTTCGCTTTTAAAGTCGTTTGTCACATAAAATGACGCGTCATTTGTAGTTTTATGTGGTGGAAAAATCAACTAATCAACAATTAATATAACCACTCAATTAAGAGCAGGTCGTGTCCACAGGGAGGCAATGGCCTATTTAAACTCGCAAGGGTCAAAAATCGATGTTCACTATTAATTTAGTCAAGAAACCGACTCAAAATCACTTTTAGATTAGGTAAACAATAAGTGTAAATGCTGAAATAGCAATTTTGCACAACTAAAGGATATATTTTGCAATGCAGCTTAATAAAATAATAATAAAAGTTTACAATGGCACAAAATGTAATTATTAATAGGGCTTTACTGTAGCAAAATAGGGGAAATTCTTCCCCTTGTCCGTGCGCGAGGAGGAAGGAATTGCCGGAGGTGTGAAGCTCGGAGGAGGATCTCTAGACCGAGGGCTCCGTGATGGCGATCGCAGCGAAGTACGAGGTGCCCTGAGGTGGCCGGACGGAGGTACGGTGGAGGTGGGTTCCGGTGGCTGCTAAAGGGCTTCACGCGATGGATGCGCAGGCCGTGCGGGCACGCGCGGGCCGGCTAAGCTCGGCCGCAGTTGCTGCTGCTGCACGCTGTAGGCCGCACGTGGGGAGGCGCTGAAGGACGACCCGCATTGTAGCTAGAGGGTGCGCGGCAGGTGCTGCAGGCAGCGGCGCGGTGAGGTGCAGCGCACTCTACGCGAGCAGCTGGAGGGCGTGCGGGTGCGTGTAGCTGGAGGGCACGCGAGCGGAGATGTAGGCGCGTGCAGCTGGAGTAGCATGCACTTTGCGTGCGTGGCTGGAGGCGATGGCCGCTGGCTGGTGGACACACGGTTGCTAGGAGGAGGACGTGGATACTGCTACTGGATCTGGCGGAGAGGCGCGCAAAGACAGTGGCTGGGCACCGCTTGCGCCCGCGCGGTGATGCACGGTATGCAGCCAGAGGAGCATGGCTGCTGCTGCATGTGCGGATGTGGCGTGGTCTAGAGGAGAGGCTGGCTGCTGTTGCGCGTGGGGACAACATGTTGTTGGGTTTGTTTTTAAGGTGAAGGGAAACAGAGGAAGAAAAAGAAAGAAGATATGGGGCCAAGTTTCAGATGTCCGAGAAACTTCCCAGACGTCTTAACTGACAGGGGAGATAAAGATGCAGGGCATGGAGTTGCGGCGACTACGGTGGTGGTTGCCGGTGATGGCGGTGAAGGTGGTGATGTTGATTCTAGTCAGGCACAGTGATGGAAGCGTGGCCATCAGGGACACACGCTCATGGTGTTGGCACGAGTCCACCGGCTTGGCGCGGCGAGCTGTCACCTCGCCGGCCCACGGTGTGGTGGAGCTCGGCCTTAGACACCACGGTTGTGGAATGGAGTACACGGTGGTGGAGTGGGGTGGTGTCTCCCCGGTGCATGGCAGCCTCCCTCTCTTCCTTATCCCCGTCAAGGAGACCAAATCCACTTTTGGTGCTACTCCTTGATTGGGTTCTTCACTGCGGCAGCTAGAGGAAGAAATGCAGCCGTTACTCATAAAAGGAGAAAAAAATAATAATAGAATATTATGTTTATTTATATACAAACCCTCAACTTTTATGTTAACTTAAAATAATGCATGCAATGCACCTAATTGGTTAACTAATTAAATGAATGCAATTCTAAGTCAATTCTAAATGCATTTAAATATGAATGCAATACATGAATTATGTAATTAAATTAGAAATATGAATTGATATATTTACATCCTAATTTATGCTAAATAAACGTTAGAAATAACTTAATGTCTAGGCATTTAAATACTTAAATAGCCCACAAATATGGGCTAATCAAATACCCCCTTGCCTAGTTTTTGCTAGTCCCTAGCAAAATCAGGCAAAACCTAGTACTCCAAGTAGACTAACCAACCCAATCGGTCTTCCTTTAGAAACATATTAAGTTCAGACTTTAGACCTAAGGTTCCCAAGTAGTTGTTAAGTTACAAACTAGGTCGGCTAAAGACGAGTTGCAGACATAAGTTTCTCTGATTTCTGACTTTACCCTAAGTTTATTGATCCCTGAGATTAAAGCATCTGTGCATGTGCGTTGGTCTGAGTTGCTTGAGTTAAAGGAAAAATGATTTTTTTTTTGAGTAATATATATATATTTTATTCCTCTAAGTCTAATCTCGGATCAACTATCAACACGGTCTGTGTCGGATTCATTGTCCCCATTATCGTACCATGAAGGGTGCCTGGCCTTTGATGCTTCGAGATAGCACCGCCCATAGCAACCCCAAGAACTCCTGGCAATCGACACTTCGAGATAGTACGCCCATGGATTTCTAAAGCGAATTCAGGCCTATGGCAATCGGCACTTTGAGATAGGGCCGCCCATGGTACCTAAACTGCACAATACGCTTACATGCCCCAGTAGGATGAATACCCTAAGAGACAAGCACCGAGGAGGTAATATGTTATCATCGCATCCTCAAGGTGAGTATATACTCCACCTCTCCTGTGGCGGGAACTCTTCCAATCAAATTGTGTTTTCAAGCCTCTCCTAAGTCAAAACTAAGAGAACCAAATCTCTTTTAAGAAAGGAATTAAGTTGATTACTTACTTACACAAGGCCAAGTGTGTGTGAAATTTGGATGCTTAGGTTACAAGGACCTATAAACCAAAAGGTAGAACAAGACTCCAGATACTACCCAGCCTTTTAACTCAATCCCTAGCATTCCTTCCTCAACCTCTTGAGAAATGGTTCGCAACATAACTCCTACTTAAGTTTTTAAGTCCACAAAGGACCCTAAAGGTCTAAAGCTAGTAACTCACTTAGCTTCTAAAGTTTGACCCTAGAATTAACTTAGTCTAACCTAGAGTTTTGATTTGCTTAAGAATGCATGGCCTAGCCAGTTAAGCTCAATAATTGTAGAAATTTTTTTTTTTCAATGCAAATATATGCAATGCAGAATGCTTTAATTAAATGCATGAATGCACTATGCTATGTATATCCCCAAGTACACCCCTCCAAGCCTAAAATCTGCAATGTCCTCATTGCATAGAAGGATATTACCTGGGTCAAAGATAGGTTGCCGCTCTTTTGTTAGCAGTCGAGTAGCCAAAGAACCTACAAATTCGGTTCAAGGATTGCATAAATAGGCCCTAAAAATGAGAAAAGTAATGCTGGCCTAGAAAATAGGTAACCTAAGATATTGGCGAGCTAATGATGAAGCCCAATAGAAAATGCTCGCCCAACTAAGATGGGAATGAAATCTTCCCAGGTCACCAGAGGAGGTTCTAAAGGATAAACTGGCATAACAACCTCCAAAGGGGTAGGGGGAGGATAACAAGGATCCTCCAAAAGGAATGGGGAAGGAATGGTGCAAAGATAAACCCCTAGGGCAATGGACAGATTAAAGAAATCATCAATCCATACCCAATACTCCATTACAAGAAAAATTGGTTTGTTAAGCCCCCCAGTCAGAACAAAAGTGAGCAAATCTCTAAGGCAAGGATCGTCTAGGGTGTCCAAGTTTCGAGGTTACAGGATGGCCATAAGATCTTAGTTGGGTTTAATCAGCTCGGTGTCCATCCCTAACACTCTTTCCAAATCCTCAATTGCATCCCTATCATTCCTTGCACTATCACCAGTATCTTCCTGCACTTCATCAGGAGTCAAAATTTCACCTTCAGACATAAGCGAATCAGAGGGTGACTTCGAATCAAATGAAGGCAGGTTGGAAGCAACTGATATGGGGATTATCTTATCAATGTCATCCCCGGGTTCTTGTTCTTTACTCAAATCTTCCCTGAAGTCTAGATGTGAATCCACATAAATCTTAGAAGTTTCTTCCAAATTTTCCATCATTTCGTCATGAGGAGAAATATCATCGATGGGTGTGCTAAGGAAACCTAATTTGGTTAAATTTGTGACATCCTTAGGGGCTAACTCTTCAAATAAGACATAATCACCCTTAGTGTCACTCCAAATCTTAAATGTAGGTTCCTCATATAATTCGTCTTTCTTCTCATCATATGATTCATCATATAACCGAGGTAGAGAATCATTTAATATTTCAACAGATCCCCTAGGGTACTCTATCTGAGGTAAATGGTTTACACTGGTAACATCGGACTCCTCAGATAGGCCAATTTCTTGAGGGTTAGGTTCCCTAAGGGTGGGCTTGAGTTCCATCTCGTGATCAGAAGGGAGCGTAGGATTAACAACTTGACTTCATCCCACTTCATCACATGTCACGAAAATACTATCATTTGGGTCGAGGTCATCCAATGGTACCATCATTCCCTTCTTTTGACTCCAATATAATTCAGGTGGATACTCTACCTTATCATCATCTTCCTCAGGTTGCCACCTTTCTTCATCCAATGCATAGCTACTTTCATATGTATCTTCCTCTCACTTAAGGCGTGGATCTCTCAAGGAAGTGTCATCTAATGGGGAAGTTTCAAAATCGATCCTCGAAAAGTAGCTATTCTCCCTTACATAATCCCCAAAATTTCCCTCCAACTTAAAGTGTAGCTCTCCCACGGGAGATGCATCTATTGTAGAGGGGTGTACATCATCCTCAATGGGGTAGATTGGGTGGCTAATTTCATCACTTTCTTGTTGGCCTGCTCTCGAAGATTCTCCTAACAATTCAATCATTTCATCTTGCATTTTCTGTATTTCCATCTTCAAGGAGGAGAGGTGATTTATATCATGAGAGAAGTCAGGCTCAGGCTTATAGTACCCAGGAGTGTTTGTCCAACCATTATAATTATTCAGGGAGGGTGGGTTGGGTATTTCTATGGTGTGTGGGATATTGGGCAAAGCAAATCCCTCTCCTAGGTTCTACTCACTGATTTGGGGCTTAACCAAGCCAATACTCCTATAATAGGAGTAAAACGGATCCCAATGATTGCCATTATGTCCATCAAAGGATGGACCATCCTGGTGTATGGGATCGAAGAGTGCAGAGTGGGGGTAAGGGTGTAGTCAAGATGTGAAAGGATGAAAATCAATGTGGTCCATTCTAACTCACACCTCAATCGGAATTCCCCAAGCAAAACACAATTCAAAAAGGACTTTTTAGGTCTTTCCCAATTTAGGCTTTTGATTTAAGTTAGACTGCAGGTGACAATACAATTTGTTCAATCAATTTACACACCTATTGTCGACCTACGGCTCGCCTAAGAAGACCTAGTTGGAGCTTAGGTGTTCTTCCCTAAATCTCAAATGGTAGAGCAACTCCAAAGACGGAAGATCGAGGGATGCAAGTAGGCCTAAGCCTTCCTTTGAAGCTGTGCTTTCGTGGTGCTTCTCAACTACCCCCAAAAATCCGTGACAAGGTATCCCCCTCTTTGGATTTATAGAACCTTTAATCTCAAGTTCCAAACACTTCAGAATCCAACGGTAGGAGGGCTCTTGTCCTAGTATTTCCAAACCTAAGGAGTGTCTAAAAGTGTGCCGTGGTGCAAGAGATATAAGTGTGCATACACCGCAAAAGATTTGAATTTTGATTCGCACGCCAAGTTTGAAAATCAAATCCTTGGTTTTTAAAATGTCCCTCCTTTAATTAGTCCTTTTTCCAGAAAATATGTGACCACTTGTTAGATCTATTCAATACAGATTAGGTGGTCTTGAAATTAGTACAAATGCATTTTCATGATAGGTAGAAATGCAAAGTTAGAAGTGCATACCTGATTCCAGCATTCTTCATGCAATATGTAAGACAAAAATTAGATCTAGATGCTGCTCATTCAGTCCTAAATGATTTGACCTAAGGGCAAGTAGCTTCTAGCAGGTAGCTCATTTTTTTTTTTTTTTAGTTTTTTTTTTAGCTACTTATGCACAAGCAAATTAAAGGTAAACAATTCACAAAATAAATTAAAAACCTAAATCTAAAAAAAAGGGAACAGGCTCCCAAAAATTACCCAACACGGGCCTAAAACAATATCAGGGAACAAACTCCTCAACTGTACCCCAGAACAAGGGTTTCAAACGAAATGTGCAATGAAAAATTAAGTCTAAAGTCTTAATCCTACTCTAATCAAATCAGCGACTAAATGTACAAAGATGATCGTCGCGTCCTCGTCCTTCCCCTCCCTTTCAAGGTAGCTTGATCAATTTCTCCTCTGGCGACGTCAAGGGTCCCCTCTCATGATGGCTATTGTGATTGCGAGTCGTAAAATGTGTGTTGCAGATCGTTGCACTCGCCTCAGAAAAAAAAATGCAGAGTTAAATATGATTCAAAATTTAAACCAATGTGAACGAATGAATGAATGAATGCGATTTAATTAAGCATGTTGCCTCCCTGGCAACGGTGCCATTTGACGAGTCGATTCTTCGCTCTTAAAGTCATTTGTCACATAAAATGATGTGTCGTTTGTAGTTTTATGTGGTGGAAAAATCGACTAATCAACAATTAATATAACCACTCAATTAGGAGCAGGTCGTGTCCACAGGGAGGCAATGGCCTATTTAAACTTGCAAGGGTCAAAAACCGATGTTCACCATTAATTTAGTCAAGAAATCGACTCAAAATCACTTTCAGATTAGGTAAACAATAAGTGTAAATGCTGAAATAGCAATTTTGCACAACTAAAGGATATATTTTGCAATGCAGCTTAATAAAATAATAATAAAAGTTGATAATGGCACAAAATGTAATTATTAATAGGGGCTTTACTGTAGCAAAATAGGGGAAATTCTTTCCCTTGTTCGTGCACAAGGAGGAAGGAATGGCCGGAGGTGTGAAGCTCGGAGGAGCATCTCTAGACCGAGGGCTCCATGATGGCGTTCGCGGTGAAGTGCGAGGCGTTCCGAGGTGGCTGGACGAAGGTACGATGGAGGTGGCTTCCGGTGGCTACTGAAGGGCTTCACGTGGTGGACACACAGGCCGTGCGGTCGCGATTGAGCTCGGCTGCAGCAGCTGTTGCTGTGCGCTGCAGGCCGCATGCAGGATGGCGCTGAAGGACGACCCACACGCTGCGGCTAGAGGGCGTGCGGTGGGTGCTGCAGACAGCGGCACGGCGAGGTGCAGCAGGCGCGTGTAGCTGGAGGGCACGCAGGTAGAGGTGCGGGCTCATGCAGCTGGAGTAGCGCGCGCTCTGCGCGCGTGGCTAGAGGCAATGGCCGCTGGCTGGTGGACACGCGGTTGCTAAGAGAAGGACGCGGAGGCTGCTGCTGGATCTGGCTGAGAGGCGCACGAAGACAGTGGCTGGGCACCGCCTGCGCGCGTGCGGTGATGCATGGTATGCAGCCAGAGGAGCGTGGCTGCTGCTGCATGTGGGGATGTGGCATGGCCTAGAGGAGAGGTCAGCTGCTGCTGCACTTGGGGACAGCATGTTGTTGGGTTTGTTTTTAAGGTGAAGGGAAACAGAGGAAGAAGAAGAAAGAAGAAGATATGGGGCCAAGCTTCATACGTCCGGGAAACTTCCCGGACGTCTTAACTGACGGGGGGATGAAGATGCAGGGCATGGAGTTGCGGCAGCTGCGGTGGTGGTTGCTGGTGATGGCAGTGAAGGTGGTGATGTTGATTCTGGTGAGGCATAGTGATGGAAGTGTGGCCATCAGGGACACATGCTCACAGTGTTGGCACGAGTCCACCGGCTTGGCGTGGTGAGCTGTCACCTCGTTGGCCCACGGTATGGTGGAGCTCGACCTTGGAGACCACGGTGGTGGAATGGAGTACACGGTGGTGGAGTGGAGCGGTGTCTCCCCGGTGCATGGCAGCCTCCCTCTCTTCCTTATCCCCGTCGAGGAGACCAGATCCACTTTTGGTGCTACTCCTTGATTGGGTTCTTCACTGCGGCAGCTGGAGGAAGAAATGCAGTCATTGCTCATAAAATGAGAATAAAATAATAATAAAATATTATGTTTATTTATATACAAACCCTCAATTTTTATGTTAACTTAAAATAATGCATGCAATGCACCTAATTGGTTAACTAATTAAATGAATGCAATTCTAAGTTAATTCTAAATGCATTTAAATATGAATGCAATGCATGAATTATGTAATTAAATCAAAAATATGAATTAATCTATTTACATCCTAATTTATGCTAAATAAATGTTAGAATTAACTTAATGTCTAGGCACTTAAATACTTAAATAGCCCACAAATATGGGCTTATCACTCGTGCGCGCATGCACTGCCTTGCGCTGGCGCTGTCGTTCCATGCGCCCACCCAATTGCAAATTGGAGGGGATGCGGGGATTCGAACCCGCGCCCCCCTTGTAAACCAGCGCTCCAACCATTACGCAAGCACTTCCTTTGTGTCATGAGGAGCGGCTTGGCGCAACTGCTTCCCAACCATTGGATCTTGATCCAACGGCTAGGATTGAAGGGTGCGGATGAAGGAGTTGAGCGTTGTTGCTGGCTGGTGTTGGGCAGCCTGGATGGCACCACGTGGCACCATCAGGGCCGTCCATCTTCTTCTTCTTGTAGAGGGTGCTACGGTGCTCAGATCAAGATGATTCCCGCAATCCTAAATTGCGATCATTGCTCCGGATCCATCCATACGGTCGGATTTTCCATCTGAAACCCGTATGGATGTCTCATTGCCCCCTGGCCATATAAAATGAAGGAATTAATATACAAAATATACAACTATCCTAAATGGCATGCAATGGATGTTATGCAATATTTATAACATGATATACAATACTAAGCCTAGGAACTACAAAAAATAAGCAATTTATCATGAATTTATGTGTTCATCGATATGCCTCTATTCATCCATAGCCTAGCCTAATCAACACTCTATCCTCTACTCATCAACACCGTACTACTACTTCTCTATATCAACCGCTCCTACGCCGTCCACATCGTCATCTTCGACCTCGCCGATGAACCTCCGGTGAGCCCTAGCGACTTCCACGAACTCCCAAACCGCATCGCTTCCACGCTCCTCACCTCCGCCGTGTCCTCACGACCAAAACACCTCAAGTAATTGAGGGGATTGGGCTTTCACTCACTCCATCCAACACACACCTCCGCACCTCCTTCTCGAGGTCATCAGGCCTCCACACCCACTCCCACAGGATGCCACCACCACCGTTACATTTGTCGACGTTCGGTGATCCTCCTGAGCATTTCTGATAGGGCCGAGAGGCTATTTTATTCATTTCAGGTACATAGATATGGCCACCATTGGCATAGCTCCTTCAAGGAGCTTGACGAAGGTGTTCTTGCACCACAATGTCCAGGTGAACTTCCCAAGTGGCGCGGAACTGATCCAGGATCGAGCGCGAACCCTCAATTAGGAGCTTCAGGTGCTCCTTCACCACCAATTGATGAGAGCAGCTGCTACTGTCGTGCATGAATGAAGGGACTTAATATTCCCACATAGGATACAAAGAAATAGCCACATCAGTATAATACGCAAAGCTCTCCCTGACCCCTCGCCCAAGACATGAGGGTCGAGTCCCCATTACACATTCACATTGACCCACATACTCTCTCACACCTTGGCTTCAACTCACGTGCCCACAGCCCTGGTCCTGGGTACGCGGATCCTTGAATACCCGATTACTCGATACTGTTTATAGAGACATTGAGTAAGAGAAGAGGAGGAAACCAAGAGAGAGAGTGTGCGGGGTTGAAGGGGGTTTTGCTTTAGAGAGATTCTAACACTTTAGTAGCTTTCCTCCCTTATGTGCGAAGAAGAAAGGAAGAGGAAAAGAAAGGCTAAGGTGCAGAAAAAAGAAAAAGAAGGAAGCCAAGGCAGAAACAGAAGAAGAGACAAAGAAGCAAAGTGCTTGCGCACTATAGCAAAGGGGCAGCTAAGACATCTAATTTGGTTAACCACCGCCTAAGAATTGAAAGGAGTGCACTGTGCACTCATCATACGTGGAAATTGTGTGGTTGATACTGTAGCATTATTTGAGTATATTGTTAATAGGGTAAATTGGTGATTTAAATCACCATTTTGCCCTAATATTTTTGCTACATTGACTCTAACTCTTTCATTTATATCATTTGTGCTTAAAGTTTCTATTACATTGTTATATTGTACATAGAATTGCAATCCTAAGTACTAAATTGCCTATTGCTCCCTGCGTTTGACCTCAGATTCTTTTCGAGCTATAAATTGTATTTGTTTTTCGCGATTTATTGGATATACTCCAGCGCATCAGTTTTAAACACCAATTTAGAGCAATAAATAGTTGCTATCTAATTACATCTCTATGTTCATTTTATTAGCCTCACATAAAGTTAATGGTCACATTATAATTGTGGGCATATGTCAGACTATTATGTTGGAATAAAATTATAGGTTTACGAGTTTAATTTGGTTTGCTCCTGTGATTCGACCTAATTTCGTGGTTAGATTTCAGTTTATTTATGTTTTGATTGAGAGACTTTCCACTATGCCATATACAACGACATTATCATTTTATTGCTATTATCTTTTAAATCAAGTGAAAATTCTCAGCATCAAATGACACCGTTGCTGGGGAGGCAATGGGCCTAATAAACTCGCTTGCATCTTCCATTTGCAGTGATTCCTAATTGGAACTATATATTGACTCATCATTTTTCTATGCGAGGTACGTCTTTGAGGAGGAGGCACACGTAGCAGACGCTCATCTTGGTGGACCTTGTCGCCACCTCGATGATAATCGTAGGCACCCGTGGGCCTTGATTCCACAAGCAAAATGATGTCTTTAGATGAGAGAACAAAGGCACATATAGGAGGGCTTCTCCTCCTATTTTTCCTATTTTCGTTACTGTAGATTTTAGACTCTTTAGACTGTATTTCATTACTTTCTCGCCCTTGTAATCTAGGGCTTGTTTTTGGGGGAGTGTCCCCAATTCTTTAGATACTAGGTTTATTCTATCTTAGGTAGTTAGTTTCTTTTGATTGCGCATTTATATAAAGAAAAAAAATAAAAAGAATCTGAGCTACCTGCTAGACGTTGCATATCCATAGGACGATCATATAGGAGTGCTTGAGCAGCATCTAGAATTTTCTTATTGCATTGTGTGCATTTGTACATCGTAGAGTGCTAGAGCAAGGTGCATACTTCCTATCTTTCTACATCAGTTATCTGTACATGCATTGTATTTAGACATAATTAAAGAAGACCACTTAAGTTGACTTGAAAAGATTAAGAAAGTGATCACATTAGTTTGAAAGAGGAGTAATATATATAGGAAGTGTTTGAATAACTTGATTATGACTTTCAGAAAGAAAAATCATTTTTTGTGGTGTGATGCACACTTCTTGCACCGAGCATGCACTGTAGGCATCGCACTAGGACTCGGACCCTTAAGGCTATAGGCATCAATCTCTTTATCGGTGCAAACCCTCCTATTTCACTTTGTGACGATGGTATTAACTTTTGCTCTAGTGACTTGATACTTTAAGGAGGGGGACACCCTTTAAAGGAATTCAAGGGTAGTTAAGGGGCACTGCTAATGCATCGCCTCAAAGGTAAGGTTTGCCCTACTTGCATCCCTTAGTTCCATCCTTGGAGTACCTTTTTACTTGAGCATTTGAGAATATCATTGCAACAAAGTGTACGTCTTTAGGGTACTTGAAGGTCAAATTAGGGTGCATAATTGGATTAACAACTTGTTTGGTCACCCAAAAGAATTAAAGTAACCTCAACCTCCTTAATAGACATTGGCTAGGAATCTCAAGTGCCTCATTTCTCTTATACCACTTATGTGGGAACGGAGAAACACTACCTTGACTCTATTTGGCCAATCTGGAAAATTGGAAGAGTGTTTAAAATGCTTTAAATCAACAATAGACCTTTTTCCTTGTGTTTGCTTGGTGGATGCTTGGTAGACACCCCCTTAGAAGGAGTCTTGTTTTTAACCTGAAACCTGAGAGAATTATTAGGAAAGCCAACCGAGAAAGAAGAAAGATGGCAAAAGAGAGACCGGAAGAAGAAATCAGGGTTGGTGAAAATCAGAGAACGTTGAGAGACTATTTCCTCCCTACAACTCACCAAGCCCTACCTATCCGAAGACTTGGAGTGGATAATCCTTATGAAATCAAGAGCAGCACCATATCTTTGCTTCCTTCCTTCTATGGTACTGCTAGGGAGGATCTCTACAGGCATCTTGAGGAATTCACTAAGGTGTGTTCCATTATAAAGCTCCAGGACTTTACTGATGAAGCCTTGATGAGAACCTTATTTCCTTTCTACCTAAAGGATAAGGCCAAGCACTGGTATCATACCCTCAATGCGAGGGTAAATAATTGGGCTACCCTTAAGGGAGAATTCTTGAAAAAGTCTTTCCTATGAGTAATATCAATCATTATAGGAGAGAGATTATGGGTTTTACTCAGCATGAAGGGGAGCAATTTCATGAAACATGGGAGTGCTTTATTAACCTGCTTAGGTTGTGCCCCCACCATCAAGTGCCAAGATGGAAATTGGTCGAGAGGTTTTATAACGGACTATCTGAAAAGCATAGGCAAACCATCGATGTAGCCTGTGCTGGAACCTTCATCACCAAAACTGAGGATGAAGCCTGGGCGTTATTTGAATCATTAAGTGCTAATTCCATACATATGTCCTCTACCTATCAAGAAAGGAAACCATCAATCCTATACAGGAAGATAGATGCCCATGAAGCCGGGGCTACTCAAGATTTGGCTTATCAAATTTAATTGTTAAACAAAAATTTTGATAGTCTTTTAGGAAACCCCGGCATGAACCTGCAAGCAGCCTTTATTTTCCAAGCTTCAAGTGCATGCTCCATTTTCCAAAGCACTACGCACACCACTATGGAGTGTGTTTATGCAGCGAAATAGGTGTTTAAAAGATAAATGATGTTGTGTTGCAGTATAAGTGAAATCGCCTTGTAAACAAATAAGAATTTTTATTACTCGAATGTTGAGTCCGAGGTCGAACATAGGGAGCAAATGGAATTTATTCACTAATCTCAATCAATGTAATTTGAACACTTAAATCTACTCAAAATCTAATTCAAAATATAATGCAAGAGTTTATGAATTATAAACTGTAGCAAAATAGAGAGATTGAGAAGAATTGAATAAAAAGGTTGATTCTTCTTCTCTTGGCTTCCTTTTCTTTTCTTTCTTTTCCTCTTTGACTTTCTTCTTTGGATCTTCTTCTTTCTTTCTTTCCTTCTTCTTTGGTTCTTCTCTGCCTTAGCTTTCTGATTTCTTCCTTTCTTCTGCGTGCTTGCCTTAGCTTCTCTTTCTTTTCCTCTCTGACTTTGGCTTCTTGCTTTCTGACTTCTCTTCTTCCTTGATTTCTCCTTCCTTCTTATTCCTTCTTTTCTGCCTTTGCTTCTGCCTTGCCATTTCTTCAGCCACACCTTCTCTGCTACAGTGCCTTCTTCCTTCCTTCTCTAGCTTGCCTCTTCTTTCATTCTTCTTTAGCTTCCTTAGCTTTTGCCTTCAGTCCTTTGCTTTTCCTCCCTAGCTCCTCTACGGCTGCAACTTCCTCCTTTCCTTCTCTGGCCTCAGCTTCCTCTTCCTTCTTCCTTTCCCTGCACACACGAGTGCAAAACCTACCCTTACCCTCCCCCGCGTACACTCTTTCTCTATTCTCTCTAGGGTTCGTTCTCCTAGAACCAGCCAATTGGGTATTCGGGTCAGGTCACGCACACCCGGGTCCAAGCGCACCGGTGTGGGTGGTGCGAGAGGAGTGCTGGGTAAACGGGTCAGGCAAGCTGGGTCTGCGTAGCGTGGGTCGCAGACGAGGCGGGTGAATGGGCGAGGGGACCTCACCCCATGTTCGGAGGCAACCAGCTTGAAACAGAATTTCAACTTATAACACCTACCTCGCTTTAGACTTTCCGAGGTGGGACTAAAAGTCCCACCTGCTTCTCGCACACCCACAAGAGATGTTCTCCCAAATTGCTACGGCTGGGTGCTCTCTCAAAGCCAGTTGCCTAGCTGAATGCGTGTGCAAGACAACTCCACATTGCCTTGGACTTAAGACCTAGAGTGCAACACCTGGGTTGAGCTTGCGAGCTTCTTCGAGCTGGCGCTAATGGCAACGGAGGTCAGACTTGGGTTTCAAGTGACACGGCCTTTTGGCCTCATCAGAACACTCAGGCATCTTCATCGTGTCACGATGAAGGTGCTATGGTAGGTGGTTGGCCATGGGGCAGCCTAGGCGTTTGTGCCTAGGTCACCCTGTGGCGATGATGATGGGTGCAGTCGGGGGGTGCTTGTGGAAGGTATGGCGGTCGATGGAGATGTGGATAAGGATCAGTGGATTATGAGGGGTCTGGCGAGGCATGTGGAAGTGTGGAGCGATGGATGCACCTTCACCGGTGGTCGGCTGGAGATGGAGAAGACAGTGGTGGTCTGAGGTGTCGAGGGTTCGAAAGTAAAAATAAAGAAAGGGGGAATGAAGAGAGGAGAGAGAGGAAGAGTTTTTACCTAATTAATGGACGAAGGGAGATAGGAGAGTAGCTGGCACGTACCTACCATCGCCGGAGAAGAACATTCCGGTGGAGGGAGAATGGTGACGACGAAGGGGCTTTTGGCGCGTGCGCAGGTATGGCGTGACGTGGAGGAAGGAGGTGAAGACGACTCTGCCACTAGTATTGTGGCAGAGTGACGAGAAGGAGGAGGAATCGCCGGAGCCTGTTGGACATTTGGCCGGAGGAGAAGAGAAGAAAGTGGAGGGTTTTCTTCGGCCAAGCCAAGCTAGTTTTGAGAGGCCGAATCAAGGGGTCCTTTTATAGCATCTAGCAGAGGCTCTTGTGCTTGGAAGGCAAGCTTCCAAGTGCAAGAATGCTCGCCGGAGAAGGAATGTGAGAGATACCCATATCTCTCGAGCGTTCGCACGAGAGATTGGGTGCGAATCAGATCTTGAAATTGCGTTCAGATGGTAGGGAATTCCTCAGAGAATCTCCCTTTCAAATCTAAGAGGGGATCTCTGAGGAATTAGGGAGAAATCCTCCTTAAATCCTCGCCGAAGTAGGACTCCTCCACTGTAATGGTGGAGGGACCTAATTGCAAAGAGTGGAGAGGAAGATAGGGGGGTCTGCGCAATGATTTTCAAAAGCTAGGGGTCAAAATGTAATTGGGTGGACTATTTTGCAAAGTAGGTCAAGGTGACCTCCCCTTAGGTCCAAATTTTGGTAAAAACCTAATTTGGATCTAAGAAATCCAATGGTGAAGTTGGATTTTAAATTTTACCACATTTGACTGGACATTTTACACAAAAACCTAATTTAGGTTAAATATCTAACTAGGACCCCACTTTTGGTCAAAATAGGTTCCAAAGGCCCAATTGAGGGTTTTAAACCCTAGACGATATTTTTCCATGAATTTTAGAGGGTTTAGTTGATTTTTATCCTGACCAGAACCTTGTTGAATTAAGCAGGTCTATTTTAGGGTTATAAAACCCTAAAACTTGTTTAATTCTTATATTGCACATGAACTCATTTCTGACTGAACCAACCCACTTTTCATCTTGTTAAGACCAATTGACTTATGTTTAGCCCATGAGAAATCCCATTGATATACTGCAATGGTAAAATTACAGTTTTACCCTTTGTTTCATGTTTTTTTCTCAGAACAGTTATTCCTTGAATTAGGCCTTTCTCTAGGTTATGTAGGAGCTTTTGTTCTCTTCTCTAGGTCAAAATGAGCTAGTTAGGGCTCATGATGGTGTTCCCATCAGAGTGCCACTTGGAAAATCAATTCCCTGAGTTGATTCAGGCTGACTTGGATGCGGCCCAAGGTTTCCGACCAGCCCCTCATAACAACCCTTATTCCAATACCTATAATTCGGGGTGGCGGAACCATCCAAACTTTTCATGGAAACAAGGTGATGCTTCCAACTCAGGGAATGCAAGACCCCAACCTCCCCATCTTGTATACCAGCCATCCTATACAAACCCTCCTCAGGATAAGCACTCTAAGGTGGATGAACTAAAAGCATGATGAAAACGATGCAAGAGCATCAGAATATTGTCATCCAATCTCAGAATAAGATGATCAATGATATACAATCCCAAATTGTCATCTTACTAAGGTAGTTAGGCAGCGAAATCCGTTGCAATTGCCTAGCTCTTCTGAGGAGAACCCAAAGGGCAAGGGGGTCATATTCAAGGAGCACGCTCAAGCTGTGACTGTGCTGAGGAGTGGAAAGAAAATTGGAAAACCTGATAGCACTCCTATGGTCACCTCTCAGAATTCCCCTCCTACATCAAACCGGACCTCCACCCTCACCAAGGAAGAGCCACACTACCCTCACTCAGTTGAAATCACTCAACCAGAGGATGTCGTCATTCCACCACCCCTATCCCGACACGATGACACCTCCACTTAGAAGCCGACGGTGCCCTATCTTGAGTGCCTATCCACTCTTGGGGAATCTTCTGTTGGCTCATCTGGAGCCAAGGATAGGACGAATGAGATTATGGACACTTTCAGACAAGTCCACATCAACTTGCCTTTATTGGATGCTATAAAATAGATTCCATACTATGCCAAGTTTCTAAAGGACCAGTGTACCCAGAATTATCAATCTAGGAGATAGGTCAAAGCTAAGGTCATCCTGCTTGACCATGTTAGCTTAGTGCTCCAACATGGAACACCCCCCAAGATGAAAGACCTAGGAGCC
This sequence comes from Thalassia testudinum, assembly GCA_037157565.1. NCBI lineage: Eukaryota > Viridiplantae > Streptophyta > Magnoliopsida > Alismatales > Hydrocharitaceae > Thalassia > Thalassia testudinum. Next base: position 40,577,405 of record JAZHRO010000067.1, read on the forward strand.
TTTTATATTTTAGTGGTTATAGATAACCAGCACATTGACGAGGCTCTACTCGATCTGGGCATGAGTGTAAACATTTTATCGAGCTTTGTCTATGACCTGTAGGAAGGAGGCGATTTGAAGCCTAGTCCGATCATCCTCCAAGTCGCAGAAAAATCATTTAAGACACCACGGGGAATGCTGAAAGATGTCCTGGTGAGAGTGGAGGACTTCTTCCCTGTTGACTTTCTCATGCTAGATACTGACCCATCTAATAAGACCACCAAGCCGTCCATTATTCTAGGATGCCCCTTCTTGGTTACAACCAACGCCTCTATCAATTGTAAATCAAGGACACTTAAGATGGGCTTTGGGAATAAGAAAATATGGTTGAATGGTTTTGATACCTACAAGCAATCTGAATTTGAAGATTGTTCTTAGATTGAGGTAATTGATGAAATCATTGAAGAGACTACTCCAACACTCTTATGTAGTGACCCCCTTCAAATGGTCATATCTAAGGACCATCCTCCAATTATTGAAGAGAATGAAGGGGACATGCCCAAATTGCAAGAGTTGTTGGGAGTACACACAGAGTCTTTATCCCCACCTTGGACCCTGAAGGTAGATCTGCTACCTGAGGTGAGGACATCTCAACTTATACCCTCAATCCAAAAAGCTCCTGAGTTGGAGCTTAAACCCCTCCCGAGCACACTGAAATATTCTTTCCTTGACCCTAATGAAAGGGTCCCTATCATTATCTCATCTGTGTTATCTAAACCACAGGAGGGAGCACTGCTCGAGTGTTTACAAAGGCACAAGGAAGCTATTGCATGGTCGATAGCTGATATTAAAGGTGTTGACCCCTCCCTCTGCATGCATCATATATACACAGACGAGTCTATGAAACCCTTTCGATACATGCAGAGAAGGCTCAACCCTAATATGCAGGAGGTTGTTAAAAAGGAGATTATGAAATGGCTGGATGTAGGAATTATCTATCCCATTTCAGACAGTAAATGGGTCAGTCCGATACATGTGGTGCCCAAAAAAATAGGAATCTCTATGGAAGAAAATGACCAAGGAGAGTTGGTAACCACTAGACCCTCAACTGGCTGGAGGGTCTGCATTGATTACTGCCGTTTGAACACGACTACCCAGAAATACCATTTCCCCTTGATGTTTATTGATCAAATTTTGGAAAAACTAGCAGGGAGCAAGTACTTTTGTTTCCCTGACGAGTACTCTAGGTATAATTAGATTGCTATCTTCCCTAATGATCAGGAGCGTACCACTTTCACAAGTATGTATGGCACATTTGCGTTCCGCTAAATGCCATTCGGGTTATGTAATGCTCCTACCACATTCCAACGATGTATGATGGCTATCTTTTCTAACATGATCGATGAGTTTGCAGAGATCTTCATGGATGATTTCTCCATTTATGGCTCATCATTTGACCTCTGCCTCTTGCATCTTGATAAAGTCGTAACCTGTTGTGAAGAGGCAAAGCTAGTGCTTAGCTGGGAAAAGAGCCCCTTTATGGTCCAGCAGGGCATTGTTTTGGGCATGTAGTTTTCGAGAGATGGTTAGAGGTGGATAAAGCCAAAATCACTAAACTTCCATCGCCCACCAATGTTCACCAAGTTAGATCTTTTCTTAGCCATGCTGGATTCTATATACACTTCATTAGAGATTTCAGTAAAATCTCTAAGCCACTCTGTGACCTATTAGAGAAGGATGTTTCCTTTAATTTTGATGAGAGATGTGGCAAGGCTTTGCAAGTCTTGAAGAAAGCCCTTATTATTGCGTCGATTCTCCAAGTACCAGATTGGGCCATCCCGTTTGAGCTTATGTGCGATGCTTCTGATTTCGTCGTGGGAGCGGTCTTAGGTCAAAGGGTTGATGGTAAACTTCATATTTTGCATTATGCCAGCAAGACCCTCACGGATCCTTAGCAAAACTACACTTTCATTGAAAAGGAACTTGTAGTATTTGCTTTGGAAAAGTTTCGATCTTATTTATTGGGGTCCAAGGTTGTGGTGTTCACTGATCATTCTGCTTTAAAGCACCTTCTTGCTAAGAAGGACACCAAACCTCATTTGATTCATTGGATTCAGCTACTCCAAGAGTTTGACCTAGAAATTAAAGATAAGAAAGGAGTTGAAAATGTGGTAGCAAATCATCTGTCTAGGATCCCTATTAAGGCATCAACCCCTATTGGTGGTATTTGAGAGACTTTTTCCCAATGAGTCTCTGATGGCTATGAAGGCCAAAACTCCTTGGTTTGCTAATACAGTGAACTATCTGGTCACAGGCATTACCCCCAATACTTGGGACAAGCAGAAGCAAGATAGGTTTCTTACCGAAGCTAAATTTTATCATTGGGAGGAACCCGAGCTGCTTAGAATAGGCCCTAACCAGTTATTTTGCCGTTGCATCCTTGACGAAGAATAAAGGAGTGTTCTGAGTTTCTGCCATGACCCCCATTATGGAGGGCATTTTAGTAGGAAACAGACTGCCCATAAGGTTCTTCAGTCTAACTTTTGGTGGCCCACATTATTCAGAGATTGCATACATATGTGGGTGCATGTCTACGTTGCCAGCAGATGGGAACATTGAAAAAGGGGATGAGATGCTCCAGCAACCTATTCACCCCATTGAGATCTTTGATATTTGGGACATCGACTCCATGGGTCCCTTTCCTGTGTCCTTTCAATATGAGTACATCCTTGTGGCCATGGACTATGTATTGAAATGGATAGAAGCCATACCCAAACGGACCAATGACCATTCCGTGGTCTTGGATTTTGTTAGGGCTAATACCATTTCTTGGTATGGGTGCCCAAGGACTATCATAAGTGATGGAGGACCTCACTATAAGAATGTGCACTTCACAAGAATACTCCAAAATTTGGGAGTCAATCACATGATAGCCACACCTTACCATCCCCAAATGAGTGGTCAGGTTGAAGTGTCTAATAGGGAAATTAAGCGGATTCTGGAGATGACTGTTAGGCTCGACCATAAGGATTGATCGAAAAAATTGAATGATGCTCTCTGGGCCTACAGAACAACGTATAAGACTCCCTTGGGCATGTCTCCTTTCCATTTTGTCTATGGAAAAGCATGTTGCCTTCCCATTGAAATCCAACACAAAGCTTATTGGGCTATTAAAAATGTCAACTTAAATCTAAATAAAGTAGGTAAGGCACGCATGATGGAGTTAAGTGAGCTTGAGGAGCTTCACAATGAAGCATACAAAACTTCCCAAGCTTACAAGCAATGCACAAAGGTCTTCCATGATAAGTACATCATTAGAAAGACCTTTGAGCCCAACCAATGGGTCTGGCTTTTCAATTCCAGGCTTAAATTATTTCCTGAAAAGCTCAAGTCTTACTGGGATGGGCTGTATGTTGTTATTAATGCCTTCCCTCATGGAGCAATTGAAATTTGGAACCCTAATTCTTGTGAGAGCTTTAAGGTAAATGGCCAACGACTTAAACCGCATGTTACTCTTTCAGATGGCTATGTTATGGATGCACTTCAGCTTGAGGAGCCTTAGCTCCTCTCACTCTCCTCCTCAAGTGATATTTTTCTATGTCTTTATTTTTCCAATGAGGACATTATCAATCTTAGGCATGGAGGGGTATAACCTAAGGATTGTTTATAGCATTTATAAATATTTGCATGCATTTAGGTTACGTGCATTGGCAAAAAAAGAAAAACTCTTATTTTCTTGAGCTGATTTGGTTAGTCCCTAGCAGAAGATTTTTATCAAGGAGGTGTCATTGAATATTTTCTTCTTAAATTGTTTCTTATTTTATAATCCAGTACATTTACTTCACTCACATGTAGACTTGGTATTGGATCTTTTAAGAAAACCAATAGACATTTTTAGTTTGTCGAAGAGAAGCATTGCTTCTTTTTCGGAACCCTTGGAAAATTAGTAAGGAGTTATGCAAACTATCTTCTATTAGCTCTACCAAACATTGGTGAGGTGAAAGTAGAGTGTCTACTGGTGTTCTAAGTCTAGTGCAAGGACTCTTAAGTTTTGGATAAGTGGATAATTGATACCTCAGAGTTAGGCATAGTTTTCGCTCTCAATTCATACGTGCAAATATTGTGTGTGAAATCCTGAGAGTCACCAAATAAAACAGATGCACAAAGATTGAGTTTTAATAAAACTATAACTATGGTGGATGGTTACGACCACCCTTCATAAAATCCTCAGCTGAAGGAGGGTATTACTACCAAAGGTTAGAAATACGCTCGTCCTATCCAGTCCTTCCCAGTGCCGAGAGTAGGCACTTCTACCAAATAAGCTACACAATATCCTCTTGAACATCATCATCCCTAATAATGCCTCATGAATAAAAGTTTGCATCGTGTTGTGTTGATAGTTATCTCAAAAATAAAAAGAAGAAAAAGAAATATATACATATACAAAAAAAAAAGATAGAAGAAATAAAAATAAATATATATAGGAACGAAAGAAAGAAAAAAATATTTGAGTTTATAGCTTTATTTTTGTGTCGTTTTCATCATGAGTTGATGTCATTGAGGTAACAAAAACACCAATTACAATCCACCAAATATGATCCATACCTACTTTTCAATATTTCTGATCGCCCGAGTATTGGCTGAAGTCTTCTGACTTAGTTGTAGGATTATTAAGACTCTAATTGAAGTGTGAATGCCATGTGAGGGCACCAAACATTGAGTACATTTACGAAATCAGATGAGATTTGTGATCTCAGAAAGGAAAGAAGGAAAAAGAGTGAGCGCAAAGGAACGTTAAGTGAGCATAGTTTTTAGCCTCTCTCTAGGTTGACTTGTTTGATAGTCTAGAGATCTAGAGTCTATAGTACTAGACTACATGTAGCACTAGATGAGTATGAGCCACCAAATATGAATCCATTTGACTTAGAATCTTCTACTTACGATAAAAGCCAAGGTCAAATCACAGATGATTTTCTACTTTATCCTTGAGGGAAGAAGTTGCCTATCCCAATTGAATTTTTACCAAGGGTTAAGTACGAACTTTAAATGTAGGTTGGCTTTTCACGTAGATCCATTGCCTAGGCTACTATCACTTAATTTTCACAGTTGTCTGGATTTCTAAATTTTTTGAATAAAGAAAAGAAGAAATCTTGGGTCACTTTCAACATTTTTCTTCACTTTTGCTAGGGACTAGCAAAAATTATACATGGGGGCATTTAATGAGACCACATTTGTGGGCTAATTGAAGACATAAATGCCTAGATATTAGAATGATGTCTACATGTACATAGCATACTTAGATTTATAAATAGATTAGTTTATAAAAGTGCTTGCATGCATATTTCATACATTGCATTCACATGTAATAGAAGATAATATGCATTATTGTGACATGCATGCATTACATGCATTATTTTGGATTATTTTTGTAAATAACCCAATTTCTTTTTTCTTTATTTTGTCTTTCCTGCAGAGTGCATGGCTTCAATGCATCGCACCCTCGTCGTTCCATCGCCAACCCAAGGCAGCCGGGCTTTTCGCAACAGCACCAACTTCAACGCAATGCCTCCCCAAAGGTTTGGATTTACTCATCAAGTTGCTGGTCGAGATTCTCGGTAGGAGAAACAAACAAGAGAGTCATTTAAAAGAAGAAGAGCAGTGACCATTAGTGAGGGTGGGTGCGATCATCTTCTTCCTTAAACCTTCACCATACATGGACTCGGGTGTACTTTGTGGAAACCCACGTGCACTGTGAACCTCAAGTGCAGATGGTGGCTACCTCTCCTCAGCTCGCCTTGACGCAGTGGTGCTCAGTGACAGAGAGCACCACGCCCCCTACATCACCATCGCAGCAACCCCATCACCATCATCAACATCCTCTCCTTCATCTTTTCCCAAAGCCGCACTATTCATCATCTTCCTCCAAAATAAAAACCCAACACTGTAGTACCACTCCCATAGTCTCCACCTCTCAACTGCCCTCACCCAACTCACAACCTTCCCCCCTCGCCGTAGACCACCAACATAACCCATAGCCCACTCCCTCATCTCCTCTTCTCCTTCGTTCTTCTTCTCATGCAACTCATCCCCTTTTCACCAAAAGAACCTAAAGTACCTTCACACGCAGCAACCCCCACACTGCCTCCTTCGACCTCCAACCTCGACTGCGCTCCATCTCAAATCACTGCGACCCCACGAGTGCCCTCGCCGGCCATTGGCGACTACTTTCCACGTGCCAACCAGTTGGTGCTGCCACGCTACCGCCCAAGCCCGCCATCATCCTTCACCGCCTTCATCCTCCTCCTGTCAAGCCAGCACCACCAATGTGTAGCCCATGCTCCGGAGGTCCTTCACGTGCAACCCAAAGCCAGCCGTGCCCTCCTCTCATGCCGCTGGGCTCGAGAGCAACTGCTCTATTTTCGGTTTAATTTCTATTTACATTTATGTGCCATTGCCAAGAAATTCCTTTGAATTTAATATGAGAAAGTATTAAGGGGAACTTGTTGTCCTGCCCCTATAGTTCTCTCTATTTGTGTTGCTGTCTATGTACATCTTTATGTTCATTTTATTAGCCTCACATAAAGTTAAAGATTACATTATAATTATGGGAAAATGCCAGGCTATAATGTTGGAATAAAATGATAGGTTTACAAGTTTAATTTGGTTCGTTCCTCCTTGTGATTCGACCTGATTTTTTGGTTAGATTTCAGTTTATTTAAGTTTTGATTGAGAGATTTTCTACCATACCATATACAACGACACTATCATTTTATTGCTATTATCTTTTTAATCAAGTGAAAATTCTCAACATTAGTTTAAATATCAAGAGTTTTTGTTGGTCGAGAGATGGTCTATGTCATCAGTCTTAAGTATTGGTCAGTCTTCCTAAGTGACAGGTTCTCACAATGTCCAGATATAAACATAGTTTGCTTATCGGAAAATCTTTCAGCTTAAAGAACATCTCAAAACATTTAACAATTTAAGAAAAGAAAAATAGATATCTCATCACACTTACCTAGCTGATGCCTAAATTGCCTTGCACTTTAATGAGTTGTTTGCTAAGGGACTAGCAAAACCTAAGCATGGGGATATAATGAGGTGTGGCTCATCATAGCTAAAATGTCCAAGTTAAGTAAGAAATTAGGTTAAACACTACATAATTAACACATGAAATAGGTTAAGTGTGGGAAATAACAGAAATGACCTAAAACATCAAATCTGTGTTAAAAATAAAAAATTAGGTCACAAAATGAGATATTATAGTCATTAATATAAATTGATGATCCATTTTCAAATTGAACACATTTTTTGGGTTTAAAAGATCAAATTGAAAGAGAAATTAACTTCTTGAATGTTCAATTGTGCTTCAATAAAAGTTGGTTGCATTTGGACATCAATAGGACCTTACATTAATGACATTACATCTAGGTCCTCAGGTCATAACATTTTCTACACATAAAAACCATCCAAGGACCTACTTGTAAGATCTGAGGACTGCTCTAATATCTTTGCTCGCCACTTATGGGTTTTGCTGTAAATTCTCTACCCCTTCACCCTTAAGGTCATTAGCGTAAATTCACCATTAGACCTGTGGCTCGCATGCTACTGTAGCTTCACAAAGAATAGGCATGATCTGGACCATTGATTGCATGTATCCAAGATCCAAGGGCTACTCCAAATTGAAATTTTGCGTGCTCTTGTGTGTGGCTTCACCCCTTACTCCAGATCTCATCCATCGGCCATGATTTGGATTTAAGCTTCGCGCACTCCTTTCTCTCCATCTCCATTGCCCATGCCCTAATCACCTAAATCCACTAGGGTGGTGTCTTGATTCACTCAATTGGCTACTTAAGCAGCTCCTTGAGCTCGCACGTAGGCTAATCGCTCCCTCCTCCCCTTGAGTGGTTCCCTTCGTCCATCCCCTGAACCTTCTGTTGGTGTAAGGGCACCATGATCGTTAATTTTGATATAACAAAACACTTGTTATTTAACATTTGCATTTGAGTTTGAGTTTTCAGGATAATCGCAAATGGATACAAGTGTGAAGGAGCTCAAGCTCGCAACCATGGTGGATTGGAGGTGTTCGTTGGAGGAGAAGGAGCTTCACGTGGTGCGAGTGCTTGAAGTCAAGAAGAATAGGATAGACATTTTGTTCTATGTATTTTATTCTTGTCGTTATGATTATTTGTTTACTTGGATCATTTGTTAAAGAGCTCCAAAGTAACAAATAATAGTCCTAGGATCACATACTCAAACTTAGGATACTTAAACTTATCGTAGAGAACTTAGAAAATCAAAATAGGTTTCAGACAACATGATTAGACGTCTAATTTGGACATCAGACGTCTGATCTTAGACATTAAGGCGTCTAACTATTTGATTAGACATCCATAACACTTAGGCTAGAAACTGACTCTCTGTCTATCAGCTGCAGATGTCCATCCCTTAGTCCAAACGTCTTAGAATACTTCTGATGACCTTGCCAGACATCCAACTAGAGGACCATTGGCTTGACAAATCTAATCATTGAGGATTAACCCTTAATATGATTCACATTCACTTTCAAACGTCCGTAGTTCATCCCAAATGTTTGATAAATAGACGTCAGTTTAAGATCTGACCCTAATTACTTCTTATCAGATCCTATAGCTGTTTGAGCCTCAGAAAATCCATTCTTGAAGTGATTTGTGTTTCCAGACGTCCAGACCTATTACCAGATGTCCAATCCATCGCCTGTGCATCTTAACACTAGAACCCTGTTTTGATCTTGACAAATAGGAAGGAAACTTGTCTAGAATTAGAGGTCTGATTAGATTCCTAGACATCTTAAAACACCTCTTTTGACATCCATCTTGATCTAACCCAATCCAGATCTTCCACCCTTCTAAATCAGGTGACCGATCCCTAGATTAGACGATGACCCAGACGTCTAATAATAGATTCAAACGTTTGATAACCCTGTCAGAATCATTCATGAACCTAATTTTGACCTAATTTGCCTCGGGATTATTCCCAATGGCTATAGAAGCCTTCCAACGACTAGAAGAGGTTTCTAAACCCTTCTTAGGGCCTCTATAAATAGAGGACATAGAGGACCCTTGCTTTGTTATATACACCTAAGAATACTACTTCCACTCATTGTGTCCAAGAAGAGATTATCAAGTAGAGAAGTGTTGTTGCTCTCCAAAACTTTGTCCACTCTATTGGGAGCACCATCTTCGCTGCACACCCGCTCTCCCATCCTCACATACGAGAGCATCGTTTGTGCCCTTGCGTAGTTCACGCACTCTGCATCAATAGCTGACGCACTTCCACCAAAGGGAAGTTTCTATTGCCTATAATAGCTAGATTTAATCTTACTTTGTGGCTCTATAGGATATTGTATTATTGTCTTTATTTGGGTATTTGCCTTGCGAATTGCTGTCTCCCTCGCGAGACAAAGTACTCCTCGTGAAGAGGAGGGGTTTGAGGTACGCTACCCTCGATTAAGTAGCGTGGTTGTAAGAGGTTGTACTACCCTCGTTAAAGTAGTACGTTAGTGGATTTGATCGACTAGGTCGATCGGGAAATCCTAAGTTGAGAGGCTTAGGTGGTGGTGTTTTACTTGGGTTTGGGTTTCTATCTAAAAATTCTTGTGTACTTGTGTGATTACTATTTTTGTGAGATTGTTATTTTATTTCTGCATTTTATTTCATATCACACAAATCTCACCCCCTCTGTCAGAACCTACACCTTCCACCCCCTTTCATTGCCCACGGTGACAGTGGGTTCTCCATCCATCGATCGCCTCTAACCATCGACTGTTAGCTCTTGGACACCTCCTTCTTTAGCTGAGGATATCCTCCATTTTGTCGCCATCGATTGGACACCACCTTCATCTGTTAGCTAGATTTATCGCTTTCGTAGATTAGTTTTCCTTCTTTCTAGATTAGTTTAAGTGTAGTTAGTGCAATTTAGATCAGTAGGAGTAGATTAGATAGTGAATTATGTGATGGATTAGTTTAGAATAGTTTAAATCTAGGTTAGATCTACTCTGATCAAAGAGGAATTTCTCGCATTTTCACATCTACTCATACAGCTCCCTCATCATTTCCTGATCACCTTCTGATTTCCCTTGAAGTTTTAATCGTATTTCACCTACTCATTGTAGCATCAATCAGATCTGATGCTCCCTAGCATCTAGATCTGATTGAGTGCTAATTTCACATGGGGGGTCTCCTATCCACTCCATCTATTCACAAAGATCACCCAATCTAGTTTGATTGTCTCGAATTGCTCGATTTCTTTTAGATTTGCTTTCCATGCCCAATCTCATGATTTGGAATTCATTTGATTTTAATTGGATTCAATCTAGCTATTTGAGGTTTTTAATTGCTTAATTGGGTGTATTGCAATGAGTCTTATGTGTTTTAATTTGGATTTGAATTGTAGATGAGCTTATACCCAATTTGAGCTTTGTTTTGGGTAGCTTGGCCAAGGAAAATCAGAACTTCTGATTGGAGGTCAAAACAATGACCCATTGGTTTTTATGGTATCACTAGATCTTCTTGAACATCGGTTAATGTTGTTCAAGAAGATCAAGTGATCAAATCACTTGTGATCCATATTAAAAAGCCCAAATCGAGGGAAACATGATTCATTACTTTCAAAGAACTTTCAATCTGAAATTGAGGTTATGTCAGTGAATTTGATAGATTTTAATGAAGGATTGGAAGTTATTTTGAGTGGATTTTCAGTGTTCGATTGATCTCTTTTTATTAACCTGTCTATGGCTTGATAGAAGAGATCAATTAGGTTATCATTGGATTTTGATTGCAAGATCTGAGTTGGAGATGAGTTTTGGACATCTTGATTAGTTTTATGATGATTTCAATGTGTAGGTCTTCTGAATTTCATGCATGATACTTTGGAGTAGCACAACAGTAGTGATTGCTAGAGATCACCATAATTGTAGCTACAACAGCTTCTAGCTACTGGCTATTTACAGTTGCTAAAGCAACTGAGTTAAGATGTCTGGGCAACAATTTTAACGTCTGATATGGAAGGAAATTACAACATCTTTGCTGCTAAAATTAGCAGGTAGATTAGTTCGAAATTTTGAGCTCCAACAGGTCTGATCAAACTAATTCTGAAGGGTATTTTGGTTGGATTTAAGGATATTGAGAAGCTAACCTTGTGTGAAACTGTAGAATAGCATAGACCAAGCTTTCATGTACCTTTGTAGTTCAATTTTAACTTGTAGATTGCTTGGAAATGACTTTTAAATCTTCTGTTAACTGTATTCATGGTCATAACTATCCAACATGTGAATTTAATGCAAATCAAGATGGAAATCAAGCTTAAATGTCTCAACATCTTTCTTAGTATGTGCTGAGCATAGTGAAGTGTTTAAACTGACATCCCAACCACTCAAACTGATTTTAGAGCCTTACGTTTCACTTCAAAACACTCCTTTAAGGCCTAAATTGGTTTGTTTTGTATATAAACAAAAATCATAAAAAATTCCAAAAAAATAAAATAAAGGTGTCTTGAGTAGGATTAGGTGTATTTTTAGGTGTTCGCTAAGTTTCAAGGTATTCTGAACTCTCGACTTGGTAGAACATACCAACCGACGGCTCAGTATACCTTAGAATTTAATAAAAGAATCAAATAGCAAAAACACCAGAAAGAACTTTCTACTTCTTAGCTCATTCTTCTTCCATCCCCTATGTTACGACCCGATTCCCAAATCCCTACAAGACCCGAGACCAGCTCGACTCGACTAAGTCCAAGACCCAGTCGTCCAACAAGAAATAACCAAAAAATAGGAAAGTAAATCACATTCACTATGCAAAGTAATTAACAGTAAAAGAGTACAAGCAGTAAAGGAAGTAAAAGCTACTAACAGTACATATCACCACCACAACAGTAAAGTAGAGCAAAGTACAGAAACAGAAACGGTAACAACAGTCTAAACTCACTAATAGAACAGAGAGTACAACAAAAATAGGAACTATTGTTGGGCTCGACTGGGCCCAGCACCCTCTGCAGCTGGTGACTCGGGCTGCTCAACTCCTGGACCTGTAAAGGGTTATGAGTAAAACAGAGTCAGTGAACGTTGAGTAGAGTGGTAACCAACTAACTAAAGTACTAAAGGCTAACAGGTAAATTTATCTTTTCCAGTTATTTTATTTTACAAGTCATTTCTTTTCACCGATTGGTTTACTTTCAGATCTCTTTCTTGATCTCTCATGTTCCTCATGGGAACCATCTTGATTGCAGTCTTTTCCAAATAGTAGACGGCACACGTGGTGCTCTCTTGGCTGGGAGAGTCCAACGTGGTGATCCTACACCCAGTCAACCACCCCGAGGTCACGGACAAACGTAGCGGTGACTATGGCACAAGTGATAAGTACACGGGTAGCTACCCTACACTGGCACGCGATCAGTCATTTCCGCTAGTGGGTACGCCCAAAGTACAGCACGGAACAGTATAAGGCTTAGCCCTCTCAGTAATAGGGGTTTAGCCCCTCAGAACCAAACAGGGGTCTCGCCCCTCCACAGTCCGCGCACCCTCGTCTGACTACCCTGGTTTACCCAGTAGGCCTAAGAAGTCGGTGTAGGGTGGCTAGCTGAACCCCGGGCCCCGTGGGGTGGCTAGCTCTCTCCCTACACTAGTAGCTCTCCCCGGTACAGTGTACGCGAGGGCCAACAGAAGTCGGTGTAAAGTGGCCAATCCTAACCCTGGGTCCCAACCGAAGGGCAGCTAGCTCCGCTCTACACTAAACAGGTTACAGTCGCTCTCCTTAGTACCCGTACTCAAGGGCCAGCACACTTCCCACTCACATTTCCAGATTCATTCCATTCATCCACAGGAGCTCTACTCCTAATTCCCCGTAGGGTTCATGCTCATATTCACCATGTTGTTCCATACCAGGTTTCATCATTCACATTTCCATTCTCGTATTATACACATGCAGCTTGTATTTCCACAATTTAACATATACAACAAGTAATGTCACATGTAACTGTTTAACTAGCACAGGAAATTCATAATCTACAAGAAGCTCGTATTTATTAACAGGCAGTTGTTTACAATTCTATTCATTCATTTATGACTACAATCTCAAACACGCATACAAACAGTGCAATTATTTCTCGTCCTAGGATTCATGCCACATCCTAGGTTTCTAGCTATCTAATTTCACATATGCATTCATGTTTTATAATTAAAACAAGGGGAAACCACTTTACCAGACAATTCGGGAGTATTGGGGGCTCAAACGACAGACTCACGCGCCTTAGCAAGCCCTGAACATGCAACAGATCAAAGTCCTATACCAAGGAACATAACACAACAGAATGTTAAGAATAGTATATAAAGATTTCTAACAAGTAGGGGAACTCACAAGGAAACCATAGATATCTTGCTTGCGTAAAACGGACCTTAAATAAATCCTAAACAGGTCAAAAATAGAACTGCAGACCCAAATCGGACATCTGGTACAAGGTCCAGACGTCTTAAAAGTCACCAGGCTCTCACCTCAAGTTCCTGCATTGACTTCAGATGTCTAGAACCCCCACTTGACCATCTGGACTCAGCTCCAGACATCCGACCTCTCCTCCAGTCGTCTGGGAGTGCTTCCGGTCATCTAGTAAGCTGTCCAGACGTCCGAAACGCGTAGGAGGGTGTGCTCCGCGCCTTCCTGAAGCTGTCCCTGTACACGACAGACCAAATCTCCCACTTTTAGCTGCACAGATGGGCTCTACGGTGCAGCCTGCATGGTCGTAACCGCAAGAGGAACGTACCTTCGTGAAACCTTACTTTCAGACATCCGATGTCATCACCAGACGTCCAACCCGTCGTCTAGACGGCACGCTAGACGTCTGATTTTGGGAAAACCCAAAACCAGAGCGAGCTCCTACTCCTTCGCCGTGCATAGCCACGGCTCCTCCTCGTCTGTAGCTCCGGCTGCAGTAGGGTGTTTGGGACGGCTCCCCTGATGCACTCCTCCCACACACACCGCTCTGGCCATGCATTCTCCTGCGAGCTCCCACGAACTCGCGAGCTCAAGCTCCTCCTTCTCTCTTCATGCCACCTCTCCTCCTCGCTCCTCACTCTCGCGCCCTCTCTCTCGCTCGTCCCTCTCGCTGCAATGGAGAGGAAGGAAGGTGGTGGTTGAGTGGAGAAGAGAGGAAGGGGGAGAGGGGTCTTATATAGGGAGCGACTAGGGTTCGATGGAGGAGAAAGAAGAGAGTGAGAAGAGAGGAAGGCTGTCTGCGCACAGCCAGCACGCAGACCCGACGCTGCGTACAAAATTTTTAATTTCCAGACATCTAGGAAGGGGTCCAGACGTATGACTGACAGTCCAGAATTCTTAAAAGGCTCAGAACAGAACAAATCTTTACACCCTACCTCCCCTGAACCTATAAAAACCATAAAATCAAAAAAACCCAAAAAATACCCAAAATACCTTCTAAATTATGTATATACTTGTATATATAAATTAAACCTAAGCTATATGTATATAATGTATAACATGTATATAATATGTAAATATAACTTATATATGTAGTATATATATTAAATTAAGTATTTAGAGTGATTTATTATATATATCATTTTATTGTATTATTATCTATTAATTTATATTAACTTAAATGTAAACCAAACTAAGTAATTATATAAACATATTTATATGTACATAATTGTAGCTAATACTGTGCATACATATTTATATATGTATTATGTACTATATAATACCTGTAATTTAATTTAATTATGTATTCACAGTAAATAATTAAGTTATTAGGTTAATTAGGTAATTTATTAACTTAAAATAAAATAAATTATTAATTTAAGTTAATACTGAGATAATTTATAGTGTATACTTGTATAATGATGTATTAAGTATTTTCAACTTATTTATATTGTAGTTATACTGAAATATAGTATTTATAAATTATTTATGTGAATAGCTAACTTAAATATGTAATTAAATAGATATAAATTAAAATAAAGTAGTTAAAATATAATAAAAATGTGTAATAAATAATTTATTATGTATATAAACATTGTATAAGATCAATTGTATAATTACTGAACTAATTTATACTTTAATTAAGTAATCAACCTTTAAATTAATATGTATAAACAGTCAACTTTAGTTAATTTTATTATATAATTAAATAACTTATTTATGTAAAATAATTGTATAATTAGGTAGCTCTATATAAGGGCTTTCTAACCCTATAATTGAATTTTAAATTAAAATAATTTATAGCCCTCAAATCGAGGGCCAAAACCTTGAAATTAACAAGCTGATCTGCACACAGTAGAGCCAATTTGAGCGCTCCTTAAGGTGCCACGTCGTGGGTGGATAACCACTCAGTGCGGTATAAAACGATGTCCTGCCACATGCCAATTAGTCGACATGTGCAGGGCGCACCCATTACCATTACTCTCCTCTGATACTCTCGAGCATTGGTATATGGATTGATATTGTTACAATGCATAGGTCGGGGGTCACGCACTATAGCTGGACCTGTGTGGGCCCAATATTAGGCCTAAAATCGAATATTAATGCACAAATAATGAACTAGGGCTGGCTCAAAGTAGAGGTCTGGTCCCACCCTCTTGGGTACTATGTATCTCTCGAAATGGGTCGACCTGTCCATTAAAAACCTAATATTTAGGTTGATGAACAGTGTTTGTGTGCGTGAAGGCCCTAAAATTGACTAAGTCCTAAGTTAAAAAGAAGAAAGAAGAAGATAGCCGTAAAAATGGCTAAGTGTTGAAGTCCTGTGTGTGCGTGCATATGTATATATATGTATAATATATATAGTATACATATATAATTAATATAAAGTATAAGTATAATAGAATAGTATAGTATGTTTAAGCTCTTACATATGTATATAATAACCTAAGAGCTTTAGTGACAGTTATATATGTCACTGTATATTACGTTAGTGTAAGTAACGAGTTTTATTTTAGGTTATGTAAATATGTTACTAAGGTTTTAGTAATGTATGTATATGTCACTGTACATAGCTATATATGTCAGTATAGATAATTATTTTCCTTTATGTAAATATTTTACTAAGGTTACAGTGATGCTTGTATATGTTACTATAGATATTAATATGTTATCATGATTTAATATAGTAGATATTATTAATGATTTTTGTACCTATACTTAGGTATTATTTGTAGTAGTTGTATATAACTAACATAGTGTAGTAGTAGACAATTTTTTGATGCATGTACATTTGTTTCAGGCATTTTAATTGATTTTTTTGTAAATAATTAATCCGTTCATACATTCTTTACTTCATTCAATTATTTTGTAAATAAGAACAACATTTTTGGAATAAAAGAACGTTTTTAGACTTAAAAGGTGATGTATATTAATAACTGTCTCCCCTTAAACGACCTAAAATAAATTAATAAAAATTATAAATAAATAAAATTTACGTGACATCGATTTGTTTTTGTTACATCTATATTACAACAATGATATATTAAATATCATTTTTAATACAAATCAATTGTCAACGATTATGCAACCAATATCTTATTTCCTAGTCAACTTTGTTGCCTTACGCCCTAAATTTTATCTAGGTATTTTTATTGCGGAAATGGATATCAAGGGATCATATTTATGCTCTTTGACCATTTTCTACCACACATAAATGGTACTTAACTTTTTATGGGCTAATTTATCACGTAAATCAACAAACTTTGGTTAATAAATACGGAACAAGGGATATCTTTTATTTGTTTGCAAAAGAAAATGTTCGTTATTTGTATTTCTTGGACAGGTTACGAAAGGGCAATACTCCCTGCAGCATCAATATTGTTAAGGGGGATATCACTATTTTCTTTTTATTAAGATAAAATTTGAATTTTGATCCTTTGGATGGGAGCTTATTTATTTAACCACGAGACAACTGTACATTGATTTGAATCTTTTGCCGTGAAAGAATACCTCTTGAATTATCACTAAGTTAGCATATTTGATGTGTCAACTCCCCGAATTGGTGCCAATTGCTTTAAGTGGATATGCTTTTTGATAAAAAGGAGTCATCCCCCTATCTTAGTAGATACCAGTTAGCTAATCCACAGTTTGTAGTGAGTTAGTTACCGATAAAACATTAGATTAGGTAGAATTATATTTAGCTAATTCACATTTGTTTAGACGTACAATGAGATTTGTTAATTATCATATCCATTTGTGTCATGCAACGGTAAATATATTATCTGTAGACACAAATTTTTCTCATAGATTTTCAATATCATGTAAATGGGATGTAAAATTTAGAAAGTAAATCTCAATATATCAAACTCCCATGATTAAAAAGTATAACTTAATTAAGATTTTTAAAATAAAATCAAGAAACTCAAAAACTAAGTTTTAATGTTGACATTGCGATAATTCTCGGAGAACATAATTTTTAAAATGATTTGTTGCAAGAATTTTCATTTTAGTTGTGCCTTGCATATAAATTGTAAAATGGAATATGAATCTTGAAAAATATTGTAAATATTTTTGATTATATTCCTAATTTCATAATAGAACAACATAAACTACCCAAAGGCGTTCCACTTAATGTAATTTGTAATAGAATTGTACTTATAATTTCATATTATTGTGAACTCATAAATGCATCCTTGATTACTGGTTGAGTTTCAATCTAGTTTAGTTATTCTTAAAAAAGCTAATTACTAGCAATGGTGCATGTCATAATTGAGAAAAGAAAATCTTTGAAATAAGAAATCCGTATGTTGATTTTTATTTTACATATTTTTCATTAAAAATTAGAAGTTACAATATGAAAAATTTATTTATAATAAGCAAAAAAAATTAAGACTTTAACTGTGCAAACGAAATATTAATTAGAAAAAGATTTGACAAAATTTTATATTTCTCCATCACATCTATACTCTATACTACACATATCTTTATTTTTTTCTTTATGGGAGGAAGCTAGAAATATAATCCAAAAGCATCGATCGTCTCTTGCTGATGTGCAGTAAACTAAGTTCTTCCTACATTTTTGTTGTTAATTTTAAGGCATATGATATTTTAATCTAAGTACAAAATTCTTTCACAGACACTCGAAGTCGAATGATGGTTGCTGTGATGACATGGGAAAGAGGAGGAGAGCGAATGGGTAGAAGAAAGGGGATGTAGTGACACGTGGAGGATAAACGCCCGCCTTTGGTATACAGTACAGATACTGGTGAACGAAGCCCGCGTTTCCCAACAAAAAAAAAAAAGTAATCTTCGTTTGGTTTTTTTTTCTTTGCGGAAAAAATCGAAAGGTTCCCTGCAAGGTACTCTTTTAATTTACTAAATATTGAGTAAAACGTTTAATTTATTAAATTACTTAAAATAAGTATTATTAAATAAATGGCATACGTTAATGTAGCAAGCATTTAAAGATTTCTCATGCACTTGCAAGTTGATGGCACATCGAGTGGGAAAGCACAATAGAATTTCATGCATTAAGCACACAAATAAATCTAAGTAAATTATTGCAATTCATGTTAATCATTTTTACACACCATAGTTGATTCCTTTAAGCAAGCTATTCCTTCAAGATCAAAGGTAATAAAGAAGGACTTTTAAGATGATTAAAAAGCAAAGAAAATTCGAGGTGAGTGGATGGTTGGAAAGCCAGGAATAGGCTACACTGATCGAATAGTGGGTCTTCAAAGAAGACGTTCTCGCTATAAATCCTGTCTAGTATTTTGGGGATAAAAATCGTCGAAGCAGAGGAATTAAAGTTTTGCGTAGGGATTTAACGTGGAAACAATACATGTTCCAAAATCATCCTTATTTTGATTTTTTTAAGTAATTGGTAAATTTTAAGTAAGAAATTTAAAAGGTCTAAGGCCACAACACTCCTTCCACAAGTACTAGATTGTATCATAGATTCTCCTTACGTCGAAACTCTTGCCTCATGTAGAAGCTTGGATTAACTCAAGGGCTTGTAGGATTATTCTGCCACGTACTCCTCTATTCTTAACTTATGCAACACACCAGCCAAGACTTGTGCATTCTATGCACACATAAAGAAAAGATGTTCATGAGCTTTTTCCTCGATTCCCCACGACCTGCATATGGTACTACTTGTATTCCCTACCAGCGTAGCTTACTACTCGTCAACAGTTTCACCACAAGTGCAGAAATGTCTTTTAGGTAGTGTTTCGATGATGATCAGACCTCTTAAGTGATCAGAAGATTCGACTCAATAATCTAAATAATCACACAAAAGCAGAGGGATTGAAGATCTAGTTTCACCATGAAAGGGAGTACATCTAGAGGGAGGGCGATGCTCCCAAATATTCACTAATAAGGAATAAGAATACAATATTTCCTTTTCTCTCAGATTGCCCTAAGAGAGGGTCTCGAGGGCCTCTCTTAACTATTTACAGTGCTGGGGTCAGCTCTTTTGCGAGATCTTCTGACTGGATACGTTTGTTGCAAGGGTATGCATATTGTTAGGTTATTAATTACGATGGCCATGTAATCATTTATTGATGGTATGACCGCGTTGGACTTTTTTCGATATCTTCGTCACCGGTTGACGTTGAATCCTTAAGCGGGTCGAGTCCCCTAGACTCGTCTGTATCTGGGCCTTTCCAGGTGTAGGCAGGTCGGATCCCCTCGGTTTGCCTGTATCTGGGTATAGGTAGGTCAAATCCTTCTTGTTGGTCTTTTTCGTGTAATTTTAAGTCCGAGAGTATTTTTTACCTCTCATCAGATGATAGGAGATTTTCCTATCCTTTATTTCGGTGGATAAGAAATAAGTTTATCCCTCCTCGAGTTTATCTAGATTTGATATAGAGGGGTGATTAACTTATCGGAAACCTTTGGGTGGAGTTATTTGGAGGCATTATCTAATGATTTAACATGTTGTGATGTGTGAAAAGTGTTGGTGCTAGAGCACCACGATCGTTTGTTTCTATGATAACAAAATGCGTGTCTTTTAACATTTGCTTTTGAGTCCTAGTTTTTAGGTCAAATTGCAAATGGAGACAGGTGTTTAGATGGAGTTTTAGCTCGCATCCATGGCGGATTGGAGGAGCTAGACAGAGGTGAAGGAGCTTCACGAGGAGCGAAAGTTTGAAGATGGAAGGACAAGAAGAATAGGATAGATTTCTATTTATCTTTTTCTATGTACTTTTGTCATTATATTCTTGCTCTTTTTATTTCTTAGAATATCTGTTAAAGAGCCTTAAAGGATCCTTAAAGTAGTCCTAGGAACACCTGCACTACCTTAGGATACTTAGGTTTTCTATAAAGAACTTAGAGAACGAAAATAGGGATCAGACAATCTTTTCAGACGTCTAATCTGAATTTCAGATGTCTGATAAAAACTTTTCAAACGTCTGACTGTTGACTCAGACGTCCGATTATTTAGGCTGGACTTAGTTCTGTCCGATGAAATCAGACATCCAGACCTTAGTATAGATGTCTTAGGAGACGTCTGATGCCTTTTCCAGACATCCAATTAGTGGACTGTTGGCTCCCTCAGCAAACATTAAGGAAATGACTATTAGCCTCATATCAAACGTCCGTAGAGGACCCCAGAGGTCTGATACATGACCGTTTTGCCTCGACTGACCCAAAATCTTCCTTCAGAGATTTTATAGCCGTTAGACTCGTTGGGAATCCATTTCTAGAGAACAAATAGGTTTCCAGACATCCAGACCTTGTGCCAGACATCCTATGTGTCGTCTGATGGACATATACTAGAACCCTATTAAGGTCTGATTCAAGTCAGGAAGGAAACCCGCCTAAAATCAGACGTCTGACTTAGTTTCCAGACATCTTCAACGGGTTTTCCAGACATCTGATGCCAGGACTAGGCATCTGATGACCCTGTCAGAATCATGATTATTTCTGACTATGGCTTGATTCTCTTTGGCTTTGTGCCCAACGGCTATGGAAGCCTTCTAAGGCCTTCCAAAGCCTTCCTAGGCCCTCTATAAATAGAGGAGGACCCCTTGGCTTGAAAGACACACCAAGACACACCCAAGACACACCTTGCAAGAATATTTTCCACTCTCTTGTGTCAAAAAGAAGTAGAAGATCAAATAGAAGAAGCTCTACCTCTACAAGCACTCACTTCCCACCTAAGATCTTCGTCCTACTGTGCACCTGCTCTCTCGCCGACGTTACAAGAGCACTGTCGTGCCAAAGCGTGGTTCACGCACCTGCATCATCACATCGACACACTTCCATCAAAGGAAAGTTTCCTAACTCCTATAGAAGCTATGATTAAATATTTGAGGCTCTATAGGATTGTTGTACTTTATATTATCTTTGGTTGGGTATTCGCTTTACGAATTCCCTTCTCCTTCGTGAGACAAATTCTTTCTTGTGAAGAGAAGGGGTGTTGAGGAACACTACCCTCGGTCTAAGTAGTGTGGTTGTAATTGAGGTTCAATCACCCTCGTTTGAGTGACTAGGTTTAGTGGATTTGATCGACTAGGTCGATTGGGAAATCCTAACTCGAGAGGGTTAGGTGGTGATTTTCACCTGGTTTGGGTTTCCACCTAAAAATACTTGTGCCCATTGTGATTGTTCATTTTGTGAGATTGTCTATTTTAATTCCGTAATTTCTTTTTATTACGTCATGCACATCTCACCCCCTCCAAGCAGGGAATTACATTTGGTATCAGAGCAGGTTTTGCATTTACGGCGTTACACACCGGTGAAGATCCGATGGAGGAAAGCGTCACCGCCACCAAAATCATCAAGGGGCAGTCCACCGTCCAACCGCCTTTCTTCGATGGAAGCAACTATAGCTACTGGAAGTTACGGATGAAGATGTGGCTTCAAGCCACCGACTTCGCTTTATGGAACATTGTGAAACCCCATACGAAGTCTCGGAGAACTAGAGAGAGGCTATTCGCAGCAGTAGACCCGCGAGCTTTCCCTCAATGCAAAAGCTATGAACGCGTTGTACTGCGCCCTTAGCCTGGAGGACTTCAATCGAATATCTCAGTGCACCACTGCATATGAGGTATGGCACACTCTAGAAGTTACACATGAAGGTATGACTAAGGTAAAGACTTCTAAAATAAATTTACTTTCTCAAGAATTTGAGTCCTTTTCAATGAAGTCTAACGAATCTCTAAGTGAGATGAACACTAAGTTCACTCTCATTGTAAATAGTTTAAAAGCTTTAGGTAAGACCTTTATTAAGGGGGAGCTTCAAGGAAAGCTACTCTGTTCCCTTGGACCGGAATGGGAGTAGAAGGTCACCGCGATCGAGGAGGCAAACGAAGTGGAGGAGCTTAATATGGAGGATCTCCTAGGCAATCTAATAGCCTACGAGACAAAGCTGAAGCAGAAGAAGAAGGATACACCGGAGCCAAAACCAAAGAAGACCCTTGCCTTCAGAGCCGCATTAGATAGCGAGATAAGTTACGACGACGAGGACTTTAAATTTTTACTTAAAAAGTTTTCCAAGTATCGTAGGGAATAAAGGAAAGAAAAGAAGGAGAAGAAGGAAAAGGAGAGCTCGAGACGTTGCTACCACTGCAACGAGAAAGGACATCTATGACCCGAGTGCCCTCTTCTAAAGAAGGAGAAGAAGAAGGAAAAGGAGAAGTCTAAGAAGAAGCCGTTCGAAACAACTTGGGATGACATGAGCTCAGAGGAAGAAGAAGAGCAGAACCCCGAGAAAGATATCGCCTACATGGGTTGATAGTGATAGCGACAACAGCGACAATGAGGTAAATCCCGATTTACAAGATGCTTTCGTTAAATTATTTGAGCTTAGTAAATCACTTAAGGTAGAAAATAAAAACATTAAAAGGAATCTTAGTTTTATTAAAAGTAAAAATAAAAGATTAGATATAAAACTCAAGGATCTATAATCTAGTCCTAAGGATAATAACTTGTTATTAAAAAATAAAGATTTAATCAATGAAAATACTAAATTGATTAAGGAAAATGCTAGTCTAAAATTAGAAATTTCTAATTTAAAGACTAAGATGAATATTATAGAAAAAGAAATCGTATGTCTTAGGGAAAATTTCAATAAATTAATCAACAAAATAGATAGTTTGCATAGCCCTAAGATTGAGAAAGGATCTCCGTCAAGGAGACCTACTAACAGATCCGGATCCAAGCTCACTTGGATACCGAAGAAAGAATTGGAATCCTGTTTTGTAGGTTTCAAAGAGGATATCGACATAAAGGACTGGACCTACAAGCTTAAGAACGGTCAACTCAAGTTGGGAGGACCAAAGCATAGACCAAGGAGAAGGACAAGAAGACCGACGAGACGTCGAACAAATGATGGACCCGCCGCACGTCGATTGCCAGACTGGAGACCAGCGTCGATGCCCGGGCCTCCAAGCTATGGATGGGAGCCCCATCCAATGTGGCATCCACCACCTCCATTTGGGCCATTCTATTGGCCATGGTAGGAGAGGTAACCCTTAACCGTATCTTTTTATCATTAGCATATAGATAAGAGGAGTTAAAATTATGAGCAGTGTCAATCATTAAAAGGGAGATCTTGTTAGTTATATTTCCTTTAGAAAGGGGGAGAAAAATAATAGCTATCTTGTTGTTACAAAGAGGGGGAGGACATCACTCTTGTTAAAAGAAATTCAACCCAATTATAGAAGAGCATGTTTTGAGGGGGAGATATAGGATATTTAAAATTAATAAAAACCTTTTTGATAATGTCAAAAAGGGGTAGGATTTTATGCATTATTATTTTTGATTTTGTCATCATAAAAAAGGGGGAGATTGTTGGTGCTAGAGCACAACGATCGTTTATTTTGATGATAACAAAACACGTGTCTTTTAACATTTGCTTTTGAGTCCTAGTTTTCAGGTCAAATTGCAAATGGAGACAAGTGTTTAGATGGAGTTCTAGCTCGCATCCATGGCGGATTGGAGGAGCTGGACAGAGGTGGAGGAGCTTTGCGAGGAGAGAGCTTGAAGATGGAAGGACAAGAAGAATAGGATAGATTTCTGTTTATCTTTTTCTATGTACTTTTGTCATTACATTCTTGCTCTTTTTATTTCTTAGAATATTTGTTAAAGAGCCTCAAAGGATCCTTAAAGTAGTCCTAGGAACACCTGCACTACCCTAGGATACTTAGGTTTTCTATAAAGAACTTAGAAAACAAAAATAGGGATCAGACAACCTTTTCAGACATCTAATTTGAATTTCAAACGTCTGATAAAAACTTTTAAGATGTGTGACTGTTGACTCAGACGTTCGATTATTTAGGCTGGACTTAGTTAGTTCTATCTAATGAAATCTGACGTCCAGACCTTGGTCTAGACATCTTAGGAGGATCTGATGCCTTTGCCAAACGTCCAATTAGTGGACTGTTGGCTCCCTCAGTAAACATTAATGAAATGACCGTTTGCCTCATATCTGACGTCTGTAGAGGACCCTAGACATCTGATACATGACCGTTTTGCCTCGACTGACCCAAAATCTTAATTCAGAGATTTTATAGCTGTTAGACTCATTGGGAATCCACTTCTAGAGAACAAATAGGTTTCCAGACGTCCTATGTGTCGTTTGATGGACATACACTAGAACCCTGTTTAGGTTTGATTCAAGTCAGGAAGGAAACTCGCCTAAAATCAGACATCTGACTTAGTTCCCAGACGTCTTCAATGGGTTTTTCAGACGTCTGATGCCAGGACCAGGGGTCTGATGACCCTGTCAGAATCATGATTATTTCTGACTACGGCCTGATTTTCTTTGGCTTTGCACCCAACAACTATGGAAGCCTTCCAAGGCCTTCCAAAGCCTTCCTAGGCCCTCTATAAATAGAGGAGGACCGCTTGGCTTGAAAGAAACACCAAGACACACCCAAGACACACCTTGCAAGAATATTTTCCACTCTCTTGTGTCAAAAAGAAGTAGAAGATCAAATAGAAGAAGCTTTAGCTCTACAAGCACTCACTTCCCACCTAAGATCTTCGTCTTGCTGTGCACTCGCTCTCTCACCGACGTTACAAGAGCGCTGTCGTGCCAAAGCGTGGTTCACGCACCCGCGTCATCACATCGACGCACTTCCATCAAAGGAAAGTTTCCTAACTCCAATAGAAGCTAGGATTAAATATTTGAGACTCTGTAGGATTGTTGTACTTTATAGTCTTTGGTTGGGTATTAGCTTTGCAAATTCCCTTCTCCTTCGCGAGACAAATTCCTTCTTGTGAAGAGAAGGGGTGTTGAGGAACACTACCCTTGGTCTAAGTAGTGTGGTTGTAATTGAGGTTCAGTCACCCTCGTTTGAGTGACTGGGTTTAGTGGATTTTATCGACTAGGTCGATCGGGAAATCCTAACTCGAGAGGGTTAGGTGGTGGTTTTCACCCGGTTTGGGTTTTCACCTAAAAATACTTGTGCCCATTGTGTGATTATTCATTTTCTGAGATTGTCTATTTTAATTCCACAATTTCTTTTTATTAAGTCATGCACATCTCACCCCCTCCAAGCAGGGAATTACAAAAGGTGGGATAATAAAAAGAGTAATAGTATATATAAGCAGAGCAATACCTCAAAGTGTATGCTCATCTGTGGCTATAATAGCCATCTCCCAACCTAAGAGTCCATTTTCTCGTAGCCTGGATGTACGCGTGTGTGCTGTGTGCTGGGGTAGGTGCCAGTCGCGAAGCTGTTGGGCACGAAGGTGTTGGGCGTCATGGTGCTGGGCAGGTCTGAGTGGTGTGCTCAGGTGAGTGTGCCTACGCAAGGTGAGTCCTGGGTGCTTGCCATGTGTGCTGAGGTGATGTAAACACATTTACACTAGTTAAAATGTCTATTTATGCATGTTCTTAAGCATAGGATTGCATTTCATGATATAAATATTGCATAACATGCGTCATCTTGCATTTAGAGTAGTTTGAATAAAATGGAGGTTAATTGTCTCCTTTTATGTGCTTGGACAGGGAAAACATTTTATCGGGGCCTCGGATCAAAGATCCAACCGTATGGATGTGATCAGGGCGACGATTGGAGTTCAACGACTCCAAGATCGCCCTAATCAGACATCCGTAGCATCAGATAGTGACTGGGGAACCCTAGAAGATCAAGGGCCAGGATGGTGAAAATCTGCACTTTAGATGACAAATCTGACTGCACGGGTGAATTTGGATTGACGATCGCAGCCCAACGACGCAAAAATCGAGTCAATCCGACATCCGTGGCACCATCTACAACTTCCAGAAGATGGACGGCCAAGATGGCATCACGTGGCACCATCTCGGCCACCCAAATGGCCGCACACATTCTACGAAGGTCTCGCACCTGCTCGTTCTCCGCCGTTGGATCAAGATCCAACGGCTGTGGATGCGGCTAGCTGATTCGTCCGCGCGACCATTTCATCGGCGTAGCGCAGCGGAGATGAAGCGGCGGGCGAAGGAGAGGTCGCGAGATCGAGTCCCGCGAGCCTCAAATCAGGTGCAAGCGAGCGGCACATGGAGTGTCAGATTGCGATCCAATAGCACCGACGTGCGATTGGACGCGCAGTGTGGATGCGCGATCATACGCGGGCGGGCGTGCAGCGTAGCGGGCGAAGATGCGTTTTAAGCTGTCCGATCTCGCGATCGAACGACTGAGACTCAACGTGCGTGTGATGGCGTTGAGCGCGCGGGCAGCTGAAGCGGTGCGTGTGGGTGCGGAAGCTACGCTCACGTCGGGTCTTTAGTGACGGATTTATTCCTCACTAAAGACCCCTCATTTATTGTTTTGAAGTTGTAATGTCCATTTTGCCCCCACTCCTTGCAACTATAAAAGGAGACCCCCTCCATACGAAATTTTCATCCCTTCCTTCTCCTCTCTACCCCTCCAAAGCTCAAGAGAAGCTTGTCCTACACCCGGGATGCTTCTCGCGAGATAAAGTCCAATTTTCGTTCCCCTTCGGAAGTGGATCCCGCAACGACGACGGCATGCTGCTTCGTTCCCGTTCTTCTGCTTCGTCCTCCTTCATCCTGCTTCGTTCCCCTTCGTCTAGGCGTCGTCCCGTCCGGCTCGTCCTCTAAGCAACCGTCGAGGAGGATTTCTCTCTCCCTATTCTTTTTACTTCTTTCTAGTATAGATTTACTGCTTTCTAGTATAGTTTTGTTCGTCCTCCAAGCAATCGTCGAGGAAGACATTTCTCCCTCCATTCTTTTAATGCTTTCTAGAGTAAATTTATCGCTTTCTAGAGTAATTGTTTTATGCTTTCTAGTTGTAATGAACAATCTCCTCAATGAAAAATTCCTTGTTTATTCTACATCTCATTTTAATTTCTCTCTTACTCTCTCTCTTCTATTTATTGTAAATAATTAGATAGTTTTAAATTGAATTATTCTGTGACAAATAAAAAGAAACACATAGTTTTTAAATCAAACGTCCGCCTCCCTGTGTTCGACCCGAAATTTTAATTTCGGTATAAATTTTATTTGTTGAACACGAATTCTTCGCTTTCGAACTACAACGACAAGTTTTCCAGAACTGAACACGTTAGCGTAGTGTTCATAACGTTTAACACGCCTTATCTGTTAAGCGCGCTCTTCGCTGTGCAGTCGCCCACGACCCACGGGTTTCCAAAACCGGTGTCGGTCGACTCCTAATCGCTCGCCTCCATCCACTGTGCTGCATGCATAGATTTTTATGGTTTCCAAAACCTATGCAGCCGCCCACGGCTGTTGGATGGGAATCCAACGGTCAAGATCTCTCTCTCGCTTGATGAAGCGGCTGGAGGTGGGCGATGTGGATGCATTGCAGCCGTTGGATGACTATCCAACGGCCCACAGCCCTCCTTCCCAAATTGGGGTGTGGTGAGGGGCAGCTATGATGGCGCTACGTAGCTCCATCGTGGCCGTCCATCTTCTTCTCCTTGTATCTGATGATGTAGTCATTCGATTGAGTTGATTTCTACGCTGTTGGATTACGAACATCAATTCGAATCCATCTGTGCGGTTGG
This sequence comes from Thalassia testudinum, assembly GCA_037157565.1. Taxonomy (NCBI): domain Eukaryota; kingdom Viridiplantae; phylum Streptophyta; class Magnoliopsida; order Alismatales; family Hydrocharitaceae; genus Thalassia; species Thalassia testudinum. The sequence goes on from JAZHRO010000067.1 coordinate 40,605,331, forward strand.
ATTTGTCATCTGAGGTTCAGATATTCTTCAATTTGCCCCTTCTCCTGCTTCTTTTGTGAACTCCCTAGGGTGCTACAGGAGTCAGATTGATGAGCTCTTGGGAGCGTTGGACTCCCATTGTCATTCCAAACAGATCCATAAGGTTGGATTGGTCATCTGCAGCCCTGGATTACCTGCAATTATTAATACCTCCCAAATAGCACATTATTATGTATAAAACATATAACTCATCTAAGATGCAAAGTACGATGTGTATGCATGCAAAATGCCCACGTTAAGCTATGTTCTACCTTAATTCAGTTGAATTAGGGCCTATGATTGCTGTGCAATCACTAACTAGCCTCAGCCTTGGGTCTGCCGCGAAGGTTTCTAAGGCCTGCAAAAACTGCCCAGAGGTTTGTTGACCCCAACGATTAATGCACCCATGCATATATGTAGCAAGGCTAGGTTTAGTTTGCCAATGCATTTTTAGTAAGAGAGAGAGGGAGAAATATTATTTTGAGAGTTTTCTCTCTTTCGTTTTTAAATTCCCCTAGACTCAACGTTGGATTGGCCCTAAACACAATCTATATCGGATTCCTTGTCCCCACCATCAATCCTTGCAGGGTCCCTCGTAATCGATGCTTCGGAATAGCACCGCCTATGGCAATCCCCAGAACCCTGACTTTCGACACTTCAGGATAGTGCCGCCCATGGCATTTTGTACCTGAATTCAGACCCTAACAACTGACATTTCGGGATAATGCCTCCCACGACATCTAAACCAGCACAAGATGCTTTCGTGCCCCCGGTAGAATATTTAGATATCGTAGGAGACAAGCATCGAGGAGATGATATGTTATAATGCATCTTCGAGGGGCTTATTTTACATTTCTTCTCTCCGCGTCGGGACCTCATCCAATCAACTTGTGTCTTCGAGTCGCTCCTAAGTCAACATTTCGGAAAAACTATTTCAAAATGAACACTTTTTTGGCCGTATTTGACTTTATGCGTAATGAATTAGACTAGTGTATGATTTTTGGGTACCTAGGTTACCAAGTCCCACAAACCAAAGGGCAGGAAATGGGGCCGAATACTCCCTAAGCCTTAGACTTAATACATCAGCCTCGCAACTCCCTCAACCTCTTGAGGAATAGTCTAGATCTTAACAAATACATGAGTGTTTAAGCTCTAAAACAGACCTAGGAGGCCTAAAGTCGGTATCCCTTACTTATCTCCTTTTCTCTAGTACTTCAGGACTTTATTTATTCATTTATTCTAGCCTAGAACTTAGGTAACTCTTCCATAATCAACTGTTAGGACCAGCACAATTTTTTGCACATTTTCTCTTTATGTCTCTCTTCAATATATTTGAAATTCAACTCAAAAGATTTCATCTCCTTTCTCTCTTTTCGTTTTTCTTTTTTTCTTTTGTTTTTGCTGTTGTTTTTTTTTCTTTTTTCTTTTTTCTCTCTTTTTCTTTTTATTTATTTTAATGCAAGATGGATGCCCTAATTGCATTCAGAATATGTATAAATGCTATAAACAACATCAGGTTACCAGGGCAAGAAGGGTAGCTCCAGAATTAGGTTTCAAGAGATGCATTGCTTGGAGGAGAGAGAAAATGAGGGATAAGTGGAGGGTTAACTCAACCAGTGTGCCATCCCAGGTTGAGATAACCCAGGTTACGAATCCAAAAGAAGGTTGGATTATCCCCTCCCATAAACAGGGGTTAACCCCACTTGAGGTTAACCTCGTCCATAAACTAGGCCCAAGAGACAATGCTCCGAGCCAACTCTTTGCTACAAATGCAAAGATCATGGTCACATTACTGGATACCTTCCTGGGCCTTTTTGATCCCCCGGTGCCACTCTCACCCTCATTTCTCTTCACACCCCCCTTTTCGAGGATATCCCGTCCTTCCTGCTCTATCTCACTCGCGACCTCCTCCTTCCTCCGCCATAATGGATTTCAAAGGACAAATCCTTGAAGTGGGATGGAAGGAAATTCTTGGTGGGATTGCCCACGTCCACCGACCTGGAAGAGGTTTGTCCTCCATCGTTTAAAACTCCAAATGATATTATGATCACCACGACCAAGTGGGATCAGGACCTTAGAGCCCACGCATAGGAATCCACGTACCCTACATGGAATTTATGTGATTGGGATCCCCCTACATCTTTGCATTAACTATGACGTTACTACTGCTGGTAGAATATTTGGGAACTGAATTGATATCCAACCTTTTTAACAGAGCTGGTTCTCTCTTTCAAGACAAAAAAAAATGCTGCTTTTCATTTCGTTAATAAAATCTGTTTGATGGATGGAAAGGGTACATTTTTCCATCAACAAAGACCTGAAGAGGTGAATGAGTTATCCCTTGGCCAGGGATAACGAGTGAGCCAGTCAAGAATAACATGCCTGAGCATGCATCAACAGAAGGGTGAGGGTCACAGAGAGAGAACCACCAAACCAAAGGTTAGAAGTGCCTATCTCTCTCTAAAGCCTTTTCCAAGGTCAACTCTCTTGCCTTACGTGGTGGAGGTTGTAAACGTGGGCACCAACACACCACGGATCAGAGTCATCCATACATGCTCCCTATATTTATTTATTTGGTCACTATTTGAGCAGTTTTAGGATCTATATTACTGAGGGATTATTTGCTTTTCCAAGATATCCTCCATTATCTCAAGATTAACTTTATTTATTCCTCTAAATTATCCCTTCAACTCTATGTTAATTCTAAACACTTCTAATCTAGAGATTTTTATTAGGAAAAAGGTACCATAGGAAAAAAAGTCAACAAATACAACGTTCGTTGCTTCCCGATGCATTGTACACGAAGATCGACGCATCATGTGATCTTCACATACATCTACAACTTCATGCGAGCTATGTTTAGGTGAGTTATCCAGAACAAATATTACAACACAAATATCGAGCTCGAGGACCTCTCCAGCAGCCTCTCTCACAAACCTACCATCCTAAAGGTACAATCTTAGCATGTTGGTATCCCCATCCCCCTTTCTTATCCGATAACTTGGATTCATGGGTTTCTTGGATTTTTCCTCTTTGGATTATTTTGTTTTATTGTGTGTGCTGTGCATACATATTCTCTGATTCTTTTTCTTTTTTTGTTTTTTTTTCTTTTTCATCCCCATGCTAGCATTTTTTTTGTTTTGCTACAAGGATAACTTGTGTGGTCATTTATTGTGTGTTTGTGCTGTGCTGTGTGGCCTTCACTCATTTCTGCTATGTGCCTTCTGGTGCGTTTGTGCTGTGGATCATTCCTTCATTTTTCCACATCTCACAATTCCCCTTTGTGCTGTGAGAGTTTTGTTCGAAATTATACCTTGCCTTCTCCTAAGCTCTGTTTCAGCAAGGTGCGTGCTATTGAAGCACTCTTGAAGCAGCACATACTTACCTCATGATGTAAACACATTTACACTACTTAAAATATCTATTTATGCATGTTCTTAAGCATAGGATTGCATTTCATGATATAAATATTGCATAACATGCATCATCTTCCATTTAGAGCAGTTTGAATAAAATGGAGGTTAATTGTCTCCTTTTATGTGCTTGGACAGGGCAAACATTTTATCGGGGCCTTGGATCAAAGATCCAACCGTATGGATGTGATCAGGGCGACGATTGGAGTTCAATGACTCCAAGATCGCCCTAATCAGACATCCGTAGCATCAGATAGTGATCGGGGAACCCTATGAGATCAAGGGCCAGGATGGTGAAAATCCGCACTTCAGATGACAAATCCGACCGCACAGGTGAATTCGGATCGACGATCGCAGCCCAACGACGTAAAAATCGAGTCAATCCGACATCCGTGGCACCATCTACAACTTCCAGAAGATGGACGGCCAAGATGGTGCCACATGGTGCCATCTCGGTCGCCCAAACAGCCGCACACAATCTACGAAGGTCCCACACCCTCTCGTTCTCCGCCGTTGGATCAAGATCCAACGGCTGCGGATGCGGCTGGTTGATTCGTCCGCGCAACCATTTCATCCACGTAGCGTAGCGGAGATGAAGCGGCGGGCAAAGGAGAGGTCGCAGGATCGAGTCCCGCGAGCCTCAAATCAGGTGCAAGCGAGCGGCGCGTGGAGCGTCAGATTGCGATCCAACGGCTGCGCGCGCCCAATAGCGCCGACGCGTGATTGGACGCGCAGCGTGGACGCGCGATCACACGCGGGCGGGTGCGCAGCGTAGCGGGCGAAGATGCGTTTTAAGCCGTCCGATCTCGCGATCAGACGACTGAGACTCAGCGTGCGTGTGATGGCGTTGAGAGCGCGGGCAGCTGAAACGGCGCGCGTGGGCGTGGAAGCTACGCCCACGTCGGGTCTTTAGTGACGGATTTATCCGTCACTAAAGACCCCTCATTTATTGTTTTGAAGTTGTAATGTCCATTTTGCCCCAACTCCTTGCAACTATAAAAGGAGACCCTCTCCATACGAAATTTTCATCCCTTCCTTCTCCTCTCTACCCCTCCAAAGCTCAAGAGAAGCTTATCCCACACCTGGGATGCTTCTCACGAGATAAAGTCAAATTTTCATTCCCCTTCGGAAGTGGATCCCGCGACGACGACGGCGTGCTGCTTCGTTCCCATTCTTCTCCTTCGTCCTCCTTCGTCCTGCTTCATTCCCCTTCGTCCAGGCGTCGTCCCATCCTGCTCGTCCTCCAAGCAACCGTCGAGGAGGATTTCTCTCTCCCTATTCTTTTTACTGCTTTCTAGTATAGATTTACTACTTTCTAGTATAGTTTTGTTCGTCCTCCAAGTAACCGTCGAGGAGGACATTTCTCCCTCCATTCTTTTAATGCTTTCTAGAGTAAATTTATTGCTTTCTAGAGTAATTGTTTTAGGCTTTCTAGTTGTAATGAACAATCTCCTCAATGAAAAATTCCTTGTTTATTCTACATCTCATTTTAATTTCTCTGTGTAATATTCTCTTTCTCTCTTACTCTCTCTTTCTCTTCTATTTATTGTAAATAATTAGATAATTTTAAATTGAATTATTCTGTGACAAATAAAAAGAAACACATAGTTTTTAAATCAAACGTCCGCCTCCCTGTGTTCGACCCGGAATTTTAATTTCGGTATAAATTTTATTTGTTGAACACGAATTCTTCGCTTTCAAACTACAACGACAGGTTTTCCAAAATCGAACACGTTAGCGTAGCGTTCGTAACGTTTAACATTTTGGCACCGTTGCCGGGGAGGCGACGCTCTTTGATTTCTCTTCGCGTTTTGTAACTTACAAATCATTTACCTCACTTTTCTCCTTTCTTATTGTAATTACAGGTACTCTTTTGAGACGGGCAAAAGCGGTAGATTGGAGTAAAGTGCTGTGGAAGGTTTTGTAAGTTATCCCCCATTCTTTCCCCCTCCATAGATTTCATTCGCCACATTGAATCCAAATTCCAATTAACCTAGGTGTTTGCATAAATCGTAGGAATAGTTTGGTTGTTTGGATTCTCACTCACATTCATTCCACCTTCATTTATATAAAAAAAAAAAAAAACAAAAAGATAATTCTGTGGAGCAATTTTCAACAAACACACAACGTACACCCACATTCAAAGGCACTTAACCAAATTGATTTGTTTCTACTCAACCGGGTTCTGATCTGTGGAATCGGTACACATAAAGCAACACATAAAAGAGTAAAAATCATTCTAGGTTAATCATCTTTGTGTGTCTAACTTAGTGGTGCATATGTGGCCAGTTGTTTGAGTTGTTTGGGCCGCACCACTTCAATTAAAATCAACTCATCAAGTAGCTGCTAATTAGGTTCAACTCTTAGGGATTTACCAGGCACTCCACATTCTTTTTAAGCTTCAAAGGAGAACATTTTCACCCATGCTTGTAAAACTTGGTGTGCTAATGAAACTTGTTTGAAAATACCTAAAGTTGAATCCTAAAAGCTACTAAGCAAGATTTGAACCTTAAAATTCACCACATAAAAAACAATCTTGCTTGAAAACCACTGGTTGTGCACGCACACACAAATCAATCAATCATTAAGGGCACAACCCATTTAAAGGGCCCAACACATTCCAAAGCACATTCAAACCTAGCCCTAAATAAAATAGAGTAGACGTTGGCATTAAGGATTGAATTCGCTCTTCAGAACTCAGAACGAGATTATTTTCGATTAGTCTGTTTCTACTGTTCAATCTGATGTCTAGCTAGGGGAGCAGAGTCAAATGATCGCGGTTGGGGGGTACAGTAGGAACCGGAGGCGCAAGCCGAAGGAAGAACCTTCTCCCAAGTCCCTCCTTCTAACTAGTTGGATTGAACAGACAGAAGTAGATCAAATCGTTCCTTTATCTCAAGACGGGTTTTGGGAGTCTGTAGGTCTGTAGGCTAACCCATTTAAGGACAGGTTTGATTTTTTGTATTGCAGGGTACCTTTCTTCCTCCCATGTCTCAAGAATCCTTCCACATATTTCACGCATTCCTGCTCTTTCCCTCCTGTTGTGAATTATCCTCAACATGACGATTATCCCAACTCATATTGTAATCAACCATCAGTCAGTTGGGATAATTCGGATTGGGGATACAATTCCGAACCCCCGTGTTTAGGGTCTAACCCTGAACACTTTGATTCTGATTTCTATCCTTCTCAGAGCTACATCGATTATAGATCGTCTTCCTTTCATGCACAACCTAATACGATCTACAATCAGGAAGGATACACCGATCCTTACCCATCCTCTGATTTCACTGCCTTTAGGTCATCACCATCTTTTCAACAATCTGAAATGATCTATTATCAGGAAGGGTATAACGAATCTCAATTCGTTAATTCCCCTGCATTAAGCCCAAACCTGCCCAACCCTGAACAACTCATTTGGTTCAGGTTAACCAGGTTCAAGCTAAGGTTCTGGCTAACTTGAGGAATATCATTCAATCTTTAGAAGTTCAGCCAATACCTTGCATTGAGAGATTGGAGGCCCTGATTGAAATGATTGATGATTTAAACAAGTCTTTGTTAGATTGGCTCCAGGATGTTAAGGATAAGAACCCCGGTGAGTTTCTACTTGGGAAATTAGCGAAATTGAGGATGAGATTCGTGGTTGCTTTGATTCAATCTTGAAATAATTCCCAGGATGAACCCTCTTCAGGAAAGCCAATGACATAACCTGCTCAAGCACTTGTTGGGGGGGACACGTGTTACGAGGCTAACCAGATTGAATTAAAATAACCAATTAAGGATGATCTGATTTCTTCACCTGAGATCCCTAAGCCGGGTTACGAGGAAACGTATGTCTCCTTGGAACAGAAAGTGACAAATGATTTTGGGACATACATTGATACGGATCCTGATGGTGAAGATTCAAGTTGCGAAGTCTCACACGAGTTTTCTGAACACAATTTCTGTGAGACGATTGGGCCTGAGGAATCTGATAGATCATTTGATAGCCCACTAACTGAGGAAACTAATCTTATTAGGGCACACATTACGGATCCAGAATCGCATTTTCTGGAGGAATCAATTCAATGCCCTGATTATCAGTTACACCCTGTTGAGCTTATTGATGATTCTAATTCTGAGATAATTAGACCCAAGTCAATTTTGATTCTGCCACATCATTTAGACTTGGAGATTTCAGACGAGGTGATAAATATACAAGAAGTCTTGGAATTTGATATGCTGAATGAGGAGGATAGGAGCTGGGAAGTTCTGATTTGGGAAGTTAATTTTGGAGGAAATAAAAGATTGAGTCGAAGGGTTCCTTTTAAGCTGAAACCATCAAATCAGAACCCTTACGACATTTGTTTCGAGGATGTTCAACTCAAGCACACATTCAACGATTATCCTTTTATCTTCAATTCTCTGTAACCTGACTTTTTGGTCTTGGGTTGCATCCTCATAAATCGCAAGCCCGACCCCGCTTGCATTCTGATTTTAGGTTTTGGGTAATTTTTATCCAGAACCTAAGATATTCTCGATTATGGGGTGTGGGTCTACACCACAATCTGATCCACATCGGTGGACCTCTGTTGACAGGTCGGAGGATTCTTCTATTTATTCTAATTCTGACCTGCACTTGTGAATTCTTCATTTCTTTTCTTTGTATAGTGTGCCTAGCTGAAGGCACTAAACTCAGCACATATACAGTTCTTTTTAATTTTTCATCTCGGAGCGGACCTAACATTCTCGCAATTCAGGTGCTTTCTTCGCTTTTCCACTTTATTTTTTGTCTTTTTAATACAATGAGGACATTGCATTAGATAGGAATGGGGGGGGTGGATATTTATCTCTGAATTCATTCGTCAGCTCCGTAGATTTATTTTCTTTTATTAAAAAAAAAATCAAAATTAGGAAAGAGAATTTGGGTTTAAGAAAAATTTCAATCTTAGGAAATACTACATTAAGATCTGAACACAAAGACCCTTCAGGTCTTTGGACTTAATTAGCCTGTGTATCCACTAAAATGTGGATTTGTCTTTGAGTCTTCGCCATCTTAATTCTATTATAATTGGAATAAATAAGTTTGGGTGATAAGTACACTACTTATCAACCCGCCCTCTGATTTGAGGGAATTTTGAGTCTTAAGCATCTACACACTTTCTTTGCACTGACTTGTTGTTTGGCGATTTTAACGGAAATTGGGTAGCTAATGAACCTTCTAGGGTGATATGGCTGGCAAGTTATCGTGGTTAACAGCCCATAGGTAGGTTGTCCAGAGCCCAGTCACTGGACCTTTCTCTTTTTGCTGCCTTTAGGTAAATCTTAGACCAGGGAAGCCACCTACTTAAAAAAAAACAAAAGAAAAGAAAAAAAAAACCAAAAAGAAAAGGAGAAAAGAACAAAAAGAAATAAGCCACACTTCCCTGCACGAGTATGGCTGACAAGTTGTCAGTGGTAACAGCTCATCGACCGGTTGTCCAGAACCCAGCTCAGTAAATGCACTAAAAATTCCCAAAACACTTAGGAAGAAGCGGAGAAGTAGAATAAACCGGAGAGATATACACTGGATTCACCCTTGTGTTGACCCCGTAAAAAAATAAAAGTAGGGAGAAAGCTACCGGTTGTAAAGATACACCTTTAGGCAGAATTCTTTTTGAGGTCACCTAGAATTGTAGAAATCCGAAGTCCGTTTTAATTACCGGTCAATGAGTCTATCACAATCACAATAAGATGCTTAATACTTAGGGTTCTCATCAAATCTTGGGTGAGTTGAATGGCCGTAGAAAGCCACTCTTAAACCCTAAAATATGGAAATCCAAAAAAATTAGAAAAGAGAAAAAGAGAAAAAGAAATTTTTCTTTTAATAAGGTGAGGGCTTGAGGTGGTCTGCATTTTGGTTGATACCCGGGCACTGTTGTGTCTTTGAAAGTTCAGTTCCTAAGTAGACAATTTCTTAATGATTGAAAAATAACTCAAGTCCAAATAATCCAACCTAATTCTTTTATAAATAGCATATAGTTTTTGCTAGGAACTAGCAAAAGATAGGCATGGGGGTATGATGTAAACACATTTACACTACTTAAAATGTCTATTTATGCATGTTCTTAAGCATAGGATTGCATTTCATGATATAAATATTGCATAACATGCATCATCTTGCATTTAAAGTAGTTTGAATAAAATGGAGGTTAATTGTCTCCTTTTATGTGCTTGGACAGGGCAAACATTTTATCGGGGCCTCGGATCAAAGATCCAACCGTATGGATGTGATCAGGGCGACGATTGGATCAGACATCCGTAGCATCAGATAGTGACCGAGGAACCCTAGAAGATCAAGGGCTAGGATGGTGAAAATCCGCACTTCAGATGACAAATCCGACCGCACGTGTGAATTCGGATTGACCATCACAGCCCAACGACGCAAAAATCGAGTCAATCCGACATCCGTGGCACCATCTACAACTTCCAGAAGATGGACGGCCAAGATGGCACCACGTGGCACCATCTCGGCCGCCCAAACGGCCGCACACATTCTACGAAGGTCCCGCACCCGCTCGTTCTCTGCCGTTGGGTCAAGATCCAACGGCTGTGGATGCGGCTGGCTGATTCGTCCGCGTAGCGCAGCGGAGACGAAGCAGCAGGCGAAGGAGAGGTCGCGGGATCGAGTCCCGCGAGCCTCAAATCAGGTGCAAGCGAGTGGCGCGTGGAGCATCAGATTGCGATCTAACGGCTGCGCGCGCCTGATAGCGCCGACGCACGATTGGACGCGCAGCGTGGACGCACTATCACACGCGGGAGGGCGCGCAGCGTAGCGGGCAAAGATGCGTTTTAAGCCATCCGATCTCGCGATCGGACGGCTGAGACTTAGCGTGCGTGCGATGGCGTTGAGTGCGCGGGCAGCTGAAGCGGCACGCGTGGGCGCGGAAGCTACGCCCACGTCGGGGCTTTAGTGACGGATTTATCCGTCACTAAAGACCCCTCATTTATTGTTTTGAAGTTGTAATGTTCATTTTGCCCCCACTCCTTGCAACTATAAATGAGGGGCCTTTAGTGACGGATAAATCCGTCACTAAAGCCCCGACGTGGGCGTAGCTTCCGCGCCTACGCGTGCCACTTCAGTTGCCCGCGCGCTCAACGCCATCGCACGCACATTGAGTCTCAGCCGTCCGATCGCGAGATAGGACGGCTTAAAACGCATCTTCGCCTGCTACGCTGCGGGCCCGCCCGCGTGTGATCACGCATCCACGCTGCGCGTCCAATCGCGCGTTGGCGCTATTGGGCGCGCGCAGCCGTTGGATCGCAATCTGACGCTCCACGCGCCGCTCGCTTGCACCTGATTTGAGGCTCGCGGGACTCGATCCCGCGACCTCTCCTTCGCCTGCCGCTTCGTCTTCGCTGCGCTACACGGACGAAATGGTCGTGCGAACGAATCAGCCAGCCGCATCCACAGCCATTGGATCTTGATCCAACGGCGGAGAACGAGCGAGTGCGAGACCTTCATAGAATGTGTGTGGCCGGTTGGGCAGTCGAGATGGTGCCACGTGGTGCCATCTTGGCCGTCCATCTTCTGGAAGTTGTAGATGGTGCCACGGATGTCGGATTGACTCAATTTTTACGTCGTTGGGCTGCGATCGTCGATCCGAATTCACCCGTGCGGTCGGATTTGTCATCTGAAGTGCGGATTTTCACCATCTTGGCCCTTTATCTTCTAGGGTTCCCTAGTCACTATCTAATGCTACGGATGTCTGATTAGGGCGATCTTGGAGTCGTTGAACAATCGTCGCCCTGATCACATCCATACGGTTGGATCTTTGATCCGAATCCCCGATAAAATGTTTTCCCTGTCCAAGCACATAAAAGGAGACAATTAACCTCCATTTTATTCAAACTACTCTAAATGCAAGATGATGCATGTTATGCAATATTTATATCATGAAATGTAATCCTATGCTTAAGAACATGCATAAATAGACATTTTAAGTAGTGTAAATGTGTTTACATCAGCGCGTGACACGGGTTCTAAGTGCGATTGGTAGTCGGCCACTCATAGGTGAAATTCCATTGCAAGATCTTCATCGGGTGGATCAGTGGCGAACGCATGGTAGGCACAGGAGCGTCGGATGCAGACGCGCGCGATGACGCACGCCTTAGGACTTAGCAAGTGTTGAGTGTGCCCATTAAGTAGTCAGATCGAGAGGTCGGACGGCTGAGATGGGTTAGGATTTGAGGCGCTGATCGAGGGCATGCAACAGGCATGCGGGCGAGTGGTGAGTGAGCGGAGGGCGTTAGATGTGGATCCAAGGGCGTATAGCGCACCACATGTCAGCACCAGAATAAACCATGGATGGAAGAAGGATTTGGAAGGCTTAATCAGGACTGTTGATCTCCCGATCAATGGATCTGATTAATCTAAAGCCTTTGTACAGGATTAAGGGCTCAAATACCCTAAATGCCCTTCACAAAAGCTATAAAATGAGGCCTAAGGGTCCCTTTGAAGGCAATTTCCTTAGTTTTCTTCTTCTTCCTCCTACAACTTCTCTCTCATCTTCTTCCCGTCTTCTCTGCCTCCATCTCTACATCTCTGTCTGAAGCATCCATTGGGCCACCCAGACGCATCATTGCTGCTCTTCCCAACCTCTCCGAAAGGCCACCACAGACCACCCATGGTGCCCTTTTTTCTATTATAGTAGTAGTTGTTAACATTCATGTTTTCATTCTATCGCATATATCAAATTCAATCTCTTTGTGATGTGGATATTGTTATTGATTGTTTCTATTACTTGGTACTTATATTTGGAACAAACGCATGAAATCAAAAGTGCTTTTTGCCTCCTAGTGATCGACCAGAACTCACCAGTTCTGTTACTTTATTTGCTCAAGACGTATTTCGCGCTATACTACAACGTGCTCATCTTTTACGCGATCTACGCCACGAACAAATTAGCGTCGTTGCTGGGGAGCAATGCACAATTCACTACTATTCTCCTGCTATATTTTGATTATACTTAAGCACTAACTTGCCTTGTTTGATTTCTTGTGATTTTGTGAGGTACTTCACGAAGAGATCTTCCGCGCCAATCAGCCACTCCAAGGCAGGTACTTCTCTATTCTTCCCTAATCAACCTTCTAATCTTGGGAAGACAAAAGGGAAATAATCAATTAGGAATCACATACCTTATTTTTCATAGTAATTATCATTTAAAAGGTAAGTTTCCTGATTTGTGAAATTTTTTTTCAAATCTGATTGAAGATTGAGACAATTTTCTTAAGAATTCCCTACCCCAAATTTCCTATCCCTATTAGGGATCACGCTTAATTTATGATCATCTTGGACTACTCACCTTCTTGTTTGAGTCTAAGGTGTTCATGTTGAGATCAAATTGGATGCATAATAGGGCCAATCAGGGTTTGACATTAGGGTTTGGAGTGCTAGTACACATTTTTGCCTGAATTAAAGGAAAGTTACCCTCCTTTATTTGTGTGCTACCCAAGCCCTTGATTGAAAAGATCTAACCAGAAAAACTCTAACATCAGGCTCTAATTTCACTTGAACCCTAAAACCCTTGGACCTAATAACTTGAGAGTCAATTCAGGGTGATTTCTAGGTCTTGACCTAGATTTCATTCTACCATTTTTAGGGCAAATCAGGTGAAGTCGGTCTACATTGTAGGCCAACCAACCTCCAAATTAGGTTACAAGTTAAATTAATTTCTAATCAAGTGAAATCAAAGGCACAAATTAAGACATAAAATTGGTAGACTTAAGGACTTAATTTCATACATTCCAGTCTACCTGGACCCTCAGTGACAAGGAAGGTCGGTGGGGGAAACCCTGTAACCCATGGGGACGCTCTACCATGTATGGGTCTTTGCGGGGCTCTCCCTTCCTGGTTGCCTGGTCACACGTGTTTCACGAGTTTGAAATCATGGTAAAAAGTAACCCATTATCGTAGTTGCAAAATGCGTGATCAAAGAAAATTTATATTGAAACTCCAAGGGAGTCCCAGGTCGAACACAGGGAGGCGACGTTTACTTTAACTAAAAACCTTGATTTGTTTTGTTTGTTTTTGGTATTTTAGGATTTTATTAATTTTTTTTGTATTTTTTTGTAAGAAGAAGATAAGAAAATGAATCACAAGATAGAGATGGAACAAATATGGCATAGATATCACTTCAATGTCAATTACAATCAACTATGAAAGCATAAAAAGAGAGGGGGGTGAGAAGAAATCTCCCGAATCGGCTGTTCGGCGAGACAATGGCTCCTAGAGGAAGCTCGAACAAAGGAGGTGAGGAGCGAGATGGTAGAGGTGAGATGCAGGAGGATGTCGGGTAGAGGAAAGCTTCGATGTGGCTCTGGAATGGAGGTAAGAAGGTGAAGATGATCTGCTATCGGAATGGAGGTGGGAGGACGACTCCAGGGCGACCTATGAATGGGGATGGGAAGTTGGAGGAGTATTTGGTGGGGCAGAGGATCGCTAGACTAATAGGTTCCTTGGGAGCTTGAGAGCAAGCTCTAACAGAGCGTTGGTAGGCTTGCTAAAGCTTGGGAGTAGGTGAGAGTAGAGTAGGTAGAGATGGCTTGGAAGGGAGGGGGTGCAGGTCCTTTTATAGTGGAGGAGAGGAGGCAAAAATAGGTATGGGACCATTAGTGACCTCCAGGATGTTGCTGGAAGTGTCTCTGTAGACAGCTCATGCCTGCTCACGCCCATAGCTGGCTTTGCTGGCGTGCGAAGAATTAGAGACAGTTGTAAGCGTCACTATAAGTCTAGCTCATGCATTGCTGTAGGCTGGAGCTAATCGAGCACACTCCCTTCCCATTCTCTACTAGCACTGCTTGTGCTGTGCCCACTCATGCGCGTGGATTGCACGGCAGCCTGCTGGTGTGCGCTGGCGTGCGCTAGCGTGGACACTCGATTGAGAATGGGGGGGCTGTGGGGATTTGAACTTGTGCCCCTCCCTTGCGAACCGCAACCACACCCGCTATGCCAAGCCTTCACATGCGTTGCGAGGAAGAATTTGCAGCTGCGTGGCGCGGCGAGCTCTCAACAGTTGGATTTGCTTCCAATGGCTGAGATCACTTGATGGGCAGCTTTTGAAGATGTGGCGGGTGGCTGTGGGCACTCTAGATGGTGCCATGTGGCACCATCTGGGTCATCCACACTTCATTTCTTGCAGAAGATGCCACAGTGCTCTGATCGAGGTAATTTCTACGTTGTTGGACTGCAATCGATGCTCAGGATCCATCTGTACAGTTGGATTTTCCATCTGAAACCCATATGGATGTCGCATTGCCCCCTAGCCATTGATCTTCCTCAGACTTCGTACGATGCTATGATTCTCCAATCTAGATAATTTTAGAGGCATTAGACTCTAATCATCGTCTTAATCAGATTCGTACGGTCCGATCATCCATCCAAGGCCCTGAAATAAGTCTTCTTCTCTCCTGACCATAAAAAGGACCTAGTTAACCTAAGATATATACAACTACTCTAAATGCAAAATGATGCATGTTATGCAATATTTATAACATGAAATGCAAACCTAAGCCTAGGAACATGCATGAATAGGTATTTTAACCTAAATAGATGTGTCTATATCATATCAAAACTAGGATTAGATCGCTTAGGCCTAAGTCATTTATTAACAATAGAAAATTTCAACTAAGGTCTTAAACTACGAAAACTCAGTAGTACCCGGGTGCTTACCAGAATGCAGACCGTCCAAGTCCTTGCCGTATTTGAAAAGGGGAGATACATTTTTTTAGTGTTTTTCTTCTTTTCTATTTTTTTTTTACTTTTGGCATTTGAGAGTTCCGGGATAACCTTTTATGGCTACCTGACCCGCCCAAGACTTAAAAAGGATTCTAAGTGCTAAGCATCTTGTGAAAAAAGTGAAAGACTCACTAGGCTGCCGTTAAAATGGACTTCGGGTTTCTACGACCCTAGGTGACCTTGCCTGGAGGTTTATCTTTTTGAACGGTAGCTTTCTCCCTACTTCTTTTATTTATGGGGTGAACACAAGGACGAACCCAGTGTATATATCCCCGATTTGTTCTACTCCCCCGCTTCTTCCCTAAGTGTTTTGGGAATTATTGTGCATTTTTTTGTGAGCTAGGTTCTGGACAACCGGCTGATGAGCTATTACCACCGACAACTTGCTAGCCATACTCGTACGGTGAAGTTTGGTTTTATTTATTTTTTTTATTTTCTCCTTTTTCTATTTTTTTCTATATATATAT
The DNA here is from genome assembly GCA_037157565.1 of Thalassia testudinum. NCBI lineage: Eukaryota > Viridiplantae > Streptophyta > Magnoliopsida > Alismatales > Hydrocharitaceae > Thalassia > Thalassia testudinum. Next base: position 40,620,984 of record JAZHRO010000067.1, read on the forward strand.
ATTTTTTATTTTTTAGTAGGTGGCTTTCCTAATCTAAGATTTACCTAAAGGCAGTACAATGAAAATAGTCTTGTGATTGGGCTCTAAACAACCAGCTGATGAGCTGTTACCACCGACAACTTGCCAGCCATACCACCCTAGATAGTTCATTAGCTACCCAATTTCTGAAGAAACCGCTGAAAAGTGAGTTAGTGCAAAAAAATGTGTGTAGATGGTTAGGCTTAAAGTTCCCCCAAATCAGAGGGTAGGTTGATAAGTCGCATACTTATCATCCCAATTTATAAGTCAAATTAAAAATGAATTTGAATTGGCGAGGACTCAAGACTAAGACCACATTCGAGTGGACACCCAGGCTAATTAAGCCCGAAGACCTGAAGAGTCTAAGTGTTTAGCTCCTCTCATATCATTCCCTAAAGTTAATAACTTCTAAATGCCTAAGTTCTCTTTTCCTAATTTCTTTCTTTTTATATCTTTTCCAAATTTTCAATTTTTTTTTTTAATTTATAAGAAACTAAAAGAAATTCTATGAAGTTAACATAATGATTTCAGGAATTGATTATCCACCCCCCCATGCCTAAATGATGCAATGTCCTCATTGTAAAAATAAAGACATGAAAAGGGCAGAGTAAACAGAATATCACCTGAGTGTCATGAAAGTTCGGTTAGCTCTGCAGAGAGGAGTGTATACACATGCTCTAAGTTTAATGCCTTCAACTAGGCATAACATACATACAAAAAAGAAATTGAGAATTCACAAGTGTGGGTCAGAATCAAAATAAAAATATTGATCCCCAAACCTGCCAACAGAATATGTCCACGGATGTGGACCAAGTTATGATGCAGACCCATGCCCTAGGGTCGAGTGGTTCTAAGGTTTCGGATGAAAATTACCTAGAACCGAAGGTTATTAAGCTTGTGTGGTCGAGCCTACGGTTTTGTGGTGTGCAACGTAAGACCAAAATGGCGGACAATAGGTAGATCTGGTTCACTAGTTTCAGATGTCCACTTAACATTTAGCTCAAAAAAATAATCAGCTATTCTAGGCTTAGGTCGCACGTGAAAGATATCATAAGGGTCCATACAGAAGATAGGTGGTTTCAGGTCAATAGGTACCCTTATATCCAAAATTGTAGTTTCTTCATAATTAGCCTCCCAGATTTTTATTGCCAAATTCCTATCCACTAAAATCAAGTGCTCAAGCTCCAGGACCTCCAAATCGTTGTATACCTGATTTAATGTGCCCAAGTTCAACAATTGCAGCTGAATTAGGATTGACATGGGTGTAATGATCTCAAAAGTCACCCCTTCAGGGTGTAGATGAGGACTGGGGTCACTGATTGAATCATCAAGATTCAGATCCTCCAAGTTAACCCCAACTGAATCCAAATCTTCAATGAATGGGCTATCAAATGGTTCATTAGATTCCTCATGCCCATTTGTCTCACTAAAATCATTTTCCTTATGCTAAAGTGAGACTTCACCTAAAGATTCTTCACCTTCAGAGTCAAAGAATTCAAGATCCTCATTTATATATGTCTCAAAATCGATTGTCATTTCCTAGTTCAAAGAGACATATTTTTCCTCGCTCCCTGGCTCGGGGATCTCGGGTGAGAAACTCAATTCATCCTCAAAGGGTTGCTCTAGACCAACCTGGTCATCTCCAATCTCAGAATATGTATCCCCTCCAATAGGCTCCTGAGCGGGTTTAGACATTGGCTCTCCTGAAGGGGGTTCATCTTGAGAATCATCCCAAGATTGGACTAGGGCAACCACAAATTTCATCCTCAACCTTGATAATTTCCCAAGAAGAAACTCACTCAGGTCCCTATCCCTAACACTTTGGAGCAAATCCAATAAAGAACTATTAAGTTCATCAATCATTTTGATCGTAGGCTCCAGTGCTTCAGTGCATGGTGTTGGTTGAGCTTCTAAAGATTGTATAGTGTTCCTCAAATTATCCAACACCCTATCCTGGATCTGGTTCACCAGAACTGACTAGTTTGATTCAGGTTTGGGTGGGTTTGAGTTAAATCTAGAGGAGTCAAGATGTCGAGGTTCTCAAGTCCCTCCCTGAAAGTAGGTCATTCTAGGTTGTTCAAAGGATGGTGGCAACCTATATTTAGTGGAATTCTTGGGAGGGTAGGTGTTATAATCATTGTATCCCTCCTGATTGTAGATCAGGTTGGTTTGGTCATCAAAGGATGGAGATCCATAATCATTGTAGGTTTGGGAAGGATAGCAATCATAGTCTTGTTGTCCAGGGTTAGGCCTTGGACACTAAGGTCTGGATTCATATCCCCAATCAAAGTCATCCTGGCTAGTGGATGGGTAATTACAAGTCAAGTCGGGATAGTAATCATCTTGGGGATAAGTGGTGGTAGGAGGATAGGATGTGAAATGTGTGTAGGATGTGGAAGGGTACATGGTAGAAAAGGAGGGAAAATGGAGAAGAGAAAAGGTGCCCTGCGATACAATCAACCAAACCTATCCTTATGTGGGTATTCTAAAGACCTACAGACTCCTAGGACCTATCTTGAGATTATAAATGATTTGGTCTACTTTGATCCTGTCAATCCAACCAGTTAGAAGGAGGGACTGGGGAGAAGGTTCTTCCTTTGGCTTACGCCTCTGGTTCTTAGTGTACCCCCAGCCGCGGTTGTTTGATGCTACCCCCTTAGCTAGACATCAGATGGACTAGCAAAAGCAGAATTAATCAAAAAAATCTCAATCTAAGCCCCGAAGAGAGAATCAATCCTTAAGGCCAACGTCTACTCAGTTTTAGTTAGGCTTGGGATGATCGAGCTCTTGGAATGTGATGGGCCCTTAAGATGGGTTGTGCCCTTAATGATCAATTGAAATGTGTGTGCCTGCACAACCAGGGATTGCAAACAAGGTTATTTGATGATGTGTCTTTTAGAGTTTAACCTTGTTTAATAGCTGTTAGGGTTTAATTCTTAGGTTGGTTCAATCAAGGTTTAGTAGAAGACTCCAAGTTTCGAAAGCACGAGTGATAATATGTTCCTTTAAAAATAAAAAATAATGTGAAGTGCCTGGTTCAGCCCTATGAATCAACCCTAAGTGGCAAGCTACTTGATGATCAATTTTAGATTGAATGATGCGGCCCAAACAGCTCAATCAATTGGCCTGTTGCACCACTTAGTTAAGGCACACAAGAATGTTTATCCTATTCAGATTTCTACTCACTTATGTGTATTGAGTTGAAGTGTACCGAGTCCACAGGTCAGATGCCGGTTAAGTGGTAGAATCAAAGCGATTGTGCGCCTTATGATAAGAAGTTGTGGGCGTTAAGTGTGTAGCTTTCAGTTAAATCCCACAAGAGAAGAATATATTTTTTTATTTTTTTATATATGCAGGTAGGTGAGGTGAGTGGAGTGACAATCAAACAACCAAAATCTACCCTAGGGTTTATGCAAAGCACCTAAGTTGATTTGGGTTTGAGTTATTAGGTTATGGAATGAAAACTAAGGTGGGGGTGGTGTGGAGGACACTTACAAAACACTCTACCCGCACTTTACTTCGGTCTACCACACTTGGATCTCCATGCTAGGGTACCTGCAAGGCAATAGATCAGAGAAAAGCGGGGTTACTATTTTGTAAATGTAAAGAAGCATAGAAAACAATAAAGTAAATTCCGTTGCCTCCCCGGCAACGACACCAAAATGGTCGCACGTGTTTCACGAGTTTGAAGTCGTACTTGCAAAACGCATGATCAAATAAAATTTATACCAAAACTCCAAGGGAGTCCTAGGCCGACCACAGGGAGGCGACGCTTACTTTAACTAAAAATCGTGCTTCGTTTTGTTTGTTTTTGGTATTTTAGGGTTTTATTTTTTTTTTTGTACTTTTTTGTAAGACAAAGACAAGCAAATGAATCACAAGATAGAGATGGAACAAATATGGCATAAATATCACTTCAATGTCAATTACAATCAACTATGAAAGCATAAAAAGAGAGGGGGGTGAGAGGAGATCTCCCGAATCAGCTGTTTGGTGAGAAGACGGTGCCTAGCGGAAGCTTGGATGAAGGAGGTGAGGAGCAGGATGATGGAGGTGAGATGCAGGAGGACGTCGGGTAGAGGAAAGCTTCGACATGGCTCTGGAATAGAGGTAAGAAGGCGGAGATGATCTGCTACTGGAATGGAGGTGGGAGGATGGCTCGAAGGCAACCTATGAATGGGGATAGGAAGTTGGAGGAGTATTTGGTGGGGTAGAGGTTCGCTAGACTAATAGGTGTCTTGGGAGCTTGAGAGCAAGCTCTAACAGAGCATTTGTAGGCTTGCTAGAGCTTGGGAGTAGGTGGGGGTAGAGTAGGTAGAGATGGCTTGGAATGGAGGGGGTGTAGGTCCTTTTGAGTGGAGAAAAGGCAAAAATAGGTGTGGGATCATTAGTAACCTCCAGGCCATCGCTAGAAGCATCGCTACAGATAGCTCATGCTCGCTCATGCCCATAGCTGGCTTTGCTGGCATGCGAAGAATTAACGACGGCTGTACGCGTCACTGTAAGTCTAGCTCATGCGTTGCTGTAGGTTGGCGCCAACCGAGCACGCGCCCGCCCCATGCAACGTTGGTGCTGCCTGTGCTGTGCTCGGCCATGCACGCGAATTGCGCAGTAGCCTACTGGTGTGCGCTAGCGTGCGCGCGCACGCGCGTTGCTGGTGTGCACTGGCGTGCGCACTGGATTGAGAACGGGAGGGGCTACGGGGATTCAAACCCGCGCCCCTCCTTTGCAAACCGCTGCCCCACCTACTGCGCGAAGCCTTCATGTGCGTCACGAGGAAGAATTTGCAGCTGCATGGCATGGCGAGCTCTCAACCGTTGGATTTACATCCAACGACTGAGATCACTTGATGGGTAGCCTTTGAAGATGTGGTGGGTGGCTGTGGGCACTCCAGATGGTGCCATGTGGCACCATCTGGATCGTCCACACTTCATTGCTTGCAGAGAATGCCACGATGCTTGGATCGAGGTGATTTCTACGTTGTCGGACTGCGATCGATGCTCCGAATCCATCCGTATGGTCGGATTTTCCATCCAAAATCAATATGGATGTCGCATTGCCCCCTGGCCATTGATCTTCCTTGGACTTCATACAATGCTATGGTTCTCTGATCTAGATGATTTTAGAGGCATTAAACTCTAATCGTCGTCTTAATCAAGTCCGTACGGTCCGATCATCCATCCAAGGCCCTGAAATAAGTCTTCTTCTCTCCTGACCATAAAAAGCACCTAGTTAACCGAAAATATATACTACTCTAAATGCAAAATGATGCATGTTATGCAATATTTATAACATGAAATGCAAATCTAAGCCTAGGAACATGTATGAATAGGCATTTTAACCTAAATAGATGTGTCTATATCATTGCCCAAGTAATTCTCGGGTGTGCGAATTTCTTATTCAGAGGTATCATCTGCCTCGAAATTGCCTTAGTCATCCAAAAATCTTTGGGTGCCTTGATTGGGTCAATTTCACATCCAGTCCCTCATCCCTTCTATTTAGAGCACATACATAGATCATCTTAGGGATTTCTTTTAGATTTAATCTACTCCAATCTGAATCTCAAGTTTGATTCTGCATCTTGATTCCACCACTTGATTCAAAAATGTAGCTTGACATGTTAGGAAAGGTGATTAGGAGACCTGAGTCCCAAATGACTATTAAAGATAAGATGATTAAGGTTGCTTATGGATACCATGAAGAATATTATAGAGCCTTAGATAGGGACATTCAGGATAAATTTGCAGAAACAACATCCCACATTATGAACAGTGTTGAAATACCTTATACATGAGTCTTACATGGTTCAACCCAGGAGTATCTTTTATCAGAATTTAGTGAATTATGGAGATTGCATAGTATCGAGTGTCTACAATGTTTTTCAAATCTGCAATTTTGGGAAATATATCAAAGTCTCATAGAAAAACATGGGGACATGCTAAATACACTACAAAAGATAATTATTCAAAGATACCCATACATTCCTTCAGAAGACAACGAGACATCTTGGAGCAACATTGAGGAGCAAAATCTTCCAAATTCCACGGATTAGAATTAAGGTTATTATGGACCCCCAACCCAGATAGAACTTAATCCAAAATATGTACAGACTGATACACCTAATTTTGAGTTGGGTTGGGAAGTTCCGATTGCAGGTGATCACGATTTCAAGCCAGCCCTAAAGATATAGAAACCTAGTTTGCCTAGCTTTGAATTTCCCGACACCTGCGATAATAAGATTAAGTCAGGACCTCTCGAGGGTATAAATACTATCCTTTATTCTGATAAGGTGACTCTTGAGAGCAATTTTAACATCCCTGTAGAGCCCAGCCTAGATTCTAGTGATCCAACCCACACCCTTAACCTAGAATCTAGATATGAGCCTTATTGAAAACATTATGAGGCCCTATGTGATATGAATCAGATTTCGAATTTGGATTATGATTCAGGGCCCATATTTGATGATTACACCTCTTCATACTCCTCAGAAATACAGATTGATTTTTTGGAAGTCACGTCGATCTATGATACAGAAATAGAGGAGCTAGAAGAGTTGGGAATCGATTGCGTCTTCCTTACAAGCCAAGAACCTGAGCCTATTCCTAATAGAGACACCTCTTTGAGCTCAAACTCTGAGTATAGGTTAGACTCAAGTCAGGTTGCTGAGTCCACATCTCTTGATTTATTCTATGGTGGAACCTCTGATCCCGAGTCAAATTCAGAACATGATTCTCGCAAGTTCTTCAACGATTTCGAATCTCTTCCTGATTTCGGAGAACTGTTGTTTCCTAATGACTCCAAACTAGTTTACGACCTCAGCAAACACAACCCATCTTTTGATTCTGAGGCTGAGGCCAATGATTCGAAAGAAAACACCTCTTCTACAACACATACAGAACCTTCCAAAACCCATTTTCAACCTTGACCCGCAACCGAACTCAATTTCTACTCTGACTCTCCTCTCGATGATTCGGCAGCATATGATTCCTCACCACATTTTGATCAGGTTTCAGACTTTGGTCAGACTACTAATCACATCCCATCCTTCTATGATCACTCCTGTAGGGATTTCACATACTCCACTAATTCATTCTCTTTTAAGGATCCCTACTATGACCAGGCTGATCTAACTCAGCTAAACCCTAATTTTTCACTTTTACATCATTCCGAGCTTCACAGTATCTGGTGGGCATCGCATTTCTTGATGCACATTCATCAACCCGCCATATTGATTGGGTTTGGGCTACATCATCAGCCTGTTGACTTGAACAAGCACCTGGTTGGACCAATCAGGCTATTGATCAAGGTGCTTATTCTACAAAATTCGTCTGATTTGACCACTCCTTCTCCATACATTGTTCTTCTCGGTTGAAGGCATTGAATTTAGCGCTTAATAGGAGGCAACCCATCAATCCAAAAACCTGAGATCCTTCTAATTATCCTTTTGTATTTCACGTCTATTGCACTCTGAGTTCAGTTTTGGAATAGTCAACTTCACCTTTGGTACTCGTACCAAATCTTGAAATCGTCCGCAATAGTCATCCCGACCCATTCACCCACTCGTTCATCCTATTCTAATCCCTGAACCCTAACTATTTCATACCCTCCATTTACAATGAGGACATTGCAAAACTTAGGCATAGGGGGTGTTAAAGTGCAAACAAACAAAAATTCAAAGTTCTGAAGGGTTCTCACAAAAAAAATACATATTTAAAAAAAACCAAAAAAATAAATAAAATAAAAAAAAGTTGGAGAAAGGGGAGGAAATTTTGATCATTCTTGAGAAGAAAAGAGGAGGTGATTTAAATGTCAAAAAGGAGTAACAATTTGAAAGAAAAGAGTTAGTCATTAGTAAAATATTAAGGAATCTACTTAGTTCTAGAGCAAAAATAAATAAATAAATGAAAGTCAAAAAGTGTTAAGAGATACAAAGATTAGTATGAGTGCTGATCTTAGGCCTGTTAGACTTGTTTTAGGCTTAAAAATTCATGTATCCATTAAGATCTAGATAGTCCTCAAGAGGTTGTGGAAAATGCAAAGCTTAAGTATTAGGTCTAAGGCTTAGGGATTATTCGACCTTGTTAACTGACCTTTGGTTTGCAGGACTCGGTAACCTAAGCACCCTAATCCACACACAGTCTGGTTCAGTGCGCTTAATTATCAAAATCATGCAAATGCGTTAATTCTATTCTGAAAAAGCTACCAAGATTAGGGGTGGCATATCAACCCAAGTTGATTTGGATGAGTTCCCGACACAGAGAAGCAGGAAATTCCCCTCGAAGATGCGCAATAACATACTGTCCCCTCAGTGCTTGTCTCCTAGGATATCTAAATATCCTATCGGGGGCATGTCAGCACCTTGTGCTGATTCAAGTGCCATGGATGGGATTATCCCAAATGTCGATTGCTAGGGCCTGAAGTTAGCTACAGAACGCCATGGGCGACACTATCTCGAAGTGTTGAAAGCCAGGGTTCTAGGGGTTGCCGTGGGTGGTGCTATCTTGAAGTATCGAAAGCTAGGGACCCTGCGAGGATTGATGGTGGGAGCTAGGAATCCGATACAGACCATGTTGTAAAGCTAAGCTGAAGTTAGAAATAAAGAAAAGAAAAGAGAGAACTCTCCAAAATACAAAAAGATTCTTCTATCTCTCTCACAAAAATGCACTGCAAACTAAACCTGGACTAACCATGTTTTAAGCACGGGTGCTTCAACCGCGGAGTCCAACAAACCTTAGGTTAGTTCCTGTAGGCCTTAGAAACCTTCGCGGCGGACTGAGGCTAAAGCTGGTAAGGTCTGGATCTTGGTTGGTACTTGAGTACCTCTAGGCCTATTATTAGCATTCTGACCTAATCTACAAAATAGCACATATCAGAGATCTGTACACATGGTCTAGAATTTGAGTTAATTCCATGAGATTTTGCTAAGCAACTAGCAAAAGTTAGGCATGAGGGTATAATGTTAATGTCATCATCAGCCATATCTAGCTTTATTTAGTCATATTCCATCATTAAATGCTCATATATAACCGCTGGAAGACCATAATTCATTGCATAATCATTCTGAGAGAATAACAAGAAAACATGGGTAAAACTGCAATTTTAATAGCATATCTCAATTGCAGAACAATCACAGGATTTCTCAGGGGTTAATTAAAGGTTAAATGGTCTTAATTGTCTAGTAAGTGGGTCCGTGTAGACAGGAATGGGTTTTCGCACGTTTCGAGAATTAAATGACATCTAAAATCCTAAAAATAAACCTGCTTAATCTAATAAGGTTCTGGTTAGGATAAAATTCACTTAAACCCTTTAAAATTCATAGAAAAATATTCTTTAGGGTTTGGCATCTTCAATTTGACCATCAAAATCCATTTTGGCCTAAAATAGAGTCTCAGATAGACAGTTGCCCTAATTTAGGTTTCTACGCAATTTCTTCAGTCAAACGTGGTCAAAACCTAAATCCGACTTCACCATCAGATTCCTTGGGTCAAAATTAGGTTTGTACCACTTGACCAAGTTTGCATTTTAGTCCAGTTTGATTCTTTCTCTCACACCTGTACCCCTAGCTTTTGGAAGTATTTGCATTTACCCCTTGAAGTTCATCTCCTTCACAAATAGGTCCCCGTCGCCTGTAATTTCCTAAATCCTACTCCGGCGACTGTCAAATAGCAAGATCTCCTTGATTTCTCGCTCAATCCCTTCCAAAATTGGAAAGGAGATTCCTAAGAAGATCTCCTACAATTTAAGCCATGCATTATGCCCTGATTAACACTAGAATCCTCATTGCAGCCACCCCTCATCGTGCCCTAATTTGGGAAGGACAGCCGTGGGCCATTGGATTGTCATCCAACGGCCGTGATGCAGCCACGTCACCCGCCTCCAACTGCCTCATCAAGCAAGGGACAGATCTCGACCGTTGGATTCCCATCCAACGATTGAGAACGGCTGCACAGGATTTGGAAACCACGACAATCCGCACACGTAGCGTAGCGGAGAGTGCGCCAAACAGACAACGCAAGACGCGGGTTTGAAGTGAGATTGGGAGTTGGCTGCTTGCGGGTGAAATTCCACTGCAGGATCTTCATCATGCAGATCAGCGGTGAATGTATGGCTGGCGCTGGAGCATTGGATGGACTCGCACCCGATAACATACGCCTTAGGACTCAGCGGGCATTGCACGCTCTCTTTAAGCCGTCCGATCGAGAGATCAGATGGCTGAGATGGGTTAGGATTTGAGGTGCGTTTAAGTGCTGATCGAGGGCAAGCGGCTGGCGTGCGGGTGAGCGGCGGGTGAGCAGAGGCCATTGGATATGGATCCAAGGGCACACAGCGCACCACGTGTCAGCACCAGAATAAACCGTGGATGGAAGAAGGATTTGGAAGGCTTAATCAGGATCGTTGATCTCCTGATCAATGGATCTAATTAATCTAAAGCCTTTGCATGGGATTAAGGGTTCAAATACCCTAAATGCCCTTCACAAAAGCTATAAAAGGAGGCCTAAGGGTCCCCTTTGAAGGCAATTCCCTTAGTTTCATCTTCTTCCTCCTACAGCTTCTCTCTCTTCTTTCCGTCTTCTCTGCCTCCGTCTCTGCACCTTTGTCTGAAGCATTCGTTGGGCCACCCCGATGCATTGTTGCTGCTCTTCCCAACCTCTCCAAAAGACCACCATGGACCACCCGTGGTGCCCTTTTTCTGTTACAATAGTAGTTGTTTACATTCATGTTTTTATTCTATCGCATATATCAAATTCAATCTCTTTGTGATGTGGATATTGTGATTGATTGTTTCTTTTACTTGGAACTTATATTTGGAACAAACACATGAAATCAAAAGTACTTTCTGCCTCCCTGTGATCGATTGGGACTCACTAGTTCAGTTAATTTATTTACTCCAGACGTATTTCATGCTATACTACAACACGCTCATGTTTTACGCAATCTACTCCACGAACAAATTGGCATTGTTGCCGGGGAGGCATGGTGACTTTTGATTTTATCTCTAATATGGTATTTTTGTGTGTAGGTACAACGACACAAAGAGGCAAATGAGGCAAAGCAAATGCTGCGAAAATCAGGTGCACACATTCTTATTAAAAACTCGGCTAGAAATTAAGTGTCATCTTTAAAATTCAATAGTTGTGTTTCTGATGCTCCAAAAATCTTGAAATTTGGACTGGAACTAGATCTTCAAATTATCTTTCTAATGCTACTTTCCCAAAGGAAATTTCTTCTATGGAATTTTTAAAAATTTGTGGAGTACATACTGGTCAGATTGCTTGAAAATAGAACATTTATGAAATTTAGAAATCAATTTTGACTAACATACAAATTGGATTTACTCACAATTTGTGGGGTTTGAAAGATAATTAAATTAACTTTCATTATCATATTTTTACAAAATTTTTGAAGCATATTTGCTATTGTTTCCAACAGAAAAACCAACATGTGGTCTAAATCCCAAATTTGACCCCTAGTTTGTTAAAAATTCATAAATAATTGTTGGAAATGTAAAAATTCTGGAAAAATACTCTCTGAAAAGCTTATTGAAAAAGGAATCTTATTGCCAAATTTCAAATCATTTGGATTCCATCTTACTTTCGAGGATACATTTGAATTATGGTCTTCAATTTGAAAAAAACTTAGAAGTGTATGAGCCAATAGGACCACATAAACTAACTTGGACTTCGACGAGCCCAAGAATTAGTCGATGAGGCGAGTCACATTGTGGACCACCCACCATCTACTAAATCAAAGAAACAGGTTAAAATTTCACGAAAATATATCAAATAACCTGCATTTGGCTTGAAACTACTGGGTAGTTCCAACCTCTCCTGCAAAACCTGGTGTCTAAGCCTGCGGGGTAGCATCAAAAGACCGCGGCTACGGGGTAACGGAACCAGAGGCGAAAGTTGAAGGAAGAACCTTCCTCATAGTCCCCTCGTAACCAGACTGGCCGAGTTAGCCTGAGAGGCGGGAATTCCTTGCCTTCGATCTCTCGTTGAATTTTTTTAATAACACAAACTTAAACGAAAAATCCAATCATCTGATCTAATGGACCACTCTGATTAACAAGGCCTTAGCCTTGTTTTTATTGACTACACCAACCTTTTGAGTTGGTGTATGCAAGAAAGAAGGTCTTTAGGACTTAAACTTATGGGACCTTGGGAGCTGAACCCAAGGTAGAAAAGGTGATTTTCGCCCGACCTCTCTTCTCAACCTTCCTCCACTCGATTAGCTGAAATGGCTAATCCTGGTCCTCGAGTTCATCAGGACCCTAAGAATCAGGACCCAATGGCTTGTCTAGAAGCCAGGGTCGAGGAAACGGAACAGAAATACGAGCAGAGAATCGACAGGTTCTCACAACACTCGACAGGATGCAACATCCACCTCGAGGAGAATAACTACAGGACTTCTACGATGCGGCGGCAACAGTTGTAGCACTTCAGGTCCAGATTCCCATAGGTGGAGACACATTCGAGTTGAAGCCGAATATCATAAGTCTGATTCAGACTCATTTCCATGGAAACTTGAATGAAGATCCCTTCTAGCACATCGAAGATCTGAGTCGGATTGCAAAGTTAGTTCGACCTAGGAATATGGCTATTGGAATTACTCTCATGAAGCTTTTTCCTTTTTCTCTTAAGGATAAAGCTGCTTATTGGTTCAAGACTATCTGGAGGCCAATTGGAGCCTGGGAGGAATTATGTCGCGAATTCCTCCAAAAGTTCTTCCAGATCGGTCAAATAAATGCTATGGGGCGTGCGATCACGACTTTTGCCTAAGGCTCTGGAGGGAAGCTGCATGATGCCTGGGATAGATTCCTTGATCTTCTCAGGAAGTGCCCACACCATGGTGTAACCAAATGGCACCTCGCTCAAGTATTTTACCATGGGCTGGATGACACACATCGGTACCTGGACAATGCATCTAGCGGTGGGAATTTCCTCGTGAAGGATGAGAATAACTCATTTGAACTGTTCAAGTCCTTAGTAGAGAACTCAATGAATGCTGCCTCAATGAACTAGTTCTAGAGACCTGGACAGCAACGAGTCAGTGTCCACGAAGCTCAAGCCGAGTATGCTCGAGTTGACATGGACATTATCACCAAAAAGCTGGATAAGGTGGATCTGCACGATAAGAAGCTCGATGAATTAATGTGAGCAAGATTTGGATCTTCTGGCAGCACTACTCCATCTTACTCCTCTCAGGCATCCCGAGCCCCCTCTACTCGTACATATTCCTTCACTCGGGATGTTTTCTCTCCATCTCCACGGGATCCCGCGTACCAAGAACCCGTGACCAATGTGGATCTATCATCATATAATCAGGGTTACACACCACATGATGATGTAAATGTGTATTCTTTTGATGAATTTGCATTTGAGACGTCTTCGGCCTACAAAGATGTCAATGCTATTCAGGATTATGGGTGTAACAACCCGTATTCTGAGACATATAACCCCAGTTGGCGCCAGCATCCCAATTTCTCCTGGTCTGGTAACCCACAGAGACCGAGTCAAGCTCCACACTACCAGACCAGACAATACAGGAATGTGCAGAACATGTATCCTAGGCAGCAGCCATTCCCTTCTCAGCAGCAATAGACACACTCTATCTATCAGCCGCTGCACCAAGCTACCAACTACCCTGCAAAGTAGGCTGACCCTTTGGAGTCTCTGAAGGAGGAATTGCAGGCTTCAATTCGGAAATCTACTCATGACAACCTACAAATAATGAAGGCAATGGATGACCAAATACAAAGCATACAAAACACGCAAAACCAGATGATGCAGGAGCATAGGTCACAGGGTGCTTTGCCCTCCCAACCTGTCCCAAACTTGAGATATGTGCAGAATCAGGGTGCCCCGCCTAGATTCCAAGCACCATAGGGGCAAGCACATGCTGTTTTGCAAGCACCTCCCGCACCACCTGGTTATGGGCTCAGTTAGCCACCTCTGTTGCCAAACCCTGTGTATCCAGACCAACCTACTCCTTTGCCCCTTCATGGACAGCATGCCAATGCAAAATCTGTCACCTTAAGGTGCGGAAGGACTACACAGGACCTGCTACCTAGGCAAGCGAGTAATGGTTTTTCCTACACTCTACCACAAGATGGTTCACAACCCTCTTCCTCTCACAAGCCATCTTCATTAGATAAAGGAAAGAAGCCCTAGACCCTGAAATTCCCATCCAATTTCGCAGCTCTAACACGAGATTTAGCACGCAAAAAGGACACACGGAATTTTGAGGACCTGAAATCTATGTTCAAGGAAGTTCACATTCAGGTCCCTCTCCTCGAAGCAATAGATCACATTCTTGTTGTTGCTAGGTTCTTCAAGGACTACTATACTACAAAGCGACAGTAGAGAATCGAACGACAAGCGGTATTATCTAAGGAAGCCAGTGTTGTTATCTTAGCCAACTTACCACCCAAAAAGGACCCGGGCACACCACTGATTTCCTACTTTTTGCAGAATTCCCCTTTCGATAAGGCCCTTCTTGACTTGGGGTCATCCATCAACCAAACTCCCACCACAGTATTTGATCGATTTCAATTTGGGGAGTTAAAGCCCACCTCAGTTACCATACAGTTGGCTGATTGATCGGTGAAAATGTCGAGGGGGGTGGTTGAAAATGTGATCGTAAAAGTCCAAGGATTCTGCTTTCCAGCGGACTTTTTTGTTCTTGATATGGAGGTTCCTCCTAATCTCTGTGATGCACCGATTATTCTAGGTCTCCCATTTTTGGCAACCGCACGCGCAAACATCGACTGTGCATCAGGATGCATGGAGATTAGCCTAGGGAATGAAAAGCTTAGACTGGACATTTTCAGGGCATCAAAGAACTTTGATTGCGATTAAATCAAGGAGGATAGTGAAGATGAAGATTCAGCTTTCTGTGGGAACATTGGGCTCCTCTGCAGTGACCCAATGGCACATTCATCTTCACTATTAGGGGTCTTAGATTGTGATCCACACGGGACTAAGACTAATGGCATACAC
Organism: Thalassia testudinum; assembly: GCA_037157565.1. NCBI lineage: Eukaryota > Viridiplantae > Streptophyta > Magnoliopsida > Alismatales > Hydrocharitaceae > Thalassia > Thalassia testudinum. The sequence goes on from JAZHRO010000067.1 coordinate 40,636,001, forward strand.
ATTTCATCCCATGGATCTGGTTGTCATGGGTGTTCATCTGCTTCTAACACCCCTGATCCTGACTATCCTGTCTTATCTAACATTGATATCTTAAGACAAGATTACATGACCACTGCAGACGAATTCTCCTTTAGTCAGGGTCAGCAAATTTCTGTTGTCGCATCCTCTCCTCCCTTGAATAAACCCCCTCCCCAACCTCCACTACTAGAGTTATAGCCCTTACTTAATTCACTCAAGTATGTGTTTCTGGGAGAAAGTGAGATGTATCCCATGATTATCAATGCTCACTTGACCCTGGACAAGGAACACTAATTGATTTCCATTCTGCAAGCACATAGGGCTGCTATCGGGTGGGGCATTATTGATCTCCACGAGATTCACCCTTTGTATTGCACTCACCATATCTACACTGATGAAGGGGTGAGACCATCGAGACAACCTCAGAGGCACCTAAATCCAAATATGTTGGAGGTTGTCAAGAAGGAGATTATTACATGGCTAGACATAGACATTATCTATCCAATTTCTGATAGCTAGTGGGTGAGTCCCATTCAGATTGTGCCCAAAAAGGTGGGACTCACCGTAATAAAAAATGAATTGGGCGAATCCATCCCGACCCGCACCATGACTTCTTGACGAGTCTGCATTGATTATAGGAAGCTAAACTCGGCTACCAAAAAGGATCATTTTCCTTTACCCTTTATTGATCAGATTCTAGAATGGTTGGTCGGGCGTAGCTTCTTCTACTTTCTGGATGGATACTCCAAGTACAATTAAGTAGCAATCAACCTGGAAGATCAAGACAAGATGACTTTTACGTGTCCCTTCGGAACATTCGCTTTTAAGCAGATGCCTTTCGGCTTCTGCAACGCACCAGCTACTTTTCAGTGATGCATGATGGCCATCTTTTCAGGCATGATTGGGGACTACGTAGAAGTGTTCATGGATGACTTCTCCGTGTTTAGAGATGATTTTTCATCTTGTCTTGATAACCTCACAAAGGTCCTGAGGAGATGTATAGAAGTTAACCTAGTACTATCATGGGAAAAAAGCCATTTTATGGTGAGGGATGGCATCGTACTAGGTCACAAGATCTCCTCTAATGTACTCGAGGTCGACTAAGCTAAGTCCAAAATCATTGTGTGATTACCTCTGCCTAGCTCAGTCAGGCAAATCAGATCATTCTTAGGGCATGTTGGATTTTATCGAAGATTCATTCGAGATTTTTCGAAAATTGCTCGTCGATTAATGAATCTTCTGGTAACCGACACGCCCTTTGATTTAGACTCCTCGTGTCTCAACGCTTTTGAGACCTTGCGAAGTGATGTTTCAAGTGCACCTATTCTCCAACCTCCCGACTGGTCTCTCAACTTTGAGATGATGTGTGATGCCTCCAACTTCGCTATCGGAGCCATTCTTGCCAACATCGGGAGTGCCAACCATTTGTAATATACTACGCTAGCAAAATGCTGAATGAGGCTCAACATAACTATATAGTCACTGAGAAAGAATTGCTAGCTGTGGTATCCGAGTTGGAGAAATTCAGGTCATACTTACTTGGGTCCAAAGTTATCATCTACACTGACCATCCACCCTCCGGCATTTGTTGGAAAAGAAGGATGCCAAACCCCGCCTTATCAGATGGATCCTTCTTTTGCAGGAGTTCGATGTCAAAATCCGCAACAAAGTCGGAGCCCATATTGTTGTGGTGGATCACTTGTCTTGGCTAAACCTAGATTATATTCCGTACTCCCCGCCGATATCAGATCGATTTCTGAATGAGTCATTGTTGTTCATCATCTCTATTGAGTTTCCTTGGTATGCTAATATAGCAAACTATCTCATCACAGGCAGGCTACCTGCAGGATTATCCAAGGATCAAAAACTCAAATTTATACCAGAGGCTAAATTCTATTTTTGGGATGACCCAGTGCTCTTTCGCATTGTTGCTTCAGAAATCTCTAGTGTGCGATCCTTCTGCCACAACGATGCTTGTGAGGGTCATTTCTCGAGCCGAAAGACCGCTGCAAAGATTTTGCAGTTGGGATTTTTCTGGCCAACCATTTTCAGAGATACACACGAGTTTGCTAAGTGCTGTAAGTGATGCCAGGCAGTCATTTCTATTACTCGAAGAGACATGATGCCTCTCCAATCCATTTATGTCGTAGAAGTGTTTGACGTTTGGGGAATTGACTTTATGGGCCCCTTCTCGAACTCACATGGCTTTGAGTACATACTCCTCACAGTAGACTATGTCTCAAAGTGGGTAGAAGCTATCCCGGCAAGATGAGTTGATCATAAGACTGTTATATCCTTCGTCCGGGAATTCATTTTTGCGAGATTCGGATTTCCCATGCCCTAATAAGCGATGGGGGAAGTCACATCATCCATGCCCATTTCAGGTCATTATTGAAGAAATATGGGGTGCAGCATCGCATTGCTACCTCGTATCACCCATAGACCAATGGGCAGGTTGAAGTATCAAATCGTCAAATCAGGCTTATCCTTCAAAAGATGGTTAGACCTGATAGGAAGGATTGGTCCAATCAGTTGATTGATGCATATGGGCATATTGGACCGCGTACAAGGCCCCACTCGGAATGTCACCATACCTTCCTGTGGAGCTGGAGCACCGTGCCTTTTGGGCAGTGCAGAAGTGTAATTTTAACCTCGAGGCCGGAGGTTATGAAAGGAAGCTCCAGCTCAGTGAGTTAGAGGATATTAGGCGAGAAGCAAATGAGAATGCAAAAATATACTAAGACAAGACAAAGGCTTTCCATGATCGACACATCTAGACGATGGAGTTCACACCTAACCAGCAGGTCTGGTTGTTTGACTCCCTACTCAAATTCTTTGCGAGAAAGCTCAAGTCCAAGTGGACTAGGCCATTTTGGTGGTCCAACTATATCCTAATGGGGCAGTCCAAATTAGAGACCTGAAATCTGGGCACATTTTAACGGTTAATGGCCAGTGCCACAAACCATTCTTTGCCTAGGAACCTCCTCCTGTTGACGAAACGATACATCTTCTCGAGGACGTGTGACTGATGAGTTGCCCAGTTGGAGGCATTAAACTTAGCACATATACATATATACATACCATATATACATAGCATATTTCATTTTTGCATATTGTGTATGGCATTGTAGTGATGGCATGAGCTGAACGACAACTCAGAAGCAGTTTCCTATGATTTATATCCACATACACTCTACCTTATTTCTTTTATTGGCATGGGGGGTAGTCCATAAAAACTAAAAATTTTCTGCCAACAAAGTGGGGGATTAGATCGTTTCATCAAGAGGTTTTATTAGAGATTTATTCTTTAGTAGATTCCTAAGCTTAGAATCCAGTATAACCTCACATTGCATGTAGAATTTGCAATGGATCCATTGTGAAAATTGATAGACATCTCTAGTTTGTCGAGAAGAAGAATTGCTTCTTCTCCTGAACCCTTGGACAACAATCAGGGAGTCAGGTGAACCATCTTCTAGTAGATCCACCAAAACATACATGAGATGAGAGTAGAGAGTCTACTAGTGCTCTAAGGGTAATGTAAGGAATCTTTAATCTTTAATAATTGAATAATACTTAGAGATGGGCATAGTTTTCTCTCTCAGTTCTTGAGTACTAATTCTATGAGAAATTCCATATGAGAGCCACCAAATAAGGCAAAAACGCAGAGAGCAGGTTTTGATAAAACTAGGACTGAGGTGGATGGTCACGACCATCCTTTACGGAATCCTCGACTGAAGGAGGGTGCTGATTACATGGGTTTCACATGTTTGAAATCGAGGTTACGAGTAACTCGTTGTCATAGTTGCAAAACTTGTGATCAGATATAATTTATACCGAAACTCCAATGGAGTCCCAGGTTGAATACAGGGAGGCGACATTTACTTTGTATGAAAACTGCGCTTTGATTTGTTTCTTTTTGGTGTTTATGGTTGTTATTCTTTTTTGTTTTTTAAAATAAAAAGACAAGAAATCACAAGAGAAAGATGGAATCAAATATGATATATTGCATGAATGTTTATTACAATAATCTACGAAATCATAAAAAGAGAGACATGAGAAGAAATCTCCCGAATCGACTATTTGACGAGACGACGACGCCTAGCAGAAGCTTGGACGAAGGAGGTGAGGAGCGGGATGACGAGGTGAGATGCAGGAGGATATCGGGTAGAGGAAAGCTTCAGCGTGGCTCTGAAATGGAGGTGAGAAGGTGGAGATGATCTGCTATCGGAATGGAGGTGGGAGGATGGCTCCAACACCACCTATGAATGGGGATGGGAAGATAGAGGAATGTTTGGTGAGGTAGAGGTTGGCTACACTAATAGGAGCCTTGGGAGCTTGAGAGTAAGCTCTAACGGAGTGTTGGTAGGCTTGCTAGAGCTCAGGAGTAGGTAGGAGTAGAGTAGGTAGAGATGGTTTGGTAAAGGGGTGTGTAACCCTTTATATAGTGGATGGGAAGAAGAGAATCCTGCGCACAAACATTCAGCGACAGCTACAAGCGTCACTAAAGGCCACTCGAGCTGTCACTGAAGATCCACGCCTCTTCCTTGCCTTGGCTGGCGCACGCATTGCACAGGCCATTTAGTGATAGCTGCAAGTGTCACTAAAGGCCTGCGTATGTGTTGCTGAAGATCCACCCTCGTGCGTAGCACGGACATAGCATTTAACGCAAGGTTGAAAGGGTGAGGGTCATAGGATGTGCATCGGAGGGTCCTAATTGCGTGGCTGAAGATCACGCATCCAATCGTTGCATGCCTGCTTCATTCAAAACGTGTGGTCTTCGCACCTGCAGGCAGCTGTTGGATCCTTCAGATCAGATCGCCTGCACACCTCATCAAGGCCACCCGATCAAGATCGTATGGTCTTGATCCAAATTGGATACGCACCTCTGAAATAAGGAATCATGTGGGGACTCGAACGGTGGTCGTCGGTTTGCGCTCCAAGTCTCCAACCAATGCGCCAAGTTGTCAAATGCGTCGAGCAGACATGTTATGGCATGTGGTGGAGGAAGCTTCTTAGCCTTGGATCAAGATCCAACGATTGGGATCTGATCTTGCGGTGGGCTTGGGGACTTCTTGGCTCAGGTAGGGAAGCCTGGAGGCACCACGTGGCGCCATCTAGGCCATCCATCTTCTTCTTCTTGCGAAGGGTGCTAAAGAGCTCTGATCGGGGTGATTCTCACGTTGACAGACTACGATCGTTGCTCTAAATCTATCCGTATGGTCGGATTCTTCATCCGAAGCCCGTAAAGATGTTGCACTGCCTCCTGGCCAAGTAAAATGACGGAATTAATGTACATAATATACAACTATCCTAAATGCAATGCAATGGATGTTTGTGCAATATTTATATCATGATATGCAATGCTAGGCCTAGGAACTATCATAAATAAGCATTTTATGATGAATTTATACATGTTTATCAGGTATTGATGTCAAGGTAAGAAATATGTCATCCTATCCATTCCTTACCCGGTGCCGAGAGTAGGCACTTCCACCAAATAAGCCACCCAAGATCCTCTTGGCCATCCCCAAAAATCCCAAATAATGCCTCATGAATAAAAGTATGTATGTCGTGTTGCATTGTTGTGTTATGTCATGTTGGTAACAGCATTGTGCCAGTAGATATATATATAAAAAAAAGAGAAGAAAAAGCATACAAAAGAGATATTTGCTTGTGAAAAAAAAAGTGTTATGTTAAGAAGTTTGAGTTATGTAAGTCAAAATGTTTTGAGGTAAAAACACCTACCATTCCTGCAAACCACCAAATACAGCCTAAACTTATTTTGTTATGTATTTCTGACCGCCTGAATACGGGCTGAGGGATCTGACTTAGCCGTAGGGTTATTAGAACCTAATTAAAGTGTGATGTCATGAAAGACCACCAAATATAGTTGCAAATCTAGTGAGATGTGAGATCAGGAAGAAAAAGAAAAAGGAAAAGAAAGAGAGAGAGAGAGAAATGAAAAAGCATAAAAGATTAAAGGGAGCACAATTTTCCAGCCTTTCTCTAAGTTAATTTCTTCAATAATCTAGAAATGTAGATTCTCAAATACTAGTCTCTATGTAGCATCAGAAGAGAGTGAGACACCAAATACAAATCTAGTTAACTCAGATATCTTCTACCTAAGCCAAAAGCTGGGGCTAAAATCAGAGAATAGTTTATATCCCTGAGAGAAGAGGTTTACCTATCCTAACAGAATTTTACTACGGGTCTAGTACAAGCTTTAAATGTATATCGACTCTTCGCTTGGATCCGTTGCAGAAGCTACAACATTACATATTCATGGTTATTTGGATTTTGAATTTTTTAAACCTGTAGTTAAATTCTTGATAAAATGCATTTAATCTTGCACTTGCTAGGTACTAGCAAGATTTAGGCGTGGGGATATGATTGCGTAGCAATCATAGGCCCTAATTCACCTGAATTAAAGTAGAACCTAGCTTAACATGGGCATTCTGCATGCATACACATCATACTATGCATCTTAGATGATTTATATGTTTTATATATAATAATGTGCTATTTAAGAGGTATTAATAATTACAGGTAATCTAGGGCTGTAGATGACTGATCCAACCTTATGGATCTGTTTGGAATGACGACGAGAGTCCAACGCTTCCAAGAGCACATCAATTAGACTCTCGTAGCACCGTAGGGAGTCCATAGAAGAAGTAGGAGCCAAGGGACAAATTGAAGAATATTCAAACCTTAGATGACAAATCCAATCGCATAGATGGATCCAGATCGATGTTCACAGTCCAACGGCGTAGAAATCAACTCAATTGGAGGTCTACATCATTAGATACAAGGAGAAGAAGATGGATAGCCATGATGGGACCACGTGGCGCCATCGCAGCCACCCCTCACTGTGCCCCATCTGGGAAGGAGAGCTGTGGGACATTGGATCATCATCCAACGGCCATGATGCATCTACGTCACCCGCCTCCAACCACTTCATCAAGCGAGGTCGAGATCTCGACCGTTGGATTCCCATCCAACAGCCGTGGGCGGCTGCATAGGTTTTGGAAACTGTGACAATTCGCGCATGTAGTGTAGCAGAGAGTGCTTGATGCGAGTTCAAAGAGCGATTAGGAGTCGGTCGCCTGCGGGTGAAATTCCACCATAGGATCTTCATCGGGTGGATCAATGGCGAACGTGTGGTGGGCGTAGGAGAGTCGGATGAAGACGTGCGCCTTAGGACTTAGCAGGCGCTGAGTGCACTCGTTAAGTTGTTCGATCGAGAGATCGGACACTGAGTTGGGTTAGGATTTGAGGCACTGATCAAGGGCGAGCGGCAGGTGAGCGGAGGCCGTTGGATGCAGATCACGGGCGTACAGTGTGCCACGTGCCACCACCAGAATAAACTATGGATGGAAGAAGGATTTGGAAGGTTTAATCAGGATTGTTGATCTCCCGATCAACGGATCTGATTAATCTGAAGCCTTTGCACGGGATTAAGGGCTCAAATACCCTAAATGCCCTTCATAAAAGCTATAAAAGGAGGCCTAAGGGTCCCCTTTGAAGGCAATTCCCTTAGTTTTCTTCTTCTTCCTCCTACAACTTTTCTTCTTCCCATCTTCTCTACCTCCATCTCTGCACCTCTGTTTGAAGCATCCGTTGGGCTACCCCAACGGATCGTTGCTGCTCTTCCCAACCTCCCCAAAAGGACACCACGGACCACCTGTGGTGCCCTTTTTTGTTACAGTAGTAGTTGTTTACATTCATGTTTTCATTCTATCGCATATATCAAATTCAATCTCTTTGTGTTGTGGTATTGTGATTGATTGTTTCTATTACTTGGTACTTATATTTGGAATAAACGCATGAAATCAAAAGTGCTTTCTATCTCCCTGTGATCGACCAGGACTCACCATTTCTGTTAATTTATTTGCTCGAGACATATTTCACACTATACTACAATGTGCTTATCGCAATCTATGCCACAAACAGTCAGGTCTGTATCTTAGCTACTACTTGGGTACCTTTAGGCCTATAGTTGGTATTTTTGATCTAGTCTCTAGAGGAGCGGCATGATAGGACATCCTGAAGATAGAGTTCAGCCTAGAGACCTAGTCCACTTCGTATGATTTTGCTCGGGACTAGCAAAACTTAGGCATGGGGGTATTTGATAGGTCCATTTTAGTGCACTAATTTAGTGCCTAAGTGCATTATTATTGAAATGAAAATGTAATGTGAATCATGCATTTCATAGATAAAATTAATAAAGCTGTACAATTATCATTCCATGCATTTTTACATCTTAATAAAATAAATTCAAGTCATTATGGAAAGAGAAATCTAAATGAAATCATACTTAAATTTAGAGTGCATCTTTAGAGATTTAATTTTTCATATAAGAGAAAAGGAAAGAAAGAAAAAGGAAATAAATAAAATCCTTCCTTCTCTCTCCCTCACGAATCTTTGTCTTCCCATAATCTCTTCATCCCAGTTGGAGAGTTGGAAGCCACCCAAGAGAAAAGGAAAGATAGAAAAAGGAAAAAAGAGAGAAAAATAACCTTCCTCTCTTTCTCCTCCAATCTCTTGCTCTCGCATGAATATTCTCTCTTTGACTCCTTCCTTCGCTCTTTTCTTTTTTCTTTTTATTTTTTTTCGTTTCTCTTGCGTGGCTTCCAACTCTCCAACTGGGATGAAGAGATTATGGAAAGAGAAAGATTCGTGAGGGAGAGAGAAGGAAGGTTTTTATTTATTTTCCTTTTCTCTTATATGACAAATTAAATCTCTAGAGATGCACTCTAAATTTAAGTATGATTTCATTCAAATTTCTCTTTCCATAATGACTCGAATTTATTTGATTAAGATGTAAAAATGCATGGAATGATAATTGTACAGATTTATTAATTTTATCTATGCAATGCATGATTCGTATTACATTTTCATTTCAATAATAATGCGCTTAGGCACTAAATTAGTCCACTAAAATGAACCTATCAAATACCTCCATGCCTAAGTTTTGCTAGTCCCGAGCAAAATCATACGAAACAGACCAGGTCTCCAGGCTGGACTTTAGCTTCAGGATGTCTTATTGTGCCACTCCTCTAGAGACTAGATCGAAAATACCAACTATAGGCCTAAAGGTACCCAAGTACTAGCCAAGATATGGACCTAGCCAGCCTCAACCTTGGGTCCGCCGTGAAGGTTTCTAAGGCCCGCAAAAACTACCCAAAGGTTTGTTGACCCCAGCAGTTAAAGCACTCGTGCATATGTGTAGCAAGGCTAGGTTCAGTTTGCAAGTGCATTTTTAGTAAGAGAGAGAGGGAGAAATATTATTTCAAGAGTTTTCCCTCTTTCTTTTTTAAATTCCCCTAGACTCAATGTTGGATTGACCCTAAACACGATCTGTATCGGATTCCTTGTCCCCACCATCAATCCTTGCAAGGTCCCTGGCAATCGATGCTTCGGGATAGAACTGCCCATGGCAACCCCTAGAACCCTGACTTTCGACACTTTGGGATAGTGTCTCCCATGGAGTTCTGTAGCTAAATTCTAACCCTAGCAATCGACATTTCGGGATAATGTCTCCCATAGCATCTGAACTAGCACAAGATGCTTTCGTGCCCCCGATAGAATATTTAGATATCCTAGGAGACAATCATCGAGGAGACGATATGTTATAATGCATCTTTGAGGGGCTTATTTTACATTCCTCCTCTTCGCGTCGGGAAGTCATCCAATCACCTTGTGTCTTTGAGCCGCTCCTAAGTCAACTTTTTGGAAAAACTGTTTCAGAACGAACACTTTTTTGGCCTTTTTATTCTTTATGTGCATTTAACCAGACGGGTGTGTGATTTTTGGGTGACTAGGTTACCAAGTCCCGCAAACCAAATGGCAGGCAACGGGTCTGAATACTCCCTAAGCCTTAGACTTAATACATCAGCCTCGCAACTCAGTCAACCCCTTGAGGAATAGTCTAGATCTTAACAAATACATGAATGTTTAAGCCCTAAAACTGACCCAAGAGGCCTAAAGTCGGTATCCCTTACTTATCTCCTTTTCTCTAGCATTTCAAGACTTTATTTATTCATTTATTCTAGTCTAGAACTTATGTAACTCTTCCATAATCAATTGTTAGGACCAGCATAATGTTTTGCACATTTTCGCTCTGTGTCTCTCTTCAATATATTTGAAATTCAGCTCAAAAGATTTCATCTCCTTTCTCTCTTTTCTTTTTTCTTTTTTTTTGTTTTTGGTGTTGTTTCTTTTTTCTTTTTTCTCTCTTTTTCTTTTAGTTTTTTTTTAATGCAAGATGGATGCCCTAATTGCATGCGGAATATGTATAAATGCTATAAACAACCTTAGGTTATACCATTCCTTGCCTAAATCTAACAATGTCCTCATTGAAAAGTAAAACCTTGGAAAGATATTACCTGAGGTGGAGTTAGGATATCTTGTAAATCGGGCTCTAGAAGGAAAGCAGGAGACCCAAAGAAGACACATAACAAACCTGCCCTGGCAAGTAAGTAACCCAATATGTTGGCCAGTTGGTGATGCATAGTGATGCCAAATGCTCGCCAGGTACAGGTGAAAAGAGCATACTCCTGAGCTATTTTTGGAGGTTTTACATAATACACATGAGTAGTGACCTCCGAGAGTGTGCAACGAGGAGGCCAAGGCTCCTCAAGCAGATATGTGTGGGTTACAGAGGGTGAGACGAAACATACCCTAAGACTGATGGGTTGACATGGAAAAGCGTCGATCCAAACTTGCCACTCCACCACAAGGTGTATTGGTCTGGATATTCCCCTGTTAATCAAAAGTGTGAGCAGAGATTTTAGGAGGCTACTTCTATGTGAGTTGAAGTCTCTCAGGTGAGGCATAGGGAAGAGGCTCCAAGATGTCTTGAGAGGTTCAACATTCTTTCTTGACAACCATTCTAGTTCCTGACTGTCATCAGAAGTAGCCTTGGTTACTGACTGCCTTTCACGCTGCATATCATTGGTGTGCACATCCTGGAATGGACCCAAATGTTCATCATCCAAATTTAACCGCTCAATGGTGTCACTTATTTCACTAAAATGTAGAAGTGGTTTGGAAGCGATAGGTCTGTGAGTGTCCTCAATAATGACATCCCCAGGTTCTTATTCAATGCTAAGATCCTACTCATGGGGTGTATAGATTCTTTCCTCAAGAGTAGTAATAGCTTCCATTTCTTCCGACTATTTGAGAGGATGATCTTGATAGTCAAGGGTATGTAGGAATCTAGATTTGGCTAATTCAGTTAGATCCTCAGGGGGTTGGTCCTCGAACAAAGCATAATCTCCCCTAGAGTCACTCCATACTCTGAGTCCAGGCCCTTCAAAATCATCACTGCATTTTGTCCCTCTTGACTCTGAGACTCAAGACAATCTTTCACATCAAGATCACGTGCTTCCTCAAAAATCAACTCTTCATGTTCTTGAGACCAATATTGATCTAATTCTTCCAATTCCATCTCAATTTTCTCATGGTCACTTGGGTTGGGGACTTGTGAATCTTTAGAATATTCAATGACAGGTTTTGGTTCCCTTGACAGAGGAGTTTGTTTAATATCATTTCCTTCTAGTATGATTTCCTCTGGCATCCAAGACTCCTGGAATTTGTTAACTTCTAAATCACAATCTTCAGGGAGCTCTAACTGAGGTGCAAGGTCCTCAGAAGCGTAAGGTATATGCTCAAGATCCATAGGATGGGGTACAAATTCCACCTCAAGATTCAAACTGGGAGCTAGGTTGACTATTTGACTGCGACTCATTTCATCAAATGTAATGAAGATACTATCATTCGGGTCGAGTTCATCTAATGGGCCCATTTTCTCCTTCCAATTAAGATCAGGTGGATAGTGACCAAGATTACCTTCTGGTGGGCATATCTCATGAGGAACGTCTAAGTGATAGCTACTCCTCAAAACAAGATCCCTATTGTCATTGTTTTCATTGAAATTCTCTTGGTAATCGGGGATATAGGGGTGGGGATCATAATTAACTGTAGGAGGATTGCTAAGCTGGCTAATCTCTTCAGTTAGTCTTTGACTATTCCTCAAAATCTCTCCCATAGAATCCATCATTTCTTTATGTTGTTTTTGCATTTCAATCATAAAAGATGAGAGGCTACTATCAGATTGGGGAGGATAGTCAAGCTCAAAGTTATAATCCCTAGGATTTTCTGTCCAATTGGGAGTGTAAGAATCATCATGGGTAGGTGGGTTGGGCATAGTCATGGATGGGTTAGGGATGGTGTATCCCTCTCCTAGGTTCTACTCATGATCACAGGGTTGGGGGATAATCAGACCAATGTTCCTATAGTAGGAGTAGAAAGGATCCCATTGTTCATCAGATGATGGATCACTGTAGGTCATGGGATTGGAATTCGGTGTTCTAGGGTGAAAGTAAGAAGTGAAGTAGCTATTTTAATCCATTTGAAAACACGACTTGAACAACACACCCCAATTAAACACAAGGCAATGGGACTCTCTTTTCTTTCTTAGAGTAGATTTAAGCAACCTCCAATCTACTCCTTAAAGTTGTCAAATGGGGTCAAGTTTGCACTTGTCCGTTCCCACTTTAGTGGTATAAGAGGGAGCTGTGACTTGAGATCCCTGACAAGCTCTTTGGAGAAGAACAGAGGTTGTTTACATTCTTTCTTGGTGGCCAAAGAATTTTCACAATCAATTATAGGCCCTAAGTCGACCTTCATGTGCCCTAGAACTTACACCTTTCTTAGATGATACTCTCAGGTGATCAAGCGAGAAGTTACTCCAAGGACGAACAAAGGGATGCAAATAGGGCGAATGCTTCCTTTGAGGTGATGTGTAAGCGGTGCCTCTTAACTACCCTTTTGTTCCTTTAAGGGGTGTCCCCCTCCATGAAGTATCAAACCACTCAGTCAAAAGATAGTACCACCACCACAAAGCAAGATAGGAGGGTCTGCACCGATAAAGAGATAGGTGCCTATAGCCTTAAGGAATTGAGCCCTAGTGTGGTGCCTAATGTGTGTGCTCAGTGCTAGAAATGTGCATCACACCGCAAATCATTTTTTGATTTTGAAAATGCAGACAAGTCCCTTTGAATTAGATCAAGTGTGATTTGATTTTAAGGTCAAATCTGATTATCAGTCCCAATTTCAGTTAGGCAACCATTGATTAGTTAATTCAATCAATTTTGGTGCTCTTGAATTTTAATCCAAATGAAAATGCATGAATAGGAGCTAGATGCAAAGATAGAAAGGTATACTTGTCTCCAGCAATCTTCGTGCAAATATGTATGCAATGCAGAGAAGAGATCTAGTATGCTGCTCAATCACCCCTAAATGAGTGCACCTAAGGGCATGCAACTCCTAAACAGGTAGCTTCATATTTTTTCTTTTGTCTTTTTTTTTTTAGAGCAAGCAGGTAGAAAATGAATCATGCACATAGAAGAATAGCGCCCCTGGTAGCTAAGAAATGTGAGGACAAACCCCCAAAAATAAGCCCCAATTGCTACAAGGGCAAGAAGACATAATTGAAATAAAATTCACAGCGTAGGAGAATCCTCTGTGAAAGTGGGGTTTAGGTCTTTTGCATCTTCTTCGCATGTGTGGACATCACTCAAGGTCAACGTCGTCTCACAGCTGCGCCATCATCTCGTCAGATTCCTCACATAGAAAGATAAAGAATGATCAGATAAATGTGCAACTCAGAATCATCTGAAATAAAGTGTTCGCAGCATAGATCACATAGAAAATTAATGCGTTGTAGTATAGCACGAAATACGTCTCGAGCAAATAAATTAATGAAACTTGGCGAGTCCCGATCGATCACAGGGAGGTAGAAAGCACTTTTGATTTCATACACTTGTTCTCAATATGATTACTAAAGAATAGAAACAATCAATCACAATATTCACATTACAAAGAGATTGAATAGAATGAAAACATGAAAGTAAACTACTACTAATCTAACAGAACGAGGGCACCACGGGTAGTTCATGGTGGCCTCTTGGAGAGGTTCAGAAGAGCAGCAACAATCCATCAGGGTGGCCCAACGGATGCTTTAGACGGAGGTGCAGAGACGGATGCAGAGAAGATGGGAAGAAGAAGAAGAAAGAAAGGTTGAAGGAGGAAGAAGAAGAGAATTATGAGAAGTGCCTTCAAAGGGGGGCCCTTTGGCCTCTTTTTATAGCTTTGGTTGGGGGCAAAGAAGACATTTGGCCCCTTAAATCCATGCAAATGCCTTGGATTAATCAGATCCGTTGATTGGGAGATCAACAGTCCTAATTGAGCCTTCCAAATCCTTCTTTTATCCCCAATTGAATCTGGTGCTGCCACGTGGTAGCCTGTGAGCCCTCAGATGAAGATTGCACCGCTCCCACTTGCCCACGCATACCCTTCGCTTTCTCTCCTTCGCCGCTCGCCTCTTCTAAGCACCCGAACCTCAGCAGTCCGATCATAAGATCGGATGGCTTAAACATGTGCTCGATCACGCCTTGAAAAACCTAAAGTGTACTATCATGTGTTTCCACATGCGTCATTGTGCGTGTCTGCATCCAATGCTTCTGCTCTCACCACGTGTTCGCTGTCGAGCCGCTCGTTGGAGATCCGACAGGAGAATTCCCTCTGTGCTCGCCACTTCTCCTAAATCCACAATGGGCGTGCTTTGATCCCACGTCGCCCATCTCATGGAGAGAGCGCTAAAAACGCGCTACTCCCACGAGTTGGTTGCACTGAAGTTTAGTTGGCACGCGTTCTCGGCCGTTGGATGGGAATCCAACGGTCGAGATCTCGTCTCATCTGATGATGCGACTGAGGGCAGGCACGTGGCTGCAATTGCAGCCATTTGATGATGATCCAATGGCCTGCTGATTAGCCCATATTTGTGGGCTATTTAAGTATTTAAGTGTCTAGACATTAAGTTAATTTTAACATTTAGATAGCATACATTAGGAAGTAAATAAATAAATTCATATTTTTAGCTTAAGTGCAGAATTCATGCATTTAGAGTTAACCTAGGGTTGCATACATTTAATTAGTTAATTAATTAGGTGCACTATTTTAATTAACATAGAAGTTAAGGAGTTATGTATAAATAACCCTAATTATTTTATTATTTTCTTCTTCTCCTTTGCAGGTAACTCCTCCGTCTTCGCCTCCTCCTGTGCATCACATTGATTCCTGGTAGTTTTTGAATTTCAAATATTAGCCATGGCTACAAAAGAGAAGGACGGGTTGCCGTCCAAAGGGAGGCCTCCACCCCTTTGTTCCTCACTGTGCATTGAGAACTTTGCTTCTCATCCATTCCATACCACCGGCCTCCCACCGCGGCAGTGCAACTCCACCACCGTGGGCGTGTGGGGTAACAGCCCACACCACCAAGAGTCTCTGCAACATCTCCTGCCAAGCGCGCCTGCCACCGCGTGCCCTCACTTCATCTCCAACCATCAGACCCTGCCCGCACCTTCATCTCTAGTCCACCCACGCTCCAGCACCCACTCCCGCACCTTCATCCCCAGCACCCACGCCACCACGTGCCATCTACCCACCGCACGCCTTCATAAGCAGCTTCAGTGCACCCACCAACCCCTGCATGCCCTCGCCTAGCGCGCTTGCCCACCCACGCACCTTCACTAGCTAGCACGCCAGCACGCCTTTGTGCCTGTAGAGCGCCCTCTAGCAGTGCCTTCAACGCACCCCAGTGCCCCTGCTTTAGCCCTTCCTCGCACCTCCCTGCAGCACCTGCAGTCGGCGCCATCAGACCCCACCGCGCGCCTCCACCCCAGCGCCAACACGCCCGCACGCCCTTGCCTAAGTGCACACCCTCCAGCCCTGCCTGCAGCGCCCCTAGAGCCCATGCGCACTGCCCCTCCTTGCGCCTACAGCACACGCGACTAGCAGTAGCATCCTCCACCGTCACCACTTCTTTCCTCCGGTAGGTCAGCTCCTACCACCATCCATCAAGCCGCCACCACCGTCAGGTGTGGATCGGAGAGGGCTACCTCTGGTCGCCAACTTGCCGTCCATCTCTCCTTCATCCGTGAACAAGCTCCTTCATCCCCAGCACCCACGCTACCACGTGCCATCTATCTTATGCCATCAGACCCTGGCCGCACCTTCATCTCCAGCACCCACGCCACCGTGTGCCATCTGCCCACCGCATGCCTTCACCAATAGCTCCAGCGCACCCACCAGCACCTGCACGCCCTCGCCTAGCGCGCTTGCCCACCCGCGCGCCTTCACCAACCAGCACTCCAGTGCACCTTTGCGCCTACAGAGTGCCCTCCAGCAATGCCTTCAGCGCACCCCGGTGCCCCCGCTTCAGCCCTTCCTCATGCCTCCCTGCAGCACTTGCAGCCGACGCCATCAGACCCCACCACGTGACTCCACCCCAGTGCCAGCACGCTCGCGCACCCTTGCCTAAGAGCGTGCTCTCCAGCCTTGCTTGCAGCGCCCCTAGCACCCGTGCACGCTACCCCTCCTTGCGCTTGCAGCATGCACGGCCAGCAGCAACATCCTCCATCACCGCCACTTCTTTCCTCCGGCAGGCCGACTCCGACCACCATCCAACGAGTCGCTACCACCGTCAGGTGCAGATCGGAGAGGGCTACCTCTGGTCACCAACTCGCCATCCATCTCTCCATCCATGCACAAGCTCCACCCAAAGCTAATCCCCTGTTTCAACCTCAATTAATAATTACATTTCTTGCCATTACCACAAAAATGAATTTTGATTTATCATTTTTTTATTGTGGTGAATTTATGCCTTCATGCTCTTGCTTCTAGAGAATTGTTTAACCTTGTTATTCATCTCTATGTGCATTGAATTTAATTTTGAATGACATCTTCATATGCATGCAAGTGAATAGTACATGGCATACTCTTGCACATGTATAATTTTCTGATGTAAAAATTACATTCACACCCCTTGACTTCTCCATAAATTTAAGGTTTACTTTCAAAGTTACATAGGCATTGTTTGATCTGGTGAATAGTTTAGCAAACTTGATTTTGACCTAATTGCGAGTTTAACTAAGTCATTGCCTCCCTGTGGACATGCCCCGCTCTACTGTGAGTGGTTTAATTTTAATTTTAATTATTTTGTTAAGAAATTTTCCACCACTTTGATCCTACAATGATAAATCATCTTAATACATTATTCGAAAGCAAAAATCGACTTATCACCTACGATTCTCCTTCCCAATTGGGGTGCGGTGAGGGGGCAGCAGCGATGGCACCACGTGGTGCCATCGTGGCTGTCCATCTTCTTCTTCTTGTATCTGATGACGTAGGCCTCCAATTAAGTTGATTTCTGCACCGTTGGACTGCGAACGTCAATCCGGATCCATTTGCATGGTTGGATTTGTCATCTGAGGTCTGGATATTCTTCAATTTCCCCTTGGCTCCTGCTTCTTCTATGGACTCCCTAGGGTGCTATGGGAGTCTGATTGATGCGCTCTTGGATGCGTTAGACTCCCAGCGTTATTTCGAATAGATCCATAAGATTGGATCGCTCATCTGCAACCCTAGATTACCTGCAATTAATAATACCTCTCAAATAGCACATTATTGTGTATAAAACATATAACTCTTCTAAGATGCGAAGTACGATGTGTATGCATGCAGAATGACCATGTTAAGCTAGGTTCTACCATAATTCAGGTGAATTAGGGTTTATGATTGCTGTGCAATCATACCCCCATGCCTAAATCTTACTAGTCCCTAGCAAGTGCAAGACTAAATGTATTGTATGAAGAGTTTACTAAAGGTTTATTTCTTTTTGTTTCATCGAAACATTCAAAATCTAGATAACCATGAATATATAATGTTGTAGCTTCTACAACGGATCTAAGCGAAGAGTCAATACACATTTAAAGTTTGTACTTGACCCCTAGTAAAATTCTATTGGGATAGGCAAACCTCTTCTCTTGGGGATATAAACTATTCTGATTTTAGCCCCAGCTTTTGGCTTAGGTAGCAGATGTCTAAGTTAACTGGATTTGTATTTGGTGGCTCACTCACTTCTGGTGCTACATGGAGACTAGTATTTTAGAATCTAGATTATTAGATTATTGAATAAGTTAACTTAAAGAAGGGCTGGAAAACTGTGCTCTCTTTAATCTTTTGTACTTTTTCTTTTCTCTCTTTCTTTCTCTCTTTTTCTTCTTTTTCTTCCTGAGCTCACATCTTACTAGATTTGCAGCTATATTTGGTGGTCTTACTTGGCATTACACTTTAATTAGGTTCTGATAACCCTACGACTATGTTAAACTCCTCAGCCCATATTTAGGCAGTCAGAAATACAGAAAAATAGGTTAAGACAGTATTTGGTGGTTTGTTGGGGATGGTAGGTGTTTTTGCCTCAAAACATTTGAACTTACATAACTCAAACTTCTTAGCATAACACCTTTTTTTTTTTTACAAGCAAATATCTCTTTAGTATGCTTTTTCTTCTTTTCTTTTTTTCTTTTTCAATATATATATCTACTGGCACAATGACATTATGAACATAACATAATGCAACAATTCAACACGACATACATACTTTTATTCATGAGGCATCATTTGGGATATTTTTGGGGATGACCAAGAGGATCTCAAGTGGCTTATTTGGTGGAAGTGCCTACTCTCGGCATTTGGAGGAAATGGATAGGATGATATATTTCTGACCTTGACTTCAATACCGTCCTTCAGCTGAGGATTCCATAGAGGATGGTCGTGACCATCCACCTCAATCCTAGTTTTATCAAAACCCGCTCTCTATGTTTTTGCCTTATTTGGTGGCTCTCGTATGGAATTTCTCACAGATTTAGTACACAAGAACTGAGAGCGAAAACTATGCCCATCTCCTAGTATCATTATTCAATTATTAAAGATTCCTTACACTAGCATTAAAGCACTAGTAGACTCTACTCTCATCTCACGTATGTTTTGGTGGATCTACTAGAAGATGGCTCACCTGACTCCCTAATTGCTGTCTAAGGTTTTAGGAGAAGAAGCAATGCTTCTTCTTGACAAACTAGAGACGTCTATAGGTTTTCACAGTGGATCCATTGCAAATTCTACATGTAAGTATGAAATTATGCTGGATTCTAGGTCTAGGAATCTACTAAAGAATAATTCTCTAAAGTGATCTAATCCCCCAATTGTTGGCAGAAAATTTTCAGTTTTTATGGACTAACCCCCATGCCTAAGTGTTTGCATGTCCTCATGCATGAATAAAAGAAATAAGGCAGGGTGTATGTGGATAGAAATCATCTAAAACTACTTCTGAGTTGTCATTCAGCTCATGACATAACTGTAATTCCATACACAATATGCAAACAATATGCAATACATTATGCAAAAATGAAATATGCTATGTATATATGTATACGTGCTGAGTTTAATGCCTTCAGCTGGGCAACTCATCAGTCACATGTCCTTAAGAAGATGTATCATTTCGTCAGTAGGAGGAGGTTCCTAGGCAAAGAATGGCTTGAGGCGCTGGCCATTAACCATAAAAACATGCCCAGATTTTGGGTCTCTAATTTGGACCGCCCTGTTAGGATATGGGTGGACCACCAGGAACAGCCCAGTCCACTTGGACTTGAACTTTCCTGCAAAGAATTTGAGTCGGGAGTCAAATAACCAAACCTGCTGGTTAGGTGCGAACTCCTTCCTCCATATGTGTTGATCATGGAAAGCTTTTGTCTTATCCTTGTATATTTTTGCATTCTCATATGCTTCTCGCCTAATCTCCTCTGACTCACTGAGCTAGAGATTTCTTTCATAACCTCCAGCCTCGAGGTAAAAATTACACTTCTGCACCGCCCAAAAGGCATAGTGCTCCAGCTCCACAGGAAGGTGACAGGCCTTTCCATACACCATGTGGTATGGTGACATTCCGAGTGGGGCCTTATACGCGGTTCGATATGCCCATAGTGCATCAATCAACCGATCGGACCAATCCTTCCTATCACATCTAACCGTCTTTTGAAGGATAAGCTTGATTTGACAGTTTGATACTTTAGCCTACCCATTTGTCTATGGGTGATACGGGGTAGCAATGCGGTGCTGCACCCCGTATTTCTTCAATAATGACCTGAAATGGGCATGGATGAAATGGCTTCCCCCATTGTTTATCAGGGCGAAGGGAGCTCTGAATCTCGCAAGAATAAATATGCGGACAAAGGATATAACAGTCTTATGATTAGCTCATCTTGCCAGGATAGCTTCTACCCACTTTGACACATAGTCTACTGCAAGGAGTATGTACTTAAAGCCATGCGAGTTCGAGAAGGGGCCCATAAAGTCGATGCCCCAGACATCAAACACTTCTACAACCAGAATGGATTGGAGAGGCATCATATCTCTTCGGGTCATAGAACTGACTGCCTGGCATCGCTTACAGCACTTGGCGAACTCATGTGTATCTCTGAAAATGGTCGACTAGAAAAATCCCGACTGCAAAATCTTTGCGGCGATTTTTCGGCCTGAGAAATGACCCCCACAAGCATTGCTGTGGTAGAAGGATAGCACACTAGAGATTTCAGAATCAAGGATGCATCTACAGATGATCTGATTAGCCCCAATGCGAAAGAGCAATGGGTTGTCCCAAAAATAGAATTTAGCCTTTGATATAAATTTGAGCTTTTGATCCTTGGATAATCTCACAGGTAGCCTACCTGCGACAAGATAGTTTGCTATATTAGCATACCAAGGAAACTCAATAGAGTTGATAAATAGCAAAGACTCATCTGGAAATCGGTCTGATATCGGTGGGGAGTATGGAATGTAGTCTAGGTGTAGCTGAGACAAGTGGTCTGCCACAACATTATGTGCTCCGACTTTGTTGCGGATTTCGACATCAAACTCCTATAAAAGAAGGACCCATCGGATAAGGTGGGGTTTGGCATCCTTCTTTCACAACAAATGCCGGAGGGTAGAATGGTCAGTGTAGATGATAACTTTGGACCCAAGTAAGTATGACCTAAATTTCTCCAACCCAAATACTACGACTAGTAATTCTTTCTCAGTGACTGTATAGTTATGCTGAGTCTCGTTCAACATTTTGCTAGCATAGTATATTACAAATGGATGGCGCTCCTGACGCTGGCCAAGAACATCTCCGACAGTGAAGCCAGGGGCATCACACATCATCTCGAAGTCGAGCGACTAGTCGGGGGGGTTGGAGAATTGGTGCACTTGAGACAGTGCTTCGCAAGGTCTCGAAAGCGTTGAGACACGAGGAGTCGAAATCAAAGGGCATGTCGGTTACTAGAAGATTCGTTAATGGATGAGCAATTTTTTAAAAATCTCTAATGAAGCTTCGATAAAATCCAACATGCCTTAAGAATGATCTGATTTGCCTAACCGAGCTAGGCAGAGGTAATCGTGAAATGATTTCAGACTTAGCTCGGTCAACCTCGAATCCATTAAAGGAGATCCTGTGACCTAGTATGATGCCATCCCTCACCATAAAATGGCTTTTCTCCCATGAAAGTACTAGGTTAACCTCTATACACCTCAGAATCTTTGTGAAGTTATCAAGACAAGATGAGAAATCATCTCCAAATATGGAGAAGTCATCCATGAACTCTTCCACGTAGTCCCCTATCATGTCTGAAAAGCTGACCATCATGCATCACTGAAAAGTAGATGGTGCATTGCAGAGGCCGAAAGGCATCTACTTAAAAGCGAATGTTCCAAAGGGACACGTAAAAGTCATCTTGTCTTGGTCTTCCGGGTTGATTGCAACTTGATTGTACCCGGAGTATCCATCCAGAAAGTAGAAGAAACTACACTCATCTAGCCGTAATAGAATTTGATCAATAAAG
Source organism: Thalassia testudinum (assembly GCA_037157565.1). Classification (NCBI taxonomy): domain Eukaryota; kingdom Viridiplantae; phylum Streptophyta; class Magnoliopsida; order Alismatales; family Hydrocharitaceae; genus Thalassia; species Thalassia testudinum. Next base: position 40,657,798 of record JAZHRO010000067.1, read on the forward strand.
GGCAAAGGAAAATGATCCTTTTTGGTAGCTGAGTTTAGCTTCCTGTAGTCAATGCAGACCTGCCAAGAAGTCATGGTGCGGGTTGGGATGGATTCGCCCAATTCATTTCTGATTACGATGAGTCCCACCTCTTCAGGCACTATCTGAATGGGACTCACTGATGAGACACTCATCATGATCTCTAATTACCCCTAATTAACTAGTCTTCCTAGTTAATTAGCTAAGGTTATGAATATATAAGGGTTAATTATAGAATAAGGGATATTTAGTTAAGGACCTTAAAATAAGTTAAAAATGGAATTTTATCATTCAATTAACATTATTAATAATTTAGATAATAATTGGACCCGAAATCCTATTAATCATTTCCTTAATTAATAAGATAACTTAAGTATAATGTATACCTAAGTATGTAATAACTTAAGTGATTTTACTTAATCTAATAAATTAACCTAAAAAGGTCAAAAATGTAAATTCAAGGTGCAAACATAATATTTACCTTATTTAATAACATATATAAAAAGCTGAAAAAGATTTAAATTAAAATAAACCTTCAAAACCTGGGTTTACATTTTAGTCCTTACTTTTCATTACAGTTGGGTCCTTATTTCTCACATAGGTCCTTAAGTTTTATTACTTCTAAGTCCATCTTTGTCTTCTTCTTCTTCTTCAACCAAACGAACGGCTGGCGGCAGAGAGTCACCCCACCGCGCGATCACCGCCCTGCCGACATCATTCCTCTTTGTCCAAGCTCTTGCAGCTTGCGCTCACCACCTCCACTTGATCCATCGGTCTGGATTAACCGAGAATCCTATTTTTTAGTGGGAGATAACCTCATCGTCATCGGAGACGACGACGGAGGTTAAGCTCCTCGAGCTCCTTCGGCTAGACCCCGCCACTCTCTTCGCCGCAAACTACTATAAATACCCCCTCACACCTCTGATTTTAGGCAAGTTGGCTCCCTTCCCTCTTCTAACACTGCAGCCGACCCAATAGGCTATTCGTCTAAACCTACGGCGACTTCTCATTCCATCTTCCAACTTCCTCCGTCCATCTTAAGCAGCCGAGGAGATCCGCCGTGGTCTTCCGCACCTCTAACAAAGGCACTGACCCTAGGATTCCTCCGCTCCACCTCAAATCCACCCGTCGAAGATCTTTCTTCAACCCTCTGATTTCTTCATCCGCCATGAGACTTCGGTAGAACCCTATTGACCCCTTCGTCCAGGTAACAGTAGACTAGGAGTAGTAGGAGTAGGCTAGCTTAGTTAGTTAGTTTAGTTAGTTAGATTAGAGTAATGTCAGATTTTAGCTTCATCTCCTCTGACTCCGATGAGTTCCTTGAGCTCGCCAGAGCTTCAATCTTGTCTTTTTACTCACTGTACACCTTCCTGTATCTTTCATGACCATTTCTAAATCATTTAATCATTAATTAAATCACCTGAATGCCTAATTCAAATCTCACCTTCACCGACTATTATCACTGTCCATGGTGACAATAGTCTATTTAATTTCACCTGCATTGGGTTCTTTCATCACCTATCACCACTAATGAACCCTAATCGACATTATAATACCTATTATTATCATCTATAATTAAACGCCTAAATTTAACTGTTCCTGAGCTCGCTGTCCATGGCGGCTCAGGAACAGTTCAAACTATAAGTTAAATATATATTTATGAATAATAACATCTGTTGACTTGATTTAACCTCTCAATCGAGTAGTTAAATCAAGTCCTGAGCTTTAACCACTCAAATCTTTTAAGAAAACAAACTTACTGTCAAATCTTAAATTTTAATGAACAAATGAGGAATTAAATGTGATACTGAGGTTCCGTGTAACCTCAGGATCCTTTTTGAATAAAAAATGGTTAGTTTTATTAATCTGTGCATACAATTTTATATTTTCTAGACTCACCGGAGCTCCGGCGAGCCATTATTGTATTACAACCTCTAGAACTTACTAAGTAGCTCTAGAATAGTTTAATAAGGATTACTGATTGTTTTAAAGAAATTTGTTTGAGGATTTAACCATTGGAGCTATAGATTTGAACTTCATCTTCCCCAACTCTGGCGAGTTGGAGAAGTCTGTTAGGAAAGATCTGAAAAACATTTAATGAGCTCAGAAGCTTCAGTGCGATGCACTGAAGCTGTTTAAGTCTTTAAAACGCTGTAGCAATCTTCCCATGACTCTGTCGAACAAACACCTATTTCAGTTCAGGCGGTGAGCTTGAAACCCTAGGAATTAAGGTTGAAACAACTTTCTGAAGATCTGAATAAATTCTAGATGATGAGAAGACTCTATTTTAGGCATTAATTTCTTGAGAGAAGATTTTAAACAGAAAGTCCATTTTTGAGCTTCCACAGTCAAACAGGAGTTTGATAATGGAGTTCTGAGCTTGAATTGAGGAATTGAGATGTGAAAACTGTTTCTGGGATCTTATTTGATGATATGAAATTAATTAAAGTAAGCTCAGATGAATGAATGTGTGAGTATTTAGTTTCTGCCAATTTGGGTTACTTTCGAACCTAAACCAACAGGAGTACTATTCTGATGAAATTTAAACTTAAAACCTACCCAGATTGATCTGTCATAACCCTTGGAATTAATCTAAATAGATTAGGAACACTTTAAAGTGTCTGTTGCACATATTGATGTCTGAAAATCAAACTCTGAAGCTTTCAGAGAAGAGAATAGCTTCTCTGCATGTTCTGAAGGTCTTGAGAGTTTAAAACCTACTCCAACAGAAGCGAAATTATTCATATCTCATGTACAGACCTTTAAATAGAAGAGAGAAGTACATTTGAAGACTCTCCTGATTTAATTCCACTTTCCAGACTTAAAAACCCCGTAGGAACCCCTGATTTCATCTTTTAAATTGAAGAGCAAAACATCATTAAAACATTAAATTGACCCTGAAATTGTGTAGATTATCCTTAGAGCTTTCCAACAAACTTGAAATCATTCAATTTGGAGCTCTGGGTAGAAAGTTATGAACATTTGAATTCGGGTCTGGAAGGGGTAGGATAGTCCCACCTTGGTTATTCACGAGCGTGCGCCTGGGGATAAAACCAATTTGTTTCTCTGGCTATGCAGTCGTTAGCGCTTGGCGCACCAGTTCTGAATCCATTTGATCTGATCTGAGCATTGCATGTCTGAGTGTGCGGGCTTATGCCTGCGGGTGTGAGCCCTTGGGGGCGTGTGAATGAGGTTGTGCCCTGGGAGGGCGAGTGTGGCCTGGGAGGCCGGGTTGAGCCGAAATGGCTCGAGACTGTGAACCGATTAACAAATGAACCAAAACGAACCTAACTGAGATTAGGCGAGGACCGAGTAGGGTCTGGTCCCACCCTGGTCTCAAGGTGCTGTGTATCCTCGAAAGGACCTTGCCGCAAATAAAATAACTTTTGGTTAAAAAAGTAAAAAAACTTGGTTCAGCTGAAAAGTTTAAGGAAAAGAGAAGCCGCTGAAGGATGCTAAGTGTTGAAGCTGAAAGCTAAAGAAGAAGGCACAGGCGCTGAGTGTTAAGGAGAATACTAAGGGAAGAAGAGAAGGCAGGAGAAAACTAAGGAAAAAGATAAGAGACAAGAACAAGAGAGAAGGCAGGAACAATAAAAGAAAGAGAGCTCGAGATAGAGAAGGATATAAAAGTAAGAAAGAAGAAGATGAGAGGCTGAAGAAAATAAAAAGGCACCAATACTTTGTTGAAGAAATAAATGAATTTTTTCTTGCATCATTATCTTTTTGTTCTTAATTGTAAAAAGGTATGTTTTAATAGAATAATTTTTTAATTGCCTTAATTACTTTGGAATGGAATTGAATTGAAAAACTAACATGTTTACTTGTTAATAATGTACAACATTTTAAGTAAATATGTTTCATATGGAATTTTGTATATCCTTTATAGTTTAAATATTTTGACAAAATTCATGTTTTGAAAATCAAATTAGTTATACCTCCTAAACTTAAAGAGATAAAAGAAAATTGGTGAATTTGGAGAAAATTATTATGCCTCCCAGTGAATGACCTGGACACAACCAGTAAAAATTTTTAAAATGTTAGGTTAATTCGACCTTATACTACACAATCGACACAACTTCAAGTTAACCTAAGTGATTTCTTCTACTCTTAATTAAGTGAAATTAACTTAATTACTGAGTTGAGTGAAACACACGCATCACTCACCCACTGGCTATTGGAAATTACATAGATAATGTCTGCATCCAGCCATTTAATGATCTCCTTCTTGACAACCTCCAACGTATTTGGATTTAGGTGTCTCTGAGGTTGTCTCGACGGACTCACCCCTTCATCTGCGTAGTTATGGTGAGTGCAATATGAGGGGCGAATTCCATGGAGATCAGCAATGCCCCACCCGATAACAGCCCTATGTGCTTGTAGAATGGAGATCAACTGGTGTTCCTGATCCGGAGTTAAGTGAGCATTGATAATCACTAGATATGTCTCACTTTCTCCCAGAAATGTGTATTTGAGCAAATCAGGTAAGGGCTGTAACTCTAGTAGCGGAGGGTGGGGAGGAGGGTTATGCAGGGGAGGAGAGGAAACAATAGAGGAAATTTGCTGATCTTGACTAATGAAGAATCCTCTTGCAGTGGTCATGTAATCCTGTCTTAAGATATCAATGTTGGATAGGACAGGATAGTCAAGATCAAGGGTGTTAGGAGCAGATGAACACCCATGACAACCAGATCCATGGGACAAAATGTGTATATCATTAGTCTCAGTCTCGTGTGGATCGCGATCAAAGACCCTTGATAGTAAGGATGAATGTGCCATTGGGTTACTGCAGATGAGCCTATTGTTCCCACAAAAGCTGAATCTTCGTATTCACTATCCTCCTCGATCAAGTCACAATCAAAGTTCTTTGATGCCCTAAAAATGTCCAGTCTAAACTTTTCGTTTCCTAGGGCAATCTCCATGCACCTTGATGCACAGTCGATGTTTGCGTAGGCGGTTGCCAAAAATGGGCGACGTAGAATAATCGGTGCTTCACGTAGATTAGGAGGAACCTTCATATCAAGAACAAAACAGTCAGCTAAAAAGCAGAATCCTTGGACTTTTACGATCACATTTTCAACCACCCCCCTCAGTGTTTTTACAGGTCGGTTAGCCAACTATATGGTAACTGAGGTGGGCTTTAACTCCCCAAATCGAAATCGATCAAATACTGTAGTGGGAGTTAGGTTGAGGGACGACACCAAATCAAGAAGGGCCCCATCAAAAGGGGAATCCTGCAAAAAGAAGGAAATTAGTGGTGTGCATGGGTCCTTCTTTTTGGGTAGTAAGTCAATTAAAATGACTAGCTAGCTTCCTCAGATAATACCGCTTGTCATCCGATCCTTTACTACTGCTTCGGAGTACAGTAGTCCTTAAAGAACCTAGCAACAGCTGGGATGTGATCTATTACTTCGAGGAGAGGGACCTGAATGTGAACTTCCTTGGACATAGATTTCAAGTCCACGAAATTCCACGTGTCCTTTTTCCATGCTGAATCTTGTGTTAGGGCGTGGGAAAAGGGACGGGAATTTCAAGGTCTAGGGGCTATTTTCCTTTATCTAATGAAGATGGCTTGTGAGAGGAAGAGGGTTGTGAGCCATCTTGTGGTATGACGCAGGCAAAATTGTTACCCGCTTGCCTAGGTAGCGGGTCCTGTGTAGTCTTTCCGCTCCTTAAGGTGACAGCTTTTGCATCGGGGTGCTGTCCATGCAGGGGTAGAGGAGCAGGTTGGTCTAGATACATAGGGTTTGGCAATAGAGGTGGCTGATCGAGCCCCTAACTCGAAGGTGTGGGAGGTGATTGAATAACAGCGTGTGCCTATCCCTGTGGTGCTTCGATCTAGGCGGGGTGATTGCACAGCAAACTGCACCAATAAATATGCCATCTTGTGTTATTTCCTAGCATTACCCACGCTTCTTATATAGCCATACCCGCATTTGTAAATAGACACCTGCATGCATTTATAAAGAGGGGAAGAGAGTAAAAATAAGTGGCCATCCATTTCACTTCCATTATTAACATTTTCCTTGAGTGTGGCATCGCAATTTCACCATTTCTCATTTCTTTTTATTTTTCTCATGCGGCTGCACGGCATGGTGCAACATCCCCTCCTCGCCGCTTCTCCTGCCAGCAACATGGGGAAAGGCATGTTGTCCCTCTATAAAACACCATGCACCCTCCCCTGCGTTGCCCGACCAGTTTTTCCACCCTCAAACACCTCACTTCCACCTTCAGACTTGCGCACACACAACACCACTGATGAGAGCCTCATCATGAGCCATAAATAACTCATTTTGACCCAATAAAGAAGATAAAAGCTCCTACATAACCTAGAAGAAGGCCTAAATAAAGGAATAAGTGCTTTAAGAAGAAAATATGAAATAAAGGTTAAAACTGTAATTTTACCATTGCAATGCATAAACGGGATTTCTCAGAGGCAAAACATAGGTCAAAAGGTCTAAATGAAATAAAAAGTGGGTTGAATCAATCAGAAATGGGTTCATGTGCAATCTAGGAATTAAATGACATTTGGTAACCCTAAAACAGATCCGCTTAAATCAACAAGGTTCCGATCAGGATAAAAATCAAGTAAACCCTCTAAAATTAATGTAAAAATATCCTCTAGGGTTTAGAACACTTAATTTGGCCTTTGGAACCCAGTTTGACCTAGATTAGGGTCCTAGCTCATCAATTAACCTAATTTGGGTTTTTACGCAAAATATCCAGTCAAACGTAGTAAAACCTCAAATCCAACTTCACCATTGGATTCCTTAGGTCCAAATTAGGTTTGTACCAAAATTTGGACCTAAGGGGATGTCATCTTGACCTACTTTGCAATTTAGTACACCCAAATCATAATTTGGTCCCTATCTTTTGAAAATCATCGCAGAAAGCCCCCTAGCTTCCTCGCCACCTTTGCAATCAGGTCCTTACGCCATTATTGGGGCAGAATCCTTCTCCGGCGAGGATTAGAGAGGGAATACTCTCTGATTCCTCAGAGATCCCCTCCCAGAAATGGAAGGGAGATTCTCTGAGGAATTCCCTTCCATCTAAGGCCAATCTTGATCCCTGGTGTGAACCCAATCTCTCATGCGAACGCACAAGGGATTTGGGTATCCACCCTCTTTCCTTCTCCGGCGAGTCGGCGGAGGTATTGGCGTGCCCTCCACGCTTTGAAAGCACGACCCAGTGCCTATAAAAGAACCCCCAAACTCGGCCGCTCATCTTCTGCTTGACTTGGCCGGACATCCACCTCAACTTCTTCTCTTTCTTCTCCGGCCAAGGGTCCAACGAGCTCCGGTGAGCCCGCCTCCCCTCCCTCTTCACTTTGCCACAAAACCAGTGGCAGAGTCATCTTCCTGATTCTCCTCCGCATCGCGCAATACCCGCGCACGCCGCTGCCTTCCTCCACTGGGCAGCTTCTTCTCCGACGACAGCAGGTACAGCTGTCCGCCTCTCTATCCCCCTTCATCCCTGTAGTTAGGCTTAATACATTCTCCATCTTCCCCTCTCTCTTTTCCCCCTTTTATTTCATTTAATTGCCCCTCGACCGTCGCTGACCACCTCCACCTTCCTCGCCTCCAACCTACCTCCGGCGAGCCGCCCCCACCATTCCGCCCCTCCACACGGCTCGCCAACCAACTCTTAAGCTCCGCCTCACCACAAGGAACAACCTCCGCCCATCCACCATCCCTCTACGCCTCCACAATAGCCCCCCGAACTCACCCACACCTTCGGTCACAGGTTGACCTAGGCACGCACGCCTAGGCCATCCCACGGCCTGTCGCATGGCTCACCACCTTCGCCGTGCCACGGTGAAGGTGCCCAGCTGGTCTGATTAAGCCGAGAGGCTTGTTTTGTGTTTGACAGGAGTTCAGCCCCTGCCGCCATTGATGGTTGGAGCAGCTCGAAGCTTCAGCAGCTCCAAGCGTCAGGTTCTCCAATCTTCAAGTGCAGCATATTTGGGACAGTAGTGCGAAGCACCTAAGTCCAGCAAGGAGCGCAGCAACGTCCGTAGCTGTGGCGATTGTACGAAGGCTCTGCGAGTGCGCGCAGGAGCAGGGTAGAACTAATAGTCCCACATCGGCGAAACGCAAAGCGCAGGTATACTTTAAATTATTTTTGTGATATTGCCTCATTGCCTCCGAACGCACAGGGGTGAGGTCCCTCACCTTATCCCACGCTTGCCTCGTCCGCGGTTTCACATCGCGGATCTGGTGGGCTCCGACTCGACCCAACCTGAGCACTCCTCACGATCACCCACCTGCCGGTGCGCCTGGTCTCGGGTGCGAATTCCAACCCGATTACCCGTGTCTCTGGGAGAGCGTCCTTGAGTGAACTTCAGAAAGAGAGCGACGTGCGGGTAGAGGGGCAGCGTAGGTTTTGCTTCCACCTCTCCGTGCAGGCAGGCTGGTTAAAGAAGAGAGACTTAACCGCAAGGAGAAGAAGCAGAAGAAGAAGCTGAGCGAAGCAGAGAAGAGAAGGAAGAAAGAGAGACTGCAGAGAGAAAGGACTGCAAGAAAAGGAGCAAAGGCAGGAAGAAGACCTGTAGATCTGAAGGAAGAAGTAGAGACTGCTGAGAAGAAGAAGACAGAAGCCTTCGTAGAAAGAGAAGAGAAAGAAGAAGAAGACAAAAGAGAGAAGAAGCAAAGGCAAGGAAGAAGAAGTCTTCGCAGAAGAGAGAAAGAAGAAGAAAGGAAGAGAGACTGCAGGGAAAGAAGAATAAAGCAAAAGAAAAAGGGAAAACACTTTGAAGACGTCTGATCACAAGATCAGACGTCCAATTTTACTCTTTTGTCACGATTACTTTTTAACCGCATACATTCATATTTGAATTCAAGTTTTGAGTAAATTAGAGTGTTCAATTACATTTGAGATTAGTAGTAAATTCTGATTGCTCCCTGTGTTCGACCTTGGATACTCTGATTTTCGAGTAATAAAAACTCTTTATTTGTTTTGAACGCTTTTTCGGCTATATTACAACGTGACATTCTTTAAAACCCGATCGAGAGCGTTCAAACAACCACACATACCACTCACTGCTGGCCACTCTCTTCCCCTCTCCCTCTCCATACACAGAACCTCTTCTCACCAGTTGAGAAGAGGAACGCTGAGTGCAGGAGAAGCTCACAGTGGGCTTAAGACCCCATTGTGAGCTCCACCACCTCCCAGCTCCATCATGAGCAGGTGGGCGTGGTGGGTTCTTGTTTTATTTCTTTCTTTTATTTTACAGATTTTCCTTTCTGTTCTCTGTTTGATTTTGTTTTCAGTTTCTTCTTCGTCACCATTAGAGCAGAACTTCAAGCTCTGAAGCTAGCGCACCACACTATGCGCACGCGCCAGTCACCGCTGCGCACCACCACGTGCCTCAGGTGCCCTTCCACGTGAGTGTGCGTGCTTTTCAGCATCTCCACGCACCTCCTTACCCTGTCTGCGCAGCTCTCGTCGCGCACCTGTGCACGCTACCCAGCTGGTTTCGTCGCGGATTAGCCGGTCACCTTTTTTCCCTCGCACTGTAGCCGCAACCTCACGTGGCTACAATGCGGTGACCGATTTGTTTCTCAGTTATTTGGTCACCGTGCCTTCTCTCTCCTCCTTGCGACCGCCTCCAGCCAGTCACCCGCCTAGGCTCCCACACTCAGCGATGCGCGCCCGCGAACCCAGACGACGGTTGCAGCCCCCGGACATCTTAAACCACTCACTCCTCTCACACACAGATGGCTGCTCCTCCTCCAGCGCATGCTCACACACACTGATGCACACACACACCATAACACATACACACAGACACTCTCACACACACGCATATATGTATATATGTATACACATTCATTTACTCTCACATATATTTACATATACATAAATATATATACACACACACACATATATATATACACATATATATACATATATAGTTATAGAGATATACATATATATATATATACATATCTACTTATATATATATATATCCACTTATCCACATTCCCCTACACACATATTCACCTCACGTGCACTACCCATATACCTGTGCACTCGACCCTCCACCGCGCATCGTATCGTGAGAATATTCGCACCAGTTGTAGATATTCCCCGATACCTGCACAAAGCAAGCGCTTCCACACACACTCACACACATTCGCTCCACACTTCACGCGGCACTCAGTCTTGTTGGTTGCATCTTGCTAGACGTAGACCAACTTGACACCGTGCTACATTCCATCTCCACTTCCACCTCCACCCCTATATACATAATATATAACTATATACACATATATATTCTGTATCTACTATATATCTATGCATATACATACTAAGCTAAGTGTTTCTTTCTTTCCTAGCAACTTACTCTATTTTCATTTGTCTTTTATTTCTTTCTATTAAAAAGACCAACAAAAAAAAGAAGAGTAAAAGAGAAAAGATAATTCTTGTCTTGTAGGTACTCGATCTTGCAAATAACAAGATCGATTTTGGGAATGCCTAGTTGGCTACAAGCCAAGAACCATTTGGCTCAGGGCCAAGGACTTCATTTTTGATGGTGTACCTCGAGAACAACATTATCACCAACAAAATCTTAAAAATAGAAAAAACCAAAAACATAATAAACGCTAGAAGAGATGCATTTTAGGAAAGGCATAGAAACTCCTTGATCTTCTAATTCTTGCCTCCCTGAGATCGACCCTAGGCCTAAAAGCGATCAAGATAAAATCAAATAGGCCATGTTAAAAGTTTTGTAAAACTAGTGTATACTCGATTTAGGTTAACTCACTATACTAATTTCAATGACAATATCACCATATTAACAAAACCTATTCGAGTCTCACCACGGGGAGCCCTGATTCTGCACATATCTCGGGTTTGGGGTAGGTTGGGAGGGCAAAGCTCCCTATGATCTATGCTCCTGCATCATCTGGTTTTACATGTTCTGTATGCTCTGTATTTGGTCAGCCATTGCCTTCATTATCTGGAGGTTGTCATGAGTAGATTTCTGAATTGATGCCTACAATTCCTCCTTCAGCGATTCCAAACGGTCGACCCGCTTCGGAGGATAGTTGGTAGCTTGGTGCAGTGGCTGATAGATAGAGCATGTTTGTTGCTGCTGAGACAGGAATGGCTGCTGCCTAAGATATGTGTTCTACGCATTCCAGTATTGTTTGGTCTAGAAGTGTGGAATTTGACTCGATCTTTGTGGATTACCAAACCAAGCGAAATTGGGATGTGTTGAACGGTTTTTCGAATCGCTACACTTACGTGTTTGGTTTTGGAAAACCTGTCGTTGTAGTTCGAAAGCGAAGAATTCATGTTCAACAAATAAAATTTATACCGAAAAGAATTCCGGGTCGAACAAAGGGAGGCTACATTGATCTATATTCGCAATTATATTTTTTTAGGATTTTGTTAAACAAGGCGATATAATTACAATGGAGCTATCAAACTAAAAGAGAGAGAGAGAGAGAAAGAGAACATGCATTCAATATTTCAATTGTTTATATAATCAAACTAAATAAAAATTACACTAGAAAGCGGAAAATCAATTACACTATAAAGCAGGAAAATTCTACACTAGAAAAGCTGTAAATAAGAATGGGAGAGAGAAGTTATCCTCCTCGACGATTGCTTGGAGGACGAGCCGGACGGGACGATGCCTGGACGAAGGAGAACGAAGCAGAAGAACGGGAACGGAGCAGCACGCCGTCGTCATCGCGGGATCCACTTCCGAAGGGGAACGAAAATTGGACTTTATCTCGCAAGAAGCATCCCGGGTGTGGGACAAGCTTCTTTTGAGCTTTGGAGGGGTAGAGAGGAGAAAGAAGGGATGAGAATTTCGTATGGAGGGGGTCTCCTTTTATAGTTGCAAGGAGTGGGGGCAAAATAGACATTACAACTTCAAAACAATAAATAAGGGGTCTTTAGTGATGGATAAATCCGTCACTAAAGCCCCAACGTGGGCGTAGCTTCCGCGCCCACGCGCACCTCCTCGGCTGACCGCTCATCAATGTCCACGCACGTCCAGTGCTTTTCAGCCGTCTGATGGCGAGATCGGACGGCTTAAGATGCGTCCGCGCCCGCTGCGTTGCGCGCCCCCCGCGCGTCTGATTGCCCGTCCGATTGCGCGTCCAATCGCACGTCGACGCTATCGGGCGCGCGCGGCTGTCCGATCTCCATCTGACGCTCCACCCGCGCCCAATCGTCGCGCCTTCCAGCCCCCTCTCCACGGCTCGAACTCGTACCCGGCGCTCCCAATAGCGCGCTCTACCACTGCGCTATGGGGCGCGGATGGTCGAGCGGATGCTTTTAAAAGCGACTTCCCACAGCCATTGGATTTAGATCCAACGACGAAGAGCGATCGGGTGCGGGGCCTTCACAAGATGAAGCGGCCGCTTGGGCAGCTGAGATGGCACCACGTGGCACTATATTGGCCGTCCATCTTCTGGACGTTGTAGATGGTGCCACGGATGTTGGATTGACTCGATTTTTGTGTCGTTGGGCTGCGATCGTCGATCCGAATTCATCTGTGCTGTCGGATTTATCATCTAAAGTGCAGATTTACACCATCCTGGCCCTTGATCTTCTAGGGTTCCCCAGTCACTATCTGATGCTACGGATGCTTGATTAGGGCGATCTTGGAGTCGTTGAACTCCAATCGTCGCCCTGATCACATCCATACGATTGGATCTTTGATCCGAGGTCCTGACAAAATGTCTGCCCTATCCAAGCACATAAAAGGAGACAATTAACCTCCATTTTATTCAAACTACTCTAAATGCAAGATGATGCATGTTATGTAATATTTATATCATGAAATGCAATCCTATGCTTGAGAACATGCATAAATAGACATTTTAAGTAGTGTAAATGTGTTTACATCATACCCCCATGCCTATCTTTTGCTTGTCCGTAGCAAAAACTATATGCTATTTATAAAAGAATTAGGTTGGATTATGTGGACTTGAGTTATTTTTCAATCATTAAGAAATTGTCTACTTAGGAACTGAACTTTCAAAGACACAACAGTGCCCGGGTATCAACCAAAACGCAGACCGCCTCAAGCCCTCGCCTTATTAAAAGAAAAACTTCCTTTTTTTTCTTTTTTTCTCTTTTCTAATTTTTTTGATTTTCAAATTTTCGGGTTTAAGAGTGGCTTTCTACGGCCATTCAACTCACCCAAAATTTGATGAGAACCCTAAGCTTTAAGCATCTTATTGTGATTGTGATAGACTCATTGACCGGTAATTAAAACGGACTTCGGATTTCTACGCCTCTAGGTGACGTAACTAGAATTCTACCTAAAAGTGTATCTTTACAACCGGTAGCTTTCTCCCTACTTTTATTTTTTTTACGAGGTCAACACAAGGGTGAATCCAGTGTATATCTCCCTGGTTTATTCTACTTCTCTACTTCTTCCTAAGTGTTTTGGGAATTTTTAATGCATTTTCTGAGCTGGGTTCTGGACAACCGGTCGATGAGCTGTTACCATTGACAACTTGCCAGCCATACTCGTGTGGCGAAGTGTGGCTTATTTCTTTTTGTTCTTTTCTCCTTTTTTTTTTAAAAAAAAAAAAATAGGTGGCTTCCCTAGTCTAAGATTTACCTAAAGGCAGCAAACTAAGAAAGGTCCAGTGACTGGGCTCTGGACAACCTACCTATGGGCTATTACCCACGATAACTTGCTAGTCATATCACCCTAGAAGGTTCATTAGCTACCCAATTTCCGTTAAAATCGCCGAACAACGAGTCAGTGCAAAGAAAGTGTGTAGATGCTTAAGACTTAAAATTCCCTCAAATCAGAGGGCGGGTTGATAAGTCGTGTACTTATCACCCAAACTTATTTACTCCAATTACGAAAGAATTATGATGGCGAGGACTCAAAAACAAATCCACATTTTAATGGATACACAAGCTAATTAAGTCCAAAGACCTGAGGGGTCTTTGTGTTTAGATCCTAATGTAAAATTTCTTAGGATTGAAAAGTCCTAATGTCCAACTAATCCTTCCTAATTTTTTTTTTTAAAATTTTTTTTTAAATAAGAAGAGAGACAATTTACATGGATTTCATAAGGCTGACCAAATAATTCAAGAATGAATCCACCCCCCATGCCTAGCTGATGCAATGTCCTCATTGAAAAAGAGACATGAAAGAAAGGGTAGAATATGAAAGATGTCACCTGGATATGAAGCTCGTATCAGCCTTGTGTCATATGTACAATTGCTGAGTTTAATGCCGTCAGCTAGGCAAAGTCCAGCCAAAGAAGTCACCAAATGGCTAGAGCAACAGAGTCTGAGACGGGTTCTGGAAGATTACAGTCAATAACAGGCTTCAAACGTTGACCGTTGACTTTAAAGGTGTTACCCGTCTTTGGGTCAGAAATCCGAATGGCACCATTAGGAAAAATCTGATCAATTATGAATGGGCCATTCCATTTAGATCTAAGTTTACCAGGAAAGAGCTTAAGTTTAGAATCAAATAACCAGACCTTCTGGTTTGGCTCAAAGCTCTTACGGGAAATCAATTGATCATGTAGAGCTTTGGTCCAAGCCTTGTAGATCTTGGCATTCTCATAAGCATCATTTCTAAGCTCCTCCAACTCAGATAGTTGGAGTTTCCTGGTCTTTCCAGCTAGATTCAGATCTAAATTGCATTGTTTGATTGCCCAGAATGCCTTGTGTTCAATCTCTATGGGTAGATGGCACGCCTTTCCATACACCAAATGGAATGGAGACATGCTGATGGGCGTTTTATACGCCGTACGGTAGGCCCAAAGAGCGTCCTCAAGCTTTTGAGTCTAATCCTTACGATCAGGCCTAACCATTTTTTGCAGAATGTTCTTGATCTCTCGATTGGAGATCTCGGCTTGTCCATTCGTTTGGGGATGGTAAGGTGTGGAAATTCGATGATTAACCCCGTATTTGGCCAATAAATTTTGGAATTGGGCATTAGTAAAATGAGTGCCACCATCACTGATGATAGCCCTCGGAATCCCGAACCTACTGACGATATTTTTCTTGACAAAATTGATGACCACCTTGTGGTCATTGGTTCGGGTGGGAATTGCCTCAATCCATTTGGACACATAATCAACAGCAACAAGAATGTATTGATGTCCAAATGAAGGGATAAAGGGTCCCATGAAATCGATGCCCCAAACATCAAAAATTTCTACAGGAAGAATAGGGTTTAGGGGCATCATGTCTCTCTTAGTTATGTTCCCGAGTGACTGACATCGAGAACATGACCTTGAGAAGCCCTAGGCATCCTTGAATAAAGACGGCCAATAGAAGCCAGATTGCAAGATTTTTGCAGCTGTCTTTCTTTCGGAGAAATGTCCACCACACCTAGATGCATGGCAGAACTCGAGTATACTGTTGAATTCATTCTCCGGTATGCATCGTTGAATAATCTGATCAGAGCCGATGAGATACAGTTCAGGGTCCTCCCAAAAGTAGTATTTGGCCTCAGATTTAAGTCTATCTCGTTGTTGCTTGGTCCAATCCTGGGGGATTTGACCAACGGCCAAATAGTTAACAATGTCAGCAAACCATGGGGTGTGGACACCTAAAACTGTAAGAATGGTTTCATCCGGAAAAGTGTCAGCAATCGGAATGTCCGGACAAGAAGAATCACCTAGGAGTCTCGACAAATGATCCGCTACCACATTTTGCACCCCGGCTTTATCCTTGATTTCAAGATCAAATTCTTGAAGAAGAATCCAATGAATAAGCTGGGGTTTAGCATCCTTTTTAGCCAAGAGATGTCTCAAGGCCGAGTGGTCAGTATAAACAATAACATGAGACCCCAAGAGATAAGCCCTGAATTTTTCCAATGCAAATACTACAGCTAGTAATTCCTTTTCAGTAACAGTGTAACTCCTCTGGGCTTCATCCAGAGTTTTACTAGCATAGTAAATGACAGAGGGCTTTCGGTCAATTTTCTGACCCAGGACAGCCCCGACCGTGTAATCAGAAGCATCAGTCATGATCTCAAATGGGGCTTTCCATATTGGTGGTTGCAAAATTGGAGCACAGGTGACTGCCATTTTCAGAAAATCAAATGCCTTTCGGCATGAGTCGTCAAAAACAAACGGCGTTTCTTTGGCAAGAAGATTGCTCAAAGGACGAGCAACCTTCGAGAAATCCTTGATGAATCTTCGATAAAATCCCACATGGCCAAGAAACGATCTGATTTGTTTAACAGATGTGGGAGGAGGAAGTTTAGCGATAGCATCAACCTTAGCTTTGTCCACTTCAATTCCCCGTTCAGAGATTACATGACCCAAAACGATGCCTTCTTGGGTCATGAAATGATTCTTTTCCCAGCTAAGGACCAGTAGTGTCTTGATGCATCGCTTAAGAATCATTTCCAAATTAGCCAAACAAGAGTCAAATGATTCTCCGAAAATAGAGAAATCATCCATGAAGACTTCCATAAACTCTCCCACCATGTTGGAAAATATGGCTAGCATACACCTTTGAAAAGTCGCAGGTGCATTGCATAACCCAAAAGGCATCCTACGAAAAGCAAAGGTTCCGTAGGGATAGGAGAAAGTAGTTTTTTCCTGATCCCCGGGATGGATAGGAACTTGGTTATATCCCGAGTAGCCATCAAGAAAACAGAAGTACTTCTACCCAGCTAATTTTTCCAAGATTTGATCAATGAAGGGCAAGGAAAAATGATCCTTTTTAGTGGTTGTGTTCAGCTTCCTGTAATCAATACAAACTCTCCAAGAGGAAGCTGAACGAGTTGTGACAAATTCACCTCTCTCATAGTCACAACAGTAATCCCGGCTTTCTTTGGAACAATCTGAACAGGACTTACCCAGGGACTGTCAGAGATTTGATAAATAATTCCTGCATCGAGCCACTTGATGATTTCCTTTTTGACCACTTCTCGCATATTTGGATTCAATCTCCTTTGCATCTGGCGAGAAGGGTGGGATCCATCTTCCAAAAATATTCTATGATTACAGTAAGATGGCTTGATCCCCCTGAGGTCATGAATGGTCCAACCAATTGCCTCCTTATGTTCCTTTAGGACCTTAATCAATTTAATCTCTTGCTCCTTTGTCAATTTAGCATTAATAATCACAGAGAGCGTATTCTGTGGTCCTAAGAATTGATATTTTAAATTCTTAGGCAATGGTTTCAATTCAAGCTGGGGTGGGGTAATGATTGATGGTAGGGTAGATGCTGAAGATTCAACAAGAGGAAGAGGTTTTGAGTGAACAAAATCAGTAACCTCTTCCGAAGATGTCAGGTCAGAGGGTTGCGAGTCAAATTCATCAACCAAAGAGGAACTTTCAATTGAAGAAACTGTCAAACAAGTTTCAATATTAACATAATCCTCATCAAGTTCCTCAATAAATCCACAATCCTCAAATTTGTTGATCGCCTTAAAAATATCCAATTTCATTCGTTGGTCCCCAAAGGCGATTTCCATGCTATCGCTTTCACAATTAATGTTGGCCTTTGCGGTAGCCAGGAACAGACGCCCCAGAATGATAGGCGTGTTCCTCAGATTATCTGGAACATCCATATCAAGGACAAGGAAATCTACAGGAAAATAGAAATCCTTGACCTTAACTATAACATCTTCAATAACGCCTCGCGGGTTTGTGACCGAACGGTCCGCTAACTGTAGCGTTACTGAAGTTGGCCAAAGTTCACCTAACCCAAACTTCTCGTAGAGAGAAGTTGGAATTAGGTTGATGGATGCACCGAGATCCAAAAGTGCTCTATCAAATGTGTAATCTCCGATAACGCAAGAAATCAAAGGAGCACCAGGATCTCTCTTTTTCTGAGGAAGGTAGTGCAGGATAACAGAGCTAGCCTGCTTAGAGAGTACCACCTTCCTCGGAACAGATTCTCTCGACTTACACTTTTGTGTACATAATTCCTTTAAAAATCTTGCGTAAGCCGGTATGTTCTTGATAGCGTCAAGGAGCGGGATATTGATCTCAACATTCTTAAATAAATTTAGAAGCTCCTCATTACTATCAACAGACTTCTTCTTCTTTGCTTTGGTTAAGGCTTCAGGAAAAGGAACATGAGTCAGATCTTTGGAATCAGGTTCCTGAGCTTTGATTTCTCCTCTGGAATTTTCCTGTCTCTCCTCAGATTCTTCAGGATTCAAAAGATCAGAATAGTGTGGTTGTGGATCCTGAGTCTTCTTACCACTCCTCAAAGTGACAGAAGTTGCAGAAGCGTAAGAATTTGGGTCTTGGGGAGGGTTAGGAAAGATTGGAGGGGCTTGATTGACCATGAATTATTGATTAGCAGAAGAAGAAGACAAGGAACCCTGCTCAACCACCTGAGCATGTGCGTGTGGGTCCCTCTGATTTCCTTACCCTTGGGCTTGATTGCCGAATTTATAATGTTTCACGGGTTGGGTACAGGTTGGGATGGTAGAGATCCGGGTTGATGAGAGTTAGTAATGAGCCCGGATTGCAAGTTGTCCAGCGAGTTTTTCATTTGCTGCATGAGCTGGAGCATAGATCCTTGCATCTCTACCATTTGACGGTTCAAATCAGCCTGCCCTGCGGGTTGACGGGCATTCCAAGCTGGCTGATTGACCTGATTCGAAGGCAACTGAGTATATACTTGACCCTGACCCATTGGTCATTGCGGAGCATAGTTGCTGGGTCGGAATTGGGTCTGTTGCCCCATATTTTTCCAAGAGAAGTTAGGGTGGTTTCTTCAACCTGGATTATAGGCATTCTAGTAGGGATTGGATCTAACATTCTCTTGTACAGCACAGACATCCTCATAGGGTGAGGATGGAGAGAGAAAGGGAAGGATCAGAAAAACTGGGATCAAAGGCCCCAATTGGGAACCCATGGGGTTCCGAGAAATGCCGACTCATAGATTGAGTCGCATCTAGTTGATTCACGAACTCTCGTACAAAAGGAGCTCGTGAGGAATGGAATCCCAAATTTTGGGATTGAGTGGATTGAGAGTTGTTCATAGAATTGCCAGCCATCCACTCTTCCATTCTTTTAGCAACCAAGTCCACCTTATCAAGTTTATTACAAATCAATTCCATATCAAATGAATGAGAGTCATGGACTTCATTGACATTTGATCTGGGTTGCTGGGACCGGTTAAAAGTATCCATGGAGGCATGATTAATTGAATTCTCACTCATTTCCTCAAATAAATCATGTGCACTATCTGCATCTTTATTGAGGAAATTGCCTCCACAAGAAGCATCCACATGGTTTCTGAGTTGCTCATTCAACCCATGATAGAAGATCTGCACGAGTTGCCATTTCGGCACCTCGTGGTGTGGACACCTCCGCAATAAGTCCTGGAATTGCTCCCAGGCCACATGAAACTGCTCCCCCGGCCGCTGGGTAAAGGTAGTGATTGCCCGTCTCAAAGCATTGGTACGACCGACTGGGAAGAATTTCTTCAGAAAGGCCGATTTCAACTCATTCCAAGTTGTAATTAGTCTTCCTATTGTCCTATACCAATGCACGGCTTTATCCCTAAGAGAGTGGGGGAAGAGCCTCATGATCATTTGCTCCTCGTTAACGTTTCGAGCCTTGGAAGTCTGCACCAAAGTGGTCAAATCTTCCAAGTGCTGAAACGGATCTTCGGAGCCAAGCCCATGATAATGTTTAATTAGGCTTAACACCTGGGGCTTGATTTCTACGTCACCGGCTGGAATCTGGACGTAGGGATGTTCCCCGTAATTCGAAGGATCATAAAAATCCTTCAAGGGCTGAGTGCCCTGCATTCTCTGCATTTGTTCCAGCTGCCTTCGAAATTCTTCCTATGGATTTTCAAGCAGAGGAGGCTGTTGTTCGACCATGGGATCAAATTGACCAAAATCTAACTTGCACCTCCTAGAATGTTCTAATGGTCCTTCCAATCGGGGATTCAATGACTGTCTTCCCAGCATAAACTAGGAGAAGGTCGGAAGGACTGGGGATAGGGATCCTGCAGCACAACAAAACAAGGCTGTCCTTAAGTGGGGTAGCCTAAAGATCTACTGACTCCCAAAACCAGCCTTAAGACTGTAAGTGATTTACTCTACTTACGTCTGTTTAATCCAACCAGTTAGAAGGAGGGACTGGGGAGAAGGTTCTTCCTTTGGCTTTCGCCTCCGGTTCCTAGTGTACCCCCCAGCCGCGGTCGTTTGACGCTACTCCCCTAGCTAGACATCAGATTAATCAGTACAAGTAGGTTAATCAAAAACAATCTCAGACTAAGCCCTGAAGAGCGAATCAAACCTTAAGGCCAACGTCTACTCAATTTTATTAAGGCCTGGGATTGTGGTGCTTATGGAATGTAATGGGTCCTTACAATGGGTTGTGCCCTTAATGATTGATTGAGATTTGTGTAAGTGCGTGCACAACCAGAGTTTTCAAGCAAGATTATTGATAATGTGTGAATTTTAGTGTTCAAATCTTGCTTAAGTAGCTTTTAGGGCTTTAAATTAGGTGAATTGCAATCAAGTTTCTAGGCAAACCAAGTTGTAAAACGTGGGTGAAAATTGTTTTCCTTTAAAATCAGAAAGAAAGTGGAGTGCCTGGAATATACCTAGATTGAAAACCCTAAGGAGGAGCTACTTGATGAGTTGGTTTTAAAATAAAGTGGTGCGGCCCAAACAACTCAAACAATTGGCCACAAATGCACCACTAAGTTAGGCACTCAAAGATGATTAACCTAGAATGATTTCTACTCTATTATATGTTGCTTTGTGTGTACCAGTTCCACAGATCAGAACCCGATTGAGTAGAAAACATATCAAGTTGATCAAGTGCCTTAAATGTGATTATCTTTTTGTTATTTTTTTTTTTTTGTTATGGATGAGGGTGGAATGAATGTGAGTGAAAATCCAAACAACCAAACTATTCCTATGATTTATGCAAACACCTAGGTTAATTGGGATTTGGATTTAATGTGGCGAATGAAATCTATGGAGGGGGAAAGAATGGGGGAGCACTTACAGTTGTCTTCAACTGCACTTTACTCCAGTCTACCGCTTGTTGATTCCTTGATGGAGGTCTCTGCAAAACAATAGACACAAGAGAAAGCTAGTTAGAAAACAAATAAAGTGCAAGAAATGTGAAGAAAAGATCGGAAATCGTTGCCTCCCCGGCAACGGCGCGAAAATGTTGAACGGTTTTTCGAATCACTACACTTACGTGTTTGGTTTTGGAAAACCTATCATTGTAGTTCGAAATCGAAGAATTCACGTTCAACAAATAAAATTTATACCGAAAAGAATTCTGGGTCTAACACAGGAAGGCTACGTTGATCTATATTTGCAATTATATTTTTTTAGGATTTTTGTTAAGCAAGGAGATATAATTACAATGGAGCTATCAAACTAAAAGAGAGAGCGAGAAAGAGAGAGAGAGAGAGAGAGAGAAAGAGAGAGAGAGAGAAAGAGAACATGCATTCAATATTTCAATTGTTTATATAATCAAACTAAATAAAAATTACACTAGAAAGCGGAAAATCAATTACACTATAAAGCAGGAAAATTCTACACTAGAAAAGCTGTAAATAAGAATGGGAGAGAGAAGTTATCCTCCTTGACCATTTCTTGGAGGACGAGCCGGATGGGATGACGCCTGGACGAAGGAGAACGAAGCAGAATGAAGGAGAACGAAGCAGAAGAACGGGAACGGAGCAGCACACCGTCGTCGTCGCAGGATCCACTTCCGAAGGGGAACGAAAATTGGACTTTATCTCGCAAGAAGCATCCCGGGTGTGGGACAAGCTTCTTTTGAGCTTTGGAGGGGTAGAGAGGAGAAAGAAGGGATGAGAATTTCGTATGGAGGGGGTCTCCTTTTATAGTTGCAAGGAGTGGGGGCAAAATGGATATTACAACTTCAAAACAATAAATAAGGGGTCTTTAGTGACGGATAAATCCGTCACTAAAGCCCCAACGTGGGCGTAGCTTCCGCGCCCACACGCGCCTCCTCGGCTGTCCGCTCATCAACGTCCACGCACGTCTAGCGCTTTTCAGCCATCCGATGGCGAGATCGGACAGCTTAAGATGCGTCCGCGCTCGCTGCGTTGCGTGCCCCCCGCGCGTCTGATTGCGCGTCCGATTGCACGTCCAATCGTGCGTCGAAGCTATCGGGCGCGCGCGGCCGTCCGATCTCCATCTGACGCTCCACCCGTGCCCAATCGCCGTGCCTTCCAGCCCCCTCTCCATGGCTCGAACTCGTGCCCGGCGCTCGCGATAGCACGCTCGACCACTGCGCTATGGGGCGCGGATGGTCGAGCGGACGCTTTTAAAAGCGAGCGCCCACAGCCGTTGGATTAAGATCCAATGGCGGAGTACAATCGGGCGCGGGGCCTTCACAAGATGAAGCAGCTGCTTGGGCGGCTAAGATGGCGCCACGTGGCGCTATCTTGGCCGTCTATCTTCTGGAAGTTTTAGATGGTGCCATGTATGTCGGATTGACTCACTTTTTGTGTCGTTGGGCTACGATCGTCGATCCAAATTCATCCGTGCGGTTGGATTTATCATCTGAATTGTCGATTTACACCATCCTGGCCCTTGATCTTCTAGGGTTCCTCGATCACTATCTGATGCTACGGATGCCTGATTAGGGCGATCTTGGAGTCGTTGAACTCCAATCGTCTCCCTGATCACATCCATGCGGTTGGATCTTTGATCCGAGGTCCCAACAAAATGTTTGCCTTATCCAAGCACATAAAACGAGATAATTAACCTCCATTTTATTCAAACTACTCTAAATGCAAGATGATGCATGTTATGCAATATTTATATCATGAAATGCAATCCTATGCTTAAGAACATGCATAAATAGACATTTTAAGTAGTGTAAATGTGTTTACATCAGGATGCTAGCACCAACTAGGGTTATATGTTTCAGAATACGGGTTGTTACGCCCGTATCCCTGAATGACATTGACATCTTCGTAAGCAGAAGACGTCTCAGATGCGAATTCATCAAAAGAGTACACACTTACATCATCATGTGGTGCGTAACCCTGATTGTACGGTGCTAGATCCATATTGTTCAAGGGTTCCTGGTATGCAGGATCATGCGAAGATGGAGAGAAAACATCCCGAGTAACTGGACATGTATGAGCAGACAGGGCTCAGGATGCTTGAGAGGAGCAAGATGGAGTAGTGCTGCCAGAAGATCCATATCTCGCTCGCATTAATTCATCGATCTTCTAATCGAGCAGATCCACTTTATCCATCTTTTTGGTGATAATGTCCATGTCATCTCGGGCAGACTAGGCTTGAGCTTCCTGGACATTAACTCGTTGCTGTTCAGGTCACTGGAACTGGTTCATTGAGGCAGCATTCATCAAGTTCTTTGCTAAGGACTCGAACAGTTCAAATGTGCTATTCTCGTCCTTCGCGAGAAAATTTCCACCGCTAGATGCATCAGCCAGGTACCGATGTGTGTCATCCAGCCCATGGTAAAATACTTGAACGAGGTGCCATTTGGGTACACCATGGTGTGGGCACTGCTTGAGAAGATCGTGGAATCTATCCCAGGCATCATGCAGCTTCTCTCCAAGGCCTTAAGCGAAGGTCGTGATTGCGCACCTCATGGAATTTGTTCGATCGATCAGGAAGAACTTTTGGAGGAACTCGCGACGTAATTCCTCCCAGGTTCCAATTTGCCTCCTGATGGTCTTGAACCAATAAGCAGCTATATCCTTGAGAGAAAAAGGAAAGAGCTTCATAAGAACAATTCCAATATCTATATTCCTGGGTCGAACTGACTCTGCAATCTGACTCAGGTCTTTGAGATGCTGGAAAGGATCCTCATCAAGTTTCCATGGAAATGAGTATGAATTAGACTTATGATGTTCGATTGTAACTCAAATGCATCTCTGCCTACAGGAATCCTAACCTGAGGTGTTATGATTGTTGCCGTCGGATCATAGAAATCCTGCAGTTGTTCTACAAGTGGTGGATGCGGCATCCTGTCGAGTGTCGTGAGAATCTGGTCGATGCTCTGCTCATATTTCTGTTCCGTTTCCTTGACCCTGGCTTCCAGATGAGCCATTGGATCCTGATTCTCAAGGTCCTGATGAACTCGAGGATCAGGGTTAGCCATCTCAACTAATCGAATGGAAGAAGGTTGAGAAGAGAGGTTAGGCCAAAATCACCTTTGTCGCCTCGGGTTTGGTTCCCAAGGTCCCGCAAGTTCAGGTCTTAATGACCTTCTTCCTTACATACACCAACTCAAAGGGTTGGTGTAGTCAAGCAGAACAAGGCTAAGGCCTTGTTAATCAAAGTGGTCCTTTAGATCAGATGACCTGATTTTTCGTTTAAGTTTGTGTTATTGAAAATCCGGTGAGAGACCAACAGTAAGGAATTCTCCGCTCTCAAGATAACCCGGCCAGTCTAGTTATGAGGGGACTACGAGGAAGGTTCTTCCTTCAGCTTTCTCCTCCGGTTCTATTACCCTGCAGCCGCGGTCATTTGACACTACCTCGCAGGCTTAGTCACCAGGTTTTGCAAGAGAGGTTGGAACTACCCAGTAGTTTCAAGCCAAATGCAGGTTATTTGATGTATTTTCGTGAATTATTAACCTGTTTCTTTAATGTAGCTGATGGTGGGCAGTCCATAAGGTGACTTGCCTGACCGACTAACTTTTGGGCTCATCGGAATCCAAGTTAGTCAATTGGTCCTAGTGGCTCATGCACTTCTAAATTCTTTCTTCAATTGAAGACTACAATTCAAAAGTATACTCTAAGGTAAGATGGAATCCAAATAATTTGAAACTTTATAAGAACATTCCTTTTTCAATAAGCTTGGCAAACAGTATTTTTCTAAAATTTTTTCTATTTTCAACAATTAGTTATGAATTTTTAGCTAACCAAGGGTCAAATCTGGGATTTAGACCTCATGTTGGTTTTTTTGTTGGAAACTATACCAACTATGCTCCAAAAATTTTGTAAAAATATGATATTGAAAGCTAATTTGATTATCTTTCACAGTCTACAAATTTTGAGTATATCTGATTTGTATGTTAGTCATAATTGATTTCTAAGGTTTGTAAATGTTCTGTTTTCAATCAATCTTACTAGTATATACTCCATGAATTTTTAAAAAATCCACAGAAGGAATGCCTTTTTGAAAAAGGTGGCGTTGGAAAGATAATTTGAAGATCTAGTTTCAGTCCAAATTTCAGAATTTTTGGAGCATTAGAAACATGACTATTGAATTTTAAAAATGACACTAACTTTCTGGCCAAATTTCTAATAGGAATGTGTGCACCTAATTTTTGCAGTGACCGATTTTCCTTGTTCACTACTTCGTGTCATTATTCCTGCACACAAAAATACTATATTAGAGATAAAATCAAAAGTCACCTTGCCACCCTGGCAACGGTGCCAATTTGTTCGCGGCGTAGATCGCGTAGAAAATTAATACGTTGTAGTATAGCGCAAAAAACATCTTGAGCAAGTAAATTAACAGAACTTGGTGAGTCTCGATCAATCACAGGGAGGTAGAAAGCACTTTTGATTTCATACACTTGTTCTCAATATGATTACTAAAGAATAGAAATAATCAATCACAATATTCACATTACAAAGAGATTGAATAGAATGAAAACATGAAAGTAAACTACTACTAGTCTAACAGAACGAGGGCACCACAGGTAGTTCGTGGTGGCCTTTTGGAGAGGTTGAGAAGAGTAGTAACAATTCGTCTAGGTGGCCCAACAGATGCTTCAGATGGAGGTGTAGAGACGGATGTAGAGAAGATGGGAAGAAGAAGAAGAAAGAAAGGTTGAAGAAGGAGGAAGAAGAGAATTATGCGAAGTGCCTTCAAAGGGGGGCCCTTTGGCCTCCTTTTATAGCCTTGGTGGGGGGTAAAGAAGGCATTTGGCCCCTTAAATCTATGCAAATGCCATGGATTAATTAGATCTGTTGATCGGGAGATCAATGGTTCTGATTAAGCCTTCCAAATCCTTCTTTTATCCCCTATTGAATCTGGTGTTGCCACATGGCAGCCTGTGAGCCCTCGGATGAAGATCACACGACTCCCTCTCGGCCGTGCTCACCCTTATCGGGACTTGAATAGGTTGTGTTAATATTGTGAAATTATCATTGAAGTAAGTATAGTGGTTAACCTAAATTGAGCCTAACCATCTTTTTACAAAATTTTTAACCTAGCCTACTTAATTTTATCTTGGTCAATTTTAGGCCCAGGGTCGAACTCAGGGAGGTGGGAATTAGAGATGAATAAGTTTCTACGCCTTTCCTACAACGAATCTCTTCTGTGCATTTATTATGTTTTTGGTTTTTTTCTATTTAAGATTTTTTTGCTGATAATTTTGTCCTTGAGGTACACCCTCAAAATCAGGTCCTTGGCTTCGAGCCAAATTGTTCTTGGCTTTGAGCCAAATTAGGGTTCCAAAAATTGGTCTTGCTTATCGCAAGACCGAGTACCTGCAAGACAAGGATTATCTTTTCTCTTTTACTTTTCTTTTTTTTATCTTTCTAATAGCAAGAAACAAAAGAGAAATAGAGACAAGATAGGTTACTTGTAAAGAATATAGATATATATATATATATTATATATATATAGGGGTGGGGGTGGAAATTGCATGTAGCACAGTGTCGAGTTAGTCAACATCTAGGAAGACGCAACCAACAGGACGAAGTGCCACGTGGAGTGTAGGATGGATGTGTGGGAGTGTGTGCGGAGGTGCTTCCTTTATGCGGGTATTGGAGAATATCAGCAACTGGTGCAGATATTCCCGCGATATAACGCGTGGTGGAGTGACTAGCGCGTATGGATGAAGGTAGGTGATATGTATGTAAATATATATATATATATGTATATATGTATATATATATATATATGTCTGTATATATATATAGATAGGGTTGTAACTATATAGGTGTATATGTAGTTATATATATATATATATATATATATATATATAGATATGTAAATATATATATAGGTATATATATATATCGATATTTATAACTAGATATATATGTATAGGATATATATATATGTGTGTGTGTGTGTGTGTGTGTATGTGTATTTGTATATAGATATATTTGTATAAGTATCTATGTATATAGATATATATATATGTATGTATTTATATCTATAGATTTATATGTATATATGTATGTATGTATGTATGTATAAATATATAAGTATAAATATATATATATATATTTATGTATATATGTATATATACTTATATATAGTTGTACAGGTATTAATATGTATATATATAAAAGTATGTGTAGGTGTGTGTACAAGTGAGTGTGAGTGTACAAGTGTGTGTGTGTGTGTGTGTAAGGGTGAGGGAGTGTCTGCTGGAGAGGAGTGAGAGAAGAGCGGTGAGTTAAGACGTCTGGTAGCCGCAGGCGTCGTCTGATGGCCAAGGCACAAGCGCGGGCATGCGCAGGTGCAGGCACGCAAGGGTGCACGTGGAAGAGAGGACGCAACGTAGTGCACTGCGTAGCACAGCACACTGTGCTGCGAGTTGGAGCGAGTGCGAGCACTGGAGCAGAAGCAGGCGGGTGCAAGCGTACGCGAGCGCAGGCGTGCGCACTAGATGGAGGCGGAAGCGGCGAGGAGAGAGAGCGTGCGGTGATCGGATAAGTGAGAAACTCTCCGATCACCGCATTGTAGCAACAGTGTCGCGCTGAGAGGTGTGAACAGTAGCTACAGTGCCGCGTGGCTTGGACAACCGGTTGCGGCCAGTTCTGCGTGCGTAGGCACGCTGGAAGGCGCCTGCGCATGCGGAAGGAGCTTGCGGCTGGTTGCTGGTGTGTGCATGGTGCTTGCACTACTGCTGGCTGCCGTACTGCTGGAGCTCCGGAGCTTGGAGCTTTGGCAATGGTGGGAAGGGCTTCAGCGATGGAATCAGAGAGCGAAACCACCACGCCCACCTGTTCTTGGATGAGCTGGGTGGTGGTGGAACTCATAGTGGTGGTCGTGGTACCACTGTGAGCCTGCTCCTGCCCGCAGTGTATCTCTTCAGTGGGAAGGGGTACTGCATATGGAGGGGAGAGGGGAGGAAGATGGCCTGGATGGAGGTGGCTACGGGTGTTGGTGTTCCATGCTCCCCCTCACAAGGAAGAGGGCAAGGCTTTTTAAAGGGGAAGGAGGCATGCCACGGCCATGCCCTGGGTGTGCATGACCAGCCATGCAACTGGCAGAGCATGTTGCTGGTAGAGAGTGGCGCGAAGAAGAGCAAGCCCATGCCCTGAGCCGTGCGAGGGAGAAGAAATTCAAAGCAAAATAAAAAAATGAGGATGGTGAAAATGCGAGGCAGCACTTGAAGAAGATGTTATTTACATGGCCAATTATTCACTCTCCTCCCTTCTCAAATAAATGCATGCATGTGTCAATTTTACAAATGCAACTATAGCTACCTAATATGCAATGGTAGTGCTAGGAAATAACACAAGATGGCATATTTTTTGGTGTATTTTTGCTTTGCAATCATACCCCCATGCCTATCTTTTGCTAGTCCCTAGCAAAACATTTTGTATTGTATTTAGAAATGATCTTAAGCTGAAGATTTTCTTCTAAGGCGACATAGGTGTGTTTATTTGTTGGATGTTGTGAGAATCAATTGCCGAGAAGACTACTAGTACTTTAAGTCTTATGTGACATAGACTATCTCTTGAATAACCTAGACTCTTGATATTTAAACCTTAAGTATGATTTCCAAGACTCAGAAGGTTTTTGCCGTACTCGAGAGCTTAAGAGATTATGGCTTGTGCTTAGTGAAGGATCAAGACTGACCAGATGAACATTAAGACTCAAGCCTAGGGTTTCACGAATCTTTAAGTGCAGGTTGGTCCTAGTTTCAGCTCATTTTTTCGGATTGACCCTTTAAAAAGTTGACAGAAAACTCAACTCCCATTTTATCACATTTGTGGCTCAAAGAATATATGGTAGAAACAGGGTATTTGTAACTTTGCCCTGAAACATTTTGATGGAGAAGAATTTACAGACATTTACGAGATATACTGACTTATTTGCACTTTTTTTTTTTTGAAACACGTGTCAGTATATCTCTTACAACTTTATTTGAAGGAGCACACTTTTCTTTTGGTGGGAGAGTTCCTTTTTGGTGGAAAGGGTTTCTCCTAGACAAAAGACTAAAGCCTGGGATAAAAAGTCTACCTGCGCGCACAGGTAAGGACTCCACCTTCCCTAATGAACACTAGGGTTGGATCTTATGTTCACCTGGTCTTTCTTGATATGTGTAGTGTGAACTAAGATTACTTAGGCTCTCGAGTAGAAGCAAACCAATGGATCCTGTACTGATGTCTCAGGTACAAGAATACGTCCTTGGTTAGGAGAGATTCCGGTCTATCTTGTCAATGCTTAAGTGAATTAAGCTGAGCCTGAGCAAATCAAGCTTCTGTGGCCTGGAAAGTCTTTAAAACTGTGGTTGAATATCCGTAAACACTTATTGTATTTTTGTTTCAGCCTTCAGATCATTACTAAACACCATTTTTTTTTTATGCTATGTACATATTTATAGATGGATGGAAGCTACATGATACCATATAATACCCAGATCCTATAGATGCCTATCCACCCCCCCATGCCAAACAATGCTATGTCCTCATATGCATGCAGGGTAGAGTAGAGGAAGGCCCAAGGATTGGGGAACGAGAGCTGAGGTGCAGGGTATTTAGCAGGGTGGTAGGGTGGGTGGATGGTGGGTGGTGAAGTGAAAAGGTGCGAAGTGAAGTGTACGTGACAGTGGAGGAGTGTTGCTCGGGTGCCTCCCAACGAGCGCTAAATTTAACGTCCCCAGCTGGACTCAGAATGAGGCACAACATTAGTTACCCTCCAGCAGGGCAACAGTTTCTCCAACGGGGGCAGGTTCATGAGTAAGATAAGGTTTTAAACGTTGCCCATTGACCGTAAATTTATGCCCAGATTTGGGATCTTCAATTTCAACGGCCCCGTTGGGAAATGGTCTCAAGACCAGGAAGGGACCAGTTCATTTGGACTTCAATTTCCCTGGAAAGAATTTGAGCCGGGAATTGTAAAGCCAAACTTGTTGAGATGGCTCAAATTCCTTCCTCCGAATTCGGCTATCATGAAAAGCCTTAATGCGTTGCTTGAAAGTTAAGGCAGAATCATAGGCTTCACGACAGAGCCCTTCCAGCTCTTGGAGTTAGAGTTTCCTTTCTCGACCACACAGGTCTAGGTCGAGGTTACATTAGCGAACCGCCCAATAAGCGCGATGCTCCAACTCCATGGGCAAATGACAAGGCTTCCCATAAACGATTCTATAAGGAGACATACCTAGGGGAGCCTTGAAGGTGGTCCGATATGCCCAAAGTGCGTCAATCAGCTTGTTAGACCAATCCTTACGGTCAGGCTGAACTGTTTTCTGGAGAATTTGCTTGATTTGCCGGTTCGACACCTCATTCTGGTCGTTCGTCTAAGGATGATACGGAGATGCGATACGATGGTGGACTCCGTATTTCCTCAAAAGTGCCTGAAAAGAAGCATGGGTAAAGTGGCTTCCTCCATCCGAGATAATGGCTCGAGGGATCCCAAAGCATGCAAAAATGTGGTCTTTGACAAATCGAGTGGATATCACATGGTCAGCATGGCATGTAGGAATAGCCTCGATCCATTTCAAAACATAATCAACAGCCACGAGGATGTATTCGAAGCCGTTGGAAGGAGGAAAGGGACCCATGAAATCAATTCCCCAAATGTCGAAGATTTCAGCAGCTAGGTGGGTTGCAAGGGCATCATGTCACGATGTGACATTGACCCTAACGACTGGCACCTAGTGCAATGTTTGGCATAATTGTGTGCATCCTGGTGAAGGGAGGGCCAAAAGAAACCGCACTGCAACACCTTGGCTGCAATTTTCCTCCCAGAGAAATGGCCTCCGCAGGCCTGATCATGGCAGAATGATAGCACACTGGGGAATTCGCTGTCAGGAATATAGCAATGGATGATCTGATCAGCACCTATTCGAAAAAGAAGTGGATTATCCCAGAAGTAATACTTTGCTTCTACCATGAGACACTCGCGCTGGTTTTTAGGCCAGCAACGTGGAAGGGAACCAGAAGTAAGGTAATTGGAAATGTTGGCATACCAAGGTCTACTTGCCACATTAATTGCCAATAGGTGCTCATCGGGAAAAATCTCGTTAATCGGCAGGGTAAGTCCAATGTGGTCAGGGTCCACCCTAGAGAGATGATCAGCTACAACATTCTGGGCTCCAGCCTTATCGCGGATCTCAATGTCAAATTCTTGGAGCAGAAGGATCCAACGAATCAATCTAGGCTTGGCATCCTTCTTGTGCATGAGATGGCGAATGGTCGCGTGGTCAGTGAAAACAATAACATGTGAGCCCAAAAGGTAAGAGCGGAATTTCTCCAGCCCAAAGATGACCACCAGTAGCTCTTTCTCAGTGGTAGTATAATTACGTTGGGCCTCGTCCAACGTCTTACTGGCGTAGTACACCACGAAGGGGTGTCTATCGCATCTTTGTCCCAGGATGGCTCCGACTGCAAGGTCGGAGTGTCACACATGAGTTCAAAGTCGAGGGACCAATCAGGTGGCTGGAGAATAAGGGCCTTGGTGACAGCCTCATGCAGCTACATGAATGCTCGTATGCAGTTGGGGCCCATATCAAAGGGTACGTCGGTCAATAGGAGATGAGTTAAAGGTCTAGAAATCTTGGAGAAGTCTTTGATGAATCTCCTATAGAAATCGGCGTGTCCCAGGAAGGAGCGAATTTGTTTGACAGAGCCAGGCACAGGTAAATCAGCAATTACATCAAGCTTAGCTCTGTCAACCTCGATACCCTTGTCAGAGATGATATGCCCGAGAACAATTCCCTCGTGTACCATAAAATGACTTTTTTCCCAGGAAAGCACGAGGTTCACATCAATACATCTCCTAAGGATATGGGTCAAGTTGGCAAGACAGTCATCAAAAGTGGGTCCAAAGACCGAAAAGTCATCCATGAAAGCCTTGAGAAAGTCACCCACCATGTCATGGAATATCGCTAGCATACATCTCTGGAAAGTTGCTGGCGCATTACAAAGTCCGAACGACGTCCTTCTAAATGCAAAGGTGCCGAAGGGGCAAGTAAAGGTGGTTTTCTTTTGGTCCCTGGGGTCAATTGCCACCTGGTTATATCCTGAGAATCCATCCAGGAAACAGAAAAATTTATTTCCCGCTAACCGCTCTAGGATTTGGTCAATGAAAGGTAGCAGAAAGTGATCTTTCTTAGTTGCAGCATTCAGTTTCCTATAATCTACACACACTCTCCAAGATGTAGGAGTGCGTGTAGGGATGGATTCGCCCTTGTCATTGACACGGATGGTGAGTCTCGCCTTTTTGGGTACGACATGAATCAGACTCACCCAGGGGCTATCGTTGATCGGGTAGATTATACCCGCATCCAGCCACTTAATAATTTCCTTTTTAACGACCTCCCACATGTTAGGGTTGAGACATCGCTGCATCTCGCGGGAAGGTCGAGCCTCCTCCTCCGTATATATATGGTGAGTGCAGTAGGAGGGGCTAATGCCAGTTAAGTCTGATAAGGACCATCCAATGGCTGCCTTGTGTTCCATAAGGACCTTTGTTAGTTTTCACTCTTTCTCCCTGGTTAATTTTGAACTAATGATTACGGGGAGCATTTCATTTGGTCCCAAGAAAACATACTTAAGCATATCAGGCAACTCTTTCAGTTCGGGAGTGGATGGTGAAAGATCTGGCAATCCTTGGGACGAGAGTGTCCCAAACGGATCAGAAGAAAACAAGTCAGGAGGAAGAAGTTGGCCCTCAGTTTGGCCAAGAAGAGGGGCATCTTGGATAGATGGATCCAAAAAGGAATAGCCCTAGTGAGTAGTATGTGGGCTCAAGGTCCCAGTGTGGAGTTGCAAATCCACCTGATTTGGCGGGAAAGAAAGGGCAATCCGATCTTCAAGAGTGTGGACCGGCGGTGAGTAGAACAAATATGACTCAGACCACGAGGTATGGGAAGCGGAGAAAACCTCATCAGAAGTCTGGTCAGGAGAAGGTACGGGAAAAGGGAGGGATGGCGGAACGTCACAATATGTGTCGATCAGGCAATTGTCAGTGTTTAAAGGCAATCCACAACAGTCAGAATAGGTCCCAATTAGTCCGATACACGCGCTAACGGCCATGTCCTCATCAGACGTGTCATCCTCGATGCAATCGCAATCGAAGTTCTTGGCTTCCTTGAAGATGTTAAGCTTGAGCTTCTCAGATCCAACGGCAATCTCAATACAACCCGATTCGCAGTCGATATGGGCGCGGGCTGTGGCCAAGAAAGGTCGACCAAGGATGATCGGACAATCAGAAAGTGAGTTAGGAAATTCCATATCCAAAATAAGAAAGTCAATAGGAAAACATAGACTGTTGACCCTAACCACCACGTCTTCCACCACACCCTTTGGTACTTTGATAGAACGATCCACCAACTGTAACGTGACAGGGGTGAGTTTCAAATTTCCTAAGGAAAATTTCTCGAGCATGATGGTTGGTATAAGATTGATGGAAGATCCTAGATCAAGCAGGGCACAGTTAAAATTGCAGCCTTGGATGCTACAAGAAATAAGCGGTGTGCCCAGATCTTTCTGCTTTGGTGGTTGATTTGATAGTATAGCACAACTCGCATGAGGCAAGAGAACCACCGGATTCATTGTTTTCTTTGACTATCTCCTGGTGTAGTGTAGTCTTTGAAAAATTGGGCGACAGTAGGTATGTGGTCGATAGCCTCTAACAGGGGTACCTTGATTTCGACATCCCTGAATAAATTACGCAAGTTATCAAAGTCCTGCATATCCTTTTTCTTGCCTTTTGGCTCCCTCAGTAGAGCCTCAGGGAATGGGACCGATTCTAGCACTAAATTGGGTGTATCGTCCTCTCACAAATGTGGTGCGCATCCCGAACAAGAGGGCAATGAAGAAGATGGGCCAGGATCAGGTTGAGGCGGATCGACGGTTTACTTACTGCTCCTAGTAGTAATTGCATTGGACGTTGTGGGTTCAGTGGGATCATAAGGCGGAGGAGGGTTCACAATAGGGACATAAGGGTGAGGTGCTGCAGCGGAATTAGCCTGAAATCCCGGTGGAATGCTCGGAGCTTGCAGAATCTGATGAACCTACCCTTGAGAAGGTTGTACCTATGGTTGAGGACCACGGGGTACGAAATTTCGTGGGTTGGGAACAAGTTGGGCTGGAAGACTACCCTGAGATCGAGTTACCATGCGTAGTTAACTGATCTCAGCATTCTGCTGCGCCAATTGGTGCTGAAGAGAGGTCATGTTCTCTTCATGGCACTTTGACATTTCCGTCATCATTCGCATCAATTTCTCAAGAGGACTTGATGCGTGTTCTGTTTGCAGTATGCAAGGACCCGAGGGCGGATTCGCCATTGGACTAGACTGGGCCCTTGGGATGACGGGTGTGGATGGTCGCATTGGCCCACTTGAGGGTTTTGGCACTGCGGGTGCTGGACCAAGCGAAGTTTGGATGATTTCGCCACCCTGGGTTATAAGTATCAGAGAACGGGTTGTTCCCCAGGGCGCAAGTGTCTTCTAAGCCAGAAGATGAGTCCACAGGTACATATGCATCCGAGCACACGGAGGCTTGGTCCTCCATGTCAAAATACTGGCTTGCAAAAGCCAGATCCACATGACTTACCGAATCGCTCGGCATGACACTTGGTAAGGAAGATCTCACGGGGTTCTTGGGGATAAGCCTGACGTTGGAAGGATTGGGATTGCGATGAAGTGGTGAGGTGCGGGTGTTTGCCATAGAACGGGCGGGATTGGCCGGAAGCTCGTCCAGCTTCTTGTGCACGATGGAGACTTCATCCAATTTTTGTGCGATAAGGCTAAGATCAGTGGATGAATGGGAGAGTCCCATGTCAATTTCGTGAACATTACGGGGCAGGCTGGTACAATTAAAGGCGATAATGGAGGCATTGTTCATTGAGTTTTTGCTCATGTTTTCAAATAATTCGAATGCTCCATTCTCGTCTTTATTCATGAAATTCCCTCCGCAGGAAGCGTCCGCAATCTGCTTCAAAGTCTCATTTAGCCTATAATAGAAAATCTGGGCTATATGCCACACGGGACCAAAACCACTGCATTACACATATCCCCCGAGGATCTAACTGTTTGGGGTGTGCTTCTGACCACCGCACCCTTGAATCCAGCTATCTTGATCCATATATTACTGAATCGCCCCTGTTATTGCATGAAGACATGACTATAGCTAACGGGTTTCTCGTTAACGCAGTCACAACCGATTTCACAGGAAGCGACTCAGCGAGAATTCACGTGCACACGGATCAGCAGATTCCCACCTTCGAGTTTACTCCTCCCACTCTCATTTTTGACTCAGACCCACCCGTGAGCAAATTGAAGCCTGTACCCACTCCACACTTTCTTATAGCTAGACTTTTTGGAGTAGGGGTGCACAATCAGCTGGTTCGCATCTCCGGACCACTTATCTTAGGAGCATATGAGCACATCTTTCTCTTAATCTTAGCCGGCTCCTATGCTAGAATTGACACATCTCATTGAGCTTTCGCCTAGCTGGAGGCATTAAACTCAGCACATATAGATACCATTCGCCCCACATTCCACCATCATTTTTATACATAGCATATTTTTGTTTTAGCATATTTCCCTTTTATATTGCATATTAACAGGTTGGCCGGTGCTGAATATAATTTCAAGAGCAATTACAGGTGATTTCTACCCATTCTCTCCCTGTAGCATTTATTTTCTTTTACATTCATGCATGAGGATATGCAAGAACTTAGGCATGGGGGGGTAGATACAGAAAAACTGAAAAAAAAATTTTGTGCCAACACTTAGGAAAACCTCGGAGCTACATGCAAAACATACTTTAGGACCTTAAATAAAAGAACAACCGACTCCACAAATCGTTCGCAATAGCAAATTCCGACTCACCCGCTCACCTTTTGTTCTAAATTTAGGGTCAAGCTGATTGTAACCCGATACAGGAAATTCACGAAGTACAAATTATATGAGGTTACTTGTTAATAGCATATATAGATATTGCATTCATGAATAAGATTATTTTATTAAGAGAATGCATTAGGGATATTATCCTTTAGTTAATTCCTGTAATCTGGAATCCAGTACAACTTTTCACACACACGTAGAATTTGCAATGGATTCACGGTGAAGACTGATAAACATCTTCAGTTTGTCGAGAAGAAGCAGTGCTTCTTTTCCTGAACCCTTGGACAATGTTTTGGGAGTCAGGCAGATTTTCCTCCAAAAATCCACCAAATAGTGTGAGATGAGAGTAGAGTGTACTGGTGCTCTAAGATTAGTACGAGGAATCTGGAATCCTAGATAATTAGGTGATGATGCTCTGAGATGAGACATAGTTTTCGCTCTCAGTTCCTGCGTATGCATTTTGTGCGAAATTGTGAGAGCCACTGAATAAGGCAAATACGCAGAGAGTAAGTTCTCATAAAACTAGGGCTAAGGTGGATGGTTACGACCATTCTTTACGGAATCCTCGGCTGAAGGAGGGTATTAATGTCAAGGTCAGAAATAGACCGTCCTATCTGTCTCTCCCGGTGTCGTGAGTAGGCACTTCCACCAAATAAGCCACCCAATGTCTCTTGAGTACCACCAATCCCCAATAATGCCTCCTTAATAAAGTTCATGGATGTATGCCAGTTGTGTTATGCTGAAAAAAAAAAATAAAAAAAATGAGAAAAAGAAAAAGAAAAAGAATGATGAAAAGAAAGAAAAACTAAAAAAAAAAAATTAGAAAAAGAAGAAAAAAAAGAAAAGAATGAATATTTAGTGTTTATCAAGGCAATACCACCAAATAAAATTGAGCTCCACCAAATATGGCCTTAACCTATTTTTCTTGTGTTTCTGACCGCCCGAATACTGGCTGAGGAATCCCTACTTAGTGTTAGGGTTATGAGAACTCAATTAAAGTGTTAATGCCTAGTGAGACCACCAAATACAGATCCTATGTGTGAATCTGGTGAGGTTGTGAGCTCTAAGAAAAAGAAAGAAAAAGAGCAAGAGAGAATGAATACAAAGGAATCAAAGAGAGCATAGTTTTTCTCGTCTTTCTCTAAGTTAAGTTACTTAGTAATTCGGGAATTTGGATTCTGTAGTACTAATCTCTATGTAGCACCAAGTGAGAATGAGCCACCAAATATATAATCCTTTCCCTCAAAGATTCTCTACCTAAGCCCAAAGCCGAGGTGAAATTCATAGAATATCTTGAATACCCCGAGAAAAGAAATCCACCTATCCCGCTAGAATTTTTATTAGGGGTCAAGTACAGGCTTTAGAGGTGTATTAGTTTTCACTCAAATCCGTTGCAAAAGCTACATAGCTGCACATTCACGATTGTCTGGATTTCTATAGCATAAGATGAAAACAAAAGGGAGAAAAATCTCTATGCAAACACTTGATAAAATAACCAGTCCCTTAGGAACCCTTGCTGTAAATAATTTAGTCTTGCATTTGCTAGGGACTAGCAAGATTTAGGTATGGGGGTATGATTGCGCAGCAATCATAGGTCATAATTGGCCTAGATTAAGCTAGGACTTAGCATAAGTTAGGGTTATTCATGCATGCATACGCATTATCTGCATCTTTACTACTTTCCTTTAGCTATGCATAAAATAATGCTATAATGTGCTGATTAAGTGCATTATGTCGATTGCAGGGAATAAGCTGATCAGGAGCTGGATCTGAAGCTGGATCAGGAATAACAAGAGTTGTAGCAGAGCTGGAGCAGAAGGCCTAGTTTAGATGTACGAATAATAATGTAAGGGGGTTAAAAGTTTGCTATTCTATTAAGTAGGAATAAAGCAGTAAAATGTGAAGAGCTTAGGTCCATCCTAGCCCTAGGATAGCCTAGAGACTTTCCCAAGCCTTAGCCACCCTTAGATTAGGTCACAACACCCTAGGAAGCCCTAAAACCCTAGTTCCAACCCTTATCTGGACGTCCAGATAAGTTATAGGACCCTTAGCCAACTCCTGCACACTTCAAACCCACTTCTACAGTGTTATTGGACGTCCAAACACTTTGTCAGACATCCAATTTCTGCAGAATACCCAAAACAGAACCTGAAATCCTTCCTGACTCTGATTGGATGTCTAGACAACATGTCTGGACTTCTGATTTTTGAGTAGAATACGTTTGATTATATTATTAGACGTCTGATACTGCTCTCCAATTCCTGTTTTGAGATTTAAGCCTTGATCTTGGATCTCTAGGTCCCTAAACCCAATTCCAACCCTATAGGAACATAAATTAAGGTGCCCTAACCCTAGTACATCACCTATAGACCTCCCTAAGGACCTAATTAGGTCCTCACTAAACCTAATTGACTTGGATCTTAGTCAATTCCATCATCCTATTCAATTGGACTCATTGAGTCCAATTGAGCCCTAATCTCAGCACACACTGTCCAATTGGACTCAGTGAGAGTCCAATTGACCTAGACCTGACTTAATTGAGTTGTTTTACTCTCAATTAAGTTTTCACACACCCAATTAAACTTGTATTAAGTTTAATTGCACTTTACCTTAGTGAATTAGGGTTTATAACCCTAATTTGAGACATACCTTGACCTATATCCACTAGAACCCAATCTAATCAACTTAGCCACCTAAGTTTCAACCCACACACACCCACACACACCTACACACACCATCCACACGAAAATATCTAGCCTAGAGTTCTCTAGAACTCTCTACCATGTGTGATTGCCTTGGTTGCCAAAAATAGCAACCAAGAGCCATTCAATTTTTAGATCCACATTTGGTGGATCTAAAAACCACCATCCACCCTCTCTCTCTCACTCTCCCACGAGCTCCCACCATAGGCCTCTCTAGAGAATTCCATAATTCTCTAGAAAGCTTCCCTTAGGTCAATAAAAAGACCCCTTGGGTGGCCATTTGCACCCATTCACTTCCTTGGCATCCATTCCACTTAGGCTAGCCACTTCCATCTTCACTCCACCTCCACGAGTTGAGCACCACCATGGAGGCCACCATCTCCACGCCAGGAAGCTGGATCAGCTCCCCAACCTCTCTCCAAGGGTTGGCCTAAGTTCCATTGGCCGCCCCTCCTTCTCTCAACCACTCAAAGGCCATCGGGGACCACCCCTGAATGCCCTTCCATTCTACTAGATTTAGATTATGTTGTTCGTATATTTACTTCTTTTATTTACTGCTTAGTAGTGTAGTCTTACTTCTCCCCCAATGATGCATGCGAAATCCCCCCGTTGATTCTTGTATGCAATCGTTTTCTGGTAGTTAGGTTTAATTTTTAAGCATTCATGTAAAAGCTTTCCTCTAGATTTCCTTGTGCAACAACTCTCCAATGATGAATGAAATTGCATTATATATATATATATATATATATATATCTTATGTGTTTGAAATCACCACGAGCTGAATGATTATCATATTTGCGTGATTTAAGTGCCTGTTCTTTAATTTCCTATATATTACGCACCAGCATGTCGTTTAAATAAAGTAGAGCGATTTTAAGATCGATTTCAAAAGCAAAAACAACACCTCCCAGAGACGAACGACCGGGACTCAAAGTCTCGTTATTTTTACAAAACAATATCTTTGTTGGATCGTATTTTGCAACTATACTACAATGCTTTTATAGAAAAGGCGATCTACGACCTCCCAACATAGTGCAATGTCGGCGACTTCACGCTCTCGTTCCCGCCTTGGATCTGCCCACGTCTCTGACTTCCTCTACTTGCCACCTCCTTATAACTGGTTTACCTGCACACCAACAAACAAAAACACCCGTGAAGAGAAGGGTGTGAGAAGAGAAAATCAAAGGAATGGAGTAGGAACTTACCTCAATGCGTACCTCCCTGGCAACGGCTCCAGAAAAAGATGTGTCGGGACTCGAATAGGTTGTGTTAATATGGTAAAATTATCGTTGAAGTGAGTATAGTGGTTAACCTAAATCGAGCCTAACCATCTTTTTACAAAATTTTTAACCTGGACTACTTAATTTTATCTTGGTCACTTTTAGGCCCAAGGTCGAACTTAGGGAGGTGGGAATTAAAGGTGAATAAGTTTCTACGCCTTTCCTACAACGAATCTCTTCCATGCATTTATTATGTTTTTGGTTTTTTTCTATTTAAGATTTTTTTGCTGATAATTTTATCCTTGAGGTACACCCTGAAAATCAGGTCCTTGGCTTCGAGCCAAATTGTTCTTGGCTTTGAGCCAAATTAGGGTTCCAAAAACTGGTCTTGCTAATCGCAAGACCGAGTACCTGCAAGACAAGGATTTTATTTTCTCTTTTACTATTTTTTTTTTATCTTTTCAATAGTAGGAAACAAAAGAGAAATAGAAACAAGATAGGTTGCTTGTAAAGAAATAAATATAGTATATATATATATAGATATATATATATATTATATATATAGGGGTGGGGGTGGAAATGGCGTGTAGCACAGTGTCGAGTTGGTCAACATCTAGGAAGATGCAACCAACAGGACGAAGTGCCGCGTGGAGTGTAGGATGGATGTGTGGGAGTGTGTGCGGAGGTGCTTCCTTTATGCGGGTATCGGAGAATATCAGCAACTGGTGCAAATATTCCCACGATATAACGCGTGGTGGAGTGACTAGTGCATATGGATGAAGGTAGCTGATATGTATGTAAATATATATATGTATATATGTATATATATATATATGTGTGTGTGTGTGTGTGTGTGTGTGTGTGTGTATGTGTGTGTGTGTGTGTGTGTATATATAGATAGGGTTGTAACTATATAGGTGTATATGTAGTTATATATATATATAGATATGTAAATATATATATAGGTATATATATATATCTATATTTATAACTAGATATATATGTATATATATTTAACTATATAGATATAGATATATAGATATATATAGTATTATATGCATCAAGATATATATTTATGTGTATATGTATAAAGATATATTTGTATAAGTATCTATGTATATAGATATATATATATATGTATTTATATCTATAGATATATATGTATATATATATGTATGTATGTATGTATATACATATAAATATATATATATATATATATATATATATATATATATATATATATATATATATATATATATATATATATATATTTATGTATGTATGTATATATACTTATATATAGTTGTATAGGTATGAATATGTATGTATATATATGTATATATATAAAAGTATGTATAGGTGTGTGTACAAGTGAGTGTGAGTGTACAGGTGTGTGTGTGTACGAGTGTGTGTGTGTGTAAGGGTGAGGGAGTGTCTGCTGAAGAGGAGTGTGAGAGAGAGCGGTGAGTTAAGACGTCTGGCAGCTGCAGGCGTTGTTTGATGGACAAGGCACAGGCGCGGGCATGCGCAGGCATAGGCGCGCAAGGGTGCACGCGGAAGAGAGGACACAACGCAGCACACTACGCTGCGGGTAGGAACAGGTGCAGGCGCGGATGGGTGCGGGCACTAGAGCGGAAGCAGGAGGGTACGAGCGCACGCGGGCGCAGGCACGCGCACTGGTTGGAGGCGATAGCGGCGAGGAGAGAGAGCGCGCGGTGGCCGGATAAGTGAGAAACTCTCTGATCACTGCACTATAGCTATAGTGTCATGCTAAGAGGCGTGAATAGTAGCTACAGTGCCGCGCAGCTTGGACAATCGGTTGCGGCCGGTTCTGCGTGCGTGGGTGCGCTGGAATGCGCCTGCGCGCGCGGAAGGAGCTTGTGGTCGGCTGCTGGCGTGCGCACGGTGCTTGCACTGCTGCTGGCTGCTGTGCTGCTGCTGCTAGAGCTCCGAAGCTTGGAGCTTCGGCAATGGTGGGAAGGGCTTTAACGATGGAATCAGAGAGTGAAACCACCACGTCCACCTACTCTTGGATGAGCTGGGCAGTGGTGGAACTCACAGTGGTGGTCGTGGGACCACTATGAGCCTGCTCCTGCCCGCAGTGTATCTCTTTAGTGGGAAGAGGTACTGCGTATGGAGGGGAGAGGGGAGGAAGATGGCCTGGACGGAGGTGGCTGCAGGTGTTGGTTTTCCAGGCTCCCCCTCACAAGGAAGAGGGCAGGGCTTTTTAAAGGGGAAGGAGGCATGCCACGGCCATGCCCTGGGTGTGCATGACCAGCCATGCAGCTGGCAGAGCATGCTGCTGGCAGAGAGTGGCACGAAGAAGAGCAAGCCCATGCCCTAAGCCGTGCGAGGGAGAAGAAATTCAAAGTAAAATAAAAAAATGAGAATGGTGAAATTGCGAGGCAACACTTGAAGAAGATGTTATTTACATGGCCAATTATTCACTCTCCTCCCTTCTCAAATAAATTCATGCATGTGTCAATTTTACAAATGCAACTATAGCTACCTAATATGCAATGGTAGTGCTAGGAAATAACACAAGATGGCATATTTATTGGTGTATTTTTGCTGTGCAATCAGCCATTTGCTTTCTTTCCTTCGCTACTCACCTCTTCTGAGCGCCCGAACCTTATGACCGGATGGCTTAAACACGCACTCGATTGTGTCTTGAAAATCCTAAAGCGTGCTCTCGTGTGTTTCCGCACGGATCATTGCGTGCATCTGCATCCAACGCTCCTACTCTCGCCATGTGTTTGCTGCTGAGCTGCTCGATGGAGATCCAATGGGTGAATTCCCTTTGTGCTCGCTGCTTCTCTTAAATCCACACCGGACGCACTTCGATCCCGCACTGCCCGTCTCATGGAGAGAATGCTAACCAACATGCTACTCCCACAAGTTGGTTGCGTTGAAGTTTTGTTGGCATGCGCTCTCAGCCGTTGGATGGGAATCCAACGGTCGAGATCTCATCTCATCTGATGATGCGGTTGAGGGCGGGCACGTGGCTATGATTGCAATCGTTGGATGATGATCCAATGGCCCGCGATTCTCCTTCCCAATTGGGGCGTGGTGAGGGGGCGGCAGTGATGGCACCACGTGGTGCCATCGTGGTCGTCCATCTTCTTCTTCTTGTATCTGATGAGGTAGGCCTCCAATTAAGTTGATTTTTGCATCGTTGGACTACGAACGTTGATTTGGATCCATCAGCATAGTTGGATTTGTCATCTGAGGTCTGGATATTCTTTAATTTCCCCTTGGCTCCTACTTCTACGGACTCCCTAGGGTGCTACGGGAGTCTGATTGATGCGCTCTTGGATGCGTTGAACTCCCATCATTATTCCAAATAGATCCATAAGGTTGGATCGCTCATCCGCAACCTTGGATTACCTGCAATTAATAATACCTCTCAAATAGCACATTATTATGTATAAAACATATAACTCATCTAAGATGCAAAGTACGATGTGTATGTATGCAGAATGCGCATGTTAAGTTAGGTTCTACCTTAATTTAGGTGAATTAGGGTTTATGATTGTTGCATGACAGATAGCGATTCTCGCACGTGTTTTGAAAATAGAGATCTCGTCATAGTATAGTGCACAAAAATGCTCGTCAAAAATAATTTATAAAATAACGAAACTTGAGTCCTGGTCATTCATCTCTGTGAGGCATTTAGAAAATGCATATTTGAATTCGATCTAGCTCGCTCTACTTATTCAAAAATGCATGCTAGTTTACAATAATTCATATTGATACATGACATGCTTAGTTGCAAGAGAATACAAATTTCACGCATGCAACTTTAATTACAAGGAAATATGGCAATCAGCTCATGGTGATGTTCACACATAGACATAGAGATATATAAAAGATGATTTCATTGATTGTATCATGGTGGTTACAGAGTGAATCTCGCGGA
Organism: Thalassia testudinum; assembly: GCA_037157565.1. Lineage (NCBI taxonomy): Eukaryota > Viridiplantae > Streptophyta > Magnoliopsida > Alismatales > Hydrocharitaceae > Thalassia > Thalassia testudinum. The sequence continues at coordinate 40,701,608 of JAZHRO010000067.1, forward strand.
AAGCTTGAAAGCAATAAACTAGCTAACAGAAAATGACTGCATACATGAATCTATGGGGGGATTATGGATGCATCATTGGGGGAGAATATGGAGCTACACTACTAAGCAATAGTAAAGCGGTAAATCTACAAAGAACTATTCTATTTAGCTAACAGAAATAAGGGCATTCAAAGGTGGCTCTGATGGCCTTTAACTTGGTTGAGAGGAGGAGGGGAGGCCAATGGTGCTTAGGCCGACCCTTGGAGAGAGGTTGGAGGTGATCTAGGCCTGGCGTGGAGGTGATGGAGATGCCATGGTCTGCTTGTGGAGGTGGAGGTGGAGTAATGGAGGTGGAATGAGGCTAAAACTAGATGGAAAGCTAGATGGGTGCAAATGGGCAACCAAAGGTCCTTTAAGTAGACCCAAGGGAGCCTCTCTAGAGAAGTGTGGAACTCATGGGAGAGTGAGAGGATGGATGGGTGGTTTTTAGATCCACATTTGGTGGATCTAAAAATTGAATGCATCTTGGTTGCTATTTTTAGCAATCAAGGCAACAACACAAGGTAAAGAGTTCTAGAGAACTCTAGGCTAGGTATTTTTGTGTAGATGGTGTGTGTGGGTCGAAACCTAGGACGCTAGGTTGATTAGGTTAGGTTCTAGTGAGTTTAGGTCAAGGTAGGTCTCAAATTAGGGTTATAAACCCTAATTCATTAAAGTAAAATGCAATTAAACTTGATACAAATTTAATTGGATGTGTGAAACCCTAATTGAGAGTAAAAAAACTCAATTAAGTTTGGACTCTCACTGAGTCCAAATGGACTGTGTATGCTGAGATCAGGGCTCAATAGGACTTAATGAGTCCAATTGAATAGGTTGATAGAATTGACTAAGATCCAAGTCAATTAGGTTTAGTGAGGATTAATTAGGTCCTTAGGGAGGTCTAGAGGTGATGTACTAGGGTAAGGGTACCTTAATTTAGGTTCCTATGGGGTTGGAATTTGGTTTAGGGAATTAAAGATCCAAGCTTGAATTCAAAAACATGAACTAGAGGGCAATTCCAGACGTCTGACAATAGTGTCAGATGTCTTAAAATGAAAAGTTAGACATCTAAACTTGTTGTCTGGACGTCCAAACAGAGGCAAGGAAGAGTTAAGGTTCTGTCTGCAGAAATTAGACGTCCAGACTAAGTGTCTAAATGTCTTAAAATGCTGTAGAAGTGGGTTTTAGGTGTGCGAGTTACGGCTAAGGGTTCTGGATGTCCTGTAACTCATCTGGACGTCCAGATAGAGGTTGGAAATAGGGTTTTAGGGCTTCCTAGGGTACAGTGACCTAATCTAAAGGTGGTTAAGGCTTGGGGAAGCTTCTAGGCTATCCTACGGCTGGGATGGACCTAGGTTCTTCGTAGTTTACTGCTTTATTCCTACTTAATAGAATAGCATACCTCAACCCCTTACATTATTGTCTACTATATCTTATTCTTGGTCTTCTACTCCAGCTCTGCTGCAACTCTGGCTTTAGGTCTAGCTTCAGATCTAGTCTCAGATCCAGCTCCTGAGCTTCTTATTTCCTATAATTTATATAATGCACCTAATTAGTATATTATAGCATTATTCTGTGCATAGCTGTAGGAAGAATAGTAAAGATGCAAATAATGCTTATGCATGCATGAACTATCCTAACTTATGCTAAGTCCTAGCTTAATTCTAGACAATTAAGACCTATGATTATGGAACAATCACTACGCAATCATAAAGTCAGGTGAATTTATTACGTCTGTTGCCTCCCCAGCAAGGTGCCATTTGGTCAGGGGTTTTCCCTTGGTAGAAATAATGTATTAGAAAAATATGTCGTCGCAATGTGTATATCATGGTGGAAAATTCCGAACAAAAATATTTCAATAAAACTAAACACGAAGAGTTAGGTCGTATCCAGAGGGAGGAATAAACCAATAAATTCACCAATGTTTCTAATACAGTATTCGACTACGTTGTACGAGGCAAAAAAGATGAAAAAATTAATTTGTCAATACGTTGTTGGATCGAATGAGAGAAAGAGAGTCTTGGATAAGCATGCATGCAAAATAGAGAGAAAGATAGGGGTGCACATGCAACTTCACTTCATATAGCAAATATTAATCTTAAAATTCAACTCTCGATAACGACATCAAATGTAAAAATTAATACCCCTTCACTGTAGAGAAATAGGGGACTTGCTCCCCTTTGCTCGTGCGAGGAGAAGAGGTCGCGAATGAAGGAGCAGAGCTCGGAGGAGGTTGGCGTTGTCGAGAGCTTCGCATCGTAGGTTGCGCCAACGAAAACGATGGCCAATGGAAAGGTTGGCCGGTGATGTGGAGCCTCACTGGCGGTCTTGTGGTCTGTCGTTGGTAGATATGAAGGCGTGGCCATGCTCGTGAGGGCTGGTGAGTTCAACGACGTCAATGGAGCAGAGGACGGTGGATGCAGGAGGTGGCTGCGCATGGAGGACCGATGGTGGTGTTTGGATTCTTTTTGTTGGTGCAACAGGTGGAGGGGGAAGAAGAAGGAGAGGAGGTTGGCATGCGCATGGGCTGGTGGCGTCGGCTGCTTCGCACTAGGGTGTGGGGCAAGGCCTGTTGTGCGCCAGTGGGCGTGGGCACGACCGTTGGATGTGAGTGTCTGCTGGAGGGAAGGGGAGGCCATGCTTGGGGCTTCTGCGCACGGGCGTTGTGAGCGCCTGGTGTGCAGTGTTGGTGTTGCGCGAGAGGGCCGCATGTGAGGGGAGTGCTGGCTGGAGGTGTTGGCCCACTCAAGGGCGGAGGAATCATGCGGTGAAGAAGGGTAGTTCCATGGTCAAGGATGGAGGGCCCTGTTGCTTGCGAAGAGGAAGGTGGTTGAGGCTGAGAGGTGAGAGGAAAGGACTCGGCTGCACTGATGATGATGGTAGTCAGTCTGAGGGTGAGTTATGTTGGTGGAGTTGCAAAACAGAAGGAGAAGGAGAAGAAGTTGGAGCATGGTGGTGGTCTTCAGACGTCCGGGATGGGTTCCTAGATGACTTAACTGGGGGAGCAGTCACGCGGTTGAAGGTTTTGATGGTGGCTTGTGAAAGAGTGATCTTCATTTTTGTTGAAAACTTTAACATAAAATGTTGTGTCATTATAGTTTGTGCATGGTAGAAAATCACTTCTCAAAACATTTAAGTTAGGTTGTATCCACAAGGAGGAATAAGCCTATTGAGTGAGTGAATGGTGCCTCATTTACTAAGGGAAACTCAATGGTTGTGCATGCTAATTCGTATAATTCCTTTTCAACATAAATCATCATTCTAAGTAATTGATAAAAAAATAGGTGTTTAAATGTAAAATCACCATAACCTAATATTCTAATAAGTAATAATCTTGGCAATGATAATCATTGTAAATGCTAATTTCCAGCAAAAGATTCCTTGTTCATGGTAATCAATGTTACAATCAATGTTACATACTCTTCTCTAAATCATGAGATATTCAATCAGAAGCAATTTATCAAGAATAGAGATATATACATGCAAATTCATCTTAATATATTAATTTGGTAAGTAGATGAATAGTATTTTTCACAATGGCAAAATCCGTAATTTTTAATCAAAGAGGAAATAGGGGATTTCCCTTCTCTCCTCCACGTGCGCGTGGAGGAGGGTTCACCGGCCAAGAGTCTGGGTAGAGTAGACGTGCGGGAGGAGAGGCTCGCAATGGTGGCAGCAGCACGACCGGAAGTGGTCGGACATGGCTGGACGGTGGAGGAGAACGCCAGCGACGGTGACGGCAGGTGGCGCTTGCGGGCGTTGTGGAGGGCGGTTGGTGGGCGCACGAAGGTCGTGGGCATGAGATGAGGACGATGGCGAGATTGAAAGTGAGTTTGGTGGCCTGGAAGCTCCCCTACCGGCGGTGGGTGTGCTGTGTGCTTTAGGTTCGTTTGGTGGAGTTGCAGGGGAAGATGGAAGGAAGAAGAGGAAGAAGAAGAAGATGAAGATGGGGTGGATGGCGTGGGGGTGGTGTGGCTTCTGAGGTGGCGTGCGCGCAACGTGCGCACAAGGTTGGTTGTGCACGCCCAAGGTGGAATAGCCATGGAGGTGCTGGCTGTGCTGCTGGTGACATTGCACGCGTGCGAGGATGTGCCAGGGAATGATGGTGCGTGATGGGTGTGGCGGCGCACGGGAGGTTCTTTGCATTGTGGTGGTCTTTGGCCGGAGGAGTTGGGTGGCGATGATGAAAGGATGGTCTGCGAAGAGGAGATAGGTTTGGGTACTTTGCTGTTGGCTGACGGGGATGAAGAAGAGGATGAAGATGGAAGGCATGGGGAACATGGATGTAGTGGTGCACACGCTGTCACTGTCTGCGCCTATGGGTCTGGAGGGCGACGAGTGCGGTAGAGCAAGCTTTTGGCCACGGTGTTTGCTTGGTTCTCAGGGTATGTCGGTTCCACAGTGGTGGGGGAAGGAGGCGATCCTCCGCAGCGCCAAGGGAAGATGGATCATATATCCTTCAGAAGCCCGGGCCTTTTCTTTTCAAAACCTCCTGCTGTTGCGACTTTCTCTCCTAATCTGTTTCCTTTCCCCAAGGACTCGGCTTTTCCAATAGCAGCGATGACGCGGTGGGATTAGGTAGTGGTGCTGATGGACTTGGAGGGGATTGTTGTGAGGAGGAAGGCGGTGCTACAAATTTATTCCTCGCCTGCATAAAATTATGTTATTAACTTATCTTTTAACACATAAACATGTATGCAGGTCATGCTAAATGGTCATTTAAGTCATGAATAATTAAATATTATGAACATGTAATTAACAATTACTAAGGCTAATTAGCACTCCACTAAAGTGGACTGATCAGCTTGCAGTGGCGGTCGGGGGCATAGTCGCGGTGGCTCGTGATGGTGGAGTTGAGCACACGGTCGTGAAGTCGGAGATGCAGTTGCGGGTATCGGTGCTGTCACCACCGACTACAGTGATGATTTGGCGTAGGCGAGATGCAGTGGTGTTCGTCGAAGGCGAGACACAGTGGTAGGAGGTCGTAGTCGTTGACAATGAAGGCTCGCGGTGGTGGTGGCACACGGTGGAGAGATCGTTTCCTCCCCTTGGAGAGGAAGATGCTAGATCTAGCCTCTCGTGAGAGAGGAGATATGGGATCTCCCAGGGGGATCCATCCCTACATGTTAAATAAGGAAAGAGAGAGTCAAAGAAGGAAGGAGTCAGAGAAAATATTCGTGCGAGAGAGAGAGATTGGAGGAGAAAGAGTGGAATGTTATTTTTTTCTCTTTTTTCCTTTTTCTTTCTTTCCTTTTCTCTTTCCTAGCTTCCAACTCTCTAACTGGGATGAAGAGATTATGGGAAGAGAAAGATTCGTGAGGGAGAGAGAAGGAAGGTTTTTATTTATTTCCTTTTCTCTCTCTTTCCTTTTCTCTTATATGACAAATTAAATCTCTAAAGATGCACTCTAAATTTAAGTATGATTTCATTCAGATTGCTCTTTCCATAGTGACTCAAATTTATTTGATTAAGATGTAAAAATGCATGGAATGATAATTGTACAGCTTTATTAATTTTATCCATGCAATGCATGATTCGTATTACATTTTCATTTTAATAATAATGTGCTTAAGCACTAAATTAGTCTACTAAAATGGACCTATCACCTGGCTACCGTGATGAACATTGAGCGGCGGTAGTCAACACTGATAGAGCACTTCGCGAGGTGAGCAACGGAGCTCAAGTCTGGGGACCCCCTCGTAGAGCTCAATCTAGAAGTCTTCATAACCTTCATTTTTTTTTCTTCTTCTCTGAAATGCAAGCACCACTCCATCCCCTATTTATCTTCTTCCCCCGTAACACATCATGGCTACCTCACAGCCGGTTACACTCTCGCCATTTGACCTCCATCCTCATTGCCAACACCACTAGCGAGCTCATTGTGAGCTCACCATCAAGCTCCCGCCAGCCACATTGCCCCTCGACAGCTCCTTCCACAACAGGCACCCACCACCGCTACCATTCTCCTCAATGTCTGGTCACTTCTAGCTCTCTCACGTTGTGTCACCACCAACCACAAACTCCCGATCCAATGCCACTCGCAGTGCCGCTGGAGATCGCCCCCTTGCATGCACTAAGCAGGAAAGCCCATCCTCTGTTCTTCTACAGTAAGTTTTGATTAGTTTTTCTCTTTGTTTTTTGATTGCCAATACTATTCATTTATTTTTTATAATTATTTATTCATCCCTTTTATCTCTCACTTGGTGAAGGCTAAACTCGACCCAAATATATATATTTGATGTTAAGCTTGCACAAGGTTCGGTTGGATCAGGAAAGTCATGTAATCCTTTCCATTTCCCCATTTATAAACTAATTTGAGGATTTGTTATGTGCTATACAGGATTGGACTATTTGCACGTTGCCTGCAAACCAACCATAATTCATAGAGATGTGAAGACAAACAATATCTTACTAAATAAAAATCTGGAGGCCAAAATTTCAGACTTTGGTTTCTCTAGGTTTTTTCAAAACAATGACTACCCTTATATTTCCAACAAGGTTGTGGGAACTCGATGCTACCTCGACCTAGAGTAAGTTCACATCCTCCAGAAAAGTTGCAAACTGTATATTCTTCTATAGTTAGCCGAAGGCAAGAGTTAGAACATTCCAGTTCAAAATGTGCAATCACTCTCACTAATATTTTGATTATAGTTTTCCACTTCATAGGTACTTCCAGACAAACAAGTTGAATGAGAAGAGTGATGTATACAGCTTTGGAGTTGTTCTCCTTGAACTAATAATAGGTCATCCGACAATACTGAAGGGTGTTGGGAACATTAGTCTAGCTCAATGGGTGCAAGAGAGGTTTAAAAGAGGGCAAATAAATGAGATAATTGATAGAAGGATTTATGGAACTTATGACACCAATTTAGTGTGGAAAGCAGTAGAATCATCAATGCCATGCGTCTCGCAAGTATTTGTTCAAAGGACAATGCTTACACAAAGCGAGCGATATCGATTGTTTTATAAAGATAAAAGCTGTTGTGTTGTAGTATATGTGAAATCGCCTTGAAAACAAATAAGAATTTTATTACTCGAATGTTAAGTCCGAGGTCGAATACAGGGAGCAAATGGAATTTATTCACTAATCTCAATAATGTAATTTGAACACCTAAATCTACTCAAAATCTAATTCAGAGTATAATGCAGGAGTTTATGAATTAAAATGTAGCAAAATAGAAGAGAAATTGAGAGGAATAGAAAAAAGGTTGATTGTTCTTCAACTTCTTTTCTTTCTTTCCTTCTTCTTTGGTTCTCCTCTTCCTTCTTTCTCTGACGTCTCTTTCTTTCCTTCTTCTTCCTTCTCTTCTTTCCTTAGCTTTTCTCTTTCTTCTTTTTCTTCCTTTCCTCTATGGCACCTGGCTTCTTCTTTGTCTTTGGTCTTCTTCTTTCCTTCTTCCTTGATTTCTCCTTCCTTCTTCTCTACCTTAGCCTTTCCTCTTTCTTCTTTCTTCTTTTCTTTTCTCTTTGGTTCTTCTATTTCTCTGCATGCTTTTGCCTTGGCTTCTCTTTCTCTTCTTTCTTGCCTTAGCCTTGCCTTCTCTGCCTAACTTTCCTCTGCGTGTCTTTGCCTTAGCTCCTTTGCTTCTATTCTGCTTTGACTTGGCTTCTTCTTTCTTCTTCTCTTCCACCTTCTCTTCTTCCTTGACTTCTCTTGCACAGTGCCTTTCTCCTTCCTTATCTTCTTCCTTGGTTTTATTTCTCCTGCCTTCTTTTTCCTTGGCTTTTCCTTCTTTCTCTTTCTTCTTCAACTACGCTCGCCTTCCTTCAGCTTTGCCTTGCTTCTACCTTAGCCTCAGCTTCCTCTTCTTTTCCTTCTTGGCTTTAGCCTTTCCTTCCTTCTCCTTCCTGCCTTAGCTTCTCAGCTTCTTCCTCTCCCTGCACACACAAGAGTGCAAAACCTATCCCTACCCTTCCCGCGTACACTCTATTTCTCTCTTGGGTTTGCTCTCCCAGAGCCAGTCGGGTAATCTGGTTAGGTTGCGCACCTGGGTCTAGGCGCACCGGCGTGGGTGGTGTGCGAGGAGTGCGGGGTTAAACGGGTTAGTCAGCCAGGTCCTCGGAGGCGTGGGTTGCGGACGAGGCGGGTGAGCGTGGGCGAGGGGACCTCACCCCGTGTCTTGCGGCGAAATGCTTAAAACACAAATTCAATATAAATGACTCACTGCGCTCTTGAGTTTCCGAGGTGGGACTAAAAGTCCCACCTGCTTCTTCGAGCCTGCAGGTGATTGCTTCGCCTAATTGTCGCTGCTGTGACCCCTCTCAAGGCTGCTCACTTGGCTGGATGAGTGCACAAGTCCAACCCGTGCCTCCTGGACCTGGAGACCTGGAGTGCTGCATCCTGAAGCGACCTTGCGAGTGAGCCTGCTCGTGCTCTAATGGCGGCAGGGGGGTCAGGTCTGAAACTCATGAATACGGCCTTGCGGCCTCATTAAACCACATGGGGAGCTTCGCCGTGTCAGGGCGAAGGTGAAACGGTGGGTGGCTAGCCGCGGGGCGACCTAAGCGTGCGTGCCTAGGTCTCTCTGTGGCTGTGAAGGTGGGTTTGTTCGGGGAGCACTTAGGGAAGTGATGGCGGTCAATGGAGTGGTGGAGGATGCTCAGTGGATGATGGCGAAGGTTATGAGTGGTTTGGAGAGGCATGTGGAAGTGTGAAGCGGTGGATGCACCTTTGCCGGTGGTCAGTCGGAGATGGAAACGATGGAGGTGGTCTATGGTGTCAAGGGGTTTAAAGTGAAAATAAAGAGAGGGGAAATGAAGAGGGGAGATAGAGGAAGCATTCTAACCTAACTAAGTAACTGAAAAGGGATAGGAAAGCGGCTGGTCGTACCTGCCACCATCGGAGAAGATGAGTCCAGTGGAGGGAGAACGGCGATGACGACGGGGCTGGAGGCACGTGTGTGGGTATGGCGTGACGCAGAGGAAGGAGATGAAGACGTCTCTACCACTGGTATTGTGGCATAGCGACGAGAAGGAGGAGGAGGGATCGCCAGAGCCTGCTAGACACCTGGCCGAAGGAGAAGGGAAGAATTGGAGGTGGTTCTCCAGCCAAGTCAAGCTGAAAATGTGTGGTCGGAGATGGTGGTCCTTTTATAGGTACTGGTAGGGGCTCTTGTGCTTGGAAGACAAGCTTCCAAGCATAAGAGTACTCACCGAAGAAGGAAATAGTGGGAGATACCCATATTTCTCATGCGTTCGCACGAGAGATTGGGTGCAAATTAGATCTTGAAATTGTGTTCAGATGGAAGGGAATTCCTCAGAGAATCTCCCTTCCAAATCTAAGAGGAGATCTCTGAGGAATCAAGGAGAAATCCTCCTTGAATCCTCGCTGGAGTAGGATTCCTCCGCTTTAATGGTGAAGGGACCTAATTGCAAGAGTGGCGAGGAAGATAGGGGGATCTGCGCAATAGTTTTCAAAAGCTAGGGGTCAAAATGTAATTGGGTGGACTATTTTCCAAAGTAGGTCAAGGTGACCTTCCCTTAGGTCTAAATTTTGGTACAAACCTAATTTGGACCTAAGGAATCCAATGGTGAAGTTGGATTTTATGTTTGACCACGTTTGACTAGATATTTTACACAAAAACCCAATTTAGGTCAAATATCTAGCTAGGACCCCTACTTAGGTCAAAATATGTTCCAAAGGCTAATTTGAAGGTTCTAAACCGTAGGGGATATTTTGCCATGATTTTTAGAGGGTTTAGTTGATTTTTATCTTGACCAGAACCTTGTAAAATTAAGTGGGTTTGTTTTAGAGTTGCAAGATGTCATTTAATTCTTAGGTTACACATGAATCCATTTCTGATTGAACCAACTCACTTTTTATCCTGTTAATATCCATTGACCTCTGTTTAGCCCCTGAGATATCCCGTTGATGTACTGCAATCGTAAAATTGCAAGTTTACCCATTATTTCATGTTTCCTTCTCAGAACATTTATTCATTGAATTAGGCCCTTCTCCAGGTTATGTAGGAGCTTTTATTCTCCTTATTAGGTAAAAATGAGCTAGTTAGACCTCATGATGATGTTCTCATTAGCCAACAATGAGTGATGTCTTATGTTGGAGTGGAAAACGTACGCACATAGAATTGAGTTTTGAAAACTAGTTAATGTACTATGATTTGCGAAGAAATCCGTTAACAGATAAAAAATTCCAGGTCAAGCACAGGGCGGCTATGTCGATTTGAAATCCATGATTATACACTTTTTTCGTTGTTTTTATTTAGAAAGCAGGATAATTACAAGGAACTCAATATAAACACTGAGAGAGAGAGAGAGCAATCACTTTAATAAGCTTGGAAAATATCTTTATAACTAGAAAGTGGGAAAATATTACAGCTAGAAAGAGGGAAAATTTACTCTAGAAAGTAATAAAAAGAAGGTAGAGAGAAGTTATCCTCCTTGACGGCTGCTTGGAGGACGAGCCGGACAGGGCTACACCTGGAAGACGGACGACGAAGATGGAAGAAGAATGGAGCGCGAAGAACCAGAGGCGAGGTAGGGTGTCGTCGTCGTCACGGGATCCACTTTTGGAATGGGGGAGAGAAAACTTTGATTTTGACTCTAGAGGAGAAACCCGGGTTTGGAACAGGCTTCTTTAGAGCTTTGGAGAGGGAGAGAGGTGAAGGAAAGGATGAAGAAGAAGTGGAGGGCGTAGGTCCTTTTATAGATGAGATTTGAGGAGGCAAATGGGTCATTTTAACATCAAAACATTAATGTCAGGTCTTTAGTGACGGATAAAACCATCACTAAAGCCCAGATCGTGGGCAACGTGCGCGCATGCCGTGCGCCTCTTCTTCTCCTCGTGCTTCAATGCATGCCCACGTTCTTTTCATCTTAGCCGTCTGATCGTAAGATGGGACAGCTTAGACGCACCGTGCCTGCACTTCATCACACACCTGTGCATGCGATGGCACGTGCAGAAGCACGTCATCACACGCGTGCAACGCAGTCTTCATCTGGCGTGCCACATCACCGCCTCCATGGCCGCTCGATGACGATTGTGCTACCGAATTTTGATTGTGCGCGCCCACTACTGCCTTCGCCCCCCTCGCTGCGATTCAAACTCACGCTCGCGGGTTGAGAGGCACGCTCAAGACCACTACGGTATCTTTGCAAATGGTCACAGTTTTGACTTAGGCTCAAGTGCGCTTGGCCGTTGGATGAAGATCCAATGGCTAAGAGCGCTCGAGCGTTAAATCTTCATCAATTACGGGTACTCCTTTGGCCAGTTGGGTGGCTGGGATGACGCCACATGGTACCACCTTAGTCGTCCATCTTCTATGTGTTGTAGATGATGCCACGGATGTCGGATTGAACTAATTTTCATGCCGTTGGACTATGATCATCGATTCAAACCCATCCTTATGGTCGGGTTTGTCATATGAAGTGCGAATTGACATCATCTTGGCCCTTGATCTTTAATTTTCCTCGGGTTATATTTGATTCTACGAAAATACGATCAGGGCGATCTTGGAGTCGTTGAGCTTCGATCGTCACCCTGATCCGATCCATACAGTTGGGTCTTCAGTCCAAGGCTCCAATTAAAAGTCGCCTTGTCCCTGACCACCAAAAAGAAGAAATTACTATATAATTTATACAATTTGACCTAAATACATGATGATGCATATTATACAATATTTACAATGTATGATGCTAATATGATACCAAGAATAAACATTAATAGATATTTTTGACTATTCAGATGTATACACATCATCTTGATTCTCCTAAGAGACTACTTGAAAATAAAGGCAACTAATGCAAGAAATAATTCCTCAAACCCTATGGTCAGAACCATAAGTAGTAGCTCGATAGTTGAAATTACTCCACTGAAAATGAGCATGATGTTCAAACCATCAGCAAGATAGATGTTAATATATTTAAATAGGTGAGACTCAAAAAGTCAAACGTTGATCTTAGTAAATGCTTCATCTGACCTTCATAACCACACGAGAAGACATTTCTTATTCAGGTTCTGGCATATGGAATTTGGATTGTACATTCACCTACCTATATCTCCACCTCAAAATAAAAAAATATTTTTAATAATGAATCAGTTGAATTCTTCTGATTAGCATCTGTTTCGACTTACGAGTTGGTTTATTCAATGTTTTAATCTTGTAGTATTCTCACGCATAATCATGTACTAGAAAGTGCATACTTCATTAGAAGTAGATTATCGGTACTCTTTTTCGGTTACTATAAACTTGCAAATAAAATCTGAGAGGTGACGTTGATTCCAGTCATTTATGCAGTTGGTTCAACTAAATTTGATATCGACACTAATGTACGGATCTAGGGTAGAACATGGGTGAGATTTATTTTGTTGGCTTCTATTTCCTTGCATTTTTTTCCTCCTCGAGGTACATTGGGACTCTTACAGCAGGGTCTTATGAAGTTATTGGATGGGATTATTATCATGGATCATCGAATTAAGAGAAGGGACACAATAGATAGGATTACAGTAGGGTCTTATGAAGTTATGTATTACAATAGAAAGAGATTAGACTTGAGATGGTACGACACGTAGGCAATAGCGGCAGCGGATAGAAAGAGGTATTTATTCATCCCTTTTATCTCTCGTTTGGTGAAGACTAAACTCAACCCAAGGGTTGCACTGCTTCCACCGATCATTTTATCGTGGCTTTGTCACATGTGATCACGACTTTGATAATAAAATTAAAATTTTATTTGCAATAAGTATAGCACGGTAAAAATAACTTTAATAAGATATTTATTTGAGTTATGAAATAAATAATAAGATAAGGTAATTGATATGATAATATAATATTAGTGGATTTTTTTTCGTGGGATTGCTTAATTAACTTGAATTATAGACATTTTCTAGTTATGTGTTAATCTAATTCTTTACATATTATTCTTCTTTCCATTCAACATTTCACATATTTAATTTATTCTCGTAAAAAATGAAAACACTAACTAACTTATGTGATAATCTAAAGGTAAATATGTCTTTTGTCATCTTATCGTTTATTCTAACCTTCATTTTTAAGTAAATAATTCATTTTCACATCACAGGATAACCCTCATTCTTAACACTTTTTCAATAAATATAAACAGGTGTTAACTTCCATTTGTATGTAAACATAAATAAAGGTTAACTCTTGTTACAATTTTACTAACTTAAGTTAACTAATTCACATCATAAACTAACACTTATGATACTCAAGGTGACCGTAGTTGAAACAACACCATCTTGAGTTAAAATTGGATAATCTTGATATTCAGGATTCTATCCCGAGATCGTTATAACCTGAAATCGAAATACTCAAATGCAACACAAATGAGTTAATCCCTGAAAACAAATAATGCTGAAGCATCCGATTAATTGAGGTGAAGGCCTTCCAGTTGCCTCCAAATGAACCTGCAATTTGGAAGGGTGCAAGGAGTTTTTAAGGCGTTGATGGGACATTGTTTCGTCCAACGTCGGAGAAGTTCGAATATGGTGGATCTACGCATTGGATTTCGAGGTGGCGGGTAGCGTAGCAGCTCCATCCTCGATGGTTGCGTAGGCCGTTGGCGTAAGTGGGCCTCGGATATCGATAGAGTAACCGGTGAACGACAACCGGTCTCACGGCTCTTTTGACGTAAAGGCGGCTCGACTTCGAAGGATGATGGCCAATCTTGTAAGGGAAAGGGCGTAGCTTAGGCTGTGAAAAGTACAGTATGTTTTCTATTTTTCATATCGACAAGGGGATTTCCTTTTGGTGCTAGTAAGAGTAATCATGGAATTTAAACAATTTTACGAAATATCGTGGCACAAAATTTGAAGCCGGGAAAAGGGGTTGGCTGTAGTGGTTTCTCCCGCAATAAATTTAATTCGAATGGACTCCAGCAAGGGGATATCTTTGATCTGATCGAGGCGGGATTTTCTAAATTCTACATCCGCTACCTGCAACGTTAAGGGAAGAGGAAATTGCTTAAACTCTCGAAAGGGGTTACATGAAAGAAAATGAGGGACATCAATAGGTTTTGCTTTGACACGAGGGGATTCTTTTCCCCAAGCAGAACTTCCGAGTAATTAAGAGAAAGATATAAAGATGGATTAAGGAGGGTTTGAGCCTTGAGGGCAGTGGTTGGAGATAAGCTAATTGTGGTTGAAGGTCCGTAATTGTGGTGGGCATTATTGATACGTGATGGCAAATTTTGAGACAAAGCTTTTTCCGCAAGACGCGGGAGTGTGTTCCCCTTCGAGGGAGAGAGCAACGAGAAGACGTTGACTTTTGTTTCCAATGCGTTTACTTCTACCTCTACTGGAGCCCACGACGGAGAAGAAAGAGGCGAGGGGAAGAAGACTAGGAGGGGGAGGAAGAAGAGAAAAGGGGTGGAGAATTTACTGGGGGAGTCAAAGAGGTCAGAGGAGGAGATCTGGCGAGATCGCCGCACCGGCGAGGTCGGTGTGTTGAACGGGGAGATCGGTGCGTCGACGCTTTTCTTGTTGGAGGAAGATCTGCTGCAAGTATGTCTATCTTGTTTACTTAGATTTAATTTCTAACTTTGGTATTGCTCAGGGCTTCTTCTTAGTTGTTGCCCTAAATATCTTGATGGGAGTATTATTATTTTGCACCAGGAGTCCCCATTGCCTTAAATGGTGACAAAGCTGCCTGTTTTATATTATTGCTAACTGATTAGTCTCGATTCTATTGCTCAAGATTGGAATATGTTTTTTTTTTGTTTCCTGTAATGTAGTTCTTACAAATTGGAAATGAGCCTCGGGAGATATCTTAGCAAATAGATAACATCGGTTTCTCGAATAGTTTGTGAAGCAACGAATTAGTTGCATGTTTCATGAGATGCAGCAACGAATGGGCAGTATTTGTTTTGTTCCGATATGTTATTAATGAACGCTTCATTGATCAATGACCCGGTTTTACAGTGCCTTCTTAGCTTGATATCGGTTTGGTCGAACTTACTTAATCCAATTGATTTCAAGCGAAAACTTAGTGCTGTTTAGAGCTGATCTTTAGCTCCCCTGCTATGTATTACTCCGTGATTTTTTATTTAATTGCTCTATTGCAGGAGAAGGAGAGGTGACGTGAGAGCCATGTGTATTGCTGCTTGGATTTGGAGAGCTCACCCCATCTATCCGCTTATCTTGCTGTTTAACAGAGATGAAGTGGTTAATAGGTATTAATTACTTTCCATCAAATGCTCCATGTTGTTCCGCTAGTTTTCTCTTATGGGTTTTTCTCATTATTTGTACCACCCACGGGAAAAGTGATGTTTTTATGTGCAAAAATTCCTTGGAAGAGTTTCAAAACATCCGACTTCCCATAGAAAATTAGATATTTGTTGGAAAATATTATCCCTCCACATTTCTCAGAATGACTTTTGAGATGCCTGTTATGGTTGGATTGTATTTTGTTCTGAAAAAGGACAGGATGCACGTCAGCTTGGAAGTAGAAAAGCGATTTAGTTGTACCATGTGAATTTATTTCTATTTATTATAGAAAATTTTAAGAGAGTGGAGTGTTATGTATATGGAAGATCCTGGAATTGAGTCTTTTGAGTAGCTTTACGAGGATACTGTTTTTACCAAAGTCTAGATTTTAACTAATCTTATCTAATTATCAATACTCCTTGTATGGTTGGAGCTTCTTTTTAACTTGCTTTCAATTTAGCTCCTAGGAAAATCCAATTTGCAAAAAAGTTTTTAAAGAGAAAAAATCTCAAGTTTACATAGTAGCTGAATGCACACTCTGATTTGGATTGAAATTGAAAGAAAGCAAGTACTTTTGGAAGATCCGATGATAAAGGTTTGCTCCTAACTTGATTCTGTTGTAATCATGTGGAAATCATGCACTCCCATCACCTGTGTTATCAGAGGGGAAATTTGCATTTTCATGAAACTGGAATGATGGCTCTCTTGCAGCTGCAGGCCTACAAATGAAGTTAGGTGGTGGGGACGCGGCTATAAAGAGATATTGGGAGGGCGGGATGTGAAGAGGGGGGGTACGTGGATGGGGTGCAAGAAGGATGGAAGGGTTGCTTTCTTAACCAATGTTATGGAGCCTGACAACTCCCCCTTTTTAAAGGGTAGAGGAGATTTGCCACTCAGGTTCCTTGGGGTATGGTACCATATGTAAATTTCCATTCATGTTTTGCAAGTATTTGCCTTTGCTCCTATTTCTTCTTTGTATATGTTGAAAGAATGGAATGAAATGTTTTGTTTCATAATGAAAATCGTAGGCTTTTTTTATAAAGAATGATTTTGAGAAAATTACATTATAAGTTCAGGCCACTTTCAAGCCTAACAAACACACCCTTACAAATAATATATAACCACTAACTCTAACACTCCCTCCTCAAGCTAAAGAATATATATCTAGCATGCCCAATTTGAAACATAAAAACTCATGACGCTTTCATGGTAGAGCCTTAGTGAAAATATCAGCTAGCCATTGTTCGGATGCTGTCAAAGGATTGCATATCTATCCTGAAGTGACCTTGTCACGTACAAAATGGCAGTCCACCTTTCACTACAAAATTTTCCACTTTTGTCAGTTGAAAATCGACGGCAAAACCCTTTTAACCGACACCAAATAGCGACAACATAATTAGCGTCATTGTTTCTTTTTCCCGTCGGTTATAAAGATCATTTGACGTTGAAATATTGTTCATCTAGCGGACGTATTGAATCTTTTGTCATCGTTTGACAATCGATGGACATTTGATTTTCCGTCGCTTATGAAAAAAGCAACAACATTTTTACGTTACTTTTTCCTGCGTTAACGCATCATTTTTTGAGTTTTACTGTTGTTTAAAGGAAAACGCTGTCGTTTATATAAGCAACGATAAAAATATTTTGACCATCTCTTTCGAAAATAAGCACGCCAAAAACCTTTCATGCGGTAAAAAACTTACCTTTTTTTGTTGTCGCATTTTGTAATAAGCTATAGCAAATAGTCACCTTTGTTAAAAAAGATACTTTTAATGCCGTCGATTCTTGCAAAAATTGATGGCAAACGTAAGGTTATTTTTCTTTTTAAATTCTGAAAAATAGGATCCTTATACAATCCTAAAATTATGAAAATTAGGCTCTGGATCCCTTCATGTTGGACGTCATGCGCAAGAACATTAATATGGAAATTGAAATAATGTGTACAAGCATCCTCACCTTTGGATGTGATCATGAATAACAAGCCTTAGGCCTGGAGGTACTTGAACTTCCTGCAAAGCACTGCAATGTGGAATGGAAGCATGTCTTAGAACTACTTCAGAACATCTAAAACTGAATCTTTTGGCATGTTAGGCAGGATGTTTATGCCATTGTGTGCATTTATGTGCATACAGTTTGCATGTGGATGTGCAATTGCATGGACTTTGGGTTGTGCCAATTTGTTCCCATGTGCCCAAGGGCATGTATGTATATGAACTTGTGTAGATTTGTGGGCTCGTGTTGGCAACTAGCACGTATTTGGAAATGGTGCTATTCAATTTACGTGCTTGTCAAAAGATGCAAAGTCTGGTCAGTGAGCATCCCTTTCTTAAAGTTCTTCGTATACTTTTCAAGTCCAAGGCTCCTCAAAATATTCTTGGTTTGCGCATAGTATATATCATCTGGTGGCATAGATGTGAATTTCTTACTAAACTGGAAGCACGGAAGCATTTATCAGTAATATGGGATAACAATTAGAATTGACCTATCAAAAAGAAGCCTATCGTGATGACAATTTGGAAGTATAGGTGTAGCAAGCCATTATGGTAAATTATAGTATTGCAATTGGTTCATTTTTCCTGAGTTTTTGAAATTTTGGAGCAAAGATTTGCTATTCACTACATTATCAATGCAACACATCTACCATTTTCTAACATCTAAACCTAAATATAACCTGTGTTTCAATTTATTGATTGGTGAAAAAGCATACCTATGGGTTGCAGGATAGTAGCTTCCTTGCAGTTCACACTCCACTCAGTGAGTTTTATGGAAATTTAGAACAAGGGCCTTTATACATATTACACAGATAACCCTTGACTTTTTCATTTTTCCACATATATTTCTACAAGGTTGACAATATCTACATACATTCCCCTAGAATTGAGCTTCAGCAAGAAATTTGCTACTTGCAATGGAAAAGGTAAAAAAAAGGTACTTTTTCTTCGCTTAAATCCATATACTCAAACTAATGACATTATGCATTCCGTCACCTCAGCAAGAAATTCCTATTTTCGATGGAAAAGTAAACTAATGACATCAACTTTGGTATGACTAACTACATTTGATCAGTATATAGATTCATATAGATGGAGAGGCATGTGTGAAATCAAGTAGCTTTATGAAGGCATCTATATAAATATGATAAATCTAGAGTACACATGTAATATCAACTATTCATAAGGGCATCAATGTAGAGACCCTAACAAAATATACATCTTTTGGCCTTTAAATGGACAGGCTATAGAACATGAGAAATCTGCTCACTCAACATCCATATTGAATACCTTTTTTAATCAAACAATTAACTATGATGCCAAAGAACAATGTTATGCTATAAAATTCAGTAAATTATTCACATTATGGTACTTTTTACCTCTTTAAGGTCCCCAACACTGATGTACCCTTTACCGACTTAATTAACAGAATAAAAAATAATGGTTAAAAGTAGACTTGTTTCGACATCTTACATAATGTTAAAAACTTATGCCATCACTCTGTGAATATTTCATAAAAGCCTCTTCAATATAAGCAAGGCCACATACATAGACTTGTACGAATGTAGGAAAATACATGCAAACCAAGTCTTTCTTATGCCATAATCAATGGCTCACCCATGGTAGCCCAGAGTCTTTCCATGACCCAAATTAGTCAATTTAGGCAAATATCATTCTAGAAAGATAATCCTTTGTAAATCTATACATACAAGTTTGAGATTCTCAATGTTTTGAACGAAGGAGCAAAAAATGAACACTTCACTTTGTTTACAATGATAAAGGAAGTTCCTTTTTGAAGAAATATAAACACTGGTGACAATAACTAAGAAATTTGCCAGAGTTGTGG
Organism: Thalassia testudinum; assembly: GCA_037157565.1. NCBI lineage: Eukaryota > Viridiplantae > Streptophyta > Magnoliopsida > Alismatales > Hydrocharitaceae > Thalassia > Thalassia testudinum. The sequence continues at coordinate 40,720,644 of JAZHRO010000067.1, forward strand.
GACAAATTCTTATTCTTATTGGTCAAATTTCAAATCATTAAACTGGGAATAAATTTAAACCATACAAAGATGAGTTTCGAGGGTATTTTTTCAACAAAAATATCTACCTTGGCAATAGTGGGAGCATGCAGTTAGAGGGCTTAGTGAACATCTACACTTGCAACATCCAAGACACTGGACAACAGGTTAGATGGAAATACCTCTCAAAAATGGAAAAAGTATCAGTGTCAGAAAATTATGTGTTCCTTTTTTGATAAGATGATAGTCAAAGAAAATTGTATGTTAATTCCATTGCAAAAAACCTGTGCCATCATCATGGCTATCTCGTCTATCTGCTTGCTCATTATCATGTTGTAATGTCACATTTATCAAGATGTTGAATAGATGGTTGTTCCTCGGATTTTTTGCACAGAAGACTCACTGCTAGCCTACATGAAAAAGTATACCATATAGCTATGATCAACAAAAAAGGATCATAATATGAAGAGAAAGTCATTGATTATATCTCTCAAGGTGTTTAATAAGCTCACAATATAAGTTATTTTTTGAAAAGGTAAAGGGTGACCATCCATTTGATAGCCACCCAATTGTATTAACCAATAATCAACAGCTAACAGCCATAGTAACGAGTGTTCGTCCCAAGAAGAAATCATTACTAGTGTTTGTCCCAAGAAGAAATCAGGGAGTATATACAACAATAGATTTCTGGATATAAGCCCTTTCACCCTAAAAGTGACCGCATTCCTTTCCAACCAATGTCCCTAGAAAGTAGCTAGCACTTCAGCTCTTTATCACTTAGATTAGGAAACAACTGCACCTGGTTGCCTTCTGCCATTCCTGAAGGATTCCGAAAAATTTTACACATTAGAGGAATCCAGCCAAGAGAAACTAAAATGGTGCCAAATCTCTTGAGTGAACATGCAACCAAACAACAAATGCTTGAAATCCTCAAATTCCAATTCGCAAAGAATAGAATGAATCAACCTCTGGTACCCACCATGATTGTAGTACCCTCACCAAGACTGTTCCCCTTCCTAAAAGATAACCAAAGATTTTTATTTTTAAAGGACCGGTAGTAGCCAAAATCACTCTACAATCCCTTAAAAACTCAACATAACCTGCATAATTGGTCCCTGAAGTCTATTATATGAGTTGTGCATAGTAAAAGTACTAGAATCCCAAAACAAAGCATCAAACTCATATCTGCTCAAAAACTTTCAGTCAACTACAATAACTAAAGCAGCTCATGCATTCTTTGGTCAGATAGGAAACTTACAAAGAAGAGCAACCAGCTTCCTAGATCTCTAACAGAAATTGAAGTTTTATATGTGGTGGTCGTAGAAGGAAAGAAAGTGGTGCAACTTTGTTTGGTGGAAACTGTTGCTCCATTTCAGCAAGAGCATGTTAAAGTATACAGCATGCAATTAATCTCACTAAGTTCTTATTCATATTGAATTTCAACACTAATGATAATATTTCCATGAAGAAAATGTTTAAAGAAAGATAAAAGAGATTAGCATGAAGAAGCACTAGGAAGTAAATCTCAAATGAAGATGGTTCAAAGGATAACATGTACAATCTGCTTGATAAAATAATTAGTTCTTGCGAATACGTACACGCTTCCTGCTTCGATAAATCTCTCAGCCATAACAACGTTTTAGCAAATAAATTCAGCGTATAGAGGGATTATGAAAGAATAGAATTGGAGAAAACAATAGTTAATTCATGCTAACAAGGATGGTGTGATGTGACAAATTATTGCATAATGTACATTAGCCAGATATCTAATTTCTTAATTAAAGAAAATTGTTTTGCATAAACAATCTTCCCTCCTACTTGAGAGGTTATAGTATAAATGAAACAAAATCCTTACAATTAAGCTTCAAAATGAAATGCTTAAATGGTGGTGAATCCTAGAGGCAAACACCATGCTAAAATTGATTCTAGAAAGGCGGAGGAGGAGGGGGTAGGAGGAGAGCTAGAGGGGGGGTGGGGAGGAGACGAGGAGGAGGAGGGGGCAGCATGAGGGCAGCAAGAGGCAAGGAGGAGGAGAAGAGTAGGAGTTGGCGGCGAGGAGGAGGAAGGGGTGGGGCGACGAGGAAAAGGAGTAGGAAGAGGAGAGGGCTGAGGAGGAGGGAGACGAGGAGGAGGAGATGAGGGTCGGACGAGGAGGAAGACGAGGAGGAGGAGGAGGAGGAGACGAAGGTCGAACGAGGATGAGGAGGAGGAGGGCGACGAGGAGGACTTACCTGATGAGGAGGGGCGACGTCGATGAGTTCCGCTGAGGAGGAGGAGGAGGAGCTCTATGGGGGAGTTGTGCATAGTGTGGGGGAGGAGAGATCTCTACAAGGGTATAGATGGTCTGACCTTTGCCATTGATTTAATTAGTAAGCAATGGTAAATGCCTAATTTAATCCTAAATCTTGTGCCCAAAATTTGGGGCAAAATTTTAACCCGATATTTGCCGTTGATTTTTATAATAGCCGATGGCAAATGTCTAATTTAATTCCAAATCTTGCACCCAAAATTTGGGGTTAAATTTTAACCCGACATTTATTGTCACTTTTTATAATAATCGACAAATATTAATTACATATTACTTTTTTGACGAGGTTTAGACGCTTAATTTAGTGTGGTATTCAAGAAGCGACGGCAAAAATATTTTTGCCGTCACTTACCAAACCGATGGTAAATAGCCGATGGTAAATCACCTTTTTCTAGTAGTGTTTATATGCTTATTACGGTCATGGAAGACTGGATTCGAAGCAATAAATGTTGCCGAGCGATTGTCACAGAACATTGGCACTAGAGTGGAAGTAGTGAATCCAAAATCTCTCATGAAATTCACTAACCACATAAGCTCACAACTAGTTTGGCCATCGCCTTGTATTCGGCTTCTACACTAAACTTGGACACTACAGTCTGTTTCTTGCTTTTCCATGTGATGAGGTTGCCACCCAAGAAAGCAGCATACCTCGTTGTAGACCTTTTATCCTCCAGGCTACCTGCATAGTCAACATCAGAGTATGAATGAATGTTTAGATGGCTATTGTTTTCCAGAAACAATCCATTTCCTAGACTTCCATTCAAATACCGAAGAATAAGGCACACCACATTCCAATAACTATATTTGGGGTTCTCCATATGTTGACTCACCCTATTAACTGTAAAGGTGATGTCTGGATAAGAAACAGTGACATAAAGGAGTTTGCTAACTACACTTCTGCATCTCCCTTTTTCCTCAAACAGAGGATCTTCCTTTTCACTTAATCTCTAAATATGTTTCACGGGCACCATGGAGGGCTTAGCACCTAACATCCTAGTTTTTGCAAGTAATTCAAGTGCATGTTTTCTTTGAGATAGTGACATTCCTATGGAATTTCTAGCACATTCTATACCCAAAAAATAGCGCAATCTGTCAAGGTCCTTAGTAATAAAGGTGTCTTGGAGAAAAGTCTCCGTCTCATGAATCCCCTCGATGTCATCTCCTGTAAGCACCATATCACCAACATGGACTACAAGAATTACCATACCGGAATTCTTCCTCTGAATAAATATAGAGTGGTCCAAGGTGGATCAACAAAAATCGATCTGTTGAATGGCGGTATTCAATCGTTCGAACTGGGCTCATGGACTTTGCTTAAGCTTGTATATAGCTTTCTTCAGTTTGCATACCTTTCCCCTGTCAACCACAATGCCTGGTGGTTGAGCCATATAAACTTCTTCCTGTAAGTCTTTATAAAGAAAAATATTTTTGACATCTAACTGATACAATGGCCATCTCACGTTAATAACAATAGATAAAATTACTCTAATTGAGTTTAACCTAGCAACTAGAGAAAAGGTGTCAAAATAATCAATTCCATAAGTTTGAATATATCCTTTGGCTACAACCTGGCTTTAAGCCTTTCAACTGACCCATCGGGCTGATATTTCACAGTGAAGACCCATGTACAGTCCACAACCTTCTTCCTTGGTGGAAGAACAGCTAACTCCCATGTACCACGGGAAAGAAGAGCATCCATCTCCACCTACATAGCCTGTCTCCAACCACGGTCTTGCATAGCCTTAGTATGATGCTTGGGTACCACCAAGGCTGAAAGAGTTGTAGAAAATGTCTGTAGTGTTGGACTGAGATGGCCAGTAGACATATAATTAGCCATAGGGTGTAAATTGTAAGATCTCACAACCTTTCTTTGAGCAATAGGTTTGTTATCTATCTGGTTCTGAGGATCACTCGATACTAATGAAGGTGGGGGTAGAGGGATGTCTACCTGCTCCTCAACCTGCATAATCGGTAAAAGGACAGACATAGAGGACTTATGACGATGACCATATGTATGAGAAAATCACTCAAGAGAAGCACCCTCAGTAGAGAAATAAGTAGTCTTCTTAATAAAAGACACATCATCAGACACATGATATCGTCTCCCTACCATATCATAACACCTGTACCCCATCTGGGTTCTAGAATAACCTAGAAAAACACATTTAATTGACCGAGGGGACAACTTATTAGGTACACCAAACAAATGAACAAAGCATGTGCATCCAAAAATGTGCAATGGCAATGCAAAAATACTGGCATCAGGCTGTAGTAAGGAGAGTGGAGTGGCTCCATCAAGTATAGGTGAAGGTAGTCTGTTCATAAAATATGTGGCTGTGAGGATCGTATCTCCCCAAAAATTTTTAGGAACATTTGTAGCTAACATCATTTTTTGGGCAACATCAAGAAGGTGGTGTAAGTTTCTTTTAGCAGTGCCATTTTGTTGAGAAGTATGAGCACAAGATGATTGGTGTAGAGCACCATTTGATGACAGGAAATCACTAACTTCTCTTTGCATAAATTCTAATGCATTGTCATTGCAAAAGATTTTGATGCATATAGAATAGAAATTTTGAATCTCATTAAAAAAATTCTGAATAACAGAGGAAATTTCAGATCTATCATGTAGAAGATGAGTCCAAGATAGATGACAAATCATCCACAAACACCACAAAATACTAGTACAAACCTCAGTGAACAACTTTGGAAGGCCCCCAAATATCACAATGAATGACATGAAAAGGAGAATCATATCTTTTATTATTTTTAGATGGAAATAAAACGCGGTGATGCTTGCTAAGATGACAGGCTTCACAATCAAAATTATTTGGAATAGACGACTCAGGAACATTTTTTTCAATCTAGATGCAGAAGGATGACCCAAACGGCAGTGCCATAGAATAGATCCGTAGACACAGAAACAACACCAGCAAACATGTGAGGACTATGGATGTAGTAGAGTCCACCACGCTCAATCCCCCCACCAATCATCATCCCTGTCCAAGTGTCCTAAAAATACATAAAATGCTCATTAAATATCAACTGACACTTAAGCTCTTACATAAATAATATACTGAAAGTAGACTCATAGGAAATTATGGAGCACAGTAAACATAAGTAAGCCTAAGCCTGTCAGAAAAGTAAACTTCACCAACACTAGTAACTGGAGAGTAAGAGCCATTCATCAACCAGATAGATGTAATGTCTCGTATCTTATGCATAGATAAAATACATCCTCCTTACTAGTTAGATGACTGGAAGCACCAGAGTCAACCAACCAGGTAGAAGAAGATGATGTAGATGCCAGGTTGGTAGAGCTGCTGGTAGCTGCAATAGAAGTAGAGGTCTCTGTCGGTAGAGGTTAACATAGTAGCATCATCAGTCTAGAATGATCATCAGTATTAAGTGAAGGGAATGGTGAAGCAATAGTGGTGAACACAGGAACAGAGGTAGGAATTGGATCAAACAAAGGAACAATAGAGTGAGTTTCCACTTGAACAACAACAATAGTAATAGAGTGGTTCCTAGGATAGCCAAACTTCAACTAGCATCTATTAGATGGATGATTTGTGTGCTGGCAGTGCACACATGGATCATAGATTCGACATCTTCCTCGGCCATGGCCAGGGCCACAACCTCTCCAAGTTGGAGCACCATAGCCTCCGGATGCAAGAAATGTAGATGCCTTAGCAGGTGGCATTGGAGACTAAAGAGATAGAACACCTAGATGCATAGCATTAGAGGAAATCTTCCATAGGTGAGCATATACTGTCTCCATATTAAGAATATCATCAAGAGAAAGTATATTTTCTTTGGCAAACGAGAACCGATAGACTTGCCAGGAACCAATATACCGTTTCCATATACTATAGTTAACCTTTCTCAAAAAAAAAAATACTATAGTTAAGACCATCTAGGAACCGATAGACCTGCCAAATCTGTCTTTGGCCTGTTTGAGTCTCACAGCTTGAAGGTTGGAATACATTGACCTCCTCAAAGAGCCCTTCCATCTCAGAGTAATAGTCCACCAATGTGTGCTTCCCCTAAGAAGAAGACTAGATGCAGTGATAAATATCAAATAGCCTATTATGGTGTGACTTCTGAGAAAACTTCTTGGCCAAACTTTGCCACATGTTCTTCGTATAATAGATTCATTGTGATCTAGGGTTCAACGCTATTCATCACCCAGTTGCAATTATCCTGCTCCCACTTCTCAAAGACATCTTCCCCCTTCCATAGGGGCGTCATTGGTAAGAATAACTAGTTTTAGAACCTGAAGAGGCCATAGTTTTTACTCAAGAGAAGAAATATCATGCACTATCAAATCTGAAATAGGGTTTTTAGAATCCAAATCCAAGAATCAAAGTGGTAGAACTCACTTTGAGGGCTATGGGATAGATCATTCCATAGCCTAGGTTCATTAGTTCATAGAGATCTACCACTGGTAGTGCTTTAGGTCATTATTACCCCAAGTAGCATGGGTTTAGATCACTATAGCAGTAGCCTTTTGCTGCTAGCTTGGCGCTCAGGCCACTGGCAGCCTTGTGACGCGGCTCCTAGGTGAGGGAGAGCACCTGCGCAATGTTGGAAAGGGGCTAAACAGATGGTGATGCTGCTAGGGCAATGCTCGGCCACTAGCAGCCTCATGCGATTGCAGTCAGGTGAAGAGATCGCTTGCGCAATGTTAGGAGGTAGGAGTAGGTAGTGGCAGTGCTGATTGGTGGCCCTAGCAAGCAATGGCAATGCCAATTGGACCATAAGAGGGGGCGCCGAGGCTGGCGGTGCGGATCAGAGGGTGCTAGTGATGCTGATCGACTTCTGGAGTTAGTGGCTGACGTTGATCAAGGTTGCAGTGCCGATCAGAGAGAGGGATTTTGGTGAAGAAAAGGTACCATAGCATGAAGAGTCTAAGACCCACATTGCTTTAATACCATGCTGAAAGAAGGGAATGAAGGGAATGAAATATTTTGTTTCATAATGAAAACCCTAGGCCTCTTTTATAGAGAGAGGCTTTAGGAAAATTACATCATAATTCTAGGACACTTTCAAACCTAACTAACACACCATTACAGATAATAATCACTAACTTTAATAGTATATAATACCCATCCAATTCAAAAACATTTCCCATCATATGCTTGTATGAGACTAGTTTGTTTCTCGATTCTTTTCCTAAGCAATCTGTTGAATAGCCACATCTATAAGGACGTGGATGAATAAGTCACTGATAAATTATTGGCCTCTCTGCTTAATGCCATTTAAATTTGTTCTGATGCTCTTTTCAAGATATCAGAGCCATGGGGCCAAATATAACTTCCAAACTACCACCAGATTTGTCTAGTGGTTTGAAGATGATTACTGCCAGAGAACATCTATGAAGTTTATTTTGTTTCCTCCCCTTCTTTCTGATTCATTTTTCCAATGCTTATTCTTTGCCAACTATAATCATCTGGTTTGCCAACCTTTTTCATTGGCATTTTAGATTAAATTGTACAATGTCATTGGATCATTTTTATTTTGTTATTTTTATGTGTCTCACCTTGTTGCATACATAATTTTTTCCTCTTGCTACCAGAATGGAATGAGCACTTGGGAGTATGCTGAGGAGCTGATGGTAGAAGCTGATGAGTATAAGGGATTTAATCTGGTTATTGTTGATCTACATGATGGAAGCATGGTTTACATCTCCAACCATCCAAAGGGGCAGCCGATTACTATTAAGTTGGTTCCCCTAGGTATCCATGTGCTTACTAATGTGAGATTAGACACACCTTGGCCTAAGGTAAATTTCAATGTTGAAACACAACAACTGCTTTTACATGATCAGAAAAAATTATCTTCTTTCATCACCAAATCAACCATGTTGATGTGGAATTTATGATCTCCTTGGCTTTGATTTGGGTTAAGTTTAGCACATTAGAACACCCCATCATTATTTGGCAAGCTAATTCTATCCCCTTTCTTTGACCGGAGGGAGATTTTGTACTTTGGAGTAGCCATTATCTTCTATGATGCTGATTCTTTCTGTTGAATATTTTGTATATCCTGTAAAATTTGTTGAACATTCAAGTTACTTGAATTAGTAAGAATGTTTGTTTTTTTTTGTTCTAGATTAACATTGCTTGTCAAAATGCATGTTATTTAACATTGGACAAGACTATTTATTGTTTTGAGAAGGGTAAATATGTTGGGCATGAGGTTTGATTCCATGACTTCTAGATGCTAATAGGAAGGCATTGCAACTCTACATTAAATATATTCCTAAATAGGTTGGTAATTCATATATATAAATATTTTCATCTTATGCGTTAGGCATTGAAAAGTTTAGTCATTCTTATCATAGTAACTGTAGGTCCATATCATGTTAAAGTTTTAATTATTAGTTAGAGTTTAGTAGAAGCTTTCTCTTGCCTTAAGATTTGTGCCATATAATTGCTATCCACCAAATTGATTTCATCTATCTTACCTATATAAATTTCTTGGAACCTAGGCACAACGGTTATGCAGAAATTTCAAGCAACTTCTCTACAGGTACAACGATAGTGAAGTCCCTGTAAAACATCTGGTAAAGCAACTCATGAATGACAGGGTCAAAGATAGCAAAGATAAGCTTCCTAACACAGGTTGTGGCACTGACTTTGAGTTGAACCTAAGTTCCATTTTCTTAGAAGAAGCCGACACCATCTATGTTTGTTCAAAATTCTTTGCTTTTAGTTGTTTGCTTAGACCTTTCTGAATGCAATGTTCAAGCTAAGCAATGATTGTATCCTTCTTGAGACAATTAGAAGAGTAGTGACTCTGAAAACTCACACTCAAACACTGCTTACAAAGAACATATTCCAATTGTAAGGATTGGAGGGCATTTGGCTAGAACCATGTTTAGCGATGTAAATTCCCCATAGCTTTTAAGGCTTCCAATCACTGTTGTTGGACTCTAGAGTATACAAACAAAGCATCTATCACCTAGTCAAAATAAATCCTTGCATTTGTCATTTTTAACATAATATGTATTAATTAATAGGGTCGGATTGTGACGAGAAATCAAGCTGCTCTGGCTGTAGGATCAAGTGGTGAAGCAAGATTGTATGAGAGGTACTTGGAGGAGGACATGTGGAAGGAGCACACCATACACTATCAAATACAGAAGTTGGAGGCCTATTGACTATTTGTTTGTGAAATATTACATGAGATGTAATTGTACTCAAATTTCTATTCTCCTATACGATACTTTAAAGGTGTTCATAAAGGAGTTGTAGCCAAATGTATTTTCAACCATGCTATATATATACAATGGCCATCACAAAAAAATCTAGCATCCTTGTGCACAATATTGTTTCTTCGAATATCCTTTTTCACAAAATCTCAAAGAGGAAGACTGAATATGAGGTATCTGTATCCTTGGAATTGAATGCAAGAACAACTCTTTATTTGATAAAAGGTGATTTTGCATATCAATCAAATTCTTAGAGCCCTTAAACATTTTACTCTTGTGAATGCAAGATTTGAAATCCATTGTAATGGATGGAAAATCAACCAAAGAAATCCATCACATAAGTGGAAATAACTAAACATTTTTTTAAGAAAGTTGGGAGATCATTTTACTTGTTCACCCCACAAGGATAAAAGGAGAAAAGTCCTATGTGATAGAAGAGTCAAGGAAAAGTAAAATAGACTACGATTCATAAGCCTTACAAAAAAATCTTATGTCTAAAGAAGAATATAAAAATAGTAGCCAAAAAGTGCAGAAGTGTCCAAAAGCTCTTAAGTGGGGTTGTGAAAATAGCATTAGTTGTAGCAATTGTGTGCAACATATGAAAGATGGATTATTACCAACCAACTTGATCAAACCTTGAGGTTCTTTGGTAAAGTAGATATCATAGTGAATTTCATACTATTCTCATCCTCAGTAAATAAGGTGGTAGTTGTCGTGGCTAATAGCAAGTGCAGGAACTTGCTTTAGTAAGAATATACTTGAAAGCGAGGATGTAGGGTTCAAAGATTTGACTTTTATCCCCAATTCACTCCAATGACCATGATATACTATGATGAAGATATGTAGTACCTTGATGAGCCTTTCCTCTGATCTGCTAGAAGGTCTACAAATCTTCATGGACATATTCACATCCCATGTGTGGTCCTCTTGCCCATGCATTAGTTGGCCTTCCTTAAGCTCATGTGGTTGAGAAATGCTTCCTCTTTCTTGAGATGTTGTTCACTCCATCTAGATGATCCAATATGTTTGGTAAATGTTCTACCAATTCATGGACTATTCCTTTCAAGTTTTCATTGTTGAGGACCCAAGCACATAGGTTGGGAAGAGATGCTGCAATCATATTAAGCTTCTTGCCTTCAAATAAAACCATATGCGTCATATTCTAGAAACAACTTTTGTATCGAGAATATGTGTTCTTCCAAAGAATATTCCAAACTTATTTTGGAATTTTGAAGTGTAGAGAAAATACTATTTTGCGTGCCCAAGGCATCAAGATTCAATACAATGTCACTTACATATTTGCATCCCCTCACATGGTTCACCAATCCTATTGGTAGACACTTGATGATGCAATGTTTTACAATATATTTCCATGGGCTGATTTCTTGGGTTCTCGAATGGCCTAGAGGACAACATATAGCTCAAGTTATCTACTTTCAGCCTATTCACAATCATTGCAAACTATTCATCATAAATTGGTTTTATTCACTTATTTGGGTCATACAGAGTTTTCAAAATCGCCATTCTCTATGAATAATATGAATATGGTTAGATTTTGAAAAATCATTTTTGTTTTGGGTATTTTAAAACAAACATTTGCCACTATATCTAATTTGAGTGTTGTTCTCTCTGCAACTCTCAAAATAAGACACATGTTGATCCTAATGTCTTAAGTGGAAAGGAAGTCTCCTTTCCCTTGAGGTAGTATAGTTGCAAGGGCTTGCATACACAATCTTAATATGAGAAGTAGGAACTTTTTTTTGCCTTATAAGTCCAACTTGTGCATTCGTATTATTTTGGCCCTTTGGTGTCACTACACCATGCACATTAAATCATCGCTGAGCGTGAACTCTCGAATGCACCTAACTGAGGGGCTAGAAACTACACCTGAGAAGACTCATGTACGATCCATCCTCTTAAGAAAATGAGGTGATCAGCTCCACATGCATACTATGCGAAAGCCCTCCTAAGGGGGAGTGTACTCACAAACACAGTCCCATGGTCACGTCAACCTTGCCTTGGCGAAGGCCAATGATTCATCATACCCATGATGATCTGCTTAATGTTTGAGAGATCCAACCCTACTAGTTTAACTAGGTTTGTTTGAGAAGAGTCGATTTAATCCTATTAAATTACTAATCTCGACCTAGTCTGGATTAAAATTGCATTCTAATCTTTTCCTTTGTATCATGTTTGAGATTGCATCCCCATGCAACCAAGCACATACATGCACATTCATACCAAAAAAATTACATCAAATGTAAAAAGAGCCCCAATTATAGGAATTACATAAAGATAACTCAACTTGCTTACCAACACTCATTGCATGCCATCATTGATCACATCAACATTCCACAACATAAAACCATCAAACATTGTGAAAAATCGACATATAGATATCCATCTCATCACATGTCAAGGGGATGTAACTATTTGATTCTCCTATTATTAATAAATCATATTATGTGTGCACTTTCAATTATTACTAGTGAAGCCCTAATTGGAGAACCATTTGGAACAAATGTCGGCATCCTATTATTTTGAAAATATTTATTTTGGAAAAATAATCCCATTATAAGTTTGAAATTTACTTTTCAAAATAATTTACTAGTTTCTCTGAGGTGTTAACAATTATCTATGTGCCTAATTTTACAAGGATCATGTTAACGAGGCGAAATCGATTTTTAAAAGATGTCGCATTGCAGTATAAATGCAATCGCCTCGAAAACAAATAAGAATTTGTTACTCGAAAACCTAGGTATCCGAGGTTGAACATAGGGAGCAAATTGGTATTTAAAAACTAGAATCACAACTTCCAACTTTATAAAATGCAATGACCAATCAAAGCTATAAAGAAAAAGTGATATCAATGTGTAGAGAAGCTCAAAAATATAAAGATGGACGTCTGATGCAAAAATCAGACATCTTAAGTATTTGATGCTATAGTGCTTTCTCTATTCTTCTTCTGATTTCTGACTTTGGCTTCTTCTTTCTCTCTTCTCTCTTTCTCTGCGGCCTTCTTCTGCCTTCTTTTTCTTCTCTTGTTTACTTAGCTTTCCTCTGCCTTTGATTCTCTGCTTGGCCGCACTTCTGCTTCCTTCTTCCTTCTACTTTCAACCCTTGGCTTCTTCTTTCTTTCCTCTCTTTGGCCTCCTTTTTTTCTTCTTCTGCCTTTGCTTCTGCCTTCAAATCTTTCTTCCTTCTTCAACCTCCACTTCTGCGGCTAAGTCCTTCTTTCCTCAGCAACACCTTCTTCTTTTAGCAGCACCTTCTTCTTTGTTCCGCGCTCCTGCCTTTAGCTTTCTTCCTTAGCCTCTTCTTCCTTCTGCTTCTTTCCATGCACAGCACAGAGCAAAACCTACCCCTACCCTCCCACGTGTCACTCTCTCTGTTTCTCTCCTCACTCTCCCAGAGCCAGCCAATCGGGTATATGGGTCGGGTTAAGCGCGCCTGGGTCCAGGCGTACCTGCATGGGTGGTGCGCGACGAGTGTAGGGTAAATGGGTCGACCAGGTCTACGTAGGTGTGGGTCACAGATGAGGTAGGGGCGTGGGCGAGGGACCTCACCCTGTGTTACTTGAGCTGCTAAGAAGAAAACACAAAAACAATAAAAATGACTCACCTGCGCCTATCATTTCCAAGGTGGGACTAAAGTCCCACCCGCTTCTTTGCGTGCCTATAGGAAGGAGTCTCATCCAATTGAGGTGGTTGCAGTCGCCGATGCCTCTGATTAACAGGCACAAAAGGTTCACAGGAGGGTTCCGCGCACCTAGGACGTTGCTGTCTGGAGTGGGATGACCTGGAGCACGCAAGCTTGCTGCTTCACGCCTTCGCTAATGGCGGTGGAGGGTCAAAGCTAAAATGCACAAATATGGCCTTGCGACCCTATGAAATGCCTTGGGAAGCTTCACCATGTCATGGCGAAGGTGAGATGGTGGTTGACTGGCCGCGAGACGGCCTATGCGTGCGTGCCTAGGTCGCTTTGTGGCCGTGAAGGTGCGTGTGTCGGGTGAGGGTGTAGGGCATGTGTGGCGGTTGGTGAAGGGGCGAAGGATGATCAGTGAGTGATGGTGAAGGTGATGAGGTAGGTGGCGAGGCATGTGGAGTCGGGGAGTGATGGATTCGCCTCGCCGATGGTCGGTCGGAGATGAGGGAGACAAAGGTGGACAGTGGCTATCGAGGGGTACTTTACGAAATTGAATGAGGGAAAATGAAGAGTAGGAGAAGGGTACTTATCTGCGAGTAGCTGGATGAAGGGGAGGCAGATGGGACGAGCGATGCGTATTTGCCATCGTCGGGGAAGAAGGCCCTGAGGTGAGGATGACGGTGAATGGAAGGGGTCGGAGAGGCACGCGCGGGTACGGCGCGACGCAGAAGAGCAAGGCGGAGATAACTCTACCACTGGTATTGTGGCAGAGCGAAGAGAGGAGGGAGGAGGGATCACCGGAGCTTGCGGGCAGTTGGCCGAAGACGAGGAAAGAAGAAATTTAGGGGAATTCTCAGGCTAATTCAAGCTTGTAAGCTATGGTAAGGACCAGGGGTCCTTTTATAGCTGCTGGCCGAGACCTTCGTGCTTGGAAGGCAAGCCTCCAAGTGCAAAGATCTCATCGGAGATGGAAGGTGCATAAGACACCCAAATCTCTCGAGCGTTCGCATGAGAGATTTGGTGTAAATCCGATCTTGGGATCCTGTTCAGACGGTATGGAATTCCTCAGAGAATCTCCCTTCCAAATCTGGGAGGAGATCTCTGAGGATTCGGGGAGATATCCATCTCAAATCCTCACCGGAGTAGGATTCCTCCTATGTAATGGTGGAGGGACTTGAATGCAAAGAGTGGCGAGGAAGATAGGGGGTCTATGCAAGGATTTTCAAAAGCTAGGAGTCAAAATGTAATTGTGTAGACTATTTTGCAAAGTAGGTCAAGGTGACCTTCCCTTAGGCCTAAATTTTGGTACAAACCTAATTTGGACCTAAAGAATCCAATTGTGAAGTTGGATTTTAGGTTTGACCACGTTTGTTTAGACATTTTGCATAAAAACCCAAATTAGGTCAAATAATGAGCTACGACCCCTATCTAGGTCAAAATAGGTTTAAAAGGTCAAATTGAAGGTTATAAACCCTACGGGATATTTTTACATGAATTTTAGAGGATTTAATTAATTTTTATCCTGACTAGAACCTTGTGAAATTAAGTGGATTTTTTTAAGGTTATAGAATGTCATTTAATTCTTAAATCTCACAATAACCCTTTTTTGACTAAACCATCCCACTTTTCCTCTTATTAAGTCCAATTAACCTATGTTTAGCCATTGAGAAATCCCATTGATGTACTGCAATGGTAAAATTGCAATTTTATCCTTTAGTTCATGTTTTCTTCCTAGAATAGTAATCCCTTGAATTATGCTTCCTTTAGGTTATGTAGGAGCTTTTGTTCACTTTCTCAGGTCAAAATGAGCTAGTTAGGGCTCATGATGAGGTTCTCATCATGCCCCCATGCTTAGCTTTTTCTAGTCCCTTAGCAAAATTTCAAGGTTTTGACATCTGTTCTAGACCATGAGTTTCTTTTACCAGTTGTGATAAGTGCTTTTTCTTTTTCTTTTGTGATTAGGTCAGAATGCCGAAAATAGGCCTAGAGGTACTCAAGTACCAACCAAAATCCGGACCTGACCAGCTTTAGCCTCGGTCCTCCGCGAAGGCTTTTAAGGCCCACAGAAACTATCATAGGGTTCGTTGGACTCTGCGGTTAAAGTACCCTTGCTTGAGACATTTTTAGCCTTGGTTCAGTTTGTAGTGCATTTTTGTAAGAGAGAGATAGAGGATTTATTTTTTTGGAGAGTTTTCTCTCTCTTTTCTTTTTATCTTTAGCTTCGGATTGGCTTCTCAACATGATTTGTATCGAATTCCTCATTCCCATCATCAATCCTCAAAAGTCCCTGGCAATCGATGTTTCGTGATAGCACATCCCATGGAAACCCCCAGAACCCTGGCTTTCGAGATTTCAAGATAATCCCGCCCATGGCGTTTCGTGGCTGAATCCAGACCCTGGCAATCGACATTTCATGATAATGCCACCCATGGTATCTGAACCAGTAGAGTGCTTACATGCCCCCGATAGGATATGTAAATATCATAAGAGACAAGCACTGAGGAGACGATATGTTGTTACACATCTTCGAGGGGAATTTCCCGCCTCTCCACGTCGGGAACTCGTCCAAATCAACTTGTGTTGATCGGCCGCTCCTAATCTAGGCAACCTTTTCAGAACATTAAAACACTTTTGCGTGATTTTGATAGTTATGCACACTGAATCGGACTGTGTGTGGATTGGGGTGCTTAGGTTACCGAGTTCCGCAAACTGAAGGTCAATTAATGAGGCCGAATGCTGCCTAAGCCTTAGACCTAATACTTAAGCTTCGCATTTTCCCCAACCTTTTGAGGAATATCCAGATCTAAGCAGATACTTGAATTTTTAAGCCTAAGAGTCTAGCCCAAAAGGCCTAAAGTCAGCATTCCTACTAATCTTTTTATGTCTCCCTAGCACTTTTTTTTTCTTTTTTTCTTGATGTGGTCTAAAACTTCAATTAATCTCTTAATCTTTTACTAATGACTATTTCAACTTTTCCATTTTGTGCTCCTTTTTGGCATTTTTCTCTTTTCCTCATGTTTTGTATAGCCCAAAAATTTTCTCTCCTCAGTTTTTTTGTTCCTTTTTCAAGATCTTTCAATTTTTTTGTGTTTTTTGTGATATGTGATTTTTTTGTTGAAACCTTTTCTTGATATGAGTTTTCATAACATTTTGTATTTTCATACCGCCCCATGCCTACGATTTGCAATGTCCCCATTGTAAATTAGGTGGGTTCGAATTCAGCTTAGTTCATTCATTAGGACAGGTGTTGGGTGGGCGAATGGGTCGAGGTGACTGTTGCGAACGATTTCTAGACTCGAGTACAAGTACCTGAGGTGGAGTGGGCTGTTCTAATGGATGAACCCTAAAGTGCACTATGAATTCAGCATAGAAATGTCAAAAAAGGTTTCGGGTATTTCAAAGAATGACAGATTGCCTCCCATTAAGTGCTGAGTTTTACGCCATTAGCTGGGTGCAATGAGCTCAGGGAGAATGGAGGATAAAGGATGTCTCAGCCAAATCTATATTGGTCATGTCAATGAATGGTTTGAGTCTTTGACCATTCACGACGAAGGGTTCAGAATCGTGGTTGAGTGGACTGATCTCAATGGCTCTATTTCCAAAGATTTGTCAGACTAGGTAGGGTCCGATCCATTTAAATCGTAGTTTTCCTAGAAATAATTTTGAGTCGGGCATCAAAGAGTAGAACCTTTTGACTAGGATGAAAGATCTTTCTAGAAATGTGCTTGTCATGAAAGTCTTTAACCTACTCTTTGTAAATTCACGAGTTCTCATACGTGTTGTGGCGCAATTCATCGATCTCGCTCATCTGAAGTTTTCTATAGGTTCCAGCCTTAGAAAGATCTAAGTTGCAATTCCGTACTGCCCAATAGGCTTTATGCTCCAATTTGACGAGGAGGTGACACTCCTTCCCATACACCAGTCTGAATGGAGACATACCTAATTGGGTCTTGTGGGCGATCCTATAAGCCCACAAAACTTCCGGAAGCTGGGATGACCAATCCTTCCTATCAGGTCGAATAGTAACCTAGAGGATTTTCTTGATCTCCCAGTTTGATAGCTCAGCTAGACCATTAGTTTGGGGGTGGTAAGGAGTAGAGATTCGGTGTGACACCCCGTATTTGGTCATCAGTGACCTGAACTGAGCGTTTGTGAAATGGGTCCCTCCATCAGAAATTATTGCTCGTGAAATCCCGAACCTTGAGAAGATGTTTCGATGAATGAATTTGATAACTTTGTGATCATTGGTTCGGGTTGGAATGGCTTCGATCCACTTGGACACGTAGTCAACAGCGAGTAAGATGTAGTTGAAGCCGTCTGAAATAGGGAAGGGTCCCATAAAATCAATCCCCCAAATGTCAAAAATCTCACATACTAGAATCAACTGTAAAGGCATCATGTTGCCCAAGGTCTGGCAACGGGTACATGTCTTATAGTGATTGTATGCATCCTTGAAAGTTGTGGGCCAGCAAAAGCCACACTGGAGGACTTTTGATGCAGTTTTGTGTCCTGAGAAATGTCCACCGCATGCCTGGTCATGGTAGAAAGAGAGTATGTCTTTGAGTTCTGCTTCCGCGACAGATCGTCGAATTATTTGATCAGCACCAATGCAGAATAGATACGGGTCTTCCCAAAGGTAATACTTGGCATCGAAACACAATTTGTCCTTCTTGGCCTTCGGCCAATCAAACGGGATCTGATGTGATGTCAAGTAGTTTACTATGTTAGCAAACCATGGAAGCCTTGTATCGATAGTCAGGAGGTGTTCATCAGGAAAATGTTCCGTGATGGGTCCAGAAGGGCCAATGATCTTAGAAGGAAGGTGGGACAAGTGATCAGCTACCACATTCTGTTTTCCTACTTTGTTGTGAATCTCGAGGTCAAATTCTTACAGCAGTAAGATCCATCGGATTAATCGAGGTTTCACATCCTTCTTTGCAAGGAGATGCCTCACAACTGTGTGATCCGAGTAGATGATAACATGGGAACCCAGGAGGTATTATCTAAATTTTTCTAGGGAAAATACTATCGCTAACATCTCTTTCTTAGTAACCGTGTAGTTACGTTGAGCCTCGTCAAGTGTTTTGCTAGCATAGTAAATGGCCACGGGTTTCCCGTCAATTTTCTACCCCAAAACCGCTCCTATAGCAAAGTCAGATGCATCACACATGATCTCAAAGGGTTGAGACCAATCAAGGGACAGTAGGATAGGGGCTTGGGTAACTCGGTCACGAAGGATCTCAAATGCTTGAGTGCATTCCTTCGAGATTTTGAAAGGTACATCCTTGGAGAGAAGAGTGGTCAAGGGGCGCACAATTTTTGAAAAATCAGAAATAAATTGACGGTAGAAACCGACGCGACCCAGAAAAGATCGGATGTCCTTGATCAAGCTAGGCATAGGGAGTTTGGAAAACAAGTTAAACTTGGCTCGATCGACTTGGATGCCTTTCTCCGAAATCAGATGTCCCAGGATGATTCCCTCAGGCACCATGAAATGACTCTTTTCCCAGGAAAGAACCAGATTCACATCGATGCACCGCCTGACTATCTGGACCAAGTGCTGGAGGCAATCATCAAATGATGCTCCAAATATTGAAAAGTCATCCATGAAGACTTCCAGATAATCACCTACCATATCTGAGAATATGGCAACCATGCACCGCTGAAAAGTCACGGGTGCATTGCAGAGATCGAACGACATCCTTTGGAACGCGTACGTCCCGAAGGGGCAGGTGAACGTGGTCTTTTCTTGGTCCTCTGGATGGATTGCCACTTGGTTATAACTGGAGTACCCATCAAGAAAGCAGAAGAACCTATTTCCTGCTAATTTCTCGAGGATCTGATCAATAAACGGTAGTGGGAAATGATCCCTCTTCGTGGAAGAATTGAGCCTTCTATAATCAATACAGACTCTCCATGAGTTAGCTATTCGGATCGATATGACCTCTCCAATTTCAGTCATGATGATGGTGAGTCTGGCCTTCTTAGGCATAACCTGGATTGGACTCACCTAGTGACTGTCGGAGATCGGGTAGATGATCCTTGCATCTAACCACTTAATGATCTCCTTTTTCATGACCTCCTACAGATTAGGGTTTAAACGTCTCTGCATTTCTCGTGAAGGTCATGTGCCCTCTTCGGTGTAGATTCGATGTGTGCAATAAGAGGGGCTTATGCCAGTCAAGTCATCGAGAGTCCATCCAATGGTTCTACGATGTTGCTGGAGAATAGTAATCAGACGGGATTCATGGTCAGGTGTGAGTCTAGAGTTGATAATCACAGGAAACATCTAATTGGAACCCAAAAAGACGTACTTCAGATGATCGGGAAGGGGCATGAGTTCCAGGACGGGGTTATCAGTAGCAGCGGGTGGTTTAGGGTCTGTATCAGGGACAAGGGTAGGAGTCATGGGTGTGTCTAGATTAGGTTCAGACTCCTCTATTTGCGGGTTTTGATCTTGTGGTGGTTGATCGGGGATAATCAAGTTGTCCTCAACATGCGATTCATCAACCACGACTTTGATATCACATATTTGCTCTATAACCTCACAATTAATCCCTTGTTGGGCCTTAAAGATGTCAATCTTTAGAGTTTGGTCCCCAAATTTTAATTCTATTTGGCCCTCCTTGTAGTTTATGTTGGCCGTAGCAGTGGCCAGAAGATATCTCCTTAATATAATCGGTGTATCCCTTGGGTTCTCAGGTGCATCCATATCTAGAACTATGAAATCCACCGGGAAGTAGAAATCCCATACCCTAACAATGACATCCTCGAGTATTCCTTTAGGTGACTTGATGGATCGATCAGCTAACTGCAATGTCACCTCAGTTGGCTTAAGCTCGGGCTCTTCAAGGTGGTCAAGGAGGGATGTAGGTATTAGGTTTATGGAGGCACCTAAGTCTAACAAGGCTCTGTTGAATTGGGTTTCACCAAGTTTACACGAAATTAGGGGAGTACCTAGGTCTTTAGCCTTAGGTGGGAGTTTACTCAAGATTACAGAGTTGGCTTGCTCTGACAGTATGATCAGAATCCCACTTTTGGTTCACGACTTCCACTTGGGTGTACACATGTCTTTTAGAAATTGTGTGTAAGTTGGTACATGGAGGATTGCATCCATCAAGGGGATGCTTATCTGGACCTGTTCAAAGAGCTTGACCAGATCATCCTTAGGAGCCACAAGTTTGGTTATCCTCTTTCCCTTGGTCAAGGCCTCGAGAAATGGAACCCTGGTTGGTTCCTCTAGAATAGGTCCAGGTTCTTGATCTGGGATAGCGGTATCCTGGATAACTATCCTAGGGCTCGGGTTACTACCAAGCTTGGGGTGGTTTGGAAAATGTGGGTCTTGGGTTGCTTTACCACTACGAGTTGTTACGGAGTTTAATCCTGCCTGGTTTTGGTTCATAACGTGCCTCTGGGTCAGCACGTTATTTGGGTTTGGCAGAGGTTGCGAAGGAAGGGTGCCAGGTTGGCGGGAATTCACTATCTGAGCGAGTTGATTACGAACCTCTATGATCTTGTCCTTGTGCTGTTTCTGCATTGCCGCATTCGTCTTCTAAATGTCAGCCAATGCTTGAAGGATAAGAGTCATTTGATCCTGGTTTGGCCCAAATTGATAGGTGGGATTAGGCCGAGGCTGAGGCGGCTGATATGGATGAGGAGCTTGTGGACGGGGTTGATAAGGTGGTCTTTGATCCTGAGAATTTCCTGCCTACTGGAAGTTAGGATGATTTCGCCATCCAGGGTTATAGGTATTGGAGAATGGGTTATTTTGGATGGCGTTGAGGTCCTTGCAGGTTTGAGGAGCCTCAAGAAAGTCAGAATACGAGGGTTCAGAGTTCCCCCAACTAGAATAGAGTGGATCGGAGGTCCCTCAGGTCTGATAGTCAGATGGGGGTGGATATGAGTGCATCCCTTGAGAAGATCAATGATAGATGTTCTGCACAGTTTCTCTAGTGAGAGGTGGCTGTGCAAATGAGTACCACGCAAAGGTGGCTCGCTGCAGATGCCGAGTCAGCTCGTCCACCTTCTTCTCTATTATAGAGACCTTGTCCAACTGACTGGCCATTAGTTCCAAGTTGACGGATGTGGATAGGTCTTGCATCTCATGTGCTCCCCTAAGATTCATCGATGCGTGGCATTCATCCGGTCGAATAAGCCCATGGAGTCATTATTAATGGAGTTCTCGCACATATTTTCGAGAATCTCCCACACCGAGTCCTTATGTTGACCCATGATGTGTCCTCCACATGTTGCATTGACGAATAATCAAATGTCTTCACGAAGCCCCTGGTAAAAAGACTGGACTTGTTCCCATTTAGGAACTCCGTGATGGGGGCACTTTCGCATGAGATCCAAGAATCGATCCCATGCCTCATGAAGAGGTTCTCCGAATTGTTGAGTGAAATTAGTGATCTGATGGCGCAAGGCATTTGTTCGGCCAACAGGGAAGAACTTCTTCAAAAATTCGGATTGAAGTTCATCCCATGTGTTTATCAGATGAGTTTGAGTTTGATACCAATGAGCAGCCTTGTCCATTAGGGAGAAAGAAAACATCTTCATGAGTAGAATATCCTAGTTTTGTGCATCTGACCTGAAGTTCTGGGCCAGATGTTTGAGCTGCTTAATGTGCTGGAATGGATCCTCGGAGTTAAGCCCATGGAATTTTGGTATGGCATGAATCATATTGGGCTTGATTTCAGAATCAGGACCTCCAGCCGGGATTCGGACTCGAGGCTCGATTGTCACCGTAGCGAGATTATAGTGATCTCGCATCATAGGACACTGCGGCGGGTTTACAAAGTTTTGGCAGAGATCATTTAGGCGCTGAAGTTGGTGCTCAAGGTTGTTCTCTTCTTCAATGGGTTGTGCCATGATGGAAGAAGGAGAACTTGGTTCTGAATCAGAGGAAAGATCTATGTGGTAGGGTTGCTGCACAAACAAGGGCGTCGAGGCTTGGCCTCGGCGGGAGTGAATTTCTAAAGGAGGTCTTAAGGATGGTCTGAAGGACCTCCTACCAAACATGCACTGAAGGATTTGATGAGATCAGAATGTGCTTGACCCAATTGAGACACCCAAAAAATGTTGGGTGACTATAGAGGTTCGGGGCGAATGATACCCCTTAGTCAGAAAGGCCGTCCACCTGAGAAATACTTGGGCAGCCAGAGAGGGAGAGTCCCGCAAAGACCCCTACATGGTAGAGCGTCCCCACGAGTTATAGGGTTTCCCCCACCCAACCTCTCTTGTCACTGAGATTCTAGGTAGACCAGAATGGGGACCTTGACCTCTTAAGTCTACCTTTTCTAATTAAGATAAAGGTGCTTAGGGTTTCACTTGAACTTTAGGTCTTTTGAGTGCAAAAAGTGACCTAATTTTAAGGTTGGTTGACCCAAAGGATCAACTTCATCTCTTTGTTCCTTTGAGAGCTTTTAGGTCCTTTCTTTTAGGGTTCAAGTGAATTAAGAGCTTGATTTGCTTAGGGTTTCTCTTGGATAAATCTCTTCAAACAAGGCTTAGGCACACCTCTTTTTGAAAATTTTTTTGATTCTTTGCTTTAAGAGAAGATGTGTCTCTAAAACCCTAGATTGAAATCCTTAGGTTGGCTCTACTTAGTCCACTTTAGTTGCCTCAAAAATGGTATCTAGGGCTCAATCAAGAAGGTTTTAGCCCTAGTTACATTAATTGGATGTGCAATTCAAAATGTGTTGAAATGAAAATTAGGCAACTTTGGTAAATTACTAAATATGGAAGAAGGTAGCCCTAGATTGATTTTTCTTTATTTTCCTTTTCAGACTTTGAGGGGATTAAGAGAGAGGGCTAATGAAAGTTTACCTAATCCTTGGTGTGGTTGTTGTGCGGCTGCTTTTCTTTCCTTTTCTTCTCCTGAGACAAACACAGCAAAAGAGAGAGATTAAGTCAGTACTGAATCAGAGGTTGTGACCAAAGTTTCTAAAATGCCTGTTGCTCCCCAACAATGGTGCCAAAATGTTAATGAGGTGAAATCAAATTTTAAAGGATGTCGCATTGCAGTATAAATGAAATCGCCTTGAAAACAAATAAGAATTTATTACTCGAAAACCTAGGTATCCGAGGTCGAACATAGGGAGCAAATTGGTATTTAAAAACTAGAATCACAACTTCCAACTTTATAAAATGCAATGACCAATCAAAGCTATAAAGCAAAAGTGATATCAATGTGTAGAGAAGCTAAAAAATATAAAGATGGACGTCTGTTGTAAAAATTAGACGTCTTAAGTATTTGATGCTACAGTGCTTTCTCTATTCTTCTTCTGATTTCTGACTTTGGCTTCTTCTTTCTCTCTTCTTTCTCTTTCTTTGCAACCACTCTTCTTCTGCCTTCTTTTTCTTCTGTTGTTTCCTTAGCTTTCCTCTACCTTTGATTCTCTACTTGGCCGCACTTCCGCTTCCTTCTTCCTTCTGCTTTCAGCCCTTGGCTTCTTCTTTCTTTCCTCTCTTTGGCCTCCTTTTCTTCTTCTGCCTTCAAATCTTTCTTCCTTCTTCAACCTCTGCTTCTACGGCTAAGTCCTTCTTTCTTCAGCAGCACCTTCTTCTTTCTTCCGCGCTCTTGCCTTTAGCTTTCTTCCTTAGCCACTTCTTCCTTCTCCTTCTTTCCCTGCACAGCACAGAGCAAAACCTACCCGTACCCTCCCCTGCGTCACTCTCTCTCTGTTTCTCTCCTTGCTCTCCCAGAGCCAGCCAATCAGGTATATGGGTCAGGTTACGCGTGCCCAGGTCCAGGCGCACCTGCGTGGATGGTGCGCGAGGAGTGTAGGGTAAACGGGTCGGCCAGGTCAGCGTAAGTGTGGGTCACGGATGAGGCGAGGGCGTGGGCGAGGGACCTCACTGATGCGCGACTTCCACTCAACTCAGTAATGAAGTTAATTTTACTTAATTAAGAGTAGAAAAAGTCACTTAGGTTAACTCGAAATTGTGTCGGTTGTGTAGTATAGGGTCGAATTAACCTAACATTTTAGAAATTTTTACTGGTTGAGTCCAGGTCGTTCATTGGGAGGTATAATTTTTTTTCAAATTCACCAATTTTCTTTTTTTTTTTTATAAGTTTAGGAGGTATAACTAGGTTGATTTTAAGAACATGAATTTTGCTAAAATATTTAAACTATAAAGAATATACAAAATTCCATATGAAAAACATATTTACTCAAAATGATGTACTTTATTAACAAGTAAGCATATTAGTTTTCCAATTTTATTTCAAAGAAATGAAGGCAATAAGAATTGTTCTATTAAAACATGCCTTATTACAATTATTATGAACAAAAAGAAATGAAAATGATGCAAGAAAAATAATTCTTCATTTATTTTCTTCAGCCTCTTATCTTCTTCTCCTTTTCTTTCTCTTCTTTTCCTTTATTTTTATTCTCTCTCGAGCTCTTTTCTTACTTGTCTTCTTCTGCTCTATTCCCGCCTTCTCCTTCTCTTCCTACCTCTTATTCTCTTCCCATTAGTAGTGCCTGTTCTCTCTTTGTTTCCTTTGCTTCCTTAGCCTTCTTCAGCTTAACACTTAATATTAACTTTCAACACTCTTAACCTTAACCTTCAGTGGCTCTTCTTTCCTTAAGCTTTCTTTTGAACCATCAGTTGAACTGGGTTTTTCTTACTTTTTAACCAAAAATTATTTTTATTTGCGGCGAGGTCCTTTCGAGGATACACAGCACTGTGAGATCAGGGTGGGACTAGACCCTACTCGATCCTCGCCTAATCTCAGTTAGGTTCGATTTTGGTTTATTTCATTTCAGTTCATAGTCTTGAGCCAATCTGGCTCAACCGCCTCCAGGCCTTGCCCTTCCAGGTCACATTTGCTCACGCCCACTCGGGTGCACACCCGGAGGCACACAAGCCCGCACACACACATGCACATGCTCAGATAGTTTCAGAATGATCAGATTGGTAACCGGTGCGCCAAGCGCTGATGACTGAAGGGCCTATACAACAAAATCATTTTATCCCCATGCACGCGCTTAGAATCTGACGATGTGGGACTATCATCTCCCCTTCCAGACCCAACTTCAATCAATCATAACTTTCTATTCAGAGCTCCAAATCAGGTGATTTAAAGTTTGCTGGAAAGCTCTAAGATAGATGTACACAATTGCAGGGTAAATTTAAGGTTTAGAGTATGTTCTCCTCTTCAATTTGAAGAGTGAAATAAGGGGTTCCTATGGGTTATTTATTGCCTGGAAATGAAAATTAGTTTCACAGAGTCCTCAGATGGACTTTTCTCTCTCATTTAAAGGTATAAACAGGTTCTACAAATTATTCCGCATCTGTTAGAGTAAGATTTAATCTCTCAAGACCTTCAGGAACAGCAGAGAAACTTAAAGCTTCTCTGAAAGCTTCAGAGTTCAAAATTTCAGACTTTGATATGTACAACAGACACAAAAGAATGTTTCTAATTGATTTGAACTAATTCTAAAGGTTATAACAAACTTATTTGGGTAGGATTCAAAATCAAAACTCAACAAAATGATACTGTTGTAAGTTTGGGTTTGAGAATAACCCAAATTGATAGGGTTCAAATTTTCACTAAATTATTCACCTGAGCTCAGTTAAATCATTCTAAAACTATCCAACAAAATCCCAGAAACAATTTAAACTCCTTAATACCTCAATTCGAGCTCAGAACTCCATAATCAGACTTAGTTTGACTGTGAAGGCACAAAAGTTTGACTTTCTGTTCAAAGCTTCTCCACAGGAAATCAAAGCCTCGAATAGGATCTTCTTAACTTCAGAAACTCATTCAGATTCTTAGATTGATGCTCTGACTAAGATTTCTAGGGTTACAGGCTCACCGCCTGAGGTTCAAAATGACTTTGTTCGTCAGAGCCATTCAGAGGTTGTTATAGTATTCTAAGAGCATAAACAACTTCAGTGAATTGCACTGAAGCTTCTAGGTTCCTTCAATTCTTCTTAGATCTCTTTATCAGACTTCTCCAACTCCGCCGGAGTTGGAGAAGATGAACTTCATTCTATAGTTCCAGTCATTTAATTCTCATATAAACATCCTTAAAATAATCAGTGATCCACATTATATCATTCTAGAGCTTCTCAACGAATTCTAAAGGCTGAAGTACAGGTTTGGCTCACCAGAGCTCGTCGGAGCTTTGGTGAGTCCAGAAAATATGAAAACTGTGTACTGATTGTGAAAACTTGCCATTTTTAATCTAAAAAGGATCCTGAGGTTGCAAGGAACCTCAGAATCACATTTAATTCTTCATTTGTCCATTAGAATTAGATTTGACAGTAAAATTCATTTCTTTAAAGATCTGATTTGAATTAAGCTCATGACCTATTTTACCACTCAATTGAGTGGTTAAAACAAGTCAACAAGTGTTTATATTCATAAATATATATTTAATTTAGGATTTGAACTGCTCCTGAGCTGCCATTGAAAGCGAGATCAGGAGCTAAATTATATTTGGGCGTTTAATTTATATGTGATATTTATAGGTATTATAGTGTCGATTAGGGTCCATAAGTGATGGATAGATGATGATAGACCCTATGAAGGTGGAATTAACTCAACTACTGTCGCCATGGACGGTGACAGTAGTCGGTGGAAGTGGATTAGAAATGGTCGTGGAAGATAAAGGAAAGTGATTAGCGAGTTAAAAAGACAAGATTAAGGCTCTGGCGAGCTCAAGGAGCTCGTCGGAGTCGGAGAAGATGACACTGAAATTCTAAAATTACATCTATTCTAACTAACTAACTACCTAACTAAGCTAACCTACTCCTACCCCTACTCCTACTCCTAATCTACTGTTACCTGGACGAAGGGGTCAATAGGGTTCTGCCGAAGGTTCATAGCGGATGACGAAATCAGAGGGTGGAAGAAAGATCTCCAGTGGGCGGATTTGAGGTGGAGTGGAGGACTCCTTTGGTCGGCGCCTGTGTCAGAGACGCGGAAGACCATGGCGGATCTCCTTGGCTGATTAAGATGGACAGAGGAAGTCGAAAATTGAAACGGAAAGTCGCCGGAGTTTTGGACGAATAGCCTATCGAAGTCAACTACAATGTTAGAAGAGGGAAGGGAGCCAACTTGAGTGAAATCCGAGGGGTGAGGGGGTATTTATAGTAGTTGGTGGTGAAGAGAATGGCAGGGTCTAGCTGAAGAAGGAGCTTAACCCCCAGCGTCGTCTTCGATGACGGTGAGGTTATCTCCCACTAGAAATTAGGATTTCTGGTTAATCCAGACCGGTGGATGAAGAAGAGGTGGTGAGCGCAAGCTGTAAGAGCTTAGACAAAGAAGATTGATGTCGGCAGGGCGGTAATCGTGCGGTGGCATGACTCTCTGCCGCAAGCCGTTCATTCGGTTGAAGAAGAAGAAGAAGAGGGAAAGTGACTTAAATGTAATAAATCTTAAGGACCTGTGTGAGAAATAAGGACCTGATTGGAATGAATTTTAAGGACCAAAATGTAAACTCAGGTTTTGAAGGTTTATTTTAATTTAGATCTTTTTCAACTTTTTATATATGTTAGTAAACAAGGTAAATATTATGTTTTTACCTTGAATTTACATTTTTGACCTTTTTAGATTAATTTATTAGATTAAGTAAAATTACTTAAGTTATTATATACTTAGGTATACATTATATTTAAGTTACTTAACTTATTAATTAAGGAAATGATTAATAGGATTTCGAGCCCAATTATTATATAGATTATTTATAATGTTAATTGAATGATAAAATGCCATTTTTAACTTATTTTAATGTCCTTTACTAAATATCCCTTATTCTATAATTAACCCTTATATGTTCATAACCTTAGCTAATTAACTAGGAAGGCTAGTTAATTAGGGGTAATTAGAGATCATGATGAGTGTCTCATCACTCACCCTGTGTTACTTGAGCCACTAAGAAGAAAACACAAAAATAATAAAAATGACTCACCTGCGCCTACCATTTCCGAGGTGGGACTAAGGTCCCACCTGCTTCTTCGTGCACCTGCATGGAGTCTCGTCCAATTGAGGCAGCTGCAATCGCTGATGCCTCTGATTGCTAGGTGTAAAAGGTTCATAGGAGGGTTCTGTGCACCTGGGACGCTACTGTCTAGAGTGGGATCACTTGGAGCATGCAAGCTTCTTCACGCCTTTGCTGATGGCGGCGGAGGCTCAAACCTGAAATGCATGAATATGGCCTTGCAGCCTTGTCAAATGCCTTGGGAAGCTTCATCGTGTCATGGCGAAAGTGAGACGGTGGTTGGCTGGCCGCGGGACGGCCTAGGCGTGCGTGCCTAGGTCGCTCTGTGGCCGTGAAGGTGCATGTGTCGGGTGAGGGTGTAGGGCGTGTATGGCGGTTGGTGAAGGGGCGGAGGATGATCAATGAGTGATGGCGAAGGTGATGAGGTAGGTGGTGAGGCATGTGGAGTGGGGGAGTGACGGATTCGCCTCGTCGGTGGTCAGCCGAAGATAAGGGAGACGGAGGTGGACAGTGGCTATCGAGGGGTATTTTACGAAATTGAATGAGGGAAAATGAAGAGTAGGTGATGGGTACTTATATGTGAGTAGCTGGACGAAGGGGAGGTAGAGGGGATGAGCGGCGCGTATGTGCCATCATTGGGGAAGAAGGCCCTAAGGTGAGGATGACGGTGATGAGGAAGGGATTGGAGAGGTGCACGCGGGTACGGCGCGACGCGGAAGAGCAAGGCGGAGATAACTTTGCCACTGGTATTGTGGCAGAGCGATGAGAGGAGGGCGGAAGGATCGCTAGAGCATGCGGGCAGTTGGCCAGAGAGGAGGAAGGAAGAAATTTGGGGGAATTCTCAGGCCAATTCAAGCTTGGAGGATGCGCCAAGGATCGGGGGTCCTTTTATAGCTGCTGGTCGAGACCTTCGTGCTTGGAAGGCAAGCCTCCAACCGCAAAGATCTCACTAGAGATGGAAGGTGCGTAAGGCACCCAAATCTCTCGAGCGTTCGTACAAGAGATTTGGTGTAAATCCGATCTTGGGATCCTACTCAGATGGTGGGGAATTCCTTAGAGAATCTCCCTTCCAAATCTGGGAGATCTCTGAGGATTCGGGGATATCCACCTTAAATCCTTGCCAGAGTAGGATTCCTCCACTGTAATGGCAGAGGGACTTGAATGCAAAGAGTGGCGAGGAAGATAGGGGGTCTGTGCAAGGATTTTCAAAAGCTAGGAGTCAAAATGTAATTGGGTGACTATTTTGCAAAGTAGGTCATGGTGACCTTCCCTTAGGCCTAAATTTTGGTACAAACCTAATTTGGACCTAAAGAATCCAATGGTGAAGTTGGATTTTAGGTTTGACCACGTTTGACTAGATATTTTGCACAAAAACCCAAATTAGGTCAAATAATGAGCTAGGACCCCTATCTTAGTCAAAATAGGTTTCAAAGGCCAAATTGAAGGTTCTAAACCCTATGGGATATTTTTCCACGAATTTTAGAGGGTTTAGTTGATTTTTATCTTGACCATAACCTTGTGAAATTAAGTAGATTTGTTTTAGGGTTACAGAATGTCATTTAATTCTTAAATCTCACAATAACCCTTTTCTGACTAAACCATCCCACTTTTCCTCTTATTAAGCCCAATTGACCTATGTTTAGCCCCTGAGAAATTCCGTTTATGTACTGTAATGGTAAAATTGCAGTTTTATCCTTTAGTTCATGTTTTCTTCCCAGAACAGTAATCCCTTCAATTAGGCCTTCCTTTAGGTTATGTAGGAGCTTTTGTTCACTTTCTTAGGTCAAAATGAGCTAGTTAGGACTCATGATGAGGTTCTCATCAGATCACAACCACATATCATAGGATTATGTAAAAAAATGGAGATTGTTGTACAAAAATTGGATAAGGTTAACTTGCTGAACAAGAAATTTGAAATGGTGGATAAAAAATTGGATAATTTCATAAACCAAATCGAGAACCTTGTAGGACCTAGTCCTCTTACACAAAATCGACACTTTGTGAACAACCTTAACTTAATTCAATCTGTGAACCACTTGAGCCTAGAACAGATGCCACCTGCATTTCAGGGAGGGGAGGGGTCCTTGCCTCCTCGTACCCTGATTATTATATTATTCCCCTTTTTTGCTTAACCTCATCCTTTGAAGATGTCCAGGCCATCAAGGGTTATCCTAGAAATGATGCTTTTTCTAACACCTACAACCCCGGATGGCATAATCATCCCAATTTTTCCCGGTCCAACCAAAGACAAACCTCAAACTTGACTCAAAATTAGACCAGGCTCACATGTAATCCGCCTTCATATCAAAACTAACTTGGACCTACCCACGATACCCAAATGGACACCTATATTAAGATGATTTCTGATATGAAGCAGCAACATCAAGAAGAAATGACTGAAATCAAGGGATAGTTGAACCAATTGATGGAACCTAGAGCTGATCCTAGGCCCACTGGAGCCTTATTGACCCAACCTAGCCCTAACCCTAAGAACATACAAGAATAAGGAAAAATGCCAATAAGGTTCAACCAAAGTTGGGAGCAAGCTTATCTGATCAATCAAGCCCCCTTGATTCCTTTAGGCTTTAACTCAATTCCAAATCAATATAACCCTAGAATTACTTATACTCAAGACTATTTAGTAGGTTCTACCTAATCTACTGAGCTCATCCTAGGACTCGAATCCATAACTGCATGATACTACTAACTCAATCACCTTAAGAAGTGGTAAGACCACCTAGGATCTTGTTATGACTCATGACTCAAACCTCATAGGTCTTGGTGCATTTAATTTGACTAAGGAGCCAGAGATTGAAGCGATTGAGGAAAAACAGACCCAGGCTCCTAAACATTCGATTTAGAATAACCCTGTTCCTTTTCCTGAGGCCTTGAATAAGGCAAGGAAGAAGAAACTTTCTACTACCAACGAGGTGTGGCTTTATTTATTCAAATAAGTCCACATCAATATTCCACTTTTCGAAGCTATCGAACACATTTCGTCTTGCGCTAGGTTTTTAAAGGAATTAACCACAACCAAGCATAATCTGAAATCAAGTAATCATGAGAAGGTGATCCTTTCTGAACAAGCAAGCTTTATTCTCTTAAAGGGCTTACCTACTAAGAAGGGAGACCTAGGAATCCCCCTGATTTTCTACACAATCAATGATCTAGCCTTTAATAGGGCCTTAATTGATTTGGGTGCTTTCATCAACCTAATGCCCACCAAGATTTATGACATGATTGGATTTGGGGATCTTGAACCAACTTCAATTTAAATCCATCTGGCCGACCAATCTGCAAGACATCCATGGGGAATTCTGAGGGATGTAATCATTTGGATTAATAATTTCTATTACCCCATGGACTTTATCATTTTAGATCTTGACATGTTTGATGATTTGTGACGGGTTCGATTATTCCTTGAAGACTATTTTTAGTAATTGCGAAGGCCCTGATTGATTGTAAGAATGAGAATATGCAAATAGCCTTTGTAGATGAAAAAATGAAATTAAAACTTTTTAAGGCTACTGAGGATTCTAATGAAAGTTGTCAACTTATTGAGGAACTTAAAAAGGTTGAGGGTCTAATTAAAGATGAAGAAAATGTCACTTTGGAAGACATGGAATTTGAAGAATATACAAATAAACTTGAATATGAGACATTTATTTTTGAGGATAAAATTTTTGATGAATCTAAACTAGAAAGCTTTACATTTGATTTTGAGGAAAATTCCTTGTATAAATAGGTGAAGTAGAAAGACTTCAATTTGAGCTTGAGGAACCTTTAATGACTAACTTCACCTTTACATCAGATTTTGATGAGCTTGAATTTGAATCATTTTGTCCAGAATGTGATTTCCCATGTGATGTAACCAAGTTAGATTTTAACCTATATGGATTTAAGGACTTGGACTTTGATAGAGAAAATGAAGAAAAAGAAGTCAAAGAAATAGAAGAGGTAGTGGAACTGAGAATGGATCTTTAGGGAAATAAAATTAAGGATCTTATGGTGCCCTTATTTTCAAAGCCCCTAACTCTTTACAAGGACCACTATGATTTGATTAGATCAGAATCTACTAAACCCAAGCTGGCCCAACATCTAGACCATGATCTTAAATATCACTATGATTGGTTTCAAAATTCTGTTAAGCACAGATCTTTTGCAGTTGGATTACAGAACTCAAATCCTAAGTCTGCAGCTCATTATTTGCACACTAAAAGCCACTAGGTACATGACTGTTTAAGCGAAATCGTCGATGTTAAGAAATGCATTGTAGTATAGTCGATAAAACCACTACATTTAAATTTATAAGGCTCGAAATCAATTTGGAGTCTGAGGTCGTTCACAGGGAGCAAATATGGAATTCATGCACTAATCTCAATATAAATCAAATGAGAACAAGAATTAATGGCAAGAAAGATATGCAATGAATGATCCACAAAAATATATGCAATGATAAGCCAATTCGTATCTCTAAAGATTAGTAGAATAAAAAGAATGGAACCTTAAAAGCAATGATGATTTAGATCACCACTTAATCCTTTAATGAAGCATGCATCTTAATAATTCATCAGTATCTCAAATCAATTATTCAAATAATGCCACAGTACTCTAGAACCAAATCAGACGTCGGATCTGATGAACAGACGCCTTAAGTGTCAAGCTTAGAACCATAGTAAGGCACTCAAGGGCACCAATCCTCCCAAGGCATAAGAGCCTCTTCTCAATTCTTGCCAAGTATCAAGGCTCTCCTTAGCATGCTCCTCGAGCTCATGAGAGATGTAGCAAAACCCTCCCCCCTCCTCCTCACAAATTCCCCTCTTCTCTCATAACTAGGCAATCAGAGCATTAGGTGGGTAATCGGGTCATGGGTCCAGGCTCACCAGGGATGAAGGTGTGCGAGGAGTGCGTGAGTGAGGATAAGGGTCCTCACCTCGTGTCTAAGGCAACGAGGCAATGTCAACAATTCACTTTATATGCTACAAGTAGTGCATCATCAACCAATGTGGGACTATCCCACCTTCTTTCTTCGCATGATGTAGCAGATGAAGGATTCATCAAATTGAGGCAGTGGAAACTGCCTATTGCTTCGATTAGGAGCTTAGAGCTCTTCTTGGCTTGGAATTGTAGCGCCTGGAAGTCTCAACGAGGTTAGAGAAGGTTGGAGCACAGAGGTAGGAGCTGGAGATGATGGCAGTGACAGGCAGAGATGGCGAGGACTTGAAAAGATGAACATGGGCTCTAGGCCCCAATCAGAGAGCTCAAAGTCATTGCCGGTGTGTGAGGAGTGTAGTGGTGGTGTTTGTTTGGTGAGTGTATGCGTGTGGAGGGTTGACGGAGTCAGAGAGGGTGAACGAAGGAGGATGAGTTTGGTGGAAGTGTTGAGTGCGTGAGAGGCAAAATAGGTAGGGGGCTTTTGAAGTGGGGAGCACGGTGGTGCTATTGGTGGCGGTAGTCTGGAGTTTGGATGCATGTGTTGCGCAAATGGCTACTCCAGAACATGGCCAGAGTGGAAGAATATGAAGTGGGAGAGTGGTGTTTGTCAGTCGAAATAGGGAGATAAGGGGTTAGGATTGATCTAGGGAGAAAGAGGGAGAAAGAGAGCCTAATTATTGGATGAAAGGGAGGGAAAAACATTGGTTGTGATTGGCTGACGTCAGAGATGGTGAAAACTCTAGTGGGGGGAGAACAGCGAGGAAGAAGGGATAGGAAGGCTCTTGCTGGTATTATGAGAAGTAGAAGAAGGAGAGAAGAAATTTCCCTCTGCCTATAATATGTGGCAGAGGGAGAAGACAGAGGTTTGGAGGAGCTCGTCGTAGCTACAGTAGAGGTGGTCGGAGAAGAAGGATTTGAAGAATTTGAGGCCTTAACCAAGCTAAAGAGATCGACCAAATGCTTAGGAGCTTTTATAGAGCTCCATTACAAGCTCTAAATAAGGGAAGAGGCTTGATTGATCCTCTTTTAGGAATCAAGAAGACCCATAGATTTTGTGCATTCGAACGAGCTTTTCGCATAAGCTCTGAGTCCCAAATCATGTCTAAATGAATCCTCAACATGTGAACATCAATCTCATCAAATTTAGTGGGATTTGGTATTGATTTGAATGTGTTTTGAGTCGGTCAAAGTTCTCCTGAAAGTCAATTGACCTAAAATGGTGGTAGGGACCTTTTTGTGAAGAAGATAATGAAGTTAGGGGCTTTTCTACAAATATTTCAAAAGTTAGGGGCTTGATTAAGAGGAAGAGTTTTAATGAACTGAAATGCAAACTAGGTCAAGATGGACTCTGATTGGACCCAAGTTTGGTACAAACCTAATCTGGACCTAAGGAATATAATGGTGAAGTCAAATTTGAATTTTGACCATGTTTGACTGGGCAATTTGCACAGAAGCCTAAATTAAGGCAAAATCCTGTCTGTGACTATTCTAGGTCAAAATAGGTTCAGATGGTCAAACCAAGGGTACTAAAACTCTTAGGATATTTTTTTGTGAATTTTAGGAGGTTTATATGAAATTTATCCTGAACAAAACCTCTTGAATTCAAGCAGGTCAGAAATTAGGGTTTTATGTTCTGATTTGGTTCTCGAAATGTGTGAAACCTTGTTTTTGTCTATCTGGTCCTACTCTTTGGACTTTAATGCTCATTTGACCTTTAATTAACCCTTGGGAAACCTCACGATTACTCTGCATTTATGATGTGATGTTAAAACTGTAGAATTAATCCTATTTTAATGTTTCTTCTCAGAATGGATTTACGTGGAATTACGGTCTTTGGGCGATTATGTAGGAGCTTTTGTCTTTTGATTATGATTAATTAAAGCTAGTTATGGCTAATGATAGTGTTACCATCAATGACCACTTGATTTACATATCATATACCCAACTTCCTGGATTAGGGTTGCACCATCAACTGGTCCATCTTTGTGGACATTCTATATCTAGATGCACTTATTCTTATGCTACTCTACGTCAAGTTGTAGACATAAAATTCAGCACTTGTTGGGAGGCAACCCAACCCAATTTTTCTTGTAAATATTTATGCTCTACTTCCAGGTCTAGCTAGTCAAGTTTCATTATTCCAATTCAGCATTTTCCAAGTAATATCTTCCCTTTCCTACATTTTCATATGTTTTCTTTCATACAATGAGGATATTATGTGAGATAGGAATACGGGGTAGGTAGTATTTTGCTGAATATATTTTATCTAGCCTACACACTTCTATATGTGGATTTTGTATTAAAAAAAATATTTATAGCATAAATTGCATGATTTAAGGAGTCTTAAAAGTTAGGGACTTAGGAGACATTGATCTAAGACTTAGGCATTGAGATTTGGAAGCTAAACTCTTTAGGTTGCAGTCAACTTAATCAACTAGGTGGTTGGATTCGTTCTGGGTTTTTGGAGTCTAAAGGAATTTTCTTAACCAAGGTTGAAATTAATAGGATAGAAGTATTTGGCTCAATTATCCACCCTCTGGTTTCGAGGGTTTAGTAAATTAAGCATGCACATATTCACTCACTTGAATTAGCTTACAGGTATTCAAACCTTGAAAACATTGGGTTTTATCAAGAACTTAGATTAGGGAACCTTTGCAATTAATTGGACTTAGTTTATATCAAAACTAACGAAGGTCACAGTGTAGCATCCCAACTTTCCCCGGGTTTTGCTTAGGTGATGCTCTTGAATGGATGAAGGAGAGCCACTCACCTAGAAAAATGAGAGAAAAAGGTGAAAACTTAGAAAATAATGAAGTAGCAGGAGGAAAAAAGTGTATGACAAAAATAACCCAAAAATTCCTTACAAAAAAAATCCAATAAAAATGTGTGCGTTCAAATATCCCAAAACAAAATCCAAATATTCCAAAAGCCCAAAAAGAGTGAAGTGTTACAATAAGAGACCAAATGGTTTAGCTGGGGAGATATAACTCTGAGGTTGACCTCAGGATAGAAAATGTTGATGAGAAAGCTGCCAAATCTTAATAAGGTAGAACTGAAGCCAAGCTTTAGAGAAGTTAGGGATAGTCTTGGTTTGGAGAAATCTGATGGTTTCATAACTTGAGAGCCCATAAGTTGAGTCACTGCACTAAGCACGGAAGCTTTAAACCCACGGATTAACAAAACTTGGTTGGATATTCTGGGCCTTAGAAACTATCTTAGAAGTAGAAACTAAGGGAAATGGAAAATTGAAGGACTAAACAACTTATGTTTCCATTCAAATCTATAGTGTTGTTGAGTTTGATGACTGGATCTTATTGCATGAGAATTGAGGTTAATGTTTGCTTGAACCTAATCACTTAAGACTTCAAAATCAAGATTTCATGATGTTTTCTTTGGACTAGTAAAAGCTAGGCATGGGGTTGTGATGAGAGAGCTAATTTACATAAATAAAATGCTTAGTTTTGTTGGTTTTGGGTATTGGTTGTATTAGATTTAGGTCATATTGTACATAATTACATATTTACATGGTAGGGGTAAAATGGAAATTTTGAGCCTAATTTTGTGCTTTTCTCTATGTAGGAATTAGGTACTCAAGCTCAAGAGGAGAAGAAACAAGAGAATAGAACTCCAAAGCTACAAGCATAAGGAAGAGAATTAATTTTGGCTACTTGACCTAAAACCTTTACCCTAGCCAAACCTGCCTATTTTAGCCCTTACCTAAACCTTAACCCTAATAGCTAATTCCAACCCTAAAGTAGATCCACTTAGCTCCCTAAACCTTTTCCTAAACTCTAGGGTCACTCCTAAACCTTGTCTTAAAACCAAGCCCACACACTAGTGATAGTAGCTCACTCCTTATCATATTCTACCCTATGGAGTCCTATGCATTATCCACATGCCACTTAATTCTTCCACACAAAAGTGCATTGAATATTCTTGAAATAAATTAGTAATAATTGGCCTTGATTATATCCAATTAGGTCTCCAAATAAATCCCTCAAATCTCTTCAATCAAAATCCCAATCCTGAAATTTGGGACAGCCTAACACACTTTTAGTATTTTGCTCATAGCTTTCTCAATTTAAATCCAAATTGAGTGATTTAAGTTGCATTTGAAAGCTGATTTCAAGTGCTACAACTTTTATTTTATCTGTAATTTGAAATTCGAATCATAAAGAGGCTAACAATTAAAGGCAACTAGGTCCTACCTTCCGATTTAGATAAATCCTAAACCCAAACCTCATTTCCAAAAACCTAAGCTAAACCTTGCCTTCTAAGCCACCTTGGACGTCCACTCTCTTCTCTTAGGTTTATAAAAACACCACCTTGGACTCCATATTGAGGGGACACCTTTTCCTCTTCCACAGAAAATTCTTCTTACTCCATTAGTGCACTACTTCTTCAATCTCCATCCTCCATCTTCTTCCACCATCATAGCCACCACCCTCTCCATCTCCAAGCTTGGTAGTGGGCCTTCACAAGATCAAAGCTCCATTGGGTATACCTTTGCATTTGCTCCGTCTCCACCTTCTCTAGGCTACGCCTTTGTAGCCATCTTCGACTCTATTCTTGCTTTTTGTTTACATAGTTATTTTCTTTGTAGTAAGCATTATTGTAGTTTCACTTTGATGTATTATAACTCTTCTATAGTATTAATAAAGCTTTCTTTTAGTTATCTTCATGTCCCTTGCATTTATTTCGGTAGTTGGTAGCTTCGTTTCCTCGCATTTGCTTTCCTAGTTACTAGCATAATTCAATTTGCTACTATTTAGCTTCTTACAAAAAATCAGAAAATAAAAATACAAAAAAATATATTTCTTAGGAAAAAGAAAACGACGGTTGTCGTGAGTTACTTTCTATCCAAGTTCTCTGACAAATGCTGTCCTTTCTTCGAGTGTATTAAGAAAGAAAAAGGCTACAATTTGTCCCATTGGAACCACAATATCAAGAGGCCCTAGACAAAATGAAGTAATTTCTTCAAACTCCACTTGTCCTGTCAGTGGCACAACTGGGCAAGATGTTATATATTTATCTTACTACTTCTGACTTTGATGTGAGTGCTTTAGTGGTACGCAAGGAAGGTGAAATCTAGCGGGTAGTATATTTTATAAGCAAAACATATGTTACATACCCCCTAATAATTGTGTAATTAATAGGTATAAAATGCCTAATCTTGCTTAGTCTTAGCAAGTTTCATTTGTATATATCGCTGGATTTCATGTATTTAGGTTATTCATACATAGAGTAATAAGTGTTTTTATAACACTAATTGGTGTGTTTAAATTGTAGGAATAATGGAGCTCAATAGAAAAGACAAGATAAGGAAGGAAGAAAAGACAAGGGACATGGCAACTCTCCATTTGCCCTCCACCTTAGACCGAAGGCAACCTATTCTATATATAGCCTTGTCCTAAATCCCATTTAGACAATTCCACATCACCCTTCATCCTTCATTTAAAGGTGACTAAACACCCACCTAATTTTAGTAACAATGCCTAGTCCATCTCTACCTTACAATCTCCATCCAGGGGCTTAGATTAACATCCTAAATATAGCCAAACCTCATGCCACCTCATCCCATTCCATCTTAACCATCCATCACACATCTAAGGGCTCTTAATCCATCATCACTTAGTCGCCCCCATAGGATCACAATCTCCACCATTTAATTTCAATTCTAAGGCTAGGTTTAAACCATAGAAGAACAACATTAATTGATTACCTAAACCCAATCCTAACTTTTAATCTACAATCCTATGGTCTACATCCATGATCTTAATCAACCCACCTCTAACCAATCACATCACTCCATGATTTTTATAAAAGCACCTACCCACCAATACTTAGGATGATATCTTCCTCTCCATCTCTTTGTCTACAACTTTCTTGCACCACCTCTAAAGCTTTCCTACGTAGAAAAGCCTAGCTCCATCAATAGTCATCCCTTAGGTTAACCATTCCTCTACCTCCACACCCATTACCCTAGTTGTTCCCTTAGGTTTCCATTTCCTACTTCCTTCATACCCCCTCAATGGCAAGAAGATTGGGTGTAGCTTTACAACTACCATCCAGTGGCCTTTGTACTTTCTCTGGTACTCTGACGATTCTTCTACTTTATTTATTTCTCACTTTATTTGTCTCTTAATTGTAGTTCCTCTTTATTTCTATCAGTTGTAATCAGGTTCCTTTCAATCAATGAAAAGTTTTATTTCATCTCATTTATTCCTACTTATGTTTCTCTGTTATTGATAGCTTTGTTTAGTTTTGACACTTGTATATAGTTTTGTTTTCATTGTCAGACTTAGATCTTAGTTTCTCATCACATATTGCTCGTTATTCAAAAATAAAAAAAAAACAGAAAAGATATAATGCCAAAAATATAATAAAAGAGTGTTTTGAAAGATAATTAACTAAAGTTGTTTGCTTACGAATGACCTGGACTCCTAAATCTATTCTTTACCTTTTGCGATTTTGGACTTTTACAAATTTAAAACGATCATGATTTTCATGCTATAACGATGAGTTTTTAACTATTGCAGTTTCTGCAGATCAGTTTTTGGCACCATTGCTAGGAGTCATGGCTCAATTTTCATTTCTTTAATTTTGCTCTTTTGATTCAATACTAACATTTGTGTCTTCTCTTGCCTTTGATGTGTAGGATCATGTTAAGCACAGATTCACAATGAAGCACATCCAATGCGGGTGAACACTCGAGGTTTGTATTAGAATCCATATATTTTGCTTTGTTAGTTATAATGAAGAAAAGAAAAATAAACAAAAAAATAATAATGAATAAAAAAATAAAAAACTTCAAAAATTGGTGTGGTTTGTGCTTAACCCACATCTTAAAACCTACTAAATTTCTCTAAGTCTAATTTCAAAATTCTAATCCAGATATTTAGGGCATTAGAAAATTCTAAAATTTGGCCTGAGGGTGCCCCAACAAGTCAGGAACATACTTACCAATTTTTGTATCAAATTAGTTGTATTTATTTTTTTATAATTCTCTAACTGGTGGTGGATCAAACTAAAAATAGAATGACAACAATTCAAGTTCTCAGATTTTTCCTTATTTTTGTAATGCTCCAAATTGTCTAAAATTTGTGACACTAGATTCCTAACTAAATTAGGCATCTCTATAGGGTAACTAATTTCTAAAAACCCTTTTTTTGATATATCCTTAGTGAGGAAATAAAACTTGAAATTTCTTATTTGATTGAGCCAAACTTGCCCACTTTAGACCTAAAATTGGTTCACCCATATTTTGAAATCAATTAAAAGTTGCATGAATAGGGTAACCAATTTAGGGTTTCACATTTAGTGGACATAACTCTTGGAATTAATTGCTAAAGGAAAACATTTACATTTGTGTTTTTAAAAACCTATTGTGCTCCCCTAAACTTGTTTAAATTAGTAAATAGAAACCCTAAAATCGACTTAATAGGGCTGACCTTAAAACACACTCACATTCAATTAAAGGCTTTGTTTGCTTGATTGGTTGCACCACTGCACAAATTTATTTGATAATTAAGTGCAACCCCCCCCCCCCCCCCCCCCCCCGCCATACACCCATCATCTCAAAAGCACCAATATCCAAAGCCTAAAATAGAGCAGATGTGCCCTAGGAAGGATTAATTTAGTATCTTGGTGCACTAAGATTAAGTTGGGTCATTTGAAGACCTTGTTCACTTGGACCAACTGGTGATGAGACGAGTCAGTGAGGTAACCGTGTTAACCTCTAGTAGTGTTTGCCGTATTGGGTGTCCTAGGGGGTCCCACCCATCTAGCCCCAAGTGATTCAAGGGTCGGTGTGGCTCAATTTGGCTTTAGGGTACTAGAATTAAGTCCTCTTACGTATACCAATTAGACTAGGTCTTGTGTGCTTGTTTGATATTTAGGGGTTTACTTTCTCTCTCCTACTCTTATCCCTATTTTCTTCCAACTCTATCCATGGATTTCAATTCTTATCATTCCCATTTTATCCCCAATCTAATTTTCATCCCGATTCTACCCAACATTGTCCATCTTCGAATTGGAATAGCTCTAATTGGGGATCTAACGTGGGATGTCAATATCTATGATATGCTCCTAATCCTTGAGATGATTTCAACCCTTATCCAAATTTGACCTTGACTTGTCCATCTTCAAATTGGGATATGCCTCTTTCTAACTTGAGATATGATTCTAATCCTATATATCATCATATCCTCCTCAAACTCATTTCCAATCTAGGTCATTATCCCAAAATAATTATTCCAATACGATCTGGTGCCAAGGAGGAAGTCGCCAAATTGACTTTAATGCTAATCCCAATTTGAGCCAACCTTATCCATCTTCTAATTGAGATAATTTTATAACAAATTGAGGATATCATGATCAAGCCTATTCTCCTCCGAGTTATAACTTCCCATCTTGGTCACTAGATCCAAATGATTATCCTATCATGATCGACAACCAAGGAGGATATTTAGAACCTTTGTATTCTGATTATTTGATCCTTAGCAGATTGACCCACAATAAATCAACTCAAATCCATCTAGTTTTAGGTTTAATTAAGATCAAGTTCAAGATCAACCTGTGGCCTCTCAATCAACACTTACAGGAATCAATATGAGCAATGGATGAAAAGGTTACATAAGTTGCATGACATGAAGGAAAAACTATTACAACAGATGAAACACATGGATAATTAGGCCTAAAAGAATCAAGCTGAGATTTTGTATCAAGAGATTATAGAAATGAGATCACAACTTGTGGACTCACTGTTGTAGACACATGGCTTTGTTGCTTGGATAAAAGATGGATCACTTGAAACAAAAGCTGAGGAGCCTGATAAAGATCCCCTTGTCATAAATTTGACTCATAACTCTTCCTCTGAACCAATAAGGAATGACTTAATTAAACTTGGAAGTGTGGTTAAAGAGACATTGGATGATGAGCCTAATCTCAAGGATTTAGAAAATGAAGATACTAAGGCTATGGAAATAATCCCTGCATTTGAGGTCTGGGTTTTTGATAAAAATGAGGATAATGCATAAGAAGACACATTTATTTATGATAGAATGCCTATTTATGCATGTTCTTAAGCTTAGCTATGCATTCATATTATAAATATTGTATAGCATGCATCATTCTACATGTAGAATAGTTTGTATAAAGTTTAGTTTAATTCACGTCCTTTTGTGTCCAAGAGAGAAGGAGATTTATTTTGGGGCCTCGGATTAATGATCAATCATACGGATTTGATCAGGATGACGATTTGAGTCTAACACCTTCGAAATCGTCTTGATCGGAGTCCCATAGCACATTATGTAGTCTGAGGAAGATAAAAGGCCAAGGGGCAAGGTGGCACCAATTCAAACATTAGATGCTAAATCCAGATCGACGATTGCAGCCCAACAGAGTGGAAATTGACCCAATCCGACGTCCGTGGTGCCACCTACAAAGCAAAGAAGATGGACGGCCATGATAGTGTCACGTGGTGCAATCACAGCCACCCAAATCCACTCAAGCCCCTCCTCTCAACTTCATTAAGCAATCCTAGCTGTTGGATCTTAATCCAACAGCTAAGATTTACACACGCCTGATGTTCAGATTCAAAGGAGAAGATGGAGATGAGATCTTGACCGTTAGATTGAGATCCAATGGTCGAGAGTGTGTGCACACAAAATCCGCTGGACAATCTGCGATCTTGGCACAGTGGTTGCAGCATTGTTCTCAAACCGCGAGCGCGAGTTCGAGCCACGATGAGGGCACGAATCCAGCAGCCATGATGTGCGATTGGAATTGGACCGTGCGATGGAGATCAGACGGTGGAAAGAGTGGCGATGTCGTGCGACAAGGGTTGCGCACTGCAAACAAGAGATCTGACACGTGGATAACGCGCGATCATACACGGGGCTAGTGTGTGAACTCAAGCGTGATCAGCGTGCGATTGTGGTCGTTCGATGGAAATCTGATGGTGGAGATTCATCCGCGCATGACAGCTGTGATCGGGCGCATGTGCGAGAGTGAGCTTGTTGAAGCGACGAAGTACTGCGCTAATGTATTTGGTTTTGAAAAACCTGCCGTTGTAGTTTGAAAGCGAAGAACTCGTGTTTGATAAATAAAATTTATATCGGAATAGAAATTCCTGATCGAACTCAGGGAGGCTACGTTGATCTATATTCACAATTATATTTTTTTAGAGTTTTTGTTGAAAAGCGAACAGATGTAATTACAATGAAGCAATATTAACAATCAGAATAAATGAGAGAGAAAGAGAGAGAGAAAACATGCACTCAATATTTCAAAATGTTTATACAATGAAACCAAAGAAGAATTACACTAGAAAGTGGGAAATCAACTACACTAGAAAGCAAGAAAATTATACTCTAGAAAGCTGTAAAGAAGAATGGGAGAGAGAAGTTATCCTCGACGATTGCTTGGAGGACGAGCCGGACGAGATGCCGCCTGGATGAAGTAGGATGGAGCTAGAAGAAGGAGGTCGAGGCAGGAGGAATGAGAACGGGGCAGCACATCGTCATCGTTGCGGGATCTGCTTCTGAAATGAGAGCGAAAATTTGACTTTATCTCTCGAGGAGCATCCCGGGTGTGGGACAAGCTTCTCTTGAGCTTTAGAGAGGTAGAGGAAAGAAGGAAATGATGAAAATTTCGTATGGAGGGGGTCTCCTTTTATAGTTGCAAGAAGTGAGGGCAATTTGGTCTTTTTAGTCTCAAAATATTAAATAAGGGGTCTTTAGTGATGGATAAAACTATCGCTAAAGCCCCATCGTGGGCGACGTGCGCCGCCTGCTCGCCTCCTGCTCATGAAATGTGCGCTCCATGTTCTTTAGATCCTAGCCGTCTGATCGTGAGATCGGATGGTTTAACTCAACCCTCGCCGCGCCTTCTCATCCGCACCTAGCGCGTGCGATCCCGTGTTACGCGTGGGCGTGCTTGGGCA
Organism: Thalassia testudinum; assembly: GCA_037157565.1. Lineage (NCBI taxonomy): Eukaryota > Viridiplantae > Streptophyta > Magnoliopsida > Alismatales > Hydrocharitaceae > Thalassia > Thalassia testudinum. Next base: position 40,764,665 of record JAZHRO010000067.1, read on the forward strand.
CGTCATCTGGATTGAGCGCGCGTGGTCGCTGGATCGCGATCGTGCGGTCGATCAGGCACGTTCCTCCACTCCAATTGATGCATGGCGAGGCTCGAACGCGTGCCTGCACTTCGCATAAGCGCTCTCGCCTACTGCGCTACGCACGTGGATGGGCGGGCACTTAACTTAAGTGTGGGTGCATCCCAGCCATTGGATCTTGATCCAACGGTGGGGAAAAGTTGATGCAGAAGCCTTCAGTGGATGCGTGCGGATGGTTGGGCGGTTGAGATGGCATCACGTGGTGCCATCTTGGCCGTCCATCTTCTTGGATGATGTCGGTGGTGCCACGGATGTCTGATTGAGTTGATTTTCGCGCCGTTAGGCTACGATCGTTGATTCGAATCCATCCATGCGGTCAGATTTGTCATTTGAAGTGTGGATTTACACCATCTTAACCCTTGATCTTCTAGGGTTCCTCGATTTCTATCTGATGCTACAGGTGTCTGATTAGGGTGATCTTGGAGTCGTTGAACTCCAATTGTCACCCTAATCACATCTGTATGGCTGGATCTTCAATTCGAGGCCCTAATAAAAATTTTGCCCTATCCCTGAACATAAAAGAAGACAATTAACCTCCATTTTATTTAAACTAATCTAAATGCAAGATGATGCATGTTATGCAATATTTATAGTATGCAATGAAATTCTATGCTTAAGAACATGCATAAATAGACATCTTATGTAGTGTAAATATGTTTACATCACACCCCCATGCCTATCTTTTGCTAGTCCCTAGCAAAAACTATATGCTATTTATAAAAGAATTAGGTTGGATTATTTAGGCATAAGTTATTTTCAATCGTTAAAAAAATGTTTACTTAGGATCTAAACTTTCAAAGACACAACAGTGCCCAGGTATCTGCCAAAATGCAGACCTCCTCAAGCCCTCACCTTATTCAAAGAAAATTTTCTTTTTCTCTTTTTCTTTTCTAATTTTTTTGATTTTTGAGTTTAGGGTTTAAGAGTGGCTATCTACGGCCATTCAACTCACCCAAGATTTGATAAGAATCCTAAGTTCTAAGCATCTTATTGTAAATGTGATAGACTCATTAATCAGTAGTTAAAACAGACTTCAGATTTCTACGCCTCTACGTGACCTTAAAAAGAGAATTCTGCCTAAAGGTGTATCTTTACAACCGGTAGCTTTCTCCCTACTTTTATTTTTATGGGGTCAACACAAGGTGAATCCAGTGTATATCTCCCCAGTTTATTCTACTTTTTTGCTTCTTTCTATGTATTTTGGGAATTTTTAGTGCATTTATTGAGCTGGGTTCTGGACAACTGGTCGATGAGCCGTTACCACCGACAATTTGCCAGCCATACTCGTGCGATGAAGTGCGGCTTATTTCTTTTGTTTTGTTTTCTTTTCTCCTTTTTTTTTCTTTTTGACTTTCTTTTTCTCTCTCTTTTTTTTTAAGTAGGTGGCTTCCCTGGTCTAAGATTTACCTAAAGGCAGCAAAAAGAGAATGGTCCAGTGACTAAGCTCTGGACAACTTACCTATGGGTTGTTACCCACGATAACTTGCTAGCCATATCACCATAGAAGGTTCATTAGCCACCATATTTCCATTAGAACCGTCGATTAATAAGTCAGTGATAAGATAGTATGTAGATGCTTTAAGCTTAAAGCATCTACATACTATCTTATCAAAGTTCCCTCAAATCAGAGGATGGATTGATAAGTCGTGTACTTATCACCCAAACTTATTTACTCTAATTACACTAGAATTAAGATGGCAAGGACTCGAAAAATAAATCCACATTTTAATGGATACACAGGCTGATTAAGTCTGAAGACCTAAAGGGTCTTTGTGTTCAAATCCTAATGTAGTATTTCCTAAGATTGAAAAATTTCTTAAACCCAAGTTCTCTTTTCTAATTCAAATTTTTTTATATAAAAATAAAAGAAAATAAAATAAATCTACAGAGTTGACAAATAAATTGAGTGATGAATATCCACCCCCTCATGCCTATCTAATGCAATATCCTCATTGTATTAAAAAAATATAAAACAGAGTGGAATAGAGTAGAAAGCACCTGAATTATGTGAATGTCGAGTTTGCTCCGAGATAAACAAAAAAACTGTATACATGCTAAATTTAATGCCTTCAGCTAGGCACACTATACAAATAAGAGAAATAAAGAATTCACAAGTGCAGGTCAGAATTAGAATAAAAAGATGAAACCTTTGACCTACCAACAGATGTCCACAGATGTGGACCAGATTGTGGTGCAGACCCATACCCCATAATCAAGAATATCTAAGGTTCTGGATAAAAATTACCAAAAACCTAAAATCAGTATGCAAGCGGGGTCGGGCCTGCGATTTATGAGGATGCAACCCAAGACCAAAGAGTTGGGTTACAGAGAATTCAATATCGAAAGGATAATCAATGAATGTGTGCTTAGGTTGGACATCCTCATAACAGATGTTGTAAGGGTCCTGGTTTGATGGTTTCAAATGAATTGGAACCCTTAGACTTAGTCTTCTATTTCCTCCAAAGTTTGCTTCCCAAATAAGAACTTCCCAGCTTCTGTCCTCCTTATTCAGAATGTCCAGTTTTGGGACCTCTTGCACATTAATCACCCCGTCTGAAATTTCCAAGTCTAAAAGATGTGGCTGAATTAGAATTGACTTGGGTCTAGTTATCTCAAAAATAGAATCATCGATAAGCTCAATGGGGTGTAACTAACAATTAGGGCATTGAATTGAATCCTCCAGAAAATGTGATTCTGGATTCGTAATGTGAGCCCCAATAAGATCAGTTTCTTCAGTTATTGGGCTATCAAATGATCTTTCTGATTTCTCAGGCCCAATCGTCTCACAGAAATCATGTTCTGTAAACTTGCATGAGACTTCACAACTTGAATCTTCACCATCAGAATCAAAGAAATAAAAATCCATATTAATGTCTGTCTCAAAATCATCCATCACTTTCTGGTCCATGGAAACATATGTTTCCTCGTACCTCGGCTCAAGGATTTTAGGTGAAGAAATCAGATCATCCTTAATTGTTTGCTCTAATTCAATCTGGTCAGCCTCGTAACACGTGTTCCCCCAATAGGTGCTTGAGCGGGTTCTGACATTGGCTCTCCTGAAGGGAGTTCTTCCTGGGAATCATCCCACGATTGAACTAAAGCAACCACAAATCTCATCCTCAATTTCGCTAACTTCCCAAGTAGAAACTCACCCGGGTTCTTATCCTTAACATCCTGGAGCAAATTCAACAAATACTTATTCAAATCATCAATCATTTCAATGAGGGGCTACAATCCTTCAATGGAAGGTATTGGATGAACTTCTAAAGATTGTATGATATTCCTCAAGTTAGCCAGAACCTTATCTTGAACCTGGTTACCCTAAACCAAATGAGTTGGTTCAGGGTTGGGTGGGTTTGGGATCAGTGTAGAGGAGTTAACGAATTGAGATTCGTTATACCCTTCCTGATAATAGGTCATTTCGGATTGTTCAAAAGGTGGTGATGACCTAAAGGCAATGTAATCAGAGGATGGGTAAGAATCAGTGTATCCTTCTTGATTGTAGATCGTATTAGGTTGTCCATGAAAGGGCGACGATCAATAATCGATGTGGCTCTGAGAAGGATAGAAATCACAATCATAGTGTTCAGGGTTAGACCCTAAACACAGAGGTCCGGAACTGTATCCCCAATCCGAGTTATCCCAACTAACTGATGGTTGATTACAGTACGAGTCGGGATAATCATCATGCTGAGGATAATTCAAATCAGGAGGGAAAGAGCGGGAATGTATATAATATGTGGAAGGATTCATGAGAAATAGGAGGAAGAAAGGCACCCTGCAATACAAGCAATCAAACCTGTCCTTAAGTGGGCTAGCCTAAAGGCCTATAGACTCCTAGAACCCGTCTTAAGATAAAGAAATGATTTGATCTATTTTTGTCTGTTCAATCCAACCAGTTAGGAGGGACTGGGGAGAAGGTTCTTCCTTTAGCTTGCGCCTTCGGTTCCTAGTGTACCCCCCAACTGCGATCGTTTGATTCTGCTCCCCTAGCTAGACATCAGATTGAACAGTAGAAACAGACTAGTCGAAAATAATCTCGTTCTGGGCTCTAAAGAGCGAGTTGAATCCTTAAGGCCAACGTCTACTCTATTTTATTTAGGGCTAGGTTTGAATGTGCTTTGGAATGTGATGGGCCCTTTATCTGGGTTGTGCCCTTAATGATTGATTGATGTGTGTGTGCGTGCACAACCAGTGGTTTTCAAGCAAGATTATTTTTGATGCGGTGAATTTGAGGGTTCAAATCTTGCTTTAGTAGCTTTTAGGATTCAACTTTAGGTATTTTCAAATAAGTTTTGTTGGCACACCAAGTTTTGAAAGCACAAGTGAAGATGTTTTCCTTTGAAATTTAAAAGAGTATGGAGTGCCTGGTAAATCTCTAAGAGTTGAACCTAAACGGCAGCTACTTGATGAGTTGATTTTAATTGAAGTGGTGCGGCCTAATCAACTCAAATAATTGGCCTGTTGCACCACTTAATTAGGCACACAAATGATTACCTAATATGATTTCTACTCAATTATGTGTTTAGATGTGTACCGGCTCCAAAGATCGGTTTACCGGTTGAGTTTGAAAATCAAATGAGGTTGTGTACCTCTGTGAGATTTTTTTTTTTTTAAATTTTTCTTTTTAAATGTGGAGGTTGGGGCAGGTGTGGGTGTCAAACAAACAAAACTAACCTTAGAGTTTATAAGAACACTTAGGTTGATTGATGTTTGTGTTATTACATGGTGAAACAAAAACTAATGGGTGGGGGATGGGGGGATAACTTACAGAACCTTCAACAGTACTTTGCTCCAATCTACCGCTTTTGCTTGTCTCAAAAGAGTACCTGCAATCACAATAAGAAAGAAGAGAAGTGAGGTAAATAATTTGTAAGTTGGAAAATGCGAAAAAATCAAAGAGCGTCGCTTCCCTGGCAACGACGCCAAAATGTTGAAGCTACGAGTTACTACGCTAACGTCTTTGGTTTTGAAGAACCTGTCGTTGTAGTTTGAAAGCGAAGAACTCGTGTTCAACAAATAAAATTTATACTGGAATAGAAATCCTGGGTCAAACTCAGGGAAGCTACATCGATCTATATTCGCAATTATATTTTTTTAGAATTTTTGTTGAAAAGCGAAGAGACGTAATTACAATGAAGCAATATTAACAATCAGAATAAATGAGAGAGAAAGAGAGAGAGAGAGAGAAAACATGCACTCAATATTTCAAAATGTTTATACAATGAAACCAAAGAAGAATTACACTAGAAAGCGGGAAATCAACTACACTAGAAAGCAAGAAAATTCTACTCTAGAAAGCTGTAAAGAAGAATGGGAGAGAGAAGTTATCCTCGACGATTGCTTGGAGGATGAGTCGGATGAGATGCCGCCTGGATGAAGTAGGACGGAGCAGGAAGAAGGAGGTCGAGGTAGGATGAACGAGAACGGGGTAGCACATCATCGTCGTCGCGGGATCCGCTTCCGAAATGAGAGCGAAAATTTGACTTTATCTCTCGAGGAGCATCCTGGGTGTGGGGCTGATGGTCGGCCCGGATGGGTTGTTAGTATGATATTTTTATCGTTGAAATGTGTATAGTGGTTAACCTAATTCAGACCTAACCATCTCTTTACAAAATTTTTAACCTGGCCTAATTGATTTTATCTTGTCACTTTTAAGCCCAGGGTCGAACTCAGGGAAGTGGGGTTCAAATCGAGTTTCTACGTTTTCCTTAAAACGCGTCTCTTCCGTTCGTTTATTCTGTTTTTGGTATTTTTCTTATTTAGGTTTTTTTCTGGTAATCCTTGTTCTTGAGGCACACCCTCAAAATTGTGTCCTTGGCTTTTAGCCAAAACAGAGTTTCAAAACACGTCTTGCTACTTGCAAGACGGGATACCTGCAAATCAAAGATTATCTTTTCACTTTTATACCTTTTTTTATCTTTTTACTAAGAAGGAAGCTAACAGATAGAAAGTAAATATAGTAGCTATAGATATATATTTATATGTAGTATATATATAAAGGGGTGGGGGTGGAGGTGACGATGGAGTGTAGCACTATGTCGAGTCAGTTGACGTCTAGAGAGACGCAACCAACACGACTATGTGCCGCGTGGAGTGTGGATGGAGGATGGATGATGTATGGGACCACGCTTTTTTTGTACGCGTGTATCAGGGAATATCAACAACTGGTGCAGATATCCCCGCGATACAGCGTATAATAAATAGCATGAAAGTATATGTACATATGTATGTATATAAGTAAATATATCTATATATATATATAAATGTATAGTTATATATGTATAGATATATATATATAGATATATATGTGTATATATATGTATATAAGTATATATATATATTACTATATATATGTATATATATATATATATGTATATAAGTATATATGTATCTAGATATATATATATATATGTGTGTATATATATAAGTATATAGATATGTATATATATATATGTATATAAGTATATATGTATATATATATAAGTATATGTATAAGTATATAGATATATATATATAGATATATTATATATATATGTATGTATACATAACTATATAGATATACTATGTATATAAGTATATATATATAATAGATATATGTATATATATATATATATATATATGTATATATGTTACTATGAGTGTGTGTGTGTGTGTCGGTGAATGGGTGTGTGTGTGTTGCTGTAAGTTAAATAAAAGAGAGAGAGAGAGAGAGAGAGCGGGCGGCAGAGAGGGCCTGGCCGGGCGGGAGAGATCAGCAGAGAGAGAGAGCGGGCGAAGGAGTGATCGCGGACGCGCGAACGATGGCAGCGGGGAGTCTGCAGTCGGTCGCGGAGGGTTGCAGAGGTTGGCAGGGGGCGGCGAGAGGGCCTGGCTAGGCGGGAGAGATCGCGAGCGCGGACGATGGCAGCGAGTTAAGGCGTCTGCTCGCGGCGGCGGATGTCTGACGCCGCGTCGTCTGAAGGCGGAGGCGGACGTCTGAAGACGGCGGGTGCGGGCGCGCCTTCGCGTAGGGTTCTGCAGGCCTGCGCGAAGTCGACGAGCGGGCGATGGCGCGGAGGAGCGAGCGTGGAGGAGGTTCTGCGGTGGTCGCGGAGGGTCGCGGGGGTCGGCGCGAGGCCGTAACCGGCCGCTGCAGTGCGCGCGGCAGCCGGTCGCGGGTGCAATGGCAGAGGCGATAGAGCAGAGGACGGAGCGGAGAAGTGCCCTGCAGGCGTGCGCGGAGAGCTAAGCGCCTGCGGGGAAGGTCGCGGAGGAGCGAGGGGAGGTTCTGCAGTGGTCGCGTAGGGTCGCGGAGGAGGGCAGGGGGCGATACGAGGCCGTAGCCGGCCGCTGCAGTGCGCGCGGCGGCCGGCTGCGGGTGCAACTGCGGCGTGGACAGAACGGAGATGGAGGCAGAGAACGCCCTGCAGACGCGCGTGGAGGCGGTGAGCGGCTGCGGGGACGGTCGCGGAGGAGCGGGGGGTGCTGCTGCTGCTGCTGTTGCCGCGGTTTAGCTGCTGCTGCTGCTGCTTCAAGCTTCGGACCTTGAAGCGGCAGCAATGGCGTGGAGATGAAAACGAAGAGAAAAGAAAACACCACGCCCACCTGCTCGTTGAAGAGTTGGGCGGTGGTGTTCCCACTGTGGTGGTGAGCACCACAGTGGGTTCTCCTGCTCGTCGGGTGCCTCCTCGACGGAGGGCCGGCGTATGGGAGGGGAGAACGGGCGAGGAAGGTGGTGGACTGCAGGGTGGCGTTTTTCAGCAACTGCCCCCCCTCCCCGTCGCGAGGAAGAGCTGCGGCTTTATAGAGGAGGAGAGCATGGCGGGGAGGCATGGCAGCAGCAGGGAGAGGCGCGGAGAGTGGCAGCTGCAGGGAGAGGCGCGGAGAGTGGCAGCTGCATGGAGAGGCGCGGGAAGGACAGCAGGGAGAGGCGCATGGCGTGGACGAAATTCAGCCGCGGGAAGAAGAAAAACCGTGGGAAGAAGAAAGAAAGATGAAAATAAAATATGGAGAGGGGACTTTTGCAAAGAGACACTTGAAGAAAAATGTAAAAATGCAAGCCATTTATTCCATTCTCTTCTCCTCTCAATTAAATGCATGCATGCAAGCGTTTTTACAAATGCAACTACAGGATTATAATATACATAGTTAATGCTAGAAAATAGCACAAGAAGGCGTTCTTATAGGCGTGTTTTGAGGTGCAAACAGGGGCAAGCTTCTCTTGAGCTTTGGAGAGGTAGAGGAGAGAAGGAAGGGATGAAAATTTCATATGGAGGGGGTCTCCTTTTATAGTTGCAAGAAGTGAGGGCAATTTGATCTTTTTAATCTCAAAATATTAAATAAGGGGTCTTTAGTGATGGATAAAATCGTCCCTAAAGCCCCATTGTGGGCGATGTGCGCCGCCCGCTCGCCTCCCACGCATGAAACACGCGCTCCATGTTCTTTAGATCCTAACCATTCGATCGTGAGATCGGACGGCTTAACTCAACCCTTGCTGCGCCTTCTCATCGCGCACCTAGCGCGTGCGATCCCGCGTTACGTGCGAGCGTGCGTGGGTGGGTCATCTAGATTGAGCGCGCGTGGCCACTGGATCGCGATCATGTGGTCGATCGGGCGCGCGCCTCCACTCCAATTGATGCATGTCGAGGCTCAAACGCGCCCCTGCGCTTCACTTAAGCGCTCTCGCCCACTACGCTATGTGCGCAGATGGGCGGGCACTTAACTTAAGCGCGAGTGTGTCCCAGCCGTTGGATCTTGGTCCAACGGTATGGAAACGTTGATGTGGAAGCCTTCAGTAGATGCGTGCGGATGGTTGGCCGACCGAGATCGCGCCATGTGGCGCCATCTTGGCCGTTCATCTTCTTCAATGATGTAGATGGTGCCACAGATGTCTGATTGAGTTGATTTTTGTGCCGTTAGGCTGTGATCGTCGATCCGAATCATCCATGTGGTTGGATTTATCATTTTAGGTGTGGATTTACACCATCTTGGCCCTTGATCTTCTAGGGTTCTTCGGTATCTATCTGATGCTACAGGTGTCTGATTAGGACAATCTTGGAGTCGTTGAACTCCAATCGTCGCCCTGATCACATCTGTATGGCAGGATCTTCGATCCGAGGCCCCGATAAAAATTTTGCCCTGTCCCTGAACATAAAAGAAGACAATTAAGCTCCATTTTATTCAAACTAATCTAAATGCAAGATGATGCATGCTATGCAATATTTATAGTATGCAATGCAATTCTATGCTTAAGAACATGCATAAATAGACATCTTATGTAGTGTAAACATGTTTACATCAGAGCTGGAGGCTACAGCGACACTGGAACTGGAGCTTTAGCAACATCTTTGCTATTGCTAATTGTCCGATACTCATTTTAGCCCCCTCTCCTCCGCTATAAAAAGGCCTACACCCCTCCATTCATAACCATCTCTTCTTTTCTCTCCATCACAACCTCCATGGCTCTAGAGAGAGCTTGTCCTAAGCCTAGAATGCTCCTCTATAGTAGAAAATAAAACATTTTTCTTGCCTCTCACCCTCATTTGTGGAGCATCCCATGGCCATCCTCTCACCACCTTCAAGAATTAGATCCTCACCAGGATGTCGTCTCATCTCGCCCTCTGTCCTTGACGCCGTTCTCCTTCATCCAGCCTCTCACCACCTTTGTCCGGGGCATCGTCAAAGTGAGTCATCCTCCAAGCGACCGTCAAGGAGGATTCTTCTCACCTCTTTCTATCTTTTTGCTTTCTAGTGTAGTTTTTCCGCTTTCTTATCTGTAGCAAACTCTTTGAGATATATTGATGTCTCTCTCTCTCTCCCCCTTTCCATCTTATTTTGCAAGTAGATTAGCTAGATATTATCAACCAAATCTCTTGCCTTATTAAAATGCAAACAAATTGCAAAAGATAAAAACAACAAAAAGAAATAAAATCAAAGCGAGGATTGCACAAAGCAAAGGTTCACCCCCTGTGTACGACGTGGGACTCCCTTAGAGTTTCGGAATAAATTTTATTTGGTAGCGACTTTACAACTACAATGACGGGTTCTCCGAAACCCTGATTTTTTTTCACGAAAACACACTCACCATTTGGGCACCGTTGCTGGGTAGGCAATGCTCTTTGATTTTTTTCGCGTTTTTCCACCTTACTTAACTTTTATCTCACTTTTCTCTGATCTTACTGTGATTGCAGGTACTCTTCTGAGACGGGCCAGAGCAGTTAAATCAAAGAAAAGTGCAGATGAAGGTTCTATAAATGTATCCCCACCACCCCCATCCTAGATTTCATTTCGCCTCACTAACAAATCAAACCCAAACTGACTTCAGTGCTTGCATAAACCCTAGGTTAGTCCTAGTTGTTTGATTGTCACTTCACCACCTCCCTCAGCCACTTGCATAAATTAAAAAGAAAATAATCTTCTCTTATGGGATTCAATTAAAAAGACACACTTAACAGCCCCAAATTCTCATCCTAAGGTGCACAATCACATTGATTCTACCACTTAACCGGAATCTGACCTGTGGATCCGATACACCTTAACTCAACACAAAAATAAGCGAGTAGAAATTTGATTAGGTTAAACATTTTTGTGTGCCTTAACCAAGTGGTGCAACAGGCCAATTGCTTGAACTGTTTGGGTCGCACCACTCAAGTTAAAACTGATTCATCAGTAGATTGCCTCATAGAGTTGATTTTTAGGGCTGAACCAGCCACTCCACATTATTTGAGTTTTAAAGGAATATATAATCACCTGTGATTTCAAAACATGGAGTGTTCTACTAACCTGATTGAACGAACCTAAAGATTAAACCCAAAAAGCTACTAAACAAGGTTAAGCCTTAAAAAGACAAATCATAAAATAATTTTGTTTGAAAACCCTGGTTATGAACACACACATTTTAATTGATAATTAAGGGAACAACCCATCTAAAGGGCCCACCACATTCCAAGAATGCAATCATCTTAAGCCTAATTAAAATTGAGTAGATGTTGGCCTTAAGGATTAACTCACTCTTTGGAACTCCAACTGAGATTTTTTTCGATTAATCTGCTTCTACTGGTCCATCTGATGTCTTGCTAAGGGAGTAGCATCAAATGACCGTGGTTGGGTGGTATCAAAGGAACTTGAGGCGAAAGCTAAGGGAAGAACCTTCTCCCCAACCCCTCACTTTAACTGGTTGGATTGATCTGATAGAAGTAGATCAAATTGTTTCTTTCATCTCAAGATGAGTCTTGGGATTTTGTAGGTCTTTAGGCTACCCACCTAAGGATAGGTTTGGTTGATTGTACTGCAGGGCACCTTTCTCTCCTTTGTTTTCCCTCCTGTTTCACCATGTATCCTTCCACATCCTACACACATTTCCTATCCTATCCTCCTATCACTACTTATCCTCAAGATGATTATCCCGACAAGACTTATGATTACCCATCCACTAGCCAGGATAACTTTGATTGGGAATATGATTCCATACCTCAATGTCCAAGACCTAACCCTGGACATTATGATCATGATTATTATCCTTCCCAGAGATACACTAATTATAGATCACCACCCTTTTATGAACAAACCAACCCAATTTACAATCAGGAAGGATATAACACCTACCCTTCCCAGGATTATACTGAATATAGGTCACCACTACTCTTTGAATAACATGAAATGACCTACTATCAAGGAGGACCCCAAGAACCTCAATTTCTTAACTCCCCTAGTTTTAACCAAAACCCACCCAACCTTGAACCAAACCATTCGGTTTAGGTGAACCAGGTCCAAGATAGGGTGTTGGCTAACTTAAGGAACACTATACAATCTTTAGAAGCTCAGCCAACACCATGCATTGAAGCATTAGAGCCTATAATAAAAATGATTGATGAGCTTAATAGTTCTTTATTGGATTGGCTCCAAGATGTTAATGATGGGGGCCTGGGTGAGTTTTTGTTGGGGAAATTGTCGAGATTGAGGATGAAATTCATGGTTGCCTTAGTCCAATTTTGGGATGATTCCCAGGATGAACTCCCTTCAGGAGAACCAATGTCAGAACCCGCTTAAGCACCTGTCCAGGGGGGAACACATTTTCTGAGATCGGGGATGACCAGGTTGGTCTAGATCAACCAATCACGGATGATGTGATTTTCTCACCTGAGATCCCTAAGCCAAGGAGCGACGAAAAATATGTCTTTATAGACCAAGGAACAACATATGATTTGAGACATATATAAATGAGGATCAAGAATTCTTTAAATCTGAGGGTGAGGAATCTCTGAGTGAAGTCTCACTTGATGTTAAGGAAAATGATTTTAGTAAGACAAACAGGCTCGAGGAGCATGATGAACCATTTGACAACCTAATAATTGAGGATTATGATTTGATTGGGGTTGACATGGAGGATTCTAATCTTATTATAATAGATGATCCAATTGGTAGCCCTAATCTTCAAACATACCCTGAAGAATATATTGATGATCTTGAAATTATCAAACCCAAGTCAATTTTGATTTAGCCACGATTTTTGGACTTGGGTAAATCACATGGGGTGGATAATATGCAAGAGGTCCCAGAACCCGAACAGTTGATCTTGGAGGATAGGAATTTGGAAGTTCAGATTTGGGAGGCTACTTCTAAGGGACATACAAGTTTCGATTTAAGGGTTCCTGTTAACCTGAAACCACCACCTTCTATCAGGACCCTTATGATATCTTTGACGTGCAAACCAATATTGAAATAATTGACTATTTTTCTGAGCTGAACTCTAAGTGGACACCCAAATTTAGTGAATTAGATCTACCCATTATCTGCCACTTTAGTCTTGGGTTGCACACCACAAAACCACTGGCCCGACCCCGCAAGCACAATAATCTTTAGTTCTAGGTGATTTTCATCCAAAACCTTAGAACCACACGACCTTGGGGCATGGGTCTACATTACAACTTGGTCCACATCTGTGGACATCTTCTTCTGGCGGGTTTGAGATCAATCTTTTAATTCTGATCCTAACCCGTACCTGTGAATTCCTAATTTCTTCCTTGTTTGTATGTTATGCCTAACTAAAGGAAAAAAACATAGCACATGTGTATACTCCTTTCTCTATAGAGCTGACTGGATTTTCATGAAATTCAGGTGATATTCTGTTTATTCTGCCCTTTTCATGTCTTTATTTTTATAATGAGGACATTACATCAGTTAGGCATGGGGGGGTGGATATTTAATCTTGAGATTATTTTGTTAGCTCCGTATAATTTCTTTTATTTTATTAAAAAAAATAAAAAAAGAAAAAAAAAGAATTAGGAGAAGAGAACTTATGCATTAGGAGTTAACTTTAGGAAATGATACTTTAGGACTTGAACACTTAGACTCTTCAGGTCTTCGGGCTTAATCAGCCTGGGTGTCTACTAAAATGTGGATTGGGTCTCGAGTCCTGATGGGAACACCAACATGAGCCATAAACTAGCTCATTTTGATCTGATTAAGTCTTTAAATGCTCCTACATAACCTTCAGAAGGTCATAATTCATTACATTAGCATTTTGAGAGAAAGATAAAAAACTAGGGTTAAAACTGTAATTTTACCATCATAACTTGAATACAATACAACCACCAATTTTCTTAAGGGTTAATTGAGGGTCAAATGGTCTTAAAAGGATAACAAGTGGGTTAGAATAAACAGAAAAGGATTTTTGCGTGTTTTGAGAATTAAATGACTTTTGAAACACTAAAAAGAGACCCACTTAATTAACTGAGGTTCTGGTTAGGATAAAATTCACCTAAATTCTCTAAAATTTATATAAAAATATTCTCTAGGGTTTGGTACCTTCAAATTGACCATCAGAACCTATTTTGGCCCAAAACAGAGTCCCAAACAGACATTTACCCTAATTTAGGTTTTTGCATAAACTACCCAGTCAAACATAGTCAAAACAAAAATCCAACTTAACCATTAGATTCCTTATCTCCAAATTAGGTTTGTATCAAAATTTGGACCCAAGCTGAAATTGTCTTGACCTTGTTTACAACTTGGTCCTGTCTGATTACATTTATGCCCTTAACTTTCAAAATATTTATAAAAAGGTCCCTAACTTTATCATCATTTTTACAAATAGGTCCTTTCTACCATTAATCCTATTCCTACAAGCATTGGAGACCTAAAACTGGCAAGAACTTCTTGATTCCTTGATAAATCCATTTCAAATTTGAAAGGGAAGTTCGTCAAAGAATTTCCTTCCTTTTGAGCCAAATCCCACGCCCCAAAACCTTCCCAATCTCTCATGTGAACGCATGAGAGATTTGGGTATCAAAAAATTCCCAACTCCAGCAAAGCTTTCAAAGCTTGGGAAGCTTGCTTCCCAAGCCCAAAACCTCCTCTAAAGGCATATAAAAAGACCTCTAGATCAAATTGTTCTCCTCAAGATCGATTTCGACCGGATCTCCTCGAAATTCCTCTCTCCTAACCCAGCTGAAAGGCTTCTCGAGCTCCGACGATCCCCTCCAACCTCCCTTGTCGTTCGTTCGCAATACCAGTGGCAGGTTCATTTTCCTTGCCTTCCTTCGCGCCACGCTGTACCAGCGGGCATTTCTCCCTCCATCTTCCTCGTCGTTTCCTTCTCATCGGAGTCACCTTCATCTCCGACATCGACCATACCACAACCGATGTCACTTCTACCTCTCTTCACTCGCCAATCATCTAGATAAGTTCCATGTTCCTCTACCCCTTTACACACCAACCGCACTTCATTTGGACTGCCGTTCACCCTCATCTTCTCCGTCTCCGGCCACTCCTTCGGCGAGGCGTATTCCCACTACACTCCTCCATTCGCCTCGCCAATCACCTCATAACCTTTGCCTCAACTCCACCAACCAAACCTTTCTCCTTATTTGACATTCCATCCACCCAATCTCCTCACCGAACAACCCACTTTCCTGCGTCAGTTCTCAACTTCGCTCGGCCATCTCACGCCCTCTCACGCCACAAGATCACCACCACTGCACTCATCCACTGGCGATGCTTACGAGCTATTTTAATGTGGCCAAAAGGCCATGGTTGACTTGCAGGTTCCGTCGTCTACCATCGTCGCCGCCATTACTGCCACCATGTTCTTCGAGCTCCAGGTCATGCACGCCCCAGGTGACACCTCCAGGCAGTGCGGAATCACCTAAGGACCACTCCCAGGTGGTCAATTGGAGACCACATCACCTGCTGCTATGCCAATTGAGGACACATCTTCAGCTGCAGGCACTCGCAAGAAGAGGCTTGCGAGATAGTCCCACATCGTGAGGACAAGAGTGCACCGCAGAGAATAAATTGAATTCGTCACAGTGCCTTGTTGCCTCAAACACTTGGGGGGGTGAGGTCCCCCGCTCACTCACTCACCTGTGCCTCACCCGTGATCCGTCCCCCACGGGCCTGGTGCAGACTCAACCGGCCTAACCCGACTTCACTCCTCGGCTGTGACCATGCCCGTAGCCCTGGACCCGGGTGCGCTCTAGGTCCAAAACTCGATAACCTGGTACTGTTGGAGGCTCTGGGAGAGCATGACCTAAGGAGAGAAAGAGAGGATCGTGTGCGGGGGTAGGGGGTTTTGCTACAAAGAATAACAACTGACACTTAGCTGTTTAAAGAAGGATCCCCCTTTGTGTGAAAAGAAGAGAAGAAGAGGAAGAAAAGAAAAGAGAAGTCAAGGCAGAAGAAGAAGAGGAAGAGTTTAAGAAGAAGAAGGGGAGCTGCACAGAAAGAAAGAAAGAAGGAAGAAGAAGAAAAGAGAAGGTAGACTGTTTAATGATCTCTGAATCGGATATTAAGAATATCGCGTTGTAATATAGTCGAAAAAGTGTTCAAAACAAATACAATTTTATTACTTGAATTTTGAAGGCCGAGGTCGAACACAGGGAGAAAATTGGTGTTTTAGAAATCAAGATCACAATTAAAGGAATATGCAATAATATCAAATAGCACAGTGCAACAATATAAGAGTAATTGGCAATGTAGATAAAAAATACTCAAGAATTCAATGTATGTGAATATGAATAAAAAATAGAATGTCTATGCTATCTCTTCTCTCGCTGATTCTCTTCTCTTCTTCTTCAACTTTTCCCTTTGCGAGTTCTTCTTTCTTTCTCTGTCTTCTCCTCCCTTCTTCCTTTGGCTTCTCTTTTCTTCATCTTTCCTGCCTTAGCCCTTAGCTTTCTGCCTGCTTCTTCTTCTTTAGCTTTTCTCTTCTTCTTTCTCTCACTGCCGGCTGCCTTCTCTCTTCCTTTTCCTTGGCTTCTGCGGCTATTTTCTTTCCTGACTTTTGCCTTCTTAGCTTTCCTTCTCTTTCCTTCAGCTTCTTCCTTCTCTGCTGCAGCCCTTAGCCTCTCTTCTTTTCCTTTTCAGCCTGCAGAGCAAAACCTGCCCCCTACCCGCGCGCACTCTCCTCTCCTTTCTCTCTTAGGTTCTACTCTCCCAGAGCCACACATTTCTCGGGTAATCAGGTCGAGTACGTACCCAGGACCAGGCCCATCGGCATGCGGTGGTGGGCGAGGTGTGCAAGTCGGTTAAGTCAAGACCAGGTCTGTGGGGCATGGTCGCAGACGAGGCTGGTTAGGTCGGGTGAGAGGGACCTCACCCCGTGAGTTGGAGGAAATAAGCCTCTGGCAGGAATTCAATTTATGCGGGAATTGCACCTCTTCCAGTTTCGAGGTGGGACTATTTTCGTACCTTCTTTGCGCGTGCCTGTGCAGAGGTGCTCTCTTCGATTGCAGCAACTGTGACTGTCCTTGACTTCAATTAATAGCCTGGGGTTGTGAACGAGGGTGCTCCGTGCAATCTGGGACACGAGCCTGGAGCTGGCGAAGCCTGGAGCAACTTGCAAGCTTGCTTCAAGCTTTGCGCTAATGGTGGAGCACGCCTGCACCTGAAATCACCACAACGGTCTCATGGCCATGTCAGAACATTCAGGAAGCTTCGCTGAGGCACAGCGAGTGTGCAACGGTGGTCGGCGTGGCGTGGGAACACCTGTGTGAGTGTGCCTAGGGCATACTGTGTGTATGTGTGGGTGTGGTTGGGGGTGCTTTTAGGTGAGTGTTTGGGTGATACTAGTGAGGGGTTGTGATCAGGGAGTCAAGGCGATGCTTATGGACTTGTCGGCGAGGAGGGGGTGGTCTGTGGTGGTGGAGCGATTTCGTTGGAGGTGGTGGCCGGAGGTGAAGGAGATGGTGGTGGTGGAGTGCAGTAGTAGTTGATTTAGGGAAATAAAGAGGGGGAAAGAATGTAGAGGGTGAAGGGGACTTATCTAGGAGGTGAAGAGACGAAAGGGAGATGGAGATGGCGTTTGGCTCGTATTGCCGACGCCGGAGATGCTCAAGGAGGGATGGCCGGCAAGGATGAAGGGGAGACAGGAGCGTCGGTGGGTACTGTGCGATGTGGACAAATGTGAGGAAGAAGAACCTGCCATCGGTATTGTGGCCAGGCAACGAGGGAGATCAGGGAGGGTCGCCGGAGCTTAATGAGCGAATTAGACAGAGGAGGAGAGACGAATTCGAGGGGTTTTTCGATCAATTTCAAGCTTAGAGGAGTCAGGGTGAACTGGGCTCCTTTAAATAGAGCCCTGGAGGTTGGTTTTGTGCTTAGAAGCCAAGCTTCCAAGCAAGGTAGGGTTGTCGGAGTTGGCAACTCGAAAGAGACCCAAATCTCTCATGCATTTGCATGAGAGATTGGGAAAGAATCTTGGATCATGGATGGGTTCAGATTGAAGGGATTTTCTCAGAGAATCTCCCTTCTAATTTTGAAGGGGATTCTCTGAGAAATCAGGGAGAAATCACCTTCTAAAGCTCGCCGGAGTAGGATTCCTCTGCTATAATAGTGGAGGGACCTAATTGCAAAGAACGATGAAGAAGCTAGGTGATTAGCCCATATTTGTGGGCTATTTAAATATTTAAGTGTCTAGACATTAAGTTAATTTTGACATTTAGATATCATACATTAGGATGCAAATAAATTAATTCATATTTTTAGCTTAAGTGCATAATTCATGCATTTAGAATTAACCTAGGATTGCATACATTTGATTAGTTAATTAATTAGGTGCATACACTATTTTAATTAACATAGAAGTTAAGGAGTTATGTATAAAATAATCCTAATTATTTTATTATTCTTTTTTGTTTTCTTTTCTTCTCCTTTGTAGGTAACCGCTCCATCTCTGCCTCCTCCTCCTGTGCATCAGCATTGATTCGACGGTGGCCTTTTGAATTTCAAATCTTTGTAGTTGTGGCTACAAAGGAGAGAGGAAGGGTTGCCATTCAAGGGAGGCCACCACCCCTTTCCTCACTACGTAGAGAGCTACGTTTCTCATCCACTCCTCACCATCAGCCTCAACCGCGGCAGTGCGACTCCACCACCGTGGGCGTGTGCTGTGACAGCCCACACGGCAAAGAGTCCTTGCATCATAGTGCTTCATCTTCCCTTCCACATGCAGATCCCAGCTGCTGCATGCCCCAAGCACCCTTGCCATGCCCACTACAGCACACAGGGCTGCAACTGCCTCCCCGCGACTTAGCCCTGTCAAACGCGCCACCATGCATGCCTCCCCTTGGTGCACCTCATCTTCTGCAGTAGACCATGCGCACGCGCTGCACCTCCACTGTAGCAGGCGTGCACGCACCAACCTCAACCGCCACCTGCACCTCTAGCCAACACCCCACCGCATGCATAGCAGTTAGCCCGCGCGCCTTCACCTCCAGCGCCCTCGCCTCAGCACCTGCACGCCCGCACACCTTCACCTCTAGCACCCTCACCTCAGCACCTGCATGCCCCCGTGCTCTCGCCTCAGCACCTGCATGCCCCCATGCCTTCACCTCCATGTGCCTTCACCTCCACATGCCCTCGCTTCAATGCCTCTAGCACCCCCTGTAGCACCTGTAGCCGTGCAGCCACCAGACCCTGCGTGCGCCCATGTGGCTTGCAGAGTGCCCGCCCCTTCAGTGCGCGTCACCTCCTCGTGCCTGCAGCGCCCGCGCGTTGCCTCCTCGCGCCTATAGCAAGCACAGCCAGTAGCAGCAACCTCCACCTCCACCGCCGCTTCTCTTCGCCATCTGGCCGACTCTGGCCATCTCGCAACCTACCGCTGCCACCATTGCGAAGCCCTCGCTCCGACCAACCTATTCCCAGAAGAGTTCCTCGAACGAGCCTCTCTCCCGTGCGTGAGGAGGAGTGAGGTAGAATCCTCTGCTTTTACTTTCATTAATAATTACATTTGAATGCCATTGCCAAACTTTCATTTTTATTTTAATATTTGAAATATTGTGTGAAATTGCAACTTCATGCTCATCTTTTCTCATAATTGCTTGGCTTTTGTTATTCACATCTCTTAACATTGGTTTTGGGTTAAGATGTGTACAAATTCTCTCTAATGCATGTTAATTGGAAATTACAGAGATTAATCACATATTTATTGAATATTTCAGTGAGGAAAAAATTACACATATAACCTTACATTTTCAAGTTATTGTGTCTTCTTTTCGTCGCATTTCATGTCAGATTTGACTATGGATTTTGCACTTGATTGAACGAATACAAGGAAAATATTCATGAATTTATTGCATCATTGTTTCCTTGTGGACACAACCTGCTCTTCTGTGAGTGGTTAATTTTTAGTGTAATTGTTTTGTTAAGCAGTTTTCCACCACTTTGTTACTAAAACGAAAATTCATCTTATTCACATTATTCGAAAGCGAAAATTGACTTATCACTAAGGGGCCAAATGCAAGGATTTTGAAAGATAGGGGTGCAAATGTAATCAGGTTGGACATATTTGTAAAGTGGGTCAAGATGAGTTCCCCTTAGGTCCAAATTTTGGTACAAACCTAATTTGGACCTAAGGAATCCAATGGCAAAGTTGGATTTTGGGTTTGAACACGTTTGACTAGGAAATTTATGCAAAAAATCAATTTAGGGCAAATGTCTGTCTGAGACCCCATTATAGGTCAAAATAGGTTCCAATGGCCAAATTGAAAGTTCTAAACCCTAGAGAATATTTTTCTATGATTTTTAGAGGGTTTAGCCGAATTTTATCCTGACCAGAACCTTGTTTAATCAAGTGGGTCTGTTTTAGGGTTACAAGAAGTCATTTAATTCGTAGAACTCATACGAACCCTTTTCTGTCAAATTCAACCCACTTTTTATCTTGTTATGACCTTTTGACCTGTGTTTAGCCCTTGAGAAAACCCGTTGTTGTACTGCAATGGTAAAATTACAATTTTACCCCTTATTTCTTGCTTTTCTCTCGGAAAGGTTATTCAGTGAATTAGGACCTCCAGTTGGTTATGTAGGAGCTTTTACTCTCTTCATTGGGTCAAAATGAGATACTTAGGGCTCATGTTTATGTTCCCATCAAAGATAGAAAGAAGAAGAAAGGAGAAGAGAAAGAGAGCAGCAGAGAAATGAGACCCTTAAGTCTCTAGGAAGCACTGTAGCAACCGATTGTTTAAGCCATCTGATACAAGCCTAGATCATCTGATTGCATATATTTGAGGCTTTATTGATACTGTTGATTTAGTTGCTATTTATGAGGATTAATTGGTGATTCAAATCACCATTTTACTCCATTCTTTTTGTACATTGATACCTGACATTATTATTGTTTCAATCTCTTATATTTTTGATTCAAAATGTGATCTTGAGTTTGAAATTAACATATTGCTCCCTGTGTTCGACCTTGGACTTTCATTCGAGTAATAAATATTATTTATTTTCAAAGCGATTTTGGCTATACTACAACGTAATTTTTAAAACCTTGATTTCGCTCGCGAACATTTTGGCGCCTGATGTGCATACATCTGATTAACCTAAAATGTCTATTAATGCATGTTCTTAGTGTCACATTAGCGTCATACGTTGTAAATAGTTCATAACATGCATAATCATGCATTTAGATCAAGTTGTATAAATTGTATAGTAATTGTCTCCTTTTCATGGTCAGGGACAGGGTGACTTTTTATCGAGGCTTCAAATCAAAGATCCAACTGTACGGATCTGATCAAGGTGACAATTGGAGTTCAACGACTCCAAGATCGCCCTAATTTGACATCCGTAGCACTAGATAGAGATTGAGGAACCTTAATAGTAAGGACCAAGATGGTGTTAATACACACCTTAGATGACAAATCCGACTGCATGGATGGGTTCAGATCGATGATTGCAGCTTAATGATGTGAAAATTGGTCCAATCCGACACCTGTGTCACCATCTACATCACTCAAAAGTTGGACAACCTAGATGGCACCACGTGGCACCATCATTGCCACCCAACACCGGCCGCAGCTCTCCTTCACTCGCTCGACGAATCTCAGCCGTTGGATGCCCATCCAATGGTCGAGATCGCGCCACGCCATCGCTCATCCAATGCCATCCTTTTCTAAAGGCACAGGTTACATTTGCTCTCGACCATTGGATGAAGATTCAATGGCCCAGATCAGCCATGCACAAAACACACCCGTGACATAAACACCCGCTCAGTGTAGTCATCCGCCACTTTAAGCCGTCTGATCTCTTGATCGGACGGTTGAGAGCGCATGAACGTGTGCGTGCGTTGAAGGGCACAGAGGCGAGGGGGCGTGCGAGTGGCACGCATGTCAGCCATGTTCAGGCCTTTAGTGATGGATAAATTCGTCACTAAAGGTCCTGAATTAATGTTTTTCAAGTTCTAATGTCCAAAATGCCCCTACTCCTTGTAATTATAAAGGGAGACCCCCTCCATATGGATTTCTTGCCCCTTCCTTCTCTTTTCTCCCTCTCCAAAGCTCAAGAGAAGCTTGTCCCACACCCAGGATTCTCCTTAAGAGCTAAAATCAAGTTTTCGACCCCATTCCGGAAGCGGATCCCGCGATGTCAACGACGTGCTACCTCGTTGCCGTTCCTCCTACTTCGACCTCCTTCTTCCCGCTCCATTCTTTGTCTTCTAGGTGTTGTCTCGTTCGGCTCGTCCTCCAAGTGATCAGTGAGGAGGATAACTTCTCTCTCCCATTCTTTTTCCTGCTTTCTATAGTAGAATTTTCTTGCTTTGTAGTTGAAATAATTTCTCGCTTTCTAGTATAATCTTTTCTCGCTTCTTAGTTGTAAAAACATTTTGCAATATCAAGTGAATGTTTTCCCCCTCTCTCTCTTATTGTTAATATTGATTCCATTTTATTGTGATTATTCTGTCCTTTAAACAAAAATACAAAAAAAATATAATTGTGAATTTTGATCGACGTAGCCTCCCTGAGTTCGACCCAAGATTTCTTTACAAATTTCCGGTATAAATTTTATTTGTTGAACGGATTTCGTCATTACTCAGACTACAACGACAGGTTTTCAAAACCAATTCCGATAGCGTAGTCATCCGCCATTCAACATTTTGGCGCTGTTGCCGGGGAGGCAACGATTTTCCGATCTTCTTTTCACATTTCATGCACTTTACTGTCTTCTAACTTGCTTTCTCTCCAGTCTATTATTTTATAGATACCTCCATCAGGGAATCATTAAGTGGTAGATCGAAGTAAAGTACAGTTGAAGATGACTGTAAGTGCTCCCCATTCTTCATCCATTAGATTTCATTCCACCACAAAATAACACAAACATAAATTAACCTAGGTGTTCTTATAAACCCTAAGGTTAGTTTTGATTGTTTGTTTGACACCAACACCTGCCTTTCCCTTCACATTTAAAAAGACAAATATAAAAAAATCTCACAGAGGTACGCAACCTTATCTGATTTTCAAACTCAACCGGTAAATCGATCTTTGGAATTGGTACACACACCCAAACACATAATCGAGTAGAAATCAGATTAGGTAATCACTTGTGTGCCTAATTAAGTGGTGCAACAGGCCAATTGTTTGAGTTGATTGGGCCACACCACTTTAACTAAAATCAACTCATTAAGTAGCTACTACATAGGTTCAACTCTTAGGGATTTACCAGGCACTCCACATTCTTTTAAGCTTCAAAGGAAAACACCTTCACCTGTACTTTCAAAACCTAGTGTGCCAACAAAACTTGTTTGAAAATACCTAAAGTTGAATCCTAAAAGCTACTAAGCAAGATTTGAACCCTAAAATTCACCGCATCAAAAATAATCTTGCTTGAAAACCACTGGTTATGCATGCACACACACTTCAATCAATTATTAAGGGCACAACCTAGATAAAAGGCCCATCACATTCCAAAGCACATTCAAACCTAACCCTAAATAAAACAGAGTAGACGTTGGCCTTAAGGATTGGACTCGCTCTTTGGAGCCTAGAACAAGATTATTTTCAATTAGTCTATTTCTACTGTTTAATCTGATGTCTAGTTAGGGGAGTAGAATCAAACGATCGTGGCTAAGGGGTACACTAGGAATTGGAGGCACAAGCCAAAGGAAGAACCTTCTCCCCAGTCCTTCCCTTTAACTAGTTGGATTGAACGGACAGAAGTAGATCAAATCGTTTCTTTATCTCAAGATGGGTTTTGGGAGTTTGTAGGTCTTTAGGCTAACCCTCTTAAGGATAGGTTTGATTGTTTGTATTGTAGGGATCCTTTCTTCCTCCCTTCTTTCATGAATCTTTCCACGTTTCATACACATTCCAGCCCTTTTCCTCCATTTATGACTTATCCTCAACATGCCGATTATCCCGACTCGTACTGTAATCAACCATCTATTAGTTGGGATAACTCAGATTGGGGATATAGTTTCGGACCTCTATGTTTGGGGTCAAACCTTGAACACCATAATTGTGATTTCTATCCTTCTTCGAGCCATATCGATTTTAGATCGCCACCTTTTCATGGACAACTTAATACAATCTACAATCAAGAGGGATACATTGATCCTTACCCATCTTCTGAATACACTGCTTATAGGTCATCACCACCTTTTGAACAATCTGAAATGACCTATTATCAGAAAGGGTATCTCGAATCTCAACTTGTTAACTCCTCTGCGTTGATCCCAAACCCACTCAACCTTGAACCAAGTCATTTGGTTCAGCGTAACCAGGTTCAAGATAAGGTTTTGGCTAACTTGAGGAATACCATACAATTGTTAGAAGTTCAGTCAATACCTTGCACTGAAGAATTGGAGCCCCTAATTGAAATGATTGATGATCTTAACAAGTATTTGTTGGATTGGCTCCAGGATGTTAAGGATAAGAACCCGGGTGAATTTCTACTTGGGAAGTTAGTGAAATTGAGAATGAGATTTGTGGTTGCTTTAGTTCAATCATGGAATGATTCCCAGGATGAACCCCCTTCAGGAAAGCCTATGTCAGAACCTGCTCAGGCACCTGTTGGGGGAGACACGTGTTACGAGGCTGACCAGATTGATTTAGAGCAACCAATTAAGGATGATCTGATTTCTTCACCTGAGATCCCTGAGCAAGGGTACGAGGAAACGTATGTCTCCATGGACTAGAAAGTGATGGATGATTTTTGGATGTACATCAATACGGATTTAGATTTCTTTGAGTCTGAGGGTGAAGAATCAAATTGCGAGGTCTCACGTGAGTTTACAGAACATGATTTCTGTGAGATAATTGGGCTTGCAGAATTGGTTAAATCATTTGATAGCCCAATAACTGAAGAAATTGATCTTATTGGGGCTCACATGACAGATTCAGAATCACATTTTCTGAAGGATTCAATTCAATGCCCTAATTGTCAATTACACCCCATTGAGCTTACTGACAATTCTATTTTTAAGATAACTGGACCCAAGTCAATTTTGATTCAGTCACATCTTTTAGACTTGGACGGGGTGATTAATATGCACGAGGTCCTGGAATTTGACATTCTGAATGTGGAGGATAGAAGTTGGAAAATTTCAATTTGGGAAGCAAACTCCGGAGGAAGTAGAAGACCGAGTCTAAGGGTTCCAATTAAGCTGAAACCATCAAATCAGGACCCTTACGACATTTATACTGAGGATGACCAACCCAAGGACACATTTATTGATTATCCTTTGGAGCTTGATTTCTTTGTAACCCGACTTTTTGGTCTTGGGTTGCATCCTCATAAATCACAGGCCCGACCCCGCTTGCATATTGATTTTAGGTTTTGGGTAATTTTTATCCAGAACCTTAGATATTTTTGACCATGGGGTATGGGTTTGCATCACAATCTAGTCCACATCTGTGGACATCTGCTGGCAGGTCTTAGGTTTCATCTTTTTATTCTGATTCTAACTTGTACCTGTGAATTCTTTATTTCTCTTCTTTGTATAGTGTGCGTAACTAGAGGCACAAATTCAGCACTTATACAGCTTTTGTTTATCTCGGGGTAGACCCATTATTTACGCAATTCAGGTGCTTTCTACTCTACTCCACTCTATTTCATGTCTTTTTAATACAATGAGGACATTGCATTAGATAGGCATGGAGGGGTGGATATTCATCTTTGAATTACTTCGTTAGCTCCATAGATTCGTTTCATCTCTTAATTACTTCGTTAGCTCCGTAGATTCATTTTATTTATATATATATAATTTGAATTAAGAAGGAATACTTGGACATTAGGACTTTTCAATCTTAGGAAATATTACAATAGGATCTGAACACTAAGACCCTTCAGGTCTTTGGGCTTAATTAGCACGGGTATTGATTGCATAGCATTCATAGGTCTTAATTGACCTAAATTAGGCTAGGACTCAGCATAAGTTAGGGTAATTCATGCATGCATAAGCATTATCTGCATCTTTACTGCTTTCTTTTAACTATGTACAAAATAGTGCTATAATGTGCTGATTAGGTGCATTATGTCAATTACAGGTAATAAGCTAGATCTGAAGCTGGATCAGGAATAATGGGTGTTGCAGCAGAGTTGGAGCTGAAGACTTAGATTAGATGTAGCAGATAATAATGTAAGGGAGTTAAGGTATGCTACTCTATTAAGTAGGAATAAAGCAGTAAAATGTGAAGAACTTAGGTCCATCCTAGCCCTAGGATAGCCTAGAGACTTCCCCAAGCCTTAGCTACCTATAGATTAGGTCATCACACCTTAGGAAACCTTAAAACCCTAATTCCAACCTTTGTCTGGATGTCCAGAAGAGTTAGAGGATGTCCAGAACCCTTAGCCAACTTCCACACACCTTAAACCCACTTCTACAGTGTTATTGGACGTCCAGACACTTGGTCAGACGTCCAATTTTTGTAGAATACCCAAAACAGAACCCAAAATCCCTCGTGACTTTGATTGGGCATCCATACAACAAGTCTGGACTTCTGATTTTTCACTATAAGACATCTGACACTTTTATTGGACGTCCAAAACTGCCCTCCAGACCCTGTTTTGAGATTCAAGCCTTGATCATGTATCTTTAGGTCCCTAAACCCAATTCCAACCCCATAGGAACCTAAATTAAGGTGCCGTAACCCTAGTACATCACCTCTAGACCTCCCTAAGGACCTAATTATGTCCTCACTAAACCTAATTGACTTGGATCCTAGTCAATTCCATCAGCCTATTCAATTGGACTCACTGAGTCCAATTAAGCCTTGATCTCAGCACACACTATCCAATTCGACTCAGTGAGAGTCCAATTGACCTAGACCTGACTTAATTGAGTTATATTACTCTCACCTAGGTTTCCACACACCCAATTAAACTTGTATTAAGTTTAATTGCGCTTTACCTTAGTGAATTAGGGTTTACAACCCTAATTTGAGACCTACCTTGACCTAAACCCACTAGAACCTAACCTAATCAACCTAGCCACCTATGTTTCGACCCACACACACCCACACACACCATCCACACAATAAATACCTAGCCTAGAGTTCTCTAGAACTCTCTACCGTCTGTTGTTGCCTTGGTTGCTAAAATTAGCAACCAAGAGCCATTCAATTTTTAGATCCACATTTGGTGGATGTAAAAACCACAATCCATCCTCTCTCTCTCACTCTCCCACGAGCTCCCACCATGGGCCTCTCTAGGGAATTCCATAATTCTCTAGAGAGCTTTCCTTAGGTCAATAAAAAGGCTTAAGGGGTGGCCATTTGCACCCATCCCATTCTTGGCACTCATCCATCTAGGTTAGCTACATCTCCACCTCCACTCTACCTCCACGAGGAGCACCACCATGGAAGCCACCATCTCCATGACAGGATGCTGGATAATCTCTCCAACCTTTCTCCAAGGGGCGGCCTAACACCATTGGCTGCCTCTCCTCCTCTCAGCCACTCAAAGGCCATTGGAGCCCACCTCCGAATGCCCTTCTTTTCTGCTTGATTAGTAGCTTAGCTCTTCATAGTTTTACTAATTTCATTTACTGCTTAGTAGTGTAGCTCTTATTCTCCCCCAATGATGCATGCAAAATCCCCCCATAGACTCCTGCATGCGATCATTTTCTGTTAGCTAGTTTTATGTTTTCAAGCTTTTCTTTACAAGCTTTCCTCTAATTTCCATGTTGCAAACATCCTTTGAATGAATGAATGAAAAATATATCTTTTTATACATGTCTCTTTGTTGGAAATCACCATGAGCTTATTGGTTGCAATCTAATTTGTGCGATTCAAGTTGCCTGCTTTTCATTTATGTATATATATATTGCAACAAGCATGTCGGTTCCGGAAAATATAGAAGAGTTGACTATACATGCATTTTCTCTAAACAACCACCACATCACTAGAATTGTGCGCACTGAAACTCATACTTTCACTTTCGTTATCTATCTAACTGTGCACACGTAATCAGAATTAACAATGGAAGTGGCGAAACTTTAATCCGAAGATTGGAAACTGGCGTGAGATTTTAAATAAAGTAGAGCGATAAGTGATCGATCTCAGATTTGAACAAATGCCTCCCAGAGACGAACGACCCAGACTCAAAATCTCACTATCTTTTTATAAATATTCTTGTTTAATCGTATTACGCACTATACTACAACGCATTTTCCTATCAAAACGTGCTTTATGATTCCCAACAAAATGGTGCCACTACCGGGGAGACAACGTCATTTTTTATTTCGATCTTTTGAGCTTTCACTGACAAATCTTCCTTTGCTTGCCTTGTGATGTGCAGGAAAATAGGAAAAATGGGAATCTGCACATGCAACGAGCGTAGATTAAAAAAAAAATCAACTGCGCATCTCATTGTAGATTAGGATTTCCCTTTTTGAACCCTTGGTTAGATTTATTTGAAAAAAGAAAAGAAAAAAAAAGTCTATTTATTTTCGTGAAAAAACGAAAAAAAAATCTAGGTAGTTAGATTAGGTTTCTTTTTGAATCCTAGGTTGGTTTTAAAAAAGTAAAAAAAAATATATATATATATTTAAAAATACTTTGAAAAAAATAAAAAAGGAAAAAATAAATTTTTGGTGGAAAGTTTTATTTTTAAACTCAAACACCTTTTAAAAACTTTTTCACCACCCTCTGATTTTTGGCTAGACTTCAAATTCCGATTTAAAAATTCAATTGCCAAAAAATTAGCAAACAAACAAATATGAAATTTGGGCTAGACCTGCATTTTCAAACCATCTTTCAGAAGGCATTGTTCTTTTGAAAGAATTCCAAGCATAAAATTTTTAGAAATTTGTGAAGTGTAAGGGGGTCAGATTGACCTAGATTCGAGATTTTTCGAATTTCAAAAAGCAATTTCGAGCAATCCGTGAATCTTTTTTGACCAAAAATAGTTAGGTTTAAAAGCTGATCTCATTGGCTTTATTTTTCATATTTTTTTTGAATTTTTGAAAGTCATTTAATACTATTTCAAAGCAAAAAATTGACCAGGGGTCAAAAATTTCAAATCTAACCCCCAGACATTCAAAAATCTCCAAAAATGCTATTGAAATAGTAAAAATTATAAAAAAATATTCCCTGAAAAGCTAATTTAAAAAGGAATCTACTCGCCAAATTTCATGTTAATTGGATTCCAATTTTTTCCAGAGAACTAATTGTATTTTTTGTGGTCTGCTGAGGAAGAAGAAAAAAAAAAACAAAAGAACAAAACCCTAGAATTGCATGAACCCTAGGTTATACCTTTAGGGTTACAATTTAGAGACCACATTTGGGCTAACCTAGATTTAATCAAGTCTAGTACTTAGCTGGTGAGCTTGGTCACCTTGTCGGCTACTCACCAAAAACCCCAACTGAAGAAAAATGGGCTAAAAATCAACTCTAAAACATGAAATAAACCTGAATTCGTTGTCGTACTACTAGGTGCTTTGAAACTCTTGGATGGGTTAGCCGAGAGGCGAGAATCACCTTCAGTCGGTTGTACGATGAATTTTCTTCAGGAATTAGAACTTAAAACAAAAAATCTGGTCATCTAATTCATAAGGACCTTCTGATTGACATGGTCTTAGCCTTGTCTGGCTTGGCTACACCAACCCAGGGGTTGGGTGGTGTATGCAAGGACGTAGGTCGCTTAGACCTCAACTGGTTGGACCTTGGAAGCCACCCCCAAGGAGGCGAGTCACTTCTTCTATCTGCTTAGCTGCAATGGCTAACCCTGGATCTAGACCTAATCAGGATCCAGAAGAGCTGGGCCCACGAGTTTATCTAAGAGCCTGGGTCATTGAATCAGCTCAACCTTGGGATTAGAACCCAAGGTGGAGAAGATGACCTTTCGCTTCGCCTGATCCTTCTCCTTGGGTTACCGAAATGGTTAACCCATATCCTAACCCTGGATATTATGACCCATACCAGTCGGTCCCTTAAAGGACCGCATCTTATAACCCAGGATATGGATTTCATACTCTTGCTTCTCACCCATGGAATATGTGTAGACCTAATTCACCCCCTGGAACCCCTGAATACTTATCGGTGCATATGTGACCACATTATAGAATACAAAGAGCTATAGCTAGCGCTAAGGAGAAGGCTACATTCTACCTACACGAAATCCAGGCTATCACTGAGCCGAACCAAAGACAAAGCTGGATTCCGCATCAACAAGCTGTGATGGAGCTCCTTCAGGGAACAACAAGGATAACAAGGCTAATTGGACAAAATCGGGAAACTCAAGAACTACTGCTCTTGAGATATCAAGTGGAAAATAGCCTTGAAGACCTCGAAGAATCTGAAACGATTACACCGGAAGAACACATAGAAGATTCTCGGGAGTAGATGCTGAAAGATCACTCAGGGGAAGAAGAATCTAGCTTGGATATGAGACAGGAGTAGGAAGTATGCCAAATGGGTTCATCTGAGAACTCCTTTCAGGAAATTTGAGGAGGAAAGGACTGATATCTCCAGAACTGAGCCACAATCAGATTATCCTAAATCCTGGGAGATACCTTTTGGGTTAGATAACCCAATCGAGATAAGGGAAGTAGATCCAATTGAGGATATGGATCTTGAGGCAAACATTACATTAGACACTACTAATCAATCTAGGCCACTTCCCATTGTAGGTGAACTTGTGCTAGAGCCAACATCTTCTGATCTGCACACTTCTTTCACCTACATCCCTAATTCTGATGCTAGAGATTCTGAGATGACACTTTCTATCCTTGGTCCTGTCATCCAAAGATCAAAAGTAGCTATGGATGACTTGAACGAAGAAATAAATATGCTACCTGAGGTAGGAATTATTGAGGAACCCAATGCATATGAGGGTGAAGCTTTGAGCAGAATGAGCTGGGGATGCACCTATCGTCCTAGTCAATGGCTTGAACCCGAGCCTGAAGAGTTAGCCTCCGATGAATCAGAGATGAGTACTGATGAGGATGAAGTAATTTCTGATGAGGATTTTAGTTACCTCCCAACAGATCTTCTACTTTCACGGATACCCCCATATGACCCAAAGCCTGGAGAGGGCATGATCTTTGATGTCAATTATTGCTATGAGGATCCCTATGACTCATATTCTGGTTTTGAGATACATGTTGATCTACTCCCTTAGCAACCTCCTACTAAATTGTGGGACATGATAAATCAGCTGAATCAACATCATGATCTCCCATCTGATTATCCTCTATTCTCCACCACTACTCCACACTTTCTTATAGCTAGACTTTTTGGAATGGGGGTGCACAATCAGTTGGTTCACATCTCCAGACCACTGATTCTAGGAGCATAGAATATATCTTTCTCTTAATCTTGACTAGCTCCTATGCTAGAACTGATACATCTGATTGATTTTTCGCCTAGCTAGAGGTGTTAAACTCAGCATCTACCCTATATTCATCCATCACCTTATACATACTCGCTTTATACATAACATATTTTTCTTTTAAGCATATTTCTCTTGGATATTGCATACTGTCAGGTTGGCTGGTGCTAAACGTTAAAGTTCAGGAGCAATTCCAGGTGATTTCTACCCATTTACTCCTTGCTGTATTTATTTTCTTTTATATTCATGCATGAGGACATGCAAGAACTTAGGCATGGGGGGTAGATACGACAAAACTGAAAAGTTTTATACCAACATTTAGGAAAACCTCGAAGCTACATGTCAAACGTACTTTAAGACCCTAAATGAAAGAACAACCGACTCCACCACTAATGTTCGCATTGAAGCTAACAATCATCCGCAACAGCCACTTCTGACTCACTCGCTCACCCTTCTTGTTCTGAAATTTCTAATCAAGCTGAATGTAACCCGATACGGGAATTTTATGAAGTACAAATTATACAAGGTTACTTGTTTATAGCATATAAACATAGTGCATCCATGACTAAGATTATCTTATTAAGAGAATGCATTAGGGATTTTATCCTCTAGTTGATACATGTAATCTGGAATCCAGTACAATTTCTCACACACACGTAGAATTTGCAATGGATTCACGGTGAAGGCTGATAAACGTCCTTAGTCTGTCGAGAAGTAGTGCTTCTTTTCTTAAACCCTTGGATAGTGTTTTGGGAGTCAGGAAGATTTTCTTCCAAAAATCCATCAAATAGTGTGAGATGAGAATAGAGAGTATTGGTGCTCTAATATTAGTGCAAGGAATCTGGAATCCTAGATAATTGGTGATGATACTCAGAGATTAGGCATAGTTTTCGCTCTCGGTTCCTGCGTATACATTTTTGTGTGAAATTTTGAGAGCCATCAAATAAGGCAAACACTCTAAGAGCGAGTTTTCATAAAACTAGGGCTAAGTTGGATGGTTACGACCATTCTTTACGGAATCCTCAGCTGAAGGAGGGTATTGATGTCAAGGTCAGAAATACACCATCCTATCCGTCTCTCTCGGTGATGTGAGTAGGCACTTCCACCAAATAAGCCACCCAATGTCTCTTTAGTACCACCAATCCCTAATAATGCCTCCTCAATAAAGTTCATGGATGTGTGCTAGTTGTGTTGTGTTGAAAAAAAAAAGAGAAAAAAATTTTACATAGAAAAAGAAATAAAAAAAATGATGAAAAGAAAGAAAAATTGAAAAAAAATTAGAAAAGAAGAAAAAGCAAAGAAAGAGTATGAATATTTATTGTTTATTTCAGTTGCATTGAGGCAATACCACCGAATAAATTTGAGATTTACCAAATATGGCCTTAACCCACCTTTCTTGTGTTTCTGACAGCCCGAATATTGGTTGAGGAATTCCGACTTAGTGTTACGATTATGGGAACTCAACTAAAGTGTTAATGCCAAGTGAGACCACCAAATACAGGTCATATGTGTGAATCTGGTGAGATTGTGAGCTCCAAGAAAAAGAAAGAAAAGAAAAGAAAAAGAAAAAGAGTAAGAGAGAATGAATAAAAAGGAATCAAAAGAGAGCATAGTTTTTCTCATCTTTCTCTGAGTTGAGTTACTTAGTAATCTAGGAATCTAGATTCTGTAGCACTAATCTCTATGTAGCACCAGTTGAGAGTGAGCCACCAAATATGTAATCTTTCCCCTCAGAGATTCTCTACCTAAGCCTAAAGTTGGGGTGAAATTCATAGAATATCTTGAATACCCCGAGGGAAGAAGTCCTCCTATCCTGTTAGAATTTTTACTAGGGATCAAGTACAGGATTTAGAGGTGTATCAGTTTTTCACTCGAATCCGTTGCAAAAGCTACATAGCTGCACTTTCACGATTGTCTGGATTTCTAGAGTATAGGATGAAAACAAAAAGGAGAAAAATCCCTATGCATATACTTAATAAAAAAATAAATCCCTTAGGGACCCTTGCTGGGAATAATTTAGTCTTGCATTTGCTAGGGACTAGCAAGATTTAGGCATGGGGGTATGATTGTGTGGCAATCATAGGTCTTAATTGACCTAAATTAGGCTAGGACTCAGCATAAGTTAATGCATGCATAAGCATTATCTGCATCTTTACTATTTTCTTTTAGCTATGTATAAAATAATGCTATAATGTGCTGATTAGGTGCTTTATGTCAATTACAGATAATAAGCTGGATCTGAAGCTGGATCAGGAATAATGGGTGCTGCAACAAAGCTGGAGCTGAAGACTTAGATTAGATGTAGTAGATAATAATGTAAGGGAGTTAAGGTATACTACACTATTAAGTAAGAATAAAGTAGTAAAATGTGAAGAACTTAGGTCCATCCTAGCCCTAGGATAGCCTAGAGACTTCCCCAAGCCTTAGCCACCCTTAGATTAGGTCACCGCACCCTAGAAAGCCTTAAAACCCTGATTCCAACCTTTACCTGGATGTCCAGGTGAGTTATAGGATGTCCAGAACCCTTAGCCAACTCCCGCACACCTTAAACCCACTTCTGCAGTGTTATTGGACATCCAGACACTTGGTCAGACATCCAATTTCTGTAGAATACCCAAAACAGAACCCAAAATCCCTCCTGACTATGATTGGACATCCAGACAACAAGTTTGGACTTCTGATTTTTCACTATAAGACGTCTGACACTTTTATTGGACGTCCAAACTACCCTCCAGACCCTATTTTGAGATTCAAGCCTTGATTTTGGATCTCTAGGTCCCTAAACCCAATTCCAACCCCATAGGAACCTAAATTAAGGTGTTGTAACCCTAGTACATCACCTCTAGACCTCCCTAAGGACCTAATTAGGTCCTCACTAAACCTAATTGACTTGGATCTTAGTCAATTCCATCAACCTATTCAATTGGACTCATTGAGTCCAATTGAGCCCTGATCTCAGCATACACTGTCCAATTGGACTCAGTGAGAGTCCAATTGACCTAGACCTGACTTAATTGAGTTATTTTATTCTCAACTAGGTTTCCACACACCCAATTAAACTTCTATTAAGTTTAATTGCACTTTACCTTAGTGAATTAGGGTTTACAACCCTAATTTGAGACCTACCTTGACCTAAACCCACTAGAACATAACCTAATCAACCTAGCCACCTATGTTTTGACCCACACACACCTACACACACCATCCACACAAAAAATACCTAGCCTAGAGTTCTCTAGAACTCTCTACCTTATGTTGTTGCCTTGGTTGCTAAAATTAGCAACCAAGAGCCATTCAATTTTTAGATCCACATTTGGTGGATCTAAAAACCACCATCCATCCTCTCTCTCTCACTCTCCCACGAGCTACCACCATGGGCCTCTCTAGAGAATTCCATAATTCTCCAGAGAGCTTCCCTTAGGTCTATAAAAAGACTTAAGGGGTGGCCATTTGCACCCATCCCATTCTTGGCACTCATCCATCAAGGTTAGCTACATCTCCACCTCCACTCTACCACCACGAGGAGCACCACCATGGAAGCCACCATCTCCACACCAGGATGCTGGATCATCTCTCCAACCTTTCTCCAAGGGTCGGCCTAAGCACCATTGGCCGCCCCTCCTCCTCTCAGCCACTCAAAGGCCATCAAAGCCCACCTCCGAATGCCCTTCTTTTCTACTAGATTAGTAGCTTAGCTCTTCATAGTTTTACTAATTTCATTTACTGCTTTGTAGTGTAGCTCTTATTCTCCCCCAATGATGCATGCAAAATCCCCCCATAGATTCCTGTATACGATCAATTTCTGTTAGCTAGTTTTATGTTTTCAAGCTTTTCTTTACAAGCTTTCCTCTAATTTCCATGTTGCAAACATCCTTTGAATGAATGAATGAAAAATATATCTTTTTATACATGTCTCTTTGTTGGAAATCACCATGAGCTTATTGGTTGCAATCTAATTTGTGTGATTCAAGTTGCCTGCTTTTCATTTATGTATATATATATTGCAACAAGCATGTCGGTTCCAGAAAATATAGAAGATTTGACTATGAATGCATTTTCTCTAAACAACCACCACATCACTAGAATTGTGCGTACTGAAACTCATACTTTCACTTTCATTATCTAACACACATGCACATAATCAGAATTCACAATAGAAGTGGCGAAACTTTAATCCGAAGATTGGAAACCGGTGTGCGATTTTAAATAAAGTGGAGTGATAAAAGATCAATCTCAGATTTGAACAAACGCCTCCCAGAGACAAATGACCAGACTCAAAGTCTCGTTATCTTTTTATAAATATTCTTGTTTGATCGTATTGCGCACTATACTACGATGCATTTTCCTACAAAAATGTGCTTTACAATTGCAAAACAGGTATCCAATAAAATGTGTATTTGTTTTTCGAGTCCTTGCCATCCTGAATTCTATTTTAATTTGATTAAATATGTGTGGATGAATAGTACATGACTTATCAACCTGCCCTCTGATTTGAGGAAACTTTAAGTCTAAGCATCTACACACTACCTTGTCACTGACTCGTTGTTCGACGGTTTTAACGGAAATTGGGTAGCTAGTGAACCTTCTAGGGTGATATGGCTAGTAAGTTATTGTGGGTAACAACTCATAGGTAGGTTGTCCAGAGCCTAGTCACTAGACTATTCTCTTCTTACTGCCTTTAGGTAAATCTTAGACCAGGGAAGCCACCTACTTAAAAAGAAAAAGAAAGTCAAAAAGAAAAGAAAAAGAAAAAGAAAAAGGAGAAAAGAAAGAAAAAAAAAAGGAAATAAGCTACACTTCGCCGCACGAGTATAGTTGGCAAGTTGTCGGTGGTAACAGCTCATCGACTGGTTGTCCAGAACCCAGCACAAGAAATGCACTATAAAATTCCCAAAACACTTAGGAAGAATCAGAGAAGTAGAATAAGCCTAGGAAATATACACTGGACTCACCCTTGTGTTAACCCCATAAAAATAAAAGTAGGGAGAAAGCTACCAGTCATAAAGATACACCTTTAGGTAGAACTCTCTTTTTAAGGTCACCTATAGGCATAGAAATCCGAAGTCCGTTCTAATTGCCAATCAATGAGTCTATCACATTCACAATAAGATGTTTAGAACTTAGGGTTCTCATCAAATCTTGGGTGGGTTGAGTGGCCGTAGAAAGCCACTCTTTAACCCTAAACTCAAAAATCCAAAAAAATTAGAAAAGAAGAAAAAGAGAAAAAGAGATTTTTCTTTAAATAAGGCGAGGCCTTGAGGCGGTCTACATTGGCAGATACCCGGGCGCTGTTGTGTCTTTGAAAGTTCAGATCCTTAGTAAAAATTTCTTAATGTTCAAAATGACTTATGCCTAAGTAATCCAACCTAATTCTTTTATAAATAGCATGTAGTTTTTGCTAGGGACTAGCAAAAGATAGGCATGGGGGTGTGATGTGCATACATCTGATTAACCTAAAATGTCTATTAATGCATGTTCTTAGTGTTACATTAGCATCATAGATTGTAAATAGTGCATAACATGCATAATCATGCATTTAGATCAAGTTGTATAAATTATATAGTAATTGTCTCCTTCTTATGGTCAGGGATAGGGCAACTTTTTACCGGGGCCTCAGATCAAAGATCCAACCATACGGATTTGATCAAGGCGACAATTGGAGTTCAACGACTCCAAGATCGCCCCAATCGGACATACGTAGCAGCAGATAGAGATCAAGGAACCTTAAAGAGCAAAGGCCAAGATGGTGTTAATCCACACCTCAGATGACAAATCCAACTGCACGGGTTAGAGTGACGATCGCAGCCTAAAGACATGAAAATCGATCCAATCTGACAACCCTGGCAGCATCTACATCACTCAGAAGTTAGACGGCCTAGATGGCGCCATGTGGTGCCATCATAGTCGCCCAACACCAGTCGCAGCTCTCCTTCACCCACTCGATGAATCTGGCATCCAACGGTCGAGATCGCTCCATGCCAGCACTCATCCAACGCCATCCTCTTCTGAAAGGGCAGGCTACGTTTGATCTTGAACGTTGGATGAAGATCCAATGGCCGAGATCAGTCGTGCGCAAAACACGCTGCGTGACATAAGCGCCCGCTCAGCATAGTGGTCGAGCGCACTACATGAGCGCACGACGCATGATCGAGCCCGCATTCGCTGCGAGTGGGCGTGCGATTTGAGCTGCACAATGGAGATCCAGTGGCGGGAAGCGAGCGATAGCGCCCACGTGCGATCAGACGCGCGGCACTTAAGCGTGATCACGCGTGGGCAAGTAGCGTGGGCGTAGCCACTTTAAGCCATCTGATCTCTTGATTGGATGGCTGAGAGCGAACGAATGTGCGCGTGTGTTGAAGGGTGCGGAGGCGAGGGGGTGTGTGAGCAGTGTGCTCGTCGACCACATTCAGGCCTTTAGTGACAGATAAATCCATCACTAAAGGTCCTGAATTAATGTTTTTCAAGTTGTAATGTCCAAAATGTCCCCACTCCTTGCAACTATAAAAGGAGACCCCCTCCATACGGATTTCTCATCCCTTCCTTCTCTTCTTTCCCTCTCCAAATCTCAAGAGAAGCTTATCCCACACCCGGGATGCTCCTCAAGAGCTAAAACAAGTTTTCGCCCCCATTCTGGAAGTGGATCCCGCGACGACGACAACGTGCTACCTCATTCCCGTTCCTCCTGCTTTGACCTCCTTCCCTCTCCATTCCTCATCTTCCAGGCATTGTCTCGTCTGGCTCATCCTCCAAGCGATCGTCGAGGAGGATAACTTCTCTCTCCTATTGTTTTTCCTACTCTCTAGACTAGAATTTTCCTGCTTTCTAGTTGTTATAATTTCTCTCTTTCTAGTGTAATCTTTTCTCACTTTCTTAGTTGTGAAAACATTTTACAATATCAAGTGAATGTTTTCCCTCTCTCTCTCTTATTGTTTATATTGATTCCATTTCATTGTGATTATTCCGCCCTTTAAACAAAAACACAAAAAAAATATAATTGTGAATTTTGATCGACGTAGCCTCCCTGAGTTCTACCCGAGATTTCTTTATAAATTTTTGGTATAAATTTTATTTGTTGAATGGATTTCTTCGTTACTCGGACTACAACGACAGGTTTTCAAAACTAATTCCGATAGTGTAGTCATCCGCCGTTCAACAGCGCCGTTGCCGGGGAGCAACACTCAATTCAGATCTCTTGACTGCAATATCAGATTGGATTCTAACTTGCTACATCTCTTTTGATTGTGATCTATTTTAGGAACTCAGTAAAGGAAGATCTGCTGCACATCAACCACTCAAGGGGTAGGTAAACTCCATCTACCTTCTTCTAAAACCCCTGAATCTAAAAAGTCTAAAAGAGGAAAAATCAATTAGGGCTACTTGCATTCTATTCTTAGACAAATCATCAAGTGCCTGATTTGATACATTCTATTTAGACAACATCCAAACCCTGATATGTGCTCCCATTTGAAGCTAAGGTATCTAGGGTTATCACATTCTTGTTTGAGCCCTAGGTACCACATTTTGAAAAATTAAATTGGACCAAATCAGAGGCAATTAAGGATTCCTGTTTAGGATTTTAGAGACACACTTGCTTAATCAAGAATTGATCTTTCCAAACAATGTGTGCCTAAACCATGATTGAATTGATCTATTCAAGCAAAACCCTAAAATCAGGCTCTTAAATTCATTTGAACACTAAAACAGGGACCTAAATTTCTCAAGAGGACAATACAGTTGAAGTTGACCCACCTTGTTGGGTTAACCAATTTTAAAATTAGGTCACTTTTCACAAAAACATCTTAAAAGTTCAAGTGAAATCATAAGCACCCTTGCTCTTAATTAAAATTGGTAGACTTAAGAGGTTAAGTCCCTATTCTGGTCTACCTGGAAGATCAGTGACAAGAGAGGTTGGGTGGGGGAAACCCTGCAACTTGTGGGGATGCTCTACCTTGTAGGGGTCTTTGTGGGACTCTCCCTCTCTGGCTGCCCAGGTAATTCTCAGGTGGACGGCTTTCTAACGAAGGGGTATCATCTGCCCCGAATCTCTATAGTCATCCAAAATTTTTGGGTGTTTTGATTGGGTCCATCACATTCTTTCTCTCATCTAATCCATCGGTGCATGTTTGGGAGGAGGTCCTTAAGACCATCCTTGAGGCCTCCATTAGATATTCACTCTTATCGAGGTCGAACCTCGACTTTCGTGTTTGTGCAACAACCTGATCACATTAACATATCCTCTGATTCAGAACCTACTTCCCCTTCATCAGCTATGGATCACCAAGAAGAACAACCTACTCTTGAGCAACAATTCCATGACTTCCAAAATCGAATCAATGCCATCATTAACCCACCGTCGCGTCCTCAAATGCGAGATCACTATAATCTTGTAGCGGTGGAGATCGAACCCCGAATCAACATTCCCGTGGGAGGACCCGAGGTAGATCTCAAGCCTAGCATGCTTTATATGACTCCAAAATTTCATGGCTTGAACTTCGAGGATCATTTCCAGCACATCAAGAACTTGAAACATATGGCTCACACCTTTGGGGCAGATGTGCAGAATCGGGACGAATTATCTTAAAACTCTTCTCATTCTTCTTGGTTGACAAAGTCACTCACTGGTTTCAGACTCAACCACACACGATCAACACATGTGGAGAACTTCAAACCACCTTCCTGCAAAAATTCTACCCCATCGGTCGTACCAACACAATGCAGTACCAAATCATGCACTTCTCCCAAGGAGCGGGAGAATCTCTACACAAAGCATGGGATCAATTTCTGGATCTCATGTGTAAATGCCCCCATCATGGAGTTCCAAAGTGGAAACAAGTCCAATCCTTCTACCACGGACTCTGTGAGGATATCAAGCTCTTTGTTAAGGCAACCTGTGGTGGTAGCATCATGGGTCAGCATGAAGACACGATTTGGGAAATTCTCGAAAACATGTGTGAGAACTCCGTGAACAATGATTCATTGGGTGCACAAGACCGGACATCCACCCACACATTGATAAATAATCGGGGGGTACACGAATCCCGAAGCCTTTCTGCATCTGTTGATCTAGAGTTGGTAGCCAGTCAATTGGATAAGGTCTCCATTATCGAGAAGAAGGTGGACGACATCACTCGTCATCTACACAAATCCACCTCTGCACGTCAAGGCACATACGTGCACTTGCCCATGGGAAGGGAGGCTACGCACAACATCTACCACTCCCTGGGGATGGATGCATATCCACCTCTATCTGATTATGGCTTCGGAGGCAACTCTGGGTCAGGACACCTTAGTTGGGGGAACTCTGAACTCCCGCACCCTGATTATCTCGGAGCTCCTCAGACCTACGAGGATCTTCACGCCATCCAGAATAATTCTTTCTCCAACACTTACAACTCTGGATGGCCTAATCATCCTAACTTTTCATGTTCGGGTAACAACTGGAATCTAAGATCTCAATTCCAACCCCGACCACAGGCTCTGCGACCTTATCAGCCCACCCAACCAAAGCCCACTCAAAACTTCCAATCAAGACCACCTAAAGAAGATCATACATCTCTAATTCTCCAGACCTTGGTTGACATGCAAAAACAACACAAATAAGAGATCTCTGAGCTACGAAATCAACTGGCCTAGCTGGTATGTGCTCACCAGCATGGTGCACTTCCTTCTCAGCCTCTTCCTAATCCAAATAACATGCTAAATCAGAGGTGCATTATGAACCCAAATCAGGGCCAAGCTCACTTTGTTTATCAGGCCCCTTCTGCCCTATCACCTGATGGGATGGATGCTTCAACTTCATACTCGGGATTTCAGCAGCAAACACCTATTTTGCCCAATCAAACTAGAACCAGGCAGGATTGAATTCTATTACTACTCATACTGGCAAAGCAACACAGGACTCGCCTTATCCAAGCCACCCCCGACCTGGTAATACAAACCCTAACCCTAGATTCGTCATCCAGGACACACCCATCCCAGATCAAGAGCCTGAGCCAATTCTAGAGGAACCATCTAAGGTTCCATTTCCCAAGGCCTTGACTAAGGGAAAAAGGACAACCAAACTCGTGGCACCTGAGGAGGACCTTGTTAAGCTCTTTGTGTAGGTCCATATAAACATCCCCTTGATGGATGCGATATGCCACGTACCGACTTACGCACAATTTCTGAAAGACGTGTGTATACCTAAGCGTAAGCTGCGAACCAAAGGTAGGAACCTTATTGTACTATCAGAGTAAGCAAGCTTCGTCATGTTGAGCAAACTCCCGCCTAAGGCGAAAGACCCAGGCACCCCTCTGATCTCCTGTGTGATCGGTGATATACAATTTGATTGAGCTTTACTAGACATAGGAGCCTCTACAAATTTGATACCTACATCCCTACTAAACTACTTTGAGGAATCTGAACTTAAACCGACAGAAATGACTTTACAACAACCCGACCAATCAATTAAGTCACCAAAAAGAATGCTCGAGAATGTAATAGTTAGGGTACATGATTTCTATTTTCCAGTGGATTTTATTGTCTTAGACATGGATGCTCCTAAGAATGCGAAGAATACACTGATCATACTAAGGAGACCCTTTCTGGCCACTGCTAGGGCCAATATCAATTGTGAAGAGGGCCAAATTGAATTCAAATTTGGGGGGAAGACACTAAAGATCGACATCTTTAAGGTCCGACAAGGAATTAATTTTAGAGTTATAGAAGAGATTTGTGATATCGAGGTTGTGGTTGATGACCTATGTATCGAGGAAAACCTGACTATTTCTTATCAACAACAAGAGGATCAAAACACACAATTAGAGGAGTCTGAACCCAACTTAGACACACCTATAGCTCCTTCCTTGGCCCCTAACATCCACTATGAACCACCTGCTGCTACTGACAACCCGGTTATGGAATTAAAGCCTCTTCCCGATCATCTTAAATACGTCTTTTTGGGTTCCAATCATACATTTCCTATGATTATCAACTCTCGACTTACACCAATCAGGAAACACGCCTGATTTCTATTCTCCAGCAGTGTCGAAGAGCCATTCGATGGACTCTCGATGATCTGACTGGTATCAACCCTTCATACTGCACACATCACATATACATTGAAGAGGGCTCAAGACTATCTCATGAAATGCAGAGTTGCCTAAATCCAAATCTGCAGGATGTCATGAAAAAGGAGATCGTCAAGTGGTTAAATGCAGGGATCATCTACCCGATCTCCGATAGTCGGTAGGTGAGTCCAATCCAAGTTGTGCCTAAAAAGGCAGGGTTTACTGTCATCACGACTGAAACCGGAGAAACCATACCGACTCATATAGCGAACTCGTAGAGAGTCTGCATTGATTACAGAAGACTCAATTCCTCCATGAAGAAGGAACATTTCCCACTACCGTTCATTGATCAGATTCTCGAGAAACTAGCGAGAAATCGATTCTTCTGCTCTTTGGACGGGTACTCCAGTTATAATCAGGTCGTAATCCATCCCGAGGACCAAGAGAAGACCACTTTCACCTACCCTTTCAAAACATACCCATTCCAAAGGATGTCGTTCGGTCTATGCAATGCACCTGCCACTTTTCAGTGGTGCATGCTTGCCATATTCTCAGATATGGTAGGTGAATACCTTGAAGTCTTCATGGATGACTTCTCGGTATTTGGTGAATCATTTGATGATTGCCTCTTGCACTTGGTCCAAATCCTTAGGCGGTGCATCAATGTGAACTTGGTTCTTTTCTGGGAAAAGAGCCACTTCATGGTG
This sequence comes from Thalassia testudinum, assembly GCA_037157565.1. Taxonomy (NCBI): domain Eukaryota; kingdom Viridiplantae; phylum Streptophyta; class Magnoliopsida; order Alismatales; family Hydrocharitaceae; genus Thalassia; species Thalassia testudinum. Next base: position 40,807,518 of record JAZHRO010000067.1, read on the forward strand.
CCTGAGGGAATTGTCCTGGGAGATCTTATCTCTGAAAAAGGTATCCAGGTTGATCGAGACAAGGTGAATCTGATTTCCAAACTCCCTATGCCTATCTCGGTCAAAGACATCCGATCCTTCCTGGGGCACGTTGATTTTTATTGTTGATTCATTCCTGATTTTTCGAAAATCTCATGCCCCCTCACAAACCTTTTATCTAAGAATGGCCCTTTTGAAATCTCCAAGGAGAGCACTTAGGCATTTGAAATCCTGTGTGATCAAGTTACCCAAGCACCTATCCTGCAGTCTCCTGATTGGTCTCAACCCTTTGAGATCATGTGTGATGCATCTGATTATGCTGTAGGAGCAGTACTTGGGTAGAAAATAGACGGGAAACCTGTGGTCATCTACTACGCTAGCAAGACAATTGAAGAGGCTCAGTGTAACTATACAGTTAATGAGAAAGAGCTGTTAGCCGTAGTATTTGCCCTGGAAAAATTCAGATCATATCTTTTGGGTTGCCATGTTATCATATACTTAGATCACACTGTAGTGAGGCACCTCCTCGCAAAGAAGGACGTGAAATCTTGACTAATCCGCTAGATCTTGCTGTTGCAAGAATTTAACCTCAAGATTCATGATAAAGCAAGAAAGCAGAACGTGGTAGCTGACCACTTATCCAGCCTTCCTTCTGACGGTATCGACCCTTCTGGACCCATCACAGAACATTTTCCCGATGAGCACCTCCTGACTATTAGTATGAAACTTCCTTGGTTTGCTGATCTAGCAAACTACTTGGCATCACATCAGATCCCATCCGATTGGATGAAGGCCAAGAAAGACAAATTGCTTTTCGATGCCAAGTACTACATGTGGGAAGATCCGTACCTCTTCCACATTGGTGCTGATAAGATCATTAGACGATGCGTCTCGAAAGTAGAAATTCAGGACATTTTGTCCTCCTGCCATGACCAGGCCTACGGCGGACACTTTTTTGGACATAAAACTACAGCAAAAGTCCTATAGTGCGGCTTTTATTGGCCCACAATTTTCAAAGACGCATACGATCACTGTAAGGCATGCACTCGTTGCCAAACCTTGGGCAACATGAGCCACCACGATATGATGCCTTTACAGTCGATTCTCATATGCGAAATCTTCGACATATGAAGGATTATTTTCTTGGGACCCTTCCCTGTTTCGGACGGCTTCGAATACATTCTTCTCACTATTGACTACGTGTCCAAATGGATCGAAGCCATTCTGACCCAAACCAATGATCATAAGGTGGTAATCAAATTCATTCATGAGAACATCTTTTCTCGGTTCAGTATTCCACGTGCCATTATCTCTGATGGAGGGACCCATATCATAAATGCTCAGTTCAGATCACTGATGACCAAATACAAGGTGTCGCACCGAATCTCTACTCCTTATCACCCCTAAACCAACGGTCTAGCTGAGTTATCGAATCGGGAGATCAAGAAAATCCTTCAGGTCACTATCCGACCTGATAGAAAGGATTGGTCGTCTTAACTTCCAGAAGCCTTGTGGGCCTATAGGACCACCCAAAAAACCCAATTGGGCATATCCTCTTTCAGATTGGTGTACGGGAAGGCATGTCACCTCCCCGTCGAGTTGGAGCACAAAGCCTATTGGGCTATACGGAAGTGTAATCTAGATCTTTCTAAGGCAGAAACCCAAAGAAAGCTTCAAATGAGCGAGATCGATGAATTACGCAATGATGCATGTGAGAACTCACGAATTTACAAAGAGCAGGTTAAGGCCTTTCACGACAAGCACATATCCAAAAAGATCTTTCACCCTGGCCAGAAAGTCCTACTCTTTGATGCCAAACTCAAATTGTTCCTAGGAAAACTCAGATTAAAAAGGATTGGACCATATCTTATTAGACGAACCTTTGGAAATTGAGCTGTTGAAATCAGCCAACCCGGCCTTGATTTAGAACCCTTTATCATGAACGGTCAGCAACTTAAGCCGTTCATTGAACTCACCTATACAAACATGGCTGAGGTATCTTTTGATCTCCATTATCCCTGAGCTTATTGCGCCCGGCTGATGGCATTAACTCAACGCTTAATGGGAGGCAACCCGTCCTCTTTTTAAAAAGCTTGAAACCCTTCTTGACACATCTTATGTTGAACTCATATTGCACTTTAGGGTTCATCCATTAGAACAGTCGACCCCACCTCTGGTATCCGTACCCGAGCTTGAAATTGTTTGCAACAGTCATCCCGACCCATCCAAAACCTATTCAAATGAATGATCTAAGCTAAACTCGAACCCACCTAATTTATAATGAGGACATTGCAAATCGTAGGCATGGGAGAGTATTAAAGTGAAAAATGCTATGAGAATCACCTCACAAGAAAGGGTTTCATAAAAAAAAATCACATATTTAAAAAAACAAAAAAATAAAAAAATTGAAAAAGAACAAAAATAGGAGAAGGGAGGAAATTTTGAGTGAATTGATTGCATATTATGTTTAAGGAGAAAAAGGGGAGGAGATAAAAATGTCAAAAAGGAACGTAATTTGACAAGAAAAGAAAAAGTGGTAGTCATTAGTAAGAGATCAAGGAATTGACTCAATTCTATATCAAATCAAAAAAGAAGGAAAATGAAAGACAAAAAGTGCTAAGAGACAAAAGAGATTGATTTGAACGTTGATCTTAGGCCTCTTGGGCTGCGATCCTAGGCTTAAAAATTCAAGTATCCCTAAGATCTGGATAGTCTTCAAGAGGTTGGGGAAAATGCAAAGCTTAAGTATTAGGTCTAAGGTTTAGGAATTATTCGGCCTCATTAATTGACCTCTAGTGTGCAGGACTCGGTAACCGAAGCACCCCAATCCACACACAGTCTGGTTTAGTACGCTTAAGTATTAAAATCATGCAAATACGGTAAATCTGTTCTGAAAAAGTTACCTAGATTAGGAGCGGCTGATCAACACAAGTTGATTTAGACAAGTTCTCGGCACGAAGAGGCAGGAAATTCCCCTCAAAGATGCGCAATAACATACCGTCTCCTCGATGCTTGTCTCCTAGGATATCTAAATATCCTACCGGAGGCATGTAAGCACCTTGTGCTGGTTCAGATGCCATGGGTGGCATTATCATGAAATGTCGATTGCAAGGGTTTGGATTTGCTACAAAATACCATGGACGGGATTATCTCGAAATCTTGAAAGCTAGGGTTCTGGGGGTTGCCATGGGTAGTGCTATCTCGAAGCATCGATTGCTAAGGACCCTGCGAGGATAGATGGTAGGAACTATGAATTCGATACAGACCGTGTTGTAAAGCCAATCCGAGGCTAGAAATAAAAATAAAAGAGAGCAAAAACTCTCCAAAAATAAAGAAAATTTTTTCTGTCTCTCTTACAAAAACATACTGCAAACTGAACCTGGGCTAAAACATGTTACAAGCACGGGTGCTTTAACCGCAAAGTTCAACGAACCTTAGGTTAGTTCTTTTGGGCCTCAGAAACCTTCGTGGCAGACTGAGGCTAGAGCTGGTCAGGTCTGGATCTTGGTTGATACTTGAGTACCTTTAGGCTTATTATCGGCATTCTGACTAAATCTATAAAAGAAAGCATACTTCAGAGTCTGAGCATAAAGAAACATGTGGTCTAGAATTTGAGTAAATCCCTTAAAATTTTGCTAAGGGACTAGCAAAAGCTAGGCATGGGGGTATGATGGGAACACCATCATGAGCAATAAACTAGCTCAATTTGATCTGATTAAGTCTTTAAATGCACCTACATAACCTTCTGAAGGTCATAATTCATTGCATTAGCATTTTAAGAGAAAGACAAGAAACCAAGGTTAAAACTGTAATTTTACCATCATAACTTGAATACAATACAACCACGGGTTTTCTCAAGGGTTAATTGAGGGTCAAATGGTCTTAAAAGGATAATAAGTGGGTTAGAACATATATAAAAGAGTTTTCGCATGTTTTGAGAATTAAATGACTTTTAAAATCCTAAAAATAGACCTGCTTAATTAAATGAGGTTCTAGTCAAAATAAAATTCACCTAAATCATCTAAAATTCATAGAAAAATATTCCTTAGAGTTTGGTACCTTCAAATTGACCATCAGAACGTGTTTTGGCCCAAAATAGTCTCAGACAGACCTTTACCCTAATTTGGGTTTTTACATAAATTACCCATTCAAACGATGTCAAAACCAAAATCAAACTTCACTATTAGATTCTTTTTGTCCAAATTAGATTTGTACCAAAATTTAGACCCAAGCTGAAATTATCTTGACCTAGTTTGCAACTTGGTCCTGTCTGATTACATTTATGCCATTAACTTTCAAAACATTTACAAAAAGACCCTTGAATTTGTCATCATTTTCACAAATAGGTCCTTGTCGCCATTAATCCTATTCCTACAAGCACCAGCGACCTAAAATTGGTAAGAACTCCTTGATTCCTTGACAAATCCCTTTTAAATTTGAAATGGAAGTTCGTCAAGGAATTCCCTTCCTTTTGAGCCAAATCCCACTCCCCAAAACCTTTTGATGAGAACACCATTATGAGTCCTAACTAGCTCATTTTGACCCAATGAAGAGAATAAAAGCTCTTACATAACCAACTGAAGGTCCTAATTCACCTCATAACCTTTCTGAGAGTGAAACAAGAAATTGGGGGTAAAACTGTAATTTTACCAATGCAGTATAACAACGGGTTTTCTCAAGGGATAAAAAAATGTCAAGGGTCTTAATAAGATAATAAGTGGGTTGGATCAGATAGAAAAAGGTTTGTGTGAGTTCTGTGAATTAAATAACTTCTTGAAACCCTAAAACAGGCCCACTTGATTAACCAAGGTTCTGGTCAGAATAAAATTCACTTAAACTCTCTAAAAATCATAGAAAAATATTCTCTAAGGCTTAGAACCTTCAATTTGGCCATTGGAACCCATCTTGACCTAGAATGGGGTCCTAGACAAATATTTACCCTAAATTAGGTTTTTACATAAATTTTTCAGTCAAACGTGGTCAAACCCAAAATCCAACTTCACCATTGAATTCTTTAGGTCCAAATTAGGTTTTTACCAAAATTTGGACCAAGATGAATTTACCTTGATCTAGTTTGCAAAAAGGTCCAGTCTGATTACATTTCTACCTCTATCTTTCAAAAAACCCTTATAAACTGCCCCTAGCTTCTTCATAATTTTCGCAATTAGGTCCCTCCGCCATTATAGCCGAGGAATCCAACTCTAGCAAGCTTTGGAAGGAGAGTTCTCCCTGATTGCTCAGAGGATCTCCTCCAAAATTGGAAGGGAGATTCTCTGAGAAAATCCCTCCAATCTGAACCCATCTTTGATCCCTGATTCCTTCTAAATCTCTCATCCGAACACATGAGAGATATGGGTATCTCAACGGCTTCGAACTCCGGCGAGCTTTCCTTGCTTGGGAAGCTTGCTTCCCAATCCCTAACCGACCTTTAGAGCTCTATTTAAAGGAGCCCAGACCCCTCCGATCACCCCATGCTCGAATTCGGCCGTGAACACCCTTGATTCCTCTCTTCTCCTCATGGTCGTAGGTTCCTCGACATATGGCGACCTCCCTTACTCCTCGTCGTCCGACCGCCATACCTGCGGCAGATTCCTCATCCTTGACTTCATTTGCACCTCACCGTACCCGTAGGCATCTCCCTCTCTTCGTCCTTGCCGATCTCCACTCACCGGAGCCACTCTTCGTCTCTGACATCAGCCACACCAGACCCGACGCCTCCGCTCACCCCCATCGTCTTTTCACCTCCTAGATAAGCTTCCTCTCCAATCTACATTCTTCTCCACCCTTTATTCTTCTAAATCGACCACTGCCGACCTCCATCAACTCCATCCCTTCCATCTCTGACCACCAACTCCGGCGAGGTCGCTCCACCTCGACAGGCCATCCCAACCCTCACCAACAAGCCCATAAGCTTCCCCTCGCTCCATTGGTCCTTTTCCCCACTTCACGCACCACTCCACTCACTTACGCACCTCACCGAACACACCCACACCTTCACACACAGTATGCCCTAGGCACGCTCGCACAGGCACCCCTATGCCACGCCAACCACCCCAGCATCTTCGCCATGCTCTGGCGACCCTCTCTGAACATTTTGACATGGCCGCAAGGCCGATCCTATGATTTCAGGTTCACCGCCCCTTCGCCATTAATGAGGAAGCTTGAAGCAAGCTTACTGCAGCCCCAGGCCTTGCTAGCCCAGGTGCAGCTGTCCCAGGTGTGCGGAAGCCCCTCGCACACACACTCGGGCCCTTAATTGGAGTGGAAGACCTCTGCTACTACTACAATCATTAAGGCCATCTCTGTAGGTGCACGCAAGGAAAGGGTGGGACATTTAGTCACACCTCAGAAGTGAAGGCACGCTCGCACCTGCATAAGAGGAAAAAGTGAAGTAAGTTGTTCGCCTTAGATACACGGGGTGAGGTCCCACACACCTGACCCGATCTCGTCCGCACTCATGCCCCGTGGACCTGGCCTGACAGAAAGAAGGGGAGCTACAAAGAAAGAAAGAATGAATGAAGAAGAAAAGAGGAGCTAGACAGAAAGAAAAAGAAAGGAGAAGAGAAAGAGAGCAGCAGAGAAAAGAGAACCTTGAGTCTCTAGGAATCACTGTAGCAACCGACTGTTTAAGCTATCTGATACAAGCCTAGATCATCTGATTGCATATATTTGAGGCTTTATTGATACTGTTGATTTAGTTGCTATTTGTGAGGAGTAATTGGTGATTCAAATCACCATTTTACTCTATTCTTTTTGCACATTGATACCTGACATTATTGTTGCAATCTCTTATATTTTTTATTCAAATTGTGATCTTGAGTTTGAACTTGCCATATTGCTCCCTGTGTTCGACCTCGGACTTTCATTCAAGTAATAAATATTATTTGTTTCCAAAGCGATTTCGGCTATACTACAATGCAGTTTTTAAAACCTCGATTTTGCTCATGAACAAGTCCTTGCCATGTTAATTCTATTTTAATCTAGCTAATAAATTGGGGTGATAAGTACATAGCTTATCAACCTGCTCTTTGATTTAAGGGGACTATAAGTCTAAGCATCTAAACACTATTTGCACTGACTCACTTTTTGGTAATTTTTATGGAAATTAGGTAGCTAGTGAAATTTCTAGGGTGGTATGACTGGCAAATTGTCGATGGTAACAACTCATTGGCCGGTTGTCCAGAGCCCAGCCACACGACCATTCTCTTCTTGCTGCCTTTAGGTAAATCTTAGATCAGGGAAGTCACTTACGAAAAAAAGAAGAAAAAAAGTAAAAAAATAGAGAAATACCCAAAAAAAAGGAAAAAAAAATAAGCCACACTTCACCACACAAGTATGGCTGGCAAGTGGTCGGTGGTAACAGCTCATTGGCCGGTTGTCCCTAATCTTGCTCATGAAATGCACAATAATTCCCAAAACACTTAGGAAGAAGAGAGGAAGTAGAATAAATTGATGAGATATACACTGGGTTCGTCCTTGTGTTGACCCCATAAAAAAATTTAAAAAGGTATGGAGAAAGCTACCAGTTGAATAGATAAACCTTTAGGCAGAAACTCTTAAGGTCATTTAGGGTTCTAGAAACCTGAAGTCTGTTTTAATGGTCGCCTAGTGAGTCTATTACCTTTCACAAGATACTTAGAACTTAAAGTACTTTTCGAGTCTTGGGTGGGTTGGGTAGCTGTAGAAAACTGCCCTGAAACTTTAAGCTCAAAATTCTAAAAAAAATTAGAGAAGAAGAAAAAAAACTTAAAATAATGTATCTTCCCTTTTCAAAATAAGGCGAGGACTTGGGCGGTTTGCATTTTGGCAGGCACTCGGGCACTGTTGGGTCTTCGTAGTTTAGAACCCTAGTCAAAATTTCCTTTTGTTAATAAAATAATGTCATAAGACATCGAGTCCTAATTCTATTTTTATATATAGCATTTAGTTTAATTTTGCCAGGGACTAGCAAAAAATATGTGTGGGGGTATGATGTAGACACATTTATTTAGGATAGAATATCTATTTATGTATGTTCCTAGGCTTAGATATGCATTTCATATTATAAATATTGCATAGTGATGAGCCCATCTTTGTGGGCTACCAGGTTACTTGAATGCCTAGATTAATAATAATATATAAATAGCATACATTATGATGTAAATAATTAATTCATACATTTGACTGATTAACACATATACATAGGAAGCACTAAGTGGTTTACTCACTAATATGGATAGTTCAAGTAAATATGATAGTATGCATTAGGATTTCTTTTAAAGTATTATTTACAAATAACCCAATAATTAATTATTTACTCATTTCTTCTCTCCTACTGGAATCGAATGGGGATAACAGCTGCTATCGACAGTCACTCTCCTGTGTGATTAGCCAGCCAGCCAAGCACCATCACTCCCGGGCAAGCAAAGAGCCGGAAGGAGCAGTCTGGTCTTAATGGTCTCGGCACTCCTCTTGCTCTATTCAAATTCATCCCTGTTGGTATAAAAGAGGAGCAAGCCCACCAAGTTCGGGAGGCCTCCACCCCGATCCAATTTTGTGCTCACCTCCATCACCACTGGCCTCAACTGCAGCAGCACGACTCCACCATTGTGGGCGTGTGGTGTGACAACCCATACCGCCAATCGAAGTCTCTGCATCACCATGCTTCACCTGTAACTCCATCATCACCATCTCAACAACCACTATTCACCTTCTTCCCGCATCGTTTTCTTCTTCTGTTTCACCTCCACTGAAAAGCACCCAAACATCATCACCTATGACCACAACATCACCACCATCGCTCCTCAATCGCCAGCAGCCCCCCCTCTTACCACGCACAACTACACACGCTGCAGCAAGCCTACATCTGCGCGCTCACCTCACCGGCCAACAACAGCACAGCCACGTTGTGCACGCTAGCCATGCCCCGCGCCCCATGCCCAACAGCAGCCGCACGCCACTTGCGTGCAGTAGTCGTGTGTTGCCTTGCCACACGTGCATCTCCCCACGCACCCTTGCGTGTGCCACCTTGTCGCTCACCTCTCCCACCTGGCCGTGTGGTAGCTGCAATAAGCAACAACACCCACCACCACCCTTGCCTCACCCCCGTCCTCTCTAGCCACCGTTAGTTACACCGTCACCGCCATTGTGTGCACCTCCCTCCAGAGCACCTTCCTCGAGCTCCTCACCTCCGGCCATCCCTTCCTCCGTGTGTGAGGTTAAGGGAAACAACTTCCCCTGGTTCAATAGTGAAAGGGGTGAATTAGTTTTTACGAAGAATGCCATTGTGAAGTTTTATTTTTTTGATTTCATTAATGTGGTAGAATTTCATGATCACCCCTCTTCTTTCGTATAAATGAGATTTCAACATTATCTCTTCTTGTTTCCTTAATCTAAAAGCGATTTTGATTCGATTTCTTGATGAAATTAATTGTGAACATTTGTTTTGACCTGTGCGAGTTTTGATAGGCCTATTCCTCCTTGTGGAGATGACCCGCTACCTTGTGAGTGGTTATTTATTTTTCAACTTATTTGATTGCGCATTTTACCACTCCACATTCGATTTCTATAGTTCAACGCAATCTTATATCATGTTTTCGAACACCATTTTAACGCCCGATCAAATGGCGCCGTTGCCAAGGAGGCAACGAGCCTGATAAACTTGTAGTCATTCATTTGTTCTTGCGGATTTAAATTTTTGAGGCATATTTAGTTTATTCTATCTGGTTCGTGAAAGGGGTACCACTGAGAGAATCGTCACACCTACGAGGAGCTTGGCATCTTAGCAAACCTTGTCACCACCAATCCAGAGGACAAATTCTTGAGGACAGGAGCTTCATCTTTATTTTCCTTTACTTTTGCATTTAGACAGACTTAAACTTTAGGATTTCTTGCATTCATTATTTGGGACCCTTGTTCTGGGGTCATATTTTTAGGGGTTTATTCCCTGATTTTGTTTTAGGCCCATGTTGGGTAATCTTTTTGGGAGCTTGTTCTGACTTATTTATGCAATAGGTTTTTCACTTTCTTTTGTGGAGCTTATCCTTTCCTATTTGCTCTTAAGTAGTGCAGAAAAAAAAAAGAAGAAGCACGAGCTGCCTGCTAGAAGTTGCCTGCCCTTAGGTCAACCATTTAAGATTGTATGAGCAGCATCTAGACTTTATTTTCTGCATTGTGTGCATTCTTGCATCATTGATTGCTGGAAGCAAGGTATGCATCCTCTTACTTTGCATCCGTATCTTGATCATGCATTTGCATCTGGACTTGATTCCTAGACCACATAATTTATCTTGAAATGATCTAACAAATGGTCACGTTAAATTTTTGAAAAGGACTAATTAAAGGAGGAACACATTAAAATCAAAGGAGTTGATTTGAGACATTGTGCTACTACTCAAAGTTAAAAAAATTTTTTTAGTGAATGCACACGTGTCTGACATTTTTTTTTGCACTGAAGCACGCACTTTAGACACTCCTAGGTTGGAACCTCTAGGAAAGAGCCTCCTATTGCTGGACACTATGGTGATCCAAACTATATACCAAATGTGAGGTTTCCTCTAAACCTTATGGATTGAGGGTAGTTAAGGAGCACCGCGAAAGCAATGCTTCAAAGGAAGGGCTTGACCCTACTTGCATCCCTCTTTGCCATGTTTGGAAGTGACTAAACTTTTTGGTCTTTAGGGAGGATCTATAAAGTTCCAGTTAGTTCTTTATTAAGACATTCCGTTGGTCGACAATGGGCACGTAATTGATTGGGCAATTTGTATTGTCAGTTACAATCTGAACTAAAGTCAAAAGCCTAAATCTGTAAATACTTAATAAGTCCTTTTGAATTGTGTTTTTAGTGCATGCTTGGTAGGCGATCTCTTAGGGGACAGCTTATGTTTGATCTAGAACCTGGAAGAATCCTAAGAAGAAACCACCCAAGGGAAAAATGGATGGTCAAAGGAGCCTTGCGAAACATTTCATTCCGACCAATCGCCTGGCTCTGCACTATGTAGACCTGGAGAGGACAATCCCTATGAGATCAAAAGCAGCACCATATCCTTGCTACCTTCCTTTTATGGAACTGCTAGGGAAGACCCCTACAAGCATATAGAGGAATTCACTGAGGTCTACTCCATGGTGAAACTACAAGGGGTTACTGATGAAGCCCAAATGTGGACACTCTTTCCTTTCTCCCTCAAGGACAAGGCCAAGTATTGGTATCATACCCTAGATGGTATTAACACTTGGGATGCCTTGAAAAAGGAGTTTCTGAAGAAGTACTTTCCCATGAGAAAAACTAAGCACTTTCGGAGGGAAATTATGAGTTTTGCTCAAAAGGATGGGGAAGTTTTCCATGATGTGTGGGAGTGCTTTAATGATCTTTTGAGCTTTCCTGTATCACTAGGTGCCCAAGTGGCAACTAGTTGAAAGGTTCTACACCGAACTTAGTGATTCGCACAGGCAGACTGTGGATGGTGCTTGTGGAGTAACCTTTCTGTCTAAGACTGAGGATGAAGCTTGGAACTTGTTTGATACTTTGAGCAAGAATTCTATTCACCTGACTTCTACCTACTTTGATAGAAAACCCACTCTTATGCAAAGAAAGTTGGAGGCAAATGAGGCTAGGGACGCCCAGAATTTAGCCTACTAGATCCAATTGCTGAATCAAAATATGGAAAGGCTTATGTCGAGCCTGGGCCAATTCACACCTAGTACCTCCACATCCCAAGCTTCAGAATGCTCCATTTGCCAAGGCATTAGGCATGCCACTATGGATTGCCACTTGGCCTTCCAATACCCTGTGCTTGTACAGGCAGACCTGAATGTCGCCCAAGGGTTCTATCCCAAACCTCGTAATGACCCTTTTTCCAACATTTATAATGAGGTATGGAGGAACCACCCAAACATTTCGTGGAGACAAGGGAATGCCTCAAATTCAGGGAATTATAAACCACAACCCTTTCAAAACCAACAATTGAACCAACCTTAGACCTTTGCCCAACCAAAGACCTCTAAGATGGATGAATTGAAGGCGATGTTAAGAACTATGTAGGAAAGTCAAAGTGCCATCGTCCAATCTCATGACAAGGCTATACACGAAATGAAATCACAGATAGGGCACCTTGTAGAGGCTTTTAGATAGAGGAAGGCTAGGAGGCTTCCCAATGCTATTAAAAAGAATCCTAAAGGAAAAGGGATTGTCTTTAGGGAACATGCCTAGGCGATGACTATTCTGAGGAATGGGAAAGAAATTTCCAAACCTGATGCTCCTATAGTCTCACCTTCCGAAAACCCATCCACCCCGACATTCACCCCCATTGGAGAAGAGTTGCCCAACTCTCCTCCACTTGAAATCACCTTACTGGAAGAGGTTGTCCCCACTCCACCCTTTACCCGACATAGTAACCCTTCCACCTAGAGACCGAGAGTGCCCTTTCCAGAGCGCTTATACACCTTTGAGCAAACTTCTACTAGCTCATCTGGAGCCAAAGATAGGATGGATGAAATCATGGAGACTTTCAAGCAAGTGTAGATTAACCTGCCTTTGTATGAGGCTATCAGGTAGTTTTTGTCCTATGCCCACTTTCTAAAGGACCTATGGAAGAAAAAGAGATAATTGAGGAAACAAGTCCAATCAAAAGTTGTCCTGCTTGATTATGTTTGTTCAATAGTTCAACATGGTACACCCCTGAAACATAAAGACCTAAGAGCCCTATACATCTTAGTGGTCATTGGTGACCTACATATAGATGAAGCTTTGCTTGATCTGGGTGCGGGGGTAAACATCCTTCCAAGCTACATGTATGAACAACATGGAGGAGGAAATCTGAAGCTTAGCCCAGTAATCCTCCAAGTTGTAGACCGATCACTCAAGATACCCTGGGAAATTCTGGAAGATGTCCTCGTGAGAGTGGAGAACTTCTTCTTCTCGTTGACTTTTTAGTTTTGGACACAGATCCTACCAACAAGCCAACCAAGTCCTCCATCATTTTGGATCGCCCCTTCCTTGCAACTTCACATGCTTCGATAAATTGCAATACTGGGGCATTAAAAATGGGCTTTGGGAACAGGAAAATCCAGCTTAATGTGTTTGATGCTTATAAACAAGTCAGGCTTGAGGATTGTTCCCAAGTTGAGGTGGTAGATGACCTGATTGAAGAGACGACCCTTGTAATTTTATGTGATGACCCCCTTCAATATGTGATGCTTAATGAGCATCCCCATCTCTTGGAGGAATGTCAAGGGGATATACTAGAACTTGAGGAGTTGCTTGGTGTTTTTGTTAAGTCTCTTTCCCCATCATCTCTACCCAAGGTAGATCTGCTACCTGAGATGGGGACATCTATTATGAATCCCTCAACCATACAAGCCCCCGACCTTAAGTTAAAACCCCTCCCGGACACTCACAAGTACGTATTCCTAGTTGCCAATGGTACGCTCCCTGTTATCATTTCGGCTGTGCTATCTGAGGCACAGGAGGGAGCCCTGATTGAATGTTTGTCTAGGCATAAGGAAGCTATTGCTTGGAGCATCGCGATATTAGGGGTATAGACTCTACACTCTACATGCACCACATTTATACTGATGATTCCATCAAGCCATTTAGGGACATGCAAAGACATCTTAACCCCAATATGAGTGCGGTGGTTAAAAAGGAAATTCTGAAGTGATTGGACGCTGGAAATATATATCCCATTGCGAATAGTAAATGGGTTAGTCCTATCCATGTGGGGCCAGAGAATGTAGGCTTTATTATGGAAATTAATGACCAAGGAGAATAAGTAGTGACTAAACCCTCGACTGGATGCAGGGTCTGCATTGATTACCGCAAGTCGAACACCATTACCCAGAAAGATCACTTTCCTTTGCCTTTTGTTAACCAAATTCTCAAAAAATTGGCAGGGAATAAGTATTATTATTTTCTTGATGGACATTCTGGGTGAAACCAGGTTGCAGCCTTCCTTGATGACCAGGAGAAGGTGACTTTCACGAGTCCTTAAGGTACCTTTGCATTCAGGCATATGCCGTTTGGACTATGTAATGCACCGGCAACCTTCCAGCGATGTATGATGTCCATTTTGTCAGACATGATTGACGAGTGTGTTAAAGTGTTTATGGATGACTTCTCTATTTACAGCTCATCTTTCGACTAGTGTCTCTTGCACCTAGAGATGTGCTAAAGCGATGTAAGGAGACTGGTTTAGTCATCAGCTGGGAGAAAAGCAACTTCATGGTACATAAAGGCATTGTACTTGGGCATGTTGTGTCTGAAAGGGGTTTGGAAGTAGATAAGGCTAAAGTTGATTTTATTTCCAAACTCCCAGTGCCCACGAATGTCAAACAGATTAGATCCTTTCTGGGCCATGTGGGATTTTATTTATTAAAAATTTTAGTAAAATTTCTAGGCCACTTTGCAACCTATTGGCGAAGGAATCGTCCTTTGATTTTGATTCAAAGTGTGCCGAGGCCTTTCACACTCTGAAGGAGGCCTTAATCTTTGCACCTATTCTTTGGGCTCCAGATTGGACCTCCCATTCGAGCTAATGTGTGATGCTTTGGATTATGCTGTGGGAGCTGTCCTTGGACAAAGGGTTGAGGGAAGATCTGATGTGCTACATTATGCTAGCAAAACCTTAACTGACCCGCAACAAAACTACACTATGATAGAAAAGGAATTACTCGCCATAGTATATGCTTTAGAGAAGTTTATGTTTTATCTTCTTGGGTTTAAGGTGGTCATTTTTACTGATCATGCAGTGAAAAGATGGTTTTAACTTTTGTTGTTGTTTCACACATAAAATGATGCATTGAATTAATATCGGAGTGGTGGAAAATCACTTTTCAAAATAATTTAAAATAACCACTCAAAAGAGCAGGTCGTATCCATAGGGAGGCACTGACCTATTAAAAACTTGTAAAGTCGAAATCAATTATTTACAAATAATATCACCAAGAAACAATGGCAGAATATAGGTTAGATACGAGTTTAAATGAAAGCACAACTTGATTTAGCAATTATGAGAAAACAAAGGGGAACACCTAAAATTTCACTCAAATAATTTTACCCAAAAATTGAGTTTGGCAATGGCATATCCTGTAAAAAGAAATACAAAGGGAAATAGAGGATTCCCTTCAAATAACTTGTGTGTGAACGACAAGTGGTGGTCAGTCGTGGGGAGTTCACCATAGGTGGGCTGCTTCAGGCCACATCCAATGGTGGTTGTGGCGAGGAGAGGCGTGGCCGGAGGTTGCTGGATGAAGCAGAGAGGGGCAGCGATGGTTGAGCTCTTCCTATTGGTTGCGAGAGTGGGAAGGAATGTTGCTCCTTGATGGCGCGCGTGGACGGCGATGGCGCAATAGTAGTGAGCATCCCACAGAGTAAGGAGGAAGAGGAGATGCGAGCAGCATGAGGGGAGGCACTGGGGGTGGTTGCTACTGCTGTTGCTGGGCATGCAGAGACGCGCGCACGTGTGGTCAGAGGTGTTACGAGGTGAGGTCACGCAGCTGGCCTGTTGGAGGTGCATGTGGGAGCACTGTTGGGTGTGCGTGGTGCTTGTGGAGAGGACGTGTAGGAGGAGCGAGGCTAATTGGCGAGGGCCAGTGGTGCACAGCCTGGTGGAGGCATGGGGAGTGTTGCTCTGCTATTGCGGGTGTGGTGCACCTGCTGCAGTTGTGTTTAATGGGCGAGATCAATGTTTTAAAATTGATGTGTCGTAGTATAGTTGAAATCACTTGAAAACAAATAAATTTTATTACTCGAAGTTTTAAGTCCGAGGTTGAACACAGGGAGCAAATTGGGGTTTAAAAATCAAGAGCACAACTTTGGAAAATTTACTATAATTTGCAATGAAAATCAGAGTTGTAATGTAAAATGTAAATGTAGCCACAAAATATCAAGAAAGCACAAAAAATGGATGTCTGAATTTGTGAATCAAACGTCTTAAACTTGAGGTTGCTACAGTGCTTCTATTTCTCTTCTTTAATTTGTCTCTAGCTACTCCTCTTCCTTCTTCCTTCTTTCTTTTCTTCTACTCTCGCATCTGTGCCTTCTTTTCCTTTGCCTTCTTCTCTTTCTTCTTGGCTTCTTCTTCTTCTTCTTTCTTTCCTTCTGGCAACTCCTTCTACCTTCTGTTCGGGCTCGGATAGGTTGTGTTAATATGGTGATTTAATCGTTGAAATGAGTATAGTGGTTAACCTAAATCGAGCCTAACCATCTTTTTACAAAATTTTTAACCTGGCCTACTTGATTTTATCTTGGTCACTTTTAGGCCCAGGGTCGAACTTAGGGAAGCAGGATTAGAGGTGAACAAGTTTCTACGCCTTTCCTACAACGAATCTCTTCCGTTTGCTTATTATGTTTTTGGTGTTTTTCTATTTAAGATTTTTTTTTTCTGATAATTTTTGTCCTTGAGGTACACCCTCAAAATCAGGTTCTTGACTTTGAGCCAAATTAGGGTTTCAAAACTGGTCTTGCTATTCGCAAGACTGAGTACCTGCAAGTCAAGGATTATCTTTTCTCTTTTGTATATATATTTTTTTATCTTTTTAATGGAAGGAAAGAGAAATAGAAATAAGGTAAATGTAGTGTATATATATATGTATATATGTATATATGTATATAGGGGTGGGGGTGGAGGTGGAAATGGCGTGTAGCACAGTGTCGAGTTGATCGTCATCTAGGAAGACGCAACCAACAGGACAAAGTGCCGCGTGGAGTGTAGGATGGATGGGTGGAAGATGTGTGTGGAGACGCTTTCTGTACGCGTGTATCGGGGAATATCAGCAATTGGTGCAGATATTCCTGCGATACAACGTGTGGTAGGTGATATGAAAAAAAACATATATATGTATATATATAAATATATATATTTATATATATATATAGGGTTATAATTATATAGGTGTATATGTAGTTCTATATATATATATGTATATATATATATGTATATGTATATATATATATGTATATGTATATATGTATATCAATATATTAGTATAAGTATCTATGTATATGGATATATGTAGATATATATATATATATGTATGTATGTATGTATTTATAGCTATAGATATATATGTATATATGTATGTATATATATATATGTGTGTGTGTGTATAAATATATGTGTATATATATGTATATATACATATGTATATATACTTATACTTAGTTGTATAGGTAATAATATATGTATAGATATATGTATATATATGTATGTGTATAAATATATATATATAAATATATATATATATGTATATATATATATAAGTATATAATCGTGTACAAGTGAGTGAGTGAGTGTACACGTGAGTGTGTACAAGTGTGGTGTGTGTGTGTGCGTGAGATGTGTGTCTGTGAGAGAGAGAGAGAGAGAGAGAGTCTGCTGCAGTGAAGAAGGCATGGGCGTTTAAGCCGTCTGGAGCCTACGCCCGCTGTCTGATGGTCCATGCGCAGGCGCAGGCGAGTAGGCTCGAAGATGTGCGCGCATGCTGGAGGGAGCGGGCATGGGAGGAAGGTGTAGCGTAGTGCGCTGAGGTGAACTCGGGCGAAGAAGCGGGCAGGTGCAGACACGAGCACAGGCGCTGGAGCGGGCACGGGAAGAGACACGAGTGCGGGCTGTAGGCGGTTGCGACTTGGAAAGAGAGCACGCGGTGACCGAATAAGTGAGAAACTTTCTGGTCACTAATGAGTGGCTACTCATCATGGCTAAAAAGCTGAAGTTAAGCTAGACACTAAGTAAAACAATATCAAATTAACAGATAAAAAGGGTTAGGTGCGGGAATTAAAGAAAAAGACCTAAAACCTTTACTCTGTGTTAAAATTTCATAATTAGGTCACAAAATGTGATATTCTGGAAGCAAAGTACAAATGATGGTCCATGAGTCAATTGAACACATAAATAAGTTTGAAAGGCCAAATCAGAAGTATAATCAATGTCTTAAATGTTCAATTAAGCACATATAAAAATTTGAAGGCAATTGGACATCATTTTGGTTATGAAATAGGTAGTTTACACTTAGGTCCTTCATGCATTACACTCTTACCCTTAAAAACTCCTCTTTGGACCTACTTGTAAGCCGCAGGGACCCTTTTGAAAGGCTGCAGGGCCCTTCCGATTGTAGTTCTTTCCACTTATGGGCCTGCACGCTATTCTTCTACCCCTTCGTTCAAGGGTTTGTCTGCAAATTTCCTTTATTTCAGAGAGAGGCCTGCTACTCTTCGCACGCACTGTAGCGCGTGAAGAACATGGCCAATCTCAGCCGTCCGTCGCTCTTCATGATCTTGATCTGCGGTTCGATTCGAATGGAAGTTTCGCGTGATTCGGCGCGTGCGATCACCCCTCTCCCCAGATCTCATCTAACGGTCAGATTTTGTGCTTAGCTCACCACGCGCTCGCCCCTCTCATCCTCGCCGCCGGTTGCATCTTGATTATCCTCACCTGCTCGGTGATCTCAGCCACTGAGCATGCTACTTAATCACCTCAGTGGTGTCGTGCGCAAGGGATCGCTCCCTCCTACACCTCTTAGCGATCATTCGTCCACTCCAATCCCTCCTCCCCATCAAGCCTCTGATTTCACAGCCACCGGCTGTGAAATCATCACCTTCTCTCAACCTCCTCGTCGCTAAGGACTTCGTAGCACCTGAGGACGACCCTGGAGCCTCACTAGCAAACTCTTCCCTCTGCTGGAGTCATCTTCCTCCTTTCTTCCTCCTTAACCACCGGCTAAGGACCCATAGGTCCCATTCTTCCTGTTAGATTAGGCTTATAATTCTGCATATTAGTTTTAGCTGTAGTTAAGTAGTTTAGAGTAGAATTAATATAATTGTTAATGTTTAATTTCGCCGTAGGATAAAGTAGCTGTAGTAGTAGAATTAGGCTTAAATTCCCCCCCCCCTCACCTCCTCTGATCATTGCAGATCAGAGGGGAAGACTTCAAAAGACCATGTTTTCAAATTATCTCCCTCTCCACATTTTCATGTCCAGTTCTGATTTTCCATGACATTTTTCTCATCTTCCACCCATACACTCTGACCCAATTTCAGATCTGGTTGGTTTTCAACCTCAGATCTGAAATTGGCGTCAATAAGCACTTAAGGGGCTTCCCACTCACCTCACTCTTGGTCACAAAAGCCCCTGATTTTGGGTCGAAATTTTTAGTTTGTCAGATTTCTCCTCAATGTGGATTTTAAGGATTTTTCTTTTTGGTTTTATTGCCTGATCTGACAAATTGAATGAAGTTGATTTGAATTCCTTGTTGACAAGGAATCTGAGAGGATTTCTGGTGACAGAAATCATCTCAGAAGAGCCATACATAAATCTGATTTGATAATGTCTTGAATGCATTGAATGCAAGTTAGATCTAAGGATAATTACTATGGTAATTTGAAGTCTGATCTCACATTCATAAGTTTTTTTTAATGGTTATTTGGTGAATTCCAAACCTAAGGAGTTCTCAATACTCCTTAAGGTTTCATGAAACTGGGATTTGAACCAAGGGCTTTAATTGACTGAATTAATTCTCCCTTCATGCTGTCTATAGCATTAGGAAGAGTTAAATCAGTGATATTTGTGGATTTAATCTGAAATGAAGTTTTTGATAAGGGTTTTTGGCAGTTGAATTGGGGTACTTAGTGATTTTAGTGAGAAATTAAACCCTTGTCAGATTGGGGATTGAGAGAGATTTTCTTTTCAGTTTGGATTTTTTTGACTCTGATCCCAGTAAACAAAGCAAAGTGCTGCATCTTGCAGTTACATGTTCCTCTTCCAACTCACATTTCTTCTCAAATGGACTAACTGCAGCAACAGTTAGACCATTTGGACAGTGACTTGAGCTGCTGCAGAGTCTGGACGGTCTTGTTGCTGCTACTATCTAGTTAGTTGTAACGGATAGATTCTAGTGTTAAATCCTGTAGACTCTAATTTTATCATAGCTGATAGTAGATTGTGTTTCATTTCTTATGTAAACAAACTTTCTTGTTTCAATACTTGAGCTCTAATTTCGGTGCATATATGTCTATTCTTTCTCAATTCTGTCAGCTAGTTTAGTCAGAAATCACCATCCAAACAAGAGTTAAAAGAGAAAACTTAACTGAGGACTCTCTCCTCAGTTAACTCTTCCCTTCTCTCCTACTTCTGTCAAACCTGTAACAACAGTAGAAAAATTTAAAAAGAAACACCCAAAAGGACCAGAAGAAAAATATTTATATATGTATATATATACATATATATATTACTTTGTATATTAAGTATACTTATATAGACAAAAGCTATATATTAGGCTACATATGTAAATAGATGATGTAAATATATATATATATACTGTATACTTAACTATGTAAATATAATGAATACTGTAATTTAGGTTTCAAATCTAGTTTAGATAATAAATATAATAATTATATAATTATATATAAATTGAACTAATTTATATGTATTATTAAACTAACTAGCGCAGTAAATAGTATAATTAAGAGAGTTAAACTATAAAACTGTATATATATCTATGTATATGTAGATTATAAGTAAATAAAATCTTTTATCTTAATTTAATCCTTTATAAATAATAAATAATGAATTTATTAAGTTTATAGCTAAGTTGTTAAATTAAATTAGTTAAATTAGTAATTTAGAATTATAGTTAAGTTAAATTGAATCTGTATACTAAGACTAATATACTTTAAGTAATTTAGGCTAATTTAAGTATATTTATATCTGATTATATTAAGTTTAACTTAATTTATAAGAAGAACAATTAAAATTGCTATTTAAATGTAAATAACACATACATTAATTCGAAAAAATATAATAAAAATGTGTATAAAATACTTATGTATGTATTCTAACTCTGTATGAGGTCAATTAGACCATCTAGTAACTAATTTATAAGTAATTAGCCAAGAAAACACCAAAATCAATGTGTAAAAATAGGCTACTCGAGTGAATTTATTCATATAGTAAATCTAATTAAAATTTTAAATTAATTGAACAATTATATAGTACTATGTAAATACTTTATTCTCCATAATTTATTTTTATTTTTTAAATAAATTATGGCCCTCGAATTGAGGGCCAAAATCCCTTCCAGTTCACAGCTGCACACGGTTTCCAGCGCAGATGTGGCACTTGAATAGCGCCACATCGTGCGCTGCAAACCGCGTGCAGTGATATATATTGAATTCGTGTTATAGCCAATTAGTCATCACAGGCGCCGAGCTCCCGAAACAACCATTACATTTGATTCATCTGAGCAAATCTGAGAATGATTTGTGTGGGGCTGGGGGCCCGGAGAGGCGTGCGTGCGTGGGGCTGAGAAGGCTCTGTGCTGAGTTAAGAAAAACGTAATTAAGCGGCCTAATGAGAATTAGGGTGCGCTTAGTAGAGGTTTGGTCCCACCCTCTGGGTACTATGTATCCCTCAAAAAGCGCACCCGTAAATTAAACACATTTTTAATTACTTAAAGAGAGTTAATGAAGATTGTTAACCGCCTCTTAGCCATGATGTTAAACTCACTACGGCAGAATGAAAACACAAAAGAAGAAGAAGAACATCTAATGAAGATTGGTGTGAAGGAGAAGAGAGAGAGATGTTGTACATACGTAAGTAAATACACATACAATAAAAATATAAACATATATATATATGTATACGTAGAATAGCCAATTATTTTTATAAATAAACTCATATATTTATTAACAGAATAAAATGTCACCTTAAGCATCGCTATAGACCCTAGTTTCCCTCCTTAGGTTTGTATATAGTGTTTTTTGGGATCTAGCGACACTTACGTTTGTCACTATAACTGTTGTATGTGTTACTGTAGATATCAGACTAGAATTTGAGTTAATATACTATGTAATCTTAGTCTATTGTGTACTTTCATGTAAGTATTAATACTATAACTTGTAAAGACATAGTTTAAAGTATAGTAATAAATTGTTTGGTGCTTTTTTATAGTTAGTTTTTGCAAGCATTACAATTAATTCTTAGTAAGTAGGCAAACCATGTCCACATTCATTGATTCTTTAATAAGACGTAAAGCTTCTTTTTAGAGGATAATTTTGAGATCAAAGAGCGATGTAATTCAATAAATTGCCTCCCAGTGAACGACCTGGAATAAAACCAGTAAAAATTAGATAAGTAAATAATAATGCTTGTAATGACTGGTATCCCATACAACTCACCACAATGACACTCATGGTGTTTCAAATCACAACAATTACTACAACACATACACATACAGTATCACATCATTATCACATCATTATAACCATCGTGTTAGTCACCTCACTGTAGCTACAGTGTCGCACTCTCTAGCGTGAACAATAGCTACAGTGTGCTCTCTGCGCAGGCGACCGACTACACCTAGTTCAGCATGCACGGGCACTATGGAGCAGGCTGGCGCTCGCGAGGAAGGAGCTATGCCCGCTGCTGGCATGCGCGATGGCCTGCGCGCGGGCGAGAGGTGGCTGGTGTTGTGCTGCTGTTGTGCTTGAGCTTCAAAGCTCCAGTCTTGCGGCAACGGTGGAAATTGCTGGAATGACAAAAACAGAAAGGAGAACCACCACGCCCACCAGCTCTTTGATGAGCTGGGCGGTGGTGGGACTCACAGTGGTGGTTGTGTACCACTGTAAGTTGCTCCTGCCCGCAACGTAGCTCCTCAGGAAGAAGAGAGGCTGCGTATGGAGGGGAGAGGGGAGGAGACGGCTTGGAGAAGGAGCTGCAGTGGGATTAGCCTAAAATCCCGGTGGAATGCTCGGAACCTGCAGAATTTGATGTACCTGCCTTTGAGAAGGTCGTACCTGTGGTTGAGGACCACGGGGTACGAAATTTTGCAGGTTGGGAACAGGTTGGGCTGGAAGAGTGCCCTGAGATCGAGTCGCCATGCGTAGTTGACTGATCTTAGCATTCTGCTGCACCAATTGGTGCTGAAGAGAGGTCATGTTCTCTTCATGGCGCTTTGACATTTCCGTCATCATTCGCATCAATTTATCAAGAGGACTTGATGCGTGTTCTGTTTGCGATACGCAAGGACCTGATGGCGGATTCGCCATAGGATTAGACTGGGCCCTTGGGATGACAGGTGCGGATGGTCGCATTGATCCACCCGTGGGGTTTTGGCGCTGCGGGTTGTTGGACCATGCGAAGTTTGGATGATTTTGCCACCCTGGGTTATAAGTGGCAAAGAACGGGTTGTTCCTCAGGGTGCAAGCATCTTCTAAGCCAGAAGATGAGTCCACATGTAAATTCTTATCCGAGCACACGAAGGCTTGGTCCTTCGTGTCAAAATACTGGCTTGCAGAAGCCAGATCCACATGACTTACCGAATCGCTCAGTGCAACACTCGGTAAGGAAGGTCTTACGAGGTTTCTTGGGATAAGCCTGGTGTTGGAAGAATTGGGATTGTGACGAAGTGGTGAGGTGGGGGTGTTTGCCATAGAACGGGCAGGGTTGGCCAGAAGCTCGTCCAGCTTCTTGTGCACGACGGAGACTTCATCCAACTTTTGTGCGGTAAGGCTGAGATCTGTGGATGAATGGGAGGGTCCCATGTCAACTTCGTGGACATTACGGGGCAGGCTGGTACGATTAAAGGCGACAATGGAGGCATTGTTCATTGAGTTTTCACTCATATTTTCAAATAATTTGAATGCTCCATTCTCATCTTTATTCATGAAATTCCCTCCGTAGGAAGCATCTGCAATCTGCTTCAAAGTCTCATTTAGCCCATAGTAGAAAATCTAGGCTATATGCCACTTAGGCAGACCGTGGTGCGGACACTTCCTGAGGTCATTATATCTCTCCCATGCCTCATGAAACTATTCGCCATTTTGTTGCGTAAAGGAAGTGATAGTACGGCGAAACGCATTGGTTCGCCTGATTGGTTGTGTTAATATGGTGATTTAATCGTTGAAATGAGTATAGTGGTTAACCTAAACCAAGCCTAACCATCTTTTACAAAATTTTTAACCTGGCCTACTTGATTTTATCTTGGTCAATTTTAGGCCTAGGGTCGAACTCAGGGAAGCGAGATTAGAGGTGAACAAGTTTCTACGCCTTTCCTACAACGAATCTCTTCCGTTCGCTTATTATGTTTTTGGTGTTTTTCTATTTAAGATTTTTTTTCTTTGATAACTTTTGTCCTTGAGGTACACCCTCAAAATCAGGTTATTGGCTTTGAGCCAAATTAGGGTTTCAAAACTAGTCTTGCTATTTGCAAGACTGAGTACCTGCAAGTCAAGGATTACCTTTTCTCTTTTGTATATATTTTTTTTATCTTTTTAATGGCAGGAAAGAGAAATAGAAATAAGGTAAATATAGTGTGTATATATATGTATATAGGGGTGGGGGTGGAGGTGGAAATGGCGTGTAGCACGGTGTCGAGTTGATCGTCGTCTAGGAAGACGCAACCAACAGGACGAAGTGCCGTGTGGAGTGTAGGATGGATGGGTGGAAGATGTGTGTGGAGACGCTTTCTGTACGCGTGTATTGGGGAATATCAGCAACTGGTGCAGATATTCCCACGATACAACATGTGGTAGGTGATATGAAAAAATATATATATATTTATATATATATATATATAGGGTTATAATTATATAGGTGTATATGTAGTTATATATATATATATGTATGTATGTATGTATATATATATATATATGTATTTATAGCTATAGATATATATGTATATATCTATGTATATTTGTATATATATATATATATATGTATATATACTTATACTTAGTTGTATAGGTAATAATATATGTATATATATATGTGTATAAATATATATATATATATATATATATATATATGTATATATATATAAGTATATAATCGTGTACATGTGAGTGTACACGTGAGTGTGTACAAGTGTGGCGTGTGTGTGTGTGTGAGGTGTGTGTCTGTAAGAGAGAGAGAGAGAGAGAGCGTCTGCTGGAGTGAAGAAGGCACGGGCGTTTAAGCCATCTGGAGGCTGCGCCCGTTGTCTGATGGTCCACGCGCAGGCGCAGGAGCGTAGGCGCGAAGATGCGCGTGCACGCTGGAGGGAGTGGGTGTGGGAGGAAGGTGTAGTGCAGCACGCTGCACGCTGAGGTGAATGCGGGCGAAGAAGCAGGAGTTGAAGCGGGCGGGT
The DNA here is from genome assembly GCA_037157565.1 of Thalassia testudinum. NCBI lineage: Eukaryota > Viridiplantae > Streptophyta > Magnoliopsida > Alismatales > Hydrocharitaceae > Thalassia > Thalassia testudinum. The sequence goes on from JAZHRO010000067.1 coordinate 40,832,634, forward strand.
GCAGACGCGAGCACAGACGCTGGAGGGGGCACAGGGAGAGACGCGGGCGTGGGCTGGAGGCGGTTGCGGTGCGGAGAGAGAGCGTGTGGTGACTGGATAAGTGAGAAAATTTTCGGTCACCGCACTGTAGCTACAGTGTCGCGATCTCTAGCGTGAATAGTAGCTACAGTGCACTCTCGGGGCAGGCGACCGGCTGCGCCCAGTTCAGAGTGTGCAGGCGCTGTGGAGAGGGCTAGCTCATGCATCGGAAGGAGCTGCGCCGGCTGTTGGCATGCGTGTTGGCCTGCGCGCGGTGAGAGGTGGCTGGTGCCGTGCTGCTGCTATGCTTGAGCTTCAAAGCTCGAGTCTTGCGGCAATGGCGGAAATGGCTGGAACGACGAAAACAGAAAGGAGAACCAGCACGCCCACCTGCTCTTTGATGAGCTGGGCGGTGGTGGGACTCACAGTGGTGGTTGTGTACCACTGTGAGTTGCTCCTGCTCGCAGCGTAGCTCCTCAGGAAGAAGAGAGGTTGCGTATGGAAGGGAGAGGGGAGGAGACGGCCTGGAGAAGGAGCTACTATATGTGTTGTGTTGGACCAGGCTCTATGTGCAAGGAAGTGAGGAGGGCTTTTTAAAGAGGATGGAGGCAAGCACAGCCATGCCCTAGGCTGTGCATGGCTGTGCATGCGGTTGGCAGGGCAAGCTGGTACAGAGAATGGCACAAAGAAGCAGCCATGCCCTGTTGCCGCGGAGAAGAAATTCAAAGCCAAATAAAAATAAAAATAAAGATGGTGAATTTGCGAGGCAGCACTTGAGGAATACGTTAATTTCAAGGCCATTTTATTCACTCTCCTCCCCTCTCAAATAAATGCATGCATGCGTTTATTTTTACAAATGCGACTATGGCTACCTAATATACACTGGCAATGCTTGGAAATAGCACAAGATGACATAATTGTTGGTGCATTTTTGCTGTGCAATCACCTTTTGTTCCTTCTCCTTCTCTTTTTCTTTCCTCAGCCCTTCAGCCTTCAGCTTCTTCCTCTTTAGTTCTTGCCTTCTCCTCCCTTAGCTTCTCTGGCCTTCACCCTCTTCTTCCTTAGCTTCTTCTTCTTCTTTCTTTCCTTCTGCCGACTCCTTCTTCTGCCTTCAGTTCCTTCTCCTTCCCTTTCTCTTTCTTCAACCCTTTAGCTTCTTCCTCTTCAATTCTTGCCTTTTCCTCCCTTAGCTTCTCTGGCCTTCGCCCTCTTCTTCCTTGGCTTTTTCTTCTTCTCCTTCCCTGCGAGAGAGCAAAAGCTACCCCTACCCGCTCCCGTGATCTCTCTTCTCTGGTAATTGGGTTGGGTGCATGCCCAGGACTAGGCTCACCAACGTGCAGTGGTGGGCGAGGAGTGCAAGTCAGGTATACGGGTCAACCCAGGTCTGTGGGGGCTGTTTGGGTGTGTGGCATGGTAAGCAGAGTGAGGGTTTAGGATCAACGAGGTGTTGTGGTGCTTATGGGGTGGTTGGCGAGGCAGATGGAGTTGTGGAGCGGCAGGGACACCTCGCCGGAGTGTGGCCGGAGGTGAAGAAGGTGGTGGTGATTTGTGGCATCGAGGGGAGTTTTCAAGAGATAAGGAGGGGGAACAGGAAGAGGAGAGAGAGAGATGTTATTTGACCTAACCTAAGGATGAAGGAGGCAAGGATGGCGACTGGCTCATGTTGTCGTCGCCTGAGATGAAGCTCTCCGTAGGTGAGGCAGCGACGACGATAGGGGTAGAGGTAGTGTTTGGGTTGGTGCGGCCGACGCGAATGAATGAAAGGAAGGTAACCCAGCCACTGGTATTGTGGTTGGGCGTCGAGAGAGAGAGAGAGCGGAGTCGCCATAGCTTGCGGAGAAGTTGTGGCCAACAAGGAGAGAAGGAAGTGGGGTGGACTGGCCCAATTCCAAGTTGAGGAGGTGCAGAATGAATTAGGGTTTCTTATATAGGCCCTGGAGGTTGGGTTTGTGCTTGGAAGCCAAGCTTCCAAGCACGGCAATCTCGCTGGAGATGGAAACTCAGAGGGACCCAAGTCTCTCATGCATTCGCATGAGAGATTGGGTAGGAATTAGGGCTCATCAGTGGGTTCACATTGGAGGAGATTTCTCAGATAATCTCCCTTTCAATTTTGAAGGATTCTCTGAGAGATCAGAGAGTTCTTACCTTTGAAACCATGCCGGAGTACAATTCCCTCCGCTATAAAGGTGGAGGGACCTAATTGCAAAGAATGAAGACAAAGATAGGGGGTTTCTGAGGAAGTTTTCAAAAGTTAGGGTTAAAAATGTAATTAGGCTGGACTTGTTTGCAAAGTGGGTCAAGATAAATTCCTCCTAAGTCCAAATTTTGGTAAAAACCTAATTTAGACCTAAGGAATCAAATGGTGAAGTTGGATTTTGGGTTTGACCACGTTTTTCTGGGTAATTTACGTAAAAACCCAATTTAAAGCAAATATTTCTCTGAGACTCCAATTTAGGTCAAAGTAGGTTCTAAGGGCCAAATTGGAGGTTCTAAACCCTAGATAATATTTTTTCATGATTTTTAGAGGGTTTAGGTGAATTTTATCCTAACCAAAACCTTGTTAAATCAAGTGGGTCTATTTTAGGGTTACAAGAATTCATTTAATTCCTACAATTCACATGAACCCTTTTCTATTTGAAATAATCCACTTTTTATCTTGTTAAGACCATTTGACATATGTTTAGCCCATGAGAAATCCTGTCGTTGTACTGCAATGGTAAAATTACAGTTTTACCCCTTGTTTCTTGCTTTTCTCTCAGAATGGTTATTCATTGAGTTAAGACCTCCAGTTGGTTATGTAGGAGCTTTTATTCTCTTTTCTAGGTCAAAATGAGCTAGTTAGGGATCATAATGGTGTTCCCATCATAATCCCATGCCTAGCTTTTGCTAGTCCCTTAGCAAAATTTTAAGGTTTTAACTTTTGTTCTAGACCATGAGTTCCTTTAATGTTCACAAATTATGATGAGTGCTTTTTTTTCTTTTTGATTAGGTTATAATGCTGACAGTAGGCCTAGAGGTACTCAAGTACTAACCAAGATCTGGACCTGACAAGCTCTAGCCTAGGTCTTCTGCGAAGGTTTTTAAGGTCCACAAGAACTATCCTAAGGTACATTGGTCTCCGCAATTAAAGCACTCATGCTTGTAACGTATTTTAGCCTTGGTTCAGTTTACAGTGCATTTTTTGCAAGAGAGAGATAGAGGATTTTTTTGTTTGGAGAGTTTTCTCTCTCTTTTCTTTTTATTTCTAGCTTCGGATGGGCTTCTCAACATGGTCTGTATCGGATTCCTCATCCCCATCATCAAGCCTCGAAGGGTCCCTAGCAATCTATGCTTCATGATAACACCACCCATGGCAACCCCCAGAATCCTGGCTTTCGAGATTTTGAGATAATCCTACCCATGGCATTCTGTAGCTCAATCCAGACCCTGAAAATTGACATTTTGTGATAATGCCGCCCATGGTATCTGAACCAGCACAGGGTGCTTACATGCCCCTGGTAGGATATGTAAATATCCTAGGAGACAAGCACCGAGGAGATGATATGTTATTAAGCATCTTCGAGGGGAATTTCCTGCCTCTCTACTCCGGGAACTCATACAAATCAACTTGTGTTGATCGGCCCCTCCTAATCTAGGCGACTTTTTTAGAACACTTAAACGGTTTTGCGTGATTTTGGTAATTATGCGCAGTGAACCCGACTCTGTGTGGATTGGGGTGCTTAGGTTACCGAGTCCCGCAAACCAAAGGTCAGTTAATGAGGCTAAATACTCCCTAAGCCTTAGACCTAATACTTAAGCTACGTATTTTCCTCAACCTCTTAAGGACTATCCAGTTCTTAGCGGATACTTGAATTTTTAAGCCTAGGAATCTAGCCTAAGAGGCTTAAGATTAGTGTTCCTACTAATCTCTTTTGTGTCTCATTAGCAATTTTTCTTTTCATTTTCTTTTTATTGATATGGTCTAGAATTTAGTTAGTCTCTTAATTTCTACTAATGACTAATTTTTTTCTTTTCATTTTGTGCTCCTTTTTTTGACATTTCTCACTTTTCCTCCTTAAGTTTTGTATGGCCTCAAAATTTTCTCTCCCCTCAGAATTTTTTTATTCTTTTTCATCATTTTCTATATTTTTGGTATTTTTGGCATATGAGATTTTTTTTGTGAGAACCCTTTTGAATATTGATTTCTGTATGTTTGCACTTTACCACCCCCCATGCCTAAGTTTTGCAATGTCCTAATTGTAAATAGAGGGTGTAAAACAAGTTTGGGTTCAGGGACTTAGAACAAGATTTATCAGTTGTGCGAACGGGTTGGGAATGACTATTGCAGACGATTTCAAGCTCTGGCACATGTACCAGAGGTGGGATCGACTGTTCTAAAACCAAACTCAGGGTGCAATAGACGTGAAGTACAGACGGATAATCAGAAGGATCTCAGGTTTTTGGAATGACAGGTTGCCTCCCATTAAGTGCTAAATTCAACGCCTTCAGCTGAGCGCGAAATGGTATGGAGAGGGAGTGGTCAAATCAATTGAGTTTTGTAGAACAAGCACCTTGATCAAGAGCCTGGTTGGTCGAACCTAGTGCTTGTTCAGATCAACAGGCTGATGATGTAGCCCAAACCCAATCAATCTGGTGGTTTGATAAGTATAGATCAAGAGATGTGGAAACCACCATATACTATGGAGCTCGGAATGATGTGGAAGTGTGAATTCAGGGTTTGGCTAAGTCGAATCGACCTGGTCAGAGTAGGGATCCGTAAAGTAATCAGTGGATAATGCGAAAACCCTACAGGAGTGACCAGAGAATGATGGAGCATGGTTTGTGGTCTGATCAATGTCCAAAATGCGAAAAAGATGTGGAGGCGAATCATCTGCAATCAGCTCAGTAGGAGGGGAATCAGAATAGAAATTGAGTCTGGTTGCGGGTCAGGGTTGAAAATGGGTTTGGATGGGTTCTGTATATGCGAAGGAGGTGGCTTCAATAAGAATTGTGTATGAGGGCACTTCTAGAAAGGAATGACAAGTGGGTTTTGATGAGAACCTCATCATGAGCCATAACTAGCTCATTTTGACCTAATACAAAGGATAAAAGCTCCTACATAACTCAAGGAAAGGCTTAACTCAGAGAATTCTGAGTTTAAGGAGAAAACAAGTCATAAGGGGTAAAAATGCAATTTTACCAGTATAATCTGCATACAGGGTAATTCAGGGTCCAAACATAGGTCAAAGCAACTTAATAAGAATAAAAGTGGGATGAGATGATCTAGCAAGGGCTACAGCAATTCCAAGGAACTAAATGATAATCTGTAACCCTAAAACAAACCCACTTCAATTCACGAGGTTCAAGGTAAAGAAAAAATGGAATAAACCCTCTAAAATTCATAGAAAAATAATCTCTAGGGTTTAGAACCTTCAATTTGACCTTAGGAACCCATCTTGACCTACATTGAGAACCATACCCAATTAATAACTTAATTTGGGTTTTTGCGTAAATTGACCAGTCAAACAAGGTTTAATCTAGAAATAAAATTCACCATCAGATTCCTTAGGTCCTAATTAGTCATGTATAAAAACTTGAGCCTAAGAAGAAACCTTCTTGACCAACTTTACACTTTGGTCCTCATATATTTACTTTTTGGCCCTCAACTTTTGAACCCTCGCATTTTGGCCCCTAACTCTCCTTCGTTCTTTGCGTTCAGGTCCCCCCTGCAAAACCTGCCAGCACCATGCTCCGGCGACCTTGCGCGGAGCATGGCGCCGCGCAGGGTGAGGGGGAGAGCCTGGCAAGTAAACCGGGGGTGCCCTGCGTCGTCAGCCGTCGCAGGGACACCCCCCTGGTCGCTGTAACCCACCATACCGGCCGTGCGAACGCACGGACGGTATGGGTTTCCATCTCCGGCGTCCTCCGGCGAGGGAGACACGTCGTCTCCCTCCGCCTTCCTCCCTGTTTCGGTCCCTATAAATACCCCCGTCGCTCCACCGTTCTTCCCAGCTCGGATCTGACGGAGAAAACCCCCAACTTTCCTCTCCTCTCACTCCGGCAGACGCCCACCAGCTCCGGCGGTTCCTCCTCCTCCTCCTCTTCACTCTGCCGCAATACCAGCAGCAGAGACTTCTTCCCCTGCTCTTCCCGCGCCACGCCGTACCCAGCTGGCGCATCTCCGGCCCTCTGCTCGCCGCCGCCCCTTCCCCTGGGCATCTTCTTCTCTGGCGACAGTCGATACGACTATCGCCCTACTCCGGCCCCTTTCGTCTCCGTAGCTAGGTCAGAACTCCTCCCCATCTCCCCCTCTTTCTTTTCCTCACTGTCTTTTATTTGATTAAACCCTTGACCGCTCCTGTCCACCGTCACCCCCTTCGTCTCCGGCCATCCTCTGGCGAGCCGCTCCCATCACCCCAGCATCCCACACGACTCGCCGACCACCGCAGAACCTCCGCCTCCTCACCCTGATCAACCCCCGCCCTTCCACTTCCCCCACATCACCCTCTGCAACCCCACCGAACAAACCCATCCTCCGACCCACAGTCCGACCTAGGGCAGCCCTTGCACACCGCCCCATGCCTCGCCACCACCCACACGAGCTTCGCCGCACTCTGGCGAAGCTCCCGACACCTTCTGATTAGGCCGAGAGGCCGTTTTGCTGTGAACAGGCCACCCAACCTCCGCCGCCATTGCCCTGCAGAAGGAGCTGCTTCCGCCTGCAGCTGCAGGCGCGCCACGCCCAGCGCCACGCCCAGATTCGACTCCCAGGCCTTGCGAGGCATTTTCGACAAAGCATCAGGCTCGCAGCTGGGGAGAAGGCTTCGCGTGAAGCCGCGATCGCCCGCTGCTTTCTCCGCTGCGGGCGCTCAATTGAGGTGGGACATTTAGTCCCACCTCGGAAAAGTCTGAAGAGGCGCAGCGGTTTAAAGCGAAAAAGTGCTGGAGGCTTACTGCCTCAGCACACGGGGTGAGGTCTCCTTCACCCGCCCGGTTACCCGGTCTCGTCCGCGCTCACGCCCCGCGGACCTGACCCGACCCGACTTAGACTGACCTGCACTCCTCGCCCACCACGCACGCCGGTGGGCCTGGACCCGGGCGCGACCCGTACCTGGCTACCCGGCAGCTCTGGGAGAGCTATCCTATGAGCGGATTCTGTGAGAGAGAGACGGAGGGGCGGGGGGTAGAGTAGGTTTTGCCCTCTCTGACGTAAACTCTGAAGTGTGCAGGCACAGGTGAAGAAGAAGGACCGCGGAAGAAGAAGGAAGCTGAGGGAGACACTGTAGCAACAAGCGGGTTAAGTCGTCTGATTGGAAAATCAGACGACGTCCTGAAGGGAAAAGAAGAAAGAAGGAGATCTGAAGAACAACAGAAGAAGGCGAGGCAGAGGAGAACACAGGGAAGAACTCAAAGAAGAAGAGCAGGAACAGCTGAAAGAAGAAGAAGAACATCACCACTGCAGAAGAAGAACATCACCACTGCAACATCACCACTGCAGAAGAAGAACATCACCACTGCAGATAAAGAAGAAGAAGATAACAGAAGATCTGAGACGAGGAGAAGCAAAGAGAAAAGAAGAAAAGACAACAAATTCTTTCTCTCTCTTTCTTTATTTTTTGTAAAAGAAACATGTATATCTCTAGAATACAACTTGCTCCCTGAGTTCGACCTCGGGAACTCTTTTATTTTCCGAGTAAAAAATTTATATATTTGAAATGATGGCAATAACTGGCTATACTACAACGCTATAACAATAAAACCCGGTTGCCGTCAGCGTTTCAGGTTTATTTAGAGAGTCCTCATAGTAGCCATCAAATTCAAAAGTGAATGCTTGAAGAGTGTTTATAGGATGAGGAAAATCTGAGTCAAGAAAAGATTCGAACTCTGGGTTGCAGTCACTCTCGGCATTTTCTGGTTTTGATCCTGAGGATCGAAAAAAAATGATTCTATCTCACTGGAACCTGAATTTAAATCAGCGATCTCGGGATCAGGGACTTTAGAGTCGTCGGAGAATGAATCATGTGAGCTGAGGTCGTAGATTGGTTCGTCGTAGATAGGAAGCAAAGGTTCTCCGAAATCATGGCAAGATTTGAAATTGTCGGAGAAATTGCGAAAATCAAGTTCTGAATGAGATTCAAGATCAGAGGTTCCACCATAGAATAAATCATATGATGTAGACTCAGCAGCTTGACTTAGGTCTAGCCTATATGTAGATTCTGAGCTTAAAAAGGTGTCCTTATAGGGTATGGGCTCAAGTTCTAGGCTTGTAGGAAAGATTCAATCAAAACCCCACTCTTCCAACTCAATTTCTGTATCGTAGATCGGTGTGACTTCCAAGAAATCAATCTATTGATGAGTCCATTTTAATGGATTATTATTACGTCTAAGTACTTCAATTCTAACATAGTATGTTTGTTAATAATCAAATTAAGTCATTAAATAAGTGCATGCATCATTACTTGAGTTTTTATCTATTTTATTGCATTTTATAGCATGTAGTTATTTTATGTTTTGTTGCAGGAATGATATTGGAAAAGAACAAGGAGGGGGGAGTAAACTTCCCCAACAAGCAGCCGGCTCAATCTCTTCCTCATCCTCCAGCCAGGCTCAACACATCCCTCAACAAATGCAAACGTCGCCGGCCAAAATTAGAAAAAGGATTTTGAAAATCCCTTGGGAGGTGGAAAAGAAGAGATATAGAGGAGAGGTGGAGGGGATTAGAGGCCATCCATCATCGATAGCATGCATTGTGCACACCGCCCACCCACTTTCCACCTCCAGCGCCTTGCTTGCCCTCTGCAAGCACGCTCACGCCTCCAGCCAACACTGCAGGCGCAACACCAGCGGCCACTTGGCCCACCTGCACGCTGCGCAACGCCATCACCCTCCACTTGCCCTTGCACTCCCTCTGCAGGCGCCACGCCCCTCCAACACCTTCGCGCACCCACTGCCCTGCACCCGTGCTCTCTCCAGTGCACAGCAGGCGCCGCTCCCTGCATCCACCGTTCACGCGCGCCCCCATCAGCGCCTCCATAGCAGCAAACGCCCTTGTGCGCCATCCCTCAGCAGGCATCAACCGCCCGCACTGCAACTTGCAGACCCCACAGTGCTCTCCAGTGCTTGTCCAGTAGCGGCGACAGTGGGCTGAAGCAAGCTCCGCCACCGGCCAACCTCTGCCTCCGGCCACCTCGACCCACGTCGAGAACATCGACGTGAATCCACCACTCCGATGCATCTTCCCCAAGGACCTCGCAGCCAGCCGAGCCTCTTCACGCACCCAAGGAGGAGAGAGGAATTTTCCTCTGTTTTGGGTGAAATTAAAAATTACCATTTGTGCAATTACCAAACACTATTGCATTATTTAGTGGATTAATATATTTGAGTGAAATTGCATGCATGCCCTTACATGTTATAGTATTTATTTCATGCACTTAACTTTTAGATGGTGATATGATAAATGCATAAGACCTAATCCATACACTCACATGACCTAAAAGAGAATGCCCAATGTTTTGAAATACAACTATTTTACATGCCATTACAAGTTATTTCATGAAAGGAAAATTATATCCATATCCCTGCATTTCTAAATAATTATGTGTTCCTTCTTTTTGCCTTGTTTTGCATCAGATTTGAACACAGATTGAGCATGTGATTGAATAAGTACAAAAGAAAAAAAAAATTTGTGAACTTATTAATCTATTCCTCCCTATGGATACGACATCCTTTATTATGGTTTAAATTCATATCTATGTTAATCATTTGATTAAGAGATTTCCACCACATTAATTACTACGACATATCCTTTATTGCTATCACAAATAAGCGAAACTCTCTCCATCAAATTGGCGCCATTGCCGAGGAGGCAATAGACGCAATAGATTCACTTCATTATTTTTGAATATTCTGAGTTGTGCAATCATCTGATCAATTTTTTTATTGTGCGAGGAATCTGATGAGGAGACAAGGCACAACAGAGTGACGACAGCAACCACGAGATAAGCCCCACGAGGAAAAGACGTAGGAGACCAAGATCTCGCTTTCACAAAGGATTTTCCGTCGTCACAAAATTTATTTCTATCTTTTCTCCCTTGTAGTATTGGGGCTGAATTTTTGGGGATTTGTCCCCACATTCTTTAGCTACTAGGGTTTACATTTTTTGCATGCGTGATTCTATTTTCTGCTTGCTTTCCTTTAAAACCAACAAAAGAAAATATCAAGCTGCCTATTTAGAAGTTGCATGCCCTTAGGTGCATGCATTTAGGGGTGATTGAGCAGCACATTAGATCTTATTATTGCATTGCAAGCATATTAGCATGAAGATTGTTGGAGACAGGTACACCTTTCTAACCTTTGCATCCAGCTCCTCTTCATGCTTTTGCATTCAAATTAAAATTCAAGACCACCAAGTTGTTTGAATTTACTAATTCAGTGGTCGCATAACTAAAAGTCGGACTGATAATCATATTCAACCCTAAAATCAATTCACATTTGATCTGATTCTAGGGACTTGTCTGCGATTTCAAAAGAAATTACAAAGATTTGTGGTGTGTTGCATACTTTTGACACTGAGCACGCACATTAGGCACCGCACTAAGGCTCGATCCCTTAAGGCTATAGGCACCGATCTCTTTATCGGTGCAAACCCTCCTATTGTGTTTTGTGGTGGTGGTGATACTACCTTTTGACCAAGTGTTTTGATACTCCACGGAGGGGGACACCCTTTAAAGGAACAAAAGGGTAGTTAAGGGGCACCGCATACGCATCACCTCAAAGGAAGGGTTTGCCCTACTTGCATCCCTTTGTTTGTCCTTGGAGTAACTTCTCACTTGATCACCTGGGAGTATCATCCAAGTAAAGTATAGGTCCTAGGGCACTCGAAGGTTGAATTAAGGCATGTAATTGTAGTGAAAAACTTGTTTGGCCATTTATATTAACTAATTCGACCTCCGCAACAAAGAAGGTTAAGATTTCAAGTCCACACCCCTCTTATACCACTTACGTGGGAACAGAGGGATAAGTCTTGATCATTTGACTTATCTTTGGAGTGGAGGCTTCACTTACTTAATAACAACCTGAATTGTGTTTTCTATGCTTGGTAGATGCTCTCTTGAGGGTAGTCTAGTGTTTGATCCTGAGCCCGAGAGAATTCTTAGGAGAGCTTACCTAGGAGAGAAGAGAGAAGGAATGGCTGATCAAGGAGAAAATCAACAAAGGACCCTAAGGGACTATTTTATTCCAACTAACCAACCCGCACAAGCATTAAGACGACTGGCAGGGGATAATCTGTATGAGATCAAGAGAAGTACCATATCCTTATTGCCCTCCTTTTATGGTACTACTAGAGAGGACCCCTACCGGCATTTGGAGGAATTCACCGAGGTTTGTTCCACGGTGAAGCTTCAGGGCTTTACTGATGAAGCCCTGATGAGGACTCTGTTTCCTTTCTCCCTAAAGGATAATGCCAAGCACTGGTATCATACCCTCGATGCAAGGGTAAATGATTGGGCCACCCTTAAGGGAGAATTTTTGAAAAAGTATTTTCCTATGAGTAAAAGCAACCATTATAGAAGAGAGATTATGGGTTTTACTCAACAGGAAGGGGAGCAATTTCATGAGACTTGGGAGCTCTTTAATGACCTTCTTAGGTTATGCCCCTACCATCAAGTGCCAAGATGGCAGTTGGTCAAAAGGTTCTATAATGGATTATCTGAAAGCCATAGGCAAACCATCGATGCAGCATGTGTAGGAACCTTCATGACCAGAACTGAGGATGAAGCCTGGGCATTATTTGAAACATTAAGTGAAAACTCCATACATCTGTCCTCTGCCTAACAAGAAAGAAAACCATCAATCTTGCAGAAGAAGATAGAGGCTCATGAAGCTGGGGCTTCTCAGGATTTGGCTTATCAGATTCAACTATTGAATAAAAACTTTGATAGGCTTTTAGCAAACCCCGGCATGAACCCGCAAGTAGCCTCTATCTTTCAGGCTTCAAGAGAATGCTCCATTTGCCAAAGCACAACACACGCCACTACGGAGTGCCATCAAGAAAATCAATTCCCTGAGTTGATTCAGGCCGACTTGAATGCGGCCCAAGGTTTCCGCCACCCTCACAATAACCCTTATTCCAATACCTATAATCCAAGGTAGCGGAACCATCCAAACTTCTCTTGGAAGCAAGGTGATGCTTCTAACTCAGGGAATACAAGACCCTTACCTCCCCAACCCATATGCCAACATTCTTATGAAAACCCTCCTCAGAATAAGCCCTCTGAGATGGATGAACTGAAGGCCATGATAAAAGCAATGCAAGAGCATCAGAATATGGTCATCCAATCTCAGAATAAGATGATTACTGACGTGCAATCCCAATTGGTCATCTTACTGAGGCAGTTAGGCAACGTGATCTGAGGAAGCTGCCTAGCTCTTCTGAGGAGAACCCTAAGGGCAAGGGGGTTGTATGCAGGGAGCACACCCAAGTAGTGACCGTGTTGAGGAGTGGAAAAAAGATTGACAAGCCTGATAACACTCCTACGGTTACGACACCTGACCCGACTTCCATCTCCATTGAGGAAGAGCCACACTGCTCTCCCTTGCACAAAATCACCCACAATGAGGATGTCGTCCTTCCACCCCCCCTTTCCTGCCATGACGACCCCTCTACCTAGAAGCCGAGGGTGCCCTATCCAGAGTGCCTATTTGCTCCTGGGGAATCTTCTGTTGGCTCGTCTAGAGCCAAAGATAGGGCAGAAGAGATTATGGATACTTTTAGGCAAGTCCAGATTGACTTGCCTCTGTTGGAAGCTATTAAACAGATCCCATCCTATGCCAAGTTTCTGAAGGACCTATGCACCCAGAAGCGCCGATCTAGGAAACAGGTCCAAACCAAGGTCATCCTACCTGACCATGTTAGCTCGGTTCTCCAGCATGGAACACCCCCCAAAATGAAAGACCCAGGGGCCTCATATATTTCAGTGGTTATAGGTAACCAACACATTGACGAGGCTCTGATCGATCTGGGTGCAGGGGTGAACATTTTACTGAGCTCTGTCTACGACCTTTTGGGAGGAGGCAAGCTAAAGCCTAGTCAAGTAATCCTCCAGGTTGCAGACAGATCACTTAAGACACTGCGGGGATTGTTGGAAGATGTCCTTGTGAGAGTGGAGGATTTCTTCTTCCCTGTTGACTTTTTGGTAGTTGATACTGACCCATCTAATAAGCCCACAAAGCCGTCCATTATTCTGGGATGCCCCTTCTTGGCCACAGCCAATGCCTCTATAAATTGTAGATCTAGGGCACTTAAAATGGGCTTTGGGAACAAGAAGATCCGATTGAAAGTTTTTGATACTTACAAGCAATCTGGATTTGAAGATTGTTCTTAGATTGAGGTCATTGATGAAATAATTGAAGAGACTACTCCAACACTCTTATGTAGAGATCCCCTTCAGAAGGTCATATCTAAGGACCGTCCCTCGATTATTAAAGAAATGGAAAGGGAAATGCCCGAATTAGAAGAGTTGCTAGGGATACACATTGAGTCTCTATCCCCACCCTGGACTGTGAAGGTAGATCTGCTACCTGAGGCGGGGACATCTCAACTAAAACCGTCAATCCAAAAGGCTCCTGAGTTAGAGTTGAAACCCCTCCCGAGCACATTGAAATATGCTTTCCTTGGCCCTAATAACATGCTCCCCATTATTATCTCGTCTGCATTATCTGAATTACAGGAGGGAGCTCTACTTGAGTGTTTACAAAGGCATAAGGAAGCAATTGCCTAGTCAATTGCTGATATTAAGGGTGTTGATCCCTCTCTTTGCATGCATCATATATACACGGACGAGTCCATGAAGCCTTTCCGAGACTTGCAGAGAAGGATCAATCCAAATATGTGGGAGGTTGTTAAAAAGGAGATTCTGAAATGGCTGGATGCAGGGATTATCTATCCCATTTCAGATAATAAATGGGTCAATCCTATTCATGTAGTTCCCAAAAAGGCAGGAATCACTGTGGAGGAGAATACCAAGGAGAACTGGTGACCACTAGACCCTCAACTGGTTGGAGGGTCTGCATCGATTACCACTGTTTAAACATGGCGACCCAGAAAGACCATTTCCCTTTACCGTTTATCGATCAAATTTTGGAATGATTGGCAGGGAACAAGTACTTTTGTTTTCTTGACAGGTACTCTGGGTATAATCAGATAGCCGTTTTTCCTGACGATCAAGAGCGTACCACCTTCACGAGTCTATGTGGCACATTTGCGTTCCGTCGAATGCCATTTGAGTTATGTAATGCTCCTGCCACTTTCCAACATTGTATGATGGCTATCTTTTCTGATATGATCAATGAGTTCATTGAAATTTTCATGGATGACTTCTCCATTTATGGCTCGTCATTTGACCTCTGCCTTTCGCACCTTGATAAAGTCTTAACCTGTTGCGAAGAGGCAAAGCTGGTGCTTAGCTGGGAGAAAAGCCACTTTATGGTCCAGCATGGCATTGTGTTAGGGCATATAGTTTCCGAGAGAGGAGTAGAGGTGGATACCGCAAAAATCGATTCCCTCTCTAAGCTTCCATTGCCCACCAATGTTCGTCAGGTTAGATCTTTCCTTAGCCATGCTGGATTTTATAGGCACTTCATTAGAGATTTTAGAAAAATCTCTAAGCCACTCTGCGACTTGTTAGCGAAGGATGTCTCCTTCGATTTTGATGATAGATGTGGTGAGGCTTTCCAAGTTTTGAAGAAAGCCCTCATTACCGTGCCGATTCTCCAAGCACCAGATTGGACCCTCCCATTTGAGCTTATGTGCGATGCTTTTGATTTTGCAGTGGGAGCGGTCTTAGGTCAAAGGGTTGATGGCAAATCTCATGTGCTGCATTATGCTAGCAAGACCCTTACGGATCCACAGCAAAACTACACGGTCACTGAAAAGGAACTACTTGCTGTAGTATTTGCTTTGGAAAAGTTTCGGTCTTATCTTTTGGGATCCAAGGTTGTAGTGTTCACTAATCATTTTGCCCTAAGGCATCTTCTTACTAAAAAGGACACCAAACCTCGCCTAATTCGTTGGATTCTGCTACTCCAAGAATTTGACTTGGAAATTAAAGACAAGAAACGAGTTGAGAATGTGGTAGCAGATCATTTGTCTAGGATCCCCATTGAGGCATCAAACCCTGCTGGTAGTATTCAAGAGACTTTCCCTGATGAGTCTCTGATGGCCGTGGAAGCTAAAACTCCTTGGTTCGCTGACATAGTGAACTATCTGGTCATAAGCATTACCCCCAGTACTTGGGACAAGCAGAAGCGAGATAGGTTTCTTTCCAATGCTAAATTTTATCACTGGGAGGAACCCGAGCTTTTTAGAATAGGCCCTGACCAGCTTTTTCGCCGTTGCATCCTTGATGAAGAGCAAAAAAGTGTTCTGAGTTTCTGCCATGACCTCCATTGTGGGGGACATTTTACTAGGAAGAAGACTACCCATAAGGTTCTTCAGTCTAGCTTTTGGTGGCCCACATTATTCCTAGATGCACATAAGTATGTGGGCGCATGTCTACGTTGCCAACAGACGGGAACCATTGGAAAAAGGGATGAGATGCCCCAACAACCTATCCTCCCTATTGAAATCTTTGATATTTGGGGCATTGACTTCATGGGTCCCTTTCCTGTGTCCTTCAGATATGAATACATCCTTGTGGCTGTAGACTATGTATCGAAATGGATAGAAGCCATACCCACATGAACCAATGACCATTATGTGGTCTTGGGCTTTGTTAAGGCTAATATCATTTCTCGGTATGGGTGCCCAAGGGCGATCATAAGTGATGGAGGACCTCACTTTAAGAACGTACACTTCACAAGACTACTCCAAAATTTTGGAGTCAACCACATGATAGCCACACCTGATCATCCCCAAACGAGTGGACAAGTTGAAGTGTCTAATAGGGAGATTAAGTGAATTTTAGAAAAAAACTGTCAGGCCTGATCGGAAGGATTGGTCTAAAAAACTAAATGATGCTCTTTGGGCCTAAAGAACTGTGTATATGTCTCCTTTCCGTATTGTCTATGGAAATGCGTGCCACCTTCCTGTTGAAATCCAACATAAAGCTTATTAGGCTATTAAAAATGTTAACTTAAATCTGGATAAAGTGAGAAAGGCACATATGTTAGAATTAAGTGAGCTTGAGGAGCTTCGTAATGAAGCTTATGAAACTTCTCAAGCTTACAAGCAACGTACAAAAGTCTTCCATGACAAGCACATCATTAGAAAGACTTTTGAGCACAACCAGTGGGTCTGGCTTTTCAATTCTAGACTTAAATTATTTCCTGGAAAGCTCAAGTCCTGCTGGGATGTGCCATATGTTGTTATCAATACTTTCCCTCATGGAGCTGTAGAAATTTGGAACCCTATTTTAGGTGCGAACTTTAAGGTAAATGGCCAGCGACTTAAACCGTATATTACTCTTTCAGATGGCCAAGTTTTGGAAGCACTTCAGCTTGAGGAGCCTTAGCTCCTCCCACTCTCCTCCTCAGTTGATATTCTTCTATGTCTTTTTTTTTTCCAATGAGGACATTGTCAGTCTTAGGCATGGGGGGGGTATAACCTGAGAATGTTTATAGCATTTATAAATATTTGCATACATATATATATTTATATATATATATAAATTCTTTTCTTAAGCTGAATGGGTTAGTCTCTAGTAGAATACCTTTGTTATTGGAGGTTTTTCTTCTTGAATTATTTCTTAAGTCTAGAATCAAGTACATTTATTTCACATGCATGTAGACTGGGTAATGGATCCTTGAAGAAAACTAATAAACATTTGTAGTCTACTGAACCCTTGGACAGTTAATAGGGAGTCAAGCATACTATCTTCTAGTAGATCCACCTCATATTTGTGAGATGAAAGTAGAGAGATTACTGGTGTACTAAGTCTAGTGCAAGGACTCTTAAGTTTTGGACAATTAGATGATGATACTTCAGAGTTAGGCATAGTTTTAGCTCTCTGTTCCTGTGTGCGTACTTTGTGTGAATTCTTGAGAGTCACCAAATAAGGCAGATACATAGAGATTGAGTTTTAATAAAGCTATGACTATGGTGGATGGTTATGACCATCCTACATAGAGTCCTCGGTTGAAGGAGGGTAATAGTGTCAAAGGTCAGAAATACGCTTATCCTATCCATTCCTTCTCAGTGCCGAGAATAGGCACTTCCACCAAATAAGCCACATAATTTCCTCTTGACCATCATCATCCCTAATAAGGCCTCATAAATAAAAGTCTGTATCGTGTTGTGTTGATTGAAAAAGAAACAAAAAAAAGAGAAGAAGAAAAAACAATAATAAAAGAAAAAAGAGAAAGAAAAGGAAAGAAATAAGAAGAAAAGAGAGTAAAGAAAAAGAAAAGAGTCCAGGGTTATCGTTGTAACATTGTTTCTGAGGCAACAAAACACTTATCACGTTCCACCAAATATGACCTAATGAAACGGTGGAGTTAGGGAGATAACCGGGTTTTATTGTTATAGCGTTGTAGTATAGCCAGTTATTGCCAACATTTCAAATATAATTTTTTTTACTCGGAAAATAAAAGAGTTCCCGAGGTCGAACTCAGGGAGCAAGTTGTATTCTAGAGATATACATGTTTCTTTTACAAAAATAAAGAAAGAGAGAGGGAAAGAATTTGTTGTCTTCTTTTCTCTTTGTTTTCTCCTCGTCTCAGATCTTCTTCTTCTTTGTCTGCAGAGGTGATGTCTTTCTTCTGCAATGGTGATGCTCTTCTTCTTCTTCCAGCTGTTCCTGCTCCTCCTTTTTCTTCTGTCTTTCTTCAGATCTTCTTCTTTCTTCTTTGTTTTTCTTCTTTCAGTTCTTCCCTTGTTCTTTTGTGTTCTCCTCTGCCTCGCCTTCTTCTGTTGTTCTTCAGATCTCCCTCCGTCTGTCTTCTTTTCCCTTCAGGACGTCGTCTGATTTCCAAATTAGACGACTTAAACTGCCTGTTGCTACAGTCAGCTTCCTTCTTCTTCCGCGGTTCTTCATCTTCACCTGTGCCTGCACACTTCAGAGCTTACGTCAGAGAACAAAACCTACTCTACCCTCTCCCCCCCCGCGTCTCTCTCTCTCTGAAACCACTCTTGGGAAAGCTCTCCCAGAGCTGCTGGGTAATCGGGTTCGGGTCACGCCCGGGTCCAGGCCCACCGGCGTGCGTGGTGGGCGAGGAGTGCAGGTCAGTCTAAGTCGGGTCGGGTCAGGTCCGCGGGGCGTGAGCGCGGACGAGACCGGGTAACCGGGCGGGTGAAAGGGGACCTCACCCCGTGTGCTGAGGCAGTAAGGCTAGTGCGCAAAATCAATTTAAACAGTGGAAAGGTTGTGAGGCTTACCGATGTGGGACTAAACGCAGACCTTTCCTCGCGTGCGCCTGCTGGGAGATCGCGACCTGGCTTCTGCAGCTGCGGCTTCGATTTGCGTAGGTTGCTGGCTGGCTGCCTTCGCAAGACTCCCCGTACTCCGCAGCAGCTGGAGACCTGGAGTCCTCAAGCCTGGAGCGCGGGAGAAGCTGCTTCAATGTGCGTTAATGGCGGTCGAACCTCAAAACCTGTCGGACACGAATATGGCCTCTCGGCCTGATCAAACCACTGGGGAACCTTCGCCGTGGCACGGCGAAGGTGAGGAGCTGCGCGGCAGGCCGCAAGGTGGTGTCTGGCGGCAGCCCTAGGTTGGACTGCAACCGGAGGAATGGGTTTGTTCGGGGGAGCGTTACAGAGGTGTGGAGTGGCAGTGGAGGGGTGGGGGGTGCTCAGTGTGATGAGGCGGAGGTTCGGTGAGGGTCGGCGAGGTGTGTGAGGCTGTGGAGCGATGGGAACATCTCGCCGGAGGGTGGCCGGAGTCGAAGGGGGTGACGATGGTCAGGGTCGGTCGAGGGCTTAATTGAACAAATTGAAACCGGGGAAAGAAAGAGGAGAAGAAGGGAAGTAGTTCTAACTTACTTGCAGGGACGAAGGGGGAGCAGTAGGGCGACAGTCGTATCGACTGTCGCCGGAGAAGAAGATGCTCAGGGAAGGAGGCGGCGGCGAGCAAAGAGCCGGAGAGGCGCCAGCTGGGTACGGCGTGGCGCGGGAAGAGCAGGGGAGGAAGTCTCTGCTGCTGGTATTGCGGCAGAGCGAAGAGGAGGAGGGGGAGGAACCGCCGGAGCTGTTGAGCGTCTGCCGGAGAGAGAAGAGAGGAAAGTTGGGGATTTTCTCCGTCAGATCCGAGCTGCCCCGGCCTGTGGAGCGATGGGGGGTATTTATAGGGATCAAAACAGGGAGGGAGGCGGAGGGAGACGACGTGTCTCCCTCGCCGGAGGATGGCCGGAGACGAAAACCCATACCGTCCGTGCGTTCGCACGGCCGGTATGGTGGGCTACAGCGACCAGGGGGGTGTCCCTGCGACGGCTGACAACGCAGGGCACCCCTGGTTTACTTGCCAGGCTTTCCCCCTCACCCTGCGCGGCGCCATGCTCCGCGCAAGGTCGCCGGAGCATGGTGCTGGCCGGTTTTGCAGGGGGGACCTGAATGCAAAGAACGAAGGAGAGTTAGGGGCCAAAATGCGACGGTTCAAAAGTTGAGGGCCAAAAAGTAAATATATGAGGACCAAAGTGTAAAGTCGGTCAAGGAGGTTTCTTCTTAGGCTCAAGTTTTTATACATGATTAATTAGGACCTAAGGAATCTGATGGTAAATTTTATTTCTATATTAAACCTTGTTTGACCGGTCAATTTATGCGAAAACCCAGATTAAGTTATTAATTGGGCATGGTTCTCAATGTAGGTCAACATGGGTTCTGAAGGCCAAATTGAAGGTTCTAAACCCTAGAGATTATTTTCTATGAATTTTAGAGGGTTTATTCTATTTTTACTTTGCCTCGAACCTCATGAATTGAAGTGGGTTATTTTAGGGTTACAGATTATCATTTAGTTCCTTGGAATTGCTGTAGCCCTTGCTAGATCATCTCATCCCACTTTTATTCTTATTAAGTTGCTTTGACCTATGTTTGGACCCTGAATTACCCTGTATGCAGATTATACTGGTAAAATTGCATTTTTACCCCTTATGACTTGTTTTCTCCTTAAACTCAGAATTCTCTGAGTTAAGCCTTTCCTTGAGTTATGTAGGAGCTTTTATCCTTTGTATTGGGTCAAAATGAGCTAGTTATGGCTCATGATGAGGTTCTCATCATACCCCCATGCCTAGCTTTTGCTAGTCCCTTAGCAAAAACTTAAGGTTTCAACCCTTGTTCTAGACCATGAAGTTCTTAATAGCTTTAGATAAGTGCTTTTTTATTTGAGCTTAGATTAGGTTAGAATGCTGACCATAGGCCTAAAAGGTACTCTATTACCAATCAAGATCCAAATCTGTCTAGCCTTAGCCTCAGTCTCTAGCAAAGGTTTTTAAGGTCCACAAGAACTAACCTAAGGTTTATTGGACTTTGTGGTTAAAGCACCCGTGCTTGAAATGATTTTAGCCCTGGCTCAGTTCGCAGTGCATTTGTAAGAGAGAGATAGAAAGTTTTTCTGTTTGGAGAGTTTTCTCTCTCTCTTTCTTTTTAGTTCTAGCCTAGGATTGGCTTTTCAACACGGTCTGTATCAGATTCCTTGCTCCCATCATCAATCCTCAAGGGTTCCTGGTGATCGATGCTTCGAGATAGCACCGCCCATGGCAACCCCCGGAACCCTGGCTATTGAGATTTCGAGATAATCCCATCCATGGTGTTCCGTGGCCGAATCCAGACCCTGGCAATTGACACTTCGAGATAATGCCATCCATGGAATCTGAACCAGCAGAGTGCTTACATGCCCCCAGTAGGATATGTAAATATCCTAAGAAACAAGCACCGAGGAGATGATATTTTGTTACGCATCTTCGAGGGGATTTCCCGCCTCTCCGCGCTGAGAACTCGTCCAAATCAACTTGTGTTGATCGGCTGCTCCTATTCTAGGTGTTCTTTTCAGAATTTTGCGATGTTTCTGCGTGATTCTGATTTTTACGCTTACTGAACCAGGCTGTGTGTGAGGTTAGGGTGCTTAGGTTACTGAGTCCCGTAAACCAAAAATTAGTTAACGAGGCCAAATACTCCCTAAGCCTTAGACCTAATACTTCAGCTTTTCATTTTCCTCAACCTCTTGAGGAGTGTCTAGATCTTAATGGGTACTAAGAGTCTATTCAAGAATGCCTAAGGTTTGCGTTCTTACTAATCTCATTATGCACTTTTCAGTTATTTTCTTGAATGAGGTCTAGAACTTAGGTTAATTCCTTAGTTCCTTACTAATGACTATCACCTTTTCTCTTAATTTTTGTGCTCCTTTTTCATTTTGTTTCTTTTCTCCTTCACAAAATTTCCTTCTCCTCTTTTCCTCTTATTCTTTTTCGAATTTTTTTTTTTTTTTTTAATTTTTATGGTGTTTTTGTCATATGTGAATTTTTTTGTTTGAAACCTTTTCTTACAAGTTTTGCACTTCCATACCCCCCCATGCCTAAGATTTGCAATGTCCTCATTGTAACCTAGGGGGTTTTTATTTAACTTAGTTCATTCCTTAAGACAGAAATTTGGATGAGTGGATGGGTTGGGTTGAATTTTTGCGGACGATTTCTAATCCCAGATGCAAGCATCTGAGGTGGGGTCGGCTGTCTACAAGGGTGAACTTTGAGTGCAAAAAGGTGTCGGAACAAGTTTCAGGTTTTCAAAGAGAATGACGGGCTGCCTCCCGTTAAGCGCTGAGTTTTACGCCATCGGCTAGGCGCAATAAGCTCAAGGGGAAAGGAGGATATAAGATGCCTCAGCCAAATCAGTAGAAGTTACATCAATGAATGGCTTGAGTCTCTGACCGTTCACGATGAAAGGTTCAGAATCGTGGCTGAGTGGACTGATTTCGATTGCTCCATTTCCAAAAACCTGTCGGACCAAAAATGGTCCGACCCACTTGGATCTCAGTTTTCCTGGGAAGAGTTTTAGTCGGGCATCAAAGAGTAGGACCTTTTGACCAGGATGAAAGATCTTTCTCGAGATGTGTTTGTCGTGGAAGGCTTTAACCCGCTCCTTGTAGATTTGCGAGTTCTCGTACGCGTCTAGGCGTAATTCATCGATCTCGCTGATTTGGAGTTTTCTGTGGGTCCTAGCCTTGGAAAGATCGAGATTACAGTTCCGTACTGCCCAATAGGCTTTATGCTCCAGTTCTACGGGAAGGTGGCATGCCTTTCCGTACACCAGTCTAAAGGGAGACATGCCCAATTGGGTCTTGTGGGCGGTCCTATAGGCCCACAATGCTTCCGGAAGTCGGGACGACCAGTCCTTCCTGTCAGGTTGAACAGTGATGAAACGGTTGGCTTCGGGATAACCGGGTTTTAGTTTGTTATAACATTGTAGTATAGCCAGTTATTACCAACATTTCAAATATATAAATTTTTTTACTCGGAAAATAAAAGAGTTCCCGAGGTCGAACTCAGGGAGCAAGTTGTATTCTAGAGATATACATGTTTCTTTTACAAAATAAAGAAAGAGAGAGGGAAAGAATTTGTTGTTCTCTTTGTTTTCTCCTCGTGATGTTCTTCTTTCTTTCTTTCTTCAGATCTCCTTCTTCTTCTTTGTTCTGCAGAGGTGATGCTCCTCTTTCTTTCTTCAGATCTCCTTCTTCTTCTTCCTTGGTTTCTGTCTTGGCCTCTCTTCTTCTTTTTCTGCAGTCTCTTCTGTGAAGGTTTCTTCTTCCTTGGCTCTGCTGTGCTTCTTCTCTGCAGCCTTTTCTCTTCTTCTGCCTTGCTCAGCCTCTTCTTTAGAGTTTCTTCTTGTTTCTCCTCCCTGCGGCTAAGTGTCAGCTTCTTTTCTTTTTCAGCCAAGGACGTCACCCCTCCTTCCTTCTTTTCCCTTCAGGCCGTCGTCTGATTTCCAAATCAGACGACTTAACTACCTGTTGCTACAGTCAGCTTCCTTCTTCTTCTGCGGGTCTTCTTCTTCGCCTGTGCCTGCACACTTCAGAGTTTTTCGTCAGAGGCAAAACCTACTCTACCCTCGCCCCGCGTCTCTCTCTCTCTCTGAAACCACTCTTGGGAAAGCTCTCCCAGAGCTGCCGGGTAACCGGGTTCGGGTCAGGCCCGGGTCCAGGCCCACCGGCGTGCGTGGTGGGCGAGGAGTGCAGGTCAGTCTTAAGTCGGGTCGGGTCGGGTCGGGTCAGGTCCGCGGGGCGTGAGCGCGGACGAGACCGGGTAACCGGGCGGGTGAAGGGGACCTCACCCCGTGTGCTGAGGCAGTAAGCCTTCAGCACTTTTGCATCTTATGTCGCTGCGACTCTTCAGGCGTTTCCGAGGTGGGACTAAATGTCCCACCTCAATTGCGCGCCCGCAGCGGGGAAGTCAGCAGGAGATTGCGGCGTCACGCGAAGCTTTCTGCCTTAGCTGCGAACCTGGTGTTTTGCCAAAACGCCTCGCAAGGCCTGGGAGTTGAATCTGGGCTTGGCGCTGAGCGTGGCGCGCCTGTAGCTGCAGGCGGAAGCAGTTCCTCCTGCGCGGCAATGGCGGCGGAGGTCGGGTGGTCTGTTCACAAGAAAACGGCCTCTCGGCCTAATCAGAAAGTGCCAGGAGCTTCGCCAGGGTGCGGCGAAGCTCGTGTGGGTGGTGGCGAGGCGCGGGGCGGCGTGCGAGGGCTGCCCTAGGTCGGACTGTGGGTCGGAGGATGGGCCTGTTCGGTGGGGTTGCAGGGGGTGATGTGGGGGAAGTGGCAGGGCGGAGGTTGATCAGGGTGAGGAGGCGGAGGTCCTGCGGTGGTCGGCGAGCCGTGTGGGTCACTGAGGTGATGGGAGCGGCTCGCCGGAGGGTGGTCGGAGACGAAGGGGGTGAAGGTGGTCAGGGTCGGTCGAGGGCTTAAGTGAATAAATTGAAAGCGGGGAAAGAAAGAGGAGAAGAAGGGGAGTAGCTCTAGCTTACTTGCAGGGACGAAGGGGGAGGAACAGGGCGACAGTCGTATCGACTGTCGCCGGAGAAGACGATGCTCAGGGAAAGGGGCGGCGGCGAGCAGAGAGCCGGAGAGGCGCCAGCTGGGTGCGGCGTGGCGCGGGAAGAGCAGGGGAGGAAGTCTCTGCTGCTGATATTGCGGCAGAGCGAAGAGGTGGAGGGGGAGGAAACCGCCGGAGCTGGTGAGCGTCTGCCGGAGGAAGAAGAGAAGAAAGTTGGGGATTTTCTCCGTCAGATCCAGGCTGCCCCGGTCGGTGGAGCAACGGGGGGGTATTTATAGGGATCAAACAGGGAGGAAGGCGGAGGGAGACGACGTGTCTCCCTCGCCGGAGGATGGCCGGAAACAAGAAGCCATACCGTCCGTGCGTTCGCACGGCCGGTATGGTGGGTTACAACGACCAGGGGGGTGTCCCTGCGACGGCTGACGACGCAGGGCACCCCCGGTTTACTTGCCAGGTCCCCCACCTCACCCTGCGCGGCGCCATGCTCCGCGCAAGGTCGCCGGAGCATGGTGCTGGCAGGTTTTGCAGGAGGGACCTGATTACAAAGAACGAAGGAGAGTTAGGGGCCAAAATGCGAGGGTTCAAAAGTTGAGGGCCAAAGAGTAAATATATGAGGACCAAAGTGTAAAGTCGGTCAAGGAGGTTTCTTCTTAGGCTCAAGTTTTTATACATGACTAATTAGGACCTAAGGAATCTGATGGTGAATTTCATTTCCATATTAAACCTTGTTTGACCGGTCAATTTGCGCAAAAACCCAAATTAAGTTATTAATTGGGCATGGTTCTCAATGTAGGTCAAAAAGGGTTCTGAAGGCCAAATTGAAGGTTCTAAACCCTGGAGATTATTCTTCTATGAATTTTAGAGGGTTTATTCTATTTTTACTTTGCCTCGAACCTTGTGAATTGAAGTGGGTTGTTTTAGGGTTACAGATTATCATTTAGTTTCTTGGAATTGCTGTAGCCCTTGCTAGATCATTTCATCCCACTCTTATTCTTATTAAGCTGCTTTGACCTATGTTTGGGCCCTGAATTACCCTGTATGCAGATTATACTGGTAAAATTGCATTTTTACCCCTTATGACTTGTTTTCTTCTCAAACTCAGGATTCTCTGAGTTAAGCCTTTCCTTAAGATATGTAGGAGCTTTTATCCTTTGTATTAGGTCAAAATGAGCTAGTTATGGCTCATGATGAGGTTCTCATCAAGTGACTTGCAGGATTTTCTTGATCTCCCGATTAGACAGCTCAGCTAGACCATTAGTTTGGGGGTGGTAAGGAGTAGAGATTCGGTGAGACACCCCGTATTTGGTCATCAGTGACCTAAACTGAGCATTTGTGAAATGGGTCCCTCCATCAGAGATTATTGCACGAGGAATCCCGAACCTTGAGAAAATGTGTTGATGAATGAATTTGAGAACGATTTTGTGATCACAGGTTCGGGTCGGTATGGCTTCGATCCATTTGGACACGTAGTCCACAGCCAACAGAATGTATTCGAAACCATCCGAAACAGGAAAGGGGCCCATAAGATCAATCCCCCAAACATCAAAGATTTCGCATACTAGAATTGGTTGCATAGGCATCATGTCGCGATGGCTCATGTTGCCCAAAGTCTGGCAACGGCTGCATGCCTTGCAGTGATTGTATGCATCTTTGAACAGTGTGGGCCAGTAAAAGCCGCACTGGAGGACTTTTGATGCGGTTTTATGCCCGGCGAAATGGCCACCGCATGCCTGGTCATGGCAGAAAGAGAGGATATTGTTGAATTCCCCCTCCGGGACACATCTCCGGATGATCTGATCGGCACCTATGCGGAAGAGGTACGGGTCTTCCCAAATGTAATACTTGGCATTGGAGCGTAATTTGTCTTTCTTGGCCTTCGGCCAATCGGAGGGGATCTGATGAGATGCCAAGTAATTTACTACATTAGCAAACCATGGAAGGCTAGTACCAATAGTCAGCAGGTGCTCATCGGGAAAATGCTCAGTGATGGGTCCGGAAGGGTCAATTATTTCAGAAGGAAGACGGGACAAGTGATCAGCTACCACATTTTGCTTTCCCGCTTTGTCGCGAATCTCAAGGTCAAATTCTTGCAACAGCAAGATCCATCAGATTAATCGAGGTTTCGCGTCCTTCTTTGCAAGGAGATGCCTCACAGCTGTGTGATCCGAGTATATGATGACACGGGAACCCAGAAGGTACGATCTGAACTTTTCTAGGGCAAATACTACAGCTAGCAGCTCTTTCTCAGTAACCGTATAGTTACGCTGAGCCTCATCGAGTGTTTTGCTGGCGTAGTAAATGGCTACAGGTTTCCTGTCAATTTTCTGCCCCAAAACCGCTCCTACAGCGAAGTCGGATGCATCGCACATGATCTCAAAGGGTTGAGACCAATCAGGGGACTGTAGGATCGGGGCTTGGGTGACTCGGTCACGCAGGATTTCAAATGCTTGAGTGCATTCCTTGGAAATTTCAAAAGGAACATCCTTGGAGAGAAGAGTGGTCAGGGGGCGCGCGATTTTTGAAAAATCCGGGATAAATCGTCGATAAAAACCGACATGCCCTAAAAAGGAACGGATGTCCCTGATCGAGCTAGGCATAGGAAGGTCAGAAATCAGATTAACCTTAGCTCGATCCACTTGGATACCTTTCTCCGAAATCGAGTGTCCCAGGACAATTCCCTCAGGCACCATGAAATGGCTCTTTTCCCAGGAAAGAACCAAATTCACATCGATGCACCGCCTGAGTATCTGGACCAAGTGTTGGAGGCAATCGTCGAATGATGCTCCGAAAACTGAAAAGTCATCCATGAAGACTTCCAGATAATCACCTACCATATCTGAGAATACGGCAAGCATGCATCGCTGAAAAGTAGCGGGTGCATTGCAAAGACCGAAAGGCATCCTTCGGAAAGCGTATGTTCCGAAGGGGCAGGTGAACGTGGTCTTTTCTTGGTCCTCAGGATGGATTGCCACCTGGTTATAACCGGAGTACCCGTCAAGAAAGCAGAAGAACCTATTTCCCGCAAGTTTTTCGAGAATTTGATCAATGAAGGGTAGTGGGAAATGATCCTTCTTTGTGGAGGAATTTAGTCGGCGGTAATCTATACAGACTCTCCACGAGTTGGCTAATCGGGTAGGAATGATTTCTCCGGTCTCAGTCGTTATAGTGGTGAGTCCTGCCTTCTTGGGCACGACCTGAATTGGGCTCACCCAACGACTATCGGAGATCGGGTAGATGATCCCGGCATCTAACCACTTGATGATCTCCTTTTTCACGACCTCCTGCAGATTGGGGTTTAAGCGTCTCTGCATTTCACGAGAAGGTCGTGTGCCCTCTTCTGAATAGATATGATGAGTACAATAAGAGGGACTTATTCCAGTCAAATCATCGAGAGTCCATCCGATGGCTCTGCGATGTTGCTGGAGGACAACAATCAGACGGGATTCCTGTTCAGGACTGAGGTTGGAATTGATAATCACAGGAAGGGTCTAATTAGAACCCAAAAAGACGTATTTCAAGTGAGCAGGAAGGGGTTTCAGTTCGAGGATGGGGTTTTCAGCAGCAGCGGGTGGTTCAGTATAGATGTGAGGTTCAAGGGTGGGAGTTACTGGGTTGTTCACATCTGGATTCGACTCCTCTGTTTGCGGGTCAAGATCCTTCTGTGGTTGATGAGGCATACTCGAGTCATTCTGGAGGTGTGATTCATCAACCAAAGTCTTGATGTCACAAATTTGTTCGATGACGCCGCAATTAATTCCTTGTTGGGCCTTAAATATATCAATTTTCAGTGTTTGATCTCCAAACTTAAGCTCTATTTGGCCCTCCTCACAGCTGATGTTGGCTCTAGCAGTAGCCAAGAAAGGTCTCCCTAGAATGATTGGTGTATCCCTAGGGTTCTCAGGTGCATCCATATCTAAGACTATAAAGTCCACTGGAAAATAGAAATCCCGCACTCTTACAATAACATCCTCGAGAATCCCTTTTGGTGACTTTATAGATCGATCTGCTAATTGTAATGTCACCTCGGTTGGTTTTAGCTCAGATTCTTCTAGATGGTCAAGTAAGGATGTGGGTATCAGGTTTATGGATGCACCCAAGTCTAACAATGCTCTATCAAATTGGGTACCACCTATCTTACAGGAAATCAGGGGAGTCCCAGGATCTTTTGCCTTGGGTGGGAGTCTACTAAGGATTACAGAGCTGGCTTGCTCTGACATAACAATTGGGCTCCCTCCCTTGGTTCGCGGCTTACGCTGGGGTGTACATATATTCTTTAGAAATCGTGCGTAAGCTGGTACGTGGCGGATTGCATCCATCAAGGGGATGTTTATGTGGACCTGCTCAAAGAGCTTGACTAGGTCCTCCTCAGGGGCCACGGGTTTGGTGGTCTTCTTTCCCTTGGTCAAGGCCTCGGGAAACGGGATCTTGGTTGGTTCTTCTAGGATAGGTCCAGGTTGTGGATCCGGAACAGCGGTATCTTGGATAACTATCCTAGGGTCATGGTTATCAGGCTTGGAGTGGTTTGGATAATGCGGGTCTTCAGTTGTTTTACCACTACGTGTTGTTACAGAATTTAATCCGGCCTGATTCTGGTTTGGGTTTGGTAAGAGGGGTGGCTGCTGCTGAAATCCCGCATAAGAAGTTGAGGCTTCCATCCCGTCTGGAGATGGAGCAGTAGGGGCCTGATAAATCCATTGAGCGTGGCCTAAATTTGGATTCATAACGCGCTTCTGGGTTGGCACGTTATTTGGGTTAGGAAGAGGTTGGGAAGGGAGTGTGCCTGGCTGGCGAGAATTTGCCAACTGGGCCAGTTGAGTTTTAACTTCAGTAAGCTCGTCCTTGTGCTGATTTTGAATAGCCGCATTCGTTTTTTGAATGTCAACCAGAGTCTGAAGGATTAGGGACATTTGATCCTGATTTGGCCCTGATGGATAAGTAGGGTTGGGCCGAGGCTGAGGCGGCTGGTAATGACGAGGGGGCTGTGGGCGGGACTGAAAAGGTGGTCTTTGAGTTTGGGAATTTCCTGCCCACTGAAAATTGGGATGGTTTCGCCATCCAGGGTTGTAAGTGTTGGAGAATGGGTCGTTCTGGATGGCGTTGAGGTCCTCGCAGGTCTGAGGAACCTCCTGAGAGTCAGGGAAAGGGGGAATGGAGTTCCCCCGGCTGGTGTAGAAAGGATCGGATGATCCTCCGATCCAAGAATCAGATGGGGATGGATATGGATCCATCCCAGGGGAAGGTCGGTGGAGGATGTTTTGCACAGTTTCCTGTGTGGAGGGAGGTTGTGCAAAGGAGTTACGCGCGGAGGTGGCTTGCTGCAAGTGCTGAGTCAGCTCATCCACCTTCTTTTCAATGATTGAGACCTTGTCCAATCGACTGGCCATTAATTCCAGGTCGACTGATGTGGACAGGCCCTGCGTCTCGTGTGCTCCCTTAAGATTCGTCGCTGCGCGGGTATTCGTCCTGTCGAATAATCCCATGGAGTCATTGTTGATGGAGTTCTCGCACATATTTTCGAGAATTTCCCATACGGTGTCTTCATGTTGACCCATGATGTTTCCTCCGCAAGTTGCATTGACGAAAAGGCGGATGTCCTCACGGAGTCCCTGGTAAAAAGATTGGACTTGTTCCCATTTAGGAACTCCGTGATGGGGGCACTTTCTCATGAGATCCTGAAAGCGATCCCATGCCTCATGGAGAGGTTCTCCTGATTGTTGAGTGAAGTGTGTAATCTGATGGCGCAAGGCGTTGGTCCGACCAACGGGAAAAAACTTTTTCAAAAATTCGGATTGAAGTTCTTCCCAAGTGTTGATCGGCCGGGTCTGAGTTTGATACCAATGGGCGGCCTTGTCCATAAGAGAAAAGGAGAACATCTTCATGAGAAGAATATCCCGATTTTGCGCATCTGATCCAAAAGTGTGGGCCAGATGCTTTAGCTGTTTGATGTGCTGGAAGGGATCTTCAGAATTAAGCCCATGGAATTTAGGTATAGCATGAATCATGTTGGGCTTTAATTCGGAATCAGGTCCTCCAGTCGGGATTCTGACTCGAGGCTCAATGGCCACCGCAGCAGGATTGTAGTGGTCCCGCATCATAGGACGCTGTGGTGGGTGCACGAAGTTTTGGAAGAGGTCATTGAGTCGCTGGAGCTGGTGTTCCAGATTATTTTCTTCCTCAACTGGCTGAGCCATGAAGGGGAAAGAAGAACTTGGTTCTGAATCAGAAGAGAGAATAATGTGAGGGTGTTGCTGCACAAACACGGGCGTCGAGGCTTGGCCTTGACGAGAGCGAATTTCTAAAGGAGGTCTTAAGGGTGGTCTTAGGGACCTCCTTCCGTACATGCACTGTTGGAAGAGGTAAGTTTAGAAGGTGCTGGACCCAATCAAGACACCCAAAAATGTGTTGGGTGACTATAGAGGTGCGGGCCAGATGGACCCCTTGTTCAGAAAGATCGTCCACCTGAGAATTACCTGGGCAGCCAGAGAGGGAGAGTCCCGCGAAGACCCCTACACGGTAGAGCGTCCCCACGGGTTACAGGGTTTCCCCCACCCGACCTCTCTTGTCACTGCGGTTCCAGGTAGACCAGAATGGGGATCTTGACCTCTTAAGTCTACTAATTTTAAGATCAGGGTGCTTAAGGTTTCACTTGAACTTTAGGTGTTTTTGTGAACAAAGTGGCCTAGTTTGAAGGTTGGTTGACACCAGGGGTTAACTTCACCTAGTGGTTTCCTTGAGAAGTTAGGCCTTGTTTTAGGGTTCAAGTGTTTAGAGAGAGCCAATTGTTTAGGATTTTTCTTGTTAATTATTTTCAATCAATGGCTTGGGCACACCTCTTTTGGATTTCCTCAATTCTTGATTAAGGGGTGTGTCTCTACTGAAATCCTAATGTTTGACCTTATGTTGGCTCTACTTGGTCCATTTAACTCTTTGTTGGGCAATTAGGGCTCAAGCAAGAATGTGTTAGCCCTTAAATACCCTTAATAGTGTGCAGGAGTGATGAGTTGAAAACATGCAACTCTTTATGGTTACTAAGTATGGAAGACAGGTTAGCCCTATATTGCTTGTTCTTTTCTTTTCTTCCTCTTTAGAGTTTAGGGGTTAATAGCGAGAGGAAAAATTTACCTGTCTTCGGAGTGGTTGTCGTGTGGTTGCTTGTCCTCTTGAGTTCCTGTAGCTGCACAAAAGAGAGGAGATTATCAGAAATTAAAAAAAAGAAACAGGAATGTTTACCTCTAGAATAGCTGTTGCTCCCCGGCAACGGCGCCAAATAATGAAACGGTGGAGTTAGGGAGATAACCGGGTTTTATTGTTATAGCGTTGTAGTATAGCCAGTTATTGCCAACATTTCAAATATAATTTTTTTTACTCGGAAAATAAAAGAGTTCCCGAGGTCGAACTCAGGGAGCAAGTTGTATTCTAGAGATATACATGTTTCTTTTACAAAAATAAAGAAAGAGAGAGGGAAAGAATTTGTTGTCTTCTTTTCTCTTTGTTTTCTCCTCGTCTCAGATCTTCTTCTTCTTTGTCTGCAGAGGTGATGTCTTTCTTCTGCAATGGTGATGCTCTTCTTCTTCTTCCAGCTGTTCCTGCTCCTCCTTTTTCTTCTGTCTTTCTTCAGATCTTCTTCTTTCTTCTTTGTTTTTCTTCTTTCAGTTCTTCCCTTGTTCTTTTGTGTTCTCCTCTGCCTCGCCTTCTTCTGTTGTTCTTCAGATCTCCCTCCGTCTGTCTTCTTTTCCCTTCAGGACGTCGTCTGATTTCCAAATCAGACGACTTAAACTGCCTGTTGCTACAGTCAGCTTCCTTCTTCTTCCGCGGTTCTTCATCTTCACCTGTGCCTGCACACTTCAGAGCTTACGTCAGAGAACAAAACCTACTCTACCCTCTCCCCCCCCGCGTCTCTCTCTCTCTGAAACCACTCTTGGGAAAGCTCTCCCAGAGCTGCCGGGTAATCGGGTTCGGGTCACGCCCGGGTCCAGGCCCACCGGCGTGCGTGGTGGGCGAGGAGTGCAGGTCAGTCTAAGTCGGGTCGGGTCAGGTCCGCGGGGCGTGAGCGCGGACGAGACCGGGTAACCGGGCGGGTGAAAGGGGACCTCACCCCGTGTGCTGAGGCAGTAAGGCTAGTGCGCAAAATCAATTTAAACAGTGGAAAGGTTGTGAGGCTTACCGATGTGGGACTAAACGCAGACCTTTCCTCGCGTGCGCCTGCTGGGAGATCGCGACCTGGCTTCTGCAGCTGCGACTTCGATTTGCGTAGGTTGCTGGCTGGCTGCCTTCGCAAGACTCCCCGTACTCCGCAGCAGCTGGAGACCTGGAGTCCTCAAGCCTGGAGCGCGGGAGAAGCTGCTTCAATGTGCGTTAATGGCGGTCGAACCTCAAAACCTGTCGGACACGAATATGGCCTCTCGGCCTGATCAAACCACTGGGGAACCTTCGCCGTGGCACGGCGAAGGTGAGGAGCTGCGCGGCAGGCCGCAAGGTGGTGTCTGGCGGCAGCCCTAGGTTGGACTGCAACCGGAGGAATGGGTTTGTTCGGGGGAGCGTTACAGAGGTGTGGAGTGGCAGTGGAGGGGTGGGGGGTGCTCATTGTGATGAGGCGGAGGTTCGGTGAGGGTCGGCGAGGTGTGTGAGGCTGTGGAGCGATGGGAACATCTCGCCGGAGGGTGGCCGGAGTCGAAGGGGGTGACGATGGTCAGGGTCGGTCGAGGGCTTAATTGAACAAATTGAAACCGGGGAAAGAAAGAGGAGAAGAAGGGAAGTAGTTCTAACTTACTTGCAGGGACGAAGGGGGAGCAGTAGGGCGACAGTCGTATCGACTGTCGCCGGAGAAGAAGATGCTCAGGGAAGGAGGCGGCGGCGAGCAAAGAGCCGGAGAGGCGCCAGCTGGGTACGGCGTGGCGCGGGAAGAGCAGGGGAGGAAGTCTCTGCTGCTGGTATTGCGGCAGAGCGAAGAGGAGGAGGGGGAGGAACCGCCGGAGCTGGTGAGTGTCTGCCGGAGAGAGAAGAGAGGAAAGTTGGGGATTTTCTCCGTCAGATCCGAGCTGCCCCGGCCTGTGGAGCGATGGGGGGTATTTATAGGGATCAAAACAGGGAGGGAGGCGGAGGGAGACGACGTGTCTCCCTCGTCGGAGGATGGCCGGAGACGAAAACCCATACCGTCTGTGCGTTCGCACGGCCGGTATGGTGGGCTACAGTGACCAGGGGGGTGTCCCTGCGACGGCTGACAACGCAGGGCACCCCTGGTTTACTTGCCAGGCTTTCCCCCTCACCCTGCGCGGCGCCATGCTCCGCGCAAGGTCGCCGGAGCATGGTGCTGGCCGGTTTTGCAGGGGGGACCTGAATGCAAAGAACGAAGGAGAGTTAGGGGCCAAAATGCGACGGTTCAAAAGTTGAGGGCCAAAAAGTAAATATATGAGGACCAAAGTGTAAAGTCGGTCAAGGAGGTTTCTTCTTAGGCTCAAGTTTTTATACATGATTAATTAGGACCTAAGGAATCTGATGGTAAATTTTATTTCTATATTAAACCTTGTTTGACCGGTCAATTTATGCGAAAACCCAGATTAAGTTATTAATTGGGCATGGTTCTCAATGTAGGTCAACATGGGTTCTGAAGGCCAAATTGAAGGTTCTAAACCCTAGAGATTATTTTTGTATGAATTTTAGAGGGTTTATTCTATTTTTACTTTGCCTCGAACCTCGTGAATTGAAGTGGGTTGTTTTAGGGTTACAGATTATCATTTAGTTCCTTGGAATTGCTGTAGCCCTTGCTAGATCATCTCATCCCACTTTTATTCTTATTAAGTTGCTTTGACCTATGTTTGGACCCTGAATTACCCTGTATGCAGATTATACTGGTAAAATTGCATTTTTACCCCTTATGACTTGTTTTCTCCTTAAACTCAGAATTCTCTGAGTTAAGCCTTTCCTTGAGTTATGTAGGAGCTTTTATCCTTTGTATTGGGTCAAAATGAGCTAGTTATGGCTCATGATGAGGTTCTCATCATGACCCATACCTACCATTCAGTATTTCTGATTGCCCGAATATTGGTTGAGGACTCTAACTTAGTTGTAGAGTTATTGCGACTTTAATTGAAGTGTGGATGCCATGTGAGGCCACCAAATAGTGAGTACAATTACTAAATATGGCGAGATTTGTAATCTCAGAAAGAAAAGAAAGAGTGAGCGCCCAGGAACATCAAGAGAGCACAGTTGTTTAGCCTCTCTCTGAGTTGACTTGTCTAATAGTCTAGAGATCTAGAATCTATAGTACTAGACTACATGTAGCACCAGATGAGTGTGTGCCACCAAATACAAATCCATTCAACTCGATATCTCCTACCTAAGCCAAAAGCCGGGGTCAAATTACAGATTATCTTTTGCTTTATCCCTGAGGGAAGCAGTTGCCTATCCCGACAGAAATATTTACCAAGGGTAAAGTATGAACTCCCAATGCAAATTCACTTTTTCACGTGAATCTGTTACCTAGGCTATCATCACTTCACATTTGTCTGGATTTCTAAAGTTTTGAAATAAGAAAAGAAGAAATCTTCTGATTATTTCTATTATTTTTGCTAGGGACTAGCAAATCTTAGGCATGGGGGTATTTGATGAGTCCATTTTAATGGACTATTACTACACCTAAGTACTTCAATTCTAAGATAGTATGTTTATTAATAATCAAATTAAGTCATTAAATAAGTGCATGCATCATTACTTGAGTTTTTATCAATTTTATTGCATTTTATAGTATGTAAATATTTTATGTTTTGTTGCAAGAATGA
Organism: Thalassia testudinum; assembly: GCA_037157565.1. NCBI lineage: Eukaryota > Viridiplantae > Streptophyta > Magnoliopsida > Alismatales > Hydrocharitaceae > Thalassia > Thalassia testudinum. The sequence continues at coordinate 40,867,381 of JAZHRO010000067.1, forward strand.
TATTGGAAAGAACAAGGAGGGGGGGTAAATTTCCCCAACAAGTAGTCGGCTCAATCTCTTCCTCATCCTCCGGCCAGGCTCAACACATCCCTCAACAAATGCAAACGGTCGTCGGCCAAAATTAGAAAAAAGATTTTGAAAATCCCTTGGGAGGTGGAAAAGAAGAGATATAGAGGAGAGGCAGAGGGGATTGGAGGCCATCCATCATTGACAGCGTGCACTGTGCACACCGTGCACCCGCCTTCCACCTTCAGCACCTTGCGCGCCCTCTGCAAGCATGCTCACGCCTCCAGCCAACACTGCATGCGCAACACCAGTGGCCACCTGCCCCACCGCGCACTGTGCCACGCCATCACCCTCCGCCTGCCCTTGCGTGCCCTTTGCAGGCGCTGCGCCCCTCCAGCACTTTCGCGCACCCATCGCCCTGCACCTGCGCTCTCTCTAGTGCACAGCAGGCACTGCGCCCTGCATCCACCATTCACGCGCACCCCCATCAGTGCCTCCACAGCAGCAACTGCCGTGCCCTCGCCTGTACCTACGCTTCCACCATGTGTTGCACCAGTGCTCTTCACCGCTTCCTACAACACTCTTCCAGCGCCTGTCCAGCGTCCTCGCGTGCCCGCGCCATCCCCTTCCACCGCAACTGCCCACGACGGCACCTCACCACGCCCTCTGCAGGCGCAGACCTTCCTGCACCCACACTCTCTCCAGCAGTGCGCCCTTGCCAAGCACCCTTACGTGACAACCCTCAGCAGGTAGCAGCCACCTGCACCATATCCTGCAGACCCCACAGCGCTCTCCAGCGCCTATCCAGTAGTGGTGACAACGGGCTGCAGCAAGCTCCACCGCTGGCCAGCCTCTGCCTCCGGCCAGCTCGACCCATGTCGAGAACACCGACGTGAAGCCACCACTCTGACGCACCTTCCCCAAGGACCTCGCAGCCAGCTGAGCCTCTTCACGCGCGCAAGGAGGAGAGAGGAATTTTCCTCTATTTTGGGTGAAATTAAAAATTACCATTTGTGCCATTGCCAAACACTATTGCATTATTTAGTGGATTAATATATTTGAGTGAAATTTCATGCATGCCCTTACATGTTATTGTATTTATTTCATGCACTTAACTTTTAGATGGTGATATGATAAATGCATAAGACCTAATCCATACACTCACATGACCTAAAAGAGAAAGCCCCATGTTTTGAAATACAACTATTTTACATGCCATTACAAGTTATTTCATGAAAGGAAAATTATATCCATATCCCTGCATTTCTAAATAATTACGTGTTCCTTCTTTTCGCCTTGTTTCGCATCAGATTTGAACACGGATTGCGCACGTGATTGAATAAGTACAAAAAAAAAATTATTTTGTGAACTTATTAATCTGTTCCTCCCTGTGGATACGACATCCTTTATTATGGTTTAAATTCATATCTATGTTAATCATTTGATTGAGAGATTTCCACCACATTAATTACTACGACATATCCTCTATTGCTATCACAAATAAGCGAAACTCTCTCCGTCATCTGTATCTCTGAGGATGTTGGTGGGGGATATTCATCAAATAAAGGCCCAGAATCATACTCTAAACTTTGAGCTTCGTCATACATGGCCTTGTAATCTTCCCAATAAGATTCAGATCCAGATTCTTGTTGGAACCTTATTCCACATCTTGTTTTGGTGTTAACAAAATTATTATGAATTAATGTTTGCGTTAAGTGTTTTTCAGATTTAGGTGAAGGAGCAAGGCAAATAGGAAATGATGGAGGAGAAGATCATGATGAGAAAGAGAAGATGATGATAAGAAGGAGGCAAGATAACAAGGAAAAGTCAGGGAGAAGAAGATCATCTTCAACTTTAGCTTATTTAGTTTAGATTTTATTTTTATAGATTATGTATGCCTCTTAATAAGAGAACTTAACTTAGATTGTAAAATCAATTAGAGAGAAATTAGGATTTATATGGCATTCATTTTCAAAGTACGTAATTGATTAAATTGCCTAAAACAGGTACTTGTAAGCAAGTACCGGTACTGTTCATCAGTACTGGTATTTGCAAGGCACAGGTTTGAGAATTCATCTCAAACTGTAAACAACAAGTACCGGTACTAATCATGAGTACCGGTACAGGTTGGCCACAGGTTGAAGGTTTTATTTTGGCCTGAACCTTACAAGTACCGGTACCCATGATGAGTACCGGTACAGGTAGGTTACTGTGCCCATAGAATTCCAAACCTAGGAGTCACAAGTACTGGTACCCATGATGAGTACCGGTACCAGGACTCTTATACTGGTGGTAGTGAGATGCTAGTACCGGTACAGGTACTTTAGTACCGGTACCAGGTAGCCGTTGGCTCATTACTGAATGGCTATAAAATTAATTTTAACAATGTGAATGTTAGGAATTAATTCCCAATGTCTAGTAGACGAATCCTTGAGGTCCTAAACTCTATATAATGACTCTAGGACTCTTTGTTTGCACACAAGAAATAAGAGAAAAGAGAAGAAAATTCCTAGAGCTATAATTCATATTTTCCACCACATATTCAAAAGAAGAAATCGAGTTTGCTGCTCTCAATCTCTCTACGCTTTGCAAACACTTCAACGATGTGATTTCTTCACACATTGTCAAAGCAATTCACTCTCATTCTAGGCTCTCAAATTGGTAATATTATTTTAATTATTGTTGAGAGGCTTAGGTTCTTATTGTAAGAGTTTTCACTTGTATTTTGAGCATTTGGTTGTTTTGGTTGTAACAAACCCGTTGTTGTAATTGGGTTGAGGTAACCCGTTAATTACCTTATTTAGTAAATTGATTCTCTTGGGGTTGAGAGAATCGGGTTAAAAATCCTAAGCTGGGAGGCTTAGGTAGTGGAGTACCCAAGGGATGGGAACCACTATACATTTTGTGTCCTTTGTGGTTTGATTGTGATTTGTGCAAATCTTTCTTGTTATTACTAATTTGTTTGCTTAAGTCTTTGTGCATAGCCATGTCTTTTTAGATCCTACAAAGTGGTATCAGAGCAGGTTGCGAGAAGACGTAAAAAATCAACTCGCTATGGCATCTACAACAAGGCGCATGGAAGGACAATCATCCGCCCGTCCTCCCTATTTCGATGGGACGGACTATGGGTATTGGAAGAGGAGGATGCAAGTCTTCCTCAAGGCAATGGATTAGGAGTCGTGGACACTCATTGAAGAGAAATATTCAGATCTATAGCCGCAAGAAGGAGTGGCATGGACGGCGGAGCAAAAGAAGAAAATTGTTGGCAATGCGAGGGCGATGAACGCACTTTATTGTGCGTTGTCAAGGGAAGAGTTTAACCGAATTTCGTCATGCGAATCCGCATACGAAATTTGGAACACTCTCAAGGTTACCTATGAAGGTGCAAATAAGGTTAAAGAAACTCGTATCTCTATTCTAATAGAGAATTATGAGTGTTTCAGGATGAAGAAAGATGAAACAATCAAGGATATGTATACGAGGTTTGGGGAAATTGTTAACCCCATGAAGAACCTAGGAGTCAAGTTGAAAGAGGAGCAGCTTGTAAGGAAGATCTTGAGATCTCTTACAAGCGATTGGTCTACAAAGACCATAGCCATCCAAGAGGCAAAAGATCTTTCCACTCTCTCCTTAGATGAGTTAATTGGAAGCCTCATGGTATATGAAGTCCAGTTAGAAAACATGAAGAAGAAAGAGAAGGAAAAGATGTCTAGCAAAAGGAAGAACATTCATTTTAGAGCAATTAAGGAGGAGTCGGACTCAACAACCTCAGAATCCAAAGATGAAGAGATGGAGACACTTACAAGGAAGTTTTAGAGATTTCTTCAAAAACAAGGTAAGAAAATTAATAAAGTTTCAATTAATGTTATTTGTTATGAGTGCAAGAGAAAGGAGCACTTGAAGAGGGATTGCCCTATGAATAAGAAGAAGGAAAACAAAAGGAAAGACACAAAAGAAGTTAAGAAGAAGAAGAGGAGAGCTTTAAAAGTAACATGGGATGATAGCGACTCTGACATGGACACCGACTCTAGTGAATCGAATGATGACGAGATCGCTCATCTATGTTTGGCAGCAACTACAGAAGATATAGAGGAAGAGGTAAACCCTGATTTTTCATTTGAAGAATTATTAGAAGCATATGAAGAACTATATCATAAAGCTAGGTTATTTAAAAAGGAAAATAAGGTTTTAAAGAATAATTATCAAACATTAGAAGTAGATAAATCATGTTTAGAAATAGAATTAGAAATATCAAAAGAGACTAACTCACAATTGCATGCAAAGATATTAGAACTAGAAGATATTTATGAGCATTTTGAAGGGACTTTGAATAATTTAAAAACAACAACTAGGTTGAATATAGAATTTTGTAATAATTTAAAAGCCAAGTTTAATAATAAGAAGAACACACAAAATAAATCACATGCACCTAGACATGCATGGATTTATCAAAAGGTCAAGAATCCTAAGAATTATAGATCTAACACTAAAGTGATCTATAAACCTAAGGATTTGAAAGGTACTAACCATCAAGGATCCAAAAGAAAATGGGTACCTAGAAAAAATATTTATTTTACAGGAATAGATCAAAGAGATCAGTGGGTGTTCAAGGCACACAACGGAACATTTCAACCTTTCTATAGGTTGAATGAAGATCAAGAACGATGGCCTAATGGAGCTTGGTACCCACATTCATCATTGTATTGGTAAATTTATGGTATTTCTTCATTTTTTTTGTGTGATCATTAAAAAGGAGGAGAAAAATAAAGGGCAAATAGTAGTATTTTTAGGGGGAGCTTATATTGAGGGGGAGGATTAAAATGAGAATTTTTCCTTCATACAACATTGCTAAAAATTATTTTATCTATTTGCAAAATAGTTTTGTCAACAACAAAAAGGGGGAGATTGTTGGAACCTTGTTCTACATCTTGTTTTGGTGTTAACAAAATTATTATGAATTAATGTTTGCATTAAGTGTTTTTCAGATTTAGGTGAAGGAGCAAGGCAAATAGGAAATGATGGAGGAGAAGATCATGATGAGAAAGAGAAGATGATGATAAGAAGGAGGCAAGATAATAAGGAAAAGTCGATGAGAAGAAGATCATCTTCAACTTTAGTTTATTTAGTTTAGATTTTATTTTTATAGATTATGTATGCCTCTTAACAAGAGAACTTAACTTAGATTGTAAAATCAATTAGAGATAAATTAGGATTTATATGGCATTCGTTTTCAAAGTATGTAATTGATTAAATTACCTAAAATAGGTACTTGTAAGTAAGTATCAGTACTGTTCATCAGTACTGGTATTTGCAAGGCACAGGTTTGAGAATTCATCTCAAACTGTGAACAATAAGTACTGGTACTAATCATGAGTACCGGTACAGGTTGGCCATAGGTTGAAGGCTTTATTCTGGCCTGAACCTTACAAGTACCGGTACCCATGATGAGTACCAGTACAGGTAGGTTACTGTACCCATAGAATTCCAAACCTAGGAGTCACAAGTATCGGTACCCATGACGAGTACCGGTACCAGGACTCTTGTACTGGTGGCAGTGAATTGTTAGTTCGGGTGCAGGTACTTTAGTACCAGCACCAGGTAGCCGTTGGCTCATTTCTGAATGGCTAGAAAATTAATTCCAACAATGTGAATGTTGGGAATTAATTCCCAACGTCTAGTAGATGAATCCTTGAGGTCCTAAACTCTATATAGTGACCCTAGGACTCTTTGTTTGCACACAAGAAACAAGAGAAAAGAGAAGAAAATTCCTAGAGCTATAATTCATGTTTTCCACCACATATTCAAAAGAAGAAATTGAGTTTGCTACTCTCAATCTCTCTATGTTTTGCAAACACTTCAACGACGTGATTTCTTCACACATTGTCAAAGCGATTCACGCTCATTCTAGGCTCTCAAATTGGTAATATTATTTTAATTATTGTTGAGAGGCTTAGGTTCTTGCTGTAAGAGTTTTCTTTCTTACACCAGTTTTCACTTGTATTTTGAGCATTTGCTTGTTTGGGTTGTGACAAACCCGTTGTTGTAATTGGGTTGAGGTAACCTATTAATTACCTTGTTTAGTAAATTGATTCTCTCGGGGTTGAGAGAATCAGGTTAAAAGCCCTAAGCTGAGAGGCTTAAGTAGTGGAGTACCCAAGGGAGGGGAACCACTATACATTTTGTGTCCTTTGTGGTTTGATTGTTATTTGCGCAAATCTTTCTTGTTATTACTAATTTGTTTGCTTAAGTCTTTGTGCATAGCCATATCTTTTTGGATCCTACAATTCTAGGCTGAGGATGTGGGTTGGATTACTAGAATCTTGGTCAGAATTGCCTTCGAGTGTCACCTTATCAGAATAAGGGGTGGGATTTACACTCTTGAGAGGTTCTGTTTTAATCTCATCATTGCACGAGTCTCGGAATTCTATGCTTGGTGACCCAGGATCTAGGGCTCGCTTGAAATCGTGTTCTCCAGCAATTGGGACTTCCCAACCTAATTAAAAATCAGGCATGTTGTATTCCATCCGGGTTGGGAATCCACAACAACCTCGTGCCTCAAACTCAAGATTGGGAAATCAGATTGGTCCTCAATACTATTCCAAGATGGTTCATTATCTGTTTGGGGCATGTACGGGTATTTCTGATCAATAACTTGTTTCAATAATCTCATCATTTCTTCCCATTTTTCAAGATCATCTTGGAGTTGTTCCCAAAGTATAGGATTTGTCATGCATTGGAGGTATTCAAAGTTATGTAATTTTTCTATCTCAATGTATCCTGTTATGAGAATGTCTCGAGTTGATCCTTTTGTAGCTTATAGCAATTGGGCACAGTTTATGATGAAGGTTGTGGTTGTTGGTACACTAACCTGAATGTCTTCTACTGGTTTTGAGTTTTTGTATTCAATGTCATAAAATTCAAGGGCATCCTCAATCATTCTATCTCATGGATCTTTGTGATTCGGGTTTCTTGAATGGTATTCCTAAGTAACCAGGCTGCATATTTGGATCAGATGGTCGAATCAAGACGTAGAATCAGAATTCAAGTTTGGATCGAAATGATTTGATCTGAATAGAGACTTCCAAAAAAAATCTGTGTGCTCTAAAGAGAAGGGATGAGGGACTAAATGTTTAACCCAATCAAGGCACCCAAAGAGGTTTGGATGACTATGGAGGTTTGAGGCGGATGATAACCCTAGATCAGAAAGTTGTCCACCTAGGAATTACCTAGGCAGCTAAAGAGGGAGAGTGCCACAAAGACCTCTATACGGTGGAGCACCCCCACGGGTTACAGGGTTTCCCCCACCCGACCTCTCGTCACTGAGATTCTAGGTAGACCGGAATGGGGACTTTGACCTCTTAAGTCTACCACTTTTATTTAAGAGCAAAGGTACTTAGGATTTCACTTGAACTTTAGATGTTTTGAGTGCAAAAGTGACATAATTTCAAGGTTTGTTGACCCAACAAGGGGGTCAACTTCACCTATTCGTCCTTTGAGAGCTTTAGGTTCTTTCTTTTAGGGTTCAAATGAAATTAAGAGCTTGAATTTTAGGGTTTCTCTTGAATAAGTCTTTTCAACCAAGGCTTAGGCACACCTCTTTTGGGATAGTTGATTCTTGCTTAGAGAGATGTGTCTCTAAAACCCTAAATTGGAATCCTTAATTTGGCTCTAATTTTGGTCCAATTTAGTTGCCAAAAATATGGTATCTAGGGCTCAATCAAGAAGGTGGTAGCCCTAGTTACCTTAAATGGATGCATAAATCAACATTTGTTGAAATCAAAATCAGGCAACTTTGGTGACTTAGCTAAAGATGGAAAGCAGGTAGCCCTAATTGATTTTATCTTGTTTTTCCATTTCAGAATGAGGGGATTAAGAGAAACAACTAATCAGAGATTACCTACCATGGGTGTGCTTGTTGTGCGGCCGTCTTCTTTTGAATCTTCTCCCCCGAAACAATCACAACAAAAGAGATATATCAAGTTAGTACCAAATCAGAAATTGTGATCAAGATTTCTAAATCGCCCGTTGCTCCCCAGCAATGGTGCCAAAATGTTTAACGGGCGAGATCAATGTTTTAAAATCAATGTGTCGTAGTATAGTTGAAATCGCTTGAAAACAAATAAATTTTATTACTTGAAGTTTTAAGTCTGAGGTCAAACACAGGGAGCAAATTAGGGTTTAAAAATCAAAAGCACAACTTTGTAAAATTGACTATAATTTGCAATGAAAATCAGAGTTGTAATGCAAAATGTAAATGTAGCCACAAAATATCAAGAAAGCACAAAAAATGGACGTCTGATTTTGTGAATCAGACGTCTTAAACTTAAGGTTTCTACAGTGCTTCTATTTCTCTTTGATCTATCTCTGGCTACTCCTCTTCCTTCTTTCTTTCTTTTCTTCTGCTCTTGTGGCTGTGCCTTCTTTTCCTTTGCCTTCTTCTCTTTCTTCTTGGCTTCTTCTTCTTCTTTTTTCTTTCCTTTTGGAGACTCCTTCTTCTTCCTTCAGTTCCTTCTCCTTCTCTTTCTCTTTCTTCAGCCCTTCAGCCTTCAGCTTCTTCATCTTTAGTTCTTGCCTTCTCCTCCCTTAGCTTCTCTGGCCTTTGCCCTCTTCTTCCTTGGCTTTTTCTTCTTCTCCTTCCCTACAAGAGAGCAAAACCTACCCCTACCCGCCCCCGCGATCTCTCTTCTCTTTCTCTCTTGGGCTCGCTCTCCCAGAGCTGCTTCTCGGGTAATCGGGTTGGGTGCACGCCCAGGACCAGGCCCACCGGTGTGCGGTGGTGGGCGAGGAGTGCAGGTCAGGTATACGGGTTAAGCCAGGTCCACGGGGGTTGGGTCAAGGACGAGGCAGTGAGAGGGCGAGTGGGACCTCACCCCATGGTTAGGAGGTGAAGAGGCTACTTCACTTTTTCAATTTATTTCACTACACCCGCTTGACAGCTTCCGAGGTGGGACTATGTTGTCCCACCTTCCTTCATAAGCGCCCGCAGCAGGAGACTTCCTTGATTGCGGCTGCTACTTCAGTCTTTAGTGCCGATTGCTTGCTTAGGGTTGTGCGTGAGAGGATTCCGCGTAACCTGGGGTGATCCACCTGGAGCGAGGAGAGCTGGAGGAGGCTTTCAAGCAAGCTCCTCACAGTTGTTAATGGTGGTGGAGATGCCTACACCTGTCAACACAAAAACGGCCTCGTGGCCTCGTCAAAAAACTCAAACAGCTTCACTGAGACAACGAATGTAGTGCGGGGGTCGGTGTAGCGTGGGGTGGTCGTAGTGTGCGTGCCTAGGGCACCCTGTGTGTGTGAGAGTGGGTGTGTTCGGGGGGTAGTTTGGGTGTGTGGCGTGGTGAACAGAGTGATGGTTAGGATCAGTGAGGTGTTGTGGTGCTTATGCGATGGTTGGTGAGACGGATGGAGTTGTGGAGTGGCAGGGACACCTCGTCGGAGTGTGGCCGGAGGTGAAGAAGGTGGTGGTGATTTGTGGCGTCGAGGGGCATTTTCAAGAGATAAAGAGGGGGAACAGGAAGAAGAGAGAGAGAGACATTATCTGACCTAACCTACGGATGAAGAAGGCAAGGATGGCAGTCGGCTCATGTTTCCATCGCCGAAGACGAAGCTCTCCATAGGTGAGGCGGCGACGACGATAGGGGTAGAGGCAACGTCTGGGCTAGTGCGGGCGACGCGGATGAATGAGAGGAAGGTAACCCAAGCACTGGTATTGTGGTTGGGCGATTAGAGAGAGAGAGAGAGAGCGGAGCCACCGAAGCTTGCGGAGAAGTTGTGGCCGGCGAGGAGAGAAGAAAGTGGGGTGGACCGACCCAATTCCAAGCTGAGGAGGTGCAAAATGAATTAGGGTTTCTTATATAGGTCCTGGAGGTTGGGTTTGTGCTTGGAAGCTTGGCTTCCAAGCACGGAAATCTCATCGGAGATGGAAACTCAGTGGGACCCAAATCTCTCATACGTTCGCATGAGAGTTTGGGTAGGAATTAGGGCTCATCAGTGGATTCACATTGGAGGAGATTTCTCAAAGAATCTCCCTTTCAATTTTGAAGGGGATTCTTTGAGAGATCAGGGAGTTCTTGCCTTTGAAACCTCGTCGGAGTAGGATTCCCTCCACTATAATGGTGGAGGGATCTAATTGCAAAGAATGTAGACAAAGATAGGGGGTTTCCCTAGAAGTTTCAAAAGTTAGGGGTAGAAATGTAATTGGGTTGGACCTGTTTGCAAAGTGGGTCAAGATGAATTCCTCTTAGGTCCAAATTTTGGTACAAACCTAATTTTGACCTAAGGAATCCAATGGTGAAATTGGATTTTGGGTTTGACCATGTTTGATTGGAAAATTTACATAAAAACCCAATTTAGGGCAAATATTTGTCTGAGACCCTAATTTAGTTCAAAGTAGGTTCCAAGGGAAAAATTGAAGGTTCTAAACCCTAGAGAATATTTTTCCATGATTTTTAGAGGGTTTTGGTGAAATTTATCCTAACCAGAACCTTGTTAAATCAAGTGGGTCTGTTTTAGGGTTACAAGAAGTCATTTAATTCCTAGAATTCACATGAAGTCTTTTCTGTTTGAACCAACCCACTTTTTATCTTGTTAAAACCATTTGACCTGTGTTTAGCCCATGAGAAATTCCATTGTTGTACTACAATGGTAAAATTATAGTTTTACCCCTTGTTTCTTAATTTTCTCTCAGAATGGTTATTCATTGAGTTAAGACCTCCAGTTGGTTATGTAGGAGCTTTTGTCCTCTTTTCTGGGTCAAAATGAGCTAGTTAGGGCTCATGATGGTGTTCCCATCAAGTTGGGTGCACTCTCAGCATGTGTGGGCTAAAGGCAAAGCACGTGGGCGACGGCGAGGAGGGTCGGGCTCGAGGATGCGTGAGGGGAAGACAGTGGTGAAGGAGGTAGCTGTTGGTGATGGTGGTGGTGGGTTTTGTTGAGGTGGAGGAGAAACAGAGGAAGAGGAAGAATGGAGAAGAAGAAGATGGAGATATTGGTGTTGATGAGGATGACCGTGGACAGGGGGATGTGGAGTTGGTGGTCAGGCGGTGGCACAATGAGGTTGTAATGCGGAGCTCTACGATGGCTGTGTAGGCTGTCACCCTGCATGCCCATGGTGGCGAAGCTTTGCCGCGTTTAAGGTCGGTGGTGGTGGAGTGGATGAGAAGTTGAGTTCTTTGCATGGTAGGGAAAGGGATGAAGGCCTCCCTTGCTTCGCAGCCTCCTCCTTCCTCTTATAGTAGCTCACTTATTTTTGATCAAGTCACGAGGGAGCCAGATCCACTTTTTCCGTTCTTTCCTTCTGGGATGAGTGGATTGCTCCTGATTGTCAAGGATGCAACTGTTGCATGGTTTTCCGTTCTTTCCTTGCATAGAGTCCTGCGGAAGAAGAATAGATAAATAAATAAAAATTAGCTTATTTATATACAAAGCCTTATAAAATATCTAACTTTATGTAATGCATGTATTATGTATAATTGATGAGAACACCATCATGACCCATAACTAGCTCATTTTGATCCAATTAAGTCAGTAAATGCTCCTACATAACTGCTAGAGAACCATAAGCCACTGCATAACCATTCTGAGGGAAAGACAAGAAACCAAGGTTAAACCTGTAATTTTACTATCACAACTTGAATATAGTACAACCACAGGTTTTCCTAGGGGTAATTGAGGGTCAAATGGTCTTAAAAGGATTACATGTGGGATGGAACAGGCAGAAAAGAGTTTGGACATGTTTTGAGAATTAAATGACTTTTGAAACCCTAAAAATAGACCCGCTTAATTAACTAAAGTTTTGATCAAGATAAAATTCATCTAAACCCTCTAAAATTCATAGAAAAATATTCTTTAGGGTTTGGAACCTTCAAATTGACCATCAGAACCTTAAAATTGAACCCGATTATTGTGTACAAAATCTTTGACATATGGGGAATTAATTTCATGGGACCCTTTCCCGGACCTAACGGCATCGAATACATTCTACTCGTTGTTGATTATGTCTCTAAATGGGTCAAAGCTGTCCCCACGAGAACTAGTGATCATAAAGTTGTCCTCTGATTTATCCAGGAGAACATCTTTACCAGATTTGGGGTTCCTAAGGTCATCATCAGTGATGGTAGGTCTCATTTTACCAATGTGCACCTTCAGTCCTTGATGGAAAAGTATGGGGTGTCGCATCGTATCTCGACTCCTTACCACCCCCAGACTAATGGACTTGTAGAACTGCTGAATCGAGAGATCAAGAAGATCCTTCAGGTCATTGTTCGGCCTGATTGAAAAGATTGGTCTACTCACGTTCCAGAAGCCTCGTAGGCCTATAGGACCGCCCACAAGACCCAGTTAGGCATGTCTCCCTTCAGATTAGTGTACGGTAAGGCATGTCACCTTCCCGTCGAGATGGAGCACAAGGCTTATTGGGCAGTATGGAAATGAAATCTGGATTTAGTGAAGGCTGGAATACACTGCCGGTTGTAATTGAGCGAGATCAAGGAACTACGCAATGATGGGTATGAGAACTTGCGTATCTACAAAGAGCAGGTTAAAGCCTTCCATGATAGGCACATTGTGCGAAAATCTTTCCACCCTGGTCAGAAAGTTCTACTTTTTGATGCCAAACTCAAATTGTTCCTAGGAAAACTCAGATTAAAATGGATTGGACCATTCTTGGTGAGACGAATCTTTGGAAATTGAGCCATTGAAATCAGTCAATCTAGCCCTTATTCAAAACCCATTGTCGTGAACTGTCAGAGACTTAAACCGTTCATTGAACTCACTGATGCGAATAGGGCTGAGGTATCTTTTGATCTCCATTCTCCCTGAGCTTATTGCTATCAGCTGATGGCGATAAACTCAGCGCTTAACGGGAGGCAACTCGTCATCTTTTTGAAAAACCCAAAACCCTTCTCGACACATCTTATGCTGAACTCATATTCCACTCTAGGGTTCATCCATTAGAACAGCCGACTCCACCTCTGGTACCCGTACCCGAGCTTGAAATCGTCCGCAACAGTCATCCCGACCCATCTACCCACCCAACACCTATCCTAATGAATGATCTAAGCTGAACTTGAACCCACCTAATTTACAATGGGGGCATTGCAAATCGTAGGCATGGGGGGTATTAAAGTGCAAAATACTGTAAAAATCACTTCACAAGAAAGGGTTTCATCAAAAAAATCACATATTCAAAGAAACCAAAAAAATAAAAAAATTGAAAATGAATAGAAATAGAAGGGAGGAAGTTTTGAATTGATATCATTTGTTAAGGAGAAAAAGGGGAGGAGATAAAAATGTCAAAAAGGAGCACAATTTGAAAAGAAAAGAAAAAGAGATAGTCATTAGTAAAAGATTAAGGAATTGACTTAGTTCTAGACCAAATCAAAAAGAAAATGAAAGACAAAAAGTGTTAAGAGACAAAATGAGATTAGCAGGAATGCTGATCTAAGGCCTCTTGGGCTACGATCCTAGGCTTAAAAATTCAAGTATCTGCTAAGATCTAGATAGTCCTCAAAAGGTTGGGGAAAATGCGAAGCTTAAGTATTAGGTCTAAGGCTTAGGGATTATTCGGTCTCATTAGCTGACCTCTGGTTTGCAGGACTCGGTAACTGAAGCACCCCAATCCACACACAGTCAGGTTCAGTGCTCTTAAGTATCAAAATCACGCAAAATGCATTAAATCTGTTCCAAAAAAGTTAACTAGATTAGGAGTGGCCGATTAACACAAGTTGATTTGGACGAGTTCCCGACGTGGAGAGGTAGGAAATTCCCCTCGAAGATGCGTAATAACATATCGTTTCCTCGGTGCTTGTCTCCTAGGATATCTAAATATCCTACTGGGGGCATGTAAGCATCTTGTGCTGGTTCAAATGCCATGGGTGGCATTATCTCAAAATGTCGATTGCCAGGTCTAAATTTAGCCACAAAACACTATGGGCGGGATTATCCTGAAATCTCGAAAGCTAGGGTTCTGGGGGTTGCCATGGGTGGTGCTATCTCGAAGCATCGATTGTTAGGACCCTGCGAGGATTGATGGTGGGAACTACGAATCTGATACAGATCGTGTTGTAAAGCTAATCTGAGGCTAGAAATAAAAAGAAAAGAGAGAAAACTCTCCAAAAAAAAAAGAAAAGTTCTTTTGTCTCTCTCTTACAGCCACTGCAAACTGAACTTGGGCTAAAACATGTTACAAGCACGGGTGCATTAATCGCAGAGTTCAATGAACCTTAGGTTAGTTCTTGTGAGCCTTAGAAACCTTTGTGGTGGACTAAGGCTAGAGCTGGTTAGGTCCAGATCTTTGTTGGTACTTAAGTACCTCTAGGCCTATTATCGGCATTCTGACCTAATCTACAAAAAAAAGAGCATACATCAGAGTTTTAAACATAGAAAGGCATATGGTCTAGAATTAAAGTTAATACCTTGAAATTTTGCTAAGGGACTAGCAAAAGCTAGCCATGGGGGTATGATGGGAACACCATCATTAGTATTAACTAGCTCATTTTGATCCAATTAAGTTAGTAAATGCTCCTATAATTGCCAGAGAACCATAAGTCACTGCATAACCATTCTGAGGGAAAGACAAGAAACTAGGGTTAAACTGTAATTTTACCATCACAACTTGAATACAATACAACCACGGGTTTTCCCAGGGGGTAATTGAGGGTCAAATGGTCTTAAAATGACAAGTGGGATATAACAGATAGAAAAGGGTTTGCACGTGTTTTAAGAATTAAATGACTTTTGAAACACTAAAAATAGAACCTCTTAATTAACTAAGATTTTGGTCAGGATAAAATTCACCTAAACCCTTTAAAATTTATAGAAAAATATTATCTAGTGTTTGGAACCTTTAAATTGACCATCGAAATCCATTTTGGCCTTAAATAGAGTCTCAAACAGACATTTACTATAATTTAGGTTTTTACATAAATTACCTAGTCAAACGCAGTCAAAACAAAAATCTAACTTCACCATTAGGTTCCTTAGGTCCAAATTAGGTTTGTACCAAAATTTGGACCCAAGCTAAAATTGCCTTGACCTAATTTGCAAATTAGTCCTATCTGATTACATTTATGCCCTTAACTTTCAAAATCTTCACAAATGGACCCCTAACTTTGCATCATCTTCACAAGAAGGTCCCTACCGCCATTACTTCTATTCATACAAACACTAGCGACCTTGAAATGAAAGAACTCCTTGATTCCTTGATGAATCCCTTTCAGATTTGAAAGAGAAGTTCGTCAAGGAATTCCCTTCCTTTTGAGCTGCATCTTAGGCCCCAATTCTCGCCCAAATCCTAATAGGAACTCATGGAACAAATGGGTTTCCTGCTCTGGTGACAATTCCAAGCTTAAAAGCTTGGCCTCCAAGCTTAGGATCACCTCATGAGCCCTATAAAAGAGACCCCAGGGCACGGCCGTACTCTTCGGCTAGTTTTGAGGCCAAAAGCCCTCTTCCTAAGCCAACCTCCGGCCTCCTCCAACCTAGCTCTGGAGAGCTCCTCTACTGTCATCCTACGGCCTCCCAACTGCCAAATTGGGAGTGTCTTCTTTCTCCCTGACTTCCTTCGCCTCTCGACAGCCAATGCCGCCCTACGCCTTTCATCTTGAGATTTGGTTCCAACGTTCCCTCATCTCCTCTACTCTTTTTCCCCTTATTTATCCTTCGACTTCAATCCCTCAACATGCCGTTCACCTCCATCATCCTCACCTCCAGCCACTCCTTCGGTGAGCCCATCTCACCACCACAGACCACCAATCAACTCGCCGACAAGCCCACAACCTTCACCTCTCCACCCTCTTTAAAACCCCTCTTCCCATTCACTACTTTGCTCACCCAAATCGCCCACTGAACAACCCACCTACTCATGGTTGTTTTCGTCACTGATAGGCTGCCACCCTCACTCTCATCACACGCTGCACCCACCACTACACTCGCCACTCCACAGCGATCCTTCCTAAGCCGTCTGACAGGGTTGAGAGGCCTTTTGCTTGATTTTAGGTGTATCCCCTAGGCGCCATTGACGAAGAGCTTCAAAGGAGTTTTGAGCTCGCTCCAGGTCTTGTCTACCCCAGGTAGAAGTCCCAGGTCATGTGAACTTGCTTCAGGTACTGCCCAAGGTGGTCAATTGGATGCTTGGACCTCATGAGCAGCGGCAATTGAAGGAAGGACCTTACTGCAGAGTGCGAAGAAGAGGGACACAGATAGTCCCACCTCGGAAGTCACTGAGCGCCCCGCAACGCTTAAATTGTTTTTGTGCCTAAGGCTATTTGCCTCAGACACTGGGGGTGAGGTCCTCGCTCACCCGCTCACGTGCCTCATCTACAACATTCTGTCCGCAGACCTGGTGCGCTCGACCTGCCTAAGCCTTCACTCCTTGGCTGTGATCATGTCCGCAGCCCTCGACCTGGGTGCGCACCTACCCGATTACCCGACTATACCCTGAGTGGCCCTGGGTGGGTGAAACCTAAGAGGAGAGAAAGAGAGAGAGAGCACGGGGCTGGGGAGGGTTTTGCCCCATGCAACACTTAGCCAAAACTTGTGATGGCTACCCTCTGTGCGTGAAGAAAGAAAGAAGAAAAGAGGAGAAGGCCTAAGCAAAAGAAGAGGAAAAAGAAGACCAGAGCCAAAAGAAGAAAAGGAGAAGAAGGAAGCAGCACAGGAAGAGAAAAAGAAGGAGAAGCACAGAGAAAAGAAGAAGAAGAAGAAGAGAAGAAAAGGTAGGGGAAACAGAGAAAGAAAGGAGAAGCATTAGAGAGACCCTTGAGTCACTAGCACTGTAGCACAAATTGCTTAAATCATCTGATATCTTTAATTGCATATACTTAAGGGCGGCTTTGATTTAAGTATTATTTGTGAGGAGTAATTGGTGATTTAAATCACCATTTTACTCCATTCTTTTTGCATACTGATCCTGACATTATTCTTATTGCAATCTCTATTCTTGATTTAAATTGTGATCTTGAGTTTTCAATTCCATATTGGTCCTTGTGTTCGGCCTTGGACTTAAACTTCGAGTAATAAATTTATTGGTTTTCAAAGCGATTTCAACAATATTACAAAGCAGTTTTTAACCTCGATTTCACCGCACAAACAATAATGCTCACTAAATTAAAATGCAAACTAAATTAAAAACTAAGCTAATGCATGTTAAGAAATAAAAAATGCGATGCATGAAACAAATCTATAATTAATGTATTTATATCCTAATGCATACTAAATACATGTTAAAATTTACTTAATGTCTAGGCATTCAAATACCTAAATAGCCCACAAATATGGGTTGATCATGCGGCAGTGAAACACCTCATTTCCAAGAAAGATTCTAAGCCATGTTTTATTAGGTGGATTCCACTCCTTCAAGAGTTTGACTTGGAGATTCGAGAAAAAAAGGAGTGGAAAATATAGTGGTTGATCACCTGTCTCGCCTCCCACTTCATGACTCCATCTGGAGACATCCGCGAGACATTTCTCGATGAAACCCTTATGGTGGTAACATCGACTTCACCTTGGTATGCTGATGCCGTCAATTACTTGGTGACTGGAGAGACTTCTAGCTCTTAGGATAAGCAGAAAAGGAAGAGATTCACTTCCCAAGCTAGATACATTCATTGGAAAGAGCCCAAATTATTTAGAATTAGACAAGACTAAGTATTGAGACGATGCGAGCCTGAAGAGGAGCAACAAAGTATGTTGAGTTTTTGCCATGAACTTCATTGTGGAGGATACTTTGGTGCTAAGAAAACAACTTTTAAGGTTCTTCAGTCCAGATTTTGGTGGCCTACTTTATTTAAGGATTCTCATAATTTTGTTAAGGCCTGTAGTAAATGTCAACAGACTGGAACGATTGGAAGAGGAATGAGATGCCTCAACACCCGATCCAACCTGTTGAAATTTTTGATGTTTGGGGAATAGACTTTATAGGCCCCTTCCCTTCATCCCAAAGTTATGAGTATATCTTAGTGGAAGTTGATTATGTCTCTAAATGGATAGAGGCTATTCCTACGCACACAAATGACCACTCAGTGGTATTGAAATTTGTGAAGGCCAATATCATATCCCAATTTGGCTGCCCTAGGACTATTATTAGTGATGGGGGACCTCATTTCCAGAATCATCACTTCAATCATTTACAGCAGAGTCTAGGGGTCACTCACAATATTGCTACCCCGTACCATCCTCAGACGAGTGCCTAGGTTGAAGCGTCGAATAAGGAGATAAAGAACATTTTGGAAAAGACCATTAGGCCTAAAAGGAAGGATTGGTCCAAAAATCTGGATGATGCTTTATGGGCTTATCGGACAGCCTACAAAACCCCTTTGGGTGTGTCTCCCTTCCAGATAGTGTACGAGAAAGCATGCCATTTACCCGTTGACTTGGGACATGGAGCACTTTGGGCTATCTAAAGTGTCAACATGGATTTAGAAAAGGCGGATAAGGCACGACTTTTAGAATTAAGTGAGCTTGAGGAGTTTAGGAATGATGCTTATGACACCTCTCAAGCCTATGAGGAGAGAACTAAGGTCTTGCATGATAGGTATATCCTTAGAAAGACCTTTAAGTCCAACCAACAAGTCTGACTTTTTAATTCCAGACTTAACATTTTTCCAGGGAAATTAAAATCTCATTGGGATGGGCCATACATAATCACTAAATTGTTCCGCATGGGGCTATGGTGATCAAGAGTCCCTCCTCTTCAGCAACACCCTTTACCGTCAATGGACAATGGTTGAAACTATATATTACATTCGATGGTCATCTGGTTGACAAGGTCACTCTTGAGGAGCCTTATCTCCTGTCATTCTTTGCCTTAGGTAACATCTTCCCTTGGCTATTTTACTTCCAATGAGGACATTATTTCAACCAGGCATGGGGGAATAGGACCTGAGGCATTTGTTTATAGAATGTCTACATTTTGTATTCAAAAAAAATTTTAAAAATAAAAAATAAAATAAATAAAATAAAAAATAAAAAAATAAAAAATTTAGGCCATGTTGTTATGCTTAACTGGTTGGGCTCTACATCATTAGGCATGAGACCAAGACGTTAGGTTTACTTAGCTGACTCTAGTTTCCTAATTATAGGAGCTAGGGTTGAACTACTGACTTTAGAAGTCTAGGGTCTGTTTGGACTTAAAAACTTAAGTAAGAGTTAAGTTGCGGAACATTCCTCAAGCGGTTGAGGAAGGAAAACTAGGGATTGAGTTATAGGCTGGGTAGTACCTAATGTCTTTTCCTACCTTTTGGTTTACGGGTCGTCATAACCTAAGCATCCACGTCCACACACTTGGTCTTGTGTAAATAGTGATCACCTTAATTCCTTTCTTGAAGAAAATTTGGTTCTCTTAGTTCTAACTTAGGAGAAACTTGAAAACATAACTTGATTGGATGAGTTCCTGCTGCATGAGAGCTGGAGTACATACTCACCTTGATGATGTGATGGTAACATGTCACCTTCTTGGTGCTTGTCTCTTAGGATATCCATCCTATTGGGGGCATGTAAGTGCATTGTGCGGTTCAGGCACCATGGGCAGCCCTATCTTGAAGTGCCAATTGCCGTAGGCCTGAATTCATTTAAGAAATCCATAGGCAATACTATCACGAAGTGTCTATTGCCAAGAGTTCTTAGTGTTGCCATGGGAGGTGCTATATTGCAGCATCGAAAGCCAGGCACCCATCAATGTTCGGTGATGGGGACAATGAATCCGACACAGACCGTGTTGATAATTGATCCATGGTTAGATTTAGAGGAATTATATATATATATATTTTACAAAAAGAAATCTCTCTTACTCTCTTTCTAGGTTGGCAATCATACCAACCTCAAATAAATCAGACCAATGCACAAGCACAGATGCTTTAATCTCTGGGACCAATAAACCCTAGGGTAGAGCTAGACATCAGGGAAACTTATGTCTGCAACTTGTCCTTACCCGACCTAGTCTGTAACTGATGTAAACACATTTACACTACTTAAAATGTCTATTTATGAATATTCTTAAGCATAGGATTGCATTTCATGATATAAATATTGCATAACATGCATCATCTTGCATTTAGAGTAGTTTGAATAAAATGGAGGTTAATTGTCTCCTTTTATGTGCTTGGACAGGGCAAACATTTTATCAGGGCCTCGGATCAAAAATCCAACCATATGGATGTGATCAGGGCGACGATTGGAGTTCAACGACTGCAAGATCGCCCTAATCAGACATCCGTAGCATCAAATAGTGACCGGGGAACCCTAGAAGATCAAGGGCCAGGATGGTGAAAATCCGCACTTCATATGACAAATCCGACCGCACGGATGAATTCGGATCGACGATCGCAGCCCAACGACGCAAAAATCAAGTCAATCCGACATCTGTGGCACCATCTACAACTTCCAGAAGATGGACGGCCAAGATGGCGCCACGTGGTGCCATCTCGACCGCCCAAACGGCCGCACGCATTCCACAAAGGCCCCGCACCCGCTCGCTCTCTGCCGTTGGATCTTGATCCAACGGCTGTGGTCGACCGCGCCTAAAAGCGTTCGCTTGACCATCCGTGCCCCAGAGCGCAGCGGTCGAGAGCGCTTTCACGAGCGGTGGGTGCGGGTTCGAGCCACGGTGAGGGGCTGGAAGGCACGGGCAATTGAGGCGCGTGGAGTGTCAGATGGAGATCAGACGGTCGCGGGCGCCCGATAGCATTCACGCGCGCCCGATAGCGTTCACGCGCGATTGAACGCGTGGTGTTAACGCGCGATAGCACGCACCAGGTGGGCGCACAACGAGCTGGCGGAGATGCATCTTAAGCCGTCCGATCTCGCGATCGGACGCGCATGGGTGCGGAAGCTACGCCCACGTTGGGGGCTTTAGCGACGGTTTTATCTATCACTAAAGACCCCTCATTTATTATTTTGAAGTTGTAATGTCCATTTTGCCCCCACTCCTTGCAACTATAAAAGGAGACCCCCTCCATACGAAATTTTCATACCTTTCTTCTCCTCTCTACCCCTCCAAAGCTCAAGAGAAGCTTGTCCCACACCCGAGATGCTCCTCGCGAGATAAAGTTTAAATTTTCGTTCCCCTTCGGAAGTGGATCCCGCGACGACGACGGCGTGCTGCTTCGTTCCCATTCTTCTGCTTCATCCTCCTTCGTCCTGCTTCGTTCTCCTTCGTCCAAACATCGTCCCGTCCGGCTCGTCCTCCAAGCAATCGTCGAGGAGGATAACTTCTCTCTCCCATTCTTATTTACAGCTTTTCTAGTGTAGAATTTTCCTGCTTTATAGTGTAATTGATTTTCTGCTTTCTAGTGTAACTTTTCTTTAGTTTGATTATATAAACAGTTGAAATATTGAATGCATGTTCTCTTTCTCTCTCTCTCTCTCTTCTTTTAGTCTGATAGCTCCATTGTAATTATATCGCCTTGCTTATCAAAAATCCTAAAAAAATATAATTACGAATATAGATCAACGTAGCCTCCCTGTGTTACACCCGGAATTCATTTCGGTATAAATTTTTTTTGTTGAACACGAATACTTCACTTTCGAACTACAACGACAGGTTTTCCAAAACCGAACACGCTAGCACAGCGATTCGTAATACGTTCAACATTTTGGCGCCGTTGCCGGGGAGGCAACGATTTTCGATCTTTTCTTCGCATTTCTTGCACTTTATGTTGTTTTCTAACTAGCTTTCTCTTGTGTCTATTGTTTTGCAGAGACCTCCATCAAGGAATCAACAAGCGGTAGACTGGAGTAAAGTGCAGTTGAAGACAACTGTAAGTGATCCCCCATTCTTACCCCCTCCATAGATTTCATTCGCCACATTAAATCCAAATCCCAATTAACCTAGGTGTTTGCATAAATCCTAGGAATAGTTTGGTTGTTTGGATTTTCACTCACATTCATTCCACCCTCATTCATAAAAAAATAACAAAAATATAATCTTGTGGGGTAATTTCCAACAAACACACAACACACACCCACATTCAAGGCACTTGATCAACTTGATTTGTTTTCTACTCAACTGGATTCTGATCTGTGGAACCGGTACACACAAAGCAACACATAACAGAGTAGAAATCATTCTAGGTTAACCATTTTTGAGTGCCTAACTTAGTGGTGCATTTGTGGCCAATTGTTTGAGTTGTTTGGGCCGCACCACTTTATTTAAAACCAACTCATCAAGTAGCTTCTCCTTAGGGTTTTCAATCTAGGTATATTCCAGGCACTCCACTTTCTTTCTGATTTTAAAGGAAGACAATTTTCACCCATGTTTTACAACTTGGTTTGCATAGAAACTTGATTGCAATTCACCTAATTTGAAACCCTAAAAGCTACTTAAGCAAGATTTGAACATTAAAATTCACGCATTATCAATAATCTTGCTTGAAAACCCTGGTTGTGCACGCACTTACACAAATCTCAATCAATCATTAAGGGCACAACCCATTGTAAGGGCCCATCACATTCCATAAGCACTACAATCCCAGGCCTTAATAAAATTGAGTAGACGTTGGCCTTAAGGTTTGATTCGCTCTTCAGGGCCTAGTCTGAGATTATTTTTGATTAACCTACTTGTACTGATTAATCTAATGTCTAGCTAGGGAAGTAGAGTCAAACGACCGCGGCTGGGGGGTACACTAGGAACCGGAGGCAAAAGTCAAAGGAAGAACCTTCTCCCCAATCCCTCCTTTTAACTGGTTGGATTAAACAGACGCAAGTAGAGTAAATCACTTACAGTATTAAGGCTGGTTTTGGGAGTCAGTAGATCCTTAGGCTACCCCACTTAAGGACAGCCTTGTTTTGTTGTGCTGCAGGGTCCCTATCCCCAGTCCTTCCGACCTTCTCCTAGTTTATGCTGGGAAGACAATCATTGAATCCCCGATTGGAAGGATTGTTAGAACATTCTAGGAGGCGCAAGTTAGATTTTGGTCAATTTGATCTCATGGCCGAACAACAGCCTCCTCTGCTTGAAAATCCATAGGAAGAATTTCGAAGGCAGCTAGAACAAATGCAGAGAATGCAGGAATGGTTCCAGAGAATGCAGGGCACTCAGCCCTTGAAGGATTTTTATGATCCTTCAAATTATGGGGAACGTCCCGGCGTCCAGATTCTAGCCGGTGACATAGAAATCAAGCCCCAGGTGTTAAGCCTGATTAAACATTATCATGGGCTTGGCTCCGAAGATCCGTTTCAGCACTTGGAAGATTTGACTACTTTGGTCGAGACTACCAAGGCTCGAAATGTTAACGAGGAGCAAATGATCATGAAGCTCTTCCCCCACTCTCTTAGGGATAAAGTCGCGCATTGGTATAGGACAAAAGGAAGACCAATTACAACTTGGAATGAGTTGAAATCGGCCTTTCTGAAGAAATTCTTCCCAGTTGGTCGTACCAATGCTTTGAGACGGGCAATCACTACCTTTACCCAGTGACTGGGGGAGCAGTTTCATGTGGCCTGGGAGCGATTCCAGGACTTATTGCGGAGGTGTCCACACCATGAGGTGCCGAAATGGCAACTCGTGCAGGTCTTCTATCATGGGTTGAATGAGCAACCCAGAAACCATGTGGATGCTTCTTGCGGAGGCAATTTCCTCAATAAAGATGCAGATAGTGCACATGATTTATTTGAGGAAATGAGTGAGAATTCAATTAATCATGCCTCCATGGATACTTTTAACCGGTCCCAGCAACCCAAATCAAATGTCAATGAAGTCCATGACTCTCATTCATTTGATATGGAATTGATTTGTAATAAACTTGATAAGGTGGACTTGGTTGCTAAAAGAATGGAAGAATGGATGGCTGGCAATTCTGTTAACAACCCTCAATCCACTCAATCCCAAAATTCGGGATTCCATTCCTCACGAGCTCCTTCTGGACGGGAGTTCGTGAATCAACTCGATGCGACTCAACCTATGAGTCAGCATTTTTTGGAACCCCATGGGTTCCCAACTGGGGCCTTTGATCCCAGTTTTTCTGATCCGTCCCTTTCTTTCTCTCCATCCTCACCCTATAAGGATGTCTGTCCTGTACAAGAGAATGTTAGATCCAACCCCTACTCGAATGCCTATAATCCAGGTTGGAGAAACCACCCTAACTTCTCTTGGAAAAATCCAGGGCAACAGACCCAATTCCGACCCGGCAACTATGCTTTGCAACAACCAATGGGTCAGGGTCAAGTATATACTCAGTTGCCTCCAAATCAGGTCAATCAGCCAGCTTGGAATGCCCGTCAACCCGCAGGGCAGGCTGATTTGAACCATCAAATGGTAGAGATGCAAGGATCTATGCTCCAGCTCATGTAGCAAATGAAAAACCCGCTGGACAACTTGCAATCCGGGCTCATTGCTAACTCTCGTAAACCCGGATCACTACCATCCCAACTCGTACCCAACCAGCGAAACATTATGAATTCGGGCAATTAAGCCCAAGGGTACGAAAATCAGAGGGACCCGCACGCACATGCTCAGGTGGTTGAGCAGGGTTCCTTGTCTTCTTCTTCTTCAAATCAACAATTCATGGTCAATCAAGCCCCTCCAATCTTTCCTAATCCTCCCCAAGACCCAAATTCTTGCGCTTCAGCAAATTCTGTAACTTTAAGGAGTGGTAAGAAGACTTAGGATCCACAACCACACTATTCTAATCTTTTGAATCCTGAAGAATCTGAGGAGAGAGAGGAGAATTCTAGAGGAGAAATCAAGGCTCAGGAACCTGATTCCAAAGATCTAACTCATGTTCCTTTTCCTGAAGCCTTAACCAAAGCAAAGAAGAAGAAGTCTGTTGATAGTAATGAGGAGCTTCTGAATTTATTTAAGAATGTTGAGATCAATATCCTACTCATTGATGCTATCAAGCACATACCGGCTTACGCAAGATTTTTAAAGGAATTATGTACACAAAAGCGTAAGTCGAGAGAATCTATTCCGAGGAAGGTGGTACCCTCCGAGCAGGCTAGTTCTGTTATCCTGCACTACCTCCCTCAGAAAAAGAGAGATCTTGGTGCTCCTTTGATTTCTTGCGTTATCAGAGATTACACATTTGATAGAGCACTTTTGGATCTCGGTGCATCCATTAGCCTAATTCCGACTTCTCCTTATGAGAAGTTTGGGTTAGGTGAACTTCGGCCAACTTCAGTAACGCTACAGTTAGCAGACCGTTCGGTCACAAACCCGCGAGGCATTATTGAAGATGTTATAGTTAAGGTCAAGGATTTCTATTTTCCTATAGATTTCCTTATCCTTGACATGGATGTACTAGATAATCTGAGGAACACACCCATCATTCTGGGGCGTCCGTTCCTGGCTACCGCAAAGGCCAACATTAATTGTGAAAGCGGTAGCATGGAAATCGCCTTTGGGGACCAACGAATGAAATTGGATATTTTTAAGGCGATCAATAAATTTGAGGATTGTGGATTTATTGAGGAACTTGATGAGGATAATGTTAATATTGAAACTTGTTTGACAGTTTCTTCAATTGAAAGTTCCTCTTTGGTTGATTTTGACCCACAACCCTCTGACCTGACATCTTCGGAAGAGGTTACTGATTTTGTTCAGTCAAAACCTCTTCTTCTTGTTGAATCTTCGGCATCTACCCTACCATCAATCATTACCCCACCCCAGCTTGAATTGAAACCATTGCTCGAGAATTTAAAATATCAATTTTTAGGACAGCAGAATACGCTCCCTGTGATTATTAGTGCTAAATTGACAAAGGAGCAAGAGATTAAATTGATTAAGGTCCTAAAGGAACATAAGGAGGCAATTGGTTGGACCATTCATGACCTCAGGAGGATCGAGCCATCTTACTGTAATCATAGAATATTTTTGGAAGATGGATCCCGCCCTTCTTACCAGATGCAGAGGAGATTGAATCCAAATATGCGAGAAGTGGTCAAAAAGGAAATCATTAAGTGGCTCGATGCAGGAATTATTTATCCAATCTCTGACAGTCCCTGGGTAAGTCCCGTTCAGACTGTTCCAAAGAAAACCGGAATTACTGTTGTGACTAATGAGAGAGGAGAATCTGTCACAACTCGTTCAGCTTCCTCTTGGAGAGTTTGTATTGATTACAGGAAGCTGAACACAGCCACTAAAAAGGATCATTTTCCCTTGCCCTTCATTGATCAAATCTTGGAAAAATTAGCTGGGCAGAAGTACTTCTGTTTTCTTGATGGCTACTCGGGATATAACCAAGTTCCTCTCCATCCCGAGGATCAGGAAAAAACTACTTTCACCTATCCCTACGGAACCTTTGCTTTTCGTAGGATGCCTTTCGGGTTATGCAATGCACCTGCGACTTTTCAAAGGTGTATGCTAGCCATATTTTCCGACATGGTGGGAGAGTTTATGGAAGTCTTCATGGATGATTTCTCTATTTTCGGAGAATCATTTGACTCTTGTTTGGCTAATTTGGAAATGATTCTTAAGCGATGTATCAAGACACGACTGGTCCTTAGCTGGAAAAAGAGTCATTTCATGACCCAAGAGGGCATCGTTTTGGGTCATGTAATCTTTGAACGGGGAATTGAAGTAGACAAAGCTAAGGTTGATGCTATTGCTAAACTTCCTCTTCCCACATCTGTTAAACAAATCAGATCATTTCTTGGCTATGTGGGATTTTATCGAAGATTCATCAAGGATTTCTCGAAGGTTGCCCGCCCTTTGAGCAATCTTCTTGCCAAAGAAATGCTGTTTGTTTTTGACGAATCATGCTGAAAGGCATTTGATTTCCTAAAAACGGCAGTCACCTGTGCTCCAATTTTGCAACCACCAATTTGGACAGCCCATTTTAGATCATGACCGACGCTTCTGATTACACGGTCGAGGCTGTCCTGGGTCAGAAAATTGATCGAAAGCCCTCTGTCATTTACTACTCTAGTAAAACTCTGGATGAAGCCCAGAGGAATTACACTGTTAGTGAAAAGGAATTACTAGCTGTAGTATTTGTGTTGGAAAAATTCAGGGCTTATCTCTTGGGGCCTCATGTTATTGTTTATACCGACCACTCGACCTTGAGACATCTCTTGGCTAAAAAGGATGCTAAACCTCAGCTTATTCGTTGGATTCTTCTTCTTCAAGAATTTGATCTTGAAATCAAAGATAAAGCCGGGGTACAAAATGTGGTAGCAGATCATTTGTCGAGACTCCTAGGTGATTCTTCTTGTCCGGACATTCCGATTGCTGACACTTTTCCGGATGAAACCATTCTTATAGTTTTAGGTGTCCACACCCCATGGTTTGCTGACATTGTTAACTATTTGTCCGTTGGTCAAATCCCCGAGGATTGGACCAAGAAACTACGGGATAGACTCAAATCTGAGGCCAAATACTACTTTTGGGAGGACCCTGAACTGTATCACTTTGGCTCTGATCATATTATTCGCCGATGCATACCGGAGAATGAATTCAATAGTATACTCGAGTTCTGCCATGCATCTGGATGTGGTGGACATTTCTCCAGGAGAAAGGCGGCTGCAAAAATCTTGCAATCTGGCTTTTATTGGACGTCTTTATTTAAGGATGCCCAGGACTTCTCAAGGTCATGTTCTCGATGTCAATCACTCGGGAACATAACTAAGAGAGACATGATGCCCCTAATCCCTATTCTTCCTGTAGAAATTTTTGATGTTTGGGGCATCAATTTCATGGGACCCTTTATCCCTTCATTTGGACATCAGTACATTCTTGTTGTTGTTGATTATGTGTCCAAATGGATTGAGGCGATTCCCACCCAAACTAATGACCACAAGGTGGTCATTAATTTTGTCAAGAACAATATCTTCAGTAGGTTCAGGATTCCGAGGGCTATCATCAGTGATGGTGGCACTCATTTTACTAATGCCCAATTCCAGAATTTATTGGCCAAATACGGGGTTAATCATCGTATTTCCACACCTTACCATCCCCAGACGAATGGACAAGCCGAGATCTCCAATCGAGAGATCAAGAACATTATGCAAAAAACGGTTAGGCCTGATCGCAAGGATTGGACTCAAAAGCTTGAGGATGCTCTTTGGGCCTACCGTACGGCGTATAAAATGCCCATCAGCATGTCTCCATTCCGTTTGGTGTATGGAAAGGCATGCCATCTACCTGTAGAGATTGAACACAGGGCATTCTGGGCAATCAAACAATGCAATTTAGATCTGAATCTAGCTGGGAAGACCAGGAAACTCCAACTATCTGAGTTAGAGGTGCTTAGAAATGATGCTTATGAGAATGCCAAGATCTACAAGGCTCGGACCAAAGCTCTACATGATCAATTGATTTCCCGCAAGAGCTTTGAGCCAAACCAAAAGGTCTGGTTATTCGATTCTAAACTTAAGCTCTTTCCTGGCAAACTTAGATCTAAATGGAATGGCCCATTCATAATTGATCAGATTTTTTCAAATGGTGCCGTTCAGATTTCTGACCCAAAGACGGGTAACACCTTTAAAGTCATCGATCAACATTTGGAGCCTGTTGTTGACCGTAATCTTGCAGAACCGGTCTCAGACTCTGTTGCTCTAGCCATTCTGTGACTTCTTTGGCTAGACTTTGCCTAGCTGACGGCATTAAACTCAGCAGTTGTACATATGACACAAGGCTGATATGAGCTTCATATCCAGGTGATATCTTTCATATTCTACCCTTTCTTTCATGTCTCTTTTTCAATGAGGACATTGCATCAGCTAGGCATGGGGGGTGGATTCATTTTTGAATTATTTGGTCAGCTTTGTGAAATCTATACAAATTATTTTTCTCTTCTTATTTTAAAAAGAAAAAAAAATTAGGAAGGATTAGTTGGACATTAGGACTTTTCAATCCTAAGAAATTTTACATTAGGAACTAAACACAAAGACCCTTCAGGTCTTTGGACTTAATTAGCCTGTATATCCACTAAAATGTGGATTTGTCTTTGAGTCCTCGCCATCTTAATTCTATTATAATTGGAATAAATAAGTTTGGGTGATAAGTACACGACTTATCAACCCACCCTCTGATTTGAGGGAATTTCTGAGTTTTAATCATCTACACACTTTCTTTGCACTGACTCGTTGTTCGGCGATTCTAACGGAATTTGGGTAGCTAATGAACCTTCTAGCGTGATATGGCTGGCAAGTTATCGTGGGTAACAGCCCATAGGTAGGTTGTCTAGAACCCAGTCACTGGACCTTTTTCTTTTTGCTGCCTTTAGGTAAATCTTAGACCAAGGAAGCCACCTACTTAAAAAAAAAAAAAATCCAAAAAGAAAAGGAGAAAAGAACAAAAAGAAATAAGCCACACTTCCCCACACGAGTATGGCTGGCAAGTTGTCGGTGGTAACAGCTCATCGACCGGTTGTCCAGAACCCAGCTCAGTAAATGCACTAAAAATTCCCAAAACACTTAGGAAGAAGCGGAGAAGTAGAATAAATTGGGGAGATATACATTGGATTCACCCTTGTGTTGACCCCGTAAAAAAATAAAATCAGGGAGAAAGCTACCGGTTGTAAAGATACACCTTTAGGCAGAATTCTTTTTGAGGTCGCCTAGAGGCGTAGAAATCCGAAATCCGTTTTAATTGCCGGTCAACGAGTCTATCACAATCACAATAACATGCTTAAAACTTAGGGTTCTCATCAAATCTTGGGTGAGTTGAATGGCCGTAGTAAGTCACTCTTAAACCCTAAAATTTGAAAATCCAAAAAAATTAGAAAAGAGTAAAAAGAGAAAAAGAAATTTTTCTTTGAATAAGGCGAGGGCTTGAGGCGGTCTGCATTTTGGCTGATACCCGGGCACTGTTGTGTCTTTGAAAGTTCAGTTCCTAAGTAGATAATTTCTCAATGATTAAAAATAACTTAGGTCCAAATAATCCAACCTAATTCTTTTATAAATAGCATATACCTTTTGCTAGGGACTAGCAAAAGATAGGCATGGGGGTATGATGTAAACACATTTACACTACTTAAAATGTCTATTTATGCATGTTCTTAAGCATAGGATTGCATTTCATGATATAAATATTGCATAACATGCATCATCTTGCATTTAGAGTAGTTTGAATAAAATGGAGGTTAATTATCTCCTATTATGTGCTTGGACAGGGCAAACATTTTATCGGGGTCTCGGATCAAAAATCCAACCATATGGATGTGATCAGGGTGACGATTGCAGTTCAACGACTCCAAGATCGCCCTAATCAGACATCCGTAGCATCAGATAGTGACCGGGGAACCCTAGAAGATCAAGGGTCAGGATGGTGAAAATCTGCACTTCAGATGACAAATCCGACCGCACGGATGGATTCGGATCGACGATCGCAGCCCAACGAAACAAAAATCAAGTCAATCCGACATCCGTGGCACCATCTACAACTTCCAGAAGATGGACGACCAAGATGGCACCACGTGGCACCATCTCGACCGCCCAAACAGCTGCACGCATTCCACAAAGGCCTCGCACCCGCTCGCTCTCCGCCATTGGATCTTGATCCAATGGCTGTGGTCGACCGCGCCTAAAAGCATCTGCTCGACCATCCGTGCCCCATAGCGTAGCGGTCGAGCGCGCTTTCGCGAGCGGCGGGTGCAAGTTCGAGCCGCGGCGAGGGGCTGGAAGGCGTGGGCAATTGAGGCGCGTGGAGCGTCAGATGGAGATCGGACGATCGCGCCCGCCCGATAGCGTTCACGCGCGATTGAATGCACGGTGTGAACGCGCGATCGCACGCGCTAGGCGGGCGCACAACGAGCGGGCGGAGAGGCATCTTAAGCCGTCCGATCTTGCGATCAAACGGTTGAGAATCGATGAATGTGCGCTGGCAGCTGAATGGGTGTGCGTGGGCACGGAAGCTATGCCCACGTTGGAGGCTTTAGCGACGGTTTTATCCGTCACTAAAGACCCCTCATTTATTGTTTTGAAGTTGTAATGTCCACTTTGCCCCCACTCCTTGCAACTATAAAAGGAGACCCCCTCCATACGAAATTTTCATCCCTTCCTTCTCCTCTCTACCCCTCCAAAGCTCAAGAGAAGCTTGTCCCACACCGGGGATGCTCCTCGTGAGATAAAGTCTAAATTTTCGTTCCCTTTCGGAAGTGGATCCCGCGACGACGACGGTGTGCTGCTTCATTCCCGTTCTTCTGCTTCATTCTCCTTCGTCCTGCTTCGTTCTCTTTCGTCCAGACGTCATCCCGTCCGGCTTGTCCTCCAAGCAATCGTCGAGGAGGATAACTTCTCTCTCCCATTCTTATTTACAACTTTTCTAATGTAGAATTTTCCTGCTTTATAGTGTAAATGATTTTCCGCTTTCTAGTGTAACTTTTATTTAGTTTGATTATATAAACAGTTGAAATATTGAATGCATGTTCTCTTTCTCTCTCTCTCTCTCTCTTTCTCTCTCTCTCTTTCTTTTAGTCTGATAGCTCCATTGCAATTATATCGCCTTGCTTATCAAAAATCCTAAAAAAATATAATTGCGAATATAGATCAACGTAGCCTCCCTTTGTTCGACCCGGAATTCATTTCGGTATAAATTTTATTTTTTGAACATGAATTCTTTGCTTTCGAGCTACAGCGATAGGTTTTCCAAAATCGAACACGTTAGCGTAACGATTCACAATACGTTCAACAGTAACTTAGCAGCTACTTTGGTACCTTATGATCTAGGGTTAGATAGTGCAACCCGATTGATGATAATATCATCATCAGCCATATATAGCTTTAATTAGTCACAATCAAGGAATAAATGCTCCTACATAACCGCTAGAGAACCATAATTCATTGCATAATCATTCTGAGAGAAATACAGTAAAATAGGGGAAAAAATGCAGTTTTAATAGCACATCTCAATTGTAGAACAATCATGGGATTTTTCAAAGGTTAATCGAAGGTCAAATGGTCATAATTGTCTAACAAGAAGGTCCGTGCAGACAGAAATGGGTTTTCGCACGTTTCGAGAATTAAATGACATTTGAAACCCTAAAAATAGACGTTCTTGATTCACTGAGGTTCTGGTTAGGATACAATTCACATAAACCCTCTAAGAATCATAGAAAAATATTCTCTAGGATTTGGTATGCTTGACTTGACAATTGGAACCCAATTTGAACTAAAATAGAGTCTCAGATAGATAATTGCCTTAATTTGGGTTTTTGAAAAATTATCCAGTCAAACTTGGTCAAAACCAAAATCCAACTTCACCATTAGATTCCTTAGGTCCAAATTAGGTTTGTACCAAAATTTGGACCCAATCTGAGATCATCTTGACCTAGTTTGCAATTTAGTCATGTTTGACTCTTTTCTCTCACACACATGCCCCTAACTTTTAAAATCCTTACAAATAGGCCCCTATCTTTGTCGTCACTCTTTGCAGATAGGTCCCTTCAACATTATCGTGGAGGAATCCTTCTCCGGTGACGTTTGATTGAAGAGAACTTCTCTGATCAACGAATCCCTTCCAAAATTGGAAGGGAGATTCCTCATGAAGTTCTCTTTCCAATGCACTCGACCTTGAATCCTATAACCTTCCCAATCTCTCATGCAAAAGCATGAGAGATTCAGGTATCTCTTGAGTTTCCAACTCTGTCGAGCTTTCTAAGCTCGCAAAGCTTGATTCCCAAGCTTAAAGCGAGGCCTATATAAGGATCCCCATGGCAAATCATTTTCCTCACGCTTGCTTTTGGCCGAAAATCCCCCTCCTTCCTCCCTCCTCTCTGGCCGAAAGGCTCCATGATGTCCGGTGATCCTCTCTGATCTTCCTCGTCATTTGCCTATAATATCGGCGGTGGATTCTCCTTCCTCATCTTCCTCCGCGTCGCGTCGTACCAGCCGATGTCTCTACCTCCATCATCCTCACTGTCCAACCTTACCTGGAGCACCTTCGTCCCCGATGCTGATGTATCCCCGGCAATGGCGCTAAAATGTTCAACGCATAAAATCAGTTTTTAGGATTGATACTTTGTAGTATAGACCAAAGTCGCTCGTCAACAAATACAATTTATTACTCGAATTGAAGTTTGAGGTCGAACACAGGGAGCAAATATTGCATTGACGCACTAATCTCAATAGATAATATAAATGGGCACAGTAAATTACTCAAAAAATAATATGCAATGTATAACATGAGTATATGAGGAGATAAAAAGAACTCTAGACCAAATAATGGTGATTAGATCACCAATTGTTAGCCTAACACATATATAGCAACTACTCAAATAGAATCAAATGAACAAATAGTTAATCAGATGCCTTAAAGTTCATTTCTACAGTGTTCAATGACTCTTCGTCTGTCTTGGCCCTTCTCTTTCTCTTCTTCTTGTACGGTCCTCCTCTTCTTCTTTGGCTTCTCTTCTTCTTCTTCCTTACCTCTTTTGTTCTTCCTCCTCTTTTGGTTTCTTCTTCAGCCTCGTCTTCTTCTCATGCATAGGGGGAACAACTTCTCAAATGGCTAAGTGTTAGACATTTTTCTCCATAGCAAAACCCTCCCCTACCCTACACTCTCTCTCTTTCTCTCCCTTCTCTTGTCTTCCAGGGATAACTAGGTATTCGGGTTTGGATTAGAGCGTACCTGAGACCAGGGCTACCTGCAGTGGGTAGCAGCCGAGGTGTGAGGCTTAGGCAGGTAATCGTATATGAGCCAAGCCCGCGTGGAGGTGTCCTGGGCGAGGTGTGAAGGGGTGCGGGGGACCTCACCCCCTTGTGTGTCTTGAGGCACTAAGGCTGGTGAGACAAATTCAATTCATGCACGCACACCGCCTCTTCTCTTCATGAGGTGGGACTAAATCCCACGACTCTTCTTCATGCAGCTGCTGCTAGAATGCTCTCCCAATCGAAGTTGAAGGAGTGCACGATGCTCCCAATTGGAGGCCTGGGTCACTTCCTGGGAGGTGTCCGCGTCTCCTAGAGGTGTGACCTAGAATGAGCGAGACCTGGAGTAAGCTTTTAGGAAGCTTGAGCTTCCATCAATGGCGAGGAAGAAGCGAGCACCTGAAATCAAAAGATGACCCCTCGGCCACATCAAAACAACTCAAGAAGCATCATCGGATGATGTGGAGTGTAACAGTTGTGGTGGCGTGTTGCGAGAGGTCGTGGGTGAGCGTGGCGAAGGCGGATTAGGTTGGAAGAGGTGGGTCTGTTCGGTAAGTAGTTTGGGTGGTGGAATTGGTGAAATAAGAGAGGGGTTTGGTTCCTGGAGTCAAGGCAGAGGTGTAAGGATGTGTGTAGTGTTGGAAGTGCCTCGTTGGAGGTGTGGCCAAACGTGGAGAAGACGGGGGCAAACGACTGTGTCGAGGACTTGTTTTTGGGTTTTTGATAAGGGAATTTAATCTAAAGAACTAGAGAGACCTAACTACCTACTCTAAGGGTCGAAAAGGATAAGGAGGATGCCAGGTATGGTATAGCCGATGTCATGGAAGAGAACTGCTCTGGTGAGGGTAGGATGACGAGGATGATGGAGGGAGAGACGTTGGTTGGTACGATGCGACACGGAGAAAGACGAGGAAGGAGAATCCGCCGCTAGTATTGTGGGTGGACGATGAGGGAGGTCAGAGAGGATCGCCGGATGTCATAGAGTCTTTTAGCCAGATGTTGTGGAGTCTTTCGGCCGAAGAGGAGGGAGGAAGGAGGGGGATTTCTGACCAAAAGCGAGCATAAGGAAAATAGTTTGTCAAGGGGATCCTTATATAAGCCTCATGGAGTCGTTTTAAGATTGGGAATCAAGCTTTGCGAGCTTGGAAGGCTCGAAGGAGTTGGAAACTCAAGAGATACCAGAATATCTCATGCGTTCACATGAGATATTGGGAAGGTTATAGGATTCAAGGTCGGGTGCATTGGAAAGAGAACTTCATAAGGAATCTCTTCAAATTTTGGAAGGGATTCGTTGATCAGAGGAGTTCTCTACAATCAAAGTTCATCGGAGAAGGATTCCTCTACAATAATGGTGGAGGACCTATTTTCAAAGAGTGACGACAAAGATAGGGGCCTGTTTGTAATGATTTTGAAAGTTAGGGGTATGTGTTTGAGAGAAAAGAGTTAGACTAGACTAAATTGTAAACTAGGTCAAGATGATCTCAAATTGAGTCCAAATTTTGATACAAACCTAATTTGGACCTAAGGAATTAAATGGTGAAGTTGGATTTTGGTTTTGACTATGTTTGATTAGGTAATTTATGCAAAAACCTAAATTAGGGCAACTGTCTGTCTGAGACTCTATTTTAGATCAAATTAGGATCCAATGGTCAAATCAAGCATACAAATCCCTAGATAATATTTTTCTATGATTTTTAGAGGGTTTATGTGAATTTTATCTTGACCAGAACCTCAGTGAATCAAGCAGGTCTATTTTTAGGGTTTCAAATGTCATTTAATTCACAAAACGTGTGAAAACCCGTTTCTGTCTGCACGGACCTTCTTGTTAGACAATTATGACCATTTGACCTTTGATTAACCCCTGAAAAACCTAATGATTATTTTGCAATTGAGATGTGATGTTAAAACTGCATTTTTACCCCTATTTTACTATATTTCTCTATCTTGGGAACTTCTAATTTGATCTGATAACTTCAAATCTAATCTTGAGTTTGATTCTACATCTTGATTCTACCACTTGATTCAAAAATGCAGCCTGGCTATATAGGAAGACTGTTTAGGAAACCTGAGTCCCAAATGACCATGAAAGAAAAGATAATTGAGAATGCTTATAGAAACCATGAAGAATATTATAAAAGGGACATTCAGGAAAAATATCTGAAAATGATAGACATCATCGCAAATCGTGCAGGGATAATATGGACACAAATGAACCACGATTCAACCCGGGATAATCTACTAGCAGAACACAATGAATTTATGAAATTACATAACAATGAGTGTCTGCAATGTTGGTCAAGCCCTTCAGTTTCGGAAGAACACCAGAATTTTTTGGGAAAATTGGGAGAATTACTGAATAATTTGTATAGATCCATCAATCAAAAATACCCGTCAGAAGTTAAGATGACATCTTGGAGTAATTCTAGTAATCCATGTAATTTCCCAAATCCCTGGTTTGATGATCAAGCTTGTTATGGACCCCCAACCCAAATGGAATCTGATTCAAATTACGAACAAATTGACATTCCTAATCTTAAGACGGGATGGGAGGATTTGATTACAGGTGTTCACAATTTTGAGCCAGCCCTAGAAAAGCAAGAGCATGGTTCACCAAGCTTAGATTTCCCAGACACCTGTAATAATAAGATTGAGTCAGAACCTCTCGAGGGTGTAAATTCCATCCCTTATTCTGATAAGGTGATTCTTGAGAGCAATTCTGATATCCCTGTAGAGCCCAACCTAGATTCTAGTGATCCAACCCACACCCTTATCCTAGAATTTGGATTCAAGCCTATTTGGGATGATCATGAGGCCTAATATGATGAAATTCAGATTTTGAATTTGGATTATGATTCTAGGCCTGTATTTGATGAGTGCACCTCTCCAACCTCCTCAGCAATACAGATTGATTCTTTGGAAGTCATGGCAATCTATGATATAGAAATTGAGTTGGAAGAGTTAGGAATCAATTGGGTCTACCCTACAAGCAAAGAACCCGAGCCTATGCCTAATAGGGACACCTTTTTGAGCTCGGAATATGAAAATAGGTTAGATCCAAGTTAGGTTGCTACTTCTCCACATCTTGATTTATTCAGTGGTGGAACCTCTGATCTCGAATTAGATTCAGAATATGATTCTTGCAAGTTCTCCAATGATTTCAAATCTTACCTTAATTTCCAAGAACTATTGCTTCTTAACAAATCCAAACCAATTTGCAACCTCAGCAACTACAACCCGTCCTTTGATTTTGACACTAAGGTCAATGATTTGAAAGAAACCACCTCTTCTACACATACAGAGCCTTCCAAAACCCATTCTCAACCTCAACCCGCAACCGGACTCAATTTCTACTCTGATTCTCCTCTCGATGAGCCGGTTGTATAGGATTCTCCTCCACATTTCAATCAGCTTTCAAACTTATACAGTTGATTGATTAACACACATACATAGGAAGCACTAAGTCGTTTACTCACTAATATGAATAGTTCAAGTCAATATGATAGCATGCATCAGGATTTCTTTTAGAGTATTGTTTATAAATAACCCAATAATTAATTGTTTACTCATTTCTTCTCTCCTACTGGAATTGCATAGGGATAACAACTGTTGTCGATAATCACTCTCTCGTGCGTTTAGCTAGCCAGCTAAGCACCATCACTTCCGGGCAAGCAAAGAGCTAGAAGGAGTAGATCTGCCTTAATGGCCTCGATGCTCCTCTTGCTCTATTCAAATTCATCCCTGCTGGTATAAAGGAGGAGCAAGGACACCAAGTTCGGGAGGCCTCCACCTGGAACCAATTTTGTGCTCACCTCCATCACCACCAGCCTCAACTGCAGTAGTACGACTCCACCATCGTGGGCGTGTGGTGTGACAGCACATACCGCCAACCAGAGTCTATGCATCACCGTGCTTCACCTGTAACTCCACCATCGCCATCTCAACAACCACTATTCAC
The DNA here is from genome assembly GCA_037157565.1 of Thalassia testudinum. Lineage (NCBI taxonomy): Eukaryota > Viridiplantae > Streptophyta > Magnoliopsida > Alismatales > Hydrocharitaceae > Thalassia > Thalassia testudinum. The sequence continues at coordinate 40,904,864 of JAZHRO010000067.1, forward strand.
CTTCTTCCCCCATCTTTTTCTTCTTCTATTTCACCTCCATCGAAAGGAACCCAAACATCATCACCTACGACCACAACAACACCACCATTGCTCCTTATCAATTGCCAGCAGCCCCCCTCCAACCACACACAACTAAGCACATTGCAGCAAGTCTGCATCTGCGTGCTCGCCTCACTGGCCAACAACAGCGTAGCCATGCCATGTGCACTAGCCTTGCCCTGCGCCCCACGCCCAGCAGTAGCTGCGAGCCACTCGCGTGTAGCAGTCGCACGTCACCTTGCCATGCGTGTGTCTCCCCACGCATCCTCGCATTTGCCACCTCGCCACTCACCTTACCCTCATCGCTGTGTGGTAGCTGTAGCAAGCAGCAGCACCCACCACCGTCCTTGCCTCATCCCCACCCTCTCCAACCACCGTCGGTTGTACCGTCACCACCATTGTGTGTGCCTCCCTTCAGAGCACCTTCCTCGAGCTCCTCACCTCCGGCCATCCCTTTCTCCGTGCGCGAGGTCAAGTGAAACAACTTCTCCTATTTCAACAATGAAAGGGGTGAATTAGTTTTTACAAAGAATGCCATTGTGAAGTTTATTTTTTTAAATTCATTAATGTGGTAGAATTTCATGATCACCCCACTTCTTTCGTATAAATGAGATTTCAACAGTATCCCTTCTTGTTTCCTTAATCTTAAAGTGGTTTTGATTCAATTTCTTGACGAAATTAATCATGAACATTTGTTTTTGACCCATGAGAGTTTTGATAGGCTTATTCCTTCCTTTGGAGATGACCTGCTCCCTTGTGAGTGGTTATTTATTTTTCATCTATTTTTATTGCACGTTTTGCCACTCCACATTTGATTTCTATACTATAATGCAATCTTAGATCATATTTTCGAACATTGTTTTAACTCCCAATCACATAGCGTGCATTATTCTACATTTAGAATAGTTTGTATAAAGTTTAGGTTAATTCAGGTTTTTTGTGGCCAGGAGAGGAGATTTATTTTAGGGCCTTGGATTGACTATCTGACTGTAAGGATTTGATTAGGATGACGATTGGAGTCCAACACCTCCGAAATCATCTTGATCGGAGTCCTGTAGCATAAAATGCAGTTCGAGGAAGATCAAAGGCCAAGGGGCAAGGCGGTGCCAATCCTAACCTTAGATGCTAAATCCAACTACATGGATGGATCTGGATCAACGATCGTAGCCCAACAGTGTATAAATCGACCCAATCCGATGTCCGTGGTGCCACCTATAAAGCAAAGATGAATAGCCATGATGGCACCATGTGGCACCATCACAGACACCCAAATTCACTCAAGGCCTCCGGTCAACTTCATCAAGTAATCCCAGTTGTTGGATCTCAATTCAATGGCTGAGATTCACTCACGCTCGACGTTCAGATTCAAAGGAGAAGATGGAGATGAGATCTCAACCATTGGATCGAGATCCAATGGTCTAGAACATGTGCGCGCAAAATCAAGTCGCACGACAATTCGTAGTCTTGGCGTAGTGGTCGCGGGAGTTCTAAAACCACAAGCGTGAGTTCAAGTCGCGGTGAGGGGAAGAATCCAGCAGCCACGGCATGCGATTGGAATTGGATCATGCGATGGAGATTCGGTGGTGGAGAGAGTGGCACGTAGTGCGACGAGAGCCGTGCGCTGCGAACGCGAGATCTGATGTGCGGGTCGATGCACGATCATATACGGGGCCAGCGCGCGATCGTGGCTGGTTGATGGAAATCTAACAGTGGAGATTCATCCATGCACGATAGCTATGACCGGGAGCATGCACAAGCGTGAGTTGGAGGCTACAACAACACTTGAGCTGGAGCTTTAGCGACATCTTTGCTGTTGCTAATTGTCCCATACTTGTTTTAGCCCCCTCTCCACTACTATGAAAAGGCCTACACCCCTCCATTCATAACCATCTCTTCCTTTCTCTCCCTCACCATCGTTGAGACTCTAGAGAGAGCTTGTCCTAAGCTCGGGATGCTACTCTAGAGTAGAAAATCAAACATTTTTCCTACCTCTCACCCTAATTCATGGAGCATCCCATGGCCATCCTCTCACCACCTTCAAGAAGTAGATCCTCGCTGTGACACCATCCTGTTCTCCGTCCTCCGACACCATTCTCCTTCATCCAGCCTCTCACCACCTTCATCCGGGGTGCTGTCAGAGTGAGTTGTCCTCCAAGCGATCGTTGAGGGGGATTCTTCTCACCTCTCTCTATCTTTTTGCTTTCTAGTTTAGTTTTTCCACTTTCTTTTCTGTTGCAAACTCTTTGAGATATATATTGATGTTCTCTCCCTCTGCCTCCCTCTTAGTTTGCAAGTAGATTAGCTAGATATTATCAACTTGTTCTCTTGCCTTATTAAAATACAAAAAAATTACAAAAGATAAAAACAACAAAAAGAAATAAAATCGAAGCATGGATTTCACAAACCAAACGTTCACCTCCCTGTGTTAAACTCAGGACTCCCTTAGAGTTTTGGTATAATTTTATTTGGTAGTGATTTTTGCAACTACGACAATGGGTTCTCTGAAACCCTAATTTTTCATTACTAAAACACACTCTCCAAAGTCTCATTATGTAATTTAAATTTCAAAGAAGATCTTTTGATTGAATTTGAACTAGAATATGAGACATTTTACTTTGAGGACCAAATGCAGGTGAAGGCTAATTATGAGAATTTCACTTTTGAAATCAAGGATAATCCCTTTTTGGAGATAGTGTTATTAAGAATTCATTGATGTTTAAAAGCGCGTTGTAGTACGATCAACAAAAACACAACAACATTTAAATTTGTAAGAGTGCTCGAGAACAGGAAATGAGTCTGAGGTCGTTCGCAGGAAGCAAATATGTAATTCACACTCTAATCGAAATATAGAACATATGAGCACAATGATTACATGTCACAAGATATGCAATTAAGAATAAATAACCAAAAGTATATTCAATATCAGCCCAAATTGTATCTTAAGAATTATTGGGAAAAAAAAGAATAGAAGAAGCCTAAAAAAGTGGTGATTTAAATCACCAATTAATCCCTTCAATCAAAGCACATCCCAAGCATTCACAATCTCAAATCAATTTTGCTACAGTGTCTTGAACCACTTATTCAAGTTAGCATATGCCTCAATATATGCACAGTGTTCAGAACCAAGCACAAGGCCTTACCAGAACCAAATATACCCATAGTATTCCTCAATCAGACGTCGAACCCTGAGGTCAGATGCCTTAAACTCTCAGGCATTCAGAATAGGTGTTGGGCTTCCAACACAGCACAAAGCCATCTCAGAATGGCTAAGTATTGGGTGTGCTGCATGCATGTCGAGGTACATGTACATATCCCAAAGCAAAACCTTGCCCCCTCCTCCCCAGATTCTCTTCTCTAATTCTCTAATCAGGCACATAATTGGGTAATCGGATCCGCGTATGGGGTCCAGGCTCATCGGGCATGGAGGTAAGAGAGGAGTGGAGATAGGTGAGATAAGGGGCCTCACCCCTGTGTACATGAGGCAATGAGCCCTTAGCACCTTTTCCTTTTATACGATGTTAGTTGCTTTTCCAAGAATGAGGTGGGACTAAAAGTCCCACCCTTATTTTTATGTGCTGAAGCTCTACACTATCTTTGAATTGAGGTTGCCACTGAGGTGTTCTATTCAAATTGGAGACTAGTTGCCTTTGTGGTGTTGCTCTGCATTTGCTGAGAGTAGTAGCGGTAGCAAGGATGGCTGGAGGAGGAATAATGGTGATGGAAAAGGCGGTCGACGATGGTGACACCTGAAACTCAAGAACATGGGCTAAATGCCCCAATCAGTAGGTTCAGAAGCATCACCGTGAGATGGAGAAGATGACAGCGGTGTTATTGTGATGTATGGAGGTGTGTAGTGCCCTGTTGAGGTCAGGGAAGATGTACAGTGGTGGGTTTGTTCGTCGGGGGATTTTGGTGGTTGAATGAGTGAATAAGGAGAGGTCTTTTGATGAGGGTGATGTGGAGAAGCTCGTGGAAGTGGCAACGAGTGAATTGGTGGTGGGATGTGGTTGCATGGGGATAACGGGGTGTGTGTTGGTCGAACCTAAGGTCTAAATAGGAGGAAGTGAAGTAGAAAGGGAGAGGAAGAGAGAGAACTTAACTACAAATGAGAAGAGAGAGGATTTGGCATCGGCTGTGATTGGTCGTTGCCGGAGGAGATGAAGGCTCCGGTGGGGGAATGGCATGGAATAAGGGGTCGAGGCGGCTCCTAAATTGGCCGTCAAGGAGCAGGCGAAGTCGAGGAAGAAGGATGACCAACCAATTTGGTCGTTGGCTGGCCATAAGAAGAGGTCATGGAGATGTCGTCAGAGCTAGGTTGGAGTAGGCCAGAGGAAGGATAGGGGGAAGGATTTTGGCCTAAACCTTATTAAAAAGGACGGTCGAACCTCCAGGAGCTTTTATAGTTATCAAATAGGGCTTGATTTACCTTAAATTAGTGTGGATTCCTCATGAAATTCGTGAGGAGAACCCACTAATTTATGAGAGTTCACTAGACCTTCTAGCTTTGAATATGAGCTTGAGATAACCTTCATATGGAAGAGGATCTTGTTGCGATCATCACCTCTAGTTTTGGAGGAGATTGGATGTTGATTGAAGGAGATGTACATGGTCAAAACTGGCCCATAGGTCGGTTGGCCTAACAATGGCAGAAGGGTTCTGTCTGTGAAGAAGATGAAGAACTTAGGGACCCAAATGAAATATTTTCAAAAGTTAAGGGTTTGATTGTAAGAAATAGAGATTTAAGGGATTGAGGTGCAAACTAGGTCAAGATGGACTCTGATTGGATCTAAATTTTGGTACTAACCAAATTTGGACCCAAGGAATCTATTAGTGAAGTTGGATTTGAGTTTTGAGCACATTTGACTGGGCAATTTGTATAGAATCCCAAATTAGGTAAAATCCCGTCTGAGACTCTGTTCAAGGTCAAAATGGGTTCATATGGTCAAACCGAGGGTACCAAACCCCTCATAATATTTTTTTGTGAATTTTAGGATGGTTAGATGAATTTTATCCTAACCAAAAGCTCTTAAATTCAAGCAGGTTTGAAATTAGGGTTTTGTGTTCTTATTGGTTCTCAAAACATGTGAAACCCTATTTTTGTCTGTGTGGACACACTCCTTGGAATTTAATGATTATTTGACCTTTAGTTAACCCCTGACAAACCTTGCAGTTTTTTTGCATTTATTATGTGATGTTGAAACTGTAGAATTAATCTTGTTTTAATGTTCTCTTCTCAAAATGAATTTGCCTGGAATTACGGATCTCAAGCGATTATTCAAGAGCATTTACCTCTTGATTTAGACTAATCCAATCTAGTTATGGTGAATGATGGTGTTACCATCAGATAGGTGAAGCTAAGATAAATGAATATGAATTTGAGGATAACTTAATGAATAACTTCACCTTTACTTCAACTTTTGAGGACCTCGAATTGGAGTCATTTGATGTTGAATCTGATCTTGATTTGGATCTAAAAGACTTGGAGTTTGAAGGGGTTGAAGAAGAAATCCAGAATATCTTGGGTAAAGATTTTAATGATTGGGAGAATATGAATAAAGAGGTCATTATTTCAAAAGATTATTTTGAGAGAGAGCTGATAAGTCGATTTTCGCTTTCGAATAATGTATTAAGATGATTTATTGTTATAGGATCGAAGTGGTGGAAAATCGCTTAACAAAATAATTAAAATTAAAATTAAACCACTCACAGGAAAGTGGGTCATGTCCACAGGGAGGCAATGACTTATTTAAACTTGCTATTAGGTCAAAATCAAGTTCGCTAAACTATTCGCCAGATCAAATAATGCCTGTGTAGCTCTGAAAGTAAACTTTAAAATTATGGAGAAGTGAAGGGGTGTCAATGTAATTTTTACGTCATAAAATAATACATGGTCAAGAGTATGCCATGTACTATTCACTTGCATGCATATGAAAATGTCATTCAAAATTATATTCAATGCACATAGAGATGAATAACAAGTTTAACAATTCTCTAAAAACATGAGCATGAAGGCATAAATTCACCACAATAAAATAATGATAAATTAAAATTCATTTTTGTGGCAATGGCATGAAATGTAATTATTAATTAAGGTTGAAACAGGGGAGTAGCTTCGGGTGAGCTTGTACACGGATAAAGGAGAGATGGATGGCGAGTTGGTGACCAGAGGTAGCGCTCTCCGATCCACACTTGATGGTGGTGGCGGCTTGATGGATGGTGGTCGGAGCCGGTCGGTCGGAGGAGATAAAGCGACGGTGGCAATGGCTGTTGTTGCTGCTCTTGCGCATGCTACGGCTGGAGGTGGGCGCACGGGTGCTGTAGGTAGCAGGGGCTGAGGCAAGGATGCACGCAGGGAGGTGCACGCGGCCTGAAGTGGGCACGGCTGTTGCGGGCGGGAGGCGCTGAGGAACGTGCGCTATGAGCGAGTGGAGGTAGCAGAGGTGTAGGGGTGGAAAGAAGGTGCACTACAGGTGGAAGTGGGCACACTGGAGGTGAGGGCGCGAGCGTGCAGGCTGGTGAAGGCGTGGACGTGCAGGCTGGTGAAGGCACACAGGTAGGTAGGCACATTAGGTGAGGGCGTGCAGGCTCTGGTGGGTGCGTTGGAGCTGCTGGTGAAGGCGTGCAGTAGGCAGATGGAGTGCGGTGGCATGGGTGCTGGGGATGGAGTTGCGGGCGTACAGGCACTGGTGGGTGTTGCTGGCTGAAGTGAAAATGTGCGGTGGTAGGATGGCGTGCGGTGGGCGGGGTCTGATGGCTGGAAATGAAGTGAGGGTGCGTGGTGGCAGGCACGCTTGGCAAGAGATGTTGTAGAGACTCTTGGCGGTGTGGGTTATCACCCCACACGCCCACAGTGGTGGAGTCGCACTGCCACGGTGAGAGGCCGGTGGTTTGGAATGGATGAGAAGCAAAGTTCTCAATGCACAGTGAGGAACAAAGGGGTGGAGGCCTCCCCCTCAACGACAGCTCTTTCTTCTCTTTTGTAGCCATGACTACAAAGATTTGAAATTCAAAACATCGTAGAATCAATGTGATGCGTAAGAGGAGGGGCGGAGATGGAGGAGTTACCTGCAAAGGAGAAGAAGAATAAAAGAATAAAATAATTAGGGTTATTTATACATAACTCCTTAACTTCTATGTTAATTAAAATAATGCACCTAATTAATTAACTAATTAAATGTATGCAACCCTAGGTTAATTCTAAATGCATGAATTATGCACTTAAGCTAAAAATATGAATTAATTTATTTACATCCTAATGTATACTATCTTAATGTTAAAATTAACTTAATGTCTAGACATCTAGATACTTAAATAGCCCACAAATATGGTTTAATCAAATACTCCCATGCCTAGTTTTTGCTAGTCCCTAACAATCCAAGCAAAACCTAGCACTCCAAGTAGACTAGCCAACCCAATCGGTCTTCCTTTAGAAAGATATTAAGTTTAGACTTTAGACCTAAGGTTCCCAAGTAGTTGCTAAGTTACATACTAGGTCGGCTAAAGACGAGTTACAGGCACAAGTTTCCTTGATTTCTGACTCTATCCTAAGGTTTATTGATCCTTGAGATTAAAGCATCCGTGCATGTGCATTGGTCTGAGTTATTTGAGGTTGGTATGACTGCCAACCTAGAAAGGAAAAAAGGATTTTTTTTTTGGATAATATATATATATATATTTTTTGTTTGATTCCTCTAAGTATAACCTTGGATCAGCTATCAACACGATCTGTGTCGGATTCATTGTCCCCATCACCGTACCTCGAAGGGTGCTTGTCTTTCGATGCTTTGAGATAGCACCGCCCATAGCGACCCCAAGAACTCCTGGCAATCGACACTTCAAGATAGTATCACCCATGGATTTCTTAAGCGAATTCAGGCCTGTGGTAATCGGCACTTCGAGATAGGGCTGCCCATGGTACCTGAACTGCACAATGCGCTTACATGCCCCTAGTAGGATGGATATCCTAAGAGACAAGCACCGAGGAGGTAATATATTATCATCGCATCCTCAAGGTGAGTATATACTCCACCTCTCCTACGGTAGGAACTCTTCCAATCAAATTATGTTTTCAAGCCTCTCCTAAGTCAAAACTAAGAGAACCAAATTTCTTTTAAGAAAGGAATTAAGGTGATCACTTACTTACACAAGACCAAGTGTGTGAAATTTGGATGCTTAGGTTACAAGGACCCGTAAACCAAAAGGTAGAACAAGACTCCAGGTACTACCACACCTTTTAACTCAATCCCTAGCTTTCCTTCCTCAACCACTTGAGGAATGGTCCGCAACTTAACTCCTACTTAAGTTTTTAAGTCCACGAAGGACCCTAAAAGTCTAAAGCTAGTAGCTCACTTAGCTTCTAAAGTTTGACCCTAGAATCAACTTAGTCTAACCTAGAGTTCTGATTTGCTTAAGAATGTAGGGCCTAGCCAGTTAAGCTCAAAACCTTTATATATATATATTTATATTTATATATTTTTATTTTTTATTTTTTATTTTTTATTTTTTATTTTTTTTAATGCAATATGCATGAATGAATGCAAAATGTAGACATGCTATAAAGAAATGCCTTAGGTCCTCTCCCCCATGCCTGGTTCAAACAATGTCCTCATTGGAAACAAAAATAGTTAAAGGAAGATATTACCTGAGGCGGAGAATGGTAGGAGCTAAGGCTCCTCAAGAGTGACCTCGTCAACTAGATGGCCATCCAAAGTAATGTATGGTTTTAACCATTAACCGCTGACGATAAAGGGAGTTGCTTAAGAGGAAGGGCTTTTAATCTCCACAGCTCCATGCGGAAACACTTTAGTGATTATGTAAGGCCCATCCCAACGAGATTTTAACTTCCCAGGAAAAAGCTTAAGTTTGGAATTGAAAAGCCAGACTTGTTGGTTGGGCTCAAAGGTCTTTCAAAGTATATACTTATCATGCAAGACCATAGTTGTTTCTTTATAAGCTTGAGAGGTGTCATAAGCATCATTCCTCAGCTCGTCAAGCTCACTTAATTCCAGAAGTTGTGCCTTACCTGCCTTTTCTAAATCCATGTTAACACTTCGAATAGCCTAAAGTGCCCTATGTTTCAACTCAACGGGTAAATGGCACGCTTTTCCATACACAATCCGAAAGGGAGAAGCACCTAAAGGGGTCTTACAAGCCGTTCGATATGCCCACAAAGCATCATCAAGCTTTTGGGATGAGTCTTTCCTATTAGGTCTAATGGTCTTTTCTAAAATATTTTTTATCTCCCTATTCGACACTTCAACCTGGCCACTCGTCTGAGGATGGTAAGGGATAGCGATCTTGTGAGTCCCAGACTCCTGATTAGTCGATTGAAGTGGTGGTTTCGAAAATGAGGTCCCCCATCACTTATAATGGTCTTGGGGCAGCTGAAACAAGATATGATATTGGCCTTCACAAATTTCAAAACCACAGAGTGGTTATTTGTGTGCATAGGAATGGCCTTTATCCATTTAGAGACATAATCAACTACCACCAAGATATATTCATAACCATGGGACGAAGGGAAGGGGCCCATAAAGTCAATTCCCCACACATCAAAAATTTCAATAGATTGAATAGGGTGTTGAGGCATTTCATTCCTCTTCCCAATCATTCCAGTCCATTGACATCTAATGCAAGCCTTAACAAAATTATGAGAATCCTTAAATAACGAAGGCCATCAAAAATCAGACTGGAGAACCTTAAAAGCACTTTTCTTAGCACCAAAGTGTCCTCCATAATGAAGTTCATGGCAAAAGCTTAGCACACTTTGTTGTTCCTCTTTAGGTACACAACGTCCCAATAATTGGTCTTGTCTAATTCTAAATAATTCAGGCTCTTCCCAATGAAAATATCTTGCTTGGGAAATGAATCTCTTTCTTTTTTGCTTATCCCAAGAGCTAGGAGTTTCTCCAGTGACCAAGTAATTTACAGTATCAGCATACCAAGGTAAAGTTGGTGTTACCGTCATCAGGGTTTCATCGGGAAATGTCTCGTGGATGTCTCTGGAAAGAGAGTCATTAAGTGGAAGGCGAGACAGGTGGTCAGCCGCAACATTTTCTACTCCTTTCTTTTCACGAATCTCCAAGTCAAATTCTTGAAGGAGTAGGATCCACCTAATCAGACATGGCTTAGAATCTTTCTTAGCAATGAGATGTTTCACTACCGCATGATTAGTGAAAATAACCACCTTAAACCCAAGAAGATAAGACCTAAACTTCTCCAAAGTAGAAACTACAGCAAGTAATTCTTTTTCAGTGACGATGTAGTTTTGCTGAGGTTCGGTTAAAGTCTTGCTGGCATAATGCAGCACATGAAGTCTTCCCTCAACCCTTTGTCCAAGGACTGCTCCTACTGCATAATCTGAAGCATCACACATCAGCTCAAATGGGAGTGTCCAATCAGGTGCTTGGAGAATAGGTGCAAAGATCAAGGCCTCCTTCAGAGTTTGAAAGGCCTCAGCACACTTTGAATCAAAATTGAACGAAGATTCCTTCACCAAATAGTCACAAAGTGGCCTAGAAATTTTACTAAAATTTTTAATAAAGCTCCTATAAAAGTCGGCATGGCCCAGAAAGGATCTAATCTATTTGACATTCGTGGGCAATGGGAGTTTGGAAATAGAATCAATCTTGGCTTTATCTACTTCCAAACCTCACTCAGACACAACATGGCCAAGTACAATTCCTTTCTGTACCATGAAATGACTTTTCTCTTAGCTGCGGACTAAACCAGTCTCCTTACATCGCTTCAAAACATTCTCCAGGTGCAGGAGACACTGGTCGAAAGATGAGCCGTAAATAGAGAAGTCATCCAAAGACACTTCAACACACTCATCAATCATGTCTGAGAAAATAGACATCATACACCATTGGAAGATTGCAGGGCATTACATAATCCAAACGACATACGCCTAAATGCAAAAGTATCGTAAGGACTCGTGAATGTCATCTTCTCCTAGTCATCAGGGAAGACTGCAACCTGGTTGTACCCAGAATACCCATCGAGAAAGCAATAGTACTTATTCCCTGCCAATTTCTCGAGAATTTGATCAATAAAAGCAAGGGAAAGTGATCCTTCTGGGTAGCAGTGTTCAGCCTGCGGTAATCAATACAGACCCTCCATCCAGTTGAGGGTCTAGTGACAACTTGTTCACCTTGGTCGTTAAATTCCACAGCAAAGCTTGCCTTCTTTGGCACCACATGAATAGGACTTACCCATTTACTATCTGCAATGGGATATATGATCCCAGCATCCAACCACTTCAGGATTTCCTTTTTAACCACCTCCCTTATATTAGGGTTCAGACGTCTCTACATGTCCCTAAATGGGTTGATGGAATCATCAGTATAAATGTGGTGCATGCAGAGTGTAGAGTCTATACCCTTAATGTCATCAATGCTCCAAGCAATAGCTTCCTTGTGCCTAGACAAGCATTCAATTAGGGCTCCCTCCTGTGCCTTAGATAGCACAGCCAAATTGATAACGGGGAGTGTATCATTGGCACCTAGGAAGACATACTTGAGAGTGTCAGGGAGGGGTTTTAACTTAAGGTAAGGGGCTTGTATGGTTGAGGGTTTCATAATAGATGTCCCTATCTCAGGTAGTAGATCTACGAAAGGCAGAGATGATGGGGAAAGAGACTCAGCACAAACACCCAGCAACTCCTCAAGTTCTAGTATATCCCCTTCACATTCCTCTAAGAGATGGGAATGCTCATTTAGCATGACATGCTGAAGGGGGTCATCGGATAACATTGCAGGGGTTGCCTCTTCAATCAGGTCATCTATCACCTCAACTTGAGAACAATCCTCAAGTTCGGCTTGTTTGTAAGCATCAAACACATTAAGCCAGATTTTCTTGTTCCCAAAGCCCATTTTCAATGCCCCAGTATTGCACTTGATTGAAGCATGCAAAGTTGCAAGGAAGGGGCAGCCCAAAATGATGGAGGGTTTGGTTGGCTTGTTGGTAGGGTTAGTGTCCAAATCTAAGAAGTTAACGGGAAAAAAGAAATCCTCCACTCTTACGAGGACATCTTCCAAAATTCCCTGTGGTGTCCTAAGTGATCGATCTGCAACTTGAAGGATTATAGGACTAGGCTTCAGATTGCCTGCCCCAAGTTGTTCATACACGTAGCTTGGAAGGATGTTCACCCCCGCACCTAGATCAAGTAGAGCCTCATCAATCTATAAGTTACCAATAACGACTGAGATGTACGGGGTTCCTGGGTCCTTAAGTTTCAAGGGTGTGCCATGTTGAACTATTGAGCTAACAGAATCAGGCGAGATAACTTTTGATTGGACCTGGTTCCTAGATTGTCGCTTTTTCGTGCACAGGACCTTTAAGAAGCGGGCATAAGATGGAATCTGCCTGATAGCTTCAAGCAAAGGTAGGTTAATCTGCACTTGCTTGAAAGTTTCCATGATCTCATTTGTCTTATCTTTGGCTCCAGATGAGCCAGTAGAAGTCTACCCAGAGGTGGATAAGCGCTCTGGAAAGGGCACTCTCGATCTCTGGGTGGAAGGGTTGTCATGTCGAGTAAGGGGTGGAACGAGGGCAACTTCTTCTAGTGAGGTGATTTCAAGCAAAGAAGATTTGGGCAAGTCTTCTCTGGTAGGGGTGAAAGTCGAGGTGGATGGTTTTTTAGGGGGTGAGACTATAGGAGCATCGGGTTTGGAAATTTCTTTCCCACTCCTCAGAATAGTCACCGCCTGAGCATGCTCCCTAAAGACAATCCCTTTTCCTTTAGGATTCTCCTCAGCAGCACTGGGGAGCTTCCCAGTTTCCCTCTATCTAACGGCCTCAACAAGGTGTCCTATTTGTGATTTCATCTCATGTATAACCTTGTCATGAGATTGGATGATGGCACTTTGACTTTTTTGCATAGTTCTCAACATTGCCTTCAATTCATCCATCTCAGAGGTCTTAGGTTGGGTAAAGGTCTGAGGTTGGTTCATTTAATGGTTTTGAAAGGATTGTGGTTTATAATTCCCTAAATTTGAGACATTTTCTTGTCTCCATGAAAAGTTTGGGTGGTTCCTCCATCCCTCATTATAAGTGTTGAAAAAAGGGTCATTACGAGGTCTAAGAAGGAACCCTTGAGCAGCATTCAGATCCACTTGTACAAGCTTAGGGAATTGGGAGGCCAAGTGGCAATCCACAGTGGCGTGTGTATTTCCTTGGCAAATTGAGCATTCGGAAGCTTGGGATGTGGAGGTGTTAGATACAAATTGGCTCGGGCTCGACGTAAGCCTTTCCATGTTTTGATTCAATAATTGAATATGATAGGCTAAATTCTGGGTGTCCCTTGCCACATTCACCTCCAACTTTCTTTGCATGAGAGTGGGTTTTCTATCCATGTAGGCAGAATTCAAGTGAATAGAATTCTCACTCAAAGTATCAAAAAGGTTCCAAGCTTCATCCTCAGTCTTAGATAGAAAGGTTCCTACACAGGCACCATCCACAGTTTGCTTATACAAATCATTAAGTCTGGTGTAGAACCTTTCAACCAGTTGTCACTTAGGCACCTGGTGATGTGGGCAAAGTCTCAACAAGTCATTAAAGCGCTCCCACGCATCATGGAAAGCTTCCCCATCCTTTTAAACAAAACTCATAATTTCCCTCCTAAAGTGGTTTATTTTGCTCATGGGGAAGTACTTCTTCAAAAACTCCTTCAGGGCATCCCAAGTTTTAATATCATCAAGGGTGTGATACCAATACTTGGCTTTGTCCTTAAGGGAGAAGGGAAAGAGGGTCCGCATTTGAGTGTCATCAGTAACACCCTGCAGCTTCACTATGGAACAGACCTCGGTGAATTCCTCTATATGCCTGTAAGGGTCTTCCCTAGCATTACCATAACAGGAGGGCAACAAGGATATGTACTGCTTTTGATCTCATAAGGATTGTCCCCTCTAGGTCTACGTAGTGTAGGGCCAGCTTGATTGGTTGGAATTAAATATTCCTTAAGGCTCCTTTGACCGGCCATTTCAACCCTTGGAATGTTTCTTCTTAAGATTCTTTCAGGTTTAGGATCAAACACAAGTTGTCTCCTAAGAGAATGCCTACCAAGCATGCACTACAAACATAATTCAAAAGGACTTGTTTGGTCTTTACAAATTTAGGCTTTTGACTTTAGTTCAAATTGTAGGTGACAAAGCAAGTTGCCCAATTAATTACGTGCCTATTATCAACCTTCGAAATGACTAAAAAGACCTAGTTGGAGCTTAGGTGTTCTTCCCTAAATCTCAAATGGTAGAGTAAATCCAAAGATGAAAGATAGAGGGATGCAAGTAGGCCTAAGCTTTCCTTTGAAGCTATGCTTTCGCAATGCTTCTCAACTACCCCCAAAAATTCGTGACAGGGTATCCCCCTCTTTGGATTTACAAACCTTTGATCTTAAGTTCTGAACACTTCATAATCCAACGGTAGGAGGGCTCTTGTCCTAATAGTTCCAAGACTTAGGAGTGTCTAAATGCGTGCTGTGGTGCAAGAGATATAAGTGTGCATACACCGCAAAATATTTTAAATTTTGAATCGCATGCTAAGTTTGAAAATCAAATCCTTGGTTTTTAAATGTCCCTCCTTTAATTAGTCCTTTTTCATGAATTAAATGTGACCACTTTATTAGATCGCTTCAAGAAAGATTATGTGGTTTAAACATTAATCCAAATGCATTTGCATGACAAGTAGAAATGTGAAGTTAAAAGTGCATACCTGATTCCAGCATTCTTGATGCAATATGCAAGACAAGAATTAGATCTAGATGCTGCTCATTCAGTCCTAAATGATTCGACCAAAGGGCAGGCAGCTTCTAGAAGGTAACTCATGTTTTTTTTTTTGTCTTTTTTTTTAGCTACTAATGGATAAGCAAATTAAGGGTAAACAATCCATAAACTAAATAAAAAACCTAAATCTAAAGAAAAGGGAACAGGCTCCCGAAAATCAGCCCCAATTACTACAAGGGCGAGAAAATAGAATTAAAACTTATGACATGGAGAATCTCCTATGGAGGTGGGATCCAGGTCTCCTTCGTCTTCCCCGTATGTAGGCATCGCTCAAGGTCGACGTCGTCTTCCAGATGTGCCTGTCACCTCTCTCAAATTCCTCATACAGAAAAAAAAATAAATGGTCTGATCACTGTGCAATGAGAAATAATTAGAAAAAAAAATCAGGTGAAATTATTGCGTCTGTTGCCTCCTCAGCAATGGCGTCATTTGATAAGTCGGTTTTCGCTTTCGAATAATGTATTAAGATGATTTGTCGTTGTAGGATCGAAGTGGTGGAAAATCACTTAACAACAAAATTAAAATTAAAATTAAACCACTCACAGGAGAGCAGGTCGTGTCCATAAGGAGGTAATAACTTATTTAAACTCGCTATTATGTCAAAATCAAGTTCGCTAAACTATTCACCAGGTCAAATAATGCCTGTGTAGCTCTGAAAGTAAACTTTAAAATTATGGAGAAGTCAAGGGGTGTTAATGTATTTTTTATGTCAGAAAATTGTACATGGGAAAGAGTATGCCATGTACTATTAACTTGCATGCATATGAAAATGTCATTCAAAATTAAATTCAATGCACATAGAGATGAATAACAAGGTTTAACAATTCTCTAGAAACATGAGCATGAAGGCATAAATTCACCACAATAAAATAATAATAAATCAAAATTTATTTTTGTGGCAATGGCATGAAATGTAATTATTAATTGAGGTTGAAATAGGGGGTTAGCTTCAGGTGAGCTTGTGCACGGATGAAGGAGAGATGGACGGCAAGTTGGCAACCAGAGGTAGCCCTCTCCGATCCACACCTGATGGTGGTGCCGGCTCGATGGATGGTGGTTGGAGATGGTCGGCTGGAGGAGATGAAGCGGCGGCGGCAGCAGCTATTGTTGCTACTCTTGCGCGTGCTATGGCTGGAGGTGGGCACGTAGGTGCTGCAGGCAACAGGGGCTGAGGTGCGAACGCATGCAGGGAGGTGCGTGCAGGCTGAAGTGGGCGTAGCTATAGTGGGCGGGAGGCGTTGAGGAATGCGTGCTGTGCACGAGCGGAGGTGGCGGAGGTGCAGGGGTGGAAAGAAGGTGCGCTGCAGCTGGAAGTGGGTGCGCTGGAGGTGAGGGCGCGAGCATGCAGGCGGGTGAAGACGTGAGCGTGCAGGCTGGTGAAGGCACGCAGGTGGGCAGGTGCGCTAGGCGAGGGCATGCAGGCTCTGGTGGGTGTGATGGAGCTATTGGTGGAGGTGCATAGTGGGCAGATGGCGTGCGGTGGCATGGGTGTTGGGGATGGAGGTGCGGGTGTGCAGGAATTGGCAGGTGTTGCTGGTTGAGGTGAAAACGAGCGGTGGTAGGATGGCACGCAGTAAGCAGGGTCTGATGGCTGGAAATGAGGTGAGGGCACACGATGGCAGGTGCACTTGACAAGAGATGTTGCAGAGACTCTTGGCGGTGTGGGCTTTCACCCCACACGCCCACGGTGGTGGAGTCACACTGCCGCGGTGGGAGGCCGATGGTATTGAATGGATGAGAAGCAAAGTTCTCAATGCATAGTGAGGAACAAAGGGGTGGAGGCCTCCCCCTCAACGACAGCTCTTTCTTCTCTTTTGTAGCCATGACTACAAAGATTTGAAATTCAAAACATCGTAGAATCAATGTGATGCGTAAGAGGAGGGGCGGAGATGGAGGAGTTACCTGCAAAGGAGAAGAAGAATAAAAGAATAAAATAATTAGGGTTATTTATACATAACTCCTTAACTTCTATGTTAATTAAAATAATGCACCTAATTAATTAACTAATTAAATGTATGCAACCCTAGGTTAATTCTAAATGCATGAATTATGCTCTTAAGCTAAAAATATGAATTAATTTATTTACATCCTAATGTATACTATCTAAATGTTAAAATTAACTTAATGTCTAGACATTTAGATACTTAAATAGCCCACAAATATGGTCTAATCAAGAGCTATACTGGGACTTAAACGATCTGAATGATTCTAAATCCTTAACCTTATGCAGGGATCCTCTAAGTTGTTCTGATTTTTTCAGGGCCCAGGAAATCAAATGCACCTATTCAAGGAATTATCTTTTTGAGCTTTATTATCAATGGACACATGACTCTTTCTTTGATTATCTTTTCTGTGTTTGAATCTTTACACTTGGGTTACATGGGCCCAAAATCAATGGTTCACCCAAGGTCAATTGCTCGAAAATAGATGGATGCAGTCATTCCTGATCTTTCATCTGAAGGGCATTCGACCATTAGGGCCCATTGATGTTGTAGGACATCACACGTTTTTGCGGGATATCTTGTGTTTATGAACGGGAATAAGTGAACTTGTGTTTTGCCTTAAACTCGGGTTTCCTCGAACCCAAGTTTGAGTGAGGGATGAGTTATCCCATGCTCAAATCCCTTGCAATCCTAGCTTATTCCCACCTTATCCCTTATTCACATAAACACCCTCACAGAATTATCCCAGGTTACACATAAACACCAACATGGGATATCCCTTATTTGCAAATTTTTATCTCGTGGAAGGCATTCCACAATGTAAACTAGCCCTTAGGTATGGGGTTGCACCATTAATTAGTCAACATTTGTGGACATATGATTTTGAAGATTCATGACTTATCTTTCATTCTGATCTTGACCCTCTTTGCTGAGCTGATTGATTCTTATTTGTTAGGGTTTATGCCTGACTAAAGGCGTAACATTCAATGCTTGTTGGAAGGCAACCCAGCACTTCTAACTGTATATATCAGGTTGTACATATTAGGTTAATTCATACATAATTTGAGTTTAGTTGATTTAGATCTAAAACTGATCGAGCCTTCTTGAGTAGACTTAAAGATTGCCAGGTGTTATTTACTCTTTTCTTATATTTATTGCATGCTGATAGCTAAGTGATATGCGAAGTGTGAATTTGATGGAATTACGAGTTTGTTGTTGTAGTTTTATCACACTTGAAACCACTCGATCATTTAGATATTTATTCTTATTATGGGAAACATGGGTTGATTTTTAAGTTAGGAGTGGGTGAATATTGGTTGATCTACGGGGAGGTGAAAATATGGCACTTTTCTTGGAAATTTGCTTTGGTCAATTTTATTAACATTTATGAATTTTTTTCTCATCTTTTTTTTTAATTAAAAATGATAAGGAAATGACAAACTAACTACTCGTTTTTGGTCCTTTTGCCTTTGTAATTTTTTTTGTTTTGATACTTATGTGAAAACTGGAATGAATACAAAACTATACAAAGCACCATTTTTGTCATTTTTGTTTAGAGAAAAACAACGAAATAACACTACAAAATAAAAAATTATTTACTTGCATAAAAGAAATATTTACAACTCTATCAACTACCCCATAAGCAACATCAGAAACTAAACCTTTACACTCCAAAGGTGGTTCAAACCACTTATACAATTCAAAGTTTAAGACTATGTATAAGGACTCAAAGAAATGAAACATTAACGGTGATGATGGTAATCACTAGCATGACTTGGTGGTTCCTTCACCATGCATTTTGGAACAAGTGTAGGAGTGGAAGTAATGGTGGGGTGAAAGTGGTGGTTGTGGTGATTATGGTTGTGACTTTTATAGTGTAGAAAACCATGGCTGGGTGTGTGTAGTGGAAGGGTGTCTAAAGTGTGGTAGTGAGGATGGTCATATAGGTGGTATGGGTTTCATGGAACTTGGTGATTATGACTATGGAGGTAAGTTGGACATTAACCCCTATGGTTTGGTGAGGGTATTGGTTTGGGAATCTAATGGGATACTTTAATGTATGTGTCTCAAAAGAGTCTACTTGGTGAGGATATGAAATGGGTCAGGGATGGCCATTGTTGGACTTAATGGAGGGAACTAGGTTTAGGACAATGGTGCTGGTGGTTAGGGTAGTTGTTGGTGTTTGTAATGTTGGTTAGTGATGGTAGTTAGAGTGTATGTGTGAGGTGTATGAGTTTGGAGTGAGGTTGGAAGCTCAACTAAGTAGTAGGAAGGGGTATGGTGGTTGTGAGGATATTAGGCTAGTGAGTAGAGGTGAGTATGTGTGTATAAGTGTGTGAGTATAGTGAGTGGACAATGGAGGTGGTGTGGGTAGGTGCTAGGGAAGTGATTTAGCTGGTGAAGGATAAGTGATAGTGAGGGTGAAGTGAGTGTGCATGTGTTTAAGAGTGAGTGTGTAAGGATATGAATGAGTGACTGAGTGAAGTGGCATGCTTAAGTGAGGTGAAGTGAGGGTGAAGGTGGCGAGTGGTGGTTGTGGTGATGATAGGATGGTGGTGTGGGCAATGGTGCTATGGAAGGTGGTAAGCGTGTGGAGTGGAGTGTGTGTGTGTATCTTAAAATAGAAAGCAATAAGTGAAACAAGAGGGAGGCATAAACAAGAACTTGAATGAAGGCAAGGAAAATGAAAGCAAAACTAAGGAGACTACTCTATTTTTGCAAGAAATATAAAACACTATTCTACTTGCATAAAGGGAAAATTGACTACCAAGAAACATAAAATGGCGAAGGATATTGAGATCAAAAGTGTCCGCCCAATGGGGGCTACTAAAGCGTATTAGGTGGTGGTCATGATCCTTGCTTGGTCACCTACACCACCTTCATGTTAAGAGGACCAAAGAGCCAATGAGGGCTACCTAGGTTGGGACGATAAGGGGGGAGGGAGCTTGAGTGTGGAGAGTAGAGTGGATGAGATGGAGAGAATTGCGGGGGAGGGGGGGCTACAATGGCCAAGATTGATATCCTTTTTATAGAGCTTAGGCTTGGGTGTGGTAGGCATAGGATAAGGATGAAACTTAGGGGCTAGTACAACTTAGTGAGGTGACTTAGGGAAGGGGTTAAGGTGGCATGGTGCTAAGATGCGAAGTTTGGGTAGGCTTAGGGTGGATTAAGGTGGCGTGGGTTCTTCTTTAGGGATTAGGTTGGGTAATTAGCTAGGGTTTTAGGTGTTGTGGTGGGCTTCTAAGGTGGGGGTAGTTGGTGGGCCTAGAATAGGTGGCTAAAATAGATAGTAAATAGGTGCACCTAGGGATAAATTCTATTATGAATTAGTGGCCCAATTCGTGAGAGTGTGTGTGTGGAATAAATGTAGATATCCGTTATGGTAACATCATCATTCACCATAACTAACTTGAATTGGTTGAAATCAAGTGATAAAAGCTCCTACCTAATCATCTGAGGGTCATAACTCCGCATTATTTTGATTTGATAAAAGAATGGGAAATCAGGGTTAATTATGTAATTTTATCAACACATCACAAACACAGATTAACCATGGGGTCACTCAAGGGTTAAATGAGGGTCAAATCAGCTTAAAAGTCCAAAAAGTGACAACACAGACATAAACAGGGTTTCGCGTATTTCGAGAACGAAAATAGTACGCAAAACCCTAATTTCAGACTTGCTTAAATTGAAGAGGTTCTGGTCAAGAAAAATTAATCTAAACCTCCTAAAATTCATATAAAAATATTTTGAGGTTCGGTACCCTTGGTTTGACCATCTGAACCCATTTTGACCATCTAAACCCATTTTGACGTAGAACAGAGTTTCAGACAGAATTTTACCCTAATTTGGGATTCTATGCAAATTTCCTAGTTAAACATGGTTAAAACTCAAATCCAACTTCACCATTAGATTCCTTAGGTCCAAATGAGGTTAAAACCAAAATTTGGGCTTAATCAGAGTTCATCTTGACCTAGTTTATAATTTAGTCCCTAAAATCTCTATCCTTCACAGTTAAGCCCCTAAGTCATGATTTTATTACATTATGGTCCCTATCTTTTGTCATCTTCTTCATGATAATCCCCCTGCCACCTGAAATCAACTTAGAGTCCTAAACCCAATCCCATTGACTATGACTTAATAAGATCTCCATTAGATCTTCACCAAATCTCACCAAACTTGGTGAGATTGGTGTTCAGACCATGAGTGATGGGAACACCATCATAGGCCTTAACTAGCCACTTTTAGTTATGATTGCAAGATAAATGCTCTTACATAACCATCTGAGGGTTACAACTCCACATTATTCGGTTTGGAGAAGAGAACAAGAAAGTAGGGTTAATTTTGTAATTTTAACAGCATATCATAAATACAGAATAACCACAGGGTTTTTCAGGGGTTAACTGAAGGTCAACTGAGTATTAAGTACTAATAAGTGAGTCCATGCAGATAGAAATAAGGTTTTGCAAATTTCGAGAACCAATATAGCACCCAAAACCCTAATTTCAAACCTACTTAAAATACAGAGGTCCTGGTCAGCATAAAATTCATATAAATCTCCTAAAATTCATAGAAAAATATTGCTTGAGGTTTGATAACCTTGATATGACTTTTGGAACCTATTTTGACCTTAAACAAAGTCTCAAATAGAGTTCTACCCTAATTTGGGTTTCTGCACCAATTGCCCAGTCAAACTTGGTCAAAACTAAAATCTAACTTCACCATCAGATTCCTTGGGTCCAAATTAGGTTTGTACCAAAATTTGGACTCAAATGGAGTCCATCTTGACCTAGTTTGCAATTTAGTCCATTTTAACTTTATTTTTCACACTTAAGCCCTAGCTTTTGAAATATTTGCATTTAGCCCCCTAACTTCTCATTATTTTCTTCAAAAAGGTTCTTGCTACCATTAAAAGTGTGAACCCAAACACACTGACCTTCAATCTGTGATCTCTCCTTGATTTCTCAATCAAATCATTCCAAAATTGAAAGGAATCATCTTGAGAGAATCCCCAATCATCTGAACCTTATCTTGGACTCCAATTCTCATCAAGGAGCTTGTACAAACTCCTCAAGATCAAGGATCTCTTTCCTTGGAAAGTTGAGCTCTTCAAGCTCGTTTCCAAGCTTGGACCATGCCCTCAGACCTTTAAAAGGTCCCCTAATGCAGGACCTTGCTCCTTAGCAAGTTTTAGGTCCAGAAATCTCCCCTCTTCTCTACCTCCGGCCTACTCGAAGCCCGCTCCAATGACCTTCTCCCTTTGGCCTCCTCACCTGCTGTGACATATTATAGGCAGTAGGTCTGTCTTCCTCAACTTCATCTACATCTTGCCATAACCGTGAGAAGCCCCTTCCCCCTTCATGCTTCGTCTCTCTTCCTCCTGGATCACTCCTTCATCTCTGGCGCCGACCAATCATAGCCGGCACCATCTCCAGTTCTCCTTCATCTGCGACCACTCCCTTTCGACTCCTTTCGTTCCCTTGACTTTCTCCACACCTTTAGAATTTAGGTCCGCACTTGACACCACTCGTTTCACCACCACCTTCCACGTCTCTAGCATACCTCTAGTGACCTCGTGCAACTACCACACCGCACCAAATCACTTGCCACCAGTTCCAAAACCTCCGTCGTGTCCTCACAACCAAAACCCCTCAAGAAATTGAGGGGATTACGCTCCTAAACCCTCCAACGAACACCACCACCTGCACTCGCTTTCTCCACCCTTGCCACACTCGAACACAACTCCCCACCACATGCAACACCCACCAGCACCTCCACCGTATTTTTGCGATCCTCCTGAACTTTTCTGATAGGGCCATTAGGCCGTATTCCTTATTTCAGGTACTTCACCGGTCTCCTCCATTGGCATCGTCGTCTCTAGCCTCGTCCACCATCCTCCAACTATGTTCTTTAGCACTATCATCTCCAGGCGCTGCGGACAACTCCCAGGTTTTCCTCCAGGACCTCAATTGAAGGAGCAAGTGCCTCTATTAACCTCAATTGAAGCATCCACCTCCTGAAGTTGCTATGTAAAGGAAGCCTCTCTCTTTAGTCCCACATCGTGTGTGGGAGACCCGCCAGTGCGGTATAAAAGGGACAAAGCACACCGACTCCTTACCCAAGACATGGGGGTCGGGTCCCCTCGTATTAGCCACGCACACCTCATACGCAACCCATTCTTGCGGACCTAGCCACTACCCCATTTACCCATTGATATAGACACATCTATTTAGGTTAAAATGCCTAATCATGCATGTTCCTAGGCTGAGATTTGCATTTCATGATATAAATATTGCATAGCATGCATCATTCTACATTTAGAGTAGTTGTTTATATTTTAGGTTAATTAGGTCCTTTTATGGTCAGGAGAGAAGAAGATTCATTTCAGGGCCTTGGATGGACGATCGGACCATACGGATCTGATCAAAATGACTATCGAAGTCTAATGCCTTCGAAATCATCTAGATCGGAGAACTGTAGCATCATACGAAGTCCAAGGAAGATCAACAGCCAGGGGGGCAATGTGTTAAACGCACGGGTTGCTATGCTATCGTGTTTGGTTTTGAAAACCTGTCATCGTAGTATGAAAGCGAAGAACAAGTGTTCAACAAATAAAATTTATACCGGAATAGAAATCCCGGGTCGAACTCAGGGAGGCTACGTCGATCTATATTCGCAATTATATTTTTTAGAATTTTTCTTGAAAAGTGAAGCGATGTAATTACAATGAAGCCATAATAACAATCAGGATAAACTAGAGAGAGAGAGAAACATGCATTCAATAATTCAAAGTGTTTATTCAATGAAACCAAAGAAGAATTACACTAGAAAGTAGGAAAATTCTACACTAGAAAGCTGTAAAGAAGAATGGGAGAGAAGTTATCCTCCTTGACGATCGCTTGGAGGATGAGCTAGATGAGACGCCACCTGGACGAAGGAGGATGGAGCAGGAAGAAGGAGGTTGAGGCAGGAGGAATGAGAATGGAGAAGCACGTTGTCGTCGTCACGGGATCAGCTTTCTAAATGAGAGTGAAAATTTGACTTTATCTCGCGAGGAGCATCCTCGGTGTAGGACAAGCTTCTCTTAAGCTTTGGAAAGGGAGAGAAGAGAAGGAAGGGATGAGAATTTCGTGTGGAGGGGGTCTCCTTTTATAGTTGCAAGGAGTGGGGGCAATTTGGTCATTACAACTCCAAAAACATTAAATCAAGGGTCTTTAGTGACTGATAAAACCGTCGCTAAAGCCCCATCGTGGGCATAGTGGGGGCACCCGCTCATCTTCCACGCCACCCACGATCTCTGAATCTTGGCCGTTTGATCATGAGATCGAACGGCTGAGAGCTCTTCTTGCCTGCCTCTTCTGCGTGCAACGCCCGTGTGCGATCTCACGTCACGTGCGGGCGTGTGCTAGTGCGTGAAACTGATTGAGCATCCATAGCTGCTCGATCGCGATCAAGCGGTCACGGAGCCCGCTCACCCCCACTTCAGCACCTGCTCGCGAGGAGTCGATCGCGCGCCGCTTGCTCGCGATAGTGCTTTCGCCCACTATGCTACGCACGTGGATGGGTGAGCAGGCAACTTCGTAGCGTACGATCTGGATTGTTGGATTAAGATCCAACGGTCGAGATCACTTCTTCCTTTGGCTTCAGAGAACAAAGGTGCTGGTCTGAGAACACTCTTAGCCGTTGGATCTTGATCCAACGGCTGAGAGACGAGGACACTAGAAGCTTCAGCGGTTGAGGGCAACCGGTTGGGCAGCCGAGATGGTGCCACGTGGCGCCATCTTGGTCGTTCATCTTCTGGATGATGTAGATGGCGCCACGGTTGTCAGATTGAGTTGATTTTCACGCCGTTAGGCTGTGATCGTCGATCTGAATCCATCTGTGCAGTCAGATTTGTCATTTAAAGTGTGGATTCACACCATCTTGGCCCTTACTTTTTTAGGGTTCCCCGATCTCTATCTGATGCTATAGATGTCTAATTAGGGCGATCTTAGAGTCGATGAACTCCAATCGTCGCCTTGATCACATCTGTACGATTGGATCTTCGATCCGAGGCCCCGGTAAAAAGTTTGCCCTATCCATGAACATAAAAGGAGACAATTAACTTCCATTTTATTCAAACTACTCTAAATGCAAGATGATGCATGTTATGCAATATTTATAATATGCAATGCAATCCTATGCTTAAGAACATGCATAAATAGACATCTTAAGTAATGTAAACATGTTTACATCATACCTCCATGCCTATCTTTTGCTAGTCCCTAGCAAAAGCTATATGCTATTTATAAAAGAATCAAGTTGGATTATTTGGACATGAGTTATTTTCAATCATTAAGAAAATGTTTACTTAGGATTTGAACTTTCAAAGACATAACAGTGCCCGAGTATCTACCAAAATGCAGATCGCCTCAAGCCCTTGCCTTATTCAAAGAAACATTTCTTTTTCTCTTTTTCCTCTTTTCTAATTTTTTTGAATTTTGAAGTTTTAGGGTTTATGAGTGGCTTTCTATGGCCATTCAACTTACCCAAGATTTGATGAGAACCCTCAGTTCTAAGCATCTTATTGTGAATGTGATAAACTCGTTGATCGACGGTTAAAATGGACTTTGGGTTTCTACGCCTCTAGGTGACCTTAAAAAGAGAATTCTGCCTAAAGGTGTATCTTTACAACAGGTAGCTTTCTCCCTACTTTTTTTTTTACTGGGTCAACACAAGGGTGAATCCAGTGTATATCTCCCCGATTTATTCTACTTCTCCGCTTCTTCCTAAGTGTTTTGGGAATTTTTAGTGCATTTATTGAGATGGGTTATGGACAACCGGTCGATGAGCTGTTACCACTGACATCTTGCCAGCCATACTCGTGCGGCGAAGTGTGGCTTTTTTTTTCTTTTCTTTTCTCCTTTTCTTTCTATCTTTTTTTTTAAGTAGGTGGCTTCCCTGGTCTAAGATTTACCTAAAGACAGCAAAAAGAGAATGGTCTAGTGACTGGGCTTTGAACAACCTACCTATGGGCTATTACCCACGATAACTTGCCAGCCATATTACCCTAGAAGGTTCATTAGCTACCCAATTTCCGTTAAAATTGCCGAACAATGAGTCAGTGCAAAGAAAGTGTGCAGATGCTTAAAGCTCAAAGTTCCCTCAAATCAGAGTGCGGGTTGATAAGTCATGTACTTATCACCAAAACTTATTTACTTAAATTACAATAGAATTAAGGTTGGTGAGGACTCGAAAAAATAAATCCACATTTTAGTGGATACACGGGCCAATTAAGTCCAAAGACCTGAAGGGTCTTTGTGTTCAGATCCTAATGTAAAATTTCCTAAGATTGAAAAGTCCTAATGTCCAACTATTCCTTCCTAATTCATTTTTTTTTATGTATAAATAAGAAGAGAAATATAATTTACATGAATTTCACAAAGCTGACCAAATGATTCAAAAATGAATCCACCCCCCCATGCCTAGCTGATGCAATGTTGATGAGAGCCTCATCATGAGCCATAACTAGCTCATTTTGACCCAATAAAGAAGATAAAAGCTCCGACATAACCTAGAAGAAGGCTTAACTGAAGGAACAAGTGCTCTGAGAGGAAAACATGAAATAAAGGTTAAAACTGTAATTTTACCATTGCAGTACATAAACGGGATTTCTCAGAGGCAAAACATAGGTCAAATGGTCTAAATGAGATAAAAAGTGGGTTTAGTCAATCAAAAATGGGTTTACGTGCAATCTAAGAATTAAATGACACTTGGTAACCTTAAAACAGACCCACTTAAATTAACAAGGTTTCGGTCAGAATAAAAATCAAGTAAACCCTCTAAAAATCATGGAAAAACATCCTTTAGGGTTTAGAACACTTAATTTGGCCTTTGGAACCCAGTTTGACCTAGATTAGGGTCCTAACTCTGCAATTAACCTAATTTAGGTTTTTACGCAAAATGTCCAGTCAAACATGGTCAAACCTAAAATCCAACTTCACCATTGGATTCCCTAGGTCCAAATTAGGTTTATACCAAAATTTGGACCTAAGGGGAGGTCATCTTGACCTACTTTGCAATTTAGTACACCCAAATCACAATTTGGTCCCTATCTTTTGAATATCTTTGCAGAGAGCCCCCTAAGTTCTTCGCTCCCTTTGCAAACCGGTCCTGCCGCCATTGTTAGGGTAGAACCAAGCTCCGACGAGGTTTAGAGAGGGATTACTCTCTAATCCCTCAGAGATTCCCTCCCAGAAATGGAAAGGAGATTCTCTAAGGAATTCCCTCCCATCTAAAGCTGATCACGATCTCTGGTGTGAGCCCAATCTCACGTGCGAACGCACAAGAGATTTGGGTATCCACCCTCTTTCCATCTCCGGTGAGCCGGCATAGTTGATTGCGCGGTTTCCACACGCTAGAAGGTTCGGCCAACATCTATAAAAGGCTCCACAGACCCTGCCGCAGATCCCAAGCTTGATTTTGACGGAGATCCCCTAAAATTTCCCTCTCTCCCATCTCCAACCAAAAGACCTGCAAGCTCCGGCGACCTCCTCCCCTCCTTCTCGTCGCTCTGCTGCCATACCAGCAGCAGAGTCAACTCCGCCGCTTCCTCCCGCGTCGTGCTGTACCAAGCGCGCGTGTCCCTGACCTCATCCTCGTCGCTGCTCCCTCCCTCAGGGTCCTTCTTCCCCGACGACGGCAGTTACGCGCCGTCCACTCCGCTGCCTCCCTTCCTTCCAGATCACTCCAGATAACCTCTCCATCCTCTCCTCTCCCTTTTCACCCTGCTATTTTATCTAATTACCCCCCGACAGTGCCTGAACACCTCCATCTTCCTCGCCTCCGACCGACCTCCGGCGAGCCGCCCACACCACTCCGACCCTCCACACGGCTCGCCAACCCTCTTATGAGCTCCGCCTCACCACCAGGAACTCATTCCAACCCTCCACTGCCACTCCAGACCTCCACAGTAGCCCCCCGAACAACCCCACACCTCCGGCCACAGGTTGACCTAGGCACGCACGCCTAGGCCGTCCTGCGGCCTGCAGCATCGCGCATCATCTTTGCCGTGCCACGGAGAAGGTGCTCAGCTAATCTGATTGGGCCAATAGGCCGTTCTTGTGTATGACAGGTTGCAGCTCCTGCCGCCATTGACGGTCGAAGCAGCAAGGAGCTCCATAGCAGCTTCAAGCACCAGGGCTCCCAGGCTGCAGGCGCAGTAGGTTTACGCAAGTGTTGCGAAGCGAGTGAGGCCAGCAAGTCACGCTGCGAAGCCAGCAGCTGGGGCAATTGCAAGACGAAAGCTCTGCAGGTGCGCGCGAAATCAGGACTGACCAGATAGTCCCACATCGTGGAATCGCAAAGCACAGGTATAGTATAAATTGTTTTTGTGTTTTAAGCTTACTGCCTCCGAAAGCACAGGGGTAAGGTCCCTCACCTGCCCTCACATCCGCCTCGTCCGTGGCTTGACCTCGCGGATCTGGCAGGATCCGACCCGACCTTAACCTTGAGCACTCCTCGCGCATCACCACATGCCGGTGTGCCTGGTCCTAGGTGTGAAGCCGACCCGATTACCCGTGTGGCTCTGAGAGAGCGTCCTTGAGCGAATTGCAGAGAAAGAGAGAGACATTTGGGTAGAGGGACGGGGGTAGGTTTTGCATTGGCTGTGGTTTGCGCAAGAGCAGAGGAAGAAGCGGACACTTAGCCGCTGTAGCAAGAGAAGAGAAGAAAGAAGAAGAGGCTGTGTGCAGCAGAGAAAGAAGGAGAAGCTTTCGTAGAGAAACAAAGACAAGGAAGAAAACCAAAGAAGAAGAGATCTGAAGAAAGGAAGCTGAGCAAGAGATCTGCAGTAAAGACAAAAATAAAAGGGAGACAAGAGAGAAGCAAAGGCAGAAAGAGAAAGAAGTGCAAAGAAGAAGAAGAAGAAGAGAAAAAAGGAGATTACATTTAAGACGTCTGCTATAGAAATCAGACGTCCAATTCTATTTTCTTTTACAAATCCTTTTAAAATTCTCTCTTTGGATCAATCATTTTCACTTAACAGTTGTACTCTTTGGTTTTAACAAGTACTGAGATTGCTCCCCGTGTTCGACCTCGGATACTCTAGTTTTTCGAATACTAAAATTCTTTATATTTGTTTGAACGTTTTGTCGGTTATAGTACAATGTGATATGCTTTAAACCTGCACAAAAGCGTGAGAACATTTTGGCGCCGTTGCCGGGGAGCAACGGGCACTTTTAAAGCTTTTGATTACAACTTGTCTATCCAATATCTGACTTAACTTCTCTCTTTTGTTGTGATCAAACAGGGAAAGCAAAACAAAAAGGAAAGAACAATAACTGCACAATAGACTCTCCAAGGAACAGGTAATTTCCATAAGCCCTCTCTCTTAACCCTCTCAAAATCTAAAATGGAAAAAAAAAGAAAAATCAACTTAGGGCTACCTGTTTCATATTTAGTAACTCAGCAAGTTTCCTGATTTTCATTTCAACATATTTTTGTCTGTTCATCCAACTAAGGCAACTAGGGCTAAAACTGTCTTGATTGAGCCCTAGGTGCTAATTGCTGAGGAAACTAAATTAGACCCACTAGAGCCAAGTTAAGGATTGCAAAGCTAGGGTTTTTAGAGACACATCTTCTCTTAAACAAAGAAACAAATTTTCCAAAAAGAGGTGTGCCTAAACCGTGTTTGAAAAGATCTATACAAGAAGAACCCTAAGCAAATCAGGCTGTTAATCCATTTGAACCATAAAAGAAAAGGACCTAAAAACTCTCAAAGGAACAGGAGGTGAAGTTGATCCCTTGGGTCAACCAACCTTAAAATTAGGTCACTTTTGCACTCAAAATACTTAAAAGTTCAAGTGGAACATTAAGCACCTTGATATTAAAGTAAAAAAAGGTAGACTTAAGAGGTCAAGGTCCCCATTCTGGTCTACCTGGAACCGCAGTGACAAGAGAGGTCGGGTGGGGGAAACCCTGTAACTCGTGGGGATGCTCTACCGTGTAGGGGTCTTTGCGGGACTCTTCCTCTCTGGCTGCCCAGGTATTTCTCAGGATGACGATCTTCTGATTAAGGGGTCCATCCGCCCCGAACCTCTATAGTCACCCAATAATTTTTTTTGGGTGTCTTGATTGGGTCCAGCACCTTCTAAATCTCATCACATCTTTCGGTGCATGTTCGGTAGGAGGTCCTTAAGGCCACCCTTAAGACCTCCTTTAGAAATTCATTCTCGTCGAGGCCAAGCCTCGACACCCTTGTTTGTGCAGCAACCCCATTATATAAATCTCTCATCTGATTCAGACCCTAGTTCTCCTTCTTCTTCCATCATGGCACAACCCATTGAAGAGGAGAACAACCTTGAACACCAACTTCAACGCCTTAATGATCTCTTTCAGAACTTTGTAAACCCACCACAACGACCTATGATGCGAGATCACTATAATCCCACTGCGGTGGCAATCTAACCCCGAGTACGAATCCCAATTGGAGGACCTGATTTTGAACTGAAGCCCAATATGATTCATGCCATACCGAAGTTCCATGGGCTTAACTCTGAGGATCCATTCCAACACATTAAACAACTCAAGCATCTAGCCCAGACCTTCGGGTCAGATGTACAAAATCGGGATATCCTACTCATGAAAATGTTTTCGTTCTCCCTCATGGACAAGGCCGCACACTGGTATCAGACTCAGACCCGTCCGATCAACACATGGGAGGAACTGTAGTTCGAATTTTTAAAAAAATTCTTCCCCGTTGGCCGGACAAATGCCTTGCGCCACCAGATCACTCATTTCACCCAACAACCGGGAGAACCTCTTTACGAAGCTTGGGATCGATTCTTAGATCTCATGCAAAAGTGCCCCCATCACGGAGTTCCTAAGTGGGAACAAGTCCAGTCTTTTTACCAGGGACTCCGTGAAGATATTCGTTTATTCGTCAATGCAACGTGCGGAGGAAACATCATGAGTCAACACGAGGACACGGTGTGGGAGATTCTCAAAAACATGTGCGAGAACTCCATAAATAATGACTCCATGGGCTTATTCGACAGGATGAATGCCCACGCATCGACGAATCTAAGAGGGACACATGAGATGCAGGACCTGTCCACTTCCGTCGACTTGGAACTGATGGCCAGTCGGTTGGACAAGGTTTCTATCATAGAAAAGAAGGTGGATGAGCTAACTCGACATTTGCAGCAAGCCACCTCTGCGCAAAACTCTTTTGAACGACCTCCTCTGGCAAGGGAAACTGTGCAAAACATCTATCACCAACCTGCCAAGGGGATGGACCCATATCCACCCCCATCTGCCTCTCGGACCGGAGTGACCTCCAATCCATTCTACTCGAGTTGGGGGAACTCTGAACCCTCGTATTCTGACTTTCCCGTGGTTCCTCAGAACTGTGAGGACCTCAACGCCATCCAGAATGACCCATTCTCCAATACCTACAACCCTGGATGGCAAAATCATCCTAACTTTCAGTGGGCAGGAAATTCTCAAAGACCACCATATCAACCCCGTCCACAAGCCTCTCGTCCATTTCAGCCGCCTCAGCCTCGGCCCAATCCCACCTACCAATCCGGGCAAAACCAGGATCAAATGACTCTTATCCTTCAAGCACTGGCTGACATTCAAAAGACGAATGCGGCAATGCAAAAACAGCACAAGGAAGAGATCACAGAGGTTCGCAACCAACTAGCCCAGATGGTAAATTCCCGCCAACCTGGTACCCTTCCCTCGCAACCTTTGCCCAACCCAAATAACGTGCTAAACCAGAAGCACGTTATGAATCCAAATTCGGGCCAAACACATGTGATTTATCAGGCCCCTACTACTCCATCGCCAGACGGGATGGAAGCTTCAACATAGTATGCGGGATTTCAGCAGCAGCCACCCCTCCTACCTAACCCAAATCAGGCTGGGTTGAACTCTGTAACAACACGTAGTGGTAGAACAACCCAGGACCCACATTATCCGAATCACTCCAAGCCTGATAATAGCCAAGACCCTAGGAAAGTTATCCAAGATACTACTGTCCCAGATCAAGAACCTGGACCTATCCTAGAGGAACCAGCTAGGATCCCATTTCCTGAGGCCTTGACCAAAGGAAAAAGAATAACCAAACCCGTGGCTCCCGAGGAGGATCTGGTCAAGCTCTTTGAACAGGTCCAGATAAACATCCCGTTGATGGATGCAATTCACCACATACCGGCTTACGCAAGATTCTTGGAAGACATATGCACACCTAAACGTAAGCCACGAACCAAGGATGGGAATCCAATCATACTGTCAGAGCAAGCCAGCTCTGTCATCTTGAGCAAACTCCCACCCAAGGCTAAAGACCCAGGAACTCCCTTGATTTCTTGTAAAATTGGTGAAACCCAATTTGATAGAGCCCTACTAGATCTAGGTGCCTCCATAAATTTAATACCTACATCCCTCCTTGACCACCTTGAAGAATCTGAACTTAAACCCACTGAGGTGACATTGCAGTTAACCGATCGATCCATCAAGTCACCCAAAGGAATACTTGAGGATGTCATTGTTAGGGTACGAGATTTTTATTTCCCAGTGGACTTCATAGTACTAGACATGGATGCACCTAAGAACCCAAGGGACACACCAATCATATTAGGGAGACCCTTTTTGGCCACTGCTAGGGCCAACATTAACTGCGAGGAGGGCCAGATAGAATTAAAATTTGGGAATCAAAACAGGAAGATTGACATTTTCAAGGCCCAACAAGGGATTAATTGCGGGGTTATACAGGAAATATGTGATGTCAGAGCCGTGGTTGATGAATTGCATATAGAGGACAACCTGATTACCCCTGATCAACCACTGGAGAATCAAAACCCGCTAGCAGAGGAGTGCGAACATGATCTAGACACACCTATGACTCCTACCATTGCCCCTGATACAAACCCCGAACCACCCGCTGCTGCTGACAACCCTGTCATGGAACTTAAACCC
Organism: Thalassia testudinum; assembly: GCA_037157565.1. Classification (NCBI taxonomy): domain Eukaryota; kingdom Viridiplantae; phylum Streptophyta; class Magnoliopsida; order Alismatales; family Hydrocharitaceae; genus Thalassia; species Thalassia testudinum. The sequence continues at coordinate 40,937,586 of JAZHRO010000067.1, forward strand.
CTTCCAGAACATTTGAAGTACGTCTTTTTGGATTCAAATCAGACATTTCCTGTGATTATCAATTCTCGACTCACACCTGACCAGGAACTCCATTTGATTTCTATTCTCCAGCAACATCGTAGAGCCATTGGATGGACTCTCGATGATTTGACTGGTATAAGCCCTTCATACTGCACACATCGAATCTACACAGAAGAAGGCGCACGACCTTCAAGAGAAATGCAAAGACGCCTAAACCCTAACTTGTAGGAGGTCGTGAAAAAGGAGATCATAAAGTGGTTAGATGCAGGGAACATCTACCCGATCTCCGACAGTCGTTGGGTGAGTCCAATACAAGTGGTGCCTAAGAAGGCAGGACTTACCATCACCATGACTAAAATCGGAGAAGTCATTCCTACCCGAATAGCTAACTCATGGAGAGTCTGCATTGATTACAGAAGACTCAATTCCTCCACGAAGAAGGATCATTTCCGACTACCATTTATTGATCAGATCCTCGAGAAACTAGCGGGAAATAGGTTCTTCTGCTTTCTTGACGGGTATTCCGGTTACAACCAGGTGGCAATCCATCTAGAGGACCAAGAAAAGACCACATTCACCTGGCCCTTCAGGACGTACGAGTTTCGAAGGATGCCGTTCGGTCTCTGCAATGCACCCCCAACTTTTCAGCGGTGCATGCTTGCCATATTCTCAGATATGGTAGGTGATTATCTGGAAGTCTTCATGGATGACTTTTCAGTTTTTGGAGAATCATTTGACGATTGCCTCCAACACTTGGTCCAAATACTCAGGCGGTGCATTGGGGTGAATTTGGTTCTTTCCTAGGAAAAGAGCCATTTCATGGTGCCTGAGGGAATTGTCCTGGGACATCTAATCTCGGAGAAAGGCATCCAAGTGGATCGAGCTAAGGTTAACCTGATTTCCAAGCTCCCTATGCCTAGCTCGATTAAGGACATCCGATCTTTTTTGGGGCACGTCGGTTTTTACTGTCGATTTATCCCTGATTTCTCCAAAATCGTGCGCCCCCTGACCAATCTTCTCTCCAAGGATGTGCCTTTCGGAATTTCCAAGGAATGCACTCAAGCATTTGAGATCCTGCACGACTGAGTAACCCAAGCCCTGATCCTACAGTCCCCTGATTGGTCTCAACCCTTTGAGATCATGTGTGATGCATCTGACTTCGCTGTAGGAGCGGTTTTGGGTAAGAAAATTGACGGGAAACCTGTGGTCATTTACTACGCCAGCAAAACACTGGATGAGGCTCAGCGTAACTATACGATTACTGAGAAAGAGCTGCTGGCCGTAGTATTTGCCCTGGAAAAATTCAGATCATACCTTCTGGGTTCCCGTGTTATCATATACTCGGATCACACAGCTGTGAGGCATCTACTTGCTAAGAAGGACGCGAAGCCTCGATTAATTCGATGGATCTTGCTGTTGCAAGAATTTGACCTCGAGATTCGCGACAAGGCAGGAAAGCAAAATGTGGTAGCCGATCACTTGTCCTACCTTCCTTCTGAAATTATTGATCCTTGCAGACCTATTACAGAACACTTTCCTGATGAGCACCTCCTGACTATCAATACAAGTCTTCCATGGTTCGCTGATATAGTTAATTACCTGGCATCACATCAGATTCCGTCCGATTGGCCGAAGGCCAAAAAGGACAAATTATGCTCCGATGCCAAGTATTATCTATGGGAAGACCCGTATCTATTCCGCATTGGTGCTGATCAGATAATCCGACGGTGCATCGCGGAAGTGGAAATCAAAGACATACTCTCATTCTGCCATGACCAGGCATGCGGTGGACATTTTTCAGGACATAAAATCGCATCAAAAGTCCTCTAGTGTGGCTTTTACTGGCCCACAATTTTCAAGGGTGCATACGATCACTGTAAGGCATGTTCCCGTTGCCAGACTCTGGGCAACATGAGCCATCAAGACATGATGCCTCTACAGCCGATCTTGGTATGCGAAATTTTTGATATTTGGGGGATTGATTTCATGGGACCCTTCCCAATCTCGGATGGCTTCGAATACATCTTACTCGCAGTTGACTATGTTTCCAAGTGGATAGAAGCCATTCCGACCCGAACCAACAATCATAAAGTTGTTATAAGATTCCTTCATCAAAACATTTTCTCAAGGTTCGGGATTCCACGGGCTATAATTTCTGACGGAGGGACACATTTTACAAACGCTCAGTTCAGGTCACTGATGACCAAGTACAGGGTGTCACACCGAATCTCTACTCCCTACCACCCCCAAACTAATGGTCTAGCTGAGCTATCTAACCGAGAGATCAAGAAAATCCTTCAGGTTACTGTTCGACCTGATAGAAAAGATTGGTCTTCTCGGCTTCCGGAAGCATTGTGGGCCTATAGGACCACCCACAAGACCCAATTAGGAATGTCTCCCTTCAGACTAGTGTACGGGAAGGCATGTCACCTCCCCGTCGAGTTGGAGCATAAAGCCTATTGGGCAGTACGGACCTGTAATCTTGACCTTTCTAAGGCTAGAACCTACAGAAAACTTCAAATGAGCGAGATCGATGAATTACGCCACGACGCGTATGAGAACTTGCGAATTTACAAAGAATGGGTTAAAGCTTTTCACGACGAACACATTTCTAGAAAGGTCTTTCATCCTGGTCAAAAAGTTTTACTCTTTGATGCCCGACTCAAATTATTCCCAGGAAAGCTAAGATCCAAGTGGGTCGGACCCTACCTAGTCCGACAAATCTTCAGAAATGGAGCCATTGAAATAAGCCCACTCAGCCACGATTCTGAACCCTTTGTCGTGAACGGTGAGAGACTCAAGCCGTTCATTGACATGACCAATATAGATTTGGCTGAGTCATCCTTTACCCTCCATTCCTCTTGAGCTCATTGCTCCCAGCCGATGGCGTAAAACTCAGCGCTTAACGGGAGGCAACCCGTCATTCTTTGAAAAACCCGAAACCTTTTCTGACATCTCTATGCGGAACTCATATTGCACTTTAGGGTTCATCCATTAGCACAGCCAACTTCACCTCAGGTATACCTACCCGAGATTAGAAATCGTTCGCAACAAGTCACTTCGACCCATTCACTCACCACACACCTGTCCTAATGCATGAACTAAACTGAATTCGAACCCACCTAAATTACAATGGGGACATTGCAAGTCTTAGGCATGGGGGTGTATGAAAGTGCAAAATGTCAGGAAATTCATATAAAGAAAGGGTTTCATAAAAAAAAAAAAACTTGATAGAGGGGAGGAACAATTCAGGGTCATACAAATGAGAGAAGGAAAAGAGTAAAATGACAAAAAGGAGCATAAAAGGAAAATAAAAAGAAATAGTCATTAGTAAAAGATTAAGGGGTTAACTGAAGTTCTAGATCGAATCAAGAAAAAGAAAAGTGCTACGGAGATATAACAAGAGATTAGCGGGAACGCTGGTCTTAGGCCTCTTGGGCTAGTATCTTTAGCTTAAAAATTCACGTATCCGTTAAAATCTGGATAATCCTCAAGAGGTTGAGGAAAATACGAAGCTTGAGTATTAGGTCTAAGGCTTAGGAAGTATTCGGCCTCGTTAATTGACCTCCGATTTGTGGGATTCGGTAACCTAAGCACCCCAAATTCACACATAGTCTGGTTTAGTGCGCATAAACATCCAAATCACGCGAAAAGCGTTTAATGTTCTGAAAAAAATCAACTAGATTAGGAGTAGCCAATCAACACAAGTTGATTTGGACGAGTTCCCAGCGAGGAGAGGCGGGAAATTCCCCTCAAAGATGCGTAACAACATATCGTCTCCTCGGTGCTTGTCTCCTAGGATATTTAAATATCCTACTGGGGGCATGTAAGCACTCTGCCGGTTCAGATACCATGGGTGGCATTATCATGAAATGTCGATCGCCAGGGTCTGAATTCGGCCACGGAACGCCATGGGCGGGATTATCTCGAAATCTCGAAAGCCAGGGACCCTTGAGGATTGATGATGGGGACGAGGAATCCGATACAAACCGTGTTAAGAAGCTAATCCGAAGCTAGAAATAAAAAGAAAAGAGAGAAAAAAAGCTCTCCAAACAAATAAATCTTCTATCTCTCTCTTACAAAAAAACGCACTGCAAACTAAACGTAGGCTAAAAATGTCTCAAGCATGGGTGCTTTAACCGCGGAGTCCAACAAACCCTAGGCTAGTTTCTGTGGGCCGTAGAAACCTTTGCGGAAGACCGAGGCTAAAGCCGAATAGGTCTGGATTTTGGTTGGTACTTGAGTACCACTAGGCCTATTGTCGGCATTCCGACCTAACCACAGAAGAAAAGGAGAAGCACTTATCATGATTGTTGACAGACATTCAGGGTCTAGAACGGAAGTTAAAACTTTGAAATTTTGCTAAGGGACTAGCAAAAGCTAGGCATGGGGGTATGATGAGAGCCTCATCATGAGCCATAACTAGCTCATTTTGACCCAATAAAGAAGATAAAAGCTCCTACATAACCTAGTAGAAGGCTTAACTGAAGGAATAAGTGCTCTGAGAAGAAAACATGAAATAAAGGTTAAAACTGTAATTTTACCATTGTAGTACATAAATGGGATTTCTCAGAGGCAAAACATAGGTCAAATGGTCTAAATGAGATAAAAAGTGGGTTGAGTCAATCAGAAATGGGTTTACGTGCAATCTAAGAATTAAATGACACTTGGTAACCCTAAAACAGACCCACTTAAATTAACAAGGTTCTGATCAGAACAAAAATCAAGTAAACCCTCTAAAAATCATGGAAAAACATCCTCTAGGGTTTAGAACACTTAATTTGGCCTTTGGAACCCAGTTTGACTTAGATTAGGGTCCTAGCTCTTCAATTAACCTAATTTGGGTTTTTACGCACAATGTCCAGTCAAACTTGGTCAAACCTAAAATCCAACTTCACCATTGGATTCCCTAGGTCCAAATTAGGTTTATACCAAAATTTTGACCTAAGGGGAGGTCATCTTGACCTACTTTGCAATTTAGTACACCCAAGTCACAATTTGGTCCCTATCTTTTGAATATCTTTGCAGAGAGCCCCCTAAGTTCTTCGCCCCCTTTGCAAACCGGTCCTGCCGCCATTGTTATGGCAGAACCAAGCTTCGGCGAGGTTTAGAGAGGGATTACTCTCTAATCCCTTAGAGATTCCCTCCCATAAATGGAAGGGGGATTCTCTCAGGAATTCCCTTCCATCTAAAGCAGATCATGATCTCTGGTGTGAACCCAATCTCTCGTGCGAACGCATGAGAGATTTGGGTATCCACACTCTTTCCATCTCCGGCGAGCCGGTAGAGTTGATTGCGCGGTTTCCACGCGCTAGAAGTTTCGGCCAACATCTATAAAAGGCTCCACAGACCCTGCTGCAGATCCCAAGCTTGATTTTGACGGAGATCCCCTAAAATTTCCCTCTCTCCCATCTCCGGCCAAAAGACCCGCAAGCTCCGGCGACCTCCTCCCCTCCTTCTCGTCGCTCTGCTGCCATACCAGCAGCAGAGTCAACTCCGTCGCTTCCTCCCGCGTCGTGCCATACCAAGCGCGCGTGTCCCTGACCTCATCCTCGTCGCCGCTCCCTCCCTCAGGGTCCTTCTTCCCCGACGACGGCAGTTACACGCCGTCCACTCCGCTGCCTCCCTTCCTTCCAGATCGTCGGGGAAGGACCCTGAGGGAGGGAGCGGCGATGAGGATGAGGTCTGGGACACGCGCGCTTGGTACGGCACGATGCGGGAGGAAGCGGCGGAGTTGACTCTGCTGCTGGTATGGCAGCAGAGCGACGAGAAGGAGGGGAGGAGGTCACCGGAGCTTGCGGGTCTTTTGGCCGAAGATGGGAGAGAGGGAAATTTTACGGGATCTCCGTCAAAATCAAGCTTGGGATCTGCAGCAGGGTCTGTGGAGCCTTTTATAGATGTTGGCCGAACCTTCTAGCGCGTGGAAACTGCGCAATCAACTCTACCGGCTCGCTGGAGATGGAAAGAGGGTGGATACCCAAATCTCTCATGCGTTCACTCGAGTGATTGGGTTCACACCAGAGATCGTGATCTGCTTTAGATGGAAGGGAATTCCTCAGAGAATCCCCCTTCCATTTATGGGAGGGAATCTCTGAGGGATTAGAGAGTAATCCCTCTCTAAACCTCGCCGGAGCTTGGTTCTGCCCTAACAATGGCGGCAGGACAGGTTTGCAAAGGGGGCGAAGAACTTAGGGGGCTCTCGCAAAGATATTCAAAAGATAGGGACCAAATTATGATTTGGGTGTACTAAATTGCAAAGTAGGTCAAGATGACCTCTCCTTAGGTCCAAATTTTGGTATAAACCTAATTTGGACCTAGGGAATCCAATGGTGAAGTTGGATTTTAGGTTTGACCACGTTTGACTAGACATTTTTCGTAAAAACCCAAATTAGGTTAATTGAAGAGCTAGGACCCTAATCTAGGTCAAACTGGGTTCAAAAGGCCAAATTAATTGTTCTAAACCCTAGAGAATATTTTTCCATGATTTTTAGAGGGTTTACTTGATTTTTATTCTGACCGAAACCTTGTTAATTTAAGTGGGTCTGTTTTAGGGTTACCAAGTGTCATTTAATTCTTAGATTGCACGTAAACCCATTTCTGATTGACTCAACCCACTTTTATCTCATTTAGATCATTTGACCTATGTTTTGCCTCTAAGAAATCCCATTTATGTACTGCAATGGTAAAATTGCAGTTTTAACCTTTATTTCATGTTTTCTTCTCAGAGCACTTGTTCCTTCAGTTAAGCTTCTTCTAGGTTATGTAGGAGCTTTTATCTTCTTTATTAGGTCAAAATGAGCTAGTTATGGCTCATGATGAAATGTCCACATTGAAAAAGAGACATGAAAGAAAGGGTAGAGTATGAAAGATGTCACTTGAATATGAAGCTCGTATCAGCTTTGTGTCATATGTACAACTGCCGAGTTTAATGCTGTCAGCTAGGCGAAGTCTAGCCAAAGAAGTCATAGAATGTCTATAGCAACCGTGTCTGAGACAGGTTCTGGAAGAGTACGGTCAATAACATGCTTCAGACGTTGACCGTTGACTTTAATTGTATTACCTGTCTTTAGGTTAGAAATCTGAATGACTCCATTTGGAAAAATTTGGTCAATTATGAATGGGCCATTCCATTTAGATCTAAGTTTGCCAGGAAAGAACTTAAGTTTAGAATCGAATAACCTGACCTTCTGGTTCGGCTCAAAGCTCTTGCGGGAAATCAATTGATCATGTAGAGCTTTGGTACGAGCCTTGTAGATCCTGGCATTCTCGTATGCATCATTTCTAAGCTCTTCCAACTCAGATAGTTGGAATTTCTTGGTCTTCCCAGTTAGATTTAGATCTAAATTGCATTGTTTGATCACCCAGAATGCCCTGTGTTCAATCTCTATGGGTAGATGGCATGCCTTTCCATACACCAAATGGAATGGAGACATGCCGATGGGCGTTTTATACGCTGTACGGTAGGCCCAAAGAGCATCCTCAAGCTTTTGAGTCCAGTCCTTGTGATAAGGCCTAACCATTTTTTGCAAAATGTTCTTGATCTCCTGATTGGAGATCTCGACTTGTCCATTTGTCTGGGGATGGTAAGGTGTGGAAATTCAGTGATTAACCTCGTATTTGGCCAACAAATTCCTAAATTGGGCATTAGTAAAATGAGTGCCACCATCACTGATGATGGCCCTCTATTTTTCTTGACAAAATCGATGACCACCTTGTGGTCATTGGTTCGGGTGAGAATCGCCTCAATCCATTTGGACACATAATCAACAGCAACAAGAATGTACTGATGTCCAAATGAAGGGAGAAAGGGTCCCATGAAATTGATGCCCCAACCATCGAAAATTTCGATAGGAAGAATTGGGTTTAGTGGCATCATATTTCTCTTAGCTATGCTCCCAAGTGCCTGACATTGAGAACATGACCTTGAGAAATCCTGGGCATCCTTAAATAAAGACAACTAATAGAAGCCAGATTGTAAGATTTTTGCAGCCGTCTTTTTCCCGGAGAAATGTCCACCACACCCAGCTGCATGGTAGAACTTGAGTATACTATTGAATTCATTCTCCTGTACACATTGGCGAATAATCTAATTAGAGCTGATGCAGTACAGTTTAGGGTCCTCCCAGAAGTAGTATTTGGCCTCAAATTTGAGTCTATCCTGTTGTTGCTTGGTTCAATCCTAGGGGATTTGACCAACGGCCAAATAGTTAACAATGTCAGCAAACCATGGGGTGTGGACACCTGAAACTGTAAGAATAGCTTCGTCCGGAAAAGTGTCAGCAATCGGAATGTCCGGACGAGAAGAATCACCTAGGAGTCTCGACAAATGATCCGCTACCACATTTTGTACCCCAGTTTTATCCTTGATTTCAAGATCAAATTCTTGAATCAGAAGAATCCAACAAATAAGCCTGGGTTTGGCATCCTTTTTGTCCAAGAGATGTCTCAAGGCTGAGTGGTCGGTATAGATGATAACATGAGACCCTAAGAGATAAGCCCTAAATTTTTCCAAAGTGAACACTACAGCTAGTAATTCCTTTTCAATAACAGTGTAATTCCTCTAGGCTTCATCCAGAGTTTTACTAGCATAGTAGATGAAAGAGGGCTTTCTATCAATTTTCTGACCCAAGACAACCCTGATCGCGTAATTAGAAGCATCAATCACGATCTCAAAAGGGGCTATCCAAATTGGTGGTTGCAAAACTAGAGCATAGGTGACTACCATTTTCGGGAAATCAAATGCCTTTCGGCATGATTTGTTTAAAACAAACGACGTTTCTTTGGCAAGAAGATTGCTCAGGGGACGAGCAACCTTCGAGAATCCTTGATGAATCTTTGATAGAATCCCACATGGCCAAGAAATGATCGGATTTGTTTAACAGATGTGGGAGGAGGAAGTTTAGCGATAGCATCAACCTTAGCTTTATCCACTTCGATTCCCCATTCAAAGATTACATGACCCAAAACGATGCCTTCTTGGGTCATAAAATGACTCTTTTCCCAGCTAAGGACCAATCGTGTTTTGATACTCACTTAAGAATCATTTCCAGATTAGCCAAACAAGAGTCAAATGATTCTCCAAAAATAGAGAAATCGTCCATGAAAACTTCCATAAACTCTCCCACTATGTCAAAAAATATGGCTAGCATACACCTTTGAAATGTTGCAGGTGCATTGCATAAACCGAAAGGCATCCTACAGAAAGGAAAGGTTCCGTAGGGATAGGTGAAAGTAGTTTTTTCCTGATCCTCGGGATGGATAGGAACTTGGTTGTATCTCGAGTAGCCATCAAGAAAATAGAAATACTTCTGCCCGGTTAATCTTTCTAAGATTTGATCGATGAAAGGCAGGGGAAAATGATCCTTTTTAGTGGTTGTGTTCAGCTTCTTATAATCAATACAAACCCTCCAAGAGGAAGCTGAACGAGTTGTGACAGATTCTCCTCTCTCGTTAGTCACAACTGTAATCCTGCCTTTCTTCAGAACAATCTGCACAGGACTTACCCAGGGACTATCAGAGATTGGATAAATAATTCCTTCATCGAGCCACTTGATTTCCTTTTTGACCACTTCTTGCATATTTGGATTTAATCTCCTCTGCATCTGGCGAGAAGGGCGGGATCCATCTTCCAAGAATATTCTATGATTGCAATAAGATGGCTCGATCCCCTTGAGGTCATGAATGGTCCAACCAATTGCCTCCTTGTGTTCCTTCAGGACCTTAATCAATTTAATCTCTTGCTCCTTTGTCAATTTAGCACTGATAATCACAGGGAGCGTCATCTGAGGTCCTAAAAATTGATATTTCAAATTCTCAGGCAATGGTTTCAGTTCAAGCTGGGGCGGGTTGATGATTGATGGTAAGGTTGATGCTGAAGACTCAACAAGAGGAAGAGGTTGTGAGTGAACAAAATCAATAACCTCTTCAGAAGATGGCAGGTCAGCCATAGAGGGTTGCAGGTCGAATTCATCATCAAAGGAGGAAATTTCGATTGAAGAAACCATCAAACAAGTTTCAATGTTTTCATTATCCTCCTCAAGTTCCTCAATAAATCCACAATCCTCAAATTTATTGATCACCTTAAAAATATCCAATTTCATTCATTGATCCCCAAAGGCAATTTCCATGCTACCACTTTCACAATTAATGTTGGCCTTAGCGGTAGCCAGGAATGGATGCCCCAGAGTGATGGGCGTGTTCCTCAGATTATCAGGTACATCCATGTCAAGGACAAGGAAATCTACAGGAAAATAGAAATCCTTGACCTTAACTAAAACATCTTCAATAACGCCTCGCGGATTTGTGACCGAGCGGTCCGCTAACTATAGCGTTACTGAAGTTGGCCGAAGTTCACCTAATCCAAACTTCTCGTAAAGAGAAGTCAGAATTAGGTTGATGGATGCACCCAGATCCAAAAGTGCTCTATCAAATGTGTAATCTCTGATGACACAAGAAATCAACGGAGCACCTGGATCTCTCTTTTTCTGAGGGAGGTGGTGCAGGATAATAGAACTAGCCTGCTCGGAGAGTACCACCTTCCTCGGAACAGATTCTCTTGACTTGCGCTTTTGTGTACATAAATCCTTTAAAAATCCCACGTAAGCCGGTATCTGCTTGATAGCATCAAGGAGCGGGATATTGATCTCAACATTCTTAAATAGATTTAGAAGCTCCTCATTGCTATCAACAGACTTCTTCTTTGATTTGATCAAGGCTTCAGGAAAAGGAACATGAGTCAGATCTTTGGAATCAGGTTCCTGAGCCTTGATTTCTCCTCCTGAATTCTCCTCTCTCCTTAGGTTCTTCAGGATTCAGTAGATCAGGACAATGTGGTTGTAGTTCCTGAGTCTGTTTACCACTCCTCAAGGTGACAGAATTTGCAGATGCATAGGAATTTGGGTCTTGGGGAGGGTTAGGAAAGATTGGCAGGGCTTGATTAGCCAAGAATTATTGATTTGCAGAAGAAGAAGAAGAGGAGGAGGAACCCTACTCAACCACCTGAGCATGTGCGTGTGGGTCCCTCTGATTTCTGTACCCATGGGCTTGGTTGCCCGAATTCAGAATATTTCGCGGGTTGGGTATGGGTTGGGATGGTAGAGATCCTGGTTGACGAGAGTTAGCAATGAGCCCGGACTACAAGTTGTCCAGTGAGGTTTTCATTTGCTGCATGAGCTGGAGCATGGATCCTTGCATCTCTACCATTTGTAGGTTCAAATCAGCCTGCCCTACGGGTTGACGGGCATTCCAAGCTGGCTGATTGATCGGATTTGGAGTCAACTGAGTATATACATGACCCTAACCCATTGGTCGTTGCGGAGCATAGTTGCCGGGTCAGAATTGGGTCTGTTGCCCTGGGTTTTTCCAAGAGAAGTTAGGGAGGTTTCTCCAACCCAGATTCTAAGCATTGGAGTAGGGGTTGGATCTAACATTCTCTTGTACAGCACAGACATCCTCATAGGGTGAGGATGGAGAGAAAGAAATGGAGGGATTAGAAAAATTGGGATCAAAAGCCCCAGTTTGGAACCCATGGGGTTTCGAAAAATGCTGACTGACAGGTTGAGCAGCATCGAGTTGATTCATGAACTTCCGTCCAAAAGGAGCTCATGAAGAATGGAATCCTGAATTTTGGGATTGAGTGGATCGAGAGTTGTTCATAGAATTTCCAGCTATCCACTCTTCCATTCTCTTAGCAACCAAGTCCACCTTATCAAGTTTGTTACAAATCAATTCCATATCAAATGAATGAGAGTCATGGACTTCATTAACATTTGATCTGGGCTGTTGGGACCCGTTAAATGTATCCATGTAGGCATGATTGATTGAATTCTCGCTCATTTCCTCAAATAAATCATGTGCACTATCTGCGTCTTTATTAAGGAAATTGCCTTCGCAAGAAGCATCCACATGATTTCTGAGTTGCTCAGTCAACCCATGATAGAAGATCTGTATGAGTTGCCATTTCGGCACCTCGTGGTGTGGACACCTCCGCAATAGGTCCTGGAATCGCTTCCAGGCCACATGAAACTGCTCCCCCGGCCACGGGTAAAGGGAGTGATTGCCCATCTCAAAGCATTAGTACATCCGACTGGGAAGAATTTCTTCAGAAAGGCCGATTTCAACTCATTCCAAGTTGCAATTGGTCTTCCTATTGTCCTATACCAATGCGCGGCCTTATCCTTAAGAGAGTGGGGGAAGAGCCTCATGATCATTTGCTCCTTGTTTACGTTTTGTGCCTTGGTGGTCTGGACCAAAGTGGTTGAGTCCTCCAAGTGCTGAAACGGATCTTCGAAGCTAAGCCTATGATAATGTTTGATGAGGCTTAACACCTGGGGCTTGATTTCTACGTCACCGGCTGGAATCTAGACGCCGGGACATTCCTCGTAATTTGAAGGATCATAAAAATCCTTCAAGGGTTGAGCGCCCTGCATTCTCTGGAACCATTCCTGCATTCTCTGCATTTGTTCCAGCTGCCTTCGAAATTCTTCCTGTGGATTTCCAAGCAGAGGAGGCTGTTGGTCAGCCATGGGATCAACTTGACCAAAATCCAATTTTCGCCTCCTAGAATACTCTAATGGTCCTTCTAATCGGGGATTCAATGACCGTCTTCCCAGCATAAACTAGGAGAAGGTCGGAAGGACTGGAAATAGGGACCCTATAGCACAACAAAACAAGGCTGTCCTTAAGTAGGGTAGCCTAAGGATCTACTGACTCCCAAACCCTGCCTTAAGATTGTAAATGATTTACTCTACTTGCGTCTACTCAATCCAACCAGTTAGAAGGAGGAACTGGGGAGAAGGTTCTTCCTTCGGCTTTTGCCTCCGGTTCCTAGTGTACCCCCTAGTCGCGGTCGTTTGACGCTACTCCCCTAACTAGACATCAGATTAATCAGTACAAGTAGGTTAATCAAAGACAATCTCAGACTAAGCCTTGAAGAGCGAATCAGACCTTAAGGCCAACGTCTACTCAATTTTATTAAGGCCTGGGATTGTGGTGCTTATGGAATGTAATGGGCCCTTAAAATGGGTTGTGTCCTTAATGATTGATTGAGATTTGTGTAAGTGCACGCACAACCAGGGTTTTGAAGCAAGATTATTTGTGATGCGTGGATTTTAATGTTCAAATCTTGCTTAAGTAGCTTTTAGGGTTTCAAATTAGGTGGATTGCAATCAAGTTTCTAGGCAAACCAAATTGTCAAACACAGGTGAAGATTGCTTTCCTTTAAAACTAGAAAGAAAGTGGAGTGCCTAGAATAGACCTAGACTGAAAACCCTAAGGAGGAGCTACTTGATGAGTTGATTTTAAGTAGAGTGGTGTGGCCCAAACAACTCAAACAATTGGCCACAAATGCACCACTAAGTTAGGCATACAAAGATGGTTAACCTAAAATGATTTCTACTCTTTTATGTGTTGCTTTGTGTGTACCGGTTCCACAGATCAGAACCCGGTTGAGTAGAAACAAATCAATTAGGTTAAGTGCCTTGAATGTGGGTGTACGTTGTATGTTTGTTGAAAATTGCCCCACAAGATTATCTTTTTGTTGTTTTTTTTATTTTATAAATGAGGGTGGAATGAATGTGAGTGAGAATCCAAATAACCAAACTATTCCTAGGATTTATGCAAACACCTAGGTTAATTGGAATTTGGATTTAATGTGGCAAATGAAATCTGTGGAGGGGGAAACAATGGGGAGCACTTACAGTTGTCTTCAACTGCACTTTACTCCGATCTACCAATTGATGATTCCCTAATGGAGGTCTCTGCAAAACAATAGACACAAGTGAAAGCAAGTTAGAAAATAATAAAGTGCGTGAAATGCGAAAAGAAGATCGAAAATCATTGCCTCCCTGACAATGGCGCCAAAATGTTAAATGCACGGGTTGCTACGCTATCGTGTTTGGTTTGGAAAACCTATCGTCGTAGTATGAAAGCGAAGAACTCATGTTCAACAAATAAAATTTATACCAGAATAGAAATCCTGGGTTGAACTCAGGGAGGCTACATCGATCTATATTCACAATTATATTTTTTTAGAATTTTTCTTGAAAAGTGAAGCGATGTAATTACAATGAAGCCATAATAACAATCAGACTAAACTAGAGAGAAGAGAGAAACATGCATTCAATAATTCAAAGTGTTTATACAATAAAATCAAAGAAGAATTACATTAGAAAGCGGAAAATCAGCTACAGTAGAAAGTAGGAAAATTCTACACTGGAAAGCTGTAAAGAAGAATGGGAGAGAGAAGTTATCCTCCTCGACGATCGCTTGGAGGACGAGCCGAACGAGACGCCGCCTGGATGAAGGAGGACTGATTCGCCCATATTTGTGGGCTATTTAAGTATTTAAGTGCCTAGACATTAGGTTAATTCTAACATTTATTTAGCAAAAATTATGATGTAAATAGATTAATTCATATTTCTAATTTAATTACATTCATTGCATTCATATTTTAAATGCATTTAGAATTAACTTAGAATTGCATTCATTTAATTAGTTAACCAATTAGGTGCATTGCATGCATTAATTTAAGTTAACATAAAAGTTGAGGGTTTGTATATAAATAACCATAATATTTTTATTATTATTTTTGTTCTTCTTCTTTCAGCAACAGCTGCAACGCCATCGGCTGCCGCACTAAAATCTGCATTCAAAGACTAGCGGAGATGGTGGATCTGTTCCCGCCTCTCCATTCAAATTCATGCAGGCAGCTACAAAAGGAGGAAGAGGCAGTCGAGCTCGGTAGGCCACCATCCCAACAATCCACACTGTGTAGAGAGTTCATCTCGTCCATTTCACCACCGCCGACCTCAACTGCAGCGACAAGCCTCCACCACCGTGGGCGTGTGGCGTGACAGGCCACACCGCCATTTGGAGCTCTTCTACATCACTGTGCCTCACCAGAATCAACATAACCAACCCATGCATGCCTCTTCATCATCTCCAGCCTGCAGCATCAACCGCCCTTGCTCTACATCTCCTCCAGTGCGACCACTCCAGCACAACCACCACGTGCCTTCCTTTGAACCTTGGTGCGCTGCATCTCCTCCAGCACCAACCACCAGCCCATGCACACCTCTTCATCATCTCCAGCCTGCAGCCGCACCCGCTCCTTCTGCGCCTCACCTCCACTTCATGCCTGCATCACACCACCTGCACACACAGCAGTAGGGCCGGCCACTCCTTCACACCTACGTCCCTCCAGCTGCATAAGACTGCTAGCGTCTCAGCATGCCTCACCTTCAGCGCGCTCACCTCCAGCGCGCCTACTCCAGTACGCCTGCCTTGCAGCCTGCAGAGCGCACCTGCTACAGCGCCCACCACCAACGCACAGCAAAACCCGCGTCCGCTCCTTGCAGCGTGCCCGCTAGCAGTCTGCAGCAGCTCCATCTCTACCCACTGTGGGCCTTCCTTGTAGCGTCCGCCAGCAGCATCTAGCGGCAGTGGCACGCCTGCAGCAGCACCATCCTCGATGCACGTGCAGACTAGTGCGCACGCTTCCTCTCCAGAAACACAGCCGTGCAACCCACCTTCACCGGAGCTCCGTCCGGCCGGCTCCAGCCGCCTCGCGACTCGCCACCACCACCGCTGCGAAAGCCTCAGTCCAAAGAACTTCCTCCGAGCTTTACGCCTCCGACCGTTCCTTCCTCTTCGCGCACGGCCAAGGGGAAGAAATCTCTTGTTTTGCTCCAGTACATGACCCATTAATATTTACATTTTCTACCATTGTCATCTTTTATTAATATTTTATTAATTTTGCATTGCAAAAAATATCCGTTAGTTGTTCAAAATTGCCATTTCAGCATATTCTCTTGATACTATCTTAATATGAAGGTAGATTTGGCTTGGTTTTCGTTGAAATTAACTATGAACATACGTTTTTAACTGGTGTGAATTTAAATACGTCATTACTTCCCTGTGGATACGACTTGCTCCTAATTGAGTGGTTATTTTAATTATTGATTAGTTGATTTTTCCACCACATAGAACTACAAACGACGTGACATTTTATGTAATAAATGATTGTAAAAGCGAAGATTCGACTTGTCAAATGGCACCGTTACCGGGGAGGCAACAGACGCAATAATTTCACCTGATTTTATTTTGATTATTTCTCAATTGCATAGTGATTTGACCTTTTTTTTTTTTCTATGCTAGAAATTTGTGCGAGGAACCAGCCATCGTGATAGGCGACCCTTGACGTCGCCAGAGGAGGAATTGGTCGAGCTACCTTGCAAAGGAGGGGAAGGACAAGGACGCGACGTACATTTAATCGCTAATTTGATTAGAGTAGAATTAAGACTTTAGATTTAATTTTTCATTGCACATTTAATTTTAAACCTTTGTGCTGGGATATATTCTGAGGGGTTTGTTCCCCGATTTTGTTTTAGGCCCATGTGGGTAATTTTTAGGAGCCTGTTCCCTTTTCTTTAGATTTAGGTTTTTTTTTTTAAATTATTTTGTGGATTGTTTACTTTTATTTGCTTGTGCATAAGTAGTTTTTTTTTTAAAAAAAAATGAGCTGCCTGCCCCTAGGACAAACCATTTAGGTCTGTATGAGCAGCCTCTAGATTTACTGCATTGCGTGCATTCTCGCATCATTGATTGCTGGTAGCAAGGTACGCATTCTCTTACTCTGCATCCTATTCTTGATCACGCATTGCATTTGGACTTAATTCGAAGATCACATAATTTGTCTTGAAACGATCTAACAAGTGGTCACATATATTCATGAAAAAGGACTAATTAAAGGAGGGACATCTAAAAATCAAGGATTTGATTTTCAAACGTGGTGTGCGATTCAAAATTCAAAATCTTTTTGCGGTGAATGCACACTTATATCTTTTGCACCACAGCACTCATTTAGACACTCCTAAGTCTTGAAACGACTAGGACAAGAGCCCTCCTACCGTTGGATTCTGAAGTGTTCGGAACTTGAGATCAAAGGTTTTCTAAATCCAAAGAGGGGGATACCCTGTCACGGATTTTTGCAGGTAGTTGAGAAGCATCGCAAAAGCATAGCCTCAAAGGAAGGCTTAGGCCTACTTGCATCCCTTAATCTTCCGTCTTTGGATTTACTTGACCATTTGAGATTTATGGAAGAATACCTAAGCTCCAACTAGGTCTTTTTAGGCATTTCGAAGGTTGACAATAGGCGCGTAATTGATTGGGCAACTTGCTTTTTCACCTACAATTTGAACTAAAGTCAAAAGCCTAAATTTGTAAAGACCAAGTCCTTTTGAATTGTGTTTGTAGTGCATGCTTGGTAGGCATTCTCTTAGGAGACAACTTGTGTTTGAACCTAAACCTGAAAGAATCTTAAGAAGAGGCCTTCCAATGGTAGAAATGGCCGGTCAAAGGGGCCTTAAGGAATATTTCATTCCAACCAATCAAGCTGGCCCTGCACTACGTAGACCTGGAGGGGACAATCCTTATGAGATCAAAAGTAGTATCATATCCTTGCTGCCCTCCTTTTATGGTACTACTAGGGAAGACCCTTACAGGCATATAGAGGAATTCACCGAGGTCTATTCCATGGTGAAGCTGCAGAGCGTTACTGATGACGCTCAAATGAGGACCCTCTTTCCCTTCTCCCTTAAGGACAAAGCCAAGTATTGGTATCACACCCTTGATAATATTAATACTTGGGATGCCCTAAAGAAAGAGTTTTTGAAGAAGCACTTCCCCATGAGCAAAACCAATCACTTTAGGAGGGAAATTATGAGTTTTGTTCAAAAGGATGGGGAAGCATTCCATGATGCGTGGGAGTGCTTTAACGACTTGCTGAGACTTTGCCCACATCACCAGGTGCCTAAATGGCAACTGGTTGAAAGGTTCTACACCAGACTTAATGATTCTCATAGGCAAACCGTGGATGGCGCCTGTGCAAGAACCTTTCTTTCTAAGACTGAGGATGAATCTTGGAACCTTTTTGATACTTTGAGTGAGAATTCTATTCACTTGAATTCTGCCTACATGGATAGAAAGCCCACTCTCATGCAAAGAAAGTTGGAGGCGAATGAGGCAAGGGACACCCAGAATTTAGCTTATCAGATTCAATTATTGAATCAAAACATGGAAAGGCTTATGTCGAACCCGAGTTCATTCGTACAGAACACCTCCACATCCCAAGCTTTTGAATGCTTAATTTGCCAAGGCAATACACACGCCATTGTGGATTGCCACTTGGCCTCCCAATTCCCTAAGCTTGTACAAGCAGATTTGATTGCCGCTCAAGGGTTCCATCCTAGACCTCGTAATGATCCTTTCTCCAACACTTATAATGAGGGATGGAGGAACCACCCAAACTTTTCATGGAGACAAGGAAATGTCTCAAATTTAGGGAATTACAAACCACAATCCTTTCAAAACCATCAAATGAACCAACCTCAGACCTTTGCCCAACCTAAGACCTCTGAGATGGATGAATTGAAGGCGATGTTGAAAACTATGCAAGAAAGTCAAAGTGCCATCATCCAATCTCATGACAAGCCTATACATGAGATGAAATCACAAATAGGACACCTTGTTGAGGCCGTTAGTCAAAGGGAAACTGGGAAGCTCCCCAATGCTGCTGAGGAAAATCCTAAAGGAAAAGGGATTGTCATTAGGGAGCATGCTCAGGCGGTGACTATTCTAAGGAGTGGGAAAGAAATTTCCAAACCCAATGCTCCTATAGTCTTACCCCCTAAAAAACCATCCACCCTGACTTTCACCCCCACCGGAGAAGACTTGCCCAATCTTCTCTTCTTGAAATCACCTCACCGGAAGAAGTTGCCCCCGTTCCACCCCTTACTCAACATGACAAGCCTTCCACCTAGAGATCGAGAGTGCCTTTTCTAGAGCGCTTATCCACCTATGGGCAGACTTCTGCTGGCTCATCTGGATCCAAAGATAAGACGGATGAGATTATGGAAACCTTCAAGCAAGTGCAGATTAACCTGCCTTTGCTTGAAGCTATCAGGCATATTCCATCTTATACCCGCTTCTTAAAGGACCTGTGCACGAAAAAGCGGCAATCTAGAAAACAGGTCCAATCAAAAGTTATCCTGCTTGATTCTGTTAGCTCAATTATTCAACATGGCGCACCCCCGAAACTTAATGACCCAGGAGCCCCATACATCTCTGTAGTTATTGGTGACTTACAAATTGATGAGGCTCTACTTGATCTGGGTGCGGGGGTGAACATCCTTCCGAGCTATGTGTATGAACAACTTGGGGGAGGCAATCTGAAGCCTAGCCCTGTAATCCTTCAAGTTGTTGATCGATCACTTAAGACACCACGGGGAATTTTGGAAGATGTCCTCATAAGAGTGGAGGATTTCTTCTTTCCCGTTGACATCTTAGTTTTGGACATTGACCCTACCAACAAGCCAACCAAACACTCCATCATTTTGGGCTGCCCCTTCCTTGCAACTTCGCATGCTTCAATCAATTGTAATACTAGGGCATTGAAAATGGGCTTTGGGAACAGGAAAATTCAGCTTAATGTGTTTGATGCTTACAAACAAGCCAGACTTGAGGATTGTTCTCAAGTTGAGGTGATAGATGACCCAATTGAAGAGGCAACTCTTGCAATGTCATGTGATGACCCCCTTCAGCATGTCATGCTAAATGAGCATTCCCATCTCTTGGAAGGGGATATACTAGAACTTGAGGAATTGCTAGGTGTTTCTGCTGAGTCTCTTCCCCCATCATTTTCGCCGACGGTAGATCTGCTACCTGAGATGGGAACATCTATTATGAAACCCTAAACCATACAAGCCCCCGACCTTGAGTTGTAACCCCTCCCTGACACTCTCAAGTTGTTTTCCTAGGTGCCAATGATACGCTCCCCATTATCATTTCCGTTGTGCTATCTGAGGCACAGGAGGGAGCCTTGATTGAATGCTTGTCTAGGCTCAAGGAAGCTATTGCTTGGAGCATTGCTGACATTAAGGGTATAGACTCTACACTCTACATGCACCACATTTATACTAATGATTCCATCAAGACATTTAGGGACATGCAGAGATGTCTGAACCCTAATATGAGGGAGGTCATAAAAAAGGAAATCCTGAAGTGGTTGGATGCCTCCCATTCATGTGGTGCCAAAGAAGGCAGGCTTTACTATGGAACTCAACGACCAAGGTGAACAAGTTGTCACTAGACCCTCAACTGGATGGAGGGTCTGTATTGATTACCGCAAGCTGAACACCGCTACCCAGAAGGATCACTTTCCTCTGCCTTTTATTGATCAAATTCTCGAAAAATTGGCAGGGAATAAGTACTATTGCTTTCTCGATGGATATTCTGGGAATAATTAGGTGGCAGCCTTTCTTGATGACCAGGAAAAGACGACATTCACGAGTCCTTACGGTACTTTTGCATTCAGGCATATGCCGTTTGGATTATGTAATGCTCCTGCAACTTTCCAGTGGTGTATGATGTCTATCTTTTTGGACATGATTGATGAGTGTGTTGAAGTGTTTATGGATGACTTCTCCATTTATGGCTCGTCTTTCGACCAGTGTCTCCTGCACCTGGAGAATGTGTTGAAGCAATGTAAGGAGACTGGTTTAGTCCTCAGTTGGGAGAAAAGTCACTTCATGGTACAGAAAGGAATTGTACTTGGGCATGTTGTATCCGAGCAAGGTTTGGAAGTAGATAAAGCTAAGATTGATTCTATTTCCAAACTCCCTTTGCCTATGAACGTCAAACAGATTAGATCCTTTCTGGGCCATGTCGACTTTTATAGGCGCTTTATTAAAAATTTTAGTAAAATTTCTAGGCCACTTTGTGACTTGGCGAAAAAATCTTCCTTCAATTATATTCAAAGTGTGCCGAGGCCTTTCAAACTCTAAAGGAGGCCTTGATCTCTGCGCCTATTCTCCAAGCTCCGGATTGGACACTCCCATTTGAGCTGATGTGTGATGCTTCGGTTTATGCAGTGGAAGCAGTCCTTGGACAAAGGGTTGAGGGAAGACCTCATGTGCTGCATTATGCAAGCAAGACTTTAACCGAACCTCAGCAAAACTACACCGTCACTGAAAAAGAATTACTTGCTGTAGTTTTTGATTTGGAGAAGTTTAGGTCTTATCTGCTTGGGTCTAAGGTGGTTATTTTTACTGATCATGCGGTAGTGAAACATCTCATTGCTAAGAAAGATTCTAAGCCACGTCCGACTAGGTGGATCCTACTCCTTCGAGAATTTGACTTGGAACTACATGAAAAGAAAGGAGTAGAAAATGTTGTGGCTGACCACCTGTCTCGCCTTCCTCTGAATGACTCTCTTTCTGGAGACATTCGCGAGACATTTCCCAATGAAACTCTGATGGCGGTAACACCAACTTTACCTTGGTATGCAAACACTATAAATTACTTGGTCACTGGACAAACTCCTGGCTCCTGGGATGAGCAAAAAAGAAAGAGATTCATTTCCCAAGCTAGATATTTTCATTGGGAAGAGCCAGAATTATTTAGAATTGGACAAGACCAAGTATTGAGACGTTTTATACCTGAAGAGGAACAACAAAGTGTGCTGAGTTTTTGCCATGAACTTCATTGTGGACACTTTGGTGCTAAGAAAACTGCTTTTAAGGTTCTCCAGTCTGATTTTTGGTGGCCTTCCTTGTTTAAGGATTCTCATAATTTTGTTAAGGCCTGTATTAGATGTCAACGGACTGGAACGATTGGGAAGAGGAATGAAATGCTCAACATCCGATTCAATTTGTTGAAATTTTTGATGTGTGGGGAATTGACTTTATGGGCCCCTTCCCGTCATCTCTTGGTTATGAATATATCTTGGTGGCAGTTGATTATGTCTCTAAATGGATAGAGGCCATTCCCACGTGCACAAATGATGACTCTGTGGTTTTGAAATTTGTGAAGGCAATATCATATCTCCTTTCAGCTGCCCCAAGACTATTATAAGTGATGGGGGACCTCATTTCCGAAACCACCACTTCAATTGACTAATCAGGAGTCTGGGAGTGACTCACAAGGTCGCTACCCCTTACCATCCTCAGACAAGTGACCAGGTTGAAGTGTCAAATAGGGAGATAAAAAATATTTTAGAAAAGATCGTTAGACCTGATAGGAAAGACTGATCCAAAAAGCTCGATGATGCTTTGTGGGCTTATCGAACGGCCTATAAGACCCCTTTGGGTACTTCTCCCTTTCGGATTGTGTATGGGAAAGTGTGCCATTTACTTGTTGAGTTGGAACATAAGGCACTTTGGGCTATTTGAAGTGTTAACATGGATTTAGAGATGGCAGGTAAGGCACGACTTCTAGAATTAAATGGGCTTGATGAGCTGAGGAATGATTCTTATGACACCTCTCAAGCTTATAAAGAAAGAACTAAGGTCTTGCATGATAAGTTTATACTTCGAAAGACCTTTGAGCCCAACCAACAAGTTTGGCTTTTCAATTCCAGACTTAAGCTTTTTCCTGGGAAGTTAAAATCTCGTTGGGATGGAACTTACATAATCACCAAAGTATTTCCGCATGGAGCTGTGGAGATTAAAAATCCTTCCTCTTCAGCAACTCCCTTTATCGTCAACGGTCAATGGTTAAAACCTTACATAACTTTGGATGGCCATCTGGTTGACGAGGTCACTCTTGAGGAGCCTTAGCTCCTACCATTCTCCGCCTCAGGTAATATCTTCCTTTAGCTATTTTTGTTTTCAATGAGGACATTGTTTGAACCAGGCATGGGGGAGAGGACCTGAGGCATTTTGTTTATAGCATGCATACATTTGCATTTAAAAAGAAAAAAAAAGAAAAGAAAAACAAAAGTTTTGAGCTTAACTGGGTAGGTCTTGCATTCTTAAGCAAATCAGAACTCTAGGGTAGACTAAGTTAATTCTAGGGTCAAACTTTAGAAGCTAAATGAGCTACTAGCTTTAGACCTTTAGGGTCCTTTGTGGACTTAAAAGCTTAAGTAGGAGTTAAGTTGCGGACCATTCCTCAAGAGGTTGAGGAAGGAAAGCTAAGGTTTGAGTTAAAAGGTAGGGTAGTACCTGGAGTCTTGTTCTACCTTTTGGTTTACGGGTCCTTGTAACCTAAGCATCCAAATTTCACACACTTGGTCTGGTAATCAACTTAATTTCTTTCTTTCTTAAAAGAGATTTGGTTCTCCTAGTTTTGACTTAGGAGAGGATTGAAAACATAATTTGATTGGAAGAGTTCCTGCCGCAGGAGAGGTGGAGTATATACTCACCTTGAGGATGCGATGATAACATATTACCACCTCGGCGCTTGTCTCTTAGGATATCCATCTTACTAGGGGCATGTAAGCACATTGTGCAGTTCAGGTACCATGGGTGGCCCTATCTTGAAGTGCTGATTGCCATAGGTCAGAATTTGCTTAAGAAATCCATGGGCGATACTATCTCGAAGTGTCGATTGCTAGGAGTTCTTGGGGTCATTATGGGCGATGCTATCTCGAAGCATTGAAAGTCAGGCACCCTTCGAAGTATGGTAATGGGGACAATGAATCCGACACAGACCGTGTTGATAGCTGATCTGAGGTTAGACATAGAAGAATAAATATATATATATATATTATTAAAAAAAAAATCCTTTTTCGTTTAACTCAAATAACTCAGACCAATGCACATGCACGGATGCTTTAATCTCATGGATCAATAAACCTTAGGGTAGAGTCAGAAATCAGGGAAACTTGTGCTTGCAACTCGTCTTTAGCCGACCTAGTCTGTAACATAGCAACTACTTGGGAACCTTAGGTCTAGAGTCTAAACCTAATATGTTTATAAAGGAAGACCGATTGGGTTGACTAGTCTACTTGGAGTGCTAGGTTTTTGCTTGGATTTGCTAGGGACTAGCAAAAACTAGGCATGGGGGCATTTGATTAGCCCATATTTGTGGGCTATTTAAGTATTTTAGTGCCTAGACATTAGGTTAATTCTAACATTTGTTTAGCATAAATTAGGATGTAAATAGATTAATTCATATTTCTAATTTAATTACATGCATTGCATTCATATTTTAAATGCATTTAGAATTAACTTAGAATTGCATTCATTTAATTAGTTAACCAATTAGGTGAATTGCATGCATTAATTTAAGTTAACATAAAAGTTGAGGGTTTGCATATAAATAACCATAATATTCTTATTATTATTTTTGCTCTTCTTTCAGCAACGACTGCAACTTCACCGGCTGCCGCACTAAAATCTGCATTCAAAGACTAGCGGAGAAGGTGGATCTGCTCCCGCCTCTCCATTCAAATTCATGCAGGAAGCTACAAAAAGAGGAAGAGGCAGCCGAGCTCAGTAGGCCACCATCCCAACAATCCACACTGTGCAAAGAGTTCATCTCGTCCATTTCACCACCGCTGGCATCAACCGCGACGACGAGCCTCCACCACCGTGGGCGTGTGGCGTGACAGGTCACACCGCCATCTGGAGCTCTTCTGCATCACTGTGCCTCACTAGAATCAATATAACCAGCCCACGCATGCCTCTTCATCATCTCCAGCCTGCAGCAGCAACCGCCCTTGCTCTGCATCTCCTCCATCGCGGCTACCCCAGCACAACCGCCGTACGCCTTCCTTTGAACCTCGGAAAGCTGCATCTCCTCCAGCGCCAACCACCAGCCCATGCAAGCCTCTTCATCATCTCCAACCTGCAGCCGCACCCGCTCCTTCTGCACCTCACCTCCACTTCACGCCTGCATCACACCACCCGCACACACAGCAGCAGGATCGGCCGCTCCTTCACACCCGCGTCCCTCCAGCTGCACATGACTGTTAGCGCCTCAGCACACCTCACCTTCAGTACGCTCACCTCCCGTGCGCCCACTCCAGCGTGCCTGCCTTGTAGCCTGCAACAGTGCCATCTCTACCCGTCGTGCTCCTTCCTTACAGCATCCGCCAGCAGCAACCAGTAGCAGTGGCGCACCTACAGCCGCACCATCCTTGGCATGCGTGCAGACTAGTGCGTGTGCTTCCTTGCCAGAAACTCAACCGCGCAACCCACCTTCACCGGAGCTCCGTCCGGCTGGCTCCGGCCTCCTCGCAACTCGCCGCCACCACCGTTGCGAAGCCCTCGGTCCAAAGAACTTCCTCCGAGCTTCACACCTCAGACTATTCCTTCCCCTTCGCGCTCGGCTAAGGGGAAGAAATCCCCTGTTTTGCTGCAGTACATGACCCATTAATATATTATCATCTTTTATTAATATTTTATTAAATCTGCATTGCAAAAAATATCCGTTGTTCAAAATTGCCATTTCAGCATGTTCTCTTGATACTATCTTAATCTGAAGGCAGATTTGGCTTGGTTCTCGTCAAAATTAACTACGAACATACGTTTTTAACCGGTGTGAATTTAAATATGTCATTGCCTCCCTGTGGATACGACCCACTCCTAATTGAGTGGTTATTTTAATTATTGGTTAGTCGATTTTTCCACCACATAAAACTACAAACGACGTGACATTTTATGTAATAAATGACTGTAAAAGCAAAGATTTGACTCATCAAGGATGGAGTGGGAAGAAGGAGGTCGAGGCAGGAGGAATGAGAACGGAGCAGCACGTCATCGTCATCGTGGGATCCGCTTCCGAAATGAGAGTGAAAATTTGACTTTATCTCACAAGGAGCATCCCGGGTGTGGGACAAGCTTCTCTTGAGCTTTGGAGAGGGAGAGAAGAGAAGGAAGGGATGAGAATTTCATGTGGAGGGGGTCTCCTTTTATAGTTGTAAGGAGTGGGGGCAATTTGGTCATTACAACTCTAAAAACATTAAATCGGGGGTCTTTAGTGACGGATAAAACCGTCATTAAAGCCCCATCATGGGCATAGTGGGGGCACCTACTCATCTTCCACGCTGCCCACATTCTCTGAATCTCGGCCGTTCGATTGTGAGATCGAACGGCAGAGAGCATGATGAATCGATTCTTCGCTTTTAAAGTCGTTTGTCACATAAAATGACGTGTCGTTTGTAGTTCTATGTGGTGGAAAAATCGACTAATCAACAATTAATATAACCACTCAATTAGGAGCAGGTCGTGTCCACAGGGAGGCAATGACCTATTTAAACTCACACCAGTTAAAAACATATGTTCACAGTTAGTTTCGTCGAGAAATCAAGCCAAATCTGCCTTCAGATTAAGAAAACATCAAGAGAACATGCTGAAATGACAATTTTGAACAACTAAAGGATATATTTTGCAATGCAGCTTAATAAAATAATAATAAAAGTTGATAATGGCACAGAATGTAAATATTAATAGAGGCTTTACTGTAGCAAAACAGGGGAAATTCTTCCCCTTGTCCGTGCGCGAGGAGGAGGGAATGGCCGGAGGTGTGAAGCTTGGAGGAGGATCTCTAGACCGAGGGCTCCGTGATGGCGGTCACGGCGAAGTGCGAGGCGCCCCGAGGTGGCCGGACGGAGGTACAGTGGAGGTGGGTTCCGGTGGCTACTGAAGGCGGTTCATGCGGTGAATGCGCAGGCCGTGCGGACGCATGCGGTTGCGGTTGAGCTTGGCCGTAGCTGCTGCTGCTGCGTGCTGCAGGCCGCACGCTGCAAACGTTGAAGGCCGCAGCTGTTGCTGCTGGATGCTGCTAGCTGCATGCTGCAAGCATCGACGTCGCGGTGTAGGGAGTGTGGCCGAAGTGCAGCACGCTTTACGCGTGTGACTGGAGGGCACACGGGCAGCGGTGCGGCGAAGTGCAGGCGCATGCACGGAGGTGCGCGTGGGCTGGAAGTGGTTGCACGGGCTTGCGGGTGAGCGGCAGGGGCTTAGGCACACTGCTGGAAGTGCAGGCAGGTGCGTGCAGCTGGAGGGGTGTGTGGGTAGAGGTGTCGGCGTGTGTAGCTGGAGGGGCGCACGGGCTACATGCGTGGCTGGAGGCGATGGTGGGTCTGATGGAGTGGGGAGAAGCTGCTGGTGATGGTGCGGGCTAAAGGAGAGGCCAGTTGCTGTTGTGCGTGGGGATGAAGCTTCAGACGTCCGAGAAACTTCCCGGACGTCTTAACTGACGGAGGAGATGAAAATGCAAGGCATGGAGTTGTGGTGGCTGCGGTGGTGGTTGCTGGTGATGGCGGTGAAGGTGGTGATGTTGATTCTGGTGAGGCACAGTGATGGAAGCGTGGCCAGGGACGCACGCTCACGGTGTTGGCACGAGTACACCAGCATGGTGCGGCGAGTTGTCACCTCGCTGGCCCACAGTGTGGTGGAGCTCAGCCTTGGAGACTGATTGCGCAACAATCATAGGTCTTAATTGACCTAGATTAAGCTAGGACTTAGCATAAGTTAGGGCTATTCATGCATACATATGCATTATCTGCATCTTTACTGCTTTACTTTAGCTATGCATAAAATAATGTTATAATGTGCTGAGTAAGTATATTATGTCGATTGCAGGCAATAAGCAGATCTGGAGCTGGATCTGGAGTAGGATCTGAAGCTGGATCTGAAATAACGGGGGTTGTAGCAGAGCTGGAGCAGAAGGCCTAGTTTAGATGTAGGAATAATATTGTAAGGGGTTAAAGGTTTTCTATTCTATTATGTAGAAATAAAGCAGTAAAATGTGAAGAGCTTAGGTCCATCCTTACCCTAGGATAGCCTAGAGACCTCCCCAAGCCTTAACCACCCTTAGATTAGGTCACAACACCCTAGGAAGCCCTAAAACCCTAGTTCCAACACATATCTGGATGTCTAGATAAGTTATAGGACGTCTAGGACCCTTAGCTAACTCCCGCACACTTCAAACCTACTTCTACAGTGTTATTAGACATCTAGACACTTTGTCAGACGTCCAATTTCTGCAGAATACCCAAAACAGAACCCAAAATCCTTCCTGACTCTGATTGGACATCCAGACAATAGGTCTGGACTTCTGATTTTTGAGTATAAGACGTCTGATTATATTATTCGACGTTTGATACAGCTCTCCAATTCCTTTTTTGAGATTTAAGCCTTGATCTTGGATCTCTAGGTCCCTAAACCCAATTCCAACAACATAGGAACCTAAATTAAGGTGCCCTAACCCTAGTACATCACCTCTAGACCTCCCTAAGGACCTAATTAGGTCCTCACTAAATCTAATTGACTTGGATCTTAGTCAATTCCATCAACCTATTCAATTGGACTCATTGAGTCCAATTAAGCCCTGATCTTAGCACACACTGTCCAATTGGACTCAATGAGAGTCTAATTGACCTAGACCTAAATTAATTGAGTTGTTTTACTCTCAATTAAGTTTTCACACACCCAATTAAACTTGTATTAAGTTTAATTGCACTTTACCTTAGTGAATTAGGGTTTATAACCCTAATTTGAGACATACCTTGACCTAAAACCCACTAGAACCTAACCTAATCAACCTAGCCACCTAAGTTTCGACCCACACACACCCACACACACCATCCACACGAAAATATCTAGCCTAGAGTTCTCTAGAACTCTCTACCATGTGTGGTTGCCTTGGGTGCCAAAAATAGTAATCAAGAGCCATTCAATTTTTAGATCCACATTTGGTGGATCTAAAAACCACCATCCACCATCTCTCTCTCACTCTCCCATGAGCTCCCACCATAGGCCTCTCTAGAGAATTCCATAATTCTCTAGAGAGCTTCCCTTAGGTCAATAAAAAGTTCCAATGGGTGGCCATTTGCACCCATTCACTTCCTTGGCATTCATTCCACTTAGGCTAGCCACTTCCATCTCCACTCCACCTCCACATGTTGAGCACCACCATGGAGGCCACCATCTCCACGCCAAGAAGCTGGATCAGCTCCCCAACCTCTCTCCAAGGGCTGGCCTAAGCTCCATTGGCTGCCCCTCCTTCTCTCAGCCACTTAAAGGCCATCGAAGACCACCTCCGAATGCCCTTCCTTCTGCTAGATTAGTATCTTGCTTTTCGTATATTTATTGCTTTTAATTACTGCTTAGTAGTATAGCCTTACTTTCCCCTCAATGATGCATGCAAAATCCCCCCCATCGATTCTTGTATGCAATCATTTTCTGGTAGCTAGGTTTAATTTTCAAGCATTTATGTATAAGCTTTCCTCGAGATTTCCTTGTGAAATAACTCTTCCATTGAATGAATGAAAAATGATTTTGTATATATATTTGTCTCTATATGTTTGAAATCACCATGAGCTTAATAATTGTCATTCTTTTTGTGTGATTCAAGTTGCCTGTTTCCAATTCCTAATATTCTTATAACTAAGCATGTCATACGTAAATACCTAATAATCACGAACTGACATGTGATTCTAAACAAAGTAGAGTAAGATCGATTTCAAAAGTAAAAGCAACGCCTCCCAGAGACGAACGACCAGGACTCAAGTCTTGTTATTTTTACAAACCAATATCTTTGTTGGATCGTACTTCACGACTATACTACAACGCATTCCTTTTCTATCAAAAATGCGATCTACGATTTTCCCAACAGAGACCACGGTGGTGGAAAGTACACGGTGTTGGAGTGGGGCGGTGTCTCTTAGTGCAAGGCAGCCTCCCTCCTCCTTTTGTTGCCACGCCCATCATTTCAAAATAAAAAATGCCATAGCATAAATGTGATGCACAGGAGGAGGAGGCAGAGCTGAAGTCGGAGGAGTTACCTGTGTAGAGGAGAAAAAAGAATAAAAGAATAAAATATTATAGTTATTTATACATAAGCCCTTAACTTCTATGTCAAATTAAAACAATGCATGCAATGCACCTAATTGGTTAACTAATTAAATGAATGCAATTCTAAGTTAATTCTAAATGAATTTAGTTATGAATGCATTGCATGAATTATGCAATTAAATCAGAAATATGAATTAATCTATTTACATCTTAATGCATGCTAAATAAATGTTAGAATTAACTTAATGTCTAGGCAGTTAAATACTTAAATAGCCCACAAATGTGGGCTAATCAGAGTGCTTCTCGCCCGCCTCTTCTGCGAGCAACGCCCGCGTGTGATCTCGCGTCACGCGTGGGAGTACACTAGTCCGTGAAACTGATTGAGCATCCATAGTCGCTCGATCACGATCGAGCTATCACGCAGCCCACTCACCTGCACTCCAGCACCTGCTCACGTGGAGTAGATTGTGCGCCGCTTGCTCGCGATAAGCTGTCCGTGAAACTGATTATGCGCCGCTTGTTCGCCCACTACGCTACGCGTGTGGATGGGCGAGCGGGCAACTTCGTAACGTGTGATCTGGACCGTTGGATTGAGATCCAATAGTCGAGATCGCTTCTTCCTTTGGCTTCAGAGAACGAAGGCACTGGTCTGAGAACACTATTAGCCATTGGATCTTGATCCAACGGCTGAGAGGGAAAGATGCTAGAAGCTACAGCGGTTGAGGGCAGCCGGTTGGGCGACCGAGATGGTGCCACATGGTGCCATCTTGGCCATCCATCTTCTGGATGATGTACATGGTGCCACGGTTGTTGGAGTGAGTCGATTTTCGCGCCGATAAGCTGCGATCGTCGATCTGAATCCATCCGTGCGATCGGATTTGTCATTTGAAGTGTGGATTCACACCATCTTGCCTCTTGCTTTTCTAGGGTTCCCCGGTCTCTATCTGATGCTACAGATGTCTAATTAGAGCGATATTGGAGTCGTTGAACTCCAATCGTTGCCCTGATCACATTTGTACGATTGGATCTTCGATCCGAGGCCCTGATAAAAAGTTTGCCCTATCCTTGAACATAAAAGGAGACAATTAACCTCCATTTTATTAAAACTACTCTAAATGCAAGATGATGCATGTTATGCAATATTTATAATATGCAATGCAATCCTATGCTTAAGAACATGCATAAGGACATCTTAAGTAGTGTAAACATGTTTACATCACAATGCGACATCCATACATGTTTCGGATGGAAAATCCGACCATAAGGATGGATTCGGACCGACGATCGCAGTTCGGCAGTGCGGGAATCATCTCGATCTGAGCACCGTCGCACCCTCTACAAAAGAAAGAAGAATGGACGGCCCATATGGTGCCATGTGCCACCATCCAGGCTGCCCAACATCGGCCAGCAATGCCTTCTCCCGTCTCTCCATCATCTGCAACCTTCATTCCTAGCCGTTGGATCTTAATCTAACAGCTGAGAAGCTTCCTCCACCACATGCCATAAGACGTCTGCTCGATGCATTCAACGACTTAGCACATTGGTTGGAGACTTGGAGCGCGAACTGATGGCCACTATTTGAGTCTTCACATGCTTCCTTGTTTCAGAGGTGTGTATCCAATTTGGATCAAGACAACTTGATGAGGTGTGCGGGCGATCTGATCTGAAGGATCCAACGGCTGCCTGCAAAAGGGAAGATCGTGCATTTTGAATGAAGCAGGCGCACAACGATTGGATGCGCGATCTTCAGTCACGCAATCAGGAACCTTCGATGTGCATCCAATGGCACTCACCCTTTCAACCTTGTGCCAGCTGCTGCGTGCGTGCCATGTGCAAGGGCTGATCTTCCGCTACACATATGTGGGCCTTTAGTGACACTTGCAGCTGTCACTAATGGCGCATGCACGCCAGCAAAGGAGTTGAAGGTGCGGATCTTCAGCAACAAAAATGGTGAATCTGTAGCAACATTTACGGACGTCAGTAATTACCCATATACAAATTTTTTGTTCCTCCACTATAAAAGGACCTACCCACCACCATTCAAAACCATCTCTTCCTTTCTTCCTCTCACCACCTCCAAGGCTTTAGAGAGAGCTGGTCCCAAGCCTGGGATGCTCCTCTAGAATAGAAAAGAAAATAGTTTTCCCACTTCTCATCTCCAATTGTGGAGCATCCCATGGTTGTCCTCTTACCGCCCTTCGGGAAGAAGTTCCTCGCTGCAACGCCGTCCTGCGCCATCCTCCGTCCTCCAGCTCTATCCTCCTTCATTCCACTCCTCACCACCTTCCTTCAGGCGATGTTAGAGAGAGTCATCCTCCAAGCGACCGTCGAGGGGGATTTCTCTCACCTCATTCTATCTTTTTATGCTTTCATAGTGTAGATTTTCTGCTTTCATGGTGTAACAACATTCATTTATAAATAAATGATTGTTTCTCTCTTTTTCTCTCTCTCTCTTATATTGTTGCAAGTTTATTGGATAGAAGTCATTGACCTGATCTCTTGCTTACTAAAAATACCAAAAAAATTAGTAAAGATAAAAACCACCAGAAACAAATAAAAGCGAAGCATGGATTTTTATAAAACCAAATGTTTGCCTCCCCGCGTTCGACCCAAGACTTACTTTTCAAGTTTTGGTTATAAATTTTATTTGATAAATGCATTTCGCGAGCTATAATGATGGGTCCTCCAAACCCCAATTTTAATATGTGAAGCGTGACGCATCATTTTGGCACTATTGCCGGGGAGGCAACACTCTTTGGTTTTTCTCGCATTTTTTCTGCCTTACCTAACTTTTATCTCACTTTTTCTCTGATCTTACTTTGATTGCAGGTACTCTTCCAAGGTGGGCCAAAGCGATTAGATCGGAGAAAAGTGCGGATGAAGGTTTTGTAAGTTCATCCCCACCACCACCACCCACTAGTTCATTTCACAACACTAATAACTCAAACCCAAATCAACTATGTGCTTTTTATGAACCCTAGGATAGATTTGGTTGTTTGTTTGCCACCTCCACTCATCTCACCCCTGCATATATAAAAAAAATATATACTCTCTCTTGTGGGATTTTCTGAAAGCTACACACTTAACACCCACAACTTCTCACCCTAAGGCGCACAATCACATCGATTCTACCACTTAACCGGGATCTGACCTGTGGACCTAGTACACTTAACACACAAATAAGTGAGTAGAAATATGATTAGGTTAAGACTTTTGTGTGCCTTAATCAAGTGGTGCAATAGGCCAATTGTTTGAACTGTTTGGGTTGCACCACTCAATCTAAAACTGATCCATCAAGTAGCTTGCCACTTAGGGTTGATTCTTAGGGCTGAACCAAGCACTCCACATTATTTTTTATTTTTAAAGGAACATATCATCACCCGTGTTTTCAAAACTTGGACTGTTCTACTAAACC
Source organism: Thalassia testudinum (assembly GCA_037157565.1). Lineage (NCBI taxonomy): Eukaryota > Viridiplantae > Streptophyta > Magnoliopsida > Alismatales > Hydrocharitaceae > Thalassia > Thalassia testudinum. The sequence continues at coordinate 40,970,604 of JAZHRO010000067.1, forward strand.
TTGATTGAACCAACCTAAGAATTAAACCCTAAAGGACACATCATCAAATAACCATGTTTGCAAACCCTAGTTGTGCACGCACATGCATTTGAACCAATCATTAAGGGCACAACCCATATAAAGGGCCCATTACATTCCAAGAGCACAATCATCCCAAGCCTAATTAAATTTGAGTAGACGTTGGCCTTAAGGATTGATTCGCTCTTCAGGGCTCAAACTAAGATTTTTTTCAATTAATCTGCTTCTGCTGGTCCATCTGATGTCTAGCTAGTGGAGTAGCGTCAAATGAATGCAGCTAATGGGTACACTAGGAACCGGAGGTGCAAGCCAAAGGAAGGACCTTCTTCCCAGTCCCTCCTAATTGGTTGGATTGGCTGGATAAAAGTAGACCAAATCGTTTATAATCTCAAGACGTGTCTTGGGAGTCTATAGGTCGTTAGGCTAACCCACCTAAGGACAGGGTTGATTGCTTGTATTGCAGGGCTCCTTTCTCTCTTATGATTTCCCTCCTATTCTACCTTGTATCCTTCCACATCTTACATGCATTTCTCATCCTACCCTCCTACCAACACTTATGCCCAAGATGATTACTATTCCGACCTGACTTGTAATTACCCACGTACTAGCCAGGATGACTTTGATTGGGGATATGAATACCGACCTCAGTGTCCAGGGCCTAACCCTAGACAAGAAGATTATGATTACTATCCTTCCCAAAGCTACAATGATTATAGATTTTCATCCTTTGATCATTAAACCAACCCGATCGATAATCAGGAAAGATATGATGATTATAACACTTACCTTCCCTAGAACTATGCTAAATATAGGTCACCACCATTCTTTGAACAACCCAAGATGACCTACTATCAGGGAAGGACCTGAGAACCTCGACATCTTGACTCCCCTAAATTTAACCCAAACCCACCCAAACCTGAATCGAACTAGTCAGTTCAGGTGAACCAGATCTAGGATAGGGTGTTGGCTAATTTGAGGAACACTACAATCTTTAGAAGATCAACCAACATCATGCACTGAAGCATTGGAGCCTATGATCAAAATGGTTGATGAATTTAATAGTTCTCTATTGGATTTGCTCCAAGTGTTAGGGATAGGGACCTGGGTGAGTTTCTTCTTGGGAAATTATCGAGGTTGAGGATGAAATTTGTGGTTGGCCTAGTCAAATTTTGGGATGATTCTCCAAATGAACCCCCTTCAGGAGAGTTAATGTCTGAACCTGCTCAGGCATCTGTCGGGGGGGGATACACATTCTGAGATTGGAGATGACCAGGTTGGTCTAGAGCAACCCTTTGAGGATGAATCGAGTTTCTCACCTGAGATCCTAGAGCTAGGGAATGATGAAAAATATGTCTTCACGGACCATGAAATGACGATCGATTTTGAGACATATATAAATGAGGATCATGAATTCTTTGATTCTGATGGTGAAGAATCTATTAGTGAAGTCTCACTTGAGAGTAAGGAAGATGATTTTAGTGAGACAAACAGGCTTGAGGAATCTAATGGACCATTTGATAGCCCAATTATTGAAGATTTGGATTCGGTTGGGGCTAACTTGGACGATTCGAATCCTCAGTTACTAGAAGATTCAATCAATGGCCCCATTCAACAACCACACCTTGAAGGGATTGATTTTGATTTGGAAATCATTGCACCCAAGTCAATTCTGAGTCAACCACAATTTCTGGACTTGGGTAAATCATATGGGGTGTACAATGATTTGGATGTCCTAGAAACATTGATTTCGAAGGATAGGAAGTTGGAAATGAAAATCTGGGAAGCTAATTCTGAGGGAACTTTGATTTTGGATCTAAGGATACCTATTGACCTGAAACCACCTACTTTCTACCAGGACCCTTATGATATATTTCACGTGCAACCTAAGCTGGAAGTAATTGATTATTTTTCTGAGTTAAATGTTAAGAGGACATCTGAACCTATTGAACAATCTTTACCCATTGTCCGACACTTTGGTCTTGGGTTGCACACCACAAAACCGTAGGCCTGGCCCTGCAAACTTAACAACCTTCGGGTTTGGGTGATTTTCATCCAGAACCTTAGAACCACTCGACCCTGGGGCATGGGTTTACATCATAACTTGGTCCACATCTGTGGACATATTCTATTGGCGGGTTTGAGGATCAATATTTTTATTCTGACCCGCACTTGTGAATTGTCCATTTCTTCCTTGTATGTATTTTATGCCTAGCTAAAGGAATTAAATTTAGCACTTGTGTATATTCCACGTTCTCTGTGGAGCTGACTGGATTTTCATGAAATTCAGGAGATATTCTTTTTACTTCGCCCATTTCATGTCTTTGTTTTTACAAAGAGGACATTGCATCATTTAGGCATGGGGGGGTGGATAATCAATTCCTTAAATCATTTTGTTAACTCCGTAGAATTTCTTTTAGTTTCTTATAAAATTAAAAAAAATTGAAAATTTGAAAAAGATAAAAAAGAAAGAAATTAGGAAAAGATAACTTAGGCTTTTGGAAGTTATTAACTTTAGGAATTGATACTTTAAGACCTAAATACTTAAACTCTGTAGGTCTTCGGGCTTAATTAGCCTGGGTGTCCACTCGAATGTGGACTTAGTCTCGAGTCCTCACAAATAATCTTATCTTAAACTGGTAAATAATTTGGGATGATAAGTATGCAACTTATCAACTCGCCCACTGATTTGAGGGGATTTTAAGTCTAAGCATCTACACACTTTTTGCACTGACTCACTTTTCGGCGGTTTTTTCGGAAATTGGGTAGCTAATGAACTATCTAGGGTGGTATGGCTGGCAAGTTGTCGGTGGTAACAGCTCATCGGTTGGTTGTCCAGAGCCCAGCCACAAGACCATTTTCATCGTACTGCCTTTAGATAAATCTTAGATTAGGGAAGCCACCTACTTAAAAAAAAAAAGAAAAATAAAAAGAAACAAATATATAGAAAAAAAATAGAAAAAGGAAAAGATAAAAATAAATAAACAAAATCACACTTCACTGAACGATTATGGCTGGCAAGTTGCCATGGGTAACAACCCATTGGTCGGTTGTCCAGAGTTCAGCTCACAAAAATGCACATAATTCCCAAAACACATAGGGAAGAAGTGGGGAAGTAGAATAAACTGGGGAGATATACACTGGGTTCACCCTTGTGTTGACCCCATAAATAAAAGAAGTAGGGAGAAAGCTACCGTTTGAGAAGATAAAGCTCCAGGCAAGGTCACCTAGGGTCGTAGAATCCAAAGTCCATTTTAACGGCCACCTAGTGAGTCTTTCACTTTTTTCACTAGATGCTTAACACTAAGAGTCCTTTTCGAGTCTTGGGCGGGTCAGGTAGCCATAAAAAGTTATCCCAGAACTCTCAAACTCCAAAAGTAAGAAAAATAATTAGAAAAGAAGAAAAGCAAAAAAAAAATGTATCTTCCCTTTTCAAATAAGGCGAGGACTTAGGCGGTCTGCATTCTGGCAGACACCCGGGTACTGTTGAGTCTTCGTAGTTTAGGACCTTAGTTGATAATTTGTATTGTTAATAAATAACATAGGCCTAAGCAATCGAATCCTAATTCTATTTTTATACATAGCATGTAGTTTAATTTTGCTAGGGACTAGTAAAAGATAGGCATGGGGGTATGACATAGACACATCTATTTTGGTTAAAATGCCTAATCATGCATGTTCCTAGGCTTAGATTTGCATTCCATGTTATAAATATTGCATAGCATGCATCATTATGCATTTAGAGTAGTTGTATATATTTTAGGTTAATTAGGTCTTTTTTATGGTTAGGAGAGAAGAAGATTCATTTCAGGGCCTCAGATGGACGATTGAACCGTATGAATCTGATCAGGACAACAATTGGAGTCTAATGCCTCCGAAATCGTCTAGATCGGAGAACCGTAGCATCATACAAAGTTCGAGGAAGATCAATGGCCAAGGGGGTAATGTGACATTGATAAAGGTTTTGGATGGAAAGTTCAACCGTACTGATGGATCTGAAGCGACGATCGCAATCCAGCAGTGTGGGAATCATCTCGATCTAGGCACCGTGGCACCCTTTACAAAAGAAAGAAGAATGGATGGTCCATATGGCACCACGTGGCACCATCCAGACCGCCCAACATTGGCCAGCAACGCCCGCTCCCATCTCTCCATCATCTGTGACCTTCACTCCCAGCTGTTGGATCTTGATCTAATGGATGAGAAGCTTCCTCCACCACATGCCATAAGACGTCTGCTTGACACATTCGATGACTTGGCGCATTGGTTGGAGACTTGGAGAACAAACCGGCGACCACCATTCAATTCCCTGCATGCTTCCTTATTTCAGAGGTGCGTATCCAATTTGGATCAAGACCGTATAATCTTGATCAGGCAACCTTGATGAGGCGTGCGGGCGATCTGGTCTGAAGGATCCAATGGCTGACTGCAGGCAAGAAAACCATGTGTTTTTAATGAAGCAGGCACGCAATGATTGGATGAGCGATCTTCAGCTACACAATCAGGACCCTCTAATGCACATCCAATGGTCCCCACTTTTTCAACCTTGCGCCAGCTGCTGCATGCGTGCGTGCCACGTGCGAGGGCCGATCTTTAGCAACACATACGCGGGCCTTTAGTGACACTTGCAGCTGTCACCAATGGCTTGTGTGTACTAACAAAGGAATTGAAGGCACTGATCTTCAGCGACAGAAAGGGTGGATCTATAGCAATGTTTACGGATGTCAGTAATGAGCCATATACGAATTTGTTCTTCCTCCTCCATTATAAAAGGACCTACCCACCTCCATTCCAAACCATCTCTACCTTTCTTCCTCTCACCACCTCCAAGGCTCTAGAGAGAGATTATCATAAGCCTGGGATGCTCCTATAGAGTAGAAAAGAAAATCGTTTTCCCACCTCTCATCCCCATTCGTGGAGCATCCCGTGGCCTTCCTCTCACTACCCTTCAGGAAGAAGATCCTCGTCGTAATGCCGTCCTGCCCCATCCTCTGTCCTCCATCTTCATCCTCCTTTGTCCTGCTCTCCACCTTCCTCCATGTGACGTCAGAGTGAGTCATCCTCCGAGCAACCATTGAGGGGGATTTCTCCACCTCATTCTATCTTTTACGCTTTCATAGTGTAGATTTTATGCTTTCGTAGGGTAACAACATTCATGATGATTGTTTCTCTCTCTTTCTTTCCCTCTCTTATATTATTGCAAGTAGATTGTCTAGAAGTCATTGACCTGATCTCTTACTAAAAATACCAAGAAAATTAGAAAAGATAAAAATGATCAAAAACAAATACGCGAAGTGCGGATTTTTATAAAACCAAACATTCGCCTCCCTGTGTTTGACCTGGGACTCACTTTTCGAGTTTCGGTTGTAAATTTTATTTGATAAATACATTTTGCGAGCTACGACGACGGGTCCTCCAAATGCTAATTTTATTACGCGAAGCGTGATGCATCACCTGATAACCTGGCACTATTTTCCTGGGTTTGAGATGCTATACAGGGGAGAGAATAAGAGAGAGGGGGGTGTTTTGCGCTGCTAAGACCTTAGAGCTTGCCCTCTCTCGTGACCTTAGAGTTGCTGCTATGGCTCTTTTGAGATGTTAAGAAGAGAGGACCTTGTGCCTCTTAAGGCATCTGGAAGCCTTGCCCATCATCTGATCTACTGGTTACTGTGGATACTTAACTAACATGGAAATTGATTGTGGTTACTATTCATTTATTTGAATATTAGTGAGCTTAACTTTGAGGGGTTAATTTGGTGATTTAAAGCACCATTTTAACCTAATCTTTTTACACAGTCATTCTAGTTTTTATTGAAATATCATTTTGAATATCATTGACTTTAATTGCACATATATTTCTTGTGATTGCTGAAATTAAGTTGCATCTTGACACCCTGTGAACGATCTTGGACTCTACTTTATGAATTTGAGTTTATATATTTAAATGATTTGAGCAATTTTGTCCCATACTATGACGCATTTCCTAAGCAACGACAATTTCGCCCAACTAGTGAGTGATCGTTTGAGCACAATCTTAAGCTAAGGTTCGCACCGCAGAGCTTAGGCGATGCTATTGAAATCAGCGAGGAAACCCAAATCAAATCGTGATGAAATGGTAATGAATTTCCTATTAGACCTCGCTTCTGACATCTATAAAGACTCCACTATGTCCCAGGCTCTTCTTCAACTAGGTTTTAGGCCAAAACTCCTCTTCCTCTCCTTCCTCTGGCCAGCCCTAACCTCAGCTCCGACGAGCTTTTTAATCCCCCTTCGTCGCACTCTACCATGTACAATAGGCAGAGGGAACATGTTGCGGTGGAAAATTATCGCAAAAAGATTTGAGTTGTGAAAACCCGTCATCGTAGCGTAATTTGCGACAAAAATTTGTTAACAGATAATTTCAACCAAAACTCAAAAGGAATTCTGGGACAAACACAAGGAGGTGGATGTTTGATCAAAAATTATGTTTGATTTATTGTCACGAAGCAGATTAGCTAGTTGAATTGAATCTACACTAGTTATCTACTTAAAGAATAATTAATAGAAGAGAGAGGGAATGATACAAATAAAGAGAAAATAGAGGGAGAATGAACCGGTATTTCATAACCATAGAATCAGGTTCGTTATAACTACTCGTTACACTATAAACCAGGAAATCTACACTAGAAGGCAATAAAAGAGAAGGTGGAGAGAAGTTATCCTCCTCGATGGCTGCTTTGAGGACAAGCCACGTTGACGGAGCACCCGGACGAACGTGGTGAAATGCAGGACGAAAGAGAACGAAGATGGACAACGGACGACGGATGATGGGGCAGGGCGATGCCGCAGCGGGATTCACTTCCCAAATGAAGGTGAGAAGACAACCATGGGTGCTCCACGAACGGGGATGAGAAGGTGGAAAAATTCTAATTTAACTCTAATGGAGCATCCCGGGTTTGGGACAAATTCTTAGAGCTTTGGAGGCGGTGAGAGAAGAAAGGAAGGGATGATAATTTTGAGTGGTAGGGGTCTTCTTTTATAGTTGTAGGGATTGAGGGCAAAATTGACATTTCAAGCTTAAAAGATTAAATGAGGGGTCTTTAGTGATAGATTTAAGCATCACTAAAGCATTGAACGTGGGCGTAGGTGCCTCGCCCCCGCCTCCTGTCCTTCCTTTGTGCTCAATGCTTATGCACGATTGGGCATTCTCAGTCATCCGATTGCAAGATTGGATGGCTTAAAAAGCATCATGCCTCATCATGCCCCCCATGTCCAATCATGCGTGCAGAGGTGCGTACAATCGCAAGTGTATGCACTGCAGCAATTCCGTGTGCCACGTTGACACCTTCGTCGCCTGCCGATAACGATCCAATAGCTAGATTTCGTGCTTCAATGATTGCACGTTTGATTTGAGCTTTGCTAGGGCTCAAACCCATGACCTCAGCGTCGTGTGAAGGCACTCGCCTGCTATGCCAAGCCACCCTTTGAGGCGAGCTTTGGTTTTGGGCTCGAGCATCCTCAACCATTGGATCAAGATCCAACAGATGAGGTTGATCAAGTAGTTAAGGAGAGAGAGGGCAGCGGGCATTCATAGCCGATGTGGGTGGCTGAGATGGTGCTGCGTGGTGCCATCTTAGCCGTCCATCTTCGGTGTCTTATAGATGGTGCCACGGATGTCGGATTGCACCGATTTTCGCATGTTGGGCTTCGATTGCCGATCTGAACCCATCCGTGTTTCTGGATTTGTCATCTAAAGTACGGATTTACACCACCTGGCCTCTTGACCTCTGATCTTTCTCAGAGTGCATCTGATGCTATGAAAGTCTGATCGGGGTGATCTTAGAGTCATTGAACTCCAATCGCCGCCCTGATCAAATCTATATGTTTGGATCTTCAATATGAGGCCCTGATATGATTTTTCCCCATTTCCTAACCACAAAAAGGGAATTTTAACCTAAACTTTATACTATCTAAACTAAATTCTAGATGATGCATGTTATGTAATATTTATAATGTATGATGCAACTTTACGTTTAAGAACACGCATAATAGATGGTTTATGTCATATAAACATGTTTAAATTAGAGCATCTTCCCCACCTTCATTTTCACTTGGTGGGCCAAAGCCAGGGCTGTTTCAACCCTTCATTCTCGCTGTCCTCACCATCAGATCCTTCATTTCCTCCAATATCGACCAATCAAAGCCGACACGAATCTCCTTTCCCTATCGTCCATTATTAGGTTATCTCTCTATCTTTCTCCTTCTCCCTAGATTTGCTTTAGCCCCTTCACACCTCAATTCGACCGCTTATTCATCGTCTACCCCTCCGTCTTCTCTTCCTTCGATAAGGGCTCCGACAAAGTCGAGTGCCTGCCACACTCCATTAAATCACCCAGTTCCATGCCTAAAAGCTTCGCCTCACCTTCACCTTCAAAAACCCTCTACAAATTTCACCTTCCATCCACTCCATAGCCCCATTGAATAACCCACCTTACAATCCTCTTCTTCGACCTTGGCCATCCACCATACCTCGTTGTTCACTCAATCAACCCCATTGTCATACTCCATGTGCCAAGGCGAATCTCCTGGGCACTTCTAATTAGGCTGCAAGGCTGTTTTCATGCTTCAGGTACCTTCGCTAGACATCTCATCTTCGCCGTTCATCACCTCCGTCGACCACTATACTCCATGCACTTCTAACTTCGAGACGGCTACCAGCAGCTACAGTTTCGTCCAGAGAACACCACTACAGCTCCAATTGAGGGAAGAGCCCACAATAATAGTTGAAATTAGAGGAGCCTTCACTTGTAGCTATGTGAGAAGAAGAGCGAAGGCATTTAGTCCCACATCGTATATGGGAAGGCTAAAAGAAGCGTATAAGAGAATTTTGTGTCATTGGCTATTTGCCTTAGACACTGGCGGTGAGGTCTCCGCTCACTTGACTTTCTCACTCCTCGCTCACCACACATGCTGGTGGGCCTAGACCCTATTCGTGACCTGATAACCTAGGATTGTTCACCCATTTACCTAACAAAGAAATGAAGAAAATCTAAGGGTGGGGGTAGGTTTTTCCTTGAAATGCATGCCCTTATGCGCCTAACACTTAGGGTCTCTGAGGCATTGTGCTGTGATTGGTGATACCTAAGGTCTCTATCTCTTTGGTCCGACTATTGATTGTGGCATTCATTTGATACTGTGGAGATACTTGGATCTTATCTGACGTGGAATTGAGAAATAAGTGGTTGAGACCTAATAAACACGCATAAATTCATGATAAAATGCTTATTTATGATAGTTCCTATGCCTAGCATTGCATTCCATAAGAATAAATAATGCATAACATGCATTGCATTGCATTTAGGATAATTTTTGTATATTGTATAGTAATTCCAACATTTTATGGCTAGGAGGCAATGCGACATCTTTACGGACTTCAAATGAGAAATCCGACTGTACTGATGGATTCAGAGCAACGATCAAGTCTATCAGCTTGGAAATCACCTCGATCTGAGCACGTGGCAACGTCTGCAAGCAAGAAAAAGTGGATGGTCCAGATGATGCCACATGGCACCATCTGGAGCACCCAATGTCACCCGACGTCCTTCCAAAGGGGTATCTAACAAGTAATCTCAACCGTTGGATGCAATTCCAATGGCTAAGAGCCCTCCTCCACCGCATGCCCTAAGACGTCCTCTCGACCATTTGGACAGCTTGGTTTATTGGTTGGGCACCTGGCCACCAAGTGAGGGGTGAGGGTTCAAATCCCCGTGGCCCCCCTAATTGAGCAATTGATGCAGCTGCGTGCATAGCACAGTCACAGTCTCATGTAGCAGCAACGCAGCACTTGCCAGCGTGCACGCTCGTGACATGGTGCCGGAGGCACAGGCGCATGATGCATGGGCCAGCTGGAGCGTTGAATGGCTGGGATCTTCAGCGACAGCCAGGGCAGGTCTTTAGTGATGCTTACAACTGTCATTAATTGCCTGTGTGCAGGAAGCCCTTCTTTCCTTCACTATAAAAGGACCCCTACACCTCCCCTTCCTCTTCATCTCTACCTACTCTACTCCCACCTACTCCTAAGCTCTATTAGCCTACCAAAGCTCCATTAGAGCTTATTCCCAAGCTCCAAAGGCCTCCTATTAGTGTAATGTTACTATACCCCACCAAATATTCATCCTCCATCTAACCACCTTCATAGGAAGCCTCGAAGTTGTCCTCCCACCTCCATTCCGGTAGAAGATCACCTCCATCTGCTCATCCCCATTATAAGCCTTGGAGAAGCATTCCTCTAACCGGCGTCCTCCTGCATCTCACCTCCATCGTCCAGTACCTCACCCTCTTCGTCTAAGCTGCTGCCAAGTGCCATCGTCTAGCCAAACAACCGATTTGGGAGATTTCTTCTCACCCCTATCTCTTTTATGTTTTAGCATAGTGTAATAGACATTTGAATGCAATTGTGAAATATCATACTTGTTTCTCTACTTTGTGAAGTTATCTTGCTTGTCTTTTTATTCCAAAAACACCAAAAAAACTACAAAACCTAAAAATAACAAAAAGAAACAAAACGAAGCTTGGATTTCAACAAAAGTAAACGTCGCCTCCCTATGTTCGACCCAGGACTCCCTTGGAGTTTCAGTTAAAAATTGTATTTGATAACGTGCTTTGCGAACTACGACGATGGGTTTCTCCTAATCGTGAATTTACTCCTCCAAAACCCGTTCATCAAGACCACTGTTGAGAAATTGAATACTTGAATATGTGCTTAATTTGGGGGATATCCTTGGTGATCTAAATCACCATTTTTGGGCATTTATATTCTTTTTACACCTTTGTTTCCTGAGATACTATTGATTATTATTGAATACATTATTTGAGTAGATTATTTATTGAATATCTTCAATTGTGATTCATTATTGTGCTCATCTATTTCTAATTGTGATTAGTGGATTGAATTGCCAATTTGATCCCTTCGAACGACCTCGGACTCAATTTCTATTTTTGAGCACTTTACAAATTTAAATGTTGTAGCATTTTTGTTGACTGTACTACAACGTGTATGTCTTAATACTCAACGAAAGCAATGTAACAATGCGCATTTCATGTGCACATGTGTGTGAAGGTGTATGAGTTGTAGAGTAGACATGTGTGCGCATTAATTGTATGTGCACACAGGTTATAGTTTTGGTATGTGAGAGTGAGTGTGTGTGCATGTGCATGGGCTTGTCTTGGTCTCACATAGGCTTGTTGAGCTGGGGCTTTGGCTTGTCTCCCTCTCGTTTGTTATTTCATGCTGCTGGCTCTGCTCTGTTCATTGCGAAAAATAGTTGATGCAGTCTTCACGTTGAAGCTTCTCTAATGGAGGGGGTGAGATTTGCGTGATATATATAAAAATGTGAAAATATAATAGCAATCTCACAGCAACTTGCAATCACACAAGTGCACAGGAATTTTTAGGTGGAAACCCAAAATCGGGTAAAAACCATCAGCTAAACCTCTCGATTTAGGATTTTTCAATCGATCGAGTCGATTTAGGATTTTGTGAACTGCGACAACGAGTTTCTCCTAACCCTAATTTTACTTTGCCAAAGCTTGTTCATCATTTTGGCGCCATTGCCGGGAGGCAACAGAAGTTGCTTTCTTATTTTCTATGTTTCTTGGCATTTACTTATTACTAACCCTGGTTGCCTCTGATTTATTGTCTTACAAGTACCCTAGAAAGGAAATCCGAGTACGGTAGATAGGAGTAAAGTGTGGGTAGAGTAATTTGTAAGTGCCCCCCACATTTCCCCCCCCCTCCCCCCACTAGTTTTGGTTCACCACATCAATAACTAAGACCTAATCTACTTAGTTGTTTGCATAAACCCTAGGATAGAATTTGTTTGTCTTATTTGTTACCTCTAGTCATCTCACCTTCGCATATTATTAAAAAAATAATAAAAAGATACTTGTGGGACAAATCAACATACACACTATGAACACCCACATTTGAGGAACACAACTGATTTGGTCTACTTTTATCTAGTCGATCAAACCAGTTAGGAGGGGCTAGGGAGAAGGTTTTTCCTTTGGCTTGTGCCTCCGGCTCCTAGTGTACCCCTCAACCGCAGTCGTTTGATGCTACTCCCCTAGCTAGACATCAAATGGACCAGTAGAAGGAGATTAATCGAAAAAAAAATCTCAGCCTGAGCCTCGAAGAGCGAATCAATCCTTAAGGCCATTGTCTACTCAGTTTTAATTAGGCTTGGGATGATTATGCTCTTGGAATGTGATGGGCCCTTTAGATGGGTTGTGCCCTTAATGATCAATTCAAATGTGTGTGCATGCACAACCAGGGTTGCAAATAAGGCTATTTGGTGATGTGACTTTTAGGGTTTAGCCTTGTTTAGTAGCTTTTAGGGTTTAATCCTTAGGTTGGTTCAATCAGGGTTCAATAGAACACTCTAGGTTTTACAAGAACTGGTGATGATGTATTCCTTTAGAAATAGAAAAAAAATGTAGAGTGCCTGGTTCATCCCTAAAAATCAACCCTAAGTGGCAAGCTATTGATGAATCACTTTTATCCTAAGTGGTGCGGCCCAAATAGTTCAATCAATTGGCCTGTTGCACTACTTAGTTAAGGCACACAAAAATGTTTGACCTATTCAGATTTCTACTCATTTATTTCGTGTTGAGTTAGGGTGTACCAGATCCACAGGTCAGATTCTGGTTAAGTGGTAGAATCGATGTGAAGTGGTATGCCTTAAGTCAAGAGTTGTGGGTGTTAATGTGTGTCTCTTTTAGAAAATCCCACAATAGAAGAGTATATATTTTTTTAGTTTTTTAATATATGCAGGTGGGTGAGATGGGTGGAGGTGGCAAACAAACAACCAAATCTATCCTAGGGCTTATAAAAAAACACCTAAGTTGATTTGGGTTTGAGTTATTAGTGTGGCGAAATGGAAACTAGGGTGGTGGTGGTGGGGAAAACCTACAAATGTGTCTACCAACACTTTACTCCATTCTACTGCCTTCGGCTCCTCGACTGAGTTCCAGCAAGACAATAAATCAAAGAAGAAAGATAGGTTAGAAAAATATGTAAGTATTGCGGGAAAATGCAAAAAAACCAAAGAGCATTGCCTCCCCGCCAACGGTGCCAAAATGATCGTGGCGGATTCACACGTGGAAAGGTTCGGATTTTGGAAAACCCATCGTCGTAGTTCGATTCACGAGAAAATAAGTCGATCAAATAAAATTTATAACTAAAATTCAAAATGTGAGTCCCAGGTCAAACACGGGGAGGCGAACATTTGGTTTTGAAAGATGCGCATTTCTCTTTTATTTCTTTTTGTTATTTTTATCTTTTCTAATTTTTTTGGTATTTTTTATCAAGCAAGAGATTAGGTCAATGGAATTTTATCTAGCTAATCTACTTGCGAAAATATAAGAGAGAGAGAAACAATCATGGACTTCTAAGTAAATGTTTTTTTACAACTATGAAATCGGGAAAGATTACACTACAAAAGCGAGAAAGATAGAAAGAGGAGAGAGAATCCCCCTTGATGGTTGCTTGGAGGATGACTCACTCTGATGTCGCCTGGAGGAAGGTGGTAAGGAGCGGAACGAATGGGAACAGAGCTGGAGGACAGAGGTGGGGCAGGATGCCGTCTGCTGAGAGACTCATCATGATCTCCAATTACCGCTAATTAACTAGTCTTCCTAGTTAATTAGCTAAGGTTATGAGTTTATAAGGGTTAATTATAGAATAAGGGATATTTAGTAAAGGACCTTAAAAAAAGTTAAAAATGACATTTTATCATTCAATTAATAATTTAGTTAATAATTAGACTCGAAAATCCTATTAATCATTCCCTTAATTAATAAGTAACTCAAATATAATGTATAACTAAGTATATAATAACTTAAGTAATTTTACTTAATCTAATAAATTAACCTTAAAAGGTCAAAATGTAAATTCAAGGAGAAAATATAATATTTACCTTATTTACTAACATATATAAAAAGTTGAAAAAGATCTAAATTAAAATAAACCTTCAAAACCTGAGTTTACATTTTGGTCCTTAAAATTTATTACAATCGGGTCCTTATTTCTCACACATGTCCTTAAGATTCATTACGTTTAAGTCCCTTTTCGTCTTCATCTTCTTCAGCTGAATGGATGGCTGCCGACGGAGAGTCACACCACCGCAAGATTACCGCCCTGCAGACATCAACCTTCTTTGTCCAAGCTCTTGCAGCTTGCACTCACCACCTCCTCTTCATCCACCGATCAAGATTAATCGAAAATCCTAATTTCCAGTGGGAGGTAACCTCACCGTCGTCGGAGACGACACCGGAGGTTAAGCTCTTCAAGCTCCTTCTTCGGCCAGACCACGCCATTCTCTTTGTCGCCAACAACTATAAATACCCCCTCACCCCTTCGATTTCACTCAATTTGGCCCCCTTCCCTCTTCTAACACTGAGCTGACCTAATAGGCTATTCGTCTGCAACTCCGATGACTTCCCATCTCACTTTCTGACTTCCTCCATCCATCTTGACTAGTCGAGGAGATCCGCCGTGGTCTGCCACGTCTCTGGACACAGGCGCCGACCCAATGAATCCTTTGCTTCACCTCACTTTCTCCCGTCGGAGATTCTTCTTTTCACCCTCTAATTTCGTCGTCTGCCATGAGACTTCGGCGAAACTCTATTGACTCCTTCCAGGTAACAATAGATTAGGAGTAGGAGTAGGAGTAGGTTAGTTTAGGTAGGTAATTAGTTAGTTAGATTAGAAGTAATTTTAGTGTTATCTTCTCTGACTTCGGCGAGCTCCTTGAGCTCGCCAGAGCCTTAATCTTGTCTTTTTAACTCACTATCCATCTTCCTTTAACCCCCATGATCATTTCTAATCCACTTAATCACTTAATTGATCACCTAATCACCTAATTCACCTTTCACTTCCACCGACTACTAGCACTGTCCATGGCGACAGTAGTCGAGCTAATTCCACCTTCATAGGGTCTTCCATCATTTATCCATCACTTATGGACCCTAATCAACACTATAATACATATAAATATCACATATAACCTAAACACCCAAATCTAATTTAGCTCCTGAGCTTGTTGTCAATGGCAGCTCAGGAGCAGTTCAAATCCTAAATTATATATATATTAATCATCATAAATACTTGTTGACTTGTTTTGATCATTCAATTGAGTGGTAAAACAAGTCATGAGCCTAATCCAAATCAGATTCTTAAAGAAATGAATTTACTATCAAATCTTAATTCTAACGAGGTAATGAAGAATTAATTGAGTTCTTGAGTTTCCTTGAAACCTCAGTAACCATTTTAGATTGAAAATGGCAAGTTTAAATAATTTGTGCACAATTTTCATATTTTTTGGACTCACCGGAGCTCTGGCGAGCTCCGACGAGTCATTTTTGTTCTTCAGCCTATGAAACTTGGTGAAAAGCTCCAGATCAATGATTTAACGATCACTAATTAATTTGCAGATGTTTATTTGAAGATTTAGTGTTTGGAGATCAGATTGGGTCTTCATCTTCTCCAACTTTGGCAGAGTTGGAGAAGTCTATTAGTTTGGTTTAAGTTGCATTTAAGGTGTCTAGAAGCTTCAGTGCAGTGCACTGAAGCTATTCATGTCTCCAAATCACTGTCACAACTCTTAGATCCTCCTGACGAACAAACACATTTTGATGCTCAGGTGATGAGTCTGAAACCCTAATTTCTAGGGTCAGAACACTTATCTGAAGATCTGAATAAGTTCCTAGTGTTGAGGAGATTCTAATTTAGGCTATAATTGCCTGTGGAGAGGCTTTGAACAGAAAGTCAAATTTTTGTGCCTTCACAGTCAAACTGAATTTGATTATGGAGTTCTGAGCTCAATCTGACAAATTGGTGAGATAAAATTGTTTCTGGGATCTTGATGAATGATATCAGAGTAAATTAAGTGAGTTTAGCTGAATATTTTGGTGTAAATTTGAACTCTGTCAATTTGGGTTAATTTTGAACCCAAACTAATAGCAGTAGCATTTGGATGAGATATGAACTTGAATCCTGCCCAGATCAATTAGTTTTAATCCTTAGAACTTTTTGAAATCGATTTGCAATGTCCTTAAGTGTTTGTTGCACATATCAGAGTTAGAAATTGCTTTATCTGAAGCTTTCAGAGAAGTTGAGCTTCTCTGCTGTTCCTAAAGGTCTTGAGAGCTTAAAACTAACACAAGCAGATGCGGAATAACCTGTAGAACCTGTACAGACCTTTAGTTAAGAGAGAAAAGTCCGTCTGAGGACTCTGTGAAGCTAATTTTCATTTCCAAGCAATAAATAACCCATTGGAACCCCTAATTTTACCTTTCAAATTGAAGATGAAAACATCCTATGAACTTTAAATTGACCCTGTAATCTTGTAGAGCCATCTTAGAGCTTTCCAACAAGCCTTGAATCACTTGATTTGGTGCTTTGAGTAGGGAGTTATGATCATTTGAAGTTGGGTCTAGAGGGGGAATAATTAGTCCCACATCGGTAGTTTTTGAGCGCGTGCATGGGAATTAAACCATTTTGTTGTATACCCTCACCTGTCGTCAAGCGCTGGGCACGAACTGAGCATCTGACCATCTGACCTATTCTGAACATATGTGTGTGTGTACGGGCTTGTGTGCCTGCGGGTGTACGCCCGAGTGGGCATGAGCGTGTGTGCCCTGGGAGGGCGAGGCCTGGGAGGCGGTTGAGACGATTCGGCTCGAGAGAGGGTCGGTTTGGCTCAAGAAAGAAAATAAACCAAAATCGAACCTAACTGAGATCAGGCGAGGATCGAGTAGGGTTTGGTCCCACCCTGGTCTTAGGATGCTGTGTATCCTCTAAAGGACCTTGGCACAAATAAAATAATTTTTGGTTAAAAGGAAAAAAACCTGGTTCAACTGAAGAATTTAAAAGAAAAGAGAAGCAGAGAAGCTAATGGCTAAGTATTGAAAGCTAAGGTTAAGTGTTGAGAAGGCAGCAACTAGAGCAGCTAAGGAAGGAATAACAGGCACTAAGGAAGAAGACTAAAGGAACTAGGAAGGAAAAGACTAAGGAAAGAGAAGAGAAGGCAGGACAGAAGAAGGAAGCAAATGCAATGCAGAACAGGAAGATAGAAAAGAATACAGAGCTCGAGAGAGAGAGTAAAAGATAAAAGAAAAGAAAGAGAGAAATAAGAAGAGAAAGGCTGAAGAAGTAAAGAAAATAAATTATTTTACTTTCATTATTTTTAATTTATTTTTGTATGAATTTGTTTTAATTTTAATAAGCCATGTTTTAATAAGAGAACCCTTATTGCCTTAATTTCTTTGAAATAAAATTGGAAAACTAACATGTTTACTTGTTAATAAAGTAGATTATTTTGAGTAAATATGTTCTTTTATGGGATTTTGCATATTACTTCATTTTATTAATATTTTGGCATACTTCATGCTTTAAAATTAACTTAATATACCTCCTAAACTATAAAGAAAATAAAGATAATTGGTGAATTTAAAATGAATTATACTTCCCAGCGAACTACCTGGATTCAACCAGTAAAAATTTCTAAAATATTAGTTTAATTCGATCCTATACTACATAATCGACACAATTTCGAGTTAACCCAAGTGACTTTTTCTACTCTTAATTAAGTAAAATTAACTTAATTACTGAGTTGAGTAAGCCACCCGATCATTTTAATGGCACCATTGCTAGAGAAGTAACATTTTAATTCACTAGAATTTAGTTGGATTAATTGTCTAATTAGGAGGTATTTTGTAATTATATTTCTATTTTTAATGTTTTTGTTCTAATTAGTTGTGTTTTGTTTTGTTTTTGGTTTTGTTTTTGTTTTATATCTTCTTTTCAGGTTTACCTCTGCCGGTAATCTCAGAAGAAGGTAGGAAACTGTGTTGCTGTTTTTATTTTTGTGAGTATTTCTTAGGCTTTTGTTTTGTTGCATTAAAAAAATAAAAAAATAAAAAAAATACATCTTTATCTGACTAGCAGCAGCATATACATAGGCATACACTCTTAGGAGTGCATATTTCCTGCTAGTAGTTAGTGCGAATCTGACTCGGGAATTTTTTAAACTGTTTTTCTTGCATCAGCAGGAAAACACAAGAAAACTCGCATAGATCCTTGTCCTCTGAGATTTAAAAAGACCACATATTTTTGTCTGAAAAAGAATTAAAAAGCGGCCATTGTATTTTAGATTGATATATTTTTGTAAAAGATTAACTAAAAAGATGAAGTAAAATTTGTGACTTAAATCTGATTACAGAATGCATGCAGGTTTTTCAATCGCTATCGTCTGTTACATGCTATCGCGCACATAGCGCGATCACTAGAGTCACATGAGTGTATTTTTCTATCTCTCCTGTTTACACCTCTTAGGGCTTTGGTCGAAGATCAACAAGTCTGTCTCACTACTAGAGCCCCGGGGTGCCAGTAGTGAGCGGTCTCGATCCTAGACCTTAGACCTTTGAGCTTTAAGGTATGCACCTGCATAGACATGAATTAGAATGCATATTTTGATACTTTTACTCTATTTGTTTGCATCAAATTACTTTGCGTATCTTAGGAATCTCTTCTTTCCTTTGAAAAAAGAGCAAAACCCACGTCTTTTGCGCTGTTTTGAGGGTTTTTGTGCCACTATTTTTTCTTATCAGTGGTGTGCATGTGCACTTGCACATTATTTTCTATTTATGGATGAGAGGCAATCGTTGCATTCGCCTCTTGTACCATCATTGACAGGTGATCCTAGGCCAGTTGCAGATAAGCAACCAATGGTTTTCCCGTTTGATCCATCTTCTTCCTTGGATCAAATGCAGAATCTTAATCCCGAGATCCCTTCTTCTTCTGGTTAGGGGGAGATGCCGCCTTTTGATGTTCATGAGGTGCTCCTGAACTAGAATCTTAGGATGCTAGAGCAAACAAGGGAAATCAATCTATTAACAGCAGCCTTGAACAATTTGCAGACTCTTCAAACCCGTCCTTCACCTCGACCTGAGGTAGGTTTTGAAATCCCTGATTTACCGATATCTCATCCAAGGCCTCTACTTAGAGATTATTATAACCCATCTAATGCACAAGTAGAGCCTAATGTTAGGATTCCTATTGGGGAGAATGACCCAGAATTAAAGCCAAACATTATAGGTTTAATCCCCCACTTTCACGGATTTACATCCGAGGGTCCATTTCAACACATTGAAGATCTTAAAAATCTATCCCAAACTCTTGGTCCTTGAAATCAAAATAGGGAAATCCTACTAATGAAAATGTTCCCTTTTAGCCTTAAAGATAAAGTAGCTTATTGGTATAGAACTATAGCAAGACCAATCTCAACTTGGGCTGAACTTGAATCTGCATTTTTGAAGAAATTCTTTCCAATTGGTTGAACCAATGCTTTAAGGCGAGCTATTACTACTTTCAATCAAAAGCAAGGAGAACCATTTCATGAAGCGTGGGAATGTTTTCATGAATTGCAAAAGAAATGCCCATATCATGACATCCCTCGTTGGCAACTCATGCATATCCTTTATTATGGTTTGCAAGAGGACATTCGCAATCTAGTCGATGCCTCTTGTGGATGGAATTTTCTAAATCGCGACACAGAATCCACTTCAGAATTATTTGAAGGGATGGCAGAAAACTCGATCAACAATGCATCAATGTCACAATTTACGCGGGGAGCTAATACGAATCATCAAAATCCACATAAGGGCATTCACAAGATCGGTAATCCATCTATTTCAAAGGATTTAGAGATTATTACAGAAAAACTGGACAAAGTCGATATCGTAGCAAAGCATCTCGACGAGGTTAGAAACACAATGAAGACTCTTACGCCTCTACTTGCTATGAATCCTACGTATTCACCTGTTTCGCAAATTCCCCCGAGGAGGGAATTTGTGAATAATCTGGATTCTAGAGATCCATCTTCCTTGGGTTTTCTATCTACTCCTTTACCAACCCAAGGAGGGACCTTTGTCCCACAATCTTACCCACCTTTTTCCCCACCCTTTCTTATTGCAGAAAACACACCTTATCCTCTTGACTTGAACGCCATTCAGGGATACACACCAAGATCAACCCCATATTCAAATTCCTATAATCCTAGATGGCGTAATCACCCTAATTTTTCTTAGTCTGACCATACACAAAGACCATCATATCTGACTCAGACTAGACAAAACCAGCCTACATTATCATTTCAGCAACACAATACGAGGCCATTTTACGTGGGTTCACAAAACCCCGTAGGGCCAAATAGAGATTCACAGCTAGACCAGATTTTGAGAGCTATGACTATGAGCCAGCGACAAAATGCTGAAGCTCTTGCTGAAGTCCAATGACAATGTTTTGCAGAATTGGTTGATCTTAGGGGTCAAATCACACAGTTAGCTGAATCTCATCAGCTAGGGACCCTTCCATCTCAGCCAATTCCAAACCCTATGAATATCCAGCAAAGACAACACCCAGGAGTTCAAAATCTGAATTAGGGTCATGTCCATCTTCTCAATCAATTACCCCTGAATCCAAATCAGAATCAAAATCTGAATCCAACTATTTTTAATCTTGATTTTGAATATCCAAATCAATAGTAATCAATTATTAATCAACCAATAATTAATAATCCATCTTTCCAAAGTTCACAAGCATCTTCTTCTTCATCAGCTTCTCATGTGGGTATTAACTCTGTTACAACCTGCCGTGGAACTTCTACTAGGGATACAATTTTTCCAAGGAACCAATCCCAAGACCTTAGTACATCTAGATTAACCCCTATTTCTACACCTAGAAGAGGTGCAGAACCCGATCCCGTAATTCCCACTAATTCGCGAGATCAGGATAATACCTCAGTAGAACAGGAAACCCACATCCCATTCCCAGAAGCTTTGAAGAAGACTAGGAAACAAAAATAACCTGTTACATTAGATGAAGATTTGATTAAGATTTCTGATCAGGTACATATTAATATCCCACTCCTAGATGCTATCAAACACATTCCGACTTACGCGAGATTTCTTAAGGAATTGTGTACTCCTAAACGTAAGTCGAAGAAAGGAAGCACTGTTGTACTTTCAGAGCATGTGAGCTCTATTATTTCAAGTACGCTTCCTTTAAAAAAGAAAGACCCAGGATCTCCATTTATTTCCTGTATAATTGGGGGTTGGTGTTTTGATAGAGTCCTCTTAGATTTAGGAGCTTCTATTAACCTCATTCCTTTCTCTTTGGTAAAACACTTTAAAAAAGAAAACCTTAAGTCTACCAATGTGACTTTACAATTAGCTGATAGATCTATTAAGTCACCTAAAGGAATGTTGGAAGATGTTATTGTAAGAGTTCGGGATTTTTACTTCCCTGTAGATTATATTGTTCTTGATATGGAAGTACCCGAATATATTAGCCACACCCCAATTATCTTAGGGAGACCCTTTTTGGCTACGGCAAAAGCCAACATTGATTGTGAATCAGGAAAGATTGAATTGAAATTTGGAGAGAAGACAATTAAGTTAGATATATTTAGAGCTTTTAGTAGATTTGATTGTGAATGAATTGAGGGAATAAAATCAATAGAAGCTTTTGAGGATGACATTAGTTCTCTAGAACTAGAAAGCACATCTTTTGATATCCCATACCCTCAAAGCAACAAAATGCTATTGGAATCTCTACTCAATCCCGAATTTGACTCTGAATTTGAATCACTTTTCACAATTGAAAATCCTGCCCCAAATCCTGCTGTTGATTCAACTCCTATGCTTGAATTGAAACCATTGCCTGATAATCTTATATATGTATATCTCAAATCTGATCAAACATATCCTGTAATAATAAATTCTCATCTATCTAAATCATAAGAATCCAAATTGATCAAAGTACTTTGAGATCACAAGAAGGCAATTGGGTGGACTTTACATAATCTCACTAGGATTATCCCCAATTTTTGTACTCATCTCATCTATATTGAAGATGGGGCACGACCTTCAAGAGAAGCTCAAAGATGCCTAAACCCTAATCTAAAGGAGATCGTTAAGAAAGAAATAATCAAGTGGCTTGATGCTGATATTATCTATCCTATATTTGATAGCCCTTGGGTGAGTCCAATTCAAGTGGTACCCAAAAAGGCAGGACTCACCATAATCAAAACTGAATCTAGAGAAACCATTCCCACACGAATTGCGAATTCGTGGCGGGTTTGTTTGATTATCGAAAACTGAATTCTGTTACAAAGAAGGACCATTTTCCTTTACCATTCATTGATCAGATCCTTGAGAGATTAGCTGGTAATAGGTTCTTCTATTTTTTAGACGGTTACTTTGGATATAATCAAGTTGCAATCTATCCTAAAGATCAAGAGAAAATGACTTTCACCTGCCCCTTTGGAACCTTTGCTTTCCGAAGAATGCCATTTGGGCTTTGCAACGCACCCGCGACTTTTTAGCATTGCATGTTAGCCATTTTTACCGAAATGGTGGGTGAATATATGGAGGTTTTTATGGATGATTTTTCAGTCTTTGAGGAGACATTTGATATTTGCTTGGATAATTTGTCAAAGGTTCTAAAAAGATGCATTGAAGTAAACCTTGTCCTTAGTTGGGAGAAGAGCCATTTTATGATTCTTGAGGGCATAGTACTTGGTCATCTCGTATCTGAGCGGGGTATCGAAGTAGATCGAGCCAAGATTAATCAAATTGCAAATCTTCCAATCCCTGACTCGATTAAAGGCATTTGATCATTTCTTGGGCATGTGGGATTTTATAGAAGATTCATCCTTGATTTTTCAAAAATTGCCCGACAACTCACAAAACTCCTCAAAAGGATGTGGTTTTTGAGATGAATGAGGAGTGTATTTTAGCATTTAAAACTTTGAGAGACAAAGTTACACAGGCTCCAATTTTGCAACCACCTAATTGGGATTTACCATTTGAAATCATGTGTGATGCATTAGATTATGTAATAGGAGCTATTTTAAGATAGAAATTGAGAAGAATCCGGTGATAATTTACTATGCTAGTAAAACATTAAATGAGACACAAAGGAATTACAAAGTTACAGAGAAAGAGTTACTAGCAATAGTATTTGGATTAGAAAAGTTCAGATCTTACATACTCAGATCTCAAATCATAGTGTACTCTGATCACTCAGCTATCTGACACCTTCTATCTAAGGACACGAAACCTAGGTTAATCAGATGGATCTTGCTTTTGCAAGAATTTGACCTAGAAATTCGTGATAAGGCAGGTAGGCAAAATGTTTTTGCAGATCATCTTTCCTGTCTTCCTTCTGATACAATCGAATCATCTCCACCAATCACAGAACACTTCCCTGATGAACATCTTATGACTATATCCACAGATCTTCCTTGGTATGAAGATATTGTTAATTATTTGGTTACACATCAATTCCCACTAGACTGGGACGAGAATCGCAAATCACGACTCAAAGCAGAAGCCAAATACTATTTCTAGGAAGATCCATATCTTTTTAGACTCTGTAATGATTAAATCATCAGGCATTGTGTTACCTCTTCTAAGATTGATTCTATCTTATCTTTTTGTCACAACTAGGCCTGTGGTGGTCATTTTCTGGTAGAAAGACCATTGCAAAAGTTTTGCAATGTGAGTTTTATTGGCCCACGTTATTTGCTGATTCTCAGACTTATTGTAAGGCATGTAGTTGCTGCCAAACACTTGGTGGCATGTCACGGAAAGACATGATGCCTTTGAACCCGATTCTAGTCTGTGAAATCTTTGACATTTGGGGCATAGATTTTATGGGTCCGTTTCCATCCTCTTTTGGCTTCCATTATATTTTACTTGCTATAGATTATGTCTCTCGTTGGATTGAAGCCATACCCACACGCTCAAACGACCATCGAGTTGTCATTCCTTTTATACAGTCACATTTTCGCTCATTTTGGGTTACCTCGTGCTATCATTTCTGACGGCGGTTCCCATTTTATTAACGCTTAGCTTAAAACTTTACTTAGAAGATATGGGGTTACACATCGTATTTCTACACCTTATCATCCCCAGACTAATGGGCAAACCGAGGTCCTTAATCAGGAGATAAAAAAGATCCTTCAAATGACAATCCGACCTGATAGGAAGGATTGGTCTTCCCATTTAGATGAGGCTTTATGGGCATATAGGGATGCCCACAAAACACCAATAGGCATGTCACCACACAGACTTGTTTATGGGAAACCCTATCATCTTCCCGTAGAAATTGAACACAAGGCTTATTGGGCAATTAAAGCCTGTAATTTAGACCTCTTGAAAGCCGTGAAAATCATAGACTACACCTTAGCGAAATCGAGGAATTACGTCATGATTCCTATGAAAGTTCAAAGCTGTTGATGAGTCCATTTTAATGGACTAATATTAAGCCTAAGTACCTTTAATCGTACCTTGCATGTATGTTAATAATTACAATTAAGTTGTAGAAGAATTGCACGCATCATGATTTACGTTTATAACATTCTATAACTTAATATGTAATGATTTTGTTATTTTTATGTGCAGGTATTATATTCAGAAAGAGCAAGGGTTGGGGAGAAAATTTCCCCAACAACTGGAGGAACTTTTCCCTTTCCTCCAACCATCTCCTCCAATGCTTGCCGGCCAAAAATAGAAAAGGGATTTGCAAATCCCTAGATTGACGCATGCAGGGAGAGAGAGGAGTTAAAAAGAGAAGAGGCGGAGTGCATAAAAAATCTATCTTCCCCCTTGCGGGGAACAATTCCAGCGTGCACTGTGGATGGGCATCTTCCTCACGCAGGAGCGTGGCCTACTCTTCCTCTGTGCACTTATCTCCAGCCGTGCCCCTCATCTCTAGCCGCATCCTCCTTTCAGCACTTCCACCCTTCAGCATCAAGCATAGCACTTCAACCCTCTGTAGGCGCTGCGTCCACCCTTGCCAGCACCGCAACCCATCTGCCTGGCCACGCGCACCAAGCCGTGCCCCTCATCACCTTCCGCCCACGCCACAGCAGGTGCCCGCACCCAACCGCGCGCCTCTCCCTTGCTGCAAGCGCTCACCAACTGCCTGCACCACACACCAGTGCGCCCTACCGCCCCCTACTCACCGTGCCTGCATGCCCTACAGCTTCCTGCCTTCAGCGCCATCTGCTCTCAACCATGTGCCCCGCTGCCTGCTAGCGCACGCACCGCTCCACCTTCCTGCAGACCGCACACCTGCAAGCACGCTCCGCCGCCCATCTGCAGGCACACCAGCAAGAGCCTGCTCGCGCACCAGCGTGCACGCACACCTCCGTTTGCGCCACCAGCCGCAGGCACTGCAGCAGCTACGCCTTCTTTGTCAACAGGCCGGAGCTCCGGCCACCTCCATCGCCGCCGCTGCCACCATCGGAGAGCTCTCGACCTCACCGTCCTCTTGAGCCTCGCATCAACCCCCGCGGTTCTCTCTTTCTCTCGCGAGGAGGAGAGAGGAAGAAAGCCCTGTTTTCCACTCAATTAAAATTTACATTCAATGCCATTGCCACCAATTTGATTTTTTTTTATTATTATTATTATATTATGGCAGAATTACGTTCAAACACTCATAGTTCTTTATAATTGCATGGTATTGATATTAACTAGTTTAAAGATTGATTTTGGGCTTAACTTAAGTACTAATTGTCTTTAGTACACATCACGTGAAAACTGCATGAATTCATCCTAAATTTATTGAGGATTTCTGTGAGCGAAAACTGCACTTATACCCTTATCTTTTCAAGTTATTGCAAATCTAATTTCCTTCACATTTTAAGTCAGATTTGAACAGAGATTTCGCACTACCCGAAATAACATTAAATAATGAAGTATTGATTGCATCATTGCCTCCCTGTGCACATGACCCGCTCTTCTGCGAGTGGTTGTTTTCATTGTTTTTTATTAGTCGATTTTTCCACCACTTAAATACTATAACGCTAGGCGAAAAGTCGTCTATCAATTGTATAAGGAGAAAATTAAAGCCTTCCATGACAAATTCATTTCCCACAAATCCTTTGCACTTGGTTAGAAGGTGTTGTTGTTTGATGCCCGTTTGAAGCTCTTCCCAAGTAAACTTAGGTCTAAATGGTAAGGGCCATTTATTGTACTTAGAGTCTTTGACAATGGAGCTGTCGAAATCGCTGAACCCAACAAGGATCAACCCCTCAAAGTCAATGGTCAACGTCGTAAACCTTTCTTGAAATCACATCCTTTGGGTCTTGTTGGAGAATGTTACATGCTCCACTAGGGTTTTTTCTATCCATCCAGCATACTTGTATATAGCTGTTTACTATTTTTACTCTTTTAATTTTCTTCTACACTTTAAAATTTCACTTCATATCATACTGATTACCTTCATTTAGTCCGACTAACCACTCTAACCTTTGGTCAAACTTGAAATCATTCGCACAGACATTTTTAGTCTCCTTTATTCTACTCCTTCCATCACCCTATACTAAATGAAGTGTAATATCTTTTCACCCATCTTATAATGAGGACATTGTAAAATTTTGGCTTGGAGGGGTGTTGAAGTGAAATTTTCACTTTTAAGTGTGGGTTAAATAATAAAGCCACATAAAAATTGAATATCCACGAAATTAAAAAAATAGAAATTCAAAAAATGATAAAAAATTTAAAAAATCAAAAATTTCATAAAAATTTGAAAACTTTTTTGTAAAAATCATAAAAATTGAAAAAATATTATATACATAAAAATAAAATAAATAAATATAAAAATTTGAAAAAGAAAATTCATAAAAATAATAAGAGGGGTTTATTCATTTTTAATAAAGAAGAAAAGAAGAAGAATATATATATATTATAATTAAGAGCTTAATTTTCTTTTAGGTCAGAAGTTTAAAATGTATATAGAATATATAAAGAGTATTTAAGAGCATTCAATTCTTAATTAGATTTGTACTTAAACATTTTGTAAAAATACACTTTTGTGTTTAAAAGTTTTTAAAAAATAAGATTTTGTTTGAATTAGGAATCTTTAAATCTTTTAAAGTTTTGTTTTTCTATTCTTACCTTGAATTAAGAAACTAAGTGTGTTAAGATTTAAACTTAAGTTTTGGAATTAAATTATAACTTTTTAATCAATTAGATTAAGTAATCCTTTTGCTTTTTGAAAATTGGATTTTATCATAAAGTTAAGTAAAATGACCAGTTATTCAGAGTTAATTAGATAGAGAGTTAGTAAAATTTTAGTTTATAAAACTTACAGGGTAAAGATAAATAACTAGACTTGGTAATTTTTGTCTTGATGGATCCTATAGGAGGAAACTAAGAATTTGAAGAACCTGAGAGTGAAGGGCATTGTTGTCCAAGCTCTGGTTTGAGAGTTAAGTAACCTAAACATCTAAATTCACACACATAGAATTGTCTTATTGGCATCTGAGACTGTGAAAACACAGAGGTTAAGAGATCAGTTCTGAATCCTCTTTAGTCCAAGGATTTCCGCAGGGTGATTCTTGAAAGGGTGAAGGATGTGCCGCTCACCTAGAAAAAGGATTTGGAGAATAAAGTTAGTAAGAAAAATGAGAAGGGGGGAAAAGGAAAAAAAAAGAGAAAATAATAAATAAAACACCCTATAGTTAAGTTCCTTGTTAAAAATGGGTGCTTATGTAGTTTTTTCACATAATAAATAAAAGCATCTCAATACAAATGAATGCTACCCTTCCTTCCATTAAATAAAAAGAACACCTCGCTACAAATGGGTGTTCTAACCTATAGAAAAAGTGATAAAAAATATGGAGAAGAAAATATTAGGAATAAGATACCCAGTGGTTCACCGGGGAGATATACACAAAAAGTGTTGACCTCAGGATAGAAAAATGGTGAGGAGAAAGCAACCAAACCTGAGTAAGGCCAAGTCAAAGGCTTGAATTGGAATAATTGGGATTGGAAATTGATGTCTTAAGATCTGAATTTTGCAACTTTGGATGCCTTTAGGACAAATCTCTTCACTAAGCACAGATGTTTTAAAATCATAGCTATTGAACCTTGGTATTGGGCAATGAAGCCTAAGAAATTGGGTTTTGAAGATTTTGAGTTGAGATGTAAAGGAGAAGAATTGACAAAGTCCTAGGTCTAGAAGTTATTCTTTAGTGTTGTAGGCTAGTAAATTAGAGTTTTACTACTCTAAGTTTGATTAATAATGAGTATTTGGTTAATTTGCTTAAACTTAAATTGATAAAAGTCAAATATCATAAACAAAGGATTGACTTAAATCTATTTGAGTTTTTGAGTTAAAATTTAATTCTCAATTCTTAAGTTTTGTTTTCTTAAAACACTTTGTGTTCTAATTTGAGTTAAGAATAGTTACAAAGATTAAGAGATTTTTGAAGAATTCTAATTCTGAATAAAATTCTTGTTAACAAATTATTTTAAGTGTGTTTTGAAAATGTTATAAGTATAACTCTAAGTAAGAAAATTTTCACATGTGCTCTATACATTAATCATTTATAAACTTAAAAATTTCTGACCTAAGCTTTCCTCTACATAGTTACTCTTTATAATAATTAAAACCCAAGTACTTTAAATCATCATAGTCTTAGTTAATTTTGCTAGGGACTAGCAAAACATTGGCTTGGGGATATGATGAGAGAGTCATCATGATCTCTAATTACCCCTAATTAACTAGTTTTCCTAGTTAATTAGCTAAGGTTATGAGTTTATAAAGGTTAATTATAGAATAAGGGATATTTAGTAAAGGACCTTAAAATAAGTTAAAAATGACATTTTATCATTCAATTAATAATTTAGTTAATAATTGGACTTAAAAATCCTATTAATCATTCCCTTAATTAATAAGTTAACTTAAATATAATGTATACCTAAGTATATAATAACTTAAGTAATTTTACTTAATCTAATAAATTAACCTTAAAAGGTCAAAAATGTAAATTCAAGGAGAAAATATAATATTTACCTTATTAACTAACATATATAAAAAGTTGAAAAAGATCTAAATTAAAATAAACCTTCAAAACTTGAGTTTACATTTTGGTCCTTAAAATTTATTACAATCGGGTCCTTATTTCTCACACAGGTCCTTAAGATTCTTTTTTTTTTAAGTCCCTTTTCGTCTTCTTCTTCAGCTGAATGGATGGCTGGCGACGGAGAGTCACGCCACCGCAAGATTACCACCCTGCCGACATCAACCTTCTTTGTCCAAGCTCTTGCAGCTTGTGCTCACCACCTCCTCTTCATCCACCGATCTAGATTAACTAGAAATCCTAATTTCCAGTGGGAGATAACCTCACCGTCGTCGGAGACGATGCCTGAGGTTAAGCTCCTTCTTCGGTCAGACCCCGCCATTCTCTTCATTGCCAACTACTATAAATACCCCCTCACCCCTCCGATTTCACTCAAGTTGGCTACCTTCCCTCTTCTAACACTGAGCCGACCCAATAGGCTATTCGTCTGCAACTCCAGTGACTTCCCATCTCACTTTCTGACTTCCTCCATCCATCTTGACTAGCCGAGGAGATCCACCATGGTCTGCCACGTCTCTGGACACAGGCGCCAACCCAAGGAATCCTCTGCTTCACCTCACTTTCGCCCGCCGGAGATTCTTCTTTTCACCCATTGGTTTCGTCATCTGCCATGAGACTTCGGTGGAACCCTATTGACTCCTTCATCCAGGTAACAGTAGATTAGGAGTAGGAGTAGGAGTAGGTTAGTTTAGGTAGGTAATTAGTTAGTTAGATTAGATGTAGTTTTAGAATTTTAGTGTTATCTTCTCTGACTCTGACGAGCTCCTTGAGCTCTCCAGAGCCTTAATCTTGTCTTTTTAACTCACTGTCCATCTTCCTTTAACCCCCATGATCATTTCTAATCCACTTAATCGATTAATTGATCACCTAATCACCTAATTCAACTTTCACTTCCATCAACAACTGTCACTGTCCATGGCGACAGTAGTCGAGCTAATTCCACCTTCATAGGGTCTTCCATCATTTATCCATCACTTATGGACCCTAATCGGCACTATAATACATACAAATATCACATATAACCTAAATGCCTAAATCTAATTTAGCTCCTGAGCTCGTTGTCAATGGAGGCTCAGGAGAAGTTCAAATCCTAAATTATATATATATTTATCATCATAAATACTTGTTGACTTGTTTTGACCATTCAATTGAGTGGTAAAATAAGTCCTGAGCCTAATCCAAATCAGATTCTTGAAATGAATTTACTGTCAAATCTTAATTCTAATGAGATAATGAAGAATTAATTGAGTTCTTGAGGTTCCTTGCAACCTCAGGAACCATTTTAGATTAAAAATGACAAGTTTAAACAATTTTTGCATAATTTCATATTTTCTGGACTCACCGGAGCTCCAGTGAGTCATTTTTATTCTTCAGCCTGTGAAAGTTGGTGAAAAGCTCTAGATCAATGATTTAACAATCACTAATTAATTTGCAGATGTTTAATTGAAGATTTAGTGTCTGGAGCTTAGATTGGGTCTTCAACTTCTCCAACTTCAGCAAAGTTGGAGAAGTCTATTAGTTTGGTTTAAGTTGCATTTAAGGTGTCTAGAAGCTTCAGTGAAGTGCACTAAAGCTATTCATGTCTCTAAATCACTATCACAACTCTTAGATCCTTCTGACGAACAAACACATTTTGATGCTCAAGCGATGAGTCAAAAATGCTAATTTCTAGGGTCAGAACAATTATCTGAAGATCTGAATAAGTTCCTGGTGTTAAGGATATTCTAATTTAGGCTTTAATTGCCTGTGGAGAGGCTTTGAACAGAAAGTCAAATTTTTGTGCCTTCACAGTCAAACTAAGTTTGATTATGGAGTTCTGAGGTCAATCTGACAAATTGGCGAGATAAAATTATTTTTGGGATCCTGATGAATGATATCAGAGTAAATTAAGTGACTGAATATTTTGGCAAAAATTTGAACTCTGTCAATTTGGGTTAATTTTGAACGCAAACTAACAGCAGTAGCATTTGGATGAGATATGAACTTGAATCCTGCCTAGATCAGTTAGTTTTAATCCTTAGAACTTGCTGAAATTGATTAGCAATGTCCTTAAGTGTTTGTTGCACATATCAGAGTTAGAAATTGCTTTATCGGAAGCTTTCAGAGAAGTTTGAGCTTCTCTGCTGTTCCTGAAGGTTTTGAGAGCTTAAAACTTACACCAGCAGATGCGGAATAACCTGTAGAACTCGTACAGACCTTTAGCTAAGAGAGAAAAGTCCATCTGAGGACTCTGTGAAGCTAATTTTCATTTCCAGGCAATAAATAACCCGTAGGAACCCCTAATTTTACCTTTCAAATTGAAGAGGAAAACATCCTCTGAACCTTAAATTGACCCTGTAATCTCGTAGAGCCATCTTAGAGCTTTCCAACAAGCCTTGAATCACTTGATTTGGAGCTTTGAGTAGGGAGTTATGATCATTTGAAGTTGGGTCTGGAGGGGGAATAATTAGTCCCACATCAGTAGTTTCTGAGCGCATGCGTGGGAATAAAACCATTTTGTTGTATACGCTCCCCAGCCATCAAGTGCTGGGCGCGAACTGAGCATCTAACCATTTGACTTATTATGAACATATGCGTGTGTGTGCGGGCTTGTGTGCCTGCGGGTGTGTGCCCGAGTGGGCGTAAGCGTGTGTTCCCTAGGAGGGCGAGGCCTAGGAGGCGGTTGAGCCGATTCGGCTTGAGAGAGGGCAGGTTTGGCTCAAGAAAGAAAATAAACGAAAATCAAACCTAAAATCAGGCGAGGACTGAGTAGGGTCTGGTCCCACCCTGGTCTCAGGGTGCTTTGTATCCTCGAAAGGACCTCGCCGCAAATAAAATAATTTTTGGTTAAAAAGAAAAAAGCCCGATTCAACTGATGGGCTAAAAAGAAAAGAGAAGCAGAGAAGTTGATGGCTAAGTATTGAAAGCTAAGGTTAAGTGTTGAGAAGGTAGTAGCTAAAGCAGCTAAGGAAGAAATAACAGGCACTAAGGAAGAAGAAGACTAAGGGAACTAGGAAGGAAAAGACTAAGGAAAGAGAAGAGAAGGTTGGACAGAAGAAGGAAGTAAATGCAATGCAAAATAGGAAGAGAGAAAAGAATAAAGAGCTCGAGAGAGAGAGTAAAAGATAAAAGAAAAGAAAGAAAGAAATAAGAAGAGAAAGGCTGAAGAAGTAAAGAAAATAAATTGTTTTACTTTCATTATTTTTAATTTCTTTTTGTATGAATTTGTTTTAATTGTAATAAGGCATGCTTTAGTAAAAGAACCCTTATTGCCTTAAATTTCTTTGAAATAAAATTGGAAAACTAACATGTTTACTTATTAATAAAGTAGATTATTTTGAGTAAATATGTTCTCTTATGAGATTTTGCATATTACTTCATTTTAATTAATATTTTGGCAAACATCATGCTTTAAAATTAACTTAATATACCTCTTAAACTTATAAAGAAAATAAAGATAATTGTTGAATTTAAAATGAATTATACCTCCCAGCAAACAACCTGGACTCAACTAGTAAAAATTTCTAAAATGTTAGGTTAATTCGACCCTATACTGCACAACCGACACAATTTTGAGTTAACCTAAGTGACTTTTTCTACACTTAATTAAGTAAAATTAACTTAATTACTGAGTTGAGTAAGCCACCCGATCAGTGTCGTGGTGAGGATCTTCTTCTTGAAGGGAGGTGAGAAGATGGCCACAGGATGCTCCACAAATGGGGATGACAGGTGGGAAAACTATTTTCTTTTGTACTCTAGAGGGGCATTCCAGGATTTGGACTAGCTCTCTCTAGAGCCTTAGAGGTGGTGAGAGGAAGAAAGGAAGAGATGAAGAAAGGGAGGTGTAGGGGTCCTTTTATAGTGAAGAGAAGAGGGCAATTCGTGTAGAGGCCATTTAGTGACATCAAAGGCATCGCTGTAGATCAGCACCAGCCAATCCTCCAAACGTCGCTAAAGATTGTTGGCGCTCTTCAATTCCTTTGCTACGCGCGCATAGCGCAGGCCATTAGTGACAGCTACAAGCGTCACTAAAGGACCGCCAGGCTGTCGTTGAAGGTCGGTGCCAACCATCACTCGCCCACACTCAGATGGTGTTGAATGGCGCGTGGGGATGTGTGTCGACGCCCGCATGAGCACCTCCGTTGGATCGACGATCTTCTGAGTCCACGTATTTGCATCTCGACCGCTCGTGCATGATCGGGCGGTCAAAATCAAGTGCACCTCACTGCCAGTTGGATTGGAAGAGTGGGAGAGCTCGAACCTGTGCCAAAGCATTGAGAACTCCTCTGGAGACCACTGCGCCACACGTCAAAAAGTGTCGTGATTTTGAATTATCCGAGGCCGGTGGTTAAGCAATCCTAGCTGTTGATTTTCATCCAACGGTTAAGATCACACAATGGAGGCTCTCTTGAAGATGGGCGGGCGATGTGGCTTCACAAGAACTGTTGGATGGGCATCCAACGACCCAGATATCACGAGGGGGAATGCCTTTGAGGAGGAGCGACCATTGTTGGTCGGTGTTGGGCTGTCTAGGCCATCCATCTTCTTTCTGTTGCAGAGAGTGCCATGGTGCTTGGATTGAGTTGATTTTCATGTTACCAGACTACGATCATCACTTCAGATCCATTCGTATGGTTAGATTTTTCATCCGAAGCCCATATGGATGTCACATTGCCTCCTAGCTGTTGATCTTCCTTAAACTTCATATGATGCTACGGGACTCCAATCTAGACAATTTCAGAGGCGTTAGACTCCGATCGTTATCTTGATCAGATCTGTATGGTCCAATCGTCCATCCAAGGCCCTGAAATAAGTCTTCTTCTCTGCTGACCGTAAAAAGGACCTAATTAGCCTAAAATATATACAACTACTCTAAATGCCAAATGATGCATGCTATGCAATATTTATAACATGAAATGCAAATCTATGCCTAGGAACATGCATGATTAGGCATTTTAACCTAAATAGATGTGTCTATATCATTACACTAGGTTTGCTCCATAGCTATAGGATGTCTAGATCCTAGCTTCGTGTTTTTAACTTTTCTAGTCTTTGTTTAGGAAATGTTCTTGAACGGGATTTGAAAGAGTCACCTACCTAGAAAAAGGAGAGAAAAATGAGAAAATAAAGAAAAAGAAGTAGTAAGAGGAAGAAAAGAAAAAGTTTCAATAAATGTGTGTCAAAATAACCCAAAAAATCCCTAAACGAGTGAGGTATAGTAATAAGCGGCCAAATGGCTTAGCCGAGGAGATATAGATTGTGTTTGCCCTAGTGTTGACCTTAGTATAGAAAAGGGTAGGGAGAAAGCTATTGGTCCTTAGTAAGACAGATTCAAAAACAACGTCCAATAGAGCAGAAAGATAATCTAATTACCTTAGTGAAAACTTAGAGTTCAATCTGGTTGTCCAATTAATGAGTCACTTCTTTACACACGCTAGATGCTTAAAATTCAAATTCAATTCAAACCTTGGGTGGGTAAAAGAGCCATAAAAAGTTGCTCTTAAGACCCATGTCTAAGGCTAATAAAATCTCCAATTAGATTTAGGTAGTCTCTATTTAAGTCGATACTTCAAAACTAGTAAGTGTTCATAGTTAAAGTTTTGAATATAGGTTCTTTTGATTTGGTGAAAAATCAACATCAAAATTTCTAATTGATCTTAGATGAAACTCGCCTTTCAATTTCCATTTGATTTTCATCCTTTGTTTTGCTAAGGGATTAGCAAAAGATAGGCATGCTGCTGTGGTAAATGTGCAATTAATAGGTATAAAATATCTAATCTTGCTTAGTCTTAGCATGTTTCATTTTGTATATATCCCTACATTTCATGTATTTAGGTCCAGCATACATATATTAATAAGTGTTTGTATAACACTAATTGAAGTGTTTAAATTGTAGGAATAATGGAGTTCAAAAGAAAAGACAAGACAAGGAAAGAAGAAAAGGCTAGGGAAATGTGGCAACTCTCCATTTGCCCCCTACCTTAGAACTAAGACAACCTATTCTATATATAACTTTGTCTTAAACCCCATTTAGACAACTCAGCCTCACCCTTCATCCTTCATCTAAGGGCCATTAAACACCCACCTAATTTTAGTAACAATGCCCACTCCATCTCTACTTTACAATCTCCATCCAAGGGCTTAGATTAACATCCTTAATATAGCTGATGAACACATATTTATATATCTAAATAATTCCTAAATAATGTTAATTTCATAGTAATGAATGCCCAATTACATTTAGATACCTCATATTCTGCATATCTGCATTTAGGTTAAACAGAATGCATTTCGGGTTATTTCTGTAATGATAAGCATATTTTTGGATTAGACTAGTAATTTATGGTTTTAATGAAGGCTAAGTTAAGATGATATAGAGAGAAATGGAAGCTAGGACTCTGGAGCTCAGAGGTAGAGAGAAATGTGTTAGAAATGGTTTCAGGAGC
Organism: Thalassia testudinum; assembly: GCA_037157565.1. Classification (NCBI taxonomy): domain Eukaryota; kingdom Viridiplantae; phylum Streptophyta; class Magnoliopsida; order Alismatales; family Hydrocharitaceae; genus Thalassia; species Thalassia testudinum. Next base: position 41,006,020 of record JAZHRO010000067.1, read on the forward strand.
TCATAAATGAATAGAAATGGGTTGAAATGGAAGAGAAACCCTAAAACCCTAATCTTAATTCCTATATGGTCCATGCCCAACCTTATTTATTCACCAAAAATTCATATATATTGATGTATTATTATTCTATGGAAGAAAATCAATTAAGAACATTAATTTTCAATCAAATAAACTTGATTTATTTAGGCTCCTTAATTCTCTCAAGTATGAACACACCCATTGAATATTCCCTTTGAGTTCACATTGGTGGCTTATTTAAAACACCTTGGATGCCACCTTTGATGTTTCCAAAAGAGCCTTAGATGTCCACCATGGTTAGAGAAGGCCCACATTCGAAAATTGCAATTCCAAATTGCCTATTCTAGAAAATCTAGCTTAAGGACCAAGAAAGACTTCTCCAAGCAACCTTGTTGGCCATCCCCCCCTCTATAAATAAACATGTACATGCAACCTATTGAGAATCATCCTCTCCCTTGCAACAAATGCCACCACATACACCATCTCCAAAACCCTAACCACCACCATATCACCTACACGGCCACCACCTTCTTCCACCATTGTTGGTTGACCACCACTACCTTCATACACCATATTGGACCACCATAAGCCTTCCTTTAAGGTTGGGTGCCCCCTCTCTCTATTGGCTTCATCCCTATCTTTGCGGCTACATCCTGCAAGCTACATCTTTCGCGTGGAGACATCTTCTTGAGGGAGGACCTTGAGGAGGAGCTATTGCAAGAACTTGATGGGACTTGGAGCACAAAAGACCTACTATATCGAATAGATTGAAGGGAATATTGAAGGACTTAATCAGCCCAGTGTAATCTTCCTGTCTTCCCGATAGATCTTTGCAGGAATCTTTCATTATCGCATAGGTGATTGTGATGGGTTGGCGCAGAATAAGGTGTAAGGCTTATATGTGGAAGGTGGACTTTAGAAGGGCTTATGATTTAGTTTCCTGGCCTTATTTATGGGAAATTTTCAAATGAAGGGGATTCCCATCTGTTTGGATCCAATGGATGAAGTGATGCATAACAACATCATCCTTCTCTCCATTGATTAATGGGAAACCATGTGGAAATTGGATTCAACCACAATGCGGAATCTGACAGGGATGCCTACTGGCTCCTTTGATTTTTAACTTGACTATGGACACTCTTGCTAGATTTGCTTGCAAGCTATCAAGTGCAGGCATGGTAAGAGGTTATTCGATGTTGAACTCTTGAACCTTAGCACCGGTTCTCTAATACGCTAATGACACAGTCCTTTTTGTGGAGGGAGGCATAAAGGAAGCAAAGATACTATACAGTATGGTTTCCATTTCGGGGAAATTTCAGGCTTGGCGCTTAATGGTGGCAAATCTTCTTTGATTTGTTTTGGCATGGAGGGACAGGAGAGCGATATGATATCTATTGTTCTACACACACCAATCACAACCTTTCCTGTGAATTATTTGGGGTTGCTATTGAGAGATTCAAAATTGAAGAAATGTGACTGAAACATTCTGTTTGATAAAATTTGTGCTAAGCTGGAGAATTGGAGTAGTCGTGTCTTGTCGAAGGGTGGGAGATTGATCCTCCTTAACTCCATTATCACTTATATTCTGGTGTTTTATTTCTCTATGTTCAGATCACCAAAATCTGTGTGGAAAACATTGGATGTGATGCGTAAACGATTCTTTTGGAAAGGGGTCAAAACTAAAGGTAAATTCCTCCAACCAGTTAAGTGGCAAGGGCTGTGTAGACCAAAGAAAGAGGGTGGTATGGGGATACGTTCATTGAAAGAATTCAACGATTCTTTACTGTTGAAATGGGCTATCAAGCTTTTCGATGGAGGCAGCAAGCTATGGTCTGATTTGATTTGGGATTCCTATGGATCTTCACATGTGGAATGGGCGAGATTGAATCCACGCAGACCTTCACCTTTCTGGAAATCAGTGGCCAAGCCACTGCAAGAAATCTGGTAGCATTTCCAGCCAGTGCTTGGAGATGGTTCAGATTTTGCATTCTGGATAGATCATTGGTCTCAGTTGGGGTTGTTAAAGGAGAAATATCTAGGCATCTTTGATGCTGCACTAGACAAGGTAGTTTTGATTGCTGGTTGCTGGGATGCAAATTGCAATCAGTGGATGCCTACTGGTTGCTTTCTATGTGAGGGAGGCAGATCACGTGAAGATATGGACAGGTTGCTACATGACTTGGAAGTTTTTGAGCCATAGGGTGGAGTGGACAGGTTCTAATGGTCCCATGGGAAGTTTACCTCTACTAAAGCATGCAAAGTGTTGTTGTGTGCTAGTGATCAAGCCAATATGGAAGAAATTGATAGACAAAGTGCGTGTGTATGGAAGTTGTGCATACCCCTCGAAGTGCAAATCTTTCTTTGGCTATGTAGGAGAGGACTTGTCACGGAGAAGCTACGACATAGAAGGATGGGAATCCAACTACAACATTGCCCTCTCTGTGATTTCCCTATTGATAGCACGAGGCACCTATTCTCTTCATGCTTGGTGACTGACCAAGTATGGAGGTCCACGTGTGGATACCCCTTGCCCATGTGGGATGGCCTATGGAGGAATTTTCAAATGAATGGGAAACCACATGTAGCTATGGCAGCCTTGATATGGTGTGTGTGGAGAATGAGGAATGAGAAGGCATTTAGGGGTTTGTCAGCTTGTGTGGGGAAAATTGTATGGAGTTGTGAATCTCTTGTTAAAAAGTGGAGTGATTCTTTGTAATAGCTTATAGTTTATGTTTTAATAAATTAATTCCCGGTTTGCTATCGGTCTCGATAGCATTTGTTACTTTCTAAAAAAAAGATCTACTATATGGAGTCTCACATGTGGATCTACGGCCATCTCGAAGGATTCAAGGGTTTCTCTTGCTCTCTTGTTATTATTTTTGTATAACTCTTGAATATTTCAATGATTATGCATATTTCTTTTGAGATGATGAGCATTATTGTTATATTTGTGGCTAATTTTCTTTTCGTGTGCAAGTGAGAGGGTATGATCTCCATGTTTTCATTGTAGGTGAGTTTTATTCACTCTTTTATGGTTGATAGACAATCGAGTTGTCTCATGCATGCCTAAACACACATAGGATAGTCTAAGCCTAGGATTTTGTATCTGAGTTGGGTTATTGCCTTAACTGGTTTGCATGGAATGAGAGAATCCTAGGGGAGAGTAATCATCAGTGATTGGAACCTGTCAATCACTTTTTACTAGTCAATTCTATTTTCCAAACCTTGCTGCGAATTCTCACATTATTTGGATCCTATTTCTCATTCTTCCATTTTTTCATGTTTGCACTAATTCGGATTTCTATTTTATAAAATTTCTACAATAGATTCTAGGAGCCCAAAATTTGCTAAATGTTTTTTGGAGTTAGGTATTAAAGTAGAGAAGAGCTATACTAGATTTCAAAGCCTAGTTCATTATATAAAAAAAGATAAAATTTGCATATTGACTAAGGGTCTCATAGAAAATGGAACCTAAAATAAATGACTTGTCGGATTTTTAGCAAATTATATAAAACTTTTATTTTTGTGAAATAAGTGGCTATTTCTTCCTTAATGAGTCTAGTGTTTGGGATAAATTCAGCATATTTTTTTGAAGTTTTTATGTCTAATGTCGGGTTTGCACATCAGAAGGAGGTTAGAATAGTTCTTCTGATCTGCTTGACTTAGAAAAAATATAAAAATCATAAAATATTTCCAAAAATCCTGAAAAACGTCTTTAACTTGTTTAACTCATTAGAGAATACATCCATATAATCTCCCTATGGATCTGATGTGACCCGTACTATTCACAATATAATTATGTTGATTTTAAGTTATGGTGTACTATTTTTCCGATTTGTGCATGACACGCACCAATAGCCAAACCTCACGCCACTTCATCCTATTCCATCTTAACCATTGATCACAAATCTAAGGGCCCTTAACCAATCATTAGTTAGTTGCACCCTTAGGATCACAATCTCCAACATTTAATTTCAATCCTAAGGCTAGGTTTAAACCATAGAAGACCAACATTAATTGATTACCCAAACGCAATCCTAACCCTTCATCTACAATCTTATGGCCTACATCCATGATCTTAGTTAAACCACCTCTAATTAATCACATCACTCCATGATTTCTATAAAAGCACATATGCACCAACACTTAGGATGGATGATATCTTCCTCCATCTCTTTCTTTACCACTTTCTTCCACCACCTCTAAAGCTTTCCTAAGTAGAAAAACCTAACTCCATCAATGGTTGTCCCTTAGATTAACCATTCCTCTACCTCCACACCCATTACCCTAGATGTTCCCATGGGTTTCCATTTCTTACTTCCCTCCTACCTGCTCAAGAGAAAGAAGATTGGGTGAAGCTTCTACCACCACCACACAGTGGCTTCTGCACCTGCTACAACACTATGATGATTCTTCTACTTTATTTGTTTCTCACTTTGTTTGTCTCTTACTTGTACTTGCTTTTTATTGCTACCATTTGTAATCAATTTTCTTTCAATCAATGAAAAGTTTTATTTCATCTCATTTATTTCTACTTATGTTTCTTTCTTATTAATGGCTTTGTCTAGTTTTGACGCTCATATATAGGTTTTGCTTTAGTAGTTAGTCTTAGGTCTTAGCTTCTCGTCACATATTGCTCCTTATTCAAAAATGCAAAAAAAATAATAAAAAAAAGAACATGCCAAAAATATCATAAAAAAGTGCTTTGAAAGATGATTAACTAAAGTTGTCTTCTTACGAATGACCCGAACTCTCGAATTATTCTTTACTTTTTTTGAGTTTTAACTTTTGCAAATTTAAAATGATTACGATTTTCATGCTATAACAATGAGTTTTTATCCATTGTGATTTTTGCGAATCACCCCCTATTGAGAAATTAGGATTTGCCCTTATTATTGCCACCAGAAAGTTGTGTTTATTTTCAAACTTAAACTATAGTTTGTTTGATTACCCTCTAAGAAGATTGCTCCATAAGCTATCAAGGCCAAGTTAGTAGATGCGATGGACTTTAGACTTGGTGGAATTTGATATTAAGTATCGTTCTCACCTAGCCATTAAAGGGTAGGCCCTAACAAACTTCGTGATAGAATTTACTTCGATAGATAATTCGACAAGTAAACATTGGCGCATGTTTATAGACAAATCATCTACAACTACTAGAGCAGGTGCAGGAATTGCCTTAATAGACCCAACTGAGTATATGCATAAGCATTCCATCAAGTTGAGTTTTCTAGCAACTAATTACATAGCAAAGTATAAACCCCTACTAGTCGGAATTAGCCTAGCCAAAGCTAGGGGAGCCCAAAATATTAAAGTTTTTACAAACTCCAAGTTGGTGGGGGCGAACCAAGTAAATGGGGACTTTTAGATAAAGAACCCTGTCATGACTTCATATGCTGACATGGTCAAGCTGGAAATTTTCAAGTTTCAAAGAGTCATTATCAATCGAATACCAAGGGCAAAAAACCCTTTGGCTAACACTTTAGCTTGGTTGGCCTGTGCTACATCTACTAAAGGAGAGGATTATATTTTTCTTGAAGAGCTAACCATGTTATCAGTCTCAAAAATGACCACCTTGCAACTACACTCTAACAGATCTTGGATGGCACCGATTATCAAATACCTGACAAATGGTAATGTTCCGCTAGACATCCCTCAACTGAAAACATTTGGCTTGAAGGCCTCAAGATATGTTTCGATGGATGGGATCCTATCTAAGAGAGTGTATTCTACCCCATTGCTACATTGCCTTGATGAGTTGGAGGGAGACCAAGCCCTTCATGATGCCCATCAAGGTATTTGCAGAAACCATGAAGGTTATAAGGCCCTGGTATCAAGGCTCCTTCGGTATGAGTATTTTTGGTCTCAAATGAGGCACAATATACCAAGTCATTTGTCAAAAAATGTCACAAATGTCAGTGCATTGCTAGTGTCCCCCACCTTCTGCCAGTGGAGATGATGCCTATCTATTCCCCCATTCCCTTTGCTAGGTGGGGGTGGACTTCATTGGGCCTTTTCCGGTAGGTCCTCAATAAAAGAAGTATAACCTACTGGCAGTAGACTATTTTCCCAAATGTGTGAAAGCAGAAGACATGGTTACTCCTAACGCTGACTAAGTTATTAACTTTGTTCTTGAGGACATTATTTGTTGATATGGAATCCCCTAGTCTTTCATAGCAGATAATGGTACCCAATTTGCCTCAAAAAAGTTTGGGGATTTTTGCACAAACTAGGGAATAGAACTAAAGTTCACTTTAGTAGCCACCTACAAGGGAATGGGCAGGCCGAGGTCATTAACAGAACCATCATCTTTGAATTGAAAAAGAGACTTGATGTTACAAAAGGCAAGTGGGTAGAGGAATTGCCAGACATCTTATGGGGGTATAGGACCAGACAAAAAACCTCTACTGGCCATATGCTTTTTAACTTAGTATATGGAACAGAAGCTAAGGCCCCTGTCAAGGTTATTTACCATCCTACAAAACATGGCTATATGATCCAAATTTGAATGAAGACCAACTATGGCTAGCCCTAGATTTACTTGATGACTCTAGAGAAGAATCCTTTGAGTCCAAAACAAAGTACAAAGAGGTAGCAACCGCAAGCTACAATATATAGATATATATATTTTAAAGAAGAAAGGATGACTACTGTTTATAGTAGGCATCCAAATTTTATTCTATAAACAGTAGGAATCCAAATTTTATTCTATAATGAAGGAAAAATACTTACAGCTGCGTGGACCAAAAATGTGCCCAGGCTAGCGCATCCTTAATCACATTGGCTGAAAATGCAGTTACCTGTCTATCAAAAGAGAAGGTCGTCGCAAACCAGCCACACCCCCTACAATACCACTGCCTTAAAACCCCTGTCTTGATCGACATCTACCAGTTGGCTTAATAGCTCATCCCAAGATGGGAGGGGCTCCCCAAAAACCACACTCCATTCCTCTGTAGTAAAGGGGCAGCCCCAAAGAAGATGATCAACACTTTCCTTCACACCCCCACACAAAGGGCATGATTAGGGGTCCATCCCCATTAAGAGACTCCGCAAGCACCTAGTGATGAGGTTGTCTCTCAGCTCAAGCCAAAGGAAGATCTGCACCTTTAGGGGAGCCTTGATGCACCACAATAGACCACACTGAGTATCAAGCAAATCAAGACTCCCCCCCTTCCCCCTTAAGTGTACTGTATGCCTTGTGTGTCTGGTAGGGCCCATGTCTCCAAAGGAAGCTATTCGATCCCGAAGAAGATCTATGCTGCAATAGCTCCTCCAGGAGGACCCCTACATAGTGGTAGATCTTTCGACGTGAGGACCATCAGGCAAAGGCAGGCACCAATCCCCTATGCCAAGTCTCAGCAGTCGGCAACCACGATGTCCCGTTGGTGTGACAGAAAGAAACACCTATGAAATTGATCAGCAAGAGGCCCCTATCGCATCCAATCATGCTGCCAAAAAGAGAGAGAATTTATCTTCCAGGAGGGGGCAAAAGTGCTCCCAGTGTTCCACCATTCTCCCATCACCAACTGCCAAAACAGTGAGATCCCAGATGAATTTGGATGATCCCTTTAGGCGGGATGTGTCTGCTATAGGAGTCCCTCGGAATATCCAACCACATCCCCTTCTCTCCTTGAAGAAGTCTACTAACCCACTTCAAGATAAAGGCGTCTGCCACCTCCTTGATCCATCGCACCCCAAGTCCCCCCTCGTAGTCTGACATTAAGAAGTTTCGATTCCAAAAGAAAATGGAAATTCTTGTATATTGGATAACCATAGTACTGAATTTGGATCAGCCCTTTAACTTGTTCTACCTTTCCAGTTAGCAAGAATTCGATTGGATTCCCGCACAATACTGAATTGCCAATATGACAAAAAAATTTTGGTAACGAAAAAATCAGAATCCTATTACAAATCCATTTGTGAGCGCAAAAAGAAAATAGTTGTTTGCGAGAAACTGGTTTCTGTTTTTCGCTTTGCAAATGGCGGCCCAACGAATCGTTGCATAAACTTGCCCTCTTGAGATGCCCCACACAAGTAAACCTCTTCCTTACTACCTCAAGCCTTTTAAGAACTACTTTCCCTAGTCGAAAAAGTGAAAGGTAGAACACCAAGATAGAAGACACCATCGAGTTAAGGGTGAGGCGACCCCCTTTGATAGCAATTGCCCACTCCACCCCCATAGCCTCACAGAGATCTTTTCAAAGAAGAAAGCCCCACCTTCATCATTTTGGCCTACAGAGGAAGACCCAAATAACATATCTCGAGGGAGATGATAGGAGCAGACATGACCTGTGATAGGGAATCAGTGGTGGGCAGGTCTTGTCTAAAAGACACAAGGGATGACTTAGCTCCATTCACCTTGACACTGGAGATCTTGCTGAATATGTGAAGTTTGGAGGCTACTATCCCTTGCGGCAGCCTGCTCTACAAAAAGAAAATAGTGTCATCCATATACTGCAAGGTTGGGGAAACCATTATAGACCCAGACGTGAGCATATAGCCCTGATTTCTAAGGTTGTATCCAAGTCCCTACAGGGCAGCCATTGAGGAGAGGAGAGAAAGAGGTGGTGGTGACAGACCGTCAGACCCACCTCACCCGTTGCTCCAGAAAGCCACGTCGTTGCATTGTTTCCCAAAGGTAAGGCCATGATAGTGTGTCGTAAGCCTTGGAAAAATCCACCTTCCACATGAAGGCCTTGGTCTTCCTCCTAGTCCACCCTTCCACCATCTCCTGTGCTAGGATGAAGACTCCTACAGTGATCTACCTATAAGGAAGGCTGACTGAACCAAATTGATAAGGGGAGATGAAACCACACAAATCTTGTTGGCCAGACCTTCCCAAAATGAGATAAATGGACTTGGAGAGTGTTATAGGTCTAAAGTCTACCAAGCTCTCAGCCCCAAGCTTCTTTGGAAAAAGGAATAGAAGAGAGCGATTGAGACTCTCAAAGCCAAAATTCCCTTCCAGAAACTCAACCACCACATCCTTGATGTCCTATCTGACGACCTCCCAAAACTCACGATAGAGCATGACCTGAAAGCCATCTGATCCTGGAGACCCTTTGGCTTTCAAATCCCTCATCGCCTCCCTGACCTTGTCTTCCGTAATGGAGCGGATGAATGCCGCCACTTCATCATCCTACAACCAAGGGAAGTTTGAAGAAGAGGCCAACCTCCATGAACAGCGTGGGGAGGCATGTGTGGTTTGAGCAAAGTAGTCAACCACAACTTATCGAGCCTCCTCAAGCAAGTCAACCACCCTATCCTCCACTAGTAGAGGTGAGACATGGTTTGCTTGCCTCTTGGAGTTGGCAACATGGAAGAGTCTCGTGTTGGCATTCCTCCTCCTTCATCCCAAGTTACTGAGACTTCTCTCACCAGTCAACCTCGCGCTTATGATCCACCTACTAAATAATGGATTGACACTATCTATGGTCCTCATGTTCCTCTGGGGAGAGAGGTAGAAAGTCCTCCACCACGTTCAAGGTAGCAATAGTCGAGAAGGCTTCCATCTGACTATGCTCTCTGTCCACCCGTAATCTCTACTGATATTCCCAAATGTGGTTACGGAACAGACGCAACCTGGTGGCTAAGGTTTTGGTGGTTTTGTCCTCAGTCAGAAAAGAAGACCAAAGTTGAGCCACCCTTGAAGATCTGCTTACTTTGAGGTCCAAATACATGTGGTGAAGAGGGAGTGGCGTCGTGTCAAGATAGAAAAAGAAATTTTTGAGAAGGAGAACTCGTGCTTAGGAGGACTACAACATTTAAACAGGTTGAACCTGGTAGGAAGTTAATCCCTACATAGGAAGGCCCTTATAAGGTAACTGATGTGAACACATTTATTGAGGGTAAAATGCCTATTCACGCATGTTCCTAGGGTTAGATTTTAATTTCACATTACAATTATTGCATAGCATGCAACATTCTGCATTTAGAGTAGTTGTATATAATTTAGGTTAATTGTGTCATTTTTGTGGTCAGGAGAGAAGGATATTTATTTTGAAGCCTCGAATTGATGATCCGACCATACATATCTAATCAAGACGGCGATCGGAGTCCAATGCCTCCAAAATCGCCTCGATCGGAGTCCCGTAGCACCATATGCAGTCCGAGGAAGATCAACGGCTAAGGGACTAGATGATATAATTTAGAGCTTCAAATGACAAATCCGACCACGCAGATGGATTCGAGTCGACAATCGTAGCCCAACAACGTGAAAATTGACTTAATTCAACCTCTGTAGCAGCCTCTACAACGAAAAGATGGACGGCCCAGATTGCGCCACTTAGCGCAACCTAGGTCGCCCATGCGCACGCATGTGCCATCGCACGCGCACAGTAGCACAAGTGTGCGCGCGCGCAGAGGCATGCATGTGCACAGCGCAGCGCCAGTGGAGCATGGGGCAGGTGCGTGTTAGGTTGCGCTAGCCTACAACAACGCCTAAGCTAGATCTACAGTGACGCTTACAGCCGTCACTAATTATTTGCATGCCAGCAAGGCTAGTTGTGCATGCCAATGCTCTTAAGCTATCTACAGCGACACTTCCAGCGACGACCTGGAGGTCGTTAATGGTCCCATACCTATTCTTGCCTCTTCTCCATTATAAAAGGACCTACACCCCCTCCCTTCCAAGCCATCTCTACCTACTCTACTCCCACCTACTCTTAAGCTCTAGCAAGCCTACCAATGCTCCATTAGAGCTTACTCTCAAGCTCCCAAGGCTCCTATTAGTGCAGCGAAACTCTGCCTCACCAAATATTCCTCCATATTCCCATCCCCATTCATAGGTCACCTTGGAGCCATCCTCCCACCTCCATTCCGGTAGCATATCATCTCCGCCTTCTCACCTCCATTCTGGAGCCACGCCGAAGCTTTCCTCTACTCGACGTCCTCCTGCATCTCACCTCCATCGTCAAGCTCCTCACCTCCTTCGTTCGAGCTTTCGCCAAGCGTTGTCATCTCACCGAACAACCACTTCGGGAGATTCCTTCTCACCTCCCTCTCTTTTATGTTTTCATAGTTTATTGTAATCGACATTGGAGTGATATATATCATATTTGTTCCATATCTCTTGTGATTTATTCTACTTGTCTTCTTCTTTCAAAAATACAAAAAAAAAAATAAAACCCGAAAACACCAAAAACAAACAAAATGAAGCATGGGTTTCAATTAAAGTACACATCACCTCCTTGTGTTCGACTCAGGACTCCCTTGGTGTTTCGGTATAAATTTTATTTGATCAAGAGTTTTGCAACTACGACGATGGGTTACTTGTAACCATGATTTCAAACATGTGAAACTTGGCAATTATTTCCCGTTGCCATGAAGTGTCCACACCACGAGGTGCCTAAATGGAAACTTGTGCAGATATTTTATCACGGGTTGAATTATCAACTTCGTAATCATATGGATGCTTCTTGCGAAGTGATTGTACAACAATCATATGCCTTAATTTTTCGGAATTTAGCCAGAACTTAGCTTAACATGAACATTCTGCATGCATATGCATCGTATTTTGCATCGTAGTTGATAAATGTGTTTTACGCATAAAATTGTGCTATTTGAGAGGTATCACTCATTGCAGGAATTCAGGGCTGTGGATGATTGATCTAACCACATGGATCTATTCAGAACTTCGACGGGAGTCCAACGCTTCCAAGATTGCTTCAATCAAACTCTCATAGCACCTTAGGGAATCCACAGAAGATCAAGAGCCAAGGGGTAAATTAAAGAAGATCCGAACCTTAGATGACAAATCCAACTGCACGGATGGATTCAGATCGATGTTCGTAGCCCAACGACGTAGAAATAAATTCAATCGAAGGCCTACATCACCAGATACAAGGAAAAGAAGATGAACGGTCATGATGGTGCCACGTGATGCCATCATAGCTGCTCCCTCACCACCACCCCAACCAGGAAGGACTCACCACACACTATGGACCGTTGAATCTTCATCCAATGGCCATGAGGGCGACACGTCGCCCATCCAAATTGGATAAGAATAACTGGAAACTAACAACTATATATAACAAAAGGTTTACACAGCGCGTTGGCTCACGCCTGGTTGCGTAAGCGTGGGACGCAGGTTTGAGCCATACGCTATGCAAAATTGATGCGGAATTGGCTATGCAGGCGCGTGCAGGAGCAATTGAGAAATCTTACGGCAGAGAAGCGACCACTTGGCTCAATCAAAGTGCACCGCGGGCGAACACGCGATCGCATGCGATTTACGAGATTTAGAGGGTGAGCGAAGTGTGCGTAAGTGGTCCGATTGTAAGATCGAATGGCTGAGGTTGAAGTGCTTAGAAGAGGCGAGCAGCAAAGGCAAAAATGCAAAGGGCGCACATGGGCGGTCTGCCGCCATTCGATGGGGGATCGACTCTCCATAGAGTGCCACGTGGCAACATTAGAGTGAACCAAGGGAAAAAGAAGGATTTAGAAGATTTTTGCATGAGATTAAGGGGGCCAAATGTCCTTTTTACCCCTCGCAAATGCTGTAAAAATAGCCCAAAGGGCCCACCTTTGGAGGCATTACCTTCATCTTCTTCTTCCTCCTTCAACTTTCTTTCTTCTTCTTCTTCCCATCTTCTCCGCATTTGTTTCTACATCCCCATCTGAAGCGTCCGTTGGGCCACCTCGACGGATCGTTGTTGCTCTTCTCAACCTCTTCAAAAGGCCACCATGAACCACCTGTGGTGCCCTTGTTCTGTTACAACAGTAGTTTGTTTTATGTTTTATTCAAATACATGTATCCAATTTATGTTCAATCTCTTCATGTGATATAAATATTTTGATTGATTGCTCTTTTTACTTAGCCTTTATATTTGAAATAAACTCATGAAATCAAAAGTGTTTTCTGCCTCCCTGTGATCGACCAGGACTCACTAGTTCTATTAATTATTTGCTCGAGACGTATTTCGTGCTATACTACAATGCATTCATCTTTTACGCAATCTACGCTGCGAACAAATTGGCGCCGTTGCTAGGGAGGCAAGGAAACTTTAGATTTTATCTCTAATACAATATTTTTGTGTGAAAGAACAACGACATGAAGAAACAAACGAGGAAAAGCAGGCACTGCGAAAATCTGGTGCACACATTCCTATTAGAAATTCGGCCAAAAAGTGTCATCTTTAAAATTCAATAGCCTTGTTTCTAATGCTCCAAAAATCCTAAAATTTGTACTAGAACTAGATCTTAAAATTATCTTTCGAACGCCACCTTTTCCAAAAATAAATTCCTTTTTTAGAATTTTAAAAAATTTGTGGAGTACATACTAGTCAGATTGCTTGAAAATAACACTTTTATGAACTTTAAAATTTAATTTTGACTAACATACAAATCAGATTGACTCAAAATTTGTGGGGTGTGAAAGATAATCAAATTACCTTTCAATATCATATTTTTACAAAATTTTTGGAGCATATTAGATATAGTTTCTAATAGAAAAACCAACAAGGGGTCTAAATCCTAGATTTGACCCCTAGTTAGCTAAAAATTCATAATTGTTGGAAATAGAAAAAATTTTTGAAAAATACTCTATGAAAAGCTTATTACAAAAGAAATCTTCTTACCAAGTTTCAAATCGTTTGGATTCCATCTCACCTTAAAGTATACTTTGGAATTATGGTCTACAATTTGAAAAGGAACTTAGAAGTGCATGAGCCAATAGGACCACATTGACTAACTTGGACTCCGATGAGCCCAAAACTTAGTTGGTGAGGTAAGCCACCTTGTGGATTGCCCACCATCTACTACATTGAAGAAACAAGATATGAATTCATGAAAATACGTCAAATATCCTGCATTTGGCTTGAAACTACTGGGTAGTTCCAACCTCTACTGCAAAACCTTTTGACTAAGCTTGCGGGGCAGTGTCAAACGACCGCAGCTACGGGGTAATGGAACTGGAGGCGAAAGCCAAAGGAAGAACCTTCCTCGTAGTCCCCTCATAACCAAACTGGTTGGGTTAGCCTGAGAGGTGGGAATTCCTTACAGTTGGTCTCTAGCCAAATTTTCAATAACACAAACTTAAACGAAAAATTAGGTCATCTGATCTAAAGGGTCACTCTAATTAACAAGGCCTTAGCCTTATTCTGCTTGACTACACCAACCCTTTGAGTTGGTGTATGCAAGGAAGAAGGTCATTAAGACCAGAATTTGTGGGACCTTGGGAGCCAAGCCCAAGGCGGTGAAGGCGATTTTCGCCCGACCTCTCTTCTTAAGCTTCTTCCATCCGATTAGCTGCAATGGTTAATCTTGGTCCTCAAATTCATCAGAACCCTGAGAATCAGGACCCAATGGCTCATTTGTAAGCTAGGGTCGAGGAAACGGAATAGAAATATGAGCAGAGCATCGATTGAATTCCCACGACACTTGACAGGATGCAACATCCACCACGCGGAGAACAATTGTGGGACTTCTATGATCTAGCAGCAACAATCATAGCACCTCAGGTCCAAATTCCCGCAGGCGGAGATGCATTCGATTTAAAGCCGAATATCATAAGTCTAATTCAGACTCATTTTCATGGAAACTCGAATGAGGATCCCTTCAAGCACCTCGAAGACCTGAGTCGGATTGTAGAGTCTATTTGACCCAGGAATTTAGATATTGGAATTGTTCTCATGAAGCTTTTTCCTTTTTCTCTTAAGGATAAAGCTGCTTATTGGTTCAAGACCATCAGGAGGCAAATTGGAACCGGGGAGGAATTACGTCGCGAATTCCTCCAAAAGTTCATCTCGATCGGTCGAACAAATGCCATGAGGCGCGCAATCACGACCTTTGCTCAAGGCCCTAGAGAGAAACTACAAGACACCTGGGATAGATTCCATGATCTTCTTAAGAAGTGCACACACCATGGTGTACCCAAATGGCACCTTAAGCAAGTATTTTACCTTGGGCTGGATGACACACATCAATACCTGGTCGATGCATCTAGCGGTGGGAATTTCTCATGAAAGACGAGAACAATGCATTTGAACTGTTCGAGTCCTTAGTAGAGAACCCGATGAACGCTGCCTCAATGAACCAGTTCCAGTGACCTAAATAGCAATGAGTTAATGTCCACGAAGCTCAAGCCGACTCTACTCGAGCCAACATGGACATATCACCAAAAAGCTGGATAAGGTGGATCTGCTCGATAAGAAGCTCGATGAATTAATGCGAGCGAGATCCGAATCTGTTGGCAGCATTGCTCCATCTTACTCCTCTCAAGCATCCCGAGCACCCTCTGCTTGTACATATCCAATTTCTCGGGATGTTTTCACTCCATCTTCACGGGATCCGACATACCAGGAGCCCGTGAACAATATGGATCTGGCACCATACAATCATGGTTACGCACTACATGATGATGCAAGTGCATATTCTTTTGATGAATTTGCATCTAAGACGTCTTCAGCTTATGAAGATGTCAATGCCATTTAGGGATACGAGCATAACAACTCATATTATGAAACATATAACCGTGCTTGGCGCCAGCATCCTAATTTCACCTGGTCCAGCAATCCATAGAGACTGAGTCAAGTTCCACACTACCATACCAGACAATACGGGAATGCGTAGAACACATATCCAAGGCAGTAGCAATTCCCATCTCAGCAGCAACAGACACACTATATCTATCAGCTGCTGCACTAAGCTACCAACTACCCTCCAAAGCGGGCCGACCCTTTGGAGTCACTAAAGGAGGAATTGCAGGCATCAATTTGGAAATCTACTCATGAAAACCTCCAAATAATGAAGGCAATGGCTGACCAAATACAGAGCATACAGAACATGCAAAACCAAATGATGCAGGAGCATAGATCACAGGGAGCTTTGCCCTCCCAACCTATCCCAAACTTGAGATATGTGCATAATCAGGGCACCCTGCCTAGATTCCAAGCACCACAGGGGCAGGCACACACTGTTATGCAAGCACCTCCCGCACCTCCTGGTCATGGGCTCGGTCAGCCACCTCTATTGCCAAACCCTATGTAACCAGACCAACCTGCTCCTCTACCCCTACATGGACAACACACCGATGCAAAAGCTGTCAACTTATGGAGCGGAAAGATAACACAGGACCCACTACCAAGGCAAGCGGGTAACGATTTTCCCTGTGCTATACCACGAGATGATTCACAACCCTCTTCCTCTCACAAGCCATCTTCATTAGATAAGGGAAAGAAGCCCCTAGACCCTGAAATTCCCGTCCCTTTTCCCGTAGCCCTAATGCGAGATTCAGCATAGAAAAAGGGCACGCGGAATTTCAAGGACCTGAAATGCATGTTCAAAGAAGTTCACATTCAAGTCCCTCTCCTCAAAGCGATAGATCACATCGCAGCTATTGCTAGGTTCTTTAAGGACTATTGTACTCCGAGGTAGCAGCAGAGCATCCAACGACAAGCGGTATTATCAGTGGAAGATAGTGCAGTTATTTCAACTGACTTACCACCCAAGAAGAAGGACCTGGGAACACCATTGATTTCCTACTTGTTGCAGGATTCCCCTTTAGATAGGGCCCTTCTTGACTTGGGGTCATCCATTAACCTAACTCCCACCGCAGTAGTTGATCGATTTCGATTTGGGAGGTTAAAACCCACCTCATTTACCATATAGTTGGCTGACTGATCTGTAAAATCACCAAGGGGGTGTTTGAAAATGTGATCATAAAAGTCCAAGGATTCCGCTTTCCAGCAGACTTTTTTATTCTTGATATGGAGGTTCCTCCTAATCTCCGTGATGCACCGATTATTCTAGGTAGCCCATTTCTGGCAACCTCCTGCGCAAACATCGACTATGCATCAGGGTGAATGGAGATTGCCCTGGGAAACAAAAAGCTTAAACTAGACATTTTTAGGGCATCAAAGAACTTTAATTGTGATTTGATCGAGGAATATAATGAAGACGAAGATTCAACTTTCTGTGGGAACATTAGGCTCGTCTGCAGTGACCCAATGACACATTCATCCTCACTATCACGGGTCTTTGATCACGATCCACATGGTTCTGAGACTAATGATATACACATTTCGTCCTATGAATTTGGTTGTCATGGGTGTTCATCTACTTTTAACACCCCTAATCCTAAATATCCTATCCTATCTAGCACGGATATCTTAAGACATGATTACATGACCACTACAGGTGGATTCTTCATTAGTCAGGATCAGCAAATTTTTGCTATTATTTCCTCCCCTACCCTGCATAACCCTCCTCCTCACCCTCCCCACCCTCCACTATTAGAGTTGCAACCCTTACCTAATTCACTCAAATCCGTGTTTCTGGGAGAAAGTGAGACACATCCAGTGATTATCAATGCTCACTTGACTTTGGATCAGGAACACCAGTTGATCTCCGTTCTACAAGCACATAGGGTGCTATCGGGTAGGGCATTGCTGATCTCCATGGAATTCGCCCAGCATATTGCACTCACCATATCTACACTGATGAAGGGGTGAGACCATCAAGACAACCTCAAAGATGCCTAAATCCAAATATGTCGGAGGTTGTCAAGAAGGAGATCATTAAATGGTTGGACGCGGACATTATCTATCCAATTTCCGACAGCCAGTGGGTGAGTCCCGTTCAGATAGTGTCCAAAAAGGCGGGACTCACCAAACTAAAAAATGAATTGGGTGAATCCATCCCAACCCGCACCACGACTTCTTGGCAGGTTTGCATTGACTATAGGAAGCTAAACTCGGCTACCCAAACGGATAATTTTCCTTTGCCCTTTATTGATCAGATTCTAGAATGGCTAGTCAGGCATAGTTTCTTCTGCTTTCTGGATGGATACTCTAGGTACAATCAAGTTGCAATCAACCTGGAAGACCAAGACAAGATGACTTTTACGTGTCCCTTTGGAACATTCTCTTTTAAGCAGATGCCTTTCGGCCTTTGCAATGCACCAGCTACCTTTCAACGATGCATGATGGCCATCTTTTCAGACATGATTGGGGACTGTGTAGAACTGTTCATGGATGACTTCTCCGTGTTTGGAAACAATTTCTCGTCATGTCTCAATAACCTCACAAAAATTCTGAGGAGATGTATAGAGGTTAACCTAGTACTTTCATGGGAGAAAAGCCATTTTATGATGAGGGATGGCATCGTGCTAGGTCACAGGATCTCCTCTGATGGACTCAAGGTCGGCCTAGCTAAGTCTGAAATCATTTTGTGATTACCTCCGCCTAGCTTGGTTAGGCAAATCAGATCATTCTTAGGGCATGTCGGATTTTATCGAAGATTCATTCAATATTTCTCGAAAATTGCTCGTCCATTAACAAATCTTATCGTGACCGACATCCCTTTGAGTTTGGCTCCTCGTGTCTTAGCGCCTTCGTGACCTTGCAAAGCACTATCTCTAGTGCACCTATTCTCCAACCCCCTGACTGGTCACTCGACTTCAAGATGATGTGTGACGCTTCTAACTTCGCTGTCAGAGCCATTCTTGGCCAGTGTCGGGAGCATCATCCATTTGTAATATACTACACTAGCAAAATGATGAACGAGGCCCAGCGTAATTATACAATCATTGAGAAAGAATTGCTAGCTGCAGAATTTGGGTTGGAGAAATTTAGGTCATACTTACTCGGGTCCAAAGTTATCATCTACACTGACCATTCTGCCCTCCGACATTTGTTGGCAAAGAAGGATGCTAAACCCCGCCTTATCAGATGGAGCCTTCTTGTACAGGAGTTTAATGTCGAAATCCACGACAAAGCCATAGCACATAATGTTGTAGCGGACCACTTGCCTTGGCTTGACCCAGACTACATTCCATACTCCCTGCTGATATCAGACCGATTTCCAGATGAGTCTCTACTATCTATCAACTCGGTTGAGTTTCCTTGGTATGTTGATATAGAAAACTATCTTGTTGCAGGAAGCCTACCTGTGGGATTATCCAAGGATAAAAAGCTTAAATTTATATCAGAGGCTAAATTCTATTTTTGGGATGACCCACTGCTCTTTCTCATTGGGGCTGATCAGATCATCCATAGATGCATCCCTGATTCGGAAATCTATAGTGTGCTATCCTTCTGCCACAGCGATGCTTGTAGGGGTCATTTCTCAGGCCAAAAAATTGCTGCAAAGATTTTACAGTCAAGGTTTGTCTGGCCAACCATTTTCAGAGATACACACGAGTTTGCCAAGTGCTGTAAGCGATGCCAGGTAGTCGGTTCTATGACCCGAAGAGATATGATGCCTCTACAAGCCATTCTGGTCATAGAAGTGTTCGACATCTGGGCATCGACTTTATGGGTCCCTTCCCAAACTCGCATGGCTTTGAGTACATACTCCTCGTAGTAGACTATGTCTCAAAGTGGGTAGAAGCTATCCCAGCAAGACGAGCTGATCATAGACTGTTATATCCTTTGTCTGAGAATTTACTTTTGCGAGATTCAAAGTTCCTCGCGCCCTGATAAGTGATGGGGGAAGCCACTTCATCCAAGCCCATTTCAGGTCATTATTGAAAAAATACGCGGTGCAGTACCGCATTGCTACCCCATATCACCCACAGACCAATGGGCAAGCTGAAGTATCAAACCGTCAAATCAAGCTTATCCTTCAAAAGATGGTTAGACCTAATAGGAAGGATTGGTCCGATCGATTGATTGATGCACTATGGGCATATCAAATCGCATACAAGGCCCCGCTCGGAATGTCGCGATACCGTAAGGTGTATGGAAAGCCCTGTCACCTTCCTATGGAGCTGGAGCACTGTGCCTTTTGGGCGATGCAGAAGTGTAATTTTAACCTCGAGGCCGGAGGTTATGAAAGAAAGCTCCAGCTCAGTGAGTTAGAGGAGATTAGGCGAGAAGCTTATGAGAATGCAAAAATATACAAAGACAAGACAAAAGCTTTCCATGATTGACACATCCAAAGGAAGGAGTTCGCACTTAACCAGCAGGTTTGGTTGTTTGACTCCCGACTCAAATTCTTTGCGGGAAAGCTCAAGTCCAAGTGGACTGGACCGTTCCTGGTGGTCCACTCATATCCTAATGGGGCGATTCAAATTAGAGACCCGAAATCTGGGCAAATTTTTATGGTTAGTGGCTAGTGCCTCAAACCATTATTTGCCTAGGAACCTCCTCCTACTGACGAAACGATACATCTTCTTGAGGATGTATGACTGATGAGTTGCCCAGCTAGAGGCGTTAAACTCAGCACATATACATATATACATAGCATATTTCTTTTTCGCATAGTGTTTTGCATATTGTTTACGGCATTACAGTAATGGCATGAGCTCAATGACAACTCAGAAGTAGCTTTAGGTGATTTCTATCCATATACACTCGGCCTTGTTTCTTTTATTCATGCATGAGGACATGCAAACACTTAGGGATGGGGGGGGTAGTCCATAAAAAAATTGAAAATTTTTTGCCAACAATTGGGGGATTAGATCGCTTTACCAAGAGGTTTTATTAGAGAATTATTCTTTAGTAGATTCCTAGACTTAGAATCCGATATAATTTCATACTTGCATGTAGAATTTGCAATGGATCCACTGTGAAAACCGATAGACATCTCTAGTTTGTCGAGAAGAAGCATTGCTTCTTCTCCCCTAAACTTCCTAGACTTAGATCCGATATAATTTCATAATTGCATGTAGAATTTGCAATGGATCCACTGTGAAAATCGATAGACATCTCTAGTTTGTCAAGAAGAAGCATTGCTTCTTCTCCCCTAAACCTTGGATAGCAATCAGAGAGTCAAGTGAACCATCTTCTTGTAGATCCACCAAAACATACGTGAGATGAGAGTAGAGAGTCTACTGGTGCTCTAAGGCTAGTGTAAGGAATATTTAATCTTTAATAATTGAATAATGATACTCGGAGATGGGCATAGTTTTCACTCTCAGTTCTTGCGCACTACATCTGTGAGAAATTCCATACGAGAGCCACCAAATAAGGCAAAAACACAGAGAGCGGGTTCTGATAAAACTAGGACTGGGGTGGATGGTCACGACCCTCCTCTACGGAATCCTCAGCTAAAGGAGAGTATTGATGTCAAGGTCAGAAATATGTCGTCCTATCCATTCCCTACCTGGTGCCGAGAGTAGGCACTTCCACCTAATAAGCCACTCAAGATCCTCTTGGTCACCCCCAAAAATCCCAAATAATGTCTTGTGAATAAAAGTATGTATGTCATGTTGAATTGTTGCATTATGTTATGTTGATAATGGCATTGTGCCAGCATATATATATATATATATATATATATATATATATATATATATATATAAAGCATACAAAAGGGATATTTTCTTGTAAAAAAAAAAATGTTATGTTAAGAAGTTTGAGTTATGTAAGTTAAAATGTTTTGAGGCAAAAACACCTACCACCCTCATGAACCACTAAATATAGCCGAAACCTATTTTTCTGTATTTCTAACCACCTGAATATAGGCTGAGTCTGACTTAGTCATAGGGTTATCATAACCTAATTAAAGTGTAATACCATGTGAGACCACCAAATATAGTTGCAAATGTGGCAAGATGTGAGCTCAAAAAAAAAAAAAAAGAAGAAGAAGAAAAAGAGAGAGAAAGAGAGAAAAGAAAAAGTACAAAAGATAAAAGAGAGCACAGTTTTTCAACCCTTCTCTAAGTTAAGTTATTCAATAATATAATAATCTAGATTCTGAAATACTAGTCTCTATGTAGCACCAGAAGTGAGTGAGCCACCAAATACAAATCTAGTTAACTCAGACGTCTTCTACCTAACCCAAAAGCTAGGGCTAAAACTAGAGAATATTTTATATCCCTAAGAGAAGAGGTTTGCCTATCCCAATAGAATTTTACTAGGGGACAAGTATAAACTTTAAATGTGTATCGACTCTTCTCTTGGATCCGTTGCAGAAGCTACAACATCATATGTACATAGTTATCTGTATTTTGAATTTTTGGATGAACAAAAAGAAATAAACCTTTAGTTAAACTCTTGATAAAATGCATTTAGTCTTGCACTTACTCAGGACTAGCAAGATTTAGGCATGGAGGTATGATTGCACAGTAATCATAGGCCTTAATTTGCTTGAATTAAGCCATAACTTATTTTAACATGAACATTCTGCATGCATATGCATCGTAGTTGCAAATGTATTTTATGCATAAAACTATGCTATTTGAGAGGTATCACTCATTGCAGGTAATTCGGGCCTGTGGATTACCAATCCAACCGCATGGATCTGTTCAGAACTTCGACGGGAGTCCAATGCTTCCAAGATCGCATCAATCAGACTCCCGTAGCACCCTAGGGAATCCATAGAAGATCAGGAGCCAAGGGGCAAATTAGAGAAGATCCAGACCTCAAATGACAAATCCAACCACACGGATGGATCCGGATCAATGTTTGCAGCCCAATGGCGTAGAGATCAATTCAATCAGAGGCCTACATCACCAGATACAAGGAAAAGAAGATGAACGGTCATGATGGCACCACGTGGCACCATCACACTGCTCCCTCACCACCAACCCATCCAGGAAGGATGCACCACACGCTGTAGACCATTGAATCTTCATCCAACGGCCACAAGCGTGACATGTCGCCTGCCTAGATTGGATAACGATAAGTGGAAACTAACAAGTATATATAATAAAAGGTTTGCGCAGCGCGTTGGCTTGTGCGTGCGTGCCTAAGCATGGGATGCGGGTTTGATTTGTGTGTTGCGCAAAATTGATGCGGAATTGGCTGTGTGGGCACGTGCAGGCGCAATTGCACGATTGGAGGGCAGATACGCCACCACGTGGCACGATTAGAGTGCACTGTGGGCGGATGCGTGACTGCACGCAATTTGCAAGATTTGGAAGGTGAGGGAGGTGCGTGTAAGCGATCTGATTGTAAGATCGGACGACGGAGGTTGAAGCACTTAGAATAGGCGAGAGGCAAAGGCGATCTACGATCGTGCGATGGAGGATTGACACTCCACGGAGTGCCATGTGGCAGCATCAGAGCAAATCGAGGGAAAAAGAAGGATTTGGAAATTTTTGCATGAGATAAGGGGCGCAAATGTCCTTTTTACCCCCCCACCCCCGCCAAAGCTATAAAAAGAGCCCAAAGGGCCCCCCTTTGGAGGCATTCCCTTCATCTTCTTCTTCCTCCTTCTTCAACCTTTCTTTCTTCTTCTTCTCCTTCCCATCTTCTCTACATTTGGCTCTGCATCCCCATCTGAGGCATTCGTTGGGCCACCCCGATGGATCGTTGTTGCTCTTCTCAACCTCTCCAAAAGGCCACCACAAACCACCTGTGGTGCCCTTGTTCTATTACAACAGTAGTTGATTTTATGTTTTATTCAAATACATGTATCCAATTTATGTTCAATCTCTTCTTGTGATATAAATATTGTGATTGATTGTTCCTTTTACTTGGCCTTTATATTTGAAATAAACGCATGAAATCAAAAGTGCTTTCTACCACTTTCTCCTGAAATCAATTTCTCCTTGAAAGTAGGGATATTTTGGGTGGGGTGATGATTGGGATAAACATAATTCCCTGTTGAACCATAGAAAGCCTCAGAATAATAATTATAATCAGCACGGGATTTATGCAGATTTTCTCCCTTGCAGGTGTTAAAAGGGGTGAGATGTGGAATGTGTGGAGCTTGGGCAGGTGTGGCAGGACTCCCTTGGTTGGCCAGGTTTGTTAAATCCTTATGCAACTGTTGTTGCTTAACTTGTAGTTGAGCCATGATAGAGTAGAGATTAGGTGGAGGGGCTTGATTAAGTAGCTCCTGGGTGGAAAAATAGGGGAAAGAAAAATTAGCACGTGGGTTGGAGGACTAATTTTTATTTTCCATTTTGAAAGAAGAGGAAGAATGCAGGAAAGTCTTTTTTTTTTTTTTTTTGGGAGGCAAGATCAAGTGGTCCCTCCAAGTGTGGAGTTTTGGACCGCCGCCCATGCAAAATGGAAGAAACGGGAGAGGAGAAGAGATGGAGATGAGAGAAGTGTGCACACAAGCAATCAAATTCTAGACCTAACTTAAGTGTGACTCCCTAAAACTAAACCTAAGACTTGATCTACGTAGGAAATAAGTAATCAATAGTGAATACTCGTTCTGTCAACAAATCTAGCCAAGTTGCTTAAGGGGAGGTTTGGGCCCAAACGTTTCCCAGGGAAAACCCCAGGTTCTTGTACAAACCCGCGCCTGGTCGTTTGACACGGCCCCTCAGCCTGAACACCAGATATAGATGACAAAATTGGTACTAACTAAAGAAAACTTAAGACCTAGATAGCAAGCCTAAGTTGATGAAGCCTTAGGGGTCAAGTTGCTACAAGTTTTACTTAGGTCTAGGATATTACAGTGCACACGGAATGTGGAGGGAATTAATTGGGTTGTTGCCCTGTCATTTCGATTTTTTTTTTTGTGTGTGCAGGAATTAGAGAGTGGCTCCTATGAAAATCAAGTTGTCACACAATTTTTTTGTATTTATGTCTTTTAGGATTCAATTTAATTGAATGTGTTTTAGGATTTCTCCTGTTAAATTTTCCAACAAGTTTGAAAATCCACAATCAAAGGAAAAACAAGTTGTATGGGTGATTGTATATTTCCTTTAAATTGTGGGACTAGAAAAAAAATAAGAAAGAAACCCTAATTGGAGTTGAATCCTAATACAGAAAATGACTACCAATGAATTTTTTTAAGGCTTCCTGGATAAGTAGTGGTCCAAACAATGCAACCAACACCACTACCTTAAGTGAAATCAAACAAGGATTCCAGAAAAGATTTTTGTAAGATTTTAGGAATTTGTTTGATAATTGTTTTGAATTTTTAATTGTACTGGTGTCAAAGTCCAGAAATAATATCCGTGGGTATTCTGGACTTTTCAGTATTATCACCGACCTCATAAAATTTTGATGATTTTATATGATGTGTAAAATTTCTCAAGGATTCCAGAAATTAAATTCCACAAAAATTGGATGAGTATAAAAGTTATAAAAATTCACAGACAGTAGCAAAACAGGAAGATTAGAGGGTGTGATCCCTCTGTAGTCCACAAATTTTTAAAAATTAAATACAAAGTCAATTGGTGTGAAATTTAGAAAAGATGTTTCTAACTCAATTTGAAATTATTGTATGAAATTTTATGATTTTAGGAGGCCTGTGGTGCTAGGAATCGATTTTTTAAGTCCGGATAGAAATCTGGACCCAAAAAATAGAACACCAATACTTGCAATGGAGTGGTGTTAAAGAAGCATTCAAGCAAACAATGGATTTTAAAATGCACCACTCCACTTAGTTAAGTTGTTTAGGGTCCTGAAAGCCAAGTTTAGTGTATTTTGGAAGTTTTTTAGGTTAAGTGTGACAAGTAAGAGGAACCAACCTGAATTTCGTGGGAAGAAAAGGAACTTTGAGCTCTCGCTTCCAGATTCCCGCTTTCTTCCTGCAATAGTTCCTGCACACACGAAAGAGAAGAAAGAAAAGGGGATGAGATCTACTTCAAGCAAGAGGAGAAAGAATAGCAAAGCCATTCCTCCCCGGCAACGGCGCCAAAAAGTGATGCGAAAAATCACGTGATTTGTAAAAGTTGGTTTTTAACGCCATTGTAACATGCGAATTCGCATACGCTTTTAAATTTATATCCTAGATAGGGGAATATCTAGGGTCGTCCAAGGAGGCAAAAATTGCAATTCAATTCTCTTGCTAAAAACACATCTCAACTTTCTTTTTGGTATTTTAAATATATATATATTTTGTGTTTTGAAGTAATATGGGCAAAGTGCGAATTGTGACAAAAGAGTGCTAACACCTAAAATCCTAAGCTGAAACTTAAGAGATTAAAAAGTCCACTACCTAAGCTCACTCTAGGCAAGTGGAGGCCTGGAGTAATTAGGGAATGGAAGTAGAATAAGTGCTAGAACAACAGTAACTATTGCAACAAAAAACTAAAAAGAAGGCAATTTGATTAACTAGAATTTGTGTTCTTTTCAAGGGCAAGTAGAGGAATGCTTCTACTAGAAATAAAAAAATCTAAAAGCAATAAAAGAAACACAAATCCTCTTGCAAAATTTGGTGAAGAAGGGAGTCTTCTTGCTCCAAGCCTAGCTGCTCCTTGGCTTGAAAAGAGGGCCTCCTTCTTCTCCATCCTTGAGAGCTCCTCCAAGGTGGGTGCTACCACCTTCAATGCTCTCCTCCAAGGGGTGGGCGTGCACCACCCTCAAAAGCTCCTCCAAGGTGGCGTGGACCACCTTCAAGATCTCCTCCAAAGATCTTCCTTGCCTGGCTTCTCCTTTGGCTGACGTGGGCACAAGAGAGAAGGGAAGAGGGGAAGGCACCAAGGGGATAGAATATCCCCTTAATCTTCTTCTTCTTCTTCTCTCTTAGGCGTGGGCTTCTAGGTAGAATATGAGAGTGAATTTTCTAGCCAAGGATGCCTCGAATGGTGGTGGGTAGTGGTCTTTTTATAGGGTAGGATGGGGGTTAAGGTGCCTCTTGAAATTGAGGGCTAAGATGGAAGGATGGAGGTGGTTGGGGATCCTATGGCTAAGGGCATTTGGCGCCAACCCAAGGGACTCCTAGGGGGTGGTTATGAGTGGTGACACCCCTTGAAGTTGGTGCCAAAATAGCTTCTAGAAGGGGGTCTTAGGTGGTGCCAAGAAAGGTTCTAGAAGGAGGGGTTATGTGGAGTGTGGAGATGGGCTTAAGGGGAGATGTGTGGTGGAGATGAAGGGGATTTTTGGAGGTAAAAGTGGCGCCAACAAGGGGGTAGTTCGGGAGGTTTTGGCACCACTTTTAGGTGTCTTTTGGAGTTGGTGGGTAGGCTAGGTTGTCGCCAAGTAGGTTAACATATGTGGAGCTTAGGTGGAGCTAGTTGGGTGGAGTTGTTAGGTGGGTTTTTAGGGTGGTACAAGCCAAGGAAGTTGGAGCATAGCTAGGCTAAGCTAAGCTAAGCTAAGCTAAGCTAGCTTAGCTAATGGAGGAGTAGAGGAGGAGGTATTGGTGCTAGGGTTTGGAGGGAGGAGCTGGTTCTGAAGAACCTGGAGCTGAAGTGGAGCAGGTAGCTGCTGAAGTGGTCAACATGGGGCTACTCTAGCTTTCTTAGCTTGCTAGTTCTTTGCTAGCTACTAAGCCAAGCTAAAGTGAGCTAGCTTCTGTTGAAAGGAGCTGAGGTGAGCTGGGTCTGGTGCTCCCGGGGAGGATTGAGCTGGTTGAGACAGCTAAGGTAGCTTAGCTCAATTAGCTTGAGCTAAGCTGGGTCCCAGGGAGCTGGACTTGAGCTTCCTGAGCTGGGATGGGTTCTTCTTCAGCTGGCTGGAGTTGAGTGGAGCTGGATGTAGCTGGATCTAAGCTGGGATGAACTCCTGTCAACTCAGCTGAGCTAGCTAGAGCTCCCTGTGGACTAATGGGAGCTGAGATGAGCTAGACTCAGCTAAGTTGAGTTGGATCTGAGCTGACTTTAGCTAGGGTGAGCTAAGATGAACTCTCTTGAGCTACCATTCAGCTGAGATTAGCTAAATGGAGCTGGGATGAGCTAACCCTAGTTCAAGTGAGCTAGGTTTTAGTTGTGGTGAGCTGTATCAAGCTAAGTTCTAGGTAGTCTGAACTCATTCTTCACCAATTGCCTTCTTGAGTGCTAGGGTTTTAGGGATCTGTATATCTGTTCATCCCTAACACTCACAAAAACACATTAAAATAACAAAAGAAAATGCAATGCATGCCTAACCTAGTTAATGCCTAAATGCAGCCCAGAAACCCGTTTGCGAAGTAAAATCCTAAGAGCTAGGTTTGTTTTAGTGCATAAGAATGATGATAAACTTGTGTTTATCACCTTATGGGTTCCAAACTGGGGCCTTTGATCCCAGTCTTTTTGATCCTTCTTCATCCTCATCTTATGAGGATGTTCATGCTGTGTAAGAGAATGTTAGATCCAACCCTTATTCGAATTCCTACAATTCTGGTTGGAAAAATCATCCTAACTTCTCTTGGAATGATCAAGGGTAGTAGACCCAATATCAACCCAACAACTATGTATCTCAAAAACCATTGGGTCAGGGTCATGTATATACTCAGTTGCCCCTGAATCAGGTTAATCAGCCCATGTGGAATGCTCAACAACCCGTTGGGCAGGTTGACTTGAACCTGAAAATGATAGAAATGCAAGGGTCAATCCTCCAGTTCACGAAACAGATGAAAACATCGTTGGACACCTTGCAATCCAGACTTAGTACAAATAACCGACAACCCGGATCTCTACTATCACAATCTGTTCCAAACCCAAGGAATGTACATAATCGAGGCATTAGGCCTCAAGGGTTTGGTAATAATGGGGAGTCATATGCTCAATGCTATCTATCAGGCTACCCCAGCCCCTCCCAGAGCGAACCAAGTTCCTACCATAATCAACTAGGAGCCTTTTGTTTTGCCCAACCCTCCCCAAGGCACTAACCAACAGAATTTTGCCACAGCAAACACCATCACCTTGAGGGGTGGTAGTAGACACAAGGGACCTACCCAACCTCATGTCAACCCCATTAGGCTCTGTAGCAAAAATTTCAAACTCCCAACTAAGAATGTGATCAATAAAACATCAGAGTCGAATTCGGGAGTATGTTGTTGTTGTATGGGCAAATAGAAAATGTCAGAGGAGAAATTGGAGGAAAGGATGTCCTTACTTTAGGCTTTCAAATTGACAAACATTTTACTCCTTGCGGCTATCAGATCAATCCCCGCCTACACCATAGGTTTACTAAATGCATATAAAGAAAGATGTAGAGCGAAATATGAAATCAATAGGAGAGTAGTTTGTTCAATAACACAAGCACATTGATCCTAAACAAGCTACGTCCTAAGAAGAAAGACCCGGGAGCCCCGCTGATTTCCTGCACAATAGGAAACATTACTTCTAACCAGGCTCTCCTTGGCTTGGGTGCTTCCATTAATGTGATCCCCACCTCACAGCACATGGAATTGGGTCAAGGCTACCTAAAACACACTGACATAACCTTGCAGTTAGCTGATAGATCCATTACAAAACCAAGGGGTATTTTGGAGGATGTTTTAGTTAAGGTTAATGACTTGCATTACCTTGCTGATTTCATGGTCCTGGACAAGGAAGCCCCAAAACAGCTTAACCACACCCCGATTATTTTGGGAAGACCTTTCCTGGCTACTGCCAAGGTGAGGATTGATTGTGAATTGGGAAATATAGAAATGGCCTCAGGGGATAAGACAAATCGATTCAATATTTTCGATGTCTCAAAGAAGAATAAAGTTAAGTGTGCTTAGATGGAGGAGCTTGGTAGAATAGAGGAAGTAATGGCCATATATACCTTAGACAACCTTTTAATGGCCAACTCAACCCAAACTCGGGAAGAAGATTGCATGGTTGCAGAAATAATTGAGGACAAAGCAAAAATGCAACTAATTGTAGCAACACAGGATGAGGAAGATATGCATGAAAACAAAAATGTGTTGGATGATTCACGTGATCAAGATAAAACCCAACAACATCCTTATCCTGAATGCTTAGAGTTTGAGGTCCAACTTGTGGGTGGGAATTTTGAGGATCAGGATGGTTGGTTTAAGAACCCAGAGTGTGAGGATGAAATTGAACATTGGGGAAGAACTCTTCAAACATTAGGTATTCTAGAGTACCCACAAATCCCCAACACATCACAAAACCCTCTTCGTCCTTTTTCACTCAACCATTGCATAAATTCTATACCCAACCACACTTCCTTTGTAATAAATCAACAAAAATTCTACTGGAGACCATTTGGGCTCTCCCTGCACCACCAGGTTGCCACATTCATTGTTCATCTCTTTGGCAAGCTCATTTTCACTCCCTAGGACCCATAATTGGGGGCCCGGAAATTGTGTTGTTGTGGCCTCAATGTTTAGTTATTTTTGATTGAGGACCTCGCTTAGCTGAAGGCACTAAGCTCGGCACATGTAAAGACTGTTCCAAGCTGGCCAGAGTCTCAAGGAAACCAGGTGATATTCTTCCACTTCTACTCTCCTGCATGCTTCCATTTTTCACAATGAGGACATTGCAATAGATAAGCATCGGGGGGTGGACATATTTTATAACCTTTTTGTCAGCTGTAATAGTAATTTCCTGTTATTTGATTCTTTAAAAAAATTGAAAATTCAAAAAGATAAAGAAAGGAAGAATTAGAAGAGAACTTAGGCATTTGGAAGCTATTAACTTTAGGAAATGATACGAGAGGACCTAAACACTTAGACTCTTTAGGTCTTTGGGCTTAATTAGCCTAGGTGTCCACTCAAATGTAGACTTAGTCTCGAGTTCTCACTAATTAAAATTCATTTTAAGTTGGTAAATAAATTGGGATGATAATTATGCGACTTATCAACCCACCCTATGATTTGAGTGGACTTTAAGCCTAAGCATATACACACTTTTTTTGCACTGACTCACTTTTCGGCAGTTTCTTCGGAAATTGGGTAGCCAATGAACTATCTAGGGTGGTATGGCTAGCAAGTTGTCGGTGGTAACAGCTCATCGATAGGTTGTCTAGAGCCCAATTATAAGACCATTTTCGTTGTACTACCTTTAGGTAAATCTTAGATCAGGGAAGTCACCTACTTAAAAAAAAAAGCAAACAAATGAAAAGAAAAAGAAAAAAAATATATATATATGGAAAAAGGAGAAAAAAATAAAAAAAAATAATAAACAAACCACACTTCACCGCACGAGTATGGCTGGCAAGTTGCCGTGGGTAACAGCCCATTGGCCGATTATCCAGAACCCAGCATACAAAAAAATGCATAATAATTCCCAAAACACTTAGGGAAGAAGCGGGGAAGTAAAATAAACCAGGGAGATATACATTGGGTTTACCCTTATGTTGACCCCATAAATAAAAGAATTAGGGAGAAAGCTACCAATCAAAAAGATAAACCTTTAGGCAAGGTCACCTAGGGTCGTAGAAACCTGAAGTCCATTTTAGCGGCCGCCTAGTGAGTCTTTCACTATTTTCACAAGATGCTTAGCACTTAGAGTCCTTTTCGAGTCTTAGACGAGTTGGGTAACAGTAAAAAGTTATCCTGGAACTCTCAAACTCCAAAAGTACAAAAAAATTAGAAAAGAAGAAAAATAAAAAAAATGTATCTTCCCTTTTCAAATAAGGCGAGGACTTGGGCGGTCTGCATTCTGGTAAACACCTGAATACTGTTGAGTCTTCGTAGTTTAGGACCTTAGTTGAAATTTTTTATTGTTAATAAACAACTTAGGCCTAAGCGATATAATTCTGATTTTATACATATCATATTGGTCGGGCATGTTTCACGTGTTAGAAATCAGGGTTACAAGTAACCCATCATTGTAGTTGCAAAACATGTCAATCAGATAAAATTTATACCGAAACTCCAAGGGAGTCCCGGGTCGAACACAGGGAGGCGACGTTTACTTTAAGTGAAAATCGTGCTTCGTTTTGTTTGTTTTTGGTATTTTAGGGTTTTGTTATTTTTTTTGTATTTTTGAAAAAAGAAGACAAACAAAATGAATCACAAGAGATATAGAACAAATCTGATATATATCACTTACAATAAACTATGAAAGCATAAAAAGAGAGGGGGTGAGAGGAAATCTCCCAAATCGGCTGTTCGACGAGATGACGGTGCCTGTCAGAAGCTCGGACGAAGGAGGCGAGGAGAGGGACAACGGAGGTGAGACGCAGGAGGATGTCGGGTTGAAGAAAGCTTCGGTGTGGCTCCGGAATGGAGGTGAGAAGACGAAGATGATCTGCTACCGGAATGGAGGTGGGAGGATGGCTCCAAGGCGATCTATGAATAGGGATGGGAAGATGGACGAATATTTGGTGAGTCACCAGTTTGCTACACTAATAAGAGCCTTGGGAGTTTGGGAACAAACTCTAATGGAGCGTTGGTAGGCTTGCTAGAGCTTGGGAGTAGGTGGGAGTAGAGTAGGTAGAGATGGCTTGGAAGGGAGGGGGTGTAGGTCCTTTTATAGTGGAGGAAAAGAGGCAAAAATAGGTATGGGACCATTAATGACGTTCAGGCCATTGCTGGAAGCGTCGCTGTAGGCAGCTCATGCCCACTTACGCCCACAGCTGGCTTTGCTGGCGTGCGAAGAGTTAGCGACAGCTGTAAGCATCGCTGTAGGTCCAGCTCATGCATCGCTGGCGCTGTGCTCCCCGCCTTTGCCCCGCTTGCGCGCCCATGCGTTGGCACTGTGTTGTGTGCATGCACGCCTGCACGCACACACACACCCACACTGCTGTGCATGTGCGGTGGCACGTGCGTGCGCTGGGCGGCTTAGGCTGTGCCATGTGGCACAGTCTGGGTCGTTAATCTTCTTGTTGTAGGAGCTGCTGTAGAGGTCAGATTAAGTCGATTTTCATGCCTTTAGGCTGCGATCGTCGACTCGAACCCATCTGCACGGTCGGATTTGTGATTTGAAGCTCCAAATTATGTCTTCTAGTCTCTTGGCTATTGATCTTCCTCGGACTGCATATGATGCTACGGGGCTCCGATCGAGGCAATTTCAGAGGATTGGACTCCGATCGTCGTCTTGATCAGATTCATACCGTCAGATCATCAATCCGAGGCTTCGAAATAAATATCCTTCTCTCCTAACCACAAAAAGGATGCAATTAACCTAAATTATATACAACTACTCTAAATGCTGAATGATGCATGCTATGCAATATTTATAACATGAAATGCAAATCTAAGCCTAGGAACATGCATGAATAGGCATTTTACCCTCAATAGTTGTGTTTACATCACATATAGTTTAATTTTGCGTGGGACTAGCAAAAGATAACCATGGGGGTATGATGTGAACACATTTATTGAGGGTAAAATGCCTAGTCATGCATGTTCCTAGGCTTAGATTTGCATTTCATGTTACAAATATTGCATAGCTTGCATCATTCTGCATTTAGAGTAGTTGTATATAATTTAGGCTAATTGCATCCTTTTTGTGGTCAGGAGAAAAGGATATTTATTTTGGATCCTCGGATTGACGATCTGACAATACGGATCTGATCAAGGCGATAATCGGAGTCCCGTAGCACCATATGCAGTCCGAGGAAGATCAACAACCAAGGGACTAGGTGATATAATTTGGAGCTTCAAATGACAAATCCAATTACACGGATGGATTCGACTCAATCTGATCTCTGTAACAGCCCCTACAACGAAAAGAAGATGGACGGCCCAGATTGTGCCACGTGGTATAACCCAGGCCGCCCATGCGCACGCACGCGCCATCGCACACACACAGCAGTGTGGGTGCGCATGCACGCGTGAGGCACATATGCGCACAGCGCAGCGCCAGGACGTGAGCGTGCGAGTGTGGCAAAGAGAGTGCATAGCGCAGTGCCAGCGGAGCATGGGGTGGGCATGTGCTCGGTTGGCACCAGCCTATAGTGACGCCTGAGCTGGACCTACAGCGATGCTTACAGCAGTCGCTAATTATTTGCAGGACAGCAAGGCCAGCTGCGTGCACCAACAAGCATGAGTTGGCTGCAGCGACACTTCTAGCAATAGTCTGGAGGTCGCTAATGGTCCCATACCTATTTTTTCCTTTTCTCCTCCACTATAAAAGGGCCTACACCCCCTCCCTTCCAAGCCATCTCTACCTACTCTACTCCTACCGACTCCTAAGCTCTAGCAAGCCTACCAACGCTCCATTAGAGCTTACTCTCAAGCTCCCAAGGCTCCTATTAGTGTAGCGAACCTCTGCTTCACCAAATATTCTTCCATCTTCCCATCCCCATTCATAGGTCGCCTTGGAGCGATCCTCCCACCTCCATTCGGATAGCAAATCATCTCCGCCTTCTCAGCTCCTTTTCGGAGCCACGCTGAAGCTTTCCTCTACCTGACATCCTCCTGCATCTCACCTCCATCGTCCAACTCCTCACCTCCTTTGTCCGAGCTTCCACCAGGCATTGTCATCTCACCAAACTGCCGGTTTTGGAGATTCCTTCTCACCTCCCTCTCTTTTATGTTTTCATAATTTATTGTAATTGACATTGGAGTGATATATATCATATTTGTTCCATATCTCTTGTGATTTATTTCGCTTGTCTTCTTCTTTCAAAAACACAAAAAAAATAACAAAACCCTAAAACACCAAAAAAAAACCAAACGATGCGTGGGTTTCAATTAAAGTAGACGTCTCCTCCCTGTGTTCGACCCGAGACTCCCTTGGAGTTTGGGTATAAATTTTATTTGATCACGAGTTTTGCAACTACGACGATGGGTTACTTGTAACCCTAATTTCAAACACGTGAAACCCATGCAATCAATAACTCTAGTGAAGGATACAAATGCTTGTAAGTTACAAATGTTAGAAGGCTGCTCAATTCCAAGGACATGGCATGCCATCAATTTGCATCCTTATGCTAGCTAACATTATGAAGACTCAATAGCTTGAGTGATAAATGTTATTTTAGACAAACGAGAATTCCCTTCATTGATTTTCATGGAGTCTAGTTACAAAAGGAAAACTATCTCATTTCCATAAAAAAAAAAGAAAAATGAAAAAAAAGGAGGGCAATAGCAAAGGAGGCTCCATGATGGGAGCACCATCATGAGCCATTACTAGCTCATTTTGACCCAACTAAGTCAATAAATGCTCCTACATAACCGCTAGAGAGTCACAAGTCATTGCATATTCATTATGAAAGAAAAATAAGAAACTAAGGTTAAAACTATAATTTTACCAACTCATCATGAATGCAGTACAACCAAGGGTTTTCTTAGGGTTGAATGAAGCTCAATTAGTCTTAAAAAGATAACAAGTGGGATAAGATAGACAGAAAAGGGTTTGCACGTGTTCTGAGAATTAAATGACTTTTGAAACCCTAAAAATAGACCCGCTTAATTAAATGAGGTTCTGAATAGGGTAAAATTCACCTAAACCCTCTAAAATTTGTATGAAAATATTCTATAGGGTTTAGAACTTTCAATTTAACCATCAGAACCCATTTTGACCCAAAACAAAGTATCAGACAAATATTTGCCCTAATTTGGATTTTTTCTTAAATTACCCAGTCAAACATGGTCAAAACAAAAATCCAACCTCACCATTGAATTCCTTAGGGCCAGATTAGGTTCATACCAAAATTTGGACCCAAGATGAGCCTGTCTTGACCTAGTTTGCAAATTGATCTTGTCTGATTACATTTATGACCTTAACTTTCAAAATCCCATCAAATAGCCCCCTAATTTCTTTTTCGTCTTCACAATTGGGTCCCTCCACCATTATCGAGGTGGAAACCTACTCCGACAATCTTTCACTGGGGTGTTCTTTCTGATTGCTTGGCAAATCCATTCCAAAATTGGAAGGGAGATTCATTGAGAAATTATCTTCAATCTAAACCTATCCATGTGCTCTGAATCTTTCCCAATCTCTCATGCGAAAGCATGAGAGATTTGGGTCTCAAGAAACTCCTAAATCCTATGAGGCTTTCCAAGCTTGAAAAGCTTGTTTCCCAATCTCAAACTGCCTCTAGACCCTTATATAAGAGAGCCCAGATCCCCCTGAACTTGCCAAGCTTGAAATTCAGCCAGAAGTCCCCTTCTTCCTCTCTCCTCTTCGGTCGCAAATCTCTGCAAGCTCCGGCAGTCTCTCTCCGACTTCTCTCATCGTCTGACCATAAAACCAGTGGCAGATTCGTCTTCCTCATCGTCCTCTGCATCGTGCAATACCAGCCGTTGTTGTCCTTTCCCCATCTTCACTACCGTCTCTCCCTACGGAAGTTCATCTTCCCACATCCGGCAACCACACCGATGTGGGAATACCTTCACCTTTTCATCCTTAGAGCAGATTCTTAGGTTCCTTATCTCCCCTACTTTCTTCTACTCTCTTTATTTTCCAAATCCGACCACCGACGCTTCTCCGCGACTTCATCATCTTCTGCTCTGGAAATCCCTCCGGTGAGGTCCCTCGCTCATGCCACAACTCCAAATCCTTCGCCGACCACACCAAAACTTCCACTTCACTTTTCTGCACCTTTCCCCTCACTCCATTCGCTCCATCATCCACCCAAACTCGCCCCCTAACACAACCACCTTCATGCACACAGTCCAACTTCGACCAGCCACCATACGCATCCATTTGCCACACCGATCCTCTCTACAAGTTCGACGTGCTCTAGCGATGCTTCCTGAGCGTTTTAATGTGGTCGAGAGACCTTCTTTGTGATTTTCAGGATATAGGTTCACGCCATTGTCGTAGATGCTTCGAGGGAGCTTGAAGCATGTTATAGAGACTTGTAGCTACAAGTTTTGCGTCCAGGTAGCGTGGAATCAGCCTAGGAAGCGACCCAGGCTGCTAATTGGAGGAGTCTACCTCCTCTTCACCTTCAATTGGTTGCATCCTCTATAGCCGTTCACACGAGAAGGAGGAAGTGGGTTGGTCCCACATCGGAAAGTGCCAAAGCAGTGCGCCCACATAAATTGAATTTGTGTTAGAGGCTATTCACCTCATACATGGGGTGAGGTGCCTCACACCCACTCACCTAGCCTCGTCAGTGACACGTACATGCGGACCTGGTTTGACCCGTTCACCTGCATAGACTAACCTGCACTCTTCTCTCACTACTGCACATCGGTGAGCCTGGACCCGGGTGCATACGATTCGATAACCTGATTATATCCGTGGCTCTGGGAGAGCGGATCCTAAGAGAGAAAGAAAGGAAGAGAGCTACGCAGGGGTAGGGGGTTTTGCTCTCAGGAAATCAGGTTGACACTTAGCAGGATTTTGAGAAAGAAAACCAGAGGAGGAAGAGCTAAAGGCATAGAGGAGAGAAAGAAGAAGAGGTTGAGCAGAAGAAGAGAAGAGGGAGCCACAACAGCGACATAAGAGGGAATAGCAGAAGGGAAAGGAAGAGAAGTTCACTGTAGCATCAGACATTTAAGTCGTCTAATTTACAAATCAGATGTCAGATTTGAGTTTATTTCATATATATATACTTTAAGTTCCTTAGCTAATTCTGTAAGGAGTATTTGGTGATTTAAATCACCATTTTACTCCCATCTTTTTGGCACATTGATACTTGGCATTCTTATTGCAATACTTTACAAGTTAAATTGTAATCTTGATTTCTAAATTCCATAGTTCTTCCTGTGTTTGACCTCGGAACCTTTTTCGAGTAAAAAAAACTGTATTTGTTTGAACGCTATTTCGGCTATACTGCAACATGACACTTTTTAAAACACCGATTTAGCACGTCGAACATTTTGGCACCGTTGTCGGGGAGCAACTTGCAATTTAGAACTCTTGATTGCAATTCATGATTTGGTACTAACTTGCTTTATCTCTTTGTTGTTGTTTCAAGGAGAGATTCATTGAAGAAAGTTCAGCTGCACATCAAACACGCTAGGGGCAGGTAAACTCTATCTACTCTCTCTTAAGCCCCTATCTCTGAGAAGGTTAAATGGAAAAAATCAATTAGGGCTACTTGCTTTCCATTCTTAGATAATTCATCAAGTTGACTGATTTGATTTAAACAACAAACTCTGATTTGTGCACCCACTTAAGGTAACTAAGGCTACCACATTCTTGTTTGAGCCCTAGATACCACGTTTGGACAAATTAAATTGGACCAAATTAGAGCCAATTAAGGATTCCAGTTTAGGGTTTTAGAGACACACTTGCCTAATCAAGAATTGATCTTTCCAAACAATGTGTGCCTAAGCCTTGATTGAATTGATCTATTCAAGAAAACCAATCAGGCTCTTAATCTCACTTGAATCTTAAAAGAGGGACCTAAACTTCTCAAAGGGACAAATAGGTAAAGTTGACCCAACTTTTGGGTCAACCAATCTTTAAATTAGTTTACTCTTGCACTCAATACATCTTAAAAGTTCAACTGAAATCCTAAGCACCCTTACTTTTAATTAAAACTGGTAGACTTAAGAGGTCAAGTCCCCATTCTGGTCTACCTGGACCATTAGTGACAAGAGAGGTCGGGTGAGGGAAACCCTGTAACCCATGGGGGCACTCTACCGTGTAGGGGTCTTCGCGGGACTCTCCCTCTCTGGATGCCTAGGTAACTTACAGGTGGACGGCTTTCTGACTAAGGGGTATCATCCGCCCCGAACCTCTATAGTCATCCAAAATTATTTTGGGTGTCTTGATTGGGTCCATCAGTGCATGTTTGGTAGGAGGTACTTAAGACCACCCTTGAGGCCTCCATTAGTTATTCACTCCCGTCGAGGCCAGGCCTCGACTTTCGTGTTTGTGCAACAACCCCGTCACATAGACATCTCTTCTAATTCATCTGAGCCTAACTCTCCTTCTTCCATCATCATGGAATAACCATTAGAAGAGAACAACCTCGAGAATCAACTTCAGCGCCTTAATGATCTATTCCAAGCCTTTGTGAATCCACCGCAGCGTCCTATGATGCGAGATCATTACAATCTCGCCGGGGTGGCGATCGAACCTTGAGTCCAAATCCCGGCTGGAGGTCCTGATACTAAACTCAAGCCCAACATGATTCATGCTAGTCTGAAATTTCATGGGCTCAATTCCAAGGATCCTTTCCAGCACATTAAACAGCTCAAGCATCTGGCCTAGACCTTCGGGTCAGATGTCCAGAATCGGAATATTCTTCTCATGAAAATGTTCTCCTTCTCTCTCATGGACAAA
Organism: Thalassia testudinum; assembly: GCA_037157565.1. Taxonomy (NCBI): domain Eukaryota; kingdom Viridiplantae; phylum Streptophyta; class Magnoliopsida; order Alismatales; family Hydrocharitaceae; genus Thalassia; species Thalassia testudinum. Next base: position 41,044,622 of record JAZHRO010000067.1, read on the forward strand.
GCAGCTCATTGGTATCAGACTCAAACATGCCCAATCAACACATGGGTTAAACTACAATCTGAGTTTTTGAAAAAGTTCTTCCCAGTTGGTCGGATGAATGCTTTACGACACCAGATCATGCACTTCACACAACATCCTGGAGAACCCCTTCACGAAGCATGGGATCGTTTCCTGGATCTCATGTGAAAGTGCCCCAATCACGGAGTTCCTAAATGGGAACAATTCCAGTCTTTTTACCATGGACTGTGAAGATATCCAATTATTTGTCAATGCAACTTGCAGAGGAAATATCATGGGCCAACACGAAGACACTGTGTGGGAGATTCTCGAGAATATGTGTGAGAACTCCATCAATAATGATTCCATGAGCATATTCGACTAGATGAATGCCTGCGCATTGACGAATCCAAGGGGAGCACATGAGACGTAGGGCCTATCCTCTTTTGTCGACTTGAAACTGATGGCCAGTCGTTTGGACAAGGTGTCTATTATTGAGAAGAATGTGGATGAGCTAACTCGACATTTGCAGTGAGCAACCTCTGCGCAAAACCCATTTGCACAACGGCCCTCTAGGAGGGAAGCTTTGCATAACATCTACCACCGATCTTTTCAGGGGTTGGACCCGTATCCACCCCCATTTGACTCTAGGGCTGGAGGAAACTCCAGGCCTGCCTATTCTAGTTAGGGGAACTCTGAACCCTCGTATTTTGACTTTTTTGAGGTTCTTTAGACCTGCGAGGACCTCAACGCCATCCAGAATGACCCATTCTTTAATACCTATAACCCTTGATGGCGAAATCATCCTAATTACATGTGGGTGGGAAACAATCAGAATTAGATACCACTATATCAGCCCTGTCCACAATCTTCTCATCCATATCAGCCGCCTCAACCTTGGCCCAACCCCACCTATCAATCTGGGCCAACTCAAGGAGATGAAATGACTTTTATCCTTTAGACTCTGGCTAACATTCAAAAGAAGAATGCGACTATACAGAAACAACACAAAGATGAGATCACAGAGGTCCGCAATCAACTCACCCAGATTGCAAATTCCCGCCAACCTGGTACACTCCCTTCGTAACCTCTACCTAATCCCAATAACATGCGAAATCAAAGGCATGTTATAAACCCAAACCAAGGCCAAGCCCACATGGTTTATCAGGCCCCTTCTACTCCATCACCTGACGGGATGGAAGCTTTGACATCGTACTCAGGATTTTAGCAGCAACCACCTATTTTACCTACACTAAACCAGAACCAGGCAGGATTGAATTCAGTTACGTCCCTTAGTGGCAAAGCAACACACGACCCACATTACCCAAGCCACTTGCAGCCTGGTAGTGCTAACCCAAACCCTAGGATAGTCATCCAGGATACCCCTATCCCAGATCAAGAACCTGGACCTATTCCAGAGGAACCATCTAAGGTTCCGTTTCCCGAGACCTTGACCAAGGGAAAGAGGACAACCAAACCCATGGCACATGAAGAGGACTTGGTCAAGCTCTTTGAACAGGTCCATATAAACATCCCCTTGATGGATGCAATTCACTACGTACCGGCTTACACACGATTTCTGAAAGACATGTGTACACCTAAGAGTAAGCCGTGAACCAAAAGTTGGAGCCCAATCGTATTGTCGAAGCAAGCCAACTCCATCATTTTGAGTCGGTTACCACCTAAGGCAAAAGACCCAGGTACTCCCCTGATTTCTTGTACAATTGGTGATATCTAATTTGGTAGAGCATTATTGGATCTAGGAGCCTCCATAAACTTAATACCTACATCCCTACTTGACCATCTTGAGGAATTTGAGCTAAAACCAACAGAGGAGAAATTACAGTTGGCAGATCGATCTATTAAGTCACCTAAAGGAGTTCTTGAGGATGTCATTGTTAGGGTTCGGGATTTCTATTTCCTGGTGGATTTCATAGTCTTGGATATGGATGCTCCAGAAAATTCGAGAAACACACTGATCATACTAGAGAGACCATTTCTGGCCACTGCTAGGGCCAACATTAATTGTGAGGAGGGACAAATTGAACTAAAATTTGCGAATCAGACACTAAAGATAGACATCTTTAAGGCCTAACAAGGGATTAATGGCAGGGTTATAGAACAAATATGTGATATTGAGGTTGTGGTTGATGATCGATATATCGAGGAAAACCTGACTACTTTTGATCAACCACGAGAGGATCAAAACCCGCAATTAGAGGAGTCCAAACTCGACCTAGACACACCCATATCTCCCTCCCTTGCTCCCGAAACCCACCCTAAACCACCCATTACTGCTGATAACCCTGTTTTAGAACTAAAGCCTCTTCCCGATCATCTAAAGTATGTCTTTTTGAGTTCCAATCAGATGTTTGCTGTGATTATCAACTCCAGACTCACACTTGATCAAGAATCCCATTTGATTTTTGCTCTCCAGCAACATCAAAGAGCCATTGGATGGACTCTCGATGATTTGACTAGTATTAGCCCCTCTTATTGTACACATTGCATCTATACTGAAGAGGGCACATGACCTTCCTGTGAAATGCAGAGACGTCTGAATCCTAATATGCAAGGATTAGATGCTGGGATCATCTACCCGATCTCCGATAGTCGATGGGTGAGTCCAATCTGGTTTGTGCCTAGGAAGGCAGGACTCACCGTGATCATGATTGAGACCGGAGAAATCATACCGACCCATGTAGCAAATTCATGGAGAGTCTGCATTGATTATAGAAGACTCAATATCTCCATGAAGAAGGATCATTTCCCACTACCGTTTATTGATCAGATCCTCGAAAAACTAGCAAGAAATAGATTCTTCTACTTTTTGGATGGGTACTTTGGTTACAACCAGGTGGCAATCCATCCTGAGGACTAAGAGAAGACCACTTTCACCTACCCCTTCAGGACGTACGCATTTCGAAGGATGCCTTTCGATTTTTGCAATGCACCCTCTACTTTTCAGCGGTGCATGCTTGCCATATTCTCAAATATGGTAGGTGAATATCTGGAAGTTTTCATGGATGCCTTCTCAGTTTTTGGTGAATCATTTGATGATTGCCTTCTGCACTTGGTCCAGATCCTTAGGCAGTGCATTGATATGAATCTGGTTCTTTCCTGGGAAAAGAACCACTTCATGGTACCTGAGGGAATTGTCTTGGGACATCTCATCTCCAAAAAAGGCATCCAGGTTGATCGAGCCAAGGTAAATCTGATTTCCAAACTCCCTATGCCTAGCTCAGTCAAAGACATTCGATCCTTCCTAGAGCACGTCAGTTTTTACCATTGATTCATTCCAGATTTCTTGAAGATCGCATGCCCCCTAACTAATCTGCTATCTAAGGATGTCCCTTTTGAAATCTCCAAGGAGTGCACTTAAGCATTTGAGATCATGTGTGATCGAGTTACCCAAGCTCCAATCCTATAATCCTCTGATTGGCCTCAAATCTTTGAGAACATGTGCGATGCATCTGGTTATGCTGTAGGTGTGGTACTTGGGTAGAAAATTGACTGGAAACCCGTGGTCATCTACTACGCTAGCAAGACACTCAATGAGGCTCAGCGTAACTACACAGTTACTGAGAAAGAGCTGCTAACCGTAGTATTTGCCCTGGAAAAGTTTAGATCTTATCTTCTGGGTTCCCGTGTTATCATTTACTCTAATCACATTGCTGTGAGGCACCTCCTTGAGAAGAAGGACGTGAAACCTTGACTAATTTGTTGGATCTTATTGTTGCAAGAGTTTGACCTCGAGATTAGTGATAAGGTGGGAAAATAGAATGTGGTAGACGATCACTAGTCTCTCCTTCCTTCTGACATTAATGACCCTTTCGAACCCATTACGGAACATTTTCCCAATGAGCACCTCCTGACTATTAGTACGGGCCTTCCATGGTTTGTGTTAAACAGATGGCAAGATCGATTTATAAAGAAAAATAATGCGCTGTAGTATTGTTGAAATTGCCTTGTAAACAAATAAGAATTTCATTACTCGAATGTTAAGTCCGATGTCGAACATAGGGAGCAAATGGAATTTATTCACTAATCTCAATAGATGGAATTTGAACACTTAAAGTTACTTAAAATATAATTCAAAATATAATGTAGGAGTTTATGAAAAATGTAGCAATAAAAGAGAAATTGAGAAGAATTGATAAAAAGTTTGATTCTTCCTCTCTTGGCTCTCTCTTTAGCTTCTCTTCGTCTCTGCCTTTCTTTCTTTGTCTAGCTTTGCTTTTCTTCCTGCCTTTTCCTTCTTATTTTTCTCTGCCCTTAGCTTCTTGTGCTTCCTTCCTCTTCGTGGATTTCTCCTTCTTTCTCTTCTCCTTTTTGGCTTTCTTTCTTTCTCTAACTTTAGCTCTTTCTACCTTCTCCTTCCTTCTCTGGCTTGGCTGTGCCTTCTCCTTCCTTCTTTGCTTCTACCTTCTCTGCCTTTCTTCCTTGGCTTATGATTTCCTTCTTTCTCTTTCTTCTTCAGCCACACCATCTCCTTCCTTCTTCTTTTGCCTTCAAATCCTCAGCTTCCTTTGTGGCTCCTCCTCCTACCCTTAGCTTCTTCAGCTTCGGCTTCCTCTTCCATCCTTCTTTCCCTGCACACAAGTCCAAAACCTACCCCTACCCTCCCCCGCGTATGCTCTCTCTCTTTTCTCTCTTAGGTTCACTCTCCCAGAGCCAATTGGGTATTCAGGTCGGGTCACGCACACTCGAGTCCAGGCGCACTGGCATGGGTGGTGCGTGAGGAGTGCACGGTAAATGGGTCAGGCAAGCCAGGTCCTTGTGGCATGGGTCGCGGACAAGGCAGGCATATGGGTGAGGGGGCCTCACCCTGTGATCTGAGGCAAAGAGCCTCTGGCACAAAAAAAATTTAAATCACTCACTACGCTTTAAGCTTTCCAAGGTGGGACTAAAAGCCCCATCCGCTTTGCTTGTGCCCGCAGGAGGATGCTTCGCTCAATTGTCGTGGTTGTAGTGCTCTCTCAAAGCCACTCACTGGCTGGATGTGTTCTCAAGGTGATTCCGCATCACTTGGACCTGGGAACCTAGAGCGCGTTTGCCTGGAGTGAAGGATGCAAGCTCCTTCATGCCGGCGCTAGTGGCGGCGGAGGTCCATTCCTGCTATTAATCAATATGGCCTTGCGGCCTCATTAAACCACACAGGAAGCTTTGCTGTGGCACGGCGAAGGTGCTGCGATAGGTGGCTGGCCGCGGGGCTACCTAGGCATGCGTGCCTAGGTCAGTCTGTGGACATGGTGATGGGTATGGTCAGGGGGAGCTTGTGGAGGGTATGGCGGTTGATGGAGATGGGGAAAGTGATCAGTAGATTGTGGCAGAGGTTTTGAGGGGTTTGGCGAGGTGGATGGGTATGTGGAGGTGACGGAGACACCTCGCAGGTGGTATGCCGGAGATGAGGAAGATGGTGGTGGTCTGCGGTGTCGAGGGCTTGAAAATGGAAATAAAGAAGGGGGAATTGAAAAGAGGAGAGAGGGGAAGAGATTTAACCTAATTTATTGGACGAAATGATAAGGAGAGCGGCTGGCACGTACCTACCGCCGACGAAGATGAAGGTTCCAGTGGAGTGGGAACGGTGACGACGAAGGGGTGGTTGACACCAGTGCTGGTACGGTGCGACGAGGAGGAAGGAGGTGAGGATAGCTCTACCACTGGTATTGTGGCAGAGCGACAAGAAGGAGGAGATGTCTCCAGAGTGCGTTGGACGTTTGGTCGGAGGAGAACAGAAGAAATAGGAGGTTGTTCTCGGGCCAAACCAGGCTAAAATTGAGCGGCCGAATCAGGGGTTTCTTTTATAGGCACAAGTAGAGGATCTTGTGCTTGGAAGGCAAGCTTCCAAGCGCAAGTATCCTCGATGGAGTAGGAATGTGCGAGAGACCCAAATCTATCGAGCGTTCTCACGAGAGATTGGGTGACAATTAGGGCTTGGAATTGTGCTCATCAGATCGGGAATTCCTCAGAGAATCTCCCTTTCAAATCTGAGAGGGAGTCTCTCAGGGATTTAAGAGAAATCCTCCTTGAATCCTCACTGGAGTAGGACTCAACTGTAATGGTGGAGGGACCTAATTACAAAGAATGGCGAGGAAGCTAGGTGGGTCTTTGCAATGGTTTTCAAAAGCTAGGGTTCTAAATGTAATTGGGTGGACTGATTTGCAAAGTTTCTCAAGGTGACCTCCCCTTAGGTCCAAATTTTGGTACAAACCTAATTTGGACCTAAGGAATCCAATGATGAAGTTTGATTTTAGGTTTGGCTATGTTTGACTAGATATTTTGCACAAAAACCTAATTTGGGGTAAATAATTAGCTAGGACCCCTATTTAGGTCAAAATAGGTTCCAAAGGCCAAATTAAAGGTTCTAAACCCTAGGAGATATTTTTCCATGAATTTTAGAGGGTATAGTTGATTTTTATCCAGACCTGAGCCTTGTTAAATTAAGTGGGTTTGTTTAGGATTACAAGATGTCTGCCAATTCTCCACCGCCCATTTCCTCCATTTCTTCATTCTGAAGCATCCCCGTCTCCCCATCACACAGGTCCGTACACGTCTCGGCAGCCAGGGATTTATCGCCAAGATCCATGTACAGCTCTTCTGCAATCACCCCCTCATCAGTTGCAGGTTCAGATGACTTACACTGCTTTGCTACACCATCCCCCACCAGGAACCTCAGCCTCAGCATCCAGGAACTTCCGCCACATCTCAAAATCAGACGATCAGGTATAGAGCTAGCGATGAAGACATCGACCATCACACTCAGTAAACGCCCATTCCCCTCAAGCAGTCCAACGACCACGTCTTCTGCCATAGTTGCAAAGCCTGAGATCGTTGAGGATACAACCTCCTTCAACCTCAGATGCAGGGGAAGTCCCTCAATCTCAAGATTTCCAGACCTAGTTCCCACTCTCTGTGGCGGTCTCTCCGACAGGGCTCCATCAAAAGGAGAAACCAGCCTCCAGATCACCATGACTCCATCGTTACATGATGTATGGAATCGCAATTTTTCAACATCCCCCTCACCTAAACCAAAGAGCACAAAATGTGTACTTAACAGAAAAGAGATCTGCCAACAATCAGTCAAGAGGGACAGAGAGGTTACCAAGGCACGGACACTCTCCGCCGTCGGTCTTCCAGTCATAACCTCCCCAACCAGAGCTTCCTGCAGGGCCATCTCTGCAGCTCTGATGCTCGCCGTCATAGGAACCTCCACATCAGCCATAAGCCCTCCCGAGTTGCGTAGAAGTGGGGGCGGAGGCGGCGTCCGCCCAGCCCTGGAATTCAAATTTCTAGTGCGCGAGAAACAGCGATAACCCATCTGCCCCCCCAAACCCCTACATGAATCCCTTTTGTGGCCGAATCCCCCACACCCTAGACATACCACAGGAGATCGAAAGGTAGCTGCCAAGTGTCCCCGTCGTTGACATCGAAAGCAAACAATCTTGCTGGTTGGCTTTGTTCCTCTTCTTTCAGACCACCTTGCCACCATCCCCCTTTGGCCGTATGCACCAGGCTTCCCCCGTTCATTCCTCCTCCATCCTTTCGATCTCTGCAGACCAAAGGAGGCTGGGGGGTTGGGAATTAAAGCTTTAAAAGAGTTCAATGAGGCCCTACTACTGAAATGGGCCATAAGATTGGATTGCAAGGAGGGGCTGATGGATGATCTGATCAGGGATAGCTATGGGGGATCCAACAGCTGTCTGCAGAGGCTTCAGCCGAAGAGGCCCTCACCCTTTTAGAGATCTGTGATTTCTGTAGTCTCCTGCTACTGGCATCTGCTACAGCCTAAGCTTGGAGACGGCAGATGCTTTATCTTTTGGAATGAGAGGTGGTCTGAACTGGGTTTGCTGAAAGAGACCTTCCCGAGGGTGTATGGGGTTGCTGCTGACAGAAATGCCACAGTTAGCAGTCAGTGGTCCATGGCTGAAGGCTGCTGGCAGCTGGAAAGGCTACAATAGTGCAGGTCGGGCACTCGACTATGGGAGGAGAAGCAGAATCTGATGGAGAAACTGCAGCAGTTATATCTTATGACAGATGTGAAGGACACTTACTGCTGGCAGGGGGTCTTCTCTGTGAAGCAAGCATATGAAAAATTATTAGATCCAACAATGATGTGGAGTGGGATCCTATCGACAAAAAGATTTGGCTTCTGAGAATTCCTATGAAGGTCCAAATTTTCCTATGGCTTTGTAGATGGGAAGGGCTGATCACTGGCGATCTTAGGCACAGAAGAATGGGGATTGATCTGAATGCCTGCCCTCTTTGTGGATTGCACTCTGATAGTGCAACACACATCTTCTCCTCTTGCTTGGTCACGGATAAAATCTGGAGGTTGGTGTGCTTTGAACCCCTTCCTCCTTGGGATATTATATGGCAGAGGTTCACCAATCCTGTTTGACCATTGGGGGCTATGGCAGCCGTTCTGTGGTGTGTGTGGAGGGCGCGGAATGATAAGCTGTTTCAGGGGAGACCGGTGAGATGTGAGAATGTTGTAAAGGAAGCTTGGTCTCTCACACATAGTTGGGCAACTTTTTTGTAATACTTTTTTGATATGCAATACAATACCCTCCGGATTTTTATCGGTCTACGATAGCAGTCCTCACTGTTTCAAAAAAAAAGAATTACAAGATGTCATTAAATTCCTAGACTGCACATTAACCCTTTTTTGATTGATCCAACCCACATTTTATCTTGTTGAGACTATTTGACCTATGTTTAGCCCTTGAGAAATCCCATTGATGTACTGCAATGGTAAAATTATAGTTTTACCCTTTGTTTCTTACTTTTCTCTGAGAATGGTTATTCCTTGAATTTGGCCCTTCTCTAGGTTATGTAGGAGCTTTTGTTCTCTTTTCTAGGTAAAAATGAGCTAGTTAGGGCTCATGATGGTGCTCGCATCATACCCCCATGCCTAGCTTTTGCTAGTCCCTTAGCAAAATTTCAAAGTTTTAACTTCTGTTCTAGACCATGAGTTTCTTTCACAATTTATGATAAGTTCTTTTTCTTTTTCTTTGTGATTAGGTTAAAATGCCGACAGTAGGCCTAGAGGTACTCAAGTACCAACCAAGATCCGGACTTGACCAACTCTAGCCTCGGTCCTCCGTGAAGTTTTTTAAGGCTGGTAGGAACTATCCTAGGGTTCGTTGGACTACGCGGTTAAAGCACCCGTGCTTGAGATAAATTTTAGCCTTTGTTCAGTTTGCAGTGCATTTTTTTGTAAGAGAGAGATAGAGGATTTATTTGTTTGGAGAGTTTTCTCTCTCTTTTCTTTTTTTTATTTCTAGCTTCGAGTTGGCTCCTCAACATAATATGTATCAGATTCCTCGTCCCCATCATCAATCCTCAAAGGTCCCTGGCAATCGATGCTTCGTGATAACACCGCCCATGGCAACCCCAAGAACCCTGGCTTTTGAGATTTTGAGATAATCCCACCATGGCGTTCTGTAGCCAAATCCAGACCCTAGCTATCGACATTTCGTGATAATGCTACCCATAGTATCTGAACCAGCAAAGTACTTACATGCCTCCGATAGGATATGTAAATATCCTAAGAGATAAGCACCAAGGAGACGATGTGTTGTTATGCATCTTTGAGGGGAATTTCCCGCCTCTCCACGATGGGAACTCATCCAAATCAAATTGTGTTGATCGGCCTCTCCTAATATAGGCAACCTTTTTCAGAACATTTAAACGCTTTTGCGTGATTTTGATAGTTCTGGGCACTGAACCAGACTATGTGTGGATTGAGGTGCTTAGGTTACCGAGTTCTGCAAATCGAAGGTCAGTTAACGAGGCTGAATACTCCCTAAGCCTTAGACCTAATACTTAAGCTTCACATTTTCCCCAACCCCTTAATGATTATCCAGATCTTAGTGAATACTTGAACTTTTAAGCCTAAGAGTCTAGCCCAAAAGGCTTAAGATCAGCGTTCCTACTAATCTCTTTTTGTGTCTCATTAGCACTTTTTTTTTCATCATTTTTCTTTTCTTTGATGTGGTCTAGAACTTTGGTTAATCCCTTAATTTCTTACTAATGATTATTCTTTTTCTTTTTCATTTTGTGCTCCTTTTTGTCATTTTGCTCTTTTCCTCCTTATGTTTATGTGAATTTAAAATTTTCTCTACCCTAGTTCAATTTTTTGTTCTTTTTCATAATTTTCTATTTTTTTTGTATTTTTGACATATGTGAATTTTATGTGAGAATCCTTCTAACTTGATTTCTGTATGTTTGCACTTTACCACCCCCCCATGCCTAAGTTTTGTAATGTCCTCATTGTAAACGGAGGGTGTGAGACAATATTGGGTCCAAGGACTTAGAACAGGATATATCTGGTGGGTGATTGGGTCGGGAATGACTGATGCAGACGATTTCGAGCTCTGGTACGTGTACCAAAGGTGGGATTGACTGGTCTAAGACTGAACTCAGGGTGCAATAGATGTGGAGTACAGACGGATAACCAGACAGATCTAAGGTTTTTGGAATGACAGGTTGGCTCTCGTTAAGCACTAAATTCAACACCTTTAGACGAGCGAGAAATGGGATGGAGAGGGAGTGGTTAAATCAGCAAAGTTTTGTAGAACAAGCACCTTGATTAAGAGCCCGGTTGGTCCAACCAAGTGCTTGTTCAGATCAGTAGGCTGATGATGCAGCCCAAACCCTATTAATCTAGTGGGTTGATAAATGTGGATCAAGAGATGTGGAACGCACCATATGCTATGGAGCTTTGATGGATGTGGAAGTGTAAATTTGGGTTTTAGCTGAGTCGAATCATCCTGGTCAGAGTAGGGACTCGAAAAGTAATCAATGAATGGTGCGAAAACCTGGTCGTAAATGGTTGTTGGTGATAATTGTTGACGGTTGGTGTAATGTGTGAATGACAATGATAACAATGACACCGATGATCTACAATGTGTATATAACACAATGGTTGTATGATGATGAATGATTATTGTTATGATCACGTCGTTGTAGTATAGGGTGTATAATATAACCTTAAGGATGTCGTATAGTGGTGAGTATGGGTGAGAACTAGTCATTACAACCATTATTATCATTTGCTTATTTATCTAATTTTTACTGGTTTTGTTCCAGGTCGTTCTCTGGGAGGCAATTTATTGAATTTAATTCGGTCACTCTTTGATTATCTCCAAAATTGTCTTCTTATTCAAAAAGAAACTTTACACTTAAAGAATGAATGAATGTTTAATTTACCTAGTTACTAAGAAGTGCTTGCAAAAATACTAACTATGAACAAGCATCAAACAATCTGTTATTATACTCTAAACTATGTATTTACAAGTTATCCTGTTAGTACTAACATAATAGTACATAATACATTAGAATGCAATGGTGTAGAAACTTAACTTATTAGTCTATTATGTATAGTAACATATACAGCAGTTTCAGTGACAGATATAAACGTCGCTAAATCTCAGAAAACACTATATACAACCTAAAAGGCCAAACTGAGGTCTTTAGCTACGCTTATAGTGTCATTTTATTCTGTTAGTAATTATGTGGGTTTACTTATACGTATGTATATTACTTATTCTACTGCTATATGTACAGTAAGAGTCTTTCTGTTCTTGTTATCTCTTGTGTTCCTTCTCTTAAGTCGTCTACCCTTTCAATTTCTTCTGTGTGGTATTTCAGAGGCTGCGGTGGAGACGGGGTTACGCTAATGTCCTTAGTGTAAAATGTGCTTAATAAGCGGGCGCGCTTTTCGAGGGATACACAGCACCCTACGGGTGGGACCAGACCTCTACTAAGCGCGCCCTAATCTCAGATTAGGTGGCTTAGTTACGTTTTCGTATCAGCGTAGGGCCTCAGCCCAACGGCCTCAAAGCTCGCACACGCTCGGGCCGCCGGCCCCACACACATATCAAAGTTGAGCACACATCGGGCAATCGGAACGGAAATAATAGGCAGTGTTACCGGCGCCCTGCGCCTTGACGACTGATTAAGGTATAGCATAAATTGTATTTATATGGCTGCGTTTGGTTTGCAGCACACGATGTGGCACTATTCCAACGCCACATCGTGTGCTGGAAATCAGACGCAGCTGCGTCTGTGCGCGTGTTTGGCCCTCGATCTGGGGGCCATAAATTATTAAAAAAATAAAATAAGATATGGTAAATAAAATATTTACGTAATACTACATAATTGATTAATTAATTTTTAATTTTAAATATTTTTACTATACAAATAAATTCGCTAAACTAGGCTGATTATACAGGTTGATTTAGGTGATTAAATAGTTAATTACTTATAAAATAATTAGTAAATGGTCTAATTGACCTTAAACTGTTTTAACTTACATACTTAAGTATTTAATACATATTTTTATTGTATTTTTATGAATTTATTTATGTTTTATTTAGGCTAAAATAGCAATTCTGGGTGTTTAAAATTAAAACTAAGTTACTGTAAGTTATACTAGGTATAATTATACTTTGACTAACTTAAATTACTTGATATATATATATATTCCCAAGTTTATAGATTTATTTACTTGATTATTGCTCTAACTTATTAACTTAGCTACTAAATAAGTAAATATAAATCTGTACATACATATATACATAAATCAGTAAATACATACATACTAGATTAGTATATATACATATTTTTACATAGATTACTTATGTATATGAATTTCTGTATAGGTTTTATACATATTTACAGTATAACTATGTATCTAACTTACATAATTAGGCTATATGTTATAGTTATAATACTATGGATAGGTATATTTACAGTTTTAAAATAAGTATGATTAGGTTTTAGTAGGAAGTTAGGAAATGAGGGAAGAAGGGAGTTTAGAGAAGAGGGGAATGTAGCTGCTAGATGCAGCATGTTGCTGTATAACTGGGAATAAGATTAAATTCAAAACAAACTAAACATTGAAGAGATGAAATCCAAATCTGAAAGGGGTTTAAATCTCACGAAAATCTCATGTAAATTCAGCTCAAATACTCATTGGGAAAAACCTTATCAGAAGCATCCTTTCAGATCAAAACAACAAATGGCATTGAGTTAGCTCTTCCTAATGCTATAGACAGCATGAAGGAAGACTTAACTCAATCAATTAAAACCAACAACATACAATCCCAGTTTCTTGCAACCTTAAGGAGTATGGAAAACTCCTTAGGTTAGAGAATCACCATACAGAAATGATCATCAACACAAATAGTGTATGGCAGTTCTGAAATAGCAAAAAGAGACTAAGAATGCATTAAGGAAATTTAATGGAAGCTGGCGAATGCATTCAAAACAAAGTATACTCAGAATCATGAGAGGCTCTTCTGATTGGCTCTCTGTCATCAGAGAGCTTCTCAGAATCCTTGCCTACAATGAAAACCAAAAATCCCTTCAATTTGTCAGATCTGTCAAAACATTTCAGAGAGTAAAAATCCTTTAAAATCCAAATCAAAAGTGCTCTGACAAACTGAGGCAATCCATTTAAAACAGAGGGGCTTTTGTGAAACAAATGGAGTGAGTGAGAAGCCCCAAATGGTGCTTGTGACGCCACTTTCAGATCTGAGGCAGTGTGCCATCAGATCTGAAATTGGGTCAGGATGTGTGGGTGATTGATGAAAAATTCGTCGTTAAAAGGAAAAACAAGAATCAGAATTTGGATGATGGAAAAACAAAACATGAAGAGGGAGATAAATTGAACAATGAACAGATGATTCTTCCCCTCTGATCTGGACTGATCAGAGGAGGTGAGGGAGGGGATCTAATACTAATTCTACTCCTAAGACTAATCTAACTACAGCTAACATTAAACACTAACAATTAAAACTAAATCTATTCTAAACTACTGCAAACTAAATCTAACACTACTTGTGCAGAATTAAAAACTAAACTAAAAGGAAGAATGGGACCTATGGGTCCTTAGCCGGCGGCTAAGGAGGAAGAAAGGAGGAGGGTGACTCCAGCGGAGGGAAGAGTCTGCTAGTGAGACTCCAGGGTCGTCCTCAGGTGCTACGAGGTCCTTAGCGACGAGGAGGGTCGAGAGCAGGCGATGATTCCACAGCCGGTGGCTGTGAAATCAGGGTCTAGATGAGGAGGAGAGACTGGAGTGGACGAACTGATCGCTAAGAGATGTAGGAGGGAGCGATCCTTTGCGCACGACACCACTGAGGTGCTTAAATAGCAGCTCAGTGACTGGAATCACCGCAAGGGTGAGGTTAATCAAAATTAGGCCGGCGGTGAGGATGAGATGAGTAGAGCGCGGGGCGAGTCGAGAGGGAAATCTGACCGTCAGATGTGATCTGGGAAGAGAGGTGAACGCACGCACCGAATCGCGTGAAGGTTCCAATAGAATCCAGTTGCAGATCAAGATCAAAAGTGTGATGGACGGTCGAGAATGGCTGTGTTCTTCGCGTGCTACAGTGCGCGTGAAGAACACAGGCTTCTCTCTGAAATGAGGGAAAACTTGCAGGAAGACCCTTGAACGAAGGGGTAGAAGAATAGCGTGCAGGTCCAAAAGTGAAAAGAACTATAACTGGAAGGGCCTTGTAGTCATACAGAAGGGTCCCTGCGGCTTGCAAAAAGGTCCAAGAAGGAGTTTTGAAGGGTAGAAATGTAATGCACGAAGGACCTAATTGTAATCTATTTATTTCTAAGCCTAAATGATGTCCAATTGCTTTCAAATTTTTACATGTGCTTAATTGAACATTTAAGACATTGATTTTACTTCTGATTTATCTTTTCAAACTTGTTTATGTGTTCAATTGATGCATGGATCATCATTTGTTCTTTAGTTTTCAGAATATCTCATTTTTGTGACCTAATTAGGAGGTTTTAACACACATTAAAAGTTTTAGGTCTTTTCTTTAATTCCCACACTTAATCCTTTTTATATGTTAATTTGATATTGTTTTGCTTAGTGTCTAGCTTAATTTCGGCCTTTTAGCTATGATGAGTAGCCACTCATCATACCCCCATGCTTACGTTTTGCTAGTCCCTTAGCAAACAATCTGTTGAAGTGTAAGGCAATTTAAGTATCAGCAAGGTAAGTGTGTAAAGATATCTTTTTCTTCTTTCAAAAATTTTTAAGTGTTTTATGATGATCTTTAAGCTGAAAAATTTTTTCAATAAACCAACTGTGTTTTTGGACATTGTGAGAACCTGGTTACTGAGGATAACCTACCAGAACTCGAGGCTTAAATGACATAGACCATCTCTCAACCAACAAGGATTCTTGATATTTAAACCTTAAGTCGAATTCCAAGACTCAGGGGGTTTTTACAGACACTCAGAATGCTATGAAGTTATGGCTGTGCTTTGTGATAAGTCAGAACTAACCAGGTGAATTCTAAGGCTCAATCCCGGGGTTTCACTTCTTTTTAAGTCCAGGTTGGTCCTAACTTCAGCTCATGTTTTCGGATGACTCTCAAAAATTGATGGTATTCAATCACAACCCTTATTGTATTTGTGGCTCAGAGAAGATTTTTTTTTTTTTTTTTTTTGAACAGTATGTCTCCCGAACTTATTTGGTAGAGCGCACTGTATTTGGTGGGTGGATTTCCTTTTTTTTTTGTGGAAAGAGCTTCT
Organism: Thalassia testudinum; assembly: GCA_037157565.1. NCBI lineage: Eukaryota > Viridiplantae > Streptophyta > Magnoliopsida > Alismatales > Hydrocharitaceae > Thalassia > Thalassia testudinum. Next base: position 41,060,183 of record JAZHRO010000067.1, read on the forward strand.
CCTAGACACAAAACTAAAGATTAGGACAAAGAGTCTACCTGCACGCACAGGTAAGGACTCCACCTTCCCTAATGAACACAAGGGTTGAGGTTTAGGTTCAAGTGGTCTTTCCTGACATTGTGTAGTGAAAGCCAAGGTTACTTAGACTCCTAAGTCAAAGCAAACCAACGAATCCTGTACTGGTGACTCAGGTACAAGAATTATCCTAACGTTAGGAGAGACTGTGGTCTATCTTGTCAAGGCTCGAAGTGTATTAAGCCTAAGCTTGTACCAAGCTTCTATGGCCCGACAGGTCAAACTAGTAACGGTTGAATGTCCATAGACACTTTTTTTTTTTTTTTAATTTTCAAAATTTTTCTTTTTTTTTTTTTTTTTTTTTTGAAGTATATAATTTTTTTTTTTGATAATACTATATGCACTATAGGTGTCTCTACAATTGCATTTTGGTTTAAATGGTTTACCATTTACACCCCCCCATGCTTAAATGTTTCATTGTCCTCATTGAATGAAAGGGTGGATGCAAATGCATGCTCTGCTTTTCACTATCCTAGACTGGGTGATGGAAGGAAGTCGGAATGAGGAGATAAAATCTCTGTGCGAACGATTTTAAGTCTGATCTAGGATCAGAGTGAATAGTCGGGCTAGGAAGTGAAATGCATGACATGTGTGTCAATGAATGTATGCTCAGAATGCAAGGGTAGACACTATATGCAAATAAAGGCAAGAGTAAGAAAGGTGTAAAACAGCTATATACAAGGGTAGGTGTTTGCTAAGTTTAACGCCTTCAGCTAGGCGAAAACTTAGTTGGTAGCTCAAAATGTAGGAGCGAAATGGTGGAATTGACAAGTCTGAGATCATGCGGCTCAATGAAAGGTTTCAGTCTTTGTCCATTAACAATAAAGGGTTCAGATTTGTCAAGTTCAGTCATCTCAACAGCTCCATTATCAAAAAGTCTCAAGATCATGTCGATTCAGTGTTATGCACTGGTTGTGAAATGTCATGTGTTTGATCTTGCAGTGCAGGTCTAGGTTGGACATACCTTTGAGCAGGTATGTTCCTAGGGTTGGGTTGTGCTTGTGATGGGAGTGAATGTGGTTGACGGGATTCCGTCAAGTGTGATAGCTGGGCTCTCATCTCAGCTAAGGCCGCGTCCTGTCTCTGCTGCATAGCAATATTCTGTTGTTGCATATCAGCAAGAGCTTTCATGATAGACCCCAACTGGTCATCTCGTGTAGGCCCAGATTGAGAGTATTGGGTGGGCCTGGGTTGGGGTTGCTGGTAGGCACGCGGTGGATAACCGTGTAATTGTGGAGGAGGTGCTCGGATCGGGTTGTGCAATGGTGGTGCAGAAGGTTGTTGAAAAGGTCTTTGTGAATTTCCCGACCACGAGAAATTTGGATGATTACGCCATCTAGGGTTATAGGTTTGTGTGAAAGGATCATTGTGAATGTCATGGAGCTCCTCCGCAGCTCCAGAAGGTGCAGGGAAGTCAGTGTAGGGATGAACAAAGGTTCCTCCAACCGGTGAAGGATATGGAAATGGAAAATCTGGTAATGCAGTTTGTGTCACAGAAAGGTTATTCACAGTTTCCCTCCCTGTGGGAAACTGAGAAGAAGTGTTTTGTGCTGGTGACTGAGAAGAAGACGATGATGTAGTAGCTTGGGTAACAGTACCCAAGGGGAGTACAAGTTCTGGGTTTTGGGATCTCCTACCTTCCATTAAGTTGGTTTTTGAAATCACGTTTACTCTAATTCGATCCAACTCAATGGGAAAATTTTAATAATGTTCACAATAAAAACAGAAGAATCCCAATAAAATCTCAATTCAAGAAGACCAATCAATCGAAACAAATCAGAGAAATTTTTCCTAGAGGCTGCTACGCAAAATTATGTTGTATGCAAGCAATTGTTTCAAACAATTGTACGCATCCTAAGATAAACCTAGCGATGTGCAGACCTCTAAAATCCACTGGGAATCTGGATAAGACTGAGCGTGCGAATCCAGATCCTGTGGTTGCAGAAAGATGAGGTAGAAACCCGTGTATTGTGGCCTTAAGTGATCGTGCTGTGTGCACGATAACATTCAACACAAGGCGATTAAAATCTCAAACATGGTTTCACCCAACTTTGAATATCTCCTTTTGATTTGATTGAAGTGATTAAAATGTGTTTTCTATGCTGCTCGTTTCACTTTTTAATAAATTCAGAACAAGTAGTGGTCTTCTTAACTTTAAGTCAAATGCAAATATGGCAGGAGTTAGAGTTAGGTAAGAAATGCGTACCTGACTCCAGCAATCTTCTAATGCAGATTTGACTTGAATTAAAATCTAGCAGGAATGAAATGCAATCCTAAAAATGGATGCCTAAAGTTCTGCTGCTGCTAGATAAGTATGAGGTCTTTTTGATCTTTTGATTTTTTTGATTTTTCTGAAAAAATTTTTATACGCAATTCAAAAGTAAGGAAAGAAATTAAGAAGATAAAGAAATAAAGTCCAGATAGCCTAGAATTATTACAAAAATTGTGTGAGAACAAGCTCTCACAACTTATGACTAACAATTGCTCCCAATCAATAAACCTAAAACTATCTATACTAAAACTAATACTAAAATCCTACAGCTACTTCGAGGCAAAACTCCACCAGGAAGACGGGTCTGGAGCGCAGCGACTCCACCAGGAAGACGACACTCCTCAAGTGCTGTGGAAAAACAAATGATTAGTAAATGACTAAAAGAATGTATACACAATTAATTCAATGGAAAAATAAAAGCAATTACAATGAATGAAATAAAGAATTTCTATATACAAAAGAATAAAAAGAAAATTTTGGTGCAAAGAGCGTTGCCTCCCTGGCAACGGCGCCAAAATAATGATGATGAAAATTGTTGTTGGTGATAATTGTTGACACCGATGCTCCCCGGCAACGGCGCCAAAATAATGATGGAGGTAAATGGTTGTTGGTGATAATTGTTGACGGTTGGTGTAATGTGTGAATGACAATGATAACAATGACACCGATGATCTACAATGTGTATATAACACAATGGTTGTATGATGATGAATGATTATTGTTATGATCACGTCGTTGTAGTATAGGGTGTATAATATAACCTTAAGGATGTCGTATAGTGGTGAGTATGGGTGAGAACCAGTCATTACAACCATTATTATAATTTGCTTATTTATCTAATTTTTACTGGTTTTGTTCCAGGTCGTTCTCTGGGAGGCAATTTATTGAATTTAATTCGGTCACTCTTTGATTATCTCCAAAATTGTCTTCTTATTCAAAAAGAAACTTTACACTTAAAGAATGAATGAATGTTTAATTTACCTAGTTACTAAGAAGTGCTTGCAAAAATACTAACTATGAACAAGCATCAAACAATCTGTTATTATGCTCTAAACTATGTATTTACAAGTTATCCTGTTAGTACTAACATAATAGTACATAATACATTAGAATGCAATGGTGTAGAAACTTAACTTATTAGTCTATTATGTATAGTAACATATACAGCAGTTTCAGTGACAGATATAAACGTCGCTAAATCTCAGAAAACACTATATACAACCTAAAAGGCAAAACTGAGGTCTTTAGCTACGTTTATAGTGTCATTTTATTCTGTTAGTAATTATGTGGGTTTACTTATACGTATGTATATTACTTATTCTACTGCTGTATGTACAGTAAGAGTCTTTCTGTTCTTGTTATCTCTTGTGTTCCTTCTCTTAAGTCGTCTGCCCTTTCAATTTCTTCTGTGTGGTATTTCAGAGGCTGCGGTGGAGACGGGGTTAGGCTAACGTCCTTAGTGTAAAATGTGCTTAATAAGCGGGCACGCTTTTCGAGGGATACACAGCACCCTACGGGTGGGACCAGACCTCTACTAAGCGCGCCCTAATCTCAGATTAGGTGGCTTAGTTACGTTTTCGTATCAGCGCAGGGCCTCAGCCCAACGGCCTCAAAGCTCGCACACGCTCGGGCCGCTGACCCCACACACATATCAAAGTTGAGCACACATCGGGCAATCGGAACGGAAATAATAGGCAGTGTTACCGGCGCCCTGCGCCTTGACGACTGATTAAGGTATAGCATAAATTGTATTTATATGGCTGCGTTTGGTTTGCAGCACACAATGTGGCGCTATTCCAACGCCACATCGTACGCTGGAAATCAGACGCAGCTGCGTCTGTGCGCGTTTTTGGCCCTCGATCTGGGGGCCATAAATTATTAAAAAAATAAAATAAGATATGGTAAATAAAATATTTACGTAATACTGCATAATTGATTAATTAATTTTTAATTTTAAATATTTTTACTATACAAATAAATTCGCTAAACTAGGCTGATTATACAGGTTGATTTAGGTGATTAAATAGTTAATTACTTATAAAATAATTAGTAAATGGTCTAATTGACCTTAAACTGTTTTAACTTACATACTTAAGTATTTAATACATATTTTTATTGTATTTTTACGAATTTATTTATGTTTTATTTAGGCTAAAATAGCAATTCTGTGTGTTTAAAATTAAAACTAAGTTACAGTAAGTTATACTAGGTATAATTATACTTTGACTAACTTAAATTACTTGATATATATATATATTCCCAAGTTTATAGATTTATTTACTTGATTATTGCTCTAACTTATTAACTTAGCTACTAAATAAGTAAATATAAATCTGTACATACATATATACATAAATCAGTAAATACATACATACTAGATTAGTATATATACATATTTTTACATAGATTACTTATGTATATGAATTTCTGTATAGGTTTTATACATATTTACAGTATAACTATGCATCTAACTTACATAATTAGGCTATATGTTATACTTATAATACTATGGATAGGTATATTTACAGTTTTAAAATAAGTATGATTAGGTTTTAGTAGGAAGTTAGGAAATGAGGGAAGAAGGGAGTTTAGAGAAGAGGGGAATGTAGCTGCTAGATGCAGCATGTTGCTATATAACTGGGAATAAGATTAAATTCAAAACAAACTAAACATTGAAGAGATGAAATCCAAATCTGAAAGGGGTTTAAATCTCACGAAAATCTCATGTAAATTCAGCTCAAATACTCATTGGGAAAAACCTTATCAGAAGCATCCTTTCAGATCAAAACAACAAATGGCATTGAGTTAGCTCTTCCTAATGCTATAGACAGCATGAAGGAAGACTTAACTCAATCAATTAAAACCAACAACATACAATCCCAGTTTCTTGCAACCTTAATAAGTATGGAAAACTCCTTAGGTTAGAGAATCACCATACAGAAATGATCATCAACACAAATAGTGTATGGCAGTTCTGAAATAGCAAAAAGAGACTAAGAATGCATTAAGGAAATTTAATGGAAGCTGGCGAATGCATTCAAAACAAAGTATACTCAGAATCATGAGAGGCTCTTCTGATTGGCTCTCTGTCATCAGAGAGCTTCTCAGAATCCTTGCCTACAATGAAAACCAAAAATCCCTTCAATTTGTCAGATCTGTCAAAACATTTCAGAGAGTAAAAATCCTTTAAAATCCAAATCAAAAGTGCTCTGACAAACTGAGGCAATCCATTTAAAACAGAGGGGCTTTTGTGAAACAAATGGAGTGAGTGAGAAGCCCCAAATGGTGCTTGTGACGCCACTTTCAGATCTGAGGTAGTGTGCCATCAGATCTGAAATTGGGTCAGGATGTGTGGGTGATTGATGAAAAATTCGTCGTTAAAAGGAAAAACAAGAATCAGAATTTGGATGATGGAAAAACAAAACATGAAGAGGGAGATAAATTGAACAATGAACAGATGATTCTTCCCCTCTGATCTGGACTGATCAGAGGAGGTGAGGGAGGGGATCTAATACTAATTCTACTCCTAAGACTAATCTAACTACAGCTAACATTAAACACTAACAATTAAAACTAAATCTATTCTAAACTACTGCAAACTAAATCTAACACTACTTGTGCAGAATTAAAAACTAAACTAAAAGGAAGAATGGGACCTATGGGTCCTTAGCCGGCGGCTAAGGAGGAAGAAAGGAGGAGGGTGACTCCAGCGGAGGGAAGAGTCTACTAGTGAGACTCCAGGGTCGTCCTCAGGTGCTACGAGGTCCTTAGCGACGAGGAGGGTCGAGAGCAGGAGATGATTCCATAGCCGGTGGCTGTGAAATCAGGGTCTAGATGAGGAGGAGATACTGGAGTGGACGAACTGATCGCTAAGAGATGTAGGAGGGAGCGATCCTTTGCGCACGACACCACTGAGGTGCTTAAATAGCAGCTCAGTGACTGGAATCACCGCAAGGGTGAGGTTAATCAAAATTAGGCCGGTGGTGAGGATGAGATGAGTAGAGCGCGGGGCGAGTCGAGAGGGAAATCTGACCGTCAGATGTGATCTGGGAAGAGAGGTGAACGCACGCACCGAATCGCGTGAAGATTCCAATAGAATCCAGCCACAGATCGAGATCAAAAGTGCGATGGACGGTCGAGAATGGCTGTGTTCTTCGCGTGCTACAGTGCGCGTGAAGAACACAGGCTTCTCTCTGACATGAGGGAAAACTTGCAGGAAGACCCTTGAACGAAGGGGTAGAAGAATAGCGTGCAGGTCCAAAAGTGAAAAGAACTATAACTGGAAGGGCCTTGCAGTCATACAGAAGGGTCCCTGCGGCTTGCAAAAAGGTCCAAGAAGGAGTTTTGAAGGGTAGAAATGTAATGCATGACGGACCTAATTGTAATCTATTTATTTCTAAGCCTAAATGTTGTCCAATTGCTTTCAAATTTTTACATGTGCTTAATTGAACATTTAAGACATTGATTTTACTTCTGATTTATCTTTTCAAACTTGTTTATGTGTTCAATTGATGCATGGATCATCATTTGTTCTTTAGTTTTCAGAATATCTCATTTTTGTGACCTAATTAGGAGGTTTTAACACACATTAAAAGTTTTAGGTCTTTTCTTTAATTCCCACACTTAATCCTTTTTATATGTTAATTTGATATTGTTTTGCTTAGTGTCTAGCTTAATTTCGGCCTTTAGCTATGATGAGTAGCCACTCATCAAAACCCTACAGGGGTGATCAGAGAATGATGGAGCATGGCTTTTAGTCTGATCAATGTTTGATACCCGGTATATGTGTGGAGTTGAATTATCTGCAATTGATTTAGTAAGAGGGGAGTCAAAATAGAAATTGAGTCCAGTTGCAGGTCGGGGTTGAAAATGGGTTTTGATAGGTTCTGTATATTTGGAAGAGGTGGCTTCAATGAGAATTGTGTATGGGGCTCTTTTAGAAAGGAGTGACAGGTGGTTTCATGTAGAGAGTCCTCATAGTAGCATTCAAAGTCAAAGGTGAATGCCTGAAGAGTGTCTATAGGATGATGAAAATTTGAGTCGAGAAAAGATTCGAATACTAGGTTGCAATCACTCTCGGCATTTTCTAGTTTTGATTCCTGAGGATTAAAAAGAAATGATTCCATGTCACTTGAACTTGAACTTAAATTAGTGATCTCGGGAACTGGGACCTCAGAGTCAGAGTCGAAGAGTGAATCATGTGAGCTATGGTCGTAGATTGGCTCGATGTAATCAGGAAGCAGAGTTTCTCCGAAATCAAGGTAAGGTTTGAAATCGTCAGAGATATTGCAAAAATCCAATTCTGAATGAGATTCGAGATCATGGGTTCCACCACGGCATAAATCACATAATGTAAACTTAGCAGCCTGACTGGGATCTGGCCTATATGTAAATTTTGAGCTCAAAAAGGTGTCCTTATTTGGCCTAGGCTTAAGTTCTAGGCTTGTGGAAAAGACCCAATCAAAACCCTACTCGTCCAACTCCTCGGTTTCTGTATCGTAAATTGGTGTGGCTTCCGAAAAATCAATATGATTCTCTTAGGATGTTGGAGAGGGATATTCATCAAATAGAGGCCCAGAATCATATTCTTCATTGAAACTTCGATTTGTGCTATGTGGAGCCTCGTAATCTTCCCAAGACATTTCAGATCCAGATTCTAGTCTTAGGATGTGGGTCAAATCACTAGGATCTAGGTCCGAATTACCTTCGGGGGTCACCTTATCAGAATAAGGGGTGGGATTTACACCCTCGAGAGGTTCAGTGTTAATCTCATCATTGCAGGAGTTTTGGAATTCTATGCTTGGTGATCCATGGTCTAGGGTTGGCCAAACATTATGTTTTCCTACAATTGGAACTTTCCAACCTACTTCATTATCAGGCATATTGTACTCCATCTGGGTTGGGAATCCATATCAACTCTGTGCCTCAAACCCAAGAATTGGGAAATCAGATTGATCCTCAATGCTCTTCCAAAATGGTTCATCATCTGTTTGGGACATGTATGGGTATTTCTGATCAATAATTTGTTTCAATAATATCATCATCTCTTCCTGTTTTTCAAGAACATCTTGGTGTTGTTCCCAAAGTACAGGATTTGTCATACATTGAAGGTATTCAAAGTTGTGTAGTTTTTCTATCTCAATGTATCATGTGATGAGAATGTCTCGGGTTGATCCGTTTGTGACTTCTGTTAACAAAACTTGGGCATAGTTTATGATGAAGGTTGTGGTTGTTGGTACATTAACTTGAATGTCTTCTGTTGATGTTGAGGTTTTATATTTAATTTCAAAGAACTCAAGGGCATCCTTAATCATCCTATCTCTCATGGATCTCTATGATTCAGGTTTTTTGAAAGGTAGTCCTAAGTAATTTGGCAGCATATTTGGATAAGGTGGTGGAATCAAGATGTAGAATCAGAATGTAGAATCAAGTTGTGAAGTGATTAGATCTGAATAGAGTCCCACTGAAATTTTATGTGTGTGCTCTAAAGAGAAGGGATGAGGGACTAGATGTGTTTTTGACCCAATCAAGGCACCCAAAGGTGTTTCGATGACTATGGAGGTTTGGGGCAGATGATACCCCTGGATCGGAAAGTTGTCCACCTGAGAATTACCTGGGCAGCCAGAGAGGGAGAGTCCTGCAAAGACCCCTACACAGTAGAGCGTCCCTACGGGTTACAGGGTTTCCCCCACCCGACCTCTCTTGTCACTGAGATTCCAAGTAGACTAGAATGGGGATCTTGACTTCTTAAGTCTACCACTTTTAAGATCCAAGGTGCTTAGGGTTTTCACTTGAACTTTAGATGTTTTGGTGTTGTGACCTAATTTGGAGGTTGGTTGACCCAAGGGGTCAACTTCACCTGGCCTGCCCTAAAATGGCAGAATGATTCTAGGTCAAGACCTAGAAATCACCTTGATTTGACTCTCAGGTTATTAAGTCCAAGATTTTTAAGATTCAAGTGATTTTAGAGCTCAATTTTAGGGTTTGTCTTGCGTAGATCTTTTCAATCAAGGGCTTGGGTAGCACACTGATGCGAGTGGATTTATTTCCTTTTATGCAAGCATGTGTGAACTAGCACTCCGAAATCCTATTGTAGAAACCCTAATTTGGTTCTATTTCCAATCCTCTTTGCTTTTCACAAAAGTTCTCTTTGGACTTCAAACAAGAAGTGTGTAGTTCGTAGAGATTTAGAAATTAAGCATGATCTCTAATAGGCACAGGATTTTGTGGGGTAGGATCTCTAAAAAAAAATCACTTCACTTTCAATAAGATTTGAAAAAATTTCACAAAATCATGAAACTTTTGCCTACAAGTGGTAATTACTATAGAAAGAAGGCAATTGATTCCTAATTTGATTGCTTCCTTTTGTCTTCCTAGGATTAGGAGATGGATTTAGGAAAGAAGAGAGATTACCTACCTTGGAGTGGTTGATTTGCACGGACGATCTCCTCGTGAAATACCTGCAAAATCACAGCAAAACAAATAGGGCAATTTAGTGCTCAAATATAGTCAAAAAATAATGCAAAGACTAGTGATAAATTGCACGTTGCTCCCCAGCAATGGCACCAAAATGTTAAATGGAAGGCGAGATCGGTTTATAAAGAATAAATACTACATCGTAGTATAGTTGAAATCACCTTGTAAGCAAATAAGAATTTTATTACTCGAATGTTAAGTCCGAGGTTGAACACAGGGAGCAAATGGAATTTATTCACTAATCTCAATAGATGGAATTTGAACACTTAAAGTTACTCAAAATCTAATTCAAAATATAATGCAGGAGTTTATGAAAAATGTAGCAATAAAAGAGAAATTGAGAAGAATTGATAAAAAGTTTGATTCTTCTTCTCTTGTCTCTCTCTTTAGCTTCTCTTCTTCTCTTCCTTTCTTTCTTTATCTAGCTTTGCTTTTCTTCCTGCCTTTTCCTTCATTCTTATTTCTCTCTACCCTTAGGTTCTTGTGCTTCCTTCTTCTTCCTTGATTTCCCCTTCTTTCTCTTCTCCTTTTTGGCTTTCTTTCTTTCTCCAACTTCAGCTCTTTCTGCCTTCTCCTTCCTTCTCTAGCTTGGCAGTGCCTTCTCCTTCCTTCTTCTTCTTTTGCCTTCAGATCCTCAGCTTCCTTTGTGGCTCCTCCTCCTGCCCTTAGCTTCTTCAGCTTCAGCTTCCTCTTCCTTCCTTCTTTCCCTGCACACAAGTGCAAAACCTACCCCTACCCTCCCCTGCATACGCTCTCTCTCTTTTCTCTCTTAGGTTCACTCTCCCATAGCCAATCGAGTATTCGGGTCGGGTCACGCGCGCTCGAGTCCAGGTGCACTAGCATGGGTGGTGCGCGAGGAGTGCACGGTAAATGGGTCAGGCAAGCCAGGTCCGCGTGGCGTGGGTTGCAGACGAGGCGGGCATAGGCAAGGGGACCTCACCCCGTGATTTGAGGCAAAGAGCCTCTGGTACAAAAACAATTTAAATCACTTACTGCGCTCTAAGCTTTCCAAGGTGGAACTAAAAGTCCCACCCGCTTCGCTTATGCCAGCAGGAGGATGCTTCTCTCAACTGCCATGGCTGCAGTGCTCTCTCAAAGCCACTCACTGGCTGGATGTGTGCGCGAGGTGATTCCGCATCACCTGGACCTGGGAACCTGGAGCGCATTTGCTTGGAGTGAAGGATTCAAGCTCCTTCAAGCCGGCGCTAATGGCGGCGGAGGTTTGTTCCTGCTATCAATCAATACGGCCTTGCGGCCTCATTAAACCACACAGAAGCTTCGCCGTGGGGTGGCAAAGGTGCTGCGATAAGTGGCTAGCCGTGGGGCGACTTAGGCATGCGTGCCTAGGATGGTCTGTGGCCGTGGTGATGGGTGTGGTCAGGGGGAGCTTGTGGAGGGTATGGTGGTCGATGGAGATGGGGAAAGTGATCAGTGGATGGTGGCAGAGGTTCTGAGGGGTCTGGCGAGGTGGATGGGTGTGTGGAGGTGACAGAGACACCTCGCCGATGGTCTGCTGGAGATGAGGAAGATGGTGATGGTCTGCGGTGTTGAGGGGTTGAAAACAGAAATAAAGAAGGGGGAAATGAAAAGAGGAGAGAGGGGAAGAGATTTAACCTAATTTAGTGGATGAAAGGATAAGGAGAGCGGCTAGCACATACCTACCGCCACCAAAGATGAAGGTTCCAGTCGAGAGTGAATGACGACGACGAAGGGGTGGTTGACGCCAATGCTGGTATGGCGCGATGTGGAGGGAGGTGAAGACAGCTCTACCACTGGTATTATGGTAGAGCAACGAGAAGGAGGAGATGTCACCGGAGCTCACTGGATGTTTGGCTGGAGGAGAAGAGAAGAAATTGGAGGTTGTTCTATGGCCAAACCAAGCTGAAATTGAGCGGCAGAATCAGGGGTTTCTTTTATAGGCACAGGTAGAGGATCTTGTGCTTGGAACGCAAGCTTCCAAGTGTAAGTATCCTCACCGGAATAGGAATATGTAAGAGACCCAAATCTCTCTTCTGTTCATACGAGAGAATGGGTGACAATTAGGGCTTGGAATTGCACTCATCAGATTAGGAATTCCTCAGAGAATCTCCCTTTCAAATCTGAGAGGGAGTCTCTGAGGGATTTGAGAGAAATCCTCTTCGAATCCTTGCCGGAGTAGGACTCCTCTATTGTAATGGTAGAGGGACCTAATTGCAAAGAATGGCGAGGAAGCTAGGGGGGTCTTTGCAATGGTTTTCAAAAGCTAGTGGTTTAAATGTAATTGGGTGGACTATTTTGCAAAGTAGGTCAAGGTGACCTCCCCATAGGTCCAACTTTTGGTACAAACCTAATTTGGACCTAAGAAATCCAATGGTGAAGTAGGATTTTAGGTTTGACCACATTTGACTGGACATTTTGCACAAAAACCTAATTTAGGGCAAATAATTAGTTAGGACCCCTATTTAGGTCAAAATAGGTTCCAAAGGCCAAATTGAAGGTTCTAAACCCTAAGGGATATTTTTACATGAATTTTAGAGAGCTTAGTTGATTTTTATCTAGACCCTAACCTTGCTAAATTAAGTGGGTTTGTTTTGTGGTTATAGGATGTCATTTAATTCCCAGACTGCACATTAACCCTTTTCTGATCGATCCAACCCACTTTCTATCTTTTTGAGACTATTTGACCTATGTTTAGCTCCTGAGAAATCCCGTTGATGTACTGCAATGGTAAAATTATAATTTTACCCTTTGTTTCTTACTTTTCTCCGAGAATGGTTATTCCTTGAATTAGGCCCTTCTCTAGGTTATGTAGGAGCTTTTGTTCTCTTTTCTAGGTCAAAATGAGCTAGTTAGGGCTCATGATGGTGTTCCCATCAGTTTGCTGATCTAGTAAACTACCTAGCATCACATCAGATCCCATCCAGTTGGCCAAAGGCCAAGATAGATAAATTACTTTCTGATGCCAAGTACTACTTTTGGGAAGACCCGCATCTCTTCCGCATTGGTGCTGATCAAATCATCTGACGATGTGTCCTGAAAGCAGAAATTCAGGACATCTTCTCCTGCCATGACTAGGCATGCGGTGGATACTTCTCTGGTCATAAAATCGCAGCAAAAGTCCTCCAGTGCGACGTCTATTGGCCCACGATTTTCAAAGACGCATACAATAATTGTAAGGCATGCACTCATTGTCAGACCTTAGGCTACATGAGCCACCATGATATGATGCCCTTACAACCAATTCTCGTATACGAAATCTTCGATGTCTGGGGGATTGATTTTATGGGACCCTTTCCTTTTTCAGACAGCTTCTAGTACATTCTGCTCGCTGTTGACTACGTGTCCAAATGGATCGAAGCCATTCCAACCTGAACCAACGATGCCATAATCTCTGATGGAGTAATCAAGTTCATTCATCTGAACATCTTTTCTCGGTTCGTGATTCCACATGCCATAATCTCTGATGGAGGGACCCATTTCACGAATGCTTAGTTTAGATCACTGATGACCAAATACAGGGTGTCACACCGAATCTCTACTCCTTATCACCCCCAAACCAACGGTCTAGCTGACCTATTGAATTAAGAGATCAAGAAAATCCTCCAGGTCACTGTTCAACCTGATAGGAAAGATTGGTCATCCCAACTTTTGAAAGCTTTGTGGGCTTATAGGATCTCCCATAAAACCCAATTAGGTATGTCTCCCTTCAGATTGGTGTACAGGAAGGCATGTCACCTCCCCGTCGAATTGGAGCACAAAGCCTATTGGGTAGTACGAAACTGCAATCTCGATCTTTCTAAGGCAAGAACCCACAGAAAGCTTCAAATGAGCGAGATCAATGAATTACACCACGATGCATATGAGAACTCACGAATTTAAAAAAGGTGGGTTAAGGCCTTTCACGACAAGCACATATCCAGAAAGATCATTTTCCCTAGTCAAAAAGTCCTACTCTTTGATGCCAAACTCAAACTGTTCCCAGCAAAACTCAGATCAAAGTGGATTGGACCTTACCTTGTCCAACGAATCTTTGGAAATGGAGCTGTCGAAATCAGTCAGCTCAGCCTCGATTCAGAGCCTTTTGTCATGAACTGTCAGCGACTCAAATCGTTGATTGAACTTACCGATACACATTTGGCTAAGATATCTTTTACCCTCCATTCTCCTTGCACTCATTATGCCTGGCTGATGGCATTAAGCTCAGTGCTTAATGGGAGGCAGCCCGTCATTTTTGAAAAAATTCGAAACCCTTCCTGACACATCCTATGCTAAACTCATATTGCACTTTAGGGTTCATCCATTAGAACAACCAACTCCACCTCTGGTACACGTACCCGAGCTTAAAATCGTCCACAACAGTCATACCGACCCATTCACCCACCTAACACCTGTTCTAATGAATGATCTAAGCTGAACTCGAACCAACCTAATTTACAATGAGTACATTGCAAATCGTAGGCATGGAGGGGTAGTATAGTAAAGTGCAAAATGCCACGAAAATCATCTCACAAGAAAGGGTTTCATCAAAAAAATCACATATTCCAAAAATACCAAAAAAATAAAAAATTTCTTGAAAAAGAATAAAAAAATGAGAGGAGAGGAAATTTTGATGGCATATCAAATTTTGAGGAGAAAATGGGGAGCAGTTAAAAATGTCAAAAAGCATAATTTGAAAAGAAAAGAAAAAGAGGTAGTCATTAGTAAAAAATTAAGGAATTAACTTATTCTAGACCATATCAAAAGAAAAGAAAGCTAAAAAGTGCTAATGAAACAGAGAAGAGATTAGCAGGAATGCTGATTTTAGGCCTTTTGAGCTATAATCCTAGGCTTAAAAACTCAAGTACCCGTTAAGATTTGGATAATCCTCAAGAGGTTGGGGAAAATGTGTAGCTTAAGTATTAGGTCTAAGGCTTAGGGATTATTCGACCTTGTTAACTGACCTCTGGTTTGCAGGACTTGGTAACCTAAGCACCCCAATCCACACACAGTCTAGTTCAGTGCACCTAAGTATCAAAATCATGCAAATGAGTTTAAATTATTCTGAAAATGTCACCTAAATTTGGAGCGGCTGATCAACACAAGTTGATTTGGATGAGTTCCCAGGGTGGAGAGGCAGGAAATTCCCCTCAAAGATGCGCAATAGTATATTGTCTCCTTGGTGCTTGTCTCCGAGGATATCTACATATCCTACCGGGGGCATGTAAGCACCTTGTGCTGGTTCAAATGCCATGGGCGGCATTCTCCTGAAATGTCGATTACCAGGGTCCAAATTTATCCACAGAATGCCATGGGTGGGATTATCTCAAAATCTCGAAAGCCAGGGTTCTGGGGTTGCCATGGACGGTGCTATCTCGAAGCATCAATTGCCAGGGACCTGCGAGGATTGATGATGGGGACTAGGAATCCAATATAGACCGTGTTGTAAAGCTAATCCGAAGCTAGAAATAAAAAGAAAAGAGAGAGACTCTCCAAAAACAAAGAAAATTTCCTCTGTCTCTTTCTGAAAAAAATGCACTACAAACTAAACCAAGGATAAAACATATTACAAGCACGAGTACTTTAACCGCGAGGTTCAACGAACCTTAGGTTAGTTTCTGCAGGCCCTAGAAACCTTCACGGCAGACTGAGGCTAGAGCTGGTTAGGTCTGGATCTTGGTTGGTACTTGAGTACCTCTAGGACTACTATCGGCATTCTAACTTAATCTACAAAACGAAGCACACAACAAAGTTTTTAAGCATCAAAAGATTTTATGGTCTAATATCAAAGTTAATACCTTGAAATTTTACAAAGGGACTAGCAAAAGCTAAGCATGGGGGTATGATGGAAACACCATCATGAGCCATAACTAGCTCATTTTGAACTAATTAAGTCAATAAATGCTCCTAGAAAATCACTAGAGAGTCACAAGTTATTGCATATTCATTATGAAAGAAAAATAAGAAACTAGGGCTAAAACTGTAATTTTACCAGCTCATCATGAATGTAGTACAACCAAGGGTTTTCTTAGGGGTTGAATGAAGGTCAATTTATCTTAAAAAGATAACAAGTGGGATTAGACAAATAGAAAAGGATAAAAATCTGAGAATTAAATGACTTTTGAAACCATAAAAATAGACCCACTTAATTAACTGAGGTTCTGATCAGGATAAAATTCACCTAAACCATCTAAAATTCATATAAAAATATTCTATAGGGTTTATAACTTTCAATTTAACCATCAGAATCCATCTTGACTCAAAACAAAGTCTCAGACAGATATTTGCCCTAATTTGGGTTTTTACATAAATTACCTAGTCAAACATGGCCAAAACCAAAATCCAACCTCTCCATTGAATTCCTTATGTCAAAATTAGGTTTGTACCAAAATTTGGACCCAAGATGAGGGTGTCTTGACTTAGTTTGCAAATTGGCCCTATCTTATTACATTTATGTCCTTAACTTTCAAAATCCTATCAAATAGTCCCCTAATTTCTTCGTCGTCTTCACAATTAGGTCCCTCCACCATTATCGTGATGGAAACCTACTCTGACGATCTTTCACTGGGGAGTTCTTTCTGATTACTTAGCGAATCCCTTCCAAAATTGGAAGGGAGATTCATTGAGAAATTATCTTCAATCTGAACCCGTCCATGTGCTCTGAATCTTTCCCAATCTCTCATGCAAATGCATGAGAGATTTGGATCTCAAGAAACTACTAAATCCGGTGAGGCTTTCGAAGCTTGGAAAGCTTGCTTCCCAAGCTCAAACTGCCTCTAGACCCTTATATAAGAGAGCCCAGATCCCCCCAAACTTACCAAGCTTGAAATTCGGCCAGAAGTCCCCTTCTTCCTCTCTCCTCTTCAGCTGCAAATCTCCGCAAGCTCTGGCGATCTCTCTCCGACTTCTCTTATCGTCTGACCACAAAACCAGTGGCAGATTCATCTTCCTCACCGTCCTCCGTGTTGTGCAATACCAGCCATCACCGTCCTTTCCCCATCTTCGCCACTGTCTCTCCCTATGGAGGTTCATCTTCCCCACGTCTGGCAACTACATCGGCGTGGGAATCCCTTCACCTTTTCATCCTTAGAGTAGATTCTTAGGTTCCTTATCTCCCCTACTTTCTTCTCCTCTCTTTATTTTCCAAATCCGACCACTAATGCTCCTTCGCGACTTCGTCTTCCGTTTCAGCAATCCCTCTGACGAAGTCCCCCGCTTACGCCACAACTCCAAATCCTTCTCCAACCACACCAAAACCTCCACTTCACTTTTCTGCACCTTTCCCCTCACTCCATTCACTCCATCATCGACCTAAACTTGCCCCCTAACACAACCACCTTCATGCACACAGTCCAACTTCGACCCACCACCATACGCATCAATCAGCCACGTCGATCCTCTCTACAAGTTTGCCATGCTCTGGCGACGCTTCCTGAGCGTTTTAACATGGTCGAGAGACCTTCTTTGTGATTTTCTGGATATAGGTTCACACCATTGCCGTACCTACTTTGAAGGAGCTTGAATCGTGCTCTAGTGACCTACAGCTACAGGTGTTGTGTCCAGGTAGCGTAGGATCATCCCAGGAAGCGACCCAGGCTGCTAATTGAAGGAGTCTACCTCCTCTTCACCTTCAATTGGTAGCCATTCGTACGCGAAGAAGGAAGTGGGATAGTCCCACATCAGAAAGTGCTGAAGCAGTGCGCCTGCATAAATTGAATTTGTGTTAGAGGCTATTCGCCTCATAACACGGGGTGAGGTCCCTCTCACCCACTCACCCGACCTTGTCCGTGACACATACACATGGACCTGGTTCGACCCGCTTACCCACCTAGACTGACTTGCACTCCTCGCTCACTACCGCACGCTGGTTAGCCTGGACCCGAGTGCGTACGATCTGGTAACCGGATTATATTCGTGGCTCTGGGAGAGGGGATCCTAAGAGAGAAAGAAAGGAAGAGAGCTACGCGGGGGCAGGGGATTTTGCTCTCAGGAAATCAGGTTGACACTTAGCAGGATTTCGAGAAAGAAAACCAGAGGAAGAAGAAGAGCTAAAGGCATAGAGGAGAAAGGAGAGAAAGAAGAAGAGGCTGAGCAGAAGAAGAAGAGAAGAAGAAGAGAAGAGGTAGCCGCAGCAGAGAAAGAAGAGGGAACAATAGAAGGGAAAATAAGAGAAGTTCACTGTAGCATCTGACATTTAAGTTGTCTGATTTACAAATAAAATGTCTAATTTACAAATCAGACGTCCGATTTGTGTTTATTTCATATATATATATGCTTTGAGTTCCTTAGATAATTCTGTAAGGAGTATTTGGTGATTTAAATCACCATTTTACTCCCATCTTTTTGGCACATTGATACTTGGCATTCTTATTGCAATACTTTACAAGTTAAATTGTAATCTTGATTTCTAAATTCCATATTGTTCCCTATGTTCAACCTCGGAACCTTTTTCGAGTAATAAGAACTATATTTGTTTGAATGCTATTTTGGCTATACTGCAACGCGACACTTTTTAAAACATTGATTTAGTGTGTCGGACACTCCATGAATACTCTTGCTAGTAAGATGAGATTCCTTGAATTTGTTTTTCTAGATGCTAGAGGTACCTTGGGCCTACGTTGGAAGTAGTAAGACATTATCTTCTTTAGTCATCCCTTCTTGCAATCAACTCTCTGACTGCCTCCGTTGTACCCTCCTTTGATGACTCCTTTGCTGAATTTTTCCTTGTCGGTTCTTCCACCAGAAATTCTTGCCTTGGTGCTCCTTCATCAAGCTCTCCCCCTTCCTCTACGAGACTAAGAATTGGGGTCTCCATTGTTGGTGTTGGTAGGATGGGATCTTGATCTTCAATCATATTTTCATTGGTCTGTCGATCATATTCTCGGCTAAAGGTCTGATACAACCAAGGAAACTCTCTAGAAAAGCTTGTCGTCCCCCTAATATGGACCGTGTAGTCACTAGAGTATGTTTACCAAGACTCTCCATTATCATTTGATAACTTTCTTCCTTTAAGGGGTCCTCAGCAAAGAACAACATAGCATAAGGTCTCATATCCCACCACCTCTCCTTTTTTGAATCATGTACTTTTTTAGACTCTTCCACGGCATATTTGGGTGTGACTTCTAAGTTGTGTGTTAAACACGCACCATTTCCTTTGAGTTTGTGAGAGTCACCTAGGTCTTCTCCTCTATCTCTCATAATGTACTGGATTTCATGTGTTCTTCCACCAATGCTTCTTCATAAGACACAAAGGTGAACCTCTACCAAGCCTTGAAGAGATCCCATTCTTGCTTTGCCATTGAGGCCTTCTGGGAGGCACCCACCAGGTACTTCTCTATATCTACCAATATTTTTAACTGCCCTTTAAAGGCGGCATGGATCTTTAGCATGTCTCCCTCGTTTGCTTCCACTTCCTTCTGGAGAAGTTTCATATTCACCATGCATGTTCCTTTCCTCTTTGTGTTGTGACTAATTGGTTAGAGAGCACATTATTGGTGATGGTTAAAGCTACCAACTCTTCTTTGGTGGAGGTAGCTTCCTTCTTTGCCTTCTTCTAGGCTGCCAAGGCTTCGTTTGCCTAGAATCACATATCTTTGATTTTTGTCAGAGCAGTCTCCACCCAACTTGCTACCTACTCAATAGTAAAGCATTGGGAGCAATCAGACGATCCCGGGATTGTATGTCGAGAAACGTGGCTCTCGAAAATGTATCATGCTCTACTATCTCCACTTGACAAGTAAATAATCCACATAACATGGTGCCCCAGATCTGACAACCCGAGACACCAACCAACCTATAAACTACCTAAACCTGTAGTTTGTACCTATAACTATACCTGTACTCACATACATATCACATGATGTGTCGACAAAATGAAACCAAATAGATTGTAAAACCATTCACAATACCCACATATCACATCAATAACATCAAACCACCACATTTATACATATATATATATACAAGTAGCCCATACCAGCTTATGCTGCTATAAGAGTTAGGTTTTTACATGCCATCACAAGATCACATGCACAACTTAAAACAAAAGGTGGTCCATCATTAGAATGTGAGAAAAGAAGGGAGTGACTACTTCTTGCTAATGAAAGAAGCCAAAAACCTTAAGTTCGTGTCCACTATTACGCCATGCCTTGCTACTCCAATAGGTGTACTAAATCCATCATGGCTCCCATGAGCTCCTTGATGCACATGAAGAGCAACTCATCGCGTCCCCTACCTGTGAAGCAGGCTTTCTCTTACTGAGGCATCAGTAGAAGGATCCTGGTTAACTCTAGGAACTCCTGCAATAGCTCGATGCATCACTGCACCAACCTAATCCGTAGTCGATGATGGACTTGCACACTTGGGATCTTGTCATGAAAATAGAGTACAATGTAGGTATGGGCCAAGTGATGAGTAAGCTAATAGATATAATAACATGCTTACTTTTGTTAGTGGGACATTAGATGCATTAGAATTAGGTCACTATGTAAATAATTGCATGTTTGCATCTTACAATTGAGATTGTGAAATTATGCTTGATTTATACTAATATGAGATTTTGCTCCATGTAGGAGCACTTCAAATAGGCTTAGGAGGAAGAGAAGAAGGATTCAAGTCTAGTGGAGCTCATCTAAAGGGGAGAGTACATTTATGCCCTAAAAACCCTAAACCTACCTTATTTTCCCAACCTGCCTTATTTGCCAACACCTAAAACCCAAACCTACCATTTATACATTCCCAAAACTGATCCTAAACCCTCACCTAGAAGCCTAACCTTCCTTATTTGGACCTCCCAGTCCTAGTCCTAGTCCTAAAACCATCACCTAAACCTTGTCCTAAAAAGCCTTAGGTCACACTCCTAATGATCTTATCCAAAAATCTTAGGTTGATCTTCTGGAAGCCTCCATAATTATCCAAGTGCCACATATTTTTATAGAACCAAAAATGAAATAATTATCTTTGGAAATCACCTCATTAATTGTGGCATTCAATCACATGCAATCAGATCATCCTCAAAATCCCAACAAATCCCATCAAGATCCCAACCTAATTCCAATCAATCAAGCGCAATCTAGAAGATCCTCATTTTCCTATTAAGCCACCACCAAATTGCACCACATCCAATCAAGATCTCAATCAAAATCACACCCAATCAATTCCAATTAAAACTAAATTCCAAAAACGAAGCCTACCTTCCTTAGCCTCCAAGACATTCCAAAGAAAACCCAAGCCAACCTTTAGCTATAAAAAATTTAGCTCTTATGGAAAAAGATTATCTTCTTCCTTATATTTTCTACCTTCACCTTCCACAGGTTGGATGCCCACTATAGCCATAGTCATCATTAGCCATGGGTCTTCCTCTGGTCAAAGCTCCACCGGGTCTGCTTTCATGTCCACTTCGACTACAACACGTCGGGCAATGCCTTCGTGGCAATCCCTGCCTCTATTTTTTCTTTTTGGTTACTATAGTTGTTTTAGTTATAGTATTCATTATTGTAGCTTTGTTTTGATGTATTAGAACTCTTTTCAATCATTAATGAAGCTTTTGTTTACATATCTCTATGTCTCTTGTATTTGCTTTCTTAGTTAATTAGATTAGTTGCTTGTATTTGCTTTCCTAATTGCTAGAATAGTTTTCTTTTATCTTGTGCTTTATAAAAAAATACAAAAATATTAGGAAAACAAAAATACAAAAAAACAAGAATCACTCTTAGGAAGCGAAAAACATTGGTTGCCTCCATGAGACAACCCGAACTCCATTTTTAACTCGTACGATTGTTTGAATTTGGTATTATAAATTTTTAAAGTATATTCGTGATTTAAACTACAACAAACGTTTTTTCACGAACTTGATTTCGGGAGGATCACCAAGTGGCTCAGTAGACTTTTAACTTATATAACTTACCATGCTAGTAACACATACTAGTGGTACTTACATACATACATGTATGTATATATACTTACCGATATATGTAACATCTACCCCTTTCAATGGATACTGACACAAATCATAGATTTCTTGTAAGTTGACCTCTTAGCAACTTTGTAAATCATTGTTCCTTGTTCGCATGCTAAAGCGGTGTTTAAGATCGTCGTGTTGTAGTATAGCCAAAATAGTGCTTAAACAAATAAATTTTATTACTTGAAAAGTATCCAAGGTTGAACACAGAGAGCAATATGGAACTTAGATCTCAAGAATTGCAATTTAAGCACAATATAAGCAATTTATAATAGAACTCCAAAAAAAAATGATATAGAAATGAAAATAAATGTCAATAGTGCAAAAAGAATGGGATAAAATGGTGATTTGAATCACCAATTACCCCTCACAATAACAACAATTTTCTCAATAGTATCAATCAAATAAAGCCTAGCAATCAAGTATCATATGGCTGAGTGTTTATCAGACGGCTTAGCCATCTCAAGCTACAGTGTATAGCCCTTTCTTTCTCCTTAGCCTCTTCTTCTCTTCTCTTCTTTCTCTGCTGTAGCTCCTCTCCTTTTGTTTAACCTCTTCACATAGGGGGGGAACCTCTTAAATTGGCTAAGTGTCAGCTAATTTTCTCTACAGCGAAACCCTCCCCCTTCCCCACGCAAGTTCTCTCTCTTGTTCTATGTAGGTCACACACTCCTAGAGACTTCAATAGTACCAGGTATACGGGTAATTGGACCTAGAGCATACCCGGGACCAGGGCTGCGGGTGTGGGTCACAGTCGAGGAGTGCTTAGGGTTAGGTGGGTTATCGGGCGCACCAGGTTCGCGGGGTTAGAGTCGCAGATGAGGTGCATGAGGCATGCGTGCGGGGACCTCATGCCCTGTGCGTGCTGAGGCAAATAGCCCATGGCTGGAATTCAACTTATTTGTCTACGGACACTCCTCAACTTCCGAGGTGGGACTAATCCTACCGCCTTTCTTCTGTGTGCAGCTACAGATGCTTCTTCATTCAATTCGTGCAAGATGGCAGTCAAAGGCTTCAATTGTTGGTCCACTCAGACTCTTGGAGTGATGTTGCGCGAACCAGGGTTGACGCCTGGAACCTGCAAGTGCTGGAGCAAGCTTCAAGCTTCGCTCGAAGCTTTAGCAATGGCGGTCGAAGGACCTGCTACCTGAAACACTAAATGTGACTAAAAACCCCAATTAAAATGGTCAATAGCATTGCCGTGAGGCAAGCAAGTGAGCGACAGTGTTCGTGAGGTGTGAGAGTGCATGAGGTGGCCGGACGGTGATCGAAGGTGAAGTGAGAAAGTGCGGTGTTCGACGGAGGTTGTGGAGGAGCAATCGACCTAACTAAGCTAGGGCTTTTGCTCTTGGGGTCGAGGCAGAGGTGTAGGGATGAACGACGGCTGATTTGGTGGAGTGTAGTGTCCATGTGAGCTCACCAGAGGTATGCCGGCGAGGTGGAAGATAGAGGATGGTGAGTCGAGTTGGTGGTCGAAATGAAGTGGCGAGTGCTTGAAAATGAAGAGTGGAAGGTAAGGAGTCATTTAGGATAGTAGGTAGATGAAGGGGAGTGGAGTTGGCGCCGGTTGAGGTATGGCTGGCACCGGAGACGAAGTTGCTGTGATAAGAGGTGGACGGTGGGGATGAAGGGGGTAGTAGCACCGCGGAAGATAGAAAGGAGAAAGAGTCTGCCACTGGTATTGCATTCAGATGACAAGGTGAGGCAAGGAGGGTCACCGGAGCTTGAAGAGCGATTCAGTCAGAGGAAAGAGGAATTTGAGGGTTTTTCTAGTCGAATTCAAGCTTGGAAGGATCGGGTAGGCCTTGGGACTCTTTATATAGGTGTCAGGGGGTGGATTAGAGCTTGGAAGCTAAGCTTTCAAGCTTGGAAGGTCGCCGGAGTTGGAAACCCAAATTTATCATGCATTTGCATGAGAAATTGGAAAAGATTTGAAGCACAAGAATCAGTTTGATTGAAAGAGGATTTCAAGAGGAATCTCCAGTTCAATTTTGAGAAGGTTTCATCAATCAATCAAGGAGAAATCCTTGAATGATTGTCGCCGGAGTTCTAGGATTAGGAGTTCTATGTTGCAGGGACCTTTTTGTGAGAACGAAGACAAAGTTGGGGACCTATTTGAAAGGGTTTTAAAAGTTAAGGGTAGAAATGTAATTTGATAGAGCCAATTTGCAAACTAGGTCAAGACAAACTCATCTTGGGTTCAAATTTTGGTATGAACCTAATTTGGACCTAAAGAATCCAATGGTGAAGTTTGATTTTGGTTTTGACCACGTTTGTCTAGTTAATTTATGTAAAATTTCAAATTAGTGCAAATGTCTGTCTGTGATTCTATTTTGGGTCAAAACGGGTTTTGATGGCCAAATTGAAGATTCTAAACACTAGAGAATATTTTTATATGAATTTTAGAGGGTTTAGCTGGATTTTATCCTGATCATAACCTCAGTTAATTAAGCAGCTTTATTTTTAGGGTTTCAAAAAATCATTTAATTCTTAAGACACATGTAAACCCTTTTCTGATTGTTCTAACCCACTTGTTATCTTTCTAAGACCAATTGACCTTCATTCAACCCCTAAGAAAACCCATGGTTGTACAGCATTCATGATAAGCTGGTAAAATTGCAGTTTTAACCCTAGTTTCTTATTTTTTCCTCAGAATGATTTTGCAATGACTTATGACTCTCTAGTGGTTATGTAGGAGCATTTACTGACTTAATTAGGTTAAAATGAGGTAGTTATGACTCATGATGGTGTTCCCATCATACCCCCATGCCTAGCTTTTGCTAGTCCCTTAGCAAAATTTCAAGGTATTAACTTTGATTCTAGACCATAAAACCTTTTGATGCTTAAAAACTTTACTATGTGATTCCTTTTGTCGATTAGGTTAGAATGCAGGACTAGAGGTACTCAAGTACCAACCATGATCTAGACCTGACCAACTCTAGCCTCAGCCTGCCACGAAGGTTTCTAAGGCCCACAGGAACTAACCTAAGGTTCGTTGAAGCCTGCGGTTAAAGCACCCGTGCTTGTAACATGTTTTAGCCCAGGTTCAGCTTATAATGCATTTTTGTCAGAGAGAGATAGAGGAATCTTTCTTTGTTTTCGAAGAGTTTTTGCTCTCTTTTCTTTTTATTTCTAGCTTCGGATTAGCTTTACAACACGATCTATATCGGATTCCTAGTCCCCACCATCAATCCTCGCAGGGTCCCTAGCAATCGATGCTTCGAGATAGCACTTCCCAAGGCAACCCCCAGAACCCTGGCTTTCGAGATTTCGAGATAATCCCACCCATGGCGTTCTGTAGCTAAATCCAAACCCTGGCAATCGACATTTGAGATAATGCCACCCATGGCATCTGAATCAGCATAGGATGTTTACATGCCCCCAGTAGGATATGTTGATATCCTAGGAGACAAGCATCAAGGAGATGATATGTTATTGCGCATCTTTGAGGGGAATTTCCTGCCTCTCCGCACTGGGAACTTATCCAAATCAACTTGTGCTGATCGGCTGCTCCTATTCTAGGTAACTTTTTCAAGACAAGTTTAACACATTTGCATGATTTTGATACTTAGGTGCACTGAACCAAATTGTGTGTGGATTGGGGTGCATAGGTTACCGAGTCCCGTAAACCATAAGTCAGTTAATGAGGCTAAATAATCCCTAAGCCTTAGATCTAATACTTAAGCTTCACATTTTCCCCAACCTCTTGAGGACTATCCAGATCTTAGTGGGTACTTGAATTTTTAAGCCTAGGATTGTAGCCCAAGAGGCCTAAAATCAGCGTCCCTACTAATCTCTTCTCTTTTTTCTCACTAGCACTTTTTTGTCTTTCATTTTCTTTCTTTTGATTTGGTCTAGAACAAAGTCAATTCCTTAATCTTTTACTAATGACTATCTCTCTTTCTTTTCTTTTCAAATTGTGCTCATTTTTGACATTTTTATCTCCTCCTTTTCCTCAAAATATGATATGCCATCAAAATTTCCTCCTTTCTCATATTTTTGTTCTTTTTCAAAAGTTTTTTTTTATTTTTTTGGTATTTTTGGAATATACAATTTTTTTGATGAAACCCTTTCTTATGAAGTGATTTTCACAGTGTTTTGCACTTTAATACCCCCCCATGCCTACGATTTGCAATGTCGTCAATGTAAATTAGGTGGGTTTGAGTTCAGCTTAGATCATTCATTAGAATAGGTGTTGGGTGGGTGAATGGATCAGGTTGACTGTTGCGGACGATTTCAAGCTCAGGTACAGGTACCAGAGGTGGAGTCGACTGTTCTAATGGATGAACCTTAAAGTGCAATACAAGTTCAGCATAAGATGTGTCTGGAAGGGTTTTAGGCTTTTCAAAAATGATGGGTTGCCTCCCATTAAGCACTGAGTTTAATGCCATCAACCGGGCACAATTAGCTAAGGGAGAATGGAGGGTAAAAGAAACGCTAGCCAAATTTGCATCGGTGAGTTCAATGAACAGTTTGACTCTCTGACCGTTCACGACAAAAGGTTCTGAATCGTGGCTGAGTTGACTAATTTCGACGGCTCCATTTCCAAAGATTTTTCGAACAAGGTAAGCTCCAATCCATTTTGATCTGAGTTTTCTTGGGAACAATTTGAGTTTGACGTCAAAGAGTAGGACTTTCTGACCAGGGAAAAATATCTTTCTGGATATGTGTTTGTCATGAAAGGCATTAACCTGCTCTTTGTAAATTCATGAGTTCTCATACGTGTCATGGCATAATTCATCGATCTCGCTCATTTGAAGCCTTTTGTGGGTTCCTACCTTAGAAAGATTGAGATTGCAGTTCCATACATCCCAATAGGCTTTGTGTTTCAACTCGACGGGGAGGTGACATGCCTTCCTATACACCAATCTGAAGGGAGACATGCCTAATTGGGTTTTGTGGGCGGTCCTATAAGCCCACAAAGCCTCCGGAAGTCGAGATGACCAATCTTTCCTGTCAAGTCGAATAGTGACCTAGAGGATTTTCTTGATCTTCCGATTTGATAACTTAGCTAAACTGTTAGTTTGGGGGTGATAAGGAGATGAGATCCTATGTGATACCCCGTACTTGGTCATCAGTGATATGAACTGAGTATTCGTGAAATGGGTCCCTCCATCAGAGATTATGGCACGTGGGATCCCAAATCGAGAAAATACGTTCTGATGAGTGAATCTGATAACCACCTTATGATTGTTGGTTCGGGTCGAAATGGCTTCGATCCATTTGGACATGTAGTCAACAGCGAGAAGAATGTATTCGAAGTCATCTGAACTAGGGAAGGGTCCCATAAAATCAATCCCCCAGATATCGAAGATTTCGCATACAAGAATCAGCTGTAAGTGCATCATATCAAAGTGGCTCATGTTGCCTAAGGTTTGGCAATGAGTGCATGCCTTACAGTGATTGTATGCGTCTTTGGAAATTGTGGGCCAATAGAAGCTGCACTGAAGGACTTTTGCTGTGGTTTTATGACCAGAGAAGTGTCTACCATTGGCCTGCTCAGTCGTGGCAGATGGACAGAATGTCCTGAATTTCCACTTTCGGAACACATCGTCGGATGATCTGATTAGCACTAATGCGGAAAAGATACGGGTCTTCCCAAAAGTAGTACTTAGCATCAGAAATTAATTTGTCCTTCTTGCCTTTTGGCCAAATGGATGGTATCTGATGTGATGCCAAGTAGTTTACTAGGTTAACAAACCAGGGAAGTCCTATACTGATAGTCAGAAGGTGCTCATCAGGAAAATGTTCAGTAATGGGTCTGGAAGGGTTGATAATATCAAAAGGAAGGTGGGATAAGTGATCAGCTACCACATTCTGTTTCCCCACCTTATAACGAATCTTGAGATTAAATTCTTGCAACAGCAAGATCTAGCAGATTAGTCGAGGTTTCGCATCCTTCTTCGCAAGGAGATGCCTCATAGCAGTGTGATCTGAGTAAATGATAATATAGGAACCCAAAAGATACGATCTAAATTTTTCTAAGGTAAATACTATGGCTAGTAGTTCTCTCTCAGTAACTGTGTAGTTACACTGAGCCTTGTCAAGTGTCTTGCTAGCATAGTAAATGACCATGGGTTTCCCGTCTATTTTCTGCCCGAGTACTGCACCTACAGTGTAATTAGATGCATCGCACATAATCTTAAAGGGTTGAGACCAATCAGGGGGCTGCAGGATAAGTACTTGGGTAACTCGATCACGTAGGACTTCAAATGCCTGAGTGCACTCCTTTGTGATTTCAAAAGGGACATCCTTAGATAGAAGATTAGTCAAGGGGCGCGTGATTTTCGAAAAATCGAGAATGAATCGGCGATAAAAATAGACATGCCCTAGGAAGGATCGAATGTCTTTGACTAAGCTAGGCATAGGGAGTTTGGAAATCAAATTCACCTTGGCTCGATCAACCTGGATGCCCTTTTTAGAGATAAGATGTCCCAAGACAATTCCCTCAGGTACCATGAAGTGGCTCTTTTCCTAGGAAAGAACCAAGTTCATGTCGATGCACCACCTGAGGATCTGGAGCAAGTGTAGGAGGCAATTGTCAAATGATTCACCAAATACTGAGAAGTCGTCCATGAAGACTTTAAGGTACTCACCTACCATATTTGAGAATATGGCAAGCATGCACCGCTGAAAAGTAGTTGGTACATTGCAGAGACCGAACGGCATCCTTCGGAATTTGTAAGTTCCGAAGGGGTAGATGAAGGTGATCTTTTCTTAGTCCTCAAGATGGATTGTGATCTGGTTGTAACCGGAGTACCCATCCAAAAAGCAGAAGAATTGATTTCCCACTAATTTCTCGAGAATCTGATTAATGAATGGTAGTGGGAAATGATCCTTCTTCGTGGAGGAATTTAGTCATCAGTAATCAATGCAGACTCTCCACGAGTTTGCTGTATGAGTCGGTATGGTTTCTCCGATTTCAGTCATGATGATGGTGAGCCCCGCCTTATTAGGCACAACTTGGATTGGACTCACCCACTGACTGTCGGAGATCAGGTAGATGATCCTTGCATCTAACCACTTGATAATCTCCTTTTTCATGACATCCTATAGATTGGGATTCAGGCATCTCTGCATTTCACGGCATGGTCGTGAGTCATATTCAGTGTTGTGGTGTGTGTAGTATGAGGGGTTGATACTAGTGAAATCATCGAGAGTCCATCCAATGGCTCTTCGATGTTGCTGGAGAATAGAAATCAGGCGTGTTTCCTGATCAGGTTTAAGTTGGGAGTTGATAATCACAGGAAACGTCTGATTGGAACCCAAAAAGACATACTTGAAATGATCGGGAAGAGGCTTTAATTCTAAAATTGGGTTTTCAGTAGCAGCGGGTAGTTCAAGATGGGTGTCAGGAGCAAAGGAAGGAGCTATGGGTGTGTCTAGGTTGAGTTTGGGCTCCTCTAATTGTGGATTTTGATCCTCTTGTGGTTGATCAGAAATAGTCGAGTTCTCGATTAAGTCATCAACCACTACTTCAATATCGCAAATTTGTTCTATGACTCCGCAATTAATTCCTTGTTGAGCCTTGAAGATGCCGATCTTTAGTGTCTTGCTCCCAAATTTCAATTCAATTTAGTCCTTCTCACAAATGATATTTGTCCTGGCAGTGGCCAGAAAGGGTCTCCCAAATACGATCGGTGTATTCTTCACATTCTCAGGAGCATCCATGTCTAAAACGATGAAATCCACTAGGAAATAGAAATCATGTACCCTAACTATGACATCCTCAAGAATTCCTTTTGGTGACTTAATTGATCTGTCGGCTAGTTGTAAAGTCATTTCAGTTGATTTAAGATCAGATTCCTCAAAATAATCTAGTAGGGATGTGGGTATCAAATTTATGGAGGCTCCTAAGTCTAATAAATCTCGGTCAAATCGTATATCACCGCTTTCACAAGAGATCAAAGGGGTGCCTGGGTCTTTTGCCTTAGGTGGGAGTTTGCTCAAAATGATAGAGCTGGCTTGCTCTGATAGTACAACCGGATTCCCATATTTGGTTCGCGGCTTACGCTTAGGTGTACATACGTCTTTTAGAAATCACACGTAAGCTGGTACGTGATGTATCGCATCCATCAAGGGGATATTTATATGGACCTACTCAAAGAGCTTAACTAGGTCCTCCTTAGGTGTCATGATTTTGGTTATCCTTTTTCCTTTATTCAAGGCCTCAAGAAATGGAACTTTAGATGGTTCCTCTAGAATGGGTCCAGGTTCTTGATCTGGGATAGATGTGTCCTGGATGACTATCCTTGGGTTAGGATTTGTATTATCAGGCTAGCTTTGGCTTGGATATGGTGGGTGCTATGTTGTTTTTCCAATGCGGGTAGTAACAGAATTTAACCCTGCCTGGTTTTGGTTTGGTGTGGGTAGAAGAGGTGCTTGATGCTAGTAAGCCATATACGATGTTGAAGCCTCCATCCCGTTGGGTGATGGAGTAGAAGGGGCCTAATAAACAAAGTAAGCTTGGCCCAAATTTGGGTTCATAACGTGCCTCTAGTTAGGCACATTATTTGGATTAGGTAAAGGTTGTGAAGGAAGTGCCTTAGGTTGGCGAGGATTTGCCATCTAGGCAAGTTGATTGCGAACCTCTGTGATCTCATCTCTGTGCTATTTTTGCATAGCCGCATTCATCTTCTAAATGTCAGCCAAAGTCAGAAGGATAAGGGTCATTTGATTTGTCTGAGTTGGTCCAGATTGATAAGTTGGGTTAGGCTGAGGCTGAGGCGGTTGATATGGACGAGGAGCTTGTGGTTGACGTGGATATTGAGGTCTCTAATTTTGATTATTACCTGACCACGTGAAGTTGTGATGATTACGCCATCCAGGGTTGCAGGTGTTTGAGAATGGATCATTCTGAATGGCATTGAGGTCCTCGCAGGTCTGCGGAACCTTGGAAAAATCAGAATATAGGGGTTCAGAGTTCCCCAACTAGAGTAGGTGGATCCAGAGTTTCCTCCATAGCTAGAATCAGATGGGGGTGGTTATGGGCCCATCCCTTGAGAAGGTCGGTGATAGATGTTGTGCATGGCCTCCCTGCCAGAGGGTGGTTGTGTGAATAGGTTTTGGGTAGAAGTGGCTTGCTGTAAATGTCGAGTTAGCTCATCCACCTTCTTTTCAATAATAGAGACCTTCTCGAGTTGATTGGCCATCAGTTCCAAGTCAACGGAAGAGGACAGGCCCTACATCTGATGTGCTCCCTCTGGATTTGTCAATGCACAGTCATTCATCTGGTCGAACATGCCCATGGATTCATTATTGATGGAGTTCTCGCACATATTCTCTAGAATCTCGCACACAGTGTCTTCGTGTTGACCCATGATGTTTCCTCCGCAAGTCGCATTGACAAATAATCTAATATCCTCACAGAGTCCCTAGTAGACAGACTGGACTTGTTCCCATTTAGGAACTTCGTGATGGGGGTACTTTCGCATGAGATCCAAAAAATGATCCCATGCTTCGTGAAGCGGTTCTCCTGTTTGTTGTGTGAAATGTGTGATCTGGTGCTATAAAGCATTTGTCCAACCGATAGGGAAGAACTTTCTCAGAAACTCAGATTGAAGTTCCACCCAGGTGTTGATTGGACGCATTTGGGTTTGGTACTAGTGAGCAGCTTTATCCATGAGAGAGGAGAACCTTTTCATGAGTAAAACATCCCGATTTTGAGCTTCTGACCCAAAGGTCTAGGCCAGATGCTTGAGCTATTTGATATGCTGGAAAGGATCTTCAGAATTACACCCATGGAATTTAGGAATGGCATGAATCATGTTGGGCTTGAGTTTAGTGTTAGGACCTTCAGCGGGGATTTGTACTTGAGGTTCGATTGCCACCGTAGTGGGATTATAGTGATCTCGTATCATTGGACGTTGCGGTGGGTTCACAAAGGCTTGGAATAGATCATTGAGGTGCTAGAGTTGATTTTTGAGATTATTTTCTTTTGTGGGTTGTGCCATGATGATGGATGAAGGAGAATTAGGTTCAGATGAATCGGAAGAGATATCAATAGGATTGGGTTGTTGCACAAACAAGGAGGTTGAGGCTTGGCCTTGATGTGAATGAGTGACTAAAGGAGGCCTCAAGGATGGTCTTAGAGACCTTCTCCCGAACATGCACCGATGGAGTAGATAAGAGGTAGAATGTGATGGACACAATCAAGACACCCAAAAATTTTGGATGACTATAGAGGTTCAGGGCAGATGATACCCCTTAGTCAGAAAGCCGTCCACCTGAGAATTACCTGGGCAGCCAACGAGGGAGAGTCTTGCAAAGACCCCTACACGATAGAGTGCCCCCACGGGTTACAAGGTTTCCCCCCACCAAACCTCTCTTGTCACTGATGTTCCAGGTAGACTAGAATGGGGACTTGACCTCTTAAATCTACCAGTTTTAATTAAGAGCAAGGGTGCTTTAGAGTTTCACTTGAACTTTAAGATGTGTTGAGTGCAAAAGTGACCTAATTTGAAGATTTGTTGACCCAAACAAGGTGGGTCAACTTCATCTATATTGTCCGTGAAAATTTAGGTCTCTCTTTTAGTGTTCAAATGACTTTAAGAGCCTAATTTTAGGGTTTTGCTTGAATAGATCAATTCAATCAAGGTCTAGGCACACATTGTTTGAGAAGATGATTTCTTGATTAAGCAAGTGTGTCTCTAAAAATCCTAAACTGGAATCCTTAATTGGCTCTAATTTGGTCCAATTTCATTTGTCCAAATGAGGTACCTAGGGCTCAAACAAGAATGTGATAGCCCTACATACCTTAAGCTTTAAGTGGGTGCACAAATCAGGATTTGTTGTTTAAATAAAATGCATCAAATCAAGCAACTCGATGAATTATCTATAGATAGAATGCAAATAGCCCTAATTGATTTTTTTCACTTTTATCCTTTTCAGAATGAGGGGCTTAAGAGAGAGAGTAGTTAGAACTTACCTGCCCCTAGCGTGTTCACTGTGCGGCTGATCTTCCTTGAATGTATCCCTCCTGAAACAACCACAGCAAAAGAGATATAGCAAGTTAGAATCTGAATTACGAATTGCAATCAAGAGTTCTAAATTACCCATTGCTCCCCAGCAACGGGGCCAAAATGTTCGTGCACTAAATCGGTGTTTAAGATAGTCATGTTGTAATATAGCCAAAATAGCTCTTAAACAAATAAACTTTATTACTTGAAAAGGTTTCGAGGTTGAGCACAGGGAGCAATATGGAATTTAGATCTCAAGAATTGCAATTTATAATAGAACTCCAAATAATAATGATATATAAATGAAAACAAATGTCAATAGTGCAAAAAGAATGGGGTAAAATGGTGATTTGAATCACCAATTACCCCTCACAATAACAACAAATTTCTCAACAGTATCAATCAAATAAAACCTAGAAATCAAGTACCAGATGACTGAGTGTTTAATCAGACGACTTAACCGTCTCGAGCTACAGTGTATAGCCCTTTCCCCCTCCTCAGCCTCTTCTTCTCTTCTCTCTCTGTTGCGGCTGCTCTCCTTTTGTTTAGCCTCTTCACACAGGGGGGAACTTCTTGAATTGGCTAAGTATCAGCCAATTTCCTCTGCTGCAAAACCCTCCCCCTTCCCCACGTAAGTTCTCTCCTCTCTTTCTCTGTGTAGGTCACGCTCTCCCAAAGCCTTCAACAGTACCGGGTATACGGGTAATCGGACCTAGAGCATAACCAGGACCAAGGCTATGGGCGTGGGTTACAGCTGAGGAGTGCTTAGGGTTAGGTGGGTTATCGGAAGCACTAGGTTCGTAGGGTCAGAGTCGCAGACGAGGCGCATGAGGCGTGCGTGCGGGGACCTCACCCCCTGTGCATGTTGAGGAAAACAACCCGTGGCAGGAATTCAACTTATTTGTCTGTGGGCGCTCCTCAGCTTTCAAGGTGGGACTAATCCTACCGCCTTTCTTCTGTGTGCAGCTGCAGATGCTTCTTCGTTCAATTCACACAAGATGGCAGTCAAAGTCTTCAATTGCTGGTCCACTCCGACTCCTGGAGTGATTCTGTGCGAATTGGGGTCGACACCTGGAACCTGTAGGTGCTAGAGCAATCTTCAAGCTTCGCTCGAAGCTTTGTCAATGGCGGTCGAAAAACTTGCTACTTGAAACATGAATATGGGCTAAAAACCCTGTTAAAAGTTTCAATAGCATTGCCATGAGGCAAGGAAGTGAACGGTAGTGTTTGTGAGGTATGAGAGTGTGTGAGGAGGTTGAACAGTGACGGAAGGTGAAGTGCGAAAGTGCAGTGTTCGATGGAGGTTGTGGAGGAGCAATCAACCTAACTTAGGGCTTTTGTTCCTGGGGTTAAGGGGGAGGTGTAGGGATGAATGGTTGTCGATTTGGTGGAGCGTAGTGGCCATGCGAGCTCGTCAGAGGTACACCGATGAGGTGGAAGACGGAGGACGGTGGGTCGAGTCGGCGGTCGAAACAGAGTGGCGAGTGTCTGAAAATGAAGAGTGGAAGATAAGGAGTCATTTAGGATTGGAGGCAGGTGAAGGGGAGGGGAGTTGGTGCCGGTTGAGGTATGGCTGGCGTCGGAGACGAAGTTTCTTTGATAAGAGGTGGATGGCAGGGATGAAGGGGGGTAGGAGCGCCGGCGGGTGCTGCTCGACGCAGAAGATAGCAAGGAGGAAGAGTCTGCCACTGGTATTGTGGTCAGACGATGAGGTGAGGTATGGAGGGTTGCCGAAGCTTGAAGAGCGATTCGACCGAAAGAGGAGAGAGGAATCTGAGGGTTTCTCTGGTCGAATTCAAGCTTGGAAGGATCGGGTAGGCCTTGGGAGTCATTATATAGGTGTTAGGGGGTCGATTAGAGCTTGGAAGCCAACCCCAGCAAAAGAGATATAGCAAGTTAGAATCTAAATTAGGAATTGCAATCAAGAGTTCTAAATTGCCCATTGCTCCCCAGCAACGGGGCCAAAATGTTCGCTCACTAAATCGGTGTTTAAGATAGTCATGTTGTAGTATAGCCAAAATAGCTCTTAAACAAATAAATTTTATTACTCGAAAAGGTTCCGAGGTCAAACATAGGGAGCAATATGGAATTTAGATCTCAAGAATTGCAACTTAAGCACAATATAAGCAATTCATAATAGAACTCTAAAATATTATGATATATAAATTGAAACAAATGTCAATAATGCAAAAAGAATAGGGTAAAATGGTGATTTGAGACACCAATTACCCCTCACAATAATAGCAAATTTCTCAATAGTATCAATCAAATGAAGCCTACCAATCAAGTATCAGATGGCTGAGTGTTTAATCAGACGGCTTAACCGTCTCGAGCTACAGTGTATAGCCCTTTCTCCCACCTCAGCCTCTTCTTCTTCTCTTCTCTT
Organism: Thalassia testudinum; assembly: GCA_037157565.1. Taxonomy (NCBI): domain Eukaryota; kingdom Viridiplantae; phylum Streptophyta; class Magnoliopsida; order Alismatales; family Hydrocharitaceae; genus Thalassia; species Thalassia testudinum. The sequence continues at coordinate 41,095,264 of JAZHRO010000067.1, forward strand.
CTTTCTCTGTTGCGGCTCCTCTCCTTTTGTTTAGCCTCTTCACACAGGGGGGAACTTCTTGAATTGGTTAAGTGTCAGGCAATTTCCTCTATAGTAAAACCCTCCCCCTTCCCCATGCAAGTTCTCTCCTCTCTTTCTCTACATAGGTCATGCTCTCCTAGAGCCTTCAACAGTACTAGGTATATGGGTAATCGGACCTAGAGCGTACCCGGGACCAGGGCTGCGGGCATGGGTCACAGCCGAGGAGTGCTTAGGGTTAGGCGGGTTATCAGGTGCACCAGGTCCACGGGGTCAGAGTCGCGAATGAGGAGCTTGAGGAGTGCGTGCGGGGACCTCACCTCCTATGTGTGTTGAGGAAAATAGCCCATGGCAGGAATTCAACTTATTTGTCTGCGGGCACTCCTCAGCTTCTGAGGTGGGACTAATCCTACCGCCTTTCTTCTGTGTGCAGCTACAGATGCTTCTTCGTTTAATTCACGCAAGATGGTAGTTAAAGGCTTCAATTGCTGGTCCACTCAAACTCCTGGAGCGATTCCGTGCGAACTGGGGTCGACGCCTGGAAGCTGCAGGTGCTGGAGCAAGCTTCAAGCTTCGCTCGAAGCTTCGTCAATGGGGGTCGAACGATCTGCTACCTGAAACATGAAATTCGGGCTAAAAACCCTAGTTAAAAGGTTCAATAGCATCACCATGAGGCAAGGAAGTGAACGGCAATGTTCATGAGGTGTGAGAGTGCGTGAGGTGGTTGGACAGTGACAGAAGGTGAAGTACGAAAGTGCGGTGTTCGGCAGAGGTTGTGGAGGAGCAATTGACCTAACTGAGTTAGGGCTTTTACTCCTGAAGTCGGGCCAGAGGTGTACGGATGAACTGCAAGCGATTTGGTTGAGTGTAGTGGCCGTGCGAGCTCGCCGGAGGTATGCCTGCGAGGTGGAAGATGGAGGATGGTGGGTCGAGTCGGTGGTTGAAATGGAGTGGTGAGTGTCTGAAAATGAATTGTGGAAGATAAGGAGTCATTTAGTATAGGAGGCAGATGAAGGGGAGAGGAGTTGGCACCTATTGAGGTATGGCCGATGCCGGAGACGAAGTTGCTCTGATAAGAGGTGGATGGCGGGATGAATGGGGGTAGGAGCATCGGCGGGTGCTGCTCGACGTGGAAGAAAGCAAGGAGGAAGAGTCTGTCGCTGGTATTGCGGTCAGACGACGAGGTGAGGCAAGGAGGCTCGCTGGAGCTTGAAGAGCGATTCGGTCGAAGGAGGAGAGAGGAATTTGAGGGTTTCTTTGGTCAAATTCAAGCTTGGAAGGATTGGGTAGGCTTTGGGAGTCTTTATACAGGTGTTAGGGGGTCGATTAGAGCTTGGAAGGTCATCGAAGTTGGAAACTCAAATTTCTCATGAGTTCGCATGAGAGATTAAGAAAGATTTGAAGCATAAGAATCGATCTAATTGAAAGAGGATTTTAAAAGGAATCTCCGATTCAATTTTAAGAAGGTTTCATCAATCAATCAAGGAGAAATCCTTGATTGATTGCCACCGGAGTTGTAGGATTAGGATTTCTGTGCGGCATGGACCTTTTTGTGATAACAATGACAAAGTTGGGGACCTGTTTGAAAGGGATTTTGAAAGTTAAGTGTAGAAATGTAATTAGGCAAGACTAATTCGCAAAATAGATCAAGACAAACTCATCTTGGGTCCAAATTTTGCTACAAACCTAATTTGGACCTAAGGAATCTAATGGTGAAGTTGGATTTTGGTTTTGACCATGCTTGACTGGGTAATTTATTCAAAAACCCAAATTAGGGCAAATGTTTGTCTGTGATTCTCTTTTGGGTCAAAACAGGTTCTGATGGTCAAATTGAAGGTTCTAAACCCTAGAGAATATTTTTCAATGAATTTAGAGGGTTTAGGTGGATTTTATCCTGATCAAAACCTCAGTTAATTAAGCGGGTCTATTTTTAAGGTTTCAAAAAGTCATTTAATTCTCAAGACACATGCAAACCCTTTTCTAATTGTTCTAACCCACTTGTTATTCTTTTAAGACCAATTGACCTTCATTCAACCCATGAGAAAACCCATGGTTGTACTACATTCATGATAAGCTGGTAAAATTACAGTTTTAAGCCTAGTTTCTTATTTTTCCCTCAGAATGATTTTGCAATGACTTATGACTCTAGTGGCTATGTAGGAGCATTTACTGACTTGATTAGGTCAAAATGAGCTAGTTATGGCTCATAATGGTTTTCCCATCATTCCTGATGAGGATTCAAGGTAGATTTCATATGTGCACCTCCTTATTTGAGGTATGAGGTTTTGGCTACCATAGCCTCTAGTAGCTTACGCCCTTAAACCTGGGTCCAAAAGTTGCCCAAGATAGCATTGGTATCACATTGCCATACTTGATGGGTGATCGCAAAACTTCCACCCTCTTTATGATTCCCCATGGTGATATCATTAGGCACCCTATATGGCTACCATTTAAGTGCTTCGTCAAGTCACCATTTACATCCGGAGAGTTGACTTATACTCTAGCTGTATGAATCATCAACCACTTGTCCCAACGTATTAGAGGTTCAACCTGTTATCAACTGACCCATTTGATCTCATGATTAGTCTTAGTATTTCCCATCCCAAAGGGTAGTTTGGTCATCTAGTCTTGTGTGTTCACTGGACAACTCCTCGTAGAGACATCATCAAGTGCCCCCAAGGGACTACCTTCCGGGTACTAACTCTTAAGCCACTATGTGGCTACTCCTACAATTTCTACACGATTTGGATCCATGATCAGGATCAACACCCACCAAATTTAATAGTATCAGACATCTAGTATCCCTGCCAGATGTTTGATTTCATGTCAGCAGATGTTTGACGTCAAAATCAGACGTCACCTAGTGTTGTACCAAAATAGGTCTTCTTGACCCTTGTTTATCAGATGGTTGCCCCATAGGTAAGACGTCTAGGGAATGTCCATCAGACGTCTGGACATCTCATCTCACATCACATATTGCCAAATCAGGTGTTTGCCTATTTAGCCAGATGTCTGCTGAACCTACTGATAAAGGCCGGTTTATCATCATTCTTATGCCCTAAAACAAATGTTGGTCTTAGGATTTTAACTCCGCAAATGGGTTTCTACGCTGCATTTAAGCATCACTAGGTTAGGCAAGCATTGCATAATTTTTGTTATTTTTGAAATGTTTAATTGAGTGCTAGGGATGAACAGATAGCTACATCCCTAAAACCCTAACATTCATGAAGGCAATAGGTGAAGAGGAAGCTCAATTTAGCTGGGACTCAGCTAGATCTAGCTCATCATAGCTGGATACCAGTTCACCTTAGTTAGGGTTAACTCTCTTAAGCTTAATTTAGCTCTTCTTAGCTAGATGGTGGCTCAGGGTAGCTCAACTTAGCTCAAGTCAACTCAGATCCAGCTCAACTTAGTTGAGTCTAGCTCATCTTAGCTCCAATTAGCTCACTGGGAGCTTAAGCTAGTTCAACTTAGTTGACAAGAGTTCACTTCAGCTTAGATCTAGTTCTCCCCAGCTCCACACATCTGTTGATAGCTGAACTCCCTCTAGCTTGGCTACCACTTGTCAACTTAGTAGCTAAGCTAACTTGGGAGTTCCCACCGGAAGTAGGTCTAGCCCAACACAGCTCCAGACAAGTTGAGTCCAGCTCAACTTAGTTCCACTACTCCAGCTTAGCTACTAGCAGAAGAAATAGCTAGCTAAGCTGAGTAGTTGAGCCCTCATGAAGACCACTTCAGCAGATTCAACTCCAAGAAATCAACTTCAGCTCTAGATGAACTTCAAACTGCTCCTCCCCTCAAACCCCGGCTTCCTCCTAACTCCTCCTCTACTCACCTACTAGCTCAGCTAGCTTAGCTAGCTTTGCTAAGTTCTCCACTCCATGGCCATCCACCATCCACCAAAACTTAACCCTAATCCTCACCTATTTAGCTCCATCACTAACCTTCTAGTCCACCAAGATAACCTACTCCCATTTCCCTTTCATGGCTCCATCACTAACCTTAACTAGTCCACCTAGCTAACCCACTCCCATTTCCCTTTTTTGGCACCAACCCTTCACCATCCTTCAACCACCACCACAAAAGGAGATCACATAAATGGTGCCAAAAACACCTACCTATCTTCCCCAATTTTGGGGCTAAACTCTCCCTACATCCCAACCACATATCCACCAACCAACCACATCTAGGCCCTCCATCTTGGCACCAAAAGAAGACATTCTAAAAGCCCTCAATTTTGGCGCCAACCCCTTGGTACCTCTTCATGGTGGACGGCCACCAAAAGATGGCAGCCACCACCATAACTACCTCCATGTGTCTTCCCATTTGGTGCCAATCAACCTAAGCCCTAGGATCTTTTAATAACCACATAACTTCATCCTAGCCATCCCTGTCAACTCCCCTTAACCACATCAAATGTGGCGCCAACTCTTTAACCACACCTACCCACACCTCTCCCTTTGGTGCCATTTAACATCCACCCTCCATCCCACAACCACCACCTAAAGATCTAATCCTAAGCCTACATCCACCACCACGCCAACTGTTGAGAGTGGAAAACTATGCAATCAAAGTTGGTTTCGAAAAAAACCTATCATTGTAGTTCAATTTGCGAAGAAATCCATCAACAGATAAATTTCTACTGAAACTCTAAGAAATCCAAGTCAAACACAAGGAGGCTACGTCGATTTTAAATCCGCGATTATATTTTTTTGTGTTTTTGTTTGAAAATGAGATAATTACAATGGAATCGATATAAACAATAAGAGAGAGAAAGAGAGAGAGAGAAGTCTCACTTGATATAAACATAATGTTTTTACAACTAGAAAGTGAGAAATGATTACAACTAGAAAGTGGAAAATTCTATTCTAGAAAGTGATTGAAAAGAAGGGAGGGAGATGTTATCCTCCTCGACGAATGCTTAGAGGATGAGCCGGATGGAGCAATGCCTGGAAGACGGAGGACGGAGCAGGAAGAAGGAGGACGAAGCAGTAAGAAGCGGGAACGGGGCAGCACGTTGTCGTCATCGCGGGATCCACTCCGGAACAGGGGTGAGAAAATTGGATTTGGCTCTAGAATAGCATCCTGGGTGTGGGACAAGCTTTTCTTGAGCTTTGGAGAGGGAGAGAGGTGAAGGAAGGGATGAGGATTTCGGAGGGTAGAGGTCTCTTTTTATAGTTGCAAGGATAGGGGCAATTTGGTCATTTCATAATTAAAGCATTAAATGAGGGCATCTTTAGTGACATATTTGAGCGTCACTAAAGACCCCACGTCATCGCAGCATCATGCACGCGCTTGCCTCCTCTCCTGCCTCGCACAAAATGCACACCTACATTCGTGAAATCTCAGCCGTCTGATCGAGAGATCGGACGGCTCAGATTTCTCCTCACGTGCACCTTTATCTGCGCTTAACCGCATGCTCGCGTGCGATCGGGTGTGCTCGTCGTGCGTTTGATCGTGCATGTGGGCAATTGGATGATGTGAGTGGCCCGCAGCCGATCGTGCTGTTGCGATTAATCGCTTATGCACTGTAGATGGCAAGTTGAACGCGCGTTGTATGCTCGCACAACGCCGCTCGACCACTGTGCTAGTGGTGCTTCTTTGTCGTGGCTACGATTTAAGCACGTGTGCTTCACGGTAGATCTTACCTCGCCATGCCTTCAGAAGATGGGGAGTAGTGCTGCAGCCGATTTGGGCTACTGTGATGGTGCCACGTGGCGCCATCATGGCCGTCCAACTTTTGTGACATGTAAAAGGTGCCACGGATGTTAGATTGAGCCAATTTTTGCCCCGTTAGCCTGTGATCATCGATCTGAACCCATTCATGCAGTTGGATTTGTCATCTAAAGTATGGATTGGCACCATCTTGGCCCTTGATCTTTAGGCTTCCTCAGTCTCTATCTGGTGCTACGAATGTCCGATCAAGGCGATCTTGGAGTCATTGAACTCCAATCGTCGCCCTAATCAGATCCGTATGGTTGGATCTTTGATCCGAGGCCCTGATTAAAAGTCTCCTTGTCCCTGATCATAAAAGGAGACAATTACTATACAATTTATACAGTTTAACCTAAATGCATGATTATGCATGTTATGCAATATTTACAATGTATGATGCTAATATGACACTAAGAACATGCACTAATAGACATTTTTTGTTATTTAGATGTATGCACATCACCAACCCTACTATAAACTACAAGAGTTGGCACCAACTCTACTCTACCCATCATAACAACCACTCTACACAACCCTACATCCCATGCTGACCCTAATCCACCATTCATCCATTAGCTTCCTAATCCTAGCCATCCACAACACCACTCTTCCCTTAACCCTAGTTAACACCCATCATTATCCCTCCACTCTATTAATACCCCACCTAAGCAACCATTAAACCTTACCTTTGGCATCATCATTCAACCACTCTTCTACCATACTCCACTAACCATAGCTAGCCAAGAGAAGAAGGAGAAGAAGAGGATTAAGGGGACACTCTGTCCCCTTGGTGCCTTCCCCTCTTCCCTTCTCTCTTGTGCCCACGCCAGCCAAAGGTCATGCCAGGCAGGAGGACGTCTAGAGGAGGAGTTCTTTAAGGTGGTTCACGCCCACCCTAGGAGGAAGTTTAGAGTGGAATCCTTCCACTCTTGGAGGAGCTAAGACATGCCCACTAAGGGCTTGCCATGGAGGACAACATCTTTGGAGGAGCATTTCAAGAGGAGATTAGGAGAAATCCTTTTCAAGCCTAGGAGCAGCTGAGCTTGGAGCAAGGATTCTCTCCTCTTCACCAACATCACCGAGAGGGCTTTTGCTTCTCTATTTTGTGTTTTTATTTCTGTAGTAGAAGCATTCCTTTACTAGAAATTTTGTACAATAATTTTCACTAGAAATCAAAGTTGCCTTTCCATATTTCTTGTTGCATTTTATTGCTTTTTACTCTAGTGCACTCACACCCTCCTTTCTAATTACCCTAGGTCTTCACATACCTAGGGTGAGATTAGGGAGCGGATCATCTTGTCACTTAGGTTTTAGCATTTTTCATGTAGTCTTCCTTTGTATTTCCTTATTCAATTGCCTGTTATTTTGAAACTCCAAAAAAAATGATATTCAAAAACTACAAAAAAAGAAAGTTGATTTCCTGATTTTATGCGAGAGTGTTCAAAAGTGTAAACTTGCCTCCTTGGACAACCTTATATACTATCGCTATCTACGATTACAAATTTTTTCCCGATTTCAAGCGAGAGTGTTCAAAAGTGCAAACTTGCCTCCTTGGACAACCTTAGATACCGCTACTATCTACGATTACAAATTTAATAGAGATTGTGAACTTGCGTGTTACAATAACTTAAAACCTTAATTTTAACAAACCGCACTTTTTCGCCATCACCCACCCTTGGAAAAACCTAACTATGCTGGCCATTAGACATATAGGTTCCTATCTCTAGAGTTCTCTCCAGACATTTGACAACCTTGTCAGACTTCTGATGGACCACACTCTAAGACTTGGAGTGTACATGCTGATCTTACCATCAGAAGTCCCTTGCATGCAGTATTAGAAATTTGGGGGTCCCATTAGACGTTTGAAACTATAATCCATCGAAGTCCAAGTGATAAACCCATCTCCATAGGATGGTTGACTAGACAATCAAACATCTAGCACCACAAAATTAGACGTCTAATTCAATAATCAAATGGCACCTGATGTATGTCAATGCATCCCATTCATGTTACACACAACTCAAACCACCTCTAATCACTTAGAGGGCTATGGATACATAAAAATAAGATCTAAAACCTATTGTGCACATCCGTACATCCATAGATTGCATCAAACATAAAAATTAACCACTCCAAATTCCAATCTGTTGACATGCAACCCATCATCTTGGGTTGATTAGTGGTTTGCACCACCACCATCACAAAATCACCAACATCAAGGGCAGATCCAGATCCAACCCTAGCATTTGCACAGAAATGGTACTCCAAACTCAAAAATCAAATGATCAGATGCCCTACATGAATATTAGGGAGTGTTGTTGCTAATATCTCCATTCTCCTTCTCCTTCAAGCCGTAGCAGCTTCCCTCTTATTGCCAACACTTCCTAAAGCATCACCTAGAGGAAATAACCATAGAAGTATCAAGCTTAAGATCAAGTGATTTGGGGAAAACATGTTTTAGACCTTTTTCTTCTCAGATCGTCCATGTGAAGGGGTTGAGGAGGTCCATCCTGAAGACCTCTACAAACTCGTCGATCATGTCAGAAAGATAGCCATCATACATTGTTGGAAAGTGGCATGAGCATTACATAACCCGAATGACATTCAGCGAAATGCAAACGTGCCATACAGACTCGTAAAGGTGGTACACTCCCGATCATCAAGGAATACAACTATCTAATTATACCCAGAGTACCTGTCAAGGAAACAGAAGTACTTGTTCCCTGCCAATTTTTCCAAAATCTGATCAATAAAAGTTCTGGGGAAATGGTCTTTCTGGGTAGCCGTATTCAAATGGTGGTAATCAATGACCCTCCAGCCAGTTGAGGGTCTAGTGGTCACCCACTCTACATGGTCATTTTCTTCCACAGTGATTCCTACCTTCTTGGGCACCACATGTATCAGACTGACCTATTTACTATCTGAGATGGGATAGATAATGCCTGCATCCAGCCATTTCAGAATCTCCTTCTTAACAACCTCCCACATATTGGGGTTGAGCCTTCTTTGTATGTCTTGAAAGGGTTTCACAGACTCATCTGTGTATATATGATGCATGCAAAGAGAGGGGTCAACACCCTTAATATTAGCTATCGACCAAGCAATAGCTTCCTTGTGCCTTTCTAAACACTCGAGCAGTGCTCCCTCCTACAATTCAGATAATGTAGATGAGATAATGACAAGGAGTGTGTCATTAGGTCCAAGGAAGGAATATTTCAGTATGCTTGGGAGGGGTTTGAGCTCCAACTCAGAAGACAATTGGATTGAGGGTATCAGTTGAGATGACTCCGCCTCAGGTAGCGGGTCTACCTTCAAAGTCCTGGGAGAGGATAGAGACTCTATGTGTACTCCCAACAGCACTTCCAAGTTGGGCATATCCCCTTCATTTTCTTCAATAATCGATGGATGGTCCTTAGATATGACCATTTGAAGGTGGTCACTACATAAGAGTGCTGGATAGTCTCTTCAATGATTTCATCAATCTCCTCAATCTGGGAACAATCTTCTAGTCTAGGTTGCTTGTAGGTATTGTTGGTGCTAGAGCACCGCGATTGTTTATTTTGATGATAATAAAACATGTGTCATTTAACATTTGCACTGGAAGTCTTAGATTTTAGGTTAATTGGAAATGGTGACGTGGTTAGATGGAGTTTGAGCTCGCATCCAGGATGGATTGGAGGAGCTTGATGGAGAACAGAGGAGCTTCGCAAGGAGCGATGGCTTGAAGAAGGAAGGAGATGAAGAATAGGATAGATTTCCTTTTCTTGTACTCTATGTATTCTTTGTTTCTTTTGTTGTTCTTTATTTTGTTACTTAGATTTATGTTAAAGAGCCTCAAAGTACCATAACAGTAGTCCTAGGAACACTTGTACAACCCTAGGATACTGAGGTTTTCTGTAGAGAACTTAGAAAATCAAAATAGGGTTCAAATAGCCTTTTCAGACGTCTGATAAATGCTTTTAAGACGTCTGAATGTTGACTCAGACGTCCGACTATGTTTAGGCTGGAGTTAGTTAGTTCTGTCTGATGAAATTAGACGTCCAGACGTCTTAGAAGACGTCTGATGATTTCGCCGGACGTTCAATTAGTGGACCATTGACTGGCTTAGCAAACAATGAAGGATATGACTGTTGCCTCGTATCAGACATCCGTAGAGAACCCCAAATGTCTGATACATGACCGTTTTGCCTCGGCTGACCCAAAATCTCTTCTCAGAGATTTTGTAGCCGTTGCACTCTCTTGGAAATCCATTCCCGCAGAAAAGTAGGTTTCCAGATGTTCAGACATAGTGCCAGATGTTCTGTATGTCGTTTGATATACTTTCACTAAAACCCTGTTTCGATCTGAGTCAAGTCAGGAAAGAAACCCGCCTAAAATCAGACGTCTGACTTTGTTCCCTGATGTCTTAAAATGATTTTCCAGGCATCCGATGCCAGGATCAGACGTCTGATAACCCTGTCAGTGTAATGATTAACCCTGATTTCGGCCTGATTCTCTTGGAGGTTGCACCCAACGACTATGGAAGCCTTCCAAGGCCTTCCAAAGCCTTCCTAGAGCCTCTACAAATAGAGGAGAACCTTTGCCACTAAAACACACACCAAGACACACCCAAGCAGCATACTTTCCACTCTTTTGTGTCCAAGAGAAGCTCTTGCTCTCCATGCTCAAGTTCTACATCTAGAAAGCATCAATCATTTGTGCACCCGCTCTCCTGCCATAGTTCATGAGAGCACCGTTGCACCGTCGCGTAGTTCACGCATCCGCGTCGTCGATGCATTTCTGCAAAGGGAAGCATCCTAATTCCTATAGAAGCTTAGGTTAAGATTATCTTTGTTAGCTCTATAGGACTATTTGTAATTTACTATGTTATTTGGTTGGGTATTCGCTTTGCGAATTCTCGTCTCCTTCATGAGACAAAATCCTTCTCGTGAGGAGAAGGGGCTTGAGGTACGCTACCCTCGTATAAAGTAGCGTAGTTATAATTGAGGTTGTACTACCCTCACTTAAGTAGTACATTAATGGATTTGATCAACTTGGTTGATTGGAAAATCCTAACTCGAGAGGGTTAGGTGGTGGTTTTCACCTGATTTGGGTTTCCACCTAAAAATCATTGTGTACATTGTGTGATTGTTATTTTGTGAGATTGTTCCATTTATAATTCTGCATTAGTTTTACGTCATACTGATCTCACCCCCTCCAAGAAGGGATTTACAGGTATCAAAGACATTTCACCAGATTTTCTTGTTCCCAAAGCCCATTTTAAGTGCCCCGATCTATAATTGATAGAGGTGTTGCTGTGGCCAAGAAGGGGCATCCCAGAATAATGGACAGCTTGGTGGGTTTATTAGATAGGTTAGTATGCAGCATGAGAAAGTCAACAGGAAGAAGTCCTCCACTCTCACAAGGATATCTTCTAGCAATCCCCGTGGTGTCTTAAGCGAGTTGCTTGCGACCTGGAGGATGATAAGACTAGGCTTTAAATCACCTCCTCCTAAAAGGTCATAGACAAAGCTCAGAAAAATGTTCACCCTCATGCCTAAATCTAGCAGAGCCTCGTTAATGTGTTAGTTTCATATAACCACTAAAATATACAAGGCTCCTAGGTCTTTCATCTTAGGGGGTGTTCCATGTTGGAGCATAGACTTAACATGGTCAGGTAGGATGACCTTAGCTTGAACCTGTCTCCTAGATCGGCTCTTTTGGGTACAAAAGTCCTTTAGAAACTTGACATAGGATGAGATCTACTTTATATCATCCAATAAAGGCAAGTTGATGTGGACTTGCCTGAAAGTGCCCATAATCTCATCCGTCCTATCATTGGCTCCAGATGACCCCACAGAAGATACTCTAGGAGCAGATAGGTGCTCTGGATAGGGCACCCTCGGCTTCTAGGTGGAGGGGTTGATGGTAACATCATCATTCATCATAACTAACTTGAATTAGTTGAAATCCAGTGATAAACACTCCTAAATGGTCATCTAAGGATCGTAATTTTGTACTAAACTAATCTGAGAAGATAAGAAAACATGGTTAATCCTGCTATTTTACCATCTCTTCATAAATGCTGACTAACCATGGGGTTGATTAAAGGTTAATTAAAGGTCAAATGAGCTTAAATATCCAAGAAGTGGGCTCACACTGATTGAATCAGGGTTTCATGCATTTCGACGACTAAAAAGTACTAAAAATCCTAATTATCAGCCTCACGTAAATTGAAGGGGTTCTGGTCAAGGTAAATTCAATATGAACCGCTTAAAAATCATTGAAAAATATTTTAAGAGGTTTGATACCTTCACTTTGACCACCTGAACCTATTTTGACCAAAAATGGAGATTTAGACAGAAATTTGCTTTGATTTGACTTCAATGCAATTTACCCAGTCAAACATGGTTAAAACTCAAATCCAAGTTCACCATTATATTTTTTGGGTCCAAATTTGGTTAACTCCAAAATTTAGGCCAATCAGAGGCTATCTTAACCTAGTTTGCATTTTGGCCCCTAAAATCTCTATTTCTCACATCTACGCCCCTAAGTTCTATGTTTTGTAACCAAAATGACCCTAACTTCCTCATCTTCTTTGTAGAAAAGCCCCCGCATCTTGCAACTCCTACTTAGGGTCAAACCCAAAGAACAATCACCTTTGATCAGGGATTTCTCCCTGATTTCTCAATCAAACCCCTCCAAAATTGGAGGGATTGATTGCTAGATGATCCCCTTCCCATTGGTCCTAGTCATGGCACCTATCATGAAGAGGAAAAAACCAGCAAACTTGAGATCTTTAAGGGTCTCAGTTACTAAAATCTTGATCCTAATTTGCTAATTCTTCCTATTTTGAGTTCAAATCCTTGTTTATATAAGCTCTAGGAACTTCCAACAAGTTTCCTAATCAAGTTTCTACTGAAAACCCTCTTCTTTCCTTCCTCCGGCAACCTCCAACTTTCACTCCGATGAGCTTCATCAACCTCCTTCCTTTGGCCACTCAATAGACAAATCGAACGGCCTAACATCTTCCTCAAGTTCTTCTGCTTCTCACGTACCAAAGCAGGGGCTCTTTTTCCCTCTCCTACTCACCGTACCCCTTCACCGAAGGATTCACTTCCTTCATGTCTGACGAGGCAAGCCAACATGAATTCCTATCCTTTTCATTCAATAGCTTAGATCTTCTTACTCTTCTCCCTCTCTAGATTAGGATTAGGCCTTTAGTTTGTAGATTTGACCACTGAATCTCCTACTCCTACCTCGTCTTCTCCGTCTCTGGCACTAGCTTCGGCAAGCTCATGCCACGTTGATAGTACACCAAACATGACACCATCACCACCCACACCTTCCTCTCATCCTAGAGATCAAAAACCCTAAGTTTATTTGAGCTTTTGACCGTTGGTGACCTCCATCCACCAAACCCACCAACAGCCTGCAATCCCAACTCTGCCCGACCTCCACAGTGTACCAATCACCTTGAAACAACCACCATCACACTCCTCTCATCACGGTGAGTCCTCTGATCTATCTAATTAGGGCTTAAAGCCCATGTTTTGATCTTCAGGTATTCATCGAACCTCATTTGCAGGTCGCCGTCGACTGCTGTCCTCCGTCGTTCATTGACATCAACCCCACCTCCAAGCACTGTGGATTCACTCCATGAAGCACTCCATGCTCTCAATTGAAGCCAGCCATAGTAGCTGCAGCACACAATCAGGAGATCCATCTGCTATAGAAACCAAAGGAGGAGCTGAGTGAATAATCCCACATCATGGGTTTTTAAAAGTAAAATTCATACTTATTGAATTGTGTCCATAAACCCCTTGGCCAAGAACATGGGGTCAGGTCCCATACTCATGCCCACACACACACTGGTCCACTTGCCCATGCTATGCGAGCTAGACTAGTCCGCCTACGTTGAATTGGATTGTGGATCTGGATTGGGTTTGGAATTGAGGAGAGAGAAAGTGGAGAGTGATAAACGCCAGTTTATCATCATTCTTATGCATTAAAACAAACCTAGCTCTTAGGATTTTACTCCACAAATGGGTTTTTGGGCTGCATTTAGGCATTAAATAGGTTAGGCATGCATTGCATTTTTTATTGTCTTTTTAATATGTTTTTGTGAGTGTTAGGGATGTACAGATATATAGATCCCTAAAACCCTAGCACTCAAGAAGGCAAATGGTGAAGGAGAAGCCCAGAATAGCTGGAACTCAGCGTAATCCAGCTCACCTCAGCTTGATCCAGCTCACCTCAGCTTGATCCAGCTCACCGCAGCTGGAACCTAGCTTACTTGAACTAGGGTTAGCTCATCCCAGCTCCATTCTGCTAATCTCAGCTGGATGGCAGCTCAAGAGAGTTCACCTTAGCTCACCCTAGCTCAAGTCAGCTCAGATCCAGCTCAACTTAGCTGAGTCTAGCTCATCTCAGCTCCCACTAGTCCACAGGGAGCTCTAGCTAGCTCAGCTAAGTTGACAGGAGTTCACCCCAGCTCAGATCTAGCTACATCCAGCTCCACTCAGCTCCAGGCAGCTGAAGAAGAACTCAAATCCAGCTCAGGAAGCTCAAGTCCAGCTCCCGGGGACTCAGCTTAGCTCAACTCAGTTGAGCTAAGCTACCTTAGCTGCCTCAACCAGCTTGATTCTCCCCGGGAGCACCAGACCTAGCTCACCTCAGCTCATTTTGGTAGAAGCTAGCTCACTTTAGCTTGGCTTAGCAACTAGCAAAGAACTAGCAAGCTAAGCCAGCTAAAGTAGCCCCATGCTAGCCTCTTCAGCAGCAGCCAGCTCCAGCTCCAACTCCAGACTTCTTCTCCTCAGCTCCTTCCTCCAAACCCTAGCTCCAACACCTTCTCCTCTACTCCTCCATTAGCTAAGCTAGCTTATCTTAGCTTAGCTTAGCTTAGCTTAACTATGCTCCAACTTCCTTGGCTTGTACCACCCCAAAAACCCACCTACCAACTCCACCCAACTAGCTCCACCTAAGCTCCACATAAGCTAACCTACTTGGCACCAACCTAACCTACCCACCACCTCCAAAAGACACCTAAAAGTGGCACCAAAAACTACCCATAACCACCCCTTAATGGTGCCACTTTTCCCTCCAAAATCCCCCCCTCATCTCCACCACACAATCCCCCTTGAATCCATCTCCACCATCCACCTAACTCCCCTTCTAGAAGACCCCATGTTGGCGCCAACATGGGGGTGTCTCTCCACCACCAAAAGACACCAACACCACCATAGCCACCCCCTTTAACACCCCTTGGGTTGGCGCCAACTCACCCTAGCCATAGGATCACCAACCACCCTCATCCCTCCATCCTAGCCCTCCATTTCAAAGGTCACCATAGCCCCCCTCCTATTCTATAAAAAGCCACCACCTACCACCATTTTTGGGCATCCTCCCTTAGTATATTTTCTACCTAAACCACCTATACCTACGGCCAAGAAGAAGGAGTAGAGAAGGAGATTAAAGGGGCACATCACTAGCCCTTTTGGTGCCTTCTTCTCCCCACTCTCTTCAACTTGAGCCACGCCAAGGAGGAGGACTCTCCCACTTCAAGGAGGATGGCCAGGCAAAGGAGAAAAGCTTAGGGTGGACGTCCACCCTTGGAGAGAAACTTAGGGCACGCCCCCTTAGGGCTTGCCTTGGAGGTCATCACCTTGGCGGAGTTCTACAAGGAAGGAGTTAAAGGATTCTTTTCAAGCTTGGGAGCCACCAACCTTGGAGTAAGAAGCCCTCTTCTTCACCATCTATTTAGAGGATTTGTGTTTTCTTTTACTTCAATTATCTAGTAGTAGAAGCATTCCTCTACTAGGCATTTTTGTTAAACACTTTATCAATTATCTAGTTGCCTTCTTCGCATATCTTGTTTGCATTTCTATTTGCTTATTTTTAGCATTCTTCACTTCCTCTCCCTAATTATTCTAGGTTTCCACTTGCCTAGAGTGAGCTTAGGGAGAGGCTCTACTTGCTACTTTAGAGTTGTTTACTTAATTGGAAGTGTAAACACTTTTCCCGCCATCAGTTCGCATGTTGCCTTAGTTCAAAAATAAAAAAAATTGGTATATTGAAAATTACCAAAAAGAAAGTTGAGATATATTCCAAGCAAGAGAATCAATTTTGCAACCATATTGCCACCTTGGACGACCCTAGATACTTCCCTATCTAGGATTATAAATTTAAGAGCGAAAGCGGATTTACGCGTTACAACGACCTAATTAACAAACCGCGTATTTTCGCTATCAGAGAGGTTTTTAGAGAGAGTGGGGGGTTGCTCTCGAGCTCCGTGCCTAGAGACTTAGGAAAATTTTGAGGAGGTTTATGCTGAGACACTTAAGTCATCTGAGACTTGTCTCTAACGTCTGATCAAGGCTACTATTGGATTTGAGATCTGATCTTGAGTTGAGAATTAAGCCTAAGTGTAAACAATTAATTGGTGGTTCCAACCACCACTTTTTTGGCTCTTTATTATATTTTTGTTATCTGACTTCTGTGATACAATTTGATCATTTCTTGAATATATTTTTGGTTGATTAATCATTCATTGTATATCATTGTGATTTGTTTATTTGTGCTCATCATTTATAATTGATTAGTGGATTAAATTCCAATTTTGCTCCCTACAAATGACCTCGGAACTCATGATTTTTCAAGCACTATAAATTTAAGTGTTGTTACACTTTTATCACCTCTACTACGATGCATCTCTTTTCTAAAACACGGTAGAATCTCTGCAACAGGGGTCGTCATGTCGGGAAAGGGGTAGTGGATTGACGACATCCTTCGGTGAGTGATTTCAAGCAAGGAAGGGAAGTGTGGCTCTTCATTTGTGAGGGTTAGAATCGAGGTTAGCGTAGACAGGGAATTCTAAGTGGTGCCAAAAGAGGGCTATCAGTTTTGATAATTTTTTTGCAACTCCTCAACATAGCTTAAGTGTTCTCCCTGAATATAATCCCCTTACCCTTTGGGTTCTCCTCAGAAGAGCTAGGCAACTTCCCCAGATCCCGCTACCAAACTGCCTCAGTAAGATGACCAATTTGTGATTGCATATTAATGATCATCATATTTTAAGATTGGATGATCATATTCTGATGCTCTTGTATCGCTTTCATCATGGCTTTTAGTTCATCCATCTCAGAAGGCATGTTCTGAAGAGGGTTTGTAAAAGATGGCTAGTATATGGGTTTGGGAGGTTGGGGTCTTGCATTCCCTGAGTTGGAAGCATCACCTTGCTTCCATGTGAAGTTTGGATTGTTCCACCACCCCGGATTATAGGTATTGGAATATGGGTTATTACAAACGGGTGGTTGGAAACCTTGGGCTGCATTCAGGTTAGCCTGTATCAACTCAGGGAATTGATTTGCCAAGTGGCACTGCACAGTGGCGAGTGTAGTGCTTTGCCAAATGAAGCATTCACTCGGAGCCTGGATAATAGAGGCAACTTGCAGCTTCATACCAGGGTTTTCTAAAAGCCTATCAAAATTTTTGTTTAACAATTAAATTTGATAAGCCAAATCCTGAGTAACTCTAGCTTCATGGGCCTCTATCTTACTCTGTAAGATTGATGGGTTCCTTTCATGATAGGAAGAGGACATATATATGGAATCATCACTTAATGTTTCAAATAAAGTCTAGGCTTCATCCTCAGTTTTTGTCATGAAGGTTCCAATACAAGTTGCATCGATGCTTTGCCTATGATGTTCAGATAAGCAGTTATAGAACCTTTCAACCAGTTGCCATTTTGGCACATGATGGTGGGGACATAACCATTTAGATAAGTCATTAAATCGCACCCACATCTCATGAATTTTCTCCCCCTCCTGCTGAGTAAAACTCATTATCTCTCTCCTGTAATGATTGGCCTTACTCATAGGAAAGTACTTCCTAAAAAATTTTCCTTTAAGGGTGGCCCAATCATTTACCCTTGCATCGAGGGTTTGATACAAGTGCTTGGCCTTATCCTTTAGGGAGAAAGGAAATAAGGTTCTCATTAGGGCTTCATCAGTCAAGCCCTGGTGTTGTGGCGTACTCGTTGAGTGTTTAAGATGTGCATTGTAGTGCACTCAACAAAAAACACAATAGCATTAAAAATTTACAAACTCGAAATCAATATGGGTCCAAGGTCATTCGTAGGGAGCAAAAATGGTAATTTCAATTCACTAATCACAATATGAAAAATAATATGCAATTGAAACCAGAGTAATGCTCAAAATAATATTCCAATAAAATCAGTGAATCAATATAAAAAGATGGGGTTAAAATGGTGATTTGAATCACCAAATTAACCCTTAAGTTTTAAGCTCATAATTATTTGAAATAAGCGAACAGTACGCTCAACCAAATATCAGGATGAGCACAAGCCTCAGATGTCAATCTAAGGCCTTAGACACCTTAACTGAGTGTATTAGAACCAACACTGCAGAGGAGCTAAGGCACAACAGTAGTGCACAATACAAAGGTGTAAGGCCTCTTCAGATTTTATCCAAGTATCAAGCATAGTGTACGCACCTCGAGGTCAAGAGACCTGAAGCAAAACCCTCCCCCTCCCTACAAATTCTCTTCTTCTCTTCTTAGAATAGGCTAATCAGATGTATAAGTGGGCATCTGGAACTGGGTAGGGTACAGATCTGCCTGTGTGGTGTAGCGGGTGAGAAGTGAGCGTGACGAGGAGCATAAGTTGGGAGACCTTACCCCCGTGTTATGAGGAGAATAGCTAAGGGGAGCTTTTCCTTTCATGTGTTGCTGAGCGCTTCAAATCTTCTGATGTGGGACTATATCCCACCTTCTTTCTTCATGCAACAGCAGCTGATGAAGTTTTCTTCAATTTGGTTGCTACTCAGACTCTGTTGCCCAAGAGAAGACTTGGAAGTGTTGCTGACAGGAGTATGCAGGTCCTGCAAGTAGCTGCATGGCTGGAGATGATTTGAGAACTGCGGACAAAGTCAGAGAAGGTGACAGCGAAGGTGGAGCTCTAGTCAAACCTAAAAAGTCAAAATACGGCTACATGGCCCAATAAAATTGGTTCATGAGCTTCGTTGGATGATGGCGAGGGCAATGGTGATTGTGAGGTGGCAGTTGTAGGTGTAGCGTGACCGGTCTGAGTTGAAGAAGGTAGCTTGATGGTGGGTTATTCAATGGTAGGTTGGAGTGGACGAAAACCTCAATAAGTTGAGGGGTTTTGATGGTGGAGGTGTGGCAGATCTTCTAGAAGTGGTAGCAGGTGGTTTGGCGATCTGTAGCGCCTGCACGAGCTCTCTAGAGTTTGTGCTGGATGTGGGGAAGACAGCGAAGTGGAGGGGTGAATGGTAGTTGAAACGAAGATCTAAAGGTGTAAAAATGATCGAGGGAGAAAGAGAGAGATTAGGGGACTTAGAGAGGGAGAGTAGTTGAGGGTAACCAGCTGTGATGGGCCATAGCTATAAAAGATGAAGGCAACGGCGACACGACGACGAGGAAGGAGAGGTGGAGAGCAACTAGGTTTTGGCTGGTGACAGTTGTGAAGAAGAGGGGAGGATGTTGTGTGGGTCAATTTGACCATTGGCCGACCGAAAGAAGGTGTTGGAGAAGCTTTCCAGAGCTCGAGATGTGGTTGGTCGGAGAGGAGAAGAGGAGGTAGTTCTCCACCTTTTCTGAGCTAAGTAAGATTGCCAAGCAAGGTGAAGCTTTTTTGGAGCTTCAGATTGAGCTTCAAATAAGGAAAATGGCCGGCATTGGCCGTGAAATCAGGGAGAAGAATCCTTGATTTTTCCAAGTTTGTTTGAGCTCCATGATACGATTTGGAGTCCGTGAAGTGATTCAATCAAAAGAGAATCTCCTGAATATTGTTCCTTCCAATTTTGGGAGGATTTGGCTGAGGAATCAAGGAGATTTCCTTGTTTGAAGGTTGGCTGTAGATGCGTTTATACGTCAATGGCAGCAAGGACCCATTTGAAGAAAATGATGAAAAGTTAAGGACCTGAATGTAGGGAATTTCGAAACTTAGGAGTTTGATTGAGAGAAATAGAGATTTAATGGATTGAAATGAAAACTAGGTCAAGATGGACTCTGATTGGGCCCAAATTTTGGTACCAACCTAATTTGGACCCAAGGAATTTAATGGTGAACTTCGATTTCAATTTTGACCACGTTTGACTGGGTAAGTTGCACATAAGCCTAAATTAGGGTAAAATTCCGTCGGTAACTCTATTCAAGTTCAAAATGACTTTAGGTGGTCAAACCAAGGGTACCGAACCTCTTGGAATATTTTTATATGAAAAATGCAGAGTTACAACCTATAGATGATTATGTAGGAGCTTTTATCAATCATACCTGACTAAAAATGGCTAGTTAAAGCCTATGATGGTGTTCCTATTATACCCCCATGCCTAACTTTTGCTAGTCCCTAGCAAAATCCTATGGATCAAACCAGGTCTCTAGGATGGATGTAACCATTAGGATGCACTACTAAGACGCATTTCTAGAAATCAGATCAAAATACCAATAATGGGCCTAGAGGTACCCAAGTATCAGTTAAGATCCAGACTTGACCAGCTTCAGCCAGATTCTGCCGTAAAGGTTTGTAAGGCCTGCAAAAACTACCTAGAGGTTCATTGAACCTAGTGGTTAATGCACCCATGTGTTAAACATATCAAGTCCATGTTTAGCTTTCTAGTGCATTTTGATAAGAGAGAGATGAAGAAGGATATTTCATTTGGAGAGTTTTCTCTCTTTTCCTTTTATATTTCCCTAAATCCAGTCTCGGATTGGCCTTAAACACGGTCTGCATCGGATTCCTTGTCCCCACCATCAATCCTCAAAGGGTCCCTAGCTTTCAATGCTTCGTGATAGCACCGCTTATGGTAACCCCTAGAACCCTGGCTTTCAACACTTTGGGATAGGGCCGCCCAAGGTGTTCTGTAGCTAAATTCAGGCCCTAGTAGTCGACATTTTAGGATAATCCTACCCATAGCACATGAACTAGCACAACGTGCTTACATTCCTCCAGTAGGATATTTAGATATCTTAGGTGACAAGCACTGAGGAGATGATATGTTATTATGCATGTTCAAGGGGAATTTCACACCTCTCAGCACTGGGAACTCATCCAATCAACTTATATCTTCGAGCCACTCCTAAGCTAGATTTTTAGGATGACCTTTACAGAAAGGAATACTTTTGGCATGATTTCTTTATTAAGCGCACTGAACAAGACTAGTGTGTGGATTTTGGGTGCTTAGCTAGGTTACCAAGTCTTGCAAACCAAAGGGCAAGCAATGGGCAGAAAATCCTTAAGCTTTAGACCTACTACATCAGCTTTGCACTTTCTTCAACCTCTTGAGGACTAATCCAAATCCTAATGGATACGTGAGTGTTTAAGCCCTAGAATAAGCCCAAGAGGCCTAAGGTCGGTACTCATCACTAATTTCCTTGGTTTTAGCCTTCCAGGTCTTAATTCATCATCCGATCCAGCCTAGAAGTTAGGTAAGTTTCATACTTAATTTCAATGGACTATCTCAATTTTTTTGTTTTTGATTACTCCCTTTTTTTCCTTCTTTTCTCGTCAACTATTTTTCATTCAACTCAAATTGACCTCTCCTTTCCTTTTTTTATTTTCATGATGAAACCCCTCCATGAATTGATTCTCATAGTGTTTTGCACTTTGATACCCCACAGCATTTTGCACTTTAATACCCCCCTATGCCTAACATTTGCAATGTCCTCATTGTAAATTAGGTAGGCTCGAGTTCAGTTCACATCGTACATTAGAATAGGTGGGTGGTGAAGGGGTAGGAATGATTATTGCGGAAAATTTTTAGCTCTGATACAAGTATCAAAGGTGGAGTTGGTTGTTCTAATGTACAAACCCTAAAGTGCAATATGATTTCAGCAAAGAGATAGGTCATATGGGTTTCGATTTTTTCAAAAATGACAGGTTGCCTCCCGTTAAGCATTAAGTTTAATGCCATCAGTTGGGCACAATGAAGTTCAGGGAGAATGGAGATTAAAAGATGCTGCAGCCAGATTTGAGTCAGTGAGTCAGAAGAATGGTTTGAGTCTTTGACTGTTGTTCAGCACATAATTCACGTTTTAAAAGTTAATTAGTTATAGTATAGTACGAAAACACGTCGACAAATAAATTTATAAAACTCTGGTGAGTACTAGGTCGTTTGCAGGGAGGCAATCTCGATTTTTGTAGAAGTATTTTAATAAAACTAATTTTAACTAGATATATATATATATGTATATTTGTAGAAGGCAGATATCTAGAGAATCAAAAGTTTATTGCAATTAGATAAAGTTTTTCACAATAGAAAATGCTAATAGTGACAGATAGATAGATAGAAAGAGAGAGGGAGAGAGAGAAGAAAGTAGTAGAGAGACGATGCCGCTTGTGGGATGCTTGTGCGAGGTGTGGCAGCTCCTCAGATCCCAAGTGCCGGGACGAAGGCTAGAGCGGAATTGCAGAGGGACAGAGACTTGTAGAGAAGGTGGAAGATTTCTAGAGTTGATGGAAGAGAGAGATACCTTAATTGGGGGGACCCTGGGCCTTCTTTTATAGCTTTTGTGGAGGGCAAAAAGTGTATTTTAGCCCTTAATCTCTTGTAATAACTCCTGTCTCATCAGATCCATTGATCAGGAGATCAACAGATTAGATCTGGCCTCAAAAACCTTCAAATTCACCTCCATCGTGTGAATTTGATCCCTGGCTGACACGTGGCGCTCGTTGTGCCCTTGGATCAAGATCGCACTACCCCGCTTCCTCCTCGTGTGCCCACTACAACAATCTCTCTCCGCGCGTGCTCCCGATAGAGAGAATTTTGCTTGATTAAGAAGATAATAGAATGATATGTCATTATAATTTATGTGCAAGAAATCTCTCAATCAAAGATATTTAATAATTCAAAACTAACCACGAAGATTTAGGTCGTATCCACAAGGAAGAATAGATCCAATAAATTCACTAGTAGAGAGCCATCATGTTCGCAGACACATTCGTGAAATCAATTTAATGAATTTACCTCTCTAAATGTCCCTTTGAATTTCATGAGAAGTTCAAGGCTATTTATGTAATTTTCACATCAGAAATCAAGCTTCCAAAAATATGTAGATGATGCATGTGTAGTGGCCTTATTATGTAATTTTGAATTGCATGCAACTCTGAACCCAATTTCAATGAGAGGGGATATGCGTAAAATGAGAGAGAGAAAGACTAAAATCAATCATAGCAAGCATGGAAATAAAGAGAATCATGAGGAGTTTGTAGCAAATGACCCCATAATGCGTTAAAATATTCAACTCAACTCAATATACTTGGGAATGGTAGAAGAATGTAATAACTAATGCATCGGGTACTGTAGCAAAACAGGGGAGCTCCGTGGAGAAGCTTCCACTCACGGAAGGAGGCGAGGCTGCTGGCGAGACCTTCACTGGAGGTTGACGAGACGAGGCCGCACCCGGTAGTGGTCGCGGCGAGGATCGGAATGGCTGACGGCAGACGAACGGTGAGGAGGCAGCCGATGGGTTGTCATCGGCGGCAGTCGTGGACATGGGTGGTCTCATAACATAGAGGAGAGTTCAACGGTGTAGAGGGAGCAGATATTGGAGACTCGAGGTGGCGGGGCTAGCGAGGGAGGGGGGGTTGCACTTTGGGTTCGTTCATGGGGGAGGTTGCTGGTGGCGGGAAGATAAGGGAGAGAAGGAAGAAGATGACAAAGACGAAGAAGGAGATGAGGTGCACGGGTGGCTACGTGCACGAGGGCGTGGTTGCGTGTGGATCTGCTGCACGCGGATTTGCTGCACGCGAGCGTTGTGCGTGCCTGGCAACGCTATGTGGCGAGGGAATACTGGTGCACAGAGGTGGTGGATGTGAAGGGACGGCGGCAGGGGGTTGAATTGAAGGTGTTGATGGCACGCACACACTCTATCACCATGTGTGCTTCGACGGTGAAGGAAAAGTTGAGGATGCAGAGGCCACAGTGCTTGCTGAAGTCCACGGTGCACGCCTCCTTCACGGTGGAGAAGATGGAGAGAAGAAGATCTCGCCCCTAGGTGGAGAAGATAATCCCCTGCTCCGTTGGCATTAGACTTTTAAAATCTCTATGGCTGACTTTTGCAACCACTCATGGAGATTGCGAGTGGTTGGAACAGAAGGATAAGTCCTATCTGTTAGGCATTAGACGTTCGATAAAACTATCAGACGTCTTAAAATGTTTTTTTGGCAAGGAGTCCATGCTGGAGGTTCCAGACGTCCAGATTAGATTCTAGATGTCTTAAAGTGGGATTTTGGACGTCTGACTACTACCTTTAAGTGTCTTGCACCTAGCCTACATCTACCAAATAATTATCATGACATATCATATGTATTAAACATAAAATTGGTGCATAAGATGATATACAGACTATGCTGAATTCCCCCTTAATTCCTAATCAAATATTAACTAGGAATGACCAATTAAAGAGCACTTAGGCCAAATAATGGTCCACAAACGTGGACTTATCAAATGCCCCCATGCCTAAGTTTTGCTAGTCCCTAGCAAAAATGGAAAACAATAGAAGTAATCAGAAGATTTCTTCTTCCCTTATTCCAAAAATTTAGAGATCTAGACTAATGTGAAGGGATAGTAGACTATGTAACGGATCCAAGTGAAAATAACCAACTTAAATTTATAGTTCGTACTTATCCCTTGGTAAATATTTCTATCAGGATTAGCAACTACTTCCCTCGGGGATAAAGCAGAAAATAATCTGTAAGTTGACCCTGGCTTTTTGGCTTAGGTAGGAGATACTGAGTTGAATGGATGCGTATTTGGTGGCACACACTCATCTGGTGCTACATGTAATCTAGTACTACAGACTCTAGATCTCTAGACTATTAAATAAGTCAACTCAGAGAGAGGCTAAACAACTATGCTCTCTTGATATTCCTTTGTGCTCACTCTTTTCCTTCTTTTCTTTCTGAGATCACAAATCTCACCAGATTTAGTAAATGTACTCACTATTTGGTGGCCTCACATGGCATTCACACTTCAATTAAAGTCCTAATAACTCTACAACTATGTTAGAGTCCTCAGCCAGCATTCAGGCGATCAGAAATACTGGAAGGTAGGTATGGATCATATTTGGTGGATCGCGATGGGTGTTTTTGTTGCCTCAGAAACAACATCATAAAGATAAAATTATAAACTTGGACTCGTTTCTTTTTCTTTTCTCTCTCACTTTTCTTTTTTCTCTTTTTTTTTGTTTTTTTATTTTTTTTTAAATATAATTATTTTTTTCTTTTTCTTTCTTTATAAATCAACATAACACGACGTAGACTTTTATTTATGAGGCATTATTAAGGATGATGATGGTCAAGAGGATATTGTGTGGCATATTTGGTGGAAGTGCCTACTCTCGGCACCGGGGAAGGAATGGATAGGACACGCGTATTTCTGACCTTTGACATTACTACCCTCCTTTAGCCGAGGACTCTATGAAGAACGGTCGTAACCATCCACCATAGTCCTAGCTTTATTAAGACTCAATCTCTGTGTATCTGCCTTATTTGGTGACTCTCAGGAATTTACACAATGTACACCCACAGGAACAAAGTGAAAACTATGCCTAACTCTAAGTATCATCATCTAATTGTCTAAAACTTAAGAGTCCTTGCACTAGACTTAGCACACTAGTAATCTCTCTACTTTCTTCTCACAAATATGAGGTGGATCTACTAAAAGATAGTATGCCTGACCCCCTATTAACTGTCCAAGGGTTCAGTAGACTAAAAATGCTTATTGGTTTTCTTCAAAGATCCATTACCTAGTCTACATGCAAGTGAAGTAAATGTATTGGATTCTAAACTTAAGAAACAATTAAAGAAGAAAAATCTTTAATGACACCTCCATGACAAAGATGTTTTGCTAGGGACTAACCAATTCAGCTCAAAAAATAAAAGATTTTTTTTTAATTTATTTATCACTATCCTAAATGTATGTAAATATTTATAAATGCTATAAACATTCTCAGGTTATACCCCCCCATGCCTAAGATTGACAATGTCCTCATTGGAAAAATGCAGACATAGAAGAATATCACCTGAGGAGGAGAGTGGGAGGAGCTAAGGCTCCTCAAGCTGAAGTGCATCTGAAACTTGGCCATATGAAAGAGTAATATAAGGTTTAAGTTACTGGCCATTTACCTTAAAGCTCGCACCAGAAGTAGGGTTCCGAATTTCTATAGCTCCATGAGGGAAAGTATTGATAACAACGTATGGCCCATCTCAGCGGGACTTGAGCTTTCCTGGAAATAATTTAAGTCTGGAATTGAAAAGCCAGAGCCACTAGTTGGGCTCAAAAGTCTTTCTAATGATGTGCTTATCATGTAAGACCTTTGTACATTGCTTGTAAGCTTGAGAAGTTTCATAGGCTTCATTACGAAGCTCCTCAAGCTCACTTAACTCTAACATAAGTGCCTTTCCCACTTTATCCATATTCAAGTTTACATTTTTAACAGCCCAATAGGCTTTATGTTGGATTTCAATGGGAAGATGGCATGCCTTTCCATAGACAAGACGGAAAGGAGACATGCCCAAGGGAGTCTTATACACGGTTCTGTTGGCCCACAGAGCATCATTTAGTTTTCTAGACTAATTCTTATGGTTGGGCCTGGTAGTTTTTTCTAAAATTTGTTTAATCTCCCTATTAGACACTTCAACTTGTCCACTCGTTTGGGGATGGTATGGTGTGGCTATCATGTGGTTAACTCCCAAATTTTGGAGTAGTCTTGTGAAGTGTACGTTCTTGAAGTGAGGTCCTCCATCACTTATGATCGTCCTTGGGAACCATACTGAGAAACGATATGAGCCTTAACAAAACCCAAGACCACAGAATGGTCATTGGTTGGCTTGGGTATGGCTTCTATCCATTTCGATTCATAGTCCACAGCCACAAGGATGTACTCATATCTGAAGGACACAGGAAAGGGACCCATGAAGTCGAATGCCCCAAATATCAAAGATCGCAACAAGGAGGATAGGTTGCTGGGTCATCTCATCCCTTTTTCTGATGGTTCCCATCTGCTGGCAACGTAGACATGCACCCACATATGCATGTGCATTTCAGAATAATGTGGGCCACCAAAAGCCAAACTGAAGAACCTTATGGGCAGTCCTTTTCCCACTAAAATGTCCCCCATAGTGGAGGTCATGGTAGAAACTCAGAACACTTCTTTGTTCTTCGTCAGGGACGCAATGGTGGAAAAGCTGGTCAGGGCCTATTCTAAAAAGCTCGGGTTCCTCCTAGTGATAAAATTTAGTGTTAGCAAGAAACCTGTCTCACTTCTACTTGTCCCAAGTACTAGGGGTAATCCCCGTGACCAGATAGATCACTATGTCAGCGAACCAAGGAGTTTTGGCCTCCACAGCAATCAGAGACTCATCAGGGAAAGTCTCTTGAATATCACCAGCAGGGTTTGAAGCCTCAATAAGGATCCTAGACAGATGATCTGCTACCACATTCTGAACTCCTTTCTTATCTTTAATTTCCAGGTAAGACTCCTGGAGTAGTAGAATCCAACGAATTAAGCGAGGTTTGGTGTCCTTTTTAGCAAGAAGATGCTTTAAGGCAAAATAATCAGTGAACACCACAACCTTGGATCCCAAAAGATAAGATCAAAACTTTTCCAAAGCGAATACTACAGCAAAAGGTTCCTTTTCAGTGATCGTGTAGTTTTACTGAGGATTCGTAAGGGTCTTGCTGGCATAATGTAGCACATGAGGTTTGCCATCAACCCTTTGACCTAAGACCGCTCCCACTGCAAAATCAGAAGCATCTCACATTAGCTCAAATAGGAGGGTCTAATCTAGTGCTTGGAGAATCGGTGTAGTAATAAGGGCTTTCTTTAAGACTTGGAAGGCCTCGCCACATCTATCATCAAAATCGAAGGAGACATCCTTCGCTAACAGTCACAGAGTGGCTTAGAGATTTTACTGAAATCTCTAATGAAGCACCTATAAAATCCAACATGGCTAAGGAAAGATCTAACCTGACAAACATTGGTGGGCGATGGAAGCTTAGAGATGGAATCAATTTTTGTGGTGTCCACCTCTAATCCTCTCTCAGAAACTGCATGCCCTAGCACAATGCTCTGCTGGACCATAAAGTTGCTTTTCTCCCAACTAAGCACCAGCTTTGCCTCTTCGCAACAAGTTAAGACTTTATCAAGGTGTGAAAGGCATAGGTCAAACGACGAGCCTTAAATGGAGAAGACATCCATGAAAATTTCAACAAACTCGTTGATCATATCAGAAAAGATAGCCATCATAGAACATTGGAAAGTGACAGGAGCATTACATAACTTGAATGGCATTCGATGGAACGCAAATGTGCCATACGGACTCGTGAAGGTGGTACGCTCCTAATTGTCAAGAAAAACAGCTATCTAATTATACCCATAGTACCCATCGAGAAAATAGAAGTACTTCTTCCCTACCAGTCATTCCAAAATTTGATCGATAAACAGTAAAGGGAAATGGTCTTTCTGGGTAGCCGTGTTCAAACAGCAGTAATCAATGCAGACCCTCCAACCAGATGAGGGTCTAGTGGTCACCAACTCTCCTTGTTTGTTCTCTTCCACAGTGATTTCTGCCTTCTTGGGCGCCACATGTATAGGGTTGACCCATTTACTATCTAAAATGGGATAAATAATCCCAGCATCTAGCCATTTCAGAATCTCCTTTTTAACAACCTCCGCATATTGGGGTTGAGCCTTCTCTGCATGTCTCTGAAAGGTTTCACGGACTCGTCCGTGTATATATGATGCATGCAAAGGGAGGGATCAACACCCTTAATATTAGCAATTGACCAGGCAATTGCTTCATTGTGCCTTTGTAAACACTCAAGAAGAGCTCCCACCTGCGATTCAAATAATGCAGACGAGATAATAACGGGGAGAGTGTCATTAGGGCTAAGGAAAGCATATTTCAATATGCTCGGGAGGGGTTTCAACTCCAACTCAGGAGCCTTTTGGATTGAGGGTTTAAGTTGATACATCCCCGCCTCAGGTAGCGGGTCTGCCTTCATGGTCCATGGTTAGGACAGAGACTCCGTGTGTATCCCCAACAACTCTTCTAATTCGGGTATTTCCCCTTCAGTTTCTTCAATAGTTAGAGGATGGTCCTTAGATATGACCTTTTGAAGGGGATCTCCACATAAGAGTGCTGGAGTAGTCTCCTCAATTATTTCATCAACAACCTCAATCTAAGAACAATCTTCAAATCTAGATTGCTTGTAGGTATCAAAAACATTCAACCGGATCTTCTTGTTCCCAAAGCCCATTTTAAGTGCCCCTAATCTACAATTGATAGAGGCGTTGGCTGTGGCTAAGAAGGGGCATCCCAAAATAATGGATGGATTGGTGGGCTTATTAGAAGGGTCAATATCTAACACAAGAAAGTCAACAGGGAAGAAGAAGTCCTCCACTCTCACCAGGACATCTTCCAGTAATCCTCGAGGTATCTTAAGTGATCTGTCTGTGACCTAGAGGATGACTGGACTAGGTTTTAACTCACCTCCTCCTAAAAGGTCGTAGACAGAGCTTGGTAAAATGTTCAACCCCGCCCCCAGATCGAGCAAAGCCTCGTCAATGTGTTGGTTACCTAAAACCACTGAAATATACGGGGCCCCTGGGTTTTTCATTTTGGGGGGTGTTCCTTGTTGGAGAACCGAGCTAACATTGTCAGGCAGGATGATTTTGGCTTGGACCTCTCTCCTAGATCAGCCCTTCTGGGTGCACAGGTCCTTTAGAATCTTGGCATAGGATGGGATCTATTTGATAGCTTCCAATAGAGGCAAGTTGATCTGGACTTGCCTAAAAGTGTCCATAATCTCCTCCATCCTATCCTTGGCTCCAGGCGAGCCAACAGAAGATTCCTCAGGAGCAAATAGGCACTCTGGATAGGGCACCCTCGGCTTCTGGGTAGAGGGGTCGTCATGGCGGGAGAGGGGTGGTGGAAGGATGACATTCTCATTGTGGGTGATTTCAAGCGAGGGAGAGCAGTGTGGCTCTTCCTCGGTGAAGATGGAAGTCAGGTCAGGTGTAGAAGGGGAATTCTGAGACGTAGCCGTAGGAGTGTTATCAGGCTTGTCAATTTTATTTCCACTCCTTAGCATGTCACAGCTTGGGCGTGCTCCCTGAATATGACCTCCTTGCCCTTAGGGTTCTTCTCAGAAGAGCTAGGTAGCTTCCCCGGATCACGTTGCCTAACTGCCTCAGTAAGATGACCAATTTGGGATTGCATATCAATAATCATCTTATTCTGAGATTGGATGACCATGTTTTGATGCTCTTGCGTCGCTTTCATCATGGCTTTAAGTTCATCCATCTCAGAGAGCTTATTCTGAGGAGGGTTTTCATAGGATGGTTGGTATATGGGTTTGGGAGGTAAGGATCTTGTATTCCCTGAATTAGAAGCATCACCTTACTTCGAAGAGAAGTTTGGATGGTTCTGCCACACTGGATTATAGGTATTGGAATAAGGGTTATTGCGAGGAGGTGGACGGAAACCTTGGGCCGCATTCAAGTCAGCCTGAATCAACTCAAGGAATTGATTTTCCTGGTGGCACTCCGCAGTGGCATGCATTGTGCTTTGGCAAATGGAGCATTCACTTGAAGCCTGAAAGATAAAGGCTGCTTGCGGGTTCATACTGGGGTTTGCTAAAAGCCTATCAAAGTTTTTATTCAATAATTGAATCTGATAAGCCAAATCTTGAGAAGCCCCAGCTTCATGGGCCTCTATCTTCCTCTGTAAGATTGATGGTTTTCTTTCTTGATAGGCAGAGGACAAATGTATGGAGTTGTCACTTAATGTTTCAAATAATGCCCAAGCTTCATCCTTAGTTTTGGTCGTGAAGGTTCCTACACAAGCTGCATCGATGGTTTGCCTATGCCTTTCTGATAATCCATTATAGAACCTTTCGACCAACTGCCATCTTGGCACCTGATGGTGGGGGCATAACCTAAGAAGGTCATTAAAGCACTCCCAAGTCTCATGAAATTGCTCCCCTTCCTATTGAGTAAAACCCATAATCTCTCTTCTGCAATAGTTAGTCTTACTCATAGGAAAATACTTGTTCAAGAATTCTCCATTAAGGGTGGCCTAATCATTTACCCTTGCATCGAGGGTATGATACCAGTGCTTGGCCTTATTCTTTAGGGAGAATGGAAATAGAGTCCTCATCAAGGCTTCATCAATAAAGCCCTGGAGCTTCACCATGGAACAGACCTTGGTGAATTCCTCCAAATGCCAGTAGGGGTCCTCCCTAGTAGTACCATAAAAGGACGGCAACAAAGATATGGTACTGCTCTTGATCTCATATGGATTATCCCATGCTGGTAGTCTCAGTGATTGTGCGGGTTGGTTGGTTGGAACAAAATAGTCCCTCAGGGTCCTTTGTTGATTTGCTCCTTGATTAGCATGCCTTCTCTTTTCTCTCCTAGGTGAGCTCTCCTAAGAATTCTCTCAGGCTCAGGATCAAACACTAGACTGCTCTCAAGAGAGTGTCTACCAAGCATACAATATCAATTTCAAGTTCTTGTTGATTGAGTAAGTCCAAAGATAGGTCAAAGGGTCAAGGCTTATCCCTCCATTCCCACGTAAGTGGTATAAGAGGGGTGATGACTTAAGATCTTAACCTTCTTTGTTGCGGAGGTAGAATTGGTTGATATAGATGGCCAAACAAGTTATTCACTACAATTACACAACCTAATTCAACCTTCGAGTGCCCTAGGAACTATACTTTGCTAAGATGATACTCCCAGGTGATCAAGTGAGAAGTTACTCCAAGGACGAACAATGGGATGCTAGTAGGGCAAACCCTTCCTTTGAGGTGATGCATATGCGATGCCTCTTAACTACCCTTTAGTTCCTTTAAGGGGTGTCGCCCTCCATGAAGTATCAAAACACTTGGTCAATAGATAGTACCATCACCACAAAGCATGATAGGAGGGTTTGCACCGATAAAGAGATCGGTGCCTATAGCCTTAAGGGATCGAGCCTTAGTGCGGTGCCTAATGTGTGTTTAGGCACTGAGATTTGCGATGTCAGAAGTGTGCATCACATCGCAAATCTTTTTTTATTTTGAAAACGTAGACAAGTCCCTTTGAATCAGATCAAGTGTGATTTGATTTTAAGGACAAATCTGATTATCAGTCCCACTTTCAGTTAAGCGACCACTGAATTAGTAAATGCAATCAACTTGGTGGTCTTGAATTTTAATCTGAATGCAAATGCATGAACAGGACCTGGATGCAAAAGTTAGAAAGGTGTACCTGTCTCCAGCAATCTTCGTGCCAATATGCTCGAATGCAACAATGAGATCTAATGTGCTGCTCAATCACCCCTAAATGCGCACACCTAAGGGCATGCAACTCCTAAATAGGCAGCTCGATATTTTCTTTTGTTTGC
This sequence comes from Thalassia testudinum, assembly GCA_037157565.1. NCBI lineage: Eukaryota > Viridiplantae > Streptophyta > Magnoliopsida > Alismatales > Hydrocharitaceae > Thalassia > Thalassia testudinum. Next base: position 41,127,407 of record JAZHRO010000067.1, read on the forward strand.
TTTAGAGGCAAGTAAGTAGAAAAATGAATCACACACGTAGAAGAATGTAAACCCTAGTAGCTGAAGAATGTGGGGATAGACCCCCAAAAATTCAGCCCCAATTACCACAAGGGCGAGAAGACAGAAGTAAAATTTGTGGCAAAGGAGAATCCCCTGTGAAAGTAGGATCCAAGTCTCCTATGTCTTCTCCTCGTGTGGCCATCGCTCAAGGTTGATGTCACCGCTCTACCGCTCCTGTCTCCCAGTCAAATTCTTTGCACAAAAGGATAAAGAATGATAAGATAATTGCACAACTCAGAATACTCAAAAATAATCAGGTGAATCTATTATGTCTGTTGCCTCCCCAGCAACAGCGCCATTTGATAGAGAGAATTTTGCTTGATTAACAAGATAATAGAATGATATGTTGTTGTAATTTATGTGGTGGAAATCTCTCAATCAAAGATATTTAATAATTCAAAACTAACCACGAAGAGTTAGGTCGTATCCATAGGGAGGAAAAGATCCAATAAATTCACGAGTAGAGAGCCATCATGTTCGCAGACACATTCGCAAAATCAATTTAATGAATTTACCGCTCTAAATGTCACATTGAATTTCACGAGAAGTTCAAGTCTATTTATGTAATTTTGACATCAGAAATCAAAGTTCCAAAAATATGTAGATGATGCATGTGTAGTGGCCTTATTATGTAATTTTGAATTGCATGCAACTCTAAACCCAATTTCAATGAGAGACGATATGCGTAAAATGAGAGAGAGATTAAAATCAATCATAGCGAGCATGGAAATAAAGAGAATCGTGAGGAGTTCATAGCAAATGCCCCCATAATGCGTTAAAATATTCAACTCAACTCAATATACTTGGCAATAGCAGAAGAATGTAATAACTAATGCATCGAGTACTACAGAAAAACAGGGGAGCTTCGTGGAGGAGTTTCCACGCACGAATGGTGGTGAGGCTGCTGGCGAGACCTTCATCGGAGGTTGACGGGATGGGGCTGCACTCGGTGGTGGTTGCGGCGAGGATTGGGATGGCTGGCTGATGAGAGCCTCATCATGAGCCATAACTAGCTCATTTTGACCTAATAAAGAAGATAAAAGCTCCTACATAACCTAGAAGAAGGCTTAACTGAAGGAACAAGTGCTCTGAGAAGAAAACATGAAATAAAGGTTAAAACTGCAATTTTACCATTGCAGTACATAAACGGGATTTCTCAGAAGCAAAACATAGGTCAAATAGTCCAAAGTGGGTTGAATTAATCAGAAATGGGTTTATGTGCAATCTAAGAATTAAATGACACTTGGTAACCCTAAAACAGACCCGCTTAAATTAACAAGGTTCCAGTCAGAATAAAAATCAAGCAAACCCTCTAAAAATCATAGAAAAACATCCTCTAGGGTTTAGAACACTTAATTTGGCCTTTGGGACCTAGTTTGACCTAGATTAGGGTCTTAGCTCTTCAATTAACCTAATTTGGGTTTTTACACAAAATGTCCAGTCAAAAGAGGTCAAACCTAAAATCCAACTTCACCATTGGATTCTTTACGGCCAAATTAGGTTTGTACCAAAATTTGGACCTAAGGGGAGGTCATCTTGACCTACTTTGCAAGTTAGTACACCCAAATCACAAAGAGGTCCCTATCTTTTGAATATCCTTGCAGAGAGCCCCCTAGGTTCCTCGCCTTCTTTGCAAACCGGTCCTGCCACCATTGCTAGGGCAGAACCGAGCTCCGACGAAGTTTCGAGAGAGATGGCTCTCTAATTCCTCAGAGATTCTCTCCCAGAAATGGAAGGGAGATTCTCTGAGGAATTCCCTTCCTTCTAAAGCCAATCAAATTCGCTGGCGTGAACCCAATCTCTCGTGCGAACGCACGAGAGATGTGGGTATCTTTCTTCCTTCCAACTCCGGCGAACCGGCTGACCTAATTGCGCGTCTTTCACGCTCTGATAGGAGCGGCCAGCACCTATAAAACACCCCTCGGACCCAGCCACTCATCTTAAGCTTGATTTTGACGGAGATCCCCTCCAAATTTCTTCTCTCCCATCTCCGGCCAAACGACCCACAAGCTCCGGCGACCGCTTTCCCTCCTTCTCGTCACTCTGCTGCCATACCAGCAGCAGAGTCCTCTCCGCCTCTTCCTCCCGCGACGCGCTGTACCCTGCGCGCAAGCTCCTGACCTCATCTTCGTCGCCGCTTCCTCCCCCAGGGTCTTTCTTCCCCGACGACGGCAGTCACGAGCCGTCCTCTCCACTGCCTCCCTTCACTCCAGACAACCCCAGATACGTTCTCCATCCTCTCCTCTCTCTTTTCCCCCTGTTATCTCCCTTGATCGACCCTCGACAGACGCTAACCACCTCCATCGTCTTCGCCTCCGACCTCACTCCGGCGAGCCGCCCACACCACTCCAGCCCTCCACACGGCTCGCCAACCACCTCGAAAGCTCCGCCTCACCTCCAGGAACACACTCCACCCTCCCACTGCCACTCCAGCCCTCCACAACCACCCCCCGACCAACCCACCATCTCCGGCCACAGGTTGACCTAGGCACGCACGCCTAGGCCGACCTGCGGCCTGCTGCACTGCCCACCGCCTTCGCCGTGCCACGGCGAAGGTCTCTATCTATTCTGATTTGGCCGAGAGGCGCGTTTTGTGTACGACAGGATTCGAGCTGCTGCCGCCATGGACGACCTCTGATGAAGCTCCCGCGAAGCTCCAGGCACCCGGTCTTCCAGACTACAGGTGCTGCATACTAACGCAAGTGTCGCGAGGTGAACGAATCCAGCCGAGGAGCGCTAGCAGAGCCAGCAGCTGCGGGGCAATCGCACGACGAGGTTTCTGCAGGCGCGCGTGAAGGCGAGACCAGATAGTCCCACATCGTGGGATTGCAACCGGCAGGTGCCGTATAAGTTATTTTTACGCTTTATTCTTATCGCCTCAGTAAGCACAGGGGTGAGGTCCCTCACTGACCCCACCCGCCTCGTCCGCGGCCTGACCACGCGGACCTGGCGGATCCGACCCGACCTAGGCCTACGCACTCCTCGCGCATCACACACCTGCAGGTGCGCCTGGTCCCGGGTACGATCCGACCCGATTGAGACTGTGGCTCTGGTAGAGCGGTTAGAGTGAATTGCTTGAGAGAGAGACACGCGCGGGTAGAGGGAGAAGGGTTAGGTTTTGTTCCCTGTGCAGGCAGGCTGATTGCAGGAGAAGGACTTGGCCGCTGCAGAAGAAGGAGAAGCAAGACAAAGAAGAAGAAAGAAAGAAGTCTTCGCAGGAGAAGAAGGAAAGCAGAAAGGTTAGAAGTCTTCGCAGGAGAAGAAGAAGAAGGACAAGGGAAGATTGCAAAGAGATCCGAAAGGCAAAGCAGAAGAAGAAAAAGAGAAAGAAAGATCACATTTAAGACGTCTGATACATAAATCAGACGTCTAATTCTATTTTTTTTTACATCTTTCTTAAAAACTCTTTGAATCAATTATATTTGCATTTAACAGTTGTATTCTTGGGTTTTACAAAGTACTGAGTTTGCTCCCTGTGTTCGACCTCGGATACTCTAGTTGTTCGAGTAATAAAATTATTTGTTTAAACGTTTTGTCGGTTCTACTGCAACGTAATACGCCTTTAAATCCGCACAGAAACGTTGACAACATTTTGGCGCCGTTGCCGGGGAGCAACGGGCACTTGTAAAGCTTTTGAGTACAACTTTTCTATTTAATATCTGACTTAACTTCTCTTTTGTTGTGTTCAATCAGGGAAAGCAAAACAAAAAGGAAAGAATTGCAACTGCACAACAGACTGGAGCAGGTAATCTCCATAAGCCCTCTCCCTTAACCCTCTCACAATCTAAAAAAAAAAAAGAAAAAAAAGAAAAAAAAAGGGGAGAAGTCAACTTAGGGCTACCTGTCTTATATTTAGTAACTCATCAAGTTGCCTGATTTTCATTTCAACATATTTTTGTCTGTCATCCAACTAAGGCAACTAGGGCTAAAACTTTCTTGATTGAGCCCTAGGTGCTAAATTCTAAGGCAACTAAATTGGACCCATTAGAGCCAAGTTAGGATTGCAAAGCTAGGGTTTTTAGAGACACATCTTCTCTAAAACAAAGAAACAAACTTTCCAAAAAGAAGTGTGCCTAAACCGTGTTTGAAAATATTTATACAAGAGGAACCCTAAGCAAATCAGGCTGATAATCCATTTGAATCATAAAAGGAAGGACCTAAAAGCTCTCAAAGGAACAAGAGGTGAAGTTGATCCCTCGAGTCAACCAACCTTAATATTAGGTCACTTTTTGCACTCAAAATACTTAAAAGTTCAAGTGGAACATTAAGCACCTTGATCTTAAAATAAAAAAAAGGTAGACTTAAGAGGTCAAGATTCCCATTCTGGTCTACCTGGAACCGCAGTGACAAGAGAGGTCGGGTGGGGGAAACCCTGTAACCCGTGGGGACGCTCTACCGTGTAGGGGTCTTTGCGGGACTCTCCCTCTCTGGCTGCCCAGGTATTTCTCAGGTGGACGATCTTCTGATCCAGGGGTCCATCTGCCCCGAACCTCTATAGTCACCCAACAATTCTTGGGTGTCTTGATTGGGTCCAGCACCTTCTAATCTCATCACATCTTCCGGTGCATGTTTGGTAGGAGGTCCTTAAGACCACCTTTAAGACCTCCTCTAGAAATTCATTCTCGCCGAGGCCAAGCCTCGACGCCCTTGTTTGTGCAGCAACCCCACCACATAAATCTTTCATCTGATTCAGACCCTGATTCTCCTTCTTCTCCCATCATGGCACAACCCATTGAAGAGGAGAATAACCTTGAACACCAACTTCAACGCTTGAACGATCTCTTTCAGAACTTTGTAAACCCACCACAGCGACCTATGATGCGAGATCACTATAATCCCGCTGCGGTGGCAATTGAACCCCGAGTACGAATCCCAATTGGAGGACCCGATTCTGATCTAAAGCCCAATATGATTCATGCCATACCAAAGTTCCATGGGCTTAACTCTGAGGATCCATTCCAACACATTAAACAACTCAAGCATCTGGCCCAGACTTTCGGGTCAGATGTACAAAACCGGGATATCCTACTCATGAAAATGTTTTCGTTCTCCCTCTTGGACAAGGCCGCGCACTGGTATCAGACTCAGACCCGCCCGATCAACACTTGGGAGGAATTACAGTCCGAATTTTTGAAAAAATTCTTCCCTGTTGGCCGGACGAATGCCTTGCGCCACCAGATCACTCATTTCACTCAACAACAGGGAGAACCTCTTCACGAAGCTTGGGATCGATTCCTAGATCTCATGCGAAAGTGTCCCCATCACGGAGTTCCTAAGTGGGAACAAGTCCAGTCTTTTTACCAGGGACTCCGTGAGGATATTCGTCTAATCGTCAATGCAACATGTGGAGGAAACATCATGGGCCAACACGAGGACACGGTGTGGGAGATTCTCGAAAACATGTGCGAGAACTCCATAAACAATGACTCCTTGGGCTTATTCGACAGGACGAATGCCCGCGCATCGACGAATCTAAGAGGGACACATGAGACGCAGGACCTGTCCACTTCTGTTGACCTGGAATTGATGGCCAGTCGGTTGGACAAGGTCTCTATCATAGAAAAGAAGGTGGACGAGCTAACTCGACATTTGCAGCAAGCCACCTCTGCACAAAACTCTTTTGCACGACCTCCTCTGGCAAGGGAAACAGTGCAAAACATCTATCACCAACCTGCCAAGGGGATGGGCCCCTATCCACCCCCGTCTACCTCCCAGACCGAAGTGACCTCCGATCCCGTCTACTCGAGTTGGGGGAACTCTGAACCCTCGTATTCTGACTTTCCTGAGGTTTCTCAGAACTGCGAGGACCTCAACGCCATCCAAAACGACCCATACTCCAATACCTACAACCCTGGATGGCGAAATCATCCTAACTTTCAGTGGGCGGGAAACTCTCAAAAACCACCATATCAACCCCGCCCACAAGCTCCTCGTCCATATCAGCCGCCTCAGCCTCGGCCCAATCCCACCTACCAATCTGGGCAAAATCAGGATCAACTGACTCTTATCCTTCAAACGCTGGCTGACATTCAAAAAACGAATGCGGCAATGCAAAAACAGCACAAGGACGAGATCACAGAGGTTCGCAACCAACTGGCCCAGATGGCAAATTCTCGCCAACCTGGCACCCTTCCTTCGCAACCTCTGCCCAACCCAAATAATGTGCCGACCTAGAGGCGCATTATGAATCCAAATCCAGGCCACGCACATTTGATTTATCAAGCCCCTGCTACTCCATCACCAGACAGGATGGAGGCTTCTACATCTTATGCAGAATTTCAGCAGCAGCCACCTCTCCTACCTAACCCAAACCAAAGTCAGGCTGGATTAAACTCTGTAACAACACGTAGTGGTAAAACAACACAAGACCCACATTATCTGAACCACTCCAAGCCTGATAATCGCCAATACCCTAGGGTAGTCATCCAAGATACTACTGTCCCAGATCAAGAACCTGGACCTATCCTAGAGGAACCAGCTAGGATCCCATTTCCTGAGGCCTTGACCAAAGGAAAAAGGACAACCAAACCTGTGGCTCCTGAGGAGGATCTGGTCAAGCTCTTTGAACAGGTCCAGATAAACATCCCGTTGATGGATGCAATCCGCCACATACCGGCTTACGCAAGATTCTTGAAAGACATATGTACACCTAAACGTAAGCCGCGAACCAAGGATGGGAATCCGATTGTACTGTCAGAGCAAGCCAGCTCTGTCATCCTGAGCAAACTCCCACCCAAGGCTAAAGACCCAGGAACCCCCTTGATTTCTTGTAAAATTGGTGAAACCCAACTTGATAGAGCCCTACTAGACCTAGGTGCCTCCATAAATTTAATACCTACATCCCTCCTTGACCACCTTGAAGAATCTGAACTTAAACCCACTGAGGTGACATTGCAGTTAGCTGATCGATCCATCAAGTCACCTAAAGGAATACTCGAGGATGTCATTGTTAGGGTACGAGATTTTTATTTCCCAGTGGACTTCATAGTACTGGACATGGATGCACCTAAGAACCCAAGGGACACACCAATCATATTAGGGAGACCCTTTCTGGCCACTGCTAGGGCCAATATAAACTGCGAAGAGGGCCAGATAGAATTAAAATTTGGGAATCAAAATCTGAAGATCGACATTTTCAAAGCCCAACAAGGGATTAATTGCGGGGTTATAGAGGAAATTTGTGATGTCAAAGCCGTGGTTGATGAACTGCACATAGAGGACAACCTGATTATTCCTGATCAACCACTAGAAAATCAAAAACCGCTAACAGAGGAGTGCGAACACAATCTAGACACACCTATGACTCCTACCATTGCTCCCGATACAAACCCTGAACCACCCGCTGCTGCTGACAATCCTGTCATGGAACTCAAGCCCCTTCCTGAACATCTAAAATATGTCTTTTTGGATTCAAATCAAACGTTTCCTGTGATTATCAATTCTCGACTCACACCTGACCAGGAACTCCGTTTGATTTCTGTTCTCCAGCAACATCGTAGAGCCATTGGATGGACTCTAGATGATTTGACTGGTATAAGCCCTTCATACTGCACGCATCGAATCTATACAGAAGAAGGCTCACGACCTTCAAGAGAAATGCAAAGGCAACTAAACCCTAACCTACAGGAGGTCGTGAAAAAGGAGATCATTAAGTGGTTAGATGCAGGGATCATCTACCCGATCTCCGACAGTCGTTGGGTGAGTCCAACACAAGTGGTACCTAAGAAGGCAGGACTTACCATCATCACGACAGAAACCGGGGAAGTCATTCCTACCCGAATAGCTAATTCGTGGAGAGTCTGCATTGATTACAGAAGACTAAATTCCTCCACGAAGAAGGATCATTTCCCACTACCGTTTATTGATCAGATCCTCGAGAAACTAGCGGGAAATAGATTCTTCTGCTTTCTTGACGGGTACTCCGGTTACAATCAGGTGGCAATCCATCCAGAGGACCAAGAAAAGACCACATTCACCTGCCCCTTCGGGACGTACGCGTTTCGAAGGATGCCGTTCGGTCTCTGCAATGCACCTGCAACTTTTCAGCGGTGCATGCTTGCCATATTCTCAGATATGGTAGGTGACTATCTGGAAGTCTTCATGGATGACTTTTCAGTTTTTGGACAATCATTTGACGATTGCCTCCAACACTTGGTCCATATACTCAGGCGGTGCATCGAGGTGAATTTGGTTCTTTCTTGGGAAAAGAGCCATTTCATGGTGCCTGAGGGAATTGTCCTGGGACATTTAATCTCAGAGAAAGGCATCCAAGTGGATCGAGCTAAGGTTAACCTGATTTCCAAGCTCCCTATGCCTAGCTCGATTAAGGACATCCGATCTTTTTTGGGGCACGTCGGTTTCTACCGTCGATTCATCCCTGATTTCTCCAAAATCGCGCGCCCCCTGACCAATCTGCTTTCCAAGGATGTGCCTTTCGGAATTTCCAAGGAATGCACTCAAGCATTTGAGATCTTACGTGACCGAGTCACCCAAGCCCCAATCCTACAGTCCCCTGATTGGTCTCAACCCTTTGAGATCATGTGCGATGCATCTGACTTCGCTGTAGGAGCGGTTTTGGGGCAGAAAATTGACGGGAAACCTGTGGTCATTTACTACGCCAGCAAAACACTGGATGAGGCTCAGCGTAACTATACGGTTACTGAGAAAGAGCTGCTGGCCGTAGTATTTGCCCTAGAAAAATTCAGATCATACCTTCTGGGTTCCCGTGTTATCATATACTCGGATCACACAGCTGTGAGGCATCTCCTAGCCAAGAAGGACGCGAAACCTCGATTAATCCGCTGGATCTTGCTATTGCAAGAATTTGACATCGAGATTCGCGACAAGGCGGGAAAGCACAATGTGGTAGCTGATCATTTATCCCGCCTTCCTCCTGAAATTATTGATCCGTCCGGACCTATTACAGAACATTTTCCTGATGAGCACCTCCTGACTATCAGTACAAGTCTTCCATGGTTCGCCGATATTGTTAATTACCTGGCATCACATCAGATTCCGCCCGATTGGTCGAAGGCCAAAAAGGACAAATTGCGTTCCGATGCCAAGTATTACCTATGGGAAGACCCGTATCTCTTCCGCATTGGTGCTGATCAAATAATCCGACGATGCGTCACGGAAGTGGAAATCAAAGACATACTCTCATTTTGCCATGACCAGGCATGCGGTGGACATTTTTCGGGACATAAAATCGCATCGAAAGTCCTCCAGTGTGGTTTCTACTGGCCCACAATTTTCAAAGATGCATACAATCACTGTAAGGCATGTTCCTGTTGCCAGACTCTAGGCAACATGAGCCATAGAGACATGATGCCTCTACAGCCGATCTTGGTATGCGAAATTTTTGATATTTGGGGGATTGATTTCATGGGACCCTTTCCTACCTCGGATGGCTTCGAATACATTTTACTCGCAGTTGATTATGTTTCCAAGTGGATAGAAGCCATTCCGACCCGAACCAACAATCATAAAGTCGTTATAAAATTCCTTCATCAAAACATTTTCTCAAGGGTCGGGATTCCGCGTGCTATAATTTCCGACGGAGGGACCCATTTTACAAACGCTCAGTTCAGGTCACTGATGATCAAATACGGGGTGTCACACCGAATCTCTACTCCTTACCACCCCCAAACTAATGGTCTAGCTGAGCTATCTAACCGAGAGATCAAGAAGATCCTTCAGGTTACTGTTCGACCTGATAGAAAAGATTGGTCTTCTCGGCTTCCGGAAGCATTGTGGGCCTATAGGACCGCCCACAAGACCCAATTAGGAATGTCTCCCTTCAGACTAGTGTACGGGAAGGCATGTCACCTCCCCGTCGAATTGGAGCATAAAGCCTATTGGGCAGTACGGACCTGTAATCTCGACCTTTCTAAGGCTGGAACCCACAGAAGATTTCAAATGAGCGAGATCGATGAATTACGCCACGACGCATATGAGAACTCGCGAATTTACAAAGAACGGGTTAAAGCTTTTCACGACAAACACATTTCTAGAAAGGTCCTTCATCCTGGTCAAAAAGTTTTACTCTTTGATGCTCGACTCAAACTATTCCCAGGAAAGCTAAGATCCAAGTGGGTCGGACCCTACCTAGTCCGCCAAATCTTTGGAAATGGAGCTATTGAAATCATCCCACTCAGCCACGATTCTGAACCATTTGTCGTGAATGGGCAGAGACTCAAGCCGTTCATTGACATGACCGATATAGATTTGACTGAGTCATCCTTTACCCTCCTTTCCTCTTGAGCTCATTACGCCCAGCCGATGGCGTAAAACTCAGCGCTTAACGGGAGGCAACCCGTCATTCTTTGAAAAACCTGAAACCATTTCTGACATTGCTATGCGGAACTCATATTGCACTTTAGGGTTCATCCATTAGAACAGCCGACTTCACCTCAGGTATACCTACCCGAGATTAGAAATCGTTCGCAACAAGTCGCTTCGACCCATTCACTCACCACACACCTGTCCTAACACATGAACTAAGCTGAATTCGAACCCACCTAATTTACAATGGGGACATTGCAAATCTTAGGCATGGGGGGGTATGAAAGTGCAAAATGTCAGAAAATTCATATCAAGAAAGGGTTTCATTCATAAAAAAAAAAAAAAAAAAAAAAAAAAGACTTGATAGAGGGGAGGAACAATTCAGGGTCATACAAATGAGAGGAGGAAAAGAAAGAAAAATGACAAAAAGAGCAAAAATAAAGAAAGGAGCACAAAAGGAAAAGAAAAAGAAAAAATCATTAGTAAAAGATTAAGGGGTTAACTGAAGTTCTAGACCGAGTCAAGAAAAAGAAAAGAAAAATGCTACAGAGATATAACAAGAGATTAGCGGGAACGCTGGTCTTAGGCCTCTTGGGCTAGATTTTTAGCTTAAAAATTCACGTATCCGTTAAAATCTGGACAATCCTCAAGAGGTTGAGGAAAATGCGAAGCTTAAGTATTAGGTCTAAGGCTTAGGAAGTATTCGGCCTCGTTAACTGACCTCCGGTTTGCGGGATTCGGTAACCTAAGCACCCAAATTCACACACAGTCTGGTTCAGTGCGCATAAATATTCAAAACACGCAAGAGCGTTTAATATTCTGAAAAAGTCACCTAGATTAGGAGCGGCCAATCAACACAAGTTGATTTGGACAAGTTCCCAGCGCGGAGAGGCGGGAAATTCCCCTCGAAGATGCGTAACAACATATCGTCTCCTTGGTGCTTGTCTCTTAGGATATTTAAATATCCTACTGGGGGCATGTAAGCACTCTGCTGGTTCAGATACCATGGGTGGCATTATCACGAAATGTCGATCGCCAGGGTCTGAATTCGGCCACGGAACGCCATGGGCGGGATTATCTCGAAATCTCGAAAGCCAGGGTTCCGGGGGTTGCCATGGGCGGGATTATCTCGAAATCTCGAAAGCCAGGGACCCTTGAGGATTGATGATGGGGACGAGGAATCCGATACAGACCGTGTTGAGAAGCTAATCCGAAGCTAGAAATAAAAAGAAAAGAGAGAGAAAAGCTCTCCAAACAAATAAATCCTCTATCTCTCTCTTACAAAAAAAAAAACGCACTGCAAACTGAGCGTAGGCTAAAAATGTCTCAAGCACGGGTGCTTTAACCGCAGAGTCCAACAAACCCTAGGATAGTTTTTGTGGGCCGTAGAAACCTTTGCGAAGGACTGAGGCTAAAGCAGAACAGGTCCAGATTTTGGTTGGTACTTGAGTACCTCTAGGCCTATTGTCGGCATTCCTACCTAATCACAAAAGAAGCACTTATCATAACTAAGGACACTTTGGGTCTAGAATGGAAGTTAAAACTTTGAAATTTTGCTAAGGGACTAGCAAAAGCTAGGCATGGGGGTATGATGAGAGCCTCATCATGAGCCATAACTAGCTCATTTTGACCTAATAAAGAAGATAAAAGCTCCTACATAACCTAGAAGAAGGCTTAACTGAAGGAACAAGTGCTCTGAGAAGAAAACATGAAATAAAGGTTAAAACTGCAATTTTACCATTGCAGTACATAAATGGGATTTCTCAGAAGCAAAACATAGGTCAAATAGTCCAAAGTGGGTTGAATTAATCAGAAATGGGTTTATGTGCAATCTAAGAATTAAATGACACTTGGTAACCCTAAAACAGACCCGCTTAAATTAACAAGGTTCCAGTCAGAATAAAAATCAAGCAAACCCTCTAAAAATCATAGAAAAACATCCTCTGGGGTTTAAGACACTTAATTTGGCCTTTGGGACCTAGTTTGACCTAGATTAGGGTCTTAGCTCTTCAATTAACCTAATTTGGGTTTTTACACAAAATGTCCAGTCAAAAGAGGTCAAACCTAAAATCCAACTTCACCATTGGATTCTTTACGGCCAAATTAGGTTTGTACCAAAATTTGGACCTAAGGGGAGGTCATCTTGACCTACTTTGCAAGTTAGTACACCCAAATCACAAAGAGGTCCCTATCTTTTGAATATCCTTGCAGAGAGCCCCCTAGGTTCCTCGCCTTCTTCGCAAACCGGTCCTGCCGCCATTGCTAGGGAAGAACCGAGCTCCGACGAAGTTTCGAGAGAGATGGCTCTCTAATTCCTCAGAGATTCTCTCCCAGAAATGGAAGGGAGATTCTCTGAGGAATTCCCTTCCTTCTAAAGCCAATCAAATTCGCTGGCGTGAACCCAATCTCTCGTGCGAACGCACGAGAGATGTGGGTATCTTTCTTCCTTCCAACTCCGACGAACCGGCTGACCTAATTGCGCGTCTTTCACGCTCTGATAGGAGCGGCCAGCACCTATAAAACACCCCTCGGACCCAGCCACTCATCTTAAGCTTGATTTTGACGGAGATCCCCTCCAAATTTCTTCTCTCCCATCTCCGGCCAAACGACCCACAAGCTCCGGCGACCGCTTTCCCTCCTTCTCGTCACTCTGCTGCCATACCAGCAGCAGAGTCCTCTCCGCCTCTTCCTCCCGCGGCGCGCTGTACCCTGCGCGCAAGCTCCTGACCTCATCTTCGTCGCCGCTTCCTCCCCCAGGGTCTTTCTTCCCCGACGACGGCAGTCACGAGCCGTCCTCTCCACTGCCTCCCTTCACTCCAGACAACCCCAGATACGTTCTCCATCCTCTCCTCTCTCTTTTCCCCCTGTTATCTCCCTTGATCGACCCTCGACAGACGCTAACCACCTCCATCGTCTTCGCCTCCGACCGCACTCCGGCGAGCCGCCCACACCACTCCAGCCCTCCACACGGCTCGCCAACCACCTCGAAAGCTCCGCCTCACCTCCAGGAACACACTCCACCCTCCCACTGCCACTCCAGCCCTCCACAACCACCCCCCGACCAACCCACCATCTCCGGCCACAGGTTGACCTAGGCACGCACGACTAGGCCGACCTGCGGCCTGCTGCACTGCCCACTGCCTTCGCCGTGCCACGGCGAAGGTCTCTATCTATTCTGATTTGGCCGAGAGGCGCGTTTTGTGTACGACAGGATTCGAGCTGCTGCCGCCATGGACGACCTCTGATGAAGCTCCCGCGAAGCTCCAGGCACCCGGTCTTCCAGACTACAGGTGCTGCATACTAACGCAAGTGTCGCGAGGTGAACGAATCCAGTCGAGGAGCGCTAGCAGAGCCAGCAGCTGCGGGGCAATCGCACGACGAGGTTTCTGCAGGCGCGCGTGAAGGCGAGACCAGATAGTCCCACATCGTGGGATTGCAACCGGCAGGTGCCGTATAAGTTGTTTTTACGCTTTATTCTTATCGCCTCAGTAAGCACAGGGGTGAGGTCCCTCACTGACCCCACCCGCCTCGTCCGCGGCCTGACCACGCGGACCTGGCGGATCCGACCCGACCTAGACCTACGCACTCCTCGCGCATCACACACCTGCAGGTGCGCCTGGTCCCAGGTACGATCCGACCAGATTGAGACTGTGGCTCTGGTAGAGCGGTTAGAGTGAATTGCTTGAGAGAGAGACACGCGCGGGTAGAGGGAGAAGGGTTAGGTTTTGTTCCCTGTGCAGGCAGGCTGATTGCAGGAGAAGGACTTGGCCGCTGCAGAAGAAGGAGAAGCAAGACAAAGAAGAAGAAAGAAAGAAGTCTTCGCAGGAGAAGAAGGAAAGCAGAAAGGTTAGAAGTCTTCGCAGGAGAAGAAGAAGAAGGACAAGGGAAGATTGCAAAGAGATCCGAAAGGCAAAGCAGAAGAAGAAAAAGAGAAAGAAAGATCACATTTAAGACGTCTGATACATAAATCAGACGTCTAATTCTATTTTTTTTACATCTTTCTTAAAAACTCTTTGAATCAATTATATTTGCATTTAACAGTTGTATTCTTGGGTTTTACAAAGTACTGAGTTTGCTCCCTGTGTTCGACCTCGGATACTCTAGTTGTTCGAGTAATAAAATTATTTGTTTAAACGTTTTGTCGGTTCTACTGCAACGTAATACGCCTTTAAATCCGCACAGAAACGTTGACAACACTGGCGGTGGACGGACAGTGAGGAGGCAGCCGGTGGGTTGTCATTGGCGACAGTCATGGACGTGGGTGGTCTCATGGTGCAGGGGAGAGCTCAACGGTGTCGAGGGAGTGGAGATTGGAGGCTCGAGGTGGCAGGGCCAGCGAGGGAGGGGGGGTTGCACTTTGGGTTCTTTCGTGGGGGAGGTTGCTGGTGGTGGGAAGATAAGGGAGAGAAGGAAGAATATGAAGACGAAGAAGGAGATGAGGTGCGCGAGTGGCTGCGCGGCTGTGGACGGGTGTGCGCACGAGGGCGCGGCTGTGTATGGATCTGCTGCACACAAATCTACTGCGTGCGGGCATTGTGCACGCCTAGCAGCGCTCTGCGGCAAGGGAATACTGGTGCGTAGAGGTGGTGGATGTGAAGGGACGGCAGCTGGCGGTTGAATTGAAGGTGTTGATGGCACGCACACACTTTGTCACCGTGTGTACTTCAACGGTGAGGGTAATGTTGAGGACGCGGAGGCCATAGTGCTCGCTGAAGTCCACGGTGCACGCCTCCTTCACGGTGGAGAAGATGGAGAGAAGAAGATCTCACCCCCAGGTGGAGAAGATAATCCCTCACTCCATTGGCATTAGACTTTTAAAATCTCTGCGGCCGACTTCTGCAACCACTTGCGGAGATTGCAAGTGGTTGGAACTGAAGGATAAATCCTGTCTGTTAGGCATCAGAAGTTCGATAAAGCTATCAGACATCTTAAAATGTTTGGTTGGCAAGGAGTCCACGCTGGAGGTTCCAGACGTCCAAATTAGATTCTAAACAACTTAAAATGGGATTTTGGATGTCTGACTGCTGCCTTTAAGTGTCATGCACCAAGCCTGCATCCACCAAATAATTATCATAACATATCATATGTACTAAGCATAAAATTGGTGCATAAGATTATATACAGACTATGTTGAATTCCCCCTTAATTCCTAATCAATATTAACTATGAATGACTAATTAAAGAGTACTTAGGCCAAATAATGGCTCACAAAAGTGGACTTATCAACCGACAAGGCTCTTTTTAGCGCCTAATTGTTTGTTGTCCTGATCTTACGATCAGATAGTGATGTAAGCACATTTATTGAGGGTAAAATGCCTATTCATGCATATTCCTAGGCTTAGATTTGCATTTCATGTTATAAATATTGCATAGCCTACATCATTCTACATTTAGAGTAGTTGTATATAATTTAGGTTAATTACATCCTTTCTGTGGTTAGGAGAGAAGGATATTTATTTCAGAGCCTTGGATTGACGATCCGACCGTACGGATCTGATCAAGACAACGATCGGAGTCCAACGCCTCTGAAATTACCTTGATCGGAGTCCCGTAACACCATATGCAGTATGAGGAAGATCAACGGCCAAGGGATTAGGAGACATAATTCAGAGCTTCAAATGAGAAATCCAACCACACGGATCGATTTGGGTCGACGATCGCAACCTAACGGCGCGAAAATTGACTCAATTCGACCTTTGTAGTAGCCCCTATGGTGGCGTTGGTTTTATGTGACCGAGTTTTCGTTTGTTATAACGTTGTAGTAAAGCCGGTTATTACCAACACTTCAAATAAAAATTTTTTACTCGGAAAATAAAAGAGTTCCCGAGGTCGAACTCAGGGAGCAAGTTGTATTCTAGAGATATACATGTTTCTTTTACAAAAAGAAAGAGAGAGGGAAAGAATTTGTTGTTTTCTCTTTGTTCTGCAGAGGGGATGCTTTTCTTTCTCTCTTTCTTTGGTTCTCCTTCTTTCTCTTTGTTCTGCAGAGGTGATGCTCTTCTTCTTCTTCCTGCTGTTCCTGCTTTGGTGATGTTCTTCTTTCTTCAGAGCTCCTTGTTCTTCTTCTTCGTTCTGCAGAGGTGATGCTCCTCTTCAGATCTCTTTGTTCTTCTTCCTTGGTTTCTGCCTTGACCTCTCTTCTTCTTCTTTATGGCTGCAGAGCTTCTGCCTTCAGCTACTAAGTCTTCCTTTCTTCTTCTTCTGCTTTGGCCGTTGCTCTTCCTTCTTCTTCAGCCTGCCTTCTTTCCTGCTCTGGCTGCTGACCTTCCGTCGTCTGACCCGGTGCTTCGACGACTTAACTATGCATTTGCTACAGTGCAGCTCCTTCTTCTTCGCCTGCACTTCTGCTTCCGCGGGTCTTCTTCTTCTTCTTTGGCCTGCACACTTCAGAGTTTTTCGTCAAGAGGCAAAACCTACTCTACCCTCCCCCCCCGCGTCTCTCTTTCTCTCTGAAACCACTCTTAGGAAAGCTCTCCCAGAGCTACCGGGTAATCGGGTTCGGGTCAGGCCCGGGTCCAGGCCCACCGGCGTGCGTGGTGGGCGAGGAGTGCAGGTCAGTCTAAGTCGGGTCGGGTCAGGTCCGCGAGGCGTGAGCGCGGACGAGACCGGGTAACCGGGCGGGTGTAAGGGGACCTCACCCCGTGTACTGAGGCAATGAGGCTAGTGCACGAAATCAATTTAAACAGTGGAACGTGTGTGAGGCTTACCGATGTGGGACTAAACGCAGACCGTTCCTCGCGTGCGCCTGCTGGGAGACCGCGGCTTGGCTTCTGCAGCTGCGGCTTCTATCTGCATAAGTTGCTGGCTGGCTGCCTTCGCACGACGCCCCGTACTCCGCAGCAGCTGGAGACCTGGCGTCCTCAAGCCTGGAGCGCGGGAGAAGCTGCTTTAATGTGCGTCAATGGCGGTCGGACCTCAAAACCTGTCGGACACGAATATGGCCTCGCGGCCTAATCAAACCACTGGGGAACCTTCGCCGTGGCACGGCGAAGGTGAGGAGCTGCGCGGCAGGCCGCAAGGAGGTGTCTGGTGGCAGCCCTGGGTCGGACTGCAACCGGAGGAATGGGTTTGTTCGGGGGAGTGTTACGGAGGTGTGGAGTGGCAGTGGAGGGGTGGGGGGTGCTCAGTGTGATGAGGCGGAGGTGCGGTGAGGGTCGGCGAGCCGTGTGGGTTGCTGAGGTGATGGGAACGGCTCGCCGGAGGGTGGTCGGAGGCGAAGGGGGTGAAGGTGGTCAGGGTCGGTAAAGGGCTTAATTGAATAAATTGAAAGCGGGGAAAGAAAGAGGAAGAGAAGGGGAGTAAGTCTAGCTTACTTGCAGGGACGAAGGGGGAGGAACAGGGCGACAGCCGTATCGACTGTCGCCGGAGAAGACGATGCTCAGGAAAAGGGGCGGCGGCGAGCAGAGAGCCGAAGAGGCGCCAGCTGGGTGCGGCGTGGCGCAGGAAGAGCAGGGGAGGAAGTCTCTGCTGCTGGTATTGCGGCAGGGCGAAGAGGTGGAGATGGAGGAAACCGCCGGAGCTGGTGAGCGTCTGCCGGAGAAAGAAGAGAAGGAAGTTGGGGATTTTCTCCGTCAGATCCAGGCTGCCCTGGTCGGTGGAGCAGCGGGGGGTATTTATAGGGATGAAACAGGGAGGAAGGCGGAGGGAGACGACGTGTCTCCCTCACCGGAGAATGGTCGGAAACACGAACCCATACCGTCCGTGCGTTCGCACGGCCGGTATGGTGGGCTACAATGACCAGGGGGGTGCCCCTGCGACGGCTGACGACGCAGGGCACCCCCGGTTTACTTGCCAGGTCCCCCACCTCACCCTGCGCGGCGCCATGCTCCGCGCAAGGTCGCCGGAGCATGGTGCTGGCAGGGTTTTGCAGGAGGGACCTGATTGCAAAGAACGAAGGAGAGTTAGGGGCCAAAATGCGAGGGTTCAAAAGTTGAGGGCCAAAGAGTAAATATATGAGGACCAAAGTGTGAAGTCGGTCAAGGAGGTTTCTTCTTAGGCTCAAGTTTTTATACATGACTAATTAGGACCTAAGGAATCTGATGGTGAATTTCATTTTCATATTAAACCTTGTTTGACCGGTCAATTTGCACAAAAACCCAAATTAAGTTATTAATTGGGCATGGTTCTCAATGTAGGTCAAAATGGGTTCTAAAGGCCAAATTGAAGGTTCTAAACCCTAGAGATTATTTTTCTATGAATTTTAGAGGGTTTATTCTATTTTTACTTTGCCTCGAACCTTGTGAATTGAAGTGGGTTGTTTTAGGGTTACAGATTATCATTTGGTTCCTTGGAAGTGCTGTAGCCCTTACTAGATCATCTCATCCCACTTTTATTCTTATTAAGCTGTTTTGACCTGTGTTTGGGCCCTGAATTACCCTGTATGCAGATTATACTGGTAAAATTGCACTTTTACCCCTTATGACTGGTTTTCTTCTCAAACTCAGAATTCTCTGAGTTAAGCCTTTCCTTGAGATATGTAGGAGCTTTTATTCTTTGTATTGGGTCAAAATGAGCTAGTTATGGCTCATGATGAGGTTCTCATCATACCCCCATGCCTAGCTTTTGCTAGTCCCTTAGCAAAAACTTAAGGTTTCAACCCTTGTTCTAGACCATGAAGTTTTTAATGGTTTTAGATAAGTGCCTTTTTTATTTGAGCATAGATTAGGTTAGAATGCTGACCATAGGCCTAAAAGGTACTCTAGTACCAATCAAGATCCAAATCTGTCTAGCCTTAGCCTCAGTCTTTTAGCAAAGGTTTTTAAGGCCCGCAAGAACTAACCTAAGGTTTATTGGACTTCGTGGTTAAAGCACCCGTGCTTGAAATGATTTTAGCCCTGGCTCAGTTCGCAGTGCGTTTTGTAAGAGAGAGATAGAAAGTTTTTCTGTTTGGAGAGTTTTCTCTCTCTTTTTCTTTTTAGTTCTAGCCTAGGATTGGCTTTTCAACACGGTCTGTATCAGATTCCTTGCTCCCATCATCAGTCCTCAAGGGTTCCTGGCGATCGATGCTTCGAGATAGCACCGCCCATGGCAACCCCCGGAACCCTGGCTATTGAGATTTCGAGATAATCCCATCCATGGTATTCCGTGGCCGAATCCAGACCCTGGCAATTGACACTTCGAGATAATGCCATCCATGGAATCTGAACCAGCAGAGTGCTTACATGCCCCCCGTAGGATATGTAAATATCCTAAGAGACAAGCACCGAGGAGATGATATTTTGTTACGCATCTTCGAGGGGATTTCCCGCCTCTCCGCACTGGGAACTCGTCCAAATCAACTTGTGTTGATCGGCCGCTCCTATTATAGGTGTTCTTTTTAGATTTTTGCGACGCTTCTGCGTGATTCTGATTTTTACGCTTACTGAACCAGGCTGTGTGTGAGATTAGGGTGCTTAGGTTACTGAGTCCCGTAAACCAAAAATTAGTTAACGAGGCCGAATACTCCCTAAGCCTTAGACCTAATACTTCAGCTTTTCATTTTCCTCAACCTCTTGAGGAGTGTCCAGATCTTAATGGGTACTAGGAGTCTATTCAAGAATGCCTAAGGTTTGCATTCTTACTAATCTCATTGTGCACTTTTCAGTTATTTTCTTGAATGAGGTCTAGAACTTAGGTTAATTCCTTAGTTCCTTACTAATGACTATCACTTTTTCTCATAACTTTGTGCTCCTTTTTCATTTTGTTTCTTTTCTCCTTCACAAAATTTTCCTTCTCCTCTTTTCCTCTTATTCTTTTTCGAAAAATTTTTTTTTTAATTTTTATGGTATTTTTGGCATATGTGAATTTTTTGTTTGAAACCTTTTCTTACAAGTTTTTGCACTTTCCTACCCCCCCATGCCTAAGATTTGCAATGTCCTCATTGTAACCTAGGGGGTCTTAGTTCATTCCTTAAGACAGAAATTTGGATGAGTGAATGGGTCGGGTTGAATTTTTGCGGACGATTTCAAATCCCAGATGCAAACATCTGAGTTGGGGTCGGCTGTCTACAAGGGTGAACTTCGAGTGCTGAAAGGTGTCAGAACAAGTTTCAGGTTTTCAAAGAGAATGACGGGCTGCCTCCCGTTAAGCGCTGAGTTTTACGCCATCGGCTGGGCGTAATAAGCTCAAGGGGAAAGGAGGATATAAGATGCTTCAGCCAAATCAGTAGAAGTTACATCAATGAACGGCTTGAGTCTCTGACCATTCACGATGAAAGGTTCAGAATCGTGGCTGAGTGGACTGATTTCGATTGCTCCATTTCCAAAAACCTGTCGGACCAAATATGGTCCGACCCACTTAGATCTCAGTTTTCCTGGGAAGAGTTTGAGTCGGGCATCAAAGAGTAGGACCTTTTGACCAGGATGAAAGATCTTTCTCGAGATGTGTTTGTCGTGGAAGGCTTTAACCCGCTCCTTGTAGATTTGCGAGTTCTCGTACGCGTCTATGCGTAATTCATCGATCTCGCTGATTTGGAGTTTTCTGTGGGTCCCAGCCTTAGAAAGATCCAGATTACAGTTCCGTACTGCCCAATAGGCTTTATGCTCCAGTTCGACGGGAAGGTGGCATGCCTTTCCGTACACCAATCTAAAGGGAGACATGCCCAATTGGGTCTTGTGGGCGGTCCTATAAGCCCACAATGCTTCCGGAAGTCGGGACGACCAGTCCTTCCTGTCAGGTCGAACAGTGACTTGCAGGATTTTCTTGATCTCCCGATTAGACAGCTCAGCTAGACCATTAGTTTGGGGGTGGTAAGGAGTAGAGATTCGGTGAGACACCCCGTATTTGGTCATCAGTGACCTAAACTGAGCATTTGCGAAATGGGTCCCCCCATCAGAGATTATTGCACGAGGAATCCCGAACCTTGAGAAAATGTGTTGATGAATAAATTTGAGAACGATTTTGTGATCACAGGTTCGGGTCGGTATGGCTTCGATCCATTTGGACACGTAGTCCACAGCCAACAGAATGTATTCGAAACCATCCGAAACAGGAAAGGGGCCCATAAAATCAATCCCCCAAACATCAAAGATTTCGCATACTAGAATCGGTTGCATAGGCATCATGTCGCGATGGCTCATGTTGCCCAAAGTCTGGCAACGACTGCATGCCTTGCAATGACTGTATGCGTCTTTGAACAGTGTGGGCCAGTAAAAGCCGCACTGGAGGACTTTTGATGCGGTTTTATGCCCGGCAAAATGGCCACCGCATGCCTGGTCATGGCAGAAAGAGAGGATATTGTTGACTTCCCCTTCCGGGACACATCTCCGGATGATCTGATCGGCACCTATGCGGAAGAGGTACGGGTCTTCCCAAATGTAATACTTGGCATCGGAGCGTAATTTGTCTTTCTTGGCCTTCGGCCAATCGGGCGGGGTCTGATGAGATGCCAAGTAATTTACAATATTAGCGAACCATGGAAGGCTAGTACCAATAGTCAGCAGGTGCTCATCGGGAAAATGCTCAGTGATGGGTCCGGAAGGGTCAATTATTTCAGAAGGAAGACGGGACAAGTGATCAGCTACCACGTTTTGTTTTCCCACTTTATCGCGAATCTCGAGGTCAAATTCTTGCAACAGCAAGATCCATCGGATCAATCGAGGTTTCGCGTCCTTCTTAGCAAGGAGATGCCTCACAGCCGTGTGATCTGAGTATATGATGACATGGGAACCCAGAAGGTACGATCTGAACTTCTCTAGGGCAAATACTACAGCTAGCAGCTCTTTCTCAGTAACTGTATAGTTACGCTGAGCCTCATCGAGTGTTTTGCTGGCGTAGTAAATGACCACAGGTTTCTTGTCATTTTTCTGCCCCAAAACCGCTCCTACAGCGAAGTCGGATGCATCACACATGATCTCAAAGGGTTGAGACCAATCAGGGGACTGTAGGATCGGGGCTTGGGTGACTCGGTCACGCAGGATTTCAAATGCTTGAGTGCATTCCTTGGAGATTTCGAAGGGAACATCCTTGGAGAGAAGAGTGGCCAGGGGGCGTGCGATTTTTGAAAAATCAGGGATAAATCGTCGATAAAAACCGACATGCCCTAAAAAGGATCGGATGTCCCTGATCGAGCTAGGCATAGGAAGGTGAGAAATCAGATTAACCTTAGCTCGATCCACTTGGATACCTTTCTCCGAAATTGAGTGTCCCAGGACAATTCCCTCAGGCACCATGAAATGGCTCTTTTCCCAGGAAAGAACCAAATTCACGTCGATGCACCGCCTGAGTATCTGGACCAAGTGTTGGAGGCAATCGTCGAATGATGCTCCGAAAACTGAAAAGTCATCCATGAAGACTTCCAGATAATCACCTACCATATCTGAGAATATGGCAAGCATGCATCGCTGAAAAGTAGCGGGTGCATTGCAAAGACCGAAAGGCATCCTTCGGAAAGCGTATGTTCCGAAGGGGCAGGTGAACGTGGTCTTTTCTTGGTCCTCAGGATGGATTGCCACCTGGTTATAACCGGAGTACCCGTCAAGAAAGCAGAAGAACCTATTTCCCGCTAGTTTTTCGAGAATTTGATCAATGAAGGGTAGTGGGAAATGATCCTTCTTCGTGGAGGAATTGAGTCGACGGTAATCTATACAGACTCTCCACGAGTTGGCTAATCGGGTAGGAATGATTTCTCCGGTCTCAGTCGTTATAGTGGTGAGTCCTGCCTTCTTAGGCACGACCTGAATTGGGCTCACCCAACGACTATCGGAGATCGGGTAGATGATCCCGGCATCTAACCACTTGATGATCTCCTTTTTCACGACCTCCTGCAGATTGGGGTTTAAGCGTCTCTGCATTTCACGAGAAGGTCGTGTGCCCTCTTCTGAATAGATATGATGAGTACAATAAGAGGGACTTATTCCAGTCAAATCATCGAGAGTCCATCCGATGGCTCTGCGATGTTGCTGGAGGACAACAATCAGACGGGATTCCTGTTCAGGACTGAGGTTGGAATTGATGATCACAGGAAGGGTCTGATTAGAACCCAAAAAGATGTATTTCAAATGAGCAGGAAGGGGTTTCAGTTCGAGGATGGGGTTTTCAGCAGCAGCGGGTGGTTCAGTATAGATGTGAGGTTCAAGGGTGGGAGTTACTGGGTTGTTCACATCTGGATTTGACTCCTCTGTTTGCGGGTCAAGATCCTTCTGTGGTTGATGAGGCATACTCAAGTCATTCTGGAGGTGTGATTCATCAACCAAAGTCTTGATGTCACAAATTTGCTCGATGACGCCGCAATTAATTCCTTGTTGGGCCTTAAATATATCAATTTTCAGTGTTTGATCTCCAAACTTAAGCTCTATTTGGCCCTCCTCACAGCTGATGTTGGCTCTAGCAGTAGCCAAGAAAGGTCTCCCTAGAATGATTGGTGTATCCCTAGGGTTCTCAGGTGCATCCATGTCTAAGACTATAAAGTCCACTGGAAAATAGAAATCCCGCACTCTCACGATAACATCCTCGAGAATCCCTTTTGGTGACTTTATAGATCGATCTGCTAATTGTAATGTCACCTCGGTTGGTTTCAGCTCAGATTCTTCCAGATGGTCAAGTAAGGATGTGGGTATCAGATTTATAGATGCACCTAAGTCTAACAATGCTCTATCAAATTGGGTACCACCTATCTTACAGGAGATCAGGGGAGTTCCAGGATCTTTTGCCTTGGGTGGGAGTCTACTAAGGATTACAGAGCTGGCTTGCTCTGACAGAACAATTGGGCTCCCTCCCTTGGTTCGCGGCTTACGCTGGGGTGTACATAAATTCTTTAGAAATCGTGCGTAAGCTGGTACGTGGCGGATTGCATCCATCAAGGGGATGTTTATGTGGACCTGCTCAAAGAGCTTGACCAGGTCTTCCTCAGGGGCCACGGGTTTGGTGGTCTTCTTTCCCTTGGTCAGGGCCTCGGGAAACGGGATCTTGGTTGGTTCTTCTAGGATAGGTCCAGGTTGTGGGTCTGGAACAGCGGTACCTTGGATAACTATCCTAGGGTCATGGTTATCAGGCTGGGAGTGGTTTGGATAATGCGGGTTTTGAGTTGTCTTACCACTACGTGTTGTTACAGAATTTAATCCAGCCTGGTTTTGGTTTGGGTTTGGTAGGAGGGGTGGCTGCTGCTGAAATCCCGCACGAGAAGTTGAGGCTTCCATCTCGTCTGGAGATGGAGCAGTGGGGGCCTGATAAATCCATTGAGCGTGGCCTAAATTTGGATTCATAACGCGCTTCTGGGTTGGCACGTTATTTGGGTTAGGAAGAGGTTGGGAAGGGAGTGTGCCTGGCTGGCGAGAATTTGCCAACTGGGCCAGCTGAGTTTTAACTTCAGTAAGCTCGTCCTTGTGCTGTTTTTGAATAGCCGCATTCGTTTTTTGAATGTCAGCCAGAGTCTGAAGGATTAAGGACATTTGATCTTGATTTGGCCCTGATGGATAAGTAGGGTTGGGCCGAGGCTGAGGCGGCTGGTAGTGATGAGAGGGCTGTGGGCGGGACTGAAAAGGTGGTCTTTGGGTTTGGGAATTTCCCGCCCACTGAAAATTGGGATGGTTTCGCCATCCAGGGTTGTAAGTGTTGGAGAATGGGTCGTTCTGGATGGCGTTGAGGTCCTCGCAGGT
Organism: Thalassia testudinum; assembly: GCA_037157565.1. Taxonomy (NCBI): domain Eukaryota; kingdom Viridiplantae; phylum Streptophyta; class Magnoliopsida; order Alismatales; family Hydrocharitaceae; genus Thalassia; species Thalassia testudinum. The sequence continues at coordinate 41,152,324 of JAZHRO010000067.1, forward strand.
CTGAGGAACCTCCTGAGAATCAGGGAAAGGAGGAATGGAGTTCCCCCGGCTGGTGTAGAAAGGATCGGATGATCTTCCAGTCCAAGAATCAGATGGGGATGGATATGGATCCATCCCAGGGGAGGATCGGTGGAGGATATTTTGCACAGTCTCCTGTGTGGAAGGAGGTTGTGCAAAGGAGTTACGCGCAGAGGTGGCTCGCTGCAAGTGCTGAGTTAGCTCATCCACCTTCTTTTCAATGATTGAGACCTTGTCCAATCGACTGGCCATTAATTCCAGGTCGACTGATGCGGACAGGCCCTGCGTCTCATGTGCTCCCTTAAGATTCGTCGCTGCGCGGGTATTCGTCCTGTCGAATAATCCCATGGAGTCATTGTTGATGGAGTTCTCGCACATGTTTTCGAGAATCTCCCATACGGTGTCTTCATGTTGACCCATGATATTTCCTCCGCAAGTTGCATTGACAAAAAGGCGGATGTCCTCACGGAGTCCCTGGTAAAAAGATTGGACTTGTTCCCATTTAGGAACTCCGTGATGGGGGCACTTTCTCATGAGATCCTGAAAACGATCCCATGCCTCATGGAGAGGTTCTCCTGATTGTTGAGTGAAGTGTGTAATCTGATGGCGCAAGGCGTTGGTCCGACCAACGGGAAAGAACTTTTTCAAAAACTCGGATTGAAGTTCTTCCCAAGTGTTGATCGGCCGGGTCTGAGTTTGATACCAATGGGCGGCCTTGTCCATAAGAGAAAAGGAGAACATCTTCATGAGAAGAATATCCCGATTTTGCGCATCTGATCCAAAAGTGTGGGCCAGATGCTTTAGCTGTTTGATGTGCTGGAAGGGATCTTCAGAATTAAGCCCATGGAATTTAGGTATAGCATGAATCATGTTGGGCTTTAGTTCGGAATCAGGTCCTCCAGTCGGGATTCTGACTCGAGGCTCAATGGCCACCGCAGCAGGATTGTAGTGGTCCCGCATCATAGGACGCTGTGGTGGGTGCACGAAGTTTTGGAAGAGGTCATTGAGTCGCTGGAGCTGGTGTTCCAGATTATTTTCTTCCTCAACTGGCTGAGCCATGATGGGGGAAGAAGAAGAACTTGGTTCTGAATCAGAAGAGAGAATAATGTGAGGGTGTTGCTGCACAAATACGGGCGTCGAGGCTTGGCCTTGACGAGAGCGAATTTCTAATGGAGGTCTTAAGGGTGGTCTTAGAGACCTCCTTCCGTACATGCACAGTTGGGAGAGGTAAGTTTAGAAGGTGCTGGACCCAATCAAGACACCCAAAAATGTGTTGGGTGACTATAGAGGTGCGGGGCAGATGGACCCCTTGATCAGAAAGATCGTCCACCTGAGAATTACCTGGGCAGCCAGAGAGGGAGAGTCCCGCGAAGACCCCTACACGGTAGAGCGTCCCCACGGGTTACAGGGTTTCCCCCACCCGACCTCTCTTGTCACTGCGGTTCCAGGTAGACCAGAATGGGGATCTTGACCTCTTAAGTCTACCAATTTTAAGATTAGGGTGCTTAAGGTTTTCACTTGAACTTTAGTCTTTTAAGTGCAAAGAGTGACCTAATTTAAGGTTGGTTGACCCAAGGGGTCAACTTTACCTCTTGTTTTCTTTAAGAGCTTTTAGGTCCTGTCTTTTAGGGTTCAAGTGTTTAGAGAGAGCCAATTGTTTAGGATTTTTCTTGTTAATTATTTTCAATCAATGGTTTGGGCACACCTCTTTTGGATTTCCTCAATTCTTGATTAAGGGGTGTGTCTCAACTGAAATCCTATTGTTTAACCTTATGTTGGCTCTACTTGGTCCATTTAACTCTTTGTTGGGCAATTAGGGCTCGAGCAAGAATGTGTTAGCCCTTAAATACCCTTAATAGTGTGCAGGAGTGATGAGTTGAAAACATGCAACTCTTTATGGTTACTAAGTATGGAAGGCAGGTTAGCCCTATATTGCTTGTTCTGTTCTTTTCTTCCTCTTTAGAGTTTAGGGGTTAATAGTGAGAGGAAAATTTTACCTGTCTTCGGAGTGGTTGTCGTGTGGTTGCTTGTCTTCTTGAGTTCCTGTAGCTGCACAAAAGAGAGGAGATTATCAGAAATTAAAAGAAACAGGAATGTTTACCTCTAGAATAGCCGTTGCTCCCCGGCAACGGCGCCAAAATGGAATCGTTGGTTTTATGTGACCGGGTTTTCGTTTGTTATAACGTTGTAGTAAAGCCGGTTATTACCAACACTTCAAATAAAAATTTTTTACTCGGAAAATAAAAGAGTTCCCGAGGTCGAACTCAGGGAGCAAGTTGTATTCTAGAGATATACATGTTTCTTTTACAAAAAGAAAGAGAGAGGGAAAGAATTTGTTGTTTTCTCTTTGTTCTGCAGAGGGGATGCTTTTCTTTCTCTCTTTCTTTGGTTCTCCTTCTTTCTCTTTGTTCTGCAGAGGTGATGCTCTTCTTCTTCTTCCTGCTGTTCCTGCTTTGGTGATGTTCTTCTTTCTTCAGAGCTCCTTGTTCTTCTTCTTCGTTCTGCAGAGGTGATGCTCCTCTTCAGATCTCTTTGTTCTTCTTCCTTGGTTTCTGCCTTGACCTCTCTTCTTCTTCTTTATGGCTGCAGAGCTTCTGCCTTCAGCTACTAAGTCTTCCTTTCTTCTTCTTCTGCTTTGGCCGTTGCTCTTCCTTCTTCTTCAGCCTGCCTTCTTTCCTGCTCTGGCTGCTGACCTTCCGTCGTCTGACCCGGTGCTTCGACGACTTAACTATGCATTTGCTACAGTGCAGCTCCTTCTTCTTCGCCTGCACTTCTGCTTCCGCGGGTCTTCTTCTTCTTCTTTGGCCTGCACACTTCAGAGTTTTTCATCAAGAGGCAAAACCTACTCTACCCTCCCCCCCCGCGTCTCTCTTTCTCTCTGAAACCACTCTTAGGAAAGCTCTCCCAGAGCTACCGGGTAATCGGGTTCGGGTCAGGCCCGGGTCCAGGCCCACCGGCGTGCGTGGTGGGCGAGGAGTGCAGGTCAGTCTAAGTCGGGTCGGGTCAGGTCCGCGAGGCGTGAGCGCGGACGAGACCGGGTAACCGGGCGGGTGTAAGGGGACCTCACCCCGTGTACTGAGTCAATGAGGCTAGTGCACGAAATCAATTTAAACAGTGGAACGTGTATGAGGCTTACCGATGTGGGACTAAACGCAGACCGTTCCTCGCGTGCGCCTGCTGGGAGACCGCGGCTTGGCTTCTGCAGCTGCGGCTTCTATCTGCATAAGTTGCTGGCTGGCTGCCTTCGCACGACGCCCCGTACTCCGCAGCAGCTGGAGACCTGGCGTCCTCAAGCCTGGAGCGCGGGAGAAGCTGCTTTAATGTGCGTCAATGGCGGTCGGACCTCAAAACCTGTCGGACACGAATATGGCCTCGCGGCCTAATCAAACCACTGGGGAACCTTCGCCGTGGCACGGCGAAGGTGAGGAGCTGCGCGGCAGGCCGCAAGGAGGTGTCTGGTGGCAGCCCTGGGCCGGACTGCAACCGGAGGAATGGGTTTGCTCGGGGGAGTGTTACGGAGGTGTGGAGTGGCAGTGGAGGGGTGGGGGGTGCTCAGTGTGATGAGGCGGAGGTGCGGTGAGGGTCGGCGAGCCGTGTGGGTTGCTGAGGTGATGGGAACGGCTCGCCGGAGGGTGGTCGGAGGCGAAGGGGGTGAAGGTGGTCAGGGTCGGTAAAGGGCTTAATTGAATAAATTGAAAGCGGGGAAAGAAAGAGGAAGAGAAGGGGAGTAAGTCTAGCTTACTTGCAGGGACGAAGGGGGAGGAACAGGGCGACAGTCGTATCGACTGTCGCCGGAGAAGACGATGCTCAGGAAAAGGGGCGGCGGCGAGCAGAGAGCCGAAGAGGCGCCAGCTGGGTGCGGCGTGGCGCGGGAAGAGCAGGGGAGGAAGTCTCTGCTGCTGGTATTGCGGCAGGGCGAAGAGGTGGAGATGGAGGAAACCGCCGGAGCTGGTGAGCGTCTGCCGGAGAAAGAAGAGAAGGAAGTTGGGGATTTTCTCCGTCAGATCCAGGCTGCCCTGGTCGGTGGAGCAGCGGGGGGTATTTATAGGGATGAAACAGGGAGGAAGGCGGAGGGAGACGACGTGTCTCCCTCGCCGGAGAATGGTCGGAAACACGAACCCATACCGTCCGTGCATTCGCACGGCCGGTATGGTGGGCTACAATGACCAGGGGGGTGCCCCTGCGACGGCTGACGACGCAGGGCACCCCCGGTTTACTTGCCAGGTCCCCCACCTCACCCTGCGCGGCGCCATGCTCCGCGCAAGGTCGCTGGAGCATGGTGCTGGCAGGGTTTTGCAGGAGGGACCTGATTGCAAAGAACGAAGGAGAGTTAGGGGCCAAAATGCGAGGGTTCAAAAGTTGAGGGCCAAAGAGTAAATATATGAGGACCAAAGTGTGAAGTCGGTCAAGGAGGTTTCTTCTTAGGCTCAAGTTTTTATACATGACTAATTAGGACCTAAGGAATCTGATGGTGAATTTCATTTTCATATTAAACCTTGTTTGACCGGTCAATTTGCGCAAAAACCCAAATTAAGTTATTAATTGGGCATGGTTCTCAATGTAGGTCAAAATGGGTTCTAAAGGCCAAATTGAAGGTTCTAAACCCTAGAGATTATTTTTCTATGAATTTTAGAGGGTTTATTCTATTTTTACTTTGCCTCGAACCTTGTGAATTGAAGTGGGTTGTTTTAGGGTTACAGATTATCATTTGGTTCCTTGGATGTGCTGTAGCCCTTACTAGATCATCTCATCCCACTTTTATTCTTATTAAGCTGTTTTGACCTGTGTTTGGGCCCTGAATTACCCTGTATGCAGATTATACTGGTAAAATTGCACTTTTACCCCTTATGACTGGTTTTCTTCTCAAACTCAGAATTCTCTGAGTTAAGCCTTTCCTTGAGATATGTAGGAGCTTTTATTCTTTGTATTGGGTCAAAATGAGCTAGTTATGGCTCATGATGAGGTTCTCATCACCCTACAACAAGAAGAAGATGGACGGCCCAGACTACGCCACGTGGCGCAGCCCAGGCCCCCCAGTGCACGCACGCACCACCTCACACGTGCATCAGCACGGGTGCGCTCGCGCACGTGCAGGCACGCATGCGCACAGTGCGGTGCCAAGGCATTGGTGCACACGCACGACAAGGCGGGGGAGCGCAGCGCGAGCTATGCATGAGCTGGACCTGCAGCGACGCATGAGCTGGACTTACAGTGATGCTTACAGTCATCACTAATTCTTCTCGCATTAGCAAAGCTAGCCTTGGGCATGAGCCGACATGAGCTGCTTTCAGCAACGGCCTGGATGTCACTAATGGTCCCATACCTATTTTTGCCTCTTCTCCTCCACTATAAAAGGATCTGCACCCCCTCCCTTCCAAGCCATCTCTACCTACTCTACTCCTACCTACTCCCAAGCTCTAGCAAGCCTACCAACGCTCCATTTGAGCTTGTTCTCAAGCGCTATTAGAGCTTGTTCTCAAGCTCCCAAGGCACCTATTAGTGTAACAAACCTCTGCCCCACCAAAAACTCCTCCAACTTCCCATCCCCCTTCATAGGTCGCCTTGGAGCCGTCCTCCCACCTCCATTCCGGTAGCAAATCACCTCCGTCTTCTCACCTCCATTCCGGATCCATGCTGAAGCTTTCCTCAACCCAACGTCCTCCTGCATCTCACCTCTGTCATCCCGCTCCTCACCTCCTTCGTCCGAGCTTTCTCCAGGCGCCACCGTCTTACCAAACAGTCGATTCAGGATATTTCCTCTCAGCCCCCTCTCTTTTTGTGCTTTCATAGTTTATTGTAATTGACATTGAAAGTAATATATATCAAATTTGTTCCACATCTCTATCTTGTGATACGTTTGCTTGTTTTCTTCTTACAAAAATACAAAAAGAAACAAAACCTTAAAATATCAAAAAGAAGCAAATCAATGTGTGGTTTTCAACTAAAGTAAACGTCGCCTCCTTATGTTCAACCCGGGACTCCCTTGGAGTTTCAGTATAAATTTTACCTGATCGACGTGTTTTGCAACTACGGCGACGGGTTACTCCTAACCCTGATTTCTAACACACGAAACACGAGCGACCATTTTGGCGCCGTTGCCGGGGAGGCAACAGAATTTACTTTATTGTTTATTGCATTTCTTTGCATTTACATAGCACTAACCCTACTTGTCTTTGATCTATTATCTTGCAGGTACCCTAACATAGAGATCCAAGTGCGGTAGACCAGAGTAAAGTGTGGGTAGAGTGTTTTGTAAGTGTTCCCTACACCACCCCCACCTTTGTTTTCATTCCATAACCTAATAACTCAAACCCAAATCAACTTATGTGCTTTTTATAAACCCTAGGATAGATTTGGTTGTTTGTTTGCCACCTCCACTCACCTCGCCATCCACATAAATAAAAATAAGAAAAGGTGTTATCTGATTGTGGGATTTTCTGAAAGAGACGCACCTTAACACCCACAACTCTCGACTTAAGGCGCACCACTCCACTTTGATTCTACCACTTAACCGGGATCTAATATGCGGACCCGGTACACTTCAACTCAAAACAAATAAGTGAGTAGAAATCTGATTAAGCTAAGACATTGTGTGCCTTAATCTGTGGTGAGAATAGGCCAATTGCTTGATTTGTTTGGGCCACACCACTTAAGATAAAAGCGATTCATCAAGTAGGTTGCCACTTAAGGTTGATTTTTAGGACTGAACCAGGCACTCCACATTTTATTTCTGATTTTTAATAGAATATATCTACACCTGTGCTTTCAAAACTTGGAGTGTTCTACTAAACCTTGATTGAATATACCTAAAGATTAAGCCCTGAAAGATACTAAACAAGGTTGAACCCTGAAAGACACATCATCAAATAACGCTGTTTGAAAACCCTAGTTGTGCATGCACACACATTTTAATTGATCATTAAGGGCACAACCCATATAAAGGGCCCATCACATTCCTGAAGCACCATTGTCCCAAGCCTAACTAAAATTGATTAGACGTTGGCCCTAAGGACTAGTTAGCTCGTCGGGATCCAGATTGAGATTATTCACGATTAACCTACTTATACTAGTCAATCTGATGTCTAACTAGGGGAGAAGAGTCAAACGATCGTTGCTGGGGGGTACACTAGGAATCGGAGGTGCAAGCCAAAGGAAGAACCTTTTCCCCAGTCCCTCCTAATTGGTTGGATTACCTGGACATAAGTAGAGTAAATCGTCCATAATCTTAGGATGGATTTTGAGAGTCTGTAGACCTTTACGCTACCCAACCTAAGGATAGGCTTGTATTTTTGTATTGCAAGGCTCCTTCTTTCTCTTTTGATTTCCCACCTTACTTCACCGTGTACCCTTCCACATTCTGCACCCATTTCCAATCCTATCCTCCTACCACCTCTTATCCCCAAGATGATTACTATCCCGACTTAACTTGTAATTACCCATCCACTAGCCGGGATGACTTTGATTGGGGATACGAATCCGAACCTTAATGTTCAAGGCCTAACCCTGGACAACAAGACTATGATTATTATCCTTCCTAGAGCTACAATGATTATAGATCTTCATCCTTTGATCACCAAACCAACTCGATCCACAATCAGGAAGGATATAATGATTATAGCACTTACCCTCCCCAGTATTCCATTGAAAATAGGTCATCACCATCCTTTGAACAACCTAGAACAACCTACTTTTAGGGAGGGACCCGAGAACCTCAACATCTTGACTCCCCAAGATTTAACCCAAACCCACCCAAACCTGAATTGAACCAGTCAGTTCAGGTGGACCAGATCCAGGATAGGGTGTTGGCTAATTTGAGGAACACTATACAATCGTTAGAAGCTTAGCCAACACCATGCACTGAAGCATTGGAGCCTATGATAAAAATGATTGATGAGCTGAACAGCTCTTTATTGGATTTCCTCCAAAGTGTTAGGGATAGGGACCTAGGTGAGTTTCTTCTTAGGAAATTGTCAAGGTTGAGGATGAAATTTGTGGTTGCCCTAGTCAAATCTTGGGATGATTCTCAAGATGAACCCCCTTCAGGAGAGCCAATGTCTGAACCCACTGAGGTGCCTGTCAGGGGGGATACATATTCTAAGAATGGAGATGACCAAGTTGGGCTAGAGCAACCCTTTGAGGATGAATCAAGTTTCTCACCCAAGATCCTAGAGCCAGGGAATGACGAAAAATGTCTCCATGGACCATGAAATGACATATGATTTTGAGACATATATAAATGAGGATCATGGATTCTTTGACTCTAAGGGTGAAGAATCTTTTGGTGAAGACTCACTTGAACTTAAGGAAAATGATTTTAGTGAGACAAACGGGCATGAGGAATCTGATGAACTATTTGATAGCCCATTCGTTGAAGATTTGGATTCGGTTTGGGTTAACTTGGAGGATCCAAATCTTGATGATTCAATTAGTGACCCCAGTCCTCATCTGCACCCCGAAGAGCTGACTTCTGAGATCATACGCCCAAGTCAATCCTGATTCAGCCGCAATTGTTGAACTTGGGCACTTTAGATGGGGTATACAACGATTTAGAGGTCCTGGAGCTTGAGCACTTGATTTTAGAGGATAACAATTTGGTAATAAAAATCTGGGAGGCTAACTTTGAGGGAACTACGGTTTTGGATATAAGGGTACCTATGGACCTGAAACCACCTACTTTCTTCCAGGACCCTTATGATATCTTTCACGTGTAACCTAAGCTTGAAATAACTGATTATTTTTCTGAGCTGAATGTTAAGTGGACATCTGAAACTTGTGAACCAGATCTACCTATTGTCTGCCATTTTGGTCTTGGGTTGCAATCCCAAAACTGCAGGCCCGACCCTGCAAGCTTAACAACCTTCAATTCTGGGTGATTTTCATCCAGAACCTGAGAACCACTCGACCCTGGGACATGGGTCTGCACCATAATCTGGTCCACGTCTGTGGACATATTTTGTTGGCGGGTTTGAGGATCAATTTTTTATTTTGGTTCTGAACCGCACTTGTGAATTCTCAATCTCTTTTTTGTATGTATGTTATGCCTAGCTGAAGGCATTAAACTTAGCGTGTGTGTATACACTCCTCACTCTATGGAGCTGACTAGATTTTCACGACACTCAGGTGATATTCTATTTACTCCACCCTTTTCATGTCTTTATTTTCACAATGAGGACATTGCATCATTTAGGCATCGGGGGGTGGATAATCGATTCTTTAAATCATTATGTTAACTCCGTAGAATTTCTTTTAGTTTCTTATAAAATAAAAAAAATGAAAATTTGGAAAAGATAAAAAAAAAGAAATTAGGAAAAGAGAACTTATGCATTTGGAAGTTATTAACTTTGGGAAATGATACGAGAGGACCAAACCACTTAGACTCTTCAGGTCTTCGGGCTTAATTAGCCCGGGTGTCCACACGAATGTGGACTTAGTCTCGAGTCCTCGCCAATTAAAATTCATGTTAACTTGGCTAATAAATTAGGATGATAAGTATAAGACTTATCAACCTACCGTCTGATTTCGGGGGACTTTAAGCCTAAGCATCTACACACTATTCACACTGGCTCACTTTCTAGCAGTTTTTACGGAAGTTGGGTAGCTAATGGACTGACTTGGGTGGTATAGCTGGCAAGTTGTTAGTGGTAATAGCTCATCAGCCAGTTGTCCAAAGCCCAGCCACAAGACCATTTTCATTGTACTGCCTTTAGGTAAATCTTAGATCAGGGAAGCCACCTACATAGAAAAAGGGAAAAAAAGAAACATCAAAAAAAAAGGAAAAAAAGAAAAAGGAGAAAATAAAAAGAAAAATAAAACCACACTTCACCGCACGAGTATGGCTGGCAAGTTGTCGGTGGTAACAACTCATCGGCCGGTTGTCCATAACCCATCTCACAAAAAAAATGCACAATAATTCCAAAAATACTTAGGGAAGAAGCTGAGAAGTAGAGTAAACCGGGGAGATATACACTGGGTTCTCTTTTGTGTTGACCCCATAAATAAAAGAAGTAGGGAGAAAGCTACCAATCATAAAGATAAACATTTAGGCAAGGTCACTTAGGGTCGTAGAAACCCGAAGTCCATCTTAATGGTCGATTTGTGAGTCTATCACTTTTTCACAAAGATGCTTAGTACTTAGAGTCCTTTTCGAGTCTTGGGTAGGTAAGTAGCTGTAAAAAGTTATCTTGGAACTCTCAAACTCCAAAAGTACAAAAAAATTAGAAAAGAAGAAAAATAATAAAAGAAATGTATCTTCCCATTTCAAATATGGTGAGGACATGGGCTGTTTGTATTTTGGCAGGCACCCAGGTACCGTTGAGTTTTCGTAGTTTAGGACCTTAGTTGAAATTTTCTATTGTTAAGAAACGACTTAGGCTTAAACAATCTAATCCTAATTCTGCTTTTATACATAGCATATAGTTTAATTTTGCTAGAGACTAGCAAAAGATAGGCATGGGGGTATGATGTAAACACATTTATTGAAAGTAAAATGCCTATTCATGCATGTTCCCAGGCTTAGATTTGCATTTTATGTTATAAATATTGCATACCATGCATCATTCTGTATTTAGAGTAGATGTATATAATTTAGGTTAATTGCATCATTTTTGTGGTTAGGAGAGAAAGATATTTATTTTGGAGCCTCGGAATGATGATCCGACCGTACGGATCTGATCAAGACGACGATTGGAGTCCAACGCCTCTGAAATCGCCTCGATTGGAGTCCCGTAGCACCGTATGCCGTCCGAGGAAGATCAACAGCCAAGGGACTATGAGACATAATTTGAAGCTTCAAATGACAAATCCGACCATGCGGATGGATTCGAGTTGATAATTGCGGCCTAATGGCACAAAAATCGACTCTATCTGACCTCTGTAGTAGCCCCTACAACATGAAGAAGATGGACGGCCCAGACTGCACCACATGGCGTAGCCCAAGCTACCAAGCACACGCACGTGCCACTGCAAGTGCGCAGTAGCGTGGGTGCATGCGCGCGTGCCCAGGCACGCATGCATACAGTGCAGCACAATGCAGCGCCAGCGAGTGGGCCCGTGCACACGGCAAGGCGAGGGAGCGTAGCTCCAGCTATATGTGAGCTAGACCTATAGTGACGCATGAGCTAGACTTACAGTGACACTTATAGCCATTGCTAATTCTTTGCACGCCAGCAAAGCCAGCTTTGGGTGTGAGCGGGCATGAGCTGCCTACAGCAACGCTTGCAGCGACGGTTTGGATGTCACTAATGGTCCCATACCTATTTTTGCCTTTTCTCCTCCACTATAAAAGGACCTACAGCCCCTTCCTTCCAAGCCATCTCAACCTACTCTTCTCCCACCAACTCCCAAACTCTAGCAAGCCTACCAACTCTCCATTAGAGCTTGTTCTCAAGCTCCCAAGGTGCCTATTAGTGTAGCGAACCTTTGCCCCACCAAATACTCCTCCAACTTCTTATCCCTCTTCATAGGTCGCCTTGGAGCCATCCTCCAACCTCCATTCCGGTAGCAGTTCAGCTCCGTCTTCTCACCTCCATTCTGGAGCCATGCCGAAGCTTTCCTCAACTCGACGTCCTCCTGCATCTCACCTCTGTCGTCCCGCTCCTCACCTCCTTCGTCTGAGCTTCCGCCAGGCGTCGTTGTCTCGTCGAACAGCCGATTCGGGAGATTTCCTCTCACCCCCCTCTTTTTATGTTTTCATAGTTTATTGTAATTAACATTGGAGGTAATATATATCAGATTTGTTCCACATCTCTATCTTATGATACGTTTGCTTGTTTTCTTCTTACAAAAATACAGAAAAAAACCCTAAAATGCAAAAAGAAATAAATCGAAGTGCGGTTTTCAACTAAAGTAAATGTCGCCTCCCTATGTTTGACCCGGGTCTCCCTTGGAGTTTCGGTATAAATTTTATTTGTTTGACGTGTTTTGCAACTACGGCGACGGGTTACTTATAACCTGATTTCTAACACGTGAAACACTCCCAAGTAGGCAGCTTCAACGCATGCTCGCATCTCCTTCATGACGAAGGAAATGCATGAGTTCGCGCATTATGCACGCATGGGATCTAGCGTTCGGCTGCGGCGCGCTCAGATCATGCCACACGGTCACTCTGGTGCCCCTTTGATCAAGATTCGATGGCCAATCGCTCCCGCGCTCAACATGCATCCAATTTCGGGCATCGCACGGCTTGAATGTGCATCCCACTCTTCCGTGCATGCACGTGAGCCAATGCACTGTGCTAATGTTCTGTTATACTTGTTTGTTTCTATTTATGCTTATCCGGCTGGGCAGGTGACGTGGCATGCTCGTGGCCATTAGATGATGATCCAATGGCCCACAGCATGCGAGGTGGCCTTCCTAGATGGGGCGGTGGTGACAGAGCGGCTGTGATGGCACCACATGGCACCGTCATGGTCATCCATCTTCTTTTCCTTATATCTGGTGATGTAAACCTCCAATCGAGTTGATTTGTATGCCGTTGGACTGCGATCGTCAATCCGGATTCATCCATGCAGTTAGATTCTTCATCTAAAGCTCGGATCATTGTCCTTTGGCTTTACGATCTCCATTCTTTTATAGACTGTACAAGGTGCTCTAGTTGTCTGATCGAGATGATTTCGGAAGTGTTGGACTCCCATCGTCGTTCTGATCAAATCTACCTAGTTAGATCTGACATCCACAACTTTGAATTATATGCAATTAAAATCATCTCTCTTTTAGGTCATAAAATGGTGATATTATCTGTATGACTAATAAACTAGCTACTATATAAATTACGATGCCTATGAATGCATTATACCTAAGTTATTGTAGGTTCTAGCTTAATTCAGGTGATTTAGGTTACATGATTGCTGTGCAATCACACCCCCATGCCTAAATCTTGCTAGTCCCTAACAAATGCATGACTAAATGCAAAGTGGTCCTACATGAATAATTTTTATCAAGAGTTTAAAAATCTATTGGGATAGGCAAACTTCTTCCCTCGGGGTTATAAAGTAACCTGTGTATTTAGCCCTAGCTTTTGGCTTAGGCAGAAGATTTCTGAGTTAAGTAGATTTGTATTTGGTGGCTCACACTCATTAGGTGCTACATATAGACTAGTACTTTAGAACCTATATTTCCAAATTAAAAATAATTCAACTTAGAGAGAGATGAGAAACTATGCTCTCTTTAATTCCTTTATACCCATTCACTCTCTTTCTTTCTCTTTCTCTTCCGTTTTCTTTTTCTTTTCTTTTCTTTTCTTTCTTTTTGAGCTCACAATCTCACCAAATTTATAAGTATATTTGATGGTCTCTCTTGGCATTAACACTTTGATTAGGTTCTGATAACTTTAAGACTAAGTCAGAATTCCTCAACACGAATTCAGTTAGCTAGAAATACAAAAAAGTATGTCAAGGCTGTATTTGGTGGATCGTGAGGGTGGTAGGTGTTGTTGCCTCATTACATTTGAAATAAATTCTAAAAACACTTATAAACTCTTTTTTTTCTGCTTTTTCTTTTTTTCTAAATTTTTTCTATGTACATATATATATTTTTTATTTTTCTTCTTTTTTTTTCTTTTCTTTTGCATCCAAATATCTACTAACGCAATGCAGCATACAACCTTTTATTTATGAGGCATTGTTCAAGATTATGGGTGTTCAAGAGGATATCAGGTGGCTTATTTGGTGGAAGTACCTATTCTTGACACCGAAAAGGGAGTGGATAGGACAATGTATTTCTGAACTTGACATTAATACCCTCCTTCAGCCGAGGATTTCGTAAAGGATGGTCGTGACCATCCACCTCAGTCCTAGTTTTATCAGAACCTGTTCTCTGCGTATTTGCCTTATTTGGTAGCTCTTAAGATATTCGCACTAAGAACCTGTATGCAGAAACCGAGAGCAAAAACTATGCCTAACTTCGAGTATCGTGATCTTATTATCCAGAGTTTAAGATTCCTCATACTAGCCTTAGAGCACCAGTAGACTTTCTACTCTCACCTCACACTTGTTTGGTGGGTCTGTTAGAAGATAGTTTACCAGACTCCCTAATTACTATCCAAGGGTTTAGGACTTCTTCTCAACAAACTAAAGATGTTTATCAATCTTCACAGGGGGTCCATTGCAAATTCTACGTGTAAGTGTGAAATTATACAAGATTATAAACTCTGGAATCAGCTTAAGAATAAATCCCTAATAAGACCTTAATAAAATTTTTTTATGCCTAAATGCATTTTTTATTTTTGACATAAAAATAAGACATGCAATGTCCACCCCCCCCATGCCTATTTATTACAATGTCCTCATTGAAATGTATGCATGAAAATCAAAATATAATAAGCAAGATGAGGGGATATCACCTGACTATGCTTGTTAATCCAGGTCAACATGGATGTAGAGGATGCAAAGCTAGTGCTAAGTTCAACGTCATTTACCGGACTTAAACCCAAAAATAAATGATTAGGTAAATGGGTTGAGTCAAGATTGAAATGAAGATGTGATCATGTAATGCAAGGATTAGTGATCCACAAATGCAGATCAGCTGATGGTGGATACCAAGCCCAAAAGGTCGGAAAAACAAAGTGTATAGGCTTGAAACTATTTGCAGCCAGATGCTATAAAAGAGAGAAATATTAGTGCGGGTGCCATACTGTAAAGTAGATAATGGCAACCTTAAGATGTGATGTATGAGAAAGGCAGATTAGGAGGATACAGGATGGTTTGTGGGGAATACATCATATGGGTTCGGAAAGTGATGGGAAATGAAAGGAGGAACTTGAGTAGTGTAGTCTGAAATGGTATAGGGAACCACTTCATCAGTCAAGTTAGGTATGGATGGATGCCGAGTAGGTGAGTGAAATAAGATCCAGTCGTCCATCTTACTAGTTCTGGACTTATTAGAATCCTCAATCTTATCCCTGGGGTGATCAAAAATCTTATTTGAGTTGCCTAAATCATGATGCAAGTCTTCAAATCTAATGGACGGAAATTCATTATTCCTTAAAATCACAGCCCAAGGGGGAGTAAGATCAAAATCTAGAGTAGTCAAGATCTCAAATTCTTTTAGTCTTGTGGACTTCTGAATTTGATCCCAATTGTCTTTCTTTTGAATTACATCTTCTAAGGGATTATTTTTCTGCTCCTCATGACTCAAATCAAACTCCTCAGGATTCCATGATTCAGCTAAATTCTTTTGTTCTTCAGATAGATCCTCATAAGTCATCCCCAGTAATTTTGCAATTTCT
Source organism: Thalassia testudinum (assembly GCA_037157565.1). Lineage (NCBI taxonomy): Eukaryota > Viridiplantae > Streptophyta > Magnoliopsida > Alismatales > Hydrocharitaceae > Thalassia > Thalassia testudinum. The sequence continues at coordinate 41,167,565 of JAZHRO010000067.1, forward strand.
TGAACATCTTTTTTATAAGGGGATTGTCTGTCTTGTTCAATCTCGAGATGTTGAGGATAAGAGTCAGGGTTTTCCTCAGGACTCTAGTGGATGGGAAGAGAAGGGTGTGAATTAGCTGAAATAGAAGTAAAAGCGCATTTGGCTTCAATATGGGATATCTTAGAATGATTAGTATCGCCAAATCTAGATATCAAATTGTTTAAGGACATCTGATCATGGTAATCCTCAGATAAGGTGACATCATCCAACCGTGCTTGGTTAGGAGTGTTACAGTCCCTAATCTTTTTATCTTCTTGATCTTGCTTTGATCCTCCCAAATCATCCATGTAGTCCAATTATGTATCTTTAAACATAAAAGGCTCATACTCTAGCTCACCATGAATTGGCTCCTCAAAATAGAATGGTTGCAATTCAGGGCCTAAATCAAGATGTATTTCTTCAAGTGAGTCTTCCTCCACCAAGTCAGTTTCTGAGATATCAAAATCATTTATTAGTTCAACTGTAGGCCTGGCTAGGATTTGTTCTGCATAATCACAGGGTTGGTGGGTGGGCTTAGTGTATGTAGAGGTTGGGATTGGATACGATGTCATACTTAAGGTTGGATCCTCAACCTTGAGTGGCTTACCACCAACTTGTTTCATACTCGGACCAGTTTTCACACCTTATGCTTTTTAAATTCTATTGAGTTGTTTTGTCAGATTATCTGTATTTCCTTTATTAGCTTCTCTCATCCCCTGGACTACTTGGAGTAATTGGGTGATCTCAGGATCATCGCCATGGTCAGGGATTTGATCAGGTTGAGGATAATAACTGATAAACAATAGTTTATCATCATTCTTATGCATTAAAACAAACCTAGCTCTTAGAGTTTTGCTCTGCAAATAGGTTTTTGGGCTGCATTTAGGCATTAACTATGTTAGGCATGCATTGCATTTTCTTTTGTTCTTTTAATGTGTTTTAGTGAGTGTTAGGGATGAACAGATATATAGATCCCTAAAACCCTATCACTCAAGAAGGAAAATGGTGAAAGAGCAGCTCAGACTAACTGGAACTCAGCTTGATCCAGCAAACCACAGCTGGAACCTAGCTTACTTGGACTAGGGTTAGCTCATCCCAGCTCCATTTAGCTAAAATCAGCTGAATGACAGCTCAAGAGATCTCATCTTAGCTCACCCTTGCTCAGGTCAGCTCAGTTCCAGCTCAACCTAGTTGAGGCTAGCTCATCTCAGCTCATACTCTTCCATAGGGAGCTCTAGCTAGCTCAGTTAAGTTGACTGGAGTTCACCCCAGCTCAAATCCAACTACATCCAGTTCCACTCAACTCCAGCCAACTGAAGAAGAACTCATCCCAGCTCAGGAAGCTCAAGTCCAGCTCTTGCGGACTCAGCTTAGCTCAACTTGGTTGAGCTAAGCTACCATAACTGTCTCAACTAGCTTAATCCCCCCCAGGAACACCAGACCCAGCTCACCTCAGCTCCATTCAACAGAAGCTAGCTCACTTTAGCTTGGCTTAGTAGCTAGCGAAGAACTAGCAAGCTAAGCGAGCTAGAGTAGCCCCATGTTGACCTCTTCAATAGCTGCCAGCTCCACTTCAGCTCTAGATTCTTCAGATCCAGCTCCTCCCTCCAAACCCTGGCTCCAACACCTCCTCCTCTACTCCACCATTAGCTAAGCTATCTTAGCTTAGCTTAGCTTAGCTATGCTCCAGCTTCCTTGGCTTTTACCACCTAAAAACCCTACCTAACAACTCCACCAACTAGCTCCACCTAAGCTCCACATAAGCTAACCCTACTTGGCGCCAACCTAGCCTACCCACTACCTCCAAAAGACACCATAAAGTGGCACCAAAACCACCCTAACTACCTCCTTGTTGGCGCCACCTTTTCCCTCCAAAAACCCCCTTCATGTCCACCATACATCTTCCCTTAAACCCATCTCCACCATCCACATAATCCCCCCTTCTAGAAGCCTAGAAGTTGGTGCCAACCCATGGCACCTCTCCATGGTTGGCACCACTTTTAGGTGTCCATTGGCCACCCATAACTACCCCCCTTACACCCCTTAGGTGGCGCCAACCATCCTTAACCCTAGGATCACCTAACCACCTCCATCCTCCCATCTTAGCCCTCCATTTCAAGAGTCACCTTAACCCCTCATCCTACCCTATAAAAAGACCACTACCCACCACCATTCAAACCATCCTTGGCTAGCAAAATTCCTCTCATACTCTACCTAGAGCCCACACCCAAGAGAGAAGAAGAAGAAGATTAAGGGGATATTCTGTCCCCTTGGTGCCTTCCCCTCTTCCCTTCTCTCTTGTGCCCATGCTAGCAAAAGGAGGAGCCAGGTAAGGAAGACCTTTGGAGGAGGTCTTGAAGGTGGTCCATGCCACCTTGTAGGAAAGCTTGAGGGTGGTGCACGCCTACCCTTGGAGGAGAGCATTGAAGGTGGTAGCATCCACCTTGGAGGAGCTTTCAAGGAAGGAGAAGAAGGAGACCCTCTTTTCAAGCCAAGGAGTAGCTAGGCTTTGAGCAAGAAGACTCCCTTCTTCACTAGATTTTGCAAGAGGATTTGTGTTTCTTTTATTGCTTTTATATTTTCCATTTCTAGTAGAAGCATTCTTCTAGTTGTCATTGTAGAGAACACAAATTCTGATTAATTGAATTGCCTTCTTTTTAATATCTTATTGCAATTGTTACCTTTGTTCTAGCACTTGTTTCACTTCCACTCCCTAATTACTCTAGGCCTCCACTTGCCTAGAGTGAGCTTAGGTAGTGGACATTTTCATCTCTTAAGTTTTAGCTTAGCAATTTTAGGTGTCAGCACTTTTCCATCACAATTCGCATTTTGCCCTCATTATTTCAAAACTAAAAGAAATTATATATTTAAAATATCAAAAAGAAAGTTGAGATTTATTTTATAAGAAAGAGAATTGAATTGCAATTTTGCCTACTTGGGCGACCCTAGATACTTCCCTATCTAGGAATATAAATTTAAAAGCGTATGCGATTTGGCTTGTTACAACGACTTAAAAATCGCTTTTACAAATCATGCCAAACTTCGCATAAATAATTTCCAGGATTTCTTTTGTCAGTTGAATTAGAATATCTATCATCTAAATACCTAGGGTAAGAATCATATCCTTTGTTTGGTGTTGTAGGGTTATCCCAATGAGAAGGTAAAGTTGTTTGGGTGGAATTTGGATAACTTGTAAAGTGATTTCGAGGATAGGATTGATATTCTAGGTATTGGGATTCTGAGGCATATCCCTGATCTGGGGAGAGATGAGTTTGGCTGAACTGGTCAAGATAGTTGGTCATTCCAATCAGGTGCTGGTCCTGCATGGAGAGTGTCTTTTGAGGTTGTAGTGATCCTTGATATCTAGCGATTCTTATGGGATTTGAGGTAGGCCTAGCTATACTTGGGGAATATGAGGTGTAGGCAAGGGAATCAAGTCCTGGGTGTTGAGGAGAGTTCTCCCATCCTGAAGAAGTTGAAGGGAAGGGTTGGGATGGGGAGAAAAGTGTGAGGCAAAAGAGTATGGGTCCATGGTTTCCTCCTCAATCAATTCTTCCTCATGGCAATTAGTCTTTGGAATGTATTCAGAAAAATTAGGTCTTCTCCTTGTTTACTCTCTAAAGGTGGTACCAAATCAGGGTTCAGGGACCTTTTTGCATCCATGTACCATAAGAAAGTTAATAGATTAGAGAGAGAATACCCCACCCTTTCAATACAAGCAATCAAACTAGTCCATCGAGTGTCAACACTAAATAGACCTGATCATGGCTCCCAGAAACACGACTGGGTCAGATCAACCCTTGAATTACTTGGCTGGCCAGATGGGTGGGATCCCTTAGGACACCCCGCACGGCAGGACACCACTAAAGGTTAACGTGGTTACCGTACTGACCTTTCTTATCACCAATGGGTCCAAGTAAACAAGGCCTTGACCTTAGCCCAATCTAGTTTCAAGTCCTCAAGTCTATTAGTCCTGCCTAAGGCATATCTACTCAGTTTTGGGTATTGGTTTGATGTGCTTTTGGAATATGATGGGCGTTAAGGGGTGTTTGCCCTTAAAAATTGATTTTGAAATGTGTAGTGCGCAGGCAAAAAGGGTTCACAAGCAATTTTTCTTATGGAAGTTAATTTTAAGATTCGAATGCTTATGTTAATGAGTTTTAGGGTTCACTTGAGTTAATATTTTCAATCAAGGTTTTAATGAGGCATGCAAGAGTTTTGCAAATCCCAATTTGTTTGATAGATTTTCTTTAAATAGGGAAATGCAGGTGTGCTCTATCCTTAATGTGGAACCCTAAGCACAGATAATTCAAGATGATTCTTTTAAGTTCAAAATTAGATGAGTGGTGCAACCCAAGAAATACAATCAATTGGTCTTCTTGCACCACTAACTAGGCACTAAGAAAATATTTTTCAAGAATTTTTAATGCACATTTTCTATTTTTTCTGATTAAAGTGTACTGGGGGTTTTGAAATCTGTTTTGACCCCCCAATTGGTGATTGGATAATCTGTGCAATTAAATTTGCAAGAAATAATTTTTTTAGATTTTTTATAAATTCTTTATTATCACAAAAATTCAGTACCTTAAATTTTAAGTCAATCGGAGTTTCATAAAAATTTCTATGATATTTTGAACTCCATAAAATCAGGAACAATAACTGTATTGACAACAAATCAGTACATGAATTTTTAAAATTTTTATATAACTTAAGTTTGTGCAAAATTTGGATATGTTGTTCCTAACATTGAAATATACGTCCAGTAAAAACTTGAGAATTTTTGGACATATGGATCTCTGGGAATTGAATTTTTTAGGTAAAACTTTATTTCAACTCAAAAATCAAGAGAATTTTTTTTTATGCAAACAAATTCTAACTAATCCTAAGGTTCAAGAAAATCCTAAATCTAACTAATCTAACCTATGGTTACTTACCTGAGATTCAAATCCACAGTTTCATTATTTGTTGCATCTTCTTGCTGGATTTCTGCACTTCCTACATACACAAATAGAGTAGGTTAGAAATCTCAATTAAGAATTATGAAGAAAGGCTTCAAAATATTCGTTGCCTCTCCAGCAATGGTGCCAACTTGTTCGATGCATAATTCGCATTTTAAAAGTTAATTAGTTGTAGTATAGGATGAAAACATGTCAAAAATAAATTTATAAAACTTCAGTGAGTACCGAGTCATTCGCAGGGAAGCAATCTCAATTTTTGCAAAAGCATTTTAATAAAACTAATTCTAACTAGATATATATTTATGTGTGTATATGTATAAAGCAGATATCCAGAGAATCAGAATTTTATTGCAATTAGATAAAGTTTTTCATAATAAAAAATGCTAATAGAGATAGATAGATAGATAGAAAGAGAGAGGGAGAGAGAGAGAAGAAAGTAGCAGGGAGACGACGTCTCTTGTGGGATGCTTGTGCGAGATGCGGCAGCACCTCAAATCTAGAGTGCCAGGACGAAGGCTGGAGTGGAGTTTTAGAGGAACGGAGAGTTGCAGAGAAGGTGGAAGATGTCTGGAGTTGATGGAAAAGAGAGATATACCTAAACTGGGGGGGCCCTGGCCTTCTTTTATAGCTTTTATGGAGGGCAAAAAGGGTATTTTAGCACATAATCTCGTGTAACAACTCCTATTTGGTTATATCCATTCAACGAATCATATCTGGCCTCAAAAACCTTCAAATTCACCTCCATCGCATGGATTTAATCCCTGGCTGACACGTGGTTCCCGTTGCACCCTAGGATCAAGATTGCACAGCCTCTCTTCCTCACGCGCTCGCTACAACAATCTCTTTCCACGCATGCACCTGCAAGGCTCTTTTCAGCGCCTAATCGTCAGCTGTCCCGATCTTACAATTGAACGGCTTAAATGCACGCTCACATCTCCTTCACGACGAAGGAAACAAGTGAGTTCACGTGTTATGCGTGCTTGGGATCTAGCGTTCGACTGCGGTGCACTCAGATCACAACACACGGTAACTCCAGCACCCTTTTGATCAAGATCCAACAGCCAATCGCTCCCGCGCTCAACACACGTTCAATTTTTCACAGCGCACGGCTTGAACATGTGTCCCACGCTTCTGCACGCGCGTGTGAGCCAACGTGCTACGAGTACATTACATTATACATGTTTATTTCTATTTATGCTTATCTAACTAGGCGGGCAACGTAGCGCCCCCGTGGTCGTTGGATGAAGATCCAACGGCCCATAGCGTGGCTTCATCCAACGGCCCACAGCATGCGAGGTGGCCTTCCTGGATGGGGCGGTGGTGAGGGAGCAGCTGTGATGGCGCCATGTGGCACCATCATGGCCGTCCATCTTCTTTTCCTTGTATCTAGTGATGTAGACCTCTGATCTAGTTAATTTTTGCACTGTTGGACTGTGATCGTTGATTCGGATTCATCCGTGCAGTTAGATTCTTCATCTGAGGCTCGAATATTTGTTCTTTAGCTTTATGAACTCCATTATTTTATGGACTGCACAAGGTGCCCTGGTTGTCTAATCGAGACGATTTCGGAAGCATTGGACTCCCGTCATCGCTTTGATCAGATTTGTCTAGTCGAATCTGACATCCGCGGCTTCAAATCATATGTGATTAAATCATTTCTCTTTTAGGTCAAAAAATGACGATATTATCTATACGACCAATAAACTAGCTATTGTGCAAATTACGATGGCTATGAATGCGTTATACCTAAGTTATTCTAGGTTCTAGATTAATTCAGGTGATTTAGGTTGCATGATTACTGTGCGTGTAATTCACATTTTAAAAGTTAATTAGTTGTAGTATAGCACGAAAATAAGTCGACAAATAAATTTGTAAAACTCTAATTAGTATCGAGTCATTCGCAGGGAGGCAATCTCGATTTTTGTAGAAGCATTTTAATAAAACTAATTCTAACTAGATATATACATATATGTATATATGTATAAAGCAGATATCTAGAGAATCAGAATTTTATTGCAATTAGATAAAGTTTTTCACAATAGAAAATGCTAATAGAGATGGATAGATAGATAGAAAGAGAGAGGGAGGGAGAGAGAAGAAAATAGCAGAGAGACGATGCCGCTTGTGGGATGCTCGTGTGAGGTGCGGTAGCAGCTCAGATCCAGAGCACCAGGACGAAGGTTGAAGAGGAGTTGCGGGGGGACAGAGAGTTGTAGAGAAGTTAGAAGATGTCTGGAGTTGATGGAAGAGAGAGATATCTCAATTTGGGGGCCCTAGGCCTTCTTTTATAGCTTTTGTGGAGGGCAAAAAGGGTATTTTAGCCCTTAATCTCGTGTAACAACTCCTGTTTGATCAGATCCGTTGATTGAGAGATCAACGGATCAGATCTGGCCTCAAAAACATTCAAATTCGCCTCCATCATGCGGATTTAATCCCTGGTTGACACGTGGTGCCCATTGTGCCCTTGGATCAAGATCGCACGACCCCGCTTCCTCCTCACGTGCCTGCTGCAATAATCTCTTTTTAGAGCATAATTGTCAGCCATCCCGATCTTACGATTAGACGGCTCAAACACATGCTCACATCTCCTTCACGACAAAGGAAACATATGAGTTCATGCATTATGCACACATGGGATCTAGCGTTCAACTACGGCACGCTCAAATCACGCCACATGGTCACTTCGGCGCCCCTTTGATCAAGATTCAATGGCCAATCACGGCCATGCTAAACACACGTTCAATTTGTGCAGCGCATGGCTCGAACGCGTGTCTCACGCTTCTGCATAAGTGTGTGAGTCAATGCACTACGTGAATGTTCTGTTATACATACTTGTTTGTTTCTATTTATTCTTATTCAGATGGGCGGGCTACGTGGCACGCTCGTGGCCATTGGATGAAGATCCAACGACCCACAGCGTGCGAAGTGGCCTTCCTAGATGGGGTAATGGTGAGGGAGCGGCTGTGATGGTGTCACGTGGCACCATCATGGCTGTCCATCTTCTTTTCCTTGTATCTAGTAATGTAGACCTTTGATCAAGTTGATTTTTATGCCATTGAACTGTGATCACCAATCCGAATTCATTCGTGCGGCTAGATTCTTCATCTAAAGCTCGAATATTTGTCCTTTGGCTTTATGATCTCTATTCTTTTATGGACTACACAAGGTGCCCTGGTTGTCTGATCAAGATGATTTCGGAAGCGTTGGACTCCCGTCGTTGTTCTGACCAAATATGTCTGGTATGATCTGACATCCGTGGCTTCTAGTCATCTACGATTAAAATCATCTCTCTTTTAGGTCATAAAATGATGATATTATCTATATGACTAACAAACTAGCTATTGTGCAAATTACGATGCATATGAATGCATTATACCTAAGTTATTCTATGTTCTAGCTTAATTCAGGTGATTTAGGTTGCATGATTACTATGCAATCAACCATTCATGACAAATGGTTCTAATTCGTGGTTGAGTTCGCTGATTTTGGTGGCTCCATTTCCAAAGACTCGTCTCACAAGGAATGCTCCAATCCATTTTGATCTGAGTTTTCTTGGGAAGAGGTTGAGTTTGTCATCGAAGAGTAACACTTTCTAATAGGGATGGAAAGATTTTCGCAAAATGTGCCTGTCATGGATGATTTTGACTCTCTTTATAGATGTACAAGTTCTCGTATGCGTCATTGCGCAATTCCTCGATCTCGCTCATTTGCAACTGGTGGTGGATTCCAGCCTTCATAAGAACCAGGTTGCACTTCCATACTACCCAGTAGGCTTTATGCTCCATTTCTACAAGGAGGTGACATGCCTTCCCGTACATAAGTCTGAAGGGAGACATTCTTAACTAGGTCTTATGGGCGATTCTACTGGACCATAAGGCTTCTGGAAGGTGGGTCGATGATGATAACATCATCATTGGCCATATCTAGCTTTAATTAGTCATAATAAAGGAATAAATGCTCCTACATAACCACCAGAGAACCATAATTCATTGCATAATTATTCTGAGAGAAATATAGTAAAATAGAGGTAAAAATGCAATTTTAATAGTACATCTCAATTGCAAAACAATCAAAGGATTTCACAGGGGTTAATTAAAGGTCAAATAGTCTTAAATGTCTACAAGTGGGTCCGTGCAGACAGAAATGGGTTTTCACGTGTTTTGAGAATTAAATGACATCTGAAACCCTAAAAATAGACCCCTAACTTTCAAAATCCTTACAAAAAGGACCCTATCCTTGTCGTCACTCTTTGCAAATAGGTCCCTCGACCATTATCGCGGAGGAATCCTTCTCTGGGACCTTTGATTGAAGTGAACTCCGATCAACGAATCCCTTCCAAAATTGGAAGGGAGATTCCTTGAGAAGTTCTCTTTCCAATGCACCTGATTTCAATCTCCATAACCTTCCCAATCTCTCATGCGAATGCATTAGAGATTTGGGTAGCTCTTAGGAATCCTTCTCCGGTGAACCTTCCAAGCTTGAAAGCTTGGCTTCCAAGCTCCAACCGACTCCCTAGGTCATATATAAGGATCCCCTTGGCAAACCATTTTTCCTACGCTCGAATTTGGCCGAAAATCCCCCACGCTCCTCCCTCCTCTCCAGCTGAATAGCCCCTCGACGTCCAGTGACCTTCCTTGACCTCCCTCGAAGTCTGCCCGTAATACCAGCGGTGGATTCTCCTTCCTCGTCTTCCTCCACGTGATGCCGTACTAGTTGACGTCTCTCCCTCAATCGTCCTTGCCGTCCTACCCCCACCGGAGTAGCTACGTCCTCGACGCCGACATACCCCTGGCATGTTGTTCTCCCCCTTTCATCCATTAGTTTAGTAGTTTAGTTCCCTTAGACTCTTAGATTAATTCTCCCCCTTTCAAACTTCATTTTGACCCCTCAACTCCGTGAATCACCATCGTCTTCTTCATCTCCAACCACTCCTCCGACGAGGCATCCCCACCGATACAACCCTCCATCTGCTGTGCCATCACACTCTACACCTCCGCCTCGACACCACGAACCAAACCCCTCTCCTATTCCATCCTCTCGACCTCCCAAACCACCCCACAAACACACCCATCATCGGCTTCCGTCTCCGTCACCGTCCACCCTCCACACGCACTCTCACACCAAGAAACCACTACTACTACACTCGTGGTCCGGGGATGCTCTTAAGCTGGTTTAACATTGTCGAGAGGGTGTTTTCTTGAAATTCAGGTTTCGTCGTCCTCCACCGTTGCCGCCGCTTCGCTCTACCGCGTTCACAGTCCTCCTGCCACTATTCTTCCTTAATTCTTGCTCTAGGTACTGCAAAATAGTCGCAGGAGTCTCCTTGGGTAGCTGATCGAAGAACCCCAGCTACTGTCTCGCAGTAATTGGATGAGGCTTCATCCACAGCTACGCGAAGTGGAAGAGTGGGATTTAGCCCCATCTCATGTAGCACAGTGACCCCTGCAGTGCATAAATTGATTTTCTCATGTTAGTTATTCATCTCAAGCAACACATGGGGTTGAGGTCTCCCGCACACCCCTCACACCTCACCCGTGACACCTCCACACAGGCCTAGCTCATACCCAATTACCTGCCTAAGCTATACTCACACCTCGGCTGCCATTCGCGGACGACAACCCTGGTCCCGTTTACGCGTTCGAACGATTACTCGATTTAGCCTGGTTTGGAAGAGATAAGGAGGAAGAAGAGAAAGAGAGAGTGCGGGGTTAGGGGGTTTTGCTCTCGCAGGCACTTGTGCGACTGTTAATGGTGGAAAACTACGCGTTTGGAGTTGGATTCGAAAACCTGTCGTTGTAGTTTGAGTTGTTACAAAATCCGTTCAACAGATAAAGTTTATACCAAAAAATTTGTAAAGAAGTCCAGGTCGAACACAGGGAGGCGGACGTTTGATTAAAAATACACATTTGTTTTGTTTGTCAAGAAACAGAATAGCTGGTCGAAAACTAGCTATCTACTTAACGAATAATAAATAGAAGAGAGAGAATATTACAAATAAAAGCAAAAGGGATGTAGAATAAACATGGATTTCATTATAAGAAGTTGTTCATTACACTACTCATTACGACTAGAAAGCGAGAAATCTGTACTAGAAAGTGGTAAATCTACTCTAGAAAGCAGTAAAAAGAATGGAGACAGAAGTATCCTCCTCGACGATCTCTTGGAGGATGAGCTGGATGGGATGACGCCTGGAAGATAGGGAACGGAATGGGAAGAAGGAGGACGAAGCGGGAGGAACGGGAATGAAACAGCACATCATCGTTGTCATGGGATTCGCTTCTCGAATGTAGAGAGAGAACAACCGTAGGATGCTCCACGAAGGGGGACGAAGGTGGAAAAATTAAGATTTCTACTCTAGAGGAGCATCCTGGGTGTGGGACAAGCTCTTAGAGCTTCGGAAGGGGTGAGAGAAGAGAAGAAGGGATGAGAAATTTGTAGGGTAGGGGTCTCCTTTTATAGTTTAAAGGAGTGGGGGCATTTTGGACATTTTAATTTCAAAGATATTAATTGAGGAACGTGGCAGACGTGCACGCACCACGCACGCCCGCTTGCCTTCGGCTGCCTCAAACGCTTGCGCATGTTCGCACACGATCAGCCATCCGATCTCAAGATTGGACGGCTTAAAATGCTCCTTACCAGAGCCTTTGAAACTCTGCCATGCACTCGCATGCGATGAGGCATGGAAACGCATGTCATCACACGTGTACATGATCGACGATCCTCCGCGTGCCATGCCTCCTCCCCTTGGCCGCCCGATCTCCATCTGATGGTGCAATCGCACCCGCGCCCACGCCCGTCTGATTTTGAAGCACAGCATGGCTCGAATGAGGGCCTTTGCTCATGAAGGGGCGCTCGACCACTGCGCTGAGCCTTCGTATGAGGTGAGAGGATGATTTGTGCATGCACGATCTGGACCCATTGGATGGGCATCCAACAGTGGAGATTCATTGAGCGGGTGAAGAAGAGAAGTGGAGGTGGGTTCTTGGGGCTAGTTGGGCAGCTAGGATGGCACCATGTGGCACCATCTTGGCTGTCCATCTTCTGTGTGTTGTAGATGGTGCCACGGGTGTCGGATTGGACCGATTTTTACATTGTTAGGCTACGATCGTCGATCTGAACCCATCCGTGTGGTCGGATTTGTCGTCTGAGGTGTAGATTAACACCATCTTGGCCCTTGATCTTTAGGGTTCCTTGGTCTCTATCTGGTGCTACGGATGTCCGATCAGGGTGATCTTGGGGTCGATGAACTCCAATCATCACCCTGATTAGATCTGTGCAGTTGGATCTTCGATTTGAGGCCCTGAATAACAAGTTGCCTTGTCCCTAGCTATAAAAGGAGATAATTAACCTACATTTTATACAGACTAACCTAAATAAAAGATGATGCATGTTATGCAATATTTATAGTATGTGATGCAATTCTATGCCTAAGAGCACGCATAAATAGATAGTTTATGTGATATAAAAATGTTTACATCATACCCCCATGCCTATCTTTTGCTAGTCCCTAGCAAAACTATATGTAATTTATAAGATAAATAGTTTGGATTACTTGGGCATAAATCATTTTCAACATTAAGAAATTATTACTTAGGACCTGAACTTTCAAAGACATAGCAGTGCTCAGGTATCCACCAAAATGCAGACCGCCTCAAGCCCTCGCCTTATTCACAGAAAGATCTCTTTTTCCCTTTTTCTTCTCTTCTAATTTTTTTGGATTTTTGAGTTTCGGGTTACAGAGTGGCTTTCTACGACCACTCAACCCACCCAAGATTTGATGAGAACCCTAAGTTTTAAGCATCTTTTTATGAATGTGATAGACTCGTTGAACGGCAATTAGAACGGAGTTCGGGTTTCTATGCCCCTAGGTGACCTTAAAAAGAAATTTGCCTAAAGGTATATCTATACGACCGGTAGCTTTCTCCCTAGTTTTATTTTTTGTGGGGTCAACATAAGGGTGAATCCAATGTATATCTCCCTAGCTTATTCTACTTCTCTACTTCTTCCTATGTGTTTTAGGAATTTTTATGTGCATTTCATAAGCTGGGATCTGGACAACCGGTCGATGAGCTGTTACCACCAACTTGCCAACCATACTCGTGCGGCGAAGTATGGCTTATTTATATTATTTCTTTTTCTTTCTTTTCTCCTTTTTCTCTTTTTTTTCTTTTCTTTTTCTTTTCTTTTTGAACTTTCTTTTTCCTTTTCTTTAAGTAGGTGGCTTCCTTGGTCTAAGATTTACCTAAAGGCAGCAAAAAGAGAGTGGTCCTGTGACTGGGCTCTGGACAACTTACCTATCGGTTGTTACCCACGATAACTTGCCAACCATATCACCCTAGAAGGTTCATTAGCTACCCAATTTTCGTTAAGACCCCCGAAAAATGAGTCAGTGATGAATAGTGTGTAGATGCTTAGACTTAAAGTTTCCTCAAATTAGAGGGTGGGTTGATAAGTCATGTACTTATCACCCCAACTTATTTAATCAAATTAGAAATAGAATTCAGGATGGTGAAGACTCGAGAAACAAATCCACATTTTAGTGGATACCCAGGCTGATTATGTCCGAAGACCTGAAGGGTCTTCGTGTTCAAATCATACAGTTTTATTTCCGAAGATTGAAAATTTTCTAAAGCCCAAGTTCTCTTTCCTAATTCCATATTTTTTTTATATATATAAAGAAAACAAAATGAATCTATGGAGCTAACGAAATAATTCAAGGATGAATATCCATCCCCCCATGCCTATCTAATGCAATGTCCTCATTGTATTAAAAAGACATGAAACAAAGTGGAGTAGAGTAGAAAGCACCTGAATTGCATGAATAACGGGTCCACTCTGAGATAAACATAAACTGTATACGTGTTGAATTTAATGCCTTCAGCTAAGCACACTATACAAAGAAGAGAAATAAAGAATTCACAGGTGCAGATCAGAATCAGAATAAAAAGATGCAACCTAAGACCTGCCAGCAGATGTCCACAGATGTGGACCAGATTGTGATGCAGACCCATACCCCATGGTCGAGAATATCTAAGGCTCTAGATAAAAATTACCCAGAACCTGAGATCAGTATCCAAGCGGGGTTGGGCCTGCAATTTATGAGGATGCATCCCAAGACCAAAAAGTCAGGTTACAGAGAATTCAAGATCAAAAGGATAATCAATGAATGTGTGCTTGGGTTGGAGATCCTCATAACAAATGTCGTAAGGGTCCTGGCTTGATGATTTCAGATTAATTGGAACCCTTAGACTCGATCTTCTACTTCCTCCGAAGATTGCTTCCCAAATTAAAATTTCCCAGCTCCTATCCTTCTCATTCAGAATATCAAATTCTGGGACCTTCTGCATATTAATCACCCCATCTGAAATTTCCAAGTCTAAAAGATGTGACTGAATCAGAATTGACTTGGGTCTAGTTATCTCAAAAATAGAATCGTCAGTAAGTTCATTGGGGTGTAACTGATAACCGGGGCATTGAATTGAATCCTTCAGAAAATGTGATTCTGGATCTGTCATGTGAGCCCCAATAAAATCAATTTCCTTAGTTATTGGGCTATCAAATGATTTAACCGATTCCACAGGCCCAATCGTCTCACAAAAATCGTGTTCTGTAAACTCACGTGAGACTTTGCAAATTGAATCTTCAACCTCAGAATCAAAGAAATCTAAATGCATATTAATGTATGTCCAAAAATCATCCCTCACTTTTTGATCCATGGAGACATACACTTCCTTGTACCCCAGCTCAGGGATCTCAGGTGAAGAAATTAGATCATCCTTAATTGGCTGCTCTAAATCAATCTGGTCAGCCTCGTAACACGTGTCCTCCCCCAATAGGTGCCTAAGCGGGTTCTAACTTTGGCTCTCCTGAAGGAGGTTCATCTTAGGAATCATCCCAAGATTGAACTAAAGCAACCACAAATCTCATTCTCATTTTTGATAACTTCCCAAGTAGAAACTCACCCGGGTCCTTATCTTAACATCCTTGAGCCAATTCAACAAATACTTGTTCAGATCATAAATCATTTCAATCAGGGGCTCCAATTCTTTAGTGCAAGATATTGGCTGAGCTTCTAAATATTTTATAGTATTCCACAAGTTAGCCAAAACCTTATCTTGGACCTGTTTAACCTAAACCAAATGGCTTGGTTCAGGGTTGGGCAAGTTTGGGATTAGTGCAGAGGAGTTAATGAATTGAGATTCGTGATACCCTCTCTGATAATAGGTCATTTCGGGTTGTTCATGAAGTGGTGATGACCTAAAAGTAGTGTATTCAGAGGATGGGTAAGGATTAGTGTATCCTTCTTGATTGTAGATCGTATTAGGCTGTCCATGAAAGGGTGGCGATCTATAATCGACGTGGCTCGAAGCAGGATATAAATCACAATTATGGTGTTCAGGGTTTGACCCTCAACACAGAGGTCCGGAACTGTATCCTAAATCCAAGTTATCCCAACTAAGAGATGGTTGATTACAGTATAATCATCATGTTGAGGATAAGTCATAATAGGAGGGAAAGGGCGGGAATGCATATAAAATGTGGAAGGATTCACGATGGATGGGAGGAAGAAAGGCACCCTACAATACAAACAATCAAACCTGTCCTTAAGTGGGCTAGCCTAAAGACCTACAGACTCCCAGAACCCGTCTTGAGATAAAGAAATGATTTGATCTACTTCTTTCCTTTCAATCCAACTAGTTAGAGGGAGGGACTGGAGAGGAGGTTCTTCCTTCGGCTTGTGCCTCCAGTTCCTAGTGTACCCCCCAGCTACGATCGTTTGATTCCACTCCCATAGCTAGACATCAGATTGAATGGTAGAAACAGACTAATCGAAAATAATCTCATTCTGGGCTCCAAAGAGCGAGTCGAATCCTTAAGGCCAACGTCTACTCTATTTTAATTAGGGTTAGGTTTGAATGTGCTTTGGAATGTGATGGGCCCTTTATCTGGGTTGTGCCCTTATTGATTGATTGATGTGTGTGCATGCACAACCAGTGATTTTCAAGCAAGATTATTTTTGATGCGATTAATTTTAGGGTTCAAATCTTGCTTAGTATCTTTTAGAATTCAACTTTAGGTATTTTCAAACAATTTTTGTTGGCACACCAAGTTTTGAAAGCACGAGTGAAGATGTTTTCCTTTGAAGCTTAAAAGAATATGGAGTGCCTGGTAAATTCGTAAGAGTTGAACCTATGTGGCAGCTACTTAATGAGTTGATTTTAGTTGAAGTGGTGTGGCCCAATCAACTCAAATAATCTACCTATTGCACCACTTAGTTAGGCACACAAGTGATTACCTAATCTGCTTTCTACTTGATTATGTGTTTGGGTGTGTGTACCGGTTCCAAAGATCGGTTTACCGGTTGAGTTTGAAAATCATATGAAGTTGTGTACCTCTGTGAGATTTTTTAAATTTTTCTTTTTAAATGCAGAGGGTAAGGCCGATATAGGTGTCAAATAAACAATCAAAACTAACCTTAGGGTTTATAAGAACACCTAGGTTGATTTATGTTTGTGTTATTATGTGATGGAATGAAAACTAGTGGGTGGGAGGTGGAGGCAAACTTACAGAACCTTCAACAGCACTTTGTTCCAATCTACCGCTTTTGCTTGTCTCAAAAGAGTACCTGCAATCACAATAAGAAATGAGAGAAGTGAGGTAAACGATTCATAAGTCAGAAAATGCGAAAAATCAAAGAGCGTCGCCTCCATGGCAACGGTGCCAAAATTTTGATGGTGGAAAGCTATGCGTTCGGAGTTGGATTCGAAAACCCGTTGTTGTAATTCGAGTCGGGAAGAAATCCATTCAACAGATAAAATTTATACTGAAAAATCCGTAAAGAAGTTCCGGGTCGAACACAAAGAGGTGGAAGTTTGATTACAAATACACATTTGTTTTGTTTGTCATGAAACAGAATAGCTGGTTAAAAGCTACCTATCTATTTAACAAATAATAAATAGAAGAGAGAGAATATTACAAATAAAAGCAAAAGCGATGTAGAATAAACATGGATTTCATTATAAGTTCATTACACTACTCATTACGACTAGAAAATGGGAAATCCATACTAGAAAATGGTAAATCTACTCTAGAAAGTAGTAAAAGGAATGGAGAGAGAAGTATCCTCCTCGATGATCGCTTGGAGGACGAGCCAAACAGGACGATGCCTGGAAGACAAGGAACGGAACAGGAAGGAGGACGAAGCAGGAGGAACAGGAATGAAATAGATGTCGTCATCATCATGGGATCAGCTTCTCGAATGCAGAGAGAGGACAATTGCAGGATGCTCCACGAAGGGGGACGAAGGTGGAAAAATTAAGATTTCTACTCTAGAGGAGCATCCTGAGTGTGGGACAAGCTCTTAGATCTTTGGAAGGGGTGAGAGAAGAGAAGAAGGGATGAGAAATTCGTAGGGTAGGGGTCTCCTTTTATAGTTGCAAGGAGTGGGGGCATTTTAGAAATTACACTTTCGGAGTTGGATTCGAAAACCTGTCATTGTAGTTCGGGTCGCAAAGAAATCCGTTCAACAGATAAAATTTATAGCGAAAAATCCGTAAAGAAGTTCCAGGTCGAACACAAGGAGGCGGACATTTGATTAAAAATACACATTTGTTTTGTTTGTCACGAAACAAAACAGTTGGTCGAAAACTAGCTATTTTTTTAACAAATAATAAATAGAAGAGGAAGAGAGAATATTACAAATAAAAGCAAAAGATATGTAGAATAAACATGGATTTCATTATAAGAAGTTGTTTATTACACTACTCATTACAACTAGAAAGAGGGAAATATATACTAGAAAGTAGTAAATCTACTCTAGAAAGCAGTAAAAAGAATGGAGAGAGAGGTATCCTCCTCGATGATCGCTTAGAGGATGAGCTGGACGGGACGACACCTGGAAGACGGGGAATGGAAAGGGAAGGAGGACGAAACAGGAGGAACGGGAATGAAATAGCATGTTGTAGTCGTCACGGGATCCGCTTCTCGAATGCAGAGAGAGGACAACCGCAGAATGCTCCATAAAGGGGGACAAAGGTGGAAAAATTAAGATTTCTACTCTAGAGGAGCATCCCAGGTGTAGGACAAGCTCTTTGAGCATTGGAAGGGATGTGAGAAGAAAAGAAGGGATGAGAAATTCGTAGGTTAGGGGTCTCCTTTTATAGTTGCAAGGAGTGGGGGCATTTTAGACATTTGAATTTCAAAGACATTAATTCAGGACCTTTAGTGACGGATTTATCCATCACTAAAGGCCTGAATGTGGCCGACGTGCGTGCGCCGCTAGCGCCCACTCACCTTTGGCTGCCTCAAACGTTTACACATGTTTGTGCATGATCAGTCATCTGATCTCAATATCGGACGGCTTAAAACACTCCTTACTAGTGCCTTTAAAACTCCTTTGTCGCATGCCCACGTACAATGAGGCATGCAAATGCACGTCATCGCGTGCATATGCGATCGACGATCCTCCGCACGTCACGCCTCCTCCCCTTGGCTGCCCAATCCCCATCTGATGGCCCAATCGCAACTGCGCTCGCACCCGTCTGATTTTGAAGCGCAGCGTGGCTCAAACGCGTGCCCTTCACTCGCGAAGGGGCACTCGACTGCTCCGTTGAGCCTTCGTATGTGGTGAGCGGATGATTTGTGCGTGGACGATTTGCGGGAGTTGGATGGGCATCCAACTGTGGAGATTCGTCGAGCAGGAGAAGAAGAGAAGTGGAGGCAGGTCCTTGGGGTCGGTTGGGTGGTTGGGATGGTGCCATGTGGCTCCATCTTGGCCGTCCATTTTCTGTGTGTTTCAGATGGTGCCACAGGTGTCAGATTTGATCGATTTTAACATCGTTAGGCTAGGATCGTCGATCCAAACCCATCCGTGTGGTTGGATTTGTCATCTGAGGTGCAGATTAGTACCATCTTGGCCGTTGATATTTAGGGTTCCTCTGTCTCTATCTGGTGCTACGAATGTCCAATCAGGGTAATCTTGGAGTCGTTGAACTCCAGCCGTCGCCCTGATTAGATCCATATAGTTGGATCTTCGATTTGAGGCCCTGATTAACAAGTTTCCCTGTCCCTGGCCATAAAAGGAGACAATTAACCTACATTTTATATAGACTAACCTAAATGCAAGATGATGCATGTTATGCAATATTTATAGTATGTGATGCAATTGTATGCCTAAGAACACACCTAAATAGACAATTTATGTGATATAAACATGTTTACATTAGCAACACTTAGCCATGAGGCTTGAAAGAAGAGTTGAGTGGAACCAAGGCAGAAGTGGTTGAAGAAGAAGGGCTTGAAAGAGAAGAAGAACAGGAATCATCCAAAGAGAACTACAGTGCTCGTGCATTGTAGCAATTGAACGTTTATGACATCTGATTATTTGTTCCTTCATTTGATTATATTCAGTAAATTCTATATATGTGTTAGGCTAATAATTGGTGATCCAAATCACCATTATTTTGTCTAGAATCCTTTTTATCTCCTCATATACTCATGTTATACATTGTATATTAGTTTTTGAGGAATTAATTATGCTTTTTTATATTATCTATTGAGATTAGTGCGTGAATGCAAAACTTCCTCCCTGTGTTCGACCTCGGACTTAAATTTAAGTTATAAATTGTATTTGTTGATGAGTGATTTGGTCTGTACTACAACGTATCAATCTTAAACACTGATTTCACATGCTCAACATTTTGGCGCCGTTGCTGGGGAGTAGCGCACAATTCACCACTATTCACTTGCTATATTTTGATTATATTTGAGCACTAACTTGCCCTCTTTGATTTCTTGTGATTTTGCAAGGTACATCACGTGGCGATCTTCTACGCAAAACAGCTACTCTAGGGTAGGTGACTTTTCTATTCTTCCCTAATCAACCTCTTAATCTTGGAAAGACAAAAAAAAAGGAAATAATAAATTAGGAATTACCCGCCTTATTTTTATAGTAATCATCATTTAAAAAGGCAAGTTTCCTGATTTGCAAACAAATTTCATATCTAATTGAAGTTTGAGACGATTATGTTTAGAATTCCCTTCCAAAATTTCATGTACCTATTAGGGACTATGCGTAATTTCTAATCTTCTTGGACTACGCACTTCTTGTTTGATGTCCAAGGAGAACATTTTAAGATCAAATTGGATGCATAATAGAGCTAATTAGGGTTTCAATTTTAGGGTTTTGGAGTTCTAGTTCACACTTTTCTACATAAAAGGAAATAACCCTCCCGCATTTGTGTGCTACCTAAGCCCTTGGTTGAAAAGATCTAATCAAGGAAAACCCTAAAATTAGTCTCTAATTTCGCTTGAATCCTATAATCTTGAACCTAATAACTTCAGAGTCAATCAGGGAGATTTCTAGGTCTTGGCCTAGATTTCATTCTCCATCTTTTAGGGCAGGTCAGGTGAAGTTGGTTTACCTAGTAGGCCAACCAACCTCCAAATTAGGTCACAAGTCAAATTAACTTCTAATCAAGTGGAATTAAAGGCATAAATTAGGACTTAAAATTGGTAGACATAAGAGGTCAAGTTATCCATTCTGGTCTACTTGGACCCTCAGTGACAAGGAAGGTCGGGTGGGGGAAACCTTGTAACCCATGGGGACACTCTACCGTGTAGAGGTCTTTGCAGGACTCTCCATTCCTGGCTACCCAGGTAATTCTCAGGTGGATGACTTTCTAATCCAGGGGTGTCATCTTCCCCGAACCTCTATAGTCATCCAAAAATCTTTGGGTGCCTTGATTGAGTCCAACAACATCCAGTCCCTCATCTTTTCTCTAATTCACATACATAGATCATCTTAGGGATTTCTATCTGGTCAAATCAACTGCAATCTAATCTTGAGTTTGATTCTACATCCTGATTCCACCACTTGATTCAAAAATGCAACCTAGCAATCTAATAAGACCATTTAAGAAACTTGAATCTCGAATATCCATGAGAGATAGAATGATTGAGGATTCCCTTATATTTTATGAGATTGATGACAAAACCTCAAATATAGTTGATGACATTCTGGTTAATGTGCTAGTAACAACAACCTTCATCATAAACTATGCCCAATTAATATTGACACAAGTAACAAATGGATCAACCCAGGATATTCTCATGATAGGAAACATTGAGTTAGAGAAATTGCATAACTTTCAATATCTCCAATGCATGACAAATCCTGTCCTTTGGGAAAGACACAAAGATTATCTTGAAAAATGAGAAGAGATGATAAAATTGTTGAAACAGATTATCGATCAAAAATACCTATACATCCCCCAAGCATTTAGCGAAACATCTTGGAACAATACTAAGGATCAATCTTATTTCCCAAATCCCGGGTTCGAGAATCAAGGTTGTTGTGGATGCCCAACATAGATGGAATATGATCCAACTTATGTACAGACTGATATGCCTAATCTTGAGACGGGTTGGGAGGATCCAATTACAGGTGTTCACAATTTTGAGCCAACCCTAGAAAATCAAGTGCCTGGTTCACCGAGCATAGATTTCCCAGACATCTGCGATACTAAGATTGAATCATAACCTCTCGAGGGTGTAAATTCCATCCCTTGTTCTGATAGGCTGACTCTCGAGAGCAATTCAGACATCCCTGTAGAGCCCAACCTAGATTCTAGTGATCCAACTCACACCCTTAACCTAGAATTTGGATCTAAGCCTTATTGGGATGATTACAAGGCCCTGTGTGATGGAAATCAAATTTTGAATCTGGATTACAATTCTGGGCCTATATTTGATGATTGCACCTCTTCATGCTCCTTAAAGATAGATCAATTTTTCTGAAGTCACATCAATTTACGATACAGAAACTGAGGAGTTGGAAGAGTTGGGACTCGATTGGGTCTATCCTAGGAGCCAAGAACCTGTACCCATGCCTAATAAGAACATCTTTTTTAGTTTGAATTTTGAGAATAAGCTAGATCGAAGTCAGGTTGCTGATTGTACATCTCTTGATTCACTCTATGGTGGAACATCCAATCTGGAATCAGGTTTAGAACATGATCTTCCCAAATTATCTGACAATTTCGAATCTTACTTTGATTTAGAAGAATCTTTGTTTCCTGATGACTACGAGCCAATTTACGACCGTAGCATTCATGATCCATTCTTTGACTCTAATGCTGAGGTCCCTAATCCTCAGATCATTGATTCAAAATCAAGTTCGAGTGACTTGAGATCATTCCTTTATGATCTACAGGATTTAGAAACAAGTGCCGAGAGTGTCCATCCAGAATTCGAATCTTTTACTGACTCAAACTTCCATGATCCTATAAGCACTCTCCATGCCTTTACATTTAATTTTGATGGGCTGTATGAGGACTCTCTAGATACACCTGCCTTTGAACGTTTTCTAGAAGAGCCCTCACACATAGTTCTCTTTGAGGCCACCTCTTCTACAGCACATACGAAACCCGCTCAAATCCGATTCCACCCCCGACCTGCAACTAGACTCAATTTCTACTCTGATTCCCCTTTTCATGATCCAGTTGCACCTGATTCCTCTCCACATCATAATCGGGTTTTGAACATTGATCAAACTACTAATCACATCCCATCCTTCTCTGATCACCCTCGTAGGGATCTCACATCCTCCATAGATCCATTCTCTTCTAAGGATCCCTACTCTGATCAGGCTGTTCCGAATCAGCCAAACCCTAGTTTCACACTTCCACATCTACTTGAGCTCCAGAGCATATGGTGGGTTCCGCATCTACTGATTCACATCTATCAACCCACCAGATTGATTGGGTTTGGGCTACATCATCAGCTTGTTGACTTGAACAAGCACCTGGTTGGACCAACCAAGCTATTGATCAAGGTGCTTGTTCTACAAAACTTGTCTGATTTGACCACTCCTCCATATCATTTTCTACTTGGCTAAAGGCATTGAATTTAGCGCTTAACGGGAGGTAACCCATCATTCCAAAAAATCTGAGATCCTTCTGATTATCCTTTTGTACTTCACGTCTATTGCACTTTGAGTTTAGTTTTAGAATAGTCGACTCCACCTTTGTTACTCATACCAAAGCTTGAAATCATCCACAACAGTCATCCTGACCCGTTCGCCCACTCGATTATCTTGTTCTAATCCCTGAACACAAACTGATTTCATACCCTTCGATTTACAATGAGGACATTGCAAAAGTTAGGCATGGGGGGATGTTAAAGTGCAAACATATAAAAATTCAAAGTTTTAAAGGGTTCTCACAAAAAAATAAATATTCCAAAAAAGAAAAAAGAAAATTGAAAATTGAAAAAGAATAAAAAAATGGAGAAAGGGGAGGAAATTTTGAGAATTAAATGCAAATCATTCTTGAGGAGGAAGAGAGGAGGTAATTTAAAATGTCAAAAAGGAGTAACAATTTGAAATAAAAAGAGATAGTCATTAGTAAAAGATTATGGAATCTATTTAAGTTCTCGACCAAATCAAAGAAAGAAATAAAAGTCAAAAAGTGCTAAGTGACACAAAGATTAATATAAGTGTTGATCTTAGGCCTCTTGGACTTGTTTTAGGCTTAAAAATTCAAGTATCCGTTAAGATTTGAATAGTCCTCAAGAGGTTGAGGAAAATGCGAAGCTTAAGTATTAAGTCTAAGGCAAAGGGATTATTCAGCCTCGTTAACTGACCTTCGGTTTGCAGGATTCGGTAACCTAAGCACCCTAATACACACACAGTTTGTTTCACTATGCTTAATTATCAAAATCACACAAAGTGTTAATTCTATTATGAAAAGCTACCTAGATTAGAAGCGGCTTATTAACACAAGTTGATTTGGATGAGTTCCAGGTGTAGAGAGGTGGGAAATTCCCCTCGAAGATGCGTAATAACATATCATCTCCTTGGTGCTTGTCTCCTAAAATATCTAAATATCGTACTGGGGGCACGTAAGCACCTTGTGCTGATTCAAGTGCTGATGGGTTCACTTTAGTGAACTAATTATATGCCTAAGTATATTTCAATTATACTTTCTTAGTTCTTAATTTTCAATATCTTAGGTGATAATTAGTATAACCTGCATCAATGACTACTTTATATTTATATGCTTAATTCACCTTTGATTTCAACATCTTTATAATATTTTATATATGCAAAAGAGATTAAATCAGGTGGACATAGGAATCAATTAAAAGCATTAATAAGATTATATTTGTAATTTAACCTTGTAGGTTTAAAGTCAAATCTCCGAATGTCTAATGGTGGCCAATTTTAGTAAGGGATTTAAAATCCCTTGAATTGCGTCGGTGAAGGAGAACAGAAGGGGGGAGATAAAAGTCGCATGGGATAATCAATCTTCTCCTCCTCTCTGTGGGGGTATCACCTCCCTCTCGACCACCGTGAAATAGAGCCAACACCGTCGTCGGAGCTTGCACCATGATCTTTTACTGCACTACCTCCCTCCTCCGCACCACCGCAAGCTCTCGTGGTGACAGCACGAGTGCCACCATCCTTACCATGATCATCACCATCCTCTCCCTTCCTCCCCACCATGAAGCAGAGCCTGCACTGTCGCCCTCTCACCGCTCGCCAACCAGACCATGCACGTGCCTACTCACCGCTCGCCAGCCAGACTGCACGCTACCCCTCACGCACCTGCAGCCACGTGCCTCACACACCCGCAGCCACGCAGCAGCAGCCCGTGCACACCTCCCATAAGCACATGCCCATGCTCCAGCCCTCGTGCATGCGCAGCCGAACCCGCGCTCCAGCCCACGTGTGTGCACAGCCGCATGCCCACACTCTAGCCCACTTGCGTACACCCTGCTTCTTCTTCGTCCTCCTCTTCTTCTTCAACCGCATGAAGCTCCATGCAAAGGAACCATAAGCTGCCACCCCCCCTCCACGTAGCCACTCCTCTGAGCCTCCGCCAACCGTCAAACTTGACGTCGAGCACTGCCGAGCATCTCGCCAACCACAAGGCCATGAACAGCCATGCATGGCCCTCCACACAGCCAACTCCACTTCTACGCCGCTGGTGTCATCCTCCTTCGGTCGGTCATCGGTGACCACCTCCCGTCGCAAGACCAACATCAACTTGAAGCCCTCGTCGCGATGCACTGCCCACTCGACCCTTGCATCCAGTCGTGCCCTCTCAATCGTGTGCGAGCCCTCCTTCCATCTACCCTATTTTTCAACAATGTAAGTGGTATTAAAATTTACCACTAATGCCATTGTAGCTTCTACTATTCACTTATTTATCTATTTAATTTATTATAGTAAATTTGTATGAATATCCCTCATGTTTATTTGAATAACATATAGTTGCATTCATCTCATAAATTATAGCGTATGGGATTTGGTCATAGGGAACGGGTTCGGTTTTGATTCATAGTAATGATATTTGTCAATACTAAGATTATGATTCAAGTATTTCATTGGTGCTGATTTTGCATGTGCACCCTTACATAATTGATTAATTATTTAAATCAAGAATTTATGTTGAAAACACTTGCACCAGTTAGTATGCGTACGCATTGAGTTTCCCGAACAAACAAGACATGATTCACTATTTTAAATAGGTTGATTCCTCCCTGTGGAGACAACCTAACTCGTCGTGGTTAGTTTTGAATTATTAAATATTTTTGAAAAGCGATTTTCTACCACGCGACATACTATAACGACGCAACATTTTATGTTACAAATTTTATCGAAAATGAAGATCGCTCTTTCAAATGGCGCCGTTACCGGGGAGGAAACATGCCTATTAATTTTTTTTGGGAAATTTATTTTATTTTTATGCTATTATGAATCCTTTCTGAATCATTATTCTATTTCTTTTTCTTGTCGAGGTACATCTATTTGGAGGAAACGAATGCGGCGGGCACGCACGACGGAGGCGATATTTTTGGTGGACCTTGACACCACCTAGAGGCCAGCAACGGGGGCTTGTGGGCCTTGATCCCACGCACGTAGCCATACATAGGAGCCTTTTTTTGATTTAGTCATTAGATCATAGTTTAGGTTTAGTTTAGATAGACCTTAGACATTTAATTTTTGTCTTGTGGACTCATGTTGGGTATTTTTGGCAACGTGTTCCCAATGCTTTTATTGCTTATCGCTCTTGTATGCGAGAGCGTATTTTTGGGAGCGTGTTACTATTTTATTTAGATTATAGGATTATTCGAATTGTTTGAAATGCATATAGGTTAGCTAGTTAGTTAGATTAGGTTTGTTTGCTTAATATTATTAAAAATTTAAAAAAAAAATCGAACTTCCTACTAGAAGTTGCATATCAATAGGGCGACCATCTAGGATTGAATGAGCAGCATCTAGTTTATCTTTACTGCATCGTATACATTCTTGCACGAAGAAAGCTGGAGTAAGGTACGTCTTCTCTTTAGCATCAAATACCTGTCATGCATTTGCATTGGACTTAAATTCAAGACCACTAAAGCATTTGAATTAGGTTAATTCAGTGATCACTTTAAAAATTGGGACTGTTAAGAGATTGGACCAAAAATCTGACTTGAAATTATGTGAAAAGGATCTTGTTTGCGAGATTTCAAAACTCAAAATGCGAACGTGAATTGCACACCTTAGACACTATGCACATCACACATAAGGTCACTAGATAAATTTCTACCTCTCATCTTTTCCACCACAAGGGAAGTTAGTCGGAAATCAACAAGCCTATCCACCAAGTTACTTCAGTTCCTCGTGTGTGGGCTTGATTGGAGACTTCCATCCCTTGCGAGTAGGTTATAGGCACCAACGAAGGTCGGCCTAGGAAACGTAATTCTTACAAAACTTGTTTGACCACCAACTGAACATTTAATTCTAAGACCTAGAATCTACTAAAAATAGATCCCACTGTATTTGCATTTGTTTTGATAGCGATAGAACTCTCTGGGAAGTTTCTACTTGTGTTCTGATTCCTTTTAAATCCTAAGAGAGTTTAACCTATTTAATTGAAAGAAATGGACTATCCTTACTCCTACCATTTTAACCATGATCCCATGCCTCGAGCGTATCCATCCTTTGATGGGTACATTGACAATTCATGGGATCATTCATATTCCTATCTTGGGAGTACTAGCCCGATAGCTCCCACTTTTGAGCAGAGCCTAGGAGCGGGATTTTCCACCCCTAGAATCCCCACTACCATACAAACACCCAACACTCCCACCCTTCATGATTTTCCGTATCGAGGTTGGACCGATACCCCTAGGCAACCAGAGCCTGAGATTGACTATCCTCCCCAATCTGATAGTAGTAGCCTCTCCTCTTTTTTGAGAGAAATACAAAAATAACAAAAAGAAATGATGGAGACTATGGGAGAGATGTTGAGGAATAGTCAACAATTGAACAAAGAAATTAGAAAGCTTAGCTACGCTCTTCCTAGTAATTCTAATCCCTACCCATACGACCATGATCATGAAAATAATCACGAGGAAACCATTGACAATAGGGATCCCATTTTACGTAGCTATCACTTAGACTCTCCCAATGAGAGATGGCCACTAGAGGAGAATGATTCTAGTAATTATCCACCCAAGCAATATTGGAGTCAAAAGAAAGGGAAGATGGTACCTCTTAAGGACCTTGACCCCAATGATAGTATTTTCCTTACCCCTGATAACCCGGGTCAAGGTCGTATTGTTCATATCACTTCCCCTATTAATTATCTGGTGGAACCCCATTCTACCCTTAGTGAGCCTAATCCAGACCCTCCACTTAGGGAATCAACACCTACCATTTAGCATTCTGAGGATTTAAATGCACCCAATGAAGGTGACTCTAAGGGAATGGAGGATGAATTAGATCAATTTTGATCTCAGGGATATAAAGAGTCTATTTTAGAGGATGAGGATGACCCAATGGAGGAACCTAGACTGAAAATCTAGAGTGAATCATAGAGGGATTATTTGTTATTTGAGGACTTACCCCTGGAGGATATAAATAATCTGGTGAAATCTGGATTCGTCCCTTCTTTTAAGAGTCATCCTCCACAAAACCAGGAGTTGATATTGGAGGAGGGCAAACACAATAGTGAGAAGCCTAGGGGAGACTCTCGAGGACAAAACACGTCAATTGAGGATTTATGCCCCAAGAAGAACAAAGAATTGAGTGATATAGGCTTACTCCAAAACATTAAGATGGATCCTCCTTCAGAAATAATTGAGGATATTGATCCAACTCCTCTCTTTACTGGTGAATCACATATACAACCCGACAAAAACTCAAGTGAACCAAAAGAATCCAGGGATGAAATTAATGATAATGATTCTGTTGCTTCGACCCTGCCATCAAAGGAATTTAATTTGGAGTCCACCATTGATTCACATATACTGGAAGGTGAAAATATGACTCCGATCATTAATGATAGGCAGGGTGACGTGAATTTTTCTACAATAATTGTTAGGGAGAACACACAAGCTGAATCGTTGTTGGAATTGGACTCGACACTGATTAAGCCCTCATTGGACTTAATCATTACCTCCCAACACCACAAACAACCGTTACACTCCCTAACCGATCCTTGGCTCAGGTCTTTGCTCACATACATTCTTTCTGGGGAGCATATCAGGCCAGTACATCCTCGGGTAGAATGGCGAGTGTGGATTAATGCTTGTACTTTTAGTCTCCCCATCTAAGGGTTTGAAATAATAATGTTTATATCTTTTAAAACCCTTCCTGCTTTGGAGGACCCTTGTTATCCTCCACTTATTACATTTCGAGAGGTCCCTTTCCATATTCCTTTTGTTATTCTTAGACCTGCCCAGGTAGCCTACGAGGTTCTTTGCTTTCATGTCTTCTGCTGAGCATTTGGAATCATGCTACATCATTAGCTTGCCAACATCCATGGCTACCTATTTTCTAGGCCCACGCTATTACGCATATTTTTAGGGCCTAGCTTTTTTTTCCTGGAACCAAACTTACAGGTTCCCTATAAGTCTGGCTGCTGACAGAAAATGCAGCGCCTGTTGGGAAGCAACCCAACGCTCTGAATAACACCATCATCAGGTGATTTCCTTCCTTTCTCCCCCTTTTTTAATTTTACAATGAGGACATTGTAGGATTTAGGCATGGGGGGTGCATTTTGTATTTTAGGAAGTATTCATGCATTTAGGTTAGCATATTAAAAAAAAATTTCTTTTCTTGAGCTGAATTAGTTAGTCCCTAGCAAAACATCTTTGGCATCGAGGTGTTATTAAAGATTTTTCTTCTTAAATTGTTTCTTAAGTTTAGAACCTAGTACATTTACTTCACTTGCACGTAGACTGGGTAATGGATCTTTGAAGAAAACCAATAAGCATTTTTAGTCTACTAAACCCTTAGACAGTTAAAAGGGAGTTAGGCATACTATCTTCTATTAGATTGACCCCATATTTGTGAGAAAAAAGTAGAGAGATTACTGGTGCACTAAGTCTAGTGCAAGGACTCTTAAGTTTTAGACAATTAGATGATGATACCTTAGAGTTAGGCATAGTTTTCGCTCTCTGTTCCTGTGTGCGTATATTGTGTGAATTTCTAAGAGTCACCAAATATGGCGGATACACAGAGATTGAGTCTTAATAAAACTATGACTATGGTGAATGGTTACGACTGTCATTCATAGAGTCCTCGACTGAAGGAGGATAGTAATGTCAAAGGTCAGAAATACACTTGTCCTGTCCATTCCTTCCCAGTGCCGAGAATAGGCACTTCCACCAAATAAGCTACACAATATCCTCTTGACCATCATCATCCCCAATAATGCCTCATAAATAAAGTCAGCATCGTGTTATGTTGATTTATAAAGAAAGAAAAAGAAGAGAGAGAGAAAAAAGAAGAAACATTTATATTTAGAAAAAAATAAAAAATAAAATAAAAAAAACGAAGAGAGAGAGAAAGGAAAAAAAAAGAAAAGATTTCAAGTTTATAGTTTTATCTTCGTGACGATGTTTCTGAGACAACAAAAACACCCATCGCGATCCACCGAATATGACCCATACCTACCTTTCAGTATTTCTGATCCCCAAATACTGGCTGAGGACTCTAACTTAGTTGTAGAGTTATTAGGACTTTAATTTAAGTGTGAATGCCATGTGAGGCCACCAAATAGTGAGTACATTTACAAAATCTAGTGAGATTTGTGATCTCAGAAAGAAAAGAAGGAAAAGAGTGAGCACAACGGAACATCAAGAAAGCACAGTTGTTTAGCAACTCTCTGAGTTGACTTGTTTGATAGTCTAGAGATCTAGAGTTTGTAGTACTAGATTACATGTAGCACCAGATGAGAGTGTGCCACCAAATACAAATCCATTCAACTCGATATCTCCTACCTAAGCCAAAAAGCCAAGGTCAAATTATAGATTATCTTCTACTTTATCCCCGAGGGAAGTAGTTGCCTATCCTGATAGAATTTTATCAAGGGTTAAGTATCAACTTCAAATGTAAGTTGTCTTTTCACATGAATCCGTTACTTAGGCTACTATCACTTCACATTAATCTAGATCTCTAAATTTTTAGAATAAGGAAAGGAGAAATCTCTTAGTTACTTCCATTGTATTTTGCTAGGGACAAGAAAAACTTAGGCATGGGAGTATTTGATGGTTCACTTTAACAAACTAATTATATGCCTAAGTATATTTCGATTATACTTTCTTGGTTCTTAATTTTCAATATCTTAGGTGATAATTAACATAACCTGCATCAATGGCTACTTTATATTTATATGCTTAATTCACCTTTGATTACAACATCTTTACAATATTTTATATATGCAAAAGAGATTAAATCAGGTGGACATAGGAATCAATTAAAAGCATTATTAGGATTATATTTGTAATTTAACCTTGCAAGTTTCAAGTCAAATCTCCGAACGTCTAATGGCAATCAATTTTAGTAAGAGATTTAAAATCCCTTGAATTGCACCGATGAAGGAGAACAGAAGGGGGGAGATAAAAGTTGCATGGGATAATCAATCTTCTCCCCCACTTTACGGGGGGATCACCTCCCTCTCGATCACCGTGAAACAGAGCCAACACCGTGGCCAGAGATTGCACCAAGATCTTTTAGCGCACTACCTCCCTCCTCCGCACCACTGCAAGCTCTCGTGGTGATAGCATGAGTGCCACCATCCTTGCTGTGATCATCACCATCCTCTCCCTTCCTCTCCATCATGAAGCAAAGCCTACACTGCGGTCCTCTCACTGCTCGCCAGCCAGACCGTGTGTTACCCCTCACGCACCTACAACCACGTGCCTTACCACCTGTGGCCACGCAGCAGCAGCTCGTGCGTACCTATTGTAAGAGAATGCCTACTCTCCAGCATGCATGCATGCGTAGCCGAACCTCGTGCTCCAACCCACGTGCGTGCTCCCGGCTTCTTCATCCTCCTATTCTTCCTCAACCACATGAAGCTCCATGCAAAGGAACCCAAAACCGCTGGCCCCCCTCCATGCAGCCACTCCTTTGAGCCTCCGCCAACCGTCAAGCTCGATGCCTAGCACAGTCGAGCGTCTCGCCAACCATAAGGCCACGAACGGCCATGCACAGCCCCCCACGCAGCCAACTCCACTTCTACGCCACTGGCGTCATCCTCCTTCGGTCGGTCACCGGCGACCACCTCCTGCTGTGAGACCCACATCAACGTGAAGCCCTCGTCGCTGTGCATGGCCCCCTTGACCCTTGCGTCCAGCTGTGCCCTCTCCATTGTGTGCGAGCCCTCCTTCCATCTCCCCGGTTTTGCAACTATGCAAGTGGTATTAAAATTTACCACTAATGCCATTGCAGCTTCTACTATTCACTTATTTATCTATTTAATATATTGCAGTAAATTTGCTTGAATATCCCTCATGTTTGTTTGAATTACATATAGTTGCATTCATCTCATAAATGATAGTGTATGGGATTTGGTTATAGGGAACGGGTTTGGTTTTGATTCATATTAATGATATTTGTCAATACTAAGATTATGATTCACATATTTCATTGGTGGTGATTTTGCATGTGCACCCTTACATAATTGATTAATTATTTTAATCAAGAATTTATGTTGAAAACACGTGCAACAGTTAGTATGAGTACGCATTGAGTTTCCCAAATAAACAAGACATGATTCACTAGTTTAAATAGGCTGATTCCTACCTGTGGAGATGACCAAACTCGTCGTGGTTAGTTTTGAATTATTAAATATTTTTGAAAAGCAATTTTCACCACGCGACATACTACAACAACGCAACATTTTACATTACAAATTTTATCAAAATCGAAGGTCACTTTTTCAGGTTCTATGGATGGGATTATCCCGAAATGTCGATTACCAAGGCTTGAATTTAGCTATAGAATAACATGGGCAGCACTATCTCGAAGTGTCGAAAGCTAGGATTCTAGGGGTTGCCATGGGTGGTGCTATCTCAAATCATCGAAAGCCAGGGACCCTACGAGGATTGATGGTGGGAGCTGGGAAACTGATACAGAACGTGTTGTAAAGCCAATCCAAAGCTAGAAATAAAGAAGAAAAAGAGAGAGAAAACTCTCCAAAAAATGCAAAACATTCGTCTATCTCTTTCTTACAAAAATGCACTGCAAACTAAACTTGGATTAAGCATGTTTTAAGCACGGGTGCTTTAACCACGTTATTCAACGAATTGTAGGTTAGTTCCTGTGGGCCTTAGAAACCTTTGCGGTAGACTAAGGCTAAAGCTGGTTAGGTCCGAATCTTGGCTGGTACTTGAGTACCTCTGGGCCTATTGTTAGCATTCTAACCTAATCTATAAAAGAAAGCACACATCAGAAATTTGAGCATAAAATGGCATGGTCTAGAATTTGAGTTAATTCCATGAGATTTTACTAAGGGACTAGCAAAAGTTAGGCATGGGGTTATGATGATAACGTCATCATCAGCCATATCTACCTTTAATTAGTCATAATCAAGGAATAAATGCTCCTACATAACCACTAGAGAACCATAATTCCTTGCATAATCATTCTGAGGGAAATACAGTAAAATAGGGGTAAAAATGTAGTTTTAACAGCACATCTCAATTGTAGAATAATCATGAGATTTCTTAGGGGTTAATTAAAGGTCAATTGGTCTTAAATGTCTAACAAATGGGTCTGTGTAGACAGAAAAGGGTTTTCACGCATTTTGAAAATTAAATGACATCTGAAACCCTAAAAGCAGACTTACTTAATCCACTAAGGTTCTAGTTAGGTTAAAATCTACTTAATCTCTCTAAAAATCATATAAAAATATTCTCTAGGGTTTGGTACCTTCAATTTGACCATTGGAACCTAATTTGACCTAAAATAGAGCCATAGACAGACTATTACCCTAATTTGGGTTTCTGCATAAATTACATAGTCAAACTAGGTCAAAACCTAAATCCAACTTCACCATTGGTTTCCTTGGGTCCAAATTAAGTTTGTACCAAAATTGGGCTGAATCAGAGATCATTTTGTCCTAGTTTGCAATGTGGTCCTATCTAACTCTTTTCTCTCAAACACATGCCCCTAACTTTCAAATCCTTAAAAAAAGGCCATACCTTTGTCATCACTCTTTGCAAATAGGTCCCTTCACCATTATCTTGGAGGAATCCTTCTCTGATGACCTTTGATTGAAGAGAACTCTGATCAACGAATCGCTTCCAAAATTGGAAGGGAGATTGCTCGAGAAGTTCTCTTTCCAACGCACCCGATTTCAATCTCCATAACCTTCCCAATCTCTCATGTGAATGCATGAGAGATTTGGGTGTCTCTTAGGAATCCTTCTCCAGAAAACCTTCCAAGCTTGAAAGCTTGGTTTCCAAGCTCCAACCAACTCCCTGTGGCCTATATAACAATCCCCTTGGCAAATCGTTTTCCCTACGCTCGAATTTGGTCGGAAATCCCCCACGTTCCTCCCTCCTCTTCGACCGAATAGCTCCTCGACGTCCGGCAACCTTTTCTGACCTCCCTCGTTGTTCGCTCGCAATACTGACGGCAGATTCTCCTTCCTTGTCTTCCTCCATGTCATGTCGTACCAGTCGACATCTCTCCCTCCATCGTCCTTGTCGTCCTACCCCCACCGGAGTACCTTCATCCCCTATCCCAATGTACCTCCGGCAAGTCGTTCTCCCCCTTTCGTCCGTTACGTTAGGAGTAGTTTAGTTCCCTTAGACTCTTACGTTAATTCTCCCCCTTTGAAACTTCGTTTCGACCCCTCAACACCGTGAATCACCCTTGTCTTCTCCGTCTCTGGCTACTCCTCTGGTGAGGCGTCCCCACTGCTACACCCCTCCACCTCAAATCCACAAACCAAACCCCTCTGCTATTCCATCCTCTCGAACTCCCAAACCACCCCCTGAACACACCCATCACCGACTTCCGTCCCTGTCACCGTCCACCCTCCACACACACTCTCACAAAAAGAACCCACCACCACTAAACTTGCCGTGGTCCGGCAATGCTCCTAAGCTGGTTTAACATGGTCGAGAGGCCGTTTTCTTGAATTTCAGGTTTCATCGTCCTCCGTCATCGCGACCGCTTTGCTCAACCTTGTTGACAGTCCTTCGGCCGCGATTCTTCCCCAATTCGTGCTCTAGGTACTACAGAATAGTCCTAGGAGTCTTCCTGGGCAGTTGATCGAAGAACCCCTACTGCTATCTCACGACAATTAGATGAGGCTTCATCCGCAGCTGCACCAAGAGGAAGAGTGGGATTTAGTCCCACCTCGTGAAGTATAGCAGCCCATGCAGCACAAATTGATTTTCTCATGTTAGCTATTCACCTCAAGTTTCACAGGGGGTGAGGTCCCCTGAACACCCCTCATGCCTCGCCTGTGACACCTCCATGGGGGCTTGGCTCATACTCAATTACTCGCCTAAGCTATACTCACACCTCAGCTGCCATTCACGGCTGGCAGCCCTGGTCTCGGGTACGTGTTCACCCAATTACCCGATTGAGCCTAGTTTGGAACAGATAAGGAGGAAGAAGAGAGAGAGAGAGTGAGCGTAGGGTTAGGGGGGTTTTGCTCTCACAGGCACTTGTGCGACACTTAGCTGTGAGGCTTGAAAGAAAAGCTGAGTAGAACCAAGGTAGAAGAGGTTGAAGAAGGGCCTGAAAGAGAAGAAGAAGAAGAGGAATCATCCAAAGAGAAGTGCATTGCTCGTGCACTGTAGCAATTTAACATTTAAGACGTCTGATTATCTGTTCCTTCATTTGATTATATTCAGTAAATTCTATATTTGTGTTAGGCTAATAATTGGTCATCCAAATCACCATTATTTTGTCTAGAATTCTTTTTATCTCCTCATATACTCATGTTATACATTGCATATTAGTTTTTGAGCAATTAATTGTGCTTATTTATATTATCTATTGAGATTAGTGCGTGAATGCAAAACTTGCTCCCTGTGTTTGACCTCGGACATAAATTCGAGTTATAAATTGTATTTGTTGACAAGCGATTTTGGTCTGTACTACAATGTATCAACCCTAAACACTGATTTTGCTCGCTCAAATGATCGAAGAAGGAAGGTGGGACAAATGGTCAGCTACCACATTCTACTTTCCTGCCTTGTCATGAATTTCGAGATTGAATTCTTGCAATAGCGAAATCCAGTGGATTAATCTAGGCTTCGCATCCTTCTTCATGAGTAAGTGCTTTACTGTAGTGTGATCTGAGTATATGATGACGTGGGAACCTAGGAGGTATGATCTAAATTTCTCCAGACTAAATACTACTGCCAGCAGCTCTTTCTCCATAATCGTGTAATTTTATTGAGCCTTGTCTAGTGTCTTGTTGGCGTAATATATGACTATCGATTTCCTATAGATTTTTTGACCCAGCACTGCTCCTACTGTGTAGTCAAACGCATCGCACATGATATCGAAGGGTTGAGACCAGTTAGGAGATTGTAGGATTGGTGTTTGGGTGACTTGGTCACGCAAGATCTCAAATGAATGGACACAGTTGCTTGTCTTCTCAAAAGGCATGTCCTTTGAGAGGAGATTCGTCAAGGGGCACGTGATCTTGGAAAAATCAGATATTAATCAGCGGTAAAAACTAACGTGCCCCAAGAACAATCTTATATCTTTGACTGAGATATGCACAGGTAATTTGGAAATCAGATTCACCTTAGCTCGATCAACCTAGATACCTCTCTCAGAGACAAGATGACCAAGAATGATGCCCTCAGGAACCATGAAGTGGCTCTTTCCCCAAGAGAGAATCAGGTTCACTTCGATGCATCTTTTAAGGATCGGGACCAAATGCAAGAGGAATTCATCAAAAGATTCACCGAATACGGAGAAGTCATTCATGAAGACCTCAAGGTACTTACCTACCATATTTGAAAATATGGCTAGCATGCATCGTTGAAATGTGACAAGAGAGTTGTATAGACCAAATGGCATCTTGCGGAACACGTATGTATCATAGAGGGAGGTAATGGTGGTCATTTCCTGATCTTTAGGATGAATTGCCACCTGATTATATCTGAAGTACCCATCTAGGAAATAGAAAAATCAATTTCTCGCCAGTTTCTTAAGAATATTGTCAATGAATAGAAGTGGGTAATGATCTTTCTTTGTGGAGACATTCAATTTCCGATAGTCTATGCAGACTCTCCACGAATTCGCAATCTGGGTCGGGATGGTCTCTCCAGATTCAGTTGTAATCACGGTGAGCCCTGCCTTCTTCGACACAACTTTGATCTGGCTCACTTAGCGGCTATCAGAGATCAGGGAGATGATAACTGCATCTAACCACTTGATGATCTCTTTCTTCATGACCTCTTGTAGATTCAGATTGAGTCTTCTCTGCATCTCTCGAAATGTCATGAGCCCTCTTCAGTGTAGGTACAGTGTGTGCAATATAAGGGACTTATACCAATCAGTTCAACGAGAGTCCATCCGATGGCTCTCCAATGCTACTGGAGAATAGAAATCAGATTTGTCTCCTGATCATATGTGAGCCAGGAATTGATGATCATAGGAAATGTCCGATTGGAATCCAAGATGACATACTTCAGATGATCTGGGAGGGGCTTCAGCTCCATAACTGGGTTATCAACAGTAGGTGGGGGTTCGAGATGGGCGTCAGAAGATAAAGTGGGAGCTATGGGTGAATCTAGATTAGCTCTGGGCTCTACTATTTGTGGGTCAAGATCTTTTTGAGGCTGAGGATCAGGGATAATCGGGTTTTCCTCTGAAATCGGGTCCTCAACCACAGAACCGATGTCGCATACTTCTTTGATTGCCCCATAGTTTATTCCTTTCTAGGCCTTAAACATATCAATCCGTAATGTCTTATTCACGAATTTCAATTCGATCTAGCCCTCTTTACAGTTGATATTTTCCATAGCTTTGGCTAGGAATGGTCTTCCTAAGATGATTGGTGTGCTCCTTAGATTCTCAGAAGTATCCATATCTGATACAATGAAGTTCACTATGAAATAGAAATCTCATATCTGTACTAGAACATCCTCAAAATCTCCTCTAGGTGACTTGATTGATCTGTTTGTCAACTGCAAGGTCACCTCAATCAGTTTGAACTCAATTTCCTCGAAATGGTCTAGTAGGGATGTAGGGATCAGGTTAATGGAGTCTTCTAAATCTAATAATGCTCGATCGAATTCTAAATCACTAATCTTACAGGAGATCAAAAGGGTGCTAGGATCTTTTGCTTTCTATGGGAGTTTGCTCAGGATGATTGAGCTGAGCTGACTTGCTCCGACAATATGATCAGACTCCCATCTTTGTTTCGTGGCTTATGCTTTTGTGTACATAAATCCTTTAGAAATCTCCTGTAAGTTAGTACGTGGTGGATCGCATCCATCAAGGGGATGTTTATCTGGACTTGCTCAAAGAGCTTGACCAGATCTTCCTCAAGTTCCACGGGTTTAGGTTTCCTCTTTCCCTTGTTCAAGGTCCTAAGGAATGGAACCTATGTAGGTTCCTCTAGATTGGTTCAGGTTCTAGATCTGGGATAGGGGTTGCCTGGATAACCATCCTAGGGTTAGGCTCTAAACTACCAAGTTTTGAGTTGATAGGGTAAGGTGGATCCTGAGTCGATTTACCACTGCGGGTGGTAACAAAATTAAGGCCTGCCTAGTTTTGGTTCAAAGTTGGCAAAAGAGGTGGTTGCTGTTGATATCTTGAGTATGATGTTGAAGCTTCATCCCGTCGAGTGATGGAGTAGAAGGGGCCTGATAAGCATAGTGTGATTGGCCTTGATTTGGGTTCATAACGTGCCTTTAGTTTGGCACGTTAATTGGATTTGGCAAAGGTTGAGATGGAAGTGCACCAAGCTTGCAAGACTTGCCATCTTTGCGAGCTGATTTCAAACCTTTGTGATCTTGACTTTTTGATATTTTTACTTAGCCACATTAGTCTTTTGAATGTCAACCAGGGTTTGTAGAATCAGAGTCATTTGATCTTCCCTTGATGGCCCAGATTGGTAATTCGGATTAGGCCTAGGCTGAGTAGGCTGATAAGGGTGCGAAGCCTATAGTCGAGGTTGGAGCTAAGATCTCAAGTTTTGATTATTCCTTGACCATGCAAACTTAGGATGATTACGCCATCCAGGATTATAGGTATTAATGAATAGATCATTTTGGATGGCGTGGAGCTCCTCGTAGGTCTACGGAACTCCAGAGAAGTTAGAATACGAGGGTTCAGAGCTCCCCTAACTAGAGTAGGTGGGTTCAGAGTTTCCTCTGAAACTAGGATCAGATGGGGTGGATACGGGTCCATCCCCTAGTGAGAGTGGTGATAAATGTTATGCATAGCCTCCCTACCTAGGGGTCATTGCGCATATGTGTTCTACTGTGCAGCAGTGGCTCTTTGCAGATGTCGAGTCAATTCGTCCACCTTTTTCTCGATGATTGAGACCTTATCCAAGTGACTAGCCACCAACTCCAGATTGATGGATGCGGATAGGCCTTGAGTCTCATATGGCCCTTGTGTGTTTGTCAATGCATGGGTAGTCATCTGGTCAAACATACCCATAGATTCGTTGTTTATGGAGTTCTCGCACATGTTCTCAAGAATCTCCCAAACGGTATCTTCATGCTGACCCATAATGTTGCCACCACATGTTGCATTGACAATTACCCTGATATCCTCACGAAGTCCCTGGTAAAAGGACTGGACATGCTCCCATTTAAGAACTCCATGATGGGGGCATTTCCGCATGAGATCTAAAAAGCGATCCCATGCCTCATGAAGTGGTTCTCCAGCATTCTGCGTGAAGCGCGTGATCTGGTGCCTCAAAGCATTCGTCTGACCAATGTTTATCGCGCTTGATCGGGTTTTAAAGAATAACACGTTGTAATATAGCCGACAAAGCGTTCAAACAAATAGAGAATTTTATTACTCGAAAATCGGAGTATCTGAGATCAAACATAGGGAGCAATCAGAATTTACTACTAATCTCAAATGTAACTGAACACTCTAATTTACTCAAAACTTGAATTCAAATATGAATGTATGCGGTTAAAAAGTAATTGTGACAAAAGAGTAAAATTGGACGTCTGATCTTGTGATCAGACGTCTTAAAAGTGTCTTCCCTTTTTCTTTTGCTTTATTCTTCTTTCCCTGCAGTCTCTCTTCCTTTCTTCTTCTTTCTCTCTTCTGCGAAGACTTCTTCTTCTTCCTTGCCTTTGCTTCTTCTTTCTTCTGTCTTCTTCTTCTTTCTCTTCTCTTTCTGTGAAGGCTTCTGTCTTCTTCTTCTCAGCAGTCTCTACTTCTTCCTTCAGATCTACAGGTCTTCTTCCTACCTTTGCTCCTTTTCTTGCAGTCCTTTCTCTCTGCAGTCTCTCTTTCTTCCTTCTCTTCTCTACTTCGCTCAGCTTCTTCTTCTGCTTCTTCTCTTTGCGGCTATGTCTCTCTT
The DNA here is from genome assembly GCA_037157565.1 of Thalassia testudinum. Lineage (NCBI taxonomy): Eukaryota > Viridiplantae > Streptophyta > Magnoliopsida > Alismatales > Hydrocharitaceae > Thalassia > Thalassia testudinum. Next base: position 41,207,355 of record JAZHRO010000067.1, read on the forward strand.
CTTCAACCAGCCTGCCTGCACAGAGAGGTGGAAGCAAAACCTACCCTGCCCCTCTACCCGCACGTCGCTCTCTTTCTGAAGTTCACTCAAGGACGCTCTCCCAGAGACATGGGTAATCGGGTCAGATTTCGCACCCGGGACCAGGTGCACCGGTAGGTGGGTGATGCGCGAGGAGTGCTCAGGTTGGGTCTGGTCGGAGCCCACCAGATCCGCGAGGTGAAACCGCGGATGAGGCGAGCATGGGATAAGGTGAGGGACCTCACCCCTGTGCGTTCGAAGGCAATGAGGCAATATCACAAAAATACTTTAAAGTATACTTGCGCTTCGCGTTTCGCCGATGTGGGACTATTAGTTCTGCCCCGCTCCTGCGCGCACCCGGAAAGCCTTCGTGCAATCGCCACAGCTGCGGAGTTGCTGCACTCCTTGCTGGACTTAGGTGCTTCGCACTACTATCCCGAATATGCTACACCTGAAGATTGGAGAACCTGACGCCTAGAGCTGCTGAAGCTTGGAGCTGCTCCAACCGTCAATGGCGGCAGGGGCTGAAATCCTGTCAAACACAAAACAAGCCTCTCAGCTTAATCAGACCAACTAGGCACCTTCGCCGTGGCACGGCGAAGGTGGTGAGCCAGGCGGCAGGCCGTGGGATGGCCTAGGCGTGCGTGCCTAGGTCAACCTGTGACCGAAGGTGTGGGTGAGTTCGAGGGGCTATTGTGGAGGCGTAGAGGGATGGTGGATGGGCGGAGGTTGTTCCTTGTGGTGAGGCGGAGCTTATGAGTTGGTTGGCGAGCCGTGTGGAGGTGCGGAATGGTGGGGGCAGCTCGCCGGAGGTCGGTCGGAGGCGAGGAAGATGGAGGTGGTCAGCGACGGTCGAGGGGCAATGAAATGAAATAAAAGGGGGAAAAGAGAGAGGGGAAGATGGAGAATGTATTAAGCCGAACTACAGGGATGAAGGGGGACGGAGAGGCGGACAGCTGTACCTGCTGTCGCCAGAGAAGAAGCTGCCCAGTGGAGGAAGGAGGCGGCGATGACGGGGCTGAGGTGGCGTGCGCGGGTATTGCGCGACGCGGAGGAGAATCAGGAAGATGACTCTGCCACTAGTTTTGTGGTAGAGAGAAGAGAGAGGGGAGGGGGGCTCGCCAGAGCTCGCTGGACCCTTGGCCAGAGAAGAAAGAGAAGAAGTTGAGGTGGAAGTCCGGCCAAGTCAAGCTAAAAATGAGCGGCCGGGTTTGGGGGTTCTTTTATAGGCACTGGGCCATGCTTTCAGAGCGTGGATGGCACGCCATTACCTCCGCCGGCTCGCCAGAGAAGGAAAGTGGGTAGATACCCAAATCCCTCGTGCATTCGCATGAGAGATTGTGTTCACACCAGGGATCAAGATTGGCCTTAGATGGAAGGGAATTCCTCAGAGAATCTCCCTTCCGTTTCTGGGAGGGGATCTCTGAGGAATCAGAGAGTATTCCCTCTCTAATCCTCGCCGGAGAAGGATTCTGCCCGAATAATGGTGGAAGGACCTGATTGCAAAGGTGGCGAGGAAGTTAGGGGGCTCCCTGCAATGATTTTCAAAAGATAGGGACCAAGTTGTGATTTGGGTGTACTAAATTGCAAAGTAGGTCAAGATGACCTCCCCTTAGGTCCAAATTTTGGTACAAACCTAATTTGAACCTAAGGAATCCAATGGTGAAGTTGGATTTTAGGTTTGACTACGTTTGACTAAATATTTTGCATAAAAACCTAAATTAGGTTAATTGATGAACTAGGACCCTAATCTAGGTCAAACTGGGTTCCAAAGGCCAAATTGAATGTTCTAAACCCTAGAGGATATTTTTCCATGATTTTTAGAGGGTTTACTTGATTTTTATCCTGACCAAAACCTTGTTGATTCAAGCGGGTCTGTTTTAGGGTTACCAAATGTCATTTAATTCCTAGATTGCACACGAACCCATTTCTGATTGACTCAACCCGCTTTTTATTTCATTTAGACCATTTGACCTATGTTTTGCCTCTGAGAAATCCCGTTTATGCACTGCAATGGTAAAATTTTAGTTTTAACCTTTAATTCATGTTTTCTTCTCAGAGCACTTATTCCTTCATTTAGGCCTTCTTCTAGGTTATGTAAGAGCTTTTATCTTCTTTATTGGGTCAAAATGAGCTAGTTATGGCTCATGATGAGGCTCTCATCAACCAACTAGGAAAATTTTCTTCAGGAATTCAAATTGGAGTTCTACCCAAATGTTGATCAGATGGGTCAAAGTTTGATACCAGTGGGTAGCCTTATCCATGAGGGAGAAGGAGAACATCTTCATGAGCAGAATGCCCCAATTTTGAATAGGTGGCCCGAAGATTTAGGCCAAATGCTTTAGCGATGTGCTGGAAGGGATCTTCGATGTTCAAGCCGTGGAATTTTAGGATAGCATGAATCAGATTTGGGTTGAGTTTAGTAGGTCCTCCAGCTGGGATTTGCATCCTGGGTTTGATTGCCACCATAGTGAGATTATAATGATCTCTCATCTAAGGATGCTGCGGTGGGTTCATGAATACCTAAAATAGATCATTGTAGCATTGTAGTTGATTCTGGAGATTAGGCTCTTCTTCTTGATTCTCCATGGATGTAGATGGAGATCTGGGCTCAGAAGCAGAAGAGTTGGAAGCGATGTTAATCTGGTCAGGTGGTAGCACAAACAAGTGGGTCGAGGCTTGGCCTCGTTGAGAATGAGCCGCTAATAGAGGCTTCAAGGGTTGTCTTAAGGGACTCCTCCCGAACATGCACTAAAGAGCCAAGTGAGGGACAAAATGTGTGATGGGCCCAATCAAGGCACCCAAAAAAATCTATGGATGACTAAGGAGGTTGGAGGCGAATGATACCCCTTGATTAGAAAATCACTCACTTGAGAATTACTTGGGTAGCTAGGAAGGGAGATCCCTGCAAAGACCCATACACGGTTGAGTGTCCTTGTTAATGCGAAATCGTTGAATCTAAGGAAATGCATCGTAGTACAGTCGAGAAATCATGATAAACACTTAAAATGTATAACTCGCAAGTACGAGGTCGTTCACTAGGAGCAATAATGGCAATTCATTCTCACATATCACAATTCTAAGCAAAATATAAGCAATTATGACCAAAAGAATAATAAGGATATATTAATAAAATCAAGTATCAATGTGCAAAAAGATTAGGGTAAAATAGTGATTTGAATCGCCAGATTATCCTTTAAGTTTGAACCTAACAAATACTCAAATATATGAATAGTAATCTCAACCACAGAATCAAATGCCTTAGAAATTAGATGACAGAAATAAGCTCCAGACGGCTTAAATGAAGCCTGCTACAGTGCCTTCAAGAGGCTTAAGGGTCTCTTCCTTCCTTCTTCTCGAGCCTTAGGAGAGACTCAGCACAGCACCAACACCAATAGAGGCATAAAAGCCTCTCAGCAACTAAGTATAGAGAGGGAAGGAGCAAGGGAAAAACCCCCTCTCTCTCTTCCTTTTCTCTTCATGCCTGCCTAACCGAATCAATAAGCAGGTTAACAGGCAGGTAATCGGGTCGAGGATAGGGACTAAGGCTACTAGGCATGGGAGGTAGTCGAGGAGTGAGCGAGTTGAGTGAAGAGGGACCTGACCCCTCGTGACTAGGCGAGGGGTCCTGAGCACAAATCCAACTTGTGTTGCAGCTGCGTTGTGTTCCCAGGATGTGGCACTAAAGCCACTGCTTTTTTCTCGTGTGTGCCAGTAGTAGGTTGATCTCTCAATTACGAGCGAGGAAGGTGATGACTTCTCCAATTGTCGACCAGGGCATACTCCTGGTAGGCACCCGCATGACCTGGATGAGGAGGCGAGGTTGAATGCTGCTGGAGCACAGTTCCAAGGTCGCGTGAAGAAGCTCTGTTAATGGCAACTGAGGGCGAACACCTGCAAAAATGGAAATGGCCTATCGGCCATGTCAAAAATGCTCAGGATGATCACATGAATGCGACAAAGGCGGTGGTGGCAGTGACATGCCATGAAGGTCGTCATAGAGGATTGGTGAAGGTGGAATATGGAGGCAAGGGAGGAGGTGTTCGATGGATAGATTGGCGCAGCAATCCCCTCAATTTCTTAAGGGTTTTTGCTCTCGTGGACACGGCGGAGGTGTACGAGTTCATGAATGGTAGATTGGTGGCGTATAGCTGGTTGTCGAGGTCATTGGAGATATGCCGGAGATGGGGGAAACGACAGTGGGACAGGCGGATTCGTGAGCAGACCTAAAGTCTAATGATGCTGGGAGGATCAGTCGACGAAGAGGAGTCGATGTAGGTAGCTAACAAACGAAGGGGAGTTGTAGAAAGCATCGGTCATGATGAGTCGGTGTCGGAGGAGAATACTTCGGGAGGGAGAATAGTGATGAGGAGGAGGTCGTAGAGAGTTGCACCGGTATTGCACAATGTAGAATGAAGAGGGAAAGAAGATCTAGTCGGCTATTGTATGTGTAGCCAGCGAAGTGAATGGAGGATGGTGGTCGTTGCAGCAAAGCTTGGAGCAGATCAGAGAGGGAGAAGGGAAGAGGTTTGTGGCCTAAAACCTGTTAAGGAGGTGTGGCAGTCCATGAGGGTCTTTTATAGGCCTTCATGCAAGCTCCTAAGCTTGGAAACAAGCTTGAAAGGCTCAGTTTTTCAGGAAGAAGGATTCTTGAAATCCTTGGGTTTGCATGAGCAACATAGACGGATTTGGAGTCTACGATTAGGTTTAATCGATCAGGGATCTCCTCAAGGTTATCCCTTCCAATTTTGGAAGGGATTGGCCAAGTAATCAGGGAGGAATCTTTGATTGAGAGCTCAGTTGCATGGGTTCACACCTGCCATGGTAGCAAGGACCCAAATGCGAAGAAGACAATGAAGTTAGGGGTTCTTTGTAATTATTTTGAAAGTTGAGGTGCTGATTGAAAGAGAATGAGAATCAGACTGGACTAAGATACAAACTAGGTCAAGATAAACTTTGATTGAGCCCATATTTTGGTACAAATGTAATTTGGACCCAAGGAATCTGATGGTAAAGTTGGATTTTGGTTTTGACCAAGTCTGATTGGGTAATTTATGCAGAAACCCAAATTAGGGTAACTTCCTATCTAAGACGCTGTTTTAGGTCAAAATAGGTTTAGATGGTCAAATCAAGGATACCAAACCTTATAGAATATTTTTCCATGACTTTGAGAAGATTTATATGGAATTTATTCTGACCATAACCTTTGTTATTTAAGTGAGTCTGAAATTAGGATTTTGGGTTACTGTTAATTCTTGAAATGCTCGAAAACCCATTTCTGTCTACATGGACCCACTTATTAGACTTTAATGCTCATTTGACCTTTATTCGCCCCTATTCAATCCCTTAGTTATTCTGTGCTCATGATTTGCTGTTAAAATTACAGAATTAATCCTAGTTTCTTGTTCTCTTCTCAAAACACAACATCATCGATATAGGACCCTCTGATGGTGAGTAGGAGCTTTTATCATCTTTCTCAGACAAAAATAGGCTAGTTAGGGCCTATGATGGTGTTCCCATCAATCCCCACGGGTTACAGGGTTTCCCCCACCTGACCTTCCTTGTCACTAAGAATCTTAGAAGACTAGAATGAGCAACTTGACCCCTAAGTCTACCAATTTTATTCCTGAATATGTGCCTTGAATTTCACTTGAACTTTAGAGTTGATTGTGATTTGTGACTTAATTTGAAGGTTGGTTAACCCACTAAGTGGGTCAGCTTCACCTAACTTGCCCTAAAGTTTATGATGAGTTGGGTAAAGAACCCAAAATCACCTTGAATGACTTGCAAATATGTTATTAAGTCCCAAATTTTAGTAATTCAAGTGATTGTTAGAGCCTTCGTTTAGGGTCTTTTTGATTAGATCAATTTAATCAAGGCTTGGTTGACACACAATGCAAGAAATCAATTCTCTTTCAAATCAGGCAAGTGTGTTTTCCTCAAATCCTAAAATAAAAACCATAATTGGGCTCTTTTCTAGGTCTAATTCTTTCCAAAATTGGCACCTAGAGCTCAATTAAGAAAGCGAATGGCCCTAGTCACCTTAAGTCCCTAATAGGTGAAGATATCTAGATGGTGATTTCTAAATAAATCAAACTAGGATACTCAAGTTATTAATTCTGAGAAAGAATGCGAGTTGATCCTAATTGATTCTTCTTTCCAAATTCTTCCAGAAATGAGGGGCTTAAGAAGGAAATGAGATTACCTACCCCTAGAGTGGCTATCATGTTGCAGATCTTCTCCTGTGTACCTCGCACATCACAACATATCAAATTAGGCAGTTAGAATCAAATCAGAGTTGTAATCAGTGAATGAAACTGCACGTTGCTGCCTGGCAATGGTACCGAAATGTTATGACGTATTCGTCAAGTGGTTAAGATGTGTGTTGTAGTGCACTCAACAAAAAACACAACATTAAAAATTTATAATCTCGAAATCAATATGAGACTGAGGTCATTTGCAAGGGGCAAAAATGGCAATTTCAATCCACTAATCACAATATCAAAGATAATATGCAATTGAAACTAGGGTAATGCTTAGAATAATATTCCACAAAATTAGGGAGTTAGTGCAAAAGGATGGGATTAAATTAGTGATTTGAATCACCAAATTAACCCTTAAGTTTTAAGCTTGCAATTATTTAAAATAAATGAATAGTACTCTCAACCAAATATTAAAATGAGCACAAGCCTCAGACGTCAATGTAAGGCCTCAGATGCCTTAACTGAGTATCAGAACCAACATAGTAGGGGAGCCAAGGAACAATAGCAGTGCACCACACAAAGGTGCAAAGGCTCTTCAGATTTTAGCCAAGTATCGAGCATAGTGCACGCACCCCACAGTCAGGAGACCTAAAGCAAAACCCTCCCCCCTCCTCACAAATTCCCTCCTCTTCTCAGAACCGGCAATCGGATGTATAACTGGATATCCGGATCGGTTAGGGTCTAGACCTGCCTGTGTGGTGTAGCGGGTGAGGAGTGAGCGCAAGGAGGCACATGCATAGGTGGACCTCACACCCCATGTTATGAGGCATACAATCAAGGGGAGCTTTTCATTTTATGTGCTTCTGGGCACTTCAAATCTTCTGTTGTGGGACTATATCCCACCTTCTTTCTTCACGCAACAGCAGCTGACGAAGTTTGCTTCAATTCGGTTGCTACTCAGACTCTGCTACCTAAGAGAAGACCAAGAAGTGTTACTGGAAGTGTTGACTGGGTAATTTGCACAGAAGCCCAAATTTGGATAAAATTTCGTCTGCAACTCTGTTCAAGGTCAGAATGGGTTCAGATGGTCAAACCAAGGGTATCATATGTCTTATAATATTTTTCTATGAATTTTAGTAGGTTTAGATGAATTTTATCCTGACCAGAACCTCTTTAATTTAAGCAGGTCTAAAATTAAGATTTTGTGTGCTGTTGCGATTCTCAAAATGCGTTAAACCCCATCTCTATCTATATGGACCCACATTTTGGACTTTTAAGTTCATTTTACCTTTAATTAACCCCTAACAAACCCTGTGGTTAAATTGTGTTCATGATGTCCTACTAAAATTACAGAATTAACCCTGATTTCCCATTCTCTTAAATCATAATAATGCGGAGTTACAACCCTCAGATGATTATATAGGAGCTTTTATCAATCATACCTGACTAAAAATGGATAGTTAGGGCCTATGATGGTGTTCCCAACACCTGAAGCTTCACCGTGGAATAGACCTCAGTGAATTCTTTAAGATGTTTGTAGGGATCTGATAAGAACCTCATCATGAACCCTAACTAGCATAATCTAACCTAGATATGCGAGAAAAAGCTCCTACATAACTCAAAGAAAGGCTTGACTCAGAGAATTCTAAGTTTGAGAAGAAATAAGTCATAAGGGGTAAAAATGCAATTTCACCAACACAATCTGCAAATAGGGTAACTCAGGGTCCAAACATAGGTCAAACTAACCTAATAAGAAGGAAAGTGGGATGATCTGATCCAACAAGGGCTGCAGTAACTCCAAGGAATCAAATGACATTCTGTAACCCTAAAACAAACCCACTTCAATTCACGAGGTTTGAGGTAAGGTAAAAATTGAATAAACCCTCTAAAGTATATATAAAAATAATCTCTAGGGTTTAGAACCTTCAATTTGGCCTTAGAAACCCATTTTGACCTACATTGAGAACCATGCCCAATTAATGATTTAATTTGGGTTTTTACATAAATTGGTCGGTCAAACAAGGTTTGACATAGAAACAAAATTCACCATTAAAATCCTTAGGTCCAATTTAGTCATGCATAAAAACTTAAGCCTAAGAAGAGACCTTCTTGACCGACTTTGCAATTTGGTCCTCATCTATTATATTTGACCCTCAACTTTTGAAACCCTTGCATTTTGGCCCTTATTTTCCTCGTCATTCTTTGCATTTAGGTCCCTCCTGCAAGTCTCTGCGCAACGCCATGCTCTGGCGACTTTGCGCAGAGCATGGCACCGCGTAGGGTGAGGGGGATGTCCTGCAAATTGAACCCGGTGTTCCCTGCGACGTCTGCTGTCGCAGGGACACCGCCATGCCACCTGACAATGCCCACACCTTCCGTGAGAACGCGCGAAAGGTATGGGTCACACCTCCAGCCATTCTCCAGCGAGGGTGGCACGTCGCCTCCCTGTGTCCACCCCTCCGCCACCGCCTTTATAAAGACCAGCGTCGCCAGCCGGTTGGGGCAGCTTGGTCTTGACAGAGAAAACCCCAACCCTTCCTCTCTCCCCACTCCGACAGGAACCCACCAGCTACGGAGGCTCCTCCTCCTCCATCTCGTCGCTCTGCTGCAATACAAGCAGCAGAGCCACCTTCTCCTGATCTCCCTGCATCGCGTCGTACCAACCGCGCGCCTCCCTACCCTCTTCCTCACCGCCGCTCTCTCCCTCTAGGTGTTTCTTCTCTGGCAACAGTCGATACAACTACCGCCCTGCTCCGGCCCCCTTCATCCCTGTAGGTATGTTACTATTATTTCCCTTCATCCCTCTTTCTTTTTCCCACTGCCTTTCAGTTGATTACCCCTCGAATGCGCCCGACCACCATCATCTTCCATCCCTCCGGCAACCGTCCGACGAGTTGCCCCCGTCGATCCACCGCTCCACACAACTCGCCAACTGTCCCAAAAGCTTCGCCTCACCATACCCAACAACCCCCACCCCTCCAGTGCCACTCCACACCTCCACAACACTCCCCCGATCAAACCCAATTTTCCAGTTGCAGTCCGACCTAGGGCTGCCGCCAGACACCTCCTCGCAACCTGCTGCACCCCGCACTACCTTCGTCGTGCCACGGCGAAGGTTTCCCTGTGGTCTGATTAGGCTGAGAGGCCCTTTTTATGTTAGGCAGATTTTCAGCCCCGGCTGCCATTGGCAATGAAGCAAGGAGCTTCCAAGCGAGCTCCAGGCCTCAAAGCAGCAGGATTCCAGCAGAGGCGAATTGGAGAGACCCAGGTGAAAGCAGGCAGTTGGCACGCAAAGGGAAGCGAGGACGCAGCTACTGAGGCAAGGTCGCGATTCTTCCCTCTAGCACGCGCGAGAAGGGCCAAAGTTTAGTCCCACATCGTAGGATTTCGAAGCGCCGCACCCATTTAAATTGATTTTGTGTTTTTACCTAAGTGCCTCAGAACATGGGGTGAGGTCCCCTCACCCACTCGCCCGCCTCGTCCGTGACCCAAGCCACGCGGACCTGGCCGACCCGTTTACCCTGCACTCCTCGCGCACCACCCACGCCGGTGCGCCTGGTCATGGGTACGCTACCCGTCCCGATAACCCAGCTCTGGGAGAGCTTCCTATGAGCGGTTTACAGAGAGAGAGAGAGACGTGCGGGTAGAGGGAAGGGCTAGGTTTTGCTGTGCATTGTGCAGGAACAGGGCGCGAAGAAAGAAGGTTCACCACTTGGCCGCAGGAAGAAGAAGAAGAAACGCTGAAAAGGCCCTGCAGCTGAGCAAGGCAGAAGACCAAGGAAGAAGAAGCAAGAAGAAGAAGAGAAGAAGAAGAAGCAGCAAAGGAAGAAAAGAGGGGAAGCACTGTAGCAGACCGCCGTTTAAGTCATCTGACTGTGATATCAGACGACGGATGAAGCTTCAGAGGAGATAAAGCAGAGAAGAAGAAAAAGAAAAGAAAAGGCTCCGCAGCTGAAGAGAAAGAAAAGAGAAGGAAGAAAGAAGATAACGACAAGAAAAAGGAGAAGAACTGAAGAAGAAAAGAACTAGAAGACATGCAGAAGAAGAGAAACTGAAGGCAATCAGAGCCAAGGAAGAAGACCCGTAAAGATAAAGAAAAGAGAAAGAAGAGAAGAAGACAAGCAAAGAGAGAAAGAAGAGAAGAAGAAAAAGCCAAAAGACAGAAATCTATTTCACCCTCTCTCTCTCTGTTATTTTTGTAATAAAGAAACATTGTACTTCTAGAATTCCAGTAGCTCCCTGAGTTCAACCTCGGGAAACTATTTCAGAGTAAAATTTTAATGGTAACGACAACCGTAGCTGTCTTATTTTATACCACAATGACATTACTGTAATAAGCATTAAAACAAACAAAGACTAGCCGCAGTTGGGAAACGTCACCAGGATCTTCCCAAGCATTACTGATGAACGTATTTACGTGAGGCAAAATTAAGGTTTTGGAGAACCCGTCGTTGTAGCCGCAAAAATCGCTACAAAATAAAATTTATACCGAAACTCGAGATAAGTCCCAAGTTGAACACAAGGAGTCGAACATTTGGTTTTGAAAACCACGCTTCGATTTTATTTCCTTTTGTTATTTTTATCTTTTATGATTTTTTTGGAATTTTAATAGGGCAATTGATCAGGTCGATGAAATATTTATCCAACTAATCTACTTGCGATAGAGAGGGAGAGAGAAAGAGAGAGAGAAACATTTCATAAATATGTCCAAACAATTGTTTGCTATAATGAAGAAATTACAACTATACTAAAAAGCGATAAAAGATAAAGATAAGAAGAATCCCCCTCGATGGTTGCTTGGAGGATGACTCACTCTGATGTCGACTGGGTGAAGGTGGTGAGAGGTTGGATGAAGGAGAACAACATCCGAGGAAGGAGGATGGGGAAAAACGACATCGCGGTGAGGATCTACTTCCCGAAGTGTGAGAGGACGGCCATGGGATGCTCCACAAAGGGGGTGAGAAGTAGGAAAAATATTTGATTTCCACGATAGAGGAGCATGCTGGGCTTGGGACAAGCTCTTTCTAGAGCCTTGAGGTGAGGGAGAGAAAGGAAGAGATGAAGAGAAATGGGAGGGGCAGGGCTCCTTTTATAGTGGAGGAGAGGAGGCAAAATAAGTGTATGGGTCAATAGCAACATTTACTATCATCCTTGTAGCTCCACCGTAAATGTCGCTGAAGCCCTTGCACACCACTACTGGCGCCCGCTTGCATAGCTGGTAAGGCGTGGTCGATGGGGAGCCGTCGAATCGAGATCATGCGACCGAGGTTGCACGGAGATCACACTCTCAGATTATGCATGAGATGAAGCGTCGGTCCATGCATGCGATCGTGCATTTTCGTGAGAGCTCATCCATGCTCATCCACATGTCCATGTGGAGAATTCTACGTCGTTTGACGAAGATCGCACGGCACTAATTGGTCGCTCGTGCCTGTGTGGTCAATTGGAGGCATCGAAGGATTCAAACTCGCGCCTCTTCTTTGAGAGTCAAGCGCACTACTGTTGTGGCAAGGGTGTAACTTTGACAACTTGATGGAAGCCATGGTGCCCAGTCTCGACCATTGGATGAAGATCCAATAGTCGAGATCTCATCCAAATTCTCTCTTTTGAGGTGAGATAATGGCTGTGGTTGGTCTTGGGCAAATGTGATGGCACCACGTGGCACCATCACAGTTGTCCGTTTTGTTTGCTTTGTAAGTGTCACCACGAACATTGGAATGAATTGTTTTTCGCACATTGGGATGCGATTGTCAATCCGGATCCATCCGTGCGATCAAATTTGGCATCTGAGGTTTGAATTGGTGCCACCTTGCCCCTTGGCCTTTGATCTTCCTTGGAATGCATAATGTGCTATGGGACTCTGATCAAGATGACTTCAGAGGCGTTAGACTCTGCTTGTCATCCTGATATGATCCGTACAGTTGGATCATCAATCGAAGGCCCTGAAATAAACCTCCTCCTCTCCTAGCAACAAAAGGACACAAATTAACCTAAACTTTATACAAACTATTCTAAATGTAGAATGATGCATACTATGAAAATTTATACTATGGAATGCATATCTAAAACTAGGAAAATGGATAAATAAGCATTTTAACCTAAATGGATGTGTATACATCATACCCCGATGCCTATTTTTTGCTAGTCCTTAGCAAAATTAACGTATATGCTAAGTATAAAAAATAGAATTAGGACTCAATCGCTTAAGGCATTAGTTGTTTATTAACAAAAGGAAATTTTGACTAAGGTCCTAAACTATGATGACTCAACAGTACTTAGGTGCCTGCCAAAATGTAGACCACTCAAGTCCTCACCTTATCTTGAAAAGGGAAGATACATTTTTCTATTTTTTTCTTCTTTTCTAATTTTTTGGATTTTTGAGTTTAGAGTTTCGAGGCAGCTTTATACGACTACCTAACCCACCCAAGACTCAAAAAGAACTTTAAGTTCTAAGCATCTTATGAAATGTGATAGACTCACTATGCGGCCATTAAAAGGGACTTCAGGTTGTGGTACGCAAGGGCCTGATGGCGGATTTGCCATAGGATTAAACTGGACCCTTGGGATGACGGGTGCGGACGGTCGCATTGGTCCACCCGCGGGGTTTTGGCGCTGCGGGTTGTTGGACCATACAAAGTTCGGGTGATTACGCCACCCTGGGTTATAAGTGGCAGAGAACGGGTTGTTCCCCAGGGCGCAAGCATCTTCTATGCCAGAAGACGCGTCCGCATGTAGATATGCGTCAGAGCACACGGAGGCTTGGTCCTCCGTGTCGAAATACTGGCTCGCAGAAGCCAGTTCCACATGACTTACCGAGTCGCTTGGCGCGACACTCGGTAAGGAAGGTCTAACGGGGTTTCTCGGGATAAGCCTGGTATTAGAAGAACTTGGATTGTGACGAAGTGGTGAAGAGGTGGTGTTTGCCATAGATCGGGCGGGGTTGGCCAGAAGCTCGTCCAGCTTCTTGTGTACGACGGAGACTTCATCCAGTTTTTGTGCAATAAGGCTTAGATCAGTGGATGAATGGGAGGGTCCCGTGTCAACTTCGTGGACATTTCGGGGCTGGCTGGTACGATTAAAGGCGACAATGGAAGCATTGTTCATCGAGTTTTCACTCATATTTTCAAACAGCTCGAATGCTCCATTCTCGTCTTTATTCATAAAGTTCCCTCCGCAGGAAGCGTCTGCAATCTGCTTCAAAGTCTCATTTAGCCCATAGTAGAAAATCTGGGCTATATGCCACTTAGGCAGACCGTGATGCGGACACTTCCTGAGGAGGTCGTTATACCTCTCCCATGCCTCATGAAATTGTTCGCCGTTTTGTTGCGTAAATGAAGTGATAGCACGGCGAAGCGCATTGGTTCGCCCGATTGGGAAGAACTTCTTGAGAAATGCTGTTCGCATCTCTTCCCAAGAGTGGATGGTTCTCCCAAGGGTGCGTAACCATTGCGACGCTTTATCCCGTAATGAAAACGGGAACATCTTCATGAGGACTATAGATAACCCGACATTTCTTGGTTTAACGGTTTCAGCAAGTCGGGTTAGGTCTTCCAAGTGGAGAAATGGGTCTTCACTTGCAAGACCATGAAAGTGAAAATTGATTAGGCCAATTATGTTTGGTTTTAATTCAAAGTCGTCCCCGCCCATGGGAACCCGAATTTGTCCTATGGTCTCTGTAGCAGCGGGATTCTGATAAGAGCTAAGAGACCTAGGCTCCTCCCGTTCGGGAGGGTTCTGCATTTCCTCCAATGTTTCCCGAATGGCTTCGATTTGCTCATTATACATTTCCATTTGGGCTTGGAGGCGGGTTATGGGTTCTAAGGCTCCACCACCTGGTGGATTCTGAGGGCGGTTTCCTCCCTCGGGATTTGGGGGTGGGCGTGCAGCCATGTTTGTGGAGGAGGAGGATGATTCGACTTGTTTTCTAGATTTATCAGTCAATTCAAATAGTTCAGGGTTTTGTGACCTCCTCCCAAACATGCACTACCGCAGGAAGAATTGGGGAGATGAGAAGGGAAAAGGGATGAGAGAAATGACGCCGCAAAGGTACACTTGATTACAAATCAATACAGTCAAGTTCCTAACCTCTACAGTGTGCCCTTAGACCTAAAGATCTAAGTTACCTACTATCACGAACTACGGAACCGAATGCGAGCACCACGGAACCACCGGGCCAGATTGAAAGGCCGTTTGCCCCAGTCTTAGACACCCGATAGCACGCGGGAACTCTCACCATCACGTAGCCGCTACACGTAGGTAGTTAGACCTCCAATCCTTAAAAGGGTCAAGTTACTACCAGTTTTAATTAGAGGCTTAGGGTCAAGTGCTTTTGGAATGTAAAGGGCGTTGTTTACGGGTAATGCCCAAGTGATTGATTTTAAGAGTGTGTAAGAACAAGCATGCAACAGGGAAATCTCCCCGAATTGAAGTTTTTATTGGCGAATGGTTTTTAGAGTTCAGCCTTAGGTAGTATGAATTTTAGGGTTTTGCTGAATTACCAATTCAACCAATCTCCGGGTTTTTGCAAAAATACAGGTTTTCCTTCTAAAGCCCAAGAAACCCTTCTTCAATTATCAATTAGTTAATGCATGCTAAAATGCAATGGGCTACCCTAAATGGAGATTTCTATGTGTGGATGCGCGAATCAATTTTATACCAATGTGAAAGGGAGCCAAAGCACTTCAATTCAAGTGCTCCCAATCACTAGAAAGATATCCACACACAAGGCTTCAACCAACAGATAAAGAAAATAAAATTTTTGGGGTTGAAGTATTCAGGATCGAATCACAGGCAAATTTGAAAAGTCGTGGTGGGGTTGGAATCAACTCAATTCCAAGTCTCCCCACCAAAAAATGTGATCCTGAATTAAAGATAAGTGAGGCAAAAGAGGGATACAAGCAATCTTTTTCTTTGCCTCAAAGAATACTTCCCACGGCGAAAAATCTAAGAATGAAGATTCTCGGATTTTCGCTATGCGAAGTAAGGCAGGAAATCCCGGGGCAGTGGGAGTGAAGACAACCAATCAATCAAGTGAATTTTAATCCACTTGCCCTCAAGAAATCCCAAGAAGTTTTTCTAATTTTTAGTTTTAAAATTTTTTTTTTTTTGTGTGTGGTGGCAAGTTAACCCTAATTTGATGAGAAAAGAAAACCTACTTGTTCGGCAACGTGTGCGAAGTTCCAATGCGATGTCGGCGTCTTCATGCTCTCGTTCCCGCCTTGGATCTGCTCACGTCCTCGACTTTGTCAGCCTTCTTCTCCTTCCACCAGGTTCACCTGCACACCAAAAACAATAATACCCGTGAAGAGAGAAGAGACAAATTTAAAGGAATTGGATAGAAACTTACTCGAAAGCGCACCTCCCCGGCAGCGGCGCCAGAAAAGCTATGATGGTCGGCCTGGATAGGTTGTTAATATGATATTTTTATCGTTGAAATGTGTATAGTGGTTAACCTAATTCAGACCTAACCATCTCTTTACAAAATTTTTAACCTGGCCTAATTGATTTTATCTTGTCACTTTTAAGCCCAGGGTCGAACTCAGGGAAGTGGGGTTCAAGTCGAGTTTCTACGTTTTCCTTAAAACGCGTCTCTTCCGTTCGTTTATTCTGTTTTTGGTATTTTTCTTATTTAGGTTTTTTTTCTGGTAATCCTTGTTCTTGAGGCACACCCTCAAAATTGTGTCCTTGGCTTTTAACCAAAACAGAGTTTCAAAACACGTCTTGCTACTTGCAAGATGGGGTACCTGCAAATCAAAGATTATCTTTTCACTTTTATACCTTTTTTTTTTATCTTTTTACTAAGGAAGCTATCAGATAGAAAGTAAATATAGTAGCTATAGATATATATTTATATGTAGTATATATATAAAGGGGTGGGGGTGGAGGTGACGATGGAGTGTAGCACTATGTCGAGTCAGCCGACGTCTAGAGAGACGCAACCAACACGACTAGGTGCCGCGTGGAGTGTGGATGGAGAATGGATGATGTATGGGACCACGCTTTTTGTACACGCTGTATCGCAGAATATCAGCAACTGGTGCAAATATTCCCGCGATACAGCGTATAGTAAATAACGTGAAAATATATGTACATATGTATGTATATAAATGTATAAGTATATATGTATAGATATATATAGATAGATATATATATATATATAGGTGTATATATATATATATATATATATATATATATGTATATATGTATATAGCTATGTATATATGTATATAAGTATATATATATAATACTATATAGATATATATATATATATGTATATAGGTATATATGTATCTAGATATATATGTATATATATATATGTGTATATGTATAAGTATATAGATATGTATATATATATATGTATATGTGTATGTGTATATATATATATATATATATTATATATGTATATGTATATATATATTATATTATATGTATGTATACATAACTATATAGATATACTATGTATATATAAGTATATATATATAGATATATGTATATGTATATATATATATATATATATATATATATATATATATATATATATGTATGTATATAAGTTACTATTAGTGTGTGAGTGTGTGTGTCGGTGAATGGGTGTGTGTGTGTTGCTGTAAGTGAAAAAAAGAGAAAGAGAGAGAGAGAGAGAGATCGGCAGAGGGAGAGAATGCAGGAGAGAGCTGGCAGGAGAGGAGAGAACGGAGGCAGCCGCACTGCAGGAGGCGAGGGAGCACGTTTCAAGTCGTCTGCAGTCGAAGGCCGTCGTCTGATGGTCGTGGGCGCGTATTCGCGCAGAGGAGATGAGGAGTCTGCGTCGACCTGCTGCGAGCGCGGAGGCTCGCGACAGCGCGCCCGGAGAAGGAGGCGGGGAGTCTGCAGGCACGCGCGGGCGCTTGCAGAGGCTGGTAGGGAGGCAGGGAGACGCTTGGCCGGCCGCTGCTGAGGAGCGCAGCGACCGGTTGCGGGCGCAGAGGCGGGCGACAGAGCAGACGAACGGAGGCGGGGAAGGCCTGCAGGCGCTTGCAGAGGGGCTGGGGCGCCTGCAGACGCTCGCGGAAGCTGCGGGGGCCGCCGCCGCTTAGCTGCTGCTGCTGCTTCCGCTTAGCTGCTGCTGCTGCTTCAAGCTTCAGACTTTGAAGAAGCAGCAATGGCGGGAAGGGCAGGAACGGAAAACAAATGAAAACAGAGAGCCACCACGCCCACCGGCTCTTTGAAGAGCTGGGCGGTGATGGTCTCACTGTGGTAGTGTGCACCACAGTGAGCTCCTGCCCGTCGGGTTTCTCCTCGGAGGAGGACCGACGTATGGAGGGGAGAGGGAGGAGAGGAAGGTGGCGGCCTGCTGGTGGTGATTCTTTCTTGCTGCAGCTAGCCCTCCGCGAAGAAGAAGAACCCGTGGCTTCTTATAGAAGAAGAGAGCATGGTCATGCAGCATGCGGGGAATGGGAGGAATGGCAGCCGCAGGGAATGGCTTGGGCAGGGAGAGGGCGGACGCGCGCGGGAAGTTGCAGCATTGCAGCAGCGGGAAGGACCGCAGGACAGCAGGGAGAGGCAGCGGAGAAGAAGTTGCAGCAGCGGGAGAAATAAAAATCAAGTGGAGATAAAAAATAAAAGAGATGGATTTTTGTAAAGAGGCACTTGAGGGAAATGTAAATTATGAAGCCCTTTTATTTCATTCTTCCCTCCTCTTAATTAAATGCATGAATGCAAGTATTTTTACAGATGCGACTATAGGATTATAATATACATAGTTAATGCTAGAAAATAGCATAAGAAGGCGTCCTTATAGGCGTGTTTTGAGGTGCAAACACACGTCAACTTTTACCGTCGATTCATTCCTAATTTCTCGAAAATCGCATGCCCCCTGACTGATCTCCTATCAAAAGATGTCCCATTTGAAATCACAAATGAGTGCATTCACGCATTTGAAAGCCTACGTGACTGAGTTACCTAAGCACCAATCCTACAATCCCCTGACTGGTCTATACCCATTGAGATCATGTGCGATGCGTCTGACAACGCAGTGGGTGCAGTGCTTGGGCAGAAAATTGACGGGAAACCTATGGTCTTATACTACGCTAGCAAGACACTTGACAAGGCTCAATGTAACTACACGGTTACTGAGAAAGAGCTGCTGGATGCAGTATTTGACTTGGAAAAATTCAAATCATACCTTCTAGGTTCCTACGTCATTATGTACTCGGATCACATTGCAGTGAGGCACTTACTCAAGAAGAAGGATGCGAAACCTGGACTAATCTGCTGGATCTTGCTGTTGCAAGAATTCGACCTCGAGATTCATGACAAGGCAAGAAAGCAAAACATGGTAGCTGATCACTTATCCTACCTTCATTCTTCTATCATTGGCTCGTCTAGTCCAATAATGGAGCATTTTCCGGATGAGCATCTATTGGCTATTCACGATCTCCCTTGTTTTGCTGATATGGTAAACTACCTGGTTATAGGGAAAGTCCTGCCAAATTGGGCGACTTCCAGGCAGGACAAGCTGATTTTTGAGGCCAAGTACTATATTTGGGAGGAGTCGTACCTCTTCTATGTTAGTAATGATCAAGTAATTAGAAGATGCATTCCTGACAACAAGGTCAATGATGTGATTTCATTCTGCCATGACCAGGCTTGCAGTGGCCATTTCTCTGGGCGTAAAATCACAGTGAAAATCCTCCAGTGTTGGTTCTTCTAGCCCACGATGTTCAAAGATGCACAAACGTATTGCAGGGCATATGCTCATTGTCAGACCCTTGACAACATGGGCCAAAAGGATATGATGCCCTTGAACCCGATCATTATGCGCGAAATCTTGACATATGGGGAATTGATTTCATGAGACCCTTTCTAGGATCTAACGGCTTCGAATACATCATACTTGCTGTTGATTATGTCCCAAAATGCATCGAAGCCATCCCCACAAGAACTAGTGATCACAAAGTTATTGTTCGATTCATTCAAGAGCATCTTTTCCACATTTGGGGTTCCTAAGGCCATCATCAGTGATAGCGGGTCACACTTCAACAATGTGCACCTCCAGTCCCTGATGGAAAAGTACAGGGTGACACATCATATCTCAACTCCTTACCACTCCCAGACTAATGGATTTGCTGAACTATTAAATTGAGAGATCAAGAAGATCCTTCAAGTCACTGTTCAGCCTGATAAGAAGGACTGGTCTACTCGCCTCCCGGAAGCTCTATGGGCCTATAGGACCACCCACAAGACCTAACTAGGCATGTCTTCCTTCATATTAGTGTATGGAAAGGCATGTTTCCTTCCCATAGAGATGGAGCATAAAGCCTATTGGGCAACATGGAAGTGTAATCTGGATCTTTTGAAGGCTGGAATACATCGCTGGTTGCAAATGAGCGAGATTGAGGAACTACCCAACGACGCGTATGAGAACTCGCGAATCTACAAAGAACGGGTCAAAGCCTTCCATGACAGGCACATTATGTGAAAATCTTTTCATCCTGGTCAAAAAGTCCTACTCTTTGATGCCAAACTGAAACTCTTTCCAGGCAAACTCAGATCTAAGTGGATTGGACCATTCTTAGTGAGACGAATATTTTGAAATGGAGCTGTTGAAATTAGTGAACTTAGCCTTGATTCTAAACCTTTTATTGTGAACAGTCACAGACTCAAACCATTCATCGAACTCCCTAAATCGAACATGGCTGTTATCTCTTTTGATCTCCATTCTTCCTGAGCTTATTGCACCCAGCTGATAGCGTTAAACTTATTGCTTAATGGGAGGCAACCCATCATTTTTTGAAAATCCAGAACCCTTTTTGACATATCTTATAAACGCCAGTTTATCATCATTCTTATGCATTAAAACAAACCTAGCTCTTAGGATTTTACTCCGCAAACGGGTTTTTGGGCTGCATTTAGGCATAAAATAGGTTAGGCATGCATTGCATTTTTTATTATCTTTTTAATATGTTTTTGTGAGTGTTAGGGATGTACAAATATATAGATCCCTAAAACCCTAGCACTCAAGAAGGCAAATGGTGAAGGAGAAGCTCAGACTAGCTGGAACTCAGCCTAATCCAGCTCACCTCAGCTTGATCCAGCTCACCTCAGCTTGATCCAGCTCACTGCAGCTGGAACCTAGCTTACTTGAACTAGGGTTAGCTCATCCCAGCTCCATTCAGCTAATCTCAGCTGGATGGCAGCTCAAGAGAGTTCACCTTAGCTCACCCTACCACAAGTCAGCTCAGATCCAGCTCAACTTAGCTGAGTCAAGCTCATCTCAGCTCCTACTAGTCAACAGGGAGCTCTAGCTAGCTCAGCTAAGTTGATAGGAGTTCACCCCAGCTCAGATCCAGCTACATCCAGCTCCACTCAGCTTCAGCCAGCTGAAGAAGAATTCATCCCAGCTCAGGAAGCTCAAGTCCAGCTCCCAGGGACTTAGCTTAGCTCAACTCAGTTAAGCTAAGCTACCTTAGCTGCCTCAACCAGCTTGATTCTCCCCAGGAGCACCAGACCTAGCTCACCTCAGCTCATTTTGGTAGAAGCTAGCTCACGTTAGCTTGGCTTAGCAACTAGCAAAGAAGTAGCAAGCTAAGCCAGCTAGAGTAGCCCCATGCCAGCCTCTTCAGCAGCAGCCAGCTCCAGCTCCAGCTCCAGACTTCTCCTCCTCAGCTCCTCCCTCCAAACCCTAGCTCCAACACCTTCTCCTCTACTCCTCCATTAGCTAAGCTAGCTTAGCTTATCTTAGCTTAGCTTAGCTTAGCCAACAACCAGCTCCTTGGCCATCCATTACCTTAAAAATCAACCCTAGCTAGCTCCACCAACTCAAGCCTACCTAAGCTAGCTACCCTACTTAAGTTGGCGCCACCTCCTAGCCATCCCTTCACCCCATTATCTCCACCAAAAGACACTTCAAGTTGGCACCAAAAACCACCCCTAACCACCTCTATATTGGCGCCACTTTCAGCCCCTTAATCCACCCTACACCTACCCACATAAGCCATCCTAGCCATCCACATACCCCCCCTTCTAGAACCTTAAGGTGGTGCCACCTAATGACCTTCTAGAATGCCCATTTTGGCGCCAACACCAAAGGGTGTCAACACCCATAACTACCCCTTGGTGCCCTTTAAGGTGGCGCCAACTCTCCTTGGCCATGGGATCTCCAACCACCTCCATGAACTCATCTTGGCCATCCATTTCAAAGGTCACCATAGCCCCCCTCCTATTCTATAAAAAGCCACCACCTACCACCATTTTTGGGCATCCTCCCTTAGTATATTTTCTACCTAAACCACCTATGCCTACGGCCAAGAAGAAGGAGTAGAGAAGGAGATTAAAGGGGCACATCACCAGCCCATTTGGTGCCTTCTTCTCCCCACTCTCTTCAACTTGAGCCACGCCAAGGAGGAGGACTCTCCCACTTCAAGGAGGACGGCCAGGCAAAGGAGAAAAGCTTAGGGTGGACGTCCACCCTTGGAGAGAAACTTAGGGCACGCCCCCTTTGGGCTTGCCGTGGAGGACATCACCTTGGCGGAGCACTGCAAGGAAGGAGTTGAAGGATTCTTTTCAAGCTTGGGAGCCACCAACCTTGGAGCAAGAAGCCCTCTTCTTAACCATCTATCTAGAGGATTTGTGTTTGCTTTTCTTTATTTTAATTTTTCTAGTGGTAGAAGCATTCCTCTACTAGCCTTTTTTGTAAAACACTTTTCAGTAATCTAATTGCCTTCTTTGCAATTTTCTATTTTGCATTTCTACTTGCTTTGTTTTTTAGCATTTTTCACTCCCTCTCCTTAATTATTCTAGGCCTCCACTTGCCTAGAGTGAGTTTAGGGAGAGGCTCTACTTGCCACATAGAAGTAGTAGTTAAATTGAAGTGTAAATTACCTTCCCGTCACCATTTCGCATGTTGTCTTAATTTAAAACAAAAAAAATGATATATTGAAAAATACCAAAAAGAAAGTTGAGATTTATTCCAAGAAAGTGAATCAATTTTGCAACCATATTGCCTCCTTGGACGACCCTAGATACTCCCCTATCTAGGATATAAATTTTGAAAGCGTAAGCGGATTCGCGTGTTACAACGACGTATTTTAACAAACCGCGTGAAATCGCTTTCACTTTTTGGCGCCGTTGTCGGGGAGGCACGGTTTTGCATTAATTAATTTGCTCTTGCTTGAAGTGGATCTCATCCCCTTCTCTTTCTTTATTTTGTGTGTGCAGGAACTACAGCGGGAAGGTGGGAATCTGGAAGCGAGAGCTCAAAGATCCTTTTCTTCCTATGAAATTCAGGTTGGTTCCCCTTTCTTGTCACATTTAGGTTAAAAAAAAAAACTACCAAAATACACTAGACTTGGCTTTCAGGACCCTAAACACTTTAATTAAGTGGAGTGGTGCATTATAAAATCCATTGTTTGCTTGTATGCTTCTTTAGCACCATTCCATTGCAAGTATTGGTGTTCTGTTTTTCGGGTCCAGATTTCTGTCTGGACTTGAAAAATCGATTCCTAAAACCCCAGGCCTCCTAAAATCATAAAATTTCATAGAGTGATTCCCAATTAAGTTAGGAACATCTTTCCAAATTTCAAAACAATTGGATTTGTATTTAATTTTTAAAAATTTGTGGATAGCATAGGGGTCACACCCTCTAATCTTCCTATTTTGCTACTGTCCGCAAATTTTCAGAATTTTTATACTCATCCAATTTTTGAGAAATTTAGCTTACTGGAATCCTTGTGAAATTTTACACATCATATAAAATTATAAAAATTTTCTGAGGTCGGTGGTAATACTGAAAAGTCCATAATACCAGCGGGTATTATTTCTGGACTTTGACATCAGTACAATTAAAAATTCAAAATAATTATCAAACAAATTCCTAAAATCTTACAAAAATCTTTTCTGGAATCCTTGTTTGATTTTATTCAAAGTAGTGGTGTTGTTTGACTTATTTGGACCACTACTTAATTCAGAAAGCTAAAAATAATTCATTGGTAGTTAAATTTCTGTCTTAAGGATAACTGGCTTAGGGTTTCTTCTTTCTCTTTAGAGACTCAATTAAAAGGAAATATACAATCACACATACAACTTGTCTTTCCTTTGATTGTGAACTTTCAAACTTGTTTGAAAGCTTAAAGAGAAAAACCCTAAAACTCATTTAATTAAATTGAATCCTAAAAGACATAAATACAAAAAAAAAATTGTGTGACAACTTGATTTTCATTGGAACCATTCTCCAATTCCTACACACACACATAAAAATTAAATAATAGGGCAACAACCCAATAAATGCCCTCCACATTCCGTGTGCACCATAGAATCCTAGACCAAATTAAAATTTGTAGCAACTTGACCCCTAAGGCTTTATCAACTTAGGCTTGCTATTTAGGTCTTAAGTTTTCTTTAGTTAGTACCAATTCTGTCATCTATATCTGGTGTTCAGGCTGAGGGGCCGTGTCAAACGACCAGGCGCGGGTTGTACAAGCACCTGGGGTTTTCCCTGGGAAACGTTTGGGCCCAAACCTCCCCTTAAGCAACTTGGCTAGATTTGTTGATAGAACGGGTATTCACTATTGATTACTTATTTCCTATATAGACCAAGTCTTAGGTTATTATTAGGGAGTCACAATTAAGTTAGGTCTAGTTTTTGTTTGTTTGAATTGCACACTTTCTCTCATCTCTTTCTCTTCTCCTCCCCTCCCGTTCTTCCATTTTATGCACGGGCGACGGTCTCAAAATCCGCACTTGGAAGGACCATTTGATTTCGCCCCCCACGCAAAAAGACCACTTTTTCTGTCTTCTTCTCTGAAAAAATGGAAACACAACAAAATAGGTCCACTGACCCTTCCACGTCCACCTCTAACCCCACCACTAACCCTAATTCTAACCCTTCCACCCAAAACCCAACCACCAGTAACTTCCCACACTTGGAGCTCCCTAATCTTGAGTTGCCCCACACACAACATCAAGACCCCCTACCTGATCATTTAAAATTAATGGCCGATCAGATTAATAAATTAAATTCCAATCAACAAACATTGACTAGGAACATCCAAAACCTAGCCAATCCAAGGCCAAACCCACCACCCCGTCAGCAGCCTGTTGTTCCTCTAAAAGATTTCTATGATCCGTCTTATTATGAGGAACGACCAGGGGTGGTCATACCGGAGGGGGACTTTGAGATCAAGCCTGCGGTCCTGAACCTAATTAAACACTTTCATGGCCTTCCTAGGGAAGACCCTTTCAGCCACCTTGAAGAGCTAACTCTTCTTGCACAGACAACCCATTCCCGAAATGTGCAAGAAGACATATGGCTGATGCGGCTTTTTCCAATATCTCTTAAAGATAAGGCCGCTTATTGGTTCAGGACCATTGGCCGACCCATTACAACATGGCCTCAACTCAAGAGTGCCTTCCTCAAGAAATTCTTTCCCATAGGTCGTACAAATTCCTTACGAAGATCTATTACGACCTTTCACCAAAATTCTGGTGAAACTTTCCATGATTCTTGGGAAAGATTTCAAGACCTTTTAAGACGTTGCCCGCACCACGAGATTCCTTTATGGCAGCTCGTGCAAATCTTCTATCATGGATTAGAAGATCAAATCCGACAGTTTGTCGACGCCTCGTGTGGCGGCAACTTCTTAAATAAAGATGCTGAAAGTGCCTATGACCTGTTTGAAGAAATGAGTGAAAACTCATTTAATCAAGCTTCCATGAACACATTCTGCAGAACCCAAAACTCGCAGTTCGGTGTTCATGAAATAGGCACTCAATCTATCCCAGTCACCCAAGACGATCTTCAATTGATCGCTCAGAAACTCGACCAGATGCATATTAATCAAAAGAAAATTGAGGAAAGACTGGCCACATCAACTCAAGCTCCACACCCACATCTAACCCAACCTAACTTTCCACGAAGAGAAAATTTGCACAATCTCAACACTACCCCTGCTGATTATTCTGAGGTTGCCCATGATTCACTGGGGAATTACAACTATCCAGATCTTAACCCTACTCAAAATATTTCTGCCATCCAGGAGCCCTTTAAAAATTCTTCCAATTGGAAAACTTACCCGAACTACTCCTGGAATAATCAAGTTTCCTCCCAACCATATCATTTTAATGGGTATGGGTCGAATCCAAACTTCCATCCTGGGCCATCCCAACAAGATATCAATGCCCAGATACTGCGAACCCTACAGGATATGCAAACAAAAATGACGGAAGTAACCCGCAACATCACAAATCTGAACAATCAGATTGGGGTTACTCCCACGCAAAGACCTGTAGGACATCTTTCGTCCCAACCCATACCCAACCCTAATCACCAAGGAAACCATTATATGGGCAGAAATCCACATTATCCAAATCAGCCTCCTCCTAATCCACCACCTCAGCAGCCGCCCAGGTTTCTGCAATCACAGGCCCCCCCACCTCCTCTAAATAATAATCCGACTGCACATGCAGTTACTTTGAGGAGTGGGAAAACCACCACTGACCCTGGGCCTTCACACGAACCTGGTAAGATACCTGTGCAAATTGACTCCCCACCTCCCCATCAGGAAGAGAAAGAAAAACAAAAATCTCAAGATAAGATTCCTGTTCCTTTCCCACAAGCTCTCTATCCCACCACCAACAAAAAAAAGAAATCTGAGCCCACTACAGAAGAACTCATGGAGCTATTTGGGCAAGTTCATATCAATATTCCTCTCCAAGATGCCATCAAATATATACCTGCCTATGCTAAATTTTTGAAGGAGATTTGTACTCCTAAAAGGCAGGCTAAAAATCTAGGACAGGTGCATCTTTCAGAGACAGTAAGCTCTGTCATACAGAGTAAGCTGCCCTGTTAATATTGATGGCACTACATTTAATCGTGCCCTCCTTGATCTTGGTGCCTCAGTTAATATTATTCCCACGAGTTTATTCGAAGAATATCAGATCGGTGAATTAAAACCCGTTGAGGTTACCCTGCAATTAGCCGACCGATCTACAATCAAACCTCGTGGGATTATCGAGGATGTTTTAGTCAAGGTCCAGAATTGTGTCTTCCCTGCAGACTTTCTGGTTCTTGACATTAAGGCACCTGAATCGTTACTGGACTCCCCAATAATCCTTGGACGCCCTTTTTTGGCCACTGCAAAGGCAAATATCAATTGCCACACAGGAAAAATGGATATCACTTGTGCAGGCCAAACTCTCACTTTAGATATTTTCAAATCCTCCAGGAGATTCCATGATGATAACTTCTTTGAGGACTTAGATACTGAAATTTCCAATATCGTGGAGGAGACAATGTTAATAGATACCCTTACCGACCATAATTTTTTTGAGGACTCTGATTCAGAATCAGTGGTCGGCGAAATCTGTGATCCGGAAACTTGTCTTGACCCCAAATTTATTCCTGATACCCCCCTAACCCACCCACTATTCACGCACCTAACTTTTCCACACTAACTTCACCCAATCCTCACCATTCCTTCCCCGACCCCTTTCTTATGGACCTGCCACCAACCCAGCCTGAGTTTAGCACCCAACCTAATTTAAACCCATGGCCAGACTCGGGCTACACTTATCATTTTCCATCCAACTTTGATCCCAATATTATTTCTAATCAATTTTCTAGGGATCTAAAAGAAGACACCTTTTTTGCGGGCATCCAAGTGTCCAATTATTTACATGATCTTACATCTTCCGTGCATACCTTCACGCCCGGCTGAATGGCGTAAAAGATAGCACTGGATGGGAGGTAACCCATCATTTTTTCTTGCTTTCCCTTTTTTTTCTTCCTTTTCCAGGTTTTGTTCCTCCTAAACCCGACCGTTCTTCACTAAGGTGATCACTTTTCCCTCCTAATGCATGAGGACATGGCATATCTTAAGCATGGGGGGGTGTTTTTAAATTTTACGATCGATTTAGGATTTTCAAAACCTAAAAACACGCATCTTTGTTTAATTTATTTCCTGCTTGCATACCCAAGAAAATAAAAATGTTCAAAACTTTTTGAGGAAAAATTTTGAAATCGGGACTAAGGTCGAAAAATTCACTTTTGGTACAATGGGATTTAATCTTTAACAAACTAAGGATGAGGATATGGATCTGATCATTAGAATTCCAGGCTCTATTTTAGACAAGATCAGATATCCTTCTATAAAATTCCACCTGAACTCATGATAGTTCAGGTGACTTGATCCTATTTTGCAATATGGAAATTATTTGACTTAGCTTCTGATTCAAAAACTTGCATGTTTGGAGAAACTTCTTGTGTCACTCTTCACACACAAGCCAACACTTAAAAATAACTAAAAATTTGAAAAACTCCCTTGTTTGGACTTAGTGAAAGTCTGAAGCAGATCATTGGTTTGAGTTCCCACCGCCGAGAAGGAGGAAAATGCCTCCTTTAAGGACGCGATGTCAACATGTTACCGCCTCGGCGTTGCTCCATATCTATATTTCATATCTTTAGATGGAGCATTAAAGCGCATTTTAGTAGCTCAAGTGTCTTGGACGGTGCTCTACCTATAGTGTCGGAGCAAGAGCTTGAGTTTGTTTGGAGCGCCCCTTTTCACCGCATCGTGTTCTGGGGTTGTGAGCTCCTGGGTGGTGTCATGGACAGTGCTATCTCGAAGTACTGGCGCCAGAACCCCCTCGAGGAATGGTAACGGGAATGATGATCCCAACACATCTGTTGTAAGACTAAGCTAAAAATAAGCATGGGGGAGAAAAAAAAAAAAAATATATATATATAAATAAATTAACACGCCCTTATAAATGTTGGCTTTTCACAAGCACAGCCACAAGGTTTTAAAGGATTTTACAAGTTGAGAATCAGATTCATGAGCCAAAAAATTCCTAAAAACAAACATTTCAAGTCATCTGAATTAACAAGGGGTTAATTTGAGAATTTTTTGGAAGATATATTGATCCCGTTCTATCTAATGGTTGAATCCAAAGACAAATCCCGATGTTTATCTTTAACAAACCTCATACCTCTAGTGTTTTTAATCGACCAAGGTCCATTGATCTCTTTTTCTCCTCCAAAGACAAAAAAATTAGATTTCCCAAAAATTCTGTTTTAAGTTTTGCTAAGAGGCTAGCAATAGATAAGCATGGGGGTGTGATAAACGCCAGTTTATCATCATTCTTATGCATTAAAACAAACCTAGCTCTTAGGATTTTACTCCGCAAACGAGTTTTTGGGCTGCATTTAGGCATAAAATAGGTTAGGCATGCATTGCATTTTTTATTGTCTTTTTAATATGTTTTTGTGAGTGTTAGGGATGTACAGATATATAGATCCCTAAAACCCTAGCACTCAAGAAGGCAAATGGTGAAGGAGAAGCTCAGACTAGCTGGAACTCAGCCTAATCCAGCTCACCTCAGCTTGATCCAGCTCACCTCAGCTTGATCCAGCTCACCGCAGCTGGAACCTAGCTTACTTGAACTAGGGTTAGCTCATCCCAGCTCCATTCAGCTAATCTCAGCTGGATGGCAGCTCAAGAGAGTTCACCTTAGCTCACCCTAGCTCAAGTCAGCTCAGATCCAGCTCAACTTAGCTGAGTCAAGCTCATCTCAGCTCCCACTAGTCAACAGGGAGCTCTAGCTAGCTCAGCTAAGTTGATAGGAGTTCACCCCAGCTCAGATCCAGCCACATCCAGCTCCACTCAGCTTCAGCCAGCTGAAGAAGAATTCATCCCAGCTCAGGAAGCTCAAGTCCAGCTCCCAGGGACTTAGCTTAGCTCAACTCAGTTAAGCTAAGCTACCTTAGCTGCCTCAACCAGCTTGATTCTCCCCAGGAGCACCAGACCTAGCTCACCTCAGCTCATTTTGGTAGAAGCTAGCTCACGTTAGCTTGGCTTAGCAACTAGCAAAGAAGTAGCAAGCTAAGCCAGCTAGAGTAGCCCCATGCCAGCCTCTTCAGCAGCAGCCAGCTCCAGCTCCAGCTCCAGACTTCTCCTCCTCAGCTCCTCCCTCCAAACCCTAGCTCCAACACCTTCTCCTCTACTCCTCCATTAGCTAAGCTAGCTTAGCTTATCTTAGCTTAGCTTAGCTTAGCCAACAACCAGCTCCTTGGCCATCCATTACCTTAAAAATCAACCCTAGCTAGCTCCACCAACTCAAGCTACCTAAGCTAGCTACCCTACTTAAGTTGGTGCCACCTCCTAGCCATCCCTTCACCCCATTATCTCCACCAAAATACACTTCAAGTTGGCACCAAAAACCACCCCTAACCACCTCTATATTGGCGCCACTTTCATCCCCTTAATCCACCCTACACCTACCCACATAAGCCATCCTAGCCATCCACATACCCCCCCTTCTAGAACCTTAAGGTGGCGCCACCTAATGACCTTCTAGAATGCCCATTTTGGCGCCAACACCAAAGGGTGTCAACACCCATAACTACCCCTTGGTGCCCTTTAAGGTGGCGCCAACTCTCCTTGGCCATGGGATCTCCAACCACCTCCATGAACTCATCTTGGCCATCCATTTCAAAGGTCACCATAGCCCCCCTCCTATTCTATAAAAAGCCACCACCTACCACCATTTTTGGGCATCCTCCCTTAGTATATTTTCTACCTAAACCACCTATTCCTACGGCCAAGAAGAAGGAGTAGAGAAGGAGATTAAAGGGGCACATCACCAGCCCTTTTGGTGCCTTCTTCTCCCCACTCTCTTCAACTTGAGCCACGCCAAGGAGGAGGACTCTCCCACTTCAAGGAGGACGGCCAGGCAAAGGAGAGAAGCTTAGGGTGGACGTCCACCCTTGGAGAGAAACTTAGGGCACGCCCCCTTTGGGCTTGCCTTGGAGGACATCACCTTGGCGGGGCACTGCAAGGAAGGAGTTGAAGGATTCTTTTCAAGCTTGGGAGCCACCAACCTTGGAGCAAGAAGCCCTCTTCTTCACCATCTATCTAGAGGATTTGTATTTGCTTTTCTTTATTTTAATTTTTCTAGTGGTAGAAGCATTCCACTACAGGCCTTTTTTGTAAAACACTTTTCAGTAATCTAATTGCCTTCTTTGCAATTTTCTATTTTGCATTTCTACTTACTTTGCTTTTTAGCATTTTTCACTCCCTCTCCTTAATTATTCTAGGCCTCCACTTGCCTAGAGTGAGTTTAGGGAGAGGCTCTACTTGCCACATAGAAGTAGTAGTTAAATTGAAGTGTAAATTACCTTCCCGTCACCATTTCGCATGTTGTCTTAATTTAAAACAAAAAAAATGATATATTGAAAAATACCAAAAAGAAAGTTGAGATTTATTCCAAGAAAGTGAATCAATTTTGCAACCATATTGCCTCCTTGGACGACCCTAGATACTCCCCTATCTAGGATATAAATTTTGAAAGCGTAAGCGGATTCGCGTGTTACAACGACGTATTTTAACAAACCGCGTGAAATCGCTTTCACTTTTTGGCGCCGTTGTCGGGGAGGCACGGTTTTGCATTAATTAATTTGCTCTTGCTTGAAGTGGATCTCATCCCCTTCTCTTTCTTTATTTTGTGTGTGCAGGAACTACAGCGGGAAGGTGGGAATCTGGAAGCGAGAGCTCAAAGATCCTTTTCTTCCTATGAAATTCAGGTTGGTTCCCCTTTCTTGTCACATTTAGGTTAAAAAAAAAAACTACCAAAATACACTAGACTTGGCTTTCAGGACCCTAAACACTTTAATTAAGTGGAGTGGTGCATTATAAAATCCATTGTTTGCTTGTATGCTTCTTTAGCACCATTCCATTGCAAGTATTGGTGTTCTGTTTTTCGGGTCCAGATTTCTGTCTGGACTTGAAAAATCGATTCCTAAAACCCCAGGCCTCCTAAAATCATAAAATTTCATAGAGTGATTCCCAATTAAGTTAGGAACATCTTTCCAAATTTCAAAACAATTGGATTTGTATTTAATTTTTAAAAATTTGTGGATAGCATAGGGGTCACACCCTCTAATCTTCCTATTTTGCTACTGTCCGCAAATTTTCAGAATTTTTATACTCATCCAATTTTTGAGAAATTTAGCTTACTGGAATCCTTGTGAAATTTTACACATCATATAAAATTATAAAAAATTTCTGAGGTCGGTGGTAATACTGAAAAGTCCATAATACCAGCGGGTATTATTTCTGGACTTTGACACCAGTACAATTAAAAATTCAAAAGAATTATCAAACAAATTCCTAAAATCTTACAAAAATCTTTTCTGGAATCCTTGTTTGATTTTATTCAAAGTAGTGGTGTTGTTTGACTTATTTGGACCACTACTTAATTCAGAAAGCTAAAAATAATTCATTGGTAGTTAAATTTCTGTCTTAAGGATAACTGGCTTAGGGTTTCTTCTTTCTCTTTAGAGACTCAATTAAAAGGAAATATACAATCACACATACAACTTGTCTTTCCTTTGATTGTGAACTTTCAAACTTGTTTGAAAGCTTAAAGAGAAAAACCCTAAAACTCATTTAATTAAATTGAATCCTAAGAGACAAATACAAAAAAAAAATTGTGTGACAACTTGATTTTCATTGGAACCACTCTCCAATTCCTACACACACACAAAAAAATTAAATAACAGGGCAACAACCCAATAAATGCCCTCCACATTCCGTGTGCACTATAGAATCCTAGACCTAATTAAAATTTGTAGCAACTTACCCCTAAGGCTTTATCAACTTAGGCTTGCTATTTAGGTCTTAAGTTTTCTTTAGTTAGTACCAATTCTGTCATCTATATCTGGTGTTCAGGCTGAGGGGCCGTGTCAAACGACCAGGCGCGGGTTTGTACAAGCACCTGGGGTTTTCCCTGGGAAACGTTTGGGCCCAAACTTCCCCTTAAGCAACTTGGCTAGATTTGTTGATAGAATGGGTATTCACTATTGATTACTTATTTCCTATATAGACCAAGTCTTAGGTTATTATTAGGGAGTCACAATTAAGTTAGGTCTAGTTTTTGTTTGTTTGAATTGCACACTTTCTCTCATCTCTTTCTCTTCTCCTCCCCTCCCGTTCTTCCATTTTATGCACGGGCGACGGTCTCAAAATCCGCACTTGGAAGGACCATTTGATTTCGCCCCCCACGCAAAAAGACCACTTTTTCTGTCTTCTTCTCTGAAAAAATGGAAACACAACAAAATAGGTCCACTGACCCTTCCACGTCCACCTCTAACCCCACCACTAACCTTAATTCTAACCCTTCCACCCAAAACCCAACCACCAGTAACTTCCCACACTTGGAGCTCCCTAATCTTGAGTTGCCCCACACATAACATCAAGACCCCCTACCTGATCATTTAAAATTAATGGCCGATCAGATTAATAAATTAAATTCCAATCAACAAACATTGACTAGGAACATCCAAAACCTAGCCAATCCAAGGCCAAACCCACCACTCCGTCAGCAGCCTGTTGTTCCTCTAAAAGATTTCTATGATCCGTCTTATTATGAGGAACGACCAGGGGTGGTCATACCGGAGGGGGACTTTGAGATCAAGCCTGCGGTCCTGAACCTAATTAAACACTTTCATGGCCTTCCTAGGGAAGATCCTTTCAGCCACCTTGAAGAGCTAACTCTTCTTGCACAGACAACCCGTTCCCGAAATGTGCAAGAAGACATATGGCTGATGCAGCTTTTTCCATTATCTCTTAAAGATAAGGCCGCTTATTGGTTCAGGACCATTGGCCGACCCATTACAACATGGCCTCAACTCAAGAGTGCCTTCCTCAAGAAATTCTTTCCCATAGGTCGTACCAATTCCTTACGAAGATCTATTACGACCTTTCACCAAAAATCTGGTGAAACTTTCCATGATTCTTGGGAAAGATTTCAAGACCTTTTAAGAAGTTGCCCACACCATGAGATTCCTTTATGGCAGCTCATGCAAATCTTCTATCATGGATTAGAAGATCAAATCCGACAGTTTGTCGACGCCTCGTGTGGCGGCAACTTCTTAAATAAAGATGCTGAAAGTGCCTATGACCTGTTTGAAGAAATGAGTGAAAACTCATTTAATCAAGCTTCCATGAACACATTTTGCAGAACCCAAAACTCGCAGTTCGGTGTTCATGAAATAGGCACTCAATCTATCCCAGTCACCCAAGACGATCTTCAATTGATCGCTCAGAAACTCGACCAGAAGCATATTAATCAAAAGAAATTTGAGGAAAGACTGGCCACATCAACTCAAGCTCCACACCCACATCTAACCCAACCTAACTTTCCACGAAGAGAAAATTTGCACAATCTCAACACTACCCCTGCTGATTATTCTGAGGTTGCCCATGATTCACTGGGGAATTACAACTATCCAGATCTTAACCCTACTCAAAATATTTATGCCATCCAGGAGCCCTTTAAAAATTCTTCCAATTGGAAAACTTACCCGAACTACTCCTGGAATAATCAAGTTTCCTCCCAACCATATCATTTTAATGGGTATGGGTCGAATCCAAACTTCCATCCTGGGCCATCCCAACAAGATATCAATGCCCAGATGCTGCGAACCCTGCAGGATATGCAAACAAAAATGACGGAAGTAACCCGCAACATCACAAATCTGAACAATCAGATTGGGGTTACTCCCTCGCAAAGACCTGTAGGACATCTTCCGTCCCAACCCATACCCAACCCTAATCACCAAGGAAACCATTATATGGGCAGAAATCCACATTATCCAAATCAGCCTCCTCCTAATCCACCACCTCAGCAGCCGCCCAGGTTTCTGCAATCACAGGCCCCCCCACCTCCTCTAAATAATAATCCGACTGCACATGCAGTTACTTTGAGGAGTGGGAAAACCACCACTGACCCCGGGCCTTCACACGAACCTGGTAAGATAACTGTGCAAATTGACTCCCCACCTCCCCATCAGGAAGAAAAAGAAAAACAAAAATCTCAAGATAAGATTCCTGTTCCTTTCCCACAAGCTCTCTATCCCACCACCAACAAAAAAAAGAAATCTGAGCCCACTACAGAAGAACTCATGGAGCTATTTGGGCAAGTTCATATCAATATTCCTCTCCTAGATGCCATCAAATATATACCTGCCTATGCTAATTTTTTGAAGGAGATTTGTACTCCTAAAAGGCAGGCTAAAAATCTAGGACAGGTGCATCTTTCAGAGACAGTAAGCTCTGTCATACAGAGTAAGCTGCCTCCTAAGATGAAAGATCCGGGGGCGCCTTTAATTTCTGTAATTATTGATGACACTACATTTAATCGTGCCCTCCTTGATCTTGGTGCCTCAGTTAATATTATTCCCACGAGTTTATTCGAAGAATATCAGATCGGTGAATTAAAACCCGTTGAGGTTACCCTGCAATTAGCCGACCGATCTACAATCAAACCTCGTGGGATTATCGAGGATGTTTTAGTCAAGGTCCAGAATTGTGTCTTCCCTGCAGACTTTCTGGTTCTTGACATTAAGGCACCTGAATCGTTACTGGACTCCCCAATAATCCTTGGATGCCCTTTTTTGGCCACTGCAAAGGCAAATATCAATTGCCACACAGGAAAAATGGATATCACTTGTGCAGGCCAAACTCTCACTTTAGATATTTTCAAATCCTCCAGGAGATTCCATGATGATAACTTCTTTGAGGACTTAGATACTGAAATTTCCAATATCGTGGAGGAGACAATGTTAATAGATACCCTTACCGACCATAATTTTTTTGAGGACTCTGATTCAGAATCAGTGGTCGGCGAAATCTGTGATCCGGAAACTTGTCTTGACCCCAAATTTATTCCTGATACCCCCCCTAACCCACCCACTATTCACGCACCTAACTTTTCCACACTAACTTCACCCAATCCTCACCATTCCTTCCCCGACCCCTTTCTTATGGACCTGCCACCAACCCAGCCTGAGTTTAGCACCCAACCTAATTTAAACCCATGGCCAGACTCGGGCTACACTTATCATTTTCCATCCAACTTTGATCCCAATATTATTTCTAATCAATTTTCTAGGGATCTAAAAGAAGACACCTTTTTTGCGGGCATCCAAGTGTCCAATTATTTACATGATCTTACATCTTCCGTGCATACCTTCACGCCCGGCTGAATGGCGTAAAAGATAGCACTGGATGGGAGGTAACCCATCATTTTTTCTTGCTTTCCCTTTTTTTTCTTCTTTTTCCAGGTTTTGTTCCTACTAAACCCGACTGTTCTTCACTAAGGTGATCACTTTTCCCTCCTAATGCATGAGGACATGGCATATCTTAAGCATGGGGGGGTGTTTTTAAATTTTACGATCGATTTAGGATTTTCAAAAGCTAAAAACACGCATCTTTGTTTAATTTATTTCCTGCTTGCATACCCAAGAAAATAAAAATGTTCAAAACTTTTTGAGGAAAAATTTTGAAATCGGGACTAAGGTCGAAAAATTCACTTTTGGTACAGTGGGATTTAATCTTTAACAAACTAAGGATGAGGATATGGATCTGATCATTAGAATTCCAGGCTCTATTTTAGACAAGATCAGATATCCTTCTATAAAATTCCACCTGAACTCATGATAGTTCAGGTGACTTGATCCTATTTTGCAATATGGAAATTATTTGACTTAGCTTCTGATTCAAAAACTTGCATGTTTGGAGAAACTTCTTGTGTCACTCTTCACACACAAGCCAACACTTAAAAATAACTAAAAATTTGAAAAACTCCCTTGTTTGGACTTAGTGAAAGTCTGAAGTAGATCATTGGTTTGAGTTCCCACCGCCGAGAAGGAGGAAAATGCCTCCTTTAAGGACGTGATGTCAACATGTTACCGCCTCGGCGTTGCTCCATATCTATATTTCATATCTTTAGACGGAGCATTAAAGCGCATTTTAGCAGCTCAAGTGTCTTGGACGGTGCTCTACCTATAGTGTCGGAGCAAGAGCTTGAGTTTGTTTGGAGCGCCCCTTTTCACTGCATCGTGTTCTGGGGTTGTGAGCTCCTGGGTGGTGTCATGGACAGTGCTATCTCGAAGTACTGGCGCCAGAACCCCCTCGAGGAATGGTAACGGGAATGATGATCCCAACACATCTGTTGTAAGACTAAGCTAAAAATAAGCATGGTGGAGAAAAAAAAAATATATATATATATAAATAAATAAATTAACACGCCGTTATAAATGTTGGCTTTTCACAAGCACAGCCACAAGGTTTTAAAGGATTTTACAAGTTGAGAATCAGATTCATGAGCCAAAAAATTCCTAAAAACAAACATTTCAAGTCATCTGAATTAACAAGGGGTTAATTTGAGAATTTTTTGGAAGATATATTGATCCCGTTCTATCTAATGGTTGAATCCAAAAACAAATCCCGATGTTTATCTTTAACAAATCTCGTACCTCTAGTGTTTTTAATCGACCAAGGTCCATTGATCTCTTTTTCTCCTCCAAAGACAAAAAAATTAGATTTCCCAAAAATTTCGTTTTAAGTTTTGCTAAGAGGCTAGCAATAGATAAGCATGGGGGTGTGATAAACGCCAGTTTATCATCATTCTTATGCATTAAAACAAACCTAGCTCTTAGGATTTTACTCCGCAAACGGGTTTTTGGGCTGCATTTAGGCATAAAATAGGTTAGGCATGCATTGCATTTTTTATTGTCTTTTTAATATGTTTTTGTGAGTGTTAGGGATGTACAGATATATAGATCCCTAAAACCCTAGCACTCAAGAAGGCAAATGGTGAAGGAGAAGCTCAGACTAGCTGGAACTCAGCCTAATCCAGCTCACCTCAGCTTGATCCAGCTCACCTCAGCTTGATCCAGCTCACCGCAGCTGGAACCTAGCTTACTTGAACTAGGGTTAGCTCATCCCAGCTCCATTCAGCTAATCTCAGCTGGATGGCAGCTCAAGAGAGTTCACCTTAGCTCACCCTAGCTCAAGTCAGCTCAGATCCAGCTCAACTTAGCTGAGTCAAGCTCATCTCAGCTCCCACTAGTCAACAGGGAGCTCTAGCTAGCTCAGCTAAGTTGATAGGAGTTCACCCCAGCTCAGATCCAGCCACATCCAGCTCCACTCAGCTTCAGCCAGCTGAAGAAGAATTCATCCCAGCTCAGGAAGCTCAAGTCCAGTTCCCAGGGACTTAGCTTAGCTCAACTCAGTTAAGCTAAGCTACCTTAGCTGCCTCAACCAGCTTGATTCTCCCCAGGAGCACCAGACCTAGCTCACCTCAGCTCATTTTGGTAGAAGCTAGCTCACGTTAGCTTGGCTTAGCAACTAGCAAAGAAGTAGCAAGCTAAGCCAGCTAGAGTGGCCCCATGCCAGCCTCTTCAGCAGCAGCCAGCTCCAGCTCCAGCTCCAGACTTCTCCTCCTCAGCTCCTCCCTCCAAACCCTAGCTCCAACACCTTCTCCTCTACTCCTCCATTAGCTAAGCTAGCTTAGCTTATCTTAGCTTAGCTTAGCTTAGCCAACAACCAGCTCCTTGGCCATCCATTACCTTAAAAATCAACCCTAGCTAGCTCCACCAACTCAAGCCTACCTAAGCTAGCTACCCTACTTAAGTTGGCGCCACCTCCTAGCCATCCCTTCACCCCATTATCTCCACCAAAATACACTTCAAGTTGGCACCAAAAACCACCCCTAACCACCTCTATATTGGCACCACTTTCAGCCCCTTAATCCACCCTACACCTACCCACATAAGCCATCCTAGCCATCCACATACCCCCCCTTCTAGAACCTTAAGGTGGCGCCACCTAATGACCTTCTAGAATGCCCATTTTGGCGCCAACACCAAAGGGTGTCAACACCCATAACTACCCCTTGGTGCCCTTTAAGGTGGCGCCAACTCTCCTTGGCCATGGGATCTCCAACCACCTCCATGAACTCATCTTGGCCATCCATTTCAAAGGTCACCATAGCCCCCCTCCTATTCTATAAAAAGCCACCACCTACCACCATTTTTGGGCATCCTCCCTTAGTATATTTTCTACCTAAACCACCTATGCCTACGGCCAAGAAGAAGGAGTAGAGAAGGAGATTAAAGGGGCACATCACCTGCCCTTTTGGTGCCTTCTTCTCCCCACTCTCTTCAACTTGAGCCACGCCAAGGAGGAGGACTCTCCCACTTCAAGGAGGACGGCCAGGCAAAGGAGAAAAGCTTAGGGTGGACGTCCACCCTTGGAGAGAAACTTAGGGCACGCCCCCTTTGGGCTTGCCTTGGAGGACATCACCTTGGCGGAGCACAGCAAGGAAGGAGTTGAAGGATTCTTTTCAAGCTTGGGAGCCACCAACCTTGGAGCAAGAAGCCCTCTTCTTCACCATTGATGAGAACCTCATCATGAGCCATAACTAGCTCATTTTGACCCAATACAAAGGATAAAAGCTCCTACATATCTCAAGGAAAGGCTTAACTCAGAGAATTCTGAGTTTGAGAAGAAAACCAGTCATAAGGGGTAAAAGTGCAATTTTACCAGTATAATCTGCATACAGGGTAATTCAGGGCCCAAACACAGGTCAAAACAGCTTAATAAGAATAAAAGTGGGATGAGATGATCTAGCAAGGGCTACAGCACTTCCAAGGAACCAAATGATAACCTGTAACCCTAAAACAACCCGCTTCAATTCACAAGGTTCGGGGCAAAGTAAAAATAGAATAAACCCTCTAAAATTCATAGAAAAATAATCTCTAGGGTTTAGAACCTTCAATTTGTCCTTTAGAACCCATTTTGACCTACATTGAGAACCATGCCCAATTAATAACTTAATTTGGGTTTTTGCGCAAATTGACCGGTCAAACAAGGTTTAATATGAAAATGAAATTCACCATCAGATTCCTTAGGTTTTAATTAGTCATGTATAAAAACTTGAGCCTAAGAAGAAACCTCCTTGACCGACTTCACACTTTGGTCCTCATATATTTACTCTTTGGCCCTCAACTTTTGAACCCTCGCATTTTGGCCCCTAACTCTCCTTCGTTCTTTGCAATCAGGTCCCTCCTGCAAAACCCTGCCAGCACCATGCTCCGGTGACCTTGCGCGGAGCATGGCGCCGCGCAGGGTGAGGAGGGGGACCTGGCAAGTGTACCGGGGGTGCCCTGCGTCGTCAGCCGTCGCAGGGGCACCCCCATGGTCATTGTAGCCCACCATACCGGCCGTGCGAACGCACGGACGGTATGGGTTCGTGTTCCGACCATTCTCCGGCGAGGGAGACACGTCGTCTCCCTCCGCCTTCCTCCCTGTTTCATCCCTATAAATACCCCCCGCTGCTCCACCGACCAGGGCAGCTTGGATCTGACGGAGAAATCCCCAACTTCCTTCTCTTCTTTCTCCGGCAGACGCTCACCAGCTCCGGCGGCTTCCTCCCCCTCCACCTCTTCGCTCTGCCGCAATACCAGCAGCAGAGACTTCCTCCCCTGCTCTTCCCGCGCCACGCCGCACCCAGCTGGCGCCTCTCCGGCTCTCTGCTCGCCGCCGCCCCTCTCCCTGAGCATCGTCTTCTCCGGCGACAGTCGATACGACTGTCGCCCTGTTCCTCCCCCTTCGTCCCTGCAAGTAAGCTAGAGTTACTCCCCTTCTCCTCCTCTTTCTTTCCCCGCTTTCAATTTAGTCAATTAAGCCCTCTACCGACCCTGTTCACCCTCACCCTCTTCGCCTCCGACCACCCTCCGGCGAGCCGCTCCCATCACCTCAGCGACCCACACGGCTCGCCGACCACCGCAGAACCTCCGCCTCCTCACCCTGATCCTCTTCCGCCCCTCCACTTCCCACCAAACACCCTCTGCAGATCCACCGAACACACCCACTTCTTCGCTCACAGTTTGACCTAGGACGACCTGTTGGCTCCATCACGCCCCCTGCACGCCCCCTGACCACCTTCGCCGTGCCACGGCGAAGGTCCCCCGCCTGTCTGATTTGGCCGAGAGGCCGTTCTTCTGTGACCAGGTGACTCGCCCGCCGTCGCCATTACTGCGCAGGCAGAGCTGCTTCACCCGCAGGTGCAGGCACGCCTTCGCCCAGGTTTGACTCCCAGGTTGCGCAGGGACTCTCCGCGAAACGTCCCAGGTTCACAGATGGGGCGAAGGCCGCACGGGAAGCCACGATCGCCCACTGCTCCATCCGCGACGCGCGCTCAATTGGGGTGGGACATTTAGTCCCACCTCGGAACTTCTCAGAGGCGCGCGGACGCATAAAGGCGAAAAGTGCCTTATGCTGTCTGCCTCCTGACCACGGGGTGAGGTCCCTCTTACCCGACCCGGCCTCGTCCGTGACCACGCTCCGCGGACCTGGCCCGACCCGATTAGACCGACCTGCACTCCTCGCCCACCACCGCACGCCGGTGGGCCTGGACCCGGGCCTGACCCGAACCCGATTACCCGGTAGCTCTGGGAGAGCTGTCCCAAGAGTGGTTTCAGAGAGAAAGAGAGACGCGGGGGGGGGGAGGGTAGAGTAGGTTTTGCCTCTTGACGAAAAAACTCTGAAGTGTGCAGGCCAAAGAAGAAGAAGAAGACCCGCGGAAGAAGAAGTGCAGGCGAAGAAGAAGGAGCTGCACTGTAGCAAATGCTCAGTTAAGTCGTCGAAGCACCGGGCCAGACGACGGAAAGTCAGCAGCCAGAGCAACACAGAAGGCAGGCTGAAGAAGAAGGAAGGGAGACTTAGTAGCTGAAGGCAGAAGCACCACGATTGCAGAAGAAGAAGAAGAGAGGTCAAGGCAGAAAACCAAAGAAGAAGAACAAGGAGCTCTGAAGAAAGAAAAACATCACCAACGCAGGAGCAGCAGGAAGAAGAAGAGCATCACCATTGCAGAAGAAGATTATCACCATAGCAGAAACCAAGGAAGAAGAAGAAGGAGATCTGAAGAAAGAGAAAGAAAGAAGAACATCACAACAAATTCTGTCCCTCTCTCTTTATTTTGTAAAAGAAACATGTATATCTCTAGAATACGACTTGCTCCCTGAGTTCGACCTCGGGAACTCTTTCATTTTCCGAGTAAAAAATTTTATATTTGAAATGTTGGTAATAACCGGCTTTACTACAACGTTATAACAAAACCCTCAAACCCGGTGAAACCAGACGTCTTCCAACCATCTATCTAGAGGATTTGTGTTTTCTTTTCTTTATTTTAATTTTTCTAGTGGTAGAAGCATTCCACTACTAGCTTTTTTGTAAAACACTTTTCAGTAATCTAATTGCCTTCTTTGCAATTTTCTATTTTGCATTTCTACTTGCTTTGCTTTTTAGCATTTTTCACTCCCTCTCCTTAATTATTCTAGGCCTCCACTTGCCTAGAGTGAGTTTAGGGAGAGGCTCTACTTGCCACATAGAAGTAGTAGTTAAATTGAAGTGTAAATTACCTTCCCGTCACCATTCTGCATGTTGTCTTAATTTAAAACAAAAAAAATGATATATTGAAAAATACCAAAA
This sequence comes from Thalassia testudinum, assembly GCA_037157565.1. Lineage (NCBI taxonomy): Eukaryota > Viridiplantae > Streptophyta > Magnoliopsida > Alismatales > Hydrocharitaceae > Thalassia > Thalassia testudinum. The sequence goes on from JAZHRO010000067.1 coordinate 41,248,891, forward strand.
AGAAAGTTGAGATTTATTCTGAGCAAGAGAATCAATTTTGCAACCATATTTCCTCCTTGGACGACCCTAGATACTCCCCTATCTAGGATATAAATTTTAAAAGCGTAAGCGGATTCGCGTGTTACAACGACGTATTTTAACAAACCGCGTGAAATCGCTTTCAATATCTCCTTGCTGAAGTCATATTATGCTTTAGGGTTCGTCCATTAGAATAGTCGACTCCACCTTTGATATTCATACTAGAGCTTGAAATCGTCTGCAACAGTCATCCTGACCCGTTTACCCTCCTTTTACCTTGTTATAATATACGATTTGAGCTGAACTCAAACCTGCCTAATGTACAATGAGGACATTGCAAATCGTAGGCATAGGGGGTATTAAAGTGCAAAACATTGTGAAAATAAAATCATAAAAGGGTTTCATAAAAAACACACACATATATATAAATGGAGAATAGGGGAGGAAATTTAGAGATATCACATCATTCTTGAGGAGAAAATTAAGAGATGATTTGAGAAAAAATTAGGAAACAAAAAAAAGGAGCAAAAAGATAAAGAAAAAAATTGAGTCCCTTCAAAATAATATGAAACTTACCTAACTTGTATGTTGGATCGAATGATGAAATAAGACCTGGAAGGCTAAAACTTAAGGGATTAGTGGAGAATACCAACCTTAGGCCTCTTGGATCTGTTTTGAGATTTAAACACTCATGTACTTGTCAAGATCCGAATTAATTCTCAAGAGGTTGAGGAAAATGCAAAGCTAGTGTATTAGGTCTAAGGCTTAGGGATTATTCGGCTCCGTTAATTGACCTCTGGCTTGTGGGACTTGGTAACTTAAGCACCCTAAATCACACACAGTGTAGTTCAATGCACTTAAATATGAAATCATGCGAAAAAGCATTTATGCTGTTCTGAAAATGGCCCTAAGATCTAGATTAGGAGCCGCTCGAAAACACAAGTTGATTTGGACGAGTACCCGACATGAAGAGGTAGGAAATTCCCTTCGAAGATGCGCAATAACATATCTTCTCCTCGATGCATGTCTCCTAAGATATCTAAATATCCTACCGGGGGTATGTAAGCACCTTGTGCTGGTTCAGATGCCATGGGCGGCCTTATCACTAAATGTCGATTTCCAGGGTCTGGATTTTGCTATAGAACACCATGGGTGGCATTATCCCTAAGTGTCGAAAGCTAGGGTTCAAGGGGTTGCCATGGGCAGTGCTATCTCCAAGCATCGATTGCCAGGGACCTTGTTAGGATTGATGTCAGGACAAGGAATCCGATACAAAAAGTGTTTAGGGCTAATCCGAGGTTGGATCTGAGGAAAAATATGTTGAAAAGAAAAAGAGAGAGAAAGTTCTCCACAAATGAAAATCTTCTTCTATCCCTCTCTCTTACAAAACATGCACTGGCAAACTGAACCTGGACTAACCATGTTACAAGCACGGGTGCTTTAACTACTGAGTCCAACGAACCTCAGGATAGTTCCTGCAGGACTTAGAAACCTTCGCGACAGACTGAGGCAAAAGTTAGTCAGGTCCTGATCAAGGTTGGTTCTTGAGTACCTCTAGGCCTAGTGTTGGTATTAAGATCTGATTCATAGAGATGCAGCATAGTAGGGCATCCTGACAGTTACATCTGACCTAGATAATTGGTTTGATCCATAAGGTTTTGATAAGGGACTAACAAAAGCTAGGCATGGGGGTATGATGGTAACACCATCTTAAGTCCTAACTAGCATATTTTGATCTTAGAAAGGTAATAAAAGCTCCTACACATCCATCATAGGGTCCTAAATGCTTGATGTTCTATTTTAAGAAGAAAAGATGAATACAAGGTTATTTCTGCAAAATTAACAGCATTCTACAAATACAGAATAACCATGTGATATTTCAGGGGTTTATTAAAGGTCATATGGTCATTAATGTGTATTGAGTCCATACAAAATAAAATGGGTTTTTCACGCATTTCAAGAGTTAATGCACATCTGAAACCCTAAAAGGAGACTTAATTAATTGAGGTTCTAGTCAAGATAAAATTCACCTAAACCTTTTAAAAATCATAGAAAAATATTCTCTAAGGTTTGGTAACCTTGATTTGACCATTAGAATCCAATTTGACCTAAAACAAAGTCTCAAACAGACAGTTTCCCTAATTTGGATTTCTAAACATATTATCAACTCAAACTTAGTCAAAACCTAAATCTGACATAACCATCAGATTTCTTGGGTCAAAATTAGATTTGTACCAAAATTTGGATCCAATCAGAGATCATCTTGACCTAGTTTGCATTTTAATCCTGTTCTGACTCTCTTTCTTACAAAGAGCCCCTCAGCTTTTGAAATCTTTACGAAAACCTCCCTAACTTCATCATCTTCTTCACCAACAAGTCCCCGACCCCTTCAGACTCCTAAACCCAACTCCGGCGGCCTTCAATCAAGGAGTTCTCCTTGTTTTCTCGCCTAATATCTTCCAAATTTGGAAGGGAGATTCCTAAGAGATTTGCTTACAATCTGAGCCGCATCTTGGGCTCTAATTCCAATTCAAAACCTAATGGGAATCATTTGAAGAAGTGGGTCTCCTATTTTGTGAAGCTTTGAAGCTTCCAAGCTTGGTCTCCAAGCTTGGAAAATCTCCTGAGACCTATATAAGGACCCCTGAGGACAAACTATCCTCCTTAGCAAAGCTTGGCCTCAGAAATCCCCTCCTCCTCCGGCCACCTTCGAAATTTGCTCCGATGACACCCTCCGTCTCGCTTCTCCGCACCTCCAACCATCAAATTGGAGGTGCCATCGTCTTCCTCTCTTTCACACGCACCTCTCCGGTCAAAGGGAGGGTGTTCCCCTACCTCATTCGTCGTCGCCAACTCGCTATTTTCTTCTCCTCCAGCTCCGGTCAAGTCACGACCAAACCTTTTCGATCCTCTACCTCTCTCCTAATACCTTCTAACTATTCCTTTCCTCCTCTACATCATTCCCTACCTCCACAAATTCCAATTTGACCACTCATCCCCCTCCACCTTCACTGTCTTCTCCATGGCCAGCTAAACTCCGACGAGTTCGCCCGGCCACCACCGTCCACAAAACACCTCGTGATCATCCTCAAAAGCTTCATTGCACCACCCTCGTCAAAAGCCCCAACCTATTTGGGCCTATTAGGATCTCGTTCCCTCTACCGATCTCATCCTCTGCTGTACTATGTCTTCAACCTCGGCAAAGGTTCTTCGGCATCCAACCTCAACAAAACTACCACCAACGCATTCGCCAAGCCCCGAAGATCATCTTGAACGTGTTTAATCAGGGCGTAAGGTCATGTTTTAGATTTTAGGTTTTATGCCAGACCTCCGTCGTCACATGTGCCATCTCCGACCTCGAGAGCTCTGTTCTTCCCACATTCTTCATCGCCAGCATGCCCAGGTGGTGCGGAATCCCTCCATGAGCAGTCCCAAACTCTTGATCGAAGCAACCAACACCATCCTCACCTTCAATTCCAAGCTCGATCAACTAGAACTTCATGCAAAGAAACCCATGTGTTTAGTCCCACATCGTGGGTTGCTGAAGCCTGCACATGAGATAAATTGAATTTGTGCATGCAGCCGGTTTCCTCCGAGACCACCAGGGTGAGGTCCCGCTCATCCACTCCAACTCACGTGCCCTCTCCTGTGCTCATGCCACGTGGGTCTGGGTGTGGGTCCGATTACCCGGATCCATTCAGGTTCTGATAGAGAGGTGGTGGGGGTTTTTGCCCTCAGCAGTGCCCTCTCGACACTTAGTCGTTGGGAGGCCCTTCGTGCCTCTGTTGGTGCTATACTGTGCCTTGCCTCTCTTGAGGTTTAAAGGAAACAGAAGGAGGCTTCATGCCTTTGCCTCCTTTGGTGTTGTGCTTACCGAGGCAACTTAAGGCATCTGAAGGCCTTGTACATTCATCTAATATCTGCTAGCGGCTTTGTTCTGTTGGGTTATTTCATCTGGTTGACATGGAATATTGGTTGATAATTACTGTTGATAAATTCAATATATTTGAAGCTTAACATTAAAAGGGTTAATTGGTGATTTAAATCACCATTTTAACCCAACCTTTTTGCACATTGCTACTTGGTTTTATCTATATATCATTTTGAGTTGTTATGAATGAACTTTTGATTGTAATTGCTTACATTTCAGATTAAATTGTGATTGGTGAGATTAAATTGCAATTAATTGCTCCTTGTGTTCGACCTCGGATTTCAAATTCAAGTATAAATTTTATTTATTTTCACGCTATTTTGACTTTACTACAACGAAGTGATTTTAAAACCTCGATTTAGCCCATCAACAAAAGCTACTTCATGGATCAGTTTTAAATTAGTGGTGCGGCCTAAATAGTTCAAGAAATTATCCTATTGCACCAATTAATTAAGGCGCACAAAAATGTTTAACCTAATCATATTTCTACTCACTTATTTCTATGTTGAGTTATGGTGTACCGGATCTACAGGTCAGATTCTAGTTAAGTGGTAGAATCAATGTGATTGTGTGCCTTAGGATGAGAATTTATTGGTATTAAGTGTGTCTCTTTAATTGAATCCTACAAGAGAAGAGTTTTTTTTTATTTTTTTTAAATTTATGTGAGTCAGTGAGGTGAATAGAGTGACACTCAAATGACCAAGATCTAACCTAGGGTTTATGCAAGCACCAAAGTTGATTTGGGTTTGAGTTATTAGTGTGCTGAAATGAAATCTAGGTTGGGAGTGGTGGGGATACACTTACAGAACCTTCATCCACACTTTTCTCCAATCTAACTGCTTTGGCCCATCTCGGAAGAGTACCTACAATCATAGTAAGATTAGAGAAAAAGTGAGATAAAAGTTAATTAAGGCAGAAAATATGCGAGAAAAGCCAAAGGGCGTTGCCTCCTCAGCAATAGCTCCAAAATGATGAGTGTATTTTCGCAAGGAAAAATCAGGGTTTTGGAGAACACGTCGTTGTAGTCGCAAAAATCACTACCAAATAAAATTTATACCGAAACTCGAGATGAGTTTTGGGTTGAACACCAGGAGGTGAACATTTGGTTTTGAAAATTACGTTTCGATTTTATTTCTTTTTGTTGTTTTTATCTTTTATTATTTTTTTGGCATTTTAATAAGGTAAGAGATCAAGTCGATGAAATATTTATCTAACTTATCTACTTCTAAGAGAGAGAGAGAGAAACATTTCATAAATTTGTCAAAACAAGTGTTTGTTACAATGAAGAAATTGCAACTATACTAGAAAGCGATAAAAGATAAAGGTGAGAATCCCCTTTGACAACTGCTTGGAGGATGACTCGTTCTGACGTTTCCTGGATGAAGGTGGTGAGAGGCTAGATGAAGGAGAACGATGTTAGAGGAAGGAGGACGTGGTAGGAGGGCATCGCGGAGAGGATCTACTTCCCGAAGTGGTGAAAGGACAACCATGGGATGCTCCATGAAGGTGGGTGAGAAGTGGGAAAAATATTTGATTTCTACTCTAGAGGAGCATCCCAGGCTTGGGACAAGCTCTCTTTAGAGCCTTGGATGTGGTGAGGGAGAGAAAGGAAGAGATGAAGAGAAATGGGAGGGGTTGGGGTCCTTTTATAGTGGAGGAGAGGAAGGAAAATAAGTGTATGGGTCAATAGCGACATTTACAATCATCACTGTAATTCCGTTGTAAAGGTCGTTGAAGCCCTCGCATACCACTACTGCCATCCACCTACACAGCTACTAAGGTGTGGTCGACGAAGAGCCATCGGTTCGAGATCGTGCGGTCGAGGATGAGCAGAGATCACGTGCTTAGATTGCACGTGAGAAGAAGCGTTGGACTGTGCATGTGATCACGTGTTCCCGCGTGAGCTCATCCATGCTCATCTGCAAGTCCATGTGGAGAATTATACACCATTCGAGGAAGATTATGCGACTCAAATTGGCCGCTCTTGCCTGCACGGTCGATTAGAGGTGTCAGAGGATTCAAACTTGTGCCTCTTCCTTGAGAGCTAAGCACGCTACTGTTGAGGCAAGGGATCGACTTTGTCAACTTGATGGAAGCCGTGGTGCCCAGTCTCGGCTGTTGGGTGAAGATCCAACGATTGAGATCTCATCTAGACTCTCTCTTTTGAGGCGAGGCAAAGGTTGCGTCCGGTCTTGGGTGGTTGTGATGGCCCCACGTGGTGCCATCACAGCCACCAAAGATTGGCGCCATCATGGCCTTCCATTTGGTTTGCTTTGTAGGTGGCACCACAAACGTCGGATTGGGTCGATCTTCACGCTGCTTGGCTGCGATCGTTGATCCAAATCCATTCGTGCAGTCAAGTTTGCCATCTGAGGATTAGATTGGTGACACCTTGCCCCTTGGCCTTTGATCTTCCTCAAATGGATAATGTGCTATGGGACTCCAATAAAGATGATTTCGAAGGCATTAGACTCCGATTGTCGTCTTAATCAAATCCGTATGGTTGGATCATCAATTAGAGGCCCTGAAATAAATCTCCTCTCCTAGCCACAAAAGGACATGAATTAACCTAAACTTTATACAAATTATTCTAAAGGCAGAATGATGCATGCTATGTTATATTTATACTATGGAATGCATATCTAAGCCTAGGAACATGCATAGATTGGCATTTTAACCTTAATGGATATGTATACATCAAGTACCATAGAAAGAGGGTAGCAACGATATAGTACTGCTCTTAATGTCATAGGGATTATCCACTCCAGGCCTTTGGATAGGCAGGGCTTGGTGAGTTGTGGGGTGGAAATAGTCTCTCAAGGTTCTTTGATTTTCACCAACCCTAATTTCTCCTTCCGATATCTCTTCTGCCATCTTTCTTCTTTCTTGGTTGGCTCTCCTAAAAAGTCTCTTAGGTTCAGGGTCAAAAACAAGAGTTCTCCTAAGGGAGCGCCTACCAAGCATGCACCAAACAAACACAAGGCAAAAGGTCTTATATCACTTTAAAGCACTTTAAGTCCTCTTCCAACTTTCCAGATTGGCCAAATAGAGTAAAGGCAATGTTTCCCCATTCCCAGGAAAGTGGTACAAGACAAATGAGGTAGTTGAGATTCTTGGTCAATGTCTGGTAAGGAGGTTGAGGTCACTTTAGCTCTTTCGGGTGACTAAACAAGTTGTCAATCCAATTACACACCCTAAATTAACCTCCGAGTTCCCAAAAGACATACACTTTGTTGCAATGATATTCTCAAATGATCAAGTGAAAAGGTACTCTAAGGATGGAACTAAGGGATGCAAATAGGGCGAACCTTTCCTTTGAGGTGATGTGCTAGCAGTGCCTCTTAACTACCCTTTAGTTCCTTTAAGGGGTGATAAATGCCAGTTTATCATCATTCTTATGCATTAAAATAAACCTAGCTCTTAGGATTTTTCTCCGCAAATGGGTTTTTGGGTTGCATTTAGGAAAAAATTAGGTTAGGCATGCATTATACTTTTAATTGTCTTTTTGATATGTTTTTGTGAGTGTTAGGGATAAACAAATTGACAAATCCCTAAAACCCTAGCACACAAGAAGGCAATTGGTGAAAGAGAAGCCCAAACTAGTTGGAACTCAGCTCCATCCATTTCATCACAGCTAGAATCCAGCTCACTTGAACAAGGGTTAGCTCATCCTAGCTCCATTCAGCTCATCTCAACTGAATGTCAGCTCAAGAGAGCTCATCTTAGCTCACCTTAGCTCAAGTTAGCTCAGATCTAGCTCAACCTAGCTGAGTCTAGCTCATCTCAGTCCCATCAGTTCACTGGGAGCTCTAGCTAGCTCAGCTGAGTTGACTAGAGTTCACTCCAGCTCAGGTCCAACTACATCCAGCTCCACTAAACTCTAGCCAGCTGAAGATGACTTCATCTTAGCTTAGGAAGCTTAAGTCCAGCTCCTATGGACTTAGCTTAGCTCAACTTAGTGAAGCTAAGCTACCTTAGCTACCTCAACTAGCTAGATCCTCCCCGGGAGCATCAGACCCAGCTCACCTTAGCTCATTTCAGTAGAAGCCAGCTTGCTTTAGCTTGGCTTAGTAGCTAGCAAAGAGCTAGCAAGCTAAGCCAGCTAAAGTAGCTCCATGACACCCTCTTCAGCAGTTGCCCACTCCAGTTCAGCTCCAGACTTCTTCTGTCCAACTCCTCCCCTCAAACCATAGCTCCATTTGCCTACTCTTTTACTCTACTACTAGCTAAGCTAGCTTAGCTTAGCTAAACTCCAGCTCCCTTGGCAATACAATACCCTAAAACCCTACCTAACTAGCTCCACCAACTAAACCCTACCTATGCTCACCTAAGCTAGCTCCACCCAACTCCAAGTTGGCGCCACCACCTAGCCACCCTTTCACCCCTCAACCACCACCAAGAGACACCTATTTTGGTGCCAACTAGCCCTTCTAGAACCCCCTCCTTTTGGCACCAAAATGACCTCTAATTACCTCCCTACACTTCACCAACCAACCCATCTCCACCCTTGATTCTTGGCACCAAAACTCCTCCTAGAAGACAAAAGTGGTGCCACTTTTATGTGTCCATTGGCCATCATAACTACCCCATTATCACCTCTTTAGGTGGCGACAAAAAGACCCCTTCAATGGATCATTATAACCACCCTTAAGCACCTTGTAAGCCCATCCTAGCCCTACATGTGTCCACGCCAACACAACCCTTCCTAAACCTTATATATATCCCCCTTAACCACCATCATAACTCATCCTCCCGTAGTATATTTTCCACTCTAATTCAACCCATAACCCATGACCAAGGAGAAGGAAGTGAGAAGAAGATTAAGGGGGCACATCACCCGCCCCCTTGGTGCCTTCTTCTTCCCATTCCTTCACCTTGTGCCATGCCTAGGAGGAGGAGCAATCCATCACTAGGAGGATGGCCAGGAAAAGGATGAGTTTTTAGGGTGGACATCCACCCTTTTTAGAAGCAAACCCCACACCCCTTGGGCTTGCAACTATCTTGGACGACACCTTCCCGGAGGAGCCTTTCAAGGAAGGAGAAGGAGCCCTCTTTTCAAGCCCAGGAGCCACTGAGCTTGAAGAAAGGAGCCATCCTTCTTCACCATTTTATCTAGAGGATTTGTGTTTTTATTTCCTTGTATTTTCAAGTAGATTAGAGGCATTCCTCTATGTGTTTTGTGTAGAACAAGTTTCTATCAATTCAAGTTGCCTTCATTTCTATTCTTGTCGCATTTGTTTTTATCCTAATCTAGCACTTTTTCACTCCCACTCCCTAATTACTCTAGGCTTTCATGTGCCTAGAGTGAGCTTAGAGAGACGCTTTTCTTGTCACCTTAGTAATAGTTTAGTGAGTAAGGATTTGATCACTTTTTCACCAACTTTGCTAGTGCCTGTTATTTCAAAACCATAAAAACTACATAATCAAACAGATCAAAAAGAAAGTTGCTTCCTATTTTTCAAGTAATAAATTTATAATTGCAAAAACTTCCTCCTTGGACGACCCTAGATACTTTCCCTATCTAGTATTATAAATTTAAAAGTGAATCGATTTTTGTGTGTTGCAACAACTAAAACCATAACTTTATAAGCCGTGTAAAAATCCGATCACTTTTTGGCGTCGTTGCTAGGGAGGCATGCCTTTGCATTCATTTATTTCTCTTACTTGTTAAGTGGATCTCATCCCCTTTTCTCTCTTTCTCTACTGTGTGCAGGAACTACAAGAAGAAGGCTGGATGGAAGCAAGAGCTAAAAGTCCCTTTTCTTCGCTAAGATTTCAGGTTGGTTCTTTTCTGGTCACATAAATCATTAAAACTACCAAAAAAATATTAAACTTGGCTTTCATAATCCTAAAAATCTTATTTAAGTGGAGTGGTGCAAATTAAAACCCATTGTTTGCTTGTTTACATCATTTAACACCACTCCACTTCAAGTGTTGGTGTTCTGATTTTCGGGTCCAGACTTCTATCTGTATTTCAAAAATCAATTTCTTACACCACAGGCATCCTAAAATCTTGAAATTTCACACATTGATTCAAATTTAAGTAAGGAACATTTTTTCCCAATTTCAAACTAATTGGATCTGTAATTAATTTTTAAAAATTCGTGGACTGCATAGGGGTCACACCCTCTCATCTTCCTATTTTGCTACTGTCCGCAAATTTTAGGAATTTTTTTACTCATTCAATTTTTGTAAAATTTAGTTTTCTGGAATATTTATTAAATTATACACATCATATAAATTTACAAAAATTTTCTGAGTCCGATAGTGGTACTGAAAAGTCCAAAATACCCATGGGTATTATTTCTAGACTTTGACAGTAGAACAAAGAAAATTCTTTTTAAAATATAAAAAAGATCATAAAATCCTAAAAAAATATTTTTGGAATCCTTCTTTGATTTTACAAAAATTAGTGGTTTTTTTTATTTGTTTACACCATTAATTAACACAGAAAGCCTAAAACAAATTCATTGTTAGTTAAATTCCTACTTAGGATTTAAGTGATTAGGGTTTTCTTTTCATTTGTAGAGACCAACAACTTAAAGGAAATTGATCTTCACCAGAACAACTTGTTTTTCATTTGTTTATTGAATCTCAAACTTGTTTGAATACTTAAAGAGAAAAACCCTAAAACACACTAAGGTAATGCAAATCCTAAAAACAGAAATACCTTAATTGTGTGACAACTTGATTGCTAATTGGAATCACCTTCCAAATCCTGCACACACACAAAAAAAAATTGAAATAACAGGGCAATACCCCAATCAACACCCTCCACATTCTGTGTGCACTATAGCTGCCTAGACCTAATTAAAAATTGTAGCAATTTGACCACTAAGGTTTCATCAAGTTAGGCTTGCTATATTAGTTTTAAGTTTTCTCTAGTTAATACCAATTCTGTCATCTATATCTGGTGTCAGGTTGAGGGGTCGTGTCAAACGACCAAGCATGGGTTTGCACAAGCCCCTGAGGATTTTCCTGGGAAATGGTTGGGCCCAAACCTCCCCTTATGCAACTTGGCCAGATTTGTTGATAGAATGAGTATTTACTATTGATTTCTTATTTCCTAGGTAGATCAAATCTTAGGTTAATTTTTAGGCAGTCGCATTTAAGTTAGGTCTAGAATTTTGATTGATTGATTGCACACTTTATCTCATCTCCATCTCTTCTCCTCCCATCTCATTCTTCCATTTTATGCAAGGGCGATGGTCTCAAAATCCGCACTTGGAGGGACCCTTTGATTTTGCCCCAAGCGCGAAAAAGACCGATTTTTCCATCTTCTTATAAGAAAATGAAAAATCAACAAAATAGGTCCACTAACCCTTCCACTTCGACCTCTAATATCACTTCTAATCTTAATTCTGACCCTTCCACCCAAAACTCCCCCACCTTTGACTTCCCACATTTGGAGCTTCCTAATGCTAATTTGCCTCAATCACAACATCAAGCCCCCCCGCCTGATCTCTACACCTTGATGGCTGAGCAGATTGCTCAACTTAATGCTAATCAACAAGTGTTGACTAGGAATATTCAAAACCTAGCCAACCAAAGGCTGAACCCACCACCCTATCATCAGCCTGTCGTTCCTTTAAAAGATTTTTCTGATCCTTCCTATTATGAGGAACGACCAGGGGTGGTCATACTTGAAGGGGACTTTGAGATCAAGCTGGCAGTTCTGAACCTGATTAAACATTTTCATGGCCTTCCTAGGGAAGACCCATTCAGCCACCTTGAAGAGCTAACTCTTCTTGCACAAACAATCTATTCTCGAAATGTGCAAGAAGACCTATGGCTGATGTTGCTATTTCCATTATATCTTAAAGATAAGGCCACTTACCGGTTTAGGACCATTGGCCATCCAATCACCACATGGCCTCAGCTTAAGAGCGCCTTCCTCAAGAAATTCTTTCCCATAGGTCATACTAATTCCCTACGAAGATTTGTTATGACCTTTCAACAAAAATCTATTGAAACTTTCTATGATTCTTGGGAAAGATTTCAAGATCTCCTAAGAAGTTGCCCGCACCATGAGATTCCATTATGGTAGCTCGTGTAGATCTTCAATCATGGATTAGAAGATCAAATTTGATGTTTCGTCAACGCCTCATGTGGTGGAAATTTCTTGAATAAGGATGCTAAGAGTGCCTACGACTTATTTGAAGAAATGAGCGAAAACTCATTTAGTCAAGCTTCCATGAACACATTTTACAGAACTTCAGAGTCACAGTTCGATGTTCATGAAGTAGGCACCCAATCTATTCCTGTAACCCAAGATGATATTCAAATGATTGCATAAAAACTTGACCAGATGCACATTAATCAAAAGAAAATTGAGGAAAGACTTGCCACACCAACCCAAGCTCCACATGTTCCACATCTAACCCATCCTAACACTCCTCGAAGAGAGAACTTGCACAATCGTAACACTATTTCTATTGATTATCATCAATACCCTGAGGCTTTTTATAATTCACTGGGAAATTACAATTATCCTAACCCCACTGAAAACATTTCTGCCTTCCAGGAGCAATATAGAAATTCTTCCAATTGGAAGAATTACCCAAACCACTCTTGAACAACTTGGTTCCTCCCCAACCTTCAAATCAATTTAGTGGATATGGGTCAAATCCGACCTTTCATTTTGAGCCATGCCAACAAGACATCAATGCCCAGATGGTGAGAACCTTACAGGAAATGCAAAATAAGATGATAGAAGTAACCTGCACTATCACAAATCTGAATAGTCAGATTGGGGTTACTCCAACTCAAACACCTACAAGGCATTTGCCCTCCCAACCCATGCCCAACCCTAATCACCAGAGGAACCAGTATTCGGGCAGAAATGCAAACTACTCAAATCAGCCTCCTACTAATCCACCACCTCACCAACCTCCCAAGCTTCCACAACAATAGGCCCCCCCACCCCCTCCAAATAATAATCCAACTGCACATGCAGTTACGTTGAGGAGTGGGAAAACCACCACTGATCTCGAACCTTCACAAAAACCTGGTGAACTCCCCATCCCTGTGCAAATTGACTCTCTACTACCACATCAGGAAGAAAAAGAAACACAAAAGTCTCAGGACACGACTCCTATTCCTTTTCCACAAGCTCTCCACCCCACCACCAATCAAAAAAGGAAATCTGAGCCCACCACAGAAGAACTCATGGATCTATTCGAGCAAGTTCAAATCAATATCCCTCTCCTAGATGGCATCAAATATATACATGCATATGCCAAATTTTTGAAGGAGATTTGTACTCCTAAAAGGCAAGCCAAAAATCTAAGACAGGTACATGTTTTGGAGATAGTAAGCACTATCATACATAGCAAGCTGCCTCCTAAGATGAAAGATCTAGGCATGACATTAATTTCAGTGATTATTGATGATACTACTTTTGATTCCGCCCTTCTTTATCTTGGTGCCTCAGTTAATATCATTCCCACGATTTTATTTGAAGATTTTCAGATTGGTGAACTTAAACCTGTTGAGGTTAACCTTCAATTAGCTGACTGCTCTATAATCAAACATTGTGGGATTGTCAAGGATGTTTTAGTCAATGTCCAGAATTGTGTCTTCCCCGCAGACTTTCTGGTCCTTGACATTGAGGTACCTGAATATTTACTGGATGCCCCAATAATCCTTGGACAACCCTTTTTTGCCATTGCAAAGGTAAATATCAATTGCCGCACAGGCAAAATGGATATCACCTGCGCAGGCTGATAAGAACCTCATCATGAACCCTAACTAGCACAATCTAACCTAGATATGCGAGAAAAAGCTCCTACATAACTCAAAGAAAGGCTTGACTCAGAGAATTCTGAGTTTAAGAAGAAAGCAAGTCATAAGGGGTAAAAATGCAATTTCACCAACACAATATGCAAACAGGGTAACTCAGGGTCCAAACATAGGTCAAACTAACCTAATAAGAAGGAAAGTGGGACGATCTAATCCAACAAGGGCTACAGCAACTCCAAGGAATTAAATGACATTCTATAACCCTAAAACAAACCCACTTCAATTCATGAGGTTTGAGGTAGGGTAAAAATTGACTAAACCCTCTAAAATTCATAGAAAAATAATCTCTAGGGTTTAGAACCTTCAATTTGGTCTTAGAAATCCATTTTGACCTACATTGAGAACCATGCCCAATTAATGATTTAATTTGGGTTTTTACGTAAATTGACCAGTCAAATAAGGTCTGACCTAGAAAAAAAATTCACCATTAAAATCCTTAGGTCCAATTTAGTCATGCATAAAAACTTGAGCCTAAGAAGAGACCTTCTTGACCAACTTTGCAATTTGGTCCTCATCTATTACTTTTTGACCCTCAACTTTCGAAACCCTTGCATTTTGGCCCCTAGTTTCCTCGCCGTTCTTTACGTTTAGGTCCCTCCTGCAAGTCTTTGCGCAGCACCATGCTCCGGCGACTTTGCGCGGAGCATGGCGCCGCGCAGGGTGAGGGGGATGTCCTGCAAATTGAACCCGGTGTTCCTTGCGACGTCTGCTGTCGTAGGGACACCGCCATGCCGCCTGACGACACCGACACCTTCTGTGCGAATGCGCGGAAGGTATGGGTCGACCATCAGCCATTCTCCGGCGAGGGAGGCACGTCGCCTCCCTACGTCCACCCCTACGCCACCGCCCTTATAAAGACCAGCGTCGCCAGCCGGTTGGGGCAACTTGGTCTTGATGGAGAAAACCCCAACCCTTCCTCTCTCCCCACTCCGACAGGAACCCACCAGCTCTGGTGGCTCCTCCTCCTCCGTCTCGTGGCTCTGCTGCAATACCAGCAGCAGAGCCACCTTCGCCTGATCTCCCTGCGTCGCGCAGCACCAAGCATGTGCCTCCCTGCCCTCTTCCTCGCCGCCGGTCTCTCCCTCTAGGTGTTTCTTCTCCGGCAACAGTCGATACGACTGCCGCCCTGCTTCGGCCCCCTTCGTCCCTGTAGGTAGGTTACTGTTATTTCCCTTCGTCCCCTCTTTCTTTTCCCCACTGCCTTTCAGTTGATTACCCCTCGACTGCGCCCGACCACCATCATCTTCCATCCCTCCGGCAACCCTCCGGCGAGTTGCCCCCATCGATCCGCCTCTCCACACAACTCACCAACTGTCCCAAAAGCTCCACCTCACCCTACCCAACACCCCCCACCCCTCCACTGCCACTCCACACCTCCACAACACTCCCCCGATCAAACCCATTTTTCCGGTTGCAGTCCGACCTAGGGCTACTGCCAGACACCGCCCCGCAACCTGCTGCACCCTGCACTACCTTCACCGTGCCACGGCGAAGGTTTCCCTGTGGTCTGATTAGGCCGAGAGGCCCTGTTTGTGTTAGGCAGATTTTCAGCCCTGGCCGCCATTGGCGACGAAGCAAGGAGCTTCCAAGCGAGCTCCAGGCCTCGAAGCAGCAGGACTCCAGCCAAAGCGAATTGGAGAGACCCAGGTGAAGGCAAGCAGCTGGCACGCGAAGGGAAGCGAGGACACAGCTGCTGAGGCAAGGTCGCGATTCTTCCTGCGGGCGCGCACGAGAAGGGACGAAGTTTAGTCCCACATCGTAAGATTTCGAAGCACCGCACCCATTTAAATTGATTTTGTGTTTTTACCTAAGCGCCTCAGAACACGGGGTGAGGTCCCCTCGCCCACTTGCCCGCCTCGTCCGTGACCCACGCCCCGCGGACCTGGCCGACCCGTTTACCCTGCACTCCTCGCGCACCACCCACACCGGTGCGCCTGGTCACGGGTACGCTACCCGACCCGATAACTCGGCTCTGGGAGAGCTTCCTATGAGCGGTTTACAGAGAGAGAGACATGCGGGTAGAGGGAAGGGCTAGGTTTTGTTGTGCCTTGTGCAAGAACAGGGCGCGAAGGAAGAAGGTTCACCACTTGGCCGCAGGAAGAAGAAGAGGAGCGAAGAAGAAACTCTGAAAAGGCTTTGCAGCTGAGCAAGGCAGAAGACCAAGGAAGAAGAAGCGGGAAGAAGAAGAGAAGAAGAAGAAGCAACAAAGGAAGAAAAGAGGGGAAGCACTGTAGCAGACCACCATTTAAGTCGTCTGACTGTGATATCAGACGATGGATGAAGCTTCAGAGGAGATAAAGCAGAGAAGAAGAAAAAGAAAAGAAAAGGCTCCGTAGCTGAAGAGAATGAAAAGAGAAGAAGGAAGAAAGAAGATAACGACAAGAAAAAGAACTGAAGAAGAAAAGAACGAGAAGACAAGCAGAAGAAGAAGAGGAACTGAAGGCAATCAGAGCCAAGGAAGAAGACCCGTAAAGATAAAGAAAAGAGAAAGAAGAGAAGAAGAAGACAAGCAAAGAGAGAAAGAAGAGAAGAAGAAAAAGCCAAAAGATAGAAATCTATTTCTCCCTCTCTCTCTCTTATTTTTGTAATAAAGAAACATTGTACTTCTAGAATTCCAGTAGCTCCCTGAGTTCGACCTCGGGAAACTATTTTCGAGTAAAATTTTAATGGTAGCGACAACCGTAGCTGTCTTATCTTATACCACAATGACATTACTGTAATAAGCATTAAAACAAACAAAGACTAGCCACGGTTGGGAAATGTCTGCTATTTTCTTGGCACCGTTGCCGGGGAGCAACGGCTATTCTAGAAGCTTTGAATTTCTTTTAAAAGATTGCTAATCTTTTTCTCTCTCTTGTGTGCAGGTAAAGGAAAAGAAGAGCAGTCGCACGAAAAACACTCCAACAAATAGGTAATCTCTGTTAGCCCTTTCTTAACTCCCTTAAAATCTGAAAAGGAACAAAAAGAAGAATCAACTTAGGGCTACCTGTGTTATACATAGTAATTCATCAAAATTGCCTATTTCAACACATGCTTAACTGTTCATCCAACTAAGGTAACTAGGGCTAAAACCTTCTTGATTGAGCCCTAGATACTAAAATTTTGAGGCAACTAAAATGGACCAACAAGAGCCAATCCAAGGATTGAAAATCTAGGGTTTCTAGAGACACACCTTCTATTAACAAACAAAAGATCTTCCCAAAAAGAGGTGTGCCTAAACCTTGCTTGAAAAAGATCTATACAAGAGAAACCCTAAGCAAATCAGGCTCTTAAATCCATTTGAACCTTAAAAGAAAGGACCCAAAAGCTCTCAAAAGAACAAGAGGTGAAGTTGACCCCTTGGGTCAACCAACCTTCAAATTAGGTCACTTTTTCACTCAAAATACTTAAAAGTTCAAGTGGAACCTTAAGCACCTTGATCTTAAAGTAAAAGAGGTAGACTTAAGAGGTCAAGATCCCCATTCTGGTCTACCTGGAACCGCAGTGACAAGAGAGGTCGGGTGGGGGAAACCCTGTAACCCGTGGGGACGCTCTATCGTGTAGGGGTCTTCGTGGGACTCACCCTCTCTGGCTGCCCAGGTAATTCTCAGGTGCACGATCTTTTTGATCAAGGGGTCCATCTGCCTAATATGATTCATGCTATACCTAAATTCCATGGGCTTAATTCCGAAGATCCCTTCCAGAACATCAAATAGCTGAAGCATCTGGCCCAAACTTTTGGGTCAGATGCACAAAATCGGGATATTCTTCTCATGAAGATGTTCTCCTTCTCTCTTATGAACAAGGCCGCTCATTGGTATCAAACTCAGACCTGGCCGATCAACACTTGGGAAGAACTTCAGTCTGAATTTTTGGAAAAGTTCTTTCCCTTTGGTCGGACCAACGCTTTACGCCATCAGATTACTCACTTCACTCAGCAAACAGGGGAACCTCTCCATGAGGCATGGGATTGCTTTCAGGATCTCATGAGAAAGTGCTCCCATCACGGAGTTCCTAAATGGGAACAAGTCCAATCTTTTTACCAGGGACTTCGTGAAGACATCCGTCTTTTCGTCAATGCAACCTGCGGAGGGAATATCATGGGCCAACATGAGGACACTGTGTGGGAGATTCTCGAAAACATGTGCGAGAACTCCATCAACAATGACTCCATGGGATTATTCGATAGGATGAATACCCACGCATCGATGAATCTTAGGGGAGCACATGAGACGCAGGGCCTGTCCGCATCAGTCGACCTAGAATTAATGGCCAGTCGATTGGACAAGGTCTCAATCATTGAAAAGAGGGTGGATGAGCTGACTCAGTACTTGCAGCGAGCCACCTCTACGCATAGCTCCTTTGCACAGCCTCCTTCCATATGGGAGACTGTGCAAAACATTCTCCATCGATCTTCTCCTGGGATGGATCCATATCCATCATCTGATTCTCAAATCGGAGGGCCATCCGATCCTTTCTATGCCAGCCCGAGGAATTCCATTCCCCCTTTCTCTGACTCTCTGGAGGTTCCTCAGACCTGCGAGGACCTCAACGCCATCCAGAACGACCCATTCTCCAACACCTATAATCCTGGATGGCGAAACCATCCCAACTTTCAATGGGCGGGAAATTCCCAAACCCAAAGACCACCCTTTCAGTCCCGCCCACATCAAACATTTTCTCAAGGTTCGGGATTCCTCGTGCTATAATCTCTGATGGGGGGACCCATTTCACTAACGCTCAGTTTAGGTCACTGATGACCAAATACGGGGTGTCTCACCGAATCTCTACTCCCTACCACCCCCAAACTAATGGTCTAGCTGAGCTATCAAATTGGGAGATCAAGAAGATCCTGCAGGTCACTGTTCGGCCTGACAGGAAGGACTGGTCGTCCCGACTTTCGGAAGCCTTGTGGACCTATAGGACCTCCCATAAAACCCAATTAGGCATGTCTCCCTTTAGACTGGTGTATGGGAAGGCGTGTCACCTTCCCGTCGAACTGGAGCATAAAGCCTATTGGGTAGTACGGAACTGTAATCTAGATCTTTCGAAGGCTGGAACCCACAGAAAACTTCAAATCAGCGAGATCGATGAATTACGCCTAGACGCGTATGAGAACTCACGAATCTACAAGGAGCGGGTTAAAGCCTTCCATGACAAGCATATCTCGAGAAAGATCTTTCATCCTGGTCAGAAGGTCCTACTCTTTGATGCCCGACTCAAACCTTTTCCTGGAAAGTTGTGATCCAAGTGGGTCAGACCATACTTAGTCCGACAGGTTTTTGGAAATGGAGCCATCGAAATCAGTCCTCTCAGCCACGATTCCGAACCTTTCATCATGAACAGTCAGAGACTCAAGCCGTTCATTGATGTAACTTCTACTGATTTGGCTGAATCATCTTATATCCTCCATTCCCCTTGAGCTTATTGCACCCAGCCGATGGCGTAAAACTTAGCACTTAACGGGAGGCAGCCTGTCATTTTCCTTGAAAACCTAAAACCTTTTTGACACCTTTGTGCACTTAAGGTTCACCCTTCTAGACAGCTGACTCCACCTTAGATGCTTGCATCTGGGATTAGAAATCATCCACAACAATCATCCTGACCCATTCACTCATCAAAACATCTGTCTTAAGGAATGAACTAAGTAAATAAAAACCCCCTAAGTCACAATGAGGACATTGCAAACCTTAGGCATGGGGGGGTATAAAAGTGCAAAACTTGTAAGAAAAGGTTTTAAACAAAAACATTCACATATGCCAAAAACACCATAAAAATTAAAAAAAAAAAAGAGAATAAAAGAATAAGAGGAGAAAGGAAATTTTGTGGGAGAAGGAAAAGAAACAAAATGAAAAAGGAGCGCAAAAATGAAAGAAAAGGGTGATAGTCATTAGTAAGAAACTAAGGAATTGACCTAAGCTCTAGACCTCATTCAAGAAAAGAAATGAAAGTGCATGGTGAGATTAGTAAGAACGCAAACCTTAGGCATTCTTGGATAGACTCTTAGTACCCATTAAGATCTGGACACTCCTCAAGAGGTTGAGGAAAATGAAAAGCTTAAGTATTAGGTCCAAGGCTTAGGGAGTATTTGGCCTCATTAATTAACTTTTGATTTACGGGACTCAGTAACCTAAGCACCCTAACCTCACACATAGCCTGGCTCAGTAAGCGTAAAAATCAAAATCACGCAGAAGCGTCGCAAAATTCTAAAAAGTACACCTAGAGTAGGAGCAGCCGATCAACACAAGTTGATTTGGATGAGTTCCCAGTGCGGAGAGGTGGGAAATTCCCCTCAAAGATGCGTAACAAAATATCATCTCCTCGATGCTTGTCTCTTAGGATATTTTCATATCCTACTGGGGGCATGTAAGCACTCTGCTGGTTCAGATTCCATGGATGGCATTATCACGAAGTGTCAATTGCCAGGGTCTGGATTCGGCCACGAAACACCATGGATGGGATTATCTCGAAATCTCAATAGCCAAGGTTCTGGGGGTTGCCATAGGCGGTGCTATCTCGAAGCATCGATTGCCAGGAACCCTTGAGGATTGATGATTGGAACAAGGAATCTGATACAGATCGTGTTGAAAAGCCAATCCTAAGCTAGAATTAAAAAGAAAAAGTGAGAGAAAATTCTCCAAATAGAAAAATCTTCTATCTCTCTCTCTTACAAAACATACTGCGAACTGAGCCAGGGCTAAAATCATTTCAAGCATGGGTGCTTTAACCACAAAGTCCAATAGACCTTAGGTTAGTTCTTGTGGGCCTTAAAAACCTTTACTAAGGACTGGGGCTGAGGCTAGACAGATCTGGATCTTGGTTGGTACTAGAGTACCTTTTAGGCCTATGGTCAGCATTCTAACCTAATCTAAGTTCAAATGAAAAAAGCACTTATCTGAAATTATTAAAAACATCATGGTCTAGAACAAAGGTTAAAACCTTAAGTTTTTGCTAAGGGACTAGGAAAAGCTAGGCAAGGGGGTATGATAAGAACCTCATCATGAACCCTAACTAGCACAATCTAACCTAGATATGCGAGAAAAAGCTCCTACATAACTCAAAGAAAGGCTTGACTCAGAGAATTCTGAGTTTAAGAAGAAAATAAGTCGTAAGGGGTAAAAATGCAATTTCACCAACACAATCTGCAAACAGGGTAACTCAGGGTCCAAACATAGGTCAAACTAACCTAATAAGAAGGAAAGTGGGATGATCTGATCCAACAAGGGCTACAGCAACTCCAAGGAATTAAATGACATTCTGTAACCCTAAAACAAACCCACTTCAATTCATGAGGTTCAAGGTAGGGTAAAAATTGACTAAACCCTCTAAAATTCATAGAAAAATAATCTCTAGGGTTTAGAACCTTCAATTTGGCCTTAGAAATCCATTTTGACCTACATTGAGAACCATGCCCAATTAATGATTTAATTTGGGTTTTTACATAAATTGGTTGGTCAAACAAGGTCTGACCTAGAAACAAAATTCACCATTAAAATCCTTAGGTCCAATTCAGTCATGCATAAAAACTTGAGCCTAAGAAGAGACCTTCTTGACCAACTTTGCAATTTGGTCCTCATCTATTACTTTTTGACCCTCAACTTTTGAAACCCTTGCATTTTGGCCCCTAATTTCCTCATCGTTCTATGCATTTAGGTCCCTCCTGCAAGTCTCTACGTAGCGCCATGCTCCGGCGACTTTGCGCGGAGCATGGCGCCGCGCAGGGTGAGGGGGATGTCCTGCAAATTGAACCCGGTGTTCCCTGCGACGTCTGCTGTTGTAGGGACACCGCCATGCCGCCTGACGATGCCCACACCTTCCGTGTGAATGTGCGGAAGGTATGGGTCACACCTCTGGCCATTCTCCGGCGAGGGAGGCACGTCGCCTCCCTGCGTCCACCCCTCCGCCACCGCCTTTATAACGACCAGCGTCGCCAACCGGTTGGGGCAGCTTGGTCTTGACGGAGGAAACCCCAACCATTCCTCTCTCCCCACTCCGACAAGAACCCACCAGCTCCAGCAGCTCCTCCTCCTCCATCTCGTCACTCTGCTACAATTCTAGCAGTAGAGCCACCTTCGCCTGATCTCCCCGCGTCGCGCCGTACCAAGCATGTGCCTCCCTGCCCTCTTCCTCGCCGTCGCTCTCCCCCTCTGGGTGTTTCTTCTCCGGCGACAGTCGATACGACTGCCGCCCTGCTCCGGCCCCCTTCGTCCCTATAGGTAGGTTACTGTTATTTCCCTTCGTCCCCTCTTTCCTTTCCCCACTGCCTTTCAGTTGATTACCCCTCGATTGCGCCCGACCACCATCATCTTCCATCCCTCCGGCAACCCTCCGGTGAGTTGCCCTCATCAATCCGCCGCTCCACACAACTCACCAACTGTCCCAAAAGCTCTGCCTCACCCTACCCAACACCCCCCACCCCTCCACTGCCACTCCACACCTCCACAACACTCCTCTGATCAAACCCATTTTTCCGGTTGCAGTCCGACCTACGGCTGCCGCCAGACACCGCCCCGCAACCTGCTGCACCCCGCACTACCTTCACCATGCCACGGTGAAGGTTTCCCTATGGTCTGATTAGGCTGAGAGGCCCTGTTTGTGTTAGGCAGATTTTCAGCCCCGACCGCCATTAGCGACGAAGCAAGGAGCTTCCAAGCGAGCTCCAGGCCTCGAAGCAACAGGACTCCAGCCAAGGCGAACTGGAGAGACCAAGATGAAGGCAGGCGGCTGGCACGCGAAGGGAAGCGAGGACACAGCTGCTGAGGCAAGGTTGCGATTCTTCCTACGAGCGCGCACGAGAAGGGACGAAGTTTAGTCCCACATAGTAAGATTTCGAAGCGCCGCACCAATTTAAATTGATTTTGTGTTTTCACCTAAGCGCCTCAGAACACGGGGTGAGGTCCCCTCACCCACTCGCCCACCTCATCCGCAACCTACACCCCACGGACCTGGTCGACCCGTTTACCCTGCACTCCTCGCGCACCACCCACGCCGGTGCGCCTGGTCACGGGTACACTACCCGACCCGATAACCCGGCTCTGGGAGAGCTTCCTATGAGATATTTACAGAGAGAGAGAGACGTGTGGGTAGAGGGAAGGGCTAGGTTTTGCTGTGCCTTGTGCAGGAACAGGGCGCGAAGGAAGAAAGTTCACCACTTGGCCGCAGGAAGAAGAAGAGGAGCGGAAGAAGAAACTCTAAAAAGGCTCTACAGCTGAGCAAGGCAGAAGACCAAGGAAGAGGAAGCGGGAAGAAGACGAGAAGAAGAAGCAGCAAAGGAAGAAAAGAGGGGAAGCACTGTAGCAGACCGCCATTTAAGTCGTCTGACTGTGATATCAGACAATGGATGAAGCTTCAGAGGAGATAAAGCAGAGAAGAAGAAAAAGAAAAGAAAAGGCTCCGCAGCTGAAGAGAAAGAAAAGAGAAGGAAGAAAGAAGATACTGACAAGAAAAAGAAGAAGAACTAAAGAAAAAAAGAACTAGAAGACAAGCAGAAGAAGAAGAGGAACTGAAGGCAATCGGAGCCAAGGAAGAAGACCCGTAAAGATAAAGAAAAGAGAAAGAAGAGAAGAAGAAGACAAGCAAAGAGAGAAAGAAGAGAAGAAGAAAAAGCCAAAAGACAGAAATCTATTTCTCCCTCTCTCTCTCTCTTATTTTTGTAATAAAGAAACATTGTACTTCTAGAATTCCAATAGCTCCCTGAGTTCGACTTCGGGAAACTATTTCCGAGTAAACTTTTAATGGTAACGACAACCGTAGCTGTCTTATTTTATACCACAACGACATTACTATAATAAGCATTAAAACAAACAAAGACTAGCCGCGGTTGGGAAACGTCACCACAGGCCAAACTGTCACTCTTGATATTTTTAAATCCTCCAAGAGATTACATGATGATAACTTCTTTGAAGACTCAGATACTGAAATTTCAAATTCGGTGGTGGAGACTATGTTGGTAGATACCCTTCCCAACCATAAATTTTTTGAGAAATTTGACTCAGAATCAGTGGTCGGCAAAATCTTTAATTCGGAGACTTGTCTTCAACAACAATCCATTCTTGATGACCCCCCTGATTATTCTCTTAACCCACCCACTTTTCTCTCAACCCACCCCTACATACTAGCCCCACCTACCTCTCATCATTCCTCTCCAACCCCCTCTCACTTGGACCTACCACCAGACCCGCCCGAGTTTGGCATTATCCTGAATTAAAACCATGGCCAGACTCAGGTACACCTACCATTTTCCATCAAATTTTGATCCTTATTTTTCTTCCATTCAACTTTCTAGGGATTCGGAAGAAGACACATTTTATGTGGGCATCCAAGTGTCCAACTATTTACTTGATTATCCGTCTTCCATGCATAACTTCACACCCAGTTGAATAGGTGTAAAAGATAGCACTGGATGGGAGGTAACCCATCATTTTTTTTCTTCTTTCACTTTCTCTTTCCTTTTCCAAGTTTTGACCATCATAAACCCAACTGCCTTTCACTTAGGTGATCCCTTCTCCCTCCTAATGCAGGAGGACATTGCATATCATAAGCATGGGGGGGTATTTTTAAATTTTTACGATTGATTTAGGATTTTCAAGACCTAAAAACATGCATTTTCTTTTGTCATTTTGTTTTATTTTTCTACTGGAATACCCAAAAAAATAAAAATGTTGAAAACTTTTTGAGGAAAATTTTGAAATTGGGAGTAAGGTTGAAAACTAACTTTTGGTACAATGGGATTTAATCTTTAACAAACTAGGGATGAGGATATGGATATGATGATTAGAATTCCAAGGTCTTCCTTTAGACTAGATCAATATCCTTCTCAAAAATTCCACATGAACTCATGATAGTTCAGGTGACCTGATCCTCTTTTGTAATATGGAAAGTATCTGGCTTAGTTTCTGATTTAAAAACTTGCATTTCATGAAAAAATTATTGTGTCAATTTTCACACACAATCCAACACCTAAAAACAACTAAAAATTAGAAAAACCCCCTTGTTTGGCCTTAGTAAAGTCTGAAATAGATCATTGGTTTGAGTTCCCACCGCTGAGAAGGAGGAAAATTCCTCCTTTGAGGATGCAATGTCAACAAGTTACCGCCTCAGTGCTTCTCCATATCTATATTTCATATCTTTAGACATAGCATTAAAGCGCATTTTTGCAGCTCAAGTGTCTTAGATGGTGCTCTACCTATAATGTCGAAGCAAGAGCTTGAGTTTGCTTGGAGCGCCCCTTTACACCGCATTGTGTTTTGGGGTTGTGAGCTCCTGGGTGGTGTCATAGACAGTGCTATCTCAAAGTACTGGTGCCAAAGCCCCCTCGAGGATTGGTAATGGGAATGATAATCCTGACACATCTGTTGTAAGACTAAATAAGCATAGGGGAGATAAAAAATGTTTTAAACCAAAAACACACCCTTATAAAAGTTGGCTTTTCAAATGCACAAACACAAAGTTTTAAAGGTTATTGCAAGTTATGAATCAGATTCAAGGATAAACACAAGGGGTTAATCTGTGAATTTTTTGGAGGATATATTTATCCCATTTTGTCAAATGTTTGTATCATAAAATAAATCTCGATGTTTATCCTTAACAAATTCCGTACCTCTTACGTTTGGATTAACCAACATCCTATAATCTCTTTCTCCTCAAAAGTTGAAAAAATTAGATTTCCCCAAAATTCTATTTTGTTAAAATTAAAGCTTTTCTAAGAGACTAACAAAAGATAAGCATGAGGGTGTAATATACTCCAATTTATCATCATTCTTATGCATTAAAACAAACCTAGATCTTAGGATTTTTCTCCGCAAATGGGTTTTTGGGTTTCATTTAGGAATAAATTAGGTTAGTGATGGGAACACCATCATGAGCCATAACTAGCTCATTTTGATCCAATTAAGTCAGTAAATGCTCCTACATAACTGCTAAAGAGTCACAAGTCACTGCATAATCATTCTTAGGGAGAAATAAGAAATTAGGGTTAAAACTATAATTTTACCAACATAGTGTGAAGGCAGTACAACCAAGGGTTTTCCTAAGGGTTAATTAAGGGTCAAATGCTCCTAAAAGGATAATAAGTGGGTTAGAATAATCATAAAAGGATTTGCATGTGTTTTGAGAATTAAATAACTTTTAAAACCCTAAAAATAGACCTGCTTAATTAACTAAGGTTCTGGTGAAGATAAAATTCACCTAAATCTTCTAAAATTCATAGAAAAATATTCTCTAGGGTTTAGAACCTTCAATTTGACCCAGAATAGAGTCTCGGACAGACAATTGCCCTAATTTAGGTTTTTGCATAAATTACCTAATCAAACGTGGTCAAAACCAAAATCCAACTTCACCATTGGATTCCTTAGGTACAACTTAGGCTTATACTAAAATTTGGACTCAAGATGAGCTTGTCTTGACCTTGTTTGCATCTTGGTCCCGTTTGATTACATTTCTACGCTTAACTTTCAAAATCTTTTCAAACAGACCCCTAACTTTATCATCATTCTCACAAAAAGGTTCCTGCCCCATTAAACCTATTTCTACTTGCTCCAGCGACCTTAATTTGGAAAGAACTCCTTTATTTTTTGACGAATCCCTTTCAAATTTGAAAGGGAAGTTTGTCAAGAAATTCCCTTCCTTTTGAACCAAATCTCATACCTCATAACCTTCCCAATCTCTCATTCAAATGCATGAGAGATTTGGGTATCAAGGAATTTCCCAACACCGACAAGCTTTCCAAGCTTGGGAAGCTTACTTCCCAAGCCCAAAACCTCCTCCTGAGGTCTATAAAAGAACCTCCTGCTCAGACCATCCCCCTCACACTTGAAATCGGCCAAGATTCCCCACTAATTCCTCTCTCTCTCTCTCTCGATCGATCGATCGATCGAAAGCTCCTCGATGTCCGGTGAGGCCTTCCATCCATCTTCATCATCCGTTCGCAATACCAGCAGTGGGGACATCCTCCTCGCTTCTTCTCGCGTCGAGCCATACCAGCTGGTGCCCTAATCCCCTCCTTCCTCACCGTCTCCCTCTCTCCAGAGCTGCTCTCTTCTCCGGTGCTGGCAACACCACAACCGGCGCCTTCTCCTTCCCAATTCATTCGTTAGTACCTTCATCTACTCCCTAACCTCTTCCTCATCACACCAACATTGTCGACACGCCGTTTCGACCTTGACCACTCCTCCGCAACTTCGTCTTCCACCACTCCAGTGACACCTCTGGCAAGGAACATCTCGCTCCACATGCCACCAAACTCCTTGCAGACTACCTCAAAACCTCCACCACACCTCTCCACTCATTTCCCCTCTTTCAATTTCCCATTCCATCCACTCACACCATCCCCTAAAAGCACCCACTTTCACGCACACCATCTGATTCCGCCACGCACGTACGGACCTTGCCACAACTCACAACCACCACCGTCACACTCATTGTGGTCTGGCGATCCTTTTTTAACTTTCTGACGTGGCCGAAAGGCCTTATTGTTGATTCCAGGTACTCGCCCCCTCCGTCATTGATGCAGCATGCCTCGAGCTTGCTTGAAGCTTTAGCTAGACCTATAGCTCTAGGTCCTCAATTCCAGACAAAGTGGATTTGGCCCAGGAACATACTCGCGCGGTCAATTGGAGACTTTAACAACTCCTTATGCGTGAATTGGGCAAAGGAAGCAGCAGCAGTGTGCACGAGAAAAGTGGGGGCAGATAGTCCCACATCAGAAGCCACTAAAGCGGAGCATACACATAAATTGAATTTGTCAATAGGGCTTATTGCCTCCAAACATGGGGTGAGGTCCCTCTCACCCATGCACACCTGCACCTCATCCGTGACCTCTACCCGCAGACCTGGCCTGACTCGTTAACCCGTCTAACCCTCACTCGCTCATCACCAACTGCCGATGAGCCTGGACCCGGGTACGCTAGGTCCAATAACCTGATTACCCTATGGCTCTGGGAGAGTAGATCCTAAAGAAAGAAAGAGAGAAGGAGAGTCAGCGCGGGTAGGGGGAGGGTTTTGCTCTTGGTGAGACCCAGCTAACACTTAGCTGAATTCAAGAAGTTTCTCCTGTTGTGTGAAGAAAGAAGAGAAAGAAGATAGGCTGAAGGAAGAAGAAGAGTTGCAGAGGCAAGAAAGATAGAGAAGGAAAGAAAGGAAGAACAAGGGTTGTAGCTGGTAGAAGAAGAAAGGTAGAGAAGAGAAAGAGAAAAGAAGAAGAAGAGAGAGGCTTAAGTAGTTTAGGCCGTCTGATTTACTAATCAGACAATTGGTTTGGTTGCATTACATTTCATATATACATTGAGTTCATTAGCTATCATTGTAAGGAGTATTTGGTGATCTAAATCACCATTTTACTCCATTATTTTTGCATTCTGACACTTGATCCTAGTGCTACTTTATTATAAACTAGTTTTTATTTACAATTTCATATCTTTCTTATCTTAAATTGGAATTCTTGAGAACTAAGTTCCATATTGCTCCCTGTGTTCGACCTCGGAACTTTTTCGAGTAATAAAATTATTTGTTTGGGCACTGGTTTGCTATACTACAACAATACAATCTTAAAATAGTTAGGCATGCATTTTACTTTTTATTACCTTTTTGATATGTTTTTGGGAGTGTTAGGGATAAACAGATTGACAGATCCCTAAAATCCTAGAACTTAAGAAGGCAACTGGTGAAGGAGAGGCTTAAACTAGCTAGAACTCAGCTCTATCCAACTCACTTGAACTAGGGTTAGCTCATCCTAGCTCCATTCAGCTCATCTCAGCTGAATGTCAGCTCAAGAGTGCTCATCTTAACTTACTTTAGCTCAAGTCAGCTCAGATCCAACTCAACCAAGCTGAGTCTACCTCATCTCAGCACCCATCAGTTCACCGGGAGCTCAAGCTAGCTTAGCTGAGTTAACTGGAGTTCACCTCAGCTCAAGTCCAGCTACATCCAGCTCCACTCAACTCTAGCCAGCTAAAGATGACTTCATCTTAGCTTAGGAAGCTCAAGTCTAGCTCCTTGGGACTCAGCATAGCTAAACTTAGTTGAGCTAAGCTACCTTAGCTACCTCAACTAGCAAGATCCTCCCTGGGAGCATCAGACCCAGCTCACCTCAGCTCATTTCAGTAGAAGCTAGCTTGCTTTAGCATGGCCTAGTAGCTAGTAAAGAACTAGCAAGGTAAGCCAGCTAAAGTAACTCCATGCAACCCTCTTCACTAGCTGCCAGCTCTAGTTCAGCTCTGGATTTCTTCTATCCAGCTCCTCCCCTCAAACCATAGCTCCATTTGCCTACTCTTCTGCTCTACTACTAGCTAAGCTGGCTTAGCTAGCTTAGCTTAGCTGAACTCCAGCTCCCTTGGCAATCTAATATCCTAAAACCCAACCTAACTAGCCCTACCAACTAAACCCTACCTAAGCTCACCTAAGCTAGCTCCACCCAACTCCAAGTTGGCGCCACCACCTAGCCACCCTTTCACCCCTCAACCACCACCAAGTGACACTTATTTTGGTGCCAACTAACCCTTCTAGAACCCCCTCCTTTTGGCGCCAAAATGGCCTCAATCACCACCTTACACTTCACCAACCAACCAATCTCCACCCTTGATTCATGGTGCCAAAACTCCTTCTAGAAGCCAAAAGTGGTGCCACTTTTAGGTGTCCTTTGGCCACCATAACTACCCCCTTAGCACCACATTAGGTGGTGCCAAATAGCCCCCTCCATTGGATCATTTTAACCACCCTTAACCACCTTGTAAGCCCATCCTAGCCCTATATGTGTCCATGCCAACCCCTCCCCTCCTAAGCCTTATATATACCCCCTTAACCACCATCACAACTCATCCTTCCATAATATATTTTCCACTCTAATTCCACCCATAACCCACGTCCAAGGAGAAGGAAGAGAGAAGAAGATTAAGGGGGCACATCACCTGCCCCCTTGGTGCCTTCTTCCCATTCCTTACCTTATGCCACGCCTAGGAGGAGAAGCAACCCATTACTAGGAGGACAGCCAGGCAAAGGAGGAGTTTTTAGGGTGGATATCCACCCTTGGGAGAAGCAAGTGCATGCCCCCCCCCCCTTTGGCTTGCAACTATCTTGGAAGACACCTTCCTGGAGGAGCCTTTCAAGGAAGGAGAAGAAGGAGCCCTCTTTTCAAGCCCATGAGCCACTGAGCTTGGAGCAAGGAGCCATCCTTCTTCACCATTTTATCTAGAGGATTTGTGTTTTTATTTCCTTATATTTTCAAGTAGATTAGAAGCATTCCTCCATGTGTTTTGTGTAGAACAAGTTTCCATCAATTCAAGTTGCCTTCATTTCTATTCTTGTCGCATTTGTTTTTATCTTGATCTAGCACTTTTTCACTTCCTCTCCCTAATTACTCTAGGCCTCCACGTGCCTAGAGTGAGCTTAGGGAGAGGCTTTTCTTGTCACCTTAGTAATAGTTTAGTGAATTAGGTGTAGATCGCTTTTTGGCCAACAACTTTGCGAGTGCCTGTTACTTCAAAACCATAAAAACTACATATTAAAAAAGATCAAAAAGAAAGTTGATTTCCTATTTTTCAAGTAAGAGATTTATAATTGCAACAATTGCCTCCTTGGACGACCCTAGATACTTTCCCTCTCTAGGATTATAAATTTAAAAGTGAATCGATTTTAGTGCATTGCAACGACTAAAACCCTAGCTTTATAAACTGCGCAAAAATCTGATCAAGGGGTGTCCCCCTCCTTAAAGTATCAAGTCACTCAGGAGAAAGTTAATACCACCATCACAAAGTGAAATAGGAGCGTTTGCACCGATAAAGAGATTGATGCCTATAACCTTAAGGTTCCAAGACCTAGTGTGGTGCCTATAATGCAAGTTTGGTGTAGGAAGTGTGCTTCACATCGCGAAAAATTATTTTTCTTTTGAAAATCGCAGTCAAGTTGTTCAAACACTTCCTGTATATTTTACTCATCTTTTCAAACTAATGTGACCACTTGAGTAATCTTTTTAAATCAAGTTAAGTGGTCTTCTTTAATTACGTCCAAATGTAATGTGTGTATAGATAGCTGATGCAAAAAGATAGGAAGTATGCACCTTGCTCCAGCACTCTACGATGTAGAAATGCACACAATGCAGAAAGAGAAATCTAGATGTTGCTCAAGCCTATGTATATGCAACTCCTAGATGAGTGACCAATGGATATGCAACTTCTAGCAGGTAGCTCAGATATATATATGTGCAATCAAAAGAAACTAACTATCACAGACAGAATAAACCTAGTATGTAAAGAATTGGGGACACTCCCCCCAAAATTAGCCCCAGGTTACAAGGGCAAGAAAACCAATAATTAGAATCTAAAAGTCTAAAATTA
The DNA here is from genome assembly GCA_037157565.1 of Thalassia testudinum. NCBI lineage: Eukaryota > Viridiplantae > Streptophyta > Magnoliopsida > Alismatales > Hydrocharitaceae > Thalassia > Thalassia testudinum. The sequence continues at coordinate 41,279,947 of JAZHRO010000067.1, forward strand.
AGTCTAAATCTAAACTAAGATCTAATGTAGAGAAAATAGTGAAATCAGGGAATTAGTCTTCCTGATTGTTCCCCTGTATGCCTTCACGTGCGTGGGATCAAGGCCCACAGGCACCTGTTGCTGTTCTCCAGGTTGCGTTAAGGTCTACCAAAAATATCACCTCCGTTGTGCGCGACTGTCACGTTCCTTCGTAAGTTTTTGCACATAAACAGAATCAATGTCAGTAATTCAGTAAAGGTTTAGAAATAGCACAAAAAAATCTAAATTCCATGAAAATCTTAATAGGCGTGTTTCCTCCCAGACATGGCGCCATTTGACAATTCGATCTTCACTTTCAATGAAATTTTAAACATGAAATGTCGTGTACTTGTAATACTTTTATGGTGGAATATCGACTATCAAAACTTTAATTACTTCTAACCACAGTGGATTAGGTCATATCTGCAGGGATGAACTAGCCAATAAGCTCACAAATATATCAAGAAATCATGCTTACATAAAATCATGAAAATTTTTTGTAGGGATTATTTCATGAAATTATGTTAAGCACCTATAGAGAGGATCATGAAATATAAAGTGTCGATCACCTATAGAGAAGATGTAAGTACAAATTCTACTCAATATATTAATTCATCAAATAAATGCTTAGTACAACCGACAATGGCATCATACATAATTTTTAATGAGCCAGTTACTATAGCAAAATAGGAGAAATGAATCCCCTGCTCACACATGTGGAGGAGAGGAGGGCCGGCGACGCGGATCTGAGGAAGAGGTCCGCTGGAGGAGAGGGTCGCATTGGTGGTGGTGTTGGGGTGTGGGATGGCTAGAGGTGGTCGATCGGAGTGGAAGGCGGCCGGCGGCGATGGGTGGCCACAAGCGGTCGTGGCTAGTGTGGATGGTTGTGGGCTCTCATGGAGGCGAGGGCCTCCACGGTGAGCATGCCATGGATGCTCTGGTGCTAATGATGGTGAGAACGAGGGTTGGAGGTGGTGCTGTGGAGAGGCATGGTAGGGGCTACTATTAGGTTTTCAGTGAAGTTGCAGGTGGTGGCATTGAGAGGTGAAGATTGGTGAACGAGATTTTATATGCTAAGAAGATTGAGTTTGAAAACTCGTCATTGTGGTTCATTAAAAATTCACTATCAGATAAATTTACCGAAACTCTGGTGAGTCCCAGGTTGAACACAGGGTGGCAAACATTTGATTAAAAATCGCATTTCGAATTATTGTCACAAAGTAGATTAGCTGGTCGAATTGAATCTACCTTAACTATTCTACTTAAATAATAAACAATAGAAGAGAGAGATAGAATAATACAAAGAAAGAGAAAAACAGAATGAACAAGTCTTTTATAACCATAGGAGCATGTTCACTAAAACTAATTTCTACAACTAGAAAGCTGAAAATCTACATTAGAAAGTGATAAAAAGATAGGGATGAGAAAATCTACCTCGACGGTTGCTTGAAGGACGAGCCACGTTGACGGAGTGCCCAGAAGAGGGTGGTGAGATGCTAGATGATGGAGGACGAATATGGAGGATAGAATAGCGTGGCGTCATAGCGGGATCCACTTCCCGAATGGTGGCTAGAAGACAACCATGGGATGCTCCACAAAAGGGGTGAGAAGATGGGAAAATTATTTTACTCTAGCTCTAGTGCAGCATCCCAGGCATAGGACCAGCTTGTAGAGTTTTGGAGGTGAGAGAAGAGAGAAAGGGATGAAGAAATGTGTGGTAGGGGTGGTCCTTTTATAGTTGAGGATATGGGTGCAAAAATATCATTTAAAATCTTTGAAATTAATATTAGACCTTTAGTGACGTTTATGAGCATCACTGTAAATAAGCATTGCTCAAGACGTGTGCTTCCATCTCTGCCATTCTCTTTGCATCCAACGACTCTCACGTGGCCACATCGACGCTGGTCAACCTTCAGCCGTTCGCCACTTGATTGCACCACTGCAATCTTGGTCGTCCAATTGTTCGATCGGATGGCCTAGATCGCATGAGCATGCTTTAGCTTCATACGTTACACACGCCCACATGCGATGGCATGTATGATCGTGCATCATCACACATGTGCGGCATGACCGTTCATCTAGCTCCTCTAGGTGCACCATGTAGCCTCTCCATTGACCGTCCATTACGCATCCAACGTTTCAATTTCACCGCGTGCCTCTTCTCGCGGATTTAATTTGCTCACGTAGATTTGAATGCGCACTCTTGCATTAAGAGCATTCTTCGCTAACATTGCACCACGTGGATGAATTTTCCTCCAAGCATCTTCAGTCGGATGGAAATCCAACAACTAAGATTGAGGGGCACTGATGAAGAAGGTTGGTGGCTGTGGCCAGCTTCGATGGCGCCACATGGTGCCATTTGGGCTATTCATCTTCAAATGCTCATAGGTGGTGCCACAGATGTTGGATTTGTTGTTGGGCTTCGATCGTCGATCTAAACCCATCCGTGTAGTTGATTTGTCATTTGAAGTACGGATTTGCACCACCTTGACCCTTGACCTCTAATTTTTCTTGGACTGCATCTAATGTTATGGAGGTCCGATTGGGGTGATCTTGGAGGCATTGGACTCTGATCGTCGTCCTAATCAGGCCCATATGGTTGTATCTTCAATTCGAGGCTTAGAAAAATATCGCCTTGTCCCTTGACCAAAAAAAGGGCTAATTAACCTATATTTTGTACAAACTAATCTAAATGCAGAATGATGCATACTATGCAATATTTATAATGTTGAATGCAATTATACACCTAAGAGTACTCATAAATAAATAGTTTATGTGAAATAGATGTGTCAACATCACACCCACATGCCTATCTTTTGCTAGTCCCTAACAAAACTATATGCTATTTATAAAAAAATTAGGATCAAATTACTTGGGCAATATTTATTTCTCAACACTAAGAATTTTCTACTAAAAGCTTGAACTACAAAGACTCAACAGTGCGTTGATGTTTACGAAAATACAGATCACCTAAGCCCTCGCCTTATTCAAAAGCAAATGCATTTTTTTTCTTTTTCTTCTTTTTTTTTTGAATTTTTTCTTTTTCGAGTTTGGAGTTTTGGGGTAGCTCTGCACAACTATCCAACCCACCCAAGACTAAAAAAGAACTCTAAGTCCTAAGCATCTTTTTGTGAAATTGTGATAGACTCACTAATCGGCAATTATAATGGACTTTAGGTTTCTACTAATCGTAGGTGACCCTAATGAAGAATTTCTACCAAAAGGTGTATCTGTTCGACCAGTAACTTTCTCGTAAGTTATTATTTTTATGGGGTCAGCACAAGGGTGAACTCAGTGTATATCTCCCTGACTTATTCTACTTCCCTGCTTCTCTGTAAGTGTTTAGGAATTATTTGTGCATTTAGTGAGTTGGGTTTTGGACAACTGGCTAATGGGCTACTCCCCATGGCAACTTGCCAACCATACTTATATAGTGAAGTATGGCTTATTTTATTTTTGTTTCTTCATTTCTATTTGTCAATTTTTTTTCTTTTTGGATATTTTCCTATTTTTTTCTCTTTTTCTTTCTAAATAGGTGGCTTCCCTGATCTAAGATTTACCTAAAGGCAATAGAAAGAGAATGGCCGTGTGGCTGGGCTCTAGATAATTGGCCAATGGGCTGTTACCCACAACAACTTGCTAGCCATACCATCCTAAAAGGTTCATTAGCTACCCAATTTCCGTTAAAACTGTCGAAAAGCGAGTTAATGTAAATAGTGTGTAGATGCATAAAGTATAAGTTCCCTCAAATCAGAGGACGAGTTGATAAGTCGTATACTTATCACCCAAACTTATTAATTAATTAGAAACAAATTAAAGATGGCAAGGACTCGAGAAACAAGTCCACATTTTAGTGGACACTCAAGCTGATTAAGTCTGATGACTAGAAGGGTCTAAGTGTTCAGGTCTTATCATATCATTTCCTAAAGTTAACAAATTCTAAAGCTGAAGTTCTCTTTTCCTAATTCAATTTCCTTTTTCAAAAATAAAGAGAAAAAAGAATCTATGGAGCTAACAAAATAATTTAGATAAAGATATCTACCCCCCCGTGCCTATCTAATGCAATGTCCTCATTGTATTAAAAGGACATGTAAAAGAGCGGAATAGAGAATAAAGCACCTAAATTTCGTGATTACCAGGTTGGTTCTGAGATGAAAATAGATTGTATATGTGTTAAATTTAGTGCTTTCAGATAGGCACACTATATAAACAAGGGGAACATAAAGAATTAACAACTATAGGTCAGAATTGAAGGAAAAAGATTAACCTCAGGACTTGCCAGCAGAGAATGTTCACAGATGTGGACCGAATTGTGGTGCAGACCCATGCCCTACAGTCGAGTGTATCTAAGGTTCTGGATAAAAATTACCAAGAATCGGAGATCATTGTGCAAGCAGGGCCAGGCCTGTGGTTTGTGAGGATGCAACCTAAGTCCAAAAAGTCGAACATAAGGAAAATTTGTATCAAAAAGTTAATCAATTAATTTGTGCTTGGGTTGAACATCCTCAGAATTAAAAATGTTATAAGGGTTCTAGTAGAAGGATGGTGGTTTCAGGTCTATGTGAACCCTTAGACTCAAAATTCTGCTTCCCCTGGAATTGGCTTCCTAAATCTTAATTTCCAGATTCCTATCCTCTATAATCAAAGTTTCTAGGACCTTGAATGTGTTATCATCCCTGTCTAAAATGCTCAAGTCCAAAATTTGTTTCTCAATCAGAATTGACTTGGGCTTGGTAATCTCAAGAAGATAATCATCATTATGCTCAATGGGGTGTGATTGAGGAATGGGGCTATGAATTGAATCCTTTATGAAATTAGGATCTAAATCTCCATGCTAGCCCTAGTTAGATCCAAATCCTCAATTATCGGGATATCACATGATTCATCAGACTCCTCAAGCCGGTATGTCTCACTAAAATTATTTTCCTCAAACTCAGGTGAGACTTCACATAAAGATTCTTCACCTTCAGAATCAAAGAATTTTGAATCCGAATTTATATGTCTCAAAATCATCTATCATTGCTTGGTCCATGGAGACATACTTTTCCTTGTATGCTAGTTTAGGGATCTCAGGTGACGAAATCACTTCATCCTCCATTGGTTGCTCTAGAATAACCTGGTCATCCTTGGTTGCGTAAAATGTGTCGCCCCTACTGGTGCCTAAGTAGGTTCTGACATTAGCTCTCCTAAAGGGAGTTCATCCTGGGAATCATCGTATGATTGGACTAGAGCAATCACAAATCTCATCATAAATTTTGACAATTTTCCACGTAAAAACTCACCTAGGTCCTTGTCCTTAATATCTTGGAGCCAATCTAATAAATACTTGTTAAGATCATCAATCATTTGAATCAGAGGCTCTAATTCTTCAGTGCAAGGTTTTGGCTAAGCTTCAAAAGAGTGAATGGTGTTCTTTAAGTTAGCCAACACCCTATCTTGGACCTATTTCACTTGAACCAAATGATTTGATTCAGGGTTGGGTAGGTTTGGGTTCAATCCAGGGGAGTGAAAAAATTAAGGTTCCTAGGTGCCTTCTTGATAATAGGTCCTTTCTAATTGTTCATAAAGGGGTGGTGACCCATATCTAGAGTAATCCTGGGGAGGGTATTGGTTATAATCATCATATCCTTCTTGATTATGGATCATATTAGGTTGTCCATAAGAGGAAGGTGATCTATAATCGATGTAGCTCGTAGAAGGATAAAAATCAAAATCATGGTGTCTAGGGTTAGACCCTAAACACGGAGGTTCGGAATTGTATTCCCAATCAAAGTTTTCCTGACTAATGGATGAATGGTGATAAATTAGCTTAGGATCATAATCAACTTGGGAATAAGCGGTAGTAGGAGGGTATGAGTGGAAATGTGAGTGGGATGTGGAAGGATCCATGGCAAAGTGGGAGGAAAGTGAAAAGAAAGGTGCCCTGCAATTCCTTGGGTGGGGTAGCCTAAAGACTTACAGACTCTCAGAACCCATCTTGAGATGAAAGAAACTATTTGGTCTACTTCTTTCCAGTCAACCCAACTAGTTAGAGAGAAAGATTGGGGAGAAGGCTCTTTCGTTGGCTTTTGGCACAGGTTCCTTTGATAACCCCCAACTGCAGTAAGTTGACACCGCTCCCCTAGCTAGACATCAAATGGACCGGTAGAAGTAGATTCATCGAAAATAATCTCGATTTGGGCCCTGAAGAGTGCATCAACTCTGTAAGGGCAACATGTACTTGATTTTAGTTAGGCTTTGGTTTGCACGTGCTTGGGAATGTGATGGGCCCTTTATCTGGGTTGTGCCCTTAAAGATCAGTTTCAATGTGTGTGTAGGCATGATGGTAACACTTTCATTAGCCATAACTAGCTTGAATTAGTTAGAATCAAGAGATAAATGCTCCTAAATGGTCGCATGAGGACAATAATTCCACTCAAATCCATTCAGAGAAGAAAATAATAAAAAGTGCTAATTCTGCAATTTGAACATCACATCATAAATGCAGAGTAACCATGGGGTCACCCAAGGGTTAATTGAGGGTCATTTGAGTAGTAAAGACTCAAAAGTGGGTCTACACAGACAGAAATAGATTTTACATGTTTCGAGAACCAAATCAGAATACAAAACCCTAATTTCAGACCCACTTAAAGTGAAGAGGTTCTGGTCAGGATAAAAATCATCCAAACCATATAAAATTCATAGAAAAATATTCTAAGAGGTTTGGTACCCTTGGTTTGACCATCTGAGCCGATTTTGACCAAGAGTAGAGTTTCAGACAGGATTTTGCCTTGATTTGGGCTTTGTGCAAATTTCCTAGTCAAACGTTGTCAAAACTCAAATCCAAGTCACATCAGATTATTGGGTGCAAATTAGGTTAAGGCCATAATTTAGGCTTACTCAGAGATCATCTTGACCTAGTTTGTAATTTAGTCCCTAAGATTTTTGTTTGTCTCACTTAAACCCCTAACTTCTGATTTTATTCCAAATGGGCCCCCACCTTTCTCAACTCCTTCACAAACAGGTCCCTACCACCTAATCCCAAACCCTAATTCACTTACTAAAATAGTACAGAACCCACTAATTTTAGTACGAATTCCTTGCAAATTTCGTAAGGGAATTGCACTTATTTTGTGAAATTCAGAGGTCCAGGCTCTTCTATATAAGTTTCCCCATGTTTTTACATGCTTCCCAATCTAGTTTAGTCGACAATTATTCGCCCTTCTCTCCCTTCATCTGCCTCCCCCGCAACTCTGGCGATCTCCTCAAATCTCCATCGTCGCCCTCTGCCACGTACAATAGATAAAGGGAACATCTTCCTTGAATTCTTCCATGCCTGGTGGGCCAAAGCCAGGGCTTCTTCCTTGCCATTCTCCCATTGAAGTGTTCACCTTCTCTGGTGTCAGCCAATCACAGTCGGCGCCAACTCCCTCCCTTTTGTTTGTTAGCTAGGCCCATCCTCTCACCCCCTCTCTCTCTAGCATCTTCCTATCCCTTTATCTTCATAAATCGACCAATGATCGCCCTTCTCCCCCTCCATCTTCTCCACCTCCGGTGTCACTCCGATAAGCTTTCCACACTGCTACACCATACCAAACCACACGCAATCACCTACATTGGCTCTGCCTCACCTCCACCTTCAAAAGCCCACTACAAATTTCAACATACACCCACTAAAATACCCCATCGGATGAACCCATCCTTCGCCTACTCCTCCGACTTCATCTGACCACATCAGCCCACCAAACTTCATGCCAAGACCACCTATGCACACGCTGTGCCTCGACGATCACCTGAGCTTTTTAACTGGGGCTTATAGCCTATTTTCGTGTTTTAGGTACCCTCGTTGGAGCTCTGCCTTCGCTGGCGTCATCTCCACCTCAGTCCACCCTGCTTCGGCTATTCTACTACTTAGCTCGACTTCTAGAAGCTACGGACTCACTCCACACAGGCACCCATAGTTGCAATTGAGAAGCAAAGCAGCAGTAGAAGGCCAATTGGTGCGAGCACTTTTACGCTGCTACATGTGTAGGAGGAGAATTTGATAGTCCCACATAGGATGCTGCCAAACTCAAACTAGCATATAAGTTGAATTCATGAAGAGGGCACATCACCTCAAACACAAGGTGAGGTCCCTCTCACTCACACGTGCCTCACACCTCACTCGTGGTACATGCCACGTGGGTCTAGTCCCCTATCTAGTACTGTAAAAAATTGACTACTCGACTAAATACCCGGTTCTGAGAGAAAAGGCAGAAAATTTTGAGGGTAGGGGTAGGTTTTGCACTGTTCATGCCTCTAGCTACATGCCTATGTTCTTTATACTTATCCATCTCTGAGGCCTTGTGCTTGGGTTGAGGTGCTGGTGCTCTGTTAAGTCCTTGTGCCTGTTCTGCAGTTTAGACGGTCAAGTCATCTAGTCTCTGTGGTCGACGTCTGATTTGGCATTGTTGAAATATTTGTGTTATTATCTGACATGGCATTTGAGAATAAGTGGTTTTAACCACTATTGCAAATTTTGATTAGCTGATACTTGGGATATATGCTTAATTTGTGGGATTAAGTGGTGATTCAAATCACCATTCTTTTTAGGTTCCTGATTTCTTTTATCCCAAAAATTTTTGGCATACTATTGAATACATTTTTGAGAATATTTTTATTCATTGAATATCTGTTTGTCGCAATTGTGCTCATTATTTCTATATTCTGATTAGTGTTGTGAATTCTATATTTGCTCCCTGCGAACGACCTCAGACTCAATTCTATTTTCGAACACTTTATAAATTTAAATGCTATGGCATTTTCATTGACTGTACTACAAAACACATTTCTTAAAACTTAATGAAAGCATAACAACATTTTGGCATCGTTGTCGGGGAGCAACATGTAATTCACCACTAGTCTTATCTTATTTGATTGGGCTAATTACTAACTTGCACTATCTATTTTGCTTTGATTTTACGAGGTACATCACGAAGAGATCTTTCGTGCAATCAACCACTCAAGGGGTAGGTATAACTTCTCTTCTTCCCTAATCACTTCCTAATCTTGGGAAACAGAAAAAGGAAACAAATTAAATTAGGATCCACTTTCCATATTTTCCTAGTAATAGCATTTTAAGGTAAAGTTTCCTAATTTGCAAGATTGATTTGATATCTGATTGAGGTTGAGATAATTTTTTATTAGAGATCCCCATCCTGATTTTCTGTACCTATTAGGAATTTGCACTTAAATTCTTGACATCTTAGACTGTTCACATCTTGTTTGAGTCCAAAGTAGCATATTTGAGATCAAATTGGACTTGAGAATAGAGCCAATTAGGGTTTCCATATCAGGGTCTTCAAGTGTTAGTGCACATTCGTCTGCATTAAAGGAAACTAACCCTCCTACGTTTGTGTGCTACCTAAGCCCTTGATTGAACTGATCTATTCAAGTAAACCCTAAAATCAGGGCTCTAAATTAACTCGAATCTTAAAATTGGGACCTAATAACCTGAGTCAATTCAAGGTGATTTTGGGTCTTGACCCAAATTTCATCCTCAACCTTACGGTAGGTCAGGTGAAGTTGGTTCACTTTGTGGACCAACCAACCTCCAAATTTGGTCACAATTTCAATTAACTTCTAAGTCAAGTGAAATTCAAGGGACAAATTAGGGTTAAAATTATTAAACTTAGGTTGCAATTCACACATTCCGGTCTACTTGGAACCATGGCGACAAGGAAAGTTGGGTGGGGGAAACCTTGTAACCTGTGGGGATGCTCTATCATGTAGGGCTCTTTATGGGACTCTCCCTTCCTGGCTAGCCAAGTAATTCTCGGGTGTATGGATTTCTGATTCAGAGGTATCATCCGCCTCGAAACAACCTTAGTCATCCAAATTTTTTAGGTGCCTTGATTGAGTCTAAAGGACATCCAGTCCCTTGTCTATTCTATAGTGTACATACACAGGAAAAGTCCCTAGGTTTGACCTAGAAGCCTTCATTACAATTGATCTTTTGGGGAAATCTGATCAATTTACTTTGGACCTAAATTTGACTCTACATTCTGATCCACCACTTGATTTGAAAATGCAACCTGATAACAAGGGAAATGATGCAAACACATTTGTTGAGGGTAAAATGCCTATTCATGTATGTTCCTAGGCTTAGATTTGCATTTCATGTTATAAATATTGCATAGCATGCATCATTCTGCATTTAGAGTAGTTGTATATAATTTCGATTAATTGCATCCTTTTTGTGGTTAGGAGAGAAGGATATTTATTTCATAGCCTCGGATTAACGATCCGACGGTACAGATCTGATCAAGATGACAATCGGAGTCCAATGCTTCTGAAATCGCCTCGATCAGAGTCTCGTAGCATCATAAGTAGTTTGAGGAAGATCAACGGCCAAGGTATTAGGAGACATAATTCGAAGCTTCAAATGACCAATCCGACCATGCGGATGGATTCGGGTTGACAATCGTAGCCTAACGACTTGAAAATCGACTCAATCCGACCTCTATAGCACCCCTACAACAAGAAGAAGATGGACGACCCAGACTGTGCCACGTGTGCAGCCTAGGTTTCCAGCACACGCATGCCGCACCATATGCACGCAGCAGCGTGGGTGTGCGCGTGCGCGTGTAGGTGTGCATGTGCACAGCACAACACAACGCAGCACCAATGCGTGGGGCGCGCGTGCGCGCAGCAAGGTGGGTGTGCAGCGCCATTTATTCGTGAGCTGGACCTACAGCGACGCATGAGCTGGACTTACAGCGATGCTTACAGCCGTCAGTAATTCATCGCATGCCAGCAAAGCCAGCTATGGGTGCTAGCGGACATGAGCTGCCTACAACGATGTCTCCAGAGCTGACCTAGATGTCACTAATGGTCCCATACTTATTTTTGCCTCTTCTCCACTATAAAAGGGCCTACACCCCCTCCCTTCCAAGCCATCTCTCCCTACTCTACTCCGCCTACTCCCAAGCTCTAGCAAGCCTACCAATACTCTATTAGAGCTTGTTCTCAAGCTCCTAAGGCTCCTATTAGTGTAGTAAACCTCTGCCCCACCAAATATTCCTCCAACTTTCCATCTCCCTTCATAGGTCACCTTAGAGCCATCCTCCCACCACCATTCCGGTAGTAGATCAACTCCGTCTTCTCACCTCCATTCTGGAGCTACACTGAAGCTTTCCTCAACCCGACGTCCTCCTACATCTCACCTCCGTCATCCTGCTCCTCACCTCCTTCGTCTAAGCTTCCGCCAGGCACCGTCGTCACACCGAACAGCCGATTCAGGAGATTTCCTCTCACCTCCCTCTCTTTTTGTGCTTTCATAGTTCATTGTAATCGACATTGAATTGATATATATATTAGATTTGTTCCACATCTCTATCTTGTGATACGTTTGCTTGTTTCCTTTTATTTCAATAATACAAAAAAAGTCAAAACCCTAAAATACCAAAAGGAAACAAAATGAAGCATGGTTTTCACGTAAAGTAAACATTGACTCCCTGTGTTCGACCTGGGACTCCCTTGGAGTTTCGGTATAAATTTTATCTAATCGACGTGTTTTGCAACCATGACGACGGGTTACTTGTAACCTCGATTTCTAACACACGAAACTCATGCGACCATTTTGGTGCCATTGCCGGGGAGGCAACGGAATTTACTTTATTGTTTATTGTGTTTCATTGCATTTACATTGCACTAACCCTACTTGTCTTTGATCTACTATCCTGCAGGTACCCTAGCATGGAGATCCAAGTGCGGTAGACCAGAGTAAAGTGCGGGTAGAGTGTTTTGCAAGTGTCCCCCACACTGCCCCCACCTTAGTTTTTATTCCATAACTTAATAACTCAAACCCAAATCAACTTAGGTGCTTTTTATAAACCCTAGGATAGATTTGGTTGTTTGGTTGCTACCTCCACTCACCTTGCCATCCACATAAAAAAAGAAAGTGTTATCTGATTGTGGGATTTTCTGAAAGAGACACACCTTAACACCCACAACTTCTCACCCTAAGGAGCACAATCACTTTCATTCTACCACTTAACTGGGATCTGACCTGTGGACTCGGTACACTTCAACTAAATACACATAAGTGAGTAGAAATATGAATAGGTTATGCATTCTTATGTGCTTTAACTAAGTGGTGCAATAGGCCAATTGATTGAGCTGTCTAGGCTGCACCACTCAATCTAAAACTAATCCATCATGTAGCTTGCCACTTAGGGTTGATTCTTAGGGCTGAAGCAGGCACTCCACATTATTTTTTATTTTTAAAGGAACATATCATCACCCGTGCTTTCAAAACTTGGAGTGTTCTACTAAACCTTAATTGAACCAACATAAGAATTAAACCCTAAAAGCTACTAAACAAGGTTGAACCTTAAAAGACACATCATCAAATAACCTTGTGTGAGAACCTCGGTTGTGCATGCACACACATTTTAACTGATCATTAAGGGCCCAACCCATCTAAAGGTCCCATCACATTCCTGAAGCACCATTCTCCCAAGCCTAACTAAAATTGATTAGACGTTGGCCCTAAGGACTGGTTCGCTCCTTGGGATCCAAATTGAGATTGTTCACGATTAACCTGCTTATACTAGTCAATCTGATGTCTAGCTAGGGGAGAAGCATCAAACGACCGTGGCTGGGGGGTACACTAAGAATCGAAAGTGCAAGCCAAAGGAAGAACCTTCTCCCCAATCCCTCCTTCTAACTGGTTGGATTGCCTGGAAATAAGTATAGTAAATCATCTATAATCTTAGGACGAATTCTGAGAGTCTGTTGACCTTTAGGCTACCCAAACTAAGAACAGGCTTGTATTTTTGTATTGCAGGGCTCCTTTCTCTTCGGATTTCCCTCCTTACTTCACCATGTACCCTTCCACATCCTACACACATTTCACATCCTATCCTCCTACCACCACTTATCCCGAAGATGATTACTATCCTAACTTGACTTGTAATTACCCATCCACTAGTCGAGATGACTTTGATTGGGGATATGAATCCAGACCTCAGTGTCTAGGGCCTAACCCTGGACAACAAGACTATAATTATTATCCTTCCCAGAGCTATAATGATTATGGATCTCCATCCTTTGATGGCCAAACCTACTTGATTTACAATTAGGAAGGATATCATGATTATAACACCTACCCTCCCCAGTATTCCACTGAATATAGGTCGCCACCATCCTTTGAACAACCTAGAATGACCTACTTTCAGGGAGGGACCCGAGAACCTCGACATCTTGACTCCCCTAGATAAACCCAAACCCTCGCAAACCTGAATCGAACTAGTCGGTTCAGGTGAACCAGATCTAAGATAGAGTGCTGGCTAATTTGAGCAACACCATACAATCTTTAGAAGCCCAGCCAACACCATGCACTAAAGCACTGGAGCCTATGATCAAAATGATTAATGAAATTAATAGTTCTTTATTGGATTTGCTCCAAAGTGTTAGGGATAGGGACCTGGGTGAGTTTCTTCTTTGGAAATTGTCTAGGTTGAGGATGAAATTTGTGGTTGCACTAGTCAAATCTTGGGATGATTCTCAAGATGAACCCCCTTTAGGAGAGCCAATGTCTGAACCCGCTCAGGCGCCTATCGAGGGGGATACATTTTCTGAGATCGAGGATTTCCAGGTTGGGCTAGAGCAACCATTTGAGGATGAACCGATTGTTTCACCCAAGATCCCCAAGTCAAGAAACGAAGAAAATTATGTCTCCTTGGATTATGAAATGATTTATGATTTTGAGACATATATAAATGAGGATCATCAATTCATTGACTCTGAAGGTGAAGAATCTTTATGTGAAGCATCACTTGAACATAAGGAAAATTATTTTAGTGAGACAAATGGGCATGAGGAATCTGATGAACCATTTGATAGCCCGTTCATTGAAGATTTGGATTCTGTTGGGGTTAACTTGGAGGATCCGAATCTTGATGATTCAATCAGTGACCCCAGTCCTCATTTGCACCCCGAAGAGCTGACTTCTAAGATATTTATGTGCAAGTCAATCTTCATTCAGCCATGACTTTTGGACTTGGGAGAATCATATGGGGTGAATAATATGCTATAGGTCCCGAAACCAAAGCCCTTGATGTTGGATGATAGAATTGTTGAAATAAAAATTTGGGAGACTAATTCTGAGGGAAGTTTGATTCTGGATCTAAGGGTACCTATTGACCTAAAACCACTTACTTTCTACCAGCACCCTTACGATATCTTTCACTTGCAACCCAAGCTCGAAATAACTGATTATTTTTCTGAGCTAGATGTTAAGTGCACAACCGCACCTATTGAACCATCTTTACCCATTGTCTGACACTTTGGTCTTGGGTTGCACACCACTAAACTGCAGACCCGGCCCCGCAAACACAATAACCTTCGGTTCTGGGTGATTTTCATCCAGAACCTAAGAATCACTCGACCCTGAGGCATGGGTCTGCACCATAATCTCATCCACGTCTGTGGACATCTTCTGCTGGCGGGTTTCAGAATCAATATTTTTATTTTGATTCTGACCCACAGTTGTGAATTCTCAATTTCTTCCTTGTATGTATTTTATTCCTAGTTGAAGGCATTAAATTTAGCACATGTTTATATTTCACGTTCTCTGTGGAGCTAACTGAATTCCTCACGATGTTTAGGTGATATTCTGTTTACTCCACCCCTTTCATGTCTTTATTTTTACAATGAGAACATTGCATCATTTAGGCATGGGGGGTGGATAATCGATTCCTGAAATCATTATGTTAACTCCATAGAATTTCTTCTAGTTTCTTATAAAATTAAAAAAAATTAAAAATTTCAAAAAGGAAAAAAAAAGAAAGAAATTAGGAAAAGAGAACTTAGGCATTTGAAAGTTATTAACTTTAGAAAATGATATGAGAAGACCTAAACACTTAGACTCTTCAAGTCTTCAGGCTTAATTAGCTCGGGTGTCCACTCGAATGTGGATTTAGTCTCGAGTCCTCACCAATTAAAATTTATTTTAATTTGGTAAATAATTTGGGATGATAAGTATACGACTTATCAACCTGCCCTTTGATTTGGGGGCACTTTAAACCTAAGCATCTGCACACATTTTTTTGCACTGATTCACTTTCCGGTGGTTTTTACGGAAAATGGGTAGCTAATGGACCGACTTGGGTGGTATGGCTGGCAAGTTGTCGATGGTAACAGCACATCGGCCAGTTGTCCAGAGCCTAGCCACAAGACCTTTTCCGTTGTACTGCTTTTAGGTAAATCTTAGATCAGGAAGCCACCTACTTAGAGAAAAAAAAAAGAAACACTCAAAAAGAAAAGAAAAAAAAAAGAAAAATGAGAAAGTAAAAAAATAAATAAAACCACACTTCATCGCACGAGTATGGCTAGCAAGTTGTCGATGGTAACAGCTCATCGGCCGGTTGTCAAGAACCCAGCTCACAAAAAAAAATGCACAATAATTCTCAGAATACTTAGGGAAGAAACGGGGAAGTAGAATAAACTGGGGAGACATGCACTGGGTTCGCCCTTGTGTTGACCCCATAAATAAAAGTAGGGAAAAAGCTACCGATCGTAAAAATAAACCTTTAGGCAAGGTCACCTAGGGTCGTAGAAACCTGAAGTCCATCTTAACGGCCATTTGTGAGTTTATCACTTTTCACAAAGATGCTTAGTACTTAGAATCCTTTTCGAGTCTTAGGCGGGATGGGTAGCCGTAAAAAGTTATCCCAGAACTCTCAAACTCCAAAAGTACAAAAAAATTAGAAAGGAAGAAAAATAATAAAAAAAATGTATCTTCCCTTTTCAAATAAGGCAAGGACTTGGGCGGTCTGCATTCTGGTAGGCACCCGAGTATTGTTGAGTTTTCGTAGTTTAGGACCTTAGTTTAAATTTTCTATTGTTAATAAATGACTTAGGCCTAAGTGATCTAAACCTAATTCTACTTTTATACAAAGCATATAGCTTAATTTTGCTAGGGACTAGCAAAAGATAGGTATGGGGGTATGATGCAAACACATTTGTTGAGGGTAAAATGGCTATCATGCATGTTCCTAGGCTTAGATTTGCATTTTATGTTATAAATATTGCATAGCATGCATCATTCTGCATTTAGAGTAGTTGTATATAATTTAGGTTAATTGCTCCCTTTTTGTGGTTAGGAGAGAAGGATATTTATTTCGAAGCCTCGGATTGATGATCCACCTATATGGATCTAATCAAGACAACGATCGAAATCCAACGCTTCTGAAATCACCTCGATCGGAGTCCCATAGCACCATATGCAGTTCGAGGAAGATCAATGGCCAAGGAACTATGAGACATAATTTAGAGCTTCAAATGACAAATCTGACCACGCGGATGGATTCGGGTCGACGATCGTAGCTTAAGCCATAAAAATCGACTCAATTCGACCTCTGTGGCAGCCCCTACAACAAGAAGAAGATGGACGGCCCATACTGTGCCACGTAGTGTAGCCCAGGCCTCCAGCACATGCACACCACACCGCATGTGCATAGCGACGTAGGTGAGCGCATACGCACGCAGGTGCACATGCGCACAGTGTAGCACCAACATGTGGGCGCATGCGTGCGAGGCAAGGCGGGTGCACAGTGCTAGCTCTATGTGAGCTGGACCTATAGTGACACATGAGATAGACTTACAGCGACGTATACATCTTTGATTACCCATATTTAACTAGTCTTCCTAGTTAATTAACTAAGTATATGAATATATAAGGGTTAATTATGAAATAAGGGATATATAGTAAAGGACCTTAAAATAAGTTAAACATGATATTTTATCATTCAATTAATATTATTAATAATTTAATTAATAGTTGGACTCGAGATCTTATTAGCCATTTCCTTAATTAATAAGTTAAGTAACTTAAACATAATATGTACCTAAGTATATAATAACTTAAGTAACTTTACTTAATTTAATAAATTAACCTAGAAACGTCAAAAATGTAAATTCAAGGTGAAAACATAATAATTACCTTATTTATTAACATATATAAAAAGTTGAAAAAGGTTTAACTTAAAATAAACCTCTAAAACCTTGGTTTACATTTAGGTCCTTACTATTCATTACAATCGGTCCTTAATCTTCATAAAGGTCCTTAAGTTTCACTGCATTTAGGTCCCTTTCATTTTCTTCTTCTTCGCCTTCAGCCGATTGAACGGCTGATGACGGAGAGTGACTCCACCACTGTTGAGCCGTTTTTCGAATCGCTACGCTAACGTGTTCGGTTTTGGAAAACCTATCGTTGTAGTTCGAAAGCGAAGAATTCGTGTTCAATAAATAAATTTATACCGAAATGAAAAAATTCTGGGTCGAACACAGGGAGGCGGACGTTTGATTTAAAAACTTTGCGTTTCTTTTTATTTGTCACGAAGTAATTCAATTTAAACTATCTAATTATTTACAATTAATAAAAGAGAGAGAAGGTAAGAGAGAGAGAGAGTATTACACATGGAAATCAAAATGAGATGTAGAATAAACAAAGAATTTATCATAGAAGAGACCGTTCATTACAATTAGAATGCATAAAACAATTACACTAGAAAGCGATAAATTTACTCTAGAAAGCATTAAAAGAATGGAGGGAGAAATGTCCTCCTCGACGGTCGCTTAGAGGACGAGTAGATTAATCTAGAAAGCAGTAAATCTATACTAGAAAGCAATAAAAAGAATAGGGAGAGAGAAATCCTCCTCGATGGTTGCTTGGAGGACGAGCTGGACGGGACGACGCCTGGACGAAGGAGAACGAAGCAGGACGAAGGAGGACAAAGCAGAAGAACGGGAAGGAAGTAGCACGCCGTCGTCGTCACGGGATCCACTTCCGAAGGGGAACGAAATTGGACTTTATCTCGCGAGAAGCATCCCGGGTGTGGGACAAGCTTCTCTTGAGCTTTGGAGGGGTAGAAAGGAGAAAGAAGGGATGAGAATTTCGTATGGAGGGGGTCTCCTTTTATAGTTGCAAGGAGTTGGGGCAAAATGGACGTTACAACTTCAAAATAATAAAAGAGGGGTCTTTAGTGATGGATAAATCCGTCACTAAAGCCCTCAACGTGGACGTCGTGGCCAGCTCGCGCGAGCCTCCTCGCCTGCTCGCGCGCTCAACGGCTTGCGCACGTTTGCTGCTTTTCAGCCGTCTGATTGCGAGATCGGACGGCTTAAGATGCATCTTCGCCTGCTGCGTTGCGCGCCCGCCTACGCATCTGATTGCGCGTCCAATAGCGCGTCGACTCTATCGGGCACGCGCAGCCGTCCGATCTCCATCTGATGCTCCACCCTCGCCCAATCGCCCGCGCCTGCCGCTCCTCGCCACGGCTCGAACCCGCGCCCGGCGCTCGCGATAGTGCGCTCGACCACTGCGCTATGGGGCACGGATGGTCGAGCGGATGCTTTTAAGCGCGAGCGCCCACAGCCGTTGGATTAAGATCCAACGGCGGAGAGCGAGCGGGCGTGGGGTCTTCACAAGATGCAAGCGGCCATTTAGGCTGCTGAGATGGCGCCACGTGGCGCTATCTTGGCTGTCAATCTTCTGGAAGTTGTAGATGGTGCCACGGATGTTGGATTGACTCGATTTTTGTGTCATTGGGCTACGATCGTCGATCCGAATTCATCTGTGTGGTCGGATTTATCATCTGAAGTGTGAATTTACACCATCTTGGCCCTTGATCTTCTAGGGTTCCCGAGTCACTATCTGATGCTACGGATGCCTGATTAGGGCGATCTTGGAGTCGTTGAACTCCAATCGTCGCCCTGATCCATCCATACGGTTGGATCTTTGATCCAAGGCCCTGATAAAATGTTTGCCCTGTCCAAGCACATAAAAGGAGACAATTAACCTCCATTTTATTCAAACTACTCTAAATGCAAGATGATGCATGTAATGCAATATTTATATCATGAAATGCAATCCTATGCTTAAGAACATGCATAAATAGGCATTTTAAGTAGTGTAAATGTGTTTACATCAACCACGTGATCACCACTCTGCCGACATCATCCTTCCTTCTCCAAGCTCTTGGAGCCTACGCTCAGCACTCCATCTTCATCCATCAGTCTGGATTACTCTAAAATCCTAATTTCTGGTGGGAGTTAACCTCACCGTCGTCGGAGATGATGCTGGAGGTTAAGCTCCCTAAGCTTCCTCTTCATCCAGACTCCACTGTCTTCTTCGTCGCCATTCACTATAAATACCCCCTCACCCCTCCGATTTCTTTCAAGTTGGCTCCCTTCCCTCTTCTAACACTGAGCTGACCCAATAGCCTATTCGTCCACAACTCTGGCGAACTCCCCATTTCATTCTCCGACTTCCTCCATCCATCCTGATCAGCTGAGGAGCTTCATCAAGGTCAGCTGCGTCTCTGGACAAAGGCTACGACCAAGGAGATCCTCTGCTCCATCCATTTTCGTCCACCGGAGATTCTTCTTAGTCCCTCTGATTTTGTCTTCCGCTATGAGCCTTCGGTGGAATCCTGTTGACCCCTTTGTCTAGGTAATAGTAGATTAGGAGTAGGAGTAGGAGTAGGGTAGTTTAGGTAGGTAGTTAGTTAATTAGTTTACTTGTAATTTTAGAATTTAATGTTCATCTTCCACGATCCGGTGAGCTCCTTGAGCTTGCTAGAGCCCTAATTTTGTCTTTTGAACTCACTGATCACCTTCCTCTATCATCCACGATCATTTCTATCACACTTAATCTCTAATTTAATCACTGATTCGCTTAATCCAAATCCACCTTCATCAACTACTTCTGCTATCCATGGTAGTAGTAGTTGACCTAATTCCACCTCCATCGGATCCTCCATCATCAACTTATCATTAAAGGATCCTAATTATCACTTTAATTTGATTAAATACTATATATAACCTAAAAGCCTAATTTTACTTAAGCTCCTGAGCTCGTTGTCAATGGCGACTCAGGAGTAGTTAAAACTTTAAATTAAATGTATATTTATGATCGCAATCTCTTTTTGACTTGTTTTGACCACTCAATTGAGTGGGAGATCAAGTCCTGTGCCTTAACCAATTCAAATCTTATTCAAACTGAATTCACTGTTTAATCTTACATCTAATGAGTAAAAGAAGAATTTAATGCGATCCTGAGGACCTCAGGAACATTTTCAAATCAAAAATTACACGATTTATCTTTCTGCACATGGTTTTACCTTTTACTAGACTCACCGAAGCTCTGGCGAGCTCCGACGAGTCAAAACTAATTCTTCAGCCTGTAGAACTGAGTGAGTAGCTCCAGATCAATGAAATGAGGATTACTGATTATGATGAGGTTGTTTATTTGAGATTTAAGTGTCTGGAGTTGCTGTTAGATATTCATCTTCTCCAACTCCGGCAGAGTTGGAGAAGCCTGACAGTTAGGGTTAAGTTGCAATTAATAGGTCTAGAAGCACCATTGCTATATCCTAAGTTCATTTTTGTGATCCAACCAATTAACAACTTTTGATTCACTCTAACGAACAAACACCTTTTCAATCTCAGGAGACGAGCTTAGAGCCCTAGGAACCTTAGTTGAAACACCTATTTAAGGGTTTGAATCTATTCCTGAGATTGAGGAGATGATGTTTTAGGTTTTAATTCCCTGTGAAATAGCCAAACTCAGAAAGTCAAAAGTTGAGGCTTATTAGTCAAACCTAAGTCTGATTCTTGAGTTCTGGATTCAATTAGATGAATTGATGGATTCAAATTGCTTCTGAGATGATTGTGAAAGATTTAGATGAGTTTTGGATGAGCTCTGATGGACTTTGTTGTAGAATTTGATTTTTGACAGTTTGGGTTGTTTTTGAACCCAAACTGACAACAGAGGCTTTTTGATGAGATTTGAATACAAATTCTACCTAGTTAGATTAGTAACAACCTCTAGAAGTTGTTTTAATCGATGAGACAGGCCTTTAGTTGTCTGTTAGGACTTTTCAAAGTCTGAATCAAGGTCCTGAAGCTTCCAGAGAAGCTTTGAGCTTCTGCACCACTCCTGAAGCTCCTGAGAGCTCAAAACATCCACCAGCAGCTGCAGAATTAACCTTAGGATCCATTTAGAACTTCAACTGGAAGTTTAAGTCCAGTCTGTGGACTTTACAACCTGAATTTCATTTTCTAGGCAATATAACCGAAGAAAACCCATAATTTTGCCCTTCAAATTGAAGATTTTTTCTTCCCCTTAACATTAAATTGAAAGCATAATCTTATAGAGCTACTCAAGAGCTTTCCAACAAGCTTTTGTTCGCTTGATTTGGAGCTTTGAGTTAGGAGATATCGTCACCCAAAGTTGGCTCTGGAAGGGGAGACTTTAGTCCCACGTCGATATGTGATGAGCGGGTGCCTTAGTACAAAAGGAATTTGTGTAGTGGGCTATTCAGTCGTCAGCACTCGGCGCGCAGTTACCGAATGAATGAGCATATGCATGTGTGTACGGGCATGTGTGCCTGCGAGTGTGTGCCTGTGTGGTGTGCGATGTGTGTGGCCCTAGGAGGGCTAGGCCTGGGAGGCGTTGAGCCGGTTGGCTTGAGAAAATTAAAATGGAAATCAACCAAAATTTAAAAGAATCAGGCGAGGACCTAGTAGGGTCTAGTCCCACCCTGAAAAGGGTGCTGCGTATCCTCCAAAAGTCCTAGCCGCAAACAATAAACCAATTTTTGGTTGAAGAGAAAAACCTAGTTCGGTTCAACTGAAGGCCAAGTTTCAGAAGTGCTGAAGGAAAGAAAGAAGGTTAAGGAAGAAGAAGAAATCGCAAAGGTAAAGAGGAAGGCAGAACAGGCACTAAGGAAAGAAGAGAGGCAAAATAGAAGAGAAGAAAAAGAGAAGAGCTCGCGAGAATAAGAAAAAAATAAAAGAGCGAGAAAAGGTAAAAGATAGGTAAAAGAAAGAAGAAAAGAGAGAGAGAGGCTAAAGAATAAAAAGAAAAGAATTTATTTTTCTTGCTATATGTTAAATTTCTGTTTGCTTTCAATTGTTGTAATAAGGCATGTTGTAATTAGAAAAACTCTTATTTACCTTAGTTCTTTTGAAATAAAATAGAAAACTAACATGTTTACTTGCTAATAAAGTAGATCATTTGTGTAAATGTGTTTTCATATGGGATTTTGCATATTCCTTAAATTTAAATCATTTGGCAAAATTCTTGTTCTTAAAATTAACTTAATTATACCTCCTAAGAATTGTTCTAAATAGCTTGGTGAATTTTAAGTAATGTATACCTCCCAGCGAACAACCTAGACTCAACCAGTTAAAATAAAAAATCTAAAATGTTAGGTTAATTCGACCGTATACTACTTAACTGACACAACTTGGAGTTAACCTAATTGACTTTTCTCTACTCTTAATTAGGTAAAATTAACTTAATTAACTGAGTTGAGTTAAGAAACAATCAGTAATTCATCGCATGCCAGCAAAGCCAACTATGGGCGCCAGCAGGCATGAGTTGCCTACAGCAACGTTTCCAGAGCTGGCCTGGATGTCACTAATGGTCCCATACCTATTTTTTCCTCTTCTCCTCCACTATAAAAGGACCTACACCCCCTCCCTTCCAAGCCATCTCTACCTAATCTACTCCCACCTACTCCTAAGCTCTAGCAAGCCTACCAACGCTCTGTTAAAGCTTGTTCTCAAGCTCCCAAGGCTCCTATTAGTGTAACAAACCTCTGCCCCACCAAATATTCCTCCAACTTCCCATCCCCCTTCATAGGTCGCCTTGGAGCCATCATCCCGCCTCCATTCTAGTAGCAGATCAACTATGTCTTCTCACCTCCATTCCAAAGCTATGCCGAAGCTTTCCTCAACCCGACGTCCTCCTGCATCTCACCTCCGTTGTCCTGCTCCTCATCTCCTTCGTCCGAGCTTTCGCCAGGCACCATCGTCTCGCCGAACAGCCGATTCGAGAGATTTCCTCTCACCTCCCTCTCTTTTTATGCTTTCATAGTTCATTGTAATCGACATTGAATTGATATATATATCAGATTTGTTCCACATCTCTATCTTGTGATACATTTGCTTGTTTTCTTTTATTTCAAAAATACAAAAAAAATCAAAACCCTAAAATACCAAAAAGAAACAAATGAAGCGCGGTTTTCACGTAAAGTAAACGTCGCCTCCCTGTGTTCGACCCGGGACTCCCTTGGAGTTTCGGTATAAATTTTATCTGATCGACGTGTTTTGCAACTACGACTATGGGTTACTTGTAACCTCGATTTCTAACACGTGAAACTCGTGCGACCAGGAAAGATTTTCAATAAACCTGAATCCCAAATGATCGAGGTTGCCCATAGACATAGGTGATATAGACACATCTATTTAAGTTAAAATGCCTAATCATGCATGTTCGTAGGCTTAGATTTGCATTTCATGTTATAAATATTGCATAGCATGCATCATTCTGCAATTTGAGTAGTTGTATATATTTTAGGTTAATTAGGTCCTTTTCATGGTCAGGAGAGAAGAAGATTTATTTCAAGGTCTCGGATGGACGATTGGACCATACAGATCTAATCAGGATGATGATCGGAGTCTAATGCTTCCGAAATCATCTAGATTGGAGTCTCGTAGCATCATATGAAGTCAAAGGAAGATCAACGACCAGGGGGGCAATGTGACATCCATATGGGTTTCGGATGGAAAATCCGATTGTATGGATGGATCCGGAGCGACGATCGTAGTGCGACAACGTGGGAATCTTCTCGATCTAAGCATCGTGGTACCCTCTACAAAAGAAAAAAGAATGGACAGCCTAGATGGCACCACGTGGCACCATCTAGGCTGCCCAACATTGGCTAACAACACCCGCTCCCACCTTTCCATTATCCGTGATGTTCATTCTCGGCCGTTGGACTTAACCCAATGGCTGAGAGGCCTCCGCACCACATGCCTGAGTCTAGCATAGTGGCTAAGCGCCTTCTGTTGAACAAGGGGCGCGGGTTCGAGACCTGTGGATGCCTCAAATCAGAAATTGGAGGCACACAAGCACTTGGCCAGCCTCAGCTCAGTGCAAGCAAAAACGCACGTAGGCGCACTCACAGCCAATGCGTAAGCACGTGCACGCGACCGGGGGCACGTTATGCGCGGACCAGCTGCGGACTTGAGCGAGCGCGTGCTTAGTTGGCGCCAGCCCTTAGCGATAGCCTGGCAAACATACAGCGACACTTATAGCTATCGCTAATTATTCTCATGCCAGCAAGGCTAGCTGTGTGCGTGATTGGGCATGAACTACCTACAGCGACACTTACAGCGATGACCTGGAGGTCGCTAATGGTCCCATGCCTATTCTAGGCTCTTCTCCACTATAAAAGGACCTACAACCCCTCCCTTCCAAGCCATCTCTACATACTCTACTCCTACCTACTCCCAAGCTCTAGTAAGCCTACCAATGCTCTGTTAGAGCTTGCTCTCAAGCTCCCAAGGTGCCTATTAGTGTAATGAAACTCTGCCCCACCAAATACTCCTCCATCTTCCCATCCCCATTCATTGGTCACCTTGGAGCCATCTTCCCACCTCCATTCCGGTAGCAAATCATCTCCGGCTTCTCACCATCATTCCAGAGCTGTGCTGAAGCATTCCTCTACCCGACATCCTCCTGCATCTCACCACCATCATCCTGCTTCCCAACACCGTCTGAGCTTCCGCTAGGTGCCATTGTCTTGTCGAACAGCCACTTCGAGAGATTTCTTCTCACCTCCCCCTCTTTTAATGTTTTCTAAATTATTGTACTTGACATTCATGCAATATATCATATTCGATTCCATCTCTCTCTTGTGATTGCTTCTCTTTTTTATTTCAAAAACAAAAAATAGTAACAAAACGTCAAAAGACCAAAAATAAACAAATTGAAGAGCAATTTTCATACAAAGTAAATGTCTCCTCCTTGTGTTCGACCTGGGACTCCTTTGGAGTTTTGGTATAAATTATGTTTGATTACGAGGTTTGCAAATACGACGACGGGTTACTCGTAACCCTGATTTCAAACACTCAAAACCCATGCAATCATTTTGGCACCGTTGCCGGGGAGGCAACGGAATTTACTTTATTGTTTTCTGTGCTTCTTTGCATTTACATAAACTAACCCTCCTTATCTTTGATCTACTTTCTTGCAGGTACCCTAGCATGGAGATCCAAGTGCGGTAGACTGGAGTAAAGTGCAGGTAGAGTACTTTGTAAGTGTCCCCCACATTCCCCCCCACTAGTTCATTTCGTCACAATCATAACCAAGACCTAATCTACTTAGGTGTTTGCATAAACCCTAGGATAGACTTTGTTTGTCTTGTTTGCCACCTTCACCCATCTCGCCCACATTTTATAGAAACAAAAAAAATAAAAAGATACTTTCTGTGGGATGAATCAATTTGCACACTTTATACACCCAAATCAGAGGCACATAACCTGACTTGATTTTCTTCTACTCAACTAGGATTTCGACCTGTGGACCCGATACACGAATTCAACACTTAAAAGGGTAGAAATCATATTAGGTTAATCATTTTTTTGTGCCTTAATAAGTGGTGCATTTGAGCCAATTGATTGAATTGTTTGGGCTGTGCCACCTAATCTAAAAGCGGTTCATTTTGTAGCTGCCCCATAGTATTCAATAACTAGGTCAAGTCAGGCACTCCATACTTTTCTTGATTTCTAAAGCAAAATACTTGAACATGTGCTTTTAAAAACAAACTTGGTTTGCCTCACAAAACTTGGTTGAAAACACCTAATATGTGAATCCTAAAAGCTATTAAGCAAGATTCGAACCCTAAAACTCACCTCATCATTAATAATCTTGCTTAAAACCTCTTGGTTGTGCACATTCACACATTCTCAAACAAATCATTAAGGGCACAACCCATTAAGGACCCATCACATTCCAAAAAGCACCAATATCCCAAGCCTAACTAAAATTGATTATACGTTGGCCATAAGGACTGATTCGCTCTTCAAGGTCTAGATTGAGATTGTTGACGATTAACCTACTTATACTAGTCAATCTGATGTCTAGCTAGGGGAGTAGCATCAAACGACCACAGCTGTTGGTACACTAGGAACTGGAGGGGCAAGCCAAAGGAAGATCCTTCTCCCCAGTCCCTCCTTCTAACTAGTTGGATTGCCTGGGCATAAGCAGAGTAAATTATCCATAATCTTAGGACGGATTTTGAGTCTGTAGACCATTAGGCTACCAAACCTAAGGACAGGCTTGTATTTTTTGTGCTGTAGGGTCCCTTCACTTCCCCATCCTTCTGACTTCCTTCCAGTGTATGCTTAGAAGGAGGTCATTGAACCCTTGTTTGGAAGGACCTTTAGACCATTCCCGGAGGCGAAGGTTGAGCTATAGCCAAGCAGATCCCATGGTTGATCAACAACTACCTCCCCCTCCCCCAAACTAGTAGGAGCTGATTCAGGGGTAGTTGGAAGAATTGCAGCAGATGCAACAATGGTTCCAACAAATGAATGATCAGGGTGCTCGGCCCTTAAAGGATTTTTATGATCCTTCAAATTTTGAGGATCGTTCCGACGTTGTGATCCTTGCCGGTGATGTTGGGATCAAGCCCCAGGTTTTGAGTCTAATTAAACACTTTCACGGGCTTGGCTCAGAGGACCCATTCCAACATTTGGAGGACTTGATCACTCTAGTTCAGACCACTAAATCACAGAATGGGGATGAAGAGCAGATGCTCATGAGGCTTTTCCCTTATTCACTTAGGGATAAGGCCGCACATTGGTATTGTACCATTGGAAGACCGATTTCTACCTAGACAGCTTTGAAATTGGCCTTCCTGAAGAAATTCTTCCCAATTAGGCAAACCAATGTGTTGCGACGGGCAATTACCATTTTGCCAAGTGGTAGGCGGAACCATTTCATGGGGCCTGGGGGAGATTCCAGGATCTTTTGCGGAAGTGTCCACACCACGAGGTGCCTAAATGGCAACTTGTGCATATTTTTTATCACAGGTTGAATGATCAACTCTGTAATCATGTGGATGCTTCTTGAGAAGGAAATTTCCTCAACAAAGACGCAGATAGCGCGTATGATTTGTTTGAGGAAATGAGTGAAAATTCTTTCAACCACACCTCCATGGAAACCGTCAATCGATCCCAACAAACTAGATCAAATGCCAATGAGGTCCAAGATTCTCATACATCTGATATGGAATTGATCTGCAATAGATTAGATAAGATGGATCTGTTTGCTAAATGAATGGAAGAGTGGATGTCCGGAAACTCTAATTTCTCTAGATACACTCAATCCTAGGGATCGGGATTCCATTCTTCGCAAGCTCTTACGGGTCGGGAGTTTGTGAACCAGCTGGAGTCAGCTCGACCTTCAAGCCAACTCTTCTCAGAACCTTATGGGTTGCAAACTGGGGCCTTTGATCCCAGTTTTACTAATCCTTCTTCATCCTCATCTTATGAGGATGTTTAGGTTGTGTAGGAGAATGTTAGGTCCAACCATTACTCGAATTCCTATAATTCTGGTTGGAAAAATCATCCTAATTTCTCTTGGAAAGATCAGGGGCAACTGACCCAATATCGACCCAACAACTATGTACTGTAAAACCTAATGGGTCAGGGTCATGTACATACTTAGTTGCCCTTGAATTACATTAATCAGTCTGCGTGGAATGCTCAACAACCTGCCGAGCAGGTTGATTTAAACCTAAAGATGGTAGAAATGCAAGGGTCAATGCTCCAGCTCGTGCAACAAATGAAAACTTTGCTGGATACCTTACAATCCGAACTTGGTGCAAACAACCGACAGCCCGAATCTCTACCATCATAGCCTGTAACAAACCTAAGGAATGTGCAAAACAGAGGCGTTGGGCCTCATGGGTTTGATAATAATGGGGAGTCATATGCTCAAGCTCATGCTATCTATTAGGCTACTCTAGCCCCTCCTGGAGCGAACCATGTTCCTACCATAATCAACTGAGAGCCTCCTGTTTTGCCCAACCCTCCCCAAGACACTAACCAATAGCATTTTGCCACTGCAAACACCATCACCTTGAGGAGTAGTAGTAGACACAAGGGACCTACCGAACCCTATGTCAACCCCATTAGGGCCTGTAGCAAGAATTCCAGACTCCCAACTAAGAATGTGATCAACAAAACCTCAGAGTCTGATTTGAGAGTATGTTGTATGGGAAAACAAAAAAGGTCGAAGGAGAAATTGGAGGAAAGGATGTCCTTACTTCCGGCTTTCAAATTGACAATCATTTTACTCCTCATGGCTATCAGTTCAATCCCCACCTACGCCATAGGTTTACTGAATGAATTTAAAGAAAGGCATAGAGCGAAATCTGAAAACAATAGGAGAGTAGTTTTGTCTGAGAACACAACCACACCGATCCTAAACAAGCTACCTCCTAAGAAGCAGGACCCAGGAGCCTCGCTGATTTCCTACACAATAGGAAACATTACTTCTGACCAGGCTCTTCTCGACTTGGGTGCTTCCATTAATGTGATCCCCACCTCACTACACATGGAATTGGGTCTAGGCCACCTAAAACACATTGAGATAACCTTGTAGTTAGCCGATAGATCCATTACAAAACCAAGTGGTATTTTGAAGGATGCTTTAGTCAATGTTAATAATTTTCATTACCTTGTTGATTTCATGGTCTTGGACATGGAAGCCCTAAAACAGCTAAACCACACCCCGATTATTTTGGGAAGACCTTTCCTAGCTATTGCTAGGGTGAGGATTGATTGTGAATCGGGAAATATAGAAATGGCCTCAGGGGATGAGACAAATAGATTCAATATTTTCAAGGTCTCAAAGAAGAATAAAATTAAGTGTGGTTCGATGGAGGAGCTTGGTAGAATAGAGGAAGTAATGGCCATGCATACCTTAGACAACCTTTTACTAGCCAACTCAACCCAAACTCGTGAAGTAGATCACACGGTTGCAGAAATAATTGAGGACAAAGCAAAAGTGCGACCAATTGTAACAACACGGGATGAGGAAGATATACATGAAATCGAAAATTTGTTGGATGATTCACGTGATCAAGTTAAAACCCAACAACATCCTTATCCTGAATGCTTAGAGTTTGAGGTCCAACTTGTGTCCGGGAATCCTGAGGATCAGGATGGTTGGTTTAAGAACCCAGAGTGTGAAGATGAAATTGAACATTAGGGAAGGATTCTTCAAACATTAGGTATTCTAGAGTACCCACAAATCCCAAGCACATCACAAAACCCTCATCGTCCTTTTTCACCCAACCATTGCACAAATTCTATACCCAACCACACTTCCTCTATAATAAATCAACAAAACGCCTATTGGAGACCATTTGGGCTCTCCCTGCACCACCAGCTTTCCACTTTCATTGATCATCTCTTGGGCAAGTCCATTTTCACTCTCCTGGACCCAATTCTTGGGACCCGAAAATTATGTTATTGCATCCTCAATGTTAGTTATATTTGATTGAGGACCTCGCCTAGCTGAAGGCACTAAACTCAGCACATGTAAAGACTGTTCCATGCTGACCAAAGTCTCGTGGAAACCAGGTGCTATTCTTCCACTTCTACTCTCTGGCATGCTTTCATTTTTAACAATGACGACATTGCAACAGCTAAGCATTGGGGGGGAACATATTTTATAACCTTTTTGTCAGCTGTAACAGTAATTTCCTGTTATTTGATTCTTATTAAAAAAAATGAAAATTCAAAAAGAAAAAAAGAAGAATTAGGACAAGAGAACTTAGGCATTTGGAAGTTATTTACTTTAGGAAATGATACGAGAGGACCTAAACACTTAGACCCTTCAGGTCTTCAGGCTTAATTAGTCCAGGTATCCACTCAAATGTGGACTATCTCGAGTCCTGACCAATTCAAATTCATTTTAATTTGGCTAATAAATTGGGATGATAACTATGAGACTTATCAACCTACCCTCTAATTTGAGGGGATTTTAAGTCTAAGCATCTACACACTATTTTCACTGACTCATTTTTTGGCAGTTTCTTCAAAAATTGGGTAGCTAATGAACTATCAAGGGTGGTGTGGCTGGCAAGTTGTTGGTGGTAACAGCTCATCGGCTGGTTGTCCAGAGCCCAATCAGAAGACCATTTTCATTGTAAGGGGCACCTCTGCCTTACCCTCAAGAGGGACTTACAGCGAGTATCACCGGAGACAGTCTTATACTAATTATTGAGGCCTCCTAGGGGACCCAACTGAGCATCCCTCAAAGGGAAGGTAATGACTCGATAAGAGAAGCCCCAACTCCCCCTTGTCCTCAATGAAAGGACAAGGGACAGCATCGCCAAGATAGATAAAGCCCGTTGCCCTCGGGCTCCAGCAAGAAGGGTCTAGGTGGCATAGGCACTATCAGAGCACCCTATTAACTCCACTCGGGGTGGTTCGCCAGCTGCAGCAAATTCCAACCCTAAAGCCTAAAAGGTGAGTAGAGACCAACACCTCGGACCGGTAATCAAGGCCCATGCACCCTAAGGTTCAACATTCCGCCCACTGGCAACAGCCTGGGCCACCCTGCCCTCAAAAGGGGTCCACTCGCCAAAATGATGGGCAAGGGTCTAGCTCACCTTCGCTAAACGATCGCCACTTCACAAAGAAGGAAATGGGACAATAGCGCCGCACCCCCAGGTGACATGATGCTGCAAGAAGGCACAAGCTTGGCTTCCTGTGCCCCAAAACCACCTTTTCCTCTGAGTCGCCTCCTAAGGTCGACCCCCCCCACATGGGCACTCATCCTAATAGGCCCCTCCAACAATAAATCGGAAGGTAGTAACAGGAGGTGCATCTATGCCAAGTCATTCGAGTAAGCAAAAGGAATTAAGCGAAGCCACCTAAAAAGCGGTTCATGAAACCCATGCGAGTAAATCCCATGCAAAGAATATATTCACACTTGCCATACGAGCAATCCATACAAGGAATAAAATAATATATTCTTTTATTTCTTTACATCAAATACCGACTGTTATATTCCCCATATTGTGGCCTTCAACTATGCCACATGCTAGTACAAAAATACTAGCAACACCATTCAGCAGAACCCGCCTAACCGCTACAACGGATGAGGGCAGCACTGCAAGGCATCACTACCCCCAGAAGGGGGCGGGTACTTCCAGAACTTGCATCTCCTTCAGAAGGAGCGTGCAACAGAAGGCAAGCAGCTGTGCAAGTTTAGAAGGACCGCAGCGCCCGTGGTGGGGACCCTCATCCAGCTCTGAGATCGGCAGCCAATTTGGTCGAGAAAGCTACCTTGTCCCATGTTTAACCTTGCCTAGATCCCCCCATGGGAGGGAGGCTCCACGCGCTTGATGTTGATGAGGTTCAGAGCCCAAACATGACCTCCTCTACTATGTTCAGTACCTCCCCAGCATTGCCAAAGACTCCCCAAAAGGGCGAGCAGAGCCAAGGCTCAAGGATCGTGACCTGATAAAAACAACGTTAGAAAGCATTAAAAATCCCTTGCCGACTCAGGAGAAGGCTAGAGTATGTGTTTGTCACACTCGATCGGGTTTTAACAGTTATTACGTCGTAGTATAGGTGATCAAGCGTCGTCAACAAATAAAGAGTTTTTATTACTCGAAAATCGGAGTATCCGAGGTCGAACACAGGGAGCAATTGGAATTTACTACTAATCTCAAATGTAATTGAACACTCTAATTTACTCAAAACTTTAATTCAAATATGAATATATGTGGTTAAAAGTAATTATGACAAAAGAAATGAAATTGGACGTCTGATCTTGTGATCAAACATCTTAAAAGTGTTATTCTTCTCTTCTGATATTTCTTTCTATATAGCCTCTCTGTTGCCTTGCTTCTTTCTCTTCTTCTCAGCAGTCTCTCCTTCTTCCTTCTTCTTTTCTCTTCTGTGAATGCTTCTTCCTCTTCCTTGGTCTTCTGTTCTTCCTTCTATCTTCTTCTGATTCTGTGTTGGCTTTCTACGAAGGCTTTTTCTGCCTTGGTCTCTTCTTTCTTCTCCTTCTTTGGCTCTGCAATCCTTTCTTTCTTCCTTGTCTTTTCTCTTCTTCTTCTAAGCAGTCTCTTTTTTCTTCTTCTTCTTTGCCTTGCTCAGCCTCTTCTTCTCTTCTTCTCCCTCGCGACTAAGTCTTTCCTTATCAACATTCAGCCTGCCTACACAGAGAGCAAAGCCTACCCTTTTCCCTCTACCCGAATGTCTCTCTCTCTGCAATTCACTCAAGGACTCTCTCCCAGAGCCACGGATAATCGGGTCGGAATTCGCACTTGGGACCAGGCGCACCTGCAGGTGCGTGATGCGCGAGGAGTGGTCAGGATGGGTCGGCTCGGATCCCACCAGATCCGCGAGGTGAAATCGCGGACGAGGCGAGCGTGGATCAGGTGAGGTACCTCACCCCTGTGCGTTCGGAGGCAACGGGTGTATAACACAAAATCAATTTAAAGCATACCCGCACCTCGTATCTCGCCGATGTGGGACTATCACGCCTACCCCAATCTCGCGTGCACCCGCAGAAGATTCTTGCAATCGCCACAGCTGCAGCCTCTCTTCCATTGATTACTGGATCAGATGGCCTCGCAGTGCTTGCCCCAATGCACAGCACCTGAAGCCTGGAGCTGCTCCAAAGCTGCTTCGCGTCACCGTCAATGGCGGCAGCAGCTAGCATATTGTCATGCACGAATACGGCCTACTGGCCTAATCAAATCACCTGCAGACCTTCGCCATAGCATGGCGAAGGTGGTGAGCCATGCAGCAGGCTGCAGGATGGCCTAGGCGTGCGTGCCTAGGTCAACCTGTGGCTGGGGGTGTGGGTGTGTTCGAGGGACTGTGGTGGAGGCGTAGAGGGATGGTGGATGGGCGGAGAGTGTTCCTTGCGGTGAGGCGGAGCCTTTGAGTTGGTCGGCGAGCCATGTGGAGGGGCGGAATGGTGGGAGCGGCTCGCCGGAGGTTGGTCGGAGGTGAGGAAGATGGAGGTGGTCAGCGATGGTCGAGGGTCAATTAACTGAAATAAAAGCGGGAAAAGAGAGAGGGGAAGATGGAGAACAATTCTAACCTACTTACAGGGACGAAGGGGACGGAGAGGCGAACAGCTGTACCTGCTGTTGCCGGAGAAGAAGCTGCCCAGTGGAGGCGGACGGCGGCGACGACGGGGCTGAGGCGGCATGCGCGGGTATTGCGCGACGCGGAGGAGAATCAGGAAGATGTCTCTGCCACTGGTTTTGTGGCAGAGCGAAGAGGGAGGGGAGGGGGGCTCGCCGGAGCTCGCTGGGTTCTTGGCCAAAGAAGAAGAGAAGAATTAGAGGTGGACGTCTGGCCAAGTCAAGCTAAAAATGAGCGGTCGGAGGTGTGGGTTCTTTTATAGGCACTGGGCCGTGCTTTCAGAGCGTGGAGGGAACGCCTGTGTCTCTGATGGCTCGCCAGAGAAGGAAAGAGGTTAGATAGCCAAATCCCTCATGCGTTCGCATGAGAGATTGGGTTCACACAAGAGATTGTGATTGGCCTTAGATGGAAGGAAATTCCTCAGAGAATCTCCCTTCTATTTCTGGCAGGGGATCTCTGAGGAATCAGAGAGTAATCCCTCTCTAAACCTCGCCGGAGGTTGGTTCTGCCCTAACAATGGCAGTAGGACTTGATTGCAAAGGTGGCAATGAAATTAGGAGGCTCTCTGCAAGGATTTTCAAAAGATAGAGACTAAATTATGATTTGGGTGTACTAAATTGCAAAGTAGCTCAAGATGACCTCCCCTTAGTTCCAAATTTTGGTACAAACCTAATTTGGACCTAAGGAATCCAATGGTGAAGTTGGATTTTAGGTTTGACCTCGTTTGATTGGATATTTTGCATAAAAACCCAAATTAGGTCAATTAATGTGCTAGGACCCTATTCTAGGTCAAACTAGGTTCCAAAGGCCAAATTAAGCGTTATAAATCCTAGAGGATATTTTTCCATAATTTTTAGAGGGTTTACTTGATTTTTACCCTAATCGGAACCTTGTTGAATTAAGCAGGTCTGTTTTTGGGTTACCAAATGTTATTTAATTCCTAAATTGCACATGAACCCATTTCTGATTGACTCAACCCACTTTTTATCTCATTTAGACCATTTGACCTATGTTTTGCCTCTGAGGAATCTCATTTATGGACTACAATGGTAAAATTGTAGTTTTAACCTTTAATTCATGTTTTCTTCTCAGAGCACTTATTACTTCATTTAGGCCTTCTTCTAGGTTATGTAGGAGCTTTTATCTTCTTTATTGGGTCAAAATGAGCTAGTTATGGCTCATGATGAGGCTCTCATCATACCCCCATGCCTAGCTTTTGCTAGTCCCTTAGCAAAATTTCAAGGTTTTAGCTTCCATTCTAGACCCTGAGTGTAAGTGCTTTTCTTTTTTTTCTTTTGTGATTAGGTAGGAGTGCCGACAATAGGCCTAGAGGTACTCAAGTACCAACCAAAATCCGGACCTGTTCCGCTTTAGCCTCAATCCTCTGCAAAGGTTTCTAAGGCCCATAGAAACTAACCTAGGGTTTGTTGGACTCCGCGGTTAAAGCACCCGTGCTTGAGACATTTTTAGCCTAAGTTCAGTTTGCAGTGCATTTTTGTAAGAGAGAGATAGAAGATTTATTTGTTTGGAGAGTTTTTCTCTCTCTTTTCTTTTTATTTCTAGCATCGGATTAGCTTCTCAACACGGTCTGTATCGGATTCCTCGTCCCCATCATCAATCCCCAAGGGTTCCTGGCTATCAATGCTTCGAGATAGCACCGCCCATGGCAACCCCCAGAACCCTGGCTTTCGAGATTTTGAGATAATCCCGCCCATGGCATTCCATGGCCGAATTCAGACCTTGGCGATCGACATTTCGTGATAATGCCGCCCATGGTATCTGAACCAGCAGAGTGCTTACATGCCCCCAGTAGGATATTTAAATATCCTAAGAGACAAGCACCGAGGAGACGATATGTTGTTACGCATCTTCGAGGGGAATTTCCCGCCTCTCCGCACCGGGAACTCGTCCAAATCAACTTGTGTTGATTGGCCGCTCCTAATCTAGGTGACTTTTTCAGAACATTAAACGCTTTTGCGTGATTTGGATGTTTATGCGCACTGAACCAGACTGTGTGTGAATTTGGGGTGCTTAGGTTACCGAATCCTGCAAACTGGAGGTCAGTTAACGAGGCCGAATACTTCCTAAGCCTTAGACCTAATACTTAAGCTTCGCATTTTCCCCAACCTCTTGAGGATTATCCAAATTTTAGCGGATACGTGAATTTTTAAGCTAAAGAATCTAGCCCAAGAGGCCTAAGACCAGCGTTCCCGCTAATCTCTTGTTATGTCTTCTTAGCACTTTTTCTTTTATTTCTTTTCTTGATCTGGTCTAGAACTTCAGTTAATTCCTTAATCTTTTACTAATGGCTATTTCTTTCTCATTTTGTGCTCCTTTTTGTCATTTTTGCTCTTTTTCTCCTCATGAATATGTGGCTCACAAAATTTCCTCCCTCCCCAATTTTTTTTGTTCTTTTTCATAATTTTTCAATTTTTTTGTGTGTGAGACTCCTGACTTTTTCTTAGTTCTGTATGTATGCACTTTATCACCCCCCCATGCCTAAGTTTTGCAATGTCCTCATTGTAAACAGAGGGTGTGAATTAGTGTTGAGGTCAGTGGCTTAGAACAGGATACATCAGGTGGGTGAATGGGTCGAAAATGACTGATGCGGATGATTTTAAGCTCTGATGCGTGTACCAGAGGTGGGATCAACTGTTTAAGGCTGAACTCAAGGTGCAATAAATGTGGAGTACAGACGGATAATCAGACGGGTCTCTGTTTTCGGGATGATGGGTTGCCTCCCGTTAAGCGCTAAATTTAATGCCTTTAGCCGAGCAGAAAATGGGGTGGAGAGGGAGTGGTCAAATTAGTGGCATTTTGGAAAACAAGCACCTTAATTAAGTGCCTGGTTGGTCTAACCAGGTGCTTGTTCAGATCAGTGGGCTGATGATGCAGTCCAAACCCAATGAGTCTGGTGGGTTGATAGATGTAGATCAGCAAATGTGGAACCCACCATATGCAATGAAGTTCTGATGGATATGGAAGTGAAAACTCGGGTTTAGGCTGAGTCGAATCAGCCTGGTCAAAGTAGGGTTCCGAAAAATAATCAATGTAAGGTGTGGAATCCCTACAGGGGTGATCACAGAATGATGGCTCCTGATTTTCGGTCTGATCAATGCCCGATACCCAATATAGATATGGAGTTGAATCATCTGCAAATGGCTCAGTGAGAGGTGAATTGGAATAGAAATTAAGTCCGGTTGCGGGTCGAGGTAGAGAACGGGTTTTGATTGGTTCTATATATGTGGGGCAGGTGGCTTCATGGAAAATTGGCTTATTATAATCAGGAAGCAGATTTTCTCCGATGTTATGATCAGATTCAAAATCGTCGGAGAGTTTGAGAAAATCAAAATTTGAATGAGATTCAAGATCATGAGTTCCACCATAGAATAAATCATATGTTGTATACTCAGCAGCCTGACTGGGGTCTAGCCTAAATGTTAATTCTGAGCTTAAAAGGGTGTCCCTATTTGGTCGAGGCTTAAGTTCAAAGTTAGTAGGGTAGACCCAATCGAAACCCTGCTCATCCAACTCCTCGGTTTCTGTGTCGTAGATTGGCATGACTTCCGAAAAATCGATTCATTCCTCTTAGGAGGTTGGCTAGGGATATTCATCAAATCGAGGCCCAAAATCATATTCTTCATTAAAAGATTGATCTTCTTCATATGGGGCCTTGAAATCTTCAAAATAGGTTTCAGATCTAGGTTCTAGGCTTCGGATGTGGGTTGAATTACTAGAATCTATGTCTGAATAGCCTTCGAGGGTCACCTTATCAGAATAAGGGATGGAATTTATACCCTCGAGAGGTTCAGTTCTACTCTCATTCTTGCAGGAGTTTTGGGATTCCAAAATGGGTTCATCATTGTATTTTCCTGCATTTGGAGCTTCCCAACCTTCTTCAATATCAGGCACATTGTATTCTATTTGGGTTGAGAATCCACAACCATTTTGTGCCTCAAACCCGAGATCAGATTTATCCTCGATGTTGTCCCAAGATAGTTCCTCCTCTGTTTGTGGTATATACGGGTATTTCTGGTCAATAACTTATTTTACTAATCTCATTATGTCTTCCCGTTTTTCAAGACTATCTTGGTGTTGCTTCCAAAGTCGAGGAATTTGTCATACATTGAAGGTATTCAATATTGTGCAGTTTTTCTACCTCAATGTATGCAGTAATGATCAAGTCACGGGTTGATCCTTTTGTAGCTTCTGTTAATAGTACTTGGGCACAAGTTATGACAAAGGTTGTGGTTGTTGGGACATCAACCTGAATGTTTCCTACTGTTGTTGAGGTTTCTTCATTTTCATAGAATTTCATGGCATCCTCAATCATTTTATCTCTCATGGATCTCTGACATTCAGGTTTCTCGAATGGTAGTCCTATGTGGTTTGGCTGCATATTTGGATCAGGTGGTGGAGTCAAGATGTAGAATCAAGTTATGAATCAAGACGTAGAATCAAGTTATGAAGCGATCAGATATGAATAACGAGTCCCATTGAAAATGTGTATGTGTGCTCTAAAGAGAAAAGATGAGGGACTGGAGATGTTTTTGACCTAATCAAGACACCCAAAGATGTTTGGATGACTATGGAGGTTCGGGGCGGATGGACCCCTGGATCAGAAGATCGTCCACCTGAGAATTACCTGGGCAGCCAGAGAGGGAGAGTCTCGCAAAGACCCCTACACGGTAGAGCATCCCTACCGGTTACAGGGTTTCCCCCACCCGAACTCTCTTGTCACTGAGATTCCAGGTAGACCAGAATGGGGACCTTGACCTCTTAAGTCTACCACTTTTATTTCAAAGGTGCTTTAGGGTTCTCACTTGAACTTTAGATAGTTTGATGTTGTGACCTAATTTAGAGGTTGGTTGACCCAAGGGGTCAACTTCACCTGACCTATCCTATAGATGGCAGAATGATTCTAGGCTTGGAGCCTAGTGATCACCCTGATTCGACTCCCAGGTTATTAGGTCCAAAAATTTTAAGATTTAAGTGATTGTAGAGTTCAATTTTTAGGGTTTGTCTTGTTAATATCTCTTCAATCAAGGTCTTGGGTAGCACACTGATGCGGGAAGGTTTATTTCTTTTTATGCAGGCATGTGTGACTAGCACTTCAAGACCCTACTGTAGAAACCCTAATTTGGTTCTATTTCCAATCCTCTTTTTCTTTTTGAAAAGGTTCTCTTTGGACTTTAAAAGCAAGAAATGTGTTGTCCACAGAGATTAAGCGTTATTTCTATTAGGCACATGAATTTGTGGGATAGAATCTAGAAAAATCACTCCAACTTCAAGAACAATAAAAAAATTTTTGCAAAATTAGGAAATATTTGCCTTAAAATGGTGTTTACTATATAAAAAAGGCAATTGATTCCTAAATTGATTTTCTTCCTTTTGTCTTTTCAGGGTTTAGGGAATGGTTTAAGGAAGAAAAGAAATTACCTGCCCTGGAGTGGTTGACTTGCGGGATGGATTTTCTCGTGAAATACCTGCAAGATCAAAACAAAGCAAAGTAGGGCAAGTTAGTGTTCAATATGATAAAAAGAATGTAAAGACTAGTGGTAAATTGCGCGTTGCTCCCTGGCAACGGTGCCAAAATGTTTGTCGCGCTCGATCGGGTTTTAACAGTTATTACGTCGTAGTATAGGTGATCAAGCGTCGTCAACAAATAAAGAGTTTTTCTTACTCAAAAATCGGAGTATCTGAGGTCGAACACAGGGAGCAATTGGAATTTACTACTAATCTCAAATGTAATTGAACACTCTAATTTACGCAAAACTTTAATTCAAATATGAATGTATGTGGTTAAAAGTAATTATGACAAAAGAAATGAAATTGGACGTCTGATCTTGTGATCAGACGTCTTAAAAGTGTTATTCTTCTCTTCTGATATTTCTTTCTCTACAGCCTCTCTGTTGCCTTGCTTCTTTCTCTTCTTCTCAGCAGTCTCTCCTTCTCCCTTCTTCTTTTCTCTTCTGCGAATGCTTCTTCCTCTTCCTTGGTCTTCTGTTCTTCCTTCTATCTTCTTCTGATTCTGTGTTGGCCTTCTGCGAAGGTTTTTTCTGCCTTGGTCTCTTCTTTCTTCTCCTTCTTTGGCTCTGCAGTCCTTTCTTTCTTCCTTCTCTTTTCTCTTCTTCTTCTCAGCAGTCTCTTTTTTCTTCTTCTTCTCTGCCTTGCTCAGCCTCTTCTTCTCTTCTTCTCCCTCGCAGCTAAGTCTTTCCTCATCAACGTTCAGCCTGCCTACACAGAGAGCAAAACCTAACCTTTGCCCTCTACCCGAACGTCTCTCTCTCTCTGCAATTCACTCAAGGACTCTCTCCGAGAGCCACGGATAATCGGATCGGAATTCGCACCCGGGACCAGGCGCACCTGCAGGTGGGTGATGCTCGAGGAGTGCTCAGGATGGGTCGGCTCGGATCCCGCCAGATCTGCGAGGTGAAACCGCAGACGCGACGAGCGTGGGTCAGGTGAGGTACCTCACCCCTGTCCGTTCGGAGGCAACGAGCGTATAACACAAAATCAATTTAAAGCATACCCGCACCTCGTATCTCGCCGATGTGGGACTATCACGCCTGCCCCAATCTCGCGCACGCCCGCAGACGATTCTTGCAATCGCCACAGCTGCAGCCTCTCTTCCGTTGATTACTGGATCAGATGGCTTCGCAGTGCTTGCCCCAATGCGCAGCACCTGAAGCCTGGAGCTGCTGAAGCCTGGAGCTGCTCCAAAGCTGCTTTGTGTCACCGTCAATGGTGGCAGCAGCTGGCATACTGTCATGCACGAATACGGCCTATTGGCCTAATCAAATCACTTGCAGACCTTCGCCGTGCCACGGCGAAGGTGGTGAGCCATGCAACAGGCCGCAGGACGGCCTAGGCGTGCGTGCCTAGGTCAACCTGTGGTCGGGGTTGTGGGTGTGTTCGGGGGACTGTGGTGGAGGTGTAGAGGGATGGTGGATGGGCGGAGAGTGTTCCTTGTGGTGAGGCAGAGCCTCTAAGTTGGTCGGCGAGTCGTGTGGAGGGGCGGAATGGTGGGAGCGGCTCACCGGATGTCGGTCAGAGGCGAGGAAGATGGAGGTGGTCAGCAATGGTTGAGGGTCAATTAACTGAAATAAAAGGGGGAAAAGAGAGAGGGGAAGATGGAGAACAATTCTAACCTACTTACTGGGACGAAGGGGATGGAGAGGCGGACAGCTATACCTGCTGTCGTCGGAGAAGAAGCGGCCTAGTGGAGGAGGACGGCGGCGACGACGGGGCTGAGGCGGCGTACGCGGGTATTACGCGATGCGGAGGAGAATCAGGAAGATGTCTCTGCCACTGGTTTTGTGGCAGAGCGAAGAGGGAGGGGAGGGGGGCTAGCCGGAGCTCGCTGGGTTCTTGGCCGGAGAAGAAGAGACGAATTGGTGGTGGACGTCCGGCCAAGTCAAGCTAAAAATGAGCGGCCAGAGGTGTGGAGGGCATGCCTGTGTCTCTGATGGCTCGCCAGAGAAGGAAAGAGGTTAGATACCCAAATCCCTCGTGCGTTCGCACGAGAGATTGGGTTCACACCAGAGATTGTGATTGGCCTTAGATGGAAGGAAATTCCTCAGAGAATCTCCTTTCCATTTCTAGGAGGGGATCTCTGAGGAATCAAAGAGTAATCCCTCTCTAAACCTCGCCGGAGGTTGGTTCTGCCCTAACAATGGCGGCAGGACTTGATTGCAAAGGTGGCGATGAAATTAGGGGGCTCTCTGCAAGGATTTTCAAAAGATACGGACCAAATTGTGATTTGGGTGTACTAAATTGCAAAGTAGGTCAAGATGACCTCCCCTTAGGTCCAAATTTTGGTACAAACCTAATTTGGACCTAAGGAATCCAATGGTGAAGTTGGATTTTAGGTTGACCTCGTTTGACTGGACATTTTGCGTAAAATTCTAAATTAGGTCAATTAATGTGCTAAGACCCTATTCTAGGTCAAACTAGGTTCCAAAGGCCAAATTAAGTGTTATAAACCCTAGAGGATATTTTTCCATGATTTTTTTAGGGTTTACTTGATTTTTACCCTGACCGAAACCTTGTTGATTTAAGCAGGTCAGTTTTAGGGTTACCAAATGTCATTTAATTCCTAAATTGCACATGAACCCATTTCTGATTGACTCAACCCACTTTTTATCTCATTTAGACCATTTTACCTATGTTTTGCCTCTAAGGAATCCCGTTTATGTACTGCAATGGTAAAATTGTAGTTTTAACCTTTAATTCATGTTTTCTTCTCAGAGCACTTATTCCTTCATTTAGGCCTTCTTCTAGGTTATGTAGGAGCCTTTATCTTCTTTGTTGGGTTAAAATGAGCTAGTTATGGCTCATGATGAGGCTCTCATCAGTATGGCTCCCCACAAAGAGGCAAAGAAGCAGGACGTAACCACATCCTGCGCTCCACGGTGGGAAGGCAAGCCCAGAACATGGCAGGCCCTAGGAGCCGAAAAGCCTATTGACCCAAGCGAGGGGCACCATACGACATCAAAGTCAGTGCCACCTACTTAGACAGCAAGCGACTCGCTCCTGCCATTGCCCGCATAGAGCCCCACTTTGCTCGGGCAAATACACTCGCACGAGAGGAACTCCTCACAGCAACAACCTTGCCCCGCCTCTGAGGAGTCGCAGAGGGAATAGAGTAGCATGGGAAGGCACAAACCCCTAATCCCTGGAGGTGGTCGAGGCCACTCGTACGTGCGAAGTATGCCCCAATCTATCAGTGAGGGGTCCCACATAGTGAAGGCTACTAGGCCTTCTGCTTTCCCTTCGATAGAAAATCCCCAGATGAAGTCCACCATCTGGGGAAGCAGTGAGGGCATCGTCTGCCTGACATCCCACCTTTGCCCGGGCAAGTACACTCCCACAGGAGAACCTCCAAGCAAGCAGTAGCCCCTGCTCCATCCTTGAAAAGATGATATTCACTTAACAAGATGATAATTAAAATGATTTGTCGTTTGTAATTCTAAGTGGTGGAAAATCAACTAATCAAAGTATTGAATTAAAATTAACCACTCAATGAGGAGCGGGTCGACTCCACGGAGAGGAATGGGCCTATTCAAACTCGCACGGGTCAAAAGCAGATGTTCACAATTAATTTCCTAAAGAATCCAAATCAAAATCACTTTTAAATCATAATAGCAATGATATGATCATTCTAAAATCATATTTTCATAGAAAGATAAGGATGTTATCACAAAATCACCATAATAAACTATTCCTTAAAAGATAAAATGGGAAGTTGGCAATGGCATGATTCGTAAATTTTAATATAGGCTGAAATAGAGGATTGCCTTCACCTTGAGCTCGCACACGAAGGGGCCACGGTAGGAGATGAGGCTCGTGGTGGAGTCCTCACCTCCGACCACCTCCTCCACCCCTACTCGCCAACCATCGACCACCACCTCCACCCCCTCTATCTAACCACCACCTCCGCCCCCTCTCTCTAACCACCACCTCCTCTCAATAACCTCCTCCTCCCAAGCAGCTATCAAGGAGGATTTTTCTCATCCCTATTGATATAGACACATCTATTTAGGTTAAAATGCCTAATCATGCATGTTCCTAGGCTTGATTTGAATTTCATGTTATAAATATTGCATAGCATGCATCATTCTGCATTTAGAGTAGTATATAATTTAGGTTAATTGCATCCTTTTCGTGGTCAGGAGAGAAGAATATTTATTTCAGAGCCTCGGATTGATGATCCGATTGTACGGATCTGATTAGGACGACGGTTGAAGTCCAACGCCTCCAAAATCACCTTGATCGGAGTTCCGTAGCACCATATGTAGTCTGAGGAAGATCAATGGCCAAGGGATTAGGTGACATAATTCAGAGCTTCAAATGACAAATCCAACCATGTGGATGGATTCGGGTCGACGATCGTAGCTCAACAGTGTGAAAATCGACTCAATTCGACTTCTGTAGCAGCCCCTACAACGAAAAGAAGATGGACGGCTCAGATCATGCCACATGATGCAACCTAGGCCACCCATGCACACTTGCACAGTAGCGTAGGTGCGTGCGCGTGCGTGCAGCAACAGTGCACGCACGTGCATAGCGCACTGAGGTGCATGACATGGTGCACGCTAGCGCAGCAGCAGCGTGGGTGCATGGGCTATCTTCAGTGACATTTGCAGCAGATTTTCAACAACGTTTATTATCGTCACTAAATGTCCCATATACGAATTTGATTCTTTCCTCCACTATAAAAGGATCCCTACCCCTCCCATTTTTCTTCATCTCTTCCTTTCTTCCTCTCACCACCTCCAAGGCTCTAGAGAAAGCTTGTCCCAAGCCCAGGATGCTCCTTTAGAGTAGAAAATTAAATAGTTTTCCCTCCCCTCATCCCTATTTGTGGAGCATCCCATGGCCATCCTCTCATTGCCATTCGAGAAGAAGATCCTCTCCACGACACCATCCTGTCCCATCCTTCATCCTTCGGCTACATCGCCGTTCGACCCGCTCCTCACCACCTTCCTCCAGGCAACGTCAGAGTGAGTCATCCTTTGAGTGACCGTCGAGGGGGATTTCTCTCACCACATTCTATCTTTTTACGCTTTCGTATTGTAGATTTTCTACTTTCATAGTGTACCAAATATTCATTTATAAATAGATGATTGTTTCTCTTTCTTTCTCTCTCTCTTATATTGTTACAAGTAGATTAGGTAGAAGTCATCAACCTGATCTCTTGCCCTATTTAAAATACCAAAGAAATTAGAAAAGACAAAAATAACCAAAAACAAATAAAAGCAAAGCACAGATTTTCAAAACCAAACGTTCGCCTCCTCGTGTTTGACTCGGGACTCACTTTTTTAGTTTTGGTTATAAATTTTATTTGATAGACGCATTTTGCGAGCTACGATGACGGGTCCTCCGAACCCTCGATTCTAATTCATGAAGCATGCCCTTCCCATCCCCATTCATAGGTTGCCTTGGAGCCGTCCTCCCACCTCCATTCCAATAGCAAATCATCTCCGCCTTCCCACTTCCATTTCGGAGCCACACTGAAGCTTTCCTGTACCCGACGTCCTCCTATATCTCACCTCCATTGTCCCACTCCTCACCTCCTTTGTATGAGCTTCCGCCAGGCGCCGTCGTTGAGGGGGATTTCTCTCACCTCATCCTATCTTTTTATGCTTTCGTAGTGTAGATTTTCCGCTTTCATAGTGTAACAAACATTCATTTATAAATGGATGATTGTTTCACTCTCTTTCGCTCTCTCTCTCTTATATTGTTGCAAGTAGATTAGATAGAAGTCATCGACCTGATCTCTTGCCCTATTAAAAATACCAAAAAAATTAGAAAAGACAAAAATGACCAAAAACAAATAAAAGCGAAGCATGGATTTTCAAGACCAAACGTTCGCCCCCTGTATTCAACCTGGGACTCACTTTTTGAGTTTTAGTTATAAATTTTATTTGATAGACACGTTTTGCGAGCTACGATGACGG
Source organism: Thalassia testudinum (assembly GCA_037157565.1). Classification (NCBI taxonomy): domain Eukaryota; kingdom Viridiplantae; phylum Streptophyta; class Magnoliopsida; order Alismatales; family Hydrocharitaceae; genus Thalassia; species Thalassia testudinum. The sequence goes on from JAZHRO010000067.1 coordinate 41,324,436, forward strand.
GTCCTCCGAACCCTAATTCTAATTCGCGAAGCACGTGTTGATCATTTTGGCACCGATGCCGGGGAGGCAACGCTCTTTGGTTTTTCTCACATTTTTTTGCCTTACTTAACTTTTTAGCTCACTTTGCTCCTTTCTTTTTGTGATTACAAGTACCCTTCTAAGGCGAGCCAAAGAGGATAGATCAGAGTAAAGTATGGTCAAAGAGTATTGTAAGTTTATCCCCACCACCCCTACCTTAGTTTTCATTCCATAATCTAATAACTCAAACCCAAATCAACTTAAGTGCTTTTTATGAACCCTAGGATAGATTTGGTTGTTTGCTTGCCACCTCCACTCCTCTCACCATCCACCTAAATAAAAAATAAAATAAAGTGTTATCTGATTGTGGAATTTTCTGAAAGAGACACACCTTAACACCCACAACTCTCGACTTAAGGCGCACCACTCCACTTTGATTCTACCACTTAACCGGGATCTAACCTATGGACTTGGTACACTTCAACTCAAAACACATAAGTGAGTAGAAATCTTATTAGGCTAAGACATTGTGTGCCTTAATCTGTGGTGCGAATAGGCCAATTGATTAATTTGTTTAGGCTGCACCACTCAAATTAAAAGCAATTCATCAGTAGCTTGCCACTTAGGGTTGATTCTTAGGGTTGAACCGGGCACTCCACATTATTTTTTATTTTTAAAGGAACATATCATCACCCGTGTTTTAAAAACTTGGAGTGTTCTACTAAACCTTGATTGAATAAACCTAAAGATTAAACCCTAAAAGCTACTCAACAAGGTTAAACCCTAAAAGACACATCATCAAATAACCTTGTTTGCAAACCCTGCTTGTGCACACACGCACATTTGAATTGATCATTAAGGGCACAACCCATTTAAAGGGTCCATCACATTCCAAGAGCACAATCATCCCAAGCCTAATTAAAACTGAGTAGACATTGGCCTTAAGGATTGATTCGCTCTTCGAGGCTCAGACTAAGATCTTTTTTCGATTAATCTTCTTATGCTGGTCCATCTGATGTCTAACTAAGGGAGTAGCATCAAACGATCGGTGTTGGGGGGTACACTAGGAACTAGAGGTATAAGCCAAAGGAAGAACCTTCTCCCTAGTCCCTCCTTCTAACTGGTTGGATTGACCAGATAAAAGTAGACTAAATCGTTTATAATCTCAAGATGGGTCCTGTGAATCTGTGGGTCTTTAGCCTAACCCACCTAAGGACAAGGTTGATTGATTGTACTGCAGGGCACCTTTCTCTCTTCTGTTTTCCCTCCTATTCTACCATGTATCCTTCCACTTCTTACACACATTTCCCATCCTATCCTCCTACCACCACTTATCCCCAAGATGATTACTATTCTGACTTGACTTGTAATCACCCATCCACTAGCCAAGATGACTTTGATTGGGGATATGAATATGGACCTCAGTGTCTAGGGCCTAACCCTGGACAACAAAACTATGATTACTATCCTTCCCTGAGTTACAATGACTATAGATCTTCATTCTTTGATCACCAAACCAACCTGATCTACAATCAGGAAGGATAAAATAACACCTACCCTCCTCGGTATTCCATTGAAAATAGGTCATCACCATCCTTTAAACAACCTAAAATGACCTACTATTAGGGAGGGACCCGAGAACCTCAATATCTTGACTCCCCTAGATTTAACCCAAACCCACCCAAACCTAAATCAAACCAATCGGTTCATGTGAACTAGATCCAGGATAAGGTGTTGGCTAATTTGAGGACCACTATACAATCTTTAGAAGCTCAGCCAACACTATGCACAGAAGCACTGGAGCCTACAATCAAAATGATTGATGAACTTAACAGTTCTCTATTGGATTTGCTCCAACATGTTAGGGATAGGGACCTGGGTGAGTTTCTTCTTAGGAAATTGTTGAGATTGAGGATGAAATTGGTGGTTGCCCTAGTTAAATCTTGGGATGATTCTCAAGATGAACCCCCTTTAGGAAAACCGATGTATGAACCCACTCAGGTGCCTGCGGGGGGGATACATACTCTAAGATTGGAGATGACCAGGTTGGCCTAGAGAAACCCTTTGAGGATGAATCGAGTTTCTCACCCGAGATCCCAAAGCCAGGGAATGACAAAAAATATGTCTCCACGGACTATGAAATGACATGATTTTGAGACATATACAAATGTGGATCATGGATTCTTTGATTCTGAGGGTGAGGAATCTCTTAGTGAAGTCTCACTTGAGCTTAAGGAAGATGATTTTGGTGAGACAAATAGGCTTAAGGGGCATGATGAACCATTTGATAGCCCATTCATTGAAGATTTTTATTTAGTTGGGGCTAACTTGGAGGATTAGAATCCTCATTTACTAGAAGATTCAATTAATAGCCCCATTCCTCATCTGCACCCCGAAGAGCTAACTTCCGAGATCATTGTGCCCAAGTCAATCTTGATTCAGCCACGATTTCTGGACTTGGGAGAATCATATGGGGTGAATGATATGCTTGAGGTCCCGGAGCCAGAGCTCTTAATGTTGGAGGATAGAATTGTTGAAATAAAAATTTAGGAGGTTAATTCTAAGAGAACTATGATTTTGGATCTATGGGTACCTATTGACCAAAAACTACCTACCTTCTATCAGGACCCTTATGATATCATTCACATGAGACCCAAGCCTGGAATAATTGACTATCTTCTTGAGCTAAACTATAAGTGGACACCTAATTTTAATGAATCAGATCAACCCATTGTCCGATACTTTGGTCTTGGGTTGCACACCACAAAACAGTAGGCCTGGCCCCGCAAACACAGCAATCTTAGGTTCTGGGTGATTTTCATCCAAAACCTTAGAACCACTCGACCCTAGGGCATGGGTCTACACCACAACTTGGTCCACATCTGTCGATATCTCCTGCTGATAGTTTTAAGGATCAATCTTTTAATTCTGATTCTAACCTGTACCTATGAATTCTTAACCTCTTCTTTGTTTGTATTTTATGCTTATCTAAAGGCATTAAATTTAGCACGTGTTTATATTTCATGTTCTTTGCAGAGCTAACCAACTTTCTCATGATGTTTAGGTGATATTTTGTTTACTCCGCCCTTTTCATGTCTTTATTTTTACAATGAGGACATTGCATCATTTAGGCATGAGGGGGTGGATAATCAATTCCTGAGATCATTTTGTTAACTCCGTAGAATTTCCTTTAGTTTCTTATAAAAAAAATTTTGAAGATTTGAAAAAAGATAAAGAAAAAGAGAAGAATTAGAAGAGAACTTAGGCATTTGGAAGTTATTAACTTTAGGAAATGGTACGATATGACCTAAACACTTAGACTCTTCAGGTCTTCAAGCTTAATTAGCCTGGGTGTCCACTCGAATGTGGACTTACTCTCGAGTCCTCGCCAAATAATTCTATTTTAACTGGTCAATAAATTAGGGTGATAGGTATACGACTTATCAACCCACCCTCTGATTTGGGGGGACTTTAAGCCTAAGCATCTATACACTTTCTTTTACACTGACTCACTTTTCGATGGTTTCTTCGGAAATTGGGTAGCTAATGAACCGTCTATGGTGGTATGGCTGGCAAGTTGTCAGTGGTAACAGCTCATCGGTTGGTCTTCTAGAGCCCAACCACAAGACCATTTTCGTCGTACTACCTTTAGGTAAATCCTAGATCAGGGAAGCCACCTACTTAAAAAAAAAAAAGAAAAAAAAGAAAAAGAATAGGAAAAAGGAGAAAATAAAAGAAAATACACAAAACCATACTTCATCGCATGAGTATGGCTGGCAAGTTGCCATGGGTAACAGCCCATTGGCTGGTTCTCTAGAGTCCAGCTCACAAAAATGCACAATAATTCTCAAAACACTTAAGGAAGAAGTGGGGAAGTAGAATAAGTCAGGGAGATATACATTGGGCTCGCCCTTGTGTTGACCCCATAAATAAAAGAAGGAGAAAGCTACCAATCGAAAAGATAAACCATTAGGCAAGGTCACCTAGGGTCATAGAAATTGAAAGTCCATCTTAACGGTGGCCTAGTGAGTCTTTCACTCGTTTTACTAGATGCCTAGCACTTAGAGTCCTTTCGAGTCTTGGGCGGGTAGGGTAGTTGCAAAAAGTTATCCCAAAATTCCCAAACTCCAAAAGTATAAAAAAAATTAGAAAAGAAGGAAAAAAGCAAAAAAAATGTATCTTCCCTTTTCAAATAAGGTGAGGACCTGGGCGTTCTACATTCTAGCAGACACCCGAGTATTGTTGAGTCTCCATAGTTTAGGACTTTAGTTGAAATTTTCTATTTTTAATAAACAACTTATGCCTAAGCGATCGAGTCCTAATTCTATTTTTATACATAGCATGTAGTTTAATTTTGCTAGGACCTAGCAAAAGATAGGCATGGGGTTATGATATAAACACATCTATTTAGGTTAAGATGCCTAATCATGCATGTTCCTAGGCTTAGATTTGCATTTCATGTTATAAATATTGCATAGCATGCATCATTCTGCATTTAGAGTAGTTGTATATAATTTAGGTTAATTGCATCCTTTTTTTGGTCAGGAGAGAAGGATATTTATTTTGGAGCCTCGGATTGATGATCCAACCCTATGGATCTGATCAAGATGATGATCGAAGTCCAACGCCTCCGAAATTGCCTTGATTGGAGTTCCGTAGCACCATATGTAGTCTGAGGAAGATCAACAGCCAAGGGACTAGGTGACATAATTTAGAGCTTCAAACGACAAATCCGACTACGTGGATGGATTCGGGTCAATGATCACAGCCCAACGGCACAAAAATCGACTTAATTCGACCTCTATAGTAGCCCCTACAATGAAAAGAAGATGGACAGCTCAAATCATGCCACATGGCACAACCCAGGCCGCCCATGCACGCACATGTGCCACCGCACGCTCAAAGCAGTGCAGGCGCTTGCGCACGCGTAGCAGTAGCACATGCAGGCACGTAGCCTGTAGAGCGCATGCCAGTGTAGCAGTAGCATGGGCGTGTGGGTTGTCTTTAGCAACGTTTGAGGCGGATCTTCAGTGACGTTTATGACCGTCATTAAATGTCCTGTATACGAATTTGATTCTTTCCTCCACTTTAAAAGGACTCCTACCCCTCCCATTTTTCTTCATCTCTTCCTTTCTTCCTCTCACCACCTCGAAGGCTCTTGTCTTAATCCCGAGATGCTCCACTAGAGTAAAAATTCAAATAGTTTTCCCTCCCCTCATCCCTATTCGTAGAGTGTTGACGCGACTTGATCGTGTTTTAATAGTTAATTACGTCGTAGTATAGGTGATCAAGCGTTGTCAACAAATAAAAATTTGTTACTCGAAAACCTAAGTATCCGAGGTCAAACACAGGGAGCAATTGGAATTTATTACTAATCTCAAGAATGTAATTGAACACTTAATTACTCAAAACTTAATTCAAAATATAGAAATGCATGAGTTTAAAAGTCAATTGTGGCAAAAAGAAGGAATTTGGACGTCTGATCATGGGATCAGATGTCTTAAAAATATGTTTTCTCCTCTATCTGCTTCTTGTTCTTCTTTAGCTGTGTACTTCTGATTTTCTTCCTTTCTTCTTTGTGCTTCTTCTTCCTTGTTTCTTCTCTGCAGTTCTCTTGCCTTGCTTCTTTCTTCTTATTTTCCTCTGTCTTCTGCCTTGCCTCTCTTCTGTAGTTTCTTTCTCCTTTTCTCTGTAGGTCTTCTTCTTCCTTCCTTGGCTCTGCTTCCCTCCCTTGCCTTCAGCTTCTCTTCTTCTTCTGATTATCTTTCCCTTTCTTTATTTCTTCTTCCTTGTTCAGTTCCTCTTCTCTTTGGCTTCGCCTCTTCCCTCTGCCTTACCTTTCCTTCTCTTTTTCTCTGCGAAGGCTTCCTTCCTTCTTCTTTTCCTTTGCTTGCAGCGGCTAAGTCCCTGCTTCCTTCATCAATTCCTTCCCAGCATAAACCAAAGAGGAGAAAAACCTACCCCTCTACCCACACCCGCGTCTCTCTCTCTCTGTGTATCACTCTTCAGCATGCTCTCCTAGAGCTGGGTTATCAGGTTGGGTCGCTCACCTGGTTCCAGGCACACCGGCGTGGGTGTAGTGCGCGAGGAGTGCTCAAGTGTGTATCGGGTTGGGTCACCAGATCCGTGTGATGAGATCATGGATGAGGCGCTGTGTATAGGTGAGGGACTTCACCCTATGTGTTATCAGAGGCAACCAGCTGATAGCATAAAATCAATTTAAACTACTCCAGTGCTTTACAGCTTACCGAGGTAGGATTATTGTTCCACCACTCTTTCTCGTGCGCCCGCAGGAGATCGTTCTCCAATTGTAGCACTGCAGGTCCCGCAGCACCCTTTATCAGGATGGGCTTGCGCACACTCGAAACCCGCACGTTCTAGAAGCTAGGGAGCGGTGGATTGCGGCCTGGAGCTGAAGAACAGTCAAGCTCGAGTCGTCGTTAATGGCAGCTGGAAGATTGACTCTGCACGACACGAAAAGGGCCTTGCGGCTCCATCAGACCACAGGAGCACCTTCGCCGTGTCACGGCGAAGGTGAGGCGGTAGGTGGCAGGCCGCAGGGCGGCCTACGCATGCATGCCTAGGTCGCTCTGTGGCCGAACGGATGGGTTTGGTCGGGGGATAGTTGTGGTGGTGTAGAGGGTCTGTGGATGAGTGGGGGATGTTCAATGGCATGTGGCGGAAGTTATGCAGTGGTTGGAGAGATGTGTGGGGTTGCGGACTGACGAGAGTGTCTCGCCGAAGAGTGGCCAGAGATGAGGAAGATGGTGGTGGACAACGGCAATCGAGGAGCGTGTGGTGAAATAGGATGAGGGAAATGAAAGAGGAGGTAGAGACAAACAGTTCTAACCTAACTAAGTGGACAAAGGAACGAGAGGGCGGATGGCAGTACCTGCTATTGCCGGAGAAGAAGGCGTCCAGTGGCGGAAGACGGTGGCGACGACGGGGCTAGGGCTGCTCGTGCGGGTGTTGCACGACGTGGAGGAGGATGAGGATGATAGCTCTACCACTGGTTTTGTGGCAGAGCAATGAGGAAGAGGAGGGGGGCTCGCCGAAGCTCGCTGGACCCCTTGGCCGGAGGAGAAGAAGAGGAAATTGAGGTGGAATTCCAGCCAAGTCGAGCTGAGGAGGTGCGGTCGGAGTTGGGGGTTAATTTATAGGTGCTGGCCGAGCTTCTGGTGCGTGGAGGGAAAGCCTTCTGCCACCGACGTCTCACCGGAGAAGGAAGGTAGTTGGGATTCCAAATCTCTCATGCATTCGCACGAGAGATTGGATAGAAACCATAGATTGTGATTGGGCTCAGATGGAAGGGGATTCCTCAGAGACTCCCCCTTCCAAATCTAGGAGATCTCTGAGGGATCAGGGAGTATTCCCCCTCCCTTCCTCGCCGGAGAAGGATTCCTCCACATTAATGGTAGAGGGACCTGTTTGTAAGAGTGGCGAGGAAGCTTGGGGGGTTTGTGCAATGGCTTTCAAAAGATAGGGACCAAAATGTAATTGGGTGTACTAATTTGCAAAGTCGGTCAAGATGACCTCCCCTAAGGTCCAAATTTTGGTACAAACCTAATTTTGACCTAAGGAATCCAATGGTGAAGTTAGATTTTAGGTTTGACCATTTTTTACTGGATATTTTGTGCAAAAACCCAAATTAGGTCAATTGATGAGCTAGGACCCTAATCTAGGTCAAAATAGGTTCGAAAGGCCAAATTGAATGTTATAAACACTAGGGGATATTTTTCCATGATTTTTAGAGGGTTTACTTCATTTTTATCCTGATCAGAACCTTGTTGAATTAAGCGGGTCTATTTTAGGGCTACAAGATGTCATTTAATTCCTGGTTTGCACATAAACCTATTTCTGATTGAATTAACCCACTTTTTATCTTATTCAGACCATTTGACCTATGTTTTGTCTCTGAGAAATTCTGTTTATGTACTGCAATGGTAAAATTATAATTTTACCCTTTATTTCATGTTTTCTTCTCAGAACCCTTATTCCTCCAATTAAGCCCTCTTCTAAGTTATGTAGGAGCTTTTATTTTCTTTATTAGGTAAAAATGAGCTAGTTATGGCTCATGATGAGGCTCTCATCATAGAGCATCCCATGGTCATCCTCTCAAAGCCCTTCGGGAAAAGGATCCTCGCCATGACGCCGTCCTACCCCATCCGCCGTCCTCCGGCTTTGTCCCCGTTCGTTCCGCTTCTCACCACCTTCCTCCAGGCGACGTCAGAGCGAGTCGTCCTCTGAGCAACCATCGAGGGGGATTTCTCTCACCTCATTCTATCTTTTTACACTTTCATAGTGTAGATTTTCTGCTTTCATAGTGTAACAAACATTCATTTATAAATAGACGATTGTTTCTCTCTCTTTCTCTCTCTCTTATATTGCTGCAAATAGATTATATAGAAGTCATCGACATGATCTCTTGCCCTATTAAAAATACCAAAAAAATTAGAAAGCACAAAAATGACCAAAAACAAATAAAAGCAAAGCATGGATTTTCAAAACCAAACCTTCGCCTCCCTGTGTTTGACCCGGGACTCACTTTTCAAGTTTCGGTTATAAATTTTATTTGATAGACGCATTTTGCGAGCTACAACGATGGCTCCTTTGAACCCTAATTCTAATTCGCGAAGCGTGCCTCGATCACCTATCTTTTTACTGCTTTCTAGTGTAGTTTAAATTCTACAAGTAGTTGTAATGAATATGGTTCTATGGTTATGAAATATTTCTTCATTCTCTCCCCAATTTTTCTCTTACTTTGTACTATTCTATCTCTCTTTTCTATTATTTATTCTTTAAGTAGAATAGCTAGCATAGATTAATTTCAACCAGCTACTCTACTTTATAAAATTAAACGTGGATTTTTAATCAAACGTTCGTCTCCCTATGTTCTACTCGGGACTCACCAGAGTTTCGGTTAAATTTTTCTGATAGAGAATTTTTACACAACTGCAATGATGGGTTTTAACTAAATCTTTTTTACGTATAAAATCTCACTCATCATTTTGGCACCGTTGCCAAGGAGGCAACGGACTTTGATTCAACTTTCCACGTTTTCCCACATTACTTACATATTTTTCTAACCTATCTTTCTTTTTCCATGCACTATCTTGCACGAACCTGATCGAGGAGACAAAGGTAGTAGATTGGAGTAAAGTGCAGGTAGAGACATTTGTAAGTTTTCCCCCACTTCCCCACCCACTAGCTCATTTCACCACTTTAATAATTAAGACCTGAATCTACTTAGGTGTTCTCATAAACCCTAGGAGAGATTTGCTTGTCTTGTTTGCCACTTTCACTCACCTCACCCTCACATATTAAAAAAAAGTCATCTGATTGTGGGATTTGCATAAAAATTATACACCCAATACACCCACACACACCTAAAGCGCACCACTTTTGTTTGATTCAATCACTTAACCAGGGATCCAACCTAAGGACTTGGTACAACTGCACTGATTACACATATAAGCGATTAAACATCAAAATAGGCTAAATCATTTTGTGTGCCTTAATCAATGGTGCAATAGGCTAGTTGATTGATATGTTTGGGCCGCACCACTCAATTTAAAATTGATTCATCAAGTAGCTACCTCTTAGGATTCAACTTTTAGGAACTAACTAGGCACTCCACATTCTTTTTGATTTTTAAAGAAATATATCATCACTAGTGCTTTCAAAACTTGGTGTGCCTCCTAAACTTGATTGAATACACCTAAAGTTGAATCGTAAAAGCTAATAAGCAAGATTCAAACCCTAAAATTCACTTCATCCAAAAATAATCTTGCTTGAAAATGATTGGTTGTGCATAAACACACTGATTAATTAATATCTAAGGGCGAAACTTAAATAAAGGGCCCATCACATTCACGAGCACAATCAAACCTAACTCTAACTAAAATCAAGTAGACGTTGGCCTTATGGATTTGACTCTCTCTTCAGGGCCTAGATCGAGATTATTTTTGATTAATCGACTTCTACCTGTTTGATAAATGCCAATTTATCATCATTCTTAAGCTTTAAAACAAACCTAGCACTTAGGAATTTTACTTCGCCAATAGGTTTTTGGGCTGCATTAGGCATAAATTATGTTAGGCATGCGTTACACATTTTATTATCTTTTTAGATATGTTTTTTTTTTTGAGATAGAAAGGAGAGCTATCATCTTACGATAGCAATCCGGAGTGGTATATTATATAAACAAGTAAGAGAAATTACAAAAGAGATCCCCAAAAATGTATGAGGGACTAGCACTCTCTTACAATTCCTTCACAGCACACTGGCCTCTCATAAAAAAGTCTCTCATTTCTTGCCTTTCACACACACCATAGAGTGACAGCCATGAGTACATGTGGCTTCCCTCTCATACCAAACCCATGCCAGATAGAATCCCAGTCTAGTAGCGGCTCCTGACATGTCCTTCTCCAAATAGCATCAGTGACAAGGCAAGAAGAAAAGAGGTGATCTACATTGTCAGTAATCATCTCACACAAGAAACAAACATGGTGATCAGTTCCCAACCTTCTATGTCTTAGATCAGTTGTGATCAATCCATCTCTCCTACAGAGCCAGAGAAATATCTATACCTTGAGAGGAATTTTTAACAGCCAGATCTTCTTGTCAATGAAGTTACATCTCCACCCACTTTCAAGGCTCAAAATTCTATTATAGCCAGACTGCACATTATAAATCCCCTCCCAAAGGTATTTGTCCTCCACTCCAGGCCTAGGCCTAAAGCTCTCAAGGTCTAAAATTAGCCTCCTCCTTTCTTCCCACAGTCGGGTAGCTCTCCTGCTGAAATCCTCATCAATCAGCTTCCAGCTGATGCTGCTGCAAGACCAGACCCCACTGACAGTGACCTCCTTATCAGATGCTGTAGTAAAAGCTCTTGGATAGAGCTCCTTCAAGACACCCTGCCCTGACCACCCCTCCTTCCTGAAGCTGAAGGTCCTTCCATCCCCAAGAGCTAGCTACAGCAGGTGGAAGTGATCAGCCAAAGCCCTTGTCACTGATTTCCAGAAAGGAGAAGGACTGCTAGGTGACGAGTCAATTCTTCGCTTTTAAAGTCTTTTGTCACATAAAATGACGTGTCGTTTGTAGTTCTATGTGGTGGAAAATTTGATTAATCAATAATTAAAATAACCACTCGCAGAAGAGCGGGCCGTGTACATAGGGAGGCAATGACATATTTAAACTCGCACCAGTTAAAAACATATGTTCACAGTTAGTTTCGACGAGAATCGAGCCAAATATGCCTTCAGGTTAAGAAAGCATTAAGAGAACATGCTGAAATGGCAATTTTGAACAACTAAAGGACATATTTTGCAATGTAGCTTAATAAAATAATAATAAAAGTTGACAGTGCCATAGAATGTAAATATTAATATAGCTTTTACTGTAGCAAAATAGGGGAACTTCTTCCCCTTGTCCATGTGCGAGGAGGAAGGAATGGCTGAAGGTGTGAAGCTTGGAGGAGGATCTCTAGACCGGGGGCTCCGTGATGGTGGTCGCGGTGATGTGCGAGGTGCCTCGAGATAGCCGGACGGAGGTACGGTGGTGGTGGGTTCTGGTGGCTGCTGAAGGAGGTTCATGCGATGAACGCGCAAGCCATGCGGATGCACGCGGGTGCGGTTGAGCTCAGTCGCAGCAGCTGCTGCTGCATGCTGCAGGCCACACGCTGCAAGCGTTGAAGGCCGCAGCTGCTGCTGTTGGATGCTGCTGGGCGGTGCTGCACGCTGGCGGGTGCGTGGAGGATGGTGCATGCAGCTAAGGCATGCGCGGGGATGGCTTTGCTGTAGGAGATGAGTGCGCGTGGTGGAGCTGTGGATGGTGCTGCACACTGGCTGGCGCGTGCGGCTGAAGGGGCGCGCTTTCTGCGTGCATGGCTGAAGGCGAGGGTGGATCTGATGTAGCGGGGAGAAGCTGCTGGTGATGGCGCAGTGGAGCTGTGGACGGTGCTGCACGCTGGTGAGCGCGTGGGGTGGATCTGATGGAGCGGGGAGAAGCTGCTGGTGATGGCGCAGTGGAGCTATGGACGGTGTTGCATGCTGGCGGGCGCGCGCGGCCTGAGGGGCACGTCGGCTGTGTGCGTGGCTGGAGGCGAGGGTGGATCTGATGGTGCTGGGAGAAGTTGCTGGTGATGGTGCGGGATAGAGGAGAGGCCAGTTGCTGTTGTGCGTGGGGAGGAAGTTTCAGACGTCCGAGGAATTTCCCGGACGTCTTAACTAACAGAGGAGATGAAAATGCAGGGCATGGAGTTGCGGTGGCTGCGGTGGTGGTTGCTGGTGATGGCGGTGAAGGTGGTGATGTTGATTCTGGTGAAGCATAGTGATGGAAGCGTAGCCAGGGACACACGCTCACGGTGTTGGCACGAGTCCACCGGCTTGGCACAGCGAGCCGTCACCTCGCCATCCCACGGTGTGGTGGAGCTCGACCTTGGAGACCACGGTGGTGGAATGGAGTACACGGTGGTGGAGTGGGGTGGTGTCTCCCCATACAAGGTAGCCACCCTCCTCCTTTTGTAGCCACAGTCTTCGTTTCAAATTAAAAATGGCGTGGCGTAAATGTGATGCGCAGGAGGAGGAGGTGATGAGTGGCTACTCATCATGGCTAAAAAGCTGAAATTAAGCTAGACACTAAGTAAAACAATATCAAATTAACAGATGAAAAGGGTTAAGTGTGGGAAGTAAAGAAAAAGACCTAAAACCTTTACTCTGTGTTAAAATTTCATAATTAGGTCACAAAATGAGATATTCTGAATGCAAAACACAAATGATGATCCATGCATCAATTGAACACATAAATAAGTTTGAAAGGCCAAATCAGAAGTAAAATCAATGTCTTAAATGTTCAATTAAGCACATATAAAAATTTGAAGGCAATTGGATATCATTAAGGTTATGAAATAGGTAGTTTACACTTAGGCCCTTCATGCATTACACTCCTACCCTTAAAAACTCCTCTTTGGACCTACTTGTAAGCCGCAAGGACCCTTTTGAAAGGCTGCAGGACCCTTCCAGTTGTAGTTCTTTTCACTCATGGGCCTGCACGCCATTCTTCTACCCCTTCGTTCAAGGGTCTTCCTGCAAAATTTCCTTCATTTTAGAGAGAAGCCTACTACTCTTCAAGTGCACTGTAGCGCGCGAAGAACACGGCCAATCTCAGCTGTCCGTCACTCTTCAGATCTTGATCTGCGGTTGGATTCGAATGGAACTTTCGTGCAATTCGGTGCGTGCATTCACCTTTCTCCCCAGATCTCATCTGACGGTCAGATCTTGTGCTCAGCTCACCGGGCGCTCCGCCCCTCACATCCTCGCCGCCGGTTGCATCTTGTTTATTCTCACCTGCGCGGTGATCTCAGCCACCGAGCTGCTACTTAAGTAGCTCAGTGGTGTCACGCGCAAGGGATTGCTCCCTCCTACATCTCTTAGCGATCAATTCGTCCACTCCAGTCTCTCCTCCCCATCCAATCTCTAATTCCACGGCCACCGATTGTGAAATCATCGCCTTCTCCCGACACTCCTCGTCGCTAAGGACTTCGTAGCACCTGAGGACGACCCTGGAACCTCACTAGTAGACTCTTCCCTCCGCTGGAGTCATCTTCCTCCTTTCTTCCTCCTTAGCCACCGGCTAAGGACCCATAGGTCCCATTCTTCCTGTTAGTTTAGGTTTTTAATTCTGCATAATTAGTTTTAGCTATAGTTAAGTAGTTTAGAGTAGAATTAGCATAATTGTTAATGTTTAATTTTCGGTGTAGGTTAAAGTAGCTGTAGGAGTAGAATTAGTTTTAATTCCCTTCCATCACCTCCTCTGATCAGTCCAGATCAGAGGGGAAGAATTCATTAAATCATGTTTCAAATTATCTCCCTCTCCATTTTTTTTCACAATCCAGTTCTGATTTCTTTTTACGACAAGTTTTTCTCATCTTTCACCCACACACCCTGATCCAATTTCAGATCTGGCTGGTTTACAACCTCAGATCTGAAATTGGCGTCACAAGCACCTAAGGGGCTTCTCACTCACCCCATATTTGATCACAAAAGCCCCTTGATTATGGGTTGAATTTTTCAGTTTGTCAGATTTCTTTTCAACATGGATTTTAAGGATTTTTTGCTTTCTAGATTTACTGCCTGATCCAACAGATTGAAGCTGAGTTGAATTCCCTGTTGGCAAGGATTCTAAGAGGATTTCTGGTGACAGAAATCATCTCAGAAGAGCCATACTTAAATCTATTTTGATAAGCCTTGAATGCATTGAATGCAAGTCAGATCTGAGGATAATTACTTTGGTAATTTGAAGTCTGATCTTGCATTCATAAGTTTTTTTTATGAATGTCTGGTTTGTTTGATGATTTCCTAACCTAAGGAGTTCTCAATATTCCTTAAGGTTGCAAGAAACTGGGATTTGATCTTATGGTTTTAATTGACTGAATTAATCCTTCCTTCATGCTGTCTATAGCATTAGGAAGAATTAATTCAGTGATATTTGTGGATTTAATCTGAAATGAAGTTTTTGATGAGGGTTTTTGGGCATTTGAATTGAGACATTTATTGATTTTCGTGAGAAATTGAACCCTTGTCAGATTTGGCATTTACTTAATTGCTTTTCAGTTGATTTTGATTGACTTTAATCCCAGTAACACAGTAAATTGCTGCATCTTGCAGCTACATATTTCCTTCTGTCCAAACCGTTCCCTTCTCACCATTTGGATACATTTCTTCTCAAATGGACTAACTGCAGCAGCAGTTAGCCCATTTGGACAGTGGCTTAGGTTGCTGTGAAAAGACAAAAAAAAAAAAATTTTGAACTGAGGACTCTCTCCTCAGTTAGCTCTTCCTGTCTCATCTCCTACTGTTGTAGGATTTTTTAGAACCAATTATAGTGAGAAAAGCAAAAATCTGAAAACCATGCATTTAAAACTCTGATAGCCCATTTTAATTCTTCCCTTCTCACCCATTTGACAGTGGTTGAAGCTGCTATTAGAAAAGAGAAAATCAAACACCATTCCCCTTCTCATCTCTTGGACAATAGCTTCGGCTGCTATTAGAAAAGAAACTGAACATAATTAATCCTTCCTTTCTCACCTCCTACTGAAATCTAACTATAAGTATACTTAAATTTGATACTGTATATATATACGTATACAACTAACTATAACCATAATGTACATAATAACTATGCAAGTATATATACTTATATACTGAAATGTATGTGTATAAAATTGTATATATCTATATATATGTAGATTATAAGTATATTCAATCCCTTACCTTAATTAAATTTTTTTATATGGAATAAATAATGAATTTATTCAGTTATAGCCAAATTCTTAAATTAAATTAGCTAAACTAGTAATTTAGAGTTATAATTAAGTTAATTGAATATGTAGACCTAGGTTAATATATCTTAAGTAATTTAACCTAGTTAAAGTATATTTATACCCCTTTTATGTTACTGTAACTTAGTTTATAAGTTAAACAGCCATTACTGCTATTTAAATATAAATAAAACAAAAATTAATTCGAAAAAATATAATAAAAATATGTATAAAATACTTAGGTATGTAATCTAAATCTATATAAGGTCAATTAGACCATTTACTAACTAATTTATAAGTAATTAACCAAGAAAGCACCTAAATCAGCCTGTAAAAATAGCCCAATTTAATTAATTTATTTGTATAGTAAACCTAATTAAAATTCAAAATTAATTGAACAATTATATAGTATTATGTGAATTCTTTATATTCCATAATTTATTTTATTTTTTTAAATAAGTTATGGCCCTCGAATTGAATTCTTCCAGATGCAGCTGCACCTGATTTCCAGCGCAGATGTGGCACTAGAATAGTGCCACATCGTGCGCTGCAAATCGTGCACAGCGCTATAATACAAATTTGTGTTTGTCTCCTCAGTCGTCACGGGCACCGGGCGCCCGAAACAAACGAACATTACATGCATACCCGATCCGATTATGAGCATCTCTGAGCATTGTGAATTGTGTGGGGCTAGGGGCCCGAGTGTGTTTGCCATGGGGCTGAGGCCCTGCACTGAATCTGAAAACATAATTAAGCGGCCTAATCAAGATTAGGGCGTGCCTAGTAGAGGTCTGGTCCCACCCTCTGGGTGCAGCGTATCCCTCGAAAAGCATGCCCGTAAATTAAACACATTTTCAACTGATTAATAAAAGCTAATGACGGTTGCTTAATCCCCTTTGCCGCAGCACTTGAAATCTCTGTTTAGGCTGAAACATAACTCAGAAACAAAAGAGAACAAGAACAGAAACTTAGTGAGTTTAACACAGAGAGACAGAAGGTGTACATACACAGAAGAAGTATACATACGTAAATACAAATACAAGAAAAAGATAAACATATATATGTATACATAGTATAGCCCATTACATTTGTATAAATAAACCCGTATATTTACTAATAGAATAAAATGTCACCCTAAACGTCGCTACAGACCTCAGTTTGCCTCTTTAGGTTTGTATATAGTGTTTTCTGAGATCTAGCGACGCTTTTGTCTGTCACTAAAACTGCTGTATGTGTTACTGTAGATAACAGACAAGTAAGTTAAGTTAATATATTATAACATCTTAGTCTATTGTATACTTCCATGTTAGTAGTAATACTATAACTTGTAAAGACAGTTTATAGTATAGTAATAGATTGTTTGGTGCTTGTTTATAGTTAGTTTTTGCAAGCATTACCATTAATTCTTATTAAGTAGATAAACAATGTCCACATTCATTCATTCTTTAATAAGATGTAAAACTACTTTTTGGAATTAGAGGATAGTTTTGAGATCAAAGAAAGAGCGATGTAATTCAATAAATTGCCTCCCAGTGAACGGCCTGGAACAAAACCTGTAAAAATGAGATAAGTAAATAATAATAATGGTTGTAATGACTGGAACTCACCCTAACTCACCACTATGACACTCTCAGTGTTACATACTACAATAGTACATCAATCAATCATCACTGCATTGCAGTCATTTATAGCCTTTCCACTCATTATTATTTTTGGCGCCGTTGCCAGGGAGGCAACGCTCTTTACGCCAAAATTACCCTTTAATTCTTTTGTATATAGAAATTCTTCATTTCATTTCATTCATTGATTGTAATTGCTTTCTTCCATTGATTTAATTGTGTATACATTCTTTTATTCTTTTACTAATCACTTGTTATTTTCCACAGCACTTGAGGAGGAGGAGAAGCAGTATCATCACCCAGTAGAGGTCGTCTTCCTGGTGGAATCGCTGCACTCCTGACCTGTCTTCCTGGTGGAGTTTGCCCTCGGAGTAGCTGTAGGATTAGTAATAATAGTATCTTAGTTTAGATAGTTTTAGGTATATTAAAGAGGATAAATTGTTAGTCATAAGTTGTGGGAGCCTGTTCTCACACATTCATTGTAATAATTGTGGACTGTCTAGACTTTAACTTCTATTTCCCCCTCATCGATACGGTTTTTCGATTGCGATTTTCCGAATCGATTTCTTTCCTTATTTTTGCTTGTTGTATATATAAAAAAAAATCAATCAAAAATCAAAAAAGTCTCATACTTATCTAGCAGCAGCATAACCTTAGGCATCCATCTTAGGTTGCATATTTTTCTGCTAGATTTCAATTCAAGCCAAATCTGCATATAGAAGATTGCTAGAGTCAGGTATGCATTCCTTACCTTACTCTAACTCCTGTCATCATTGCATTTGACTTAAAATTAAGAAGACCATCTCTTGTACTGAATTGAGTAAAAAGTGAGACAAGCAGCATAGAAATCATATTATAATCACTTGAATTAAGTCAAAAAGAAGATATTAACTTTGGGTGAAACCATGATTGAGATTTTCATCGCCTTGTGTTGAATGTTATCGTGCACACAGCATGATCACTTAAGGCCACAACACATGGGTTTCTACCTCATCTCTTTCTGCAACCACAGGATCTGGATTCTCACGCTAAGTCTCATCCAGATTCCCAGTGGATTTTAGAGGTCTGCACATCGCTAGGTTTATCTTAGGATACGTACAATTGTTTGAAACAATTGCTTGCGTACAACATAATTTTGCATAGCAGCCTCTAGGAAAAAAATTTGTCGATTTATCTCGCTTGATTGGTCTTCTGAATGAGTTAAGATTTAATTGGGATTTTTTCGCTTTCTGTGAACGTGGTTAAAATTTTTCCCATTGAGTTGGAACAAGTTGTAGTAAACGTGATTTCAAAAACCAACTCAATGGAAGGTAGGAGATCCCAAAACCCAGAACTTGTACTCCCCTTGGGTACTGCTACCCAAGCTACTACATCTTTCTCTTTGCCCTCCACTTCTAATCCTTTACCTCCCGAGTCTCAAAATCCTATTCACAATCCCATTCACCAAGAGGATGATCTTGAGTCGTCACAATTCGAGGATTTTGAAGAACTTCCTCCAGACTTAGTTGCACATCCTCCACCACAGCAACCACCCATCCCTAGGTTCCAACCTCCACCTTATCCTAATTATCCTAATCCACCCCTGAAGAGAGGACCTATGCCCCATCTTCAGCACCATTTCGACACACAACTACAAATGAATACCCTAACCCAACAGGTGCAACAGCTTGCTCAAGCTGTAAATCTTTTAGCTAACCGACAACCACAACCACTTCAACCTAGAAATCCCCAGGCACCACCCCAACCCCGTAGACCTCAACTATGGGATTATTATAATCCCGCAGTTGCCCAACCAATGCCTGTGGTACGTTATCCCAATGGGGGTCGTGCTGCTGAACTGAAGCCAAACATTATATCACTCATTCCTCACTTCCATGGACTTGCTTCTGAGGACCCTTTTCAGCATTTATAGGAGTTGAAGAATCTTGCCCAAACTTTGGGTCCGCAAGGACATGATCAGCACACGCTTTTAATGAAAATGTTCTCCTTTTCATTGAAAGATAAGGCAGCCTTTTGGTTTCGAACACTTGCACGGACTACACCTATAGATTCCTGGGCTTCTTTAGAACATTAGTTCTTAAAGAAGTACTTTCCTGTAGGCCGCACTAACGCCTTAAGGCGTGCCATCACTACATTCACTCAGAATTCAGGAGAACCAATGCACGAGGCTTGGGAGAGATTCCACGAGCTTCTGAGAAAATGTCCCCACCATGGTGTCCCATGCTGGCAACAGGTCCAGATCTTCTACCATGGGCTCCATGATGACACACGAAATTTCGTAGATGCCGCTTGTGGAGGCAATTTCCTGTGTCAAGATGAGGACTCTGCCTTTGAGCTCTTTGAAGGCTTGGCCGAAAACTCTATTAATAATGCTTCAATGAGCATGTTTAATAGAAAGTCCTCACATTCCCACTCACACACTGGGGTACACGAAGTCCAATCCAGTAGCAAAGACTTAGAGATAGTGGCTAGTCAACTGGATAAAGTGGGCTTAATCGAGAGGAAAGTAGATGAAGTATGGAAATTTCTCTCAAAACCATCATCTTCTTCTTCTCAGTCACCAGCACAAAACACTTCTTCTCAGTTTCCCACAGGGAGGGAAACTGTGAATAACCTTTCTGTGACACAAACTGCATTACTGGATTTTCCATTTTCATATCCTTCACCGGTTGGAGGAACCTTTGTTCCTCCCTACACTGACTTCCCTGCACCTTCCGGAGTTTCGGAGGAGCTCCATGCCATTCACAATGACCCTTTCGCACAAACCTACAACCCTGGATGGTGCAATCATCCAAATTTCTCGTGGTCGGGAAATTCACATAGACCTCCTTTTCAATAACCTTCTGCACCACCACTGCACAACCCAATTCGAGCGCCACCTCCACAATCACACGGATATCCACCACGTTCCTACCAGCAACCCCAACCCAGGCCTACCCAATACTCTCAATCTGGGCCTACACGAGATGACCAGTTGGGGTCTATCATGAAAGCTCTTGCTGATATGCAACAACAGAATATTGCTATGCAGCAGAAACAGGACGTGGCCTTAGCTGAGATGAGAGCCCAGCTATCACACTTAACGGAGTCCCGTCAACCACATTCACTCCCATCTCAAGCACAACCCAACCCTAGGAACATACCTACTCAAAGGTTTGTCCAACCTAGAACAATAATGCAAGACCAAACACATGTCATTTCACAACCAATGCATAACACTGAATTCTTCACTGACTCAAATTAAGATCAAAATGGACTAGACCTTTTCAGATCTTAAGAATATTTGACAATGGAGATATTGAGATCACTGAAATTGACAAATCTGAACCATTTACTGTAAATGGACAAAGACCGAAACCTTTCATTGAGCCACATGATCTCAGACTTGTCAATTCCACCATTTCGCTCCTACATTTTGAACTACCAACTAAGTTTTCGCCTAGCTGAAGGTGTTAAACTTAGAAAAACCTATCCTTGTACATAGCTATTTTTCACCTTTCTTACTCTTTCCTTTATTTGTATATAGTGTCTACCCTTGCATTTTGAGCATACTTCCATTGACACACATGTCATGCATTTCACTTCCTAGCCCGACTGTTCACTCTGATCCTAGATCAGACTTAAAATCGTCCGCACAGAGATTTTATCTCCTCATTCTGACTTCCTTCCATCACCTAGTCTAGGATAGTGAAAAGCAGAGCATGCATTTGCATCCACCCTATTCATTCAATGAGGACATTGCAACATTTAAGCATGGGGGGTGTAAATGTTAAACCATTTAAACTGAAATGCAATTGTAGACACACCTATAGTACGTATAGTATTATCAAAAAAATATATACTTAAAAAAAAAATTGAAAATTTTGAAAAATTTTTCAAAAAAATTACAACGCTAAAAATACAAAAAAATAACAAATTACAAAAAATTCCAAAAATACAATAAGGGACATGTACTCTACTGTCAAGGGAGGACAATAATTTCAAGAAGGGAGGGAGGAAAAGACAAAAGATAAGTGTTTAACTATGATCTTCTAGCTGAAATAAAAAATTTGAATGTGTCTATGGACATTCAACCGTTACTGGTTTCACCTGCCGGGCCATAAGAGCTTGATACAAGCTTGGGCTTAATACACTTCGAGCATTGACAAGATAGACCACAGTCTCTCCTAACTTTAGGACATATTCTTGTACCTGAGTCACTAGTATAGGATTCGTTGGTTTGCTTTGACTTAGGAGTCTAAGTAACCTTGGCTTACACTACACAATGTCAGGAAAGACCACTTGAACCTAAACCTCAACCCTTGTGTTCATTAGGGAAGGTGGAGTCCTTACCTGTGCATGCAGGTAGACTCTTTGTCCTAATCTTTAGTCTTGTGTCTAGGAGAAACTCTTTCCACAAATAAATTCACCCACCAAATACAGTGCGCTCTACCAAATAAGTTCTGGAGACATACTGTTCAAAAAAAAAAAAAAGTTCTTGCAAGAAGAAGTCAAGTATGTTCTCCAAAAATCTGAGAAAAACAATTGTTCCACCAAAAATGTTTTCGGGGTTCAAAACAAATACCCTGTTTGTCCACCAAAAAAATTCTTCTCTGAGCCACAAACACAATAAGGGTTGGCTTTGAATACCATCAATTCTTGAGAGTCATCCGAAAACATGAGCTGAAGTTATGACCAACCTGGACTTAAAAAGAAGTGAAACCCTGGTAGTGAGCTTTAGAATTCACTTGGTTAGTCCTGACTTATCACAAAGCATAGCCATAACCTCATAGCATTCTGAGTCTCTGTAAAACCCCCTGAGTCCTGGAATTCGACTCTAGGTTTAAATATCAATAGTCCTTGTTGGTTGAGAGATGGTCTATGTCATTTAAGCCTCGAGTTCTGGTAGGTTATCCTCAGTAATAAGGTTCTCACAATGTCCAAAAACACAGTTGATTTATTGAAAAATCTTTCAGCCTGAAGATCATCATCAAACACTTAAAAATTTTTGAAAGAAGAAAAGGATATCTCGACACACTTACCTTGCTGATACCTAAATTGCCTTATACTTCAACAGATTGTTTGCTAAGGGACTAGCAAAATGTAGTCATGGGGGTATGATGAGTGGCTACTCATCATGGCTAAAAAGCTGAAATTAAGCCAGACACTAAGTAAAACAATATCAAATTAACAAATAAAAAGGGTTAAGTGTGCGAATTAAAGAAAAAGACCTAAAACCTTTACTCTGTGTTAAAATTTCATAATTAGGTCACAAAATGAGATATTCTGAATGCAAAACACAAATGATGATTCATGCGTCAATTGAACACATAAATAAGTTTGAAAGGCCAAATTAGAAGTAAAATCAATGTCTTAAATGTTCAATTAAGCACATACAAAAATTTGAAGGCAATTGGACATCATTTAGGTTATGAAATAGGTAGTTTACACTTAGGTCCTTCATGCATTACACTCCTACCCTTAAAAACTCCTCTTTGGACCTACTTGTAAGCCGCAGGGACCCTTTTCAAAGGCTGCAGGGCCCTTCTAGCTGTAGTTCTTTTCACTCATGGGCCTGCACGCTATTCTTCTACCCCTTCGTTCAAGGGTCTTCCTGCAAAATTTCCTTCATTTTAGAGAGAAGCCTGCTGCTCTTCACGCGCACTGTAGCGCGCGAAGAACACGGCCAATCTCAGCCGTCCGTTGCTCTTCAGATCTTGATCTGTGGTTGGATTCGAATGGAACTTTCGCGCAATTCGGTGCGTGCATTCACCTCTCTCCCCAGATCTCATCTGACGGTCAGATCTTGTGCTCAGCTCACCGCGCGCTCCGCCCCTCACATCCTCGCCGCCGGTTGCATCTTGTTTATTCTCACCTGTGCGGTGATCTCAGCCACCGAGCTGCTACTTAAGCACCTTAGTGGTGTCACATGCAAGGGATCGCTCCCTCCTACATCTCTTAGCGATCAATTCGTCCACTCCAATCTCTCCTCCCCATCCAGTCTCTGATTCCACAGCCACCGGCTATGAAATCATCGCCTTCTCTCGACACTCCTCATCGCTAAGGACTTCGTAGCACCTGAGGCTGACCCTGGAGCCTCACTAGCAGACTCCTCCCTCTGCTGGAGTCATCTTCCTCCTTTCTTCCTCCTTAGCCACCGGCTAAGGACCCATAGGTCCCATTCTTCCTATTAGTTTAGGTTTTTAATTCTGCATAATTAGTTTTAGCTGTAGTTAAGTAGTTTAGAGTAGAATTAGCATAATTCTTAATGTTTAATTTTTGTTGTAGGTTAAAGTAGCTGTAGGAGTAGAATTAGTTTTAATTCCCTTCCCTCACCTCCTCTGATCAGTCCAGATCAGAGGGGAAGAATTCATCAAATCATGTTTCAAATTATCTCCCTCTCCATTTTTTTTCACAATCCAGTTTTGATTTCTTTTTACGACAAGTTTTTCTCATCTTTTACCCACACATCCTGATCCAATTTCAGATCTGGCTGGTTTACAACCTCAGATCTGAAATTGGCGTCACAAGCACCTAAGGGGCTTCTCACTCACCTCATATTTGATCACAAAAGCCCCTTGATTATGGGTCGAATTTTTCAGTTTGTCAGATTTCTTTTCAACATGGATTTTAAGGATTTTTTGCTTTCAAGATTTACTGCCTGATCTGATAGATTGAAGCTGAGTTGAATTCCTTGTTGGCAAGGATTCTGAGAGGATTTCTGGTGACAGAAATCATCTCAGAAGAGCCATACTTAAATCTGTTTTGATAAGCCTTGAATGCATTGAATGCAAGTCAGATATGAGGATAATTACTTTGGTAATTTGAAGTCTGATCTTGCATTCATAAGTTTTTTTTATGGATGTCTGGTTTGTCTGATGATTTCCTAACCTAAGGAGTTCTCAATATTCCTTAAGGTTGTAAGAAACTGGGATTTGATCTTATGGATTTAATTGATTGAATTAATCCTTCCTTCATGCTGTCTATAGCATTAGGAAGAATTAATTCAGTGATATTTGTGGATTTAATCTGAAATGAAGTTTTTGATGAGGGTTTTTGGGCATTTGAATTGAGACATTTATTGATTTTCGTGAGAAATTGAACCCTTGTCAGATTTGGGATTTACTTAATTGCTTTTCAGTTGATTTTGATTGACTTTAATCCCAGTAACACATTAAATTGCTGCATCTTGCAGCTACATATTTCCTTCTGTTCAAACCGTTCCCTTCTCACCATTTGGATACATTTCTTCTCAAATGGACTAACTGCAGCAGCAGTTTGCCCATTTGGACAGTGGCTTAGACTGCTGTGAAAAGACAAAAAAAAAAAAATTCTGAACTGAGGACTCTCTCCTCAGTTAGCTCTTCCTGTCTCATCGCCTACTGTTGTAGGATTTTTTTAGAACCAATTACAGTGAGAAAAGCAAAAATCTGAAAACCATGCATTTAAAACTCTGATAGCCCATTTTAATTCTTCCCTTCTCACCCATTTAACAGTGGCTGAAGCTGCTATTAGAAAAGAGAAAATCAAACACCATTCCCCTTCTCATCTTTTGGACAGTAGCTTCGGCTGCTGTTAGAAAAGAAATTGAACATAATTAATCCTTCCTTTCTCACCTCCTACTGAAATCTAACTATAAGTATACTTAAATCTGATACTGTATATATATACATATACAACTAACTATAACCATAATGTACATAATAACTATGTAAGTATATATACTTATATATTGAAATGTATGTGTATAAAATTGTATATATCTATATATATGTAGATTATAAGTATATTAAATCCCTTACCTTAATTAAATTTTTTTATATAGAATAAATAATGAATTTATTCAGTTATAGCCAGATTCTTAAATTAAATTAGCTAAACTAGTAATTTAGAGTTATAATTAAGTTAATTGAATATGTAGACCTAGGTTAATATATCTTAAGTAATTTAACCTAGTTAAAGTATATTTATACCCCTTTTATATTACTGTAAACTAGTTAAACAGCCATTACTGCTATTTAAATATAAATAAAACATAAATTAATTCGAAAAAATATAATAAAAATATGTATAAAATAGTTAAGTATGTAATCTAAATCTGTATAAGGTCAATTAGACCATTTACTAACTAATTTATAAGTAATTAGCCAAGAAAGCACCTAAATCAGCCTGTAAAAATAGCCTAATTTAATTAATTTATTTGTTTAGTAAACCTAATTAAAATTCAAAATTAATTGAACAATTATATAGTATTATGTAAATTCTTTATAATCCATAATTTATTTTATTTTTTTAAATAAGTTATGGCCCTCGAATTGAGGGCCAAAACCGCTTCCAAATGCAGCTGCGCCCGATTTCCAGCGTAGATGTGGCGCTAGAATAGTGCCACATCATGCGCTGCAAATCGTGCGCAACGTTATAATACAAATTTGTGTTTGTCTCCTCAGTCGTCACGGGCGCCGGGCACCCGAAACTAACGAACATTACATGCATACCCGATCCGATTATGAGCATCTCTGAGCATTGTGAATTGTTTGGGGCCGGGGGCCCGAGTGTGTTTGCCGTGGGGCTGAGGCCGTACGTTGAATCTGAAAACGTAATTAAGTTCCCTAATCAAGATTAGGGAGCGCTTAGTAGAGGTCTGGTCCCACCCTCTGGGTGCAGCATGTCCCTCAAAAAGCACGCCCGCAAATTTAACACATTTTTAACTGATTAATAAAAGCTAATGACGGTTGCTTAATCCCCTTCGCCGCAACACTTGAAATCTCTATTTAGGCTGAAGCATAACTCAGAAACAAAAGAGAACAAGAACAGAAACTTAGTGAGTTTAACACAGAGAGACAGAAGGTGTACATACACAGAAGAAGTATACATACGTAAATACAAATACAAGAAAAAGATAAACATATATATGTATACATAGTATAGCCCATTACATTTGTATAAATAAACGTGTATATTTACTAACAGAATAAAATGTCACCCTAAACGTCGCTACAGACCTCAGTTTGCCCCTTTAGGTTTGTATATAGTGTTTTCTGAGATCTAGCGACGCTTTTGTCTGTCACTAAAACTGCTGTATGTGTTACTATAGATAATAGACTAGTAAGTTAAGTTAATATATTATAACATCTTAGTCTATTGTATACTTCCATGTTAGTAGTAATACTATAACTTGTAAAGACATAGTTTATAGTATAGTAATAGATTGTTTGGTGCTTGTTTATAGTTAGTTTTTGCGAGCATTACCATTGATTCTTATTAAGTAGATAAACAATGTCCACATTCATTCTTTCTTTAATAAGATGTAAAACTACTTTTTGGAATTAGAGGATAATTTTGAGATCAAAGAAAGAGCGATGTAATTCAATAAATTGCCTCCTAGTGAACGACCTGGAACAAAACCAGTAAAAATGAGATAAGTAAATAATAATAATGGTTGTAATGACTGGCACTCACCCTAACTCACCACTATGACACTCTCAGTGTTACATACTAGAACAGTACATCAATCGATCATCACTGCATTGCAGTCATTTATAACCTTTCCACTCATTAGGAGGTAGAGTCGAAGTCGGAGGAGTTACCAGCGCAAAGGAGAAAAAAATAAAAGAATAAAATATTATGGTTATTTATGCATAAGCCCTTATCCTCTATGTTAAATTAAAATAATGCATGCAATGCACCTAATTGGTTAACTAATGCAATTCTAAGCTAATTCTAAATGCATTTAGTTATGAATGCAATGCATGAATTATGTAATTAAATCAGAAATATGAATTAATCTATTTACATCCTAATGCATGCTAAATAAATGTTAGAATTAACTTAATGTCTAGGCACTTAAATACTTAAATAGCCTACAAATATGGGCTAATCACTGGGCTGAAGTCTGGATAGCACACTATTTTTTTTATATGTTTAATTGAGTATTAGTGATAAACAAATAGTCAGATCCCCAGAACCCTAGCACTCAGAAATGCAACAGGTGAAGAAGAAGCTCAAACCAGCTGGGACTCAGCCTAATCCATCTTATCATAGCTGGATACTAGCTCACTTGAACTAGGGTTAGCTCATGCTAGCTCCATTCAGCTCATCTCAGCTAAATGGTAGCTTAAGATAGCTCATCTTAGCTCACCCTAGCTAAAGTCATCTCAGATCCAACTCAACTTAGTTGAGTCTAGCTCATCTCAGCTCCTATCAGTTCACTGGGAGCTCTAGCTAGCTCAACTAAGTTAACTGGAGTTCACCTCAACTCAGGTCCAGCTACCTCTAGCTCTGCTCAACTCAAGCCAGCTGAAGATGACTTCACCCTTGCTTAGGCCAGCTCAAGTCCAGCTCCCGGGGACTCCACTTAGTTCAACTTAGTTGAGCTAAGCTACCTCAGCTACTTCAGCTAGCTAGGTCCTCCCTAAGAAGATCAGAGCCAGCTTACCTCAGCATCTTTCGGCAGAAGCTAGCATACTTTAGCTTGAATTAGTTGCTAGCAAAGAACTAGCAAGCTAAGCCAACTAATGTAGCTCCTTGCTATTCATTTCAGCAGCCACCAGCTCCTATGCAGCTCCAGACAGCTCTCCTTCAGCTCCTCTTCTCAAAACCCTAGATCCATCTCACCTCCTCCTCTGCTCAATTACTAGCTAAGCTAGCTTAGCTAGCTTAGCTTAGCTATGCAACTCCTTGGCCATCCACCATCTACCCTACCTAAACCTAATTCCCACCTAACTAGCTCCACCAAGTATGTCCACCTAAGCTCCACATAAGCTAACCTTACTTCCACCTCACCTTGGTGCCAACCTAACCTAACCACCACCTCCAAAAGACACCACAAAGTGGTGCGAAAACCACCTATAACTACCCCCTAATTGGTGCCACTTTTTCCCTTGAAAATCCCATGCATCTCCAAAACACATCTCTCCATAAACCCATCTCCACCATCCACCTAACCCCCCTTCTAGAACCCTCTCTAGTTGACGCCAAACCATGGCATCCCTCCATTGTTGGAGCCAACTCCATGCACCCCTTAGCCACCATAACTACCCCCATAGCATCCCCTTGGTTGGTGCCAACCCCCCTCCACCATAGGACCATCTAACTACCTTCTAAATCTAATCCTAACCTTACACCTAATCCCCACACTAACCACCCTTCTCCACCTCTATAAAGACCCTCCTAACCACCACCAAATCATCATCCTCCCTTAGTGTTAATTCTACCCTAGCCCACATATAACCTACGACCAAGAAGAAGGAGGAAGCAAGAAGATTAAGGAGCCTATCCCTTGCCTCCTTAGTGCCTTCTACCTCTCCACCCTTCTTCTCGTGCCACTCCAAGAGGAGGAGGCTTTTTACATCAAGGAGGATGGCTAGGCGTTGGAGGATAGTTTAGGGTGGTGCATGCCCACCCTTGGAGGAGAAACAAAGGTGGAATCATCCACCTTGGAGGAGCCAAGGCACTCTCCCCCTAGGGGTTGCTAGGAGAAGACCGCACCTTGGAGGAGCTTTTCAAGGAGAAGGGGTTCTTTTCAGGAGCACCTATAGCTGGAGCAAGAGCTTCATCCTCTTCACCATCATCATCAAGGATTTTTGTTTTAGTAGCTTTGTAGCTTTACTTTGTAGTAGAAGCTTTCATCTACAACTTGATTGTGAAACATAAATCCTTTCTATATAAAGTTGCCAATTTTTAATTTTCCATGCATCTTTGATTCTTGTCTTTAATTAGCACTTTCACTCCCTCTTCCCAATTATCCTAGGCATTCATGTGCCTAGGGTGAGTTTGGGAAGAGGTCATTCATGCCACTTAATTGCTAAATCAGGTGTAATCTTTTCCCACCATCAACTTTGCAATTGCCCTTTATATCAAAAAACCCTAAAAACTTATATTAAAAAACCTAAAATGAAAGTTGATTTCCTGTGTTCAAGCAAGCGATTTGAATTTGCAAACATTGCCTCCTTGGATGACCCTAGATACCACCACTATCTAGGTCTTAAAAATTTAAAAGCGAATCGATTTTTGCACGTTGCAACAACTTATAAAAATCATATTTTACAAACCGCGTAAACACAATCACTTTTTGGCATCGTTCCTGAGGAGACGTGGTTTTGCATTTTATCATTTCTCTTGCTTGATAATTGGATCTCATCCCCTTGTCTCTTTTTCTCTCATGTGTGCAGGTGTTGCAGGAAGAAAGTAGGATTTTGGAACTTGAAGTGCCTTTTCTTCCTGCGAAAAGTTCAAGTTGGTAATCTCAAACTTGTCACATTTATCTTAAAAAACTACCAAAAAAATATTAAGCTTAGCTTTCAGGATCCTAAACATTTTAATTAAGTGGAGTGGTAACATTTAAAATCAATTTGTTGCTTGTTTGCATCATTTAACACTACTCCATTTCAAGTGTTGGTATTCTGATTTTCAGGTCCAAACTTCTGTCCATACTTCAAAAATCAATTCCCAACACCACAGGCCTCCTATAGCTAGAAATTTCACCCAATGATTCCAAATCAAATGAGGAACATCTGTTCCAAATTTTAGAGAAATTGGATTTGTATACAATTTTCAAAAATTCGTTGACTACAGAGGGGTCATCTCCTCTCCATTAGTTAGGTTCCATCTTCTTCATTTAGATTAGGTTCCATCTTCACGCCAAGGAGGAAGAAGAGAAGAAGATCAAGGGGGCACACACTCGCCCCCTTGGTGCCTTCTTCCTCTCCTTTTTTCTCAGCCACACCAAAGGAGGAGATCTTCAACACTAAGGGGATGGCCAGGCAAGAGGAGCAAGGTGGTTGACGCCACCTTGGAAGAAAGCTTGGAGGAGTTATCATATCAGAAGCAAGGAAGCATTCTTTTCAAGCACAGGAGCTACTTTTCTTGGAGGAAGAACCATTCCTTCTTCACCATCTCTGGAGGATTTTTCTTCATCGCTATTTTCTTTGTATTATCTAGTGTAGTTTCTCTTTTACTTTTAAGAAGCATGTAACTACTTGTCATCAACTCTACTAGTAATGCGAAGTTGTTTATTGCCTTCAATCTCATGCTTCCTAGCTTAGTGTGTCTTTCATGTTGCTATTAGTTTACTAGTGCATCACACCCCTTCTCTTCTAATTACCCTAGGCGCACTTGCCTAGGGTGAGCTTAGAGGAGAAGGCTTCACCTTTGTCACTTAGGGTTGGTTGTAGCATATTTCATCTTCGCATCAATCCCAATTATTTCCAAAACTATAAAAACAAACAAAATGAAAATCATAAAAATATATGTGTTGATTTGAGAAGCAAGAGAGAGAACCCATTCTTTGTAAGTAACAAATTGGCCTCCTCAGACGACCCTAGATACTCCACTATCTATGTATTACAAATGTAAAAGTTTGATTGTAGATTTATGCGTTGCAACGACACTAATTACATCATTTAACAAACCCCATATTTCTCACATCACGATCCATCTGAAGTCAGGTTAGGGAAGTAGTGTCAAACGATTGCGGTTGGGGGGTATCAAAGGAACCTAAGGCGAAAGCCAAGGGAAGTACCTTATCCCCAATCCCTCCCTCAACTGGTTGGATTGACTAGATAGAAGTAGACTAAATCATTTTAATCTTAAGATGGGCTCTAAAAGTCTGTAGATCTTTAGGCTACCCCACCTAAGGACAAGTTTTATTGTTTGTACTGCAAGGCACCTCTCTTTTCTCTTTGCCTTCCTGCTTTTCCATGGATCCTTCCACATCCTACATCAATTTCCATTCATATGCTCCTACCACCACTTACCCCCAAGATGATTATTATCCCAACCAGACATATTCCCACCCATCCACTAATTGGGTTAATCCTGATTGGGGATACAATTCTGGGGCTCAGTGTTAAGGGCCTAACCTGGAAAATAAGACTATGATTATTATCCTTCTCACACCTATACTGATTGTAGATCTCCACCCTTTGACAAACAACCTAATACAATATATGAACAAGAAGGATATGCTAATTACAACTCTTACCCTCCCTAAAATTACACTGCATATAGGTCACCACCCCTCTTTGAATAACCCGAAATGACCTATTATCAGGGAGTCCCCCAAGAACCTCAACACCTTGACTCCCCTGGACTGAACCCAAACACACGCAACCCTGAATTGAATCATTTGGTTCAGGTGAACTAGGTCCCAGATAGGGTGTTGGCTAACTTAAGGAATACCATATAATATTTAGAAACTCTACCAACACCCTACATTGAGGAATTGGAGCCTCTGATTCAAATGATTGATGATCTTAACAAGTATTTATTGGATTAGCTACAAGATGTTCAAGACAAGGACCTAGGTGAGGTTTTACTTGGAAAGTTGTCAAGATTGAAGATGAGATTCGTGATTACTCTAGTCCAATCTTGGGATGATTCTCAGGATGATCCCCCTTCAGGAGAGCCAATGTCAGAACCCACTAAAGCACCTATTAGGGGGGACACATTTTATGAGACCTGGGATGACCAGATTGGTCTGGAGCAACCTATTGAGGACGAAATGATTTCTTCATCTGAGATCCCTGAACCAGGGTATGAGGAAAAATGTCTCTATAAATTAAGGAATAACGTACGATCTTGAGACATATATTAATGCAGATCCAGAATTCTTTAATTCTGAGGGTGAAGAATCTTTATGTGAAGTCTTACTCGAGTTTAAGGAAAATAATTTTAGTGAGGCAAACGAGTTCAAGGAGTATGATGAGTCACTTGATAGCCCAAAAATTGAGGATTGTGATCCCACTGGGGTGAGCATGGAGGATCCAAATCCTAATGTATCGAAATATTCAATCAGTACCCCATTCCTCAACGACACCCCAAAAAGCTGAATGATAATATTTTTAAAATCATTGTACCCAAGTCAATCCTGATTCAACCACAATTGTTAGACTTGGATATTGTATATAGGGTATGTAACAACTTGGAGGTCCCGGAAACTCTGATTTTTGAGGATAGGAATTTAGAACTGAAAATTTAGAAAGCCAATTCTAGGGGAAACAAAAGCACTAATCTGAGGGTTCCTATATATCTAAAACAACCAACCTTTTATCAGGACCCTTATGATATTTTCAACTTTGAGGATGTGCAACCCAAACACAAATTAATTGATTATCTTTTTGATCTAAATTATAAGATGAAAAACATCCTATTGATCAAGATTTTCCTATTGTCCGACATCTTAGACTTGGGTTGCATGACACAAAACCATAGGATCGGCCCCATAAGTGCAATGATCTCCAGTTTTGAGTCATTTTCATCCAGAACCTTAAGAGCCACTTAACCCTAGGGTATGGGTGTACATCATAACCTTGTCCACATCTGTGGGCATTCTCTACTAGCGCATTGAATGATTAACCTTTTTCTCTAGATCCTCACCCACCATTCTGATTTTTGTATTTCTCTCCCTTGTTTGTATAGTGTGCCTAGCTAAAGGCACTAAACATAGCACTTATACAGTCTATTTTCATCTTGGAGCTGATCAATTAATCATGAAATTCAGGTGCTTTCTTCTCTACTCCATTTCATGCCTTTTTAATACAATGAGGGCATTGAATTAGATAGGCATGGGGGGGTGGATATATTCATCTTTGAATTATTTTGTTAGCTCCAAAGATTCTTTTTTTTCTATTTGCTAAAAAAAATTGAATTAGGAAATGGAAACTTAGGCATTAGGAATTGTTCAACCTTAGGAAATGATATGATAGGATTTGAATACTTAGGCTCTTTAAGTCTTCGAGCTTAATCAGTCTAGGTGTCCACTAAAATGTGGACTTATTTCTTGAGTCCTCGCCATCTTTAATTTGTTTCTAATTGGTTAATAAGTTAGGCTAATAAGTACACGACTTATTAACCCATCCTCTTATTTGAGGAGGCTTTAAGTCTAAAACATCCGCACACTATCTGCACCGACTCACTTTTCAACGATTTTAACAAAAATTACATAGCTAATGAACTTTCTAGGGTAGTATGGATAACAAGTTGCCATGGGTTTGATGCACCATTGGTAGGTTGTCTAGAGCCCAGCTACATGACCATTCTCTTTCTGCTACCCTTAGATAAATCTTATATAAGGGAAGCCCCCTACTAAAAAATAGAGGATATATATATAAAGAAATTAGAAAAGGAGCAAAAAAATATAAACCACACTTGACCACATGTGTATGGTTGGCAAGTTACCGTGGGTAACAACCCATTGGTCGGTTATTCAAAACCTAGCTCATAAAATGCACATTTAATTCCTAAACACTTAGCAAGAAGCAGGGAAGAAGAGTAAGATCAGAAGATATACACTGGGTTCACCCTTGTGTTTACCCCACAAAAAAATAAAAGTAGGGAGAAAGCTACCGATCGAACAAATTACCTTTAGGTAGAATTTCTGTTCAAGGTCACTTAAGTCATAGAAAACTAAAGTCTGTCTTAATTGCCACTCAGTGAGTCTTTCACTTTTCACAAATAAAATGCGTATAACTTAGAGTTCTTTTCAAGTCTTGGGTGGGTTGGGTAATCGTAGAAAGCTACCCTGAAACTTTAAACTCAAAAACTTCAAAAAAAAATTAGAAAAGAAGAAAAAAAATGTATTTGCTTTTGAATAAGTTGAGGGCTTAGGGTGGTCCACATTTTGGCAGGCACCCAGGCACTGTTAAGTCTTTGTAGTTTAGGTCTTTAGTAGAAATTTCTTAATGTTGATAAATAACTATTGCCCAAGTAATT
This sequence comes from Thalassia testudinum, assembly GCA_037157565.1. NCBI lineage: Eukaryota > Viridiplantae > Streptophyta > Magnoliopsida > Alismatales > Hydrocharitaceae > Thalassia > Thalassia testudinum. Next base: position 41,358,081 of record JAZHRO010000067.1, read on the forward strand.
TGATCCTAATTCTATTTATAAATAGCATGTAGTTTTGCTAGGGACTAGCAAAAGATAGGCATGAGGGTGTAATGTGCACACATCTAATTAGCCTAAAATATCTATTTATACATGTTCCTATGTCCATATAAGCATCATTCGTTATAAATATTGCATGACATTCATCATTATGCATTTAGACTAATTTATACAAATTGTATATTAGTCTGCCTCTTTCTATGACTAGGGGACAAGGCAACATCATTTTGGGGCATTGATGGGAATACCATCATGAGCTTTAACTAGCTCATTTTGACCCAATGAAGAAAATAAATGCCCCTACATAACCAACTAAAGGTCATAATTCATTGCATAACCTTTCTAAGAGAAAAATAAGAAACAGGGGGTAAAACTATAATTTTACCAATGCAGTACAACCATGGGTTTTCTCAAGGGTTAAACAAAGGTCAAATGGTCTTAACAAGATAACAAGTGGGTTGGACCAGACAGAAAAGGGTTTGTGTGTGTTCTGTGAATTAAATGACTTTTGAAACCCTAAAAACAAACCCACTTAATTAACCAAGGTTCTGGTTAGGGTAAAATTCACTTAAACCTTATAAAAATCATAGAGAAATATTCTCTAGGGTTTACTACCTTCAATTTGGCCATCAGAATCCATCTTGACCTAAAATGGAGTCTCAGATAGATATTTGCCTTAATTTGGGTTTTTACATAAATTATCCAGTCAAATGTGGTCAAAACCAAAACCACACTTTACCATTGGATTCCTTGGATCTGAATTAGGTTTGTACCAAAATTTAGACCTAAGGAGAACGTGTCTTGACCTAGTTTACGAAAAGGTCCTATCTAATTACATTTCTAGCCCTAACTTTCAAAAACCCTTGCATTTTGCCTCCTAGCTTCTTCATCATCTTCGCAAATAGGTCCCTCCACCATTATCACGGAGGAATCCTACTCCGGCAAGCTTTGAAAGGAGATTTCTCCTTGATTACTTGGAGAATCCCTTCCAAAATTGGAAGGGAGATCCCTTGAGAAATTCCATCCAATATGAACCCGTTGATGAGCCCTAATTCTTTCCCAATCTCTCATGCAAACGCATGAGAGATTTAGGTCTCTTGAAGCTTCCATCTCCGACGACCCTTCCTTGCTTGGAAGCATGGCTTCCAAGCACAAAACCTCCTTAGAACCCTATTTAAAGACTCCCCAGATCCAACCGATTCTCCTCAGCTTGAAATTAGGTCGATTTCAACCTTATTCCTCTCTCCCTTCCGGCCGCAACCCTCCGAAAGCTCCAGCGGCTTCTCCCTAGCTCTCTCGTCACCTATTGAATGTGGAAAACTACACGTTCGCAATTGGATTTGAAAACCCGTCGTTGCAGTTTGAGTCGCAAAGAAATCCGTTCAAAAAATAAAATTTATACCAAAAAATCCATAAAGAAATTCTAGGATGAACATAGGGAGGCTACGTCGATCTCAAAATCCACAGTTATATTTTTTTGTACTTTTGTTTAAAAGGTGAAATAATCACAATGGAAGTGGTTGCGCAGCAATCATAGGTCTTAATTGACCTAGATTAGGCTAGAACTTAGCATAAGTTAGGGAAATTCATGCACGCATAAGCATTATCTACATCTTTACTGCTTTACTTTAGCTATGTATAAAATAATGTTATAATATGCTAATTAAGTATATTATGTCAATTGTAGGTAATAAGCAGATCGGGAGCTGGATCTGGAGCAGGATCTGAAGCTGGATTTGAAATAACGGGAGTTGTAGTAGAGCTGGAGCAGAAGGCCTAGTTTAGATGTAGGAATAATAATGTAAGGGGGTTAAAGGTTTTCTATTCTATTAAGTAGAAATAAAGTAGTAAAATGTGAAGAGCTTAGGTCCATCCTAGCCTTAGGATAGCCTAGAGACCTCCCCAAGTCGTAGCCACCCTTAGATTAGGTCACAACACCCTTGGAAGCCCTAAAACCTTAGTTCCAACCCTTATCTAGATGTCAAGATAAGTTATAGGACGTCCAGGACCCTTAACCATCTCCCGCACACCTCAAACCCACTTCTGCAGTGTTATTGGACATCTCGACACTTTGTCAGACATCCAATTTCTACAGAATACCCAAAACAAAACCCAAAATCCCTCCTGACTCTAATTGGACGTCCAGACAACAAGTCTGGACTTCTGATTTTTGAGTATAAGACGTCTGACACAATTATTAGACATTTGATACTGCTCTCCAATTCCTGCTTTGAGATTTAAGCCTTGATCTTGGATCTCTAGGTCCCTAAACCCAATTCCAACCCCATAGTAACCTAAATTAAGGTGCCCTAACCCTAGTACATCACCTCTAGACCTCCCTAATGACCTAATTAGGTCCTCACTAAATATAATTGACTTCGATGTTAGTCAATTCCATCAGCCTATTCAATTGGACTCATTGAGTCCAGTTGAGCCCTGATCTCAGCACACACTGTCCAATTGGACTCAGTGAGAGTCCAATTGACCTAGACCTAAATTAATTGACTTGTTTTGCTCTCAATTAAGTTTTCACACACCCAATTAAACTTGTATTAAGTTTAATTACACTATACCTTAGTGAATTAGGGTTTATAACCCTAATTTGAGACATACCTTGTCCTAAACCCACTAGAACCTAACCTAATCAACCTAGCCACCTAAGTTTCGACCCACACATACCCACACATACCATCCACACGAAAATACCTAGCCTAGAGTTCTCTAGAACTCTCTACCATGTGTGGTTGCTTTAGTTGCCAAAATTAGCAACCAAGACCATTCAATTTTTAGATCCACATTTAGTGGATCTAAAAACCACAATCCATCCTCTCTCTCTCACTCTCCCACGAGCTCCCACCATAGGCCTCTCTAGGGAATTCCGTAATTCTCTAGAGAGCTTCCCAAAGGTCTATTGAAAGACATAAGGGGTAGCCATTTGCACCCATTCACTTCCTTGGCAAATTCACTCCATTGGTGCCATTCACGCCCACTTCCACTTAGCTAGCCACTCCACCTCCACGAACTCACTACCACCACCATGGAAGACATCATGCCGGGATGCTGAATCACTCCTCTCTCTCTCCAAGGGTCAGCCTAAGCTACATTGGCTGCCCCTCATTCTCCTCTCGACCACTCCAAGGCCATCGGGACCACCCTTGAATGCTCTCTCTTCTACTAGATTTAGTTTATGCTCTCCGTAATTTTATTGCTTTTATTTACTACATAATAGTGTTGTCTTACTTCTCCCCCAATGATGCATGCAAAATCCCCCCATTGATTCTCGTATACAGTCATTTTCTAGTAGCTAGATTTTCATTTGAAGCATTTATGTATAAGCTTTCATCTATAGTTCTGTTGCAAACAACTCTCTCACTGAATGAATAAAAAAAATGTTTTATATATATATCTATCACCGTGTTATGAAATCACAATAAGCTTATTGATTGCTATCATATTTGCGTGCTTCAAGTTTCCTGTCTTAATTGTCTATCCATTCTGCAACTAAGCATGTCGTAGTTAAATACATAATAATCACGAACCGATATACAATTCTAAATAAAGTAGAGCTGGATAAGATCGATTTCAAAAGTAAAAGCAATGCCTCCCAGAGACGAACGACTAAGACTCAAGTCTTGTAATTTTCACAAACTTAATTTTTTATGAACGTTTTTGCACGACTATAGTACGATTTCCGATGACTTTCAAATGCGTGAGAACGACTCCCGTCAAATGGCGCCGTTGCCGGGGAGGCAACGTCATTTTGTTTAATTTTGATCTTTTAGACTATCACTAACAAATTTCTATCTACTTTGTTTTTGATGTGCAGGGAAAAATGGAGAAAGAACGGGATCTGTGCACACAACGAGCACAGAAAAGAAATCAGGTGCACATCATATTCTCTTAGATTCAATTTATTTTCTGAACCCTAGGATTAGATCTACTTCCTGGAATCTCTTGTGTGAAAAAAAGAAAAAAGATTTTACTCATTTTTGTGAAAAAGAAAAAAAAATCAAAAAGAAAAATTTTGAAAAAAAAATCTAGATTAGGTTTCCTTTCGAACCTAGGTTAGTTTGAAAAAAAAAAAGAGAAAAAAAAAGATATTTCCTTTGAATCTTTTAAAAATCTTTTTGAAAAAAAAAGCGTGCAAAAGTTTTGAAAAAAAAAAAGAAAAACATCCTTTTTGGCGGAAAGCTTAGATTTCAATTCAAACCTCTTTAAAGAGCTTTTCCACCATCTTCTGATTTTTGGCCAGACTTCAAATCTAACTTAAAAATTCGATTGCCAAAAAATTATTTGGCGAAAAATTAAGAAATTTAGAGTAAACTTTCATTTTCAAACCATCTTTAAAATTCCACGTTTCTTTTAAAAAATTCCAAGTATACAATTTTTAAAAATTCGTGAAGTGCACAGGGGTCAGACTGACCCAGATTCAAAATTTTTCAAATTTCAAAATGTGATTCTGAGTAATCCGCGAATCTTTTTTGACTAAAAATGCTGGGGTTTGAAAGCTAATCTCATTGGCTTTATTTTACATATTTTTCTTGAATTTTTGAATATCATTTGATATTGTTTCAAAGCAAGAAACTAACCAGGGGTCAAAGTTCTAGATCTGACTTCCTGAAATTCAAAATTCCCTAAAAATTCGGTTGAAATAGTAAAAATGCAAAAAAAATATTCTATGGAAAGCTAATTGAAAAAGGAATCTACTCGCAAAATTTCAAATTAATTGGAATCCAATTATCATCAGAGAACCAACTTTACTTTTGTGCTCTGCTGAAACAAAAAAAAAACCTAGAAGTGCATGCAACTTAGGTTGAATCTTTAGGGTTACAACTAGAGACCACACTTTAGGCTAACCTAGACTTAATCAAGTCTAGTTATCCGGTGATCTTGGTCACCTTGTGGGCCACTCACCACAAAACCCACTGAAGAAAATGGGTTAAAATTAATTGTAAAACACGAAATAACCCGAGTTCGTTGTCATACTACTGGGTGTTTTTAACCTCTCTTGTCAAACCTAGTGACTAAGTCTGCGGGGTAGTGTCAAACAACCATGGCTCGGGGGTCAATGGAACCAGAGGCGTAAGCCTAAGGAAGAACCTTCCCCTTAGTCCCCTCGTAACCAGACTGGCTGGGTTAGCTTGAGAGGCGGGATTCACTTTCAGTCGGTTGTACGACGAACTTATCTTCAGGAATCCAAATCCCTAATGAAAAATCTGGTCACCTGATTTATAAGGACCATTTGATTGATAGGGCCTTAGCCTTGTCCTGCGTGGCTACACCAACCCAGGGGTTGGGCGGTGTATGCACGCAAGGAGGTCACTTCGACCTCACTTGGTTGGACCTTGGGAGCCACTCCCAAGGAGGCGAGTCACCTCGTTCGGACCATCTTCTCCCCCCATTTCTTCTATCTGCTGAGCTGCGATGGCTAACACTGGATCTGCACCTAATCAAGATCCAGAAGAGTTGGACCCACGAGCTTATCTGAGAGCTCGGGTCACTGAATTAGCTCAACCTTGGGATCAGAACCCAAGGTGGCGAAGATGACTTTTAGCTTCGCTTGATCCTTCTCCTCGGGTTACTGAAATGGTTAACCTATATCCTAACCCTGGATATTATGACCCATACCAGTCGGTCCCTCAAAGGACCGCATCTTATAACCTAGGATATGGATTTCATACTCTTGCTTCTCACCCATGGAACATGGGTAGACCTAATTCACCCCCTGGAACCCCTGAAGAGCTACCGATGCATATGCGGCTGCATTATAGAATAAAGAGAGCTATAGCGAGCTTTAAGGAAAAGGCCACATCCTATCTACACAAAATCCAGGCTATCATTGAGCCGAACCAAAGACAAAGCTGGATTCCGCATCAACAAGCTGTGATGGAGCTTCTTCGGGAAATAGCAGAGATAACAAGGCTAATGAGACAAAATCAGGAAACTCAAGAACTGCTACTTTTGAGATATCAAGTGGAAAATAGCCTTGAAGACCTCGAGGAATCTGAAACGATTACGCCGAAAGGACACACAGAAGATTCTCGGGAGCAGATGCTGGAAAATCATTCAGGGGAAGAAGAATCTAGCGTGGATATGAGATAAGAGCAGGAAGTATGCCGGATGGGTTCATTTGAAATTGAGGAGGAAAGGACTGATATCTCCAGGATTAAGCCGCAATCAGATTATCTTGAATCCTGTGAGACACCTCTTGGGTTAGATAACCCAATCGAGACAAGGGAAGTAGATCCAATTGAGGATATGGATCTTGAGGCAAGCATTACATGTGACGCTACTGATCAGCCTAAGCCACTTCCCATTGTAGGTGAACCTGTGCTAGAGCCAACATCTTCTGATCTGCACTCTTCTTTCACCTACATCCCTAATTCGGATGCTAAAGATTCTAGGATGACACTTTCTATCCCTGATCCTGGCATCCAAAGACCAGAAATAGCAATGGATGACTTAACTGAAGAAATAAATATGCTACCTGAGACAGGAGTTACTGAGGAACCCAATGCATGTGAGGGTGAAGCTTCGAGCAGAATGAGCTGGGGACGCACCTACCATCCTAGTCAATGGCTCGACCTCGAGCCTAAAGAGACAGCCTCTGATGAATCAGAGATGAGTACTAATGAGGATGAAGTAATTTCTAACGAGGATTTCAGTGACCTCCCCACAGATTTCCTACTTTCACGAATACCCCCATATGACCCAAAGCCTAGAGAGGGCATGATCTTTGATGTCAATTATCATTATGAGGATCTGTATGACTCAGATTCTGGTTCTGAGATACATTTTGATCTACTCCCTCTGCAACTTCCTACTGAATGTGGGACATGATAAATCAGCTGAATCAACATCATGATCCCCCTCCTGATTATCCTCTATTTTCCACCACCACTCCACACTTTCTTATAGCTAGACTATTTGGAGTAGGGGTGCACAATCAGCTAGTTCGCATCTCCGGACCACTGATTCTGGAAGCATACGAGCATATCTTTCTCTTAATCTTAGCTGGCTCCTATGCTAGAAATGACACATCTGATTGAGTCTTCACCCAGCTTGAGGCATTAAACTCAACACATATAGATCGCATATATCCCACATTTCACCATCATCTATACATAACCATTTTTATACATGGCATATTTTTCTTTTAGCATATTTCCCTTTTGTATATTGCATGCTAACAGGTTGGCCGGTGTTGAATGTATATTTTCAGGAGCAATTCCAGGTGACTTCTACCCACTCATCCTCTGTCAGATTTATTTTCTTTTATAGTCATGCATGAGGACATGCAAGAACTTAGGCATGGGGGGGTAGATACAAAAAAACTGAAAAATTTTTATGCCGACATTTAGGAAAACCTCGAAGCTCCATGTAAAACGTACTTTAGGACCCTAAATAAAAGAACAATCGACTCCACCTCCAGTGCTTGCATTGGAGCTAGAAATAATCCGCAACAGCCACTTCTGACTCACCTGCTCACCTATTGTTCTAAATTTAGGGTCAAGCTGATTGTAACCCGATACGGGAATTTCACGAAGTACAAATTATACGAGGTTAATTGTTCATAGCATATATACATATTGCACTCATGAATAAGATTATTTTATTAAGAGAATGCATTAGAGATTTTATCCTCTAGTTGATTCCTGTAATCTGGAATTTAGTACAACTTTTCACACACGCATAGAATTTACAATGGATTCATGATGAAGGCTGATAAACGTCTTCAGTCTGTTGTGAAGAAGAAGTGCTTCTTTTCCTGAACCCCTGGACAGTGTTTTGGGAGTCAGGCTGATTTTCTTCAAAAAATCCACCAAATAGTGTGAGATGAGAGTAGAGTGTACTGGTGCTCTAAGATTAGTGCAAGGAATTTGGAATCTTAGATGATTAGGTGATGATACTTTGAGTTTAGACATAGTTTTTGCTCTCGGTTCCCGCGTATACATCTTTGTGCGAAATTGTGAGAGCCACCGAATAAGGCAAATATGTAGAGAGCGAGTTTTCATAAAACTAGTGCTAAGGTGGATGGTTACGACCATTCTTTATGGAATCCTCGGCTAAAGGAGGGTATTGATGTCAAGGTCAGAAATATACCGTCCTATCCGTCTCTCCCGGTGTTATAGGTAGGCACTTCCACCAAATAAGCCACCTGATGTCTCTTGAGTACCACCAATCCCTAATAATGCCTCCTCAATAAAGTTCATGGATGTATGCTATGTTATGTTGAAAAAGAAAAAAAAAAGAAAAAGAAAAAGAAAAAAAATTGATGAAAAAAAAATGATGAAACGAAAGAAAAACTAAAAGAATTAGAAAAAGAAGAAAAAGCAAAGAAAAGAATGAATATTTAGTGCTTACTTCATCGAGGCAATACCACCAAATAAAATTGAGATCCACCAAATATGACCCTAACCTATTTTTCTTGTGTTTCTGACCACCCAAATACTGGCTGAGGAATTCCAACTTAGTGTTAGGATTATGGAAACTCAATTAAAGTGTTAATGCTAAGTGAGACCACCAAATACAAATCATACATGTGAATCTGGTGAGATTGTGAGCTCTAAGAAAAAGAAAAAGAGAGAATGAATACAAAGGAATCAAAAGAGAGCATAGTTTTTCTCGTCTTTCTCTGAGTTGAGTTACTTAGTAATCCAGTAATCTAGATTCTGTAGTACTAGTCTCTATGTAGCACCAAGTGAGAGTGAGCCACCAAATATATAATCTTTTCCCTCAGAGATTCTCTACCTAAGCCTAAAGCTGGGGTGAAATTCATAGAATATTTTGAACACCCCAAGGGAAGAAGTCGACCTATCTCGCTAGAATTTTTACTAGGGGTCAAGTACAGGCTTTAGAGGTGTATTAGTTTTTCACTCAAATCCATTGCAAAAGCTACATAGCTGTATTTTCACGATTGTCTGGATTTCTAGAGCATAGGATGAAAACAAAAAGGAGAATAATCTCTACACATACACTTGATAAAATAATCAGTCCCTTAAGGCCCTTTACTGTAAATAATTTAGTCTTGCATTTGCTAGGGACTAGTAAGATTTAGGCATGGGGGTATGATTGCGCAACAATCATAGGTCTTAATTGACCTAGATTAGGCTAGAACTTAGCATAAGTTAGGGAAAATCATGCATGCATAAGAATTATCTGCATCTTTACTGCTTTACTTTACCTATGCATAAAATAACGTTATAATGTGCTGATTGAGTATATTATGTCGATTGCAGGCAATAAGCAGATCTGGAGCTGGATCTGGAGCAGGATCTGAAGCTAGATCTGAAATAACAGGAGTTGTAGCAGAGCTGGAGTAGAAGGCCTAGTTTAGATGTAGGGATAATAATGTAAGGGGGTTAAAGGTTTCCTATTCTATTAAGTAGAAATAAAGTAGTAAAATGTGAAGAGCTTAGGTCCATCCTAGCCCTAGGATAGCCTAGAGACCTCCCCAAGCCTTAGCCACCCTTAGATTAGGTCACAACACCCTAGGAAGCCCTAAAACCCTAGTTCCAATCCTTATCTGGATGTCCAGATAAGTTATAGGACGTCCAAAACCCTTAGGCATCTCCAGCACACCTCAAACCCACTTCTGCAGTGTTATTGGACGTCCAGACACTTTGTCAGACGTCCAATTTCTATATAATACCCCAAACAGAACCCAAAATCCCTCCTAACTCTGATTGGACGTCCAAACAACAAGTCTGGACTTCTAATTTTTGAGTATAAGACGTTTGACACTATTATTAGATGTCTGATACTGCTCTCCAACTCCTGTTTTGAGATTTAAGCCTTGATCTTGGATCTCTAGGTCCCTAAACCCAATTCCAACCCCATAGGAACCCAAATTAAGGCACCCTAACCCTAGTACATCACCTCTAGACCTCCCTAAGGACCTAATTAGGTCCTCACTAAACCTAATTGACTTCGATCTTAGTCAATTCCATCAGCCTATTCAATTGGACTCATTGAGTCCAATTGAGCCTTGATCTCAGCACACACTGTCCAATTGGACTCAGTGAGAGTCCAATTGACCTAAATCTAAATTAATTGAGTTGTTTTACTCTCAATTAAGTTTCCACACACCCAATTAAACTTTTATTAAGTTTAATTGCACTTTACCTTAGTGAATTAGGGTTTATAACCATAATTTGAGACATACCTTGACCTAAACCCACTAGAACCTAACCAAATCAACCTAGCCACCTAAGTTTCGACCCACACACACCATCCACATGAAAATACCTAGGCTAGAGTTCTCTAGAACTCTCTACCATTGGTTGCCAAAATTAGCAACCAAGAGGCATTCAATTTTTAGATTCATATTTGGTGGATCTAAAAACCACCATCCATCCTCTCTCTCTCACTCTCCCACGAGCTCCCACCATAGGCCTCTCTAGAGAATTCCATAATTATCTAGAGAGCTTCCCTTAGGTCTATGAAAAGACCTAAGGGGTGGCCATTTGCACCCATTCACTTCCTTGGCAAATTCACTCCATTGGTGCCATTCACGCCCACTTCCACTTAGCTAGCCACTCCACCTCCACGAGCTCACTACCACCACCATGGAGGACATCATGCCGGGATGCTGGATCACTCCTCTCGCTCTCCAAGGGTCGGCCTAAGCTACATTGGCTGCCCCTCATTCTCCTCCCAACCACTCCAAGGCCATCGGGGACCACCCCTTAATGCCCTCTCTTTTACTAGATTTAGTTTATGCTCTCCATAATTTTATTGCTTTTATTTACTGCTTAATAGTGTAGTCTTACTTCTCCCCCAATGATGCATGCGAAATCCCCCCATTGATTCTTGTATGCAGTCATTTTCTAGTAGCTAGATTTTCGTTTCAAGCATTTATGTATAAGCTTTCATCTATAGTTCTGTTGCAAACAACTCTCTCACTAAATGAATAAAAAAATTATTTTATATATATATATATATATATCTGTCTCCATGTTATGAAATCACAATGAGCTTATTGATTGCTATTACATTTGCGTGATTCAAGTTGCATGTCTTAATTGTCTATCCATTCTACAACTAAGCATGTCATACTTAAATACGTAATAATCACGAACCAATATGCAATTCTAAATAAAGTAGAGCTAGATAAGATCGATTTCAAAAGTAAAAGCAATGCCTCCAAGAGACGAACGACTGGGACTCAAGTCTTGTAATTTTTACAAACTTAATTTTTGACGAACATTTTTGCGTGACTATACTACGATTTCCGACAACTTTCAAATGCACGAGAATGGTTTCCATCAGGAAGCAATATAAACAATAAGAGAGAAAGAGAGAAAGAATAATCACTTGGTATTCAAATAATGTTTTACAACTAGGAAAGCGGGAAATCATTACACTAGAAAGTGGGAAATTATAACAACTAGAAAGCAGGAAATTCTACTCTAGAAAATAATAAAGAAAGAAGAGAGAAATTATCCTCCTCGACGAATGCTTGGAGGACGAATCGGACGGAGGCGATGCTTGGAAGATGGAGGACGAGGCAGGAAGAAGGAGGATGAAGTCAAAAGAATGGGAACGAGGCAGCACATCGTCGTTGTCGCAGGATCCACTTCCAAAACAGGGGCAAAAACTTGTTTTTAGCTCTTGAGGAGCATCCTAGGTGTGGGACAAGCTTCTCTTAAGCTTTGGAGAGGGAGAGAAGAGAAGGAAGGGATGAGAAATTCATAGGGTTGGGGTCTCCTTTTATAGTTGCAAGGAGTGAGGGCATTTTGGACATTTCAACATCAAAAACATTAATTCAGGACCTTTAGTAATGGATTTATCCATCACTAAAAGCCTGAACGTGGCCGACGTGCATGTGCCGCCCATGCCTCCTCGCCTCCATGATCTTAAACGCATGTGCACATTCGTGCACGCTCAGCCATCCAATCTTAAGATCAGACAGCTTAAAACGCTCCTCGCCAGCACCTTCAAAACTCCTCTGCCAATCACCCGCATGCGATGAGGCGTGCAAATGCACGTCATCGCACGCGTATGCAATCAACGATCCTCTACATGCCACGCCACCTCCCCCCGGCCGCCTGATCTCGATCTGACGATCCAATTGAGCCTGCGCCTACGCCCTTCTGATTTGAAGCGCTTGGCGAGGCTCGAATGCACGCTTATTAGAGCTCGTAGAGCGCTGGACCAACATGCTGCGGGGGATTCTTTGCCTCGTTTAGGAATTAGGCATGCGTAATCTACGGCCATTGGATGGAGATCCAATGGCCCAGATTGTCCATGTCATTTCCTTCAGAAGTTGAATGGAGGGGGGGCGACCGGGTGCGGATGATTGGGATGGTGCCACGTGGCACCATCTTGACCGTCCATCTTCTTTGTGTTGTAGACAATGCCACGAGTGTGATTGGACCCATTTTTGCGTCGTTAGGCTGTGATCATCAATCTGAACCCATCCGTATGGCCGGATTTGTCATCTAAGGTGCGGATTAACACCATCTTGGCCCTTGATCTCTAGGGTTCCTCGATCTCTATCCAGTGCTACAGATGTCCGATTAGGGCGATCTTAGAATCGTTAAACTCCTATCGTCACCCTGATCTAATCCGTATGGTTGGATCTTCGATCCGAGGCCCTGATAAAAAGTCTCCCTATCCCTGAGCATAAAAGGAGATAATTACTATACAATTTATATAACTTGACCTAAATGCATGATTATGCATGTTATGTAATATTTACAATGTATGATGCTAATATGATACTAAGAACATGCATTAATAGACATTTTAGGTTAATCAAAAGAATACACATCATTGCCCAACAACAATACCAGTGACAGGGTTATCTCCCTCACTGTCCTCCATGTCGAGCAACACTTGCCAACGTCGTCCCTGCCCCATCTTTGCTGCTGCCTCTTCTAGGAGGTTTCGTCTTCCCTATGTCCAGCGACCAAACTAACGTGGGATTCCTTTCCCTTTCGTCCCTTAGAAGTAGGTTTTTAGCAACCCACTCTCTCACACTTTCTTTCCCTCTCTCTATTTCCCACAATCAACCACCGACGCCACTGACCACCATCACCTCCATCTCCGGCGACTCCTCCGGCGAGGTGCCCCCATCACTACGCACCACCATCCACCTCGCCGACCACCCTATAACCTCCATCACACCTCCCTAATCATTTCCCCTCACTCCAATCACTCCATCGACCACCCAAACACCTCACCAAACCACCCACTAGTCAGGGGTGTTTCGCATGTTAAAAATCATGGTTACAAGTAACCCGTCGTCGTAGTTGTAAAACACGTCGATTAGAAAAAATTTATACTGATATTCTAAGGGAGTCCCAGGTCGAACACAGGGAGGCGACGTTTAGTTTAGTTGAAAATCGCGCTTCGATTAGTTTCTTTTTGGTATTTTGGGGTTTTGTTATTTTTTTGTATTTTCAAAAGAAGAAAATAAGCAAACGAATCACAAGATAGAGATGGAGAACAAATATGATATATATTACTTCCAATGTCAATTACAATAAACTATGCAAGCAAAAAAAGAGAGGGGGATGAGAGGAAATCTCCCAAATTGGCTGTTCGGCGAGACGACGGTGCCTAGTGGAAGCTCGGACGAAGGAGGTGAGGAGAGGGATGACGAAGGTGAGATGCAGGAGGATGTCGAGTTGAGGAAAGCTTCAGCATGGCTCCGGAATGGAGGTGAGAAGATGGAGATGATCTGCTACCGGAATGGAGGTGGGAGGACGGCTCCAAGGCAACCTATGAAGGGGGATGGGAAGTTGGAGGAGTATTTGGTGGGGCATAGTTTTGCTACACTAATAGGTGCCTTGGGAGCTTGAGAACAAGCTCTAATGGAGTGTTGGTAGGCTTGCTAGAGCGTGGGAGTAGGTGGGAGAAGAGTAGGTAGAGATGGCTTGGAAGGGAGGGGGTGTAGGTCCTTTTAGAGTGGAGGAGAAGAGGCAAAAATAGGTATGGGATTATTAGTGACATCCAGGCCATCGCTGGAAACGTCGCTGTAGGCAGCTCATGCCCGTTGGTGCCCACAGCTGGCTTTGCTGCATGCGATGAATTACCAACGGCTGTAAGAGTCCCTCTAAGTCCAGCTCATGCGACGCTGTAGGTCCAGCCCATGCATAGCTGGCCCTACACTCCCCCGCAATTTGCCACGTGCGCCCACACGCTGGCATTGCGCTATGCGCCTACGCACGGGTGCGTACCCGTGCCGCTGCACGCGTATGCGCGCTGGGCAACCTGTGTTGCGCCATGTGGTGCAGTTTGGGCCGTCCATCTTCTTCTTGTTGTAGGAGCTGCTACAGAGGTTGTATTGAGTTGATTTTCATGCCGTTAGGCTGTGATCGTCGACCCAAACCCATCCGCGTAGTCGGATTTGTCATTTGAAGCTCTGAATTATGTCTCCTAGTCCCTTGGCCATTGATCTTCCTCTGACTGCATATGGTGCTACGGGAGTCCGATCGAGGCAATTTTAGAGGCATTGTACTCCGATCGTTGTCTTGATCAGATCCGTATGGTCGGATCGTCAATCCGAGGCTCCAAAATAAATATTGTTCTCTCCTAACCACAAATAGGACACAATTAAGCTAAATTTTATACAACTACTTAAATGCAGAATGGTGCATGCTATGCAATATTTATAACATGAAATGCAAATCTAAGCCTAGGAACATGCATGGATAGGCATTTTACCCTCAATAAATGTGTTCACATCATACCCCATAACTATCTTTTGCTAGTCCCTAGCAAAATTAAACTATATGCTATGTATAAGAGCAAAATTAGGATTAGATTGCTTAGGCCTAAGTCATTTATTAACAATAGAAAATTTCAACTAAGGTCCTAAACTACGAAGACTCAATAGTACCCAGGTATCTGCTAGAATGCAGACCACCCAAGTTCTCGCCTTATTTGAGAAGGGAAGGTACATTTTTTTATTTTTCTTCTTTTTTAATTTTTTTGTACTTTTGCAGTTTGAGAGTTCCGGGATAACTTTCTATTGCTACCCGACCTGCCCAAGACTCAAAAAGGACTCTAAGTACTAAGCATCTTTATGAAAAAGTGATAGACTCACAAAATGACCGTTAAGATGGACTTCGGGTTTCTATGGCCCTAGGTGACCTTGCCTAAAGGTTTATCTTTACAATTGGTAGCTTTCTCCCTACTTCTTTTATTTATGGGGTCAACACAAGAGCAAACCCAGTGTATATCTCCTTGGTTTATTCTACTTCCCCACTTC
Organism: Thalassia testudinum; assembly: GCA_037157565.1. Classification (NCBI taxonomy): domain Eukaryota; kingdom Viridiplantae; phylum Streptophyta; class Magnoliopsida; order Alismatales; family Hydrocharitaceae; genus Thalassia; species Thalassia testudinum. The sequence goes on from JAZHRO010000067.1 coordinate 41,373,319, forward strand.
TTCCCTAAATGTTTTGGGAATTATTGAGCATATTTTTGTGAGCTGGGTTCTGAACAACTGATAAGATGGTTTTTGCTTTCGAATAATGTGAATAAGATGATTTGTCATTTTAGTAACAAAGTGGTAGAAAATTGCTTAACAAAATAATTAAAATAAAAATTAAACCACTCACAGAAGAGCGGGTTGTGTCCACAAGGATGTAATAAATTCACGAATATTTTTCTCGTATTCATTCAATCAAGTGCGAAATCCATAGTCAAATCTGACATGAAATGCAACGAAAAGAAGACACAATAACTCGAAAATGTAAGGTTATATGTGTAATTTTTCCTCACTGAAATATTCAATAAATATGTGATGAATCTCTATAATTTCCAATTCCACATGCATTAGAGAGAATTTGTGTACATCTTAATCAAAAACCAAAGTCAAAAGATGTGAATAACAAAAGCCAAGCAATTGTGAGAAAGCATGAGCATGAAGTTGCAATTTCACTCAATATATCAAATATTAAAATAAAAATGAAAATTTGGCAATGGCATTCAAATGTAAATATTCATTAACCCAAAAATAGAGGATTTGGTTCCTTTGTGCGTATGCGAAGAGGACGCGATGGCAGCCCACGGGAAGATCGGAGAAGAATAAGCACAATGAGGGCTTTCCGATGGTGGTGGTGGTGCTCCGAATGGCCGTCAGTGGTTGTCGGCCACAGTGGAAGAAGCCGCCGGCAGTGAGGCTCTACGACCGACCATTGGGTGGTCGATTGGTGCAGCTGGAAGCATGGTTGTGCTCAGGGAGTCGAGGCGAGTCCGATGGAGTTCTTGATGAGAAGTTTCGTGGTTGGATTTGATGGCTGCCTTTGTGGTGGCCTTAGGTACCTTCGGTCAGTAGAGAAGAAGAAGAAGAAGGAGGAGGAGAAGGAGTCGGGCATGTGCACAGGCGACGACACCGGCTGGAGTAGAGCATGCTATGCGCGCGCTGCTGGTGGGCGAGGCCGGTTGTTGCTACTGGGCACGCAGCTTTGGCTGCGAAGAGCACGAGAAGGTTGCTGCGAGCAGCGTGAGCACGCAGCAGCAGTGGGTGTGGGAATGGTGCTGGAGGGCATGCTACTGTGTGTGTTGCATGCAGCGGGGGGTGCGTACGCACACGGAGGGGTGGGCGGCTGCTGTGTGCGGTAGGGGCGCATGCGGCCTGGTGGAGTGCAGGTGCGCGCAAGGTGCATAGTGCAAGAGGTACGTGGGTGGGGAGTTGGCGAGGTGCATGCAGTAGCTGGGAGCTATGCGTGGAAGGGAAGATGAAGAACGGTGATGCAGGGACTCTTAGCGGTGTGGGCTGTCACACCCATGGTGGTGGAGTTGCACTGTCGCAGTTGAGGCAAGTGGTGAGTGGATGAGAAACGAAGTTCTCTATGTAGTGAGGAAAGGGGTGGTGGCCTCCTCAACACAGCTACCTCCTCCTCTCCCTTGTAGTCGCAATTGCCCCCGACCAGATCCATCTCTCCCGCTCCTCCATGAATGGGGTCTTGAGTGCAGGCTGCTGGCGAAGATTGAACGCGCAAGCGCAGGAAGTGGAGCGGTTGCCTACGGGAAGAAGAATAAGATTTAATAAAATAAATATTGGGATTATTTATACACAAATCCTTAAGTTCTATGTTAATTAAAATAATGCATGTAATGCATCTAATGACATTCTAAGTCAATTCCAAATGCCTTTAATTATGAATGCAATGCATGAATTATGTGATTAAATCATAAATATAAATTAATCTATTTACATCCTAATGCATGGTAAATAAATGTTAGAATTAACTTAATGTCTAATCACTTAAATATTTAAATAGCCCACAAATATGGGCTAATCAAATACCCCCATGCCTACTGTTTGCTAGTCCCTAGCAAATCTAAGCAATAACCTAGCACTCTAAGTAGACTAGCCAACCCAATCGGTCTTCCTTTAGAAGCATGTTGAGTTCAGGCTTTAGACTTAAGGTTCCCAAGTAGTTGCTAAGTTACAGACTAGGTTAGCTAAAGGAGAGTTGCAGGTACAAGTTTCCCTGATTTCTAACTCTACCCTAAGGTTTATTGATCCCTGAGATTAAAGCATCCGTGCATGTGCATTGGTCTGAGTTATTTGAGGTTGGTATGATTGCCAACCTAGAAAGGAAAAAGGATTTTTTTTAATATATATATATATTTTTTGTTTGATTCCTCTAAGTCTGACTTTGGATCAGCTATCAACACGGTCTGTGTTAGATTCATTGTCCCCATCACCGTACCTCAAAAGGTGCCTGGCTTTCAATTCTTCGAGATTGCACCACCCATAGAGACCCCAAGAACTCCTGACAATCGACACTTCAAGATAGTATCACCCATGGATTTCTTAAGCGAATTCAGGCCTGTGTCAATCGGCACTTCGAGATAGGGCTGCCCATGGTACCTGAACTGCACAATGCACTTACATGCCCCCAATAGGATGGATATCCTAAGAGACAAGTACCGAGGAGGTAACATGTTATCATTGCATCCTCGAGGTGAGTATATACTCCACCTCTCCTACAGCAAGAACTCTTCCAGTCAAATTGTGTTTTCAAGCTTCTCCTAAGTCAAAACTAAGAAAACCAAATTTCTTTTAAAAAAGGAATTAAGGTGATCACTTACTTACACAAGACCAAGTGTGTGTGAAATTTGGATGCTTGGGTTACAAGGACCCGTAAACCAAAAGGTAGAACAAGACTCTAGATACTACCCCACCTTTTAACCCAATCCCTAGCATTCCTTCCTCAACCTCTTAAGGATGGTCTGCAACTTAACTCCTACTTAAGTTTTTAAGTCCACAAAGGACCCTAAAGGTCTAAAGCTAGTAGCTCACTTAGCTTTTAAAGTTCGACACCTAGAATCAACTTAGTCTAACCTAGAGTTCTGATTTGCTTAAGAATGCAGGGCCCAGCTAGTTAAGCTCAATATATATATATATATTTTTTTGACAGCAATATGCATGAATAAATGCAAAATGTAGACATGCTATAAACAGATGCCTCAGGTCCTCTCCCCCATGCCTGGTTCAAACAATGTCCTCATTGGAAACAAAACAGTCAAAGGAAGATATTACCTGAGGTGGAGAATGGTAGGAGCTAAGGCTCCTCAAGAGTGACCTTATCAACCAGATGGCCATCCAAAGTAATGTATGGTTTTAACCGTTGACTATTGACGACAAAGAGAGTTGCTAAAGAGGAAGGGCTTTTAATCTCCACAGCTCCATGTGAAAACACTTTAGTGATTATGTAAGACCCATCCCAATGAGATTTTAATTTCCCTAGAAAAAGCTTAAGTTTGGAATTGAAAAGCTAGACATGTTGGTTGGGCTTAAAGGTCTTTCTAAGGATATACTTATCATGCAAGACCTTAGTTCTCTCTTTATAAGCTTGAGAGGTGTCATAAGCATCATTCCTCAGCTCCTCAAGCTCACTTAATTCCAGAAGTCGTGCCTTACCCACCTTTTCTAAATCCATGTTAACACTTCGCATAGCCCAAAGTACCCTATGTTCAAGCTCAACGGGTAAATGGCATGCTTTCCCATACACAATCTAAAAGGGAGATGTACACAAAGGGGTCTTATAGGCTGTTCGATATGCCCACAAAGCATCATTGAGCTTTTGGGACCAGTCTTTCCTATCAGGTCTAATGGTCTTTTCTATAATATTTTTTTGCTCCCTATTCGACACTTCAACCTGGCCACTCGTCTGAGGATGGTAAGGGGTAGCGACCTTGTAAGTTAGTCCTAGACTCCTAATTAGCCGATTGAAGTGGTGGTTTCAGAAATGAGGTCCCCCATCACTTATAATGGTCTTGGGGTAGTCGAAATGAGATATGATATTGGCTTTCACAAATTTCAAAACCACAGAGTGGTCATTTGTGCACGTAGGAATGGCCTCTATCCATTTAGAGACATAATCAACTGCCACCAAGATATATTCATAACCATGGGATGAAGGGAAGGGGCCCATAAAGTCAATTCCCCACACAAAAAATTATAACAGATTGAATAGGGTGTTGAGGCATCTCATTCCTCTTCCCAATCATTCTAGTCCATTGACATCTAATACAAGCCTTAACAAAATTATGAAAAACCTTAAATAATGAAGGCCACCAAAAATCAGACTGGAGAACCTTAAAAGCAGTTTTCTTAGAGCCAAAGTGTCCTCCACAATGAAGTTCATGGCAAAAACTTAGCACACTTTGTTGTTCCTCTTCAGGTACACATCGTCTCAATACTTGGTCTTGCCCAATTCTAAATAATTCAGGCTCTTCCCAATGAAAGTATCTAGCTTGGGAAATGAATCTCTTTCCTTTCTGCTCATCCCAAGAGCCAGGAGTTTCTCCAGTGACCAAGTAATTTACGATATCAGCATACCAAGGTGAAGTTGGTGTTACCACCATAAGGGTTTCATTGGGAAATGTCTCGCGGATGTCTCCAGATAGAGAGTCATTAAGTGGAAGGCGAGACAAGTGGTCAACCACAACATATTCTACTCCTTTCTTTTCATGTATCTCCAAGTCAAATTCTTGAAGGAGTAGGATCCACCTAATCAGACGTGGTTTAGAATCTTTCTTAGCAATGAGATGTTTCACTGCCTCATGATCAGTGAAAATAACCACCTTAGACCCAAGAAGATAAGACCTAAACTTCTCCAGAGCAAAATCTATAGCAAGTAATTCCCTTTCAGTGATGGTGTAGTTTTGCTGTGATTCAATTAAAGTCTTGCTGGCATAATGCAGCACATGAGGTCTTCCCTCAGCCCTTTGTCCAAGGACTTCTCCCACTACATAATCCGAAGCATCACACATCAGCGGGAGTGTCCAATCAGGAGCTCGGAGAATAGGTGCAGAGATCAAGGCCTCCTTTAGAGTTTGAAAGGCCTCGACACACTTTGAATCAAAATTGAAGGAAGATTCCTTCACCAACAGGTCACAAAGTGGCCTAGAAATTTTACTGAAATTTTTAATAAAGCTCCTATAAAAGCTGGCATGGCCCAGAAAGGATCTAATCTGTTTGACATTTGTGGGCAGTGGGAGTTTGGAAATAGAATCAATCTTGGCTATTTCTACTTCCAAACCTCGCCCAGACACAACATGCCCAAGTACAATTCCTTTCTGTACCATGAAGTGACTCTTCTCCTAGCTGAGGACTAAACTAGTCTCCTTACATCGCTTCAACACATTCTCCAAGTGCAGGAGACACTAGTCAAAAGACGAGCCATAAATGGAGAAGTCATCCATAAACACTTCAACACACTCATCAATCATATCAGAAAAAATGGACATCATACACCGCTGGAAGGTTGCAGGGGCATTACATAATCCAAACGGCATACGCCTGAATGCAAAGGTACCAAAAGGACTCTTGAACGTCGTCTTCTCCTGGTCATCATGGAAGACTACAACGTAGTTATACCCAGAATATCCATCGAGAAAGCAATAGTACTTATTCCTTGCCAATTTCTCGAGAATTTGAGCAATAAAATGCAAGGGAAAGTGATCCTTCTAGGTAGCAGTGTTCAGCTTGTGGTAATCAATACAGACCCTCCATCCAGTTGAGGGTCTAGTCACAACTTGTTCACCTTGGTCATTAAATTCCACGGTAATGCCTGCCATCTTTGGCACCACATGAATAGGACTTACCCATTTACTATCTGCAATGGGATAGGGTTCAGACCACTTCAGATTTCCTTTTTAACCACCTCCCTCATTTAGGGTTCAGACGTCTCTGCATGTCCCTAAATGGCTTAATGGAATCATCAATATAAATGTGGTGCATGCAGAGTGTAGAGTCTATACCTTTTATGTCAGCAATGATCCAAGTAATAGCTTCCTTGTGCCTAGACAAGCATTCAATTAGGGCTCCCTCCGATGCCTCAGATAGCACAGCCGAAATGATAACGGGGAGCATATCATTGGCACCTAGGAAGATATACTTGAGAGTGTCAGGGAGGGGTTTCAACTCAATGTCGGGGGCTTGTATGGTTGAGGGTTTCATAATAGATGTCCCCATCACAAGTAGCAGATCTACCTTGGGTAGAGATGATGAGGAAAGAGACTCAGTAGAAACACCCAGCAACTCCTCAAGTTCTTGTATATCCCCTTCACATTCCTCCAAAAGATGGGAATGCTTATTTAGCATGACATGCTAAAGGGGGTCATCACATAACATTGCAAGGGTTGCCTCTTCAATCAGGTCATCTATCACCTCAACTTGAGAACAATCCTCAAGCCCAGCTTGTTTGTAAGCATCAAATACATTAAGCCAGATTTTCCTATTCCCAAAGCCCATTGTCAATGCCCCAGTATTGCAATTGATTGAAGCATGCAAAATTGCAAGAAAGGGGTGGCCCAACATGATGGAGGGTTTGGTTGGCTTGTTGGTAGGGTCAGTGTCCAAAACTAAGAAGTCAACAGGGAAGAAGAAATCCTCCACTCTTGAGGACATCTTCCAAAATTTCCTGCGGTGTCTTAAGTGATCGATCAACAACTTCGAGGATTACTGGGCTAGGCTTAAGATTGCCTCCCTTAAGTTGTTCATACACGTAGCTTGGAAGGATGTTCACCCCCACACCCAGATCAAGTAGAGCCTCATCAATCTGTAAGTCACCAATAACCACTGAGATGTACGGGGCTCCTAGGTCCTTAAGTTTTGAGGGTGTCCCATGTTGAACAATCGAGCTAACAGAATCAGGCAAGACAACTTTTGATTGGACCTATTTCCTAGATTGCCACTTTTTCGTGCATAGGTCCTTTAAGAAGCGGGCATAAGACGGAATCTGCTTGATAGCTTCAAGCAAAAGTAGGTTAATCTACACTTGCTTTAAAGTTTCCATTATCTCATCCATCTTATCTTTGGCTCTAGATGAGCCAGCAGAAGTTTGCCCAGAGGTGGATAAGCGCTCTAGAAAGGGCACTCTTGATCTCTGCATGGAAGGGTTGTCATGTTGAGTAAGGGGTGGAACGGGGGCAACTTCTTCCGGTGAGGTGATTTCAAGTAGAGAAGATTTGGGTAAGTCTTCTTCGGTGGGGGTGAAAGTTGGGGTGGATGGTTTTTCAGAGGGTGAGACTATAGGAGCATCAGGTTTGGAAATTTCTTTCCCACTCCTCAAAATAGTCACCGCTTGCTAATGCGTGGGTTTCACTCAACACAGTAATTAAGTTAATTTCACTTAATTAAGAGTAGAAGAAATCACTTAGGTTAACTCAAAGTTGTGTCAATTGTGTAGTATAGGGTCAAATTAACCTAACATTTTAAAAATTTTTACTGGTAGAGTCCAAGTCGTTCACTGGGAGGCACAATAATTTTCTCCAAATTCACCAATTTTCTTTTATCTCTTTAAGTTTAGGAGGTATAACTAGTTTAATTTTAAAAACATGAATTTTGTCAAAATATTTAAACTACGAAGGATATACAAAATTCCATATGCAAAACATATTTACTCAAAATGTTGTACTTTATTAACAAGTAAACATGCTAGTTTTTCAATTTTATTCTAAGAAATTAAGGCAATTAAAAAGTTATCCAATTAAAGCATGCCTTTTACAATTAAGAACAAAAAGTAATTATGCAAGAGAAAATTCATTTATTTTCATCTCTCTTCAGCCTCTAATCTTCTTCTTTCTTTCTTTTCTTCTTTCTTTCTTTTATTTTCTTCTCTCAAGCTCTCTTTCTTCTGTTTTCTTGTGTCTTCTGCCTCTTATCCTCCTCTTCTTCTTTTTCCCTTTAATCTTCTCCTGCCTTCTCTTCTTCCCTTAGTTTTTCTCCTTAACACTTCTTAGAGCCTGTGCCTTCTCCTTTAGCACTTAGCATCCTTCAGCGGCTTCTCTTTTCCTTAAGCTTTCAGCTAAATCGGGTTTTTTTTACTTTTTAAACCAAAAGCTTTTTTTTTTCCGGCGAGGTCCTTTCAAGGATACACAGCACCCTGAGACCAGGGTGGGACCAGACACTACTCGATCCTCGCCTAATCTCAGTTAGGTTTGTTTTGGTTCATTTGTTAATCGGTTCACAGTCTCGAGCCGCATCGGCTCAACTGGCCTCCCAGGCCACACTCGCCCTCCCAGGGCACATTCACATTCGCACGCCCCGAAGGGCGCACACCCGCAGGCATAAGCCTGCACACATAGATATACAATGCTCAGATTAGATCAAAAGGAATCGGAACCGGTGCGCCAAGTGTTGACGATTGCATAGCCAAGGGAACAAATCAGTTTTATCCCCAGGTGCACGCTCGTGAATAACCGAGGTGGGACAATCTTAACCCTTCCAGACCCGAATTCAAACGTTCATAGCTTTCTACCCAGAGTTCCAAATTGAATGATTTCAAATTTGTTGGAAAGCTCTAAGGGTAATCTACATAGTTTTAGGGTTTATTTAATGTTTAAATGATGTTTAGCTCTTCAATTTAAGAGATGAAATCAAGGGTTCCTATGAGGTTTTTAAGCCTAGAAAGTAGTTTTATGTTAGGAGAGTCCTCAGATGGACTTCTCTCATCTATTAAAAGGTCTGTATATATTATATAAGCAATTCCACTTCTGGTAGGATAGATTTTAAACTCTAAAGACCTTCAGAACCTGCAGAGAAGCTTTTCTCTTCTCTGAAAGCTTCAGAGATTGATTTTCAGATTTCAATTAGTGCAATAGACACTTTAAAGTGTTCCTAATCTATTTAGACTAATTCTAAGGGTTATAACTAATCAATCTGGGTAGGTTTTAAGTTTGAATTTCATCAAAACAGTACTCCTGTTGGTTTGGGTTTGAAAGTAACCGAAATTGGCAGAAACTAAATCTTCACTAAATACATCATCTGAGCTTACTTTAATTAATTTCAGATCATCAAATGAGATTCTAGAAACAGTTTTCACTCCTCAAAATCTCAATTCAAGCTCAGAACTCCATTATTTCGACTCGGTTTGACTATGGAAGCTCAAAAATTGACTTTCTGTTCAAAGCTTCCTCTTAAGAAATTAATACCTAAAATAGAGTCTTCTCAACATTAGAAACTCATTCAGATCTTTAGATTTGTGTTCTGTCCTTAATTCCTAGGGTTTCAGGCTCGCCGCCTGGACTGAAATAGGTGTGTGTTCGACAAAATAAAGGGAAGATTGCTATAATGTTTTGAGGGTTTAAATCTGAGCTCCTTAAATGTTTCTCAAATCCTTCCTAACAGACTTCTCCAACTCGCCGGAGTTGGGGAAGAAGAAGTTACTTCTTTAGCTCCAGTGATTAAAACCTCAAACAAATTTCTTTAAAATAATCAGTAATCCTTATTATATTATTCTAGAGCTACTTAGCAAGTTTAAGAGGTTGCAACACAACTTTGATTCATCGGAGCTTGCCGGAGCTCCAGTGAGTCCAGAAAATATAAATTGTATGTACAGATTGACAAAATTAACCATTTTTTATCCAAAAATGATCTTGAGGTTGCAAGGAACCTCATTATCACATTAAATTCTTCTTTTGTTCATTAAAATGTAAGATTTGACAGTTTGTTTCCTTAAAAATTTGAGTGGTTAAAGCTCAAGACTTGATTTAACTACTCGATTGAGAAGTTAAATCAAGTCAACAGATATTATTCATAAATATATATTTAATTTATAGTTTGAACTATTCCTGAGCCGCCATGGACAGCGAGCTCAGGAACTAAATTAAGATTTAGGCATTTAATTATAGATGATAATAATAGGTAATATAATGTCGATTAGGGTTCTAAAGTGGTGATAGGTGATGAAAGAACCCAATGAAGGTGGAATTAGGTCGATTATTGTCACCATAGATAGTGTCAGTAGTCGGTGAAGGTGAGATTTGAATTAGGCATTTAGGTGATTTAATTAATGATTAAGTGATTTAGAAATGAACATGGAAGATACAGGAAGGTGAACAGCGAATTAAAAGGCAAAATTGAATCTCTGGCGAGCTCAAGGAATTCACTGGAGTCAGAGGAGATGAAACTAAATTATGAAATTACTCTAACCTAACTAACTAAACTAACTAACTAAGCTAGCCTACTCCTACTCCTACTCATAGTCTACTGTTACTTGGATGAAGGGGTCAATAGGGTTCCGCCGAAGGTTTATAGCGGACGACGAAATCAGAGGGTTGAAGAAAGATCTCTGGCAGGCTGATTTGAGGTGGAGCAGAGGAATCCTAAGGTCGACGCCTTTATCAGAGGTGCAGAAGACCACGGCGAATCTCCTCAGCTACTTAAGATGGATGGAGGAAGTCGAACGATGGAATGGGGAGTCGCCGGAGGTTTGGAAGAGTAGCCTATTGGGTCGGCTACAGTGTTAGAAGAGGGAAGGGAGCCAACTTGAATAAAATCAGAGGTGTGAGGGGGTATTTATAGCAGTTTGCAGCGAAGAGAGTGGCAGGGTCTGGCTGAAGAAGAAGCTCGAGGAGCTTAACCTCCGTCATCGTCTCTGACGATGGTGAGCTTATCTCCCACTGAAAAATAGAATTCTCGATTAATCCAGACCGATGGATCAAGTGGAGGTGGTGAGCGCAAGCTGCAAGAGCTTAGGCAAAGAGGAATGATGTCGGCAGGGCGGTGATCGCGCGGTGGGGTGACTCTCTGCCGCCAGCTGTTCATTCGGCTGGAGAAGAAGAAGAAGAAGAAGACGAAGAGGGACTTAGAAGTAATAAAACTTATGGACCTATGTGAGAAATAAGGACCCGACTGTATTGAATATTAAGGACTAAAATGTAAACCTAGGTTTTGAAGGTTTATTTTAACTTAAATCCTTTTCAACTTTTTATATATGTTCGTAAATAGGGTAAATATTATGTTTACACCTTGAATTTACATTTTTTACCTTTTTAGATTGATTTATTAGATTAAATAAAATCACTTAAGTTATTATATACTTAGGTATACATTATACTTAAGTTACTTAACTTATTAATTAAGGAAATGATTAATAGGATTTCGAGTCCAATTATTATCTAAATTATTAATTGAATGATAAAATGTCATTTTTAACTTATTTTAAGGTCCTTAACTAAATATCCCTTATTCTATAATTAACCCTTATATATTCATAACCTTAGCTAATTAACTAGGAAGACTAGTTAATTAGGGGTAATTAGAGATTATGATGAGTGTCTCATCACCTATGCATGCTCCCTAAAGATAATCCCTTTTCCTTTAGGATTCTTCTCAGCAGCACTGGGAAGCTTCCCAGTTTCCCTCTGTCTAACAGCCTCAACAAGGTGTCCTATCTGTGATTTCATCTCATGTATAGACTTGTCATGAGAATGGATGATGGCACTTTGAATTTCTTGCATAGTTCTCAACATTGCCTTAAATTCATCCATCTCAGAGGTCTTAGGTTGGGTAATGGTCTGTGGTTGATTCATTTGATGGTTTTGAAAGGATTGTGGTTTATAATTCCCTAAATTTGAGACATTTCCTTGTCTCCATGAAAAGTTTGGGTGGTTCCTCCATCCCTCATTATAAGTGTTGGAGAAAGGGTCATTACGAGGTTTAGGACGGAACCCTTGAGTGGCATTCAGATTCGCCTGTACAAGCTCAGGGAATTGGGAGGCCAAGTGGCAATCCATAGTGGCATGTGTATTGCCTTTGTAAATGGAGCATTCAGAAGCTTGGGATGTGGAGGTGTTAGATACGAATTGGCTCGAGATCAACATAAGCCTTTCCATGTTTTAATTCAATAATTGAATCTGATAGGCTAAATTATAGGTGTCCCTTGCCTCATTCGCCTCCAGCTTTCTTTGCATAAGAGTGGGTTTTCTATCCATGTAGGCAGAATTCGCATTCAAAGTATCAAAAAGGTTCCAAGCTTTATCCTCAATCCTAGATAGAAAGGTTCCTACACAGGCACCATCCATAGTCTGCCTATGCGAATCATTAAGTCTGATGTAGAACCTTTCAACCAGTTGCCACTTAGGCACCTGGTGATGTGGGCAAAGTCTCAACAGGTCATTAAAGCACTCCCATGCATCATGGAAAGCTTCCCCATCCTTTTGAACATAACTCATAATTTCCCTCCTAAAGTGATTTGTTTTGCTCATGGGGAAGTACTTCTTCAAAAACTCCTTCTTCAGGGCATCCCAAGTGTTAATATCATCAAGGGTGTGATACCAATACTTGGCTTTGTCCTTAAGGGAGAAAGGAAAGAGGGTCAGCATTTGAGCGTCATCAATAATGCCTTGCAGCTTTATCGTTGAATAGACCTTGGTGAATTCCTCTATATGCCTGTAAGGCTCCTCCCTATCAGTACCAGAAAAGGAGGGCAGCAAAGATATGGTACTGCTTTTGATCTCATAAGGATTGTCCCCTCCAGGTCTACGTAGTGCATGGCCAGCTTGATTGGTTGGAATGAAATATTCCTTAAGGCTCCTTTGACCAACCATTTCTTCCCTTGGAAGGTTTCTTCTTAAGATTATTTCAGGTTTAGGATCAAACACAAGTTGTCTCCTAAGAGATCGCCTACCAAGCATACACTACAAACACAATTCAAAAGGACTTGTTCGGTCTTTACAAATTTAGGATTTTGGCTTTAGTTCAAATTGTAGGTGATAAAGTAAGTTGCCCAATCAATTACACGCCTATTGTCGACCTTCAAAATGCCTGAAAAGACCTAATTGGAGCTTAGGTGTTCTTCCCTAAATCTCAAATGGTAGAGCAACTCCAAAGACAGAAGATCGAGGGATGCAAGTAGGCCTAAGCCTTCCTTTGAAGTTGTGCTTTCATAGTGCTTCTTAACTACCCCCAAAAATCCGTGACACGGTATCCCCCTCTTTAGATTCATAAAACTTTTGATCTCAAGTTTCGAGCACTTCAGATTCCAATGGTAGGAGGGCTCTTGTCTTAGTAGTTCCAAGACCTAGGAGTGTCTAAATCGTGCTGTGGTGCAAGAGATATAAGTATGCATACACTGCAAAAGATTTTGAATTTTGAATCGCATGCCACGTTTGAAAATCAAGTCTTTGATTTTTAAATGTCCCACCTTTAATTAGTCCTTTTTCAAAAATTAAATGTGACTGCTTTATTAGATCGCTTCAAGATAGATTATGTGGTCTAAAAATTAATCCAAATGCATTTGCATGACAGGTCGAAATGCAAAGTTAGAAGTGCATACCTGATTTTAGCATTCTTCATGCAATATGCAAGACAAGAAGTTAGATCTAGATGCTGCTCATTCAATCCTAAATGATTCGACCTAAGGGCAGGCAGCTTCTAGCAGGTAGCTCGTGTTGTTTTTTTTTTTTTAGCTACTTATGCACAAAGTAAAGATAAACAACTCACAAAATAAATTAAAAACCTATATCTAAAGAAAAGGGAACATGCTCCAAAAAATCAACCCCAATTACTACAAGGACGAGAAAATAGGAATAAAACATTTGACAAAGGAGAATCCCCTATGGAAGCGGGATCCAGGTCTCCTGCATCTTCCTCGCATGTGGGCATCACTCAAGGTCGATGTCGTCTCCTAGATGTGCCGGTCACCTCCACAAATTCGTCGCACAGAAAAGATAATAAATGGTCAGATCATTGTAAAATAAGAAATAATCAGAAATAAAAATCTGGTGAAATTATTGCATCTGTTGCCTCCCTGGCAACGGTGCCATTTGATAAGATGATTTTCGCTTTCGAATAATGTGAATATGATGATTTGTCATTTTAGTAAGAAAGTGGTGGAAAACTGCTTAACAAAATAATTAAAATAAAAATTAAACCACTCACAGAAGAGCAGGTCGTGTCCACAAGGAGACAATGATGCAATAAATTCACGAATATTTTTCTCATATTCGTTCAATCAAGTGCGAAATCCATAGTCAAATCTGACATGAAATGCAACGAAAAGAAGACACAATAACTCAAAAATGTAAGGTTATATGTGCAATTTTTTGTCACTGAAATATTCAATAAATATGTGATGAATCTCTATAATTTCCAATTGCACATGCATCAGAGAGAATTTGTGTACATCTTAATCCAAAACCAATGTCAAAACATGTGAAAAACAAAAGCCAAGCAATTTGAGAAAGCATGAGCATGAAGTTGCAATTTCACTCAATATATCAAATATTAAAATAAAAATGAAAATTTTGCAATGGCATTCAAATGTAAATATTAATTAACCCAAAAATAGAGGATTTGGTTCCTTTGTGGGTGCACGAAGAGGAGGCGATGAAGGCCCGCGGGAAGCTCAGAAAAGGATAAGCGCAACGAAAGCTTTTTGGTGGTGGTAATGGCACTCCAAACAGCCATCAATGGTTGCCGGCCAGAGTGGAAGAAGCCGCTGGCAGTGAGGCTCTTTGACCAGCCGTTGGGTGGTTGATTGGTGCGGTCGGAAGCGTGGTTGTGCTCAAGGAGTCGAGGCGAGTCTGATGGAGTTCCTGATGTGAAGTTTCATGGTTGGATTTGATGGCTACCTTTGTGGTGGCTTTGGGTACCTTCAGTCAGAAGAGAAGAAGAAAAAGAAGAAGGAGGTGGAGGAGCCAGGCGTGTGCACAGGCAGCGACACTGGCTGGAGTAGAGCATGCTATGCATGAGCTACTGGTAGGCGAGGTCGGTTGCTACTGCTGGGCGCACAGCTTTGGCTGTGACGAGCGCGCAACGATTGCTGCAGGTAGCATGCACACGCAGCAGTAGCGAGCGCAGGAATGGTGCTAGAGGGCACGCTGCTGTGCGTGCTGCGAGTGGCGGGGATGTGCGTAGGCGTGGGGGGTGCGTACGCATGTAGAGGGGTAGGTGGTTGCTACGTGCGGAAGGGGCACGTGCAGGCTGGTGGAGTGTGAGTGCGTGCAAAGTGTGTACTGCAGGAGGTGCGTGGGTGGGGAGCTAGCGAGGTGTGTGCAATAGCTGGGAGCTATGCGTGGAATGGAAGATTAAGCAAGGTGATGTAGGGACTCTTGGCAGTGTGGGCAGTCACACCACACCCCCATAGTGGTGGAGTCACACTGCTGCGACTGTGGTCGATGGTGAGAAGTGGATGAGAAATGAAGTTCTCTACGTAGCAATGAAAGGGGTGGTGGCCTCCTCAACACAGTTGCCTCTGAAGTTCCCTACTAGGAGGGGGTGACGTAATAATTGCGGAAATAAAATATATAAAGCAATCTCACAAAAATAAGCAATCACAAAATGTACACAAGTAATTTTTAGGTGGAAACCCAAACCGGGTGAAAACCACCACCTAACCCTCTCGAGTTAGGATTTTCCGATCAACCTAGTTGATCAAATCCACTAACCGAATCACTTTAAAACGAGGGTGATTCAACCTCAGTACAACCACACTACAAGTACGAGGGTAGCGTTCCTCAACCCCTTCTCTCCATGAGAAGGATTTTGTCCCACGAAGGAGACGGGAATTCGCAAAGCGAATACCCAACCAAAAGACAAAGGAAAAATAAACAACAAACCTATAGAGCCAACAAAGTAATAAACCTAAGCTTCTATAGGATTTAGGAAACTCCCCTTTGCTAGGAGTGCGTCGACGATGACGCGGTGCGTGAGCCACGCGACGGCGCAACTTCGCTCTCGTGGACAACGGCGGGAGAGCGGGTGCGCAACAGCTTGATGCTCTCAAGAGAATGGTGCTTGAGCTTGGAGAGCAAGAGCTAGCTAGGACACAAGAGAGTGGAAAGTGTAATACAAATTGTTTCTTGTGTATCTTGGTCTCTCTAGGTGTGTCTTGTGTATCTCTTAGTGTCTATGTGTGTTGCAAGGGTTCCCCTCTATTTATAGAGGCCTTAGGAAGGCTTTGGAAGGCTTAGAAAGGGTTCTATAGCCGTTGGGAACAAAGTCCAAGAGAATCAGGCCGAAATCAGGACAATGATTACACTTGACAGGGTTATCAGACATCTAACTCTGGCATCAGACGTCTGGAAGGCCACTTTAAGACGTCTGATTTAAAGGTCAGACGTCTGATTCTATGCGGGTTTCTCCCTGACTTGAATCAGATCTAAACAGGGTTTTTGTGTAAGTCCATCAGACGACATACAGGACGTCTGGCACTGTGTATGGACGTCTGGAAACCTACTTTTACTGTGGGAATTGATTTCCAAACGTTGCAACGGCTAGAAAATCTCTGAGAAGAGATTTTGGGTCAGCCGAGGCAAAACGGTCATTTATCAGACGTCTGGAAAGGCCTAAGGACGTCTGATAAGGCTCTAACGGTCATATTCTTGAGTGTCTGCTAAGCCAGCCAACGGTCCACTAATTGGACGTCTGGCAAATCCATCAGACGTCTTCTAAGACGTCTGGTATAAGGTCTGGACGTCTGATTTCATCAGACAGAACTAACTATGTCCAGCCTAACAGTTATCAGACGTCTGAAACAACAGTCAGACGTCTTAAAATACATTATCAGACGTCTGATTTGGGAATTAGACATCAGGAAAGTTTGTTTGAACCCTATATTGGTTTTCTAAGTATTCTACAGAAAACCTAAGTATCCTAGGGTTGTGCCGGTGTTCCTAGGACTACTGTTAGGGTTCTTTGAGGCTCTTTAACATAATTTTCTAAGGAAAATAAAGAGCAAGAAAAATAAAGATAAAAGTACATGAAAGGATTAAAAAGAATCTATCCTATTCTTCTTGTCTTCTATCTTCAATCTGTCGCTCCACGCGAACCTCCTCTGTTTTCCGTCAAGCTCCTCCAATCCGTCCTGGATGCGAGCTCGAACTCCGGCTAAACACGTCCACATTTGCAATTGACCTGAAATCTAGGACTCAAATTGCAAATGTTAAATAACACGTGTTTTGTTATCATCAAAACAAATGATTGTGGTGCTCTAGCACCAACAGCCTCCTCCTCTCCCTTGTAGTCACAACTGCCCCCGACCAGATCCATCTCTCCCGCTCCTCCATGAATGGGGTCTTAAGTGCAGGCAGCTGGAGAAGATTGAATGCGCAGGCGAAGGAAGTGGATCAGTTGCTTACAGGAAGAAGAATAAGATTTAATAAAATAAATATTCAGATTATTTATACACAAATCCTTAAGTTCTATGTTAATTAAAATAATGCATGTAATGCATCTAATGCCATTCTAAGTCAATTCCAAATGCCTTTAATTATGAATGTAATGCATGAATTATGTCATTAAATTAGAAATATAAATTAATCTATTTACATTCTAATGCATGCTAAATAAATGTTAGAATTAACTTAATGTCTAGGCACATAAATATTTAAATAGCTCACAAATATGGGCTAATCAACAACCGGTTGATGAGCTATTACCACCGACAACTTACTAGCCATACTCGTGCGGTGAAGTGTGGTTTTATTATTTTCCTTTTTTTTTTACTTTCTCTTTTTTTCTATTTTTTTTATTTTCCTTTTGAGTGTTTCTTTTTTTTTCTTTTTTTTTTCCTAAGTCGGTGGCTTCCCTGATCTAAGATTTACCTAAAGGCAGTACAACGAAAATGGTCTTGTGGCTGGGCTCTGAGCAACCGGCCGATGAGCTATTACTATTGACAACTTGCCAGCCATACCACCCAAGTCAATCCATTAGCTACCCAATTTCCATAAAAACCTTCGGAAAGTGAGTTAGTACGAATAGTGTGTAGATGCTTAGCCTTAAAATCCCCCCAAATCAGAGGGCGGGTTTATAAGTTGCATACTTATCATCTTAATTTATTAGCCAAATTAAAAATGAATTTGAATTGGTGAGGACTCGAGACTAAGTCCACATTCGAGTGGTTACCCGGGCTAATTAAGCCTGAAGACCTGAAGAGTCTAAGTGTTTAGGTCCTCTCGTATCATTTCCTAAAGTTAATAACTTCCAAATGCCTAAGTTCTCTTTTCCTAATTTCCTTTTTTTATCTTTTTTCAAATTTTCAATTTTTTTTAATTTTATAAGAAACTAAAAGAAATTCTACGGAGTTAACATAATGATTTCAGGAATTGATTATCCACCCCCCCATCCTAAATGATGCAATTGTCTCATTGTAAAAATAAAGACATGAAAAGGGTGGAGTAAACAGAACATTACCTGAGTGTCATGAAAATTTGGTCAGCTCCGCAGAGAGAAGAGTGTATACACACATGCTAAGTTTAATGCCATCAGCTAGGCATAACATACATACAAAGAAAAAATTGAGAATTCACAAGTGCGGGTCAGAATCAAAATCAAAAGGTTGATCCTGAAACCCATCCGCAGAAGATGTCCACAGATGTGGACGAGATTATGGTGCAAACCCATGCCCCACGGTCGAGTGGTTCTCAGCTTCTGGATGAAAATCACCCAGAACTGAAGGTTGTTGTGTTTGCGGGGCTGGGCCTGCGATTTAGTGGTGTGCAACCCAAGACCAAAGTGTCGGACAACCGGTAAAGATGGTTCAATAGGTGTGGTTGTCCACTTAACATCTATCTTAGAAAAATAATCAGGTAGTCCAAGCTTGGGTCGCACGTGAAAGATATCATAAGGGTCCGTATAGAAGATAGGTGGTTTATAGTCAATAGGTACCCTTATATCCAAGCTTGTTTTTCCCGTTCTATCTAATGGTTGAATCCAAAAACAAATCCCGATGTTTATCTTTAACAAATCCCGTACCTCCAGTGTTTTTAATCTACCAAGGTCCATTGATCTCTTTTTCTCCTCCAAAGTCAAAAAAATTAGATTTCCCAAAAATTCCGTTTTAAGTTTTGCTAAGAGACTAGCAAAAGATAAGCATGGGGGTGTGATAAACGCCAGTTTATCATCATTCTTATGCATTAAAACAAACCTAGCTCTTAGGATTTTACTCCGCAAACGGGTTTTTGGGCTGCATTTAGGCATAAAATAGGTTAGGCATGCATTGCATTTTTTATTGTCTTTTTAATATGTTTTTGTGAGTGTTAGGGATGTACAGATATATAGATCCCTAAAACCCTAGCACTCAAGAAGGCAAATGGTGAAGGAGAAGCCCAGACTAGCTGGAACTCAGCCTAATCCAGCTCACCTCAGCTTGATCCAGCTGACCTCAGCTTGATCCAGCTCACCGCAGCTGGAACCTAGCTTACTTGAACTAGGGTTAGCTCATCCCAGCTCCATTCAGCTAATCTCAGCTGGATGGCAGCTCAAGAGAGTTCACCTTAGCTCACCCTAGCTCAAGTCAGCTCAGATCCAGCTCAACTTAGCTGAGTCTAGCTCATCTCAGCTCCCACTAGTCCACAGGGAGCTCTAGCTAGCTTAGCTAAGTTGACAGGAGTTCACCCCAGCTCAGATCCAGCTACATCAAGCTCCACTCAGCTCCAGCCAGCTGAAGAAGAATTCATCCCAGCTCAGGAAGCTCAAGTCCAGCTCCCGGGGACTCAGCTTAGCTCAACTGAGTTGAGCTAAGCTACCTTAGCTGCCTCAACCAGCTTGATTCTCCCCGGGAGCACCAGACCTAGCTCACCTCAGCTTATTTTGGTAGAAGATAGCTCACTTTAGCTTGGCTTAGCAACTAGCAAAGAACTAGCAAGCTAAGCCAGCTAGAGTAGCCCCATGCTAGCCTCTTCAGCAGCAGCCAACTCCAGCTCCAGCTCCAGACTTCTCCTCCTCAGCTCCTCCCTCCAAACCCTAGCTCCAACACCTTCTCCTCTACTCCTCCATTAGCTAAGCTAGCTTAGCTTAGCTTATCTTAGCTTAGCTAAGCTTAGCTCCTTGGCCATCCACCACCTTCAAAGTCAACCCTAGCTAGCTTCACCAACTTAAGCCTACTTAAGCTAGCTACTCTACTCAAGTTGGCGCCACCTCCTAGCCATCCCTTCACCCCATTATCTCCACCAAAAGACACCTTAAGTTGGCACCAAAAACTACCCCTAACCACCTCTATATTGACGCCAACTTTCAGCCCTTAATCCACCCTACACCTACCCACATAAGCCATCCTAGCCATCCACCTAACCCCCCTTCTAGAATCCTTCTTGGCGCCAACTTAGACCCTCCTCTACAAGCCATTTTGGCGCCAATATCAAGGGGTGTCAACCCCCATAACTACCCCCTTGGTGCCTTTTAAGGTGTCGCCAAACACCCTTGTACATTGGATCCTTAACCACCTCCATCATCCCATCTTGGCCCTCCATTTCAAGGGACACCTTATCCCCCTTCCTATTCTATAAAAACCCACCACCTACCACCATTTTGGGGCATCCTCCCTTAGTGTATTTTTCTACCTACATCCACCTATACCTACACCCAAGGAGAAAGAGTAGAGAAGGAGATTAAAGGGGCACACCACCAGCCCTTTTGGTGCCTTCTTCTCCCCACTCTCTTCAACTTGGGCCACTCCAAGGAGGAGGACTCTTCCACTTTAAGGAGGACGGCCAGGCAAGGGAGAAGGACCTAGGGTGGACGTCCACCCTTGGAGAGAAGCTTAGGGCACGCCCCCTTAGGGCTTGCCTTGGAGGACATCACCTTGGCGGAGCACTGCAAGGAAGGAGTTGAAGGACTCTTTTCAAGATTGGGAGCCACCAACCTTGGAGCAAGAAGCCCTCTTCTTCACCATCTATCTAGAGGATTTGTATTTTCTTTTCTTATTTGCATTTTTCTAGTAGTACAAGCTTTCCTCTACTAGGCCTTTTGTAAAACACTTTATCAATTATCTAGTTGCCTTCTTTGCATTTCTTGTTTGCATTTCTATTAGCTTATTTTCAGCATTCTTCACTCCCTCTCCCTAATTATTCTAGGCCTCCACTTGCCTAGAGTGAGCTTAGGGAGAGGCTCTACTTGCCACATAGAAGTAGTATTTAAATTGAAGTGTAAATCACTTTTTCCACCATCAGTTCGCATGTTGCCTTAGCTTAAAAACAAAAAAAAAATGATATATTGAAAAAAATACCAAAAAGAAAGTTGAGATTTATTCCGAGCAAGAGAATCAATTTTGCAACCATATTGCCTCCTTGGACGACCCTAGATACTCCCCTATCTAGGAATATAAATTTAAGAGTGAAAGCGGATTTACGCGTTACAACGACGTATTTTAACAAACCGCGTATTTTCGTTATCAGGCATACCCTCAAAATTGAGTTCTTGGCTTTGAGCCAAAACAAGGTTCCAAAACAAGTCTTACTATTCGCAAGATGGGGTACCTGCAAGTCAAAGATTATCTTTTCTCTTTTATCTATTTTTTTTTTATCTTTTTTACTAACAGGAAAGCGAAACAGAAGTAAAGTAAATATAGTATATATAGGTATATATTATGTATATAAAGGGGTGGGGGTGGAGGCGGTGATGGAGTGTAGCACGATGTCGAGTCAGTCGTTGTCTAGAGAAATGCAACCAACAGGACTAGGTGCTACGTGGGTGTAGGATGGATGGTGGAAGATGTATGTCTCCGCACTTTTTGTACGCGTGTATCAGGGAATATCAGCAACTGGTGCAGATATTCCCGCAATACAGCTTATGGTAAATAATGTGAAAATATGTATATAAGTAAATATATCTATATGTATATTTTTATAGTTATAAATGTATAGGTATATATATATATGTAGATATATATATATGAATATATATAAATTTATGTATATATATGTATATCTGTATGTACATATAACTATATAGAGGTATATATATATGTACGTATGAGTATATGGTAATATATGTATATATAGATATATGTAGCTAAGTATATATATATATATGTATGTATATATATGTATAGATGTATATATATATATATATATATATATATATATGTATATATGTATATATTACTATATGGATATATATATATAGGTATATAGGTATATGTATCTAGATATGTATATATATATGTATGTATGTATATATATATAAGTATGTATGTATACTAATACATAAGTATATAGGTACTACTATATGTATAAATATAAGTATATATATATATATATATGTATATCAATATATGTATATATATATATATCATTATAAGTATACGTATATATATATAAGCTTATGATAGTGTTTATGTGTGTGTGGGTGTGTGTAGGTGTTGGTGTAGGTGTGTGTGTGCGTCGGTGTAAAGTGTTGTGAGTGAGTGAAAGAGAGAGAGGGCAGGAGAGCGGGAGAGAGCGGGAGCGCAGTCGCTGTTGGAGAGATTTAAGTCGTTTGCAGATGGCGGCCGTCGTCTGGAGGGGAAGGTCGTCGTCTGATGGTCGCGGGCGCGTATTCGCGGAGACGAGGAGAGGTGTCTGCGTCGACCAGCTGCGAGCACGGAGGGCTCACGACGGCATGCTCGGAGAGGGAGGCGAGGTGTCTGCAGACGCGTGTGGACGCTTGCAGAGGTTGGCAGGGAGGCGGGGAGACGCTTGGCCGGCCGCTGCAAAGGCGCGCAGCGGCCGATTGCGGGCACGGAGGGCGTGCATCAAAGCGGGGAAGCGAAAGGGGGGAAGGCCTGTAGGCACGCGCGGAGGGGCTAGGGCGCCTGCAGACACTTGCGGAAGCTGCTGGGGCTACTGCTGCTGCTGCTGCTGCTTCAAGCTTCAGACCTTGAAGTGGCAGCAATGGCGGGAAGTGCAGGAACAGAAAAAAAATGAAAACAGAGAGCCACCACCCCCACCGGCTCTTTGAAGAGCTAGGCGGTGGTGGTCTCACGGTGGTGGTGTGCACCACAGTGAGCTCCTACCCGCCAAGTATCTCCTCGGAGGAGGGCCGGCGTATGGAGGGGAATGGGGGAGAGGAACGGTGGTGGCCTACTGGTGGAGTTTTTCTTGTTGTAGCCCAGCCTCGTTTCAAGAAGCTGTGGCTTTATAGAAGATGAAAGCATGGTCATGCATGGCTGCTGCAGGGAGAGGGAAGTGCAGGGACGTGCTTGGCAGGGAATGGCAAGTTGCAGCCGCGGGAGGCGTGGCGCGAGGAGAAGTTGCAGCAGCGGGAAAAATTAAAAATCAAGTGGTGAAATAAAAAGATGTGGATTTTGCAAGGATGCACTTGAGGGAAAAAAGTAAACTGCAAGCCACTTATTTCATTCTTCTTTCTTCTCAATAAAATGCATGAATGCATGTGTTTTTACAAATGCAACTACGGAATCCTAATATGCACAAGTAGTGCTAGGAAATAGCATAAGAAGGCAATATGCACAAGGTGTATTTTGCGGTGCAATCATACCCCCATGCCTATCTTTTGCTAGTCCCTAGCAAAACAGTATTTAGAAATGATCTTAAGCTGAAGATTTTCTTCTGAGGTGATATAGGTGTGTTTATTGTCGGATATTGTGAGAACCAATTGTAGAGAAGGCTACCAGTACTTTAAGTCTCACATGACATAGATCAACTCTCCACTAACCAGGACTCTTGATATTTGAACCTTAAGTACGATTTCCAGGACCCAGGAGGTTTTTTCCGTACTCGAGAGCTCAAGAGATTATGGCTTGTGCTTAGTGAAGGATCAAGACTGACCAGATGAACATTAAGACTCAAGCTCAGGGTTTCACGAATTTTTAAGTGAAGTTTGGTCCCAGTTTCAGCTCGTGTTTTCAGATTGACCCTAAAGAAGATGACGAAAAACTCAACTCCCATTTTCTGATTTTTGTGGCTCAAAGGAAAACAAGGTATTTGTAACCTGCCCTGAAGAACTTCTTGTAGGGCGAAGACTTTACAGACATTTGTGAGATATACTGACTTATTTGCATTTTTTTTTGGAACACGTGTCTGTATATCTCTTACAATACTTTTTGAAGGAGCACACTTTTTTTCTTTTTGGTGGGAGAGTTTCTTTTTGGTGGAAAGAGTCGCTCCTAAACACAAGACTAAAGCCTGGGATAAAAAGTCTACCTGCGCGCACTGGAAAGGACTCCACCTTCCCTAATGAACACCAGGGTTGGATCTTATGTTCACCTGGTCTTTCCTGATATGTGTAGTGTAAACCAAGTTTACTTAAGCTCTCAGGTAAAAGCAAACCAACGGATCTTGTACTGGTGTCTCAGGTACAAGAATACGTCCTTAGTTAGGAGGGATTCTGATCTATTTTGTCAATGCTTAAGTGAATTAAGCTGAGCCTTAGCGAATCAAGCTTCTGTGGCCTGGAAAGTCTTCAAAACAGAGGTTGAATATCCATAAACACTTATTGTATTTTTTGTTTCAGTTTTTAGATCATTACTAAA
Organism: Thalassia testudinum; assembly: GCA_037157565.1. NCBI lineage: Eukaryota > Viridiplantae > Streptophyta > Magnoliopsida > Alismatales > Hydrocharitaceae > Thalassia > Thalassia testudinum. The sequence goes on from JAZHRO010000067.1 coordinate 41,397,368, forward strand.
CACCATTTATTTATATATATATATTTTTTTTTCTTTTTCTTTTTCTTGCATATTTATAAATGGGTGGAAACTGTATGATACCATAAAATACCCAGATCCTATGGATTCCTATCCACCCCCCATTGCAAACAATGCTATGTCCTCATATGCATGTAGGGAAAGGCAGAGAAAGGATGAAAGATCGGGTAAGGAGAGCTGAGGTTCAGGGTATACAGCAGGGTGGTAGGGTGGGTGGATGGTGGGTGGTGAAATGAAAAGTGAAGTGCTCGTGATAGTGGCGTGAAAAGTGATGGTGGATGGTGAAAGGTCTGGCATTTTCTGGGATGAGAGTGTCCAGGCAGATCAGAAAATAGATCAGGAAGAAGAAGTTGGCCCTTAGATTGGCCAAGAAGAGGGGCTCTTTGGATAGATGGATACAAAAGGGAATAGCCCCAGTGAGTAAGATGTGGGCTCAAGGTCCCAGTGTGGAGTTGCAAATCCGCCTGATTTTGCGGGAAAGAAAGGGCAATCCGATCTTCCAGAGTGTGAAATGGCGGTGAGCAGCCCGGCGATGACTCAGACCACGAGGTATGGGAAGCGGAGAAAACCTCATCAGAAGTCTAGTTAGGAGAAGTTACAGGAATAGGGAGGGATCGGGGAACGTCACAATTTGTGTTGGTCAAGCAGTCGTCAGGTAATTCACAGCAGTCTGAATCGGTCCCAATTAGTCCAATGCACGCACTGACAGTCATGTCCTCGTCAGACGTGTCACCCTTGATGCAATCGCTATCATCATAAGAGTGCGGTGCTGCAGCGAGATTAGCCTGAAATCTCGATGAAATGCTCGGAGCTTGCAGAATTTGATGAACCTATCCTTGAGAAGGTTGTACCTGTGGTTGCAGACCACAGGGTACAAAGTTTCGTGGGTTTGGAACAGGTTGGGTGGGAAGAGAGCCCTGAGATGAGTCTCCATACATAGTTGACTGATCTCAGCTTTCTACTGCGCCAAATGGTGCTGAAGAGAGGTCATGTTCTCTTTATGGCACTTTGACATTTCCGTCATCATTCGCATCAATTTATCAAGAGGCCTTGATGCGTGTTCAGTTTGCGGTATGCAAGGGCCTGATGGCGGATTTGCCATAGGATTAGACTGGGCCCTTAGGATGACGGGTGCGGATGGTCAAATTGGTCCACCCATGGGGTTTTGGCGCTACGGGTTGTTGGACCATGCGAAATTCGGATGATTACGCCACCCTGGGTTATAAGTGGCAGAGAACAGGTTGTTCCCCAGGGCGCAAGCGTCTTCTATGCCAGAAGACGTGTCTGCATGTAAATATGTGTCCGAGCACACGGAGGCTTGGGCGAAATACTGGCTCGCAGAAGCCAGTTCCACATGACTTACCGAGTCGCTTGGCGCAACACTCGATAAGGAAGGTCTTACAGGATTTCTCGGGATAAGCCTGGTGTTGAAAAAATTGGAATTGTGACGAAGTGGTGAGGTGGGGGTCTTTGCCATGTTTGTGGAGGAGGAGGACGATTCGGCTCATTTTCTAGATTTAGCAGTCAATTCAAATAGTTCAGGGTTGTGTGACCTCCTCCTAAACATGCACTACCGCAGGAAGAATTGGGGGGATAAGAGGGGAAAAGAGATGAGAGAAATGACGCCGCAAAGGTACACATGATTACAAATCAATACAGTCAAGTTCTTAACCTCTACAGTGTGCCCTTAGACCTAAAGATCTAAGTTACCTACTATCACGAACTACGGAACCGAATGCGAGCACCGCAGAACCACCGGGCCAGATTGAAAGGCCGTTTGCCCCAATCTTATACACCTGATAGCACGCGGGAACTCTCACCAGCACGTAGCTGCTACACGCAGGTTGTTAAACCTCCAATCCTTAGTAACAGTTAAGTTACTACCAGTTTTAGTTAGAGGCTTATGATCAAGTGCTTCTAGAATGTGGAGGGTGTTGTTTACAGGTAATGACCAAGTGATTGATTTTAAGAGAGTGTGTAAAACAAGCATGCAATGGGGAAATCTCCCTGAATTGAAGTTCTTAATTGGTGAATGATTTTTAGAGTTCAGCCTTAAGTAGTATGAATTTTAGGATTTTGCTGAATTACCAATTCAACCAATCTCCGGGTTTTTGTGAGAATACAAGCTTTCTTTCTAAGCCCAAGAAACCCTTCTTCAAAATCAGTTAGTTAATGCATGCTAAAATGCAATGGGCTACCCTAAATGGAGAATTCTATGTGTGGATGCATGAATCAGTTTTATAATAGTGTGAAAGGGAGCCAAGCACTTCAATTCAAGTGCTCCCAATCACCAAAAAATGTCCACACACAAGGCTCAACCAAAAGAAAATCAAATTGTTGGGGGTTGAGGTATTCGGGATCGAATCTTAGGCAAGTTGAAAAGTCGTGGTGGGGTTGGAATTAACTCAATTCCAAGTCTCCCCACCAAAAAGGTGATCCCGAATTGTAGATAAGTGAGGCAAAGGAGGGGTGCAATTAATATTTTTATTTGCTTCAAAGAATACTTCCCACGGCAAAAAATTCAAGAATCAAGATTCTCGGATTTACGCTATGCGAAGTAGGGCGGGAAATCCTGGGGCGATGGGAGTGAAGACAATCAATCAAACAAGTAAATTTTAATCCACTTGCCCCAAGAGATCCCAAGAACTTTTTCTAGTTTTTTTTTTTAGTTTAGTTTTTATTTTTTTTTATTTATTTATTAAGGTGGCAAGTTAACCCTAGTTTCCTAAGAAAAGAAAACTTACTTGTTCGGCAACGTGTGTGAAGCTCCATTGCAGTGTCGGCGTCTTCATGCTCTCGTTCCCGCCTTGGATCTGCCCTCGTTCCCGACTTCGTCTGCCTATCTTCTCCTTGCAACCAAGTTCACCTGCACACCAAAAAATAGAAATACCCCTGAAGAGAGAAGAGAAAAATTGAAAGGAATTGAAAGAAACTTACTTGAAGGCGCACTTCCCCGGCAATGGCACTAGAAAAGATGTATGGTTGGACCGGATAGGTTGTTAATATGGTGATTTTATAGTTGAAATGTCTATAGTGGTTAACCTAAATCGGACCTAACCATCTCTTTACAAAATTTTTAACCTGGCCTATTTGATTTTATCTTGTCACTTTTAGGCCCAGGGTCGAACTCAAGGAAGTGGGGTTATAAGTCGAGTTTCTACGCCTTTCCTACAACGAGTCTCTTTCATTCGTTTATTGTGTTTTTGGTGTTTTTCTTATTTAGATTTTGTTTTGGTAATCTTTGTCCTTGAGGCACACCCTCAAAATTGAGTTCTTGGCTTTGAGCCAAAACAAGGTTCCAAAACGGGTCTTGCTATTCGCAAGACGGGGTACCTGCATGTCAAAGATTATCTTTTCTCTTGTATCTATTTTTTTTTTTATCTTTTTACTAACAGGAAAGCGAAACAGAAGTAAAGTAAATACAGTATATATAGGTATATATTATGTATATAAAGGGGTGGGGTGGAGGCAGCGATGGAGTGTAGCACGATGTTGAGTCAGTCGTCGTCTAGAGAGACGCAACCAACAGGACTAGGTGCTGCGTGGAGTGTAGGATGGATGGTGGAAGATGTATGTATCGACACTTTTTGTACGCGTGTATCGGGGAATATCAGCAACTGGTGCAGATATTCCTGCGATACAGCGTATGGTAAATAATGTGAAAATATGTATATATATGTATATAAGTAAATATATCTATATGTATATATTTATAGTTATAAATGTATAGGTATATATATATATATGAATATATATAAGTATATGTATATATATGTATATGTGTATGTATATATAACTATATAGAGGTATATATATATGTATGTATGAGTATATAGTAATATATGTATATATAGATATATGTAGCTAAGTATATATATATATATATATATGTATATATATATAGTTCTAGATATATATATGTATAGATGTATATATATATATATATGTTTATATGTATATATTACTATATGGATATATATATATAGGTATATAGGTATATATATATATATAAGTATATAGATATATATATATATATGTATATAAGTATACTAATACTACTATATATATAGATGTAAGTATATATATATATATATATATATATATATGTATATGCATAGTAGTATTTGTATATATGTATATATATATATGTATGTATATATATAGGTATATATATATATATAAGTATGTATGTATACTAATACATAAGTATATAGGTACTACTATATGTATAAATATAAGTATATATATATATAGATATATATATGTATAAATATATATATATGTATATCAATATATGTATATATATATATATCATTATAAGTATACGTATATATATATATATATAAGTTTATGATAGTGTTTATGTGTGTGTGAGTGTGTGTAGGTGTTGGTGTAGGTGTGTGTGTGCGTCAGTGTAAAGTGCTGTGAGTGAGTGAAAGAGAGAGAGAGAGAGAGCGGGAAAAGGAGGGAAGGAGAGCGGGAGAGAGCGGGAGCGCTGCTGCTGCTGGAGAGAGTTAAGTCGTCTGCAGATGGCGGGCGTCGTCTGGAGGTGAATACCGTTGTCTAATGGTCGCGAGCGTGTATTCTCACAGAGGAGGAGAGGTGTCTGCGTCGACCGACTGCGAGCGTGGAGGGCTCGCGACAACGCCCTCGGAGAGGGAGGCGAGGTGTTTGCAGGCGCGCGTGGATGCTTGTAGAGGCTGGCAGGGAGGCGGGGAGACGCTTGGACGGCCGCTGCAGAGGCACGCAGCGGCTAGTTGCGGGCGAGGAGGGCATGCGTCAGAGTGAGGAAGCAGAAGCGGGGAAGGCCTGCATGCACACACGGAGGGGTTGGGGCGCCTGCAGACGCTCGCGGAAGCTGCTGGGGCTGCTGCTACTACCGCCGCTTAGCTGCCGCTACTGCTACTTCAAGCTTCAGACCTTGAAGCGGCAGCAATGGCGAGAAGGGCGAGAACAGAAAAAAAACAAAAATAGAGAGCCACCGCACCCATCGGCTCTTTGAAGATCTGGGCAGTGGTGGTCTCACGGTGGTGGTGTGGACCACAGTGAGCTCCTGCCCACCGGGTATCTCCTCGGAGGAGGGCCGGCGTATGGAGGGGAATGGGGGAGAGGAACGGTGGTGGCCTGCTGGTGGAGTTTTTCTTGCTGCAGCCCAGCCTCGTTTGAAGAAGCCGTGGGTTTATAGAAGATGAAAGCATGGTCATGCATGGCTGCTGCAGGGAGAGGGAAGTGCAGGGACGTGCTTGGCAGGGAATGGCAAGTTGCAGCTGCGGGAAGCATGGCGCGAGGAGAAATTGCAGCAGTGGGAAAAATTAAAAATCAAGTGGAGAAATAAAAAGATGTGGATTTTGCAAGGATGCACTTGAGGAGAAAAAGTAAAATGCAAGCCACTTATTTCATTCTTCTTTCCTCTCAATAAAATGCATGAATGCATATATTTTTACAAATGCAACTACAGAATCCTAATATGCACAGGTAGTGCTAGGAAATAGCATAATAAGGCATTATTGCAGGCGTATTTTGCGGTGCAATCAGTAGGCTTGCTAGAGCTTGGGAGTAGGTGGGAGTAGAGTAGGTAGAGATGGCTTCGAAGGGAGGGGGTGTAGGTCCTTTTATAGTGGAGGAGAAGAGGCAAAAATAGGTATGGGACCATTAGTGACATCCAGGCTGATGTAAACACATTTATTAAGGGTAAAATGCCTATTCATGCATGTTCCTAGGCCTAGATTTGCATTTCATGTTATAAATATTGCATAGCATGCATCATTCTGCATTTAGAGTAGTTGTATATAATTTAGGTTAATTGCATCCTTTTTGTAATTAGGAGAGAAGGATATTTATTTTGGAGCCTCAGATTGACGATCCGACTGTACGGATCTGATCAAGACAACGATCGGAGTCCAACGGCTCTGAAATCGCCACGATCGGAGTTCCATAGAACCATATGTAGTCCGAGGAAGATCAATGGCCAAGGGACTAGGAGACATAATTTGGAGCTTCAAATGATAAATCTGACCGCGCGAATGGATTCGGGTCGACGATCGCAACCTAACGGCGCGAAAATCGACTCAATCCAACCTCTTTAGCAGCCCCTACAACAAGAAGAAGATGGACGGCCCAAACTGCACCATGTGGCGCATCCCAGGCTGCTAGCACACTCACGCAGCACCGCATGCGAGAACAGCGCAGGTGCGCGTGTGGGCGTGCGGGCATGCAAGCGTGCATGCGCACAGTGCTAGCGCGTGGGCACCAACGGGCATGAGCTGCCTATAGCGACATTTCCAGCGACGGCCTGGATGTCACAAATGGTCCTATACCAATTTTTGCCTCTTCTCCACCACTATAAAGGGACCTTCACCCCCTCCCTTCCAAGCCATCTCTACCTACTCTACTCCCAACTACTCCCAAGCTCTAGCAAGCCTACCAATGCTCCATTAGAGCTTGTTCTCAAGCTCCCAAGGTGCCTATTAGTGTAGCGAACCTCTGCCGCACCAAATACTCCTCCAACTTCCCATCTCCCTTCATAGGTACCTTGGAGCTGTCCTCTCACTCCCATTCCAGTAGCAGATCACCTCCGTCTTCTCACCTTCATTCTGGAGCCACGCTAAAGCTTTCCACAACACGACGTCCTCCAGCATCTCACCTCCGTTGGCCCGCTCCTCACCTCTTCGTCTGAGCTTCCGCCAGGCACCGTCGTCTCGCCGAACAGCCGATTCAGGAGATTTCCTCTCACCCCCATCTCTTTTTATGCTTTCATAGTTTCTTGTAATTGACATTAGAAGTAATATATATCACATTTGTTCCAGATCTCTATCTTGTGATACGTTTGCTTGATTTCTTTTATTCCAAAAATGCAAAAAAAATAACAAAACCCCAAAATACAAAAAAAGAAACGAATCAAAGCGCGATTTTCAACTAAAGTAAACGTCGCCACCTTGTGTTCGACCCAGGACTCCCTTGGAGTTTCGGTATAAATTTTATCTGATCGACGTGTTTTGCAACTACGACGATAGGCTACTTGTAACCCCGATTTCTAAACATGCGAAACACGCACGACCATTTTGGCACCGTTGCCGGGGAGGCAACGGAATTTACTTTATTTTTTTATTGTGTTTCTTTGCATTTACATAGCATTAACCCTACTTGTCTTTGATCTACTGTCTTGCAGGTACCCTAGCATGGAGATCCATGTGTGGTAGAACGGAGTAAAGTGCGGGTAGAGTGTTTTGTAAGTGTCCCCACACCACCCCCACCTTAGTTTTTATTCCATAACCTAATAACTCAAACTCAAATCAACTTAGGTGCTTTTTAGAAACCCTAGGATAGATTTGGTTGTTTGTTTGCCACCTTCACTCACCTCGCCATTCGCATATATAAAAAACTAAAAAAAATATTCTTCTCTTGTGGGATTTAACTGGAAGCTACACATTTAACACCCACAACTTCTTATCATAAGGCACACAATCACTTTGATTCTACCACTTAACCGGGATCTGACCTGTGGACCCGGTACACTTCAAATCAATACACATAAGTGAGTGGAAATCTAAACAGGTTAAGCATTCTTGCGTACCTTGACTAAGTGGTGCAATAAGCCAATTGATTGAGCTGTTTGGGCTGCACCACTCAATCTAAAATTGATCCATCCAATAGCTTGCCACTTAGGGTTGATTCTTAGGCTGAACAGGCACTCCACATTATTTTTTATTTTTAAAGGAACATATCATCACCCGTGCTATCAAAACTTGGAGTGTTCTACTAAACCTTGATTGAACCAACCTAAGAATTAAACCCTAAAAACTACTAAACAAGGTTAAATCCTAAAAGACACATCATCAAATAACCTTGTTTGAGAACCCTGATTGTGCATGCACACACATTTTAACTAATCATTAAGTGCATAACCCATATTAAGGGCCCTTCACATTCCAAGATCACGATCATCCCAAGCCTAACTAAAACTGAGTAGACGTTGGCCTTAAGGATTGATTCGCACTTTGGGGCTCAGACTGAGATTTTTTTCGGTTAATCTGCTTTTGCTGGTCCATCTGATGTCTAGCTAGGGCAGTAGCATCAAACGACCATGGCTGGGCGGTACACTAGGAACCAGAGGTGCAAGCGAAAGGAAGAACCTTCTCCCCAGTCCCTCCTTCTAACTGGTTGGATTGACCGGATAAAAGTAGACTAAATCATTTATAATCTCAAGATGGGTCCTGGGAGTCTGTAAGTCTTTAGGCTACCCACATAAGGACAGGTTTGGTTGATTGTATTCCAGGGCACCTTTCTCTCTTCTGTTTTCCCTCCTACTTCACCATGTACCCTTCCACTTCTTACACGCATTTCCCATCCTATCCTCCAACCACCACTTATCCCCAAGATGATTACTATCCCGACTTCACTTGTAATTACCCATCCACTAGCCAGGATAACTTTGATTGGGGATATGAATCTAGACCTCAGTGTCTAGGGCCTAACCCTGGACAACAAGACTATGATTATTATCCTTCCCAGAGCTATAATGATTATAGAACTTCATCCTTTGATCACCAAACCAACCCGATCTACAATCAGGAAGGATATAGTGATTATAACACCTACCATCCCCAGTATTCCACTGAATATAGGTCACCACCATCCTCTAAACAACCTAGAATGACCTACTTTCAAGGAGGGACCCGAGAACCTCGACATCTTGACTCCCTTAGATTTAACCCAAACCCACCCAAACCTGAATCGAACTAGTCGGTTCAGGTGAACCAGATCCAGGATAGGGTGTTGACTAATTTGAGGAACACTATACAATCTTTAGAAGCTCAGCCAACACCATGCACTGAAGCACTAGGGCCTATGATCAAAATGATTGATGAACTTAATAGTTCTCTATTGGATTTACTCCAAAGTTTTAGGGAAAGGGACTTGGGTGAGTTTCTTCTTGGGAAATTGTCGAGGTTGAGGATGAAATTTGTGGTTGCACTAGTCAAATCTTGGGATGATTCTCAAGATGAACCCCCTTCAGGAGAGCCAATGTCTGAACCTGCTCAGGCACCTGTCAGGGGGAATGCATTTTCTGAGACTGGGGATGACCAGGATGGGCTAGAGCAACCATTTGAGGATGAACCGATTGATTCACCCGAGATCCCCGAGCCAGGGAGTGAGGAAAAATATATCTCCATGGACCATGAAATGACATATGATTTTGAGACATATATAAATGAGGATCATGGATTCTTTGACTCTAAGGGTGAAGAATCTTTTGGTGAAGTCTTACTTGAACTTAAGGAAGAGGATTTTAGTGAGACAAATGGGCTTGAGGAATCTAACAAACCAATTGATAGCCCAATTATTGAAGATTTGGATTCGGTTCGGGTTAACTTGGAGGATCCAAATCTTGATGATCCAATCAGTGACCCTAGTCCTCATCTGCACCCCGAAGAGCTGACTTCTGAGATCTTTGTGCCCAAGTCAATCTTGATTCAGCCACGATTTCTGGACTTGGGAGAATCATATGGGGTGAATGATTTGCTAGAGGTCCCAGAACCTGAGCACTTGATGTTGGAGGATAGGAATGTTGAAATGAAAATTTGGGAGGTTAGTTTTGAGGGAAAAATAAGTTTGGATATAAGGGTACCTATTGACCTAAAACCACCTATCTTCTATACGGACCCTTATGATATCCTTCACGTGCGACCCAAGCCTGGAATAACTAATTATTTTTTTGAGCTGAATGTTAAGTGGACATCTGAAACTAGTGAACCAGATCTACCTATTGTCCTCCACTTTGGTCTTGGGTTGCACACCACTAAACCGCAGGCCCAGCCCCGCAAACACAACAACCTTCAGTTCTGGGTGATTTTCATCTAGAACCTGAGAACCACTCGACCCTGGGGCATGGGTCTGCACCATAATCTCATCCACGTCTGTAGACATCTTCTGCAGACGGGTTTCAGGATCAACCTTTTTATTTTGATTCTGACCCGCACTTGTGAATTCTCAATTTCTTCCTTGTATGTATGTTATGCCTAGCTGAAGGCATTAAACTTAGCACATGTGTATACACCCTTCTCTCTGCAGAGCTAACCAGATTTTCACGACACTCAAGTGATGTTTTGTTTACTCTGCCCTTTTCATGTCTTTATTTTTACAATGAGGACATTACATCATTTAGGCATGGGAGGGTGGATAATCAATTACTGAAATCATTATGTTAACTCCATAGAATTTCTTTTAGTTTCTTATAAAATTAAAAAAAATTGAAAATTTGAAAAAAGATGAAAAAAAGAAAGAAATTAGGAAAAGAGAACTTAGGCATTTGGAAGTTTTTAACTTTAGGAAATGATACGAGAGGACCTAAACACTTAAACTCTTCAGGTCTTCGGGCTTAATTAGCCCAAGGGTCCACTCGAATGTGGATTTACTCTCGAGTCCTTGCCAATTAAAATTTATTTTAATTTGATAAATAATTTGAGATGATAAGTATGAGACTTATCAACCCACCCTCTGAATTTGGGGGATAATAAGCCTAAGCATCTATAGACATTTTTTTTTCTTGCACTGAATCACTTTCCGGAGGTTTTTACGTAAATTGGGTAGCTAATGGACCGACTTGGGTGGTAAGGTTGGCAAGTTGTCGGTGGTAACAGCTCATCGGCCGATTGTCCAGAGCCTAGCCACAAGACCATTTCCGTTGTACTGCCTTTAGGTAAATCTTAGATCAGGGAAGCCACCTACTTTAAAAAAAAAAAAGAAACACTCAAAAAAAAAAAAGAAAAAGGAGAAAATGAAAAAATAAATAAAACCACACTTCACTGCACGAGTATGGCTGGGAAGTTGTCGGTGGTAACAGTTCATCGGCTGGTTGTCCAGAACCCAGCTCACAAAAAAGTAAATGCATAATAATTCCCAAAACACTTAAGGAAGAAGCAGGTAAGTAGAATAAACCGGGGAGATATACACTGGGTTCGCCCTTGTGTTGACCCCATAAATAAAAGAACTAGGGAGAAAGCTACCGATTGTGAAGATAAACCTTTAGGCAAGGTCACCTAGGGTCATAGAAACCCGAAGTCCGTCTTAACGGTCGTTTTGTGAGTCTATCACTTTTTCACAAAGATGTTTAGCACTTAGAGTCCTTTTTGAGTCTTGGGCAGGTCGGGTAGAAGTAAAAAGTTATCCCGGAACTCTCAAACTCCAAAAGTACAAAAGAAATTAGAAAAGAAGAAAAATAAAATATATATATATATATCTTCCCTTCTAAAATAAGGCGAGAACTTGGGAGGTCTGCATTCTGGCAGACATCCGGGTACTGTTGAGTTTTCGTAGTTTAGGACCTTAGTTGAAATTTTCTATTGTTAATAAACGACTTAGGCTTAAGCGATGTAATCCTAATTCTGCCTTTATACATAGCATATAGTTTAATTTTTCTAGGGACTAGCAAAAGATAGGCATGGGGGTATGATGAAAACACATTTATTAAGGGTAAAATGCCTATTCATGGATGTTCCTAGGCTTAGATTTGCATTTCATGTTATAAATATTGCATAGCATGACCATTCTGCATTTAGAGTAGTTGTATATAATTTAGGTTAATTGCATCCTTTTTGTGGTTAGGAGAGAAGGATATTTATTTCGGAGCCTCGGATTGACGATCCGACTGTACGAATCTGATTAAGATGACGATCGGAGTCCAACGCCTCTGAAATCGCCTCGATCGGAGTTCCATAGCACCATATGCAGTTTGAGGAAGATCAACGGCCAAGGGACTAGGAGACATAATTCAGAGCTTAAAATGATAAATCCGACCGCCCGGATGGATTCGGGTGGACGATCACAGCCTAACGGCACGAAAATAGACTCAATCCGACCTCTGTAGCAGCCCTTACAACAAGAAGAAGATGGACGACCCAGACTGCAGCACGTGGCGCAGCCAGGCCTCCAGCACACGCACGCGCGCAGCAGCGCGGGTGCGCGGGTGCGCAAGCGTGCATGCACGCAGCGCCAGCGTGTGGGCGCGCGGCAAGGCAGGAGCGGCGCTAGTTCATCGTGAGGTAGACTACAATGACGCATGAGTTGGACTTACAGTGACGCTTACAGCCGTCGATAATACATCGCATGCCAACAAAGCCAGCTGTGGGCACCAGCAGACATGAGCTGCCTACAGCGACATTTCCAGCGATGGCCTGGATGTCACTAATAGTCCTATACCGATTTTTGCCTCTTCTCCACCACTATAAAAGGACCTTCACCCCCTCCCTTCCAAGCCATCTCTACCTACTCTACTCCCACCAACTCCCAAGCTCTAGCAAGCCTACCAACGCTCCATTAGAGCTTGTTCTCAAGCTCCCAAGGTGCCTATTAGTGTAGTGAATCTCTGCCCCACCAAATACTCCTCCAACTTCCCATCTTCCTTCATAGGTCACCTTGGAGCTATCCTCCCACCTCCATTTCGATACCAGATCACCTCCGTCTTCTCACCTCCATTCCAGAGCCACGCCGAAGCTTTCCTCAACATGACGTCCTCCAGCATCTCACCTCCATCGTCCTGCTCCTCACCTCCTTCGTCCGAGCTTCCACCAGGCACCGTCGTCTCACCGAACAGCCGATTCGGGAGATTTCCTCTTACCCCCCACTCTTTTTATGCTTTCATAGTTTCTTGTAATTGACATTAGAAGTAATATATATCAGATTTGTTCCAGATCTCTATCTTGTGATACGTTTGCTTGATTTCTTTTATTCCAAAAATACAAAAAAAATAACAAAACCCCAAAATAAAAAAAAGAAACGAATCAAAGCGCGATTTTCAACTAAAGTAAACGTCGCCTCCCTATGCTCGACCTGGGACTCCCTTGGAGTTTCGGTATAAATTTTGTCTGATCGACGTGTGTTGCAACTACGACGATGGGTTACTTGTAACCCCGATTTCTAAACACGCGAAACACGCACGACCACAGGCCATCGCTGGAAACATCGTTGTAGGCAGCTCATGCCCGCTGGCGCCCACAATTGGCTTTGCTGGCATGCGATGAATTACCGACAGCTGCAAGCATCGCTGTAAGTCCAACTCATGCATCGCTGTAGGTCCAGCCCTTGCATAGCTGGTGCTGCGCTCCCCCGCCCTTTGTCGCGCGCGAGCGTGCGCCCACGTGGTGGGGTTGTGCTGTGTGCTTGCATGCCTGCAAGCGTGCGGTGCCGCATGCATGCGCTGGGCAGCCTGGACTACGCCACGTGGCATAGTCTGGGTCGTCCATCTTCTTCTTGTTGTAGGGTCTACTACAGAGGTCGGATTGAGTCGATTTTCATGCTGTTAGGCTGCGATCGTCGACCCAAACCCATCCGCGTGATCGGATTTGTCATTTGAAGCTCCAAATTATGTCTCCTAGTCCCTTCGCCGTTGATCTTCCTCAGACTACATATGGTGCTACGGGACTCCGAAGGAGGCGATTTCAGAGGCGTTGGGCTCCGACCATCGTCTTGATCAAATCCATACGGTCGGATCATCAATCTGAGGCTCCGAAATAAATGTTCTTCTCTCGTAACCACAAAAAGAACATAATTAAGCTAAATTTTATACAACTACTTAAATGCAGAATGATGCATGCTATGCAATATTTATAACATGAAATGCAAATCTAAGCCTAGGAACATGCATGAATAGGCATTTTACCCACAATAAATGTGTTCACATCACCCACTCACATGCACACAGTACGCCCTAGGCACGCCACCACATCCATCCTCGCTCCACGCAACCACTCCCATCACATTTTCCGTACTCCAGCGATGCTCTCTGAATGATTTGACGTGGCCGCGAGGCCGTTCTTGTGTTTTCAGGTTCAGGCACCATCCGCCATTGGCGAGTTGTTAAGCACATTTGGCGTGGCCTCCTCGCCTCTGAGCTTTTAAATTCATGCACATGCTTAGCCGTCCGATCTCAAGATTGGACGGCTTAAAATGCTCCTAGCCAGAGCCTTCAAAACTCCTCTGCCGTGCACCCACATGCGATGAGGCATGCAAATGCGCATCATCACATGCATATGCGATCGACGATCCTTCGTGCTCCACGCATCCTCCCCTCGGCCACTCGATCTCAATCTGATAGCCCAATTGCACCTGCGCTCGTACCCTTCCTATTTGGAGCGCTTAGCATGGCTCGAATGCGTTCCTATCAGAGCTCATAGAGCGCTAGACCAACGTGCTGCGAGGGCTTCTTTACCTCGTTTAGGAATTAGGCATGAGCGATCTGCTGTTGTTGGATGGAGATCCAACAGCATAGATCATCCATGCCTTTGCCTTCAGAAGTTGAACAGAAGGGGGTAGCTGAGTGCAGATGGTTGGGATGGTGTCGCGTGGCACCATCCTGACCGTCCATCTTCTTTATGTTGTAGACGGTGCCACGGGTGTCGGATTGGACCAATTTTCGCACCGTTAGGCTACGATTGTCGATCCGAACCCATCCGTGTGGTTGGATTTGTTGTCTAAGGTGTGGATTAACACCATCTTGGCCCTTGATCTCTAGGGTTCCTTGGCTCTATCTGGTGCTACGGATGTCCGATTAAGGCGATCTTGGAGTCGTTGAACTCCAATCGTCACCTTGATCAAATCCATATGGTTGGATCTTCGATCCGAGGCCCTGATAAAAAGCCACCATGTCCCTAACCATAAAAGGAGACAATTACTATACAATTTATACAACTTGACCTAAATGCATGATTATGCATGTTATGCAATATTTATAATGTATGATGCTAATATGATACTAAGAACATGCATTAATAGACATTTTAGGTTAATCAGATATATGCACATGACACCCCCATGCCTATCTTTTGCTAGTCCCTAGTAAAAACTACATGCTATTTATAAAAGAATTAGGTTGGATTACTCGGGCACAAATCATTTTCAACATTAAGAAATTTTTACTTAGAACCTGAACTTTCAATGACACAACAGTGCCCAGGTATCTGCCAAAATGTAGGCCACGTCAAGCCCTCACCTTATTCACAAAAGGATCTCTTTTTTTCTTTTTCTTCCTTTCTAATTTTTTTGGATTTTTGAGTTTAGGGTTACAGAGTGGCTTTCTACAGCCACTCAACCCACCCAAGATTTGATGAGAACCCTAAGTTCTAAGCATCTTTTTGTGAATGTGATAGAATCATTGATCGGTAATCAGAATAGACTATGGGTTTCTACGCCCCTAGGTGACCTTAGAAAGAAATCTACCTAAAGGTGTATCTCTACGACCGGTAGCTTTCTCCCTACTTTTATTTTTTTATGGGGTCAACACAAGGGTGAATCTAGTGTATATCTCCCTGGTTTATTCTACTTCTCCACCTCTTCCTAAGTGTTTTGGGAATTTTTAGTGCATTTCTTGAGCTGGGTTCTGGACAACCAATCAATGAGCTATTACCACCGACAACTTGCCAGCCATACTCGTGCGGCGAAGTGTGGCTTATTTCTTTTATTTTTTTCTTTCTTTTCTCCTTTTTCTTTTTCTTTTTCTTTTTTTTTTTGACTTTCTTTTTCTTTTTAAGTAGGTGGCTTCTCTAGTCTAAGATTTACCAAAAGGCAGCAAGAAGAGAGTGGTCCAGTGACTGGGCTCTGGACAACCTACCTATGGGCTATTGCTCATGATAACTTGCTATCCATATCACCCTAGAAGGTTCATTAGCTACCTAATTTCCATTGAGATCGCCGAACAACGAGTCAGTGACAAATAGTGTGTAGATGGTTAGACTTAAGGTTCCCTCAAATCAGAGGGCAGGTTGATAAGTCATGTACTTATCACCCAAACTTATTTAATCAAATTAAAATATAATTCAGGATGGTGAGAACTCGATAAACAAATCCACATTTTAGTGGATAACTGGGCTGATTAAACCCAAAGACCTGAAGGGTCTTAGTGTTCAGATCCTACTGTAATATTTCCTAAGATTGAAAGTTCCTAATGTCTAAGTATTCCTTCCTAATTCAAAGTTTTTTATGTATATATAAGAAAATAAGTATAATTTACAAAAATTCCACAGAGCTAACAAAATGATTCAGAAATGAATCCACCCCCCCATGCCTAGCTGATGCAATGTCCACATTGAGAATAAAAGACATGAAAGGAAAGGTAGAATGTAGAAGATATCACCTGAATAGGAAGCTCGGGTCAACTCTGAGTCAGACTGTACAACTGTTGAGTTTAATGTCGTCAGCTAGGCATAGTCTAGCCAAAGAAGTCACAATATAGCTAGAGCAACCGTGTCTGAGATGGGTTCTGGAATAGTATGGTCAATAACAGGCTTCAAACGTTGACCATTGACTTTGAATGAATTACCCATCTTTGAGTCAGAGATCTGAATAGTCCTGTTTGGAAATATCTGATCGATAATGAATAGGTCATTCCATTTCAACCTAAGTTTACCGGGAAAGAGCTTAAGTTGAGAATCGAAGAGCCAGACCTTCTGGTTTGGCTCAAAGCACTTGCAGGAAATTAATTGGTCATGAAGAGCTTTGGTCTGAGCCTTGTAGATCTTGGCATTCTCGTATGCGTCATTTCTAAGCTCCTCCAACTCAGATAGTTGGAGTTTCCTGGCCTTCCCAGCTAAACTCAAATCTAGATTGCACTACGTGATTGCCCAGAATGTCCTATGTTCAATTTCTACAGGTAAATGGCATGCCATTCCATACACCAGATGAAATGGAGACATGCCGATGGACGTTTTATGCGTCGTACGGCAGGCCTAAAGAGCGTCCTCAAACTTCTGAGTCCAGTCTTTGTGATCAGCCTAACCATTTTCTGCAGAATATTCTTGATCTCCCGATTGGAGATCTCGGCCTGTCCATTCGTTTGGGGATAGTAAGGTGTGGAGATTTTGTGGTTAACCCCGTATTTTGCAACCAAATTACGGAACTGGGCATTAGTGAAATGTGTGACACCATCACTGATGATGGCCCTCAAAATCCGAACCTGCTAAAGATGTTTTTCTTGACAAAATCGATGACCACTTTGTGGTCATTAGTTCGGGTGGCAATGGCCTTGAACCACTTGGACAAGTAATCAATAGCGATGAGAATGTATTGATGTCCAAATAAAGGGAGGAAGGGTCCCATGAAATTAATGCCCCAAACGTCGAAGATTTCAATGAGAAGAATCAGATTTAGGGGCATCATGTCTCCCTTGGTTATGCTCCTAAGTGCCTGGCATCGGGAACACAACCTCGAGAATTCCTAGGCATCTTGAATAAAGGCAGCCAATAAAATCCAGATTGCAAAATTTTTGCAGCCGTCTTTTTCCTGGAGAAGTGTCCACCACACGCAGATGCATGGCAGAACTCGAGTATACTCTTGAATTTGTTCTTCGAAATGCATCGGCGAATAAATTGATCAGAGTTGATGCGGTACAGTTCAGGACCCTCCCAGAAGTAATATTTAGCCTCAGATTTGAGTTTATCCCATTGTTGCTTGGTCCAATCCTGGGGGATTTGACCAACGGCCAAATAATTAACGATGTCAGCAAACCATGGGGTTTGAACACCTGAAACTGTAAGGATGGTCTTGTCTGGAAAGGTATCAGCAATCAGAATGTTTGGACGAGAAGAATCACTTAGAAGTCTCGACAGATGATCCGCCACCACATTCTGTACCTTGGATTTATCCTTGATTTCAAGATCAAATTCTTGAAGTAGAAGAATTCATCGAATAAGCTGGGGTTTGGCATCCTTTTTGGCCAAGAGATGTCTCAAGGCCGAGTGGTCGGTATATATGATGACGTGAGACCTTAAGAGATAAGCCCTGAATTTTTCCAAAGCAAATACTACAGCTAGTAATTCCTTCTCAGTAACAGTGTAATTCCTCTGGGTCTCGTCCAGAGTTTTACTAGTGTAGTAGATGACAGAGGGCTTCCTATCAATCTTTTGACCCAAAATAGCCCCGACCACGTAATCAGAAGTGTCAGTCATGATCTAAAATGGGGCTGTCCAAACTGGTGGTTGCAACACCAGAGCACAAGTGACTGCCATTTTAAGAAAATCAAATGCCTTACAGCATGATTCATCGAAATCAAATGGCATTTCTTTGGCGAGAAGATTACTCAAAGGATGAGCAACCTTCGAAAAGTCTTTGATGAATCTCCTGTAGAATCCTACATGACCAAGAAATGATCGAATTTGTTTGACAGATGCGGGAGGAGGAAGCTTAGTGATAGCATCAACCTTAGCTTTGTCCACTTCGATTCCTCGTTCAGAGATTACATGACCCAAGATGAAGCCTTCTTGCGTCATGAAATGACTCTTTTCCCAGCTAAGGACTAGTCTTGTTTTGATGCATCGTTTAAGAATCATTTCAAGATTAGCTAGACAAGAGTCAAACGATTCTCCAAAAATAGAGAAATCATCCATGAAGACTTCCATAAACTCTCCCACCATGTTAGAGAATATGGCCAACATACACCTTTGAAAAGTCGTAGGTGCATTGCATAAACTGAAAGGCATCTATGAAAAGCAAAGGTTCCGTAGGGATAGGTGAAAGTCATTTTTTCCTAATCCTCAGGATAGATAGGGACTTGGTTGTATCCTGAGTAACCGTCAAGGAAACAGAAGTACTTCTGCCCGGCTAATCTTTCCAAGATTTGATCAATGAAGGGCAAAGGAAAATGATCCTTTTTAATGGCTGTGTTCAGCTTCATATAATCGATACAAACTCTCCAAGTGGAAGCTGAACAAGTTGTGATAGATTCTCCTTTCTCGTTAGTCACAACGGTAATCTCGGCTTTCTTGGGAACAACTTGCATGGGACTTACCCAAGGACTATCAGAGATTGGATAAATGATTCCTGCATCGAGCCACTTGATAATCTCCTTCTTGACCACTTCTCACATATTCAGGTTTAATCTCCTCTGCATTTGGCGAGAAGAGCGGGATCCATCTTCCAAAAATATTCTGTGATTGCAATAAGATTGGTTGATCCCCCTAAGGTCATGAATGGTCCAACCAATTGCCTCCTTGTGTTCCTTTAGGACCTTAATCAGTTTAATCTCCTACTCCTTTGTTAATTTAGCACTGATAATCACAAGAAGCATCTTATGTGGTCCTAAAAACTGATATTTTAGATTCTCAGGAATGGTTTCAGTTCAAGCTGGGGCAGGTTGATGATTGAAGGTAAGGAAGATGCTGATGAAGATTCATTAAGAGGAAGAGGTTGAGAGTGAACAAAATCAATAACCTCTTCAAAAGATGGCAGGTCTGCCATAGAGGGTTGCGGGTCCAATTCAACATCAGAGGAGGAACTTTCAAATGCAAAAACCACCATACAAGTTTTGATATTCACATTATCGTCCTCAAGTTTCTCAAAAAATCCACAATCCTCAAATTTGTTAATCGCCTTAAAAATATCCAATTTCATTCTTTGATCCCCAAAGGTGATTGCCATGCTACCGCTCTCACAGTTAATGTTGGCCTTGGCGGTAGCCAAGAACGGATGCCCCAGAATGATGGGTGTGTTCCTTAGATTTTCAGGTACATCCATGTCAAGGATTAGGAAATCTACAGGAAAATAGAAATCCTTAACCTTAACAATAACATCTTCAATAACGCCTCGCGGATTTGTGACCGAACCATCTGCTAATTGTAGCATTACTGAAGTCGGCCGAAGTTCACCTAATCCGAACTTCTCATAAAGAGAAGTCAAAATTAGGTTGATGGATGCACCGAGATCGAGCAGATATCTATCAAAGGTATAACCTCCAATGACACAAGAAATCAAAGGAGCACATGGATCTCTCTTTTTCTAAGGGAGGTGGTGTAGGATAATAGAACTAGCCTGCTTAGAGAGTACCACCTTCCTCAGAACAGATTCTCTCGACTTACACTTCTGTGTACATAAATCATTTAAAAATTTCACGTAAGCCAGTATATGTTTGATAGCATCGAGGAGTGGAATATTGATCTCGATATTCTTGAAAATATTCAGAAGCTCCTCATTACTATCAACAGACTTCTTCCTTGATCTAATCAAGGCCTCAGTAAAAGGAACATGGGTCGGATCTTTGGAATCAGGTTCCTGAGCCTTGATTTCTTCTCCAGATTTCTCCTTTCTCTCCGTAGGCTCTTCAGTATTCGATAAATCAGAATAGTGTAGTTGTGGATCCTGAGTTTGTTTACCACTCCTCAAAGTAATAGAATTAGCAGATGCATACCGGTTTGGGTCTTAGGGAGGGCTAGGAATGATTGGAGGGGCTTCATTAGCCAAGAAGAAGAAGAGGAAGGACCCTGCTCAACCATCTAATCATGTGCGTGTGGGTCCCTCTGATTCCCGTACCCATGGGCTTGATTGCCCAGATTCTGAATATTGCGTAGGTTGAGTACGGGTTGAGATGGTAGAGATCCAGGTTGATGAGAATTAACAATGAACCCATTTTGTAAGTTGTCCAACAAGGTTTTCTTTTGCTACATGAAATGGAGCATAGATCCTTACATCTCTAACATTTATCGGTTCAAATCAGCCTACCCTACAGGTTTACGGTCATTCCAAGCTGGCTGATTGACCTGATTTGGGGGTAGCTAAGTGTAAACATGACCCTGACCCATTGGTCATTGTGGAGCATAGTTGCTGGGTCAAAATTGGGTCAGCTGCCCTGGGATTTTCCAGGAGAAGTTAAGGGGGTTACTCCAGCCCGGATTGTAGGCATTAGAGTAAGAGTTGGACCTAACATTCTCCTGTACAGCGTAGACATTCTCATAGGGTGAGGATGGAGAGAAAGAAAGGGAGGGATCAAAGGCCCTAGTTTGGAACCCGTGGGGTTCCGAATAATGCTGGCTCACAGGTTGAGCCGCATCAAGTTGATTCAAGAACTCCCGTCCAGAAGGAGTTCGCGATGAATGGAGTCCCAAATTCTGGGATTGAGTGGATCAAGAGTTGTTCATTGAGTTTCTAGCCATCTACTCCTCCATTCTCTTAGCAACCAAGTCCACCTTATCAAGTTTATTACAAATCAATTCCATATCGAATGAATGAGAGTTGTGGACTTCATTAACATTTGTTCTAGGCTACTGGGACCTGTTAAAAGTATCCATGGAGGCATGATTAATGGAATTCTCACTCATCTCCTCAAACAAATCATGCACGCTATCTGCATCTTTATTGAGGAAATTGCCTCTGCAAGAAGCGTCTACGTGATTTCTGAATTACTCAGTCAACCCATGGAAGAAGATCTGCACAAGTTGCCATTTCGACACCTCGTGGTGTGGACACCTCCGCAATAAGTCCTAGAATTACTCCTAGGCAACATGAAACTACACCCCCGGCCGTTGGGTGAAGGTAGTAATTACCCGTGTCAAAGCATTGGTACGTCCAGCAGGGAAGAATTTCTTCAGGAAGGCTGATTTCAATTCATTCCAAGTTGCAATTGGTCTTCCTATAATCCTGCACCAATGAGTGGCTTTATCCTTAAGAGAGTGGGGGAAGAGTCCATGATCATTTGCTCCTCATTCACATTTTATGCCCTGGTGGTCTGGACCAAAGTGGTCAAGTTCTCCAAGTGCTGAAACGGATCTTCAGAGCCAAGCCCATGGAAATGTTTGATTAGGCTTAACACCTGGGGCTTGATTTCTATGTCTCTGGCAAGAATCTGGACATCGGGACGTTCCTCATAATTTGAAGGATTGTAAAAATCCATCAAGGGCTAAGCACCCTATGGTCAGGCATGTTTCGCGTGTTAGAAATCAGGGTTACAAGTAACCCGTCGTCGTAGTTGCAAAACACGTCGATCAAATAAAATTTATACCAAAACTCCAAAGGAGTCCTGAGTCGAACACAGGGAGGCGACGTTTACATCACGTGAAAATCCCGCTTTGTTTTGTTTCTTTTTGGTATTTTAGGGTTTTGATATTCTTTTTTTGTATTTTTGAAATAAAAGACAAGTAGAATGAATCACAAGACAGAAATGGAACAAATATGATATATATATCAATCCAATGTCGATTACAATGAACTATAAAAGCATAAAAAGAGAGAGGCGTGAAAGGAAATCTCCCGAATCGGCTATTCGGTGAGACGACGGTGCCTAGCGGAAGCTTGAATGAAGGAGGTGAGGAGCGGGACGACGAAGGTGAGATGCAAGAGGACGTCGTGTTGAGGAAAGCTTCAGCGTGGCTCCGAAATGGAGGTGAGAAGACAGAGGTGATCTGCTACCGGAATGGAGGTGGGAGGATGGCTCCAAGGCGACCTATGAAGGGGGATGGGAAGTTGGAGGAATATTTGGTGAGGTAGAGGTTTGCTACACTAATAGGAGCCTTGAGAGATTCAGAACAAGCTCTAATGGAGCGTTGGTAGGCTTGCTAGAGCTTGGGAGTAGGTGGGAGTAGGGTAGGTAGAGATGGCTTCGAAGGGAGGGGGTGTAGGTCCTTTTAGAGTGGAGTAGAAGAGGCAAAAATAGGTATGGGACCATTAGTGACATCCAGGTCATCGTTGGAAATGTCGTTGTAGATATCTCATGCCTGCTGCATGCGATGAATTACCAATGGCTGTAAGCATCGCTGTAAGTCCAGCTCATGCGTCACTGTAGGTCCAGCCCATGCATAGTTGGCGCTGCGCTCCCACCGTGCCGCGCGCGTGCCCACGCGCTGCCGTTGCGGTGTGCATGCATGCCTGCATGCACATGCGTGCACCCGTGCTGCAGTGCACGTGCAGTGCTACGTGCATGTGTTGGCAACCTAAGCTATGCCATGTGGCGTAGTTTGGGTTGTCCATCTTCTTCTTGTTGTACGAGCTGCTACAGAGGTCAGATTGAGTTGATTTTCATGCTGTTAGGCTACGATCGTCGACCCAAATCCATCTATGTGGTCGAATTTGTCATTTGAAGCTCCGAATTATGTCTCCTAGTCCCTTGGCCGTCGATCTTCCTCGGACTGCATGTGGTGCTACGAGACTCCGATTGAGGTGATTTCAAAGGCATTGGACTCTGATCGTCGTCTTAATCAGATCCGTATGGTCGAATCATCAATCCGAGGCTCCAAAATAAATATCCTTCTCTCCTAACCACAAAAAGGATGCAATTAACCTAAATTATATACAACTACTCTAAATGCAGAATGATGCATGCTATGCAATTTTTATAACATGAAATGCAAATCTAAGCCTAGGAACATGCATGAATAGGCATTTTACCCTCAATAAATGTGTTTACATCATACCCTCATGCCTATCTTTTGCTAGTCCCTAGCAAAATTAAACTATATGCTATGTATAAAAGCATAATTACGATTAGATCACTTAGGCCTAAGTTGTTTATTAGCAATAGAAAATTTCAACTAAGGTCCTAAACTACGAAAACTGAACAGTACCCGGGTGCTTGCCAGAATGCTGACCACCCAAGTCCTCGCCTTATTTGAAAAGGAAAGATACATTTTTTATTATTTTTCTTCTTTTCTAATTTTTTTGTATTTTTGGAGTTTGAGAGTTCCAGGATAACTTTTTACAGCTACCCGACCGACCCAAGACTCGAAAAGTACTCTAAGTACTAAGCATCTTTGTGAAAAAGTGATAGACTCACAAAATGGCCGTTAAGACAGACTTCGGGTTTCTAGGACCATAGGTGGCCTTGCCTAAAGGTTTATTTTATGATTGGTAGCTTTCTCCCTACTTTTTTAATTTATGGGGTCAACACAAGAGCGAACCCAGTGTATATCTCCCCGGTTTATTCTACTTCCCCGCTTCTTCCCTAAGTGTTTTGGGAATTATTATGCTTTTTTTTTTTATGAGCTGGGTTCTGGACAACCGGTCGATAAGCTATTACCACCGATAACTTGCCAGCCATACTCGTGCGGTGAAGTGTGGTTTTATTTATTTTCTTATTTTCTCCTTTTTCTTTTTTTTTCTTTTCTTTTTGAGTGTTTCCTTTTTTTTCTATGTAGGTGGCTTCCCTGATCTAAGATTTGCCAAAAGGCAGTACAACGAAAATGGTCTTGTGGCTAGATTCTGGACAACTAGCCGATTAGCTGTTACCACCGACAACTTGCCAACCATACCACCCAAGTTGGTCCATTAGCTACCCAATTTCCGTAAAAATCGTTGGAAAGTGAGTCAGTGCAAAAAAATGTGTGCAGATGCTTAGGCATAAAGTCCCCCCAAATCAGAGGGTGGGTTGATAAGTCGCATACTTATCATCCCAAATTATTTACCAAATTAAAATGAATTTTAATTGGTGAGGACTCGAAACTAAGTCCACATTCGAGTCGACACTTAGGATAATTAAGCCCAAAGACCTGAAGAGTCTAAGTGTTTAGGTCCTCTCGTATCATTTCCTAAAGTTAATAACTTCCAAATGCCTAAGTTTTCTTTTCCTAATTCATTTCTTTTTTTTAATCTTTTTTCAAATTTTCAAAATTCTTTTTTAAAATTTTATAAGAAGCTAAAAGAAATTCTACGAAGTTAATAAACGATTTCAAGATTCGATTATCCACCCCACCATGCCTAAATGATGCAATGTCCTCATTGTACAAATAAAGACATGAAAAGGGCATAGTAAATGGAATATCACCTAAGTTTCGTGAAAATCCGATCAGCTCCGTAGAGAGAAGAGTGTATACACACGTGCTAAGTCTATTACCTTCAACTAGGCATAACATACATACAAAGAAGAAATTGAGAATTCACAAGTGCGGGTCAGAATCAAAATCAAAAGGTTGATCCTGAAACCCGTCTGTAGAAGATTATCGTGCAGATCCATGCCCCAGGTCGAGTGGTTCTCAAGTTCTGGATGAAAATCACCCAGAATCGAAGGTTGTTGTGTTTGTAGGCACAGGCCTGCGGTTTAGTGGTGTGCAACCCAAGACTAAAGTGTCGGACAACGTGTAAAGATGGTTCAATAGGTGCGGTTGTCCACTTAACATCTAGCTCAGAAAAATAATCAGTTATTCCAGCCTTGGGTCGCACGTGAAAGATATCATAAGGGTCTGTATAGAAGATAGGTGGTTTCAGGTCAATAGGTACCCTTAGATCGAAACTTGTTTTTCCCTTAAAATTAACCTCCCAAATTTTTATTTCCAACTTCCTATCCTCTGAAATCAAGGTTTCCAGCACCTCCAGATCGTTGTACACCCCATCTAAAGTACCCGAGTGCAACAATTGTTGCTGAATCAGGATTGACTTGGGCACAATGATCTCAAAAGTATGTTCATTCAGCTCTTCAGGGTGTGGTTGAGAAATGGAGCTACTAATTGAGTCGTCAGGTATTGGATCCTCCAAGTTAGCCCCAACCGAATCAGAATCTTCAGTAGTCGGGCTACCAAATTGGTCGTCATACTCCTCGAGCCCGTATGTCTCACTAAAATCATTCTCCTCAAGCTTAAGTGAGACTTCATTAAGAGATTCCTCACCCTCAAAATCAAAGAATTCATGATCCTCATTTGTATATGTCTGAACATCACAAGTCATTTCATCATCCAAGGAGACATATTCTTCTTCGTTCCCTGGCTTGGATATCTCGGGTGAATCAATCAGTTCATCCTCAATGGGTTGCTCTAGCCCAACTTGGTCATCTCCGATCTCAAAAAATGTACCCCCCCCAATAGGCACCTGAGCGGGTTCAGACATTGGCTCTCCTGAAGGGGGTACATCTTGAGAATCATCGCAAGATTTGACTAGGGCAACCACAAATTTCATCCTTATCCTTGACAGCATCCCAAGTAGATACTCACCCAAGTTCCTATCCCTAACACTTTGGAGCAAATCCAATAAAGAGCTATTCAGCTCATCAATCATTTTTATCATAGGCTCCAATGCTTCAGTGCATGGTGTTGGCTGGGCTTCTAACGATTGTATAGTGTTCCTCAATTTAGCCAACATCCTATCCTGGATTTGGTCCACCTGAACTGACTAGTTCAATTTAGGTTTGGGTGGGTTTGGGTTAAACTAGGGGAGTCAAGATGTCGAGGTTCACGGGCCCATCCCTGAAAGTAGGTTGTTCTAGGTTGTTCAAAGGATGGTGATGACCCATTTTCAATGGAATACTGGGGAGGGTAGGTGTTATAATCATTATATCCTTCCTGATTGTAGATCAAGTTGGTTTGGTGATCAAAGGATGAAGATCTATAATCATTGTAGCTCTAGGATGGATAACAATCATAGTCTTGTTGTCTAGGGTTAGGCCCTGGACACTGAGGTCCGAACTCATATCCCCAATCAAAGTCATCAAGGCTAGTGGATGGATAATTAGAAGTTAAGTCGGGATAGTAATCATCTTAGGGATAAGTGGTGGTAGGAGGATAGACTATGAAATTGGTGTAGGGTGTGGAAGGGTACATGGTGAAGCAAGGAGGGAAATCAGAAGAGAAAGGAGCCCTGCAATGCAAAAATGCAAGCCTGTCCTTAGGTTGGGTAGCCTAAAGGTCTACAGACTCTCAGAATCCATCCTAAGATTATGGACGATTTACTCTACTTATGTCCAGGCAATCCAACCAGTTAGAAGGAGGGACTGGGGAGAAGGTTCTTCCTTTGGCTTGCACCTCCGGTTCCTAGTGCACCCCCAGCCGTGGTGGTTTGACGCTACTACCCTAGCTAGACATCAGATTGACTAGTATAAGCAAGTTAATTGTGAACAATCTCAATCTGGATCCTGACAAGTGAACCAATCCTTAGGGCTAATGTCTAATCAATTTTAGTTAGGCTTAAGACAATGGTGCTTCCAGAATGTGATGGGCCCTTTAGATGGGTTGTGCCCTTAATGATCAGTTAAAATATGTGTGCGTGAACAACCAGGGTTCTCAAACAAGGTTATTTGATGATGTGACTTTTAGGGTTCAACCTTGTTTAGTAGCTTTTAGGGTTTAATTCTTAGGTTGGTTCAATCAAGGTTTAGTAGAACACTCCATGTTTTGAAAGCATGGGTGATGATATGTTCCTTTAAAAATAAAAAATAATGTGGAGTGCCTGGTTCAACCCAAAGAATCAACCCTAAGTGGCAAGCTACTTGATGGATCAGTTTTAGATTGAGTGGTGTGGAACAAACAGCTCAATCAATTGGCCTATTGCACCACTTAGTTAAGGCACACAAGAATGCTTAACCTATCCAGATTTCTACTCACTTATGTGTATTTAGTTGAAGTGTACCAAGTTCACAGGTCAGATCCCGGTTAAGTGGTAGAGTCAAAGTGATTGTGCACCTTAGGATAAGAAGTTGTGGGTGTTAAGTGTGTAGCTTTCAGAAAATCCCATAATCAGATAACACTTTTTTTTTATTTTTTGTTTATTTATGTGGATGGTGAGGTGAGTGGAGGTGGCAAACAAACAACCAAATCTATCCTAGGGTTTATAAAAGCACCTAAGTTGATTTGGATTTGAGTTATTAGGTTATGAAATGAAAACTAAGGTGGGGGTGGTGTGGGGGACACTTACAAAACACTCTACCCGCACTTTACTCTGGTCTATCGCACTTAGATCTCTATGGTAGGGTACCTGCAAGATAGTAGATCAAAGACAAGTAGGGTTAGTGCTATGTAAATGCAAAGAAACGGAGAAACAATAAAGTAAATTCCATTTCCTCCCCGTCAACGACGCCAAAATGGTCGGGTGTATTTCACGTGTTAGAAATAGGGGTTACAAGTAACCCGTTGTCATAGTTGCAAAACACGTCGATCAGATAAAATTTTTACGGAAACTCCAAGGGAGTCACGGGTCGAACACAGGGAAGTGACGTTTACTTTACGTGAAAACCATGCTTCATTTTGTTTCTTTTTGGTATTTTAGGGTTTTGATTTTTTTTTTTGTATTTTTGAAATAAAAGATAGGTAGAATGAATCACAAGATAGAAATGGAACAAATATGATATATATATCAATCCAATGTCGATTACAATGAACTATAAAGCATAAAAAGAGAGGGGGTGATAGGAAATCTCCCGAATCGGCTGTTCGATGAGACGACGACACCTGGTAGAAGCTCGGATGAAGGAGGTGAGGAGTGCGACGACAAAGGTGAGATGTTGGAGGACGTCGTGTTGAGGAAAGCTTCGGCGTGGCTCCAGAATGGAGGTGAGAAGATGGAGGTGATCTGTTGCCGGAATGGTGGTGGGAGGACGGCTCCAAGGTGACCTATGAAGGGGGATGGGAAGTTGAAGGAATATTTGGTGGGGTAGAGGTTTGCTACACTAATAGAAGCCTTAGGAGCTTGAGAACAAGCTTTAATGGAGCGTTGGTAGGCTTGCTAGAGCTTGGGAGTAGGTGGGAGTAGAGTAGGTAGAGATGGCTTCAAAGGGTGGGGGTGTAGGTCCTTTTATAGTGGAGAAGAGTCAAAAATAGGTATGGGACCATTAGTGACATCCAGGTCGTCGCTGGAAACGTCATTGTAGGTAGCTCATGCTCGTTGGTGCCCACAGCTGTCTTTACTGGCATGCGATAAATTACCGACGGCTGTAAGCGTCGCCATAAGTCCAGCTCATACGTTGCTGTAGGTCCAACCCATGCACGCCTGTGCACGTGCGGTGCTGCATGCGTGCGCTAGCAGCCTGGGCTACGCCACGTGGTGCAGTATGGGCCATCCATCTTCTTCTTGTTGTAGGGGCTGCTATAGAGGTCGGATTGAGTCGATTTTAACGCTATTAGGCTGCCATCGTCGACTCGAATCCATCTGCGTGGTCAGATTTATCATTTGAAGCTCTGAATTATGTCTCATAGTCCCTTGGCCATTGATCTTCCTCGGACTGCATATGGTGCTACGAGACTCCGATCGAGGCGATTTCATAGGCGTTGGACTCCGATCGTCGTCTTGATTAGATCCGTATGCTCGGATCGTCAATCCGAGGCTTCAAAATAAATATCCTTCTCTCCTAACCACAAAAAGGACACAATTAACCTAAATTATATGCAACTACTCTAAATGCAAAATGATGCATGCTATGCAATATTTATAACATGAAATTCAAATCTAAGCCTGGGAACATGCATGAATAGGCATTTTACCCTTAATAAATGTGTTTACATCACCTTGCATTCTCTAAAACCATTTTTGCATTCTCTGCATTTGTTCCAGCTGCCTTTGAAATACCTCCTGTGGATCCTAAGGCCAAGGAGGTTGTTGATCGGCCATGGGATCGATTTGGCCAAAATCCAATCTACTCCTCCAAAAATACTCCAGTGGTCCTTCCAATCGAGGATTCAATGACCTCCTTCCCAACATAAACTAGGAAAAGGTCAGAAGGGCTAGGGATAAGAACCCTACAGCACAACAAAACAAGCCTGTTCTTAAGTGGGGTAGCCTAAGGATCTACAGACTCTCAGAACCCACCTTAAGATTATATACGATTTACTCTACTTGCGTTTGCTCAATCCAACCAGTTAGGAGGGACTGGGGAGAAGGTTCTTCCTTCGGCTTGCGCCTCCGGTTCCTAGTGTACCACCCAGCCGTGGTCGTTTGATGCTACTCCCCTAGCTAGACATTAGATTGATCAGTACAGGTAGGCTAATCGTAAACAATCTCAGACTAGACCCCGAAGAGCGAATCAGTCCTTAAGGCCAACATCTACTTGATTTTATTTAGGCCCGGGATTGTAGTGCTTATGGAATGTGGTGGGCCCTTAATGATCAATTGAGTATGTGTAAGTGCATGCACAACAAGGGTTTTCAAGCAAGATTGTTTGCGATGAGTAGATTTTAATGTTCAAATCTTGCTTAAGTAGCTTTTAGGGTTTAGACTTAGGTTTAATTCAATCAAGTTTGAGGCAAACCAGGTTTTCAAGCACGGATGAAGATCACTTTCCTTTTGAAATCAAAAATAAAGTGGAGTGTCTAGTATGAACCTAGATTGAAAACCTTAAGAAGAAGCTACTTGGTGAGTTGATTTTAGGTTGAGTGGGGCAGCCCAAATAACTCAAACAATTAGCCACAATTGCACCACTGAGTTAGGCACACAAAATTGATTAACCTAGACTGATTTCTACTCTTTTATATGTTTATTTATGTGTACCAGTTCCACAAATTAGAATCTGATTGAGTAGAAGAAAATCAATTAGGTTAAGTGCCTTGAATGTGGGTGTATGTTGAATTACCCCACAAAAATATCTTTTTGTTTTTTTTATATGTGAGGGTGAAATGAATGTGGGTGGAAATCCAAGCAACTAAACTAATCGTAGGATTTATGCAAACACCTAGGTTAATTGGAGTTTGAATTAATGTGGTGGAATGAAATCTATGGAGGGGGAAGAGTGGGGGGCACTTACAGTCGTCTTCAACTACACTTTACTTCGATCTACCATTTGACGATTCCCTGATAGAGGTATCTGCAAAACAATAGACAAGAGATAAAGAAAGTTAGAAAACAGTAAAGTGCATGAAATGTGAAAAGAAGATCAAAAAATCGTTGCCTCCCCGACAACGACGCCAAAATGTTGAATGCAGAAAACTACGCATTCTCAATTGGATTTGAAAACTCATCATTGTAGTTCGAGTCACGAAAAAATCCATTCAACAAATAAAATTTATACCAAAAAATCCATAAAGAAATTCCAGGTCGAACACAGGGAGGCTACGTTGATCTCAAAATCCATAGTTATATTTTTTTGTGTTTTTGTTTAAACGGTGAAATAATCACAATGGAAGCAATATAAACAATAAGGGAGAGAGAGAGAAAGAACAATCACTTGGTATTCAAATAATGTTTTACAACTAGGAAAGCGGGAAATGATTACACTAGAAAGTGGGAAATTGTTACAACTAGAAAGCAGGAAATTCTACTCTAGAAAGCGATAAAAGAAAGGAGAGAGAAATTATCCTCCTCGACGAATGCTTGGAGGACGAACTGGATGGAGGCGACGCCTAGAAGACGGAGGACGAGGTGGGAAGAAGGAGCACAAAGTAGGAAGAATGGGAATGAGGCAGCACATCATTGTTATCGTAGGATCCGCTTCCGGAATGGGGTTGAAAACTTTGTTTTAGCTCTTGAGGAGCATCACGGGTGTGGGACAAGCTTCCTTTAAGCTTTGGAGAGGGAGAGAGGAGAAGAAAGGGATGAGAAATTTGTAGGGTTGGGGTCTCCTTTAATAGTTGCAAGGAGTGGGGGCATTTTGGACATTTCAACATCAAAAACATTAATTCAGGACCTTTAGTTATGGATTTATCCGTCACTAAAGGCTTGAACATGCCCGACGTGCGCGCACCACCCAGGCCTCCTCACCTACGCGCTCTTAAACACATGCACACGTTCACGCACGCTCTGCCATCTGATCTTAAGATCGGACAGCTTAAAACGCTCTTCGCCAGCACCTTCAAAACTCCACCACGTGCCCGCGTGCGATGAAGCGTACAAATGCACGTCATCGCGTGCGTACGCAATCGACGATCCTCTACATGCCATGCCTCCTCCCCTTTGCTGCCCGATCTAGATCTGACGGCCTAATTGCGCTCGCACCCATGCCCTTCTGATTTGGAGTGCTTGGCGTAGCTCGAACGCACGCCTATCAAAGCTCGTAGAGCATTGGACCAACGCGCTGCAGGGGCTTCTTTGCCTCGTTTAGGATTTAGGTGTGTGCAATCTACGATCGTTCGATGGAGATCCAGCGGCATAGATCGTTCGTGCCTTTTCCTTCAGAATTTGAATCGAGGGGGGGCAGCTGAGTGAGGATGGTTGGGATGGTGCCACGTGGCACCATCCTAACCATCCATCTTCTTTGTGTTGTAGACGGTGCCACGGGTGTCGGATTGGATCGATTTTTGCGTCATTCGGTTGCGATCATCGATCTGAACCCATCCGTGTGGTCGGACTTGTCTTTTGAGGTGCAAATTAACACCATCTTGGCCCTTGATCTCTAGGATTCCTCGATCTCTATCTGGTGCTACAGATGTCTAATTAGGGCAATCTTGGAGTCGTTGAACTCCAATCGTTGCCCTGATCAGGTCCATATGATTGGATCTTCGATCCGAGGCCCTGATAAAAAGTCACCCTGTCCCTGATCATAAAAGGAGACATTTACTATACAATTTATACAACTTGACCTAAATGCATGATTATGCATGTTATGTAATATTTACAATGTATGATGCTAATATGATACTAAGAACATGCATTAACAGACATTTTAGGTTAATCAGAAGTATGCACATCATCGCCCAACCACAATACTAGTGGCAGGGTTATCTCCCTCACCATCCTCCACGTCAAGCAACACCCACCGAAGTAGTCCCTACCCCGTCTTCGCCGTCGCCTCTTCTACAGAGGTTTCGTCATCCCCATGTCCGGTGACCATACCAACGTGGGATTCCTTTCCCTTTTGTTCCTTAGAAGTAGGCTTTTAGGCTCCCTCTTTCTCACACTTTCTTTCCCTCTCTCTATTTCCTGCAATCAACCACCGACGCCACTGACCACTGTCACCTCCTCCATCTCCGATGACTCCTTCGGCGAGGTGCTCCCATCACTACGTACCTCTATCCACCTCGCCAACCACCCTACAACCTCCATCGCACCTCCCTAATCATTTCCCCTCACTCCAATCACTCCATAGACCACCCAAGCACCTCACCAAACACACTCACTCACACGCACACAGTATGCCCTAGGCACGCTACCACAGCCACCCTCGCTCCACACAACCACTCCCATCACATCCGCCGTACTCCAGTGATTTTCTCTGAATGATATGACGTAGTCGTGAGGTCGTTCTTGTGTTTTCAGGTTCAGGCATCATCCGCCATTGGCGAGCGAGCTTGAAGCTCGCTTGAAGCCACTCCAAGTGCTGCTATCTCCAGGCTACAAGGAATAGAAGCCCGCATGCATCCAAGTCTTCACGTAGGGGCTCCAGCAGTCGTAGCCTTGCCAATTCAGCCACATAACCTCCTACTGCAGTGCATGAAAGGAAGGTGGGACATTTAGTCCCACCTTGGAAACAGAAGGGCACTTTCATGCGCATAAATTGAAAAAGTGTTGTAGGCTATTCGCCTCCAACACTGAGGGTGAGGCCCTCCTCCCCCCTTCAACAGACTCGTCCATGGCACTGCCCACGCGAACCTGGCCAACCCGACTACCCAACCTAACCTTCACTCCTCACTCACCACACATGCTAGTGTGCCTGGACCCAGGTATGTGTTAGGTCTGATTACCCAACCATCTGAGGCTCTGGGAGAGCGAGACTGACATAGAAAGAGAGAAAGAGGAGAGCTACATGGGGTAGGGGGTTTTTGCCCAGGAGAGTTTGGCTCCAACACTTAGTCAGATTCAGAAGGTAGGAAGGCCAGAGAAGAAGAAATCCTAAGGAAGAAGTGAGAAGAAGAAGAGGAGAAATGAAGGCAGAAGAAAGAAGAGAAAGAAGAAGAGAGGGCTCGCAAAGGCAAAGGAAGAAGAAGGAAAGAGAAGAAGAAGAAAGCCAAAGGCAGAAGGCAGAGAAAGAGAAGAAGACAGAAGAAGAAGAAGAAGGAAGGAGAAGATAGAGAAAAGATAAGGAAGAAGAATCAGAAGAGAAGAGGCCAAAGGAAGAAGAGAAATCAGAAGAAGGAAAGAAGGGAGAACTGTAGAACAAGTCATTTATGACATCTAATTGCAAAATCAAACGTCTGAATTCATATTCCCTTCTTTAAGTAGATTTGAGTAATTAATTGGTGATTCAAATCACCATTATTTTTATCTAAAACTCTTTTTACTCTTCATATACTCATGCTCCACATTCCTAATCAGTTTTTGTGAAATATTATGTGTTCAATTTGCATTAATTGCTAAGTTTAGTGTGTGAATTCCATTTTCTCCCTATGTTCGACCTCGAAAATCTTTTCGAGTAATAAAATTATACTTTTTTTGAATGCTATTTCGGCTATACTGCAACGCAACACTTTTTAAACCTCGACTTAGCCTAGAAATAGGCATTGGATTGATATCCAACTATACGGATTTGATCAACGCGACGATTGGAGTCCAATGCCTCCGAGATCGCCCCGATCAGACCTCCGTAGCATTAGATGCAGTCCAAGGAAGATTAGAGGTCAGTGGCCAAGGTGGTGAAAATTTGAACCTCAAATGAAGAATTCGATCGCACGACTGGGTTCAGATTAACAATCGCAACTAAATGGTGCAAGAATCGATCCAATCCAACATCTATAGCACCACCTATGAGCATTTGAAGATGGATGTCCAAGATGGCACCACGTGGCTCTGTCCCAGCGGCCCAAATCACCCTAAGAGCATTGTAGCACCTCTCCTTCATTTGATCATTTAATCTTGGTCATCGAATCTGCAATCCAACTGTTGAGATTCACTCAAGGCTACGCTTCACATCTTTGAAGAGAAAGACCCATGCAATCTCAGCCGTTGGATCTTCATCCAATGGCAAGAACGCGTGGGCCATGAGTTCAAAATTTAACACAAAAGCACGTGTGTCATAGTGCATAAGGTGCTTCACCAACGAAGGTTACGCAATCGAGCCTCCTCTCCACACTTCCTCCTCATATGCGAAAATGAAATTGGACTGTTCAATCAGACGCCAACGACTCAAATCAACGAATTGGATGGACGCGTGATTGAACTCCTAATCTCACGCCAGATCACACGCGCAAGAGGCGCAAGTTGTAAAGGCGCATGGGCATGCATGCTCAGCTGTTGGTGCTTGATCGAATGGTGGGGAGAGTGGTTACATCACCTCTTAATGCACAAAGACGAAGTGGCGGAGGTGCATTCTCAGCCCTTCAATTTTGATCAGAGGGCTAAGATCATCCCACGCCTTAAAGACTTGAAGATCAAGCGCCGCATGACGTGGTGCGATGAGAGTAGTTGGATCGGCGATGAACGGCCAAGATTCCACATGTGGCTTTGATGACGTGTGGCTACAGTGACGTACATATCCGTCACTAAAGGCCTGCATTAAATTTTAAGGATGTGAAGTTCCTCCTTTGCCCCTATATCCTCAGCTATAAAAGGGACCCCATAGCCATGTCCTCAAATCATCCATTCCTCTCGTCTCTCGTCCTCTCCAAAGCTCTAAGAGTTGGTCCCATACCCAAGATGTTCTACTAAAGCTAGAGTAAAATAATTTTTCTATCTTTGCCTCGCTTTCGTAGAGTGCTTGTGGTTATCCTTTCACCACCATTCAAGAATCGGATCCCTTGTTGGCAACATCCCGCATCTCATCCCCACATTCCAACTTCATCCACCTTCTTCCAGCATCCCATCTCCGTCGTCCAAGCACCAACAACATGTCTCGTCCTCTAAGAGGTCGTCAAGGAGGATTTTTCTCATCTCTATCTTTTTATTGCTTTCTAGTGTAGTTTTAATTCTGCAAGTAGTTGTAATGAATATGATTTTTTGTTATGAAATATTTTTTCATTCTTTCTCTATTTTTTATCTTTCTTTGTATTATTTTATCTCTCTTTTCTATTATTTATTTTTAAGTAAAATAGCTAGAGTAGATTAATTTCAACCAACTACTCTACTTGATAAAAATAAATGTGCATTTTTAATCAAATGTTCGCCTCCTCGTGTTTGACCTAGGACTCACCAGAGCTTTGTTTAAATTTATCTGATAGCAGATTTTTACGCAACTGCAACAACGGATTTTTAACTCAATCTTTTTCTCATAGAAAATCTCATTGATCAGCCATACTCATGGCTAAGGTCTAGATATATGATGTCTCCATCGTGTCCTTATAGTGAGGAGATTGACGGACGAGCAG
This sequence comes from Thalassia testudinum, assembly GCA_037157565.1. Taxonomy (NCBI): domain Eukaryota; kingdom Viridiplantae; phylum Streptophyta; class Magnoliopsida; order Alismatales; family Hydrocharitaceae; genus Thalassia; species Thalassia testudinum. Next base: position 41,432,998 of record JAZHRO010000067.1, read on the forward strand.
GAGAGAAGCCTTCGGGAAGGTCATGATGTAGGGGCCTATTGTAGTCGACGATGGCCTCAACCATGTGGCCAGTGGTACGGTGAGCCGTAGTGCTGCCGATGAGGCAGCCAGTGGAGAAGACGTGTAGGAGGCCATGGTAGACGTCGAGGATCTTGGAGAAGTGGCAGGCTGACTCGATCGAGAGGTTGGCCTTGAGTTTGGCGACATTGACTCGACAAGGAGATGATGGTGGCGCTAGGGCTTACGTGTGGTCGAGGTGAAGATCGTGGAGGAGAGATCTCATGCAGTCGTGATTTGGGAAAGATTAGAGATCCAGCATTGATGGCACCAAGATTTGCCATGCTGATGGTGGCTTCGATGGTGTTGAAGAAGCTGCTGCTGAAGGAGACGGAGAAAAAGGAAGGGCCCGATGTGGGGTAGGTTCATTCTATACTCATTGTGTGCAGATTGTGTGTGTTTACATGTGAGTTTTGTGCAAGAGGCACAACCTATTGTGGGTGGCCTATTAGAGTGGGTTTCCTAAGGTCCATTAAACCATTAAGAACAAAAGGAGGCTAAGGAAGAAAGAAAAAATAATGTAAAAGAAAAGAAAAAAGAAAAGGAGGTGATTGAACTTTAAAAAGAAAAGAAGAAAAAGGAAGAAAAAAATATGAAAATTACAGGAAAGTGGTGGAGAAGCTCTTCTCTATTCTCATTTCTTCTCTATATTTGTTTCTTCTACCATACGAGTATAAGAGAAAGGGGGAGTATGGAAGACTGTTGTAGTCATCCCCCATTCGAGAGTCTCTTTTGTTCAAGGACTCCACATGAGAAATCATAACTCTGCGAGGTCCATAGTTTTGAGGTCTCTAGAGAGGGAGATCCAAGTTTTGAGGTCCTCAAAGGAAGGGCCCTATTCAGGTTTCTATGTGGGCGATCTTGTTTTGTGAACTCCAGAGAGGGAGATCCAATTTTGAGGACTTCAGATGATGACCTCATTTCAGGGATACTGAATGGGAAGCCACCAGCACCAGGTCACCAAAGGAGAGGCCTCTTTTAGACCTAGCTATAGTTCGTCCAACAGCTCCAGCCTGTGTTCCTACCTCCAAGCAAGAACCAGTTTCTAGTGTTGTGTTCTATTGTGTTCTGTTGTGTAGACTGGGTTTCTTTGTGTTATAAGCTGAGCATTCCTTGCTCTAGCTTGAGGGGGAGTGTTGAGAGAAACATGTGTAGTGGTTTAGTACCACATAGTGGAGTGGGACTTTTGTTAATGTATGGTGGCCTATAAATAGGCGTGTACTCTCCACTTATTCTTTTAAGAAGAAATAAAGAGATACACGTCCATAGGGGCACTTCTCCTGTGATTTTCTCCCCGCTCTTCGTGAATGGGGTTTCCATGTAAACCCAAGTGTTCTTCTGATTGTTTTACTATTTTTCGATATCTTTTTGATACATTTCCACTTATTATATCTTGCAACTAGCTAATCTCATATTTACAACATAAACTTTGGTCTGCCTGACCCTCACAATAAATGGAGGTTAACCCTCAAAATGAGGGGTTTACCCCCACCATAAACTAGTCGTAAGTGGATATGGTTCTTAATAAAAAGGAGTTATCCCCATATTTTCTAAGATACTAGTGAGCCAAGCCTACGCTTAGCCACAAAAAAAGTAATCAAATGATTGATGATCTTAACAAATATTTGTTGGATTGGCTCCAAGATGTTAAGGATAATCTTGCTTGAAAACCATTAGTTGTGCACACACACTCATCTCAATCAATCTTTAAGGGCACAACCCAGATAAAGGGCCTATCACATTCTAAAGCACATTCAAACCTAAGCCTAATTAAAACAGAGTAGACGTTGGCCTTAAGGATTGGACTCGCTCTTTGGGGCCTGATTGAGATTATTTTTTATTAATCTGCTTCTATTATTCAATATGATGTTTAGTTAGTGAAGTAGAGTCAAATGATCGTGGTTTGGGGGTATCAAAGGAACCTAATGAGAAAGCCAAGGGAAGAACCTTCTCCCCACCCCCTCCCTCTAACTGGTTGGATTGACCGTAAAGAATTAGATCAAATCATTCTTTTCATCTCAAGATAGGTTCTGGGATTCTATAGATCTTTAGGCTACCCTACCTAAGGATAGGTTTGAATGTTTGTTCTGCAAGGTACCTTTCTTCCTCCTACTTTGCTATGGATGCTTCAACATCCTACTTGCATTTCCACTTTTACACTCCTGACACATCTTATTCCCAAGATGATTATTATCCCAACCAGACTTATTCTCACCCATATACTAGTTGGGATAATCTTGATTGGGGATACATTCCGGACCTCCATGTTCAGGGTCTAACCTTGAATACCATGTTGTGATTTCTATCCTTCTCTGAGCTATAATGATTATAGATCTCCACCCATTAATGATCAATTTAACCTGATCTAAAATCAAGAAGGATATCTTGATTACAACTCTTACCCTCCCCCAAATTACACTGCATATAGGTTACCACCTGTTGCTCGCTCTAAATCAGTGTATTAGCAAGTAGTGCGTCGTAGTATAGCCGATAAATTGCGAAAAACAAATAGAATTTATACTCGAATAAAATCCGAGGTCGAGCATAGGGAGCACTATGGCAATTTATCTCAAGAACACAATTTTAAGCAAGAATATAACAATGTAATAGAAATTTCAAGCACAAATGATGTAAATATAAAATCAAGAGTCAATGTGGCAAAAAAAATTAGGGTTAAATGGTTATTTGAATCACCAATTTACCTATTGCAATAATGGCAAATAATGCAATAGTATCAATCAACCAAAGCCACGTATGATGAGTGCATAATGCACTTCTCTCTAATGCTACAGTGCGTAAGCACTGTTCCTCTTTTGGCTGCTTCTTCTTCTCTTCATCTACTTTGGCTTCTCTTCTTCCTCCTCTTCACACACAAAGGAGGGACACTTCGCGAATTTCGCTAAGTCTTTGGATCTCTCTAAAGCAAAATCTCCCTTAACCACACATGAACTCTCTCTCCTATTCTCCCATTTCAATATTTGGTCATATATTTGGGTAATCTGGTATCCAGATTTTCACGTACCCGGGACCAGGGCTGTGAGCTTGGGTCACAGCCGAGGTGTGAGAGAGTAGGCGGGCAAGTGAGTGGGTAATGGGGACCCGACCCTCGTGTCTTGGGCGAGGGGTTGGCGTGATGAATTCCTTTTATCTCACGCTGAGGACTCGGTCATGCACGATGTGGGACTAAATGTCCCACACTTCTCCTCGCGAAGCTACTGACGAGGGTTCTTCCAATTGCAGTCGGAGATGAGTTCGTGGCTTCCAATTGAAGGCCTGAAGGGTGACCTAGAAGCCTTTCGCATGCCCTAGAGGTGTCACCTGGAGGTATCATGGCTAGAACACCAGGAACGATGTCGGAAATAGTGGTGCAGTGGCGGAGGTCCGGTGATCTGCCTAAAATAGAAAATATGGCCTCTCGGCCCTATTAAAAATGCTCATGAGGATCGTCTGAGCACGGCGGATGTACTGGTGGGTGTTGCATGGGATGAGGATGCTTGTGTGTGAGTAGTGAAGTCGGAGAAGGTGAGGATAGGTGGTGGTGTTAAGTGGGTTGTTTGGAAGAGCAATCTCAATTTCTTGAGGGGTTTTGCTCACGAGGTTACGGCGAAGGTGTAGGGACTAGTGGCGAGTAGATTGGTGGAGAGTGGAGATCAAACGAGCTCGCTGGGGGTACGCCGACGTGGTGGAAGACAGAGATGTGGATGGCGTAGGAGCAGTTGATTTGGCGAAGTAGTAGTACGGTGCTGATGTGTGGAAGGTAAGGAGTCGAACAAATTGGATAACGGATGAAGTAAGACAGAGGAGACGTCGGGTCTGGTATGGCCGGCACCAGAGATGAAGGGAGCTCTGGTGGGAGAGAATGGTGATGACGAAGGGGGAGGAAGCACCTCAGCGGTATGTCAAGGTGCGGAAGAAGTTGGGGAGCCGAGACCGACCGACTATAATTCGTGATGGCTAGTGAAGAAGCTCGGAGGAAGGGGTCACCGGAGCTAGGTGGAGCAAGCCAAGGAGGAGAGGAAATGGAGCTAGATTTGGCTCAATTTCTCGCTAAGGAGGTAAGGAATGCCATTGGGGGTCTTTTATAGACCAGAGGATGAGCTTTTAAGCTTGGAAACCAAGCTTTGAAAGCTCAAAAATCATAGAATAGGTTTAGGATTTTTAGGAGTTCGTATGAAGTCTTGGACGAGATTTGGAAGGCAAGACCTATCTCAGATTGAAGAGCAACTCCTCAAGAATCTTCCTTCCAAATTTGGAAGGGTTTCACCGTGAAATCAGAGAGAATCTCTTGATTGAAGGTCGGCGGTTCATGGGTTCACACAATAATGGTGGAAGGGTTATTTTTGTAAAGAAGATGAAGTTAGGGGGTTTTTGTAATAATCTCAAAAGCTAAGGGGCTATTTGAGAAAATAAGAGTCAAACTTGGACTAAATTGCAAACTTGGTCGAAATAATCTCAGATTAGGCCCAAATTTTGATACATACCTAATTTGGACCCAAGGAATCTAATGGTGAAGTTGGATTTTGGTTTTGACCTAGTTTGACTAGGTAATTTATGCAAAAATCCACATTAGGGCAATAATCTGTTTGTAACTCTGTTTTGGGTCAAAAATGGGTTCTGATGGTCAATTCAAAGATGCTAAACCCTACAGAATATTTTTATATGATTTTTAGAAGATTTATGTGAATTGTATCCTGACCAGAAGCCTAGTAGATTAACTAGGTCAGTTTTTAGGGTTTTAGATGTCATTTAATTCTCGAAATACGTGAAAACTTGTTTCTATCCGCATGGACCCCTTATTAGACTTAAATGCATATTTGACCTTTAGTAACCCTTGAAAAGCCCTGTGGTTATTCTGTATTTTTGGATTATTGGTAAAATTGCATAAATAACCTTTTATTCTTCTTTTCTTCTCAAAATAACTCAACCTACCCAACAGACCTTCTGACTGATATATAGGAGCTTTTATTGACTTTATCAGATTAAATAGAGTTAGTTATTGCTCATGTTGGTGTTTCCATCATACCCACATGCCTAGCTTTTTCTAGTCCCTTAGCAAAATTTCATGAATCAAACTAGTTAGCTAGGTCGGATGTAACCGTCATGATGCCCTACTAAGCCACATCTCTAAGAATCAGATCTTAATACCAATAATATGCCTAGAGGTACTCAAGTACTAGCCCAAATCTACACCTGACTAGTGCTAGTCCCTAGTGATGGTGTGGGAGGTGCGTGTGTTTAAAAGAGTTGTTATAGCTTGCACTTGCAACGTCGATTTTAAATGAAAAAATGGACGTGAGTTCGAGCGTCGATCTCAGGGAGGCATGAAAATCGAATTTTTCTTGTCACTTAATGTCACGAATATCATGGGTTCTCGCTTGCGAAAAGACATGGGTGAAAAGAGAGTGAGAGAGACAAAGAGAGAGAGAGAGAGAGAGAGAGAATAGGGTTAGAATTTCTTCATTCACACATGCAACTTTAAACATAAAAGAGGGCAAGTAACTAGATAGGAAACAACTTCATTTGACATGCAACTTTAGTTTATAAATACAACACTAGATAAATGCTTGAACATAAGTAAAGTAAAGCTTAAGATAAAGAGGGAAAGAGAAAAGGAAAATGGCGAGGCAGCCACGGCGGTAGAGAGGGGCTCCGTCGGTGGCTCGTCATCTCCGACGATTACAAAGAGGGCTAATGGTGGCTAGGAGTGGGGTAGAACACTTGCAAGTGGATTGAATGCCTTCCATGGGTGGTTGGAAGGGGTTTAAATAGGGAGAAGGTCTTTCCAAATGAAGAAGGGCTTTTAGCGACGTCCCGGACATCACTAAAACCCTTCCCAAAATGCCAGTGATGCTCCTGCACGGCGGTCACTTGCGTGCACGTGTTCTTCTCCACGCTCAATCCATGTGCATGGCTTGAGAGCCCTCCGATCGCAGATCAGACAGTTGATGTCGCTCGTAGGGCGCACGCCTGGATCGCGCCCATGCTTTGGACGTGCGAGATCGCGCCGCGTCTCTCCATCCGTGCCGTTCGCTGCTGATCGGGCGGCCCAATTTCCCCAATGTGCACCTTCGCCTTCCAATTTCAGTGAAGCGTAATTCGAACCCTCGCCAACTGCGTGAGTGCAAGACGATCGACCGCTGCGCTGTGCCTGCTGCTTTATCGTGGTGAGGGCAGGTGCTCGAGCAGCTCTCAGCCGTTTGATCAAAGATCGACGGCTGAGATTCATCCTCCAGGTGAAGGCAGAAGCAGGAGGCAGTCTGGATGCAGCGAGCAAGTGCCACGTGGCGCACTGTGGGTCATTTATCATCAGATCAACAGTCAGAACTTCTTGGGCCCATTGCAGGAGCTCCAGATGTCGGATTTGGCTGATTTTGAGTCCATTGGACTCAGTTCGTCGCTCTGAATCCATCTGTGTGGTCTGACTGCTCATCTAAAGCCTATTTTGACATGTCCTTGTACACATGGTAGTTAATAGTGCATTATAAGTAATCTTGATATGTAATGCATGCGATGCTCCTATTCCTATTTATGATGTGTTATCTGTGCATTTTGCTCTTAAGATAAACCCCAACTGACAGATTTATCATCCCAAGATGCAGTGTTATCATACCTCCATGCTTACTCCTTGCTAATCCCAAGCAAGGTTTATTCTCGCCTTTATTTCCAGTCAGAATTTATGAAGTAATTACTTGGACACTTCGTCACTTGTCAATAGGAGGAAATATACTAAGATCTTAATCTACAAAGACTAAGCAACACCCGGGTGTCTACCAAAATATGAATCGCCTGAATCCTTGCTTCAATGTATGTATATATATTTTTTTTTTCTTATTTTTAGATTTTTTGGAGTTAAGAGTTTGTTGGTAACTTTTTACAGCTACCCAACCCACCCAAAACCCAGACAAAACTCCAAGTGCTAAGCATCTTTGTGGGAAGAACGTGATAGACTCACTCAATGGTAATTTAGATAGACTCCAGGTTTCTATGCCCCTAGGTGACCGGAAGAGGAAGTATTTTTCCTGAAGCTGTATTTGTTTGATCGATAGCTTTCTCCCTATGTTTGTTTTACTTAGGATCAACACAAGGATTTTTCCAATGTATATCTCCCCGGCTTGCTCTACTTCCCCGCTTCTTCCTTAAGTGCTTTGGTTCTTTTTGTGCATTTACTGAGCTAGGCTCTAGACAACCGACCAATGGGTTGTTACCCATAATCACTTGCCAGCCATACTCGTGCGATGAAGTGTGATTTATTTTGTCTCTTTTTTTTCTCCCTTTTTTTTTGTTTGGTAGGTTGCTTCCCTGATCTCAAATTTACCTAGACGCAATGAAAAAGAGGTGGTCCCATGGCTGGGCTCTGGACAACCTGCCAATGGGCTGTTACCCATGACAACTTGCCAGCCATACCACCCTAGAGAGTTCATTAGCTACCCAATTTTTGTTAGAATCTCCGAGGAGTGAGTCTGTGCAAAAAAGTGTGCAAATGCTTAAACTAAAAGTCCTTCTGAGTTAGGGGATGAGTTGATAAGTCGTATACTTATCACCTTATTTAGTTAGTGGATTAGAGTAACTTAAGGTTGCAAGGATTTGAAGCTAAATCCATATTTTAAAAGACACCAGGGCTGATTAAACCTGAAGGCCTGAAAAGTCTAGGTGTTCAAGTTCTTTCCGTATTATTTCCCACTATTGACAAATTTCTAATGCCTAAGTTTTTCTTCCTAAATTCTTTTTTTTATTCTATTCAGACTAACTAAATAAGCTTAGGATCACGCAATTTACCACCCCCCCATGCTTAAGTTGGATAATGTCCTCATTGACAAATACATGGATGCAACAGGGGTTTGAAAAGATATTACCTGAGTGAAGTAGAATACCTGATCAGTCTGAATCTTCTGGGTTGCCTTCCAGGAAGCACTGAGTTTAACGCCTCCAACTGGGCGATGCTTCGTGTCATCCCTCAGTGAGGGTGACACTCTCCTTTGGGGGAACCTAGTCTAGGAAGTGTTTTAATCTCTGGCCATTGACTGTGAAAGTGTACCTAGTATTCAGATTAGAGATTTCAATTGCCCCATTGGAATAGGGCTTGACCACCCTAAATGGTCTTGTCCACTTGGATCTGAGCTTCCCTGGAAAGAGTTTTAGGCGGGCATCGAAAAGCCAGACTTGCTGGTTAGGCTCAAAGGTTATTGTATGGATGAGTCGTTCGTGGACGGCTTTCATTTTCTCCTTATACAGCTGACTATTCTCAAAGGCATCCCGACGAATTTCTTCGAGCTCAGAGAGTTGAGCATCCTCTGCGCATCGGTTAACTGGGAATCCATGTTACATTGCTTGATAGCCTAGTAAGCCCGGTGTTCCAATTCAACAGGAAGGTGGCAGGTGTTGAACGTGTTATGAAGCTACGCTAACGTGTTCGGTTTTGGAAAACCTGTCGTTGTAGTTCGAAAGAGAAGAATTCGTGTTCAACAATTAAAATTTATACCGAAATTAAAATTCCGGGTCGAACACAGGGAGGCGGACTTTTGATTTAAAAACTTCGCGTTTCGTTTTTATTTTGTCACGAAGAAATTCAATTTAAACTATCTAAGTATCTACAACAAAATAGAAGAGAGAGAGAGAGTAAGAGAGAGAGAGAATACTACACATGGAAATCAAAATGAGATGTAGAATAGACAAGGAATTTATCATAAAAGAGATCGTTCGTTACAACTAGAAAGCATAAAGCGATTACTCTAGAAAGCAATAAATCTATATTAGAAAGCAGTAAAAAGAGTAGGGAGAGAGAATCCTCCTCGACGGTCGCTTGGAGGACGAGCCGGACGGGACGGCGCCTGGACGAAGGAGAACGAAGCGGGACGAAGGAGGACAAAGCAGAAGAACGGGAACGAAGCAGCACGCCGTCGTCGTCGCGGGATCCACTTCCGAAGGGGGACGAAAATTTGGACTTTATCTCGCAAGAAGCATCCCGGGTGTGGGACAAGCTTCTCTTGAGCTTTGGAGAGGTAGAGAGGAGAAGGAAGGGATGAAAATTTCGTATGGAGGGGGTCTCCTTTTATAGTTGCAAGGAGTGGGGGCAAAATGGACATTACATCTTCAAAATAATAAATAAGGGGTCTTTAGTGATGGATAAATCCGTCACTAAAGCCCCGACGTGGCCGTCGCCGCCGCGCCCACGCGTGCCCGCTCGGCTGCCCGCGCGCGTAACGCCTACGCACGTCCGCGTAGTCTCAGCCGTCCGATCGCGAGATCGGACGGCTTAGATCGCGTCCGTGCCCGCTGCGTAGCGCGCCCGCCCGCGTGCGATCTCGCGTTACGCCCGGCGTCCAATCGCGCGTCGTCCTGATTGAGCGCGCGCAGCCGTTGGATCTTCATCTGACGCTCGTCCGCGCCCGCTCGCCCGCGCCTTCCACCCCCTCACCGCGGCTCGAACCCGCGACCTCCGCTTAGCCCGCAGCTGCGTCGCCGTTGCGCTACGCGGACGAAATGGTCGCGCGGACGCTTTTAAGCGCGAGCGACCGCAGCCATTGGATCGAGATCCAACGGCGGAGAGGAGACGGGTGTGCGGTCTTCACAAGATGCATGCGGCCGTTTGGGCGGCTGAGATGGCACCACGTGGCGCCATCTTGGCCGTCCATCTTCTGGAAGTTGTAGATGGTGCCACGGATGTCGGATTGACTCGATTTTTGTGTCGTTGGGCTGCGATCGTCGATCCGAATTCATCCGTGTGGTCGGATTTGTCATTTGAAGTGTGGATTTACACCATCCTGGCCCTTGATCTTCTAGGGTTCCCCTTTCTCTATCTGATGCTACGGATGCTTGATTAGGGCGATCTTGGAGTCGTTGAACTCCAATCGTCGCCCTGATCATATCCATACGGTTGGATCTTTGATCCGAGGCCCCGATAAAATATTTGCCCTGTCCAAGCACATAAAAGGAGACAATTAACCTCCATTTTATTCAAACTACTCCAAATGCAAGATGATGCATGTAATGCAATATTTATATCATGAAATGCAATCCTATGCTTAAGAACATGCATAAATAGACATTTTAAGTATTGTAAATGTGTTTACATCATACCCCCATGCCTATCTTTTGCTAGTCCCTAGCAAAAACTATATGCTACTTATAAAAGAATTAGGTTAGATTATTTGGACCTGAGTTATTTTCAATTATTAAGAAATTGTCTACTTAGGAACTGAACTTTCAAAGACACAATAGTGCCCGGGTATCAGCCAAAATGTAGACCGCCTCAAGCCCTCGCCTTATTCAAAGAAAAATTTCTTTTTCTCTTTTTACTCTTTTCTAACTTTTTTTTTTTTTTTGGATTTTCAAATTTTAGGGTTTAAGAGTGGCTTTCTACGGCCATTCAACTCACCCAAGATTTGATGAGAACCCTAAGTTTTAAGCATCTTATTGTGATTGTGATAGACTCGTTGACCGGCAATTAGAACGGACTTCGGATTTCTACGCCTCTAGGTGACCTCAAAAAGAATTCTGCCTAAAGGTCTATCTTTACAACCGGTAGCTTTCTCCCTACTTTTAATTTTTTTAACGGGGTCAACACAAGGGTGAATCCAGTGTATATCTCCCCGGTTTATTCTACTTCTCCGCTTCTTCCTAAGTGTTTTGGGAATTTTTAGTGCATTTTCTGAGCTGGGTTCTGGACAACCGGTCGATGAGCTGTTACCACCGACAACTTGCCAGCCATACTCGTGCGGCGAAGTGTGGCTTATTTCTTTTTGTTCTTTTCTCCTTTTTGATTTTTTTTTTTCTTTTTTTAAGTAGGTGGCTCCCTGGTCTAAGATTTACCTAAATGCAGCAAAAAGAGAAAGGTCCAGTGACTGGGCTCTGGACAACCTACCTATGGGTTGTTACCCACGATAACTTGCCAGCCATATCACCCTAGAAGGTTCATTAGCTATCCAATTTCCGTAAAAATCGCCGAACAACGAGTCAGTGCAAAGAAAGTGTGTAGATGCTTAAGACTCGAAATTCCCTCAAATCAGAGGGCGGGTTGATAAGTCGTGTACTTATCACCCAAACTTATTTATTCCAATTATAATAGAATTAAGATGGCGAGGACTCAAAGACAAATCCACATTTTAGTGGATACGTAGGCTAATTAAGTTCAAAGACCAGGGGTCTTTGTGTTCAGATCATAATATAGTATTTCTTAAGATCGAAAATTTTCTTAAACCCAAATTCTCTTTCCTAATTTTGATTTTTTTTTTTTTATAAAATAAAACAAATCTACGGAGCTGACGAATGAATTCAAAGATAAATATCCACCCCCCCATGCCTATCTAATGCAATGTCCTCATTGTATTAAAAAGACATAAAATAGAGTGGAAAAGCGTAGAAAGCACCTGAATTGCGTGGATATCGGGTCCGCTCCGAGATGAAAATGAAAAAGAACTGTATATGTGCTGAGTTTAGTGCCTTCAGCTAGGCACACTATACAAAGAAAAGAAATGAAGAATTCAGAAGTGCAGGTCAAAATTAGAATAAACAGAAGAATCCTCCCACCTGTCAACAGAGGTCCACAGATGTGGACCAGATTGTGGTGCAGACCCATCCCCCATAATCGAGAATATCTTAGGTTCTGGATAAAAATTACCCAAAACCTAAAATCAGAATGTAAGCGGGGTCGGGCCTGCGATTTGTGAGGATGCAACCCAAGGCCAAAATGTCGGGTTACAGAGAATTGAAGCTCAAAAGGATAATCGTTAAATGTGTGCTTGAGTTTGACATCCTCGAAACAAATGTCGTAAGGGTTCTGATTTGATGGTTTCCGCTTAAAAGGAACCCTTCGACTCAATCTTCCATTTCCTCCAAAATTGACTTCCCAAATCAGAATTTCCCAGCTCCTATCCTCCTCATTCGGCATATCAAATTCCATGACCTCTTGTATATTCATCACCCCGTCTGAAATCTCCAAGTCTAGATGATGTGGCAAAATCAAAATTGACTTGGGTCTAATTAACTCAAAATTAGAATCATCAATAAGCTCAACAGGGTGTAACTGATAATCAGGGCATTGAACTGATTCTTCCAGAAAATGCGATTCTGGATCCGTAATGTGTGCCCTAATAAGATCAGTTTCCTCAGTTATTGGGCTACCAAATGATCTATCAGATTCCTCAGGCCCAATCGTCTCACAAAAATCATGTTCTGAAAACTCGTGTGAGACTTCGCAACTTGAATCTTCACCATCAAAGAAATCAGGATCCGTATCAATGTATGTCCCAAAATCAGTTGTCACTTTGTGTTCCCAGGAGACATACGTTTTCTCGTAACCTGGCTCAGGGATCTCAGGTGAAGAAATCAGATCATCCTTAATTGGTTGCTTTAATTCAATCTGGTCAGCCTCGTAATACGTGTTCCCCCAACAGGTGCCTGAGCGGGTTCGATCTTTGGCTTTCCTGAAGAGGGTTCATCCTGGGAATCATCCCAAGATTGAACCAAAGCAACCACGAACCTCATCCTCAATTTCGCTAATTTCCCAAGTAGAAACTCACCCGGGTTCTTATCATTAACATCCTGGAGCCAATCCAACAAAGACTTGTTTAAATCATCAATCATTTCAATCAAGGGCTCCAATCTCTCAATGCAAGGTATTGGCTGAACTTCTAAAGATTGTATGATATTTCTCAAGTTAGCCAGAACCTTATCTTGAACCTGATTAACCTGAACCAAATGAGTTGGTTCAGGATTGGGCGGGTTTGACATCAAAGCAGAGGAATTAACGAATTGAGATTCGTTATACCCTTCCTGAAAATAGGTCATTTCAGAATGTTCAAAGGATGTTGATGACCTAAAGGCAGTGAAATCAGAGGATGGGTAAGGATCAGTGTATCCTTCTTGATTGTAGATCGCATTAGGTTGTTCATAAAAGGAAGACGATCTATAATCGATGTAACTCTGAGAAGGATAGAAATCAGAATCAAAGTGTTCAGGGTTATACCCTAAACACGGGGGTACGGAATTGTATCCCCAATCCGAATTATCCCAACTAACTGATGGTCGATTACAATACGAGTTGGGATAATCGTCATGTTGAGGATAATTTACAACAGGAGGGAAAGAGCGGGAATGTGTGAAATATGTGGAAGGATTCATGATACACGAGAGGAAGAAAGGTGCCCTGCAATGCAAACAATCAAACCTATCCTTAAATAGGTTAGCCTAAAGACCTACAGACTCTCAAAACCCGTCTTGAGATAAAGGAACGATTTGATCTACTTCCGTCTGTTCAATCCAACCAGTTAGAAGGAGGGACTGGGGAGAAGGTTCTTCCTTCGGCTTGCGCCTCCGGTTCCTAGTGTACCCCCCAGCCGCGATCGTTTGACTCTGCTCCCCTAGCTAGACATCAGATTGAACAGTAGAAACAGACTAATCGAAAATAATCTCGTTCTGAGTTCTGAAGAGCGAGTCCAATCCTTAAGGCCAACGTCTACTCTATTTTATTTAGGGCTAGGTTTGAATGTGCTTTGGAATGTGATGGGCCCTTTAAATGGGTTGTGCCCTTAATGATTGATTGCTTTGTGTGTACGTGCACAACCAATTGTTTTCAAGCAAGATTATTTTTTTGATGTGGTGAATTTTAAGGTTCAAATCTTGCTTAGTAGCTTTTAGGATTCAACTTTAGGTGTTTTCAATCAAGTTTCATTGGCACACCAGGTTTTGCAAGCACAGGTGAAGATATTTTCCTTTAAAGTTTAAAAAGAATGTGGAGTGCCTGGTAAATCCCCAAGAGTTGAACCTAATTGGCAGCTACTTGATGAGTTGATTTTATTTGAAGTGGTACAGCCCAAACAACTCAAACAACTGGCCTGATGCACCACTTAATTAGGCACACAAATGATTACCTAATCTGATTTCTACTCGATTATGTGTTTGGATGTGTGTACCGGCTCCTAAGATCGGTTTACCGGTTGAGTTAGAAAATCAGATGAGGTTGTGTACCTCTGTGAGATTTTTTATTTTTTATTTTTATTTTTCTTTTAATGTGGGGGTTGGAGTGAGTATGGATGTCAAACAACAAAACAATCTGACCTTAGAGTTTATAAGAACACCTAGGTTGATTGATGTTTGAATTATTATATGATGAAATGAAATCTAATGGGTGGGAGGTGGGGGATAACTTACAAAACCTTCCACAGCACTTTACTCCGATCTACCGCTTTTGCCTGTCTCAAAAGAGTACCTGCAATTACAATAAGAAAGGAGAAAAGTGAGGTAAATGATTTGTAGGTTACAAAATGCGAAGAGAAATCAAAGAGTGTTGCCTCCCCGGCAACGGCGCCAAAATGTTGAACGTTTACGAAGCTACGCTAACGTGTTCGGTTTTGGAAAACCTGTCGTTGTAGTTCGAAAGCGAAGAATTGGTGTTCAACAATTAAAATTTATACCGAAATTAAAATTCCGGGTCGAACATAGGGAGGCGGACATTTGATTTAAAAACTTCACGTTTCATTTTTATTTTGTCACGAAGAAATTCAATTTAAACTATCTAAGTATCTACAACAAAATAGAAGAGAGAGAGAGAGTAAGAAAGAGAGAGAGAATACTACACATGGAAATCAAAATGAGATGTAGAATAGACAAGGAATTTATCATAAAAGAGATCGTTCGTTACAACTAGAAAGCATAAAGCGATTACTCTAGAAAGCAGTAAATCTATATTAGAAAGCAGTAAAAAGAGTAGGGAGAGAGAATCCTCCTCGACGGTCGCTTGAAGGACGAGTCGGACAGGACGACGCCTGGACGAAGGAGAACGAAGCGGGACGAAGGAGGACGAAGCAGAAGAACGGGAACGAAGCAGCACGCCGTCGTCGTCGCGGGATCCACTTCCGAAGGGGGACGAAAATTTGGACTTTATCTCGTGAGAAGCATCCCGGGTGTGGGACAAGCTTCTCTTGAGCTTTGGAGAGGTAGAGAGGAGAAGGAAGGGATGAAAATTTCGTATGGAGGGGGTCTCCTTTTATAGTTGCAAGGAGTGGGGGCAAAATGGACATTACATCTTCAAAATAATAAATAAGGGGTCTTTAGTGACGGATAAATCCATCACTAAAGCCCCGACGTGGCCGTCACCGCCGCGCCCACGCGCGCCTGCTCGGCTGCCCACGTACGTAACGCCTACGCACGTCCGCGTAGTCTCAGCCGTCCGATTGCGAGATCAGACGGCTTAGATCGCGTCCGCGCCCGCTGCGTAGCGCGCCCGCCCGCGTGCGATCTCGCGTTACGCCCGGCGTCCAATCGCGCGTCGTCCTGATTGAGCGTGCGCAGCCGTTGGATCTTCATCTGACGCTCGTCCACGCCCACTCGCCCGTGCCTTCCACCCCCTCACCGCGGCTCGAACCCGCGACCTCCGCTTCGCCCGCAGCTGCGTCGCCGCTGCGTTACGCGGACGAAATGGTCGCGCGGACGCTTTTAAGCGCGAGCGACCGCAGCCATTGGATCGAGATCCAACAGCGGAGAGGAGACGGGTGCGCGGTCTTCACAAGATGCATGCGGCTGTTTGGGCGGCTGAGATGGCGCCACGTGGTGCCATCTTGGCCGTCCATCTTCTGGAAGTTGTAGATGGTGCCACGGATGTCGGATTGACTCGATTTTTGTGTCGTTGGGCTGCGATCGTCGATCCGAATTCATCCGTGCGGTCGGATTTGTCATCTGAAGTGTGGATTTACACCATCCTGGCCCTTGATCTTCTAGGGTTCCCCGGTCTCTATCTGATGCTACGGATGCTTGATTAGGGCGATCTTGGAGTCGTTGAACTCCAATCGTCGCCCTGATCATATCCATATGGTTGGATCTTTGATCTGAGGCCCCGATAAAATATTTGCCCTATCCAAGCACATAAAAGGAGACAATTAACCTCCATTTTATTCAAACTACTCTAAATGCAAGATGATGCATGTAATGCAATATTTATATCATGAAATGCAATCCTATGCTTAAGAACATGCATAAATAGACATTTTAAGTAGTGTAAATGTGTTTACATCAGCAGGCTTTGCCAAAGACCAGGGATACGGCGACATGTCTATTGGGGTCTTGAAAGCGGTCCTGTATGCCCACAAGACATCATCCAGTTATGTGGACCAGTCTTTCCTGTCAGGTCTCACAGTTTTCTGTAGAATGTTCTTGATTTGTCTATTTAAGACCTCGGTCTACCCATTTGTTTGTGGATGATACGGGGTAGCGATGCGGTGGTCAACCTGTATTTTCTAAGTAGGGCACGGAATTAGGAGTGAATAAAATGACTTCCACCATCATTGATCATGGCCTTTGGTATTCCAAACCAGGAAAAGATGTTCTTCTTAACAAAGTCCATCACAGTCTTATGATCTCATCGGCGGGTAGCGATGGCTTCAATCCATTTAGAGACATAGTCTACAGAGACCAGGATGTACTCAAAGTCGTTGGATGGTGGAAAGGGGACCATAAAATCAATACCCCAAACGTCGAAGATCTTGACAATCAAAATGGGCTGGAGTGGCA
The DNA here is from genome assembly GCA_037157565.1 of Thalassia testudinum. Taxonomy (NCBI): domain Eukaryota; kingdom Viridiplantae; phylum Streptophyta; class Magnoliopsida; order Alismatales; family Hydrocharitaceae; genus Thalassia; species Thalassia testudinum. Next base: position 41,449,558 of record JAZHRO010000067.1, read on the forward strand.
TCATATCTTTTCTGGTCATGGTCCCCAGTGTTTGGTAGCGAGAGCAAGTCTTGGCAAAGTTGTGTGCATCCTTAAATAGGGAAGGGCAGTAAAATCAGGACTGCAGGACCTTCGCAACTGTTTTCTTTCCTGAGAAGTGGCCACCACAAGCTTGGTCATGACAAAAAGATAGCACACTTTGAACTTCGTCCTCAAGGATGCACCTCCTAATGATCTGGTCAGCACAGAGGTGAAACAGCATGGGATCATCCCAGAAATAGTGCTTGGCCTCTGCCAAGAACTTGTCCCGTTGCTGTCTAGACCAGCTGTGCAGGGTCTGTCCTACAACCAGGTAGTTGACATAGCCAGCATACCAAGGTAGTTTCTTGTCTTGCACAACCAAAATGTGTTCATCGGGAAGGTGTCGGATAAAGGCAAGGAGGGTCCAATGTGGTCTGGGTGAAGTTTGGATAAGTGGTCAGCCACCACATTCTTTGATCTGGCTTTGTCATGGATTTCCAGGTCAAATTCTTGTAGAAGTAGGATCCATCTGATGAGCCTGGGCTTCGCATCCTTTTTAGCCAACAGGTGTCGGATGGCTGAATGGTCAGTATAGATAGTCACGTGGGATCCCAGCAGGTAAGATCAGAACTTCTCAAGTCCGAAAACTACAGCGAGCAATTCTTTTTCTGTGACCGTATAATTTCGTTGGGCCTCGTCCAACATCTTGTTCATGTAGTAGACCACCACGGGTTTCTTGTCTTATCTTTGTCCCAGCACAGCGCCTATGGAAAAATCTGATGCATCACACATAATCTCAAAGTCCTGGGACCAATCCGGGGCTAAAGTACAGGTGCTGTGGAAATTAAGTCCCGGAGGGTGTGGTAAGCCTAGATGCAGTCAAAGGTCATGTGGAATATGGCATCGTTGGCCAGAAGGTCAGTGAAGGGTTTAGAAAGCTTGGAGAAGTCTTTGATGAACCTTCGGTAGAAGCCAACATGTCCTAGGAATGAATGGATCTGCCAGACCGAGCTAGGCGAAGGAAGTTTGGAAATCAAATCAACTTTGGCCTGATCCACCTCAATGCCCCTATGCGATACGATGTGACTGAGGATGATTCCTTCTTCAACCATAAAATGGCTCTTTTCCCAACTTAACACCAAATTAACCTCGATACATCATTTCAGGATTTTTTCCAAGTTGCTCAAACAATGGTCGAATGAATTCCCAAATACAGAGAAATCATCCATAAAGACCTCCAAGTATTCCCCCACCATTTCTGAGAAAATGGCTAGCAGGCAATGCTGAAAGGTAGTGGGCGTGTTGCACAACCCGAACGGCATACGACGGAATGCAAACGTGCTGTATGGGCAAGTGAATGTGGTCTTCTCTTGATTTTCAGGAGCAATTGCGACTTGGTTATACCCTGAATATCCATCTAGGAAGCAAAAATACTTTTGCCCTGCCAATCTTTCAAGGATCTGGTCAATGAATGGCAAGGGGAAATGATCTTTCTTGGTTGCTTCATTGAATTTCCTATAATCAATACACACCCACCATGCGGTGGTGGTGTGGGTGGGGATGGATTCGCCACGCTCATTGATAACAATGGTGAGCCCAACTTTCTTTGGAACCACTTGAGTAGGGCTCACCCAGGGGCTATCAGAGATGGGATAGATGATGTCGGCGTCAAGCCACTTAATAATTTCTTTCTTAATGACCTCCCGCATATTTGGGTTTAACCATCTTTGCATCTGGCAGGAGGGTTGTGCCCCATCTTCCAGGTAAATCTTATTAGTGCAATAGGCGAGGCTAATTTCTCTTAAGTCTGAAATGGTCCATCCAATGGCAGCCTGATGTTCCGAAAGTGTTGCGGTCAACCTAAGTTCCTGATCCTTGGTTAGATGATTGTTGATAATCACAGGGAAGGTCTGATCAGGTCCCAGGAAGACATACTTGAGATTCTTAGGTAGTGGCTTCAGTTCGGGTGTGGGTGGAACAACAGTCGAAGGGAAAGGGAAAGGCGGGAGTTGATCAACATCAATCTCCTCAAATGGTGTTGTTTGATGGTAATCAGCCCTACAGAGGTCCATGGGCAGTGATGGTGACAGGTTAGAACAGTCGTTACAGGATTGGTGGTTTGGGACAGAACTAAGGGTAAGGCATTCCTTGACCAAAGGTTCCACGGGATCATGTTCCTCAACACATTTGCAATCAAAAGACTTGGTCTCTCGGTAGATGTCCAACTACATTTTCTTGTCTCCAAAGGCGATTTCCATACATCCCATGTCACAATCGATGTTTGCCTTAGCCGTAGCTAAGAAAGGTCTGCCTAAGATTATGGGTGCATTCTGTAGTTTTTCAGGGACTTCCATGTCGAGCACCAAGAAGTCGATCGAAAAATAGAAGTCCTTGACCCACACAATCACATCCTCGACAACCCCCTTCGGGGTCTTCACAGACCTATCAGCCAACTGGATGGTGACAGGTGTGGGTGTCAACTCTCCGAAACCAAATTGGTGGTATAGGGTTGTTGGAATCAGATTGATGGAAGCACCTAAGTCCAGGAGAGCTCTATCAAATGTCATGTCCCTGATATTGCAGGATATCAGGGGTGCTCCCGGGTCAATTCGCTTGAGCGGAAGGTTGCTTGATATTACGAAACTTTCTTGCTCGGAGTGCACAACCTTCCTAGGTGCTTGAGGTCTTGCCTTATCTTTGGGTGTACAGGCATCCTTTAAAAACTTAGCATAAGCTGGGATGTGTTTGACGGCTTCGAGGAGCGGAATATTAATCTGAACTTGCTTAAAGATCTCCAAAAGCTCCTCAGTTTCCACAACACTTTTCTTCTTCTTGATTATTTCCAAGGCCTCGGGTTAGGGTGTCTGAACATGGATAGGATCTATTTCTAGGTCCTTGGGTTTTTCCATTGCCTCTTCTAGGTCGGGTGTTTCAGACGGTGAAGTCTCGGGAAGAGTGGGCCATTTGGGATCCTGGGTTTTGGTGCTTCTTCTCAAGGTTACCGCATTCACAAAGGCATTGGGACCATGGGTTGATCCTTGAGAAGACAAGGACAAAGAAGCACCGAACCCAGGGGGTGTTTGTGGGGTTGGCTAGACCATGTGAGCCTGCCCGAGATTGCCCTGGAACCCTTGCAAATTGGGGCCTCTATTAATCATGTTTCCTGGGTTTGGTTGTGGCTAGGAAGGTAGGGATCCTTGTTGTTTACAGTCCAATAGTTGGCTTAACTGTCCCTTTACTAAAGCCATTTCCTCCTCATGTTTCTGGTTCATTTCCACCATCATCTTTATCAGGGTGTCCATTTGGTTTTGCGGGGGAGAGGCCACCCTATTTGGATTATATGGGGGTCTAACTAGTGGTCCTTGCTGATAGGGGGCAAGTTTGGCTGTTGGTTTGGCCTAGGCTGGTTCTGGAATTGAGGTGGTTTCTGGTTTGTCCAACCAAAGTTGGGGGGATTACGCCAGCCGGTGTTGTAAGTGTTGGAGAAAGGATCAGGTTTAGCATAACCTTGGACAGCCTATACATCTTCAAGGATAGCAGATGTCGAGGGGAAGGGAAGAGAGTAATCAAGGGTTGAGGGAGCAAAGGTCCCTCCCTGGAACGTGGTCAGGGGTTGTTCCAGGTTCAATTGGCTTAAGGGCTAGACCAGGTCAACATTGTGAACTCCCTTTGCTAAGGAGAAGGTCTGTAACGGGTTCCTGGTCTGGTTCATTAGCTCATCTATCTTTTTATCCACCAATTCCACTCGATCTAATTTTATGGCAATGATATCCATGTCAACCATTCCAGAATTTGCTTATACCTCATAAATCCCATCACGGGGTTGACTGGATCAGTTAAACTAGGTCATGGAGGCATTGTTGAGAGAATTTTTGCTCATAGACTCAAAGAGCTCAAATGCTCTCTCCTCATCTTTGTTCAGGAAGTTCCCCCCGCATGAGGCATCGATGAAGTTTCGTAGGTTGCTATCCAGACCGTGGTAGAAGATCTGGGCCAATTGCCACCTTGGCACTTTGTGGTGTGGGCATTTCCTTAATAGTTCGTTAAATCTTTCCCATGCCTCATGGAACTGTTCCCCACCCTGGAGTGTAAAGGTAGTAATGGCTCTTATGAGGGCATTGGTCTTTCCTATGGGAAAGAATTTCTTTAAGAATGCATGCCTCAGTTCTTCCCAGGTGGTGATGGGTCTACCTAGGGTTCTAAGCCAGTGAGATGCCTTATCTCTCAGCAAGAAGGGGAACATCTTATAAAATAATGTCAAGGCTAATGTTCCTAGGTTTCATAGTCCGGGCTATCCGGTCAAGATCCTCTAGGTGCTGGAAGGGATCTCCATTTGAGCTTCCATGGAAGTGGCTCTGAATAAGACTCAGGACATTTGGTTTTAGCTCAAAATCATCTCCCCCTTTGGGGATCCTAAGGTGCGGTTTGACTCTAATAGCGGAAGGATTGTGAAGTCATGGAGGGGCCTACGTTGGTCCTGGAATGGTGGTAGATCAGGTGGTGGTTGCCCTTGTGGGCCTTGGAAAGGTGGTGGTGGTTGCCCTTGTGGGTTCTGCAACCGATGTTTGGCTTGCATGATAGTGTGGATCTGTTGCTGCTGAAGCCGATGGTTTGCGTTAATCTCGGCTTGGATGATGGCCATTGTGTCTGGTGGGGGTTGGTCCTCAACCTCATCTACCCTAGGTTCAGCCATGTTTCTAGCAGAGTTAAGTCACCTGGAATCTCGTCCCAAAACAAACAACTCTGGATGCAGTGAGCGTCTCCCTTGCAAACACTAGAGAAGAACAGGAGGGGATGCGGAGAGCGACAAATGCGAGAAGCGTGTGTACAACCAAGCAAACAAACCTAGTCCGTATGGTGTATTTCTTAAGGGACCTAGAAATCTCCAAAAGGGTGATCAAGTCTGTAAGCACTGGACTCCCCTTCCCAAATCTAATCTGGCCAGGTTGATTACAAGGGGATTGTAGGGAAGGTTCTTCCTTTGGCTTGCACCGTCGGTTCCATAGACCCCACAACCGCGGTCATTTGACACTGCCCCATAGCCTAGTCACCAGATTCTACTAAGGGAATGAAAGCCAAGTGCCCAGCGAACAAAACCTCGCCTCTCAAAACTTAACCCAGTCCTGCCTAGGGCACGTCTACTCTGTTTTAAAAGGGCTAGGATAGTGCTTGTGCTAGGGTTATGTGATGAGGTGTTGATTGGGGTAGTGCCTCTTAGTTCTCCAATTTCAGTGTATGTGCTTCTATCAAAACATGGTTTTCAAGCAAGGATTTTTAAGATGTGGTGTCTTTTAATGTTTCATCCTTACTTTTGTGTCTTTTAGGATTGACATGTCTTAATATTTTCAGACAAGTTTCAGTGGGCACATCAAGTTTTTGCACACAATTTGGTGAAAGTAGATTTCCTTTTGTTGTGTAGAGGCTCTAAGACCCTAATGTACTCATCCTAGTAATCATGTAGCTTCTATTAGATGAGTCAATTTTAGGGTTGAGTGGTGCGGCCCCTGTCAATTCAAGGTGGCTTCGCAAACACCACTCAAAAAAAAGAAAGAACACTCCAAGAATCTTAGATTATTCAAAATGTTAGAGTGTATTTTTTTTGTTGGGTGATGTGTTAAGGATGTGGATCAGGCAATCATGCACCACGCCAATTTTTTTCAGTTTTACAATTCTTTTAGATTTTTAAGCAAGCAAACAACCATGGGTGAAGAAATACTCACGACCAGTCCTTGTTGCACTTACTCCCTCGTTACCATCACCAGTTGCACCGCTTCGCCGTCCAAGTGCCGAATTCCTACAACCATCAAGTAGAAGGAGACAAGGCATTAGACAAGGTGAGCATGGATGTAAAATGTAAGTGACAAATAAATCCATTATCTCCCCGGCAACAGTGCCAAAAACTGATGGTGCGGGAGGCGCATATGTTTAAAAGAGTCATTATAGCTTGTGCTCGCAACATCGATTTTAAATGAAGAAATGGATGTGAGTCCGAGTGTCGATCTCAAGCAGGCGTGAAAATCTGATTTCTTGTCACTTAATGTCATGAAAATCGTGGGTTTTCGCTTGCGAAAAGATGTGGGTGAAAAGTGAGTGAGAGAGAGAAAGAGAGAGAGAGAGAATAGGGTTAGAATTTCTTCATTCACACATGCAACTTTAAACATAAAAGAGGGTAAGTAACTAGATAGGAAACAACTTCATTTGACATGCAACTTTAGTTTATAATTACAACACAAGATAAATGCTTGAACATAAGTAAAGTAAAGCTTAAGATAAAGAGGGAAAGAGAAAAGGAAGACGGTGAGGCAGCCACAGCGGTGGAGAGGGGCTCCATCGGTGGCTCGTTGGCTCCGACGATTACAAAGAGGGCTAATGGTGGCTAGGAGTGGGGTAGAACACTTGCAAGTGGATTGAATGCCTTCCATGGGTGGTTGGAAGGGGTTTAAATGGGGAGAAGGTCTTTCCAAATGAAGAAGGGGCTTTAGCGACGTCCCTTCCCAAAATGTCGACGAAGCCCCCTGCCCGGCAGTCGCTTGTGTGTGCGTGTTCTTCTCCACGCTCAATCCGTGTGCGCGGCTTAAGAGTCGTCCGATCGAGGATCGGACGGTTGATGTCTCTCATGGGGAACGCTCCTGGATAGCGCCCACGCCCCCCACGTCATCGCGGGCGTCGGCTTTGGACGTGAGAGATCGCGTCGCGTCGCTCCATCCACGTCGTCTACTGCTGATCGGGCGGCTCAATTTCCCCGGTGCACGTCTTCGCCTTCCAATTTCAATGAAGCGAGATTCGAACCCATGCCTGCTGCGCGGGCACGAGGCAATCGACCACTACACTGCGCTTGTTGCTTTGTCACGGCGAGGGCGGGTGTGCGGGCAGCTCTTAGCCGTTCAATCGAAGATCGACGGCTGAGATTCATCCTCCGGGTGAAGGCAGAAGCAGGCAGCGATCTGGATACAGCGAGCGAGCACCATGTGGCACGTTGTGGGCCGTTGATCTGATGATCAACGGTCAGAACTTCTTGGGCCCATTGTAGGAGCTCTGGATGTCGGATTTAGCCGATTTTGAGTCCGTTGGACTTCGTTCGTCGCTCTGAATACATCTGTGTGGTCTGATTGCTCATCTGAGGCCCATTTTGACATGTCCTTGTACACATGGCCATTAATAGTGCATTATAAGCAATCTTGATGTGCAATGCATGCGATGCTCCTATTCCTATTTATGATGTGTTATCTGTGCATTTTGATCTTAAGATAAACCCCAATTGACAGATTTATCATCCCAAGATGTAGTGTTATCACCTAGCAAATTCAAGAAATAGCCCAGCTCTTCAGGTGGGCTAGTCAACCTAATCGGTCTTCCTTTAGAAACATGTTAAGTTCAGACTTTAGACCTAAGGTTCCCAAGTAGTTGTTAAGTTACAAATTAGATCGTCTAAGGATGAGTTGTAGGCACAAATTTCCATAATTTCTAACTCTACCCTAGGGTCTATTGGTCCCAAAGATTAAAGTATCTGTGCATGTTCAATGGTCTGATTTATTTGAGGTTGGTATGATTGCCAACCTAGAAAGAGGATTTTTCTTTTCTTTTTTTCCCTCTTATATATATATTGTTTGTTTGATTCCTCTAAGTCTAACCTTAGATTAGCTCTCAACACGGTTGATGGGAACACCATCATGAGCCATAACTAGCTCAATTTGATCTGACTAAGTCATTCAATCTCCTACATAACCACCAAAGGACTATAATTCATTTCATAATCATTCTGAGAGAAACACAAGAAAATAGGGTTAAAACTGTAATTTTACCATCATATCTTGAATTCCGAATAAACACGGGTTTTCCTGGGGGGTAATTGAGGGTCAAATGCTCCTAAAAGTCTAACAAGTGGGCTAGAACAGTCAGAAATGGGTTTTCGCATGTTTTAAGAATTAAATGACACTTGAAACCCTAAAAACTGACTTACTCAATTAACTGAAGTTCTGGTAAAAATAAAATTCACCCAAACCCTCTAAAATTCTTATAAAAATATTCTCTATGGCTTGTTACCTTCAATTTGACCATCAGAACCCATCTTGACCCAAAATAGAGTCCTGGACAGACATTTACCCTAATTTTGGTTTTTGCATAAATTACCCAGTCAAATGAAGTCAAATCCTAAATATAAGTTCACCATTGGATTCCTTGAATCCAAATTAGGTTTGTACAAAAATTTGGACCCAATCTGAGATCATCTTGACCAAGGTTACATTTTGGTCCATTCAGACTCTTTCTATCTCATTTAGACCCTTAACTTTTGAATTCCTTACAAATAGCCCCCCAACTTATTTGTCTTCTTCATAGAAAGGTCCCTCCACCATTATTACTCAAGAATCCTACCCTAGCGAGATTCATTTGGAGAGACCTTGATTGATTGATGAAACCTTCCCAAAATCAAATCGGAGATTCTTTAGGAAATTTTCTTTCCAATGGGACTATCCTTGGACCCCAACTCCTTCCCAAAAGCTCATGCGAACGCTTTGAAGGAATGGGTATCCTATTTTTGCGTAACCTCCAAGGTTCCCAAGCTTGCTTCCAAGCCTGGAACCCCCTCTTGAACCCTATAAAAGGATCCCCAGGGCACGGCCATGCTCTTCAGCTAGGTTCAAGGCCAAAAATATCTTCTTTTCTCTATCATCGGTCACCTCCAACCTAAGCTCTGATGGACCTTCTTGATCTCTCTCCTCCACTCTTCCAAGGGTCAAATTTGTAGCACAGCAACCTTCCCCATCTTCCTTCACGTCTCACTGGTCACAGTAGGCTCCATCTTCCCTACTCCTCGCTACAGTCCCCCTCGCAGAGGATTCATCTTCCCCGACACCGGCCAATCAAAGCCACTGGCATTCTCCCCCTTTCGTCTATTATACTAGGGTTAGATTAGATCCTTATCTCTTTTAGGTTAGTTTCCTACCCAAAACACCAAAAATAACCCCTCGACTACGCCGTTCACCCTCATCATCCTCGTCTCCGGCTGCTCCTCCGGCAAGGTGCCCCCATCACTACACTCATCCACATGCCTCGCCACAACTCCCAAAAGCACCGTCGACCCTCCGCACACAAAACCCCTGTCTCTACTTGCCTACCTCCTCCGAACAAACCCATCATCTCAAACCTATTCTGCCTTCGCCAGCCATCTATACACATCTCTCACAATATGCCACCACTACAATTACATTCCATGATGTCCGACGAAGCTCCTAAGCACTTTTGATGTGGCCACGAGGCCATGTTTATGTTTTCAGGTACAAGACCTTCAATTGCTATTAACAAAGCGCTTCAAGGAAGCTTCAAGCTCGCTCCAGGTCTCAATAGCCCCAAGTAGAAGTCCCAGGTTTTGCAGAATCGCCTCAAGCACTACCCCAGGCAATCAATTGGACACCTGGACTTCGTGAGCTGCAACAATTGAAGGAAGGAACCCTACAGCTGTACGTGAAGAGGAAGTATGGGATTTAGTGCCACCTTGTAATGCGAAGAGCGCCCGCAATGACTTAAATTGTTTTTCTGCATAAGGCTATTTGCCTCGACACACAGGGGGTGAGGTCCCCCACACCCCTTCACGTCCTGCCCGTGACACCTCCACGTGGGCTTGGCTCTTACCCGATTACGAATCTAAGCCTCACACCTCAGCTGCTACCCACTGCAGGCAGCCCTAGTCCCAGGTGTGCATGTACTCGATAACCCGACTATCCTAACTGTGGCCCTGAGAGGGCAGATCCCAGAGAGAGTGAAGAGAGAGAGAGCGTGGGGTTAACCCAGAGAGACTGAAGAGAGAGAGTGTGGGGTTAACCCAAAGAGAGTGAAGAGAGAGAGAGCGTGGGGTTAAGGGGGGTTTTGCTCTGTTATGTAATGGCTAACACTTAGCCACATTTGAGGAAGAGTTCCCCCTTGTGCATAAAGGAAAAGAGAAGAAGAGGAAGGAGAGCTAAAGGGAGAAGAAGAGACAGAGCCAAAGAAGATAAGAAAAAAATAAAAGGAGTACTGTAGCAATGCCTTTTAAGACGTCTGATTGAAAAATCAGACGTCTGATCATCAGTTCCTTCATTTGATTATATTTGAGTATTTGTTATATGTGTTTAACTAATAATTGGTTATCCAAATCACCATTATTTTGCCTAAAATTCTTTTTGATTCTTTGTATACTCATGCCATACATTGCACATTAGATTTTGAGTAATTAATTGTGCTCATTTATATTATCTATTGAGATTAGCGTGTGAATTCCTATTTGCTCCCTGTGTTTGACCTCGGACTTTCATTCGAGTAATAAATATTATATGTTTTCGCACTGATTCGATCTATACAACAACGCGACAATTTTAAAACCCATTTCAGAGCGACAAACATTTTGGCACCGTTGCCGGGGAACAACGCGCAATTCACCACTATTCTATGCATTATTTGATTATATTTGAGCACTAACTTACCCTATTTGATTTCTTGTGATGTTGCGAGGTACTTCATGATGAGATCTTCAATGCAAAATAGCCACTTCAGGGCAGGTAACTTCTCTATTCTTCCCTAATCAACTTCCTAATCTTGAGAAGATAAAAAAGGAAACAATCAATTAGGAATCACCTACCTTATTTTTCATAGTACTCATCATTTAAAGGGCAAGTTTCCTGATTTGCGAAAATTTCAAATTTAATTGAAGAATGAGACAATTTAGTTTAGAATTCACCTACCCCAAATTGCCTATGCCTATTAGGGTCTACACTTAATTTCTAATCACTCTGGGCTAACACATTTGTTGCTTGAAGCCCAAGGTGAACATTTTTAAAGATCAATTGGACTTGGAAATAGAGCTAATTAGGGTTTCAATTTTTAGGGTTTTGGAGTGCTAGTTCACACTTGCCTACATAAAAGGAAACAAACCCACCCACATTTCTGTGCTACCCAAGCCCTTGGTTGAAAAGATCTAATCAACAACCCTAAAAAAATCAAGCTCTAAATTCACTTGAACCGTAAAAGCCTTGGACCTAATAGCCTAGGAGTCAAATCAAGGTAATTTCTAGGTCTTCAACTAGATCTCATTCTTCCATCTTTAGGGTAGGTCAGGTGAAGTTCATCTACATTGTAGGCCAACCAACCTCCAAATTAGGTCACAAGTTGAAATTAACTTTTAATCAAGCGAACGTTAAGGCACAAATTAGAGCATAAAATTGGTAGACTTAAGGTCTTAAGTCTATACATTCCGGTTTACCTGGACCCTCAGTGACAAGGAAGGTCGGGTAGGGGAAACCCTATAACCTGTGCGGTTGCTCTGCCATGTAGGGGTCTTTGCAGGGCTCCCCCTTCCTGGCTACCCAGGTATTTCTCTGGTGTGCGAATTTTTTATTCAGAGGTATCATCCACCTTGAAATTGCTTTAGTCATCCAAAAATCTTTGGGTGCCTTCATTAGGTCAAATTTCACATCCAGTCCCTCATCCCTTCTATTTAGAGCACATACACATATTATCTTAGGGAGTTCTTTTCAGATCTGATCATCTTCAATCTAACTTGAGTTTGATTCTACATCATGATTCCACCATTTTTTACTCAAAATGCAACTCGACATGTTAGTAGACCTATTTGAGGATATACAGGTTAATGTGTCAAACACAACAACATTCATTTCAGAACAAGCACAGCTAATTTTTACACAACTAGAAAATAGGGCAACTTGGGATGCTCTCATGCCAAAATACCAGGAAATTGAGAGATGGCATAATGGTGAGTATATCTTGTGTAGATTTGAGCCATCACTATGGAAAGCACACCAATATGACCTGGAAAAAAGAGACAAGGTAATGCAGATGTTGAAATGTGTTATTGATCATAGGCATCAGTACACCCTTGCGACATCTTGGATTAACCAGCTCAATCTCCCAAATCCTGGAGATGATGATCACAGTGGTTATGAACCCCCAACCCAAATGAATTTAGATTCAAATTATATACAGATTGATACACCTAATCTTAAGAAGGGTTGGGATGATCCAATTGCAGGAGATCACAATTTTGAGCCAGCCCTAGATATACAATACCTTGGTCCGCCAAGCTTAGATTCCCAGACTCCTATGATAATGAAATTGAATCAGATCCTCTCGAGGGTGTAAATTCCACTCCTTATTCTAATAAGGTGACTCTTGAGAGCAATTCTGACATCTCTATAGAACTCAACCTAGATTCTAGTAATACAACCCACACCCTTAACCTATAATCTGGATCTGAGCCTTCTTGGGATGATTACAAGGCCCCGTGTGATGAAAATCAAATTTTAAATTTAGATTATGATGCTGGGCATTTATTTGATTAATGCACCTCTCCAACATCCTCAGAGACATAGATTGATTTTTCGAAAGTCACGCTTATCTATGATACAGAAACTGAGTTGGAAGAGTTGGATTTTGATTAGGTCTTCCCTACAAGCCAAGAACCCGAGCCCAAACCTAATAGGGACACCTTTTTGAGCTTGAAATCTGCAAATAGGCTAGACCAAAGTCAAGTTGCTAATTCTAAATCTTTTGATGCATTCTATGGTGGAACCTCTGATCCTAATTCAGATTCAGAACTTGATTCTCGCAAGTTCTCTAATGATTTCGAATCTTACTAAGATTTTGGAGAACCATTGTTTCCTGATGACTATGAGCCAATCTACAACCTCAGCATACATGATTGATTGCGCAGCAATCATAGGTCTTAATTGACTTAAATTAGGCTACGACATAGCATAAGTTAGGTGATTGCACCGCAAAAATACTCCTGCAATTGTGCCATCTTGTGCTATTTCCTAACATTACCAATGCATATTAGGTCTCCATAGTTGCATTGTAAAAATACATGCATGCATGCATTTAATTTAGAAGGGAGGAGAATGAAATAAAATGGCCTCGCGATTACATTTTTCCTCAAGTGCATCTTTGCAAAATCCACCATCTTTCTATTTTTTCCACTTGATTTTGAAATGCTTCCCACGGCTGCAACTTGCCATTCCCTGCTCTCCATCCTTCTCCCTGCCAACCCTTCCCTGCGGCTGCCACTCCCTACTGAGGCCATGCATGAGCCATTCACAGCCAGGGCATGGCCATGCATGGCTTTCATCTTCTATTTAAAGCCATGGCTTCTCCTTCAGCAGCAGCCTGGTCCACTTCAAAAAAAAAAGAACCTGCAGCTCCATCTCCTTCCAGGCCATCCTCTCCTCCCTCTCCCTCCATACGCCGGTCCTCCTCCTCCGAGGAGACACTCGATGGGCAGGAGCCCTCACTGTGGTGCACACCACCACAGTGAGACCACCACCGCCCAGCTCTTCAAAGAGAAGGTGGGCATGGTGGCTTTCTTCACTATTTTTCCCCGTTCCAGCACCTTCAGCCATGGCTGCAACCTTCAAGGTCTGAAGCTCAAAGCTCGGCAGCAGCAGCAGCAGCCCCAGCCCCTTCCGTGTGCGCCTGCAGGCGCCCTCACCCTCCACGCATGCTTCCAAGCCTCTCCGCCTCTCTCTTTCTCCGCTCTGTCACACACTCGCTTCCACCAGCAATCGGCCTCTGCACGCCTCTGCAGCGGCCGGGCAAGCTCCCCAGTGCACCCCAGCAGCACCCGCAAGCTTCCACGCGTGCCTGCAGACACCTCGCCTCCCGCTTCTCCGCTCTGTCGCGAGCTTCTCCACGCATGCAACCGACCGGCACAGACTGTCTTCCTCGCGCGCCAGCCGCGAGCCGGCCACACTCACACAATCGCCTGTACCCAGTTGGGCGGCGCGGCTGACCACTGTAGCCACTATTCATGCCAGTCTGTGCGACACTGTGGCTACAGTGGGGTGACCAGTGAGCTTCTCACTTTACTGGTCACCCGGTGTGCCGCTACCGCCGTTCACCCGTGCGTGCGGCCGCCTACGCGTCTTCGCCCGCGTCGCCCGCACCCACCCACGTATGTTTGCGTGCGCCAGCCCTCTCCTAGCGCATGCGTCGCCCGCTCTCCTTGCCCACGCGTGCCTGCGAGCGCAAGCACCTGCCCTTCACGCAGCGCGGTGCACTGCGGCCTCCTTTACGTGAGTCCACTCCCTCCAGCGCGTGCCTATCTGCGTGCATGCATGCTTGCGCGCGAGCCTGAACCATCAGACGACGGCCCTGCAGCTCAGACGCCCTAACCACTCCAGCCCTTCCCTCCAGCAGCGCAGCTGCCATCTCTCCTGGCCTCTCTCTCTCACTCTCTCTCACAACACTCTCTCACTCTCTTCACCGACGTTTACACACACATACACTCACACTTCCACACACACACACACACACCTATACTCTATTATAAACATATATATATACCTATACTTATATATATTGATATATGTATACATATATACATATATATATACTTATATTTATACATATAGTAGTACCTATATACTTATGTATTAGTATACATACATACATACATATATATATATATATATACACATATATATACATATATATATGTAAATATACATATATCTATATATATACCATTACCTATATAACTAAGTATAGATACGTACATATATATATATATACACATATATACACACCTACTCATATATACATACATATATATACCTATATATAACCATATATATATATAGATATATTTACATATATACATATATAGATATATTTTCACATTATTTACCATACGTGGTATCGTGGGAATATCTGCACCAGTTGATGATATTCCCCGATACACGCGTACAAAAAGCGTGTTCGCATTCATCTTCCACCATCCATCCTACACCTTACACGCGGCACTTCATCCTATTGGTTGAGTCTTTCTAGACGACGACTGACTCGACATCGTGCTACACTCCATCTCTGCCTCCACCCCTACCCCTTTATACATATATAGCATATACATATATATCTATACTATATTTACTTTATTTCTATTTCTCTTGCATGCCCATAAAAAGATAAAAAAATATATAAAAGGGAAAAGATAATCTTTGACTTGCAGGTACTCTGTCTTGCGAATAGCAAGACCCATTTTGGAACCCTTTTTTGGCTCAAAGCTAAGAACCCAATTTTAAGGGTGTGCCTCAAGGACAAAGATTACCAAAAAATAATCTAAATAAAAAAAACCAAAAACACGATAAACAAAAGGAAGAGACCCATTGTAGGAAAGGCATAGAAACTCGACTTGTAACCCCACTTCCCTAAGTTCGACCCTGGGCCTAAAAGTGACCAAGATAAAATCAAGTAGGCCAGGTAAAAAATTTTGTAAAGAAATAGTTATGTCCGATTTAGGTTAACCACTATACATACTTCAATGATAAAATCATCATATTAACAACCTATTCGGGTCCGACACCATTAGGGTAATTCATGCATGCATAAGCATTATCTGCATCTTTACTACTTTCTTTTAGCTATGCATAAAATAATGCTATATGATAAGTCGATTTTCGCTTTCGAATAATGTATTAAGATGATTTGTCTTTGTAGGATCAAACTGGTGGAAAACCTCTTCACAAAATAATTAAAATTAAAATTAAACCACTCACAGGAGAGCGGGTCGTGTCCACATGGAGGCAATGACTTATTTAAACTCACAATTAGGTCAAATCAAGTTCGCTAAACTATTCGCCAGATCAAACAATG
Source organism: Thalassia testudinum (assembly GCA_037157565.1). Taxonomy (NCBI): domain Eukaryota; kingdom Viridiplantae; phylum Streptophyta; class Magnoliopsida; order Alismatales; family Hydrocharitaceae; genus Thalassia; species Thalassia testudinum. The sequence continues at coordinate 41,465,194 of JAZHRO010000067.1, forward strand.
CCTATGTAGCTCTGAAAATAAATCTTAAATTTATGGGCAAGTCAAGGGGTGTGAATGTTATTTTTACGTTAGAAAATTATCCATGTGCAAAGGTATGCCATGTACTATTCACTTGCATGCATGAGAAAATGTCATTCAAAATTAAATTCAATGCACCAAGAGATGAATAACATGGTTTAACAATTCTCTAGAAGCATGAGCATGAAGGCATAAATTCACCACACTAAAATAATGATAAATCAAAATTCATTTTTGTGGTAATGGCATGAAATGTAATTATTAATTGAGGATGAAATAGGGGATTAGATTTGGGTTGAGCTTGTGCATGGATGAAGGAGAGATGGACGGTGAGTTGGCGACCAGAGGTAGCCCTCCTCGATCTACACCTGACGGTGGTGGCGGCTCAATGGATGTTGGTCAAAGCTGGCCTGCCGAAGGAAAGAAGTGGCAGTGGTGGAGGTTTCTGCTGCTAGCCGCGGGTGCTGCAGGTGCAAGGAGGGGTAGCGCACGGGTACTGTAGGAGCTGCAGGCGCACGTAGTGCGTGGGCGCGTGGAGGGGCGGTGCTCTGTGGAGTGCACAGGCGCGTAGGGGGGGTCTGTTGGCACCGGCTGCAGGTGCTGCAGGGAGGCGCTGGAGCGCGGGCGCTGCTGGCTAGGGTGAGGGCGCTGGAGGTTCTGGTGAAGGAGCGCGGTGGGAAGATGATGCACGGTGGCTAGATGGCACGCAGTGGGCAGATGGCGCGAGGAGGCGTGGGTGCTGGGGGCGTGGGTGTGCTGGAGATGAAGGAGCAGGTGTGCAGGCCCTAGCATGGGTTGCTAGCTGAGGTGAGGGCGCACGATGGGCAAGCACGCTTGGCACTGTTGAGGCACAGGTAGGAGAAGTTGCAGGGACTCTTGGCGGTGTGGGCTGTCACCCCACACGCCCATGGTGGGGAGTCGCACTGCCGTGGTGGGAGGCTGGTGGTATGGAATGGATGAGATGCAAGGTTCTCTACGCACAGTAAGGAACAAAGGGGTGGTGGCCTCCTTTTGAATGGCTGCCCCTCCTCTTTTGTAGCCACGGCTACAAAGATTTGAAATTCAAAAGCCACCGTAGAATCAATGTGATGCACAGGAGAAGGAGGCGGAGACGGAGGAGTTACCTGCAAAGGAGAAGAAGAAAAACGAATAAAATAATTAGGATTATTTATACATAACTCCTTAGCTTCTATGTTAATTAAAATAGTGCACCTAATTAATTAACTAATTAAATGTATGCAACCTTAGGTTAATTCTAAATGCATGAATTATGCACTTAAGCTAAAAATATGAATTAATTTATTTACATCCTAATGTATGCTATCTAAATGTTAAAATTAACTTAATGTCTAGACACTTAAATACTTAAATAGCCTACAAATATGAGCTAATCAAATACCCCCATGCCTAGTTTTTGCTAGTCCCTTGCAAATCCAAGCAAAACCTAGCACTCCAAGTAAACTGGCCAACCCAATCAGTCTTCCTTTAGAAACATATTAAGTTCAGACTTTAAACCTAAGGCTCCCAAGTAGTTTTTATGTTATAGATTAGGTCAGCTAAAGACGAGTTGCAGGCACAAGTTTCCCTGATTTCCGACTCTACCCTAAGGTTTATTGATCCTTGAGATTAAAGCATCCAATCATGTGCATTGGTCTGAGTTATTTGAGGTTGCCATGATTGCCAACCTAGAAAGGAAAAAGGATTTTTTCTTTTTCTTTTTTGATTAATATATATATATATATATTTTTTGATTCCTCTAAGTCTAACCTCAGATCAGCTATCAACATAGTCTATGTTGAATTCATTGTCCCCATCACCGTACCTCGAAGGGTGCCTAGCTTTCGATGCTTCGAAATAGCACTGCCCATAGCGACCCCAAGAACTCCTGGCAATCGACACTTCGAGATAGTATCGCCCATGGATTTCTTAAGAAAATTCAGGCCTGTGGCAATCGGCACTTCGAGATAGGGCCTCCCATGGTACCTGAACCGCACAATGCATTTACATGCCCCCAGTAGGATGGATATCCTAAGAGACAACCGCCAAGGAGGTAATATGTTATCATCGCATCCTCAAGGTGAGTATATACTCCACCTCTCCTGCGACAGGAACTCTTCCAATCAAATTGTGTTTTCAAGCCTCTCCTAAGTCAAAACTAAGAGAACCAAATTTATTTTAAGGTGATCACTTACACAAGACCAAGTGTGTGAAATTTGGATGCTTGGGTTACAAGGACCCATAAACCAAGAGGTAGAACAAGACTCTAGGTACTACCCCATTTTTTAACTCAATCCCTAGTTTTCCTTCCTCAACCACTTGTGGAATGGTACGCAACTTAACTCCTACTTAAGTTTTTAAGTCCACAAAGGACCCTAAAGGTCTAAAGCTAGTAGCTCACTTAGCTTCTAAAGTTCAACCCTAGAATCAACTTAGTCTATCCTAAAGTTCTGATCTTATGCCTAGGAATGCAGGGCCAGCCAGTTAAGCTCAATAATTCAAAATGTTTTTCTTTTTTTTTAATGCAAATGTATGCAATGCAAAATGCTTTAACTAAATTCATGAATGCACTATGTATAAGTGCTATGTATATCCCCAAGTACACCCCCCCATGCCTAAAATCTGCATTGCCCCCATTGCAAAGAAGGATATTACCTGGGTCAGAGATGGGCTGCCGTTAATTTGCTAGCAGCCGAGTAGGCAAAGAACCTGCAAATCAGGTTTAAGGATTGCAAAAATAGGCCCTAAAAATAAGCAAAGTAATGCTGGCCTAGAAAATAGGTAACCTAGGATGTTGGCGAGCTGATGATGAATCCCAATAGCAAATGCTCGCCCAACTAAGATCGGAATGAAATCTTCCCAGGTCACCAGAGAAGGTTCTAAAAGATAAACTAGCATAACAACCTCCAAAGGAGTAGGGGGAGGATGACAAGGATCCTCCAAAAGGAATGGGGAAGGAATGGTGCAAAGATAAACCTCCAGGGCAATGGACTGACTAAAGAAATCATCAATCCATGCCCGATACTCCATTACAGGAAATATTGGTTTGCTAAGCACCCTGGTCAAAACAAAAGTGAGCATATCTCTAAGCCAATGATCATCTAGGGTGTCCAAGTTTCGAGGTTGCGAGATGGACATAAGATCTAGGTTGGGTTTAATCAGCTCGGTGTCCATGCCTAACAATCTTTCCAAATCCTCAATTGCATCCCTAGCATTCCCTACACTATCACAAGTATCTTCCTGCACTTCATCAAGAGTCAAACTTTCACCTTCAGACATAAGCTAATCAGAGGGTGACTTCGAATCAAATGAAGGCAGGTTGGAAGCAACAGATCTGGGGATTATTCTATCAACGTCATCCACGAGTTCTTATTCTTTACTCAAATCTTCCCTGGAGTCTATATGTGAATCCACATAAATCTTAGAAATTGCTTCCAAATTTTCCATCATATCATCGATGGGTATGCTAAGGAAACCTAATTTGGTCAAATTTGTGACATCCTCAAGGGCTAACTCTTCAAATAAGACATAATTGCCCTTAGTGTCACTCCAAATCTTGAATGTGGGTTCCTCATATAATTTATCCCTCTCCACATCATATGATTCATGATATACCCAAGGTCTAGAATCGTCTAAAATCTTAGCAAATCCCCTAGGATACTCTATCTAAGGTAAATGGTTTACATTGGTAACATCAGACTCCTCAGATAGGTCAATTTCTTCAAGGTTAGGTTCCCTAAGGGTGGGCTTGAGTTCCATCTCGTGATCAGAAGGGAGGGCAGGATTAACAACTTGACTTCATCCCACTTCATCAAATGTCACGAAAATACTATCATCTGGGTCGAGGTCTTCCAATGGTACCATCATTCCCTTCTTTTGACTCCAATATAATTCAGGTGGATACTCAACCTTATCATCATCTTCCTCGGGTTGCCACCCTTCTTCATCCAATGCATAGCTACTTTCATATGTATCTTCCTCCCACTTAAGGCGTGGACCTCTCAAGGAAGTGTCATCTAACGGGGAGGTTTCAAAATCGATCCTCGAAAAGTAGCTATTCTCCCTTACATAATCCCTAAAATTTCCCTCCAACTTAAAGTGTAGCTCTCCCACAGGAGATTCATCTAGCATAGAGGGGTGTACGTCATCCTCAATAGGGTAGATTGGGTGGCTAATTTCATCTCTTCCTTGTTGGTTTGCTCTCAAAGATTCTCCTAACAATTCAATCATTTCGTATTGCATTTTCTGTATTTCCATCTTCAAAGAGGAGAGGTCATTTCTATCAGGAGAGAAGTCAGGCTCAGGCTTATAGTACCCAGGAGTGTCTGTCCAACCATTATAATTATTCAGGGAGGGTGGGTTTGGTATTTCTATGGTGTGTGGGATATTAGGCAAAGCAAATCCTGCTCCTAGGTTCTGCTCACTGATTTGGGGCTTAACCATGCCAATACTCCTATAATAAGAGTAAAACAGATCCCAATGATTGTCATTATGTCCATCAAAGGATAGACCATCTCGGCGTATGGGATCAAAGAGTGCAGAGTGGGGGTAAGGGTGTGGGCAAGATGTGAAAGTATGAAAATCAAGGTGGTCCATTCTAACTCACACCTCAATCAGAATTCCCTAAGCAAAACACAATTCAAAAAGGACTTGTTCGGTCTTTACAAATTTAGGCTTTTGACTTTAGTTCAAATTGTAGGTGACAAAGCAAATTGCCCAATCAATTATGCGCCTATTGTCAAACTTCGAAATGCCTAAAAAAAACCTAGTTGGAGCTTAGGTGTTCTTCCCTAAATCTTAAATGGTAGAGCAAATCCAAAGATGGAAGATCGAGGGATGCAAGTAGGCCTAAGCCTTCCTTTGAATTGTGCTTTCGCGGTGCTTCTCAACTACCCCCAAAAATCCATGACAGGGTATCTCCCTCTTTGGATTTACAAACCTTTGATCTCAAGTTCCGAACACTTCAGAATCCAACGGTAGAGGGCTCTTGTCCTAATAGTTCCAAGACTTAGGAGTGTCTAAATGCGTGCTGTGGTGCAAGAGATATAAGTGTGCATACACCGTAAAAGATTTTGCATTTTGAATCGCACGCAACATTTGAAAATCAAGTCCTTGACTTTTAAATGTCCCTCCTTTAATTAGTCCTTTTTCAAGAATTAAATGTGACCACTTTATTAGATTGCTTCAAGACAGATTATGTGGTCAAAAAATTAATCCAAATGCATTTGCATGACAGGTAGAAATGCGAAGTTAGAAGTGCATACCTGATTCCAGCATTCTTCTTGCAATATGCAAGACAAGAATTAGATCTAGATGCTGCTCATTCAGTCCTAAATGATTCGACCTAAGGGCTGGCAGCTTCTAGTAGGTAGCTCGTGTTTTTTTTTTTTTAGCTACTTATGCACAAGCAATTTAAGGGTAAATAATCCACAAAATAAATTAAAAACCTAAATCTAAAGAAAAGGGAATAGGCTCCCAAAAATTAGCCCCAATTACTACAAGGGCAAGAAAACATAAATAAAACTTATGACACGGAGATTCTCCTATGGAAGCGGGATCCAAATCCCCTTCGTCTTCCCCGCGTGTAAGCATCACTCAAGGTCAATGTCGTCTCCCAGATGTGCCTGTCACGTCTCTCAAATTCCTCACTCAAATTCCTCTCTCAAATTCCTCGCACAGAAAAAATAATAATTGGTCAGCTCACTGTGCAATGAGAAATAATCAGAAATACAAATCAGGTGAAATTATTGCGTTTGTTGCCTCCCCGAAATGGCACCATTTGATAAGTCGGTTTTCATTTTCGAATAATGTATTAAGATGATTTGTCGTTGTAGGATCAAAGTGGTGGAACACTGCTTAACAAAATAATTAAAATTAAAATTAAACCACTCACAGGAGAGCAAGTCGTGTCCACAGGGAGGCAACAACTTATTTAAACTTGTAATTAGGTCAAAATCAAGTTTGCTAAACTATTCGTCAGATCAAACAATGCCTGTGTAGCTCTGAAAGTAAACCTTAAATTTATGGACAAGTCAAGGGGTGTGAATGTTATTTTTACGTTAGAAAATTATCCATGTGCAAAGGTATGCCATGTACTATTCACTTGCATGCATACGAAAATGTCATTCAAAATTAAATTCAATGCACCTAGCGATGAATAACAAGGTTTACCAATTCTCTAGAAGCATGAGCATGAAGGCATAAACTCACCACACTAAAATAATGATAAATCAAAATTCATTTTTATGGCAATGGCATGAAATGTAATTATTAATTGAGGATGAAACAAGGGATTAGCTTCGGGTGGAGCTTGTGCATGGATGAAGGAGAGATGGATGGCAAGTTGGCGACCAAAGGTAGCCCTCCCTGATCCGCACCTGATGGTGGTGGCAGCTCAATGGATGGTGGTTGGAGCCGGCCTGCCGGAGGAAAGAAGTGGTGGTGGTGGAGGTTACTGCTGCTAGCTGCGCGTGCTGCAGGCGCAAGGAGGGGCAGGGCATGGGCACGTGGAGGGGCGGCGCTCTGCAAGGCGCACAGGCGCGTGCGGGGGGTCTGTTGGCACCAGCTGCAGGTGATTAGCCCATAGTTGTGGGCTATTTAAGTATTTAAGTGCCTAGACATTAGGTTAATTCTAACATTTATTTAGCATAAATTAGGATGTAAATAGATTAATTCATATTTCTAATTTAATTACATAATTCATGCATTGCATTCATATTTTAAATGCATTTAGAATTAACTTATAATGGCATTCATTTAATTAGTTAACCAATTAGGTACATTGTTTAAGTTAACATAAAAGTTGAGAGTTTGTATATAAATAACCATAATATTTTAATAATATCCTTTATTCTTCTTCTTTTCAGCAATGGCTCGGCTGCCGCTGCAACGCCTCTTGCTGCACTAAAGCCACATTCATGGATCAGCGGAGAAGGTGGATCTGCTCCCGCCTCCATTCAAATTCGTGCAGGCAGCTACAAAAAGAGAGAGGCTGCCGAGCGGAACAAGCCTCCACCCCCAACCCACACTGTGCAGAGTCCATCTCTTCCATTCCACACTGCCGACCTCAACCGCGGCGACGACCCCCCACCACCGTGGGCGTGTGGTGTGACAGGCCACACCGCCATCCGGAGGTCGTCCACATTACCGTGAGCACCTCGCCGTGCACCTCCCTCGCCATCATCACTAACAACCACCATCGCAGCTACTGCAATCACCCCTCATCCAGTTAAGACGTCCAGGAGGTTTCCCGGACGTCTGAAGCTTCGACCTCCCCACTCCACCAACAACCACACTCGCCCACTTCACCGCCAACCGCCTGCCCTCATCCGCACACCTGAAGCGCCAGCCCTCATTCGCATGCCCTCCAGCCTTCATGCACACCCGCGCCCACCGCCAATAGTGCGTGCACTCGCCTGTAGCCTTCCCGTGCCTGTGCGCCTTCCGCCTGCAGCCTTCCTGCGCCTGCAGCCTCCTCGCCGCTACCTGCAGTGCTGCACCATTGCGTGCACGCACCCGCACCTTCCGCCAACAGCAGCCACCCACGCCTCCCGCCAGCGTGCAGCACCGGCTACAGTGCTCACCCGCACGCCTACAGCAGAGCTGCCTTCCTCCAGCACACCTCCAGCACACTGTAGAACGTGCGCCACCTCCGTGTGCACCCTACAGTAGCAGCAGCCGCGTACGCCAACAACGCCACCTCCGCCCGCGCGCAGTCCCGTGCGCACACCTCCTCGCCAGGACACCAGCGGCGCCTGCCCACGCCGCACGGCCTGCGGCACGTATTATTGAATCTACATTGCAACAAATATCCTCTAGTTATTAAGAATTGCTATTTCAGCATGATTTCTTGATTCAACCTTAATCTGAAGGCAATTTTGGCTTGATTCTTGTCTAAACTAACTACGAACAAACATTTTTAACCGGTGCGAATTTAAATACGTCATTGCCTCCCTGTGGATACGACCCACTCCTCTGCAAGTGGTTATTTCTTTTTAAATATTGATTAGTCGATTTTTCCACCACATAAAACTACAAACGACTTTAAAGAGAATAATCGACTCGTCAAATGGCACCGTTGCCGGGGAGGCAACAGACACAATAATTTCACCTGATTTTATTTTGATTATTTCTCAATTGCACAATGATTTAACCATTTATTATTTTCTTTTCTATGCGAGAAATTTGTGCAGAATCAGCCATATTGAGAGGCGACCCTTGACGTTGCCAGAGGAGAATTGGACAAGCTATTTTGAAAAGGAGGAGAAGGACAATGACGCGATGATCATCATTATATATTTAGTCGCTAATCTGATTAGAATAGAATTAAGACTTTAGATTTTATTTTTCATTGCATTTAGTTTGAAACCCTTGTTCTGGGGTATATTTTGAGGGGTTTGTTCCCCGATTTTGTTTTGGGTCCGTGTTGGGTAATTTTTGGGAGCCTGTTCCCTTTTCTTTAGATTTAGGTTTTTAGTTTATTGATTACTTTTATTTGCTTTTGCATAAGTAGTTTAAAAAAAAAAATAAAATAAAAAGAACGAGCTGCCTGCTAGAAGCTGCTTGCCCCTAGGACGAACCATTTAGGTCTGTATGAGTAGCCTTTAGATTTATCTCTCTGCATTGCGTGCATTCTTGCATCGTTGATTGCTGGAAGCAAGGTACGCATTCTCTTACTTTGCATCCTATTCTTGATCACGCATTGCATTTGGATTTAATTCAAAGACCACAAAATTTGTCTTGAACCGATCTAACAAGTGGTCACATATATTCGAGAAAAAGGACTAATTAAAGGAGGGACATCTAAAAATCAAGGACTTGATTGTAAAACGTGGTGTGTGATTCAAAATTCAAAATCCTTTTGCGGTGAATACACACTTATATCTTTTCCACCACAGCACTTATTTAGACACTCCTAAGTCTTGAAATGACTAGGACAAGAGCCCTCCTACTGTTGGATTCTGAAGTGTTCGGAACTTGAGATCAAAGGTTTTGTAAATCCAAAGAGGGGGGTACCTTGTCACAGATTTTTGGGGGTAGTTGAGAAGCACTGCGAAAGCACAGCTTTAAAGAAAGGCTTAGGCCTACTTGCATCCCTCGATCTTCCATCTTTGGATTTACTTGACCATTTGAGATTTAGGGAAGAATACCTAAGCTCCAACTAGGTCTTTTTAGGCATTTCAAAGGTTGACAATAAGTGCGTAATTGATTGGGCAACTTGTTTTGTCACCTACAATTTGAACTAAAGTCAAAAGCCTAAATTTGTAAAGACCGAACAAGTCCTTTTGAATTGTGTTTGTAGTGCATGCTTGGTAGGCGTTCTCTTAGGAAATAACTTGTGTTTGATCCTGAACCTGAAAGAATCCTAAGAAGAGACCTTCCAAGGGTAGAAATGGCCGATCAAAGGAGCCTTAAGGAATATTTCATCCCAACCAATCAAGCTGGCCCTGCACTACGTAGACTTGGAGGGGACAATCCGTATGAGATCAAAAGTAGTACCATATCCTTGCTACCCTCCTTTTATGGTACTACTAGGGAAGACCCTTACAGGCATATTGAGGAATTCACCGAGGTCTATTCCACGATGAAGCTGTAGGGCGCTACTGATGACGCTCAAATGTGGACCCTCTTTCCCTTCTCCCTTAAGGACAAAGCCAAGTATTGGTTTCACACCCTTGATAATAAATACTTGGGATGCCCTAAAGAAGGAGTTTTTAAAGAAGTACTTCCCCATGAGCAAAACAAATCACTTTAGGAGGGAAATTATGAGTTTTGTTCAAAATGATGGGGAAGCATTCCATGATGCGTGGGAGCGCTTTAACGACTTGCGGAGACTTTGCCCACATCACCAGGTGCCTAACTGGCAACTGGTTGAAAGGTTCTACACCGGACTTAATGATTCGCATAGGCAAACTGTGGATGGTGCTTGTGCAGGAACCTTTCTATCTAAGACTAAGGATGATGCTTGGAACTTATTTGATACTTTGAGTGAGAATTCTATTCACTTGAATTCTGCCTACATGGATAGAAAGCCAACTCTCATGCAAAGAAAGTTGGAGGCGAATGAGGCAAGGGACATCCAAAATTTAGCCTATCAGATTCAATTATTGAATAAAAACATGGAAAGGCTTATGTCGAACCCGAGTTCATTCGTACCTAACACCTCCACTTCCCAAGCTTCCGAATGCTTAATTTGTCAAGGCAATACACATGCCACTGTGGATTGCCACTTGGCCTCCCAATTCCCTAAGCTTGTACAAGCGGATTTGAATGCCGCTCAAGGGTTCCGTCCAAGACCTCGTGATGACCCTTTCTCCAACACTTATAATGAGGGATGGAGGAACGACCCAAATTTTTCATGGAGACAAGGAAATGTTTCAAATTCAGGGAATTACAAACCACAATCCTTTCAAAAACATCAAATGAACCAACCTCAGACCTTTGCCCAACCTAAAACCTCTGAGATGGATGAATTGAAGGCGATGTTGAAAACTATGCAAGAAAGTCAAAGTGCCATCATCCAATCTCATGACAAGGCTATACATGAGATGAAATCACAAATTGGACATCTTGTTGAGGCCGTTAGACAGAGGGAGACTGGGAAGCTCCCCAATGCTGCTAAGGAAAATCCTAAAGGAAAAGGGATTGTCATTAGGGAGCATGCTCAGGTGGTGACTATTCTGAGGAGTGGGAAAGAAATTTCCAAACTCGATGCTCCTATAGTCTCACCCCCTAAAAAACCATCCACCCCAACTTTCACCCCCACCGGAGAAGACTTGCCCAAATCTTCTCCGCTTGAAATCACCTCACCGAAAGAAGTTGCCCTTGTTCCACCCCTTACTCGACATGACAACCCCTCCACCCAGAGATCGAGAGTGAATTTTCCAGAGCGCTTATCCACCTCTGGGCAGACTTCTGTTGGCTCATCTGGAGCCAAAGATAAGACGGATGAGATTATGGAAACTTTCAAGCAAGTGCAGATTAACCTGCCTTTGCTTGAAGCTATCAGGAAAATTCCATCTTATGCCCGCTTCTTAAAGGACCTGTGCATGAAAAAGCGACAATCTAGAAAACAGGTCCAATCAAAAGTTGTCCTGCCTGATTCTGTTAGCTCAATTGTTCAACATGGCACACCCCCGAAACTTAAGGACCCAGGAGCCCCATACATCTCTGTAGTTATTGGTGACTTACAAATTGATGAGGCTCTACTTGATCTGGGTGCGGGGGTGAACATCCTTCCGAGCTACGTGTATGAACAACTTGGGGGAGGCAATCTGAAGCCTAGCCTTGTAATCCTTCAAGTTGCTGATCGATCACTTAAGACACCACGGGGAATTTTGGAAGATGTCCTCATAAGAGTGGAGGATTTCTTCTTTCCCGTTGACTTCTTAGTTTTGGACATTGACCCTACCAACAAGCCAACCAAACCCTCCATCATTTTGGGCCGCCCCTTCCTTGCAACTTCTCATGCTTCAATTAATTGCAATACTGGGGCATTGAAAATGGGCTTTGGGAATAGGAAAATTTGGCTTAATGTGTTTGATGCTTACAAACAAGCCAGACTTGAGGATTGCTCTCAAGTTGAGGTGATAGATGACCTGATTGAAGAGGCAACTCCGGCAATGTTATGTGATGACCCCCTTCAGCATGTCATGCTAAATGAGCATCCCATCTCTTGGAAGAATGTGAAGGGGATATACTAGAACTTGAGGAATTGCTAGGAGTTTCTGCTGAGTCTCTTCCCCCATCATTTCCGCCGAAGATAGATCTGCTACCTGAGATGGGGACATCTATTATGAAACCCTCAACCATACAAACCCCCGACCTTGAGTTGAAACCCTTCCCTGATACTCTCAAGTATGTTTTCCTAGGTGCCAATGATACGCTCCCTGTTATCATTTCAGCTATGCTATCTGAGGCACAGGAGGGAGCCTTGATTGAATGCCTGTCTAGGCACAAGGAAGCTATTGCTTGGAGCATTGCTGACATTAAGGGTATAGACTCTACACTCTGCATGCACCATATCTATACTGATGATTCCATCAAGCCTTTTAGGGACATGCAGAGACGTCCAAACCCTAATATGAGGGAGGTGGTTAAAAAGGAAATCCTGAAGTGGTTGGACGCCGGGATCATATATCCCATTGCTGATAGTAAATGGGTCAGTCCCATTCATGTGGTGCCAAAGAAGGCAGGCTTTACTGTGGAACTCAACGACCAAGGTGAACAAGTTGTCACTAGACCCTCAACTGGATGGAGGGTCTGTATTGATTACCACAAGCTGAAAACCACTACCCAGAAGGATCACTTTCCTTTGCCTTTTATTGATCAAATTCTCAAAAAATTGGCAGGGAATAAGTACTATTGCTTTCTCGATGGATACTCTAGGTACAATCAGGTGGCAGTCTTTCCTGATGACCAGGAAAAGATGACATTCACAAGTCCTTACGGTACTTTTGCATTCAGGCGTATGCTATTTGGATTATGTAATGCCCCTACTACTTTCCAGCGGTGTATGATGTCTATCTTTTCGAACATGATTGACAAGTGTGTTGAAGTGTTTATGGATGACTTCTCCATTTATGGCTCGTCTTTCGACAAGTGTCTCGTACACCTGGAGAATGTGTTGAAACGATGTAAGGAGACTGGTTTAGTCCTCAGCTAGGAGAAAAGTCACTTCATGGTACAGAAAGGAATTATACTTGGGCATGTTGTATCCAAGCAAGGTTTGGAAGTACATAAAGCCAAGATTGATTCTATTTCCAAACTTCCATTGCCTACAAATGTCAAACAGATTAGATCCTTTCTGGGCCATGCTGGCTTTTATAGGCGCTTTATTAAAAATTTTAGTAAGATTTCTAGGCCACTTTGTGACTTGTTGGAGAAGGAATCTTCCTTCAGTTTTGATTCAAAGTGTGCCGAGGCCTTTCAAATTCTAAAGGAGGCCTTGATCTCTACGCTTATTCTCCAAAATCTTGATTGGACACTCCCATTTGAGCTTATGTGTGATGCTTCGGATTATGCAGTGGGAGCAGTCCTTGGACAAAGGGTTGAGGGAAGACCTCATGTGCTACATTATGCAAGCAAGACTTTAACCGAACCTCAACAAAACTACACCGTCACTGAATAAGAATTACTTGCTATAGTTTTTGCTCTGGAGAAGTTTAGGTCTTATCTACTTGGGTCTAAGGTGGTTATTTTTACTGATCATGCAGCAGTGAAACATCTCATTGCTAAGAAAGATTTTAAGCCACATCTGATTAGGTGGCTCCTACTTCAAGAATTTGACTTGGAAATACGTGAAAAGAAAGGAGTAGAAAATGTTGTGGCTAACCACCTGTCTCGCCTTCCTCTTAATGACTCTCTTTCTGGAGACATTCACGAGACATTTCCCGATGAAACTCTGATGGCAGTAGCACCAACTTTACCTTGGTATGCAGACACTGTAAATTACTTGGTCACTGGACAAACTCCTGACTCTTGGGATGAGCAGAAAAGAAAGAGATTCATTTCTGAAGCAAGATATTTTCATTGGGAAGAGCCAGAATTATTTAGAATTGGACAAGACCAAGTATTGAGACGTTGTGTGACTGAAGAGGAACAACAAAGTGTGCTGAGTTTTTGCCATGAACTTCATTGTGGAGGACACTTTGGTGCTAAGAAAACTGCTTTTAAGTTCTCCAGTCCGATTTTTGGTGGCCTTCCTTATTTAAGGATTCTCATAATTATGTTAAGGCCTGTATTAGATGTCAACGGACTGGAACAATTGGGAAGAGGAATGAAATGCCTCAACATCGTATTCAATCTGTTGAAATTTTTTATGTGTGGGGAATTGACTTTATGGGCCCCTTCTCGTCGTCCCATGATTATGTCTCTAAATGGATAGAGGCCATTCCTACGCACATAAATGACCACTCTATGGTTTTGAAATTTGTGAAGGCCAATATCATATCTCGTTTCAGCTGCCCCAAGACTATTATAAGTGATGGGGGACCTCATTTCCGAAACCACCACTTCAATCGGTTAATTAGGAGTTTGGGAGTGACTCACAAGGTTGCTACCCCTTACCATCCTCAGACAAGTGGCCAGGTTGAAGTGTCAAATAGGGAGATAAAAAATATTTTGGAAAAGACCGTTAGACCTGATAGGAAAGACTGGTCCCAAAAGCTCGATGATGCTTTGTGGGCTTATCGAACGGCCTATAAGACCCCTTTGGGTACTTCTCCCTTTCGGATTATGTATGGAAAAGCGTGCCATTTACCTGTTGAGTTGGAACATAAAGCACTTTGGGCTAATCGAAGTGTTAACATGGATTTAGAGAAGGCAGGTAAGGCATGACTTCTAGAATTAAGTGAGCTTAAGGAGCTGAGGAATGATGCTTATGACACCTCTCAAGCTTATAAAGAAAGAACTAAGGTCTTGCATGATAAGTTTATTCTTCGAAAGACCTTTGAGCCCAACCAACAAGTCTGGCTTTTCAATTCCAAACTTAAGCTTTTTCCTGGGAAGTTAAAATCTGGTTGGGAATGGCCTTACATAATCACCAAAGTATTTCTGCATGGAGCTGTGGAGATCAAAAATCCTTCCTCTTCAGCAACTCCCTTTATCGTCAACGGTCAACGGTTAAAATCGTACATAACTTTAGATGGCCATCTGGTTGACGAAGTCAATCTTGAGGAGCCTTAGCTCCTACCATTCTCCGCCTCAGGTAATATCTTCCTTTAGCAATTTTTGTTTTCAATGAGGACATTGTTTGAACCAGGCATGGGGGAGAGGACCTGAGGCATTTTGTTTATAGCATGCATAAAAAAAAAATAAAGTTTTGAGCTTAGTTGGCTAAGTCCTGCATTCTTAAGCAAATCAGAACTCTAGGGTAGACTAAATTAATTCTAGGGTCAAACTTTAGAAGCTAAATGAGCTGCTAGCTTTAGACCTTTAGGGTCCTTTGTGGACTTAAAAACTTAAGTAGGAGTTAAGTTGCAGACCATTCCTCAAGAGGTTGAGGAAGGGAAGCTAGGGTTTGAGTTAAAAGGTGGGGTAGTACCTGGAGTCTTGTTCTACCTTTTGGTTTACAGGTCCTTGTAACCCAAGCATCCAAATTTCACACACTTGACCTGGTAATTAACTTAATTTCTTTCTTTCTGAAAAGAGATTTGGTTCTCTTAGTTTTGACTTAGGAGAGGCTTGGAAACACATTTTGATTGGAAGAGTTCCCACCGCAGGAGAGGTGGAGTATATACTCACCTTGAGGATGCGATGATAACATATTACCTCCTCGGCGCTTGTCTCTTAGGATATCCATCCTACTCAGGGCATGTAAGCGCATTATGCAGTTCAGGTACCATGGGCGACCCTATCTCGAAGTGCCGATTGCCATAGGCCTGAATTCGCTTAAGAAATCCATGGGCAATACTATCTCGAAGTGTCGATTGCCAGGAGTTCTTGGGGTCGTTATGGGCGGTGCTATCTCGAAGCATCGAAAGCCAGGCACCCTTCGAGGTATGGTAATGGGGACAATGAATCCGACACAGACCGTGTTGATAGCTAATCTGAGGTTAGACTTAGAAGAATCAAACAAAAAAATATATATATAAAAAAAAACTTTTTCCTTTAACTCAAATAACTTAGACCAATGCATAGGCACGGATGCTTTAATCTCAGGGATCAATAAACTTTAGGGTAGAGTCAGAAATCGGGGAAGCTTGTGCCTGCAACTCGTCTTTAGCCGACCTAGTCTGTAACTTAGCAACTACTTAGGAACCTTGGGTCTAGAGTATGAACTTAATATGCTTCTAAAGGAAGACCAAGTGAGCTGACTAGTCTACTTGGAGTGCTAGGTTTCACTTAATTTTGCTAGGGACTAGCAAAAACTAGGCATGGGGGTATTTGAATAGCCCATAGTTGTGGGCTATTTAAGTATTTAAGTGCCTAGACATTAGGTTAATTCTAACATTTATTTAGTATAAATTAGGATGTAAATAGATTAATTCATATTTCTAATTTAATTACATAATTCATGCATTGCATTCATATTTTAAATGCATTTAGAATTAACTTAGAATGTCATTCATTTAATTAGTTAACCAATTAGGTACATTGTTTAAGTTGACATAAAAGTTGAGGGTTTGTATATAAATAACCATAATATTTTAATAAAATCCTTTATTCTTCTTCTTTTCAACAACGGCTCGGCTGCCGCTGCAACGCCCCCTGCCGCAATAAAGCCACATTCATGGATCAGCGGAGAAGGTGGATCTGCTCCCGCCTCTCCATTCAAATTCGTGCAGGCAGCTATAAAAAGAGGAGAGAGGCTGCAGAGCGAAACAGACCTCCACCCCCAACCCACACTGTGCAGAGTCCATCTCTTCCATTGCACACCGCCGGCCTCAACCGCGGCGACAACCCTCCACCACCGTGGGCATGTGGTGTGATAGGACACACCGCCATCCGGAGGTCGTCCACATTACCGTGAGCACCTCGCCGTGCACCTCCCTCACTGTCGTCACCAACAACCACTGTCACAGCTACTGCAATCACCCCTCAGCCAGTTAAGATGTCCGGGAAGTCTCCCGGACGTCTGAAGCCTCAACCACCCCACTCCAGCAACAACCACACTCGCCCACTTCACCGCCAACCGCCTGCCCTCATCCGCACACCTGAAGCGCCAGCCCTCATTCGCATGCCCTCCAGCCTTCGTGCGCACCCACACCCATTGCCAACAGTGCACGCACCCGCCTACAGCCTTCCCGCACCTATAGCCTCCCCACCGCTACCTGCAGTGCTGCACCAGTGAGTGCGCGCACCCACGCATTCCACCAACTGCAGCGCACCCACGCCACCCGCCAGCATGCAGCACTGGCTGCAGCGCTCACCTGCACGCCTGTAGCAGAGTCGCCCTCCTCCAAAGCACATCTAGCGCACTACAGAATGCACGCCACCTCCATGTGCACCCTGCAGTAGTAGCAGCCACGTACACCAGTAGCGCCACCTCCGCGCGCGCGCAGTCCCGTGCACACACCTCCTCGCCAAGACACCAGTCGCACCTACCCACGCCGCACGGCCTGCGACACTTTAGCACCGTTGGCAGCCACCTTCACCAGAGCTCCGTCCGGCAGACTCCGGCCACCGCGCGACTTGCCACCACCACCGCTGCGAAGCCCTTGGTCCAAAGAACTTCCCCCGAGCTTCCCACCTTCGGCCGTCAACTCCTCTTCGCGCACGGACAAGGGGAATAAATCCCCTATTTTGCTACAGTATCCATGCCATTAATAATTGCATTGTCTGCCATTGTTATCTTTTAATGATATTTTTTTGAATCTGCATTGCAACAAATATCCTCTAGTTATTAAGAATTTCTATTTCAGCATGATTTCTTGATTCAACTTTAATCTGAAGGTAATTTTGGCTTGATTCTTGTCTAAACTAACTACGAACAAACGTTTTTAACCAGTGCAAATTTAAATACGTCATTGCCTCCCTGTGGATAGGACCCACTCTTCTGCGAGTGGTTATTTCTTTTTAAATATTGATTAGTCGATTTTTCCACCACATAAAACTACAAAGGACTTTAAAGCAAATAATCGACTCATCAGCAGGTGCTACAAGGAGGCGCTGGAGTGCGGGTGCTACTGGCTGGGGTGAGGGCACGCGGTGGGCAAGTGGCTAGGCGAGGGCACTGGAGGTCCTGGTGAAGGCGCGCGGTGGGAAGATGGTGAACGATGGGCAGATGGCGTGCGGTGGGCAGATGGCGTGAGGAAGCATGGGTGCTGGGGGCATGGGTGTGCGGGAGATAAAGGTACGGGCGTGCAGGCGCTGGCGTGGGTTGCTGGCTGAGGTGAGGGCGCATGGTGGGCAGGCGTGCTTGGCACGGTTGAGGCATGGGCAGGAGAAGTTGCTTGGACTCTTGGCGGTGTGGGCTGTCACCCCACACGCCCACGGTGGTGGAGTCACACTGCCACGGTGGGAGGCCGATGGTATGGAATGGATGAGAAGCAAGGTTCTCTATGCACAGTGAGGAACAAAGGGGTGATGGCCTCCTTTTGAATGGCAGCCCCTCCTCCTTTGTAGCCACGGCTACAAAGATTTGAAATTCAAAAGCCACCGTAGAATCAATGTGATGCGCAGGAGAAGGAGGCGGAGACGGAGGAGTTACTTGCAAAGGAGAAGAAGAAGAAAAAAGAATAAAATAATTAGGATTATTTATACATAACTCCTTAGCTTCTATATTAATTAAAATAGTGCACCTAATTAATTAACTAATTAAATGTATGCAACCCTAGGTTAATTCTAAATGCATGAATTATGCACTTAAGCTAAAAATATGAATTAATTTCTTTACATCCTAATGTATGCTATCTAAATGTTAAAATTAACTTAATGTCTCGACACTTAAATACTTAAATAGCCCACAAATATGGGCTAATCACTATAATGTGCTGATTAGGTCCATTATGTCAATTATAGGTAATAAGCTGGATCTTAAGTTGGATCAGGAATAATGGGTGTTGCAACAGAGCTGAACCAAAAGACGTAGATTAGATGTAGTAGATAATAATGTAAGGGAGTTAAGGTATACTACTCTATTAAGTAGGAATAAAGCAGTAAATGTGAAGGACTTAGGTCCATCCTAGCCCTACGATAGCCTAGAGACTTCCCCAAGCCTTAGCCACCCATAGACTAGGCCACCGCACCCTAGGAAACCTTAAAACCCTAATTCCAACCTTTATCTGGATGTCCAGATGAATTATAGGATGTCCAGAACCCTTAGCCAACTCCCGCACACCTTAAACACACTTCTGCAGTGTTATTGGACATCCAAACATTTGGTCAGACGTCCAATTTCTACAGAATACCCAAGAAAGAACCTTGAATCCTTCTTGACTCTGATTGGACATCCAGACAACAAGTCTGGACTTCTGATTTTTGAGTATAAGATGTCTGATTCCATTTTTGGACGTCTAGAACTATTCTCCAGTTTCTGTTTTGAGATTCAAGCCTTGATCTCGGATCTCTACCTCCCTAAACTTAATTCCAACCCCATAGGAACCTAAATTAAGATACCCTAACACTCGTACATCACCTCTAGACCTCTCTAAGGACCTAATTAGGTCCTTACTAAACCCAATTGACTTAGATCATAGTCAATTACCATCACCTAAGTCAATTGGACTCATAGGGTCCAATTGAGCTCAAATCTCAACCCACACAAGTCCAATTGGACTTAGTAAGAGTCCAATCGACCTAAGCCCAACCTAATTGAGTTATTTCACTCTCAATTAGGTTCACACTCATTCAATTAAACTTGTGTTAAGTTTAATTGCAATTCCGCCTTACCAATTTGGGTTTGCAACCCTAATTTAAGGCCTACACCTACCTAAACCCCTTAGGACCTAACCTAGACCACTTAGCCACATAGGGCACGGCCACACACTCACACACACACACCCATTCATGCACACACACCCATCTAGAGTTCTCTAGAACTCTCTTCAAAGTGGCACCACTCTTGGTTGCCAAATTTAGCAACCAAGAGCCATTCAATTCTTAGATCCACTTTTTATGGATCTAAGAACTACCTCTCTCTCACCATGGCCAGCCACTTATGGGTCTCTCTCTAGAGAGTTCCACACTTTTCTAGTGAGACTCCCTTAGGTCTATAAAAAGACCTAAGGGGTGGCCATTTGCACCCATCCCATTCTTGGCACTCATTCACATTTTGGTTAGCTACATCCACCTCCACGAGTTGTGCACCATGGAAGCCACCATCAAAATGCTAGGATTCTGGATCATCTCCCCAACCTCTCTCCAATGGCTAGCCTAAGCACCATTGGCCACCCCTCCTCCTCTCAGCCACTCAAAGGCCATCGGAGACCACCTCTGAATGCCCTTCTTTTCTGCTAGATTAGTAGCTTAGCTCTTCATAGTTTTATTGCCTTCATTTACTGCTTAGTAGTGTAGCTCTTATTCTCCCCTAATGATGCATGCAAAATCCCTCCATAGATTCCTGTATGCGATCATTTTTTGTTAGCTAGATTTGTATTTTTCAAGCTTTCCTTTACAAGCTTTTCTCTAAATTCCATGTTGCAAACATCCTCCTGAATGAATGAGTAAAAGATATATCTTTTATATACATATCTCTATGTTGAAAATCACCATGAGCTTATTCATTGCAATCTATTTCATGTGATTCAAGTTGCCCGCTTTTCATTTATATATATATTGCAACAAGTATGTTGACTCTGGAAAATATAGAAGATTAAAGTATAAATGCATTTCCGTAAACAGCCACCACATAACTAGAATTGTGCATAATGAAACTCATACTTTCACCTTCGTTATCTATCTAACACACACGCATGTAATCAGAGTGCACAATAGAAGTGGCAAAACTCTAATCTGAAGATTGGAAACTGGTGTGCGATTCTAAATAAGTAGGGCGGTAAAAGATCAATTTCATATTTGAACAAATGCCTCCCAGAGACGAACAATCGGGACTCAAAATCTCGTTATCTTTTTATAAATATTTTTGTTTGATCGTATTGTGCACTATACTACGATGCATTTTCCTATCAAAATGTGCTCTATGAGATACAAACAAATGGTGCATTTTGTTATCAAAAAAAATTATTTTTTTAAAATCCTTTAGAAAAAAAATTGAAATCCTTTTTGAAATAAAAAATTCAAGTTTTTGAAAAAACATATATTTTTGGTGGAAAGTTTGGATTTCAAACTCAAACACCTTTCAAAAGCTTCACCATTCTCTGATTTTCAGGCAGGGTTCAAAGTCTATTTTAAAAATTCGATTACCAAAAAACTAGTGAACAAAAAAATTTGAAATTCTGGCTAGACCTTCATTTTCAAACCATATTTCAAATGGCACCATTTTCCTGGAAAAATTCCAAGTATAAAATTTTTAGAAATTCTTGAAGTGCAAGGGGATCAGACTGACCCAGATTTGAGATTTTTCAAAATTCAAAAAGCAATTTGGAGCAATCCACGAATCTATTTTGACTAAAAATAGTGGGGTTAGAAAGCTTATCTTATTGGCTTTATTTTTCATATTTTTCCTGAATTTTTGAAAGTCATTTGGTACTATTTCAAAGCGAAAAATCGACAAGAGGTCAAAATTCCAAATCTAACCCCTTGACATTCAAAAATCTCTAAAACTTCGGTTAAAATAGTAAAAATTACAAAAAAATATTCTTTGAAAAGATAATTGAAATGGGAATCTACTCACCAAATTTAAAGTTAATTAGATTCCAATTTTTGTCAGAGAACTAATTGTAATTTTTGTGATCTGCTGAAGAAGAAAGAAAACAAAAGAATAAAACCCTAGAATTGCATGAACCCTGGGTTATACCTTTAGGGGTACAATCTAGAGATCACATTTAGGCTAGACTAGACTTAATCAAGTCTAGTACTTAGCCGGTGAGCTTCGTCACCTTGTGGGCCACTCTCAAAAGACCCCAACTAAAGAAAAATGGGCTAAGAATCAAGTCTAAAACACGAAATCAACCCGAATTCGTTGTCGTACTACTAGGTGCTTTCAACCTCTTGGCTGGGTTAGCCGAGAGGTGGGATTTACTTTCAGTCGGTTGTACGATGAATTTTCTTTAGGAATTAGAACTTAAAACGAAAAATCTGGTCACAAGATCATAAGGACCATCTGATTGACAGGGCTTTAGCCTTGTCTGGCTTGGCTACACCAACCCAGGGTTTGGGTGGTGTATGCAAGGAAGGAGGTCGCTTAGACCTCAACTGGTTGGACCCTGGGAGCCACTCCCAAGGAGGTGAGTCACCTCGCCAGGACCATCTTCTCCCCCTACTTCTACTCTCATAGCCACAATGGCTAATCCTGGGCCTGGACCTAGACCGAGCTTGGATATTGATAATCTGGACCCAATGGCTCGTCTAGAAGCCCAGGTGGTTGAATCTGTGGAGCGGCATCGGTAGATCATGGACCGCATTTTGACGGTGCTTGACAGAATGCAGCATCTACCGCGAGGAGAACAACTGCAGGATTTCTATGATCCAGCCGCACCAATCGTCACACTTTTAGTCAGGATTCCCACAAGCGGAGACGCGTTTGAGCTCAAGCCTAGTGTGATTGGGTTGATCAGCACTTACTTTTATGGAAACTCAAGCGAAGATCCATTCCAGCACCTAGAGGACCTGAGTCGACTTGTAGAAATGATTCAACCCAGGAACATTGATCTTGGGATTATTCTAATGAAGCTTTTCCCATTTTCTTTCAGGGACAAAGCTTCATACTGGTTCAAGACCATTGGGAAGCCAATTGGAACCTGGTCGGAATTACGATGTGAATTCCTACAAAAGTTCTTCCCAATCAGTCGAACAAACATGATGAGGCGTGCAATCACGACTTTCTCCTAAGGAGCTGACGAGAAGTTGCATGAAGACTAAGACGGATTTCATGACCTTCTTTGAAAATGCTTGCACCATGGTATACCCAGATGGCACCTAGCTCAGATCTTTTACCATGGGCTGGATGACACACATCGAATCTGGCCAATGCATCTAGTGGTGGGAATTTCCTCGTGAAAGACGAGAACAACGCATTTGAGTTGTTCAAATCTTTGGCAGAGAACTCGATGAATGCTGCGTCCATGAACCAATTCCAGCAGCCTGGTTAGTAGCGGGTTGGTGTCCATGAGGCTCACACCGAGTCTATTCGAGCCGACATGGATATCATCGTCAAGCAGTTGGATAGAATAAACCTGGTTGAGAAAAAGATTGACCAAATTAGTCAGGATCAATCAGACATGAACTCTACTGCTCCAAGACCCTCCTATGCACCCCGAGCCCCACCAGCTCGAGTTAATCTACTCACTCGGGATGCATCTTCTCCTTATTGACGAGATCCCTCATATCAGGATCCCACAAACAATCCAGATATGGCACCATACGACCAGGGTTACGCACCACCCGCAGATTATAACACGTATCCCCTTGACGAATATACGTCTCAGACATCTTCGACCTACGAGGATGTCAATGCTATCCAAGGATACGGGCGTAATAACCCTTATTCAGAGACGTATAACCCTAGTTGGCGCCAGCATCCGAACTTCTCTTGGTCTAGTAATTCACAGAGACAACATCAAAATCCATACTACCAGACCAGGCAATACGAGAATGCGCAAAACACATAGCCTAGGCAGTAGCCATTCCAGTCTCAGCAGGAGCAACCCTGTTCTATATACCAGCCGCTGCACCAAGCTGCCAGTCACCCTCTAAAGTGGGCTGACCCTTTGGAGGCACTAAAAGAGGAGCTGCAAGAATCAATGAGGAAATCTACATAGGATAGCTTGCATATAATGAAGGCGATGGTTGACCAGATACAGACCATACAGAACACGTAAAACCAGCTATTGCAGGAGCATAGGACTCAGGGAGCCTTACCCTCCCAACCCATCCCGAACCCTCGGTATGTGTAGAACCAAGGCGCCCCACCTAGGTTTCAGGCACCTCAGGGACAGGCACACGCCATATTACAGGCACCTCCTGCACCACCTGGTTATGCTCAAGGCCAGTTGCCTTTGCAGAACCCCGCATACTTTGCCCCTTCCCCTTCCCCACCACGTCATGGATAGCAAGCCAATGCAAATGGTGTCTCATTAAGGAGTGGAAGGAAGACATTCGACCCACCACATAGGTAGACGGGTCCTGATTTTTCTCACCCTTCACCGCAGGCAGGTTCGACTCCTTCATCTCAGGAGCCACCTACGGTAGACAAGGGTAAGAGGCCACTTGACCCTGAGATTCCCATCCCTTTTCCTGAGGCTCTAACACAAAATGTAGTACAAAAAAAGGACACTTGGAATTTTGAGGACCTGAAATCAATGTTCAAGGAAGTACATATTCAAGTCCCCCTCCTCAAGGCAATCGATCACACTCCCTCTGTCGCTAGGTTCTTCAAGACTATTGTACCCCGAGCGACAGCCTAGAACTGGACGACAGGCAATACTGTCAAAAGAGGCTAGCGCCGTGATTCTAGTCGACTTGCCACCAAAAAAAAAGACCTTGGTACCCCACTTATATCCTACTTCTTGTAGGATTCTCCATTTGATCGGGCCCTTCTAAATCTGGGTTCATCCATCAACCTAACTCCCCCTGTCGTATTTGATCGATTTCAATTTGGGGAGTTAAAGCCTACCTCGGTCACGATCTAGCTGGCTGATAGATCAGTAAAAACACCAAGGGGGTGGTTGAGAACGTGATCGTAAAAGTCCACGGGTTCTGCTTTCCCGCAGACTTTTTCATTCTCGATATGGAAGTTCCTCCTAATCTCCGAGATGCACCAATTATTTTGGGTCGCCCATTTCTAGCGACAGCCCGAGCAAACATTGATTGTGCATCCGGGTGTATGGAGATAGCCCTAGGTAATGAGTGACTTCGACTTGACATATTCAGGGCAGCAAAGAATTTTGACTGTGATCGCATAGAGGAGGATGGTGAAGATGAAGATTCGTCATACTGTGGTAACATTGGGCTCCTTTGTAATGACCCAATGTCTCATTCGTCTACACTATCAAGGTTCTTGGACCTTGATCCACACGAGACTAAGACCACTGCACTACACATATCTCCCCGAGGATCTGACTGTTTAGGGTGTGCTTCTGACCACAGCACCCTTGAATCTAGCTATCCTGATCCGCACACTACTGAATCGCCCCTGTTGTTGCAGAAAGACGTGACCACAGCTAACGGGTTTCCCGTTGACGCAGTCACAATCGACCATCTCACAGGTAGCGAATCAGTAGGAATTCACGTGCATACGGATCAATAAATTCCCACCCTAGAGTTTGCTCCTCCCACTCCCATTTCTGACTCTGACCCACCCGTGATTGAATTGAAGACCTTACCTGACTCACTTAAGTATGTGTTCTTGGGTGAAAGTGAGACATACCCAGTCATTATTAATGCCCACTTAACCCAAGAATAGGAGCATCAATTGATTTCTACACTCCAAGACCATAAGGCTGCTGATGTAAACATGTTTACACTACTTAAGATGTCTATTTATGCATGTTCTTAAGCATAGGATTTCATTGCATGCTATAAATATTGCATAACATGCATCATCTTGCATTTAGAGTAGTTTGAATAAAATGGAGATTAATTATCTCCTTTTATGTGCTTGGATAGGGCAAACTTTTTATTGGAGCCTCGGATCGAAGATCCAGCCATACAGGTGTGATCAGGGCGACGATTGGAGTTCAATGACTCCAAGATCACCCTAATCAGACATCTGTAGCATCAGATAGTGACCAGGGAACCCTAGAAGATCAAGGACCAAGATGGTGTAAGCCTGCACTTCAAACGACAAATCCGACCGCACGGATGGATTTAGATCGATGATCACAGCCTAACGACACAAAAATCGAGTCAATCCGATACCCGTGGCACAATCTACATCGTCCAGAAGTTGGACGGCCAAGATGGCGCCACGTGACACCATCTTGGTCACCCAATCGCCCGCACGCAACCACTGAAGCTTCCGCATCCGCCCTTCCCCACCGTTGGATCAAGATCCAACTGCTACGATGCACCCGCGCTGAAGTCAGGCACTCAACATAAACGCGCCCCCAGCGCGTTGGTCGAGCGCTCTAACGCGAAGCGAGAGCGCGCGTTCGAGCCTCACCACACAGAATTTGGAGCGGGGGTGCGCCTTCTATCAACCGCACAATCGCAATTCAACAACCACTCACGCCCGATAGCGCCCACGCGCTATTGCATGCACAGCAGTAATGCGGCGTCGCACGCGATCGGGCGCATGCTGAGGAGGCGGGCATAGCGTGATCTAAGCTGTCCGATCTCGCGATCGAACGACTGAGGATGGCTGAACGTGCATGAGCATTGCGCGCATGGGCAAGCGAGCGAACGCGCGCGCGCCGCCCACTACGCCCACGTTTAGACCTTTAGCAATGGTTTTATTCGTCACTAAAGGTCCTGAATTAATGTTTTTAAAGATGTAATGACCAAATTGCCCCCACTCCTTGCAACTATAAAAGGAGACCCCCTCCACACGAAATTCTCATCCCTTCCTTCTCTTCTCTACCTCTCCAAGGCTCAAGAGAAGCTTGTCCCACACCCAGGATGCTCATCGTGAGATAAAGTCAAATTTTCGTCCCCCGTTCGAAAGTAGATCCCGCGACAACGACGACGTGCTACCCCATTCCTGTTCTTCTACTTCATCCTCCTTCGTCCTGTTCCATCCTCCTTCGTCCAGGCATCGTTCCGTCCAACTCATCCTCCAAGCAATCGTCGAGGAGGATAACTTCTCTCTCTCCCATTCTTCTTTACAGCTTTCTAGTGTAGAATTTTTCTGCTTTCTAGTGTAGTTGATTTCCTGCTTTCTAGTGTAATTCTTATTTGGTTTTATTGTATAAACATTTTGAATTATTGAATGCATGTTTTCTCTCTCTCTCTCCCTTTTTAGTCTGATTGTTGTTATAGCTTCATTGTAATTACATCGCCTCGCTTTTCAAAGAAAAATTCTAAAAAAATATAATTGTGAATATAGTTCGTCGTAGCCTCCCTGTGTTCCACCCGGAATTTCCATTTTGGTATAAATTTTATTTGTTGAACACGAGTTCTTCACTTTCAAACTACAACGACAGGTTTTTCAAAAATCGAACACATTAGCGTAGCAACTCGTACGTCCAACATTTTGGCGCCATTGCTGAGGAGGCAACGATTTCTGATCTTCTTTTCGCATTTCTTGCACTTTATTATTTTCTAACTTGCTTTCTCTTGTGTCTATTGTTTTACAGAGACCTCCATCAGGGAATCATCAAGAGGTAGTGGAGTAAAGTGCAGTTGAAGACAACTATAAGTGTTCCCCATTCTTTCCCCCTCCATAGATTTCATTCGCCACATTAAATCCAAATTCCAATTAACCTAGGTGTTTGCATAAATCCTAGGAATAGTTTGGTTGTTTGGATTCTCACTCACATTCATTCCACCCACATTTATATAAAAAAAAAACAACAAAAAGATAATCTTGTGGGGCAATTTTCAACAAACACACAATGTACACCCACATTCAAGGCACTTAACCTGATTGATTTGTTTCTACTCAACTGGGTTATGATCTGTGGAACCGGTACACACAAAGCAACACATAAAATAGTAGAAATCATTCTAGCTTAACCATCTTTGAGTGCCTAACTTACTGGTGCATTTGTGGCCAGTTGTTTGAGTTGTTTGGGCCGCACCACTCTACTTAAAATCAACTCATCAAGTAGCTCCTCCTTAGGGTTTTCAATCTAGGTCTATTTTAGGCACTCCACTTTCTTTCTGGTTTTAAAGGAAAATAATCTTCACCTGTGGTTGACAACTTGGTTTGCCTAGAAACTTGATTGCAATCCACCTAATTTGAAACCCTAAAAGCTACTTAAGCAAGATTTGAACATTAAAATCCACGCATCACAAATAATCTTGCTTGAAAACCCTAGTTGTGCACGCACTTACACAAATCTCAGTCAATCATTAAGGGCACAACCTATTTTAAGGGCCCATCACATTCCATAAGCACCCCAATCCTAAGCCTTAATAAAATTGAGTAGATGTTGGCCTTAAGGTCTGATTCGCTCTTCAGGGCTTAGTCTGAGACTGTCTTTGATTAATTGTTGAGTGCTACGAACCTACGCTAACGAGATTGGTTTTGGAAAACCTGTCGTTGTAGTTCGAAAGCAAAGAATTCGTGTTCAAAAAATAAAATTTATACCGAAATTAAAATTCCGGGTCGAACACAGGGAGGCGAACGTTTGATTTAAAAACTACGCGTTTCTTTTTATTTGTTAAAGAATAATTCAATTTAGTACTATCTAATTATTTACAATAAATAGAAGAGAGAGAGAGTAAGAGAGAAAAAGAATATTACACAGAGAAATCAAAATGAGATGTAGAATAAACAAGGCATTTTTGCATTGAAGTGATTGTTCATTACAACTAGAAAGCATAAAATAATTACTCTAGAAAGCGATAAATTTACTCTAGAAAGCATTAAAAGAATGGAGGGAGAAATGTCCTCCTCGACGATTGCTTGGAGGACGAGTAGATTAATCTAGAAAGCAGTAAATCTATACTAAAAAACGGTAAAAAGAATAGGGAGAGAGAAATCCTCCTCGACGGTTACTCGGAGGACGAGCCGGACGGGATGACGCCTGGACGAAGGAGAACGAAGCGGGACGAAGGAGGACGAAGCAGAAGAACGGGAACGAAGCAGCACGCCGTCGTCATTGCGGGATCCACTTCCGAAGGGGAATGAAAATTGGACTTTATCTCGCGAGAAGCATCCCAGGTGTGGGATAAGCTTCTCCTGAGCTTTGGAGGGGTAGAGAGGAGAAAGAAGGGATGAGAATTTCATATGGAGGGGGTCTCCTTTTATAGTTGCAAGGAGTGGGGGCAAAATAGACATTACATCTTCAAAATAATAAATAAGGGGTCTTTTAGTGACGGATAAATCCGTCACTAAAGCCCCGACATGGCCGTCGCCGCCGCGCCCACGCACGCCCGCTCGGCTGCCCGCGTGAGTAACGCCTACGCACGTCCGCGAAGTCTCAGCCGTCCGATCGCGAGATCGGACAGCTTAAAATCGCGCCTTCACCGCTGCCGCCCGCCCGCCTGTGCGTGCGATCGCGCGTTCACGCGCACGTCCAATCGCGCGTCGGCGCTATCGGGCGCGCGCAGCCGTTGGATCGCGATCGTGCGGTCGATTGGAGGCGCGCCACCGCTCCAATTTCTGCGGGGCGCGGCTCGAACGCGCGTCCCTGCGTCGCGTTAGAGCGCTCGACCGCTGCGCTGTGGTCGCATTTGTGTCGAGCGCTTGACTTCAGCGCGGGCGCGTCGCAGCCGTTGGATCCAACGGCGGAGAGGAGACGGGTGCGCAGTCTTCACAAGATGCAAGCGGCCGTTTGGGCGGCTAAGATGGTGCCACGTGGCTTCATCTTGGCCGTCCATCTTCTAGAAGCTGTAGATGGTGCCACGGATGTCGGATTGACTCGATTTTTGTGTCGTTGGGCTACGATCGTCGATCCGAATTCATCCGTGCGGTCGGATTTGTCATCTGAAGTGCGGATTTACACCATCCTGGCCCTTGATCTTCTAGGGTTCCCCGGTCTCTATCTGATGCTACAGATGCCTAATTAGGGCGATCTTGGAGTCGTTGAACTCCAATCATCGCCCTGATCACATCCATACGGTTGGATCTTTGATCCGAGGCCCCGATAAAATGTTTTCCCTGTCCAAGCACGTAAAAGGAGACAATTAACCTCCATTTTATTCAAACTAATCTAAATGCAAGATGATGCATGTTATGCAATATTTATATCATGAAATGCAATCCTATGCTTAAGAACATGCATAAATAGACATTTTAGGTAGTGTAAATGTGTTTACATCATACCCCCATGCCTATCTTTTGCTAGTCTCTAGCAAAAACTATATGCTATTTATAAAAGAATTAAGTTAGATTATTTGGACCTGAGTTATTTTCAATCATTAAAAAAAAATTGTCTACTTATGAACTGAACTCTCAAAGACACAGCAGTGCCCGAGTATCAACCAAAATGCAGACCGCCTCAAGCCCTCGCCTTATTCAAAGAAAATTTTCTTTTTCTCTTTTTACTCTTTTCTAATTTTTTTGGATTTTCAAATTTTAGGCTTTAAGAGTGGCTTTCTACGGCCATTCAACTCACCCAAGATTTGATTAGAACCCTAAGCTTTAAGCATCTTATTGTGATTGTGATAGACTCGTTGACCGGCAATTAAAACGGACTTCGGATTTCTACACCTCTAGGTGACCTCAAAAAGAATTCTGCCTAAAGGTGTATCTTTACAACCGGTAGCTTTCTCCCTACTTTTATTTTTTTAACGGGGTCAACACAAGGGTGAATCCAGTGTATATCTCCCCGGTTTATTCTACTTCTCCGCTTCTTCCTAAGTGTTTTGGGAATTTTTAGTGCATTTTCTGAGCTGGGTTCTAGACAACCGGTCGATGAGCTGTTGCCACCGACAACTTGCCAGCCATACTCGTGCGGCGAAGTGTGCTTATTTCTTTTTGTTCTTTTCTCCTTTTTGATTTTTTTTTTCTCTTTTTTTTTTTTTTTTTTTTAAGTAGGTGGCTTTCCTGGTCTAAGATTTACCTAATGGCAGCAAAAAGAGAAAGGACTAGTGACTGGGCTCTGGACAACCTACCTATGGGCTGTTACCCACGATAACTTGCCAGCCATATCACCCTAGAAGGTTCATTAGCTACCCAATTTCCATTAAAGTCGCCGAACAACGAGTCAGTGCAAAGAAAGTGTGTAGATGCTTAAGACTCAAAATTCCCTCACATCAGAGGGCAGGCTAATAAGTCGTGTACTTATCACCCAAACTTATTTACTCCTATTAAAATAAAATTCAAGTTGGTGAGAACTCGAAAAACAAATCCACATTTTAGTGGATACACGGGCTGATTAAGTTCAAAGATCTGAAGGGTCTTTGTGTTCAGATCTTAATGTAGTATTTCTTAAGATTGAAAATTTTCTTAAACCCAAATTCTCTTTCCTAATTCTGATTTTTTTTTAATATAAAACAAATCTACGGAGTTGACGAATGAATTCAGAGATGAATATCCACCCCCCCATGCCTATCTAATGCAATGTCCTCATTATATTAAAAAGACATAAAACAGAGTGGAAAAGCGTAGAAAGCACCTGAATTGCGTGAATATCAGGTCCGCTCCAAGATGAAAATGAAAAAGAACTGTATAAGTGCTGAGTTTAGTGCCTTCATCTAGGCACACTATACAAAGAAAAGAAATGAAGAATTCACATGTGCAGGTCAGAATTAGAATGAACAGAAGAATCCTCTGACCTGTCCGCAAAGGTCCATAGATGTGGACCAGATTGTGGTGCAGACCCACACCCCATAATCGAGAATATCTTAGGTTCTGGATAAAAATTACCCAAAACCTAAAATCAGAATGTAAGCGGGATCGGGCCTACGATTTCTGAGGATGCAACCCAAGACCAAAAAGTCGGGTTACAGAAAATTGAAGCTCAAAAGGATAATCGTTGAATGTGTGCTTGAGTTGAACATCCTCGAAACAAATGTCATAAGGGTTCTGATTTGATGGTTTCAACTTAAAAGGAACCCTTCGACTCAATCTTCCATTTCCTCCAAAATTAACTTCCCAAATCAGAACTTCCCCGCTCCTATCCTCCTCATTAAGTGTTTCAAATTCCAAGGCCTCTTGTATATTCATCACCCCGTCTGGAATCTCCAAGTCTAAATGATGTGGCAGAATCAAAATTGACTTGGGTCTAATTATCTCAGAATTAGAATCATTAATAAGCTCAATAGGGTGTAACTGATAATCAGGGCATTGAATTGATTCCTCCAGAAAATGCGATTCTGGATCCGTATCATGTGCCCTAATAAGATCAGTTTCCTCAGTTATTGGGCTATCAAATGATCTATCAGATTCCTCAGGCCCAATCGTCTCACAAAAATCGTGATCTGAAAACTCGCGTGAGACTTCACAACTTGAATCTTCACCATCAGGATCCGTATCAATGTATGTCCCAAAATCATTTGTCACTTTGCGTTCCAAGGAGACATACGTTTCCTCGTAACCCGGCTCAGGGATTTTAGGTGAAGAAATCAGATCATCCTTAATTGGTTGTTTTAATTCAATCTGGTCAGCCTCGTAACACGTGTCCCCCCCAACAGGTGCCTGAGTGGGTTTTGTCGTTAGCTTTCCTGAAGAGAGTTCATCCTGGGAATTATTCCAAGATTGAATCAAAGCAACCACGAATCTCATCCTCAATTTCGCTAATTTCCCAAGTAAAAACTCACCCGGGTTCTTATCCTTAACGTCCTGGAGCCAATCCAGCAAAGACTTGTTTAAATCATCAATCATCTGAATCAGGGGCTCCAATCTCTCAATGCAAGGTGTTGGCTGAACTTCTAAAGATTGAATGATATTTCTCAAGTTAGCCAGAACCTTATCTTGAACCTGGTTAACCTGAACCAAATGAGTTGGTTCAGGGTTGGGCGGGTTTGTGCTCAATGCAGGGGAATTAACGAATTGAGATTCGTTATACCCTTCCTGATAATAGGTCATTTTAGATTGTTGAAAAGATGGTGATGACCTAAAGGCAGTGAAATCAGAGGATGGGTAAGGATCGGTGTATCCTTCTTGATTGTAGATCGTATTATGCTGTTCATGAAAGGAAGACGATCTATAATCGATGTAGCTCTGAGAAGGATAAAAATCAAAATCAAAGCATTCAGGGTTAGACCCTAAACACGGGGGTCCGGAATTGTATCCCCAATCCGAATTATCCCAACTAACTGATGGTCGATTACAATACGAGTTGGGATAATCATCATGTTGAGGATAATTTACAACAGGAGGGAAAGAGCGGGAATGCGTGAAATATGTGGAAGGATTCATGATACACGGGAGGAAGAAAGGTGCCCTGCAATACAAACAATCAAACCTGTCCTTAAATAGGTTAGGCTAAAGACCTACAGACTCTCAAAACCTGTCTTGAGATAAAGGAACGATTTGATCTACTTTCGTCTGTTCAATCCAACCAGTTAGAAGGAGGGACTGGGGAGAAGGTTCTTCCTTCGGCTTGCGCCTCCGGTTCCTAGTGTACCCCCCAGCCGCAATCGTTTGACTCTGCTCCCCTAGCTAGACATCAAATTGAACAGTAGAAACAAACTAATCGAAAATAATCTCGTTCTGGGTTCTGAAGAGCGAGTCCAATCCTTAAGGCCAACGTCTACTTTGTTTTATTTAGGGCTAGGTTTGAATGTGCTTTGGAATGTGATGGGCCCTTTAAATGGGTTGTGCCCTTAATGATTGATTGATTTGTGTGTGAGTGCACAACCAGTGATTTTCAAGCAAGATTGTTTTTGATGTGGTGAATTTTAAGATTCAAATCTTGCTTAGTAGCTTTTAGGATTCAACTTTAGGTGTTTTCAATCAAGTTTCATTGGCACACCAAGTTTTACAAGCACAGGTGAAGATGTTTTCCTTTAAAGTTTAAAAAGAATGTGGAGTGCCTGGTAAATCCCTAAGAGTTGAACCTAATTGGCAGCTACTTGATGAGTTGATTTTATTTGAAGTGGTGCGGCCCAATCAACTCAAACAATTGGCCTGTTGCACCACTTAATTAGGCACACAAATGATTACCTAATCTGATTTCTACTCAATTATGTGTTTGGATGTGTGTACCGGCTCCTAAGATTGGATTACCGGTTGAGTTTGAAAATCAGATGAGGTTGTGTACCTCTGTGAGATTTTTTTTTTTTCTTTTTAATGTGGGGGTTGGGGTGAGTATGGGTGTCAAACAATAAACAATCTAACCTTAGAGTTTATAAAAACACCTACGTTGATTGATGTTTGAGTTATTATGTGATGAAATGAAATCTAATGGGTGGGAGGTGGGGGATAGCTTACAAAACCTTCCACAGCACTTTACTCCGATCTACCGCTTTTGCCTGTCTCGAAAGAGTACCTGCAATTACAATAAGAAAGGAGAAAAGTGAGGTAAATGATTTATAAGTTACAAAACGCAAAGAGAAATCAAAGAGCGTTGCCTCCCCGACAACGGCGCCAAAATGTTGAGTGCTACGAACCTACGCTAACGAGATTGGTTTTGGAAAACCTGTCGTTGTAGTTCGAAAGCGAAGAATTCGTGTTCAACAAGTAAAATTTATACCGAAATTAAAATTCCGGGTCGAACACAGGGAGGCGAACGTTTGATTTAAAAACTACGCGTTTCTTTTTATTTGTTACAGAATAATTCAATTTAGTACTATCTAATTATTTACAATAAATAGAAGAGAGAGAGAGAGAGTAAGAGAGAAAAAGAATATTACACAGAGAAATCAAAATGAGATGTAGAATAAACAAGGAATTTTTGCATTGAAGTGATTGTTCATTACAACTAGAAAGTATAAAATAATTACTCTAGAAAGCGATAAATTTACTATAGAAAGCATTAAAAGAATGGAGGGAGAAATGTCCTCCTCGACGATTGCTTGGAGGACGAGTAGATTAATCTAGAAAGCAGTAAATCTATGCTAAAAAGCGGTAAAAAGAATAGGGAGAGAGAAATCCTCCTCGACGGTTGCTCGGAGGACGAGCCGGACGAGATGACGCCTGGACGAAGGAGAACGAAGCGGGACGAAGGAGGACGAAGCAGAAGAATGGGAACGAAGCAGCACGCTGTCATCGTCGCGGGATCCACTTCCGAAGGGGAACGAAAATTGGACTTTATCTCGCGAGAAGCATCCCGGGTGTGGGACAAGCTTCTCTTGAGCTTTGGAGGGGTAGAGAGGAGAAAGAAGGGATGAGAATTTCGTATGGAGGGGGTCTCCTTTTATAGTTGCAAGGAGTGGGGGCAAAATAGACATTACATCTTCAAAATAATAAATAAGGGGTCTTTAGTGACGGATAAATCCGTCACTAAAGCCCCGACATGGCCGTCGCCGCCGCGCCCACGCGCGCCCGCTCAGCTGCCCGCGTGCGTAACGCCTACGCATGTCCGCGAAGTCTCAGCCGTCCGATCGCGAGATCGGACGGCTTAAAATCGCGCCTTCACCGATGCCGCCCGCCCGCCTGTGCGTGCGATCGCGCGTTCACGTGCACGTCCAATCACGCGTCGGCGCTATCGGGCGTGGGTGGCCGTTGGATCACGATCGTGCAGTCGATTGGAGGTGCGCCACTACTACAATTTCTGCGGGGCGCGGCTCGAACGCGCGTCCCTGCGTCGCGTTAGAGTGCTCGACCGCTGCGCTGTGGTCGCATTTGTGTTGAGCGCTTGACTTCAGCACGGGCGCGTCGCAGCCGTTGCATCGAGATCCAACGGCGGAAAGGAGACGGGTGCGTAGTCTTCACAAGATGCAAGCGGCCGTTTGGGCGGCTGAGATGGCACCACGTGGCTTCATCTTGGCCGTCCATCTTCTAGAAGTTGTAGATGGTGCCACGGATGTCGGATTGACTCGATTTTTGTGTCGTTGGGCTACGATCTTCGATCCAAATTCATCCGTGCGGTTGGATTTGTCATTTGAAGTGCGGATTTACACCATCCTGGCCCTTGATCTTCTTGGGTTCCCCGGTCTCTATCTGATGCTACAGATGCCTGATT
This sequence comes from Thalassia testudinum, assembly GCA_037157565.1. NCBI lineage: Eukaryota > Viridiplantae > Streptophyta > Magnoliopsida > Alismatales > Hydrocharitaceae > Thalassia > Thalassia testudinum. Next base: position 41,500,386 of record JAZHRO010000067.1, read on the forward strand.
AGGGCGATCTTGGAGTCGTTGAACTCCAATCATCGCCCTGATCACATCCATACGGTTGGATCTTTGATCCGAGGACCCGATAAAATGTTTTCCCTGTCCAAGACATAAAAGGAGACAATTAACCTCCATTTTATTCAAACTACTCTAAATGCAAGATGATGCATGTTATGCAATATTTATATCATAAAATGCAATCCTATGCTTAAGAACATGCATAAATAGACATTTTAAGTAGTGTAAATGTGTTTACATCATTAACCTACTTGTACTGATTAATTTGATGCCTAGCTAGGGGAGTAGCGTCAAACGACTGTGGCTTGGGAGTACACTAGGAACCGGAGGCGAAAGTCGAAGGAAGATCCTTCTCCCCAGTCCCTCCTTCTAACTGGTTGGATTGAACAGACGCAAGTAGAGTAAATCATTTACAGTCTTAAGGCAGGTTTTGGGAGTCAGTAGATCCTTAGGCTACCCCACTTAAGGATAGCCTTGTTTTGTTGTGCTGCAAGGTCCCTATCCGCAGTCCTTCTGACCTTCTCCTAGTTTATGCTTGGAAGACGGTCATTGAATCCCCGATTGGAAAGACCATTAGAGCATTCTAGGAGGTGCAAATTGGATTTTGGTCAAATTGATCCTATGGCCGACCAACAACCTCCTCTGCTTGGAAATCCATAGGAAGAATTTCGAAGGTAGCTTGAACAAATGCAGAGAATGTAGGAATGATTCCAGAGAATGCAGGGTGCTCAGCCCTTGAAGGATTTTTATGATCTTTCAAATTACGGGGAACATCCCGGTGTCCAGATTCCAACCGGTGATGTAGAAATCAAGCCCCAGTTGTTAAGCCTGATTAAACATTATCATGGGCTTGGCTTCGAAGATCCATTTCAGCACTTGGAGGACTTGACCACTTTGGTCCAGAACACCAAGGCACGAAACGTAAACGAGGAGCAAATGATCATGAGGCTCTTCCCTCACTCTCTTAGGGATAATGCCACGCATTGGTATAGGACAATAGGAAGACCAATTACAACTTGGAATGAGTTGAAATCGGCCTTTCTAAAGAAATTTTTCCCAGTCGGATGTACCAATGCTTTGAGATGGGCAATCACTACCTTTACCCAGTGGCCAGGGGAGCAGTTTCATGTGGCCTGGGAGTGATTCCAGGACTTATTGCGGAGGTGTCCACACCACGAGGTGCCGAAATGGCATCTCGTGCAGATCTTCTATCATGGGTTGACTGAGCAACTCAGAAATCATATGGATACTTCTTGCGGAGGCAATTTCCTCAATAAAGATGCAGATAGTGCACATGATTTATTTAAGGAAATGAGTGAGAATTCAATCTATCATGCCTCCATGGATACATTTAACCGGTCCCAGCAGCCCAGATCAAATGTCAATGAAGTCCATGACTCTCATTCATTTGATATGGAATTGATTTGTAACAAACTCGATAAGGTGGACTTGGTTGCTAAGAGAATGGAAGAGTGGATGGCTGGAAATTCTATGAACAACTCTCGATCCACTCAATCCCAAAATTCAGGATTCCATTCCTCATGAGCTCCTTCTGGATGGGAGTTTTGAATCAACTCGATGCGGCTCAACCTGTGAGTCAGCATTTTTCGAAACCCCATGGGTTCCAAAATGGGGCCTTTGATCGCAGTTTTTCTGATCCTTCCCTTTCTTTCTCTCCATCCTCACCCTCTAAGGATGTCTGTGCTATACAAGTGAATGTTAGATCCAACCCCTACTCTAATGCCTATAATCCAGGTTAGAGAAACCACCCTAACTTCTCTTGGAAAAACCTAGGTCAACTGACATAATTCCGACCTGGCAACTATGCTCCGCAACGACCAATGGGTTAGGGTCAAATATATACTCAATTGCCTCTGAATCAGGTCAATTATCCAACTTGGAATGCCCGTCAATCCGCAGGGCAGGCTGATTTGAACCGACAAATGGTAGAGATGCAAGGATCCATGCTCCAGCTCATGTAGCAAATGAAAACCTCGCTGGACAACTTGCAGTCCGGGCTCATTGCTAACTCTCGTAAACCCGGATCTCTACCATCCCAACCCATACCCAACCCACAAAATATTATGAATTCGGGCAACCAAGCCCATGGGGACGGAAATCAGAGGGACCCACACGCACATGCTCAGGTGGTTGAGCAGGGTTCCTCATCCTCTTCTTCTTCTACAAATCAATAATTCATGGCTAATTAAGCCCCTCCAACCTTTCCTAACCCTCCCCAAGACCCAAATTCTTATGCATCTGCAAATTCTGTCACTTTGAGGAGTGGTAAGCAGACTCAGGATCCACAACCACACTATTCTAATCTTTTGAATCTTGAAGAACCTGAGGAGAGAGAGGAGAATCCTGAAGGAGAAATCAAGGCTCAGGAACCTGATTCCAAAGATCTGACTCATGTACCTTTTCCTGAAGCCTTAACCAAATCAAAGAAGAAGTTTGTTGATAGCAATGAGGAGCTTCTAAATCTATATAAGAATGTTGAGATCAATGTCCCGCTCCTTGATGCTATCAAGCACATACCGGCTTACGCAAGATTTTTAAAGGAATTATGTACACAAAAGCGTAAGTCGAGAGAATCTATTCCGAGGAAGGTGGTACTCTCTGAGTAGGCTAGTTCTGTTATCCTGCACTACCTCCCTCAGAAAAAGAGAGATCCTGGTGCTCCGTTGATTTCTTGCATCATCGGAGATTACACATTTGATAGAGCACTTTTGGATCTAGGTGCATCCATCAACCTAATTCCGACTTCTCTTTACGAGAAGTTTGGGTTAGGTGAACTTCGGCCAACTTCAATAACGCTATAGTTAGTGGACCGCTCGGTCATAAACCCACGAGGCATTTTTGAAGATGTTATAGTTAAGGTCAAGGATTTCTATTTTCCTGTAGATTTCCTTGTCCTTAACATGGATGTACCTGATAATCTAAGGTACACGCCCATCATTCTGGGGCATCCGTTCCTGGCTACCGCTAAGGCCAACATTACTTGTGAAAGCAGTAGCATGGAAATTGCCTTTGGGGACCAACAAATGAAATTGGATATTTTTAAGGAGATCAACAAATTTGAGGATTGTGGATTTATTGAGGAACCTGATGAGGATAATGAAAACATTGAAACTTGTTTGATGGTTTCTTCAATCAAAAGTTCCTCCTTCGATGATGAATTTGACCCGCAACCCTCTATGGCTAACCTGCCATCTTTTGAAGAGGTTATTGATTTTGTTCACTCACAACCTCTTCGTCTTGTTGAATCTTCAACATCTACCTTACCATCAATCATCAATCCACCCCAGCTTGAATTGAAACCATTGCCTGAGAATTTGAAATATCAATTTTTAGGACCTCAGAAGAAGCTCCCTGTGATTATCAGTGCTAAATTGACAAAGGAGCAAGAGATTAAATTGATCAAGGTTCTGAAGGAACATAAGGAGGCAATTGGTTGGACCATTCATGACCTCAGGGGGATCGAGCCATTTTACTGTAATCATAGAATATTCTTGGAAGATGGATCCCACCCTTCTCACCAGATGTAGAGGAGATTGAATCCAAATATGCGAGAAGTGGTCAAAAAGGAAATCATAAAGTGGCTCAATGCAGGAATTATTTATCGAATCTCTGATAGTCCCTGGGTAAGTCCCATAAAGATTGTTCCAAAGAAAGCCGGGATTACCGTTGTGACTAACGAGAGAGGAGAATCTGTCACAACTCGTTCAGCTTCCTCTTGGAGGGTTTGTATTGATTATAGGAAGCTAAACACAGCCACTAAAAAGGATCATTTTCCCCTGCCCTTCATCGATCAAATCTTGGAAAAATTAGCTGGGCAGAAGTACTTATGTTTTCCTGATGGCTACTCGGGATACAACCAAGTTCCTGTCCATCCCGAGGATCAGGAAAAAACTACTTTCACCTGTCCCTACGGAGCCTTTGCTTTTTGTAGGATGCCTTTCGGGTTATGCAATGCACCTGCGACTTTTCAAAGGTGTAGCCATATTTTCTGACATGGTGGGAGAGTTTATGGAAGTCTTCATGAATGATTTCTCTATTTTCGAAGAATCATTTGACTCTTGTTTAGCTAATCTGGAAATGATTCTTAAGCAATGTATCAAAACACGATTGGTCCTTAGCTGGGAAAAGAGTCATTTCATGACCCAAGAAGGCCTCGTTTTAGGTCATGTAATCTCTAAACGGGGAATTGAAGTGGATAAAGCTAAGGTTGATGCTATCGTTAAACTTCCTCCTCCCACATCTGTTAAACAAATTCGATCATTTCTTGGCCATGTGGGATTTTATCGAGGATTCATCAAGGATTTCTCGAAGGTTGCTTGTCCCTTGAGCAATCTTCTTGCCAAAGAAACGCCGTTTGTTTTTGACGAATCATGTCGAAAGGCATTTGATTTTCTGAAAATAGCAGTCACATGTGCTCTAGTTTTGCAACCATCAATTTGGATAGCCCCTTTTGAGATCATGACCAATGCTTCTGATTATACGGTCGGGGCTATCCTAGGTCAGAAAATTGATAGGAAGCCCTCTGTCATCTACTACACTAGTAAAACTCTGGATGAAGCCCAGAGGAATTACACTATTACTGAAAAGGAATTACTAGCTGTAGTGTTCGCTTTGGAAAAATTCAGGGCTTATCTCTTAGGGTCTCATGTTATCATCTATACCGACCACTCGGCCTTGAGACATCTCTTGGCCAAAAAGGATGCTAAACCCCAGCTTATTCGTTGGATTCTTCTACTTCAAGAATTTGATCTTGAAATCAAGGATAAAACTGAGGTACAAAATGTGGTAGCGGATCATTTGTCGAGACTCCTAGGTGATTCCTCTCGTCTGGACATTCCGATTACTGACACTTTTCCGAACGAAACTATTCTTACAATTTTAGGTGTCCACACCCCATGGTTTGCTGACATCGTTAATTATTTGGCCATTGGTCAAATCCCCCAGGATTGGACCAAGCAACAATGGGATAGACTTAAATCTGAGGCCAAATACTACTACTGGGAGGACCCTGAGCTGTACCGCATCGGCACTAATTAGATTATTCGTCGATGTATACCGGAGAATGAATTCAACAGTATACTCGAGTTCTGCCATGCATCTGGGTGTGGTGGAAATTTCTCCAGGAAATAGATGACTACAAAAATCTTTCAATCTGGCTTCTATTGGCCGTCTTTGTTCAAGGATGCCCAGAATTTCTCAAGGTCATGTTCTCGATGTTAGGCACTCAGGAGCATAACTAAGAGAGATATGATGCCCCTAAACCCAATTCTTCCTGTCGAAATTTATGATGTTTGGGGCATCGATTTCATGGGACCCTTTATCCCTTCAGTTGGACATCAGTACATTCTTGTTGCTGTTAATTATGTGTCCAAATGGATTGTGGCGATTCCCACCCGAACCAATGACCACAAGGTGGTCATCGATTTTGTCAAGAAAAATATCTTCAGTAGGTTCGGGATTCCAAGGGCTATCATCAGTGATGGTGGCACTCATTTTACTAATGCCCATTCTAGAATTTATTGGCCAAATATGGGGTTAATCACCGAATTTCCACACCTTACCATCCCCAGACGAATGGACAAGGCGAGATCTCCAATCGAGAGATCAAGAACATTTTGCAGAAAATGGTTAGGCCTAATCGCAAGGATTGGACTCAAAATCTTGAGGACGCTCTTTGGGCCTACCATACGGCATATAAAATGCCCATCGGCATGTCTCCATTTCGTTTGGTGTATGGAAAGGCATGCCATCGACCCGTAGAGATTGAACACAGGGCATTCTGGGCGATCAAACAATGCAATTTAGATCTGAATTTAGCTGGGAAGACCAGGAAACTCCAACTATCTGAGTTGGAGGAGCTTAGAAATGATGCTTATGAGAATGCTAAGATCTACAAGGCTCGGACCAAAGCTCTACATGATCAACTGATTTCCTGCAAGAGCTTTGAGCCAAACCAGAAGGTTTGGCTATTCAATTCTAAACTTAAGCTCTTTCTTGGCAAACTTAGATCTAAATGGAATGGCCCATTCATAATTGACCAGATTTTTCCAAATGGGGCCGTTCAGATTTCTAACCCAAAGACGGGTAACACATTTAAAGTCAACGGTCAATGTCTGAAGCCTGTTATTGACCGTATTCTTCCAGAACCCGTCTCAAACACAGTTGTTCTAGCCATTCTGTGACTTATTTGGTTGGACTTCGCCTAGCTGACGGCATTAAACTTAGCAGTTGTACATATGACACAAGGCTGATACGAGCTTCATATTCAGGTGACATCTTTCATATTTTACCCTTTCTTTCATGTCACTTTTTCAATGAGGACATTCCATCAACTAGGCATGAAGGGTGGATTCATTTTTGAATCATTTGGTCAGCTTTGTGAAATTCATGTAAATTGTTTTTCTCTTCTTATTTATACATAAAAAAAATCAAAATTAGGAAGGATTAGTTGGACAATAGGAGTTTTCAATCTTAGGAAATTTTACATTAGGATCTGAACACAAAGACCCTTCAGGTCTTTGGACTTAATTAGCCCGTGTATCCACTAAAATGTGGATTTGTCTTTCGAGTCCTCACCATCTTAATTCTATCGTAATTGGAATAAATAAGTTTGGGTGATAAGTACACGACTTATCAACCCATCCTTTGATTTGAGGAAATTTTTGAGTTTTAAGCATCTACACACTTTCTTTGCACTGACTCGTTGTTCGACGATTCTAACGGAAATTGGGTAGCTAATGAACCTTCTAGGATGATATGACTAGCAAGTTATCGTGGGTAACAGTCCATAGGTAGGTTATCCAGAGCCCAGTCATTGGCCTTTCTCTTTTTTTCTAACCTTAGGTAAATCTTAGACCAGGCAAGCCACCTACATAAAAAAAAAAAATCAAAAGGAGAAAAGAAAAAAAAAAAAGAAATTAACCACACTTCACCGCACGAGTATGGCTGGCAAGTTGTCAGTGGTAACATCTCATCGACCTGTTGTCCAGAACCCAGTTCAATAAATGCACTGAAAATTCTCAAAACACTTAGGAAGAAGTGGAGAAGTAGAATAAATCGGGGAGATATACACTGGATTCAACATTGTGTTGACCCTGTAAAAAAATAAAAGTAGGGAGAAAGCTACCGGTTGTAAAGATACACCTTTAGGCAGAATTCTTTTTAGGTCACCTAGAGGCGTAGAAATCCGAAGTCCGTTTTAATTGCTGGTCAATGAGTCTATCACATTCACAATAAGATGCTTAGAACGTAGGGTTCTCATCAAATCTTGGGTGAGTTGAATGGCCGTAGAAAGCCACTCTTAAACCCTAAAACTTGAAAATCCAAAAAAAAATTAGAAAAGAGGAAAAAGAGAAAAAGAAATTTTTCTTTGAATAAAGCGAGGGCTTGAGGCAGTCTGCATTTTGGTAGATACTCGGGTACTGTTGTGTCTTTGAAAGTTTAGTTCCTAAGTAGACATTTTCTTAATGATTGAAAATAACTCTTTCCCAAATAATCCAACCTAATTCTTTTATAAATAGCATATAGTTTTTGCTAGGGACTAGCAAAATATAGGCATGGGGGTATGATGTAAACACGTTTACACAACTTAAGATGTCTATTTATGCATGTTATTAAGCATAGGATTGCATTGCATGCTATAAATATTGCATAACATGCATCATCTTGCATTTAGAGTAGTTTCAATAAAATGGAGGTTAATTGTTTCCTTTTATATGCTTGGACAGGGCAAACATTTTATCAGGGCCTTGGATTGAAGATGCAACCTTACAGATGTGATCAGGGCGACGATTGGAGTTCAATGACTCCAAGATCGCCCTAATCAGGCATCTATAACATCAGATAGTGATTGGGGAACCCTAGAAGATCAAGGGCCAAGATGGTGTAAATCTGTACTTCAAACAACAAATCCGACCGCACGGATGGATTCAGATCGACGATCGCAGCCTAATGAGACAAAAATTGAGTCAATCTGATACCCGTGGCACAATCTACATCATCCAGAAGTTGGACGGCCAAGATGGCGCCATGTGGTGCCATCTCAGCCGCCCAATCTCCCGCACGCAACCGCTGAAGCCCCCGCACCCACCCTTCCCCGTCGTTGGATCAAGATCCAACTACTACAACGTGCCCGCGGTGAAGTCAGGCGCTCGACACAAACGCCCCCCCAGCGCGTTGGTCGAGCGCTCTAACGCGAAGCGAGAGCACACGTTCGAGCCTCACCACGCGGAATTTGGAGCAAGGGCACACCTTCTATCAATAGCACGATCGCGATCCAACGGCCGCGCGTGCTCGATATCGCCCACGTGCTATTGCACGCGCAGCGGTAATGCGGCATCGCACGCGATCAGGCGCACACTGAGGAGGCAGGGGTAGCGCGATCTAAGCCGTCCGATCGCTGAGGGTGGTGAACGTGCGCGAGTGTTGCACACACGGGCAAGCGAGCGGGAGCGCACGTGCCGCACACTGCGCCCACGTTCAGACCTTTAGCGACGATTTTATCCGTCACTGAAGGTCCTAAATTAATGTTTTTAAAGATGTAGTGACCAAATTGCCCCCACTCCTTGCAACTATGAAAGGAGACCCCCTCCACACGAAATTATCGTCCCTTCCTTCTATTCTCTACCTCTCCAAAGCTTAAGAGAAGCTTGTCCCACACCTGGGATGCTCCTTGCGAGATAAAGTCAAATTTTAGTCCCCCATTCGGAAGTGGATCCCGCAACGACGATGACGTGCTGCCCCATTCCAGTTCTTCTGCTTCATCCTCCTTCGTCCTGCTCTGTCCTCCTTCGTCCAGGCATCGTTCCGTCTAGCTCATCCTCCAAGCAATCGTCGAGGAGGATAACTTCTCTCTCCCATTCTTCTTTACAGCTTTCTAGTGTAGAATTTTCCTGCTTCTAGTGTAGTTGATTTCCCACTTTCTAGTGTAATTCTTATTTGGTTTTATTGTATAAACATTTTGAATTATTGAATGCATGTTTTCTCTCTCTCTGTCTCTCCCTTTTTAGTCTGATTGTTGTTATAGCTTCATTGTAATTACATCACCTCGCTTTTCAAAGAAAAATTCTAAAAAAATATAATTGCGAATATCGATTGACGTAGCCTCCCTGTATTCATCCCGGAATTTCCATTTCGGTATAAATTTTATTTGTTGAACACGATTTCTTCGCTTTCAAACTACAACGACAGGTTTTTCAAAAATCGAACACATTAGCGTAGCAACTCGTACATCCAACAGCTGCTATAGGGTGGAGTATTGCTGATCTCTGTGGTATTCGCCCCTCGTATTGCACTCATCACATTTACACGGATGAGGGGGTGAAACCTTTAAGACAACCTCAAAGACGGCTTAACCCGAATATGCTAGAGGTTGTTAAGAAGATCATCAAATGGCTGGATGTAGGTATTGTATACCCAATCACTAATAGCCAGTGGGTGAGTCCTGTCCAGATTGTGCCCAAGAAAGCAGGACTCACCATGGTAAAAAATGCTAAGGGCGAATCCATCCCGACCCGCACTGTGACATCTTGGCGGGTCTGCATCGACTATAGAAAACTGAACATGGTTACCCAGAAGGATCACTTTCCTTTGCCTTTCATTGATCAAATCTTGGAACGATTAGCCAGATGCAGTTTCTTTTGCTTTCTGGATGGATACTCCTGGTATAATCAAGTAGCGATTAGCCCAGAAGATCAAGGCAATTCACATGCCCCTTTGGAACATTCGCTTCCAAGCGGATGCCCTTTGGCCTCAACAACGCACCAGCAACATTTCAGCGTTGTATGATGGCCATCTTCTCTAACATGATTGTGGATTATGTGGAGGTATTCATGGATGACTTCTCCATTTTTGGAGATGATTTCGCATCTTGTCTTGATAACCTCACCAAGATCCTGAAATGGTGCATTGAAGTAAACCTAGTAGTATCCTGGGAGAAAAGCCATTTCATGGTGAGGGATGGCATAGTACTAGGGCACAGGATCTCTAAAAATGGACTCGAGGTCGATAGAGCTAAATCTGAGATTATTTCCCACTTACCACCACCTAGCTCGATCAAGTAGATCATATCATTCTTGGGTCACATCGGCTTTTATCAAAGATTTATACGTGATTTCTCGAAAATTGCACGACCTTTGACGAATCTCCTTGTTGCTGACGTCCCATTTGAATTCGACACCTCGTGTCTCAGTGCCTTCAAGACTTTACGAAGCACTGTCTCTGATTCCCTGATTCTCCAACCACCCGACTGGTCGCTAGATTTCGAGATGATGTGCGACGCTTCTGATTTTGCTGCCGGTGTTGTTTTAAGCCAGCATCGGGAAAAATGACCTTTTGTCATATACTATGCTAGCAAGACGTAGAATGAGGCTTAGTGCAATTATACTGTCACCGAAAAAGAACTGCTAGCAGTAGCATTCGGGTTGGAGAAATTCAGATCTTACCTATTAGGGTCCAAAGTCATCATCTTCACTAACCACTCCGCCCTCCGGCATTTGTTGGCAAAGAAGGATGCCAAACTTCAGCTCATCAAATGGATCCTTCTATTGCAAGAATTTGATATTGAAATCCGCAACAAAGTTGGAAAGCAGAATGTTGTGGCGGATCACCTATCCAGACTGGACCCGTGCCACATTCCTTATTCCCTGCCTATCCACAAGTAATTTTTGAATGAATCTCTTTTGCAGTTCACTCTGTTGAGTTCCCCTGGTACGCGGATATCACAAACTACCTTACCACAAGCAAGATTCCCATGAACCTATCCAAGGACCAGAAACTCAAATTTACTGCAGAGGCTAAATTCTACCTCTGGGATAACCCACTGCTCTTCCACATTAGAGCGGATCAGATTATTCAAAGATGCATTCCAGATTCTGAGATCCCTAATGTGTTATCTTTTTGCCACAATGATGCTTGTCGTGGTCATTTCTCGAGACGGAAAATCGCTGCAAAAATTTTGTAGTCGGGATTTTTCTGGCCAACTATTTTCAAAGATACAGACGAATACGCTCAACACTACAAACGATGCCAGTCAGTCGATTCTATGACCAGGAGAGACATGATGCCACTCCAGCCCATCATGGTTGTAGAAGTGTTCGACGTCTGGGGCATCTATTTTATGGGCCCTTTTCCGAACTCACATGGCTTCGAGTACATATTACTAGCTGTCGACTATGTCTCGAAGTGGGTCGAGGCCATCCCAGCAAGACGGGCTGATCATAAGACTGTCATTTCCTTCGTACGGTAGTACATCTTCGCGAGATTTGGAATACCCTACGCTCTGATTAGCAACGGGGGAAGCCACTTCATCCATGCCCATTTCAGGTCATTATTAAAGAAATACGGGGTCCATCACTGTATAGCCACCCCGTATCACCCACAGACCAATGGACAGGCTGTAGTGTCTAACCGTCAGATCAAGCTGATTCTCCAGAAGACGATTATACCAGACAGGAAGGATTGGTCCGATAAATTAGTTGATGCACTCTGGGCATATCGGACCACGTACAAGGCCCCACTCAGAATGTCACCATATCGTATGGTATATGGCAAGGCCTATCACCTTCCTGTAGAGCTGGAACACCATGCCTTTTGGGCGATGCGAAAATGTAACCTTAACCTCGATGTAGGAGGTCAAGAACGGAAACTCCAGCTCAGCGAATTAGAAGAGATCCAGTGGGAGGCCTATGAGAACGCATTGATATATAAGGACAAGACCAAGGCCTTTCATGACCGCCACATCCGAAGGAAAGCATTCATGCCCAACCAGCAAGTCTGGTTGTTCAATTCACAATTAAAACTTTTTGCTGGGAAGCTCAAGTCCAAGTGGACTGGCCCGTATGTTGTGATTCATCCATATCCTAATGGGGCAATCCAGATTAGGAACCCAAAATCTGGGTAGATATCTATGATAAATGGCCAGCGCCTCAAGTCATTTTTGACCCAGGAACCTCCTCCACCTGACGAGATCGTTCATCTTATTGAGGACGTGTGATTGAATTCTCACCTAGCTGGAGGTGTCAAACTCAGCACGTATAGATAGCATATCCCGCATTCCACCATCACCCTATACATAACCATTTGTATATATAGCATATTTTTCCTTTTAGCATATTTTCTGTTTGCATATTGCATACTGACAGGTTGGCCGGTGCTGAATGTATAATTTCAGGAGCAATTACAGGTGATTTCTACCCATTCTCTCCCTGCTGTATTTATTTTCTTTTATATTCATGCATGAGGACATGCAAGAACTTAGGCATGGGGGGTAGATACAACAAAACTGAAAAATTTTTATGCCAACATTTAGGAAAACCTCAAAGCTGCATGTAAAACGTACTTTAGGACCCTAAATAAAAGAACAACCGACTCCACCTCCAATGCTCGCATTGGAGCTAGAAATCATCCACAGCGGCCATTTCCGACTCACCCGCTCACCTCTTGTTCTAAGTTTAGGGTCAAGCTGAATGTAACCTGAAAGGAAAATTTCATGAAGTACGAATATAATAGGTTAATACATATTGCATTCATGAATAAGATTATTTTATTAAGAGAATGCATTAGGGCTTTTATCCTCTAGTTCATTCCTGTAATCTAGAATCCAGTACAACTTTTCACATATACGTAGAATTTGCAATGGATTCATGGTGAAGGCTGATAAACATCTTTAGTCTATGGAGAAGAAGTGGTGCTTCTTTTCCTGAACCCCTAGATAGTGTTTTGGGAGTCAGGCAGATTTTCTTCCAAAAATCAACCAAATAATGTGAGATGAGTGTAGAGTGTACTGGTGCTCTAAGATTAGTACAAGGAATCCAGAGTCCTAGATAATTAGGTGATGATACTCTGAGGTTAGACATAGTTTTTGCTCTCGGTTCCTGCGTATACATTTTGTGTGAAATTTCGAGAGCCACTAAATAAGGTAAATACGCAGAGAGTGAGTTTTCATAAAACTAGGGCTAAGGTGGATGGTTACGACCATTCTTTATAGAATCCTTAGATGAAGGAGGGTATTGATGTCAAGGTCAAAAATACACCATCCTATCCGTCTTTCCCGATGGCATGAGTAGGCACTTCCACCAAATAAGTCACCCAATGTCTCTCGAGTAGCATCAATCCCTAATAATGCCTCTTCAATAAAGTTCATGGATGTGTGCTAGTTGTGTATATATTGAAAAGAAAAAAAATGATGAAAAAAAAAAAAAGAAGAACTGAAAAAGAGAAAAATTAGAAAAAGAAGAAAAAGCAAAGAAAAAAAGAAGAGTGAATATTTAGTGCTTATTTCATTTGCATTGAGGCAATACCTCCGAATAAATTTGAGATCCACCAAATATGGCCTTAACCTATTTTTCTGTGTTTCTGACCGCCTGAATACTAGCTGAGGAATTTCGACTAAGTGTTAGGGTTATGAGAACTCAATTAAAGTGTAATGCCATGTGAGACCACCAAATACAAGTCATATGTGTGAATCTGGTGAGAATGTGAGCTTTAAGAAAAAGAAAGAAAAAAAAAGTAGAGAGAGAAAGAGAATGAATACAAAGGAACTGGAAGAGATCATAGTTTTTCTCGTCTTTCTCTGAGTTAAGTTACTTGATAATCCAGGAATCTAGATTCTGAAATACTAATCTCTATGTAGCACTAAGCGAGAGTGAGATTGGTATTTCAGAGATTAGTATTTCACCCAGAGATTAGTATTTCAGAATCTAATCCAGGAATCATTTCTGAAATACTAATCTCTCTATCTAGATAATCCGGGAATCTTTCCCCTCAGAGATTCTCTACCTAAGCCTAAGGCCAGGGTGAATTTCATAGAATATCTTGAATACCCCGAGGGAAGAAGTCCGCCTATCATGCTGGAATTTTACTAGGGGTCAAGTACTGGCTTTAAAGATGTATTAGTTTTTCACTCAAATCTGTTACAAAAGCTACATAGCTGCACTTTCATGATTGTCTAGATTTCTAGAGCATAGGATGAAAACAAAAAGGAGAAAAATCTCTACGCATACACTTGATATAATAATCAATCCCTCAAGGACCCTTGCTATAAATAATTTAGTCTCACATTTGCTAGGGACTAGCAAGATTTAGGCATGAGGGTATGATTGTGTAGCAATCATAGGTCTTAATTGACCTAAATTAGGCTAGGACTCAGCATAAGTTAGGGTAATTCATGCATGCATAAGCATTATCTGCATCTTTACTGCTTTCTTTTAGCTATGCATAAAATAATACTATAATGTGCTGATTAGGTGCATTATGTCAATTACAGGTAATAAGCTGGATCTGAAACTATATCAGGAATAATGGGTGTTGCAGCAGAGCTAAAGCAGAAGACTTAGATTAGATGTAGTAGATAACAATGTAAGGGAGTTAAGGTATGCTACTTTATTAAGTAGGAAAAAAGCAGTAAAATGTGAAGAACCTAGGTCCATCCTAGCCCTAGGATAGCCTAGAGACTTCCCCAAGCCTTAACCACCCATAGATTAGGTCACTGCACTCTAGGAAACCTTAAAACCCTAATTCCAACCTTTATCTGGACGTCCAGATGAATTATAGGACATCCAGAACCCTTAGCCAACTCCCGCACACCTTAAACCCACTTCTGCAGTGTTATTGGACATCCAGACACTTGGTTAGACGTCTAATTTCTGTAGAATACCCAAGACAGAACCTTGAATCCTTCCTGACTCAAATTGGACTCCCAGAAAACAAGTCTGGACTTCTGATTTTTTAGTATAAGACATCTGATTCCATTCTTGAATATCTGGAACTGTTCTCCAGTTCCTGTTTTGAGATTCAAGCCTTGATCTTGGATCTCTAGCTCCCTAAACTCAATTCCAACCACATAGGAACCTAAATTAAGGTACCATAACCCTAGTACATCACCTCTAGACCTCCCTAAACACCTAATTAGGTCCTCACTAAATCCAATTGACATAGATCATAGTCAATTACAATTACCGAAGTCAATTGGACTTATAGGGTCCAATTGAGCTTAGATCTCAACCCACACAAGTCCAATTGGACTCAGTGAGAGTCCAATTGACCTAAGCCCAACCTAATTGAGTTATTTCACTCTCAATTAGGTTCACACTCATTCAATTAAACTTGTGTTAAGTTTATTTGCAATTCCACCTTAGCAATTAGGCTTGCAACCTAAATTTAAGGCCTACACCTACCTAAACCCATTAGGACCTAGCCTAGACCACTTAGCCACATAGGGCATGGCCACACACTCACACACACACACCCATTCATGTGCACACACCCATCTAGAGTTCTCTAGAACTCTCTTCAAAGTGGCGCCACTCTTGGTTGCCAAATTTAGCAACCAAGAGCCATTCAATTCTTAGATCCACTTTTTAGGGATCTAAGAACTACCGCTCTCTCACCATGGCTGGCCACTTATGGGGCTCTCTCAAGAGAGTTCCACACTTCTCTAGAGAGACTCCCTTAGGTCCATAAAAAGACCTAAGGGGTGTCCTTTTGCACCCATCCCATTCTTGGCACTCATTCACATTTTGGTTAGCTACATCCACCTCCATGAGTTGTGCACCATGGTAGCCACCATCAAAACACCAGGATGCGGGATCATCTCCCCAACCCCTCTCCAAGGGTCGACCTAAGCACCATTGGTCGCCCCTCCTCCTCTCAGCCACTCAAAGGCCATCGGAGCCCACCTCCGAATGCCCTTCTTTTCTGCTAGATTAGTAGCTTAGCTCTTCATAGTTTTACTGCTTTCATTTACTGCTTAGTAGTGTAGCTCTTATTCTCCCCCAATGATGCATGAAAAATCCCCCCATAGATTCCTGTATTCAATCATTTTCTGTTAGCTAGATTTGTGTTTTTCAAGCTTTCCTCTAAATTCCATGTTGCAAACATCCTCCTGAATGAATGAATAAAAGATATATTTTTTATATACATATCTCTATGTTGAAAATCACCATGAGCTTATTGGTTGCAATCTATTTCATGTGATTCAAGTTGCCCGCTTGTCATTTATATATATATATTGCAACAAGTATGTCAGTTCCAAAAAATATAGAAGATTTAAGTATAAATGCATTTTCCGTAAATAGCCACCACATAACTAGAATTGTGCACACCGAAACTCATACTTTCACCTTCATTATCTATCTAACACACACGCATGTAATCAGAGTTCACAATAGAAGTGGCAAAACTCCAATCCGAAGATTGAAACCGGCGTGCGATTCTAAATAAGTAGGGCAATAAAAGATCGATTTCAGATTTGAACAAATGCCTCCCAGAGACGAATGACCAAGACTCAAAGTCTCGTTATCTTTTTATAAATATTTTTGTTTGATCGTATTGTGCACTATACTACGTCGCATTTTCCTATCAAAATGCGCTCTACGAGATACAAACAATAATCCATTCTTCAATTTTGACTCTAAGGTCCCTGATCCCGAGATCACTAATTCAAAATCAGGTTCCATTGAGATGGAATCATTTCTTTTTGATACTCAAGAATCAAAAATAGAAATTGCTGAGAGTGTCTACAAACCAGAGTTCGAATCTTTTCTTGACTCAAATTTCCTTCATCCTATAAACACTCTTTAGGCATTTACCTTTGAGTTTGAGGACTCTCTAAATGAACCCACCTTTGAATCCTTTCTAGAGGAGCCCTCACACACAATTCTTATTGAAGACACCTCTTCTACATATACAGAGCCTTCCCAAACCCATTTTCAACCCTGACCCACTATCGGACTAAATTTCTATTCTGATTATCCTCTTAATGAGCCAGTCGCACATGATTCTCCTCCACATCTTTATCCAGTTTCGAACATCGATCAGACTACAAATCACACCCCATCCTTCTCTGATCACTCCTCTAGGGTTCCTACATCCTCCACTTATTCTTTTTCATTTGAGGATCCCTACTCTAATCAGGCTGATTCGACTCAGCCAAACCTGGATTCACACTTCCACATCTTCTTGAGCTCCACAGCATATGGTGGGTTCCGCATCTCTTGATCTGCATCTATCAACCCACCAGATTTATTGAGTTTGGGCTACATCATCAGCCTATTCGTCTGAACAAGCACCTAGTTGGACCAACCAGGCTATTAATCAAGGTGCTTGTTCTGCAAAACTCATCTGATTTGACCACTCCTTCTCCATGACCATTGCTGTTCGACTGAAGGCATTAAATTTAGTGCTTAACGGGAGGCAACCCGTCATTCCAAAAATTTGAGATCCTTCTTATTATCCTTACTATACTTCACGTCTATTGCACTCCGATGTAAACACATTTACACTACTTAAGATGTCTATTTATGCATGCTCTTAAGCATAGGATTGCATTACATGATATAAATATTGCATAACATGCATCATCTTGCATTTAGAGTAGTTTGAATAAAATGGAGGTTAATTGTCTCCTTTTATGTGCTTGGATAGGGCAAACATTTTATCGGGTCCTCAGATTGAAGATCCAACTGTATGGATGTGATCAGGGTGACGATTGGAGTTCAACGACTCCAAGATCGCCCTAATCAGGCATCCGTAGCATCAAATAGTGATCAAGGAACCCTAGAAGATCAAGGGCCAGGATGGTGTAAATTCGGACTTTAAATGACAAATCCGACCGCATGGATGAGTTCAGATCGACGATAGCAGCCCAACGACACAAAAATCTAGTCAATCCGACATCCGTGGCACCATCTACAACATCCAAAAGATGGATGGCCAAGATGGCGCCACGTGGTACCATCTCGGCTGCCCAAATGACCGCATACATTCTCTGAAGACCCCGCACCTGCTCCCTCTCCACCTTTGGATCTCGATCCAACGGCTGTGGACAGCCACGCCTAAAAGCTCCTGCTCGACCATCCGTGCCTCGTAGCGCAGCGGTCTAGAGCGCTTGCTCGAGCTGCAGCCGCGGGTTCGAGCTGCAGCGAAGGGGAGGAAGGCGTGGGCGAGCGAGCGATGGCGGGCATTGGATCGTCATCGGGCAGCTCAAATCCACCAATAGCATTCACGCGATCGTATGTGCTGGGCAGGCATGCAACAGTGGGCGAAGATGCATCTTAAGCCGTCCGATCTCGCAATCGGACGGTTGAGAATTAAAGAACATGGGCGGGCGTTGAGAAAGAGCGTAGCTAAGGAGGCGCACGTGGGCGCGGGTACTACGCTCACGTTGGGGCTTTAGTGATGGTTTTATCCATCACTGAAGACCCCTCATTTATTGTTTTAAAGATGTAATGACCCATTTGCCCTCACTCCTTGCAACTATAAAAGGAGACCCCCTCCATACAAAATTCTCATCCCTTCCTTCACTTCTCTACCTCTCCAAAGCTCAAGAGAAGCTTGTCCCACACCCGGGATGCTTCTCGCGAGATAAAGTCCAAATTTTCGTCCCCCGTCGAAAGTGGATCCTGCGACGACGACGGCATGCTACTCCGTTCCCGTTCTTCTGCTTTGTCCTCCTTCGTCCAGGCGTCATCCCGTCCAGCTCGTCCTCCAAGCATCCGTCGAGGAGGATTTCTCTCTCCCTATTCTTTTTACTGCTTTCTAGTATAGATTTACTGCTTTCTAGAGTAGTTCTGCTCGTCCTCCAAGTGATCGTCGAGGAGGACATTTCTCCCTCCATTATTTTAATGCTTTCTAGAGTAAATTTATCACTTTCTAGTGCAATTGTTTTATGCTTTCTAGTTGTAATGAACAATCTCCTTAATGATAAATTCTCTATTTATTCTACATCTCATTTTGATTTCTGTGTGTAATATTCTCTCTCTCTCTTACCCTCTCTCTCTCTCCTATTTATTGTAAATAATTAGATAGTTTTAAATTGAATTACTTTGTGACAAATAAAAAGAAACGCATAGTTTTTAAATCAAATGTCCGCCTCCCTGTGTTTGACCCGAAATTTTCATTTCGGTATAAATTTTATTTGTTGAACACGAGTTCTTCGCTTTCAAACTACAACGACAGGTTTTCCAAAACCAAACACATTAGCATAGAAATTCGAGCGTTCAACACACTCTGAGTTCAGTTTTAAAACAAGTGATCCCACTTTTGGTACTCGTACCAGGGCTTGAAATCGTCCGCAACAGTCATCTCCGACCCATTCGCCCACCCAATAATCCTATTCTAATTCCTGAACCCAAAACTGTTTTACATCCTCCGTTTACAATGACATTGCAAAACTTAGGCATGGGAAAGTGGTAAAGTGTAAACATACAAAAATTCACAGTTCGGAAGGGTTCTCACAAAAAATACATATTCCAAAAAACCAAAAAAATAAAAAGTGAAAAAGAACAAAAAAATTGGAGAAAGGAGAAAATTTTGAAAGAATTAATTGCATATCATTTTTTAGGAGGAAAAGGGGAGGTAACATAAATGTTAAAAAGGAGCATAGTTTGAAACAAAAAAGAGATAGTCATTAGTAAAAGATTAAGGAATCTACTTAGCTCTAGACCAAATCAAACAGAAAGAAAATGAAAGACAAAAGTGCTAAGGGACAAAAGAGAACGCTGATCTTAGGCCTCTTAGGCTATGATTTTAGGATTAAAAATTCAAGTATCTGTTAAGATATGGATAGTCCTCAAGAGGTTGGGGAAAATATGAAGCTTAAGTATTAGGTTTAAGGCTTAGGGATTATTCGACCTCGTTAACTGACCTCTGGTTTGCGGGACTCGATAACCTAAGCACCCCAATCCACAGACAGTCTGGTTCAATGAACCTAATTATCAAAATCACGCAAATGCATTAATACTATTATGAAAAAGTACCTAGATTAGGAGCAGCTGATCACCACAAGTTGACTTGGAAGAGTTCCCAGTGCGGAGAGGTGGGAAATTCCCCTCGAAGATGCGTAATAACTTACCGTCTCCTCGATGCTTGTCACCTAGGATATCTAAACATCCTACCGAGGGCACGTAAGCACCTTTTGCTGGTTTAGATGCCATGGGCGACATTATCACGAAATGTCAATTGCTAGGGTCTGGATTTAGCTACAGAACACCATGGGCGGGATTATCGCGAAATCTCGAAAGCCATGGTTCTGGGGGTTGCCATGGGTGATGCTATCACGAAGCATCGATTTCCAGGGACCCTACAAGGATTGATGGTGGAAGCTAGGAATCCGATACAGACCATGTTGTAAAGCCAATCTGAAGCTAAAAGTAAAGAAAGAAAAGAGAGAAAACTCTCCAAAAACAAAAAAAAAAAATCTTCTGTCTCTCTCTTACAAAAATGCACTGCAAATTGAACCTGGGCTAAAACATGTTACAAGCATGGGTGCTTTAACCGCGGAGTTCAACGAACCTTAGGTTAGTTCCAGTGGGCCTTAGAAACCTTCGCGGTGAACTGAGGCTAAAGCTAGTCAGGTCCGAATCTTGGTTGGTACTTGAGTAACTTTGTGCCTACTATCGGCATTCTGATCTAATATACAAACGAAAGCACATAGCAGATTTTAGAGCATAAAAAGGCATGGCCTCGAATTTAAGTTAATTCCATGAGATTTTGCTAAGGGAATAACAAAAGCTAGGCATGGGGGTATGATGGGAACACCATCATGAGCCATAACTAGCTCAATTTGATCTGATTAAGTCATTAAATGCTCCTACATAACCGCTAGAGGACTGTAATTCATTGCATAATCATTCTAAAAGAAAGATAAGAAAATAGGGTTAAAACTGTAATTTTACCATCATATCTTGAATGTAGAATAACCATGGGTTTTCCTAGGGGCCAATTAAGGGTCAAACAGTCTTAAAAGTCTAACAAGTGGGTTAGAATAATCAAAAATGGGTTTTCATGTCTTTTGAGAATTAAATGACTTCTGAAACCCTAAAAACAAACTTGATTAATTAACTTAGGTTCTGGTAAAGATAAAATTCACCTAAACCCTCTAAAATTCATATAAAAATATTCTCTAGGGTTTGGTACCTTCAATTTGGCCATCAGAACCTGTCTTGACCCAAAACAGTCCTGGATAGACATTTGCCCTAATTTGGGTTTTTACATAAATTACCTAATCAAATGAGGTCAAAACCTAAATCTAACTTCACCATTGGATTCCTTGGGTCCAAATTAGGTTTTTAGCAAAATTTAGACCTAATATGAGATCATCTTGACCATGTTTACATTTTGGTCCAGTCAAACTCTTTCTATCCCATTCAGACCCTTAACTTTTGAATTCCTTACAAATAGCCCCCCAACTTCTTTTCTTCTTCACAAAAAGGTCCCTTTTCCATTATCGCTCAAGAATCCTACTCCAGCGAGCTTCATTTGGAGAGATCTCCTTGATTGATTGATGAAACCTTCCCAAAATCAAATCGGAAATTCTTTAGGAAATTCTCTTTCCAATGGGACCATCCTTGCATCACAACTCCTTCCCAAAAGCTCATGCAAACGCTTTGAAGGAATGGGTATCCTATTTGTGTGTAATCTCCAAGGTTCCCAAGCTTGTTTCCAAGCTTAGAACCCCCTCCTGAACCCTATAAAAGGATCCCCAGGGCATGATCATGCTCTTCAGCAAGGTTCAAGGCCAAAAATCTCTTCTTTTCTCTATCACCAGCCACCTCCAACTTAAGCTCCGACGGACCTTCTCAATCACTCTCCTCCGTGCCTCCAAGGGTCAAATTGGTAGCGTAGCAACCTTCCCCATCTCCTCCGCGTCTCGCCAGTCACAACAGACGCCATCTTCCCCTCTCCTCACTGCAGTCCCCCTCGCGGAGGATTCATCTTCCCTGACAATGATCGATCAAAGCCGATGGCATTCTTCCCCCTTCATCTATTAGATTAGGGTTAGATTAGATCCTTAGGTCTTTTAGGTTAGTTTCCTACCCAAAACACCAAAAATAACCCCTCAACTATGCCATTCACCCTCATCGTCCTCGTCTCCGGCCACTCCTCCAACGAGGTGCCCCCATCGCTACACTCATCCACATGCCTTGCCACAACTCTCGAAAGCACCACCATCCTTCCGCGCACAAAACCCCTATCTCTATTCGCCTTCCTCCACCACAAACCCATCATCTCCAACCTATTCCGCCTTCACCAACCACCCATACAGATCCTAGCAGCACGCCACCACCACAGTTACATTCCATGATGTCCGGCAAAGCTCCTAAGCACTTTTGATGTGGCCGCAAGGCCGTGTATATGTTTTCAGGTAGAGGACCTTCAGTCGCCATTAATGAGGAGCTTCAAGGAAGCTTCAAGCTTGCTCCAAGTCTCGATAGCCCTCGGTGGAAGTCCCAGGTTGTGCGGAATCGCCTCAGGCATTGCCCGAGGTGGTCAATTGGATGCCTGGACTTCGTGAGCTACAACAATTGAAGGAACCCTGCAAATATACGTGAAGAGGAAATGTGGGATTTAGTCCCACCTCGTAACGTGAAGAGTGCCTGCAGTGACATAAATTATTTTTCTGCATAAGGCTATTCACCTCAACACACAGGGGGGTGAGGTCCCCCTCACCCCTTCACGTCTTGCCCGTGACACCTCCACGCAGGTCTGGCTCTTACCCGATTACCCACCTAAGCCTCACACCTTGGTTGCTACCCACTGCAGGCAGCCCTAGTCCCAGGTGCACGTGTACTGATAAACTCCAGTTTATCATCATTCTTATGCATTAAAACAAACCTACCTCTTAGGATTTTACTCTGCAAACGGGTTTTTGGGCTGCATTTAGGCATAAAATAGGTTAGGCATGCATTGCATTTTTTATTATCTTTTTAATATGTTTTTGTGAGTGTTAGGGATGTACAGATATATAGATCCCTAAAACCCTAGCACTCAAGAAGGCAAATGGTGAAGGAGAAGCCCAGACTAGGTGGAACTCAGCCTAATCCAGCTCACCTCAGCTTGATCCAGCTCACCTCAGCTTGATCCAGCTCACCGCAGCTAGAACCTAGCTTACTTGAACTAGGGTTAGCTCATCCCAGCTCCATTCAGCTAATCTCAGCTGGATGGCAGCTCAAGAGAGTTCACCTTAGCTCACCCTAGCTCAAGTCAGCTCAGATCCAGCTCAACTTAGCTGAGTCTAGCTCCTCTCAGCTCCCACTAGTCCATAGGGAGCTCTAGCTAGCTCAGCTAAGTTGACAGGAGTTCACCCCAGCTCAGATCCAGCTACATCCAGCTCCACTCAGCTCCGGCCAGCTGAAGAAGAACTCATCCCAGCTCAGGAAGCTCAAGTCCAGCTCCCGGGGACTCAGCTTAGCTCAACTCAGTTGAGCTAAGCTACCTTAGCTGCCTCAACCAGCTTGATTCTCCCCAGGAGCACCAGACCCAGCTCACCTTAGCTCATTATGGTAGAAGCTAGCTTACCTTAGCTCAGCTTAGTAACTAGCAAAGAACTAGCAAGCTAAGACAGCTAGAATAGCTCCATGCCAGCCTCTTCAGCAGCAGCCAGCTCCAATTTCAGCTCCAGACTTCTCCTCCTCAGCTCCTCCCTCCAAACTCTAGCTCCAACACCTTCTCCTCTACTACTCCACTAGCTAAGCTAGCTTATCTTAGCTTAGCTTAGCTTAGCTTAGCTATGCTCCAACTTCCTTGGCTTGTACCACCCCAAAAACCTACCTAACAACTCCACCCAACTAGCTCCACCTAAGCTCCACGTAAGCTAACCTACTTGGCACCAACCTAACCTACCCACCACCTCCAAAAGACACCTAAATGTGGCGCCAAAAACTACCCTAACCACCCCCTTAATGGTGCCACTTTTCCCTCCAAAATCCCCCCTCATCTTCACCACACAATTTCCCTTGAATTCATCTCCACCATCCACCTAACCCCCCTTCTAGAAGACCGCATGTTGGCGCCAACATGGTGGTGTCTCTCCACCACCAAAAGACACCAACACCACCATAACTACCCCCTTTAACACCCCTTGGGTTGGCGCCAACTCTCCTTAGCCATAGGATCACCAACCACCTCCATTCTTCCATCCTAGCCCTCCATTTCAAGGGGCACCTTAAACCCCCATCCTACCCTATAAAAAGACCACTACCCACCACCATTCAAGCCATCCTTGGCTAGCAATTTCACTCTCATATTCCACCAAGAAGCCCACGTCCAAGAGAGAAGAAGAAGAAGAAGATTAAGGGGATATTATGTCCCCTTGGTGCCTTCCCCTCTTCCCTTCTCTCTTGGGTCACGCCAGCCAAAGGAGAAGCCAGGCAAGGAAGATCTTGGAGGAGATCTTGAAGGTGGTCCACGCCACCTTGGAGGAGTTCTTGAGGGTGGTGCACGCCCACCCCTTGGAGAGAGCATTGAAGGTGGAAGCATCCACCTTGGAGGAGCTCTCAAGGAAGGAGAAGAAGGAGGCTCTCTTTTCAAGCCAAGGAGCAGCTAGGCTTGGAGCAAGAAGACTCCCTTCTTCACCATTTTTTTTAAGATGATTTGTGTTTCTTTTCTTGCTTTTAGATTGTTTAATTCTAGTAGAAGCATTCCTCTACTTGTCCTTGAAAAGAACACTCATTCTACTCAATCAAATTGCCTTCTTTTAGCTTTTTATTGCAGTTGTTTTTTGGTTCTAGCACTTGTTTCACCTCTTCTTCCTAATTACCCTAGGCCAACACTTTCCTAGAGTGAGCTTAGGAAGAAGATATTTCAATCTTTTAGATTTTAGTTAATCATTTGTAGGTGTTAGTTCTTTTCGCTACAATCTGCAGTTTGCCCTCGTCTTTTCAAAATACAAAAAAATTTACATATTGAAAAATATCAAAAAGAAAGTTGAGATCTATCTGTAAGAAAGAGGATTAATTTTGCAAGTTTTACCTCCTTGGACGACCCTAGATACTCCCCTATCTAGGATATAAATTTAAAAGCGAAAGCGGATTCGCATGTTACAACGACATTAAAAACCCACTTTTACAAATCACGCGTATTTCGCTATCTCTTTTTGGCGCGGCTTGCATTAATTAATTTCTCTTGCTTGAAGTGGATCTCATCCCCTTCTCTTTTTTTCTTTTGTGTGTGCAGGAACTACAGCGGGAAGGCAGGAATCTCGAAGCGAGAGCTCAAAGTTCCTTTTCTTCCCGCGAAATTCAGGTTGGTTCCTCTTTCTGGTCACATAATTAATTAAAACTACCAAAAATATATTAAACTTGGCTTTCAGGATCCCAAAAAACTTAATTAAGTGGAGTGGTGCATTATAAAATCTATTGTTTGCTTGTATGCTTCTTTAACACCACTCCATTGCAAGTATTGGTGTTCTATTTTTCGGGTCCAGATTTCTATCCGGACTTGAAAAATCGATTCCTAACATCACAGGCCTCCTAAAATCATAAAATTTCATAGAGTGATTCTCAATTAAGTTTGGAACATTTTTTCCAAATTTCAGATAAATTGGATTTGTATTTGATTTTTAAAAATTCATGGATTGCAGAGGGGTCACACCCTTTAATCTTCCTATTTTGCTACTGTATGTGAATTTTTAGAATTTTTATACTCATCCAATTTTTGTGAATTTTAGTTTTCTGGAATCCTTGTGAAATTTTACACATCATATAAAATCACAAAAATTTTCTGAGGTCGGTGGTAATAATGAAAAGTCCACAATACCCACGGGTATCATTTCTGGACTTTGACACCAATACAATTAAAAATTTAAAATAATTATCAAAAAAATTCTTAAAATCTTTTTTGGAATCCTTGTTTGATTTTATTCAAAGTAGTGGTGTTGTTTGACTTGTTTGGACCACTACTTAATTCTGAAAGCCTAAAAATAATTCATTGGTAGTAAAATTTCTGTTTTAGGGAAAATTGGCTTAGGGTTTCTTCTTTCTTTTTAGAGACTCAATTAAAAGGAAATATACAATCACCCATACAACTTGTTTTCCTTTGATTGTGGATCTTCAAACTTGTTTGAAAATTTAATTAGAAAAACCCTAAAATACATTTGATTAAATTGAATCCTAAAAGACATAAATACAAGAAAATTGTGTGACAACTTGATTTTCATTGGAGCCACTCTCTAATTCCTGCATACACACAAAAAAATCAAATAACAGGGCAACAACCCAATAAACGCCCTCCACATTCCGTGTGCACTATAGCATCCTAGACCTAATTAAAATTTGTAGCAACTTGACCCCTAAGGCTTGATCAACTTAGGCTTACTATTTAGGTCTTAAGTTCTCTTTAATTAATACCAATTCTGTCATCTGTATCTGGTGTTCAGGCTGAGGGGCTATGTCAAACGACCAGGCGCGGGTTTGTACAAGCACCTGGGGTCTTCCCTGGGAAACGTTTGGGCCCAAACCTCCCCTTAAGCAACTTGGCTAGATTTGTTGACAGAACGGGTATTCACTATTGACTACTTATTTCCTATATAGACCAAGTCTTAGGTTATTAGGGAGTCACATTTAAGTTAGGTCTAGTTTTGTTTGTTTGATTTGCACACTTTCTCTCATCTCTATCTCTTCTCCTCCCCTCCAAGTCTTCCAAGTAGTGCATGCACGGGCGACGGTCCCAAAAGCCACACCTCGAGGGACCATCTGATTTCGCCCCCCGCAGCAAGAAATCATTGTTTTCTTCCCCCTCGTCTTCTAAAAAAATGGAAAACCCAGGAAGCCGTCAAAAAAATTCTGCTTCCACTTCTAACCCATCAGCTGACCCACAAGCTGACTCCACCCTCCCTCATCTTCCTAACTTGGAGAAACCAGAAATACCAGCAGGGCCAGGTGGCCCTCCAATTATAACCCATAATACAAATCCCTTTGCATTAATGGTCGACCATTTGGCTCGACTACAACAAAATCAAGAAGATCTAGCTAGGACTGTCACGAACCTAGCTAATCAAGGACAAAATCCACCACCCTGCCAATAGCCTGTCGTTCCTCTTAAGGATTTCTATGATCCTTCCAATTATGAGGAAAGACCAGGGGTGGTCATACCACAAGGGGATTTCGAAATCAAACCCGCCATTCTAAACCTTATCAAGCATTTTCATGGTCTTCCAAGAGAGGACCCTTTTTGTCATCTCGAGGAATTAACTGTCCTCGCTCAAACCACTCATTCCCGCAATGTGCAGGAAGACATGTGGTTAATGAGACTCTTTCCTCTCTCTCTTAAAGACAAAGCATCACATTGGTTTAGAATAGTTGGGCGTCCTATTACCACCTGGCCCCAATTAAAAAGTGTTTTTCTTAAAAAAATTTTTCCGATCGATCGAACAAATGCATTAAGAAGATCTATAACGACCATTCAACAAAAAATTGGTGAACCCCTCCACGAAGCCTGGGAAAGATTTCAGGAACTTCTAAGAAGTTGTCCCCACCATGAAATTCCACAATGGCAGCTAGTGTAGATCTTCTATCACGGATTAGAAGATCAATTAAAACGATTTGTGGATGCCTCATGTGGGGGCAATTTTCTTAACAAAGATGCCGAAAGTGCCTATCTTCTCTTTGAAGAAATGAGTGAAAACTCATTTAACATGACTTCAATGGACACTTTTGGCAGATCACAAAACCCCAGACACGGAGTCCATGAAATTGACTCCAAAACCACCTCTGTTCCAGTCACACATGATGATTTATATATGTTAGCTCAACGACTGGACCAGATGCAAATTCACCAAAAGAAAATGGAAGAAAAGCTCACAAACAAACAAGCTCCACACGTCCACTCTCCACACACTAACCCCCCACACATTCTCCGAAGAGAAAATCTACACAATATCGATGCCACATCTGTTGGCCAGCAAATTCCGGTTGATTTCCCGCAAGATTTAACTGGGAATTTTGACCAAAATATTTTTGATTCCACCTCGGAAAATATTTATGCTCTCCAGGAGCAATTTAGAAACCCCTCCAACACTTCCAATCAAAATTGGAGGACTAACCCAAATCACTCCTGGAAAAACCCGAATCCGATTCCTTTTCCCAAACAAAACTATTTTGGGAATTATGGGCAACCTTTGTATCAACCTGGACCATCCCAAGATGATATTAATAATCAGGTCATGAAAACTCTGCAAGGAATGCAGACTCAAATGACAGAAGTAACCTGCATGATTACCAATTTACAACACCAAGTTAAGGTTACTCCTGATCATCGACCTATTGGGAATTTACCATCCCAACCCATGCCCAACCCAAATAATCAAAGGAATCAATTTCAAGGTGGATATCACAGTCAACCTATTCAGCCAGCACCTCAGCATCTGCCGGGTTTCAATAACAGCCAGGCCCCCCGTCCTCATCCTAGAAACAACCAGACTGCAAATGCAGTTACCTTGAGGAATGGGAAAACCACACACAATACCCTGCCTGTTAAAGAAACCCGCTCTAATGACACACAGATTAACTCTTCCCCTCCTATTGTTCAGGAACCAATTCATGCAAAACAGGGCAACCCTGCCCCATTTCCACAAGCCCTCCACTCTTCAAAAAAGAAAAAGACAAAATCCGAGCCCACTGAGAAGGAATTAATGGATTTATTGGGGCAAGTAGAAATTAATATCCCTATCCTAGATGCCATTAAGTATATCCCTGCCTATGCAAAATTCCTAAAAGATTTATGTACTCCAAAAAGGCAGCCCAAGAATTTAGGAAAGGTAATTCTTCCAGAGACAGTCAGCTCAGTTGTGCAGAGCCGACTGCCTCTTAAGAGAAAAGATCCCGGCGCACCCCTAATCCAAGTTATCATTAATGATACCTCATTTGATCATGCTCTGTTGGATCTTGGTGCCTCAATTAATCTTATCCCCATAGTTATTTTTGAGGAATTTAAGATCGGTGAATTGAAGCCTGTTGAGGTTACTCTCCAATTAGCCGACCGATCTACGATTAAACCAAGGGGAATTGTTGGAGATGTTCTTGTCCGGGTCAAAGATTGTCTATTCGCAGTAGACTTTTTAGTCCTGGACATAGAGGTACCTGAAGCACTTAAGTTTGCCCCAATTATTATTGGAAGACCATTCTTAGCCACCGCCCACGCCAATATTGATTGTGATTCTGGAAAGATGAAGATCATGTGTGGCGGTGAATCTGTAACCCTAGACATTTTTCAAGCCTCTAGGCGGTTCCAGGAACCAGATTTCTTTGATGATTCGGATTCAGAAATAGAGAACATTGTGGAGGAAACATTGCAAATTTCCCAATTAGGTTCCTGTTTTGCTGTAAATACGATTCCTGAACAATCTACTTTTTCTCACCCTTCCACCTCAACCACACGACCAGCTAACATTCCAGCTGACCCTTTCACTCTCACCTCACCTCTAACCCACAAAGCAGAAACTCTTTCGGAACCGGGCCTACAATTGGAATTAAAACCTTTGCCCGATTCCCTTAAATATGTCTTCCTGGGTCCAAATCAGACCCTGCCCCTGATTATAAATTCTGGACTCACCGGGGCACAAGAGTACAAACTTCTCCAGGTTTTGAGTAAATATCGAAAAGCTATTGGCTGGACCCTTTCTAATCTTAAAGGCATTCATCCGTCCTATTGTACGCATCGTATATATTTAGAGGACGATTCTGGCCCCTCCCGCCAACCACAAAGGCGCTTGAATCCTAGTATGCAGGAGGTGGTAAAAAAGGAGATTATTAAGTGGCTGGATGCTGATATCATCTACCCCATTTCTGACAGCTCCTGGGTTAGTCCAACTCAAGTCCCCAAAAAGGCTGGACTAACAGTTGTCACCAATCAAAATGGGGAAAATATAGCCACTCGAACCGCTTCTTCTTGGCGCGTGTGTATAGATTACCGAAAATTAAACACCGCCACCAAGAAGGATCATTTCCCGCTCCCTTTTATTGATCAAACCTTGGAGTGGTTAGCTGGACGGGAATTTTACTATTTTTTGGACGGTTATTCTGGCTATAATCAAGTGGCGGTTCATCCTGAGGACCAGGACAAAACAACTTTCACCTGCCCCTTCGGAACCTTTGCTTTCCGAAGAATGCCCTTCGGTCTTTGCAACGCACCTGCGACTTTTCAAAGGTGCATGCTTGCAATTTTTTCAGACTTGGTAGGTGAATGTTTAGAAGTTTTTATGGATGACTTCTCTGTTTTTGGGGATTCTTTTGACCATTGCCTCAAAAATCTTGAAAGAACCCTCCAAAAGTGCATAGAAGTTAATCTGGTCCTCAGTTGGGAAAAAAGTCATTTCATGGTCCAAGAAGGTATTGTCTTGGGCCATGTTATTTCTAAACAGGGAATAGCGGTAGATAAAGCAAAAATAGATGCTATATCTAAGCTCCCACCGCCCACTACTGTCAAACAAATCAGATCCTTTTTGGGTCATGTGGGTTTCTACCGTCGATTCATACAAAACTTTTCCCAAATCTCCAAGCCTTTAAGTCAGCTTCTTACTAAAGACCAGCCATTTGATTTTAATAATAAGTGCCTGGAGAGTTTTTTGAGGTTGAAGAAAGAGGTTACTGAGGTGCCAAAATTGCAGGGAACTGATTGGAATAGTCCCTTTGAATTAATGACAGATGCCTCAAATTTTGCTGTAGGGGCCGTTCTAGGGCAAAGAATTAGCAAGAAGCCCGTTGTGATCTATTATGCTAGCAAAACCCTTGATGATGCACAACGGAATTACACGGTTACTGAAAAGGAGCTTCTTGCCATTGTATTTGCCTTAGAAAAATTTAGATCTTATCTGTTGGGGTCACGTGTCACTGTTTATACAGACCACTCAGCAATTAAATATTTGCTGATAAAGAAAGATGCGAAACCCCGCCTTATCCGTTGGATTCTGTTGCTCCAGGAATTTGACCTGGAAATCAAGGATAAGGCGGGATTGCACAATGTAGTGGCCGACCATCTCTCTCGTCTTATGACGAATGACATAATGACCCCACCAGATCAGTTCCCTGATGAAAGTATTTTAGCTGCTACAACCCTCCCTTGGTTTGCACCCATCGCAAACTACTTAGCAACAGAACAAATCCCCGCTGATTGGCCAAAAACAAAACGGGATAAGTTCTTTGCTGATATTAAATATTATTTTTGGGAGGACCCCGACCTTTTCCGCATTTGTGCCGATCAGGTCATTCGACGATGTGTCCCCGATTCTGAAATCCATGATATTTTAATACATTGTCACTCAATGGCCTGTGGCGGACATTTTTTGGGCAAGAAAACTGCAACTAAAATCCTTAATGCAAGATTTTATTGGCCCAGCTTGCACAAAGATGCTCATGACTTCGTTCGGTCCTGTGTGCGTTGCCAGAGCATCGGCAACATGACTCGAAAGGATATGATGCCCCTTAATCCTATTTTAGAAGTTGAAATTTTTGATGTTTGGGGCATCGACTTCATGGGACCGTTCATCAACTCTGGTGGGTATTTGTATATATTAGTTGCAGTCGACTATGTTTCTAAATGGATAGAAGCAATACCCACCCGCACTAGTGATCACCGTGTGGTTGTCGAATTTCTTAAGAAAAATATTTTCTCAAGATTCGGCATACCAAAAGCCATTATCAGTGACGGAGGCTCACATTTCACCCACTCACAATTCCGTCACCTCCTTTCTAAATACGGGGTTAATCATAAAATTTCCACACCATATCACCCCCAAACTAATGGCCAGGCTGAAGTTTCTAATGGGGAAATTAAAAATATTTTACAAAAGACGGTTAGGCCCGACCGTAAAGATTGGTCCACCAAATTGGGTGACGCTTTATGGGCCTACCATACCGCATTTAAAACTCCACTTGGCATGTCTCCTGATTAGCCCATAGTTGTGGGCTATTTAAGTATTTAAGTGCCTATACATTAGATTAATTCTAACATTTATTTAGTATAAATTAGGATGTAAATAGATTAATTCATAGTTTTAATCTAATTACATAATCCATACATTGCATTCATATCTTAAGTGCATTTAGAATTAGCTTAAAATAGCATTCATCTAATTAGATAACCAATTAGGTATATTATTTTTATTAACATAGAAGTTGAGGGTCTATACATAAATAACCCTAATATTTTAATAATATTTTCTTTATTCGTCTTCTTTCAGAACGGCTGGCTGCCGCTCCAACGCCAGGGTGATGCAGTGAAGGAGCCATTCAAGGGGGAGCGGATACGGTGGATCTGGTCGGCCGCTGATTTCAAATTTGTTCAGGCCACTACAAAAGGAGCACTGAGGCAGCCGAGCTCAGGAGGCCTCCGCCACCGACCCACCATTGTGCAGAGAGAACCTCTCTCTTCCACTCCATACTGCCGGCCTCTACCGTGGCGGCGAGTCTCCACCACCGTGGGCGTGTGGTGTGACAGGCCACACCGCCATCCGGAGCTCGCCTGCATTACCGTGAGCACCTTAGCGTGCAACTCCCTCGCCGTCATCGCCGACCACCGTCACCAACCTACTGATTCAGCCACCCTCTCAGTAACTTAAGACGTCTGGGGAATTTCCCAGACGTCTGAAGTTACCCGCTCACTTCACCGCACACGCCTGAAGTCGCCTGCAGACCCCTTCCCGCACCTGCAGAACCTTCAGCGCACCCACGTCCGTCAACCTTCAGCTCAAACGCGCCTCAACTCTCCAACAGCCACGCCTCCGCTCAACAGCCTGCAGAACCTTCAGCGCACCCACGCCTGCGCCCTCCACCGCTCACCGGCTGCAGACCTGCGCACGCCTGCAGATCAGCCCGCGCTCTCCTCCAACGCCTACAGACCAGCCTGCAGCATCCTCCAACAGCCGCCTGCAGCTTCCACCGCACACGCCAACCGCCTGCAGACCACCGCGCAAGCGCCCTCCTGCAGACCACCGCCCACGCACAACCGCGCCAGCGCCCTCCTGCAGACCCTCCGCGCACCCACGCACAGCCGCCTGCACCCTCCACCGCTCACCGGCTGCAGACCTGCGCACGCCTGCAGATCAGCCCGCGCTCTCCTCCAACGCCTGCAGATCAGCCCGCGCTCTCCTCCAACGCCTGCAGACCAGCCTGCAGCATCCTCCAACAGCCGCCTGCAGCTTCCACCGCACACGCCAACCGCCTGCAGACCGCCCAACCGACCACCGCGCACGCCAGCCGCACACGCCAGCCGCAGCAGTGCCCACGGCAGCGGCAGCAGCCACCCCCGCAGCAGCAGCAGGCGGCGGACTTCACGCCAACAGGCTGCGCAAGTTGCCGGCTGCAGCACCTCCACCGGAGCTCGTCCGGCCACCTCCGACCTCCACGCGACTCGCCGCCACCACCGATTCGAAGCCCTTGATCCAAGGGACCTCCTCCGCGCTTCCCGCGCCCTGACATCGGCTCCTCGTCGCGCAAGACAACGGGGAAAAATTCCCCTGTTTTGCTACAGTAAAACGTTAATTAAAATTTACATTTTCTGCCATTGCCACATTTTAATCATATTCTATTCACTCTGCATTGCAGAAAATATCCTGTAGTTTCTCATAATTGCCATTTCAGCATTGTTTCTTGCTTAAACCTTAATCTAAAGGCAATCTTGGCTTGGTTATTGTCCAAATTGACTCCGAACAAACATTTTTAAGTGGCGCGAATTTTAATACGTTATTGCCTCCCTGTGGATACGACCCGCTCCTCTACGAGTGGTTATTTCTTATTAAAAATTGATTAGTCGATTTTTCCACCACATTAAACTACAAACGACTTAAAAGCGAAAGATCGACCGGTCAAATGGCGCCGTTGCCGGGGAGGCAACAGACGCAATAATTTTCGCTAATTTTAGTTTGATTATTTGTCAATTGCACAGAGATTTGACCATTCATTATTTTCTTTTCTGTGCGAGAAAATTTATGCAAGAATCAGCCACTGTGAGAGGCGACCCTTGACGTCGCCAGACGAGAAGTGGACAAGCAATTTTGAAAGGAGGAGAAGGACGAGGACGCGACGGACACCATTGTATTTAATCGCTAATTTAATTAGAATAGAATTAAGACTGAAGACTTAATTTTTCATTACAGTTAGTTTGAAACCCTTGTTCTGGGGCATATTTTGAGGGTTTGTTCCCTGATTTTGTTTTGGACCCGTGTTGGGTAATTTTTGGGAGCCTGTTCCCTTTTCTTTAGATTTAGGTTTATTTTTTTTTATTCTTATTTCTTTTATTTGCTTGTGCATAAGTAGTTCTAAAAAAAAATAGAAAAAGAAAAAAAACGAGCTGCCTGCCCTAGGACGAACCATTTAGGTTTGTATGAGCAGCCTCTAGATTTGCTTTTCTGCATTGCGTGCATTTTTGCATCGAAGATCGCTGGAGGCAAGGTACGCATTCTCTTACTTTGCATCCTATTTTTGATCACGCATTGCATTTGGGATTTAATGCGAAGACCACCTAATCTGTACTGAATAAATCTAACAAGTGGTCACATATTTTCTTTAGAAAAAGGACTAATTAAAGGAAGGACATTTTAAAAACCAAGGATTTGATTTTCAAACTTGGCGTGCGATTCAAAGTTCAAAATCTTTGACGGTGTATGCACACTTATTTCACTTGCACCACGGCACGTTTCTAGACACTCCTTAGGTTTGGAAATACTAGGACAAGAACCCTCCTTTCGTTGGATTTTGAAGTGTTCGGAACTTGAGATCAAAGGTTTTGTAAATCCAAAGAGGGGGATACCCTGTCACGGATTTTTGGGGGTAGTTGAGGAGCACCGCGAAAGCACAGCTTCAAAGGAAGGCTTAGGCCTACTTGCATCCCTCGATCTTCCGTCTTTGGATTTACTTGACCATTTGAGATTTAGGGAAGAACACCTAAGCTCCAACTAGGTCTTTTTAGGCGAGCCGTAGGTCGACAATAGGCGCGTAAATTGATTGAACAAATTGTATTGTCACCTGCAATCTGACTTAAAATCAAAAGCCTAAATTGGGAAAGACCTAAAAGGTCCTTTTTGAATTGTGTCTTGCTTGGGGAATTCTGATTGAAGTGTGAGTTAGAATGGACCACATTGATTTTCATCCTTTCACATCTTGCCCACACCCTCACCCCCACTTTGCATCCTTCGATCCCAGACGTCGAGATGGTCCATTCCTTGATGGACATAATGACAATCATTGGGATCCGTTTTACTCCTATTATAGGAGTATTGGCCTAGTTAAGCCCCAAATTAGTGAGCAGAACTCAGGAGAGTGATTTGCTTTGCCCAATATCCCACATACCAAAGAAATACCCAACCCACCCTCCCTGAAAACTTATAATGGTTGGACAAACACTCCTGGGTACTATAAGCCTGAGCCTGACTTCTCTTATGATAGAAATGACCTCTCCTCTTTGAAGATGGAAATACAGAAAATGCAAAATGAAATGAGTGAATTGTTAGGAGAATCTTTGAGAGCAGGCCAACAAGAAAGAGATGAAATTAGCCACCCAATCTGCCCCATTGACGATGACGTACACCCCTCTACAATAGATGCATCTCCCGTGGGAAAGCTACACTTTAAGTTGAAGGGAAATTCTGGGGAGAATAGCTACCTTTCGAGGATCGATTTTGAAACCTCCCCATTAGATGACACTTCCTTGAGAGATCTACACTTTAAGTGGGAGGAAAAAACACATGAAAGTAGCTATGCATTGGATGAAGAACGGTGGCAACCCGAGGAAGATGATGATAAGGTTGAGTATCCACCTGAATTATATTGGAGTCAAAAGAAGGGAATGATGGTACCATTGGAAGACCTCGACCCAGATGATAGTATTTTCGTGACATTTGATGAAGTGGGTCAAAGTCAAGTTGTTAATCCTACCCTCCCTTCTGATCACGATATGGAACTCAAACCCACCCTTAGGGAACCTAACCCTAAAGAAATTAACCTATCTGAGGAGTCTGATGTAACCAATGTAAATAATTTACCTCAGATAGAGCACCCTAGGGGATCTGCTGAGATATTAAATGATTCTAGACCTCGGGTACATGATGAATTGTGTGATGAGGAGGAAGATGAATTATATGAGGAACCTACATTCAAGATTTGGAGTGACACTAAGGGTGATTATGTATTATTTGAAGAGTTAGCCCCTGAGGATGTCACAAATTTGACCAAATTAGGTTTCCTTGGCACACCCATTGATGATATTTCTCCTCATGATAAAATGATGGAAAATTTGGAAGCAATTTCTAAGATTTATGTGGATTCACATATAGACTCCGGGGAAGATTTGAGTAAAGAACAAAAACCTGGGGATGACATTGATAGGATAATCCCTAGATCTGTTGCTTCCAACCTACCTTCATTCACTTCGAAGTCACCCTCTGATTCGCTTATATCTGAAAGCGAAATTATGACTCCTGATGAAGAGCAGGAAGATCCACGTGATGGTGCAAGGAATGCTAGGGATGAAATTGAGGATTTAGAAAGAGTGTTTGGGATGGACACCAAGCTGATTAAACCCAACCTAGATCTTATGGCCATCCCACAACCTCGTAACTTGGACACCCTAGACGATCCTTGCCTTAGAGAATTGCTCATTTTTGTTCTGACTAGGGGGCTTAACAGACCAATATTTTCTGTAATGGAGTATCGGGTATGGATTGATGATTTCTTTAGTCAGTCCATTACCCTGGGGGTTTATCTCTATACCATTCCTTCCCCATTCTTTTTGGAGGATCCTTGTCATCCTACCCCTACCCCTTTGGAGGTTATTTTAACTGTTTATCCTTTAGAACCTCTTCTGGTGACCTGGGAAGATTTCATTCCCATTTTAGTTGGGCGAGCATTTGCTATCGGGATTCATCATCAGCTCGCCAACATCCTAGGTTACCTATTTTCTAGGCCAACTTTGCTTTGCTCATTTTTAGGGCCTATTTCTGCAATTCTTGAACCTGATTTGCAGGTTCTTCGGCTATTCAGCCCAGCTTTGACCCAGGTAATATCCTTCTATGCAATGAGGACATTGCATATTTTAGGCATGGGGGGGTGTACTTGGGGATATACATAGCATAATTGCATACATTTGTACATAAAAAAAAAAAAAAAAGTTTTGAGCTAACTGGCTAAGTCCTGCATTCTTAAGCAAATCAGAACTCTAGCGTAGACTAAATTAATTCTAGGGTCAAACTTTAGAAGCTAAATAAGCTACTAGCTTTAGACCTTTAGGGTCCTTTGTGGACTTAAAAACTTAAGTAGGAGTTAAGTTGCGGACCATTCTTCAAGAGGTTGAGGAAGGGAAGCTAGGGTTTGAGTTAAAAGGTGGGGTAGTACCTGGAGTCTTATTCTACCTTTTGGTTTACGGGTCCTTGTAACCCAAGCATCCAAATTTTTCACACTTGGTCTGGTAATTAACTTAATTTCTGAAAAGAGATTTGGTTCTCTTAGTTTTGGCTTAAGAGAGGCTTGAAAACACATTTTGATTGGAAGAGTTCCCGCCGTAGGAGAGGTCGAGTATATACTCACCTTGAGGATGCGATGGTAACATATTACCTCCTCGGCGCTTATCTCTTAGGATATCCATCCTACTGGGGGCATGTAAGCGCATTGCGCAGTTCAGGTACCATGGGCGGCCCTATCTCGAAGTGCCGATTGCCATAGGCCTGAATTCGCTTAAGAAATCCATGGGCGATACTATCCCGAAGTGTCGATTGCCAGGAGTTCTTGGGGTCGTTATGGGCGGTGCTATCTCGAAGCATCGAAAGCCAGGCACCCTTCGAGGCATGGTAATGGGGACAATGAATCCGACACAGACCGTGTTGATAGCTGATCTGAGGTTAGACTTAGAAGAATCAAACAAAAAAAAAAAAAAGTATATATATATAAAAAAAATTTTCCTTTAACTCAAATAACTCGGACCAATGCACAAGCACGGATGCTTTAATCTCAGGGATCAATAAACTTTAGGGTAGAGTCAGAAATCAGGGAAACTTGTGCTTGCAACTCGTCTTTAGCCGACCTAGTCTGTAACTTAGCAACTACTTAGGAACCTTGGGTTTAGAACCTGAACTTAATATGCTTCTGAAGGAAGACTAAGTGAGTTGACTAGTCTACTTAGAGTGCTAGGTTTCGCTTAATTTTGCTAGGGACTAGCAAAAACTAGGCATGGGGGTATTTGATTAGCCCATAGTTGTGGGCTATTTAAGTATTTAAGTGCCTATACATTAGATTAATTCTAACATTTATTTAGTATAAATTAGGATGTAAATAGATTAATTCATAGTTTTAATCTAATTACATAATCCATACATTGCATTCATATCTTAAGTGCATTTAGAATTAGCTTAAAATAGCATTCATCTAATTAGATAACCAATTAGGTATATTATTTTTATTAACATAGAAGTTGAGGGTCTATACATAAATAACCCTAATATTTTAATAATATTTTCTTTATTCGTCTTCTTTCAGAACGGCTGGCTGCCGCTCCAACGCCAGGGTGATGCAGTGAAGGAGCCATTCAAGGGGGAGCGGATACGGTGGATCTGGTCGGCCGCTGATTTCAAATTTGTTCAGGCCACTACAAAAGGAGCACTGAGGCAGCCGAGCTCAGGAGGCCTCCGCCACCGACCCACCACTGTGCAGAGAGAACCTCTCTCTTCCACTCCATACTGCCGGCCTCTACCGTGGCGGCGAGTCTCCACCACCGTGGGCGTGTGGTGTGACAGGCCACACCGCCATCCGGAGCTCGCCCGCATTACCGTGAGCACCTTAGCGTGCAACTCCCTCGCTGTCATCGCCGACCACCATCACCAACCTACTGATTCAGCCACCTTCTCAGTAACTTAAGACGTCTGGGGAATTTCCCAGACGTCTGAAGTTACCCGCTCACTTCACCGCACACGCCTGAAGTCGCCTGCAGACCCCTTCCCGCACCTGCAGAACCTTCAGCGCACCCACGTCCGTCAACCTTCAGCTCAAACGCGCCTCAACTCTCCAACAGCCACGCCTCCGCTCAACAGCCTGCAGAACCTTCAGCGCACCCACGCCTGCGCCCTCCACCACTCACCGGCTGCAGACCTGCGCACGCCTGCAGATCAGCCCGCGCTCTCCTCCAATGCCTGCAGACCAGCCTGCAGCATCCTCCAACAGCCGCCTGCAACTTCCACCGCACACGCCAACCGCCTGCAGACCACCGCGCAAGCGCCCTCCTGCAGACCACCGCCCACGCACAACCGCGCCAGCGCCCTCCTGCAGACCCTCCGCGCACCCACGCACAGCCGCCTGCACCCTCCACCGCTCACCGGCTGCAGACCTGCGCACGCCTGCAGATCAGCCCGCGCTCTCCTCCAACGCCTGCAGATCAGCCCGCGCTCTCCTCCAACGCCTGCAGACCAGCCTGCAGCATCCTCCAACAGCCGCCTGCAGCTTCCA
Organism: Thalassia testudinum; assembly: GCA_037157565.1. Taxonomy (NCBI): domain Eukaryota; kingdom Viridiplantae; phylum Streptophyta; class Magnoliopsida; order Alismatales; family Hydrocharitaceae; genus Thalassia; species Thalassia testudinum. The sequence goes on from JAZHRO010000067.1 coordinate 41,539,616, forward strand.
CCGCACACGCCAACCGCCTGCAGACCGCCCAACCGACCACCGCGCACGCCAGCCGCACACGCCAGCCGCAGCAGTGCCCACGGCAGCGGCAGCAGCCACCCCCGCAGCAGCAGCAGGCGGCGGACTTCACGCCAACAGGCTGCGCAAGCTGCCGGCTGCAGCACCTCCGCCGGAGCTCGTCCGGCCACCTCCGACCTCCACGCGACTCGCCGCCACCACCGATTCGAAGCCCTTGATCCAAGGGACCTCCTCCGCGCTTCCCGCGCCCTGACATCGGCTCCTCGTCGCGCAAGACAACGGGGAAAAATTCCCCTGTTTTGCTACAGTAAAACGTTAATTAAAATTTACATTTTCTGCCATTGCCACATTTTAATCATATTCTATTCACTCTGCATTGCAGAAAATATCCTGTAGTTTCTCATAATTGCCATTTCAGCGTTGTTTCTTGCTTAAACCTTAATCTAAAGGCAATCTTGGCTTGGTTCTTGTCCAAATTGACTCCGAACAAACATTTTTAAGTGGCGCGAATTTTAATACGTTATTGCCTCCCTGTGGATACGACCCGCTCCTCTGCGAGTGGTTATTTCTTATTAAAAATTGATTAGTCGATTTTTCCACCACATTAAACTACAAACGACTTAAAAGCGAAAGATCGACCGGTCATCTCCCTTCCGTCTAATTTTTGGGAAGGCATGCCATCTCCCGGTAGAATTAGAACATAGGGCTTTTTGGGCAATAAAACAACTCAATATGGATTTATCTGACGCCGATAACCATAGAAAATTACAATTAACTGAATTGGAAGAATTACGTAATTTTTCCTATGAAAATGCGAGGATTTATAAAGACTGAACAAAGAAATTTCACGATAAATATATTGTTCGGAAACACTTTGATGTTAATCAACGTGTTTGGCTTTTCGATGCGAGATTACGTCTTTTTCCTGGCAAATTAAAATCTAAATGGACCGGCCCCTTTATTGTCCATAAAACATATCCATACGGCGCTGTTGACCTTTTTGATCCAAAAACTAATTCGACATTTCAAGTCAATGGCCAGCGTTTAAAGCCCTATTTTGACCATACGCCTAGAATTCCATCTGAATCTTTTAATTTTACTGAGCCAGCCACCCTTGATCACTAGTGCACATCGCGCCCGGCTGAATGGCGTAAAAGATAGCACTGGATGGGAGGTAACCCATCAATTTTTTTCTTGCTTTCCTTTTTTTTCTTCTTCCAGGTTTTGCTCATCCTAAACCCGACCATTCTTCACTAAGGTGATCCCTTTTCCCTTCTAATGCATGAGGACATGGCATTTCTTAAGCATGGGGGGTGTTTTTAAATTTTTACGATCGATTTAGGATGTTCAAAACCTAAAAAAATACAATTTTCTTTATTTCCTGCTTGCATACCCAAAATAATAATAATAATAATAAAAATGTTGAAAACTTTTTGAGGAAAAATTTTGAAATCGGGACTAAGGTCGAAAAATTCATTTTTGGTACAATGGGATTTAATCTTTAACAAATTAGGGATAAGGATATAGATCTGATCATTAGAATTCCAGGGTCTATTTTAGACTAGATCAGATATCCTTCTCTAAAATTCCACCTGAACTCATGATAGTTCAGGTGACTTGATCCTATTTTGTAATACGGAAAGTATTTGACTTAGTTTCTGATTCAAAAACTTGAGTATCTTAAGAAACTTCTTATGTCTATTTTCACACACAAGCCAACACTTAAAAATAATTACAATTTTTTTTTGAAAAACTCCCGTGTTTGGATTTAGTAAAAGTCTGAAGCAGATCATTGGTTTGAGTTCCCACCGCCGAGAAGAAGGAAAATACCTTCTTTGAGGACGCGATGTCAACATGTTACCGCCTTGGCGCTGCTCTATATCTATATTTCATATCTTTAGACGGAGCATTAAATCGCATTTTAGCAGCTCAAGTGTCTTGGACGGTGCTCTACCTATAGTGTCGGAGCAAGAGCTTGAGTTTGCTTGGAGCGCCCCTTTTCACCGCATCGTGTTTTGGGGTTGTGAGCTCCTGGGTGGTGTCATGGACAGTGCTATCCCAAAATACTGGTGCCAGAGCTCCCTCGAGGAATGGTAACGGGAATGATGATCCCGACACATCTGTTGTAAGACTAAGCTAAAAATAAGCATGGGGGAGAAAAAAATAATAATAAAATAAAATAATATATATAATAATAATAACACGTCCTTATAAATGTTGGCTTTTCACAAGCACAGACATAAGGTTTTAAAAGATTTTGTAAGTTGCGAATTAGATTCAAAAGCCAGAAAAATCCTAAAAACAAACATTTCAAGTCATCTGAATTAACAAGGGGTTAATTTGTGAATTTTCTGGAAGATATATTGATCCCGTTTTGTCTAATGGTTGGATCCAAAAACAAATCCTGATGTTTATCTTCAACAAATCCCGTACCTCCAGTGTTTTAATCAACCAAGGTCCATTAATCTCTTTTTCTCCTCAAAAGTCGAAAAAATTAGATTTCCCAAAAATTCCGTTTTAAGTTTTGCTAAGAGACTAGCAAAAGATAAGCATGGGGGTGTGATAAACGCCAGTTTATCATCATTCTTATGCATTAAAACAAACCTAACTCTTAGGATTTTACTCCGCAAACGGGTTTTTGGGCTGCATTTAGGCATAAAATAGGTCAGGCATGCAATGCATTTTTTATTGTCTTTTTAATATGTTTTTGTGAGTGTTAGGGATGTACAGATATATAGATCCCTAAAACCCTAGCACTCAAGAAGGCAAATGGTGAAGGAGAAGCCCAGACTAGCTGGAACTCAGCCTAATCCAGCTTACCTCAGCTTGATCCAGCTCACCTCAGCTTGATCCAGCTCACTTGAACTAGGGTTAGCTCATCCCAGCTCCATTCAGCTAATCTCAGCTAGATGGCAGCTCAAGAGAGTTCACCTTAGCTCACCCTAGCTCAAGTCAGCTCAGATCCAGCTCAACTTAGTTGAGTCTAGCTCATCTCAGCTCCCACTAGTCCACAGGGAGCTCTAGCTAGCTCAGCTAAGTTTACAGGAGTTCACCCCAGCTCAGATCCAGCTACATCCAGCTCCACTCAGCTCCAGCCAGCTGAAGAAGAACTCATCCCAGCTCAGGAAGCTCAAGTCCAGCTCCCGGGGACTCAGCTTAGCTCAACTCAATTGAGCTAAGCTACCTTAGCTGCCTCAACCAGCTTGATTCTCCCCGGGAGCACCAGACCCAGCTCACCTTAGCTCATTATGGTAGAAGCTAGCTTACCTTAGCTCAGCTTATTAACTAGCAAAGAACTAGCAAGCTAAGACAGCTAGAATAGCTCCATGCCAGCCTCTTCAGGAGCAGCCAGCTCCAATTTCAGCTCCAGACTTCTCCTCCTCAGCTCCTCCCTCCAAACTCTAGCTCCAACACCTTCTCCTCTACTCCTCCATTAGCTAAGCTAGCTTAGCTTAGCTTAGCTTAGCTTAGCTATGCTCCAACTTCCTTGGCTTGTACCACCCCAAAAACCCACCTAACAACTCCACCCAACTAGCTCCACCTAAGCTCCACTTAAGCTAACCTACTTGGCACCAACATAACCTACCCACCACCTCCAAAAGACACCTAAAAGTGGCGCCAAAAACTACCCTAACCACCCCCTTAATGGCGCCACTTTTCCCTCCAAAATCCCCCCTCATCTCCACCACACAATTTCCCTTGAATTCATCTCCACCATCCACCTAACCCCCCTTCTAGAAGACCCCATGTTGGCGCCAACATGGTGGTGTCTCTCCACCACCAAAAGACACCAACACCACCATAACTACCCCCTTTAACACCCCTTGGGTTGGCGCCAACTCTCCTTAGCCATAGGATCACCAACCACCTCCATTCTTCCATCCTAGCCCTCCATTTCAAGGGGCACCTTAACCCCCCATCCTACCCTATAAAAAGACCACTACCCACCACCATTCAAGCCATCCTTGGCTAGCAATTTCACTCTCATATTCCACCAAGAATCCCACGTCCAAGAGAGAAGAAGAAGAAGAAGATTAAGGGGATATTCTGTCCCCTTGGTGCCTTCCCCTCTTCCCTTCTCTCTTGGGTCACGCCAGCCAAAGGAGAAGCCAGGCAAGGAAGATCTTGGAGGAGATCTTGAAGGTGGTCCACGCCACATTGGAGGAGTTCTTGAGGGTGGTGCACGCCCACCCCTTGGAGAGAGCATTGAAGGTGGAAGCTTCCACCTTGGAGGAGCTCTCAAGGAAGGAGAAGAAGGAGGCTCTCTTTTCAAGCCAAGGAGCAGCTAGGCTTGGAGCAAGAAGACTCCCTTCTTCACCATTTTTTTTTAAGAGGATTTGTGTTTCTTTTCTTGCTTTTAGATTGTTTAATTCTAGTAGAAGCATTCCTCTACTTGTCCTTGAAAAGAACACTCATTCTACTCAATCAAATTGCCTTCTTTTAGCTTTTTATTGCAGTTGTTTTTTGGTTCTAGCACTTGTTTCACCTCTTCTTCCTAATTACCCTAGGCCTCCACTTTCCTAGAGTGAGATTAGGAAGAAGATATTTCTATCTTTTAGATTTTAGTTAATCATTTGTAGGTGTTAGTTCTTTTCGCTACAATTTGTAGTTTGCCCTCGTCTTTTCAAAATACAAAAAAATTTACATATTGAAAAATATCAAAAAGAAAGTTGAGATCTATCTGTAAGCAAGAGGATTAATTTTGCAATTTTTACCTCCTTGGACGACCCTAGATACTCCCCTATCTAGGATATAAATTTAAAAGCGAAAGCAGATTCGCGTGTTACAACGACGTTAGAACCCCGCTTTTACAAATCACGCGTATTTCGCTATCATGTACCCAATAACCTGACTATCCTGACTATGGCCCGGAGAGGGTGAATCCCAGAGAGAGTGAAGAGAGAGAGAGCATGGGGTTAAGGGAGGTTTTGCTCTATTATATAATGGCTAACACTTAGTTGCATTTGAAGAAGAGTTCCCCCTTGTGCATAAAGGAAAAGAGAAGAAGAGGAAGGAGAGCTAAAGGGAGAAGAAGAGACGGAGCCAAAGAAGAGAAGGCAAGGAAGAAGAAGAGCAGAAAAAAGTAAGAGGAGTACTGTAGCAATGCCTTTTAAGACGTCTGATTTAAAAAGCAGATGTCTGATCATCAGTTACTTCATTTGATTATATCTGAGTATTTTTTATATGTGTTAGACTAATAATTGGTGATCCAAATCACCATTATTTTGTCTAGAATTATTTTTGATTCTTCATATACTCATGCCATACATTGCATATTAGATTTTGACTAATTAATTATGCTCATTTATATTATCTATTGAGATTAGCATGTGAATTCCTATTTGCTCCTTGTATTCGACCTTCGACTTTCATTTGAGTAATAAATATTATACGTTTTCGCATTGATTCGATCTATACTACAACGCAACAATTTTAAAACCTATTTCAAAGTGACTAACAACGGTCAGTGTCAAATTCACTATCCCCATCACCGAACCTTGAAGGGTGCCTGGCTTTCGATGCTTCGAGATAGCACCGCCCATAGCAACCCTAAGAACTCCTGGCAATCGACACTTCGAGATTGTATCACCCATTGATTTCTAAAGTGAATTCAGGCCTATGGCAATTGGCACTTCGAGATAGGGCCGCCCATGGTACCTGAACTGCACAATGCGCTTACTTGCCCCCAGTAGGATGGACATCCTAAAAGACAAGTGCCGAGGAGGTGACATGTTATCATCGTATCCTCAAGGTGAGTATACACTACACCTCTCCTATGGCAGGAACTCTTCCAATCAACTTGCTTTTTCAAGCTTCTCCTAAGTCAGAACTAAGAAAACCAAATTTTTCTCCAAGAAAGGAATTAAGGTTATCATTATTTACACATGGCCAAGTGTGTGTGAAATGTGGATGCCTAGGGTACGAGGACCCGTAAACCAAAAGGTAGAAAAAGATACCAAGTGCTACCAGCCTTTAACTCAATCTCTAGCTTTCCTTCCTCAACCACTTAAGGAATGGTCTCAACTTAACTCCTACTTGAGTTTTTAAGTCCACAAAGGACCCAAAAGGTCTTGAACTTAGCTTCCAAAGTCAAACACCTAGAGTCAACATAGTTTAACCTAAAGTTCTGGTCTACCTAAGAATGCAGGGCCCAGCCAGTTAAGCTCAATAATGCAAAATGTTTTTTTTTTAATGTACTATGAATGCAACAAGCTATAAATAGACGCCTCAAGTCCTATTCCCCCATGTCTGGTTCAAACAATGTCCTCATTGAAAGTAAAATGGCCAAAGGAAGATGTTACCCGAGGCAGGAAAGAAAGGAGCTAAGGCTCTACTAGAGTGACCTCGTCAACCAGTTGGCCATCCAAAGTAACGTAAGGTTTTAATCGTTGGCCGTTGACGGTAAAGGGTGGTGCTAAAGAAGAAGGGCTTTCGATCTCCACAACCCCATGCAGAAACACTTTGGTGATAATGTAAAACCCATCCCAACGTAATTTCAATTTCCCTGGAAAAAGCTTTAAGTCTTGAATTGAAAAGCCAGACTTGTTGGTTAGTTTCAAAGTTCTTCCTAAGGATATACGTATCATGCAAGACCTTAGTTCTCTCTTTATAAGCTTAGGAGGTGTCATAAGCATCATTCCTCAGCTCCTCAAGCTTAGTCAACTCCAGTAAGCGTGCCTTACCTGCTTGCTCTACATCCATGTTGACACTTCGGATAGCACAAAGTGCCCTATGTTGAAGTTCAATGGGTAAGTGGCACACTTTCCCGTACACTATCCAGAAGGGAGACATACCCAAAGGGGTTTTGTAGGCCATTCAATAAGCCCATAAAGCATCATTCAACTTTTGGGATCATTCCTTCCTGTCTAGCCTAACAGTCTTTTCCAAAATGTTCTTAATCTCTCTATTCGACACTTCCACTTGGCCACTCATTTAAGGATGGTAAGGGGTAGCAATCTTGTGAGTTACTCCCAGACTCCTAATTAACCGATTGAAGTGGTGATTCCGGAAATGAGGTCCCCCATCACTTATAATCGTCTTGGGGTAGACAAAGAGAGATATGATATTGGCCTTCACAAATTTCAAGACCACAGAGTGGTCATTTCTGCACGTAGGAATGCTCTCTATCCACTTGGAGACGTAATCCACTGCCACCAAGATATACTCAAGCCAATGGGACTAAGGGAAGGGACACATGAAGTCTATCCCCCAAACATCAAAAATTTCCATAGGTTGGATAGGGTGTTGGGGCATCTCATTGCGTTTCCCAATCGTTCCAGTCCGTTGACAACAAATGCAGGCTTTAACAAAGTTATGAGAATCCTTAAATAGAGTAGGCCACCAAAAATCGAACTGGAGAACCTTAAAAGCTATTTTCTTAGCACCAAAGTGTCCTCCACAATGAAGTTCATGCAAAATCTCAACACACTTATTGCTCCACTTCAAGCACATAATGTCTCAATACTTGGTCTTGTCCAAGAATAAATAATTCTGGCTCTTCCCAATGAAAGAATCTAGCTTGGGAAATGAATCTCTTCCATTTCTGCTCATCCCAAGAGCCAAGAGTTTCTCTAGTGACTAAGTAATTAACAGTATCAGCATACCAGGGTGAAGTTGGTGTTACCACCATAAGGGCTTATCAGGAAATGTCTCGCAGATGTCTCCAGATGGAGAGTCATTAAGTGGGAGGCGAGACAGGTGGTCAACCACTACATTTTCCACTCCTTTCTTTTCATGAATCTCCAAGTCAAACTCTTTAAGGAGTAGAATCCACCTAATTAAACGTGGCTTAGAGTCCTTCTTGGCAATGAGATGTTTACTGCCAAATGATCGGTAAAAATGACCACCTTAGACCCAAGAAGATAAGACCTAAACTTCTCCAAAGCAAAAACTACAACAAGTAATTCTTTCTCAGTGACGGTGTAGTTTTGCTGTGGCTCGGTTAAAGTCTTGCTAGCATAGTGCAGCACATGTGGTCTTCCCTCAACCCTTTGTCCAAGGACTGCTCCCATTGTGTAATCCGAAGCATCACACATCAGCTCGAATGGGAGTGTCCAATCTAGAGCTCAAAGAATAGGTGCAGAGATCAAGGCCTCCTTTAGAGTTTGAAAGGCCTCAGCACACTTTGAATCAAAATCGAAAGAAGATTCCTTCGCAAATAAGTTGCAAAGTGGCCTAGAAATTTTGCTGAAATTCTTAATGAATCGCCTATAAAAGCCTGCATGGCCCAGAAAGGATCTAATCTATTTGACATTCATGGACAATGGGAGTTTGGAAATAGAATCAACCTTAGCCTTATGTACTTCCAAGCCTCGTTCTGACACAACATGCCCAAGTACAATGCCTTTCTGTACCATGAGATGACTCTTCTCCCAACTAAGAACTAAACTAGTCTCCTTACATCTTTTCAGCACATTCTCTAGGTGCAGGAGACACTGGTCAAAAGACGAGCCATAAATGGAGAAATCATCCATAAAAACCTTGACGTACTCGTCAATCATGTCTAAGAAAATGGATATCATACACCGCTAGAAGGTTGCCGGTGCATTACATAATCCAAATGGCATATGCCTGAATGCAAAAGTACCATAGGGACTAGTGAAAGTTGTCCTATCCTAGTCGTCAGGGAAAACTACAACCTAGTTATACCCAGAATATCCATCTAAAAGGAAATAATACTTGTTCCCTGCCAATTTCTTGAGGATTTGATCAATAAAAGGCAAGGGAAAGTGATCCTTCTGGGTAAAAATGTACAGTTTGTGGTAGTCAATGCAGACCCAACAGCTAGTTGAGGGCCTGGTCACCACTTGTTCTTCCTGGTCATTAGTTTCTACAGTAAAGCCCGTCTTCCTTGGCACCACATGGATTGGACTAACCCATTTGCTATCTACAATGGGATATATGATCCCAATATCCAACCACTTCAGAATCTCCTTTTTAACCACATCCCTCATGTTAGGGTTAAGACGTCTTTGCGTGTCTCGAAATGGTTTAATGGAATCATCAGTATAAATGTGATGCATGCAGAGCATAGAATCTATACCCTTAATATCAACGATTGTCCAAGCGATGGCTTCCTTGTGCCTTGATAAGCATTCTAGCAATGCTCCTTCTTGCACCTCAGATAGTGTAGATTAGATGATTACAGGGAGCGTATCTTTTGGCCCAGGGAATACATACTTGAGAGAGTCTGGAAGGGGTTTCAGTTCAAGGTCGGGGTTTCATAATAGGAGTCCCCATCTTAGGTAGCAGATCTACCTTAGACAGATATGATGGGGAGAGAGACTTCGTAGAAACTCCAAGCAATTCCTCAAGTTCTAGTACATCCCCTTCACATTCCTCCAAGAGATGGGAATGCTCATTTAGCATGACATGATGAAGGGGGCCATCACATCAAATTGTAGTTGTCTCTTCAATCAGATCATCTACCACCTCAACTTGGGAACAATCCTCAAATCCAGTTTGTTTATAAGCATCAAATACATTAAGCCAAATTTTCCTGTTCCCAAAGCCCATTTTTAATGCCTCAGTGTGACAATTAATTGAAGCATTAGATGTCATAAGAAAAGGGTAGCCCAAGGTGATGGAGGGCTTGGTTGTTTTGTTGGTAGGGTCAATGTCCAATACTAAAAAATCAACGGGGAAGAAGAAAGCCTCCACTCTCACGAGGACATCTTCCAACAAGCCCTGTGGTGTCTTCAAAGATCGGTCTGCAACTTCAAGGATTACGGGGGAAGGATTCAGATTGCCTCCTGCAAGTTGTTCATATACATAGCTCGGAAGGATGTTTACCCCCACACCCAGAACAAGCAGAGCCTGATGTAAACATGTGTATATCACATAAACTATCTATTTTTGCACGTTCTTAGGGGTAGAGTTACATCATACATTATAAATATTTCATAACATGCATCATCTCGCATTTAGGTTAGGTTGTGTAAATTTTAGGCTAATTTTCCCTTTTTGTGGTTAGGTAACGGAGCGATATTCATTCGAGACCTCGAATCGAAGATCCAACCATACGGAGCTGATTAGGGCAACAATTGGAGTTCAATGACTCCATGATTGCCCTGATCGAACTTCCGTAGCATTAGATATAATCTGAGGAAGGTCAGAGATCAAGGGACAAGATGGTGTAAATCCATACATTAGATGATAAATCCAACTGCACGGATGGATTCAGATCGACGATCGTAGCCCAATGGCGCGAAAATTGATCCAATCCAACATCTGTGGCACCATCTACAAGGAAAAGAAGATGGATGGCAAAGATGGCACCACGTGGCACCATCTCAGTTGCCCACACCAGCCCAAGACTCATCGTTGCTTTTCCCTTCTCAACTGCATGATGGAACTAGACCGTTGTGTAATTTCCCTACTCGGAGGGGGTGAGATCAGCGTGACGTAAAAAAAATGCGGAATTGAAATATAAACAATATCACAAAATACAATCACACAAAGTACACAAAGATTTTTAGGTGGAAACCCAAACCGGGTGAAAACCACCACCTAACCCTCTCGAGTTAGGATTTTCCGATCAACCAAGTTGATCAAAATCCACTAAACGAATCACTTTCAACGAGGGTGATTCAACCTCAATTACAACCACACTACAAGTGCGAGGGTAGCGTTCCTCAACCCCTTCTCTCCACGAGAAGGATTTTGTCCCACGAAGGGGACGAGAATTCGCAAAGCGAATACCCAACCAAATAACAAAGATAAAATAACAAATAATCCTATAGAGCTAACAAAGTAATTTTAAACCTAAGCTTCTATAGGAATTAAGAAACTCCCCTTTGCAAGGAGCGCGTCGAGCCGATGATGCGGGCGCGTGAGCCACGCGACGGCGCAACGACGCTCTCGTGAACTACGATGGGAGAGCGGATGCGCGAAACGGCTTAATGCTCTCTAGATGAAGAATTAGAGCTTGGAGAGCAAGAGAGACACAAAATGGTTTGAAAGTGTATTGCAAGGTGTGTCTTGTGTTTCTTAGGTGTGTGTTGGTGTGCAAAAGGTTCCCCTCTATTTATAGAGGCCTTAGGAAGGCTTTGGATGGCTTAGGAAAGGCTCCATAGCCGCTGGGTGCAAAGCCCAAGTGAATCAACCCGAAATCAGGAACAATCATTGCACTGACAGGGTTATCAGACGTTTGATTCTGGCATCAGACGTCTGGAAGACCACTTTAAGACGTCTGATTTCAAGGTCAGACGTCTGATTTCATGCGGGTTCCTTCCTGACTTGAATCAGATCTAAACAGGGTTCTTGTGCAAGTCCATCAGACGACATATAGGACGTCTGGCACTATGTCTGGTCGTCTGGAAACCTACTTTTTCTGTGGGAATGGATTTCCAAACGTTGCAACGGCTAGAAAATCTCTGAGAAGCGATTTTGGGTCAGCCGAGGCAAAACGGTCAATTATCAGACATCTGGAAAGTCCTATGGATGTCTGATAAGGCTCTAACGGTCACATTCTTGAGTGTATGCTAAGAGAGCCAACGGTCCACTAATTGGACATCTGGTCTAAGGTCTGGACGTCTGATTTCATCAGACAGAACTAATTATGTCCAGCCTAAATGTTATCAAACGTCCGAATCAACAGTCAGACGTCTTAAAACACATTATCAGATGCCTGATTTTGGAATTAGACGTCTGGAAATGTTGTTTGAACCCTATATTGGTTTTCTAAGTTCTCTACAGAAAACCTAAGTATCCTATGGTTGTGCCGATGTTCCTAAGACTACTGTTAGGGTCTTTGAGGCTCTTTAACATGAATCTAAGTAACAAAAATAAAGAGCAACAGAAGAAACAAAAAATACAAGGAGTACAAGAGAAGGAAATCTATCCTATTCTTCATCTCGTTCCTTCTTCAATCTATCTCTCCTCGCGAATCTCCTTTGTTTTCCATCAAGCTCCTCCAATCCGTCCTGGATGCGAGCTCAAATTCCGTCTAATCACGTCTCCATTTGCAATTGACCTGAAATCTAAGACTCCAAGTGCAAATGTTAAACGACACGTGTTTTGTTATCATCAAAACAAACGATCGCGGTGCTCTAGCACCAACAATCTCCCCCTTTTTGATGATGACAAAACCATAAATAATAATGTAGAAAAATCCTCCCCCTTTTTGACATTATCAAAAAGGTTTGATTGATTTTAAATTTTCTATAACTCCCCCTTAAAACATGCTCTTCTATAAATTTCTTTTAACAAAGGTAATGTCCTCCCCCTTTTTTTATAACAACAAGATAGCTATTATTTTTCTCCCCCTTTCTAAAGGAAATTTAGCTACCTTATATCTCCCCCTTAAAAATTGACAATTAGCTTATAATTTTTTGCTCCCCCTATCTAAATGCTTATGATAAAAGGATAGGGTAAAGGGTTTTACCTCACCTACCATGGCTAATAAAATGGCCCGAATGGTGGTGGTGGATGCCACATCTGATGGGGCTCCCATCCGTAGCTTGGAGGCCCGGGCATTGGCGCCAGTCTCCAGTCTGGTGGTCGACCTGGGGCGGGTCCATCGTTTGTTCGCCGTCTCTTCGGTCTTCTTGTTCTCCTCCTTGGTCTACTCCTTGGTTCTCCCAACTCGAGTTGACCAGCCTTGAGTTTGTAGGTCCAGTCCCTTGTGTTATAGTTATCCCTGAAACCTACAAAACAAGATTCCAATTCTTTTTTCGGTATCCAAGTGGGCTTGGATCCGGATCTGTTAGCGGGTCTCCTTGATGGAGATCCTTTCTCAATCTTAGGGCTATATAAATCATCTACTTTGTTGATTAATTTGTTAGAGTTTTCCCTAAGACATGCAATTTCATTTTCTATAATATTCATCTTAGTCTTTAAATCAGAAATTTCTATTTTTAGATTAACATTTTCCTCAATCAATTTATTATTTTCACTGATGAGGTTATGATTTTCTAATAATAGGTTATCATTTTTAGGACTACCTTCTAGATCCTTAAGTTTTACTTCTAACCTGTCATTTTCACTTCTAAGAAAACTAAGATTATTTTTCATGCTTTTATTTTCTATCTTAAGTGCTTTACTAACTTCAAAAAGTTCATTAAAAGCTACTTGTATGTCGTAACTTACCTCGTTGTCTGAGTCGCTTCCGCTTCCGCTGTCGCTTCCTCTGGCCATGAAACCGAAGCAAGCGGTTTCTTCTTCTATGGACTTTTCTTCTTCTTCCTCCGAGCTAGAATCGTCCCAAGTGGCTTGGAATTCCTTCTTCTTAGATTTCTTCTCCTTTTCCTTCTTCTTCTCCTTTTTGAGAAGAGGGCACTCTGGTTGCAGATGCCCTTTCTCGTTGCAATGGTAGCAACGTCTCGGTCTCTCCTTCTCCTTCTTCTTTGACTCCCTACACAACTTGGAAAACTTTTTAAGTAAAATTCTAAAGTCTTCATCGTCGGAACTTACCTCGCTATCCGACACGGCTTTGAAGGCGAGAGTCTTCTTCGGTTTAGGCTCTGGTGTATCCTTCTTCTTTTGCTTCAACTTTGTCTTGTAGGCCATCAGATTGCCTAGGAGATCTTCCATGTTGAGCTCCTCTACTTCGTTTGCCTCCTCGATGGCGGTGACTTTCTATTCCCATTCCGGTCCAAGGGAACGAAGAAGCTTCCCTTGAAGCTCCCCCTTGATGAAAGACTTCCCTAAAGCTTTCAAGTTATTTACAATGAGAGTGAACCTAGTGTTCATCTCACTTAAAGATTCATTAGATTTCATTGAAAAAGATTCAAATTCTTGAGAAAGTAAATTAATTTTAGAGGTTTTTACCTTAGAGGTACCTTCATGAGTTACCTCAAGTGTGTGCCAAATCTTATATGCGGTGGTGCATTGCGAGATTCTGTTGAACTCCTTCAAGCTGAGCGCGCAATACAACGCGTTCATTGTTTTCGCGTTGAGAGAGAGTTCCCGGATCTGCTGTTGCGAGTATCCTGCGGCGGGCTTTTCTGGAATGTCGAAGGGGGTCTCGCACCTGGCCCATATTGTGAAATCGGTGGCTTGAAGCCACGTCCTCATCCGTAGCTTCCAATAAGGGTAGTTGCTTCCGTCGAAGAATGGTTGACGAGTCGTAGACCGGCCCTCGAAAATCCTACTCGCGGAATTGCTTCCCGCCATGATCTTCTTGCTGGGTTGTTAAGCCGAAACAGCAAGACCTACTCTGATACCAATTGTAATTTCCCTACTCAGAGGGGGTGAGATCAGCGTGACGTAAAAAAAATGCGGAATTGAAATATAAACAATATCACAAAATACAATCACACAAAGTACACAAAGATTTTTAGGTGGAAACCCAAATCGGGTGAAAACCACCACCTAACCCTCTCGAGTTAGGATTTCCCGATCAACCAAGTTGATCAAAATCCACTAAATGAATCACTTTAAACGAGGGTGATTCAACCTCAATTACAACCACGCTACAAGTGCGAGGGTAGCGTTCCTCAACCCCTTCTGTCCACGAGAAGGATTTTGTCCCACGAAGGAGACGAGAATTCGCAAAGCGAATACCCAACCAAATAAAAAAGATAAAATAACAAATAATCCTATAGAGCCAACAAAGTAATTTTAAACCTAAGCTTCTATAGGAATTAAGAAACTCCCCTTTGCAAGGAGTGTGTCGAGTCGATGACGCGGGTGCGTGAGCCACGCGACGGCGCAATGACGCTCTCGTGAACTACGGCAAGAGAGCGGATGCGCGAAACAGCTTAATGCTCTCTAGATGAAGAATTAGAGCTTGGAGAGCAAGAGAGACACAAAATGGTTTGAAAGTGTATTGCAAGGTGTGTCTTGTGTTTCTTAGGTGTGTGTTGGTGTGTAAAAGGTTCCCCTTTATTTATAGAGGCCTTAGGAAGGCTTTGGATGGCTTAGGAAAGGCTCCATAGCCGTTGGGTGCAAAGCCCAATTGAATCAACCCGAAATCAGGCACAATCATTGCACTGACAGGGTTATCAGACGTCTGATTCTGGCATCAGACGTCTGGAAGACCACTTTAAGATGTCTGATTTCAAGGTCAGACGTCTGATTTCGTGCGGGTTCCTTCCTGACTTGAATCAGATCTAAACAGGGTTCTTGTGCAAGTCCATCAGATGACATATAGGACATCTGGCACTATATCTGGACGTCTGGAAACCTAATTTTTCTGTGGGAATGGATTTCCAAACGTTGCAACGGCTAGAAAATCTCTGAGAAGAGATTTTGGGTCAGGCGAGGCAAAACGGTCAATTATCAGACGTCTGGAAAGTCCTATGGACGTCTGATAAGGCTCTAACGGTCACATTCTTGAGTGTATGCTAGGAGTGCCAATGGTCCACTAATTGGACGTCTGGCAAAGTCATCAGACATCTCCTAAGATGTCTGGTCTAAGGTTTGGATGTCTGATTTCATCAGACAGAACTAACTATGTCCAACCTAAATGTTTCAAACATCCGAATCAACAGTCAGACTTCTTAAAACACATTATCAGACGTTTGATTTTGGAATTAGACGTCTGGAAATGCTGTTTAAACCCTATATTGGTTTTCTAAGTTCTCTACAGAAAACCTAAGTATCCTATGGTTGTGCCGGTGTTCCTAGGACTACTGTTAAGGTACTTTGAGGCTCTTTAACATGAATCTAAGTAACAAAAATAAAGAGCAACAGAAGAAACAAAAAATACAAGGAGTACAAGAGAAGGAAATCTATCCCATTCTTCATCTCCTTCCTTCTTCAATCTATCGCTCCTCGAGAATCTCCTCTGTTTTCCATCAAGCTCCTCCAATCCGTCCTGGATGCGAGCTCGAATTTCGTCTAATCACGTCTCCATTTGCAATTGACCTGAAATGTAAGACTCCAAGTGCAAATGTTAAACGACACGTGTTTTGTTATCATCAAAACAAACGATCGCGGTGCTCTAGCACCAACACGTTGGATCACCATCCAACGACCATGGTTGCTCGTGCACAAAACCCTCCACTCACCTCAAGTGGAAGAGTAGCGCAGCGGGCGAGCACCTCTTCCCGAGCGAAGGCTGTGAGTTCAATCTGCGCTTCACTTCAAATCAAGGAGGATGCAGGTGCAGGCTCAATTGAGCCTTTGGATGGCGATCGAGCGGCGCGGATGTAGGCAACGTGGCATGCCCAGATGCGAAGAGCGCGAATGCGCCATCAGACACGCTTTTGTGGAGGCAGGCGAGCATGCGTCCTGAGCCGTTGATCTTCGATCCAACAGTGATGATGGAGGCCGCATAGCCTCTTAACAGGAGTTGAAGGAGATCGGTCACGGTGCATTTAAGCCGTCCGATCTCGCGATCGGACAGCTGAGAATCCGAATACGTGTGCGTGTGTTGAGGCGCAGGGAGAGGAGGAGGCGCGACATGCACAGCAGCTACGCCCACGATCTGGACTTTAGTGACGATTTTATCCGTCACTAACGACCCTGATTTAATGTTTTTAAAGTAAAATGACCTATTTGCCCATTCAAACCTCACCTATAAATAGCCCTACGACCACCACACTTTCTTGATCCCTTCCTCTCTTTTCTCACCCCCTCCAAAGCTTTAAGAGCTCGTCCCAAACCCTGGATGCTCCATTAGAGTTAAAATTAGAATTTTTCTACCTTCTCTCTCCTTCGTGGAGTATCCCGCGGTTGTCCTCAATCCATTCAGGAAGTGGATCCTGCAACGATGACGTCCTGCCTCACCCTCGATTCTTCCCGCTTCGTTTTCCTTCTTCCCACTTCGTTCTCCTTCTTCCCGCTTCGTTCTTCGTCTTCCAGGCATCGCCCCGTCTGGCTCGTCCTCCAAGTAATCATCAAGGAGGATACTTCTCTCTCCATTCTCTTTACCCCTTTTCTAGAGTAGATTTACTACTTTCTAGCGTAAATTTCCTGCTTTCTAGTTGTAATGATTAGCGTAATGGACAACATTTGATGATGAAATCCATGTTTATTCTACCTCTATTTTCTCTTTGTTTGTAATATTCTCTCTTTGACTTCTATTCTTTATTTTTTAAGTAGATAGATAATTTAGATTCAATTCGATTAGCTAATTTTCTTTGTGACAATTGAAAAAATGCAATTTTGAATCAAACGTCCACCTCCCTATGTTCGACCCGGAATTCTTAGAGTTTCGGTATAAATTTATCTATTGACGGATTTCTTCTCAAATCATACTATGACGACAGATTTTTCAAAATCCAATCCTTTTTGCGTAGATCTTCCACCTCAATAGAGCCTCATCTATATGTAGGTCACCAACGACCACTGAGATGTATAGGGCTCTTGGGTCCTTAAGTTTCGAGGGTGTCCCATGTTGTATAATTGAGCTAACAGAATCAGGCAAGACAACCTTTGATTGGACCTGTTTCCTCGATTGCCGCTTTCTCGTGCACAAGTCCTTTAGAAAGCAGGCATAGGATGGAATCTTCCTGATAGCCTCAAGTAAAGGCAGATTAATCTACACTTGCTTGAAAGTCTCCATGATTTCGTTCATCCTATCTTTGGCTCCAGATGAGGTAGTAGAAGTCTGCCCAGATTCAGATAAGTGCTCTGGAAAGGGCACTCTTGGTCCCTGGGTGGAAGGGTTGTCATATCGGGTAAGTGGGGGAATGGGAACAACCTCTTCCGGTGAGGTGATTTCAAGCAGAGAAGAGTTGGGCGGCTCTTCTCTGGTGGGGCCGAAAGTCGAGGTGGATGGGTTTTTAGAAGGTGGGACTATAGGAGCATCAGGTTTGGAAATTTCTTTCCCACTCCTCAGAATAGTCACCTCCTGGGCATGCTCCCTAAAAACAATCCCTTTCCCTTTAAGGTTCTCCTCAGATGAACTAGGAAGCTTCCTAGTCTCCCTTTTGCTCATGGCCTCAATAAGGTGTCCAATTTGGGATTTCATCTCATTGATTACCTTGTCATGAGATTGGATGATCATGCTTTGATTCTCCTGCATGGCCTTAAGCTCATCCATCTCAGAAGTCTTGGGTGGTTGGGAGGGGATAGGAGGTTGATTATACTGTTGAATCTTAAAGGGTTGGGGTCTATAATTTCCTGAATTGGAGACATTCCCCTGTCTCCATGAAAAATTGGGGTGGTTCCTCCATCCATCATTATAAGTGTTTGAAAAATGGTCATTACGAGGTTTGGGACGAAACCCTTGGGCGGCATTCAAGTCCGCCTGTACAAGGTCAGAGAATTGGGAGGCCAAGTGGCAATCCACAGTAGCATGTGTATTGCCTTGGCAAATAGAACATTCAAAAACTTGGGGAGTGGAGGCATTTAGCGTGACTTGGTTAGGGTTTGTCATAAGCAGTTCCATATTTTGGTTCAACAATTGAATCTGGAAGGCTAAATTCTGGGTATCCCTAGCCTCATTTGCCTCATTCTTTCATTGCATAAGAGTGGGTTTCCCATTCAAATAGGTAGAATTTAGGTGGATAGAATTCTCACTCAAGGTCTCAAAAAGCTCCCAATCCTCATCTTCAGTTTTTGTAAGAAAGATTCCTGCACAGGCACCGTCCACTGTTTTCTTGTGCTTGTCATTTAATCCAGTGTATAACCTTTCTTTAAGTTGCCATCTTGGCACTTGATGATGGGGACATAAGCATAACAAATCTTTGAAGCACTCCACTGCATCATGAAATTGTTCTAAATCTTGTTGAGCAAAACCTATGATTTCCCTCCTATAGTGATTAGTTTTGCTCATGGGGAAGTATTTTTTCAAAAACTCTCCCTTCAAGGCATCCTAAGTATCCACTCTACCATCTAGAGTGTGGTACCAATGCTTCGCCTTATCCTTGAGGGAGAAAGGAAAGTGGGTTCGCATTTGGGCATCATCAGTAACACCCTGCAACCTCATCGTGGAGCAAACCTCGGTGAATTCCTCCAAATGCCTGTAGGAATCCTCCCTAGAAGTACCATAGAATGAGGGCAACAGAGATATGGTACTACTCTTGCTTTCATATGGATTGTTTCCCCCAAGTCTTCTCAGTGTATGTCCAAGTTGGTTGGTAGGGATAAAATAATCTCTCAAAGATCATTGGTTCTCCACAATTCTATCTTCACCTTCCTCGACCATCTCTATTCTCTCTTGGTTGGCTTTCCTAAAGATTCTTTCAAGTTATGGATTGAACACAAGTTGTCCCCTCAAAGAATGCCTACCAAGCATACACCAACAATACAAACACAATTCCAAAGGACTTTTATGTCTTTAATCAGTTAATGCCTTTGAGATTTTAGTCCAGCTATAAGTGACAATACAAATTTCCCAATCAATTATGTGTCTATTGTCAACCTACAAAATGCCTTAATGAAGACCTAATTGGAACTTAGGTGCTCTGCCCTAAAGTTCAAATGGTAAAGTACTCCAAGGATGGAAGATCAAGGGATGCAAGTAGGCCTAAGCCTTCCTTTGAAGCTGTGCTTTCACGGTGCTTCTTAACTACAATCAAAAATCTATGATAGGGTAACCCCCTCCTTGGAGTTACAAAACTTTCGAACTTAAGTTTCAAGCACTTTGATATCCAATGGTAGGAGAGTTCATTCCTAGCAGCTTAAAAACCTAGGTGTCTAAATGTCTGCTTTAGTGTGCAGTCATGCATGTGTGCATTCACCGTCAAATTTTGAGTTTGAACCACAGCATAATGTCTCAAATCAACTCCTTGGTTTTTACTGTATTCCTCCTTTACTTTGTCCTTTTCAAAAATTTGATGTGACCACTTGTTAGATCATTTCAAGATAAATTATGTGGTCTAGGAATTTAGTCCAAATGCAAATGCGTGATCAGGATATAGATGCAAAGTAAGAGGATGCATACCTTTCTTCTAGTAATCAGCGATGCGAGAATGCACGTAATGCAGAAAATAAATCTAAAGGCTGCTCATACGCACCTAAATGGTTTGTCCTAGGGGCAGGCAGCTTCTAGTAGGCAGGTCATGTTTTGATTGTTTTTTTTCCTACTTATGCACAAATAAAATCAATCCACGAAAGAGAAGAAAAACCTAATTCTAAAGAAATGGGAACAGACTCCCGAAAAATTACCCAACACAGGCCTAAAAGAAAGTTGGGGAACAAACCCCTAAAATGAACCCTAGAACAAGAGTCTCAAACCAAATGAATATGAAGCCTAAACTAAATCTAATCTAATATAATATACTATCTATTCTATCTGTTTAGAATGGAGGAATTGATGCTTGCAGCTTCCTCAAAATGTTCTCCTCCGAATTGTGGCTCAAGGTCCACCTCAATTGTGCGCACTACGGCTATGTTGCTGCTAATGTGTGGCCAATAGATGACGCTGAGGGTTGCCTAATCTCTGAGACTGGTGCGACAAGATGTAGAAGATATGTTCTACCTTGCACCAAACTAATCTAAGTTAAATATGCCTCAAAAATAATGTGTGAACAAATAAATAGATAAATGCAAGTTTAACAAGCCTGTTGCCTCCCCGACAATGGCACCTTTTGACGAGTCGATTTTCGCTTTCGAAAATGATGATTAAGATGATTTGTCATTGTGTTTCTAAATAGTGGAAAATAGACCAATCAAAGTAACTAAAATAAGCACTCAATGAGAAGCGGGTCATATCCATAGGGAGGCAATGGCCTATTTAAACTCACACCAGTTAAAAACAGATGTTCATGATTAGTTTCGTTAAGAAATTGGACCAAAATCGCTTTTCAATTGAGATAATAACACATTATCATGCTGATATTGTAATTATGCAAAACAAGAGGGAGATGCTCATAAAATCAACAAAATAAAATATTAATACCTAAAAATCCATTTCCCCTCAATGGCACACAAATGTAAATTTTAATCTCACCCAAAACAGAGGAATGCTTCTCTCACTTCGTTGCGCAAGGGGGAGACCATGGCCGGAGGCGTGAAGCTTACCAAAGGTCAAGTGCACCGAGGGCTACTCGATGGCAATGGTGGTGAGTCATGGCATGGTCGGAGGTGGTCGAATAGAGCGGCCAAGGAGAAGGGTTCCGGTGGCTGCTGCTATTGGGAAGAGCTCCCCGTGAGCGGTGTGGGAGGTCTACTGGCCATGCGTGATGTGCACGGAGAGGAGAGCGGTGGCTACTTGTTGGAGGTGCACACGATGGTGCGGCGAAGGGCGCTAGTCTACTACACACTGGGTTGTGCGCGAGGTGACAAGCGGTGGCTACTACAGCTTGCAGCTATTGTGTAAGGGGTTCGCGTGGCATGCAGTAAGCATATGCTAGTGCGAGGGCAACGTGCGCTGGAGGGCAAGGTGCATGAAGGTGTGGCAACAGAGCAGCACACTGGGTGGTGGGCGACCTTTGCTGCACGGGGGCAGAGGTGTGGCAAGGAGAAGGTGGTACGCGCTACTATTGTGCATGGAGAAGAGGGAGACGCTGCTGGTGCTTGTGTGTGTAGATAGCCACGCATGGCACGCGTAGAGATGGTATGGCATTGGAGGTGGCTGCTAATGGTCGTTGGTGTTGGGTTTGTTTTTGGTGATGAAAAACAGAGGAAGAAGAGAAGACAGGGGGAAGAAGTTGAATAGTGGCATTGAGTTGGGACTTCAGACATCCATGAAACTTCCTGGACGTCTTAACTTACATGAATGGCAGCTGGCGTGTGAGTGCGGTGGTGGTTGTTGGTGATGGTGGTGAGGGTGGTGATGTTGATTCTGGTGAAGCATGGTAATCTGCACAGCCACTGATGGCATGACGGTCAGTCACCCCGCCTACTTGCGGTGGTGTGGACTTGTGCACATGGTAGGAGGCCTGCAGTGGTGGAATGGAGTGTTCGTTGCACACACAATGGTGGGTCGGGGGTGGTGGCCTGCTAGGCTATGATGCAGGAGCCCTTCTTTTATGTTTGTAGGAACGTGGAGAAGATGGAGCGACGACGACTGATTGTGTAGCAATCATAGGTCTTAATTGACCTAGATTAGGCTAGCACTTAGCATAAGTTAGGGAAATTCATGCATGTGTAAGCATTATCTGTATCCTTACTGCTTTACTTTAGCTATGCATAAAATAATGTTATAATGTGCTGATTAAGTGCACTATGTCAATTGCAGGCAATAAGCTGATCTGCAGCAGGATCTGAACTTGGATCTAGAATAACGAGAGTTGCAGCGGAGCTGGAGCAGAAGGCTTAGTTTAGATACAGGAACAATAATGTAAGGGGGTTAAGGGTTGTTATCCTATTAAGTAGGAATAAAACAATAAAATGTGATGAGCTTAGGTCCATCCTAGCCCTAGGATAGCCTAGAGACTTCCCCAAGCCTTAGCCACCCTTAGATTAGGCCACAACACCCTAGGAAGCCTTAAAACCCTAGTTCCAACCCTTATCTGGACATCCAGATAAGTTATTGGATGTCCAGGACCCTTAGCCATCTCCCACACACCTTAAACCCACTTCTGCAGTGTTATTAGACGTCCAGACACTTTGTCAGACATCCAATTTCTGCAGAGTACCCAAAACAGAACCTTGATTTCTCCTAACTCAAATTGGACGTCCAGAACTAAAGTCTGGACTTCTGATTTTTGAGTATAAGTCGTCTGATCCTATTATTGGGCATCTAATACTGGTCTCCAGTCCCTGTTTTGAGATTCAAGTCTTGATCTTGAATCTCTAGCTCCCAAGATCCTAATCCCAACCTCATAGGTGATTAGCCCATATTTGTGGGATATTTAAGTATTTAAGTGCCTAGACATTAAGTTAATTCTAACATTTATTTAGCATAAATTACGATGTAAATAGATTAATTCATATTTTTAATTGAATTACATAATTCATGCATTGCATTCATTTTTAAATGCATCTAGAATTAACTTAGAATTGCATTCATTTAATTAGTTAACCAATTAGGTGCATTGCATGCATTAATTTAAGTTAATATAAAAGTTGAGGGTTTGTATATAAGTAACCATAATATTGTATCATTATTTTTATTCTTCTTCTTTCAGCAATGGCTACATTTCCTTTAGCTGCCGCTTCAACGCCACCAGCTGTCGCACTAAAACCTACAATCAAGGACGAGCGGAGAATGTGGATCTGCTCCCGCCTCTCCATTCAAATCCATGCAGGTGGCTACAAAAAGAGGAAGAGGCAGCCGAGCTCTAGAGGCCACCATCGCAACGATCCGCCACTATGCAGAGAGTTGAGCTCTCGTCCATTCCACCACCACCGGCCTCAACTGCGGCGACGAGCCACCACCACCATGGGCGTGTGGCGTGACAGGCCACACCGCCATCAGGAGCTCGTCTGCATCACTATGCCTCACCAGAGTCAACATCACCACCCTCGCCATCATCACTAACAACCTCCACTGCAGCCATTGCAACATCACTCCTCTGTCAGTTAAGACATCCGGGAAGTTTCCCGGACGTCTGAACCTTCGTCCCCACACAAAACAGTAACCGGCCGCTCACTTCACGCCCGCACCCCTCCGGCTGCACAAGCCTTGCAGCCTCAGCGCGTTGCACCTCCTGCAGCATCCACGGCGCATGCCCTTGCTGCACCTCACCTCCTTCGCACCCGCACCCCTCCGGCTGCATAAGAGGCCAGCACCCTGCACCACCTCCGCGCGCACCCTGCAATCGCCTCCAGCCACGCACGTAGCCGGCGCGCCCGCCAGCATGCAGCACGCCCACCAGCTCCCCTCAACGTGCCTCATCTCCTCCAGCACATCCATTTCTGCGTGCCCACTCCCACGCCCACACATGCCCCTACTACGCCTCACCTCCTTCAGTCCCTAGCGCACCCGCCTCACCTCCTGCAGCAGCGCCTCCTGCCCACCCTGTAATGCGTCATCGACGCTTGCACCACACAGCTAGCAGCATCCGGTAGCAGCGGCACGTCCGCCAGCAGCACCAACCTCTACGCGCGTGCAGTCTAGTGAGTGCATCTCCTCGCCAGGACCACAGCCGCACCCATCCATGCCACACGGCTTGCGGCACTTCATCCCACACCGGAACCCACCACCACCATTCCTCCGTCCGGCCACCTCGGAGCATCTCGCACGTCGCCGCGATCGCCATCACGGAGCCCTCAGTCTAGAGATCCTCCTCCGAGCTTCACGCCTCCGGTCGTTCCTTCCTCATCGCGCACGGACAAGGGGAAGAAGATCC
This sequence comes from Thalassia testudinum, assembly GCA_037157565.1. NCBI lineage: Eukaryota > Viridiplantae > Streptophyta > Magnoliopsida > Alismatales > Hydrocharitaceae > Thalassia > Thalassia testudinum. The sequence continues at coordinate 41,563,705 of JAZHRO010000067.1, forward strand.
CCTGTTTTGCTACAGTACCAGCCCTATTAATATTTACATTCTATGCCATCGTCATCTTTTATTAATATTTTACTAAAGCTGCATTGCAAAAAATATCCGTTAGTTGTTCAAAATTGCCATTTCAGCATGTTCTATTGATGCTTTCTTAATCTGAAGGTAGCTTTGGCTCGATTCTCGTCTAAACTAATTGTGAACATACGTTTTTAACCGGTGCAAGTTTAAATACGCCATTGCCTCCCTGTGGACACGACCCGCTCTTCTGCGAGTGGTTATTTTAATTATTGATTAGTCGATTTTTCCACCACATAGAACTACAAACAATGAGTCATTTTGTGTAAAAATGACTTTAAAAGCGAAGAATCGACTCATTAAATGGTGCCGTTGCCAGGGAGGCAACAGAGGCAATAATTTCGCCTAATTTTATTTTTGATTATTTCTCAATTGCACAGTGATCTGACCATTTATTATTTTTTCTGTGCGAGAAATTTGCGTGAGGAATCAGCCATCGTGAGAGGCGACCCTTGATGTCGCTAGAGGAGGAATTGGTCGAGCTACCTTGCAAAGGAGGGGAAGGATGAGGACACGACAATCATCTAGTCACTGATTTAATTAGAATAGGATTAAGATTTTAGACTTAATTTTTCACTGCACATTTGGTTTGAAACCCTTATTCTGGGTTATATTTTGAGGGGTTTGTTCCCCGATTTTGTTTTAGGCCCGTGTTGGGTAAGTTTTGGGAGCCTGTTCCCTTTTATTTAGATTTAGGTTTTTTATTTATTTTGTGAATTGTTTACTTTTATTTGCTTGTGCATAAGTAGTTTAAAAAAATAAAAAAAAAAAATGACCTGCCTGCTAGAAGCTGCCTGCCCCTAGGATGAACCATTTAGGTCTGTATGAGCAGCCTCTAGATTTACTTCTCTGCATTGCGTGCATTCTCGCATCGTTGCTTGCTAGAAGAAAGGTACGCATTCTCTTACTTTGCATCGTATTCTTGATCACACATTGCATTTTGACTTAATTCGAAGATCACATAATTTGTCTTGAAGCAATCTAACAAGTGGTCACATATATTCGTGAAAAAGGACTAATTAAAGGAGGGACATCTAAAAATCAAGGACTTGATTGTCAAATGTGGCGTGCGATTCAAAATTCAAAATCTTTTTGTGGTGAATGCACACTTATATCTTTTGCACCATGGCACACATTTAGACACTCCTAAGTCTTGGAACGACTAGGACAAGAGCCCTCCTACCGTTGGATTCGGAAGTGTTTGGAACTTGAGATCAAAGGTTTTGTAAATCCAAAGAGGGGGATACCCTATCACGGATTTTTGGGGGTAGCTGAGAAGCACTGCAAAAGCACAGTTTCAAAGGAAGGCTTAGGCCTACTTGCATCCCTCAATCTTCCGTCTTTGGATTTGCTTGACCATTTGAGATTTAGGGAAGAATACCTAAGCTCCAACTAGGTCTTTTTAGGCATTTCGAAGGTTGACAATAGGCACGTAATTGATTGGGTAACTTGCTTTGTCACCTACAATTTGAACTAAAGTCAAAAGCCTAAATTTGTAAAGACCAAACAAGTCCTTCTGAATTGTGTTTGTAGTGCATGCTTGGTAGGCGTTCTCTTATGAGACAACTTGTGTTTGATCCTGAACGTGAAAGAATCTTAAGAAGAAACCTTCCAAGGGTAGAAATGGCCGGTCAAAGGAGCCTTAAGGAATATTTCATTCCAACCAATCAAGCTGGCCCTGCACTACGTAGACTTGGAGGGGACAATCCTTATGAGATCAAAAGCAGTACCATATCCTTGCTGCCCTCCTTTTATGGTACTGCTAGGGAAGACCCTTATAGGCATATAGAGGAATTCACCGAGGTCTGTTCCATGGTGAAGCTGTAGGGCGTTACTGATGACCCTCAAATGCGGACCCTCTTTCCCTTCTCCCTTAAGGACAAAGCCAAGTATTGGTATCACACTCTTGATAATATTAACACTTGGGATGCCCTGAAGGAGTTTTCGAAGTACTTCCCCATGAGCAAAACCAATCACTTTAGGAGGGAAATTATGAGTTTTGTTCAAAAGGATGGGTAAGCGTTCCATGATGCATGGGAGCATTTTAACGACTTGTTGAGACTTTGCCCACATCAACAGGTGCCTAAATGGGAACTTGTTGAAAGGTTCTACACCGGACTTAATGATTCACATAGGCAAACTGTGGATGGTGCCTGTGCAGGAACCTTTCTTTCTAAGACTGAGGATGAAGCTTGGAACCTTTTTGATACTTTGAGTGAGAATTCTATTCACTTGAATTCTGCCTACATGGATAGAAAGCCCACTCTCATGCAAAGAAAGTTGGAGGTGAATGAGGCAATGGACACCCAGAATTTAGCCTATCAGATTCAATTATTGAATCAAAACATGGAAAGGCTTATGTCGAACCTGAGTTCATTCGTATCCAACACCTCCACATCCCAAGCTTCCGAATGCTTAATTTGTCAAGGCAATACGCATGCCACTGTGGATTGCCACTTGGCCTCCCAATTCCCTGAGCTTGTACAAGCAGATTTGAATGCCGCTCAAGGGTTCCGTCGTAGACCACATAATGACCCTTTCTCCAACACTTATAATGAGGGATGGAGGAACCACCCAAACTTTTCAGGGAGATAAGGAAATGTCTAAATTCAGGGAATTACAAACCACAATCCTTTCAAAACCATCAAATGAACCAACCTCAAACCTTTGCCCAACCTAAGACCTCTGAGATGGATGAATTAAAGGTGATGTTGAAAACTATGCAAGAAAGTCAAAGTGCCATCATCAAATCTCATGACAAGGCTATACATGAGATGAAATCACAAATAGGACACCTTGTTGAGGCTGTTAGACAGAGGGAAACTGGGAAGCTCCCCAGTGCTGCTGAGGAAAATCCTAAAGAAAAAGGGATTGTCTTTAGGGAGCATGCTCAGGCAGTGACTATTCTGAGGAGTGGGAAAGAAATTTCCAAGCTCGATGCTCCTAGTCTCACCCCCTAAAAAGCCATCCACCCTGACTTTCACCCCCACCGGAGAAGACTTGCCCAAATCTTCTCCGCTTGAAATCACCTCATCGAAAGAAGTTGCTCCCATTCCACCCCTTACTCTACATGATAACCCTTCCACCCAGAGATCGAGAGTGCCTTTTCCAAAGTGCTTATCCACCTCTAGGAAAACTTCTGCTGGCTCATCTGGAGCCAAAGATAAGACGGATGAGATTATGGAAACTTTCAAGGAAGTGCAGATTAACCTGCCTTTGTTTGAAGCTATCAGGCGGATTCTGTCTTATGCCCGCTTCTTAAAGGACCTGTGCACGAAAAAGCGGCAATCTAGAAAATAGGTCCAATCAAAAGTTTTCCTGCCTGATTCTGTTAGCTCAATTGTTCAACATGGCACACCTCCGAAACTTAAGGACCAAGGAGCCCCATACATCTCAGTAGTTATTGGTGACTTACAAATTGATGAGGCTCTACTTGATCTGGGTGCGTGGGTGAACATCCTTCCGAGCTACATGTATGAACAACTTGGGGGAGGCAATCTGAAGCCTAGCCCTGTAATCCTTCAAGTTGCTGATCAATCACTTAAAACACCATGGGGAATTTTGGAAGATGTCCTCATAAGAGTGGTGGATTTCTTCTTTCCCGTTGACTTCTTAGTTTTGGACACTGACCCTACCAACAAGCCAACCAAACCCTCCATCATTTTGGGCCACCCCTTCCTTGCAACTTCGCATGCTTCAATCAATTGCAATACTGGGGCATTGAAAATGGGCTTTGGGAATAGGAAAATCTGGCTTAATGTGTTTGATGCTTACAAACAAGCCGGACTTGAGGATTGTTCTCAAGCTGAGGTGATAGATGACCTGATTGAAGAGGCAACCCCTGCAATGTTATGTGATGGCCCTCTTCAGCGTGTCATGCTAAATGAGCATTCCCATCTCTTGGAGGAATGTGAAGGGGATATACTAGAAATTGAGGAATTGCTAGGTGTTTCTCCTAAGTCTATTCCCCCATCATTTCCGCCGAAGGTAGATCTGCTACTTGAGATGGGGAGATCTACTATGAAACCCTCAACTGTACAAGCCCCCAACCTTGAGTTGAAACCCCTCCCTGACACTCTCAAGTATGTTTTCCTAGGTGCCAATGATATGCTTCCCGTTATCATTTTGGCTGTGCTATCTGAGGCACAAGAGGGAGCCTTGATTGAATGCTTGTCTAGGCACAAGGAAGCTATTGCTTGGAGCATTGCTGACATTAAGGGTATAGACTCTACACTCTGCATGCACCACATTTATACTAATGATTCCATCAAGCCATTTAGGGACATGCAGAGACGTCTGAACCCTAATATGAGGGAGGTGGTAAAAAAGGAAATCCTAAAGTGGTTGGATGCTGGGATCATATATCCCATTGCAGATAGTAAATAGGTAAGTCCTATTCATGTGGTGCCAAAGAAGGCAGGCTTTACTGTGGAATTCAACGACCAAGGTGAACAAGTTGTCACTAGACCCTCAACTGGATGGAGGGTCTATATTGATTACCGCAAGCTGAACACCGCTACCCAGAAGGATCACTTTCCTCTATCTTTTATCGATCAAATTCTCGAGAAATTGGCAGGGAATAAGTACTATTGCTTTCTCGATGGATATTCTGGGTACAATCAAGTGACAGTCTTTCCTGATGACCAGGAGAAGATGACATTCACGAGTCCTTACGGTACTTTTGCATTCAGGCGTATGCCGTTTGGATTATGTAATGCCCCTGCAACTTTCCAGCAGTGTATGATGTCTATCTTTTCGAACATGATTGACGAGTGTGTTGAAGTGTTTATGGATGACTTCTCCATTTATGGCTCGTCTTTCGACCAGTGTCTCCTGCACCTGGAGAATGTGTTGAAGTGATGTAAGGAGACTGGTTTAGTCCTTTGCTGGGAGAAAAGTCACTTCATGGTACAGAAAGGAATTGTACTTGGGCATGTTGTATCCGAGCAAGGTTTGGAAGTAGATAAAGCCAAGATTGATTCTATTTCCAAACTCCCATTACCTACGAACGTCAAACAGATTAGATCCTTTCTAGGCCATGCCGGCTTTTATAGGCACTTTATTAAAAATTTTAGTAAAATTTCTAGGCCACTTTGTGACTTGTTGGCGAAGGAATCTTCCTTTAATTTTGATTCAAAGTGTGTCGGGGCCTTTCAAACTCTAAAGGAGGCCTTGATCTCTGTGCCTATTCTCCAAGATCCTGATTGGACACTCCCATTTGAGTTGATGTGTGATGCTTCAGATTATGCAGTGGGAGTAGTCCTTGGACAAAGGGTTGAGGGAGGACCTCATGTGCTGCATTATGCAAGCAAGACTTTAACCAAACCTCAGCAAAACTACATCGTCACTGAAAAAGAATTACTTGCTGTAGTTTTTGCTCTGGAGAAGTTTAGGTCTTATCTGCTTGGGTCTAAGGTGGTTATTTTTACTGATCATGCAGTAGTGAAACGTCTCATTGCTAAGAAAGATTCTAAGCCATGTCTGATTAGGTGGATCCTACTCCTTCAAGAATTTGACTTGGAAATACGTGAAAAGAAAGGAGTAGAAAATGTTGTGACTGACCACCTATCTCGCCTTCCTCTTAATGACTCTCTTTCTGGAGACATTCACGAGACATTTCCCGATGAAACTTTGATGGCAGTAACACCAACTTTACCTTGGTATGCTGATACTGTAAATTACTTGGTCACTGGACAAACTCCTGGCTCTTGGGATGAGCAAAAAAGAAAGAGATTCATTTCCCAAGCAAGATATTTTCATTGGGAAGATCCAGAATTATTTAGAGTTGGACAAGACCAAGTATTGAGACATTGTGTACCTAAAGAGGAACAACAAGGTGTGCTGAGTTTTTCCCATGAACTTCATTGTGGAGGACACTTTGGTGCTAAGAAAATTGCTTTTAAGGTTCTCCAGTCCGATTTTTGGTGGCCTTCCTTATTTAAGGATTCTCATAATTTTGTTAAGGCCTATATTAGATGTCAATGGACTGGAATGATTGGGAAGAGGAATGAAATGCCTCAACATCCTATTCAATCTGTTGAAATTTTTGATGTGTGGGGAATTGACTTTATGGGCCCCTTCCCGTCGTCCCAAGGTTATGAATATATCTTGGTGGCAGTTGATTATGTCTCTAAATGGATAGAGGCCATTCCTACGCGCACAAATGGCCACTCTGTGGTTTTGAAATTTGTGAAGGCCAATATCATATCCCATTTCGGCTGCCCCAAGACCATTATAAGTGATGGGTGACCTCATTTCCGAAACCACCACTTCAATCGGCTAATCAGGAGTCTGGGAGTGACTCACAAGGTCCTTACCCCATACCATCCTCAGACAAGTGTCCAGGTTGAAGTGTCGAATAGGGAGATAAAAAATATTTTGGAAAAGACCGTTAGACCTGATAGGAAAGACTGGTCCCAAAAGCTCGATGATGCTTTTTGGGCATATCTAACGACCTATAAGACCCCTTTGGGTACTTCTCCCTTTCGAATTGTGTATGGGAAAGCGTGCCATTTACCTGTTGAGTTGGAACATAAGGCACTTTGGGCTATTCGAAGTGTTAACATGGATTTAGAGAAGGCAGGTAAGGCACAACTTCTAGAATTAAGTGAGCTTGAGGAGCTGAGGAATGATGCTTACGACACCTCTCAAGCCTATAAAGAAAGAGCTAAGGTCTTGCATGATAGGTTTATACTTCGAAAGACCTTTGAGCCCAACCAACAAGTCTAGCTTTTCAATTCCAGACTTATCCTGGGAAGTTAAATCTCATTGGGATGGGCCTTACATAATCACTAAAGTATTTCCGCATGGAGCTGTGGAGATTAAAAACCCTTCCTCTTCAGTAACTCCCTTTATCGTCAACGGTCAACGATTAAAACCTTACATAACTTTGGATGGCCATATGGTTGACGAGGTCACTCTTGAGGAGCCTTAGCTCCTACCATTCTCCACCTCAGGTAATATCTTCCTTTAACTATTTTTGTTTTCAATAAGGACATTATTTGAACCAGGCATGGGGGAGAGGACATGAGGCATTTTGTTTATAGCATGCATACAATTGAATTAAAAAAATCTAAATAAATAAAAATAAAAAAAATAATTAAAAAAAAAAGTTTTGAGCTTAACTGGCTAGGTCTTGCATTCTTAAGCAAATCAGAACTCTAGGGTAGACTAAGTTAATTCTAGGGTCAAACTTTAGAGGCTAAATGAGCTACTAGCATTAGACCTTTAGGGTCCTTTGTGCACTTAAAAACTTAAGTAGGAGTTAAGTTGCGGACCATTCCTCAAGAGGTTGAGGAAGGAAAGCTAGGGTTTGAGTTAAATGGTGGGGTAGTACCTGGAGTCTTGTTCTACCTTTTGGTTTACGGGTCCTTGTAACCCAAGCATCCAAATTTCACACACTTAGTCTGGTGTAGGTAAGTAATCAACTTAATTCCTTTCTTAAAAGAGATTTGGTTCTCTTAGTTTTGACTTAGGAGAGGCTTGAAAACACAATTTGATTGGAAGAGTTCCTGCCGCAGGAGAGGTGGAGTATATACTCACCTTAAGGATGCGATGATAACATATTACCTCCTCGATGCTTGTCTCTTAGGATATCCATCCTACTGGGGGCATGTAAGCGCATTGTACGGTTCAGGTACCATGGCGGGCCCTACCTTGAAGTGCCAATTGCCACAGGCCTGAATTCGCTTTAGAAATCCATGGGCGATACTATCTCGAAGTGTCGATTGCTAGGGGTTCTTGGGGTCGCTATGGGCGGTGCTATCTCGAAGCATCGAAAGCCAGGCACCCTTCGAGGTACGGTAATGGGGACAATGAATCCGACACAAACTGTGTTGATAGTTGATCCGAGGTTAGACTTAGGAGAATCAAACAAAAAAAAAAATCCTTTTTCCTTTAACTCAAATAACTCAGACCAAAGCACATGCACGGATGCTTTAATCTCAGGGATCAATAAACTGTAGGGTTGAGTCAGAAATCAGGGAAACTTGTGCTAGCAACTCGTCTTTAGCCGACCTAGTCTGTAACTTAATAACTACTTGGGAACCTTAGGTCTAAAGTCTGAACTTAATAAGTTTCTAAAGGAGGAAAGATTGGGTTGCCTAGTCTACTTGGAGTGCTAGATTTTGCTTGGATTTCCTAGGGACTAGCAAAAACTAAGCATGGGAGTATTTGATTAGTCCATATTTGTGGGCTATTTAAGTATTTAAGTGCCTAGACATTAAGTTAATTCTAACATTTATTTAGAATAAATTAGGATGTAAATAGATTAATTCATATTTCTAATTGAATTACATAATTCATGCATTGCATTCATTTTTAAATGCATTTAGAATTAACCTAGAATTGCATTCATTTAATTAGTTAACCAATTAGGTGCATTGCATGCATTAATTTAAGTTAACATAAAATTTGAGGGTTTGTATATATAACCATAATATTTTATCAATATTTTTATTCTTCTTCTTTCAGCAACGGCTGCATTTCCTTCAGCTGCCGCTCCAATGCCACCAGCCGCTGCACTAAAACCTGTAATCAAGGACGAGCAGAGAATGTGGATCTGCTCTCGCCTCTCCATTCAAATCCATGCAGGTGGCTACAGAAAGAGGAAGAGGCAACCGAGCTCTAGAGGCCACCATCCCAACGATCCACCACTGTGCAGAGAGTTGAGCTCTCGTCTGTTCCACCACCACCGGCCTCAACCGCGGCGACGAGCCTCCACCACCTTGGGTGTGTGGCGTGACAGGCCACACCACCATCTAGAGCTCGTCTACATCACTGTGCCTCACCAGAGTCAACATCACCACCCTCGCCGTCATTACCAACAACCTCCACTGCAGCCACTGCAACTTCACTCCTCTGTCAGTTAAGACGTTTGGGAAGTTTCCCAGACGTCTGAAGCTTCGCCCCCACACACAACAGTAACCGACCTTTCACTTCAAACCCACGCCCCTCCGGCTGCACAAGCCTTGCAGCCTCGGTGCGCCGCACCTCTTGCAGCCTCCACGATGCATGCCCTTGCAGCACCTCACCTCCTTTGCTCTCGTGCCACTCCAGCTGCACAAGACACCAGCGCCCTGCACCACCTCCGCACGCACCCTGCAATCGCCTCTAGCCATGCACGTAGCCGACGCGCCCGCCAGCGTGTACTGATAGCGAAAATACGCAGTTTGTTAATTAGGTAATTTAGTGTCGTTGCAACGCGTAGATCCGCTTTCGCTTTTAAATTTATATCCTAGATAGGGGAAGTATCTAGGGTCATCCAAGGGGGTCAAATGTTTGCAAAATTAATCCTCGTGCTTACAAATAGATCTCAACTTTCTTTTTGGAATTTTAAATATGTAATTTTTTTTGTTTTGAAAAGATGAGGGCAAAATGCGAATTGTAACAAAAGAGTGCTAACACCTAAAATGCTAAGCTAAAACTTAAGAAATTAAAAAGTCCACTACCTAAGCTCACTCTAGGCAAGTGGAGGCCTACAGTAATTAAGGAGTGGAAGTAGAATAAGTGCTAGAACAATAGTAACAATTGCAACAAAAAGCTAAAAGAAGGCAATTTAATTAACTAGAATTTGTGTTCTTTTCAAGGACAAGTAGAGGAATGCTTCTACTAGAACTAAACAAATTTAAAAGAAATAAGAGAAACACTAATACTCTTGCAAAATTTGGTGAAGAAGGGAGTCTTCTTGCTCCAAGCCTAGCTGCTCCTTGCTTGAAAAGAGGGCCTCCTTCTTCTCCTGCCTTGAGAGCTCCTCCAAGGTGGAAGCTACCACCTTCAATGCTCTCCTCCAAGGGGTGGGCGTGCACCACCCTCAAAAGCTCCTCCAAGGTGGCATGGACCACCTTCAAGATCCCCTCCAAAGATCTTCCTTGCCTGGCTTCTCCTTTGGCTGGCGTGACTCAAGAGAGAAGGGAAGAGGGGAAGGCACCAACGGGATAGAATATCTCCTTAATCTTCTTCTTCTTCTTCTCTCTTGGACGTGGGCTTCTAGGTGGAATATGAGAGTGAATTTGCTAGCGAAGGATGCCTTGAATGGTGGTGGGTAGTGGTCCTTTTATAGGGTAGGGTGAGGGGTTAAGGTGCCTCTTGAAATGGAGGGCTAAGATGGTTGGATGGAGGTGGTTAGATGATCCTACGGTCAGGGATGGTTGTCACCACCTAAGGGGTGCTAGGGGGGTAGTTAGGGTTGGTCAAGAGGCACCGAGAAGTGGTGCCAACCATGGAAAGGTGCCATGGGTTGGCGCCAACTTTAAGGCTTCTAGAAGGTGGGGTTATGTGGAGGGTGGAGATCGGTTCAAGGGGAGATGTGTGGTGGAGATGAAGGGGATTTTTGAAGGGAAAAGTGTTACCAACAAGGGGGTAGTTAGGGTGGTTTTGGAGCCACTTTTAGGTGTCTTTTGGAGGTGGTGGGTAGGCTAGGTTGGCACCAAGTATGTGGAGCTTAGGTGGAGCTAGTAGGGGGAGTTGTTAGGTAGGGTTTTTGGGTGGTACAAGCCAAGGAAGTTGGAGCATAGCTAAGCTAAGCTAAGCTAAACTAAGCTAGCTTAGCTAATGGAGGAGTAAAGGAGGAGGTGTTGGAGCTAGTGTTTGGAGGGAGGAGCTGAGGAGGAGAAGTCTGGAGCTGAAACTAGAGCTGGCTGCTGCTGAAGAGGCTGGCATGGAGCTACTCTAGCTAGCCTAGATTGCTAGTTCTTTGCTAACTGCTAAGCCAAGCTAAAGTAAGCTGGCTTCTACCATAATGAGCAGAGGTGAGCTAGGTCAGGTGCTCCCGGGGAGGATCAAGCTGGTTGAGGCAGCTAAGGTAGCTTAGCTCAACTGAGTTGAGCTAAGCTGAGTCCCTGGGAGCTGGACTTGAGCTTCCTGAGCTGGGATGAGTTCTTCTTCAGCTGGCTGGAGTTGAGTGGAGATGGATGTAGCTGGATCTGAGCTGGGGTGAACTCCTGTCAACTCAGCTGAGCTAGCTAGACCTCCATGTGGACTAGTGGGAGCTGAGATGAGCTAGACTCAGCCAAGTTGAGCTGGATCTGAGCTGACTTCAGCTAGGGTAAGCTAAGATGAACTCTCTTGAGCTGCCATTCAGCTGAGATTAGCTGAATGGAGCTGGGATGAGCTAACCCTAATTCAAGTGAGCTAGGTTCCAACTGTGGTGAGTTGGATCAAGCTGAGTTCCAGCTAGTCTGAACTCCTTCTTCACCAATTGCCTTCTTGAGTGCTAGGATTTTAGGGATCTGTATATCTATTCATCCCTAACACTCACAAAAACACATTAAAATAACAAAAGAAAATGCATTGCATGCCTAACCTAGTGAATGCCTAAATGCAGCCCAAAAACTCATTTGCGGAGTAAAATCCTAAGAGCTAGGTTTGTTTTAATGCATAAGAATGATGATAAACTGGCGTTTATCACACTCCCATGCTTATCTTTTGCTAGTCTCATAGCAAAACTTTAAATTTTCTTTTTTTTGGAAAATGGAATTTTTGGGAAATCTAATTTTTTCGACTTTTGAGGAGACAAAGTGATTAAGGGACCTTGGTTGATCTAAACACAGGAGGTACAGGATTTTTTAAAGATAAACGTCAGGATTTATTTTTGGATCCAACCATTAGACAAAATGGGATCAATATATCCTCCAAAAAATTCACAAATTAACCCCTTGTTAATTCAGATGACTTGAAATTTTTATTTTTAGGATTTTTCTGGCTCATGGATCTTATTCGCAACTTGCAAAAATCCTTTAAAACCTTGTGTCTGTGCTAGTGAAAAGCCAACATTTATAAGGGCGTGTTAATTACTTTTCTTTTTTTCTCACCCCCATGCTTATTTTTAGCTTAGTCTTACAACAGATGTGTCGGGATCATCATTCCCGTTACCAATCCTCGAGGGGGCTCTGGCGCCAGTACTTCGGGATAGCACTGTCCATGACACCACCCAGAAGCTCACAACCTTAAAACACAATGCGATGTAAAGGGGTGCTCCAAGCAAACTCAAGCTCTTGCTCCGACACTATAGGTAGAGCACCGTCCAAGACACTTGAGCTGCTAAAATGCGCTTTATTGCTCCGTCTAAAGATATGAAATATAGATATGGAGCAGCGCTGAGGCAGTAACATGTTGACATCGCGTCCTCAAAGGAGGCATTTTCCTCCATCTCGACAGTGGGAACTCAAACCAATGATCTGCTTCAGACTTTTACTAAGTCCAAACAAGGGAGTTTTTTCAAATTTTTAGTTGTTTTTCTAAGTGTTGGCTTGTGTGTGAAAATTTACATAAGAAGTTCCTCAAGACATGCAAGTTTTTGAATCAAAAACTAAGCCAAATACTTTCCACATTACAAAATAGGATCAAGTCACCTGAACTATCATGAGTTCAGGTGGAATTTTTAGAGAAGGATATCTAATCTAGTCTAAAATAGACCCTGAAATTCTAATGATCAGATCCATATCCTCATCCCTAGTTTGTTAAAGATTAAATCCATTGTACCAAAAGTGAATTTTTCGACCTTAGTCCCGATTTCAAAATTTTTCCTCAAAAAGTTTTCAACATTTTTATTTTTTTGGGTATGCAAGCAGGAAAATAAAATAACTAAAGAAAAATGCATGTTTTTAGGTTTTGAAAATCCTAAATCGATCGTCAAATTTTTTTAAAAATACCCCATCATGCTTAAGATATGCCATGTCCTCATGCATTAGGAGGGAAAAGGGATTACCTTAGTGAAGAACGGTCGTGTTTAGGATGATCAAAACCTGGAAGAAGAAAAAAAAAGGAAAGCAGGAAAAAAAATGATGGGTTACCTCCCATCCAGTGCTATCTTTTATGCCATTCAGCCGGGCGTAATGTGCATTAGTGATCAAGGGTGGCTGGCTCAGTAAAATTAAAAGATTCAGACGGAATTTTAGGCGTATGACCAAAATAGAGCTTTAAACGTTGGCCATTGACTTGAAATGTCGAATTAGTTTTCGGATCAAAAATGTCAACAGCGCCGTATGGATATGTTTTATGGACAATAAAGGGGCCGGTCCATTTAGATTTTAATTTGCCAGGAAAAAGACGCAATCTCGCATCGAAAAGCCAAACGCGTTGATTAACATCAAAGTGTTTCCGAACAATATATTTATCGTGAAATTTCTTTGTTCGGTCTTTATAAATCCTCGCATTTTCATAGGAAAAATTACGTAATTCTTCCAATTCAATTAATTGTAATTTTCTATGGTTACCAGCGTCAGATAAATCCATATTGAGTTGTTATATTGCCCAAAAAGCAATATGTTCTAATTCTACTGGGAGATGGCATGCCTTCCCAAAAATCAGACAGAAGGGAGACATGCCAAGCGGGGTTTTAAAAGCGGTATGGTAGGCCCATAAAGCGTCGTCCAATTTGGTGGACCAATCTTTACGGTCGGGCCTAACCGTCTTTTGTAAAATATTTTTAATTTCCCAATTAGAAACTTGAGCCTGGCCATTTGTTTGGGGGTGATAAGGTGTGGAAATTTTATGATTTACCCCATATTTAGAAAGAAGGTGACAGAATTGTGAGTGGGTGAAATGTGAGCCTCCATCACTGATAATGGCTTTTGGTATGCCGAATCTTGAGAAAATATTTTTCTTAAGAAATTCGACAACCACACGGTGATCACTAGTGTGGGTGGGTATTGCTTCTATCCATTTTGACACATAGTCGACTGTGAATAATATATACAAATACCCACCAGAGTTAATGAACGGTCCCATGAAGTCGATGCCCCAAACATCAAAAATTTCAACCTCTAAAATAGGATTAAGGGGCATCATATCCTTCCGAGTCATGTTGCCGATGCTCTGGCAACGCACACAGGACCGAACAAAGTCATGAGCATCCTTGTGCAAGCTGGGCCAATAAAATCCCGCATTAAGAATTTTAGCTGCAGTTTTCTTGCCTGAAAAATGTCCGCCACAGGCCTTTGAGTGACAATGTGTTAAAATATCATGGATTTCAGAATCGGGGACACATCGTAGAATGACCTGATTGGCACAAATGCGGAAAAGGTCAGGCTCCTCCCAAAAATAATATTTAATATCAGCAAAGAATTTATCCCATTTTGTTTTTGGCCAATCAGCGGGGATTCGTTCTATTGCTAAGTAGTTTGCGATGGGCGCAAACCAAGGGAGGGTTGTAGCAGATAAAATGCTTTCATCGGGGAACTGATCTGGCAAGGTCATTATGTCATTCATCATAAGACGAGAGAGATGGTCGGCCACTACATTGTGCAATCCCGCCTTATCCTTGATTTCTAGGTCAAATTCCTGGAGTAGCAGAATCCAACAGATAAGGTGGGGTTTTGCATCTTTCTTTGTTAGCAAATATTTAATTGCTGAGTGGTCGGCATAAATAGTGACATGTGACCCCAACAAATAAGATCTAAATTTTTCTAAGGTAAATACAATGGCAAGAAGTTCCTTTTCAATAACCGTGTAACTCCGTTGTGCATCATCAAGGGTTTTGCTAGCATAATAGATCACAACGGGCTTCTTGCCAATTCTTTGCCTGAGAACGACCCTACAGCAAAATCTGAGACATCTGTCATTAATTCAAAGGGACTATTCCAATCAAGTCCCTGCAATATTGGTGCCTCAGTAACCTCTTTCTTCAACCTCAAAAAACTCTCCAGGCACTTATTATTAAAATCAAATGGCTGGTCTTTAGTGAGAAGCTGACTTAAGGGCTTGGAGATTTGGGAAAAATTTTGTATGAATCGACGGTAGAAACCCACATAACCCAAAAAGGATCTGATCTATTTGGCAGTAGTGGGCGGTGGGAGCTTAGATATAGCATCTATTTTTGTTTTATCTACTGCAATTCCTTGTTTTGAAATAACATGGCCCAAGACAATACCTTCTTGGACCATGAAATGACTTTTTTCCCAGCTGAGGACCAGATTAACTTCTATGTACTTTTGGAGAGTTCTTTCAAGGTTTTTGAGACAATGGTCGAAAGAATCTCCAAAAATAGAGAAGTCATCCATAAAGACTTCTAAACATTCACCTAGCAGGTCTGAAAAATTGTAAGCATGCACCTTTGAAAAGTCGCAGGTGCGTTACAAAGACCGAAGGGCATCCTTCGGAAAGCAAAAGTTTCGAAGGGGCAGGTGAAAGTTGTTTTGTCCTGGTCCTCAGGATGAACCGCTACCAGATTATAGCCGAAATAACCATCCAGAAAATAGTAAAAATCCCGTCCGGCTAACCACTCCAAGATTTGATCAATAAAAGGGAGCGAGAAATGGTCCTTCTTGGTGGAGGTGTTTAATTTTTGATAATCGATACACACGCGCCAAGAAGAAGCGGTTCGAGTGGCTACATTTTCCCCATTATCATTAGTGGCAACTGTTAGTCCAGCCTTTTTGGGGATAACTTGTGTTGGACTAACCCAGGAGCTGTCAGAAATGGGGTAGATGATATCAGCATCCAGCCACTTAATAATCTCCTTTTTTACCACCTCCTGCATAATAGGATTCAAGCGCCTTTGTGGTTGGCGGGAGGGGCGAGAATCATCCTGTAAATATATATGATGCATACAATAGGACGGATGAATACCCTTAAGATCAGAAAGGGTCCAGCCAATAGCTTTCCGATATTTACTCAAAACTTGGAGGAGTTTATGCTCTTGTGCCCCGGTAAGTCCAGAATTTTTAATCAGGGGCAGGGTCTGATTAGGACCTAGGAAGACATATTTAAGGGAGTCGGGCAAAGGTTTTAATTCCAATTGTGGGCCCAGCTCCGAAAGAGTTTCTACTTTGTGGGTTAGAGGTGAGGTGAGAGTGAAAGGGTCAGCTGGAATGTTAGCTGGACGTGTGGTTGGAGTGGAAGGGTAAGAAAAAGTGGATTGTTCAGGAACTGTATTGACAGCAAAACAGGAACCTAGATGGGAAATCTGCAAAGTTTCCTCCACAATGTTTTCTATTTCTGAATCCGAATCATCAAAGAAATCTGGTTCTTGGAACTGCCTAGAAGCTTGAAAAATGTCTAGGGTTACAGATTCACCACCACACAAGATCTTCATCTTTCCAGAATCACAATCAATATTGGCGTGGGCGGTGGCTAAGAATGGTCTTCCAAGAATAATGGGGGCAAACTTAAGTGCTTTAGGTACCTCTATGTCCAGGACTAAAAAGTCTACTACGAATAGACAATTTTTGACCTGGACAAGAACATCCTCAACAATTTCCCTTGGTTTAATCGTAGATCGGTCGGCTAATTGGAGAGTAACCTCAACAGGCTTCAATTCACCAATCTTAAATTCCTCAAAAACAATTGTGGGGATAAGATTAATTGAGGCACCAAGATCCAACAAAGCGCGATCAAATGAGGTATCATTAATGATAACTTGGATTAGGGGGGCGCCGGGATTTTTTCTCTTAAGAGGCAGTCGGCTCTGCACAACTGAGCTGACTGTCTCTGGAAGAATTACCTTTCCTAAATTTCTGGGCTACCTTTTCGGAGTACATAAATCTTTTAAGAATTTTGCATAGGCAGGGATATATTTAATTGCATCTAGGAGACGGATATTAATTTCTACTTGCTAAAATAAATCCATTAGTTCTTTCTCAGTGGGCTCGGATTTTGTCTTTTTCTTTTTTAAAAAGTGGAGGGCTTGTGGAAATGGGGCAGGGTTGCCCTGTTTTGCATGAATTGGTTCCTGAACAATAGGAGGGTGAAACGTTGGCTTCGAGAGATAACCGGGTTTTATTGTTATAGCGTTGTAGTATAGCCAGTTATTGCCATCATTTCAAATATAAAAAATTTTTTTACTCGGAAAATAAAAGAGAGTTCCCGAGGTCGAACTCAGGGAGCAAGTTGTATTCTAGGGGTACAAGTTTCTTTTACAAAAAGAAAGAGAGAGAGAGAGAATTTGTTGGCTTCTTTCTTCTTCTCTTCTTTTCTCTTTGCCTATCTTCTTCTGCTTGACTCTTCTGCTTTATCTGCAGCAGTAGTGATGCTTTTCTTCTTTCAGTTCTTGTTTCTGCTCGTCTCTTTCTTTTTCTTCTCCCTTGTGGTCCTGTTCTTCTTTTTCTTCTTTCTTTCTTCTTTTCCTTTCTTCAGACCTTCTTCTTCTCGTGTTCTTCTTCTTCTTTCAGTTCTTGTCTTGGCCTCTCTGCGTTCTCCTCTGCCTCGCCTTCCTTCTCCTTCCTTGCCTTCAGGACGTCGTCTGATTTTCCAATCAGACGACTTAAACCGCCGCTGCTACAGTGCCGCTCGGTGATCCTCCTTCCTTCAGCCTTCGTCTTCTTCCACGGTTCTTCTTCACCTGTGCCTGCACACTTACACAGCTTGATCAGAGAGGGGCAAAACCTATCTCTACCCTCCCCCCGCGTCTCTCTCTCTCAGAAGCCACTCTTGGGAAAGCTCTCCCAGAGCTGCCGGGTAGTCGGGTACGGGTCGCGCCCGGGTCCAGGCCCACCGGCGTGCGTGGTGGGCGAGGAGTGCAGGTCAGTCTAAGTCGGGTCGGGCCAGGTCCGCGGGGCGTGAGCGCGGACGAGACCGGGTAACCGGGCGGGTGAAGGGGACCTCACCCCGTGTGCTGAGGCAATAAGCCTCCAGCACTTTTTCACTTTATACCGCTGTGCCTCTTCAGAGTTTTCCGAGGTGGGACTAAATGTCCCACCCCGAGTTGGCGCCCACGCGGAGGAGACAGCTGGTAATTGCGGCGTTACGCGAGGCCTTCGCGTGAGGGCTTCGCTTCAACTGCAGCCTGACGCTTTGTCGAAATGCCTCGCAAGGCCTGGGAGTCGAATCTGGGCGTGGCGCGCCTGCAGCTGCAGGCGGAAGCAGCTCCTTCTGCACGGCAATGGCGGCGGAGGTCGGGTGACCTGTTCACAGCAAAATGGCCTCTCGGCCTAATCAGAAGGTGCCGGGAGCTTCGCCAGAGTGCGGCGAAGCTCGTGTGGGTGGTGGCGAGGCGTGGGGCGGCATGCAAGGGCTGCCCTAGGTCAGACTGTGGGTCGGAAGATGGGTTTGTTCGGTGGGGTTGCAGAGGGTGATGTGGGGGACGTGGAAGGGCGGGGGTTGATCAGGGTGAGGAGGCGAAGGTTCTGCGGTGGTCGGCGAACCGTGTGGGTTGCTGGGGTGATGGGAACGGCTCGCCGGAGGATGGCCGGAGGCGGAGAAGGTGAGGGTGAGGGGTCGGAATCGAGGGCGACAGTAGATGTTTAAAGTGAGGAAAAGGAAGAGGGGAGGAAGAGGAGGAGCTCTACCTACTTAGCAGGAGGAGGAGGGGCCGGAGCGGGCGACAGTCGTATCGACTGTCGCCGGAGAAGAAGATGCCCGGGGGAAGGGGCAGCGGCGAGCAGAGGGCCGGAGAGGCGCCAGCTGGGTGCGGCGTGGCGCGGGAAGAGCAGGGGAAGAAGTCTCTGCTGTTGGTATTGCGGCAGAGCGAAGAGGAGGAGGAGGAAGAACCGCCGGAGCTGGTGGGCGTCTGCCGGAGTGAGAAGAGAGGAAAGTTGGGGGTTTTCTCCGTCAGATCCGAGCTGGGAAGAACGGTGGAGCGACGGGGTATTTATAGGGACCGACTCAGGGAGGAAGGCGGAGGGAGACGACGTGTCTCCCTCGCCGGAGGACGCCGGAGATGGAAACCCATACCGTCCATGCGTTCGCACGGCCGGTATGGTGGGTTACAGCGACCAGGGGGGTGTCCCTGCGACGGCTGACGACGCAGGGCACCCCCGATTTACTTGCCAGGCTCTCCCCCTCACCGTGCGCGGCGCCATGCTCCGCGCAAGGTTGCCGGAGCATGGTGCTGGCAGGTTTTGCAGGGGGGACCTGAACGCAACGAACGAAGGAGAGTTAGGGGCCAAAATGCGAGGGTTCAAAAGTTGAGGGCCAAAAAGTAAATATATGAGGACCAAAGTGTAAAGTTGGTTAAGAAGGTTTCTTCTTAGGCTCAAGTTTTTATACATGACTAATTAGGACCTAAGGAATCTGATGGTGAATTTTATTTCTAGATTAAACCTTGTTTGACTGGTCAATTTACGCAAAAACCCAAATTAAGTTATTAATTGGGTATGGTTCTCAATGTAGGTCAAGATGGGTTTCTAAGGTCAAATTGAAGGTTCTAAACCCTAGAGATTATTTTTCTATGAATTTTAGAGGGTTTATTCCATTTTTGCTTTGCCTTGAACCTCGTGAATTGAAGTAGGTTTGTTTTAGGGTTACAGATTATTATTTAGTTCCTTGGAATTGCTGTAGCCCTTGCTAGATCATCTCATCCCACTTTTATTCTTATTAAGTTGCTTTGACCTATGTTTGGACCTTGAATTACCCTGAATGCAGATTATACTGGTAAAATTGCATTTTTACCCCTTATGACTTATTTTCTCCTTAAACTCAGAATTCTCTGAGTTAAGCCTTTCCTTGAGTTATGTAGGAGCTTTTATCCTTTGTATTGGGTCAAAATGAGCTAGTTATGGCTCATGATGAGGTTCTCATCAGAGGGGAAGAGTTAATCTGTGTGTCATTAGAGTGGGTTTCTTTAACAGGTAGGGTATTGTGAGTGGTTTTCCCATTCCTCAAGGTAACTACATTTGCAGTCTGGTTGTTTCTAGGATGAGGACGGGGGGCCTGGCTGTTATTGAAACCTGGCAGATGCTGAGGTGCTGGCTGAATGGGTTGACTGGGATATCCACCTTGGAATTGATTCCTTTGATTATTTGGGTTGGGCATGGGTTGGGAAGGTAAATTCCCAATAGGTCGATGATCAGGAGTAACCTTAACTTGGTGTTGCAAGTTGGTAATCATGTGGGTTACTTCTGTCATTTGAGTCTGCATTCCTTGCAGAGTTTTCATGAGCTGATTATTAATATCATCCGGGGATGATCCAGGTTGATACGTAGGTTGCCCATAATTCCCAAAATAGTTTTGTTTGGGAAAAGGAATCAGGTTTGGGTGTTTCTAGGAGTGATTCGGGTTAGTCCTCCAATTTTGATTGGAAGTGTTGGAGGGGTTTCTAAATTGCTCCTGGAGAGCATAAATATTTTTCGAGGTGGGATCAAAAATATTTTGATCAAAATTCCTGGTCAAATCATGTGGGAAATCAGTCGGAAATTGCTAGCCAGCATATGCGGCATCAATATTGTGTAGATTTTCTCTTCGAAGAATGTGTGGGGGGTTAGTGTGTGGAGAGTGGACATGTGGAGCTTGTTTGTTTATGAGCTTTTCTTCCATTTTCTTTTGGTGAATTTGCATCTGGTCCAGTCGTTGAGCTAACATATATAGATCATCTTGCGTGACTGGAACAGAGGTGGATTTGGAGTCAATTTCATGGACTCTGTGTCTGGGGTTTTGTGATCTACCAAAAGTGTCCATTGAAGTCATGTTAAATGAGTTTTCACTCATTTCTTCAAAGAGAAGATAGGCACTTTAAGCGCCTTTGTTAAGAAAATTGCCCCCACATGAGGCATCCACAAATCGTTTCAATTGATCTTCTAATCCATGATAGAAGATATGCACTAACTACCATTGTGGAATTTCATGGTGGGGACAACTTCTTAGAAGTTCCTGAAATCTTTCTCAGGCTTTGTGGAGGGGTTCACCAATTTTCTGTTGAAAGGTCATTATGGATCTTCTTAACACATTCGTTCGACCGATCGGAAATTTTTTTTTAAGAAAAGCGCCTTTTAATTGAGGCCAGGTGGTAATAGGGCACCCAACCGTTCTAAACCAATGAGATGCTTTGTCTTTAAGAGAGAGAGGAAAAAGTCTCATTAACCACACGTCTTCCTGCACATTGCGGGAATGAGTGGCTTGAGCGAGGACAGTTAATTCCTCGAGATGACAAAAAGGGTCCTCCCTTGGAAGACCATGAAAATGCTTGATAAGGTTTAGAATGGCTGGTTTGATCTCGAAATCCCCTTGTGGTATGACCACCCTTGGTCTTTCCTCATAATTGGAAGGATCATAGAAATCTTTAAGAGGAACGACAGGCTGTTGGCAGGGTGGTGGATTTTGTTCTTGATTAGCTAGGTTTGTGATAGTCCTAGCTAGATCTTCTTGATTTTGTTATAGTCGAGCCAAATGGTCGACTATTAATGCAAAGGGATTTGTATTTTGGGTTATAATTGGAGGGCCACCTGGCCCTGCTGGTATTTCTAGTTGCTCCAAGTTAGGGAGGTGAGGGAGGGTGAAGTCAACTTGTGGGTAGGCTGACGGGTTAGAAGTGGATGCAGAATTTTTTTGACGGCTTCCTGGGTTCTCCATTTTTTTAGAAGAGGAGGGGGAAGAAAATAATGATTTTCTACTATGGGGGGCGAAATCAGATGGTCCCTCGAGGTGTGACTTTTGGGACCGTCGCCCGTGCATGCACTACTTGGGAAGAATTGGAGGAGAGGAGAAGAGAAAGAGATGAGAGAAAGTGTGCAATTCAAACAAACAAAATTAGACCTAACTTAAATGCGACTGCCTAATAATAAACCTAAGACTTGGTCTATGTAGGAAATAAGTAGTCAATAGTGAATACCTATTCTATCAACAAATCTAGCCAAGTTGCTTAAGGGGAGGTTTGGTCCCAAACGTTTCCCAAGGAAAACCCCAGGTGCTTGTACAAACCCGCGCCTGGTCGTTTGACACGGCCCCTCAACCTGAACACCAGATATAGATTACAGAATTGGTACTAACTAAAGAAAACTTAAGACCTAGATAGCAAGCCTAAGTTGATGAAGCCTTAGGGGTCAAGTTACTGCACGTTTTATTTAGGTCTAGGATACTACAGTGCACACGGAATGTGGAGGGTGTTAATTGGGTTGTTGCCCTGTTATTTCAATTTTTTTTTGTGTGTGTGCAGGAATTGGTGAGTGGCTCCAATGAAAATCAAGTTGTCACACAATTTTTTTGTATTTATGTCTTTTAGGATTCAATTTAATTGAATGTGTTGTAGGGTTTTTCTTTTTTAATTTTCAAACAAGTTTGAAACTCCACAATCAAAGGCAAAACAAGTTGTATTGGTGATGGTTAATTTCCTTTAATGTGAGTCTCTAAAAAGAAAGAAAGAAACCCTAAGCCAATTATCCCTAAGACAAAAAATTATTACCAATGAATTAATTTTAGTCTTTATGTATTAAGTAATGATCCAAACAAGTCAAACAACACCACTACTTTGAAGCAAATCAAACAAGGATTCCAAAAAAGATTTTTGTAAGATTGTAGGAATTTTTTTGATAATTATTTTGAAATTTTAATTGTACTGGTGTCAAAGTCCAGAAATGATACCTATGGGTATTTTGGACTTTTCAATATTACCACTGACCTCAGAAAATTTTTGTGATTTTATATGATATGTAAAATTTCACAAGGATTCCATAAAGCTAAATTTTACAAAAATTGGATGAGTATAAAAATTCTAAAAATTCACGGACAGTAGCAAAACAGGAAGATTGGAGGGTGTGTCCCCTATGTAGTCCACGAATTTTTGAAAATTAAATACAAATCCAATTGATCTGAAATTTGGAATCACTGTATGAAATTTTATGATTTTAGGAGGCCTGTGGTGTTAGGAATTGATTTTTCAAGTCCGGATAGAAATCTGAACCCGAAGAAACAGAACACCAATACTAGCAATGGAGTAGTGTTAAAGAAGCATTCAAGCAAACAACGGATTTTAAAATGCACCACTCCACTTAATTAAGTTGTTTAGGGTCCTGAAAGCCTAATTTAGTGTATTTTGGTAGTTTTTTAGGTTAAGTGTGACAAGTAATGGGGAAACCAACCTGAAATCCACGGGAAGAAAAGGAACTTTAGGCCTTTGCTTCCAAATTCCCTCCTTCCCGCTGTAAATCCTGCACACACGAAAGAAAGAAAAAGAAGGGGATGAGATCCACTTCAAGCAAGAGAAAATTGACTAATGCAAAGCTATGCCTCCCCGGCAACGGTGCCAAAAAGTGATAGCAAAAATACATGGTTTGTTAATTAGGTAATTTAGTGTCGTTGCAACGTGTAAATTCACTTTCGCTTTTAAATTTATATCCTTGATAGGGGAAGTATCTAGGGTCATCCAAGGAGGCAAAATGTTTGCAAAATTAATCCTCTTGCGTACAAATAGATCTCAACTTTCTTTTTGGTATTTTAAATATGTAATTTTTTTTGTTTTGAAAAGACGAGGGCAAAATGCGAATTGTAACAAAAGAGTGCTAACACCTAAAATGCTAAGCTAAAACTTAAGAAATTAAAAAGTCCACTACCTAAGCTCACTCTAGGCAAGTGGAGGCCTACAGTAATTAGGGAGTGGAAGTAGAATAAGTGCTAGAGCAACAGTAACAATTGCAACAAAAAACTAAAAGAAGGCAATTTAATTAACTAGAATTTGTGTTCTTTTCAAGGATAAGTAGAGGAATGCTTCTACTAGAACTAAACAAATTTAAAAGCAATAAAAGAAACACTAATCCTCTTGCAAAATTTCATGAAGAAGGGAGTCTTCTTGCTCCAAGCCTAGCTGCTCCTTGGCTTGAAAAGAGGGCCTCCTTCTTCTCCTTCCTTGAGAGCTCCTCCAAGGTGGAAGCTACCACCTTCAATGCTCTCCTCCAAGGGGTGGGCGTGCACCACCCTCAAAAGCTATTCCAAGATGGCATGGACCACCTTCAAGATCTCCTCCAAGGATCTTCTTTTCCTGGCTTCTCCTTTCGCTGGCGTGACTCAAGAGAGATGGGAAGAAGGGAAGGCACCAAGGGGACAGAATATCCCCTTAATCTTCTTCTTCTTCTTCTCTCTTGGACAT
This sequence comes from Thalassia testudinum, assembly GCA_037157565.1. Classification (NCBI taxonomy): domain Eukaryota; kingdom Viridiplantae; phylum Streptophyta; class Magnoliopsida; order Alismatales; family Hydrocharitaceae; genus Thalassia; species Thalassia testudinum. The sequence goes on from JAZHRO010000067.1 coordinate 41,587,505, forward strand.
GGGCTTCTAGGTGGAATATGAGAGTGAATTTGCTAGCCAAGGATGCCTTGAACGGTGGTGGGTAGTGGTTCTTTTATAGGGTAGGGTGAGGGGTTAAGGTGCCTCTTGAAATGGAGGGCTAAGATGGTTGGATGGAGGTGGTTAGATGATCCTAGGGTCAAGGATGGTTGGCGCCACCTAAGGGGTCCTAGGGGGTTAGTTAGGGTTGGTCAAGAGGCACCTAAAAGTGGCGCCAACCATGGAAAGGTGCCATGGGTTGGCGCCAACTTTAAGGCTTCTAGAAGGTGGGGCTATATGGAGGGTGGAAATGGGTTCAAGGGGAGATGTGTGGTGGAGATGAAGGGGATTTTTGGAGGGAAAAGTGGCGCCAACAAGGGGGTAGTTAGGGTGGTTTTGGCACCACTTTTAGGTGCCTTTTTGAGGTGGTGGTAGGCTAGGTTGGCGCCAAGTATGTGGAGCGTAGGTGGAGCTAGTAGGGGGAGTTGTTAGGTAGGGTTTTTGGGTGGTACAAGCCAAGGAAGTTGGAGCATAGCTAAGCTAAGCTAAGCTAAACTAAGCTAGCTTAGCTAATGGAGGAGTAAAGGAGGAGGTGTTGGAGCTAGGGTTTGGAGGGAGGAGCTGAGGAGGAGAAGTCTGGAGCTGAAACTAGAGCTGGCTGCTGCTGAAGAGGCTGGCATGGAGCTACTCTAGCTGGCCTAGCTTGCTAGTTCTTTGCTAGATGCTAAGCCAAGCTAAAGTGAGCTGGCTTCTACCATAATGAGCAAAGGTGAGCTAGGTCAGGTGCTCCCGGGGAGGATTAAGCTGGTTGAGGCAGCTAACGTAGCTTAGCTCAACTGAGTTGAGCTAAGCTAAGTCCCCGGGAGCTAGACTTGAGCTTCCTGAGCTAGGATGAGTTCTTCAGCTGGCTGGAGTTGAGTGAAGCTGGATGTAGCTGGATCTAAGCTGGGGTGAACTCCTGTCAACTCAGCTGAGCTAGCTAGAGCTCCCTGTGGACTAGTGGGAGCTGAGATGAGCTAGACTCAGCCAAGTTAAGCTGGATCTGAGCTGACTTGAGCTAGGATGAGCTAAGATGAACTCTCTTGAGCTGTCATTCAGCTGAGATTAGCTGAATGGAGCTGGGATGAGCTAACCCTAGTTCAAGTGAACTAGGTTCCAGCTGTGGTGAGCTGGATCAAGCTGAGTTCCAGCTAGTCTGAACTCCTTCACCAATTTCCTTCTTGAGTGCTAGGGTTTTAGGGATCTGTATATCTGTTCATCCCTAACACTCAGAAAAACACATTAAAATAACAAAAGAAAATGCAATGCATGCCTAACCTAGTGAATGCCTAAATGCAGCCCAAAAACCCGTTTGCGGAGTAAAATCCTAAGAGCTAGGTTTGTTTTAATGCATAAGAATGATGATAAACTGGCATTTATCATGCAGCACGCCCACCAGCTCCCCTCAACATGCCTCATCTCCTCCAGTGCGTCCATTTCCGCACGCCCACTCCCACGCCCGTGCATGCCCCTGCTGCGCCTCACCTCCTTCAACCCCAAGCGCACTCGCCTCACCTCCTGCAGCAGCGCCTCCAGCCCACCCTGCAATGCGTCATCGACGCTTGCAGTGCACGACTAGCAACATCCAGCAGCACCGGCGCATCTGCTAGCAGCACCAACCTCCGTGCGCGTGCAGTCCAGTGCGTGCGCCTCCTCGCTAGGACCTCAGTTGCGCCCGTCCACACCACATGGCCTGCAGTACTTCAGCCCACACCGGAACCCACCACCACCGTTCCTCCATCCGACCACCTCGGAGCATCTCGCACGTCACCGTGACTGCCATCACAGAGCCCTCGGTCTAGAGATCCTCCTCCGAGCTTCACACCTCCGGCCATTCCTTCCTCATCGCGCACGGACAAGGGGAAGAAGATCCCGTGTTGTGCTACAGTACTAGCCCTATTAATATTTACATTCTATGCCATTGTCATCTTTTATTAATATTTTACTAAAGCTGCATTGCAAAAAATATCCATTAGTTGTTCAAAATTGCCATTTCAGCATGTTCTCTTGATGTTTTCTTAATCTGAAGGCAGATTTGGCTCGATTCTCATCGAAACTAACTGTGAACATACGTTTTTAACCGATGCGAGTTTAAATACGTCATTGCCCCCCTGTGGATACGACCTACTCTTCTGCGAGTGGTTATTTTAATTATTGATTAGTCGATTTTTCCACCACATAGAACTATAAATGACGCATCATTTTATGTAACAAACGACTTTAAAAGAGAAGAATCGAGTCGTCAATAGGAACCTAAATTAAGGTGTCCTAACCCTAGTACATCACCTCTAGACCTACCTAAGGACCTAATTAGGTCCTCACCAAACCCAATTGACTTAGATCAAAGTCAATTACCTTCACCTAAGTCAATTGGACTCATTGAGTCTAATTGAGCTTAGATCTCAACCCACACAAGTTCAATTGGACTTAGTGAGAGCCAAATTGATCTAAACCCAACCCAATTGAGTTATTTCACTCTCAATTAGGTTCACACTCATTCAATTAAACTTAGGTTAAGTTTAATTGCATTTTCCCCTTAGCAATTAGGGTTTGTAACCCTAATTCAAGACCTACACCTACCCAAACCCCGTAAGACCTAACCTAAGCCACCTAGCTACATAGAGCACGACCACACACACACACACACACACACCCATTCACGCACACACACTTCTCTAGAGTTCTCTAGAACTCTCTTTGAAGTGGCGCCACCTCTTGGTTGCCAAAATTAGCAACCAAGAGGCATTCAAAATGAGATCCATAATTTTTGGATCTCATAACCTCTTGGCAGGCCACTCTTGGACTCTCTCTAGAGAGTTCTACACCTCTCTAGAGAGAAGCCATTGGGTCTATAAAAGGACCCCATGGGCGGCCAAGTGACCCCATTCACTTCCTTGGCAAATTCACTCCATTGGTGCCATTCACGCCCACTTCCACTTAGCTAGCTACTCCACCTCCACGAGCTCTCCACCATCATGGAGGACATCATGCCGGGATGCTGGATCAACCCTACCTCTCTCCAAGGGTCGACCTAAGCTACATTGGCCGCCCCTCATTCTCCTCCCGACCACTCCAAGGCCATCGAGGACCACCCTTGAATGCCCTTTATTCTACTAGATTAGTTTATGCTCTCCATAATTTTTACTTCTTTTATTACTTCTTAGTAGCATAGTCTTAACGTCTCCCCCAATGATGCATGCGAAATCCCCCCATTGATTCTTGTATGCAGTCATTTTCTGGTAGCTAGATTTCCGTTTCAAGCATTTATGTATAAGCTTTCCTCTAAATTTCTTGTGTAAACAACTCTCCCATTGAATGAATGAAAAAAATGCTTTTATATATATATGTCTCAATGTTGTGAAATCACCATGAGCTTATTGATTGCTATCATATTTGCATGATTCAAGTTGCCTGTCTTAATTGTCTATCCATTCTGCAACTAAGCATGTCGTACTTAAATACGTAATAATCACGAACCAACATGCGATTCTAAATAAAGTAGAGCTGGATAAGATTGATTTCAAAAGTAAAAGTAACGCCTCCTAGAGACGAATGATCGGGACTCAAAGTCTCGTTATCTTTAGAAATCAATTTTTGACGAACGTTTTTGCGCGACTATACTACGATTCAGATGACTTTCAAAACGCGATCTACGATTTCCATCAACGACGACATGCAAGATCCACTTTCTTTAGCCATTAAGGTTCTCCTTCACTGTTCGGATGCCATTGCTGCAAAGAAAAAGAAGAGAATAGAAATAAAATGATTATTAGGTTATTTATATGTTAGACTCCATACAATGTATGAAATGCAGAATGATGCAAACTAAAGTAGGCTATTTAAATGCATACTACCACATGAAATATGCATAAAAGCAAATTAATAAACTACTCCATTTACATACTAATGTATGCTATTTATATGTCAATACTAATCTAATATCTAGGCATTTAAGTAACTAATTAGACCATAAATATGGGCTCATCAACTAGCTTTCGCCTTAGTCTACCGTGAAGGTTTAAGGCCCACAGGAACTAACGTAAGGTTCGTTGTACCCAGCAATTAAAGAACTCATGCTTGAAACATGGTTAGTCCAAGTTCAATTTGCTAGTGCATTTTGTAAGAGAGAGATATAGAAGGAGATTTTTATTTGTAGAGAGCTTTCTCTCTCTTTTCTTTTATACTTTTCCTTAGACCCATCCTCGGATTGACCCTAAACAAGTTCTGTATCAGATTCCTTGTCCCCACCATCAATCCTCGCAGGGTCTCTGGCAATCGATGCTTCAAGATAGCATTGTCCATGGCAACCCCCAGAACCCTAGCTTTCAACACTTCGAGATAGTGCCGCCCACGGCATTCTGTAGCTAAATCAAGACCCTGGTGATGTAGACACAACCATTTAGGTTGAAATTCCTATTTATCCATGTTCCTAGGCTTAGAGTAGCATTCCATACTATAAATATTGCATAGCATGCATCATTCTGCATTTAGAGTAGTTGTGTATATTTTAGGTTAATTGCATTCTTTTTGTGGTCAGGAGAGAAGGAGATTTATTTCAGAGTCTCTAATTGATGATTCGACTGTACGAATCCGACCAGGATGATGATCGGGGTCTAACGCCACCAAAATTGCCTTGATCGGAGTCCCGTAGCACCATATGCAGTCCGAGAAAGATCAATGGCCAAGGAAATTGTGACCTAATTCGGAGCTTCAAACGACAAATCCGACCACATGATGGATTCAGGTTGACGATCGCAGCCAAACGATGGGAAAATGGACTCAATCTGACCTCTGTAGCAACCCCTATAATGGAAAGAAGATCGACTACCCAGATTGGGCTACATGGTGCAACCAAGGCCGCCCATGCACACGCACGCGCCATCACACACGCACAGTAGCTCGGGCAAGCACGCGCATGCAGAGCCATGCACGCATAGCAGCGGCAGCACACGCAGGCATGTAGCATCCGCGTGTGCCAGCACAGTAGCAGCATAGGCGCAAGGCTATCTTCAGTGACGTTTGCGGTGGATCTTCAGCGACGTTTATGACCGTCACTAAATGTCCTATATACGAGTTTAATTCTTTCCTCCACTATAAAAGGACCCCTACCCTCCCATTTTTCTTCATCTCTTCCTTTCTTCTTCTCACCACCTCCAAGGCTCTAAAGAGAGTTTGTCCCAAGCCCGGGATGCTCCTCTAGAATAGAAAAAGGAAATAGTTTTCCCACCTCTCATCCCCATTCATGGAGCATCCCATGGTTGTCCTCTCATCGCCCTTCAGGAAGATCCTCGCCGCAACACCATTCTGCCCCATCCTCTGTCCTCCGGCTCTGTCCCTATTCGTCCCGCTCCTTACCACCTTCCTTCAGGCGACATCAGAGCGAGTCATCCTCCAAGCTACCGTCGAGGGGGATTCTCTCACCTCTTTCTATCTTTTTCACTTTCGTAGTGTAGTTTTTCCACTTTTATACTTGTAACAAACATTTATTCATAAGATGATTGCTCTTCTCTCTCTCTGTCTCTCTCTTTTATTTTGCAAGTAGATTAGCTACATTCCATCGACCTGATCTCTTGCCCTATTAAAAATAGCAAAAAAATTAGAAAACACAAAAAAGGACAAAAATAAATAAAAAGCGAAACATGGATTTTCAAAATCAAACGTTTGCCTCCCTATGTTCGACCCGGGACTCACTTTTCGAGTTTCAATTATAAATGTTATCTAATCAACGAATTTTCTCGTGAACCGAACTACGACGATAGGTTTTCCAAATCCGAACCTTTTCACGGCAAGATCCGACGTTATCATTTTGGTGCCATTGCCAGGGAGGCAACGAAATTTACTTTCTTGTTTTCTGCGCTTCTTTGCATTTACATATTACTAACCCCGCTTATCTTTTATCTATTGTCTTGCAGGTACCCTAGCATGGAGATCCAAGTGCAGTAGACCTAAGTAAAATGCGGGTAGAATACTTTGTAAGTGTCCTCCACATTCCCCCTACTAGTTTCATTTCGCCACACTCATAACCAAGACCAAAATATACTTAGGTGCTTGCATAAACCCTAGGATAGAATTGTTTGTCCTGTTTGCCACCTCCACTCATCTCACCCTCTCATTTTATAAAAAAAAAACGCAAAAAGATACTTTTTGTGGGACAAATCAATATACACACTTTATACACCCACATTTGAGGCACATAACCTGACTTGATTTTCATCTACTCAATCGAGATTCTGACCTGTGAAACTGGTACACCAATTCGACATATAAACGAGTAGAAATCATATTAGGTTAATCACCCTTCTGTGTGCGTTAATCGGTGGTGCATTTGGGTTGATTAATTGAATTGTTTGGGATGCACCACTTAATTTAAAAGAGATTCATTTTCTAGCTACCCCATAGGATTCAATATTTTGGTCAAACTAGGCACTCCATATTTTCCTAATTTATAAAGTAAAAACACTTGAACTCATGCTTTCAAAACTTGGTTTGCCTCACAAAACTTTATTGAATACACCTAATATTTGAATCCTAAAAGCTACTAACCAAGATTCAAACCCTAAAACTGACCTCATCATTAATAATCTTGCTTGAAAACTTCTTGGTTGTGTACATTCACACATTCTCAAACAAATCATTAAAGGCATAACCCATTAAGGGTCCATCACATTCCTGAAGCACCAATATCCCAAGCCTAACTAAAATTGATTAAACGTTGGCCCTATGGACTGGTTCGCTTGTTGAGATCCAGATTGAGATTGTTCATGATTACCTACTTATATTAGTCAATCAGATGTCTAGCTAAGGGAGTAGTGTCAAATGACTGCAGCTGGGGGGTACACTAGGAACCAAAGGCACAAGCCAAAGGAAGAACCTTCTCCCCAGTCCCTCCTTTTAACTGGTTGGATTGCCTGGATATAAGTAGAGTAAATCGTCCATAATCTTAGGATGGATTCTAAGAGTCTATAGACCATTAGGCTACCCAACTTAAGGACAAGCTTATATTGTTGTGCTGCAGGGCTCCTTCTCTTCCCCGTCCTTCCGACTTCCTTCCAGTGTATGCTAGGAAGGAGGTCATTGAACCCTAAATTGGAAGGACCTTTAGACCATTCCTGGAGGTGGAGGTTGAGCTATAGCCAAGTAGATCCCATGGCTGATCAACAACCACCTCCCTTACCCCCGAAATAGTAGGAGCTGATTTAGAGGCAATTGGAAGAATTGCAGCAAATGCAGCAATGGTTCCAACAAATGAATGGTCAGGGCACTCGGCCCTTGAAGGATTTCTATTATCCTTCAAACTATGGGGAACATCCTAGCATCATGATTCCCGCCGGAGACATAGAAATCAAGCCCCAAGTCTTAAGTTTGATTAAGCATTTCCATGGGCTTGGCTTGGAGGACCCATTCCAGCACTTGAAGGATCTGACCACTTTGGTTCAGACCACCAAAGCAAGGAATGTGAGCGAAGAGCAAATGATCATGAGGCTCTTTCCCCACTCTCTCAGGGATAAGGCCGCACATTTGTACCAGACCATTGGAAGGTCGATAGAAACATGGGTTGCTCTTAAGTTAGCCTTCCTGAAGAAATTCTTCCTAATTTGATGGACCAATGCCTTGCAACGGGCGATTACCACTTTTGCCCAGCGGCCGGGGGAATCGTTTCATGGTGCCTGGGAGCAATTTCAAGAACTTTTGAGGAGGTGTCCGCACTAAGAGGTGCCGAAATGGCAACTCGTGCAGATTTTCTATCACGGGTTGGTTGAACAACTCCGTAATCACGTGAATGCCTCCTGCGGAGATAATTTCCTCAATAGGGATACAGATAGCACATATAGCACATACAACCTATTTGAGGAAATGAAAGAGAACTCATTTAATCAAGCCTCCATGGATGCATTCAACCGGTCCCAACAACCCAAGTCAAATGCTAATGAGATACAGGATTCTCATTCATTTGACATGGAATTGATTTGTAATAAGCTTGATAAAATGGACTTGGTTGCTAAAAGAATGGAAGAATGGATGTCTGGCAATTCGGGAAACACTTCTACACCTACTCAATCCCAGAATTTGGGATTCCATTCCTCACGAGCTCCCACGGGATGGGAGTTCGTAAACCAACTTGAATCGGCTCAACTTGTGAGCCAGGATTTCTCAGAACCTTTTGGGTTCCAAACTAGGGCCTTTGATCCCAGTTTTTCTGATCCTTCCTTCTTTCCATACTCGTCCTATGAGGATGCGTATGTGATCGCGTGTCTTTCACTCAACTCAGTAATTAAGTTAATTTCACTTAATTAAGAGTAAAAAAAGTCACCTAGGTTAACTCGAAGTTGTGTCGGTTGTGTAGTATATGGTCGAATTAACCTAACATTTTAGAAATTTTTACTGGTTGAGTCCAGGTCATTCACTGGGAGGTATAATTTTTTCCAAATTCACCAATTTCCTTTTCTTTCTTTCTAAGTTTAGGAGGTATAACTAGGTCGATTTTAAAACATGAATTTCGCCAAAATATTTAAACTATAAAGAATATACAAAATTCCATATGAAAAACATATTTACTCAAAATGATGCACTTTATTAACAAGTAAGCATGTTTGTTTTCCAATTTTATTTTAAAGAAATTAAGGCAATAAGAATTGTTCTATTAAAATATGCCTTATTATAAATTTAAGAACAAAAAGAAATGAAAATAATGCAAGAGAAACAAATTCTTTTATTTATTTTCTTCAGCCTCTTATCTTCTCCTTTTCTCTCTTCTTTGCTTCTCGACTCTCTTTTCTTACCTTTCTTCTTCTGTTCTGTTCCTGCCTTCTCCTTCTCTTCCTGTCTCTTATTCTCTTTCCCTTAGTCTTTTCCGTCCTTAGTGCCTTAGTAGTGCCTGTGCTCGTCCTTTCTTTCCTTAGCCATCAGACTTAACCTTAACCTCAGTGGCTCTTCTTTTCCTTTAGTCCTTCAGCTGAATCGGGTTTTTTTATTTTTAACCAAAAATTATTTTATTTGCGGCGAGGTCCTTTCGAGGATACACAGCACCCTGAGATCAGGGTGGGACCAGACCCTACTCGGTCCTCACCTAATCTCAACTAGGTTCCATTTTGGTTTATTTCATTTTGGTTCATAGTCTCAAGCCAATCCGGCTCAACCCGACCTCCCAGCCCTCGCCCTCCCAGGGCACACTCGCTCACGCCCACTCAGGCGCACACCCGCAGGCACACAAGCCCACACACACACAATCACATGCTCAGATAATCAGATCGGTAACCGATGCGCCGAGCGCTGACGACTGAAGAGTCGGTGTAATAAAATCGTTTTATCCCCATGCGCGCACCCAAAAACTGACGATGTGGGACTATCATAACCCCTTCCAAACCCAACTTCAATCGATCATATCTCCCAGCTTAGTGCTCCAAATCAAGTGATTTAAAGTTTGTTAAAAAGCTCTAAGGTAGATCTACACAATTGCAAGGTCAATTTATGGTTTAGAGGATGTTCTCCTCTTCAATTTGAAGAGTGAATAAGGGGTTCCTACGGGTTATTTATTGCCTGGAAATGATTTTAACTTTATAGAGTCCTCAGATGGACTTTTCTCTCTTATTTAAAGGTCTGTACATGTTCTACAAATTATTCCGCATCTGTTAGAGTTAGATTTAAGCTCTCATGACCTTCAGAAAGTGTACAAAAGGTTGAAGCTTCTCTAAAAGCTTCAGAGATCGAATTTTCAGACTTTAATATGTGCAACAGACACTTAAGAATGTTTCTAATTGATTTAAACTAATTCAAAAGGTTGTAATCAACTCAACCAAGCAGGATTTAGAATTAAAACTCATCAAAATACTTCTATTGTTCATTTGGATTAAAAAATAACTCAAATTGACGGGGTTCAAATTTTCACTAAATAACTCACCTGAGCTCAGTTTAATCACTTTGAAACCATCAAACAAGATCCCAAAAACAACTTAACTGCATCAATTCCTTAATTTGAGCTCATAACTCCATAATCAAACTCAATTTGACTGTGAAGGCACAAAAGTTGACTTTCCGTTCAAAGCCTTCTCTTAAGAAATTTAAGCCTCCAATAGGATCTTCTTAACCTCAGAAACTCATTCAGATTCTCAGATAGATGCTCTGACCAAGATTCAGGCTCATCGCCTGAGCTTGAAAAGGTGCTTGTTCGATAAAGCCATTCAGAGGTTGTTACAGTATTCTAAGGGTTTAAACAGCTTCAGTGCAGTGCACTGAAGCTTCTAGGATCCTTAAATGCTCTTAAATCTCTCCTAACAGACTTCTCCAACTCTTCCGGAGTTGGAGAAGATGAAGATCTATCTACAACTTCAGTGGTTAAATCCTCAAATAAACATCCTTAAAACAATCAGTGATCCACATTATATCATTCTGGAGCTTCTCAACAAGGTTCACAGGCTGAAGCACAGATTTGGCTCGCTGGAGCTCGTCGGAGATCCGGTGAGTCCAGAAAATATGAAAACTGTGTACAGATTGTTTAATTATGCCATTTTTAATCTAAAGTGGATCCTGAGGTTGCAAGGAACCTCAAGAACTCAATTAATTCCCACTTATCCATTGGAGTTAAGATTTGATAGTGAATTCATTTCCTTAAAGGATCTGAGTGGTTAAAGCTCAGGAACTGTTTAACCACTCAATTGAGAGATTACAACAAGTCAACAAGTGTTTATATTCATAAATATATATTTAATTTAGGATTTGAACTGCACCTGAGTCGCCATTGACAGCGAGCTCAGGAGCTTAATTATATTTGGGCATTTAATTCATATGTGGTAATAATATGTATTAAAGTGTCGATTAGGGTCCTAAAGTGGTGAATAGATGATGAAGAACCCGGTGGACGTGAAATTAAGCCCACTACTGTCACCATGGACAATGATAGTAGTCGGTGGAGGTGAAATGTGAATTAGGCGATTAGATGATCAATTAAACGATTAAATGTGCTAGAAGTGATTGTGAGGGTTAAAGGAAGGTGGACAGTGAATTAAAAAGACAAGATTAACTCTCTGGCGAGCTCAAGGAGCTCGTCGGAGTCGGAGAAGATAACACTGAAATTCTAAAATTACTCAAATCTAACTACCTAAACTAACTAACTAAGCTAACCTACTCCTACTCCTACTCCTAATCTACTATTACCTGGACGAAGGGGTCAATAGGGTTTCGCCAAAGGATCATAGCGGACGACGAAATCAGAGGGTGAAAGAAAGATCTCCGGCAGGCAGATTTGAGGTGGAGCAGAGGATTCCTTGGGTCAGCGCCTGTGTCAGAGACACGAAAGACCATGGTGGATCTCCTCGGTTGATCAAGATGGATGGAGGAAGTCGGAAAGTTAGATGGAAAGTCGCCGGAGTTGCAGACGAATAGCCTATTGGGTCGGCTGCAGTGTTAGAAGAGGGAAGGGAGCCAACTTAAGTAAAATCCAAGGAGATTGAGGAGCCTAACCTCCGACGTCGTCTCCGACGACAATGAGGTTATCTCCCACTAAAAAATAGGATTTCTAGTTAATCCAGACCGATGGATGAAGAGGAGGTGGTGAGCACAAGCTGCAAGAGCTTGGACAAAGAAGAGTGATGTTGACAGGGCGGTAATCGCGCGGTGGCGTGACCTTCTACTGCCAGCCGTTCATTTGGCTGAAGAAGAAGAAGAGGGAAAGGGACTTAAATGAAATAAAACTTAAGGACCTGTGTAAGAAATAAGGACCGTACTGTAATGAATTTTAAGGACCAAATTGTAAACTCAGGTTTTGAAGGTTTATTTTAATTTAGATCTTTTTCAACTTTTTATATATATTAGTAAATAAGGTAAATATTATGTTTCACCTTGAATTTACATTTTTGACCTTTTTATATTAATTTATTAGATTAAGTAAAATCACTTAAGTTATTATATACTTAGGTATACATTTTATTTAAGTTACTTAACTTATTAATTAAGGAAATGATTAATAGGATTTCGAGTCCAATTATTAACTAAATTATGAATAATGTTAATTGAATGATAGAATGTCATTTTTAACTTATTTTAAGGTCCTTTACTAAATATCCCTTATTCTATAATTAACCCTTATATGTTCATAACCTTAGCCAATTAACTAGAAGGGCTAGTTAATTAAGGGTAATTAGAGCTCATGATGAGTGTCTCATCATACCCCCAAGCCAAAGTTTTGCTAGTCCCTATCAAAATTAACTAAGACAATGATGATTTAAAGCACTTGAGTTTAAATTATTATAAATAGTAACTATGTAGAGGAAAGCTTAGGTCAGAAATTTTTAAGTTTAATATAAATGATTAATGTATAGAGCATATGTGAAAATTTTCTTACTTAGACTTATACTTATGACATTTTCAAAACACACTTAAAACGAAATTTATTAACAAGAATTTTACTCAAAATTAGAATTCTTCAAAAATCTCTTAATCTTTGTAACTATTCTTAACTCAAATTAGAAAACAAAGTGTTTTAAGAAAACAAAACTTAAGGATTGAAAATTAAATTTTAACTCAAAAACTCAATAGATTTAAGTCAATCCCTTGTTTATGATATTTGATTTTTATCAATATAAGTTTAAGAAAATTAACCAGATACTCATTATTAATCAAACCTAGAGTAGTAAAACTCTAATTCACTAACCTACAACACTAAAGATTAACTTCTAGACCTAGGATTCTGTCAATTCTTCTCCTTTAGGTCTCAACTTAAAATCTTCAAAACTCGATTTCTTAGGCTTCATTGCCCAATACCAAGGTTCAATAGCTATGATTTTAAAACATCTGTGCTTAGTGAACAGAATTGTCCTAAAGACATTGATGTAAACACATTTACACTACTTAAGATGTCTATTTATGCATGTTCTTAAGCATAGGATTGCATTTCATGATATAAATATTGCATTACATGCATCATCTTGCATTTAGAATAGTTTGAATAAAATGGAGGTTAATTGTCTCCTTTTATGTGCTTGGACAGGGCAAATATTTTATCGGGGCCTCGGATCAAAGATCCAATCGTATGGATGTGATTAGGGCGACGATTGGAGTTCAACGACTCCAAGATCGCCCTAATCAGGCATCCATAGCATCAGATAGTGACCCGGGAACCCTAGAAGATCAAGGGTCGGGATGGTGTAAATCTACACTTCAGATGATAAATCCAACTGCACGGATGAATTCGGATCAACGATCGTAGCCCAACAACACAAAAATCGAGTCAATCCGACATCCGTGGCACCATCTACAACTTCCAGAAGATGGACGGCCAAGATAGCACCACGTGGCGCCATCCCAGCCGCCCAAACGACCGCTTCATCTTGTGAAGGCTCCGCACCCGATCTCTCTCTGCCGTTGGATCTTAATCCAATGGCTGTGGGCTCTCGCATTTTAAAACGTGCACTCGACCATCCGGCCCCATAGCGCAGCGGTCGAGTGCGCTATCGCGAGGGTGGGGAGCGCGTTCGATCCGCGGTGAAGCGCTGGAGGGCGCGATCGATTGAGGCACGTGGAGCGTCAAATGAAGATCGGACGGCCGCACGTGCCCCATAGCGTCGACGCGCGATTAGACGCGCAATCGAACGGGCAGTCAGACGCCTAGGGGGCGCGCTACGCAGCAGGCGCGGATGCGATTTAAGCCGTCCGATCTCGTGATCGGACGGCTGAAAAGCGGCGAACGTGCATGGCCGTTGAGCGCGCGAGCAGGCGAGGAGGCGCGCACGAGCCGGCCACTATGCCCATGTTGGGGCTTTAGTGACGGATTTATCCGTCACTAAAGACCCCTTATTTATTGTTTTGAAGTTGTAATGTCCATTTTGCCCCTACTCCTTGCAACTATAAAAGGAGACCCCCTCCATATGAAATTCTCATCCCTTCTTTCTCCTCTCTACCCCTCCAAAGCTCCAGAGAAGCTTGTCCCACATCCGGGATGCTTCTCGCGAGATAAAGTCCAATTTTCGTTCCCCTTCGGAAGTGGATCCCGCGACGACGACGGCGTGTTGCTTCGTTCCTGTTCTTCTACTTCGTCCTCCTTTGTCTCGCTTCGTTCTCCTTCGTCCAGGCGTCGTCCCGTCCGGCTCGTCCTCCAAGCAACCGTCGAGGAGGATTTCTCTCTCCCTATTCTTTTTACCGCTTTCTAGTATAGATTTACTGCTTTCTAGACTAATCTACTCGTCCTCCAAGCGACCGTCGAGGAGGACATTTCTCCCTCCATTCTTTTAATGCTTTCTAGAGTAAATTTATCTCTTTCTAGAGTAATTGTTTTGTGCTTTCTAGTTGTAATGAACAATCTCTTCAATGCAAAAATTCCTTGCTTATTCTACATCTCATTTTGATTTCTCTATGTAATATTCTCTTTCTATCTTACTCTCTCTCTCTTCTCTATTTATTGTAAATAATTAGATAGTTTTAAATTAAATTATTCTGTAACAAATAAAAAGAAACGCGTAGTTTTTAAATCAAACGTCCGCCTCCCTGTGTTCGACCTGGAATTTTAATTTCAGTATAAATTTTATTTGTCGAACATGAATTCTTCGCTTTCGAACTACAATGACAGGTTTTCCAAAATCGAACACGTTAGCGATTCGCGAAAATACCGTTCAATATTTTGGCACCGTTGCTGGGGAGGCAACGATCTTTGATTTCTCTTCGCATTTTGTAACTTACAAATCATTTACCTCACTTTTCTCCTTTGTTATTGTAATTGCAGGTACTCTTTTGAGGCAAGAAAAAGTGATAGATTGGAGTAAGGTGCTGTGGAAGGTTTTGTAAGTTATCTCCCATTCTTTCCCCCTCCATAGATTTCATTCGCCACATTGAATCCAAATTCCAATTAACCTAGGTGTTTGCATAAATCCTAGGAATAGTTTGGTTGTTTGGATTTCCACTCACATTCATTCCACCTTCATTTATATAAAAAAATAAAAAGATAATTTTGTGGGGCAATTTTCAACAAATACACAATGTACACCCACATTTAAAGGCACTTAACCGAATTGATTTGTTTCTACTCAGCCGGGTTCTGATCTGTGGGACCGGTGCACATAAAGCAACACATAAAAGTGTAGAAATCATTCTAGGTTAACCATCTTTGTGTGCCTAACTTAGTGCTGCATTTGTAGCCAGTTGTTTGAGTTGTTTGGGCCGCACCACTTCAAATAAAATCAACTCATCAAGTAGCTTCCAATTAGGTTCAACTCTTAGGAATTTACCAGGCACTCCACATTCTTTTTAAACCTTAAAGGAAAACATCTTCACCTGTGCTTGCAAAACCTGGTGTGCCAATGAAACTTGATTGAAAATACCTAAAGTTGAATCTTAAAAGCTACTAAGCAAGATTTGAATCTTAAAATTCACCACATCAAAAACAATCTTGCTTGAAAACCACTGGTTGTGCACTCACACACGAATCAATCAATCATTAAGGGCACAACCCATTTAAAGGGCCCATCACATTCCAAATCACATTCAAACCTAGCCCTAAATAAAACAGAGTAGACGTTGGCCTTAAGGATTGGACTCGCTCTTCAGAACTCAGAACGAGATTATTTTCGATTAGTCTGTTTCTACTGTTCAATCTGATGTCTAGCTAGGGGAGCAGAGTCAAACGATTGCGGCTGGGGGGTACACTAGGAACCGGAGGCGCAAGCCGAAGGAAGAACCTTCTCCCCAGTCCCTCCTTCTAACTGGTTGGATTGAACAGACGGAAGTAGATCAAATCGTTCCTTTATCTCAAGACGGGTTTTGAGAGTCTGTAGGTCTGTAGGCTAACCCATTTTAGGACAGGTTTGATTGTTTGTATTGCAGGGCACCTTTCTTCCTCCCGTGTATCATGAATCCTTCCACATATTTCACGCATTCCCGCTCTTTCCCTCCTATTGTACATTATCCTCAACATGACGATTATCCCAACTCGTATTGTAATCAACCATCAGTTAATTGGGATAATTCGGATTGGGGATACAATTTCGGACCCCCGTGTTTAGGGTCTAACCGTGAACACTTTGATTCTGATTTCTATCCTTCTCAGAGCTACATCGATTATAGATCGTCTTCCTTTCATGCACAACCTAATATGATCTCCAATCAAGAAGGATACACCGATCCTTACCCATCCTCTAATTTCACTGCCTTTAGGTCATCACCATCTTTTCAACAATCTGAAATGGCCTATCATCAGGAAGGGTATAACGAATCTCAATTCATTAATTCCTCTACATTGATGTCAAACCCGCCCAACCCTGAACCAACTCATTTGGTTCAGGTTAATCAGGTTCAAGATAAGGTTCTGGCTAACTTGAGGAATATCATTCAATCTTTAGAAGTTCAGCCAATACCTTGCATTGAGAGATTGGAGCCCCTGATTGAAATGATTGATGATTTAAACAAATCTTTGTTGGATTGGCTCCAGGATGTTAAGGATAAGAACTCGGGTGAGTTTCTACTTGGGAAATTAGCGAAATTGAGGATGAGATTCGTGGTTGCTTTGATTCAATCTTGGAATAATTCCCAGGATGAACTCTCTTCAGGAAAGCCAATGACAGAACCCGCTCAGGCACCTAATGGGGGGACACGTGTTACGAGGCTGACTAGATTGAATTAAAATAACTAATTAAGGATGATCTGATTTCTTCGCCTGAGATCCCTAAGCCGGGTTACGAGGAAACGTATGTCTCCTTGGAACACAAAGTGATAAATGATTTTGGGACATACATTGATACGGATCCTAATGGTGAAGATTCAAGTTGCGAAGTCTCATGCGAGTTTTCTGAACATGATTTCTGTGAGACAATTGGGCCTGAGGAATCTGATAGATCAATTGATAGCCTAATAACTGAGAACACTAATCTTATTAGGGCACACATTACGGATCCAGAATCGCATTTTCTGGAGGAATCAATTCAATGCCCTGATTATCAGTTACACCCTGTTGAGCTTATTGATGATTCTAATTCTGAGATAATTAAACCCAAGTCAATTTTGATTCTGCCACATCATTTAGACTTGGAGATTTCAGATGGGGTGATGAATATACAAGAGGTCCTGGAATTTGATATGTTAAATGAGGAGGATAGGAGCTGGGAAGTTTTGATTTGGGAAGTTAATTATGGAGGAAATGGAAGATTGAGTCGAAGGGTTCCTTTTAAGTTGAAACCATCAAATCAGAACCCTTACAACATTTGTTTCGAGGATGTTCAACCCAAGCACACATTCAACGATTATCCTTTTGAGCTTCAATTCTCTGTAACCCAACTTTTTGGTCTTGGGTTGCACCCTCAGAAATCGCAGGCCCAATCCCACTTACATTTTGATTTTAGGTTTTGGGTAATTTTTATCCAGAACCTAAGATATTCTCAATTATGGGGTGTAGGTCTACACCACAATCTGGTCCACATTTGTGGACCTCTGCTAACAGGTCAGAGGATTCTTTTGTTCATTCTAATTCTGACCTGCACATGTGAATTCTTCATTTCTTTTCTTTGTATAGTGTGCCTAGCTGAAGGCACTAAACTCAGCACTTATACATTTCTTTTTAATTTTTCATCTCGGAGCGGACCTGACATTCATGCAATTCAGGTGCTTTCTTCGCTTTTCCACTCTGTTTTATGTCTTTTTAATACAATGAGGACATTGCATTAGATAGGCATGGGGGGTGGATATTTATCTCTGAATTCATTTGTCAACTCCGTAGATTTATTTTATTTTGATTATAAAAAAAAATTAAAATTAGGAAAGAGAATTTGGGTTTAAGAAAATTTTCAATCTTAGGAAAAACTACATTAAGATCTGAACACAAAGACCCTTCAGGTCGTTGAACTTAATCAGCCCTTGTATCCACTAAAATGTGGATTTATTTTTCGAGTTCTCGCCAACTTGAATTTTATTTTAATTGGAATAAATAAGTTTGGGTGATAAGTACACGACTTATCAACCTGCCCTCTGATTTGAGGGAATTTTGAGTTTTAAGCATCTACACACTTTCTTTGCACTGACTCGTTGTTTGGCAATTCTAACGGAAGTTGGGTAGCTAATGAACCTTCTAGGGTGATATGGCTGGCAAGTTATCGTGGGTAACAGCCCATAGGTAGGTTGTCCAGAGCCCAGTCACTGGATCTTTCTTAGTTTGCTGCCTTTAGGTAAATCTTAGACTAGGGAAGCCACCTACTTAAAAAAAAAAAAAAAGGAAAAGGAGAAAAGAACAAAAAGAAATAAGCCACACTTCGTCGCACGAGTATGACTGGCAAGTTGTCGGTGGTAACAGCTCATCGACTGGTTGTCCAGAACCCAGCTCAGAAAATGCACTAAAAATTTCCCAAAACACTTAGGAAGAAGCGGAGAAGTAGAATAAATCGGGGAGATATACACTGGATTCACCCTTGTGTTGACCCCGTAAAAAAATAATAAAAGTAGGGAGAAAGCTACCAGTTGTAAAGATATACTTTTAGGTAGAATTCTGGTTAGGTCACCTAGAGGCATAGAAATCCGAAGTCCGTTCTAATTGCCGGTCAACGAGTCTATCACAATCACAATAAGATGCTTAAAGCTTAGGGTTCTCATGAAATTTTGGGTGAGTTGAATGGCCGTAGAAAGCCACTCTTAAACCCAAAAATTTGAAAATCAGAAAAATTAGAAAAGAGAAAAAGAGAAAAAGAAATTTTCTTTTAATAAGGCGAGGGCTTGAAGCGGTCTGCATTTTGGCTGATACCCGGGCACTGTTGTGTCTTTGAAGGTTCAGTTCCTAAGTAGACAATTTCTTAATGATTGAAAATTAACTCAAGTCCAAATAATCTAACCTAATTCTTTTATAAATAGCGTATAGTTTTTGCTAGGGACTAGCAAAAGATAGGCATAGGGGTATGATGTAAACACATTTACACTACTTAAGATGTCTATTTATGCATGTTCTTAAGCATAGGATTTCATTTCATGATATAAATATTGCATTACATGCATCATCTTGCATTTAGATTAGTTTGAATAAAATGGAGGTTAATTGTCTCCTTTTATGTGCTTGGACAGGGCAAATATTTTATCAGGGCCTCGGATCAAAGATCCAACCGTATGGATGTGATCAGGGTGACGATTGGAGTTCAACAACTCCAAGATCGCCCTAATCAGGCATCCGTAGCATCAGATAGTGACCCGGGAACCCTAGCAGATCAAGGGCCAGGATAGTGTAAATCCGCACTTCAGATGATAAATCCGACTGCACAGATGAATTCGGATCGACGATCGCAGCCCAACGACACAAAAATCGAGTCAATTCGACATCCGTGACACCATCTACAACTTCCAGAAGATGGACGGCCAAGATAGCGCCATGTGGCGCCATCCCAGCTGCCCAAACGACCGCTTCATCTTGTGAAGGCTCCGCGCCCAATCTCTCTCCGCCGTTGGATCTTAATCCAATGGCTGTGGGTGCTCGCATTTTAAAACGTGCGCTCGACCATCCGTGCCCCATAGCGCAGCGGTCGAGCGCGCTATCACGAGCGCGGGGCTCGGGTTCGATCCACGGCGAAGCGCTGGAGGGCGTGATCGATTGAGGCATGTGGAGCGTCAGATGAAGATCGGACGGCCGCACGCGCCCGATAGCATTGACACGTGATTGGACGCGCAATCGAACGCGCAATCAGGCGTGCAGGGGGCGCGCTACGCAGCGGGCGCGGATGCGATTTACGCCGTCCGATCTCGCGATCGGATGGCTGAAAAGCGGCGAACGTGCATGGCCGTTGAGCGCACGAGCAGACGAGGAGGCGCGTGCAAGCCGGCCACTATGCCCACGTTGGGGCTTTAGTGACGGATTTATCCGTCACTAAAGACCCCTTATTTATTGTTTTGAAGTTGTAATGTCCATTTTGCCCCCACTCCTTGCAACTATAAAAGGAGACCCCCTCCATACGAAATTCTCATCCCTTCTTTCTCCTCTCTACCCCTCCAAAGCTCAAGAGAAGCTTGTCCCACATCCGAGATGCTTCTCGCGAGATAAAGTCCAATTTTCGTTCCCCTTCGGAACTGGATCCCGCGACGACGACGGCGTGCTGCTTCATTCCCGTTCTTCTGCTTCGTCCTCCTTCGTCTCGCTTCGTTCTCCTTCGTCCAGGCGTCGTCCCGTCCGGCTCGTCCTCCAAGCAACCGTCGAGGAGGATTTCTCTCTCCCTATTCTTTTTACCACTTTCTAGTATAGATTTACTGCTTTCTAGACTAATCTACTCATCCTCCAAGCGACCGTCGAGGAGGACATTTCTCCCTCCATTCTTTTAATGCTTTCTAGAGTAAATTTATCTCTTTCTAGAGTAATTGTTTTATGCTTTCTAGTTGTAATGAACAATCTCTTCAATGCAAAAATTTCTTGTTTATTCTACATCTCATTTTGATTTCTCTGTGTAATATTCTCTTTCTATCTTACTCTCTCTCTCTTCTCTATTTATTGTAAATAATTAGATAGTTCTAAATTAAATTATTCTGTAACAAATAAAAAGAAACGCGTAGTTTTTAAATCAAACGTCCGCCTCCCTGTGTTCGACCTGGAATTTTAATTTCGGTATAAATTTTATTTGTCGAACACGAATTCTTCGCTTTCGAACTACAACGACAGGTTTTCCAAAACCGAACACGTTAGCGATTCGCGAAAATACCGTTCAACAGACATCCAAAGTTGCAAAAATCCAGATCTGAAGACATCATTTTCCAATCCCAATTATTTCAATTCAAGCCTTTGGCTTGGCCTTACTCAGGTTTGGTTGCTTTCTCCTCGCTAGTTTTCTATCCCGAGGTCAACACTTTTTGTGTATATCTCCCCAGTGGACTGCTAGGTCTTTTATTCTTAATATTTTTTCTCCATATTTTTTTCTTCACTTTTTCTATAGGTTAGAACACCCATTTCTAGTGAGGTGTTCCTTTTATTTGATGGAAGGAAGGGTAGATCCATTTCTAACGAGTTGCTTTATTTATTATGTGAAAAACTGCATAAGCACCCATTTTTAACAAGGCACTTAACTACAGGGTGTTTTATTTTCTTTTTCTTTTCTTTTCTTTTTTTTCTTTTCCCTCTTCTCATTTTTCTTACTACCATTATTCACCAAATCCTTTTTCTAGGTGAGTGGCACATCCTTCACCCTTTCAAGAACTGCCCTGCAGAAATCCTTGGACTAAAGAGGATTCAGAACTGATCTCTTAACCTCTGTGTTTTCGCGATCTCAGATGCCAACTAGACAATTCTATGTGTGTGAATTTAGATGTTTAGGTTACTTAGCTCTCAAACCAGAGCTTGGACAATAAAGCCCTTTACTCTTAGGTTCTTCAAATTCTTAGTTTCCTCCTATAGGATCCGTCAAGACAAAATTTACCAAGTCTAGTTATTTATCTTTAGCTTGTAAGTTTTGTAAACTAAAATTCTACTAACTCTATTTAATTAACTCTGAATATCTGGCCTTTTACTTAACTTTATGATAAAATCAAATTTTCAAAAAGCAAAAGGATTACTTAATCTAATTGATTAAAAAGTTATAATTCAATTCCAAAACTTAAGTTTAAAATCTTAACACACTTAGTTTCTTAATTCAAGTAAGAATAGAAAAGCAAATCTTTAAAAGATTTAAAAGATTCCTAATTCAAATAAAATCTTGTTAAGAAATTTTAAACACTATAGTGTGTTTTTAGAAAATGTTTAAAGCAAAAATCTAATTAACAATTGAATGCTCTTAAATACTCTATATATATTCTATATACATTTTAAACTTCTGACCTAAAAGAAAATTAAGCTCTTAATTACAATATATATATATATATTCTTCTTCTTTTCTTCTTTATTAAAATGAATATTCCCCTCTTATTATTTTTATGAATTTTCTTTTTTTTCAAATTTTTGCATTTATATATTTTTATTTTTATGTATATAAGATTTTTCCAATTTTTATGATTTTTTCAAAAAATTTTCAAATTTTTATGAAATTTTTTATTTTTTAAAATTTTTATCATTTTTGAAATTTTCTACTTTTTTAAATTTCATGGATATCTAATTTTTATGTGTTTTTATTTTTTAAACTACACTTAAAATGAAATTTTCACTTCAAAACCTCCCCAAGCCAAAATTTTACAGTGTCCTCATAGTAAGAAGGGTGAAAAGATATTATACTTCATTTAGTATAGGGTGATGGAAGGAGTCGAAAAGAGGAGATTAAAAATCTCTGTGCGAGCGATTTTGTTTCTAACCAAAGGTTAGAGTGGTCAGTCGGACTAAATGAAGGTAATCAGAATGATATGAAGTGAAATTTTAAAGTGTAGAAGAAAATCAAAAGGGGTAAAAATAGTAAACAGCTATGTACAAGTGCTAAGTTTTACACCTTCAGCTAGGTGTAAACCCTAGTAAAGAACTCCTAAAAAGAATAGGTATATGGTAAAAACAAAGGAGTTATGAAAGAATTAGATCAAAAAATTAGAAAACAGATTAAACCACCCAATCAAAACTCGTCCTGAAATTGCCTAGAATAGATCTCGTAGAACCTAAAATCAGATTCTTGTGAAAAATCTCAGAAAGATCATAGTGAATCTTATAAAGATTAGATCTAATTTAGGTTGAGATCTAAAATGTTCAAGATTGAGGCAATTTAGGAAATGTTTCCACCAAGTTCAAAAGATCAGCCAAATCAGTTTTGATTCTCAATAATAGGTGGATCATTTTGACACAAAATAGGTTGCTGATGCGGGTTTGGTGGGTTATTTTCAGGTAATATGGAGGATGGGTTATGATTACAATCAAAGGCCTAACTAAGGAAATGGACTTGGCCTTGATTTTGCCTAGGATTTGGCAGATTCCTAGGATTCGAAATTAGCTAAGATGGAAGAGTACCTGGCTGATGAGACTCAGCCAAAAGCGTAATCTGATTTCGTAAATCAGCCAATTCTACCTTACATTGCCTATGGATCTCAGCAAAAGCTTCAGCATTTTGTCGCTGACTCTCTGACACAGCTCTTAAAATCTGATCTAGCTATGTATCTCTAATAGGCCTAGAGTAATTCTGCATACTCATCGGGTTAGGCCTTAAATTTGATTACTGAGGAGGCAATGGAGGTAGGTTAAAATGGGTCTGATTCGGATAATTTGGTCTTTGATTTTGATTTTCATTAGCCCAAGAAAAATTTGGGTGGCTTCTCCATCCAGGATTATAGGAATTTGAATAAGGGTTTGGTCTTGGAATGTTTTCCTGGATGGCGTGTAATCCTAAAAGATATGGCGTGTTTTCTGCAACAGCTAAGGGTGGGGAAAAGGGTGGGTAAGATTGTGGGACAAAGGTCCCTCCTTGGGTTAGTGAAGGAGTAGATAGAAAACCCAAGGAAGATGGATCTCTAGAATCCAGATTATTCACAAATTCCCTCCCAACGGGAATTTGCGAAACAGGTAAATACGTGGGATTCGTAGCAAGTAGAGGCGTAAGAGTCTTCATTGTATTTCTAACCTCATCAAGATGCTTTGCTACGATATCGACTTTGTCCAGTTTTTCTGCAATAATCTCTAAATCCTTTGAACTAGACGAATTACCGATCTCGTGAATGCCCTTGTGCGGATTTTGATGATTCGTATTTGCTCCTCGCGTAAATTGCGACATTGATGCATTATTGATCGAGTTTTCCGCCATCCCTTCAAATAATTCTGAAGCGGATTCTGCGTCGCGATTTAGAAAATTCCCTCCACAAGAGGCATCAACTAGATTGCGAATGCCCTCTTGTAAACCATAATAAAAGATATGCATGAGTTGCCAACGAGGGATGTCATGATGTAGGCATTTCCTTTGCAATTCATGAAAATGTTCCCATGCTTCATGAATTGGTTCTCCTTGATTTTGATTGAAAGTAGTAATAGCTCACCTTAAAGCATTGGTTTGACCAATAGAAAAAAATTTCTTCAAAAATGCGGATTCGAGTTCAGCCCAAGTTGAGATTGGTCTTGCTATAGTTCTATACCAATAAGCTGCTTTATCTTTAAGGCTAAAAGAGAACATCTTCATTAGTAGGATTTCCCTATTTTGATTTCGAGGACCATGAGTTTGAGATAAATTTTTAAGATCTTTTATATGTTGAAATGGATCCTCGGATGCAAATCTGTGAAAGTAGGAGATTAAACCTATAATATTTGGATTTAATTCTAGATCATTCTCCCCAATAGGTATCTTAACATTATGCTCTACTTGTGCATTAGATAGGTTATAATAATCCCTAAGTAGAGGCCTTGGATGATGGATCAGTAAATCAAGGTTTTCAAAACCCGCCTCAGGTCGAGGTGAAGGACGGGTTTGAAGAGTCTGTAAATTATTTGAGGCTACTGTTAATAGATTGATTTGTCTTGTTTGCTCTAGCATCCTAAGATTCTGGTTCAGGAGTGCCTCATGAACATCAAAAGGCGACATCTCCCCCAGACCAGAAGAAGAAGGGATCTCGAGATTAAGATTTTGCATTAGATCCATAAAAGTAGATGGATTAGATGGGAAAACCATTGGTTGCTTATCTGCAACTGACCTAGGATCACCTGTCAATGGTGGTGCAAGAGGCGGATACAAGGATCGCCTCCCAACCATAAATGGAAAATAATGTGTAAGTGCACATGCACACCACCGGTAAAACAATGGCACAAAAACCCGCAAAACAGCGCAAAAGTCACGAGTTTTGCTCTTCTTTCAAAGGAAAGAAGAAATTCTTAAGGTACTCAAAGTAATTTGATGCAAATAAATAGAGTAATAGTATCAAAATACGCATCCTAATCCATGTCTACATAGGTGTGTACCTTAAAGCTCAAAGGTCTAAGGTCTAGGATCAAGACCGCTCACTACTGGCTCCCTGGGGCTCTAGTAGTGAGACAGACTTGTTGATCTTCGACCAAAGCCCTAAGAGGTGCAAAGAGGAGAGATAGAAAAATAGACTTAGGTGACTCTAGTGATCGTGATGTGTGCGCGATAGCATGCAACAGACGATAGCGATTGAAAAACCTGCATGCATTCTACAAACAGATTTAAGTCACAAATTTTACTTCCTCTTTTTAGTTATCTTTTACAAAAATCTATCAATTAAACTACAATGGTCGCTTTCTTAATTCTTTTCAAACAAAAATATATGGTCTTTTTAAATCTCAGAGGATAGGGATCTACGTGGGTTTTCTCATGTTTTCCCGCTAATGCGAGAAAAATAGTTAAAAATTCCTGAGTCAGATCGTACTAATACTAGTAGGATAATGCACTCCTAAGAGTGTATGCCTATTTATATGCTGTTGCTAGTC
This sequence comes from Thalassia testudinum, assembly GCA_037157565.1. Classification (NCBI taxonomy): domain Eukaryota; kingdom Viridiplantae; phylum Streptophyta; class Magnoliopsida; order Alismatales; family Hydrocharitaceae; genus Thalassia; species Thalassia testudinum. Next base: position 41,612,808 of record JAZHRO010000067.1, read on the forward strand.
AGAAAAAGATATATTTTTATATTTTTTTTAATTTTTAAATGCAACAATACAAAAGAATAAGACTAGAAATACTCACAAAAACAAAAACAGCAACAAAATCCCGCCTTCTCCTGAGATTACCCGTAGAGGTAAACCTGAAAAGAAGACAGAAAATAAAAACAAAAATAAAACAAAAAAAAAACAAAATACAATAAATTAGAACAAAAGTTATTAAAAATAATATATTTACAAATACCTCCTAATTAGACAATTAATCCTTTTAAATTCTAGTGAATTAAAATATTACCACCCTGGCAACGGCGCCATTAAAATGATCGCGTGTCTTTACTCAGTAATTAAGTTAATTTCACTTAACTAAGGGTAGAAAAGGTTACTTAGGTTAACTCGAAGTTGTGTCGGTTGTGTAGTATAGGGTCAAATTAACCTAACATTTTAAAAATTTTTACTGGTTAAGTCTAGGTCGTTCACTGGGAGGTATAATTTTTTCCAAATTCACCAATTTCCTTTTATTTCTTTTTAAGTTTAGGAGGTATAACTAGGATGATTTTAAAACATGAATTTTTTCAAAATATTTGAACTATAAAGAATATAAAAAATTCCATATGAAAAACATATCAACTCAAAATGATGTACTTTATTAACAATTAAACATGTTTGTTTTCCAATTTTATTTTAAAGAAATTAAGGCAATAAGAATTGTTCTATTAAAATATGCCTTATTATAAATTTAAGAACAAAACGAAATGAAAATAATGCAAGAGAAATAATTTCTTTCATTTATTTTCTTCAACCTCTTATCTTCTCCTTTTCTCTCTTCTTTGCTTCTCGACTCTCTTTTCTTACCTTCTTCTATTCTGTTCCTACCTTCTCCTTCTCTTCCTGTCTCTTATTCTCTTTCCCTTAGTCTTTTCCTTCCTTAGTGCCTTAGTAGTGCCTGTGCTCCTCCTTTCTTTCCTTAGCCATCAGACTTAACCTTAACCTCAATGGCTCTTCTTTTCCTTTATTCCTTCAGCAGAATCGGGTTTTTTTTTTACTTTTTAACCAAAAATTATTTTATTTACGACAAGGTCCTTTCGAGGATACACAGCACCCTGAGATCAGGGTGGGACCAGACCCTACTCGTCCTCGCCTAATCTTAATTAGGTTCGATTTTTCGTTTATTTCATTTCGGTTCATAGTCTCAAGCCAATCAGGCTCAACCCGAACTCCCAGGCCTCACCCTCCCAGGGCACACTCGCTCATGCCCACTCGGGCGCACACCTGTAGGCACACAAGCCCACACACACATACGCACATGCTCAGATAATCAGATCGGTAACCGGTGCGCCGAGCGCTAACGACTGAAGAGCTGGTGTAACAAAATCGTTTTATCCCCATGCATGCGCTCAAAAACTGACGATGTGGGACTATCATAACCCCTTCTAGACCCAACATCAATCGATCATATCTCCCAGCTTAAAGCTCCAAATCAAGTGATTTAAAGTTTGTTAGAAAGCTCTAAGGTAGATCTACACAATTGCAGGGTCAATTTAAGGTTTAGAGGATGTTCTCTTCAATTTGAAGAGTGAAATTATTTCCTGGAAATGATTTTAACTTTACAGAGTTCTCAGATGGACTTTTCTCTCTTATTTAAAGGTCTATACATGTTCTACAAATTATTCCGCATCTGTTAGAGTAAGATTTAAGCTCTCAAGACCTTCAAACAGAATACAAAAGGTTGAAGCTTCTCTGAAAGCTTCAGAGGTTGAATTTTCAGAATTTAATATGTGCAACAGACACTTAAGAATGTTTCTAATTGATTTAAACTAATTCTAAGGGTTGTAATCAACTCAACTAGGCAAGATTTAGAATTAAAACTCATCAAAATACTTCTGTTGTTAGTTTGGATTCAAAAATAACCCAAATTGATGGGGTTCAAATTTTCACTAAATAACTCACCTGAGCTCAGTTTAATCACTTTAAAACCATCAAACAAGATCCCAGAAACAACTTAATTGCATCAATTCCTTAATTTGAGCTCATAACTCCATAATCAAACTCAATTTGATTGTGAAGGCACAAAAGTTGACTTTCTGTTCAAACCTTCTCCCAAGAAATTTAAGCCTCGAATAGGATCTTCTTAACCTCAGAAACTCATTCAGATTCTCAGATAGATGCTCTGACCAAGATTCAGGCTCATCGCCTGAGATTGAAAAGGTGCTTGTTTGACAAAGCCATTCAGAGGTTGTTACAGTATTCTAAGGGTTTAAACAGCTTTAGTGCAGTGCACTGAAGCTTCTAGGATCCTTAAATGCTCTTAAATCTCTCCTAACAGACTTCTCCAACTCTTCCGGAGTTGGAGAAGATGAAGATCTATCTACAGCTTCAGTGGTTAAATCCTCAAATAAACATCCTTAAAACAATTAGTGACTCACATTATATCATTCTAGAGCTTCTCAACAAGTTTCATAGGCTGAAGCACAGATTTGGCTCGCCGAAGCTCCGGTGAATCCAGAAAATATGAAAACTGTGTACAGATTATTTAATTATGCCATTTTTAATCTAAAAAGGATCCTGAGGTTGCAAGGAACCTCAAGAGCTCAATTAATTCCCATTTATCCATTAGAGTTAAGATTTGACAGTGAATTCGTTTCCTTAAAGGATCTGAGTGATTAAAGCCCAGGACCTATTTAACCACTCGATTGAGAGGTTCCAACAAGTCAACAAGTGTTTATATTCATAAATATATATTCAATTTAGGATTTGAACTGCTCCTGAGCCACCATTGATAGCGAGCTCAGGAGCTTAATTATATTTGGGCGTTTAATTTATATGTGGTAATAATATGTATTAAAGTGTTGATTAGGGTCCTAAAGTGGTGAATAGATGATGAAGAACCCAGTGGAGGTGAAATTAAGCCCACTACTGTCACCATGGACAGTAATAGTAGTCAGTGGAGGTGAAATGTGAATTAGGTGATTAGATGATCAATTAAACGATTAAATGTGCTAGAAGTGATTGTGAGGGTTAAAGGAAGGTGGACAGTGAATTAAAAAGACAAGATTAACGCTCTGGCAAGCTCAAGGAGCTCACCGGAGTTGGAGAAGATAACACTGAAATTCTAAAATTACTCTAATCTAACTACCTAAACTAACTAACTAAGCTAAGCTACTCCTACTACTCCTAATCTACTGTTACCTAGACGAAGGGGTCAATAGGGTTCCGCCGAAGGTTCATAGCGGACGACGAAATCAGAGGGTGGAAGAAAGATCTCCGGCGGGCGGATTTGAAGTGGAGCAGAGGATTCCTTGGGTCGGCGCCTGTGTCAAAGACGCGGAAGACCATGGCGGATCTCCTCGGCTGATCAAGATGGATGGAGGAAGTCGAAAAGTGAGATGGAAAGTTGCCGGAGTTGCAGACGAATAGCCTATTGGGTCGACTGCAGTGTTAGAAGAGGGAAGGGAGCCAACTTAAGTAAAATCCAAGGGGTGAGGGGGTTTTTATAGTAGTTGGCGGCGAAGAGAATGGTGGGGTCTGGCTGAAGAAGGAGCTTGAGGGGCTTAACCTCCGACGTCATCTCCGACGATGGTGAGGCTATCTCCCACTAAAAAATAGGATTTCCGATTAATCCAGACCGGTGGATGAAGAGAAGGTGGTGAACGCAAGCTGCAAGAGCTTGGACAAAGAAGAGTGATGTCGGCAGGTCGGTAATCGCACGGTGGCGTGACTCTCTACTGCCAGCCATTCATTTGGCTGAAGAAGAAGATGATGATGATGAGGGAAAGGGACTTAAATGAAATAAAACTTTAGGACCTGTGTGAGAAATAAGGACCCGAATGTAATGAATTTTAAGGACCAAATTGTAAACTCAGGTTTTGAAGGTTTATTTTAATTTAGATCTTTTTCAACTTTTTATATATGTTAGTAAATAAGGTAAATATTATGTTTTCACCTTGAATTTACATTTTTGACCTTTTTAGATTAATTTATTAGATTAAGTAAAATCACTTAAGTTATTATATACTTAGGTATACATTTTATTTAAGTTACTTAACTTATTAATTAAGGAAATGATTAATAGGATTTTGAGTCCAATTATTAATTAAATTATTAATAATGTTAATTGAATGATATAATGTCATTTTTAACTTATTTTAAGGTCCTTTACTAAATATCCCTTATTCTATAATTAACCCTTATATGTTCATAACCTTAGCTAATTAACTAAGAAGACTAGTTAATTAGGGGTAATTAGAGATCATGATGAGTGTCTCATCATGCAGGAGAATGCTAGGTCCAACCCGTATTCCAATACTTATAAGTTGGGTTGGAGGAACCACCCTAACTTCTCCTGGAAAAGTCAGGGGCAATAGATCCAAACACGACCCAGTAACTATGCATCTAAAGACCTATGGGTTAAGGTCAAGTATACACCCAGTTGCCCTCGAGACCAGTTACTCAGCCATCTTTGAATGCCCAACAATCTGTAGGGTAGGCTGATTTAAACCAGCAAATGGTGGAAATGCAAGGGTCCATGCTTCAATTTATGCAGCAAATGAAGACATCATTGGATAACTTGCAATCTAGGTTAATTGCTAACACCCGACAACCCAGATCTCTGCCATCCCAACCCGTACCCAACTCGCGCAATGCACAAAATCAGGGCAATAGAGCCCAAGGGTGTGGGAATCAAAGGGACCCACACGCACATGCTCAGGTGGTTGAGCAGGGTCCCTCCTCTTCTTCTTCTAGTTACTTGACCAATCAAGGCCCTCCAATCTTCACTAACCCACCTCAAGACCCGAACCCATATGCCTCTGCAAACTCCATCACCTTGAGAAGTGGAAAGCAAACCTAGAATCCTGAATTACCTTCTAGATGCCAAAACCCTGTGGAGCTTGAGAGAGAGAAGGTGGAGATTGAAGAAGAAAATAAGGCCCAAGGATCGGAAATTGAAAATACCACCCATATCCTGTTCCCTGAAGCCCTATTGAAAACCAAGAAGAAGAAAACCTTAGAGAGCAACGAGGAGCTCCTGAATTTATTCAAGAGCATAGAGATCAATATTTCTCTCCTTGATGCTATTAAGCACATCCCAGTTTATGCTAAATTTGTAAAAGAACTATGTACCCAAAGGTGTAGGCCAAGAGAACCCACTCCAAGGAAGGTGATTCTCTCTGAGCAGGCAAGTTCTGTCATCGTACATCACCTTCCTCAAAAGAAGAAAGATCCAAGTGGCCCCTTTATCTCATGCGTTATTGGGGAATACACTTTTAATAGGGCACTATTGGATCTAAGTGCATCCATCAACCTAATCCCAACTTCTCTTTATGAGAGGCTTGGGTTAGGCGAACTTAGGTCAACCTCAGTAATGCTACAATTAGCGAACCATTCGATCACCACACCGAAGGGTGTTATTAAGGATGTAATCGTTAAGGTCAAGGATTTCTAGTTTCCTATAGATTTCCTGGTCCTTGACATGGATGTACCTAACGATTTGAGGAACACGCCCACCATTCTGGGGTGCCCGTTCCTAGCTACCGCCAAGGCCAACATAAGCTGTGAGAGCAGTAGTATGGAGATCACCTTTGGGGATAGGAAGCTAACTCTTGATATTTTTAAGGCGATAAGAGGATTTGAGGATTGTGGATTCATCGAGGAGCTCGAGGATGGTGATTTTGAGACTTGTATGACATTTAGTGCACTCGAGGACTCCACCAGCTTTAGTGAGCCCAACCCACAACCCTCCGTGGGGAACCTACCACATCCTGAGGAGGCTGTTGATTTTGTTCACTTCCAGCCTCTTCCACTGGATCATCCTGATGAATCTTCATTGGCATCCTCCATATCTTCTATACTAAACCCATCTTAGCTTGAACTGAAACCATTGCCTAAGAATTTGAAATACGAGTTCTTAGGACCTGAGAACATGCTCCCTATGGCTATTAGTGCTGATATAACTACGAAGCAAGAATTGAGGTTGATAAAGGTCCTTAAGAACAATAAGGAGGCAATTGGTTGGACCATCCATGACCTTAGGGGAATCAAGCCATCTTATTGTAATCATCATATTTTCATAGGAGATGGATCCCACCCTTCTCACGAAATGCAAAGGAGACTAAACCTGAATATGCGAAAAGTGGTCAAGATGGAGATAATCAAGTGGCTCGATGCTAGAATTATATACCCAATCTCGGATAGTCCTTGGGTTAGCCTCATTCAGATTGTACCTAAGAAGGTGAGAATAACTGTTACGACTAACAAGAAAGGGGAAACCTTCACCACTCATTCAACTTCTGCTTGGAGAGTCTGTATCGACTATAGGAAGCTAAACACAACCACCAAAGAGGATCACTTCCCTTGTCATTCATCGATCAAATCTTAGAAAGGTTAGCTGGGCAAAAATACTTTTGCTTCCTGGATGGTTATTCAAGATATAACCAAGTCCCTATCCATCTTGAAGACTAGGAAAAGACAACTTTCACATGTCCCTAAGGAACCTTTGCATTCAGTAGAATGCCGTTCCGGCTTTGCAATGCACCAGCGACTTTTCAAAGGTACATGCTGACCATCTTTTCTGACATTGTGGGAGATTGTCTTGAGGTGTTCATGGATGATTTCTCCATTTTCAGAGATTCTTTTGAGTCCTGTCTAGCTAACTTGGAATTGATCCTCCAGAGATGCAACGAGACATGGCTGGTCCTTAGATGGGAAAAGAGCCATTTTATGACTCGGGAGGGCATTGCCCTGGGTCATGTGGTTTCTAATCGGGGTATTGAGGTTGATAAAGCTAAGGTGGATGCTATCTCTAGACTTCCTCCACCCACATCCGTAAAACAAGTTCTCTCTTTCCTTGGGCATGTGGGTTTTTATAGAAGATTCATCAAGGACTGCTCAAAGGTTGCTCGACCCTTGAGTAACCTTCTGGCCAAAGACACGCCATTCGAGTTTGATGAATCATGTCGTAAGACATTTGATTTGTTAAAAATGGTAGTCACCTGTTCCTCGATGTTGCAACCACCGGTCTAGACAGCCCCATTTGAGATTATGGCCGACGATTATGCCATTGGGGCTGTCCGATTATGCCGTTGGGGTTGTCTAGACCACCGATCTAGACAGCTCCATATGGTCTGATTATGCCATTGGGGCTGTCTTGGGTAAGAAGACTGAAAAAAAGCCCTCTATGATTTACTATGCTAGCAAGACTCTGGACAAGGCTTAGAGGAACTACACCATTACTGCAAAATAATTACTAGCTGTAGCTTTTGCTTTGGAAAAATTCAGGGCTTATCTTTTAGGTTCTTATGTAATCATTTATACCAACCACTTGACCTTGAAACAATTGGTGCTAGAGCACCACGATCATTTATTTTGATGATAACAAAACACGCGTCATTTAACATTTGCACTTGAAGTTTTAGATTTCAGGTTAATTGCAAATGGAGACATGGTTAGACGGAGTTCGAGCTCGCATCCAAGATGGATAAGAAGAGCTTGACGGAGAATAGAGGAGCTTCGCGAGGAGTGATGGCTTGAAGAAGGAAGGAGATGAAGAATAGGATAGATTTCTTTTCCTTGTATTCTTTGTATTTTTGTTTCTTTTGTTGCTCTTTATTTTGTTACTTAGATTCATGTTAAAGAGCTGCAAAGTACCCTAATAGCAGTCCTAGGAACACCTGCACTACCCTAGGATACTTAGGTTTTCTATAGAGAACTTAGGAAACCAATATAGGGTTCAAATAGCCTTTTCAGATGTCTAATCTAAAAATCAGACGTCTGATAATGACTTTTAAGATGTCTGACTGTTGACTCAGATGTCCGATAATGTTTAGGCTGGACTTAGTTCTATCTGATGAATTCACACGTCCAGACCTTAGTCCAGACGTCTTAGAAGTCATCTGATGAGTTTGCCAGATGTCTAATTAGTGGACCGTTGGCTGGCTTAGCAAACAATGAAGGATATGACCGTTAACCCTATATCAGATTCCCGTAGAGGACCCCAGACGTCTGATACATGACCGTTTTGCCTCGGCTGACCCAAAATCTCTTCTCAGAGATTTTATAGCCATTGCACTCTCTTGGGAATCCATTTCCGCAGAAAAGTAGGTTTCCAGACATCCAGACATCACTCCAGACGTCTTGTATGTCGTCTAATGATAATTCACTAGAACCCTATTTATATCTGATTCAAGTCAAGAACCCGCCTATAATCAAACATCTGACTTTGTTCCCAGATGTCTTAAACTGGTTTTCCAGACATCTGATGCCAGGATCAAACGTCTGATAACCCTGCCAGTGTAATGATTAATCCGAATTTCGGCCTGATTTTCTTGGAGCTTGTACCCAACGGCTATGGAAGCCTTCCATGGCCTTCCAAAGCCTTCCTAGGGCCTCTATAAATAGAGGAGAACCTTTGCCACTCAAATATACACCTAGATACACCAAGACACACTTAGCAACATACTTTCCACATCTTTTGTGTCCAAGAGAAGTAGCTCAAGCTCTTGCTTCCAAGCTCAAGTTCTACATCTAGAGAGCATCAATCATTTGCGCACCCGCTCTCCCGCCATAGTTCACGAGAGCACCGTTGCGCCGTCATGTAGTTCACGCATCCACATCATCGACGCACTTCTGCAAAGGGAAGCATCCTAATTCCTATAGAAGCTTAGGTTAAGATTATCTTTATTGGCTCTATAGGACTATTTGTACTTTTTTTTGTTATTTGGTTGGGTATTCGCTTTGCGAATTCCCATCTCCTTTGTGAGACAAAATCCTTCTTCTGAAGAGAAGGGGCTTGAGGTACGCTACACTCGTATTTGTAGGGTGGTTGTAATTAAGGTTGTACTACCCTCGTTTAAGTAGTATGTTAGTGAATTTGATCAACTTGGTTGATCGGAAAATCCTAACTCGAGAGGGTTAGGTGGTGGTTTTCACCCGATTTGGGTTTCCACCTAAAAATAATTGTATACATTGTGCAATTGCTATTTCTATAAGATTGTTCATATCTTAAATTCTGCACTTTATTTTTATGTCACGCTGATCTCACCCCCTCCAACTAGGGAATCACAATTGCTCTTGATTTTTTGCATTATTATTTATGGTTTTGTCATCATCAAAATGGGGGAGATTGTTGGTGCTAGAGTACCACGATCGTTTATTTTGATGATAACAAAACACGAGTCATTTAACATTTGCTCTTAAAGTTTTAGATTTCAGGTTAATTGCAAATGGAGATGTGGTTAGACAGAGTTCGAGCTCGCATCCAGGATGGATTGGAGGAGCTTGACGAAGAATAGAGGAGCTTCGCGAGGAGCGATGGCTTGAAGAAGGAAGGAGATGAAGAATAGGATAGATTTCCTTTCCCTGCAATCTTTGTATTTTTATTTCTTTTGTTGCTCTTTATTTTGTTACTTAGATTCATGTTAAAGAGCCTCAAAGTACCCTAGCAGTAGTCTTAGGAACACCTGCACTACCCTAGGATACTTAGGTTTTCTATAGAGAGCTTAGAAAACCAATATAGGGTTCAAACAGCCATTTCAGACGTCTAATCTGAAAATCAAACATCTGATAATGACTTTTAAGACGTCTGACTGTTGACTCAGACGTTCGATAATGTTTAGGCTGGACTTAGTTAGTTCTGTCTGATGAAATCAGACGTCCAGACCTTAGTCCATACGTCTTAGAAGATGTCTGATGATTTTGCCAGACATCCAATCAGTGGATCGTTGGCTGGCTTAGCAAACAATGAAGGATATGATTGTTAGCCCTGTATCAGACATCTGTAGAGGACCCCAGACATCTGACACATGACCGTTTTGCCTCGGCTGACCCAAAATCTCTTCTTAGAGATTTTATAGCCATTGCACTCTATTGGGAATCCATTTCCACAGAAAAGTAGGTTTCCAGACATCCAGACATCACTCCAGACGTCTTGTATGTCGTCTAATGATAATTCACTAGAACCCTGTTTATATCTGATTCAAGTCAAGAACCCGCCTATAATCAAACATCTGACTTTGTTCCCAGATGTCTTAAACTGGTTTTCTAGACATCCGATGCCAGGATCAAACGTCTGATAACCCTGTCAGTGTAATGATTAATCCTAATTTCGGCCTGATTTTCTTGGAGCTTGTACCCAACGGCTATGGAAGCCTTCCATGGCCTTCCAAAGCCTTCCTAGGGCCTCTATAAATAGAGGAGAACCTTTGCCACTCAAATATACACCTAGATACACCAAGACACACTTAGCAACATACTTTCCACATCTTTTGTGTCCAAGAGAAGTAGCTCAAGCTCTTGCTCTCCAAGCTCAAGTTCTACATCTAGAGAACATCAATCATTTGCGCACCCGCTCTCAGTTCATGAGAGCACCGTTGTGCCATCGTGTAGTTCATGCATCCGCGTCGTCGACGCACTTCTGCAAATGGAAGCATCCTAATTCCTATAGAAGCTTAGGTCAAGATTATCTTTGTTGGCTCTATAGGACTATTTGTACTTTTCTTTGTTATTTGGTTGGGTATTCGCTTTGCGAATTTTCGTCTCCTTCGTAAGACAAAATCCTTCTCGTGAAGAGAAGGGGCTTGAGGTATGCTACCCTCGTATTTGTAGTGTGGTTGTAATTGAGGATGGACTACCCTCATTTAAGTAGTACGTTAATGAATTTGATCAACTTGGTTGATCAGAGAATCCTAACTCGAGAGGGTTAGGTGGTGGTTTTCACCTGGTTTGGGTTTCCACCTAAAAATAATTGTGTATATTGTGCGTTTGCTATTTCTATAAGATTGTTCATATCTTAAATTCCGCACTTTATTTTTACGTCACGCTGATCTCACCTCCTCCAAGTAGGGAATCACAATTGGTATCAGAGCAGGTTCTTGCTAATCGGAGTAACACCTAGCAAGAGATCCAATGGAGGGGAGCGTCTCTACCATCAAACTCATCAAGGGGCAGTCCACTACCCTCCCTCCCTACTTCGACGGGAGTGACTACGGGTATTGGAAGCTCAGGATGAAGACGTGGCTCCAAGCCACTGAGTTTGAGATATGGGGATGTTGTGAAACCCCATACGAGATCTCGAAGCAACCCCAAGGAGGCTACTCGCAGCTGCAGATTCGAGAGCTTTCACTCAACGCAAAGGCAATGAATGTCGTGTATTGCGCATTAAGTCCGAAGGAGTTCGAGCAAATCCAAGAGTGCACTACCACCCACGGGATATGGAGGAAGTTAGAAGACACTCATGAGGAGACGAGCTCGAAGGAAGAAGAATCAAAGAAAAAGAATGAAACCGCTTGCATGGGTTTCATGGCAATCAGAGAAAGCGACATCGACAGCGAAAGCGACTTCGACAATGAGGTAAACCCGGATTTACAAGACGCTTTTAATGAGCTTTTTGAAGTTAGTAAATCACTTTAGGTATAAAATAAAAATATTAAAAAGAACCTTAGCTTTCTTAAAAATGAAAATGAAAGGTTAGAAAAAAAACTTAAGGATCTAGAAGCTAGTCCTAAAAATGATGACTTAATCAATGAAAATACTAAATTGATTGAGGAAAATGCTTGTCTAAAGCTAGAAATTTCTGATTTAAAGACTAAGATGAATATTATAGAAAAGGAAATTTCTTGTCTTAGGGAAATATCAAATAATTTGATAAATAAGGTAGATAACTTCTATAGCCCTAAGGTTGTGAAAGGATCTCCATCAAGGAGACTCACTAACAGATCTGGATCCAAGCTCACTTGGATACCGAAGAAAGACTTGGAATCTTGTTTTGTAGGTTTCAAGGGTGACTTCAACACAAAGGACTGGACCTACAAGCTCAAGGCTGGTCAACTCGAGTTGGGAGAACCAAGGAGTAGACCAAGGAGGAGAATGAGAAGACCGACGAGACGGCGAACAAACGATGGACCCGTCGCATGTCGACCACTAGACTCGAGACTGGCGCCGATGCCTAGGCCTCCAAACTACGAATGAGAGCCCCATCCGATGTGGCATCCACCACCTCCATTTGGGCCATTTTATTGGCCATGGTAGGTGAGGTAAAACCCTTTACCTTATCTCTTTTATCATTAGCATATAGATAGGGGGAGTTAAAATTATGAGCTAATTTTCAATTATTAAGGGGGAGATGTAAGTTACCTATATTTCCTTTAGTAAGGGGGATAAAAATAATAGCTATTTTGTTGTTACAAAAAGGGGGAGGACATTACTCTTGTTAAAAGAAATTCAACCCATTTATAGAAGAGCATGTTTTAAGGGGGAGTTATAGGAAATTTAAAATCAATTAAACCTTTTTGATAATGTCAAAAAGGAGCAGGATTTTTTTGCATTATTATTTATGATTTTTTCATCATCAAAATGGGGGAGATTGTTGGTGCTAGAGTACCACGATCGTTTATTTTGATGATAACAAAACACGTGTCATTTAACATTTGCTCTTCATGTTTTAGATTTCAGGTTAATTGCAAATGGAGATGTGGTTAGACGGAGTTCGAGCTCGCATCCAAGACAGATTAGAGGAGCTTGATGAAGAATAGAGGAGCTTCACAAGGAGCGATGGCTTGAAGAAGGAAGGAGATGAAGAATAAGATAGATTTCCTTTCCCTGCATTCTTTATATTTTTATTTCTTTTGTTGCTCTTTATTTTGTTACTTAGATTCATGTTAAAGAGCCTCAAAGTACCCTAACAGTAGTCCTAGGAACACCTGCACTACCTAGGATACTTAGGTTTTCTGTAGAGAACTTAGAAAATCAATATAGGGTTCAAACAACCTTTTCAGATGTCTAATCTGAAAATCAGACGTCTGATAATGACTTCTAAGATGTCTGACTGTTGACTCAGACGTCCGATAATGTTTAGGCTGGACTTAGTTAGTTCTGTCCGATGAAATCAGACGTCCAGACCTTAGTCCAGACGTCCAGACCTTAGTCCAGACGTCTTAGAAGACGTCTGATGATTTTGCCAGACGTCCAATTAGTGGACCGTTGGCTGACTTAGTAAACAATGAAGGATATGACCGTTAGCCCCGTATCAAATGTCCGTAGAGGACCCCAGACGTCTGATACATGACCGTTTTGCCTCGGCTGGCCCAAAATCTCTTCTCAGAGATTTTATAGCCGTTGCACTCTCTTGGGAATCCATTTCCACAGAAAAGTAGGTTTCCAGACATCCAGACATCACTCCAGATGTCCTGTATGTCGTCTGATGACAATCCACTAAAACCCTGTTTAGATCTGATTCAAGTTAGGAAGGAAAGCCGCCTATAATTAGACATCTAACTTTGTTCCCAGACGTCTTAAACTGGTTTTCCAGATATCCGATGCCAGGATCAGACGTCTGATAACCCTATCAGTGTAATGATTAATCCTAATTTCAGCCTGATTTTCTTGGAGCTTGTACCCAATGGCTATGGAAGCCTTCCTAGGGCCTCTATAAATAGAGGAGAACCTTTGCCACTCAAATATACACCTAGATACACCAAGTCACACTTAGCAACATACTTTCCACATCTTTTGTGTCCAAGAGAAGTAGCTCAAGCTCTTGCTCTCCAAGCTCAAGTTCTACATCTAGAGAGCATCAATCATTTACCCACCTGCTCTCCTGCCATAGTTCACGAGAGCACCGTTGCGCCGTCGCGTAGTTCACGCATCTGCGTTGTCGACACACTTCTACAAAGGGAAGAATCCTAATTCCTATAGAATCTTAGGTTAAGATTTTCTTTGTTGCCTCTATAGGACTATTTGTACTTTTCTTTGTTATTTGGTTGGGTATTCGTTTTGCCAATTCCCGTCTCCTTCATGAGACAAAATCCTTCTCGTGAAGAGAAGGGGCTTGATGTACGCTACCCTCATTTTTGTAGCGTGGTTGTAATTGAGGTTGTACTACCCTCGTTTAAGTAGTATGTTAGTGAATTTGATCAACTTGGTTGATAAGAAAATCCTAACTCGAGAGGGTTAGGTGGTGGTTTTCACCCGATTTGGGTTTTTCACCTAAAAATAATTGTGTACATTTTGTGATTGCTATTTCTATAAGATTGTTCATATCTTAAATTCCGCACTTTATTTTTATGGCATGCTGATCTCACCCCCTCCAAGTAGGAAATCACAGAAACATCTCTTGGCCAAAAAGGATGCCAAGCCTCGACTTATTCGTTGGATTCTGTTACTTCAAGAATTTAATCTTGAAATCAGGGATAAAGCCAGGACACAAAATGTAGTGGCGGATCACCTCTCAAGAATCCTAATTGATTCTCCTCATCCAGATATCCCTATTTCTAACACCTTTTCGGATGAGACTATCCTTATAGTCTCGGGTATCCGAACCCCCTAGTTTGTAGATATCATCAATTATTTGCCATTGGTCAAATCCCCCAGATTGGACCAAACAACGGGACAGACTTGTGTCTGAGGTCAAATATTATTTTTGGGACGATCCCGAGCTGTACCGCATCGGCACAGACTAGATTATTCATCGATGCATCCCGGAAATTCAGTTCCATGGTATACTTGAGTTCTGCCATACATCTGTGTGTGGTGGACACTTTTTTGAAAAAAAGATGGCAGCAAAAATTTTACAATCTGGATTCTATTGGCCGTCATTATTTAAGGATGCCCAGGAATTCTTAAAGTCGTGCATCTAATGCCAGACACTTGGGAACATGGCTAAGAGAGATATGATGCCCCTTAACCCAATACTTTCCGTCGAAATTTTCGACATTTGCGGCATCGACTTCATGGGACCTTTTCCTCCTTCATTTGGACACCAGTATATTCTGGTCGCTATTGATTACGTGTCCAAATGGATTGAGGCAATCCTCACCTGAACCAATGACCAAAAGGTGGTCATAGATTTTGTGAAGAAGAATATCTTCTGTTAGTTCAGGATTCCTCGGGCAATTATCAGTGATGGTGGCATGCATTTCACTCATGCCTAGTTTCAGAATTTATTGGGGAAATACGAGGTGAATCATGATATTTCCACACCCTACCACCCTCAGACGAACAGACAGGCCGAGGTCTACAATTAGGAGATCAAAGACATTTTGCAGAAAACCATAAGGCCTGATAGGAAGGATTGGACCCAAAAGCTAGAGGATGCTCTTTTGGCCTATCGTATGCCATACAAAACGCCTATCGGTATGTCTCCGTTCCATCTGGTGTTTGGTAAGGAGTGTCACTTACCCATAGAGCTAGAACACTTGGCATTTTGGGTCATCAGAAAATGTAATTTTGACCTAGAGATGGCTGGGAAGACCAGGAAACTCCAACTATCTAGGTTGGAGGAGCTTAGAAATGATGCTTATTAAAATGCCAGAATCTATAAGGTAAGGACCAAAGCTCTCCATGACCAGATGATTCCATGTAAGAGCTTTGAGCTGAACCAAAAGATCTGGTTTTTCGATTCTCAACTAAAGCTCTTCCCCGGTAAGCTTAGGTCTAAGTGGGACAACCCATTCGTTATTGAGCAGATTTTCCCTAACGAGGCCATCGAAATCTATGACCCAAAGATAGGTAATACCTTCAAGGTCAACGGATAGTATCTCAAACCCTTTGTTGAGCATGTGCTCCCTGAACCCATCTCAGAAAAGGTTGCTCTTACTTTGCCTTAACCACTGTGAATCAATCATTGCCTAGCTAAAGGCATTAAACTCAACACGTGTAAAGACTATTCTGAGCCGACCAGAATCTCACGAAAACCAAGTGCTATTCTTCCAATTCTACTTTCCTGCATGCTTTCATTTTTAACAATGAGGACATTACATTAGCTAAGCATGGGGGGATAGATATTTCTTATGAATCTTTTTGCCAACCATAATAGTAATTTCCTATTTTTCATCTTAAAAAAAAAAAAGAATTAGGAGATGAGAACTTAGGCATTAGGAGTTGCAAACTTTAGGAATTGATACTTTGGGACCTGATTACTTAGATTCTTCAGGTCTTCAGGCTTAATTATCCCGGGTGTCCACTCAAATGTGGACTTAGTCTCGAGTCCTCACCAAGTAATTCTATCTTAATTGGTCAATAAATTGGGGTGGTAAGTATATGACTTATCAACCTGACCTCTGATTTGAGGGGACTTTAAGCCTAAGCATCTACACACTTTTTTTGCACTTACTCACTTTTCGGTGGTTTCTTCGGAAATTGGGTAGCTAATGAACCATCTAGGGTGGTATAACTGGCAAGTTGTCGATGGTAACAGCTCATCTACCGGTTGTCTAAAGCCTAACCACATGACCATTTTCGTCGTACTGCCTTTAGGTAAATCTTAGATCAGGGAAGCCACCTACTTCAAAAAAAAAAAGAATAGAAAAAGGAGAAAATAAAAAAAATTAAACAAATAAAATCACACTTCACCGCACGAGTTTGGCTGATAAGTTGCCGTGGGTAACAGCCCATTGGCCGGTTGTCAGAGCCCAGCTCACAAAAATGCACAATAATTCCCAAAACACTTAGGGAAGAAGCAGGGAAATAGAATAAACCAGGGAGATATACACTGGGTTCTCCCTTGTGTTGACCCCATAAATAAAAGAAGTAGGGAGAAAGCTACCATTCAAAAAGATAAACCTCTAGGCAAGGTCACCTAGTGATGTAAACACATTTTTGAGGGTAAAATGCCTATTCATGCGTGTTCCTAGGCTTAGATTTGTATGTCATGTTATAAATATTGCATAGCATACATCATTCTGTATTTAGAGTAGTTGTATATAATTTAGGTTAATTGCATCCTTTTTATGGTCAGGAGAGAAGGATATTTATTTTGAAGCCTCGGGTTGACGATCTGCTCGAACGGATTTGATCAAGACGACGATCGGAGTCCAACCCCTCCAAAATCGCCAAGATTGAAATTTCGTAGCACCATATACTGTCCAAGGAAGATTAACGACCAAGGGACTAGGTGACATAATTTGATTCTTTCCTCCACTATAAAAGGACCCCTACCCCTCCCATTTTTCTTCATCTCTTCCTTTCTTCCTCTCACCACCTCTAAGGCTCTAGAGAGAGCTTGTCCCAAGCGCGGGATGCTCCTCTAGAGTAGAAAAAGAAAATAGTTTTTCCACTTCTCATCTCCATTCATGGAGCATCCCATGGCCATCATCTCACCGCCCTTCGAGAAGAACATCCTCGCTGCAACACCGCCCTGCCCCATCTTCTATCCTCCAACTCCGTCCTCGTTCGTCCCGCTCCTCACCACCTTCCTCCAAGCAACGTCAGAGCGAGTCATCCTCTAAGCTACCATCGAGGGGGATTCTCTCACCTCTTTCTATCTTTTTCGCTTTTGTAGTGTAGCTTTTCCGCTTTCGTAGTTGTAATAAATATTTATTCAAATAGATGATTGTTCTTCTCTCTCTCTCTGTCTCTCTCTTTTTATTTACAAGTAGATTAGCTAGATTTCATCGACCTGATCTCTTTCCCTATTAAAAATACCAAAAAAATTAAAAAGGACAAAAATGACAAAAATAAATAAAAGGCGAAATGCAGATTTTCAAAACCAAACGTTCACCTCCCCATTTTAGACCAGGGACTCACTTTTCGAGTTTCGGTTATAAATTTTATCTGATCGACGAATTTTCTCGTGAATCGAACTACGATGACAGGTTTTCCAAATCCAAACCTTTTCGCGATGAGATCCGACATTATCACCTGGTAATCGAGATTTTGGGATAATCCCACCCATGGCATCTAAACCAGCACAGGGTGCTTACATGCCCCTGGTAGGATATTTAGATATCCTAGGAGACAAACACCGAGGAGACGATATGTTATTACACATCTTCAAGGGGAATTTCCCGCTTCTCCAAGTCGAGAACGCATCCAAATCAACTTGTGTTTTTGAGCTGCTCCTAATCTATATCTTAAGACCATTTTCAGAGAAAATTAAATGCCCTTTGGCATGATTTCATTATTAAAGCACACTGAACCAGACTATGTGTGATTTTAGGGTGCGTAAGTTACCGAGTCCCGCAAACCAGAGGTCAGTTGACGAGGTCGAATACTCCCTAAGCCTTAGACCTAATACACAAGCTTTTCATTTTCCTCAACCTCTTGAAGATTAATCCGGATCGTGACAAGTACGTGAATGCTTAAATTGAAATCGATCTATGAGGCCTAAGGTTGGTATTCGCCACTAATCCCTTAAGTTTTAGCCTTTCAGGTCTAAATTCGTCATTCAATCCAATCTAGAAGGTAGGTAGGATCCATATTACTTTGAAGGGACTCAATTTTTTTTCTTTATCTTTTAGCTCCTTTCTTTTTCTTTTTAATTTTCCTCCCTCTTTTTCTCATTTTCTCTCAAATGGCTCTTCTTTTTCCTCAACCTCCTTTTCTCATTTTTTTCTTTTTTTCAAAAAAAAAAATTCTTTTTTTATGAAACCCTTTTTGTGAGTTGATTCTCACGATGTTTTGCACTTTAAGACCCCCCATGCCTACGGTTTACAATGTCATTGTAAATTAGGTGGGTTCAAGTTCAACTTAGATCGTACATTAGAACAGGGTAAAAGGGTGGGTGAATGGGTCAGGGTGACTGTTGTGGACTATTTCAAGCTCTGGTACAAGTACCAGAGGTGGGGTTGGGTGTTCTAATGGATGAACCCTAAAGTTTAATATGAGTTCAGTAAAGAGATGTGTCAAAAGTGTTTCGAGCTTTTTAAAAGATGACGGGTTGCCTCCCATTAAGCGCTAAGTTTAATGCCAACATCTGGGCACAATAAGCTCAAGGAGATGTGATTGGCTGCATTAGTGATCTGATGTTGAGAATCTGATGGCCACAGATAAGTATTAAAGCATGGTGAAGAGTCATTCTAGGATTTCTCTGATATGGGTCAAGTTGATACATTTCTGGATGATCTTTCTTGAAATCTTGCGTAGGATTCATTTGGAAGGTGTAGTGGTCATGGGATTTTGAAATAGGTTTGTCATAGGTCCAGGACTCAACAGAGAAGGATCTAGTATCCCAGATGTGTGTTTCCTCTCATGCATTATGGCCTATTAAATAGATACTCAATGAGTCATCTTGATTCTTATCATTTGAATGTAAGATCATTTCTTCAAGAAATGACTCAAAAATTGGTTCCTCTAATGACTTTTCTCCATAATTCTCATCCCAATCAGGAATGAATTCTTGGAGAGTGCCTTTTGGATTGTCTAACTCCGATTCTGTAAAGGATTCATACTCTAGGTGTAGGTCACTCTCAGTATCTGCCAATCTTAATTCCTGGAGGTCCTCAAAATGAAATGTCTCTATGTCCATAGGATCTGAATCTGGTATGTCATCATGTTTCCCAACTTCCCAGGGAGTGTTTTCAAGGTCAAAGGTGAAAGCCTCTATTGTAGTTCTGTCATTGCGCTCGGTCAAGTCTAGATCATCTAAGATGTGAAAAGTTTCTAATTTTGGCTCTAGGTTTTCTACCAAGGATATGGTCATGAAGTCCTAGATAAAACCTAGTTGTTCTACTGAGCATTTCCATTTTGTTGCCTCGAAAATATTAATCTCAGCACGTTGATCTCCTGAAGCAATCATCATATGCCCTGATTCACAATTGATTATGGCTCCTGTAGTAGCCAAGAATGTTCTTCCCAAAATCACGAGCATATCCTGTATTTGTTGTGGCGTATCCATGTTGAGAATTAGGAAATCAGCTAGGTAGCTGAAATCCTTAACTCTAATTACCACATCCTCTACCATCCCAATCGGTGTGATCAGGGTTCAGTCAGCTAGTTGCAAAAGTAACATGGGTGGGTTTTAGTTGTCCGATTCATAATTTTTCAAATTGGGTGGTAGGGATGAGGCTGACTAAAGCACCAAGGTCCAATACTACCCGTTTGAAGTTTGTGTCACCAATCTTGCAGGGGATAAGCGGGGTGCCTGGGTCAGATTTTTTAGGAGGTAGATTGTTTTGGATTGTGGCACTTATATTTTCAAACAATACAACCTTTCCTTGTGTTAGTTCTTCTACCTCTTGTTTGGATAAATCAGGGGAGGTAGGATTTAGAGTGAGGATACAAGTAGTGGAATAGTGACTTGTGCATTCCTTAAAGGTCTCGTTATATCAATTTCAGACAATCCTCTAGTGTAGAGGTGGGATACAACCTGGGATAGGGGAATGGATTGGCTATCTTTCGGGATGGGTTTCTATTCTTCTCATAATATTGATCATAGAACAATTATGGTGGGGAAGTGGAGGGGAGAAAGTCGATCCTTGTTGTTGATGTGGAAGTGGGGTCGGGTAAGTAATGGTGTGTTTTGGCTCAGCTAAGGTGGATGGAGAAAATACACAAGTATGAGTTGTCGGGCCAAGTTGGGTATAGCATGCTTGACCCTAGATTTGGTTTACAATGTGTTTTTGGGTTGACACGCTGTTTGGATTAGGCAGAGGTTGGGAGGGAAGTGCACCAGGATGGCGGGAATTCACCATCCGTGCGAGCTAATTACGAACCTCTATGATCTTGTCTTTGTGCCATTTTTGAATATCAGCCAGGGTTTGAAGGATCAGGGCCATCTGATCATCCTTGTTAGGCCTTGATTGGTAATTTGAGTTGGATCTAGGCCGATTGAACTGATGTGGGTGCAAGGCTTGTAGTCGAGGTTGGAATTGAGGTCTCGAGTTCTTTCCTGACCATGCAAAGTTTGGATGATTACGCCATCCAGGGTTGTAGGTATTAGAGAAGGGATTGTTCTAGATTGCGTGGAGGTCCTCGTAGGTCTAAGGAATTCCAGAGTAATTAGGATATGAGGGTTCAAAGTTACCCCAACTGTGGTAGGTTGGTCTGGATTTTCCTCCAAGACCAAAATCATACGGGGGTGGATAGGCATCCATCCCCTGAGAGTGGTAGATGTTGTGTGTTGCCTCCCTACCTGAGGGCGGGTATGTGTATGTGATTTGCGGTGCAGTGGTGGTCTTGTGAAGATGTCGAGTGATGTCATCCACCTTTTTCTCAATGATAGAGACCTTATCCAATTGACTAGTTACCAACTCCAAGTCAACGGATGTGGAAAGGCCTTGGGCCTCGTGTACCCCCTAATTGCTTGTCAATGTGCAGGTGGACATCCGGTCGTACGTACCTAGTGACTCATTGTTCAGGGAGTTCTCGCACATGTTCTCGAGAATCCCCCAAATCACGTCTTCATGCTGATCCATGATGCTGCCACCACCGGTTGCATTAAAAATAGCTTGATGTCATCACGGAGCCCATGGTAAAAGGACTGGACTTGTTCCCACTTCGAGAATCCATGATGGGGGCATTTGCACATGAGATGTAGAAAATGATCCCATGCCTCGTGTAGAGATTCTCCTGCTCCATGGGAGAAGTGCATGATTTGGTGCTGCATAGCATTTGTATGACCAATGGGATGGAATTTTTGTAGGAAGGTGGTTTGAAGTTCTTCCCATGTGTTAATTGCGTGTGGATAAGTTTGAAACCAGTAGGCAACTTTGTCAGCCAGAGAGAAGGAGAAGATCTTTAAGAGCAAGTTATCTCGATTTTGCATGTCTGCCCCAAAGGTGTGGGCCAAAGCTTCAGATTCTTGATGTGTTGGAAAGGATCCTTGAAGTTCAAGCCATGGAATTTTGGAGTCATGTGAAGCATACTAGGCTTGAGCTCCACCTCAGATCCTCCCATAGGGATATTGATTCATGGTTTGATCTCCACTGCTGTGGGATTGCAGTGATCTCGCATTTGAGGATGCGGCAGTGGATTGATGAAAGCATTGATCTGATCTCTGAAATCAAAGAATTATTGTGGTTCAAAGTTAGGTCATTCTGGCTGATCCATGGTTGTGATTGGAGGTTCGAGCTTACAATCAAAGGAAATGTCAATATGATTAGCTTGTTGCACAAACACAGAGGTCGAGGCTTGGCCTCGATGAGAGTGAATACTTAATGAAGGCCTCAAGTGTGGTTTTAAGGACCTCCTCCCAAACATGCACCCATGGAGAAGATGAGAGATAGAATATCAGACGGATTCAATCGAGGCACCCAAAGATTTTTGGATGGCTATAGAGGTCTGGGGCAGATGAAACCCCTGGATCAGAAAGTCGTGCACAAGAGAATTATCTGGGCAGCCAGGAAGGGAGAGTATCACAAAGACCCCTACATGGTAGAGCATCCCCACGGGTTACAAGGTTTCCCCCACTTGACCTTCCTTGTCACTGAGGGTCCAAGTAGACCAGAATGGGGACTTTACCTCTTAAGTCTACCAATTTTAATTTAAGAGCAAGGGTGCTTATGGATTTCACTTGAACTTTTAAGATATTATTGTGCAAGGTGACCTTACTTGAAGGTTGGTTGACCCTGTAAGGTAGGTCAACTTCACTTGTTTGTCCTTTGAGATTATTAGGTCCTACTTTTAGGATTCAAGTGAGATTTAGAGCTTGATTTTAGGGTTTGCTTGATTAGGTAGATTCAATCAAGGCTTGGGCACACACTATTTGGGAAGATTGATTCTTCTTTGTTTCTTAAGCAAGTGTGTCTCTAAAATCCTAGAAATAAAAACCTTAATTGGCTCTGATTGGTTCAATTAAATGAATCCAAATCTAGCACCTAGGGCTCAATCAAGAAGGTGGTAACCCTAGGTGTCTTAAATCCCTAAGTAGGTGCAAGAATCAGGTTTGGGATGTTTTCTAAAAGGAATGTATCAAATCAAGCAACTTGTGATGATTAACCTAAGAATAGAATGCAAGTTATCCCTAATTCTTCTTTTCTTCTTTAAGCTTTTTCAGAATTAGGGTCTTAGGAGAAAGTGGATGGAGTTTACTTGCCCCTGGAGTGTTTGGTGCATGTCTGGCTCTCCTTGATTGGATTCCCCTACACAGATCACAACAAAATAGATAGAGCAAGTTAGTATCAAATCAAATATCGCAATCAAGAGATCACATTGCACGTTGCTCCCCGGCAATGGCGCCAAAATGTTGCTCACTCTAAATCAGTGTTTTAGGAAGTAATGCATTGTAGTATAGCTGATAAAGCACGAAAAACAAATAGAATTTATACTCAAATGAAATCCAAGTTCGAACATAGGGAGCAATGTGGCAATTTATCTCAAGATCACAATTTTAAGCAAGAATATAACAATGTAATAGAAATTTCAAGCACAAATGATGTAAATATAAAATCAAGAGTCAATGTGGTAAAAAAAAGTGGGTAAAATGGTGATTTGAATCACCAATTTACCCTATTACAATAATGACAAATAATGCAATAATATCAATCAACCAAAGCCATGTATGATGAGTGCACAGTGCACTTCTCTCTGATGCTACAATACGTAAGCACTATTCCTCTTTTGGCTACTTCTTCTTCTCTTCTTCTGCTTTGGCTTCTCTTCTTCCTCCTTCTCTTCATGCACAAAAGGGGGACACTTTGCAAATTTTACTAAGTGTTAGGATCTCTCTGAAGAAAACCCCCTTAACCCTACCCGCTCTCTTTCTCCTGTTCTCCCCTTTCAATATCCAGGCATATATTCGGGTAATCGGCTATTCGGATTTTCACATACCCGGGACCAAGGCTGCGGGCTTGGGTCACAGTCGAGGTGTGAGAGAGTAGGCGAGTAAGTGAGCTGGTAATGGGGACCTGACCCTCGTGTCTTAAACGAGGGGTCGGGGTGATGAATTACTTTTATCTCACACTGAGGGTTCAATCACGCACGATGTGGGACTAAATGTCCCATAGTTCTCGCGAAGCTGTTGACAATGGTTCTTCTAATTGCGATCAAAGATGAGTTCGTGGCTCCCAATTGAAAGTTTGAAGGGTGACCTGGAAGCCTTCCAAACGCCCTGGTGGTGTCACCTGGTGGTATCATGGCTAGAACACCACGAACGATGTCGGAAACAGTGGTGCGGTGGCGAAGGTCCGGCGATCTACCTGAAATAGAAAATATGGCCTCTCAACCTTGTCAAAAATGCTCAGGAGGATCGTATGAGCACGGTGGATGTACTAGTGGGTGTTGCATTCCATGAGGATTCTTGTGCATGAGTAGTCAAGTCGGAGAAGATGCGTGTAGGTGGTGATGTTTGGTGGGTTATTTGGAAGAGTAATCCCCTCAATTTCTTATGGGATTTTGCTCACGAGGTTATGGCGAAGGTGTAGGAATTGGTGGCGAGCGGATTGGTGGACTGTGGAGGTCAAATGGGCTCGCCGGAGGTACGTCGACGAGGTGGAAGAGGAAGACGTGGATGGCGTAGGAGCAGTTGATACGGTGAAGTAGTAGTATGGTGCTGATGTACGGAAGGTAAGGAGTCAAATGAACTGGCTAATGGATGAAGTGAGACGGAGGAGACGCTGGGTCTCGTATGGACAGCACTAGAGACAGAGGGAGCTCAGGTGGGAGAGAATGGCGACAACGAAGGGAGAGGAAGTGCCTCGGGGGTATGTCAAGATGCGGAAGAAGCTGGGGAGTCGAGACCGACAGGCTATAGTCCGTGCGGAAGAAGCTCGGAGGAAGGGGTCACCGGAGCAAGGCAGAGCGAGCCGAGGAGAGAAAATAGGGCTAGATTTGGCTCAATTTCTCGCTAAGGAGGTAAGGAATGCCATGGTGGGTCTTTTATAGGCTAGAAGGTGAGCTTTCAAGCTTGGAAACCAAGCTTTGAAAGCTCAGAAATCATGGAATAGTTTTATGATTTCCAAGAGTTCATGATGTAAACATTTTTACACTACATAAGATGTCTATTTATGCATGTTTTTAAGCATAGAATCACATTGCATACTATAAATATTGCATAGTATGCATCATCTTGCATTTAGATTAGTTTGAATAAAATGGAGGTTAATTGTCTCCTTTTATGTTCAAGAATAGGGCAAAATTTTTATCGAGTCCTCGGATCGAAGATCCAACCGTACAGATTTGATTAAGGTGATGTTTGGAGTTCAATGACTCTAAGATCACCCAAATCAGACATCTGTAGCATCAGATAGAGATCGAGGAACCCTAGAAGATTAAGGGCCAAGATGGTGTGAATCCACACTTCAAAAGACAAATCCGACCGCACTGATGGATTCGGATCGACGATCGCAGCCTAATGGCGCAAAAATCGACTCAATCCAACAACTGTGGCACCATCTAAATCATCCAGAAGATGGACGGCCAAGATAGTGCCACGTGGCGCCATCTCAACCGCCCAACTAGCTGCTACACTTGCCACAACCTCTGTTCCTTGACGATTCTCCCCCATTGGATGTGCATCCAATGGCTGTGGATGCGCACGCCTGATTTGTAAGCGCAACACAAACATGCTTGTAGCGCGTTGGTCGAATGCGCTTTCGCGAAGGGAGGACACGCGTTTGAGTGGTGAGGAGTGCGAGCTGAGGCACAGCGAGGGGGCGTGATTGAGCGCACAATCGCAATTGAGCGGCAAGCACACGATCGTGATCAAGCGGCAAGCACATGATCACGATCGAGGGGCTGCGCGTGCTCGATAGCGTTCACGCGCAATCAGACAAGCGGTGAAGACGCTAGATCGCACGCGTGAGCGCGGGCTGAGGAGGCGCGGCGAGGAGTGCTCTCAGCTGTTCAATCTCACGATCGAACGGCTGAGATTAAAGAACGTGGAAAGGATTTGAGTGCGAAGAGGTGAGCGGGCACGTGCGTGCCGCCCCACTACACCCACGTTCGGACCTTTAGCGATGGTTTTATCCGTCACTAAAGGTCCAGAATTAATTTTTTCAAATTAAAAAAATCAAATTGCCCTCACTCTTTACAACCATAAAAGGAGACCCCCTCCATACGAAATATCCATCCCTTCTTTCTCTTCTCTCTCTCTCCAAAGCTCAAGAGAAGCTTGTCCCATACCTGGGATGCTTCTCAAGAGATAAAGTCAAATTTTCGTCCCCATTTCGAAAGTAGATCCCGCGATGACGACGATGTGTCACCTCATTCCCGTTCTTCCCGCTTCATCCTCCTTCGTCGTGCTCCGTTCCCCATCTTCCAAGTGTCGTCCCGTCCGGCTCGTCCTCCAAACGACC
This sequence comes from Thalassia testudinum, assembly GCA_037157565.1. Classification (NCBI taxonomy): domain Eukaryota; kingdom Viridiplantae; phylum Streptophyta; class Magnoliopsida; order Alismatales; family Hydrocharitaceae; genus Thalassia; species Thalassia testudinum. The sequence continues at coordinate 41,638,736 of JAZHRO010000067.1, forward strand.
GTCGAGGAGGATAATTCTCTCTCCATTCCTTTTAATGCTTTCTAGAGTAGATTTACTGCTTTCTAATCGTAATGTTTAGTGTAATGAACAATCTCTTTGATGATGAATTCCATATTCATTCTACATCTCTTTTTGGTTTTTGTTTGTAATATTCTCTCTCTCTCTCGTCTATTTAGTGTAAATATATAGATAGTTTCTAATCAATTAATCAACATGACAAATAAATTAAACGCATATTTTTAAATCAAACATCTGCCTCCCTGAGTTCGATATGGGATTTCTATTCCGGTATAAATTTTATTTGTTGAACATGAGTTCTTCGCTTTCAAACTACAACGACAGGTTTTCAAAACCAAATACGTTAGCGTAGCAACTCACAGCTTCAACATTCTGGCGCCGTTGCCGGGGCAGCGACGCTCTTTGATTTTTTTTTTTTTTGCGTTTTGTAACTTACAAAACATTTACCTCACTTCTCTCCTTTCTTATTATGATTGCAGGTACTCTTTCGAGACGTGCAAAAGCAATAGATTGGAGCAAAGTGTTGTTGAAGGTTTTGTAAGTTATCCCCCACCTCCTACCCATTAGTTTTCATTTCACCACGTAATAACACAAACATCAATCAACCTTGCTGTTCTTATAAACTCTAAGGTTAGTTTTATTTGTTTGTTTGACACCCACACCCTCCTCAACCTCCACATTTAAAAAGAGAAAAAAATAAAAAAAATCTCACAGACGTACACAACCTCATCTTGTTTTCAAACTCAACCGGTAAATCGATATTTGGAATTGGTACACACATCCAAACACATAATTGAGTAGAAATCAAATTAGGTAATCACTTATGTGTCTAATTAAGTGGTGCAATAGGCCAATTGTTTAATTTGATTGGGCCGCACTACTTCAATTAAAATCAACTCAATAAGTAGCTACCATTTAGGTTCAACACTTAAGGATTTACCAGGCACTCAACATTCTTTTAAGTTTCAAAGGAAAATATCTTCACCTGTGCTTTCAAAACTTGGTGTGTCAACAAAAACTAATACTTAAAGTTGAATCCTAAAAGCTACTAAGCAAGTTTTGAACCCTAAAATTCATCGCATCAAAAATAATCTTGCTTGAAAACCACTGGTTGTGCACGCACACACACATCAATCAATCATTAAGGGCACAACCCAGATAAAGGGCCCATCACATTCCAAAGCACATTCAAGCCTAACCCTAAATAAAATAGAGTAGACATTGGCCTTAAGGATTCAACTCTCTCTTCAGAGCCCAGAATGAGATTATTTTAGATTAGCCTATTTCTACTGTTCAATCTAATGTCTAGCTAGGGGAGCAAAATTAAACGATCGCGACTGGGGGTACACTATGAACCGGAGGTGCAAGCCGAAGGAAGAACCTTCTCCCCAATCCCTCCTTCTAACTAGTTGGATTAAACAGACAGAAGTAAATCAAATCGTCTCTTTATCTCAAGACAGGTTTAGGGAGTCTGTAGGACTTTAGGCTAGCCCACTTAAGGACAGGTTTGATTGCTTGTATTGCAGGGCACCTTTCTTCTTCTCGTCTCTCATGAATCCTTCCACATATTATACGCATTCCCACTCTTTCCCTCCTGTTTTGAATTATCCTCAACATGATGATTATCCCAACTTGTACTGTAATCAACCATCAGTTAGTTGAGATAACTCAGATTCGGGATATAATTCTGGACCTCCGTGTTTAGGGTCTAACCCTGAACACTATGATTGTGATTTCTATCCTTCTCAAAGCCACATCGATTATAGATCGCCACCCTTTCACGGACAACCTAATACAATCTACAATCAAGGAGGATACATTGATCCTTACCCATCCTCTGATTACATTGCCTTTAGGTCATCACCACCTTTTGAACAATCCGAAACGACTTATTATCAGGAAGGATATAACAAATCTCAATTCGTTAACTCCTCTACACTGATCCCAAACCCACCCAACCCTGAACCAACTTATTTGGTTTAGGGTAACCAGGTTCAAGATAAGGTTCTGGCTAACTTGAGGAATATCATACAATCTTAGGAAGTTCAACCAATACCTTGCATTGAAAAATTAGAGCCCATGATTGAGATGATTGATGATTTGAATAAGTATTTATTGGATTAGCTCCAGGATGTTAAGGATAAGAATCCAGGTGAGTTTCTACATGGGAAGTTAGCGAAATTGAGGATGAGATTTGTGGTTGCTTTAGTTCAATCATGGGTTGACTCCTAGGATGAACCCCCTTCAGGAGAGCCAAGGTCAGAACCCGCTCAGGCACTTGTCGGGGGGGACACGTGTTACAAGGCTGACCAGATTGAATCAGAGCAACCAACTAAGGATGATCTGATTTCTTCACCTGAAATCCCTGAGCCAGGGTACGAGGAAACGTATGTCTCCATGGACCTGAAAATGACAAATGATTTTGGGATATACATTAATACGGATTTGGATTTCTTTAATTCTGATGGTGAAGATTCAAGTTGCAAAGTCTCACGTGAGTTTACAGAACACGATTTCTGTGGGACGATTGGGCCTGAGGAATCTAAAAGATCATTTGATAGCCCAATAACTAAGGAAACTGATCTTATTAGGGCTCACCTTATGGATCCAGAATTACAATTTCTGGAGGATTCAATCAAATGCCCTGATTGTCAATTACACCCCATTGAGCTTACCGATGATTCTATTTTTGAGATAACTATACCCAAGTCAATTCTGATTCAGCCACATCATTTAGACTTGGAAATTTCAGACGGGGTGATTAATATGCAAGAGGTCCTGAAACTTGTCATTCTGAATGAGAAGAATAGATGCTTGGAAGTTCTGATTTGGGAAGCAAACTTTGGAGGAAATAGAAGACTAAGTCTAAGGGTTCCAATTCATTTGAAACCATCAAATCAGGACCCTTACGACAATTGTCCTGAGGATGTCCAACTCAATCACACATTCATTGATTATCCTTTGGAGCTTGAATTCTCTGTAACTCGACTTTTTATCTTGGGTTGCATCCTCATAAATCGTAGGCCCGACCCCGCTTGCATATTGATTTTAGGTTTTGGGTAATTTTTATCCAGAACCTTAGATATTCTCGATTATGGGGTGTGGGTCTGCACCACAATCTTGTCCACATTTGTGGACATCTGTTAGTAGGTCAGAGGTTTCTTCTTTGTATTCTGATTCTGACCTACACCTATGATTTTTTTTTATTTCTCTTCTTTGTATAGTGTGCCTAGCTGAAGGCACTAAATTCAGCACATATACAGTTTTTGTTTATCTCAAAGCAGACCTGACATTCACATAATTCAGGTGCTTTCTACTCTATTCCAATTTGTTTTATGTCTTTTTAATACAATGAGGACATTGCATTAAATAGGCATGGGGGGTGGATATTTATCTCTGAATTTATTCGTCAACTCCATAGATTTGTTTTATTTTCTTTTATTTATATTAAAAAAAATGGTGGAATTAGGAAAGAGAACTTGGGTTTAAGAAAATTTTCAATCTTAGGAGAAACTACATTAGGATTTGAACACAAAGACCCTTCAGGTCTTCAGGCTTAATCAGCTTGTGTATCCATTAAAATGTGGATTTGTTTTTCGAGTCATCGCCAATCTGAATTCTATTTTAATTCAAGTAAATAAGTTTGAGTGATAAGTATACGACTTATCAACCTGCCCTCTGATTTTAGGGAACTTTGAGTTTTAAGCATCCACACACTTTCTTTGCACTGACTCGTTGTTCGGTGATTTTAACTAATATTGGGTCGCTAATGAACCTTCTAGCGTGATATGGCTGGCAAGTTATCGTGGGTAACAGCCCATAGGTAGGTCGTCCAGAGCCCAGTCACTAGACCATTTTCTTTTTGCTGTCTTTAGGTAAATCTTAGACAAGGAAGCCACCTACTTAAAAAACAAAAAGTAAGTAAAAAAGAAAAGAAAAAGAAAAGGAGAAAAGAAATAAATAAATAAATAAATAAGCCACACTTCACCGCAAGAGTATGGCAAGCAAGTTGTCGGTGGTAACAGCTCATCGACTGGTTGTCCAAAACCTATCTCAATAAATGCACTGAAAATTCCCAAAAACACTTAGGAAGAAGCGGAGAAGTAGAATAAACAGAGGAGATATACACTGAATTCACCCTCGTGTTGACCCCATAAAAATAAAAGTAAGGAGAAAGCTACTGATTGTAAAGATACACTTTTAGGCAGAATTCTCTTTTTAAGGTCACATAGAGGCGGAGAAATCCGAAGTCCATTTTAACTGCCGATCAACGAGTCTATCACATTCACAATAAGATGCTTAGAACTTAGGGTTCTCATCAAATCTTGGGTGAGTTGAATGGCCATAGAAAGCCACTCTTAAACCCTAAAACTCAAAAATCCAAAAAAAAATTAGAAAAGAAGAAAAAGAGAAAAAGAAAATTTTCTTTGAATAAGGCAAGGGCTTGAGGCGGTCTACATTTTGGCAAATACCCGGGCACTATTGTGTCTTTAAAAGTTCAGATCCTAAGTAAACATTTTCTTAATGATTGAAAATAACTCATGCCCAAATAATCCAACCTAATTCATTTATAAATAGCATATAGTTTTTGCTAGGGACTAGCAAAAGATAGGCATGGGGGTGTGATGTAAACATGTTTACACTATATAAGATGTCTATTTATTAATGTTCTTAAGCATAAAATCGCATTGCATACTATAAATATTGCATAGCATGCATCATCTTGCATTTAGATTAGTTAAAATGGAGGTTAATTGTCTCCTTTTATGTTCAAGAACAGAGCAAAATTTTTATCAGAGCCTCGGATTGAAGATCCAACTATATAGATTTGATCAAGTCGATGATTAGAGTTCAACGACTCCAAGATCTCCATAATCAGACATCTGTAGCATCAAATAGAGACTGGAGAACCCTAGAAGATTAAGGGCAAAGATGGTGTGAATCTGCACTTCAAACGAAAAATATGACTGCAAGGATGGATTCGGATTGATGATCGCAGCCTAACGGCACGAAAATCAACTCAATCCAACAATTGTGGCACCATCTATATCATCCAGAAGATGAACGGCCAAGATGGCACCACGTGGCATCATCTCAACCGCCCAACTGGCCGCTACACCCACTGCAACCTCTCTTCTTCGACGATTCTCCGCCGTTGGATGCGCATCCAACGGCTGTGGATGCGCACACACAATTTGTAAGTGCGACATAAATGCGCTTGTAGCGCGTTGGTTGAACGCACTTTCGCGAAGGGAGGACGCGCGTTCGAGTCGCGAGGAGCGCCAGCTGAGGCACAGTGAGCAGGCGCGATTGAGCGCACTATCGCGATTGAGCGGCTGCATGCGCTCGATAGCGTTCACGTGCAATCGGATGCACGGTGAAGATGCTGGATTGCATGCGTGAATGTGAGCTAAGGAGGTGCAGCGAGGAATGCTCTCAGCCGTTTGATCTCATGATCGAACGGCTGAGATTTAAAGAACGTGGAAAGGTGTTGAGTGCGGGGAGGTGAGTGGGCGCGCGCGCATCGCCCCACTATGCCCACGTTCGGACCTTTAGCGACGGTTTTACCTGCCACTAAAGGTCCAGAATTAATGTTTTTCAAATTAAAAAAATAAATTGCCCTCACTCTTTGCAACTATAAAAGAAGACCCCCTCCATACGAAATATCCATCCCTTCTTTCTCTTCTCTCCCTCTCCAAAGCTCAAGAGAAGCTTGTCCCACACCCGGGATGCTTCTCAACAGATAAAGTCAAATTTTCGTCCCCCTTTCGGAAGTGGATCCCACGACGACAACGACGTGCTGCCTCATTCCCATTCTTCCCGCTTCGTCCTCCTTCGTCCTACTCCGTTCCCCGTCTTTCAAGCGTCGTCCCGTCCGGCTTGTCCTCCAAGCGACTGTTGAGGAGGATAATTCTTTCTCCATTCTTTTTAATGCTTTCTAGAGTAGATTTACTGCTTTCTAGTGTAATCGTTTTATGCTTTCTAGTCGTAATGTCTAGTGTAACAAACAATCTCTTTGATAATGAATTACATGTTCATTCTACATCTCTTTTCAATTTTTGTTTGTAATATTCTCTCTCTCTCATTCTCTCTCTCTCTCTTCTATTTAGTGTAAATAGATAGATAATTTCTAATCAATTAATCTACTTCATGACAAATAAATTAAACGCATATTTTTAAATCAAACTTCCACCTCCCTGAGTTTGACCCGGGATTTCTACTCCGATATAAATTTTATTTATTGAACACGAGTTCTTCGCTTTCAAACTACAACAATAGGTTTTCAAAACCAAATATGTTAGCATAGCAACTCGCAGCTTCAACAGTTCGCATGAACTCTTGGATGAGAATTGGAAGGCAAGACCTGCCTCAGATTGAAGAGCAACTCCTCAAGAATCTTCCATCTAAATTTGGAAGGGTTTCACCAGGAAATCAGGGAGAATCTCTTGATTGAAGGTCGACAGTTCATGGGTTCACACAGTAGTGGTAGCAGGGGCATTTCTGTGAAGAAGATGAAGAAGTTAAGGGGCTTTTTGTAATAATTTCAAAAGCTAAGGGGCTATTAAGAGAATAATAGTTAGACTTGGACTAAAATGCAAACTAGGTCGAAATAATCTCATATTGGGCCCAAATTTTAATGCAAACCTAATTTGACCTAAGGAATCCAATGGTGAAGTTATATTTTTGTTTTGACCTATTTTGATTGGATAATTTATGCAAAAACCTACATTAGGGCAATAGTCTGTCTGCGACTCTATTTTGGGTCAAAAATGGGTTATGATGGTCAATTCAAAGATGCTAAATCCTAGAGAATATTTTTCTATAATTTTTAAAGGATTTATGTAAATTTTGTCCTGACCAGAACCTCAGTAGATTAAGTAGGTCTATTTTTAGTGTTTCAGATGTCATTTAATTCTTGAAATACATGAAAACCCGTTTCTATCTACATGGACCCCCTTATTAGACATAAATGCATATTTGACCTTTAGTAACCCCTGAAAAATCCTGTGGTTATTTTGTATTTGTGGATTACTAGTAAAATTTCAAAAATAACCTTTTATTCTTCTTTTCTTTTCAAAACAACTCAACTTGCCCAAGAGACCTTATAACTGATATGTAGGAGCTTTTATTGACTTTATTAGATCAAATTGAGCTAGTTATGGCTCGTGATGGTGTTCCCATCACCACCCCTCTATGAACAACCCAAAACGACCTATTATTAATGAGGGTACCAAGAACCTCAATTTATGGGCTCCCCTTGATTGAACCCAAACCCACCCAACCCTGAATCAAATTGTTTGGTTCACCTGAACCAAGTCCAAGATAAGGTGTTGGCAAACTTATGGAATACCATACAATCTTTAGAAGCTTAGCCAACACCTTGCACTGAAGAATTGGAGCCTCTGATTCAAATGATTGATGATCATAACAAATATTTATTGGATTAGCTCCAAGATGTTAAGGATAAGGACTCGGGTGAGTTTTTACTTGGGAAGTTGTCGAAATTGAGGATGAGATTTGTGATTGCTCTAATCCAATTTTGGGATGATTCCAAGAATGAAGCCCTTTTAGGAGAGCTAATGTCAGAATCCTCTTAGGTACCTGTAGGCGGGACATTTTATGAGATAGGGGTTGACAAGGTTGTTCTAAAGCAACTAGTTGATGATGAATTGATTACTTCACCCGAGATCCCTGAGCTAAGGTATGAAGAAAAGTATGTCTCCATGGACCAGGCATGATGATAATATCATCATGAGCCATAACTAGCTTTAATTAGACAGGATTAATCGACAAATGCTCCTACATAATCACCTGAGAGCCACAACTCATTGAATATCCATTCTGAGAAGAGTGCATCAAATCAGGGTTAATTCTACAATTTTAATAGCATATTATGAATGTAGAATAATAACGGGGTTTCCCAGGAGTTAATCTAAGTTCTAATGAGCATTAATGGCTAATAAGAGGGTCCGTACAAATAGAAACGAGTTTTCGTGCATTTCGAGAACTAATCTATAACCTAAAATCCTAATTTCAGACTCGCTTAATTAACAGAGGTTATGGTCAGGATAAATTCATCTAAACCTTCTATAATTCATAGAAAAATATCTCATAAGGTTTGGTATCCTTGATTTGACCATTTGAACACATTTTGACCTAAAACAGAGTCTCAGATAGAAAGTTACCCTAATTTAAGTAACTGTGCAAATTACCCAATAAAACTTGGTCAAAATTGAAATCTAACTTCACCATTAGATTCTTTGGGTCAAAATTATGTTTTTACCAAAATTTGGTCCCAATCAGATATCATATTGACCTAGTTTGCATTTTGATCCAATCAGACTCTTTCTCTCTCAATTAGCCCCTCAACTTTTGAAATTCTTGCAATCAGGCCCATAGGTTTCTCATCATTCTTTGAAAATAGATTCCTGTCACCATTGGTGTGAACACACCAAGCTCCGTCGAGATTCGAGTGAGGATTTCTCGCTCGATTCTCAATCAAATTGTCCTAAAATTGAAAGGGAGATTCCTTCAGGAATTCCCTTCCAAATGGACTCGACCTTGGACCTCAACTCCTTCCCAATCTCCCATGCGATTTCATGGAAGATTCAGGTATCCCATGTGCATGAAATAGTCAAAGCTTGAAAACTTCTTTCCTTGGTTGGGAACATCCCCTAAGTCCTATAAAAGCACCCACGGCTGGCTCCGATCTACGCTTCGACGGCCCTCTCGACCTCCCTCATCTGCGCCTCCAACAGTCAAATTGGATGCGCAGTGAACCTCCTCATCTTCCTCCGCATCTCACCAGTCACCGCGAAAGCGTCCTCCCCCTTTCCTCGCCGCCGTCTCCCTTAAAGGAGCAAGTTCCTTCTCCGACACCGACCAATCAAAGCAGGTGCCAACTTCTTCCCCATCGTCCATAATTAGGTCACTCTCTCTCTCTCTTTCTCCCTAGGTTCTATCTATCCCTTTTTCTCTTCAATTCAATCGACGACCATGCCTCTCCCCCTCCATCTTCTTCCACTCCAACGAAGCTCCGACAATGCCTCCCTGATGCTACACCACACTGCTGTCCTCGCCACAACTCCCAAAAGCATCGCCATCCTCCCTACTACAAAACTCCTCACCTAATTCTGTGTTTCCTCCACCAAAAATGCCCACCGAACAAACCCACATACCGTCACCCCTTCCGCCTCCATTCGAACACCACACACCATAACTCACCACCACATTCGCCATCACTTGGCGATTCCCCTGAGGTATTTTAATGTCTTCGTGAGGCCTTATTCTTGTTTTAGATCTTCGTCCGCCCTTCACCACTGCTGCTGTCTCGTCCAACCACAAGCGTAGTACTCCGACCATCTTCAACCCTTCCAGATATCCCTCTAGGCCCTAAATTGGAGACCTCGCCCACGACTTCACCCGCAATTGGAGGCACTTCCTCTACAGCTGTTGCGTGAAGAGTAGTGGGACATATAATCCCACATCAGTGGATGAAAGACGTGCAACCACACATAAATTATTTTTGTGATATGGCTTTACTGCCCAAGCATAGGGGGTCGGGTCCCTATACACATCTCAACCGCTAACCTGCCTATTAGCACTCCCCGGTCACCACCCACGCCAGTGACACTGGTCCATGCTCTTAACCCATTTACCCATACATGGATCCAAATATGCTCTGGGTCTGTAAGAGAGAAGAGGAGGAATTGTGAGAAAGCAAGGGATGGTTTTGCTCTCTGAGACTTGTGCCATGTGTGACACATAGTTGCAGAAGGAGTTGGTTACCCTATGCTATGAAGGAAAAGAAAGGGAAAGGCTTTGTCGAAGAAGAAGGGTTGTGCTTGTGAAGAAGGAAAGCTCTGAGAGGAAGAGAAGACCTCATGAAGAAGAAGAAGAAAGAAAGAGAAGACTTGAGAAAGAAAGAAACTTAAGAAGAAAAGGAGAAGAAGGCTTTCTGAGAGCCTTGTGCCTGTGCTGCATAAGTCGTCTGATCTGGTTTTGAGCACTGTTGAATAATTTAAGAACCTAAGTTGAGATTGAATTTTGATTGAATGAATTGAAATATTGATTGCATGTTTAATTAAGAGGATAAGTGGTGATTCAAATCACCATTGTTTTGATTCTCTTTTCTTTTTGATTTTATGCAACCTTGAGATACATTGATTGACATTAATTCTAATCAATTTCACTTATTGCATATCTATTTTGTGATCAATTGATTGTGCTCATTGATTCTGAATGAGATTAATGTTGTGAATTCCATATTTGCTCCCTGTGTTCAACCTCGAACTCTTCTTTAGAATCTGAGTTATACATTTAATTATTTTTTAGCAATTGAGGCTTTGCTACAACAAAATGATTTAAAACTCCTTGATAGCCCTTTAGCAAGGCAATAATAGATGATTTTGAGACATACATAAATGCAGATTCAGAATTCTTTGATTCTGGAGGTGAAGAATCGGTATGTGAAGTCTCACTTGAGTTAGAGAGCAATGATTTCAGTGAGACAACTAGGCCTAAGGAATTCGATGAATCTTTTGATGGCCCTATACTTGAGGAATTTGATCCTGTTGGGGCTAGCATGATGGATTTAGATCATAATTTTATGAAGAATTCAATTCATAGACCCATTCCACAATCACACCTCGTTGAGCATAATGACAATTTGATTTTTGTGATCACTAGACCCAAGTCAATTCTGATTTAGCCACAAATCCTGGACTTGGAAATTTTAGATGGGGTGATTAACATGCAGGAGGTCCCGGAATCTGAAATTATGATTGTGGAGGATAGGAATTTGAAAATGAAGACATGGGAAGCCAATTCTGGGGGAAGCAGAAGTCTAAATCTAAGGGTTCCTATATACCTGAAACCACCAACCTTTTACTAGGACCCTTATGACATTTTCTACTCCGAGGATGTCCAACCCAAGCAAAAATTTATTGATTATCTTTTTGATTTTCCTGTTATCCAACTTTTTGGGTTGCATCCTCACAAAGCACAGGCCCAACCCCACTTGCATACTGATATTAGGTTCTGGGTAATTTTTATCGAGAACCTTAGATACACTCGACCATGGGGCATGGGTCTGCACCACAACCTCGTCCACATCTGTGGGCATCTTCTCCTGACAAATCCAAAAATAGATTGTCTTATCTTGATTCTAACGTACACCTATGAATTCTTTATTTTTTCTTTATTTATATTGTGTGCCTAGCTGAAGGTACTAAATTTAGCACGTATACAGTCTCTTTCTTATCTCAGAACCAACCTATTAATCATGAATTCAGGTGCTTTCCTCTTTACTTTGCTTTGTTTCATGTCTTTTTAATACAATGAGGGCATTGCTTTAGATAGGCATGGGAGGTGGATATCATTATATGAATCATCTTGTTAGCTCCATAGATTCTTTTTCTTTTCTCTTTATTTTTGAAAAAAATTTGAATTAGGAAAAGAAGACTTGGGCTTTAGAAATTTTCAACCTTAGCAAATAATACATTAGGACCTAAACACTTAGACCCTTCAGATCTTCATGTTTAATTAGCTCGTGTGTCCACTAAAATGTGGATTTGTTTTTTCAGTCCTCGCCATTCTGAATTCATTTCTAATTGGTTAAATAAGTTGGGGTGATAAGTACATGACTTATCAACTCATCCTCTGATTTGAGGGGACTTTAAGCCTAAGCATCTACACACTATTTGCATTGACTCACTTTTCAGTGACTTTAAGGAAATTAGGTAGCTAATGAACTTCTAGAGTGGTATGGCTAGCAAATTGTAGTGGTAACAGCTCATCTGCTAGTTGTCTAGAGTTTAGCCACACAACCATTCTCTTCCTGCTGCCTTTCGATAAATCTTAGATCAGGAAAGCCACCTACTTAGAAAAAAAAAGAAAAAGAAAAAATCCAAAAAAGAAAAGAAAAAAAAATAGAAAAGAAGAAAATGAAATAAACCGCACTTCACCGCACGAGTATGGCTGGCAAGTTGTCAGTGGTAACAGCTCACCGGTTGGTTGCACAGAACCCAGCTGACAAAAATGCACGTTTAATTCCAAACACTTAAGAAGAAGCGGAGAAGTAGAAGAAGCTGGGGAGACATACACTGGGTTTACCTTTGTGTTGACCCCATAAAAATAAAAACTATGAAGAAAGCTACCAGTCGTATAGATACACCTTTAGGAAAAATACTTTTCAAGATTACCTAAGGGCATAGAAACCCGAAGTTCACTCTAATCGTCGATCAGTGAGTCTATCACATATACACAAAAAGATGCTTAGTACTTAGAGTTGCCTTCGAGTCTTGGGTGGGTTGGGTAGCTGTAGAAGCTGCCTTGAAACCTTAAACTCAAAAATTAAAAAAAAAAAAAAAAGAACAAAAAAAAAGATGCTTTTGCTTTTGAATATGGCGAGGGCTTGGGTGGTCTGCATTTTGGCAGACACCTAGACGCTGTTGTGTCTCTATAGTTCAAGTTCTTAGTAGAAATTTTCTAGTGTTGAAAAATAACTTTTGTCCAAGAAATCTGATCCTAATTCTTTTATAAATGGCATGTAGTTTTGCTAGGGACTAGCAAAAGATAGGTATAGGGGTGTGATGTGAACACATCTAATTGACCTAAAATGCCTATTTATGCATATTTCTAGTGTCATAGAAGCATTCACCATTATAAATATTGCATAACATGCATCATCAAGCATTTAGGTTAGATTATATAAATTTTAGGTTAATTTTCTCTTTCTGTGGTCAAGGAACAGGGCAACATTTATTGGGGCCTCGGATTAACGATCCAATTATACGGATCTAATCAGAGTGATGATCGGACTTCAACGACTCCATGATTGCCCCGATCGAACCTCTATGCATCAGATGCAGCCCGAGAAAGATAAAAGGTCAAGGGGTTAGGTGGTGTAAATCCGTACCTCAGATGACAAATCCAACCGACAGATGGGTTTGGATCGACGATCGCAACTCAACGGTGCGAAAGTCTATCCAATTCGACATTCGTGGCACCACCTACGAGCATATGAAGATGGACAATCAGGATGGTACCACGTGGCACTATCCCAACCATCCAAACCCGGCCACGCCCCTCCACTCGACCCCTGAAGGCTCAATCGTCGAATGATCTCCGTTGTTGGATGAAGATCCAATGTCCATGAGTGGGTGAGCACAAAACCCTTCACGCGACCATTCGCGGCTACAACGCATTGGTAGAGCACACTTTCATGAAGAAGGCACGGGTTCGAGCCCCGCCTCGCCTCAAATCAAGGCAGCGAGCGGGGTACGGCTCAATTCGGTCGTTGGATCATGATCGGGCAGTGGATGTGGGTGCTTGTTGAACAGTTACGAACCTACGCTAATGTGTTCGATTTTGGAAAACCTGTCGTTGTAGTTCGAAAGCGAAGAATTCGTGTTCAACAAATAAAATTTATACCGAAATTAAAATTCCGGGTCGAACACAGGGAGGTGGACGTTTGATTTAAAAATTACGTGTTTCTTTTTATTTGTTACAGAATAATTCAATTTAGAACTATCTAATTATTTACAATAAATAAAAGAGAGAGAGAGAGTAAGATAGAAAGAGAATATTACACAGAGAAATCAAAATGAGATGTAGAATAAATAAGGAATTTTTGCATTGAAGAGATTGTTCATTACAACTAGAAAGCATAAAACAATTACTCTAGAAAGCGATAAATTTACTCTAAAAAGCATTAAAAGAATGGAGGGAGAAATGTCCTCCTCGACGGTCACTTGGAGGACGAGTAGATTAATCTAGAAAGCAGTAAATCTATACTAGAAAGCGGTAAAAAGAATAGGGAGAGAGAAATCCTCCTCGACGGTTGCTTGGAGGACGAGCCGGACGGGACGACGCCTGGACGAAGGAGAACGAAGCGGGACGAAGGAGGACGAAGCAGAAGAACGGGAACGGAGCAGCACGCCGTCGTCGTCGCGGGATCCACTTTCGAAGGGGAACGAAAATTGGACTTTATCTCGCGAGAAGCATCCCGGATGTGGGACAAGCTTCTCTTGAGCTTTGGAGGGGTAGAGAGGAGAAAGAAGGGATGAGAATTTCGTATGGAGGGGGTCTCCTTTTATAGTTGCAAGGAGTGGGGGCAAAATGGACATTACAACTTCAAAACAATAAATAAGGGGTCTTTAGTGACGGATAAATCCGTCACTAAAGCCCCAACGTGGGCGTAGTGGTCGGCTCACGCGCGCCTCCTCGCCTGCTCGCGCGCTCAACGGCCACACACGTTCGCCGCTTTTCAGCCGTCCGATCGCGAGATTGGACAGCTTAAATCGCGTCCGCGCCTACTGCGTAGCGTGCCCCCCGCACGTCTGATTGCGCGTTCGATCGCGCGTCGACGCTACTGGGCGCGCGCAGCCATTGGATCTCCATCTGACGCTCGTCCGCGCCCGCTCGCCCGTGCCTTCCACCCCCTCACCGCGGCTCGAACCCGCGACCTCTGCTTCCCCCACGGCTACGTCGCCGCTGCGCTACGCGAACGAAATGGTCGCGCAGACGCTTTTAAGCGCAAGCGACCACAGCCGTTGGATCTCCATCTGAAGGCGGAGAGCGATCAGGTGAGGGCCTTCACAAAATGCAAGCGGCCGTTTGGGCGGCTGAGATGGTGCCACATGGCCCATCTTGGCCGTCCATCTTCTGGAAGTTGTAGATGGTGCCACGGATGTCGGATTGACTCGATTTTTGTGTCGTTGGGCTGCGATCGTAGATCCAAATTCATCCGTGTAGTCGGATTTGTCATTTGAAGTATGGATTTACACTATCCTGGCCCTTGATCTTCTAGAGTTCCCAGGTCACTATCTAATGCTACGGATGCCTGATTAGGGCGATCTTGAAGTCGTTGAACTCCAATCGTCGCCCTGATCACATCCATACGGTTGGATCTTTGATCCGAGGCCCTGATAAAATATTTGTCCTGTCCAAGCACATAAAAGGAGACAATTAACCTCCATTTTATTCAAAGTATTCTAAATGCAAGATGATGCATGTAATGCAATATTTATATCATGAAATGCAATCCTATGCTTAAGAACATGCATAAATAGACATCTTAAGTAGTGTAAATGTGTTTACATCAGTGCTACATGGCGGCATGGATGAAGGCACGCACGAACGTGTGTGATGACGCGCTGATGCATGCCAAATCTGACGTGGGCACCGTGCACGTGAAAAAGAAGAGGGCATTTAAGCCTTCGATCTCTCGATCGGATGGCTGAGGATGAGTGTATGTGGGAGGAGCGCTCAATGCATGAAGCTGAAGGGGCGGGGGTGCGCATGCATGGTTAGCAACGTGGGGCTTTAGTGACGGTTATATCTGTCACTAAAGATCCTTACATCAATGTTTTAAGATTGAAATGACCTATTTGCCCCCTTATTCCTCACCTATAAAAGGCCCTACGCCATCCACATTTTCATCATCTCTTCCTCTTCTCTCACCCCCTCCAAAGCTCTAAGAGTTTGCTCCAAACCCAAGATGCTCCATTAGAGTTAAAAATATATTTTTTCCACCTTCTCACCCCCCTTCGTGGAGTATCCTGCGGTTGTCCTCTCACCACCGTTTGGGAAGCAAATCCCACTGCAACGTCACCCTACTTTGTCCACAATCCTCCGTCTTCCTTCTCCCTAGTCTAGCATCTCACTGCCCTCGTACGGGCGTTTCATCAACACGGTCGTCCTCCAAGTAGCCGTCGATGAGGATAATCACTCTCCCCCTTCTCTTTTTACCGCTTTCTAAATTAGATATCCCGCTTTCTTGTGTAACACATAGATGTAGTGAACATAATTCTCTAGTTATGAAACGTTTGTTGAATCTCTCTCTATTTTCTTTTTATTTGTATTATCTCTCTCTCTTCTATTAATATTCTTTTAAGTAGATAGTTAGTGTAGATTTAATTCGACTAGCTATTCTGCTTCATAACAACAAATATTAATACAGTTTTTGATCAAATGTACACCTCCCCATATTCAACCCAGGACTTACAAGAGTTTCGGTTAAATTATCTGTTTGATGGATTTTTACGCGACTACAACGACATGGTTTTCTAAACTCAAATTTTCAGTGTACAAATCCCGTTCAACAGGGAACATGCGAGAATATGTGCTTCCTATAATCAGGAATTCTTGGACAATGTTCCGGTGCCCAGCTATGGCTGGATTTCCCATTAGCACTGATAGCTAGGGATTATCCTAGTAGCACTGTCGTATCTACGAGCATGTTGCAGTGGTTGGTTTCTTAATCGTTGTTTGAACTCCATGTTTGTGATGCTTCTTTTTGTTTATTTTTTAAACTTATGTTGAAGTTTTGTTTCAATTCTTCCCCTTGTGGGATGACGGTGTTATCCTTTCTATTTTTGTATCACTTGTATGATTTCAACCACTATAAATGAAAGATTCCTTTGAAAAAAAAAAAGAAATTTATTCCTTCCCTTCAAGAATAAAAGAAAATTGTCCGCCTTATCTTGAAATGGTCATTGAGATGTTTACACATCAAAGGTAGTAAAGAAAGACCTTTACGATGATTAAGAAAGCAAAGAGTTCGAGGTGAGTAGATGATTATCTTATTGAGTTCTATAGGTAATGGTTGTAATTTTTTTTCTTTGTAATAGTCATAATAGGGTGTCTACCCTATCGTATCTCCTTTTTTTTCTTAGTGAAAGGTTAAAACTTCTTGGGATCGAATGTGAGCTTATGCTTGAGGGACACCATTCATTCAAAGTGATGTGATTTGTGATTGGTTGATCACTCGACGATTGGGAAAATCCTAAGTTAAGGTTATTTAGGTAGTGATTTCTTGCAATTGTCTTAGTTGTATCTCTTTACTTTGTATTTTAATCTAATTGCACTAGTCCCCCCCCCCCCCCCCCCCCCCCTCCCACTCTAGTATACTCTTAGGAGCAATGGGTAGAGAAGGAAGGGGAGGGGGGATCAACAGAGAGGAAGAGGCAGGAAAAGAAGGTGGTCGTGGTGGTGGGAAGGAGGAGGAGGGGGTATCGAAGGAGAAGGGAAGGTAGGAGATGGGCAGTTGTCAAAGGAGGGGGGGGGGGGGGGGGGGGGGAGGGCTTGTTGATGTAAAAAGAAAAGGATCTACGCATGAAACCTATATTATTTAGTCCCAATAGTTAGGGATATATATATTTTTTAAAATTTTATAAGGATTTATTTGTAAAATTAAAAAAATTATGAAAAAAAATATTGAAGTAATTTTCCACAGCGATGCTGTTAGACTTAACGGAATGTTCCATCACAACTAACAGTGACTTAACCTGGGGTACCGGGTTAATAATTTTGTCTATATATATATATATATATATGCAAGCATATCAGGGTACAAATGTAATTGACCATATATTTAAGGATATCAATGTAAAAATCCAATCAATAAATGAAAAAAACTCTAGCCAGCACGCATGGGTGACTTGGATTCGTATCCGGTATGTCGGCGCCCACGTTTACTCCCTCCAATATATAAGGCGTGAGGGTTGACGCTGGAAGAGCCTCGAGAGAAAGAAAGGCACTTTTCATTGTGCGGAACAAGGCCGACACTTTTCCTGTTGGAGGAAGATCTACTGCAAGTAGGTCTATCTTGTTTGCATAGATTTAATTTCTTCCTTTGGTATTTCTCAGAGCTCATTTTAGTTGTTCCCTTAAATATCTTCATATTGTTCGTGGTCTTTTGTGTTGGGAGTAGAATTATTTTGCAGTACAAGTCCCTGTTGCATTTAGCAAACGCCTAAGATCAAGCTAAATGGTAACGAAGCTGTTTGTTTTATATTATTGCTAAGTGGTTAGTGTCAATTCTATTGCTCATGATCGAAAGGTTTTTTCTTTTTCTATAATATATTTCTTATAACTAGGAAATGGGCCTCGGGAAATTAACATGTTACCAGATAGACAGCATTGGTTTCTCAGATTGTGAAGCAAAGGATTAGTTGCATGTTTCATGATATGCATCAGAAAATGAGTAGAATTTGTTTTGTTTCATATTGGCGTCTGGACAATTTCCATAACTGAGGGAGGAAAAAGAAGTGTCTGATATATTATTAATGAATGTTTCATTGATTAATGACTCAGTTTCACAGTACCTTCTTAGCTTGATGTTGGTTTGGTCGAACCTATTTAATCCAATTGATTTCAGGAGGAAACTTATAATGTTGTTTAGGGCTGATCTTTAGCTCCTCTACTATGTATTACTCTGTAATTTTTTATTTAATTTCTCTATCGAAGGAGAGAGTGGTGACGCGAGAGCTATGTGTATTGCTGCTTGGATTTGGCAAGCTCACCCCATATACCCACTTATTTTGTTGTTCAACAGAGACGAAGTGATTAACAGGTAGTAATTACTTTCAATCAAATGCCCCCTGTTGTTTTGCTAATTTCCACTTATGGGTTTTTCTTATTATCTGTACCACCCAGGGGGGGAGGAGAAGTGATGTTTACATGTGCAAAACTTCCTTCACATATCTCTGATGTACTTCTGAAAGATGCCTATTATCGTTGGTCCGTGCTTTGTTATGAAAAAGGACAGGCACTTATGCACATCACGTTGCATATGTGAATTCATTTCTATTTGTTATAGAAAATTTTAAGAGAATGGAATGTTATATATATGGAAGATCCTTGAATTGAATCTTTTAAGTAGTTTTTTTGAGGATAATGTTTTTACCAAAGTCTAGACTTTAAATAATCGCATCTAAATATACCTTGGGCGGTTGGAGCTTCTTTTTAACTTACTTTGAATTTAACTCCTGGGAAAATCCAGTTTGGAAAAAGTAAAAACAAAAACAAAATCTTAAGTTCACAGAGTAACTAAATTCAGACTGTAATTTGGATTCAAATGGAAAGAAAGCAATAACTTTTGGGAGATCCAACGACAAAAGGTTCGCCCCTAACCCGATTCGGTTGTAATCATGTGGGAATCACTCCCATCATCTGTGTTATCTGAGGGGAAATTGGCATTTTCATGAAATGAGAATGATGGCTCTCTTGCAACTGTAGGCCTACAAATGAAGTTAGGTGGTGGGGACGGGGCTATAAAGAGATATTGGGAGGGCGGGATGTGAAGAAGGGGGGTACGTGGATGGGGTGCACAAAGGATGGAAAGGTTGCTTTCTTAACCAATGTTATGGAGCCTGACAACTCCCCCTTTGCAAAGGGTAGAGGAGATTTGCCACTCAAGTTCCTTGAGGTATAGTACCATATGTAAAGTTTCATTCCAGTTTTGCAGGTATTTGCCTTTGCTCCTATTTCTTCTTTGTATATGTTGAAAGAAGGGAAAGAAACGTCTTGTTTTAGAATGAAAATCCTAGGCTTCTTTTATAGAGAGAGGCTTTGAAAAAATTACAGCATAAGTCTAGGCAACATTCAAACCTAACAAACACACCCTTACAAATAATAACCACTAACTTTAACACACCTTCCTCAAGCTAAAACATATATATCTAGTATGCTCAGCTTAAAACATAAAAACTCATGACGCTTTCGTGGTAGAGCCTTGGTGAAAATATCAGCTAGTCATTGTTTGGATGCTGTCATAAGACTGCATATATATCCTGAAGTGACCTTGTCAGGTAGAAAATGGCAATCCACCTTTATATGCTTAGTATGCTCATGGAAGACTGGATTCGAAGCAATAAATGTCACCGAGCGATTGTCACAGAACATTAGCACTAGAGTGGAAGTAGTGAATCCAAGATCTCTCATAAAATTCACTAACCACATAACCTCACAACTAGTTTGGGCCATCGCCTTGTATTCGGCTTCTACACTAAACCTAGACACTACGGTCTGTTTCTTGCTTTTCCATGTGATGAGGTTGCCACCCAAGAAAGTAGCATACCATGTTGTAGAGTTTCTATCCTCCAGGCTACCTGCATAATCAACATCAGAGTATGCATGAATGTTTAGATGGCTATTGATTTCCAGAAACAATCCATTTCCTAGACTTCCCTTCAAATATCGAAGAATAAGGCACACTACATTCCAATGACTATATCGGGGGTTCTCCATATGTTTACTTGCCTTGTTAACCGCAAAGGTGATATCTGGATAAGTAACAGTGACATAAAAGAGTTTGCTAACTATGCTTCTGTCTCTCCCTTTATCCTCACACATAGGATCTTCCTCTTCACTTAATCTCTAAATAGGTTTCGTGGGCACCATAGAGGGCTTAGCACCTAACATCCCAGTTTTTGCAAGTAATTTAAGTACATATTTTCTTTGAGATAGTAACATTCCTATGGAATTTCTAGCACATTCTATACCCAAAAAATAGCGCAATCTGCCAAGTTCCTTAGTAACAAAGGTGTCTTGGAGAAAAGTCTTTGTCTCATGAATCCCTTTAGTGTCATCTCTTGTAAGCACCATATCACCAACATGTACTGCAAGAATTACCATACCAGAATCCATCCTCTGAATAAAAATAGAGTGGTCCAAGGTGGATCAACAAAAACCGATCTATTGAACGGCGGTATTCAGTTGTTCAAACCAGGCTCGTGGACTTTGCTTAAGCTTGTATATAGCTTTCTTCAGTTTGCATACCTTTCCCCCATCAACCACAATGCCTGGTGGTTGAGCCATGTAAACTTCCTGTAAGTCTCTATAAAGAAAAACGTGTTTGACATCTAACTGATACAATGGCCATCTCACGTTAACAATAATAGATAAAATTACTTTGACTGAGTTCAACCTACCAACTGGAGAAAAGGTGCCAAAATAATCCACTCCATAAGTTTGAGTATATCCTTTGGGTACAACCTGGCTTTAAGCCTTTCAACTGACCCATCGGACTGATATTTCACAGTAAAGGCCCATCTACAGTCCACAACCTTCTCCTCTGGTGGAAGAACAATTAACTCCCATGTACCACGAGAAAGAAGAGCATCCATCTCCACCTGCATAGCCTTTCTCCAACCATGGTCTTTCATAGCCTCAATATGATGCTTGGGTACCACCACAGCTGAAAGAGTTTTAGAAAATGTCTATAGTGCTAGACTAAGATGGTCAGTAGACATGTACTTAGCCATAGGGTGTAAATTGCAAGATCTCACAACCTTTCTTTGAGCAATAGGTTTGTTATCTATCTAGCTCTGAGGATCACTGATGTAAACACAATTACACTACTTAAAAGGTCTATTTTTGCATGTTCTTAAGCATAGGATTGCATTTCATGATATAAATATTGCATTACATGCATCATCTTGCATTTAGAATAGTTTGAATAAAATGGAGGTTAATTGTCTCCTTTTATGTGCTTGGACAGGGCAAATATTTTATCAGGGTCTCGGATCAAAAATCCAACCGTATGGATGTGATCAAGGCGACTATTGGAGTTCAACGACTCCAAGATCGCCCTAATCAGGCATCCGTAGCATCAGATAAGTGACCCGGGAACCCTAGAAGATCAAGGGCCAGGATGGTGTAAATCCGCACTTCAGATGATAAATCCGACCGCACGGATGAATTCGGATCGACGATCGCAGCCCAACGACACAAAAATCAAGTCAATCCGACATCCGTGGCACCATCTACAACTTCCAGAAGATGGACGGCCAAGATGGCGCCACATGGCGCCATCTTAGCCGCCCAAACGGCCGCTTGCATTTTGTGAAGGCCCCCGCCCGATCGCTCTCCGCCGTCAGATGGAGATCCAACGGCTACGGTCGCTCGCGCTTAAAAGCGTCTGCGCGACCATTTCGTCCGCGTAGTGTAGCGGCGACGCAGCTGCGGGCGAAGCAGAGGTCGCGGGTTCGAGCCGCGGTGAGGGGGTGGAAGGCGCGGGCGAGCGGGCGCGGACGAGCGTCAGATGAAGATCCAACGGCTGCGCGCGCTCAATCAGGACGACGCGCGATTGGACGCCGGGCGTAACGCGCGATCGCACGCGGGCGGGCGCGCTACGCAGCGGGCGCGGACGCGATTTAAGCCGTCCGATCTCGCGATCGGACGGCTGAGACTACGCGGACGTGCGTAGGTGTTACGCGCGCGGGCAGCCGAGCGGGCGCACGTGGGCGCGGCGGCGACGGCCACGTCGGGGATTTAGTGACGGATTTATCCGTCACTAAAGACCCCTTATTTATTATTTTGAAGATGTAATGTCCATTTTGCCCCCACTCCTTGCAACTATAAAAGGAGACCCCCTCCATACGAAATTCTCATCCCTTCCTTCTCCTCTCTACCTCTCCAAAGCTCAAGAGAAGCTTGTCCCACACCCGGGATGCTTCTCGCGAGATAAAGTCTAAATTTTCGTCCCCCTTCGGAAGTGGATCCCGCGACGACGACGGCGTGCTGCTTCGTTCCCGTTCTTCTGCTTCATCCTCCTTCGTCCCGCTTCGTTCTCCTTCGTCCAGGCGTCGTCCCGTCCGGCTCGTCCTCCAAGCGACCGTCGAGGAGGATTCTCTCTCCCTACTCTTTTTACTGCTTTCTAATATAGATTTACTGCTTTCTAGAGTAATCGCTTTATGCTTTCTAGTTGTAACGAACGATCTCTTTTATGATAAATTCCTTGTCTATTCTACATCTCATTTTGATTTCCATGTGTAGTATTCTCTCTCTCTCTCTTACTCTCTCTCTCTCTTCTATTTTGTTGTAGATACTTAGATAGTTTAAATTGAATTTCTCCGTGACAAAATAAAAACGAAACGCGAAGTTTTTAAATCAAACGTACGCCTCCCTATGTTCGACCCGGAATTTTAATTTCGGTATAAATTTTATTTGTTGAACACGAATCCTTCGCTTTCTAATTACAACGACAGGTTTTCCAAAACCGAACACGTTAGCGTAGCTTCGTAATTGTTCAACATTTTGGCGCCGTTGCCAGGGAGGCAACTATCTTTGATTTCTCTTCGCGTTTTGTAACTTACAAATCATTTACCTCACTTTTCTCCTTTCTTATTGTAATTGCAGGTACTCTTTCGAGACAGGCAAAAGCGGTAGATCGGAGTAAAGTGCTGTGGAAGATTTTGTAAGTTATCCCCCACCTCCCACCCATTAGATTTCATTTCATCACATAATAACTCAAACATCAATCAACCTAGGTGTTTTTATAAACTCTAAGGTTAGATTGTTTGTTGTTTGACACCCATACTCACCCCAACCCCCACATTAAAAAAAAAAAATCTCACAGAGGTACACAACCTCATCTGATTTTCAAACTCAACCGGTAAACCAATCTTAGGAGTCGGTACACACATCTAAACACATAATTGAGTAGAAATCAGATTAGGTAATCATTTGTGTGCCTAATTAAGTGGTGCAACAGGCCAATTGTTTGAGTTGATTGGACCGCACCACTTCAAATAAAATCAACTCATCAAGTAGCTGCCAATTAGGTTCAACTCTTAGGGATTTACCAGGCACTCCACATTCTTTTTAAACTTTAAAGGAAAACATCTTCACCTGTGTTTGTAAAACTTGGTGTGCCAACGAAACTTGATTGAAAACACCTAAAGTTGAATCCTAAAAGCTACTAAGCAAGATTTGAATCTTAAAATTCACCACATCAAAAATAATCTTGCTTGAAAACCACTGGTTGTGCACTCACACACAAATCAATCAATCATTAAGGGCACAACTCATTTAAAGGGCCCATCACATTCCAAAGCACATTCAAACCTAGCCCTAAATAAAACAAAGTAGACGTTGGCCTTAAGGATTGGACTCGCTCTTTAGAACCCAGAACGAGATTATTTTCGATTAGTCTGTTTCTACTGTTCAATCTGATGTCTAGCTAGGGGAGCAGAGTCAAACGATCGCGGCTGGGGGGTACACTAGGAACCGGAGGCGTAAGCCGAAGGAAGAACCTTCTCCCCAGTCCCTCCTTCTAACTGGTTGGATTGAATAGACGGAAGTAGATCAAATCGTTCCTTTATCTTAAGATGGGTTTTGAGAGTCTGTAGGTCTTTAGGCTAACATATTTAAGGACAGGTTTGATTGTTTGTATTGTAGGGCACCTTTCTTCCTCCCGTGTATCATGAATCCTTCCACATATTTCACGCATTCCCGCTCTTTCCCTCCTGTTGTAAATTATCCTCAACATGACGATTATCCCAACTCGTATTGTAATCAACCATCAGTTAGTTGGGATAATTCGGATTGGGGATACAATTCTGGACCCCCGTGTTTAGGGTCTAACCCTGAACACTTTGATTCTCAATTCTATCCTTCTCAGAGTTACATCGATTATAGATCGTCCTCCTTTCATGAACAACCTAATGCGATCTACAATCAAGAAGGATACACTGATCCTTACCCATCCTCTGATTTCACTGCCTTTAGGTCATCACCATCTTTTGAACAATCTGAAATGACCTATTATCAGGATGGGTATAACGAATCTCAATTCGTTAATTCCTCTACATTGATGTCAAACCCGCCCAACCCTGAACCAACTCATTTGGTTCAGGTTAATCAGGTTCAAGATAAGGTTCTGGCTAACTTGAGGAATATCATTCAATCTTTAGAAGTTCAGCCAATACCTTGCATTGAGAGATTGGAGCCCCTGATTGAAATGATTGATGATTTAAATAAGTCTTTGTTGGATTAGCTCCAGGATGTTAAGGATAAGAACCCGGGTGAGTTTCTACTTGGGAAATTAGCGAAATTGAGGATGAGATTTGTGGTTTCTTTGATTCAATCTTGGAATAATTCCCAGGATGAACTCTCTTCAGGAAAGCCAATGACAGAACCCGCTCAGGCACCTGTTGGGGGGGACACGTGTTACGAAGCTGACCAGATTGAATTAAAACAACCAATTAAGGATGATTTGATTTCTTCACCTGAAATCCCTGAGCCGGGTTACGAGGAAACGTATGTCTCCTTGGAATGCAAAGTGACAAATGATTTTGGGACATACATTGATACGGATCCTGATGGTGAAGATTCAAGTTACGAAGTCTCACACGAGTTTTCAGATCACGATTTTTGTGAGACGATTGGGCCTGAGGAATCTGATAGATCATTTGATAGCCCAATAACTGAGGAAACTGATCTTATTAGGGCACACATTACGGATCCAGAATTGCATTTTCTGGAAGAATCAATTCAATGCCCTGATTAACAGTTACACCCTGTTGAGCTTATTGATGATTCTAATTCTGAGATAATTAGACCCAAGTCAATTTTGATTCTGCCACATCATTTAGACTTGGAGATTTCAGATGGGGTGATAAATGTACAAGAGGTCCTAGAATTTGATATGCTGAATGAGGAGGATAGGAGCGGGGAAGTTCTGATTTGGGAAGTTAATTTTGGAGGAAATGGAAGATTGAGTCGAAGGGTTCTTTTTAAGTTGAAACCATCAAATCAGAACCCTTACGACATTTGTTTCGAGGATGTTCAACTCAAGCACACATTCAACGATTATCCTTTTGAGCTTCAATTTTCTGTAACCTGACATTTTGGTCTTGGGTTGCATCCTCAGAAATCGCAGGCCCGATCCCGCTTACATTCTGATTTTAGGTTTTGGGTAATTTTTATCCAGAACCTAAGATATTCTCGATTATGAGGTGTGGGTCTGCACCACAATCTGGTCCACATCTTTGGACCTCTACTGACAGGTCAGAGGATTCTTCTGTTCATTCTAATTCTGACCTGCACTTGTGAATTCTTCATTTCTTTTCTTTGTATAGTGTGCCTAGCTGAAGGCACTAAACTCAGCACTTATACAGTTCTTTTTCGTTTTCATCTTGGAGCGGACCTGATATACACGCAATTCAGGTGCTTTCTACACTTTTCCACTCTGTTTTATGTCTTTTTAATACAATGAGGACATTGCATTAGATAGGCATGGGGGGGTGGATATTCATCTCTGAATTCATTCGTCAGTTCCGTAGATTTATTTATTTTCTTTTATAAAAAAAAATAAATAAATAAAAATTTCGGAATTAGGAAAGAGAATTTGGGTTTAAGAAAATTTTCAATCTTAGGAAATACTACATTAGGATCTGAACACAAAGACCCCTCAAGTCTTTGGACTTAATTAGCCTGTGTATCCACTAAAATGTGGATTTGTCTTTGAGTCCTCGCCATCTTAATTCTATTATAATTGGAATAAATAAGTTTGGGTGATAAGTACACGACTTATCAACCCGCCCTCTGATTTGAGGGAATTTCGAGTCTTAAGCATCTACACACTTTCTTTGCACTGACTCGTTGTTCGGCGATTTTTACGGAAATTGGATAGCTAATGAACCTTCTAGGGTGATATGGCTGGCAAGTTATCGTGGGTAACAGCCCATAGGTAGGTTGTCCAGAGCCCAGTCACTGGACCTTTCTCTTTTTGCTGCCTTTAGGTAAATCTTAGACCAGGGAAGCCACCTACTTAAAAAAAAAAAATCAAAAAGGAGAAAAGAACAAAAATAAATAAGCCACACTTCGCCGCACGAGTATGGCTGGCAAGTTGTCGGTGGTAACAGCTCATCGATCGGTTGTCCAGAACCCAGCTCAGAAAATGCACTAAAAATTCCTGAAACACTTAGGAAGAAGCGGAGAAGTAGAATAAATCGGGGAGATATACACTGGATTCACCCTTGTGTTGACCCCGTAAAAAAAAAATAAAATAAAATAAAAGTAGGGAGAAAGCTACCGGTTGTAAAGATACACCTTTAGGCAGAATTCTGGTTAGGTCACCTAGAGGCGTAGAAATCCGAAGTCCGTTCTAACTGCCGGTCAACGAGTCTATCACAATCACAATAAGATGCTTAAAACTTAGAGTTCTCATCAAATCTTGGGTGAGTTGAATGGTCGTAGAAAGCCACTCTTAAACCCTAAAATTTGAAAATCCAAAAAAAAAATTTAGAAAAGAGTAAAAAGAGAAAAAGAAATTTTTCTTTGAATAAGGCGAGGGCTTGAGGCGGTCTGCATTTTGGCTGATACCTGGGCACTGTTGTGTCTTTGAAAGTTCAGTTCCTAAGTGGACAATTTCTTAATGATTGAAAGTGACTCGGGTCCAAATAATCCAACCTAATTCTTTTATAAATAGCATATAGTTTTTGCTAGGGACTAGCAAAAGATAGGCATGGGGATATGATGTAAACACAATTACACTACTTAAAAGGTCTATTTTTGCATGTTCTTAAGCATAGGATTGCATTTCATGATATAAATATTGCATTACATGCATCATCTTGCATTTAGAATAGTTTGAATAAAATAGAGGTTAATTGTCTCCTTTTATGTGCTTGGACAGAGCAAATATTTTATCAGGGTCTCGGATCAAAAATCCAACCGTATGGATGTGATCAGGGCGACTATTGGAGTTCAACGACTCCAAGATCGCCCTAATCAGGCATCCGTAGCATCAGATAAGTGACCCGGGAACCCTAGAAGATCTAGAGCCAGGATGTTGCAAATCCGCACTTCAGATGATAAATCCAACCGCACGGATGAATTCGGATCGACGATCGCAGCCCAACGACACAAAAATCAAGTCAATCCGACATCCGTGGCACCATCTAGAACTTCCAGAAGATGGACGGCCAAGATGGCGCCACATGGTGCCATCTTAGCCGCCCAAATGGCCGCTTGCATTTTGTGAAGGCCCCCGCCCGATCGCTCTCCTCCGTCAGATGGAGATCCAACGGCTGCGGTCGCTCGCGCTTAAAAGCGTCTGCGCGACCATTTCGTCCGCGTAGCGTAGCGGCGACGCAGCTGCGGGCGAAGCAGAGGTCGCGGGTTCGAGCCGCGGTGAGGGGGTGGAAGGCGCGGGCGAGCGGGCGCGGACGAGCGTCAGATGAAGATCCAACGGCTGCGCGCGCTCAATCAGGACGACGCGCGATTGGACGCCGGGCGTAACGCGCGATCGCACGCGGGCGGGCGCGCTACGCAGCGGGCGCGGACGTGATTTAAGCCGTCCGATCTCGCGATCGGACGGCTGAGACTACGCGGACGTGCGTAGGTGTTACGCGCGCGGGCAGCCGAGCGGGCGCACGTGGGCGCGGCGGCGACGGCCACGTCGGGGATTTAGTGACGGATTTATCCGTCACTAAAGACCCCTTATTTATTATTTTGAAGATGTAATGTCCATTTTTCCCCCACTCCTTGCAACTATAAAAGGAGACCCCCTCCATACGAAATTCTCTTCCCTTCCTTCTCCTCTCTACCTCTCCAAAGCTCAAGAGAAGCTTGTCCCACACCCGGGATGCTTCTCGCGAGATAAAGTCCAAATTTTCGTCCCCCTTCGGAAGTGGATCCCGCGACGACGACGGCGTGCTGCTTCGTTCCCGTTCTTCTGCTTCGTCTTCCTTCGTCCCGCTTCGTTCTCCTTCGTCCAGGCGTCGTCCCGTCCGGCTCGTCCTCCAAGCGACCGTCGAGGAGGATTCTCTCTCCCTACTCTTTTTACTGCTTTCTAATATAGATTTACTGCTTTCTAGAGTAATCGCTTTATGCTTTCTAGTTGTAACGAACGATCTCTTTTATGATAAATTCCTTGTCTATTCTACATCTCATTTTGATTTCCATGTGTAGTATTCTCTCTCTCTCTCTTACTCTCTCTCTCTCTTCTATTTTGTTGTAGATACTTAGATAGTTTAAATTGAATTTCTTCGTGACAAAATAAAAACGAAACGCAAAGTTTTTAAATCAAACGTCCGCCTCCCTGTGTTCGACCCGGAATTTTAATTTCGGTATAAATTTTATTTGTTGAACACGAATCCTTCGCTTTCGAACTACAACGACAGGTTTTCCAAAATCGAACACGTTAGCGTAGCTTCGTAATCGTTCAACATTTTGGCATCAGATTAATCAGTACAAGTAGGTTAATCAAAAACAATCTCAGACTAAGCCTTGAAGAGCGAATCAAACCTTAGGACTGACTTGTACTGATGGTGCCACGGATGTCGGATTGACTTGATTTTTGTGTCGTTGGGCTGCGATCGTCGATCCGAATTCATCCGTGCGGTCGGATTTATCATCTGAAGTGCGGATTTACACCATCCTGGCCCTTGATCTTCTAGGATTCCCGAGTCACTTATCTGATGCTACGGATGCCTGATTAGGGCGATCTTGGAGTCGTTGAACTCCAATAGTCGCCCTGATCACATCCATACGGTTGGATTTTTGATCCGAGACCCTAATAAAATATTTGCCCTGTCCAAGCACATAAAAGGAGACAGTTAACCTCCATTTTATTCAAACTATTCTAAATGCAAGATGATGCATGTAATGCAATATTTATATCATGAAATGCAATCCTATGCTTAAGAACATGCAAAAATAGACCTTTTAAGTAGTGTAATTGTGTTTACATCAATCACCCAATACTAATGAAGGTGGGGGTAGAGGGATGTCTACTTCCTCCTCAACCGGCATAGTCGATAAAGGGATAGACATAGAGGACTTATGATGATGATCATGTGTTTAAAAAAACCACTCAAGAAAACTACCCTTAGTAGAGAAATAAGGAGTCTTCTCAATAAATGACACATCAGTAGACACATGATATCATCTCCCCACCAAATCATAACACCTATACCCCTTCTAGGTTCTAGAATAACCCAAAAAAATACATTTAACTGACCGAGGGGACAACTTATCAGGTACACTAAACAAATGAACAAAGCATGTGCATCCAAAAATGTGTTGTGCCAATGCAAAAATACTAGCATCAAGCTATAGTAAGGAGAGTGGAGTGGCTCCATCAAGTATAGGAGAAGGTAGTCTGTTTATCAAATATGTAGCTATAAGGACCGCATCTCCCAAAAAATTTTTAGGAACATTTGTGGCTAACATCATTGTTTGGGTAACATCAAGAAGGTGGTGTAATTTTCTTTCAGCAACGCCATTTTGTTGAGAAGTATGGGCACAGGATGTTTGGTGTAGAGTACCATTTGAAGATAGAAATTCACTAACTTCTCTTTGCATAAATTCTAATGTGTTATCATTGTGAAAGATTTTGATGCACATAGAATAGAAATTTTGAATCTCATTAGATCTATCATGCAGAAGATAAGTCCAAGATAGATGACAAATCATCCACAAACACCACAAAATACTAGTACAAACCTCGATGATCAACTTTGCAAGGCCCCCAAATATCACAATGAATGGCATGAAAAGGAGAATCACATTTTTTATTATTTCTAGATGGAAATGAAACATGATGATGCTTGCCAAGATGACAAGCTTCACAATCAAAATTATTTGGAATAGACGACTTAGGAAACATTTTCTTCAATCTAGATGTAGAAGGGTGACCCAAACGACGGTGCCATAGAATATGATCCATAGACACAGAAACAACACTAGCAAACAGGTGAGGAGTGTCGATGTAGTAGAGTCCACCATGCTCAATCTTCCCACCAATCATCATCCCCGTCCAAGTGTCCTGAAAATACACAAAATGCTCATCAAATATCAACTGACACTTAAGCTCTTACATAAACAATATACTAAAAGTAGACTCATAGGAAGTTATGGAGCACAGTAAACATAAGTAAGCCTAAGCCTAGTAGAAAAGCAAACTTCACCAACATTAGTAACTTGAGAGTAAGAACCATTCACTAACCAGATAGATGTAACATCCTATGTCTTATGCATAGATAGAATGCATCCTCCTTACTAGTTAGATGACTGGAATCACTAGAGTCAACCAATCAGGTAGAAGAAGATGATGTAGATGCCAGGTTGGCAGAGCTGCTGGTAGCTGCAATAGAAGTAGAGGTCTCTGTTGGTAGAGGCTAATGTAGTAGCATCAGTCTAGAATGATCATCAGTAGTAAGTGAAGGGAATGGTGAAGCAATAGTGGTGGACACAGGTATAGAGGTAGGAATTGGATCAGACAAAGGGCCAGCAGAGTGAGTCTCCCCTTGAACAACAACAACAGTAACATAGTAGTTCCTAGGATAGCTAAACTTCAACTAGCATATGTTAGATGGATGATTGTGCACTAGAAATGCACACATGGATCATAGATATGACATCATCCTCTACCATGGCTAGGTCCATGACCTCTCCAAGTTGGAGCACTACGGCCTTCGGATGTAAGAAATGCAGATGTGTCAGTAGGTGGCATTAGAGACTGAAGAGATACAACACCTAAATGCATAGCATTGGAGGAAATCTTCTATAAACAAGCATTTACTATCTCCATATGAGGAATATCATCAAGAGCAAGTATATTTTCTTTGGAAAACGAGAATCGATAGACCTGGCAGGACCAATATACTATCTCCATATACTGCAGTTAATACCATCTAGGAACCAATAGACCTACCAAGTCTGTGTTTAGCTTGTTTGAGTCTCACAGCTCGAAGGTTGGAATACATTGAGCTCCTCAAAGAGCCATTCCATCTCAGAGTAATAGTCCACCAATGTGTGCTTCCCCTGAGAAGAAGACCAGATGCGGCGATAAATATCAAATAGCCTATTATGGTATGACTTCTGAAAAAATTTCTTGGCCAAACTTTGCCACATGTTCTTCGATGTCTTCCTATGCAACAGATTCGTTGTGATTTAGGGTTCAATGCTATTCGTCACCCAGTTCATTACCAGGTAATTATCCTACTCCCACTTCTCAAAGACATCTTCCCCCTTCCGTAGGGGAGTCTTTGGTAACTAGCTTCTTATGACCCCCAACAAACATATGGAAGGCTTGGGACCACAAGAGGTAATTCTAAATGCCATTCAACTTGATAGTGGTCCCTTGGATCATCAAGGAAGCTGGGGTAATCACTAACTTAGTTTTAGAACCAGAAGAAGCCATAGTTTTGACTCAAGAGAAGAAATATCATGCACTATCATCTGAAATAGGGTCTTCAGAATCCAAATTCAAGAATCAAAGTGGTAGAACTCACTCCGAGGGCTATGGGATAGATCATTCCATAACCTAGGTTCATTAGTTTATAGAGATCTACCATTGGTAGCGATTTACGTCATGATTTCCCCAAGTAGCGTAGGTTTAGATCACTACAGTAGTAGCCTTTTGCTACTGGTATGGCTCTCAGGCCACCGGTAGCCTTGTGCAGTGATGAGAGGCTCATCACGGCTTCTAATTACCCTTAGTTAACTAGTTTCCCTAGTTAATTAGTTAGGAATATGCATATATAAGGGTTAATTATAGAATAAGGGACAAATCAAAAGAGGACCTAAAAGTAAGTCAAAAATGCTTAATTAAAAGTCAATTAACATTATTAATAATTTAATTAATAAATAGACTCAAAATATCATTAATTAGTTACCTAATTAATATCTAATTTAACTTAAGCATAATTTATACTTAAGTATGTAATAACTTAACTTAACTCAATTAAATAAATTAAGCTAAAAAAGTCAAAAACATAAATTCAAGGTATATATATAATATTTATCTAATTTATAATCATATATAAAAAGTTCAAAAAGAATTAAATTAAAAGAAGCCTTGAAAACCTCAATTTACATTTTAGTCCTTAGGTTTCATCGCCTTTGAGTCCTTTTCATGCACATAGGTTCTTAACTTCTCTTACACCCAGGTCCCTGTGAACACCTTTCTTCTTCGTTTTGTCTTCCTCACACGAATGGCTGTCAAGCGGCGGTGAAGACACCACCTGATCACCTCACATCCGGCATCCTTCCTTCCTCACGAAGCTCCTGAAGCTTGCGAGCACCTCCTTGTTTGCATCCATCGGTCTGGATCATCTCTAAGTCCTATTTAAGGCTTGGCGATAACTTCAGTGGCGTCAAAGAAGACGCTGGTGGTTATCCTGCACCTAAATGCATTCCCATCTAGATTCACCTGCCTACACCGCTGTCGTAACTTACAAATACCCTGAGATCCCTCCGATTTGAAGGGTCATCTCCCTTCCCTCTTCCCCCACTGTAGCTGATGATAGGCTATTCATCTCTCACCTCCAGCGACCTCTCACCTTTCCTTCAGAGCTCCTCCGCATGAGGGACTTGTCTCTCTCACCTCCTTTTCCTCTCCGAACGGTCATGACATGACCTTAGAGCACCAATTCCTCTTCCTCGCCGCCTTCAACTTCTCGCTAGAGCTCTTTCCAACATCCTCTGATTTCATCCTCCATCACGAGCCATCGATGGAGATTTCTCACCCCTATTGTCCAGGTAAGTAGCTTTAACTTTTAGGAGTAGGTTAGCAATAGTTAGGAGTAAGATTAGTTAGTTTTAATGCACTTTTAGCATCATCTCCCTCAGCTCCGATAGCGATCCACGTTGGCCAAGTCCAACCTTGTTGGGACTTCATTCGCACTTCCAGGTAGTGATCCACTCTCTTTACCTTTCCACGATCCATTTCCACTTCCTTCCACTCACTATTATCACTTAAACCACCTAAACCACATCACCGTCACAAGTGACCTCTACTGTCCATGGTGGAGGTCTCCGAGGCTGTTTCACACTCATTCAGGGTTCATCATCATCAGACCATCACCTTAAAACCCTAATTAACTTCAGATCCATCCTAATTGTCCACCTAATCACCTACATCAACTCACATGCACCTGGACACTTCACCATCCATGGTGAACTGCCCAGAGTTAATTTCACATCCAACAGAGGTCTTCTATCATCTCCCTAACCGTTAAAGACCTCAACTATCCCTTTAATTGCTCCTATAGAGCCTCCTACTAGAAATGCCTAAATTCCCCCTCATTTCTGAGCTCGCTGTCAATAGCGGCTCAGAAATGAGTTATTCATCTAATTAAATAGCTCATTAGTATCGCCTCACCATACAGAACTCTTTCTCTCACTTAATTGAGTGGGGGAATACTCTCTGAGTTCCACTAAACTCAGAAGTGGCACTTTCTGAATTCATTGCATATCTTCTGTTATGGTCATCAACTGAGTAAATTGATGGGCTCTTGAGGTTCCTTGAGACCTCAGGAGGCTTTTCAGACCTTCAATGGTTTGTTTTATTGAGTTTTATACTTTATCAGTCACTGTCTGGACTCACCAGAGCTCCGACGAGCTCCGATGAGCCAAAATTGCACTTTAGTCCTAGTTAAACTTTAAGAAGCTCCAGACTGGCTATTTAGAACATAAGAAACAAGATTATGTGGTTTAAACTATGTTTTAATGCCTGGAGTTCATTGTCGACCTCTATCTTCTCCAACTCTGGTAAAGGTGGAGAAGTAGTTCCATTAGGTTTCAAACCTTGAATTGAGATCTGAAAGCATAAGTAGAACCTATAGAACTCATTCATGATATCTAATTGCTCTGAAATTCCCTAGGGTGTTCCATCGAACTCAGGTTATTTTGGTGCCAGGCGGCGATGCCTGAGATCACTTCAAAGGAGTTCAAAATATAAATTTGAAGCTCTGAATCACTTCCTGGGGTCGAATAGAGTTGATCTAGGTCCTCAATTTGATTTAAGAAAACCTAGAATAGAAAGTCAACTCTGAGCTTGATTTGGTCAACTCTAGATCCAACACAAGGATTAACTAATTAATTCTATGAAATTAATGTTGCAATGGAACTCTAAGATGACCTGGAGTGTTTTAGAGTTGATTTAATTCATGTTTATTATGGATTTAATGCAAATCATGTTTCTGGACAGTTTGGGTTCTTTAGAACCCAATATTGTGTTCACTATGTTCTTAGCAAGTTTTGATTGCCAAATCTGCTTAGATTAATTATTTTTTAGCCTCCTCAATCAGTTCAGATCACTTATTGAAGTTGTTTTCTCTCTGATGAATGAATTGGAGCTCAATTCCGAGCTCTTAACATTGAGAACGAAGCTCATGAGCTTCTTCCTCTTCCTAAAGCCATATAGAACCTTCTTTCTTCTCCTTTTACTATGGAATCATCAGTTGAAGATGATTCAGACCTCATTTGGAGGTCAAAGCTCTTCCGCAAGTCAAGAGACCTGAATTTCACTTCTCAGGCGTTAACAGCCATGCGAAATAGCCAAGTTTGTCGTCAAATCGAAGGACTAATTGAAATTTGAGCATCAAATTGATGCATGTATCTTGTAGAACACATCATGAGCTCTCGATCGAGCAAAGGCTCGATCGATTTGGTGAACGGAGCCGGCCGGAATCATCGGCTAAAGTTCAGTCAGAACCTAGGAAACATAGCTCCACATCGGTAGTTCTGGAGGCATTGACATGCTTTATTATGATTTTGTGCACAGGATGCTTCAGTCATCAGGAAATGAGCATGGGGTGCGGATGCATGCGTTGCACGTGCCTGGGCATGTGTGTGTGCATGCCTATGGGTGTGAGCGTGGGCCCATGAGTAGGCGTGTGTGGGCTTGGGAGGTCGAATACTGTGCATAACCTTGAATTGGAAATAAGGCACCTAAGTAAAACTAGTCTCAGACCTAGTAGGGTCTAGTCCCACCCCGAAGGGGGTGCTGTGTATCCCCGATCGGTTTGAGCCGCCAATTAGAAAACCAAATTTTTGTAACTTGGTTAAGTGAGGACATTAAATCACAATAAAGATTAAGAGAAGGAAATTAAGCTAATGATAGAGAGTAAGGAAAAGAGAGGGAAGAGGAGAGAGAGCAACAACAGAGGAGAGGAAATAACAAGAAGAAGAAAAGGGCTGAAGAAAGAATGAAGAGAAGAAATAGAAAGAAGAAATCTGATTTGCTTTAATAGTGTATTCTTGTATTCTCTTTTGATATTTTGAGCTTAATTGATGTAATAAGGCATTTGTACTCAATTGTATAACTTTTTCTTGCCTTAATCTTTTGTAATTAGATGTAAAGATTGTAATAAACATGTTTACTTGATTTTTAATGACAAATCACATGTGTAAATATGTTCTCTATTCATGGAATGTTGCATGTGCTAATTTGATTAATTTTTGTGCAATGTTCATAGGCTTAAAAGTATTCTAATTTAATAGTTAGTTAATTAATTAGATCTTAATTATTCCTTAACAATTAATGGTGAATTAAGATTAAGTTATGCCTCCCAGTGAACGACCTGGACTCAACCAGCTAAAAGAAACTTAAAATCTAAAATGTTAGGTCAACATGACCCTATACTACACAACCGACATAAAATCCAGTTAACTTAAGTTACTTTCTCATGCAATTAATTAAGTCTAAATAACTTAATTAACTACGTTGAGGAATTAAACAATCATGCAGTGGCTCTTAGGTGAGAGAGAGTACCTACGCAATGTTCGAAAAGGCCTGAGTAGATGGAGATGCTATTGGGACAGTGCTCAGCCCCTAGTAACATCGCGCGATTGCAGTCAGGTGAGAGAGAGCACATGCACAGTGTTAGGAGGTAGGAGTAGGTAGTGGCAATGCTGATTGGTGGCCCTAGCAGGCGATGGCAATGCCAATCAGACCACGAGAGGGGACGCTGAGGCTGGTGGTGCCGATCAGAGGGTGCTGGCAACGTTGATCAACATCTGGAGGCAGTGGCTGATGCTGATCAAGGTTGTAGTGCCGATCAGAGAGAGGGAGAAGAATTTTTCTCTCTCTCTCCTAGGGTTTATTTTGGTGGAGAAAAGGTACCGGGGCATGAAGAGTATAAGACCCACATTGCTCTAATACCATGTTGAAAGAAGGGAATGAAACATCCTGCTATGAAAACCCTAAGCCTCTTTTATAGAGAGAGGCTTTGGGAAAATTACAATATAAGTCGAGGACACTTTC
Organism: Thalassia testudinum; assembly: GCA_037157565.1. Lineage (NCBI taxonomy): Eukaryota > Viridiplantae > Streptophyta > Magnoliopsida > Alismatales > Hydrocharitaceae > Thalassia > Thalassia testudinum. Next base: position 41,675,322 of record JAZHRO010000067.1, read on the forward strand.
AAACAACACAAACACACCCTTACAGATAATAACCACTAACTCTAATACTATATAATACTCATCCAATTCAAAACCATTTCCCATCATATGCATGTATGAGACTTGTTTGTTTCTCGATTCTTTTCTTGAGTAATATGTTGAACAACCATATCTATAAGGATGTGGCCGAATAAGAAGTCACTGATAAATTATTGGGCTCTCTGCTCAATGCCATTTGAATTTGTTCTGATGCCCTTTTCAAGATATCAGAGCCATGGGGCCAAATATATCCTCCAAACTACCAACAGATTTGTGTAGTGGTTTGATGATGATTACTGTCGGAGAACATCTATGAAGTTTATTTTGTTTCCTCCCCTTCTTTTTGATTCATTCTTCCAATGCTTATTCTTTGCCAACTATAATCATCTGGTTTGCTAGCCGTTTTCATTAGCATTTTAGATTAAATTGTACAATTTCATTGGGTCATTTTTATTTTGTTGTTTTTATGTGTCTTACCTTGTTGCATACATAATTTTTTCCTCTTGCTACCAGAATGGAATGAGCACTTGGGAGTATGCTGAGGAGCTGATGGTAGAAGGAGATGAGTATAAGGGATTTAATCTAGTTATTGCTAATCTACATGATGGAAGCATGGTTTACATCTCCAACCGTCCAAAGGGGCAGCCGGTTACTATTCAATCGGTTCCCCCAGGTATCCATGTGCTTACTAATGCGAGATTAGACACGCCTTGGCCTAAGGTAAAATTTCAATGTTGAAACACAACATCTGCTTTTACATGATCAGAAAAAATTATCTTCTTTCATCACCAAATCAACCATGTTGACGTGGAATTTATGATCTCCTTGGCTTTAATTTGGGCTAAGTTTAGCACATTGGAACACGTACCCCATCATTATCTGGCAAGCTAATTCCTTTTCCTTGCTTTGATTGGGGGGAGATTTTGTACTTTGGAGCAGCCATTATCTTCTATGAAGCTAATTCTTTCTGATGAATATTTTGTATATCCTATAAAATTTGTAGAACACTCAAGTTACTTGAATTAGTAAGAATGTTTGTTTGTTTGTTTGTTTGTTTGTTCTATATTAACATTGCTTGTCAAAATACATATTATTTAACATTGGACGAGACTATTTATTTTTTTGAGAAGGGTAAATATGTTGGGCACGAGGTTTGATTCCATGACTTCTAGATGCTAATAGGAAGGTTTTGCAACTCTACATTAAATATATTCCTAAATAGGTTGGCAATTCACATATATAAATAATTTATCTTATGTGTTAAGACATTGAAAAGTTTAGTCATTCTTATCATAGTAACTATAGGTCCATATCATGTTAAGGTTTTAATTATTAGTCAGAGTTCAGTAGAAGCTTTCTCATGCCTTAAGATTTGTGCCATAGAATTGCTATCCACCAAATTGATTTCATCTATCTTACCTATATAAATCTCTTGGACCTTAGGCACAACGGTTATGCAGAAATTTCAAGCAACTTCTCTGCAAGTACAATGACAGTGAAGTCCCTGTAAAACTTCTAGTAAAGCAGCTCATGAATGACAGGGTTAGAGCTAGTAGAGATAAGCTTCCTAACACAGGTTGTGGCATTGACTTTGAGTTGAACCTGAGTTCCATTTTTGTAGAAGAAGCTGACACCATCTATGTAAGTCCAAAATTCTTTGCTTTTGGTTGTTTGGTTAGACATTTCTAAATGCAATGTTCAAACTAAGCAATGATTGCATCCTTCTTGAGACAATTAGAAGAGTAATGACTCTGAAAAATCATACTAAAACACTGCTTACAAAGAACATATTCCAATTGCAGTGATTGGAGGGCATTTGGCTGGAACCATGTTTAGAAATGTAAATTCCCCACAGCTTTCAAGGCTTCCAATCACTATTGTTGGACTCTGGAGTATACAAACAAAGAATCTACCACCTAGTCAAAATAAATCCTTGCATTTGTTATTTTTAACATAATATGTATTAATTAATAGGGTCGGATTGTGACGAGAAGTCAAGTTGCTCTGACTGTAGGATCAAGTGGTGAAGCAAGATTGTATGAGAGGTACTTGGAGGAGGACATGTGGAAGGAGCACACCATACACTATCAAGTACAGAAGTTGGAGGCCTATTGACTATTTGTTTGTGAAATGTTACATGAGATGTAATTATACTCAAATTTCTATTCTCCTATACGATACTTAAAAGGTGTGCATGGAGGAGTTGTAGCCAAATGTATTTTCAACCATGCTATATATATACAGTTATCATAAAAAAATCTAGTATCCTTGTGCATTATATTGTTTCTCCGAATATCTCTTTTCACAAAATCTCAAAGAGGAAGACTGAATATGATGTATATATATCCTTGGAATCGAATGCAAGAATAACTCTTTATCTGTTAAAAGGTGATTTTGCATATCAATCAAATTCTTAAAGCCCTTAAACATTTTACTCTTGTGAATGCAATATTTGAAATCCATTGTAATGGATGGAAGATCAACCAAAGAAATCCATCACATGAGTGGAAATAACTAAACATTTTTTTAAGAAAGTTGGGAGATCATTTTACTTGTTCTCCCCACAAGGATAAAAGGAGAAAAATCATGTGTGATACAAGAGTCAAGGAAAAGTAAAATAGACTACAGTTCATCAACCTTACAAGAAAATCTTATGTCTAAAGAAGAATACAAAAATAGTAGCCAAAAAGTGCAGAAGTGTCCAAAAGCTCTTAAGTGGGGTTGTGAAAATAGCATTAGTTGTAGCAATTGTGTGCAACATATGAAAGATGGATTATTATCGACCAACTTGATCAAACCTTGAGCTTCTTTGGTAAAGTAGGTATCGTAGTGAATTTCATAGTATTCTCATCCTTAGTAAACAAGGTGGTACTTGTCGTGGCCATTAGAAATTGCAGGAACTTGCTTTAGTAAGAATATACTTGAAAGCAAGAATGTAGGGTTTAACGATTTGAATTTTATCCCCAATTACTCCAATGACCACAATATACTATGATGAAGATATGTAGTACCTTGTGGAACCTTTCCTCTAATCTGCTAGAAGGTCTACAAATCTTCATGGAGATATTCACATCTCATGTGAGATCCTCTTATCCATGCATTGTCCTTCCTTAAGCTCTTGTGGTTGAGAAATGCTTCCTCTTTCTTGAGACGCTGCACACTCCATCTAGATGATCCAATATGTTTGGTAAACGTTCTACCAATTCATGGACTATTCCTTTGAAGTTTTCTTTATCAAGGACCCAAGCATATAGGTTGGGGAGAGATGATGCAATCATATTAAGCTTCTTGTCTTCAAATAAAACCCCTCCATATGCGTCATATTCTAGAAACAACTTTTGTATCGAGAATATGTGTTCTTCCAAAGAATATTCCAAACATATTTTGGAATTTTGAAGTGTGGAGAAAATAGTATTTTGAGTGCCCAAGGCATCAAGCTTCAATACAATGTTGCTTACATATTTGCATCCCCTCACATGGTTTGCCAGTCCTTTTGGTAGACACTTGGTGATGCAATGTTTCACAATATATTTCCATGGGCTAATTTCTTGGGTTCTCAAATGGCCTAGAGGACAACATATAGCTCAAGTTATCTACTTTCAACCTATTCACAATCATTGCAAACTATTCGTCATAAATTGGTTTTATTCACTTATTTGGGTTATAGAGAGTTTTAAAAATCGCCATTTTCTGTGAATAATATGAATATGGCTGGATTTTGAAAAATCATTTTTGTTTTGGATATTTTAAAACAAATGTTTTTCACTATATCTAATTTGAGTGTTGTTCTCTCTACAACTCTCAAAATAAGACACATGTTGATCCTAATGTCTTAAGTGGAAATGAAGTCTCCTTTCCATTGAGACAGTATAGTTGCAAGGGCTTACATACACAATCTCATTACAAGAAGTAGGAACTTTTTTTGCCTTATAAGTCCAACTTGTGCGTTTGTATTGTTTTGGCCCTTTAGTGTCACTACATCATGCTCACTAAACCAACGTTGAGTGTGAACTCTCAAATGCACCTAACTGAGGGTCTAGAAACTACACCTGAGAAAACTCATGTACGACCCATCCTCTTCAAAAAATGAGGCGATTCGCCCCACATGCATGCCAAAGCCCTCTTAAGGGGGAGTGTACTCACTAGCACAGTCTCGTGGTTACGTCGACCTTGCCTTGGCAGAGGCCAACAATTTATCATACCCATGATGATCCACTTAATGCTTGAGAGATCCGATCCTACTGGTTTAACTAGGTTTGTTTGAGACGAGTCAATTTAATCCTATTAAATTACTAATCTTGACCTAGTCTGGATTAAAATTGCATTCTAATCTTTTCCTTTGTATCGTGTTTGAGATTGCATCCCCATGCAACCAAGCACATACATGCACATTCATTCCACAAAAGTTACACCAATGTAAAAAGAGCTCACAAAATATAGGAATTTCATAAAAATAACTCAACTTGCTCACCAACACTGATTGCATGCCATCATTGATCACATCAACATTACATAACATAAAACCATCAAACATTGTGAAAAATATACATATAAATACCCATCCTCTCACATGTCAAGGGGATGTAAGTGCTTGATTCTCCTATTATTAATAAATCATATTATGTGCATACAATCAATTACTACTAGAGAAGCCCAAATTAGAGATCCATGGAATGGATGTGGGCATCCTATTATTTTGAAAATATTATTTCTAGAAAAATAATCCCATTATAAGTTTGAAATTTATTTTTCAAAATAATTTACTGGTTTGTTTAAGGTATTAAAAATTATCTATGTGCCTAATTTTACAAGGATCACCACATATCATGGGATTTGGCAAAAAATTCAAAACCAAAAACCAAATAAAATCATTGAAAAAGACACAAATATTCCTTAATATCTGAATTAGGTCTTTCATTAAAGATCAGATCGAATCCAATTCGATTTTGGGTTTAAATTGCATTTAGAATCAAGGTTTCTATCCAAAAATGGACTTATCAAGCATTTGATAACAATTATCAGATGTCCAGATATCAAGCCTGTATGATAAGGAAAACAAAATCCAATTTTATCATCTAATTAGACATCTAATACATTGATTATATGACCTAGTTCATCAACAAGGTCATCTGATACCTTTATCAAACATCCAAAGCACTCGGCCAAAAAAAGCAGTGGACAGAACGACTTCTCTCCAAAAATCATATGTATAGCACATTGATCAAGTGACCTATTTCACAAAATAAGTCATTTGACAATCTTATCAAACATCCTATAATGCTTGATTTAGAAATTGGGCATTCGACAAGTTTGTTAGACGTCTAGCAAGCTTCTTGGACGTCTAATCAATTGATCAAATGTCCTTATTAAATGTCCTTATTGATCATTTGGGACATTTGATCAGTTGACCTAAAACATGAAAATCTGATCTTTATTGATCAACTTCAATTAAAAACCCTAAATCCATGTTTTCCCCAAAATTGGACCAACCTAGGCTTTGAAACCATTATTGAGGATCAAATTTGACCTTCGTGACACGCAAAAGTATAAAATAGGTCGTTGAAAATTTTTCTTCTAATTTATAATTGGTTTGATGAACAGAAAATCAAATAATGAAAATTGAGAAAACAAAAATGACCTAGATAACTGGAACTAAATGGGAAGATCTAGTATCTCCCTATTTCAAGTTGGATATGAGTATTGAGGTATACCTGAGAGGTGGCATAGCACAACACCTCAAATGTTGTGCCACCTCAAATAAGTCCCAGCTTCTTGGGATTCATTTCTTCTCGGCAGGTGGATAAAGCCCTTCACATTGAGAATGCTTGATCCTCACGTGTGTTGCGCGAACCCTTCGAGTGCCATAAACTCCTACACGATCTCTAAGGCAATGATTGGCTTGAAACTCCTGTAAATATTAGGCACGCGAGCCCTAGCCTCTTGGATATCCAGAAGTCCCTCGAGACTTCTCTCTAAAGGCCTAGATGTCAAAATCAAGGTGATTCTTGACATCTAGTGGAGTTGCTGGACATCCCCTCTGCCCACAAGACTTCTCTTGAGGTTGTAGGATGTTCAAAAGGGAAGAGGAATCAAGAGAGGGTAGAGACGATGGCTCTCCTCTCCTCTTCTCTCTCTCTTTATCAATGGAGGAATTGGATGCACACTAATTAGGGATATATAAGGGTTCCCACTTAACCATTAGGAGATCATTATAAGGAATCCAACTATTCCTAATATGATGGTGACCATCGGATCAAAGCCAATGGTTAGGGATTAATTCTAATTAAATTTTGCATGATTTACCCTCCAATTAATTTGGGAAACTGGGTTTAAGTATCCAAAGACATTTTATTTACATCCAAATCCTTTGGATCAAGACAATCATATTTAGTCCAATTAAATGTCAAATCAAATGCTAACTTAACTCAGATAGTATTTGTTTTTTATTCAATTATGAACTCATCAAAATCATTATCGATTTCATCACGCCAATAATGAAGGGTGGATTAAATTCTAGATTCACTATCCATCCTATCATGGATTATATATTTTTCATGTTCTCTTTTTATTATTGGGACAGGAATGAAGACTAGCTCCTTTCTCAAAGGATTGCCTTCTTTCTTTCATGTAAGGTTCAGATCAAGACCCGTATGACCAGCTCCTTCCATATCATCATTGTCTCCAAGAGAATAGAAGACCTCTGTTTTTATTGATTCATTTGCTATTTCATGCATTAAAGTGTCATTGATATCTATTTGTGTAATGAATCAATTCAATTGAAGAGTTTCTATCATTTCACATGTAATTCTCTTGTTAAGTATATGTAGCCATTCACTTTAAGGCAAAGGTTTTTATTGGTTAAGGATTTGAATTGTTTGAAGTAAGTGGAGATAACCTCAACTCTCTTGAAACCAAAGTTAGTTTGTCATCATGGTTTGAGATATCCTAGGATAGCCTAAGCCTAGATTCTCTATTCGAGTTAGGTTATAACCCTAGTAGTCAAGCTACGAATAGGTTAAGCCTAGGAGAAAGACGTAGTCTAAACTTTGACTTGATTTTATGTTTTTGTAATTACCAATTCAATTCCTAAAGCCTTAAGCATCGTATCATTGATTTGACATTCATCTCAAGAGATTTCATCACTAGTTAGCTTAGAACTTTTGTTATTTACAATTTCCTATTTGGATAGATTCTAGTTTCACCTTGAAAAGTATTACCTTACAATCCATTCATCAATTAATTTAGCCAATTATTTTGCACATGCATATTCAAGTGAGATAGCTTCAAGTCAATTTTCGTGCAAAAATATTTGGCAAAATTTAGAGAACAAAGAGGGATCAAGCATTATGTGATTTCTACAACTTAGTTGTGACTTGTACTAATTTTCTAGAATTTTATACACATCATTCAATAGCATATTAGAAACTCACTGTTGAGTGGGCTTTGATCATATTTCAAAATGGAATGTGTCGCAGTATAGTTGATGGAAGCATGTCAACAATTAAAATTTATAAACTCGAAATATCAGTATTCTGAGGTCGTCTCAAGGAGCAATTAAAAATGCACTAATGTCACTATCTAAAATTTTAAATACAGGAACTAGGTTGAGTGGATTTGATTTTTTATGTACAAACTCTAGTTCAAAAATGCAAGAATTAATCTCCCAATTTAATACAACTAAAGAGATTGCACTCAATTAGAGATAATCATGCAATGCTATGTTTAAGCACTAAAGAAAATCAACTTACCAATGTTCGGATATGTTGATTCAATAAAACACCTCCAAATATTCAAGAATCAAAACAATTTCTCAATCAAATAAAAAAATATCTTCAAATCGATCCCTGGAGGGTATGCATATCCTTACTATCTAATCCCTAAAAATTTACGTTTTGGGCTATGGAACTTTTTTTTTTCGATCAAGCCCCTGCTAGCAATGGAGCTTTTGCTCCTCTTTGTGCGTGAGGAACCCGTAGGAAGGTCTTTGACGATGGGCTCCAACAAGCTTTGGAGGTCGTCAAGGTGTGTGGTACGAGTAGAGAAGTTCAATGGCACTTCACGAAACTTCTCATGGAGCTTGCAAGCTCCTGCGGTGGCCGTCGGTCGACCACGAAGCTTGGTGGAGGCAACGTTGATGAGGAGGTTGTCTAAGCATGGAAAAGGGGCTCGGCCTCAGGAAAATGGCTGGGAAGCTTTGCCTGAGGTAGGGGAATGTGATGGCGGTGGCGATTTGCTATGGTGAGGGTGGAGGAGGGCTAACGGCGTCGAGGAAGATGGTGGCCGATGGGTTAGTTTGGTGGGCATCTACGATGGTTGAAGCCCCAAATTGATTGAGGGGTTTGACTTGTGGAGGTGTTGCAAAGGTTCTGGGATGGTCGCCAATGAGCGAGGAGGTGTGAGGTAGTCGGCGTGCGTCGCCGAAGTATGGCTGGAGAATGGGCAACCGTATGGAAGACGATGGAGAGGAGGGTGTTTGAGGTGTTGAATCCTAGTTTTAAGGTGCCTACACTAGTCTAAAGGAAGAGAGAAAGAGGGAGGAGTAACTGAGAGAGGATGAGGGGGATGGAGATGATAGAGAAGGTCACTGGTGTTGCTTGCCGAACTTGAAGAAGAAGAGGACAGTGAGGAATGGGTAGAAGACTGTTTCCTTTGGTGGGGAGAATGGCAAAGACGAGAGGAGACAATGTGCTCTATCAATTTCAATGATAGAGAGGCAGAGGACAAAGGTTGAGGAGCTCTAAGGTACCCATCTATGGAAGCTTAAAGAAGGAGAAGAGGAAGGGGTTGCATGACAAATTTGAGCACCCCCGACTCATAAGGACAAGGTGGAGCTTTATAGCTCCTCGTGGTGCGATGAAAATGCTAGAGATGATGTGGAATGATGGCCAGATTTGGAGGTCGACGCCGGTGATGATGGCGGCATTGATGGAGGGACTAAATGCATGCGTGAAGCACGTGAATCCCCGTAGGGCTGTAAGCTAGATGATTCCTCCAAGTTTGGCGAAGTTTCGCAAACAAGACTGCGAGAATTTTGTGGTCAAAGTTGGGGTCAACGAAGGGTTGTGACCGTGCATGAAGAAGATGGGCAAGGTGCTAGCAGGGGCATTCTTGCAAGGATTTTCGATACTTAGGGGGGTCATTGTAAGGAAATGAGGTTTCAAGGTCTAAATTGCAAAATGGGTAGAGATGGAGTATAAATGAACCTAAATTTTTATGGTAGCCTAACTTCAATTTTGGATTTTGGTGATGTTTGCATAGTCAATTTATGTTTAGATCCAAAATGTATCAAAAACTTGCCTAGATCTCTGTTTTAAGTCAACACGTGTTTCGATTGTCAAATTAATTGTTCTAATTCTCATAGAATATTTTATATGATTTTAGAGGATTTAGATTACATTTATTTTCATCAAAACCTTGTTAATTTAAGTGAGGCCAAAATTAGCATTAATTAATCATTAATTGACTTGTTAATTCAATGAAACCCTAGATTGATCAATCTAAGATCACTAGTTTACCTTTTTAGGCTTGTTTGACCTTTAATTAATCATACCTTTATCCCTTATATGTTCTGAAGTTATAATTGTCTGTTAAAATAATAGAATTAACCCCTTTTGCATTGATTCTTCCTTATTCCTCTCTGATTGTATTATATCCTTTTAATGTGTTAATTAGGTGAATTTAGCTATGAAATTTAGTCAAATTAAGATATATACAGAGGGTGATGGCGATACCATCACTCACAATAAAACTTTCATAATTTTTGGAGGATGATTTAGTAGGTGTTTCACCATGTATTTACACTAGTGTCATTTAAGGCAGAAATGCATCACCTTCCCCAAAATCCAAAAAAGTAGTTTTACACTCCATAAATTTGCAAGATAAATAATAGACTTGCCTTTTGAGTTGATTCAACCCGAGTTACCATAATCTAAGTTTTAGTTTATGCAAAATCAGTTTAAACTTGACCATCATGTAGTTTAACAATAATACACTTGCTACAAACACCAATCCCATCCTACTATTCTTCACAAGAACAAGCCACCAAGAGAAAAAAAAGTTGCATAGAACATTGTAATATTCCTATTATTGACCTTAGGGATAGATTAAGGTTTTGCTAGAACTAGGTTTGGCTTACACTATCCTCCCATTTTACATTTTTCTTGCATAACTTGAACTATTTACCTTAGATTTCAATGAAACAATCTTCATTAGGAATCATTTGATGAGATAATCTAATGGTATCTATTTGATCCATTTCAAATATGTTTGTCTAAGGTTTGACCAATAACATGAGTTTTTGCATTATGCAAGGTATATTGACTTTTTTGATACCCAATGAATATTGATTGGCTCATTTTGATGCACCCTACTTCGAAATTACTTGGGAGCTCATATTTGAGGCCATTACATAAGGGATATGGGATATTTGACACCTTTGTTTAAATCTAGAGCTAGCTACCAATGAAGCGTAGCTAGCTTACAACACAAAGAAACAATGGAAAATAAGTAGAAATCTTGGATATCTACAATGTAGGATCAATAATCAGCTGGTAAATAACTAGCTTTGAAAGATAGCATAGCTAGCTATGCAATGTGAGTATCAAGGATTGGATTCTAAAATGGCAGCAAAATATGTTTACAGTGTAGAATTCATAAATATCTCTTACCAAATATTGAGATTTAGCTTTAGTAGATCGAAAAATGAGGAAGGAGAGTTTTATTATGTTTGGGGCTCGATGATACAAACGGTTTTCATAGACAATAGTGGATACAACGAAAAATAGTAAATGAAATGAATGAAATGACAGAATGTTCCAATTGACATCGCCAACCCTTTACATATAGCGTTCGTCAAACGAGGTTCTAGTCCTGGACTTCCTTCCATTCTTATTCTTTCCAATCAATCAGCTTATGATCAACCTCTTTATTTATTTGCTTGGAAGTTGGGTTGCTCACTTGTTTTGGCGATAGAACTAGCTTTTGCCTAAATCTCCAAAAAACACGAAAACTTACCTAGCTCACTACTGGTTACCACCTATTTTGAATGAATTATGTCGTCTGGTTGCTTTTCTTTCATGTAATAATCAGAAATAGATAATGGGATAATATAATATATGGGCTTTTAAAAAGCCTTTTCTTGGTTTGTAGAATTCATATCAGAGATCTATTGCGAGGTTTCGAAGTTTTTTCCCAACTTTCCCCGTGTCGAGCGTCCTTAAGCATCATAGCTCTCAGGTGACTTTGCGTAGGGTTTACTCGTGAATACCTCATAGGCTCGTTATTTTTTAATGAGTAAAAGATATTTGAGAAATCTCGTGGACACTGTTCATTTAGAGGAATTAGTTTTATGGGATAAAATTTTATGTGAGTAAAATTGTGTTGTAATTCGAAGATCGTAAGATTTCGGAGTTTGTCTCTTTATAGGTGACAATCTTAGGTATTAATATAAGTTATCCTATAGTTGGTATCTTTAGAGATTCAATAAGTGGATTCCATCTACTTGTGGAGGGATCATGTGAATAAATGAATGGCTTAATTTTTAAAATTAGGTAGTTATATCTCTCATAGATATACCGATGTTATATGTCTACATCCATAGGAATAACTTAGGTAACGTTTCTATGGTAATTGGCTATTGAAAAAAAAAGAACCACGATTATCATAAGTTACTAAAAAAAAATATTGATCTGACATCAATGTAGTTGCTTCATTCTTTATTGCATGGATGACACTTTTTTTTTTAATTTTGGGAAAAATGGGGACAATGACGTTGCCTCCAGATAAGATGACGATGCCCTTATCGATTGTGATGCTACCATTGCTATGGTGAGGCTTCTATTTTCCCATGAGATCCAGAGACTTTGCCCCCATCGAAATCCCAACCCCACCTTCACAACATCCAATCCGTCAAGATTAGGCACGCGACGAAACCATCTCATCCCCTCTCGAACGTAATCAAATAATACCACATTAATAACTTTTAACCTAATATTATCGATTCTTCCAAACGGAGGACAGACGTCCTAACTCTGTAAAACAAACGCTGACTTAGAATGTAGCTTAAACATTCAAAAGATTTTTATCGATCTCAGCTGAGAAATATTTTTTAAGTTATTTTTGTCAGTTTTGGCTGGAAAGCCTTTTTCCAAGTATTTTAATACTTTTGGTCCCCTCCAGCCGTAGCGGCTCTCTCTCCCACCCCTGACCCCCGATCCTGAGTTAACGATTCTTGCGCTCTTCCTCCTTCGCTGTCGTTCCCTGCCCAGCGGATCACGCTTCCCTATCGGTTCTCGGAAGTGATGGCGTGCTGTTTCGCCTTGGTCCTGGGCGTGCTGTTTCGCCTTGGTCCTGAGCGTGCGCTACGGCATCTAGGCGGTGCCATCTTCTTCGTCCAATGGGTGCGACCGTCCTCTGCAGGTTACATGTGGCTGGATCGTTGGGCTCTCCCTTCGTGGGGTTGCCGGCTCTTGATGGCTGGCTTTCCTGATCAGATGATCTTGGGAAAGTTAGGCTTCCTGTTGAAGGTCGGCTCCTTCTTAGTTGTGATACGATCCTCTGTGGAGGGACGTAGAACGTTGATAGGCGCAGGTGCAAACAACCACTAACCACACCGGTGAGGATACTAATGCGAGTGAAAGATCAACCAACAATAACAATAAAGAAACAATTGGCAGAAGACTTCGTACTTGGTTATCACGTAGGGTTACATATGTAGCTGAGATAAATAAGAAAAGACAAACTAGGAAAGACAACCTGAATATCTCCAACAAAATTTACTATCGCCTAGGCCAAAATGGGACTTTGGATAATACTCAAAATGAGCTCTACAGCTATTGGGGAATTCCAGCCGTTGGTTCATGCCCTGCCACCTATAGGGACACGTGGCCTTACAACCTTGGTCCGTATCGGTTGGCACTCTTTTTGTGAGTTTTCCTTCAGATCTTGCTTTGTGCCTTCAGGAGCTGCCTGCCTTGGAGTGCTGATGACTATATCAAGGATCTTTGGAGCTATGGTGATCATGTTCTCCCCCCACCCTTTGTCAGCAGATCGCTAGCCTTATCTTTGCAAGGGATGATGCCGCTCCCTACCTTCCACTCCTTTTGGATCTACAACACCTTTTCTTTTGGATCTTATTGAAGGAGAAGGAATGTTGGGGTCTTTTTCGCTGAGTGATTTTGATTCTATGATTCAATGATTGTTGGGTGGACTGAAGTGGGCATCCTTCAAGCTAGGCAAATTTGACTTGTGGTGGATGTAGAGTTGTCATTTTCTTGTGTTCAGGTCTCATCAATCAACTCCACGGTGATTTTTCTTGAACCATGCTAGATACCCTAGCCGCACACGATTGATTTTAGGTCGACCCAGTTCCGTAGTTAGATGTTTGAGTATTTGCTTGCGTGAATCTATTTGATTGCTGCTGAGGTTTCGTCTTTGGTTGCGTTGTCGTCATCTATCTACGTTGAGCATCTTCTTTACATTATTACAAGTTGTGTTACGAGGTTACCTAATTTTTCTATTTATTTAGTTTTTTGCCTCCATATTGAGGGGACACCTCTTCCTCTTCCATATAAAATTCTTCTTCCTTCATTAGTGCACTACTTCTTCAATCTTCATCCTCCATTTTCTTCCACCATCATAGCCGCCCCCCCTCTCTATCTTAAAGGTTGGTTGTGGGCCTTCCCAAGATCAAAGCTCCATCAAGTGCACCTTCACGTTAGCTCTGTCTTCTCACTTCTGCAGGCTATGCCATCATGGCGATCTTCGACTTTATTCTCGCTTTTTGTTTAGTTAGTTATTTTCTTTGTAACAAGCGTTATTGTAGTTTTACTTTAATGTATTAGAACTCTTCTCTAGTATTAATAAAGCTTTCTTCTATTTGTCTTTATGTTTCTCGCATTTATTTCCATAGTTGATAGCTTCATTTCCTTGCATTTGCTTTCATAGTTACTAGCAAAGTTCAGTTTGCTATATCTTGCTTCTTATAAAAAAAATTACAAAAAATTAGAAAAATAAAAATACAAAAAAATATATTTCTTAGGAAGCGAGAGACAACGGTTGCCTCCCAAAGACAACTTGGACTTTGTTTTCAACTTGTATGATTTTCTTAGTTCAGTATTATAAATTTGAGAGTATTTTCATGATTTGGACTACAACATACTTTTACGACTTTAATTTTGTGACAATCACTTTTTAGTGTCGTTGTCGTGGAGGCACAACAAGTCTTTTCACTTTCATTTGCCTAATTGAGATTAGAAACTAACTCAGAAATCATTGTTGGTCTTTATTTGTGCAAGAAAGCCATGAGGAAGATAGGAAGACGGATTTGCAAGCAGCCAAGACCAAGTGCGGATGAAGATTCGAGGTAAGATTCTTCTCTCAAACTCTCTTTTCGCTCTAAAAATCATCTTTGGTGGTGTGTGGCCACATAAATTGAGTACTTCTCTTGATAAACACACACCACCCACTTGATTGCCTCGAATCAAACTTATTGATTTTTGAAATTGATTTGAAAAATGGATTCTGGCCACTTGGGTTAGCGAAAAAATATGAAATCATGACTGAAGGTGTCCCTCTAGTTGGGAGTAGACCCACTACATTTCATATGAAAATTCATTTTTTACAATTTTAAAAAATTTGTGGACTGATAGTGAGTAAATATGAAATTAGAACCAAAAAAATTAATCTTGTTGGATTTTTCTTGAATTTTGTACTAGATCAAATTAACTGAAACAAATTCTAGTGGTTTGATAGTCAAATCAAGAATCTTGGAGAAAAAGTTCATTTTTTTTTTATCACTGGAGTTGCCTGATCTTGATCATGTTTTGATTGGGGGTCATATCTGTCTCTTTTGACCCTAGTGCAAAAATAATTAAATAAAAAATATCTAAATGCCCGGAAAAATTCTTAAAAAAATATATTTGTGTTCCTAATTGAGAGATGCTCAGAAGCCACTTTTTACTTGACCTGTGTTTCACCTCATTAAAATCAACATCGATTCACATCTAGAAGTTGCCTGATTAGGGTTTTCAACGCTAAGGTTGCAATTCAATTTCTCTAGAGCACATGTTATCTTTGAGCCGTAATGGAATATATCTACACATGCGTTTGCAAAACTTTGTTTGCAACGAAACCTTGGTTGAATTGATTATAGATCTAAATCCTAAAAGAGGGTAAACAAGGCTTGAACCATAAAAGACTTGGGAAGAAAACAAAGGTCTTGTATTACAATTGCTTGCCACTGCACTCACACTTCTGAAATTGATTTTAAGGGCATAACCCATCTAAGAGCCCATCACATTCCTTGAGCACATCAATCTTAGCCCTAAATTACAAAAGAATAGACATGCCCTAGCTAGGACTGAGTTAAGTCTTGCGGGCTCTAAAAAATAGTGTAAATAATTTACCTTGATTGCTTAAGCTGAATCTACTGTCTAGGCTACGAGGTCATGCTAAATGTCCATGGTTAGAGGGTATAAAGGAGCCTAGTACTATGCTGGGTCAAACCTTCCCACTAATCCCCTCGTACTCAACCTAACCAGATTGGCCTAAGGAAAAGAGGTGGAATTATTTGCATTTTGAGTCAGAGCTTTTGAGATTTTAGGTCTAGTAGAGGTACACATTAAGGACTAGATTGGTTGATTGTTTGAGCACACACACTTCTCTCTCCTGATCTTTTCGTATCTCAAGTCCTTCTTCCAAGTATATGCACAGACGTAGATCACAAAAATCAAAGTTGGAGGAACCTTTGGAAAGAGATCCTAGAAGGAGAATCTTGATTTTTGACTCTGAATCTAGTGTTATGGTTGAAAATTGGAATCTTGAAAACCCACCTTGTGATCAATTTGCCAAGATCCGCCCAATCCTATGGAACTAATGCAGCAACAGATTGATGCTCAAAATTGACTCCACCAACAATAGATCCTACTTTGGAATCAAGCTATTCAGAGATTGCAAAATCCTAACCCAACTCAACCCCCATCACTTGGCAATCAACCCCCACCTCTCCGAGATCATTATAATCCCGCTAACATTGAGCTTGAACCTATTGTTAGGATTCCCAATGAGGAAAATAATCCAGAACTCAAACCTAATTTCACTAGCCTCATCCTTCATTTCCATGGACTTAGTACTGAGGACCCATTCCAACACCTTGAGGAACTCTAAAACCTTAGTAGGATTGTTGGACCAAGAAACCAAAGTAGGAAGGTTTTAATGATGAAAATGTTCTCCTTCGACCTGAAAGACAAAGCTGCACATTAGTTTAGAACTTTTACAAGACCAATTGATACTTGGGATGAATTGAATAATGCTTTTCAAAAGATATTCTTTCCCATAAGAAAAACCAATGCTTTAAGGAGAGCAATTACTACCTTTAGTCATCACCTAGGGGAACAACTTCATGAGGCTTGAGAGAGATTCAATGATCATATGAGAAATATCCCCACCATGAGGTCTCAAAATGGCATCTTGCCCAAATCTTTTATCATGGGTTGAATGAGAATTTAAAGAGCTTTGTGGAGGAAACTTTTGAATAAAGATGTGCATAGTGCTAATTTTAGCAACCAAGGCAACCACACATGGTAGAGAGCTCTAGAGAACTCTAAGCTAGGTATTTTCGTGTGGATGGTGTGTGTGGGTGTGTGTGGGTCGAAACTTAGGTGGCTAGGTTGATTAGGTTAGGTTCTAGTAGGTTTAGGTCAAGGTATGTCTCAAATTAGGGTTATAAATCCTAATTCACTAAGATAAAGTGCAATTAAACTTAGTACAAGTTTAATTGGGTGTGTGAAAACTTAATTGAGAGAAAAATAACTGAATTAATTTAGGTCTAGGTCAATTGGACTTTTACTAAGTCCAATTGGACAGTGTGTGCTGAGATTAGGGCTCAATTGGACTCAATGAGTCCAATTGAATAGGCTGATGGAATTGACTAAGATCCAAGTCAATTAGGTTTAGTGAGGACCTAATTAGGCCCTTAGGGAGGTCTAGAGGTGATGTACTAGGGTTAGGGCAACTTAATTTAGGTTCTTATGGTGTTGGAATTGGGTTTAGGGACATAGAGATCCAAGATCAAGGCTTGAATCTTAATAATAGTGTTAGACGTCTTATACTCAAAAATTAGAAGTCTAGACTTGTTGTCTGGACATCCAATCAAAGTCAGGAAGGATTCAAGGTTCTGTCTTGGGTATTCTGTAGAAATTGGACATCTGACAAAGTGTCTGGATGTCCAATAATACTGCAGAAGTGGGTTTAAGGTGTGCGGGAGTTGGCTAAGGGTTCTGGATGTCCTATAATTCATCTAGACGTCCAGATAAGGGTTGGAACTAGGGTTTTGGGCCTTCCTAGGGTGTTGTGACCTAATCTAAGGGTGGCTAAGGCTTGGGGAAGTCTCTAGGCTATCCTAGGGCTAGGATGGACCTAAGTTCTTTACATTTTACTGCTTTATTCATACTTAATAGAATAGAAAACCTTAACTCCCTTACATCATTATTCCTACATCTAATCTAAGTCTTCTGCTCTAGCTCTACTGCAACACCCGTTATTCCTAATCCAGCTTCAAATCCTACTCCAGATCTAGCTCCTGATCAGCTTATTTCTTGCAATCGACATAATGCACCTAATCAGTACATTATAGCATTATTTCATGCATAGCTAAAAGAAAGCAGTAAAGATGCAAATAATGCTTATGCATGTATGAACTACCCGAACTTATGCTAAGCCCTAGCCTAATTTAGGTCAATTAAAACCTATGATTGCTGCATAATTAGGGTTCTACACCTCTTGATCTACATTTATCAACCCACCTGATTGATTGGGTTTGGGCTGCATCATCAGCCTACTGATCTGAACAAGCACCTGGTTAGACCAATCAGGCTCTTGATCAAGGTGCTTGTTTTACAAAACTCCACTGATTTGACAACTCCCTCTCTATCCCATTTCCCACTCGGCTAAAGGCGATGAATTTAGCACTTAACGGGAGGCAACCCATCATTCCAAAAAATCGAGATCCGTCTTATTATCCGTCTGTACTCCACGTCTACTGCACCCTGAGTTCGATTTCCTTAGAACAGTTGATCCCACCTCTGGTACACATGCCAGAGCTTGAAATCATCCGCATAAGTCCTTCCTGACCCAGTCGCCCACCCGATAAATCCTGTTCTACGTCCCTGAACCCAACACTATTTCACACCCTCTGTTTACAATGAGGACATTACAAAACTTAGGCATAGGGGGTGGTAAAGTTCAAACATACAGAAATCAAGAAAAGTCATAAGGATTCTCACAAAAAAATCACATATGTCAAAAATACCAAAAAAAATAGAAAATTGTGAAAAAGAATAAAAAATTGGAGGAGGAAAAGAGCAAAATGCCAAAAAGGAGCACAAAATGAGAAAGAAAAAGAGATAGTCATTAGTAAGAGATTAAGGGATTAACCAAAGTTCTAGACCACATCAAGAAAAAGAAAAATGAAGAAAAAAGTGCTAATAAGATACAAAGAGAGATTAATAGGAACGCTGATCTTAGGCCTTTTAGGCTAAACTCTTAAGCTTAAACATTCAAGTACCTACTAAGATCTGGATAATCCTCAAGAGGGTGGGGAAAATGCAAAGCTTAAGTATTAGGTCTAAGGCTTAGGGAGTATTCAGCCTGGTTAACTGGCCTTCGATTTGAGGGACTCGGTAACCCAAGCACCCCAATCCACACACAGTCTAGTTCAGTGCGCATAACTATCAAAATCACCTAAAAGCGTCTAAATGTTGTGAAAAAAGTTGCCTAGATTAGGAGCAGGCGATCAACACAAGTTGATTTGGACAAGTTCCCAGTGCGGAGAGGCGGGAAATTCCCCTCGAAGATGCGTAACAACATATCGTCTCCTCGGTGCTTATCTCCTAGGATATTTACACATCCTACTGGGGCACGTAAGTGATAACACTGCACAAGGGGGTGATAATTATATTGAATATGACCCATCTTAAGAATAAAAGGCATAACATAAGTAGAATGGGAGCATTGCATGCATCATGTACCAAGATTGCTTATAAAACTGTATTAATGGCCATTTGTGTAAGCATTTGTCAAAGAAGGCCTCAAATGAGCAATCGGACCGCACCGATGGATTTAACGGAGTCCAACGGACTCAAGATCGGCTAAATCCGACATCCGGAGCTCCTACAATGGGCCCAAGAAGTTCTGATCGTTGATCTGGAGATCAACAGCTCATATTGCGCCACGTCAGCCCCCGCTCCACCGCGTGCCATGCCTTCATCCATCTGAGATCAAATCTCAGCCATCGATCTCCGATCGAACGGCCGAGACTCGTACGCCCACCTGCGGTCGCCGCGACAAAGCACGGGCGTGGTGCAATGGTTAGCACGCACGCACGCGACGTGGGTTTGAGCCGCACAGAGTCGAAATTGAAGACGGAGGACGCGCGCGGTGAAATTGGGCCGCCCGATCAGCAGTGGGCGGCCGAGATCTTGCCACGCGGCGCAACCGCAGCTCACACGCGCCCACACGCGCACGCACGCCAGGCGATGATGCCCGTGCACACGCGCGCCCGAGGCGTGATCCCAGAGCAGCCGAGGAGGATTCTTAGCCGTCCGATCTTCGATCGGACGGCTCTCGTTCAGCAGCCGCAGATCGTACGAGGAGAAGAAACGAGGCGGGCGGCTGACCAACGGCTGGAGGGCTTCACCGACGCTTTTGGGAGTGGTTTTAGCGACGATCTGGACATTGCTAAAGCCCCTTCTTCTTTTAGGAAGCCCTTAACCCTATTTAAACCCCCTCCAACCACTCATTCAAGGCATTCACTCCCCATGCAACTACTCCACCCCTCTCTTAGCTAGCTTTAAGCCCTCTTGTAATCGCCGAAGACGACGAGCCACCGATAGAGCCTCCTCCACCGCCGTGGCTGCCTCGTCGCTCTCCACACACACACACACACACTCTCTCTCTCTTTTAAGCTTTCTATTACTTTTGTTGAAGCATATATTTAATGTTGCAAGCTATGAACTACAAATGTATGATTAATGAAGTTATTTTCCATTCAATTGTCATTTTAATTTCCATTTAAGTTGCATGATCAAGCAAAGAACTTTCTAACCCTAAACTCTCTCTCTCTATCTCCCTCTCTTGCTTTTCAAAATCGCATCTTTCGCAACCAAAACTCCGCACTTTTCGTGACAACAAGTGATAAGCAAAAATTCGATTTCCACACCTCCCTGAGACTGACACTCGGACTCACCTCCGTTTAATTATTTTAAAACCGACATTGCAAGTGCGACTATAATGACACTCCTTAACACACACGCATAATGACACGTCAGTTTTTGGCGCCGTTGCCGGGGAGGCAGCGGATTTTTTTTATCACCTCCATTCCACATTCATTCTCACATCGTCTAATGCCCTATTTTCCTTTTTACTTGATGGTTGCAGGAATTCGGCGCATGGACGGCGAAGCGAAGCATCCCACGACGGTAGCAAGGGAGTAGGAGCTACGAGGACCGATAGTGAGTAATCTCTCTCTCATTGTTTGCGTGAAAAAACTAAAAAAATTGTAAAAATTGAAAAAAATTGACGTGGTGTATGATTGCTTGACCCACATCCTTAACACATCACCCCACAAAAAAATGTACACTCTAACATTCTGAATAAATTCTTGGAGTATTCTTTTCTTTTTCTTGAGTGGTGTTTGTGAAGCCACCGTGAGTTGACCTGGGCCGCACCACTCAACCCTAAAACTGACTCATCTAATAGAAGCTGCATGATCATTAGAATGAGTACACTAGGGTTTTAGAGCCTCTACAGAATAAAAAGAAAATCTACTTTCACCGAATTGTGTGCAGAACTTGACGTGCCCACTGAAACTTGGTTGAAAACATTAAGACACGTCAACCCTAGAAAGTCCTAAAGTAAGGACGAAACACTAAAAGAGACCACATCTTAACAAATCCTTGCTTGAAAATCATGTTTTACTAGAAGCACACACCTTGAAAGTGGAAAATTAAGTGGCACCACCCCAATCAACGCCTCATCACATCACCCTAAGCACAAGCACTATCCTAACTCTTTAAAACTGAGTAGACATGCCCTAGGTAGGACTGAGTTAAGTCTCAAAAGGTGAGGTTTTGTTTGCTAGGCACTTGGCTTTCATTCCCTTGGTAGAATCTGGTGACTAGGCTGCGGGGCAGTGTCAAACGACCATGGTTGTGGGGTCTACAGAACCGGAGGCGCAAGCCAAAGGAAGAATCTTCCCTGCAATCCCCTCGTAATCAACCTGGCCAGATTAGCCGTGGGAAGGGGAGTCCAGTGCTTATGGACTTAATCACCCTTTGTGAGATTTCTAGGTCTCCTAAGGAATACACCATAAGGACTAGGCTTGTATGCTTGATTGAAACACACTTCTCTCATCTGTCGCCCTCCGCATCCCCTCCTATTCTTCTCTAGTGTATGCACGGGAGGCGCTCACTACATCCCGAGTTGTGTGTTTTGGGGTAGGAATCTAGGCGACGTACTTCTATTAACATGGCTGAACCTAGGGTAGATGAGGCTGAGGATCAACCCCCACCAGATACTATGGCCATCATCCAAGCTCAAATCAATGCTAACCATCGGCTTCAGCAACAGCAAATCCACACCATCATGCAAGCCATACAACGGTTACAGAACCCACAAGAACAACCACTACCACCTTTCCACGACATACCAGGATAACCACTACTTGATTTACTGCCATTTCAGGATCAACCGAGGCCCCTCCGCGATTTCTATAATCCTTCTGCTATTAGAGTCGAGCCACACCTTAGGATCCCCGAGGGGGAAGATGATTTTGAGCTAAAACCGAATGTCTTAAGTCTGATCCAAAGCCACTTTCATGGAAGCTCAAATGAGGACCCCTTTCAGCACCTAGAGGATCTCGACCGCATAGCACGAACTGTGAAACCTAGGAACATTAGCCTTGACATTGTTCTAATCAAGATGTTCCCCTTTTCATTGAGAGACAAGGCTTATCATTGTCTTAGAACCCTAGGTAGACCCATCACCACCTGGGAAGAACTGAGGCATGCATTTTTAAAGAAATTCTTCCTTATAGGAAAGACCAATGCCCTCAGAAGAGCTATCACTACCTTTACACTCCAGGGTGGGGAACAATTTCATGAGACGTGGGAAAGATTTAATGAACTTTTGAGGAAATGCCCACACCACGAAGTTCCAAGGTGGTAATTGGCCCAGATCTTCTACCACGGTCTGGACAGCAACCTATGGAACTTCGTCGATGCCTCATGCGGGGGAAACTTCCTGAACAAAGACGAGGAGAGTGCGTTTGAGCTCTTTGAGTCCATGAGCGAGAATTCGCTCAACAATGCCTCCATGAACCAGTTTAACAGGTCCAGTCAACTCTGTGGCGGGATTTATGAGGTGCAAGAAAATTCTGGAATGGTTGACATGGACATCATTGCCAAAAAGTTGGATCGAGTGGAATTGGTGGACAAAAAGATTGATGAGCTATTGAACCAGACCAGGAACCCCTTGCAGACTTTCTCCCTAGCAAAGGGAGCACATAATGTTGATCTGGTCCAGCCCTTCACCCAACTGAACCTGGAACAACCCCTGACCACGTTCCAGGGAGGGACCTTTGCTCCCTCAACCCTTGATTACTCCCTTCCCTCTTCATCAACATCGGCTATCTTAGAAGATGTGCAAGCTGTCCAAGGTTATGCGAAACCTGACCCTTTCTCCAAAAGTTACAACACTGGCTGGCGTAACCACCCCAACTTTGGTTGGACAAACCAGAAACCACCGCAATTCCAAAA
Organism: Thalassia testudinum; assembly: GCA_037157565.1. Lineage (NCBI taxonomy): Eukaryota > Viridiplantae > Streptophyta > Magnoliopsida > Alismatales > Hydrocharitaceae > Thalassia > Thalassia testudinum. Next base: position 41,698,151 of record JAZHRO010000067.1, read on the forward strand.
CCAACCTAGGCCAAACCAGCAGCCACACTTTCCCTCTATCATCAAGGACCACCAGCTAGACCTCAATATAATCAGAATAGGGAGGCCCCTCCCCCACAAAACCAAATGGATACCCTAATAAAGATGATGGCTGACATGAACCAGAAACATCAGGAAGAAATGGCCTTGGTAAAGGGACAGTTAAGCAACTCTTGGACTGTAAACAACAAGGATCCCTACCTTCCCAACCACAACCAAACCCACGAAACATAATTAACAGAGGCCCCAATTCGCAAGGGTTTCAAAGCAACCTTGGGCAAGCTCACATGGTCCAGCCAACCCCGCAAACACCTCCTGGGTTTGTCGCTTCTTCGTCCTCGTCCTCTCAAGGATCAACCCATGGCCCCAATGCCTCTGCGAATGCGGTGACCTTGAGAAGTGGCACCAAAACCCAGGATCCCAAATGGCCGACTCTCCCCGAGACTTTACCCGCTGAAATACCCAACTCAGAAGAGGCACCAACCAAGGACCTAGACATGGAACCAATCCACATTCAGACACCCTACCCTGAGGCCTTGGAAACAATCAAGAAAAAGAAGAATACTATGGAAACTGAGGAGCTGTTGGAAATTTTTAAGCAAGTACAAATTAATATTCCGCTCCTTGAAGCCATCAAACACATCCTTGCTCACGCCAAGTTTTTAAAGGATGCCTGTACACCCAAGCGTAAGCCGAGACCGCAAGCACCTAGGAAGGTTGTACTCTCTGAGCAAGCAAGTTTCGTAATATCAAGCAACCTTCCACTCAAGCGAACTGACCCAGGAGTGCCCCTGATTTCCTGCAATATTGGGGACATGACGGTTGATAGAGCGCTCCTGGACCTAGGTGCTTCTATCAATCTAATTCCAACAACCCTGTACCACCAATTTGGTTTTGGGGAGCTGACACCAATCCCTGTCACCATCCAGCTGGCTGATAGATCAGTGAAAACCCTGAAAGGGTTGTCGAGGATGTGATTGTACGGGTCAAGGACTTCTATTTCCCGGTCGACTTTTTGGTGCTTGACATGGAAGTCCCTGAAAAATTATAGAATGCACCCATAATCTTAGGTAGACCTTTCTTAGCTACGGCTAAAGCAAACATTGATTGCGACACGGGATGTATGGAAATCTCCTTCGGGGACAGGAAGATGCAATTGGATATCTTCCGGGTGACAAAGTCTTTTGATTGCGATTACATTGAGGAACATGATCCCGTGGAAACTTTAATCGAGGAATGCCTCACCCTTAGTTTTGTCTCAGACCACCAAACCCGTAGTGACTGTTCTGACCCGTCACCATCATTACCTATGGACCTCAGTAAGGCTGAGTACCATCACATGACACCTTTTGAAGAGATCGATGTTGATCAACTCCCACCCTTTCCCTTCCCATCGACTGTGGTCCCACCCGCACCTGAACTTAAACCATTGCCCGAGAATCTCAAGTATGTCTTCTTGGGACCTGACTAGACCTTCCCAGTGATTATTAATTCTCATCTAACCAAGGATTAGGAACTCAGGTTGACTGTGACCCTTTCAGAACATCGGGTCGCCATCGGTTGGACCATTTCGGATTTAAGAGGAATTAGCCCCACCTATTGCACCCACAAGATTTACCTGGAAGACGGGGCCCTACCTTCCCGCCAGATGCAGAGATGTTTAAACCCAAACATGCGGGAGGTCATTAAAAAAGAAATTATCAAGTGGCTTGACGCCGACATCATCTACCCTATCTCCGATAGCCCCTGGGTAAGCCCCACTCAAGTGGTTCCAAAGAAAGCTGGGCTCACCGTTGTCACCAATGATCATGGTGAATCCATCCCCACCCGCACCACCACCGCATGGCAGGTGTGCATTGATTATAGGAAGCTTAATGAAGCCACTAAGAAGGACCACTTCCCCTTGCCATTCATTGACCAAATCCTTGAAAGATTGGCAGGGCAGAAGTATTTTTGCTTCCTGGATGGATATTCAGGATATAATCAAGTCGCAATTGCTCCGGAAGATTAGGAAAAGACCACATTCACTTGCCCGTATGGCACGTTTGCATTCCGTCAAATGCCGTTCGGGTTATGCAACGCACCTGCGACTTTCTAACGTTGCATGCTAGCCATTTTTTAGAAATGGTGGGTGAATACTTGGAGGTCTTTATGGATGATTTCTCTGTATTCGAGAATTCATTCGACCATTGTCTGAGCAACTTGGAGAAAATCCTAAAACGATGTATCGAGGTTAACTTGGTGTTAAGTTGGGAAAAGAGCCATTTTATGGTTCAAGAAGGAATTATCCTCGGTCACATCGTTTTGCATAGGGGCATCGAGGTAGATCGAGCTAAGGTTGATTTAATTTCCAAACTCTCTCCACCTAGTTCGGTCCGGCAGACTCGTTCCTTCCGAGGACATGTTGGCTTATACCGAAGGTTCATTAAAGACTTTTCCAAGCTTTCCAAACCCTTGACCGACCTTCTAGCCAACGACGGCATATTCCACATGTCCCCTGATTGCATCTAGGCTTATCACACCCTTCTGGACTTAGTCTCCACCGCACCTGTACTTCAACCCCCAGACTGGTCCCAGGACTTTGAGATTATGTGTGATGCATCAGATTTTGCCATAGGCGCTGTCCTGGGACAAAGGCAAGACAAGAAGCCCGTGGTGATCTACTACGCGAGCAAAACGTTGGATGAGGCCCAACGTAATTATACTGTCACAGAGAAAGAGTTGCTCGCTGTAGTCTTTGGACTTGAAAAATTCCGATCATACTTGCTGGGATCCCACGTGACTATTTACACTGACCATTCAGCCATCTGGCACCTGTTGGCCAAAAAGGATGCAAAGCCCAGGCTCATCAGATGGATCCTGCTTTTGCAGGAATTTGACCTGGAAATCCGAGACAAGGCCGGATCGAAGAATGTGGTGGTTGACCACTTGTCGAGACTTCATCCAGACCACATTGGATCCTCCCTACCTCTATCTGATGCCTTCCCTAATGAACACATCCTAGCCGTGTAAGACAAAAAAATGCCATGGTATGCGGACTACGTCAATTACTTGGTTGTAGGATAAAACCCGCACAGCTGGTCCAGACAGCAATGGGATAGGTTCTTGGCTGAGGCAAAGCACTATTTCTGGGATGATCCCATGCTGTTTTGCCTCTGTGCTGATCAGATCATCAGGAGGTGTATCCCCGAAGACGAAGTTCAGAGTGTGCTTTCCTTTTGTCATGACCAAGCTTGCGGCGGCCACTTCTCTGGAAAGAAAACAGCTGCAAAAGTTTTGCAGTCTGGATTTTACTGACCATCCCTATTTAAGGATGCACACATCTTTGCCAAGACTTGCTCATGCTACCAAACACTAGGGACCATGACCAAGAAAGATATGATGCCCCTTCAGCCCATTTTGATTGTCAAAATCTTCGACGTTTGGGGTATCGATTTTATGGGCCCCTTTCCACCATCCAACAGCTTCGAGTACATCCTGGTCTCGATAGACTATGTTTCCAAATGTATTGAAGCCGTCGCCACCCGACGATGCGATCACAGGACTGTCGTGTACTTTGTTAAGAAGAACATCTTTTCCCGGTTTGGAATACCCAAAGCCATGATCAGTGATGGTGGAAGTCATTTTATCCATTCCCAATTCCGTGCCCTACTTAGAAAATACAGGGTAAACCACCGCATTGCCACCCCATATCATCCACAAACAAATGGCCAGACTGTGGTCTCAAATAGACAAATCAAGAACATTTTACAGAAGACTGTGAGACCTGACAGGAAAGACTGGTCCACACGATTTGATGATGCCCTGTGGGCATACAGGACTGCTTTCAAGACCCCGATAGGCATGTCGCCTTATCGCCTGGTCTTTGGCAAGGACTGCCATCTTCCTGTCGAATTGGAACACCGGGCTTACTGGGCTGTCAAGCAATGTAACATGGATCCCCAGTTAGCCGGTGCGTAGAGGACGCTCCAATTATCTGAGCTCGAAGAAATTCGTCGGGACGCCTTTGACAATAGTCGACTGTATAAGGAGAAAATGAAAGCCGTCCACGACCGACTCATCCATAGAAAAACCTTTGAGCCTAACCAACAAGTTTGGCTGTTTGATGCACGCCTAAAACTCTTCCCAAGGAAACTCAGGTCCAAATGGACAGTACCATTTCGGGTGGTTAAGCCCTATTCTAATAGGGCGGTTGAAATCACTGATCTTAACATCGGGCACACCTTTACAGTTAATGGTCAAAGATTGAAGCATTTCCTGGCCCAGGTACCCCCCAAGGAAAGTGTCACCCTCATTGAGGGCTAACACCAAGCACTGCCTAGTTGGAGGCGTTAAACTCAGCGCTTCCTGGGAGGCAACCGAGAGAATTCAGACTGATCTGGTAGTTTACGTCACTCAGGTACTATCTTTTTGAATCCTTTTGCATCCATGTATCTTCCAATGAGGACATTGTCCAACTTAAGCATGGGGGGGTGGTAAATTGCATAATCCTGAGCTCAATTAATCAGTCTGAATGAATAAATAAATTTAAAAAAAAAAATTTGAATTTAGGAAGAAAACTTGGGCATTAGAAACTTGTCAATAGTGGGAAATAATACAAAAAGAACTTAAACACTTAGACTTTCAGGCCTTCAGGCTTAATCAGCCCTGGTGTCTGTTAAAATATGTATTTAGCGGTGAATCCTTGCAACCGTAAGCTATTCTAATCCACCTAATAAATAAGGTAATAAGTATGTGACTTATCAACTCACCCTCTAACTCAGAAAAACTGAGTCTAAGCATCTGCACACATTTTTGCACAGACTCACTTCTCAGAGATTTTGACAGAAATTGGGTAGCTAATGAACTCTCTAGGGTGGTATGGCTGGCAAGTTGTCGTGGGTAATAGCCCATTGGCAGGTTGTCCAGAACCCAGCAATAGGCCATTTCTTCTTCATTGCTTCTAGGTACATTTGAGATTAGGGAAGCCACCTACGAAAAAAAAAAGGAAGAAGAAGAAGAGAAAATAAACCACACTTCACCGCACAAGTATGGCTGGCAACTGATCGTGGGTAATAGCCTATTGGTCGGTTGTCCAGAGCCCAGCTCAATAATTGCAGAAAAAAGACCAAAACACCTAAGGAAGAAGCGGGGAAGTAGTACAAGCCGGGGAGATATACACTGGAAAAATCCTTGTGTTGACCCCAATTAAAACAAATGTAGGGAGAAAGCTACCAATCGAACAAATACACCTTCAGGCAAATTTGTTTCCTTTTCCGGTCGCCTAGAGGCGTAGAAACTCGAAGTCTGTCTTAATTACCGTTAAGTGAGTCTATAACATTCACACCAAGATGCTTAGCACTTAGTGTTTTGACCAAGTTTTGGGTGGGTTGGGTAGCCGTAAAAAGTTACCAACCCACACCGAATTCCGAAAAAATTCTAAAAAAAAATATATATACATATGTATAATTATATACATTAAAGCAAGGATTCGGGCGATTCGTATTTTGGTAGACACCTGGGCGCTGCTTAGTCCTTGTAGATTAAGATCTTCGTATATTTCCTCTTATTGACAAGTAACGAAGTGTCTAAGCAATTACTTCTTAAATTTTGAAAGGAAATAAAGGCTAGAATAAACCTTGCTAGGGACTAGCAAGGAGTAAGCATGGGGGTATGATAACACTGCATAAGGGGGTGATAATTATGTTGAATATGGCCCATCTTAAGAATAAAGGGTATAACATAAGTAGAATGGGAGCATTGCATGCATCATGTACCAAGATTACTTATAAAACTGTATTAATGGCTATTTGTGTAAGCATTTGTCAAAGTAGGCCTCAGATGAGCAATCGGACCACACGGATGGATTTAGAACGACGAATGGAGTCCAACGGACTCAAGATCGGCCAAATCCGACATCCAGAGCTCCTACAATGGGCCCAAGAAGTTCTGACCGTTGATCTAGAGATCAACGGCCCATATTACACCACGTCAGCCCCCGCTCCACCACGCGCCGCGCCTTCATCCAGCCGAGATCAAATCTTGGCCGTCGTTCTCCGATCGAACGGCCGAGACTCACGCACCTGCCCGCGGTCGTCGCGACAAAGCACGGGCGTGGCGCAACGGTTAGTAAGCACCCCCGCACGTACGCGACGCGGGTTCGAGTTGCGCGGAGTCGAAATCGAAGACGGAGGACACGCGTGGTGAAATTGGGCCGCCCGATCAGCAGCGGGCGGCCGAGATCTCGCCACGCGGCGCAACCGCAGCTCACGTGCGCCCACGCGCGCGTGCACGTCGAGCGATGACGCCCGTGCACACGCGCGCCCGAGGCGCAATCCCAGCGCAGCCGAGGAGGATTCTCAGCCGTTCGATCTTCGATTGAACTGCTCTCGTTCAGCAGCCGCGGATCACACGAAGAGAAGAAACGAGGTGGGCTGCTGACCAACGGCTGGAGGGCTTCACCGATGCTTTTGGGAGTGGTTTTAGCGACTCTCTGGATGTCGCTAAAGCCCCTTTTTCTTTTAGGAAGCCCTTAACCCTATTTAAACCCCCCTCCAACCACTCATTCAAGGCATTCACTCCCCTTGCAACTACTCCACCCCTCTCTTAGCTAGCTTTAGGCCCTCTTATAATCGTCGGAGACGACAAGCCACCGACAGAGCCTCCTCCACCGCCGTGGCTGCCTCGTCGCTCTCCACACACACACAAACTCTCTCTCTCTCTTTTAAGCTTTCTATTACTTTTGTTGAAGCACGTATTTAATGTTGTAAGCTATGAACTATAAATGCATGATTAATGAAGTTATTTTAATTTCCGTTCAAGTTGCATGATCAAGCAAAGAACTTTCTAACCCTAAACTCTCTCTCTCTCTCTATATCCCTCTCTCACTTTCAAAATCGCATCTTTCGCAAGCAAAACTCTTCACTTTCCGTGACAAGTGATAAGCAAAAATCCGATTTCCACGCCTCCCTGAGACCGACACTCAGACTCACCTCCATTTAATTATTTTAAAATCGACGTTGCAAGTGCGACTATAACGACACTTCTTAACACACACGCACAATGACACGTAAGTAATCATCCTCTGTTTCAGATACCATGGGTGGCATTATCACAAAATGTCGATTGCCAGGGTCTGGATTTGGCTACAGAACGCCATGTGCGAGATTATCTCAAATCTCAAAAGCCAGGGTTCTGGGGGTTGCCATGGGCGGTGCTATCATGAAGCATCGATTGCAAGAGACCTTTGAGGATTGATGATGGGGACGAGGAATTCGATACAGATCGTTTTGAGAAGCCAATATGAGGCTAGAATTAAAAAGAAAAGAGAGAGAAAACTCTCCAAACAAATAAACCCTCTGTCTCTCTCTTATAAAAAAATGCACTGCAAACTGAACCAAGGCTAAAATATGTCTCAAGCACGGGTGCTTTAATCGCGGAGTCCAACAAACCTTAAAATAGTTCCTACAGGCCCTAAAAACCTTCGTGAGGGACCGAGGCTAAAGCTGGTTAGGTCCGGATCTTGGTTGGTACTTGAGTACCTCTAGGCCTATTGTCGGCATTCTAACCTAATAAAAAAGAAAAAGAAAAAAGCACTTATCATAAATTGTGACAGAAACTCATGGTCTAGAATAGAAGTTAAAACCTTAAAATTTTGCTAAGGGACAAACAAAAGCTAGGCATGGGGGTATGATGGGAACACCATCATTAGCCCTAATTAGCTCATTTTGACCTAGAAAAGAGAACAAAAGCTCATACATAACCAAATGAAGGGCCTAACTCAAGAAATAACCAGTCTAAGAGAAATAAGAAACAAAGGGTAAAACTGTAATTTTACCATTGCTGTACAACAATAGGATTTCTTAGGGGCTAAACATAAATCAAATGGTCTTAACAAGATAAAAAGTGGGTTGGTTCAATCAGAAAAGGATTAATGTGAAATCTGGGAATTAAATGACTTTTTCTAACCCTAAAACAGACCTACTTAATCTAGCAAGGCTCTGGTTAGGATAAAATTCAAATAAATCCTCTAAAATTCATGGAAAAATATCCTCTAGGGTTTAGAATCGTCAATTTATCCTTTGGAACCTATTTTGACCTAAATAGGGGTCCTAGTCAATTATTTACCCTAAATTGGGTTTTTATGTAAAATATCCAGTCAAACGTGGTCAAACCTGAAATCCAACTTCACCATTGGATTCCTTAGGTCCAAATTAGGTTTTTACCAAAATTTGGACCTAAGGGGAGTTCACCTTGACCTATTTTGCAAAATAGTCCAACCCAATTACTTTTAGACCCCTAGCTTTTGAAAACCATTGCAAAGACCCCCCTATATTTCTCACCATTGTTTGCACTTAGATCCCTCTACCATTACAGCGGAGGAGTCCTACTCCGGCAAGGATTCAAGGGGGGAATTTCTCCCTGATTCTTCAGAGACTCCCTCTCAAAATTGAAAGGGAGATTCTCTGAGGAATTCCTGGTCATATGAACGCAATTTCAAGCTCTGATTGTCACCCAATCTCTCATGTGAATGCATGAGAGATTTGGGTATCTCCCACATTCCATGTTCGGCAGGGATACTTGTGCTTGGAAGCTTGCCTTCCAAGCACAAGGCTCTCTGCTTGGGTCTATAAAAGCTCCCCTTGACCCGACCGTCCATTGTCAGCTTGGTTTGGCCGGAGACAACCCCTCAGCTTCGTCTCTTCTCCTCTGGCCAAACATCTAGTGAGCTCTGGCGACTCCTCCCTCTTCTCGTCACTCTACCACAATACCGGTGGCAGAGTCATCTCTACCTCCTTCGTCTGTGTCGCGCCAACCTGCGCATGCGCCAACTACACCCTCGTCGTCGCCGTCACCCTTCTACTAGATCTTCGTCTCCGACGGCGACAGGTATGAGCCGACCACCACCCTCTCCCCTTTCATCCATAAATTAGGTCAGCATCTTCCTCTCTCTCTACTCTTTATTTTGCCCCTCTCTATTTCTGTTTTCTACCCCTCGACCACCGTAGACCACCACCATCATCTCCTCCTCTAGCAGACCACCGACGAGGTGCCTCCGTCACTCCATGACCCACACACCTCGCCACCTACCTTAGAAGCTCCACCACCTTCCACTGATCATTTCCCCCCTCTTCATCGTCTGCCACATACTCCAAAATATTCCCCCGAACAGACCCATCATCACGACCACAGACCGACCTAGGCACGCACGCCTAGGCTACCACGCGCCACGCCACCCACCGAGTCACCTTTGCCATGCCATGGCGAAGCCCCCTGTGTGTTCTAAAGAGGCCACGAGGCGATTTTTCTTGAGAGCAGGTTCTTTCCCTCGGTCGCCATTGGAGCAGGCTTGAAGCAAGCTATCATCCTCCACTCCAGGCGCCAGGCATCAGGTTCCTAGTCCCAGGTGACGCGGGCACACCTCGCGAACCCCTCACAACAACAATTGGAGTCCCAGGGCACTGCAGTCACAGCAATTGAGCAAGTGATCCCCTGCGGGCGTGTGAAGAAGTGGGTGGGACTTTTAGTCCCACCTTGGTAAGTTTAGAGCGGGGAGTGTGGGATAAAGTGTAATTGTGTCATAGGCTCTTCTCCTCCTGACACGGGGTGAGGTCCCTCTCACCTAACCACGCCTCGTCCGTGCCCATGCTATGTGGACCTGGCAGCCTGACCTGTTTACCCGAGCACTCCTCATGCATCACCCACGTCGGTGCGCCTAGACCCGGGAGTGTTAACCCGACCTGTTTACCCAAGAAAGGCTCTGGGAGAGCGAGCCCAAGAGAGAAAAGAGAGAGAGTTTGTGGGGGAGGGTAAGGGTAGGTTTTGCACTTCACTTGCAGGGAAAGGAAGAAGGAAGTGGAAGCTAAGGAGGAGGAAGCTGAAGAAGCTAAGGAGAAAAGAGCTGCAGAAGAAGCTGCAGAGAAGAAGAAGGAGAAGGCATGGCTGAGGAAATGACAAAGGCAAAGCCAAAGAATGAAGAAAGAAGAGCCAAAGAAAGAAGAGAAGGCACGGCTGAAGAAGAAAGAGGAAGCTGAGGGAGAAGTCAGAGAAGAAGAAGGCTAAAGGCAGAAAGGAAGAAGAAGGAAAAGAAGAGCTAGAGAAAGAAAGAAGCCAAGGACCAAAGCTAAAGAAGAAAGGAAAGAAGACTAGAGAAGCTAAAGGCCAAGTCATAGAAGGAGAAAAGCCAAAGAAGAAGACAAAGAAGAAAGAGCCAAAAGAAGAATCAAACATTTTTAAGATGTCTGATTCTATAATCTGACGTCCAATTTCTCTTTTATGCTGCATTTTGTTCATAAACTCTTGCTTTATATTTTGAATTATATTTTGAGTTATTTTAATTGTTCAAATTGCATTTATTATTAAGATTAGTGTATGAACTCCATTTGCTTCCTGTGTTCGACCTCGGACTTAAAATTCTAGTAATAAAATTTATTTGTTTTCAAAGCGATTTCAACTATACTACGACACATTACTTTAAACCTGAGATTGCTCCTTGTTAACAGTGCCCACCCGCAAAGCCGCATCAATTTTGGCACAGCGTAGGGCTCGAACCTGCATCCCGCACTTACGTGCGCGCGCGCACAAGCCAACGCGTTGTGCAAAGCCTTTATCATATATATGTGCTTATTTATATTTATACTGATCCAATCTGGGTGGCGACGTGGCACGTTCGTGGCCGTTGGATGAAGATCCAACAGCCCACATTGCGAGGAGAGGTGCCTTCAGGAGTTGGGGGTGCGGTGAGGGGAGGCTACAATGGTGCCACGTGGTGCCGTCGTGGTCGTTCGTTCTTCTTCGCTTTATATCTGATGACGTAGGCCTCCAATTAAGTTGATTCTTGCACCTTTGGACTACGGATGTCGATCTGGATCCATCCGTATGGTTGGATTTGTCATCTAAGATTCAGATATTCTCCAATTTGCCCCTTGGCTGTTTCTCTTCTACGGGCTCCCTAGGGTGCTACGGGAGTTTGATTGATGCGATCTTGGATGCATTGGACTCCCGTCGTTATTCCGAACAGATCCATAAGGTTGGATCCATCATCTGCAGCCTTGGATTACCTGCAATCATTAATACCTCTCAAATAACATAGTTTACTACATAAAACACATATACCAACTACGATGTAGAATACGATGCGTATGCATACAGAATGTTCATGTTAAGCTAAGTTCTAACTTAATTTAGGCGAGTTACGGCCTATGATTGCTACGCAATCATACCCCCATTTCTAAATCTTGCTAGTCCCTAGCAAGTGCAAGATTAAATGCATTTTATCAAGAGTTAAACAAAAGATTTATTTCTTTTTGTTTTATCCAAAAATTCTAAATCCAGATAACCATTAATATATAATGTTGTAGCTCCTACAACAGATCCAAGTGAAGAGTCGATATACATTTAAGCTTATACTTGACCCCTAGTAAAATTCTGTCGAGATAGGTGATCCTTTTCTCTCAGGGTTATAAATATTTTCTGATTTTGGCCCTGGTGTTTGGCTTGGGTAGGAGATGTCTGAGTTAACTGGATTTGTATTTGGTGGCTCAATCTCTTCTGGTGCTTCTTAGAGACTAGTATTTCAGAATTTAGATTTCCAGATTATTGAATAAATCAACTTAGAGAGGGGCTGGAAAAACTGTGCTCTCTTTAATCTTTTGTACTCTTCTCTCTCTTTTTTCTTTTTCTTCCTGAGCTCACTTCTCACCAGATTTGCAAATGTATTTGGTGGTCTCACATGGCATGACACTTTAATTAGGTTCTAATAACCCTACGACTAAGTCAGAAGCCCTCAAACTGTATTCAGGCGGTTAGAAATATAGAAAAAGTAGGTTAGGGCTATATTTGGTGGTTCTTGAGGGTGGTAGGTGTTTTTGTCTCAAAACATTTAACTTGACTCACATTACCCAACAGTTTCACAAAACATTTTTTTTCTCTTTCTTCTTTTTTTTTTTTTCTTTTCCGAGCAAACAACTCTTCTATATGCAAATCTATTGGCACAATGCCAAAACACAACATACTACTGTATTTATCAACACAACATAAACAACATACATACTTTTATACGTGAGGCCTTCTTAGGGATTTTTGGGATGACCAAGAGGATCTCGGGTGGCTTATTTGGTGGAAGTGCCTATTCTCGGCACTGGGTAGGGAATGAATAGGACGACATATTTCTAACCTTGACATCAGTACCCTCCTTCAGCCGAGGTTTCCGTAGAGGATGGTCGTAACCATCCACCTCAGTCTTAGTTTTATCAGAACCCGCTCTCTGTGTTTTTGCCTTATTTGGTGGCTCTGGTATAGAATTTCTCACAGATGTAGTACGCAAGAACTGAGAGCGAAAATTATGCCCAACTCCAAGTGTCATTATTCAATTATTAAAGATTCCTTATACTAGCCTTAGAGCACTAGTAAACTCTCTACTCTCACCTCACATATATTTTGGTGGAGCTACTAGAAGATAGTTCACCTGACTCCCTGATTGCTGTCCAAGGGTTCAGGAGAAGAAGGCGATGCTTCTTCTCGACAAACTAGATATGTCTATTGATTTTCATAATGAATCCATTACGAAGTCTACATGTAAATGAAATGGATGTACTGGATTCTAAGCTAAGAAATAATTCAAGAAGAAAATTCTCAATAAAACCTCCTTGATAAAAAAATTCTTTTTATGATTTCTTTTTGAATAAATGCTATATATAAGTGGTTTTTTTTTTAATGCAAATGCATATATGTAAGATTGATGGAAACTAGATATAGGTGACCCAGCAAAAATTTTACCTACCCCCCTGCCTATTTCATGCAATGTCCTCATTGTATGCTGATGAATAGAAAGTAAGCATCAGAAGGGGAAGATATCACCTAAATAGCTCTGAATTATTCTTGTTAAAACACTAGCTCCAACTTGAAAAGAAATTAATCTATTATTACGTATAAGAAAAATTGGGTTGGGTTGCCTCCCAACAAGTGCTAAGTTTAATGCCTTCAGCCAGGCGTGCAGCTCTCAGCAATCTAAAAGTGCTACCTTCTCTATGTTCTCAATGTAAGGTTTCAGCCTCTGACCATTCATAGTGAAAGTTTGACCTATCTTTGGGTTTGTGATCTCAACGGTTCCATGTGAAAAGATATATGTAATAGTATAAGGGTCGTTCCATCTCGACCTGAGCTTTCCTGGGAATAAATGTAACTTGGCATCAAACAACCAAACCCTCTGATTAGGTTCAAAGCTTTTTCTAGATATATGCATGTCATGGAAAGCTTTGGTTTTCTCCTTGTAAATCTGGGCATTCTCATAAGCATCATTACGAATCTCCTCGAGCTCAGTCAACTGCAACTTCCTATGCTTTCCTGCTTTATCCAGATGATAGTTGCATTCCTTAGTTGCCCAATAAGCCTTGTTTTCTATTTCAATTGGGAGGTGACAGGCCTTACCAAACACTAAACGGTACGATGACATTCTAATGGGGGTTTTATAAGCTGTAAGTTAAGCCCAAAGTGCATCACCGAGCTTGGTAGCCCAATCCTTCCTATCGAGCCTAATCGTCTTCTACAATATATTCTTGATCTCCCTATTTGGAACCTTAGCCTGGCCATTTGTCTGTGGATGGTAGGGTGTAGAAATCTTGTGTGTAACCCTGTATTTAGCAAGAAGGTTCCTAAACTAATTATGTGTGAAATGGGTTCCTCCATCACTAATTATAGCTCTTGGCATCCCAAATTGGCTAAAGATGTTCTTAATAAACTCCATAATGATCTTGTGATCATTCGTTTTAGTTGGGATTGACTCGATCCATTTGGACACATAATCTATAGCTACGAGGACATACTGATATCCAAAGGATGGTGTGAAGGGTCCCATAAAGTCAATACCCCAAACATCAAAGATCTCAACCACTAATATGGGGTTCAAGGGCATCATATCTCTCCTAGTCATGTTTCCTATATATTGGCATTGGGGACATGACTTAGAGAATGTTTGGGCATCTTTGTGAATGCTAGGCTAATAAAATCCACTCTGTAACACTTTGGCGGTTGTTTCTTCCCTGAGAAGTGTCCTCCACAAGCAGAATTATGACAGAATGTCAAAATACTATAGATTTCATTCTCAGGGACACATCTACAGATAATCTGATTAGTGTAAAGTCTAAACAGTTCAGGATCCTCCCATAAGTAGTACTTGACCTCAGAATAAAATTTATCTTTTCTCTACTTGGACCAATCCTCATGTATTCATCCAATAGCCAAGTAATTCAAAATATCAGCATACCAAGGGGTTTGGACCTCTGAAATAGCTAAGATATTCTCATCTGGGAAACAATCAACAATATGTATGGTTGGATTTGGATTCTCAACTAGGATTCGAGATAAATGATTAGCCACTACGTTCTGCACTCCTGCTTTATCTCTAATTTCTAGGTCAAATTCTTGAAGTAGGAGGATCCACCTAATTAGCCTTGGTTTGGCATCTTTCTTAGCTAATAGGTGTCTCAGAGCGGAGTGGTCGATATAGATAATCACATGGGATCCTAAAAGGTAAGCTCTGAACTTTTCTAAAGCAAAGACAACCGCTAGCAACTCCTTTTCAGTGGTGGTGTAATTCTTTTGAGTATCATCAAGAGTCCTGCTAGCATAGTAGATCACAACAGGTTTCTTATCTATTCTTTGACCCAAGATAGCACCAATAGCGTAATCAGAGGTGGTCGGGCGTGCTTCGCGTGTTAGAAACAGGGGTTACAAGTAACCTATCGTCGTAGTTGCAAAACACGTCGATCAAATCAAATTTATATCGAAACTCCAAGGGAGTCCCAGGTCAAACACAGGGAGGCGACGTTTACTTTATTGAAAATCGCGCTTCATTTCATTTCTTTTTGGTATTTTAAGGTTTTGATCTTTTTCTTGTATTTTTGTAATAAAAGAAATCAAGCAAACGTATCACAAGATAGAGATCTGGAACAAATCTGATATATATTACTTCTAATGTCAATTACAAGAAACTATGAAAGCATATAAAAAGAGGGAGATGAGAGGAAATCTCCCAAATCGGCTATTCGGTGAGACGACGGCGCCTGGCGGAAGCTCGGATGAAGGAGGTGAGGAGCAGGACGACGGAGGTGAGATGTTGGAGGACGTCGGGTTGACGAAAGCTTCGGCGTAGCTCCGGAATGGAGGTGAGAAGACGGAGTTGATCTGCTACCGGAATGGAGGTGAGAGGACGGCTCCAAGGTGACCTATGAAGGGAGATGGGAAGTTGGAGGAGTATTTGGTGGGGCAGAGTTTCGCTACACTAATAGGCACCTTGGGAGCTTGATAATAAGCTCTAATGGAGCGTTGGTAGGCTTGCTAGAGCTTGGGAGTAGGTGGGAGTAGAGTAGGTAGAGATGGCTTGGAAGGGAGGGGGTGAAGGCCCTTTTATAATGGTGGAGAAGAGGCTAAAAATGGATAAAGGACCTCTAGCGACCTCCAGACCGTCGCTGGAAACGTTGCTGTAGACAGCTCACCTCCACCCACACCCATAGCTGGCTCTGCTCGCTTGCAATGAAATAGCGACGGCTGTAAGCGTCGCTGTAGGTCAGTCCAGCTGTCGCTGAAAGCTGGTGCCAACCGCCCCTTGCGCCCGAGCCACCTGCCCTGCTCTTCACTTGCGCTGGCCGCGCGCCAACTGTGTGCACATGTGCTGTGCGTTGGCATGCGCGCTTGCAATGCGCTGGCCAATGCGTGCGCGCGCGCGCTGCCACTGCCGCTGCCGCTGCGCTGAGCTCCAAGTGCCCGCCCAATTGCAAATTGGAGGGGCTGCGGGGAATCGAACCCGCGCCCCTCCTTTGCAAACCGTCGCGTCAACCAGTGCGCCACGTCGCCCTTTGTGTCGCGAGGAAGAAATTAGTGCAGACGCTTCCCAGTCATTGGATCTTGATCCAACGGCTAGGATTAACGGTGTAGATGATGAGGGAGAGTGGGCGGTGGCTGCTGGCCGAGTATAGGCGGCCTGGATGGCACCACATGGCGCCATTTGGGCCGTCCGTCTTCTTCTTCTTGCAGAGGTGCCACGGTGCTCAGATCGGGATGATTTTTGCAATGCCAGACTGCGATCGTCGCTCCGGATCCATCCGTACGGTCGGATTTTCCATCTGAAACCCATATGGATGTCGCATTGCCCCCTGGCCGTTGATCTTCCTCGGGCTTAATGTGATGTTATGGGACTCCGATCTGCACGATTTCAGAGGCGTTAATCTCCGATCGTCGTCCCAATCAGATTTGTATGGTCTGATCGTCCATCCGAGGCCCTGAGATAAATCCTCTCTTCTCCTGAGCATAAAAAGGACCTAATTAACCAAAAATATAAACAACTACTCTAAATGCAAAATGATGCATGCTATGCGATATTTATATCATGATATGCAGTGCTAAGCCTAGGAACTATCACAAATAAGCATTTTACGATGAATTTATACATGTTTATCATACCCCCATGCTTATCTTTTGCTAGTCCCTAGCAAAATTAAACTACATGCTATGTATAAAATCAAAATTAGGATTAGATCGCTTAGTCCTAAGTCGTTTACTAACAATAGAAAATTTCAACTAAGGTTCTAAACTACGAAGACTCAACAGTACCCGGGTGTCTGCCAGAATGCAGACCGCCCAAGTTCTCACCTTATTTGAGAAGGGAAGAAATATATATTTTTTTATTTTTCTTCTTTTCTAATTTTTTTGTATTTTTGGAGTTTGAGAGTTACGGGATAACTTTTTACGGCTACCCGACCCGCCCAAGACTCGAAAAGGATTCTAAGTACTAAGCATCTTTGTGAAAAAGTGATAGACTCACAAAACGACTGTTGAGACAGACTTCAGGTTTCTACGACCCTAGGTGACCTTGCCTAAAGCTTTATCTTTACGATCGGTAGCTTTCTCCCTACTTCTTTTATTTATGGGGTCAACACAAGGGTGAATCCAGTGTATATCTCCCCGGTTTATTCTACTTCCCCGCTTCTTCCCTAAGTGTTTTGGGAATTATTGTGCATTTATTTTTTTTGTGAGCTGGGTTCTGGACAACCGGCCGATGAGCTGTTACCACCAACAACTTGCTAGCCATACTCGTGCGGTGAAGTGTGGTATTTGTATTTTTTTTCTTTTCTTTTTCTCCTCTTATTTTTTTTTTCTTTTTGAGTGTTCTCTTTTTTTTTTGTTTTTTAATAAGTAGGTGGCTTCCCTGATCTAAGATTTACCTAAAGGTAGTACAACGAAAATGGTCTTGTGGCTGGGCTCTGGACAACCGGCCAATGAGCTGTTACCACCGGCAACTTGCCAGCCATACCACCCAAGTCGGTCCATTAGCTACCCAATTTCTGTAAAAACCGCCGAAAAGTGAGTCAGTGCAAAATAGTGTGTGTAGATGCTTAGGCTTAAAGTCTCCCCAAATCAGAGGGCGGGTTGATAAGTCGCATACTTATCATCCTAAATTATTTATCAAATTAAAATAAATTTTAATTGGCAAGGACTCAAGACTAAATCCATATTCGAGTGGGCACCCAAGCTAATTAAGCCTGAAGGCCTGAAGAGTCTAAGTGTTCAGGTCCTATCGTATCATTTCCTAAAGTTAATAACTTCCAAATGCCTAAGTTATCTTTTCCTAATTTCTTTTTTTTTTTTTAATTTGCATTTTTTTTATTTTATAAGAAACTAAAAGAAATTCTACGGAGTTAACATACTGATTTCAGGAATTGATTATCCACCCCCCCATGCCTAAATGATGCAATGTCCTCATTGTAAAAATAAAGACATGAAAAGGGCAAAGTAAATAGAACATCACCTAAGTGTCGTGAAAATCTGGTCAGCTCCGTAGAGAGAAGGGTGTATACACACGTGTTAAGTTTAATGCCTTTAGCTAGGCATAGCATACATACAAAGAAGAGATTGAGAATTCACAAGTGCGGTTCAAAATCAAAATCAAAATATTGATCCTGAAACCCGCCAGCAGAAGATGTCCACAGATGTGGACAAGATTATGGTGCATACCCATGCCCCAGGGTCAAGTGGTTCTCAGGTTCTCGATGAAAATCACCCAGAACCGAAGGTTGTTAAGCTTGCGGGGCTGGGCTTGCGATTTTGGGGTGTGAAACCCAAGACCAAATTGTCGGACAACGGGTAAAAATGGTTCAATAGGTGCGGTTGTCCACTTAACATCTAGCTCAGAAAAATAATCAGTTATTTCGAGCTTGGGTTGCATGTGAAAGATATCGTAAGGGTCCTGGTAGAAAGTAGGCGGCTTTAAGTCAATAGGTACCCTTAGATCCAAAATAAAACTTCCCTCAGAATTAGCCTCCCAAATCTTTATTTCAACAATTCTATCCTCCAACATCAAGGGCTTAGGCTTCGGGACCTCTAGCATATTATTCACCCCATATGATTCTCCCAAGTCCAGAAATTGTGGCTGAATCAAGATTGACTTGGGCACAAAGATCTCAGAAGTCATCTCTTCAGGGTGCAGATGAGGACTGGGGTCACTGATTGAATCATCAAGATTCGGATCCTCCAAGTTAACCCTAACTAAATCCAAATCTTCAATAATTGGGCTATCAACTGGTTTGTCAGATTCCTCAAGCCCATTTGTCTCACTAAAATCCTCTTCCTTAAGTTCAAGTGAGACTTCGCCAAAAGATTCTTCACCCTCAGAGTCAAAGAATTGATGATCCTCATTTATATATGTCTCAAAATCATATGCCATTTCATGGTCCGTGAAGACATATTTTTCCTCGCTCCCTGGCTCGGGGATCTTGGGTGAATCAATCGGTTCATCCTCGAATGGTTGCTCTAGCCCATCCTGGTCATCCCCAGTCTCAGAAAATGTATCCCCCCCGACAGGTGCCTGAGCGGGTTCAAACATTGGCTCTCCTGAAGGGGGTTCATCTTGAGCATCATCCCAAGATTTGACTAGTGCAACCACAAATTTCATCCTCAACCTCGACAATTTCCCAAGAAGGAACTCACCCAAGTCCCTATCCCTAACACTTTGGAGCAAATCCAATAGAGAACTATTAAGTTCATCAATCATTTTGATCATAGGTGAAACGGCGGTTTTGTATTTGTTATAACGTTGTAGTAAAGCCGGTTATTACCAACACTTCAAATAAAAATTTTTTTTTACTCGGAAAATAAAAGAGTTCCCGAGGTCGAACTCAGGAAGCAAGTTGTATTCTAGAGATATACATGTTTCTTTTACAAAAAGAAAGAGAGAGGGAAAGAATTTGTTGTTTTCTCTTTGTTCTGCAGAGGGGATGCTCTTCTTTCTCTCTTTCTTTAGATCTCCTTCTTTCTCTCTGTTCTGCAGAGGTGATGTTCTTCTTCTGCAATGGTGATGCTCTTCTTCTTCTTCCTGCTGTTCCTGCTTTGGTGATGTTCTTCTTTCTTCAGAGCTCCTTGTTCTTCTTCTTCGTTCTGCAGAGGTGATGCTCCTCTTCAGATCTCTTTGTTCTTCTTCTTCGTTCTACCTTGACCTCTCTTCTTCTTCTTCTGCTTTGGCCGTTGCTCTTCCTTCTTCTTCAGCCTGCCTTCTTTCCTGCTCTGGCTGCTGACCTTCCGTCGTCTGACCCGGTGCTTAGACGACTTAACTATCCATTTGCTACAGTGCAGCTCCTTCTTCTTCCGCGGGTCTTCTTCCTCGCCTGTGCCTGCACACTTCAGGGTTTTTCGTCAAGAGGCAAAACCTACTCTACCCTCCCCCCCCCCGCGTCTCTCTTTCTCTCTGAAACCACTCTTGGGAAAGCTCTCCCAGAGCTACCGGGTAATCGGGTTCAGGTCACACCCGGGTCCAGGCCCACCGGCGTGCGTGGTGGGCAAGGAGTGCAGGTCAGTCTAAGTCGGGTCGGGTCAGGTCCGCGGGGCGTGAGCGCGGACGAGACCGGGTAACCGGGCGGGTGTAAGGGGACCTCACCCCGTGTACTGAGGCAATAGGGCTAGTGCACGAAATCAATTTAAACAGTGGAACGGGTGTGAGGCTTACCGATGTGGGACTAAACGCAGATCGTTCCTCGCGTGCGCCTGCTGGGAGACCGCGGCCTGGCTTCTGCAGCTGCGGCTTCTGTTGGCATAGGTTGCTGGCTGGCTGCCTTCGCAAGACTCCCCGTACTCCGCAGCAGCTGGAGACCTGGAGTCCTCAAGCCTGGAGCGCGGGAGAAGCTGCTTCAATGTGCGCTAATGGCGGTCGAACCTCAAAACCTGTCGGACACGAATATGGCCTCGCGGCCTAATCAAACCACTAGGGAACCTTCGCCGTGGCACGGCGAAGGTGAGGAGCTGCGCGGCAGGCAGCAAGGAGGTGTCTGGCGGCAGCCCTGGGTCGGACTGCAACCGGAGGAATGGGTTTGTTCGGGGGAGTGTTACGGAGGTGTGGAGTGGCAGTGGAGGGGTGGGGGGTGCTCAGTGTGATGAGGCGGAGGTTCGGTGAGGGTCGGCGAGCCGTGTGGGTCGCTGAGGTGATGGGAACGGCTCGCCGGAGGGTGGTCGGAGGCGAAGGGGGTGAAGGTGGTCGGGGTCGGTAGAGGGCTTAATTGAATAAATTGAAAGCGGGGAAAGAAAGAGGAGGAGAAGGGGAGTAGCTCTAGCTTACTTGCAGGGACGAAGGGGGAGGAACAGGGCGACAGTCGTATCGACTGTCGCCGGAGAAGACGATGCTCAGGGAAAGGGGCAGCGGCGAGCAGAGAGCCGGAGAGGCGCCAGCTGGGTGCGGCGTGGCGCGGGAAGAGCAGGGGAGGAAGTCTCTGCTGCTGGTATTGCGGCAGAGCGAAGAGGTGGAGGGGGAGGAAACCGCCGGAGCTGGTGAGCGTCTGCCGGAGGAAGAAGAGAAGAAAGTTGGGGATTTTCTCCGTCAGATCCAGGCTGCTCTGGTCGGTGGAGCAGCGGGGGGTATTTATAGGGATGAAACAGGGAGGAAGGCGGGGGGAGACGACGTGTTTCCCTCGCCGGAGAATGGTCGGAAACACGAACCCATACCGTCCGTGCGTTTGCACGGCCGGTATGGTGGGCTACAATGACCAGGGGGGTGCCCCTGCGACGGCTGACGACGCAGGGCACCCCCGGTTTACTTGCTAGGTCCCCCACCTCACCCTGCGCGGCGCCATGCTCCGCGCAAGGTCGCCGGAGCATGGTGCTGGCAGGTTTTTGCAGGAGGGACCTGATTGCAAAGAACGAAGGAGAGTTAGGGGCCACAAAGCGAGGGTTCAAAAGTTGAGGACCAAAGAGTAAATATATGAGGACCAAAGTGTAAAGTCGGTCAAGGAGGTTTCTTCTTAGGCTCAAGTTTTTATACATGACTAATTAGGACCTAAGGAATCTGATGGTGAATTTCATTTTCATATTAAACCTTGTTTGACCGGTCAATTTGCACAAAAACCCAAATTAAGTTATTAATTGGGCATGGTTCTCAATGTAGGTCAAAATGGGTTCTAAAGGCCAAATTGAAGGTTCTAAACCCTAGAGATTATTTTTCTATGAATTTTATAGGGTTTATTCTATTTTTACTTTGCCTCGAACCTTGTGAATTGAAGTGGGTTGTTTTAGGGTTACAGATTTATCATTTAGTTTCTTGGAATTGCTGTAGCCCTTGCTAGATCATTTCATCCCACTTTTATTCTTATTAAGCTGCTTTGACCTATGTTTGGGCCCTGAATTACCCTGTATGCAGATTATACTGGTGAAATTGCATTTTTACCCCTTATGACTTATTTTCTCCTTAAACTCAGAATTCTCTGAGTTAAGCCTTTCCTTGAGTTATGTAGGAGCTTTTATCCTTTGTATTGGGTCAAAATGAGCTAGTTATGGCTCATGATGAGGTTCTCATCAATAGGCTCCAGTGCTTCAGTGCATGGTGTTGGCCGAGCTTCTAAAGATTGTATAGTGTTCCTCAAATTAGCCAACACCCTATCCTGGATCTGGTTTACCTGAACCGACTGGTTCGGTTCAAGTTTGGGTAGGTTTAGATTAAATCTAGGGGAGTCAAGATTTCGAGGTTCTCGGGTTCCTCCCTGGTAGTAGGTCGTCATGGATTGTTCAAAGAAGGGTGATGACCTATTTTCAATGGAATACTGGGGAGGGTAGGTGTTATAATCATTATATCCTTCCTAATTGTAGATCTGGTTGGTTTGGTCATCAAAGGATGGAGATCCATAATCATTATAGCTCTGGGAAGGATAATAATCATAGTCTTGTTGTCCAGGGTTAGGCCTTGGGCACTGAGATCCGGATTCATATCCCCAATCAAAGTCATCCCGGCTAGTGGATGGATAATTATAAGTCAAGTCAGGATAGTAATCATCTTGGGGGTAAGTGGTGGTAGGAGGATAGGGTGTGAAATGTGTGTAGGATGTGGAAGTGTACATGGTGAAGTAAGGAGGGAAATCAAAAGAGAAAGGAGCCCTGCAATAAAAAAATACAAGCCTGTCCTTAGTTTGGGTAGCCTAAAGGTCTACAGACTCTCAGAATCCATCCTAAGATTATAGATGATTTACTTTACTTATGTCCAGGCAATCCAACCAGTTAGAAGGAGGGACTGGGGAGAAGGTTCTTCCTTTGGCTTGCACCTCCGGTTCCTAGTGTACCCCCCAGCTGCGGTCGTTTGATGCTACTCCCCTAGCTAGACATCAGATTGACTAGTATAAGTAGGTTAATCGTGAACAATCTCAGTCTGGATCCCGACGAGCGAACCAGTCCTTAGCACCAACGTCTAATCAATTTTAGTTAGGCTTTGGAAAATTGTGCTTTAGGAATGTGATGGGCCCTTTAGATGGGTTGTGCCCTTAATGATCAGCTAAAATGTGTGTGTGTGCACAACCAGGGTTTGCAAACAAGGTTATTTAATGATGTGTCTTTTAGAGTTCAACCTTGTTTAGTAGCTTTTAGGGTTTAATCTTAGGTATATTCAATCAAGTTTAGGAAAACACTCCAAGTCTTGCAAGTACTGGTGATGATATATTCCTTTAGAAATCAAAAAAAAAAAAGTGAAGTGCCTGGTTCAGCCCTAAGAATCAACCCTAAGTGGCAAGCTACTTGATGAATCGCTTTTATCTTAAGTGGTGCGGCCCAAATAGTTCAATCAATTAGCCTATTGCACCACTTAGTTAAGGCACACAGAAATTTGGTTAACCTAATATGATTTCTACTCTTTTATGTGTTGAATTCGTGTACCGGGTCCACAGGTCGGAAACCCGGTTGAGTAGATGAAAAATCAAGTCCGATTATGTGCCTCAAATGTGGGTGTATAGAGTGTGTAAATTGATTTGTCCCACAGAAATATCTTTTTTTTTTTTTTTTATAAGATGTGGGTGAGATGGGTGAAGGTGGAAAACAAGACAAACAATTCTATCCTAGGGTTTATGCAAACACCTAAGTAGATTAGGTCTTGGTTATGATTGTGGCGAAATGAACTAGTGGGGGGGGAGTGGGGGACACTTACAGAGTACTTTACCCGCACTTTACTCCAATCTACCACACTTGGATCTCCATGCTCGGGTACCTGCAAGACAGTAGATCAAAGACAAGTAGGGTTAGTGCTATGTAAATGCAAAGAAACGCAATAAACAATAAAGTAAATTCCGTTGCCTCCCCGACAATGGTGCCAAAATGGTCGGGCGTGCTTCGCGTGTTAGAAACAGGGGTTACAAGTAACCTATCGTCGTAGTTGCAAAACACATCGATCAAATAAAATTTATACCGAAACTCCAAGGGAGTCCCGGGTCGAACACGGGGAGGTGACGTTTACTTTATGGAAAATCGCGCTTCATTTCATTTCTCTTTGGTATTTTAAGGTTTTGATATTTTTTTTGCATTTTTGTAATAAAAGAAATCAAGCAAACGTATCACAAGATAGAGATCTGGAACAAATCTGATATATATTACTTCTAATGTCAATTACAAGAAACTATGAAAGCATATAAAAAGAGGGAGGTGAGAGGAAATCTCCCGAATTGGCTATTCGACGAGAAGATGGCACCTGGCGGAAGCTCGGATGAAGGAGGTGAGGAGCAGGACGACGGAGGTGAGATGTTGGAGGACGTCGGGTTGAGGAAAGCTTTGGCGTAGCTCCGGAATGGAGGTGAGAAGACGGAGTTGATCTGCTACCGGAATGGAGGTAAGAGGACGGCTCCAAGGTGACCTATGAAGGGAGATGGGAAGTTAGAGGAGTATTTGGTGGGGAAGAGTTTCGCTACACTAATAGGCACCTTGGGAGCTTGAGAACAAGCTCTAATGGAGCATTGGTAGGCTTGCTAGAGCTTTGGAGTAGGTGGGAGTAGAGTAGGTAGAGATGGCTTGGAAGGGAGGGGGTGAAGGCCCTTTTATAGTGGTGGAGAAGAGGCTAAAAATGGATAAAGGACTTCTAGCGACCTCCAGACCGTCACTGGAAACGTTGCTGTAGACAGCTCACCTCCACCCACGCCCATAGCTGGCTCTGCTCGCTTGCAATGAAACATCGACGGCTATAAGCGTCGCTGTAGGTCAGTCCAGCTGTCGCTGAAAGCTGGCGCCAACTGCCCCTTGCGCCCGAGCTGCCTGCCCCGCTCTTCACGCGCGCTGACCGCGCGCCCAACTGTGTGCGCGTGTGCTGTGCGTTGGCATGCGCACTTGCAATGCGTTGGCCCGCGCGTGTGCGCGCGCGCTGCCACTACCGCTGCCGCTGCGCTGAGCTCCAAGTGCCCTCCCAATTGCAAATTGGAGGGGCTGCGGGGAATCGAACCCGCGCCCCTCCTTTGCAAACCACCGCGTCAACCAGTGCGCCACGTCACCATTTGTGTCGCGAGGAAGAAATTGGTGCAGACGCTTCCCAGCCGTTGGATCTTGATCCAACGGCTAGGATTAACGGTGTAGATGATGAGGGAGAGTGGGCAGTGGCTGCTGGCCGGGTTTAGGCGGCCTGGATGGCGCCACGTGGTGCCATTTGGGCCGTCCGTCTTCTTCTTCTTGCAGAGGGTGCCACGGTGCTCAGATCGGGATGATTTTTACGATGCCGGACTGCGATTGTCGCTCTGGATCCATCCGTACAGTCAGATTTTCCATCCGAAACCCGTATGGATGTCGCATTGCCCCCTTGGCCGTTGATCTTCCTCGGGCTTAATGTGATGCTACGGGACTCTGATCTGCACGATTTCAGAGGCGTTAATCTCCGATCGTCGTCCCGATCAGATCTGTATGGTCTAATCGTCCATCCGAGGCCCTGAGATAAATCCTCTCTTCTCCTGAGCATAAAAAGGACCTAATTAACCAAAAATATAAACAACTACTCTAAATGCAAAATGATGCATGCTATGCGATATTTATATCATGATATGCAGTGCTAAGCCTAGGAACTATCACAAATAAGCATTTTACGATGAATTTATACATGTTTATCAAGAGGCATCGCACATGATCTCAAAAGGTGAGTCCCAGTCAAGTAGTTGTAAGATTGGTGCTTGAGTAACAAATTTCTTTAATGAGTCAAAGGCCTTAAGACAAAGATCATTGAAGTGGAAGGCTTGGTCTTTGGCGAAAAGGTTACTTAGAGGTCTAGCAATCTTTGAGAAGTCTTTGATGAACCTCCTATAAAAACCCATATGTCCTAGAAAAGATCTTATTTGCCTGACAGATGTGGGTGATGGGAGTTTGGTGATCAATTCAACCTTAGCTCTATCCACCTCCATTCCCTTATTAGAGACCATGTGTCCTAATATGATTCCTTCTTGGACCATAAAGTGGCTCTTTTCTCAGCTGAGAACTAGATTTACCTCAATGCATTTCTTCAATACTCTTTGGAGGTGGGCTAAACAGGAATCAAAAGAGTCCCCAAAGATAGAGAAATCATCCGTGAAAACCTCCATAAAGTCTCCGATCATCTCAGAAAATATTGCCATCATGCATCGTTGAAAGGTCGCAGGTGCATTACAGAGACCAAATGACATTCTACAGAAAGCAAAAGTGGCATAGGGGCACGTGAATGTGGTCTTCTCCTGATCTTCGGGACTTATGGCCACTTGATTGTATCCTAAATAGCCATCTAGAAAACATAAGTATTTCTAACCATCTAACTTCTCCAAAATTTGATCAATGAATGGTAAGGGAAAATGATCCTCTTTAATGGCTGAATTTAGCTTTCTATAATCAATACAAACTCTCCACAAGGAAGTTGTCCTAGTAGGTATAGACTCCCCATGCTCATTAACGATCACGGTCAAACCAGCCTTCTTGGGAACAATTTGAATAGGGCTAACCCAAGGGCTATCAGACATGGGGTAGATAATTCCTTCATCAAGCCACTTAATGCTCTCTTTTTTCACAACCTCTCTCATATTCGGGTTTAATCTTCTTTGTAACTGGCGAGAAGGTTTCATTCCCTCTTCAAGATAAATGTGGTGAGTACAGTAGGAGGGGTTGATTCCTCGGAGGTTAGCTATGGTCAAACCAATTGCCATTTTATGATCTTCTAGGACTTGAATGAGTTTATATTCTTGTTCCCTACTTAGTTTGGCATTAATAATCACAGGGAGAGTTTGATTTGGTCCTAGGAACACATACTTCAAGGTATCAAGCTATGGTTTCAGTTCAAGCTAGGGTAAGACAAGCATAGAGGGCGGGAGGGGTGCAGAAGGTGAATTAGGTAATCTCTCCACTTGAAAAGTCCAAGGAGGGTGTGTGTTAGATGTCGTATGAACCTCTTATGTGTCCTCTTCGATTATGGGTTCTTTAACCAAATGGATCGACATAAACTCTTCAATCACTTTATCTACTTTTTCTAGTTCCTCGATCAAATCACACTCATCATCGAGAGTTCGGGATGCCTTAAAAATATTGAGTTGCATTTTTTGATCTCCAAAGGCAATCTCCATTCTTCCAATTTCATAGTTAATAGTAGCCTTGGTAGTGGCTAGGAAGGGTCTTCTTAAGATGATGGGTGTGTTGTGTAGTTTCTTTGGTACTTCTATGTCAAGGATGAGAAAATCAACCAGGGAAATAGAAGTCCTTGACCTTAACTATCATATCCTCCACTACCCCCAGAGGAGTTTTAATGGATCGATCGGCTAGTTGCAATGTAACATCAATGGGTTTCAAATCACCAAGTCCAAATTTCTCAAAGAGCACAATGGGTATCAAATTTATGGATGCCCCTAAGTCGAGTAGAGCCTTCTCAAAAGTCATGTCACCAATGACACAAGAAATCAACGGGGCTCCAGGATCTTTCTTCTTAGGAGGTAGATTCTTTAGAATTATAGAACTCACATGCTCAAAAACAACCACCTTCCTAGGTGACTTTTTCCTAGCCTGACGCTTTTGAGTACAAAGGTCTTTGAGGAATTTGGTGTAGGCAGGGATGTGTTTGATAGCATCGAGGAGTGGGATGTCTATCTGGACCTGTTTAGACAACTCAAGCAACTCCTCATTGCTAGACGGGTCTTCTTTTTTGGTTTCGATTTTTCTAAGGCTTCAGGGAATGGGACATGGGGGGGTATTTCAACCTCGGGTTCCTGAGCCTCCAGATTATCACTCTCAATATTAAATTTTCCATCCTCTAATTCTCCATCCTTTTGTTCAGACTTAGAATCTTTTTGTGTTGGCCATATAGGATCCTGGGTGGTGGTCCCACTCCTTAAAGTAACAGCATTTGCCATTGCATTCGGGTTTTGAGCGGGGTTCGGTAGAATCGGTTGACCCTGTTGTGGGTTTTGGTTGAAGCCTGGTGGTGCCTGGTTCATCATATTAGCTTGGTTCTGTTGGGGCATTCTATTTTGGTTAAACCTTGAGTTTGTATTATTATGGTTTTGGATGTTCCTGGGGTTTGGGATGGGTTGTGAGGGGAGAGTCCCATGTTGTCATGAGTTAACAAGCTGACTAAGTTGCCCCTTAATTTCATTCATGTCCTCCTAAGTCTTTCGATTATATTGATTGATTTGTTCTTACTGCTTAGTCAGTATTTCACCCATCATTTTGATCAACAATTCTGTTTGGGTCGGTTGGGTGGGTGGAGGGAGACTTTGGACATAGCTTTGCCTTAAAGATTGACCCTGATTAAAAGAGTTAGGATAAGGTTGTCTAATCTGGGTTTGGTGGGGCACTTGTCCTGTCTTCTGATTTGACCAAGAGAAGTTTGGATGATTATGCCATCCAGGATTGTAATTATTAGAAAATGGATCATTCTTAGCGTATTCTTGGATGGCTTGAACATCTTTGAATCTTGAGTACAGGTTGATCAAATAGGAAGAATTAGTATAAGTAGGAACAAAGGTTCCTTGTTGAGCTCCATAGGAAGGGTCTTGATAGCTTGGGCTTGCAGAGTGAGTCAGATTTAGGTTGTGAGGGTGCTCTCTTGTGGGAGTTTGGGCATGATAGAGTGGGGAGGAGTGTGTCCCTTGATTGGGTATGGGTTGGGTGGTCTTGATTGTATTAAGAAATTCATCAAACTTTTTAGAGAATGTGGTTCCCAGCTTTTCACATAGATTTTCTAAGTCCACCTTATTTGGGCTAGTTTGAAGTTCATACATTTCTCTTGGTTGACTAGTCCTTCCAAAGGTGTTCATAGAGGCTTGGTTGAGGGAGTTTTCACTCATGCTTTCAAATAGGTCATATGCACTATCCCTATCTTTATTTAAAAAGTTACCCCCACAAGCTGCGTCCACATAATTTCTCAACTACTCACTAAGTCCATGGTAAAAAATTTGCACTAGGTGCCACTTGGGTATGCCATAGTGTGGACATTTTCTGGCTAAGTCAGTAAATCTTTCCCAGGCTTCATGGAGTTGTTCCCTAGATTGTTGCGTGAAGGTTGTGATGGCTCTCCTAAGGGAGTTTGTTTTTCCAATAGGGAAGAATTTCCTAAGAAAGGCATTCTTTAGCTCATCCCATGTGTTGATGGGTTTCCCTATGGTTCTGTACCAATGGGCAGCTTTGTCACTTAAGGAGAAGGGGAAAAATTTCGTCATCAAGACATCAAGATTCATGTTCCTAGGTTTTATAGTTTGACCAAGGGTGGTAAGTTTCTCAATGTGTTGGAATGGGTCTTCAGTGTTAAGTCCATGGAAATGGTTTTGAATAAGAACTATCCAATGGGATTTGAGTTTAGAATCATCTTCAGGAACCCTTACATGAGGTACGACATTGTAAGTCGCGAGATCGTAAAAGTCCCGTAAGGGTCGAGGTTGTGGTTGGTTTTGGTTTCTATTGTTGAGCCATTACTCAAAATGTTCATGCAATTGCTCCATTAGCTCCTCCTGGTTTGGAATGGGTTGGTCAAGAAGTGGTGGATCCATTGTTGAGGGCTCACTGGAATTAGGTTTCCTCCTAGGTTTGAAGCCTAAAGGTCCCTTTAACCTTGGTTTTCTTGATCTTGTACCACGCATGCACAATAGCAATCAATCAAGCGCACACAAGACAAGAATGATTTTACTTGCTTTTCTCAAAAATTCAATGTTTGTATGTGATCAAGCAAGTTGTCAACCAGTTACGTACCCTAAATCAACCTACGGAGTGCCCTAAGACCTACACTTTGCTTAAGTGGTACTCTCAAGTGATCTAGTGGGAAGTTACTCCAAGGACGGAACTAAGGGATGCAAGTAGGGTGAACCCTTCCTTTGAGGTGATGCATATGAGGTGCCTCCTAACTATCGTTTTGTTCTTTTAAGGGGTGCCCCCCTCCTTACAGTATCAAAACACTGGGTCACAAGACAATACCACTATCACAAGGCGAAGTAGGAGGGTCTGCATTGATAAAGAGATCGGTGCCTATAGCCTTAAGGGATCGAGCCTTAGTGCGGTGCCTAATGTGTGTGCTCAGTGTTAGAAGTGTGCATCGCTCCGTAAATAATTTTTTGATTTTGAAATGTAGACAAGTCCCTTTGAATCAGAACAAGTGTGATTTGGTTTTAAGGTCAAATCTGATTATCAGTCCCAATTTCAGTTAGGCGACCACTAAATTAGGTTAATTCAATCAGTTTGGTGGTTTTGAATTTTAATCCACATGCAAATGCGTGAATAGGAGCTGGATGCAAAGATAGAAAAGCATACCTGTCTCCAGCAATCTTTGTGTAAATATGTACACAATGCAAGGAAAAGGATCTAATGTGCTACTCAATCACTCCTAAATGCGCGCAGCTAAGGGCATGCGACTCCTAAATATGCAGCTCAATTTTTTTTGTTTGTTTTAGAGGCAAGCAAGTGGAAATTGAATCATGCAAGCAGAAGAATAGCCCCTAATAGCTAAAGAATGTGGGGATAGACCCCTAAAAATCAGCCCCAATTACAAGGACGAGAAGACAGAAATAAAAATTTGCAATGCAGGAGAATCCTCTGTGAAGACAGGATCCAGGTCTCCTACGTATTCTCTGAGTGTGTGGGCATCGCTCAAGGTTGACGTCATTGCTCTACTATGCCTGTCGCGTGCCTTGGTCGCATCCCACCTACACGAACTCCTTTTCTGCGACTTGCTTTCGCAATTCGTCAAGATTTCGTCTTGCATAGTTGGTACCTGCAGATAGATAGAGAAATATGTGAGGCTCACGCATACTATGTCAAAAAAGAAACTATCTCGAATATATGCCTCCCCGACAAAGGTGCCAAAAACTGATCGTGAAATCGCGATAATGATAAATCCATCATCGTAGGAGCAAAAACACGACGTTTTAAATTTATGAAGCTGTCTCCTAAAAATACAAGAATAATGTTGGGAGTACGGGTCATCTCACAGGGAGGTAGGGATATTTAGATGATTGCCAACCAGATCAAGTAAACGAATTTTATTTATTTTTTTATTATTTTATTTTTTTATAATAAAAGGAAATAAATGAAACAAACAGAAAGACAAATACGAAGTGAACACGTAAATGCAAATAAGAACTTTATTACTAATATAAAGTCAAAATAACATATAATAACAATAAGAAGGAGGAGAAAAAATAATCTCAGATAGAAATCCGGCGATGTCATGACGGGGGTGGTGAGTGTTGTCGATGGTTGTCGATGGAGAATGTGCACGGAGGCGAGAGGTTGCAAAGAAGAGAAGTCATGCAAGAATGAGTAGGAAGATGCACAGGATACGTTGAGACATTGAGGAGATTGCTACGGGAAACCAGAGGAAGGTCGTCGGCAAGGGGGAACCGGAGGCTGTCGTCGTGAGGGTGCTTGCAATTCAAGAATGGGCCGTGGTCACCGAAGAGAAGAGAAAGATGAACGAGATGAAGGGCCTATGGTTGGTGGAGAAATCATGAGAGGGAGAGGGAGTACGTGAGGGGTGGTGGTCTTGGTCTAAGAGAGAAGAACGAAGGCAGGGGGAATGTGGTATTCGATGGTTTGTCGTGAGAGAGAAAGGGGTGATGAGCGGTGCGGAGAGGGGGAATCCCACAGAGGGAGGGGGTACAGTTGAAAGAGAGAGATGATCATTATGTTTTTTTTTTTAAGGGAGGGGGGCCTTTGATCCTTTTATATCTCGTGCAAATCCTTCTTCTTTCCTCGGTTCTCTCTGATGTTGCCACGTGGCGTGTTGTGCACTCTCAGATCCTTCATCACACGACTCCTGCTCACCTGTGCCCGCGCCTTAGCATTTTTGCCTTCAAATCCTACCTCATCATCTCAGCCATCCAATTTCAAATCCTACGGGCACTTCTCGTACCTTCTTGATCTCGCAACAACCATTGCAATTGTGCCACGTGGACGCATTTCAGCCCTCTAATCGTGCATACGTGTTTGCAAGCGCCCACCAGTGACGCCGCATCAATTTTTGCGTAGCACAGGGCTGGAACCCACGTCCCGTGCTTATGTGCACGCACGCGAGCCAATGCACTGCGCAAAGCCTTTATCATATATATGTGCTTATTTATATTTATACTGATCCAATCTGGGTGGCGATGTGGTGCGTTCGTGGCCGTGAGGAGAGGTGCCTTCAGGAGTTGGGGGCGTGGTGAGGGGTGGCTGCGATGGTGCCACGTGGTGCCATCGTGGCCATCCGTTCTTTTCTTTATAGTTGTTGACGTAGGCCTCCGATTAAGTTGATTTTTGCACCATTGGACTACGAACATCGATTCAGATCCATCTATACGGTTGGATTTGTCATCTGAGGTCTGGATATTCTTCAATTTTCCCCTTGGCTCTTGCTCTTCTGCAGACTCCCTAGGGTGCTACAGGAGTTTGATTAATGCGATCTTAGATGCGTTGGACTCCCATCGTTATTCCGAACAGATCCATAAGGTTGGATCCGTCATCTGCAGCCTTGGATTACCTGCAATCATTAATACCTCTCAAATAACATAGTTTAATGCTTAAAACACATATACCAACTATGATGTAGAATACGATGCATATGCATACAGAATGTTCATGTTAAGCTAAGTTAATTCAGGCGAGTTAGGGCCTATGATTGCTGTGCAATTAGTACATCACCACTTGATTTGTGTATCATATACCCATCTTCCCAGATTGGGGTTGCATCATCAACTGGTCCATCTTTGTGGACATGCTATGTCTAGATGCAATTATTTTTATGCTACTCTATGTCTAGTTGTAGACGTAAACTTTAGCACTTGTTGGGAGGCAACCCGACCCAATTGTACATGTAAATATTTATGCTCTACTTCCAAGTCTAGCTAGTTAAGTTTCATTGCTCCAATTTAGAGTTTTCCATGTAATATCTTCCCTTTCCTACATTTTCATATGTTTCCTTTCATACAATGAGGACATTGCATGGGATAGGCATGGGGGGTAGGAAGTATTTTGTTGAATATATTTTATCTAACCTAGACACTTTGATGGGAATACCATTATGAGCCATAACTATCTTAATTTAGTTATTATCAAGGAATAAATGCTCCTACATAACTATCAGAGAGCCATAATTCATTGCATAATCATTTTGAGAAAAAGATAAGAAATCAGGGTTAAAACTGTAATTTTACCATCACATCTTCAATGCAGAATAACCGTTGGTTTTCTCAGGGGGTAATTAAGGGTCAAATGATCTTAAATATCCAACAAGTGGGTTCATACAGATAGAAAAGGATTTGCACGTGTTTTAAGAATTAAATAACTTCTAAAACCCTAAAAGTAGACCTGCTTAATTAAATGAGGTTATGGTCAAGATAAAATTCACCTAAACCCTTTAAAATTCATAGAAAAATATTCTCTAGGGTTTTGTACCTTTAATTTGACCATTAGAATCCGTCTTGACCCGAAACAGAATCTCAGATTGACATTTGCCCTAATTTGGGTAATTACGTAAATTACCCAGTCAAACTAGGTCAAAACCAAAATTCAACTTTACCTTTGGATTCATCAGGTCCAAATTAGGTTTGTACCAAAATTTTGGCCCAATCTGAGACTGTCTTGACCTAGTTTGCAATTTGGTCCTGTCTGATCACACATATGCACTTAACTTTCAAAATCCTTACAAAAAGGCCCCTGACTTTGTCATCATTTTCACAAACAGGCCCATCCACCATTAATCCTATTCCTACAAACTCCAGTGACCTAAATTTGTCAAGTTCTCCTTGATTCCTTAATGAATCCCTCTTAGATTTGAAAGGGAAATTCGTCAATGAATTCCCTTCCTTTTGAGCCGATTCCCAAGCTCTCAAACTTTCCCAATCTCTCTTGCGAATTCATGAGAGATTAGGGTATCCTAGAATTCCTATCTCTAGCGAAGCTTTTCAAGCTTGGGAAGCTTGTCTCCCAAGCTCAAAACTCCCTCTAAAGGCCTATAAAAGGACCTCCAGATCAAATTGAAGATCCCACACTCATTCTCGTCCTGGAATACCCCTCCTTCCTCCATCCTCTCCAACCAAGAAGCTCCACGATGTCCGGCAACCTCTTCCGACTACATTCCTCATTCGTTTGCAATACTGCCGACGGATCTATATTTCTCTTCTTCCTCCGCACGCCGTAATACCTTCAGCCGCTCCAATTTACATCTTCGTCCCCGTCTCCCACTCATCGTAGCCTTCGTCTTCTCTAGAATCGACGTTCCCCTGGTAAGGAAAATCCTCCCCTTTCATTTGATTATCTTAGGTTAGCTTAGTTCCTCTCTATGTCTAGGTTAGAAGTCCCTCTCCTTATCCCCGTTTCAACCCCTTGACACCGTTGCAAGCCACCTTCGTCTCCATCTCTGGCGATCACTCTGGCAAAGTCATTCGCTCACTCCACTGCTCCAAACACTTCGCCGCCTACCTCACAACCTCCGCCGTACTCCACTCTTCAAAACCCCTTTCTCCATTCGCTTTCTCATCCACCCAAATCCACCATCAAATAACCCACTGCTCTCTAACATAATCCACCTCCACCAGCCATCTCGAACCTCCCTCGTAGCACGCCACCGCCACCATCACATTCACTGCACTCATACGAAGCTCATGAACTTGTTTAATAGAGCCAAGAGGTCATTTTGTGTGTTTCAGGTCTTCAGGTCCTCTTCGCCATTAACAAGTGAGTTCAAGCTCGCTTGAAGCTTGCTTTAGGTCTTGCATTCCCCAGGTCTCGACTCCAGCTGCTGCGGAATCATCCCATGATTGCTCTTGTGTCATCTATTAGAGCGGTTGATCACAGCTTTGACAGCAATCGCAAGGAGCTGCTGTTGCTGCTGCGTGAAGGAAGGGTGGGACATTAGTCCCACCTCAGAAGCGAGCAACCAGACGAAGGTGCATATATTGATTTTGTCATATAGGCTCTTCGCCTCCTAGCCACAGGGTGAGGTCCCATACACCCCCACGCACCTTGCCTGTGACACTACTCACATGGGTCTGGTGCATCCGATTACCCGCCTAGCCAAGCACTCCTCGATTGCTACCCACTGCAGGTAGCCCTGGTCTCAGGTGCACGTGTACCCGATAACTTGACTATCCTGACTGTGGCCCTAGGAGGGTAGATCCTAGAGAGAGAAGAAGAGAGCGTGGGGGTAGGGGAGGGCTTTGCCCTGTGTGACACTTAGACAAATCTGAAGGGATGGCCGCCCTCTGTGTATGAAGGAAGAAGAGAAGGAAGCTAGAAGCAGAAGAAAAAGAGAAGGGACAGAAGAAAGAGGAGCTGCAGAAGAGAAGAAGCCCAACAGAAGAAGAAGAGAAGAAAAGCTGAAGATGAGAAGAAGGCATAGAGAAAAGGAGAAGCTGCTGGGCACTGTAGCAAAGAGCAGGATAAGTCATCTGACTGGCTAAATAGACGTCTGAGCATCATTTGAAGTGCACTATGCACTTATATTACGTGGAATTCATTTGCCTAGTATTGTTGAGTTATTTGATATAAACTGTGAGGGGTAATTAGCGATTCAAATCACTATTTTACCACATTCTTTTTGCACTATCTGACATTCTCTTTCATTCATATTTACTTGGAATTCTGTTGATTATATATTTGTGTTGAATTGCAATCTTGAGAAGTATTTTTGCCAATTGCTCCCTGTGTTCGACCTCGGAATTTCATTCGAGTAATAAATATTATTTGCTTTCAAGCGATTTCGACCTATACTACAATGCAACATTCCTGTGGGTGGACCCGAGGTAGATCTCAAGCCTAGCATGCTTCATATGACCCCAAAATTTCATGGCTTGAACTCCGAGGATCCTTTCCAGCACATCAAGAACCTAAAACATCTGGCCCACACTTTTGGGGCAGATGTGCAGAATTGAGATGGATTACTCTTAAAGCTCTTCTCATTCTCCCTGGCTGACAAAGTTGCTCACTGGTTTTAGACAACCACACATGATCAACACATGGGGAGAACTTCAAACTGCCTTTTAGCAAAAATTCAACCCCATTGGTCATACCAACACAATGCGACACCAAATCATGCACTTCTCCCAAGGAGCAGGAGAATCTCTACACGAGGCATGGGATCATTTTTTGGATCTTATGTGTAAGTGCCCCCATCATGGAGTTCTGAAGTGGGAACAAGTCCAATCCTTTTACCACGGACTCCATGAGGATATCAAGCTTTTTATCAAT
Organism: Thalassia testudinum; assembly: GCA_037157565.1. Classification (NCBI taxonomy): domain Eukaryota; kingdom Viridiplantae; phylum Streptophyta; class Magnoliopsida; order Alismatales; family Hydrocharitaceae; genus Thalassia; species Thalassia testudinum. The sequence goes on from JAZHRO010000067.1 coordinate 41,734,073, forward strand.
GCAACCTTTGGTGGTAGCATCATGGCATAACATGAGGACACGATTTGGGAAATTCTTGAGAACATGTGCGAGAACCCCCTGAACAATGAGTCATTGGGTGCGTATGACCAAACGTCCACTTGCACATTGACAAATAATCAGGGGGTACATGAATCCCGAGGCCTTTTCGCATCCATTGATCTGGAGTTGGTAGCCAGTCAATTGGACAAGGTCTCCATTATCGAGAAGAAGGTGGAAGACATCACTTGTCATCTACACAAATCCACCTTTGCAGCTCAAAGCACATACGCGCACCCGCCCATGGGAAGGGAGGCTGCGTACAACATCTACCACTCCCCGGGGATGGATGCGTATCCACCCCCATCTAATTATGGCTTCGAAGGCAACTCCGGGTCAGCCCACCTCAGTTGGGGGAACTCTGAACCCCCGTACGCTGATTATCTCAGAGCTCCTCAGACCTGCGAGGATCTTCACGTCGTCCAGAATAATCCTTTCTCCAACACTTACAACTCTAGATGGCGTAATCATCCTAACTTTTCATGGTCGGGAAATAACCCGAATCTAAGACCTCAATTCCAACCCCGACCACAGGCTCCGCGACCTTATCAGCCCACCCAACCAAGGCCCACTCAAAACTTCCAATTTGGACCACCTAAAGAATATCATACATCTTTGATTCTCTAGACCTTGGTTGACATGCAGAAACAACACAAAGAGGAGATCTCTGAGTTACAAAATCAATTGGCCTAGCTACAAGTGCTCTCCAGCCTGGTGCACTTCCTTCTCAGCCTCTTCCAAACCCAATTAACAAGCCAAACCAGAGGCATGTTATGAACCCAAATCAGGGCCAAGCTCACTTTGTTTATCAGGCCCCTTCTACTCCACCTGATGGGATGGATGCTTCAACTTCATACTTGAGATTTCAGCAACAAACACCTATTCTTCCCAACCCAAACCAAACTTAGGCAGGATTAAATTCGATCACCACCCGTAGTGGCAAAGCAACACATGACCCACCCTTTCCTAGCCACAACATGCCTGAGACCGTAAACCCTAATCCTAGATTGGTCATCCAGGACACACCCATCCCTGATAAAGAGCCTAAGCCAATTCTAGAGGAACCATCTAAGGTTCCATTTCCTAAGGCCTTGACCAAGGGAAAGAGGACAACCAAACCTGTGGCACCTGAGGAGGACCTGGTTAAGCTCTTTGAGCAGGTCCATATAAACATCCCCTTGATGGATGCAATTTGCCATGTATCGGCTTACGCATGATTCTTGAAAGACGTGTGTACACCTAAGCGTAAGCCATGAACTATTTATAGCGCTTGATCGGGTTTTAAAAAGGTGGCGTTGCAGTATAGTCGAAAAAGCGTTGAAAACAAATAAGAATTTTATTACTCAAATGTTGAGTACGAGGTCGAACACTGGGAGCAAACGGAATTTATTCACTAATCTCAATAAATGTAATTTGAACACTTAAAGTTACTCAAAATCTAATTCAAAATATAATGCAAGAGTTTCTGAATACTAAAATGTAGCAATAAAATATAATGTAAGTCCGAGGTGGCTTCTTTTCTTTCTTTTGCTCTTTGACTTTCTTCTTTGGATCTTCTCTGACTTTAGCTCTTTTTAGTTTATCCGTGACTTCTTTCTTCTTCTTTATCTTCTTCTTCTTCCTTGACTTCTCCTTCCTCTGCGGTCTTCTTCCTTTCCTTCTTTTTGCTCTGGTCCTTCGCTTCTTCTTCCTTAGTTTCCTCTTTCTTCTTTATCTTCTTCTTCCTTGACTTCTTCCTCTACGGCCTTCTTCCTTTCCTTTAGCTTTGCCTTCTCTGCCTTTCTTCCTTGGTTTCTGATTTCCTTCTTTCTCTTTCTTCTTCAGCCGCACCTTCTCCTTCCTTCTCCTTCTTCTCTGCGACTGCACCCAAGGCTTCCTCCTCCTTCCTTCTTCCTTTCCCTGCACACAAATGCAAAACCTACCCCTACCCTCCCCCGCATACACTCTCTTTTCTCTCTTCGATTCACTCTCCTAGAGCCAATCGAGTATTCGGGTCAGGTCATGCGCACTCGGGTCCAGGCACATTGGTGTGGGTGGTGCACGAGGAGTGCTGGATAAACGGGTCAGGCAAGCCAGGTCCGCGTAGTGTGGGTCGCGGACGAGGCGGGTGAGCGGGTGAGGGGACATCACCCTGTGATCTGAGGCAAACAGGAGGAAACAAAAATTCAATTTATATTACTTACCGTGCTTTAAACTCTCCGAGGTGGGACTAAAAGTCCCACCCGCTTCTGCACGCACCCCCGCAAGGGGTTGCCTTCAATCACCGTGGCTGCAGTGCTCTCTCAAAGCTGCTCTCTGGCTGGATGTGTGCGCAAACACATTCCGCGTCACCTGGACCTATTCTCTTGGAGCGCAGTAGCCTAGAGCGAGCTTGCGAGCTCCTTCACGTCTGCTCTAATGGCAGTGGAGGCTCAATCCTGCGATTAATCAATACGGCCTTGTGGCCTCATTAGAACACAGGCAGCTTAGCTGTGGCACGGCGAAGGTGTCTAGGTAGGTGGCTGGCTGCAGGGCAGCCTAGGTGATGAGAACCTCATCATGAGCCATAACTAGCTCATTTTGACCTAATACAAAGGATAAAAGCTCCTACATATCTCAAGGAAAGGCTTAACTCAGAGAATCCTGAGTTTGAGAAGAAAACAAGTCATAAGGGGTAAAAATGCAATTTTACCAGTATAATCTGCATACAGGGTAATTCAGGGCCCAAACATAGGTCAAAGCAGCTTAATAAGAATAAGAGTGGGATGAAATGATCTAGCAAGGGCTACAGCAATTCCAAGAAACTAAATGATAATCTGTAACCCTAAAACAACCCACTTCAATTCACAAGGTTCGAGGCAAAGTAAAAATAGAATAAACCCTCTAAAATTCATAGAAAAATAATCTCTAGGGTTTAGAACCTTCAATTTGGCCTTCAGAACCCATTTTGACCTACATTAAGAACCATGCCCAATTAATAACTTAATTTGGGTTTTTGCGTAAATTGACCGGTCAAACAAGGTTTAATATAGAAATGAAATTCACCATCAGATTCCTTAGGTCCTAATTAGTCATGTATAAAAACTTGAGCCTAAGAAGAAACCTCCTTGACCGACTTTACACTTTGGTCCTCATATATTTACTCTTTGGCCCTCAACTTTTGAACCCTCGCATTTTGGCCCCTAACTCTCCTTCGTTCTTTGCGATCAGGTCCCCCCTGCAAAACCTGCCAGCACCATGCTCCGGCGACCTTGCGCGGAGCATGGCGCCGCGCAGGGTGAGGTGGGGGACCTGGCAAGTAAACCGGGGGTGCCCTGCGTCGTCAGCCGTCGCAGGGACACCCCCCTGGTCGTTGTAACCCACCATACCGGCCGTGCGAACGCACGGACGGTATGGGTTCTTGTTTCCGGCCATCCTCCGGCGAGGGAGACACGTCGTCTCCCTCCACCTTCCTCCCTGTTTGATCCCTATAAATACCCCCCGTTGCTCCACCGACCGGGGCAGCCTGGATCTGACGGAGAAAATCCCCAACTTTCCTCCCTTCTCCCTCCGGCAGACGCTCACCAGCTCCGGCGGTTTCCTCCCCCTCCACCTCTTCGCTCTGCCGCAATACCAGCAGCAGAGACTTCCTCCCCTGCTCTTCCCGCGCCACGCCGCACCCAGCTGGCGCCCCTCCGGCTCTCTGCTCGCCGCCGCCCCTTTCCCTGAGCATCGTCTTCTCCGGCGACAGTCGATACGACTGTCGCCCTGTTCCTCCCCCTTCGTCCCTGCAAGTAAGCTAGAGCTACTCCCCTTCTTCTCCTCTTTCTTTCCCCGCTTTCAATTTATTCAATTAAGCCCTCGACCGACCCTGACCATCGTCACCCCCTTCGTCTCCGGCCACCCTCCGGCGAGATGCTCCCATCGCTCCACAGCCTCACACACCTCGCCGACCATCACCGAACCTCCGCCTCATCACACTGAGCACCCCCCACCCCCTCACTGCCACTCCACACCTCCGTAACGCTTCCCCCAACAAACCCATCCTCCGACCCACAGTCCGACCTAGGGCAGCCCTTGCACGCCGCCCCGCGCCTCGCCACCACCCACACGAGCTTCGCCGCACCCTGGCGAAGCCCCTGGCACTTTCTGATTAGGCCGGGAGGCCGTTTTCTTGTGAACAGGCCACCCGACCTCCGCCGCCATTGCCGTGCAGGAGGAACTGCTTCCGCCTGCAGCTACAGGCGCGCCACGCTCAGCGCCACGCCCAGATTCAACTCCCAGGCCTTGCGAGGCGTTTCGACAAAACACCAGGCTCGCAGCTAAAGCAGAAGGCTTCGCGTGACGCCGCAATCTCCCGCTGATTTCCCCGCTGCGGGCGCGCAATTGAGGTGGGACATTTAGTCCCACCTCGGAAAAGCCTGAAGAGGCGCAGCGATATAAGATGCAAAAGTGCTGAAGGCTTACTGCCTCAGCACACGGGGTGAGGTCCCCTTCACCCGCCCGGTTACCCGGTCTCGTTCGCGCTCACGCCCCGCGGACCTGACCCGACCCAAACCGACTTAAGACTGACCTGCACTCCTCGCCCACCACACACGCCGGTGGGCCTGGACCCGGGCCTGACCCGAACCCGGTTACCCGGCAGCTCTGGGAGAGCTTTCCCAAGAGTGGTTTCAGAGAGAGAGAGAGACGCGGGGGGGGGGAGGTTAGAGTAGGTTTTGCCTCTGACGAAAAACTCTGAAGTGTGCAGGCACAGGCGAAGAAGAAGACCTGCGGAAGAAGAAGGAAGCTGACTGTAGCAACAGGTAGTTTAAGTCGTCTGATTTGGAAATCAGACGACGGCCTGAAGGGAAAAGAAGAAAGGAGGGGTGACGTCCCTGGCTGAAAAAGAAAAGAAGAAGCTGACACTTAGCCGCAGGGAGGAGAAACAAGAAGAAACTCTAAAGAAGAGGCTGAGCAAGGCAGAAGAAGAGGAAAGGCTGCAGAGAAGAAGTACAGCAGAGCCAAGGAAGAAGAAACCTTCACAGAAGAGACTGCAGAAAAAGAAGAGAGGCCAAGACAGAAACCAAGGAAGAAGAAGAAGGAGATCTGAAGAAAGAAAGAGGAGCATCACCTCTGCAGAACAAAGAAGAACATCACGAGGAGAAAACAAAGAGAACAACAAATTCTTTCCCTCTCTTTCTTTATTTTTTGTAAAAGAAACATGTATATCTCTAGAATACAACTTGCTCCCTGAGTTCAACCTCGGGAACTCTTTTATTTTCCGAGTAAAAAATTTATATATTTGAAATGTTGGTAATAACTGGCTATACTACAACGTTATAACAATAAAACCCGGTTGTCCCAGACCATTTCATTTTTGGCGCCGTTGCCGGGGAGCGACGGCTATTCTAGAGGTAAACATTCCTGTTTCTTTTAATTTCTGATAATCTCCTCTCTTTTGTGCAGCTACAGGAACTCAAGAAGACAAGCAACCACACGACAACTACTCCGAAGACAGGTAAATTTTTCCTCTCACTATTAACCCCTAAACTCTAAAGAGGAAGAAAAGAAAAGAACAAGCAATATAGGGCTAACCTGTCTTCCATACTTAGTAACCATAAAGAGCTGCATGTTTTCAACTCATCACTCCTGCACACTATTAAGGGTATTTAAGGGCTAACACATTCTTGCTTGAGCCCTAATTGCCCAACAAAGAGTTAAATGGACCAAGTAGAGCCAACATAAGGTCAAACATTAGGATTTCAGTAGAGACACACCCCTTAATCAAGAATTGAGGAAATCCAAAAGAGGTGTGCCCAAGCCATTGATTGAAAATAATTAACAAGAAAAATCCTAAACAATTGGCTCTCTCTAAACACTTGAACCCTAAAAGAAAGGACCCAAAAAGCTCTCAAAGGAAACAAGAGGTAAAGTTGACCCCTTTGGGTCAACCAACCTTAAATTAGGTCACTCTTTGCACTTAAAAAGACTAAAGTTCAAGTGAAACCTTAAGCACCCTGATCTTAAAATTGGTAGACTTAAGAGGTCAAGATCCCCATTCTGGTCTAACTGGAACCGCAGTGACAAGAGAGGTCGGGTGGGGGAAACCCTGTAACCCGTGGGGACGCTCTACCGTGTAGGGGTCTTCGCGGGACTCTCCCTCTCTGGCTGCCCAGGTAATTCTCAGGTGGACGATCTTTCTGATCAAGGGGTCCATCTGCCCCGTACCTCTATAGTCACCCAACACATTTTTGGGTGCCTTGATTGGGTCCAGCACCTTCTAACTTACCTCTCCCAACTGTGCATGTACGGAAGGAGGTCTCTAAGACCACCCTTAAGACCTCCTTTAGAAATTCGCTCTCGTCAAGGCCAAGCCTCGACGCCCGTGTTTGTGCAGCAACACCCTCACATTATTCTCTCTTCTGATTCAGAACCAAGTTCTTCTTCTTCCCCCATCATGGCTCAGCCAGTTGAGGAAGAAAATAATCTGGAACACCAGCTCCAGCGACTCAATGACCTCTTCCAAAACTTCGTGCACCCACCACAGCGTCCTATGATGCGGGACCACTACAATCCTGCTGCGGTGGCCATTGAGCCTCGAGTCAGAATCCCGACTGGAGGACCTGATTCCGAACTAAAGCCCAATATGATTCATGCTATACCTAAATTCCATGGGCTTAATTCTGAAGATCCCTTCCAGCACATCAAACAGCTAAAGCATCTGGCCCACACTTTTGGATCAGATGCGCAAAATCGGGATATTCTTCTCATGAAGATGTTCTCCTTTTCTCTTATGGACAAGGCTGCCCATTGGTATCAAACTCAGACCCGGCCGATCAACACTTGGGAAGAACTTCAATCCGAGTTTTTGAAAAAGTTCTTTCCCGTTGGTCGGACCAACGCCTTGCGCCATCAGATTACACACTTCACTCAACAATCAGGAGAACCTCTCCATGAGGCATGGGATCGTTTTCAGGATCTCATGAGAAAGTGCCCCCATCACGGAGTTCCTAAATGGGAACAAGTCCAATCTTTTTACCAGGGACTCCGTGAGGACATCCGCCTTTTCGTCAATGCAACTTGCGGAGGAAACATCATGGGTCAACATGAAGACACCGTATGGGAGATTCTCGAAAACATGTGCGAGAACTCCATCAACAATGACTCCATGGGATTATTCGACAGGACGAATACCCGCGCAGCGACGAATCTTAAGGGAGCACATGAGACGCAGGGCCTGTCCGCATCAGTCGACCTGGAATTAATGGCCAGTCGATTGGACAAGGTCTCAATCATTGAAAAGAAGGTGGATGAGCTGACTCAGCACTTGCAGCGAGCCACCTCCACGCATAACTCCTTTGCACAACCTCCTTCCACACAGGAGACTGTGCAAAATATCCTCCACCGATCTTCCCCTGGGATGGATCCATATCCACCCCCATCTGATTCTTGGACTGGAAGATCATCCGATCCTTTCTACACCAGCCGGGGGAACTCCATTCCTCCTTTCCCTGATCCTCAGGAGGTTCCTCAGACCTGCGAGGACCTCAACGCCATCCAGAACGACCCATTCTCCAACACTTACAACCCTGGATGGCGAAACCATCCCAATTTTCAGTGGGCGGGAAATTCCCAAACCCAAAGACCACCTTTTCAGTCCCGCCCACAGCCCTCTCGTCACTACCAGCCGCCTCAGCCTCGGCCCAACCCTACTTATCCATCAGGGCCAAATCAAGATCAAATGTCCTTAATCCTTCAGACTCTGGCTGACATTCAAAAAACGAATGCGGCTATTCAGAAACAGCACAAGGATGAGCTTACAGAAGTTAAAACTCAACTGGCCCAGTTGGCAAATTCTCGCCAACCAGGCACACTCCCTTCCCAACCTCTTCCTAACCCAAATAACGTGCCAACCCAGAAGCGCGTTATGAATCCAAATTTAGGCCACGCCCAATGGATTTATCAGGCTCCTACTGCTCCATCTCCAGACGAGATGGAAGCCTCAACTTCTTATGCGGGATTTCAGAAGCAGCCACCCCTCCTACCAAACCCAAACCAAAATCAGGCCGGATTAAATTCGGTAACAACACGTAGTGGTAAGACAACTCAAGACCCGCATTATCCAAACCACTCCCAGCCTGATAATCATGACCCTAGGATAGTTATCCAAGGTACCACTGTTCCAGATCCACAACCTGGACCTATCCTAGAAGAACCAACCAAGATCCCGTTTCCCGAGGCCCTGACCAAGGGAAAGAAGGCCACCAAACCCGTGGCCCCTGAGGAGGACCTGGTCAAGCTCTTTGAGCAGGTCCACATAAACATCCCCTTGATGGATGCAATCCGCCACGTACCAGCTTACGCACGATTTCTAAAGAATATATGTACACCCCAGCATAAGCCGCGAACCAAGGGAGGGAGCCCAATTGTTCTGTCAGAGCAAGCCAGCTCTGTAATCCTTAGTAGACTCCCACCCAAGGCAAAAGATCCTGGAACTCCCCTGATTTCCTGTAAGATAGGTGGTACCCAATTTGATAGAGCATTGTTAGACTTGGGTGCATCCATAAACCTGATACCCACATCCTTACTTGACCATCTAGAAGAATCTGAGCTGAAACCAACCGAGGTGACATTACAATTAGCAGATCGATCTATAAAGTCACCAAAAGGGATTCTCGAGGATGTTATCGTGAGAGTGCGAGATTTCTATTTTCCAGTGGACTTTATAGTCTTAGATATGGATGCACCTGAGAACCCTAGGGATACACCAATCATTCTAGGGAGACCTTTCTTGGCTACTGCTAGAGCCAACATCAGCTGTGAGGAGGGCCAAATAGAGCTTAAGTTTGGAGATCAAACACTGAAAATTGATATATTTAAGGCCCAATAAGGAATTAATTGCGGCGTCATCGAGCAAATTTGTGACATCAAGACTTTGGTTGATGAATCACACCTCCAGAATGACTCAAGTATGCCTCATCAACCACAGAAGGATCTTGACCCGCAAACAGAGGAGTCAAATCCAGATGTGAACAACCCAGTAACTCCCACCCTTGAACCTCACATCTATACTGAACCACCCGCTGCTGCTGAAAACCCCATCCTCGAACTGAAACCCCTTCCTGCTCACTTAAAATACGTCTTTTTGGGTTCTAATCAGACCCTTCCTGTAATTATCAATTCCAACCTCAGTCCTGAACAGGAATCCCGTCTGATTGATGTCCTCCAGCAACATCGCAGAGCCATCGGATGGACTCTCGATGATTTGACTGGAATAAGTCCCTCTTATTGTACTCATCATATCTATTCAGAAGAGGGCACACGACCTTCTCGTGAAATGTAGAGACGCTTAAACCCCAATCTGCAGGAGGTCGTGAAAAAGGAGATCATCAAGTGGTTAGATGCCGGGATCATCTACCCGATCTCCGATAGTCGTTGGGTGAGCCCAATTCAGGTCGTGCCCAAGAAGGCCGGACTCACCACTATAACGACTGAGACCGGAGAAATCATTCCTACCCGATTAGCCAACTCGTGGAGAGTCTGTATAGATTACCGTCGACTCAATTCCTCCACGAAGAAGGATCATTTCCCACTACCCTTCATTGATCAAATTCTCGAAAAACTAGCGGGAAATAGGTTCTTCTGCTTTCTTGACGGGTACTCCGGTTATAACCAGGTGGCAATCCATCCTGAGGACCAAGAAAAGACCACGTTCACCTGCCCCTTCGGAACATACGCTTTCCGAAGGATGCCTTTCGGTCTTTGCAATGCACCCGCTACTTTTCAGCGATGCATGCTTGCCATATTCTCAGATATGGTAGGTGATTATCTGGAAGTCTTCATGGATGACTTTTCAGTTTTCGGAGCATCATTCGACGATTGCCTCCAACACTTGGTCCAGATACTCAGGCGGTGCATCGATGTGAATTTGGTTCTTTCCTGGGAAAAGAGCCATTTCATGGTGCCTGAGGGAATTGTCCTGGGACACTCAATTTTGGAGAAAGGTATCCAAGTGGATCGAGCTAAGGTTAATCTGATCTCTCACCTTCCTATGCCTAGCTCAATCAGGGACATCCGATCCTTTTTAGGGCATGTCGGTTTTTATCGACGATTTATCCCTGATTTTTCAAAAATCGCACGCCCCCTAACCACTCTTCTCTCCAAGGATGTTCCCTTCGAAATCTCCAAGGAATGCACTCAAGCATTTGAAATCCTGCGTGACCGAGTCACCCAAGCCCCGATCCTACAGTCCCCTGATTGGTCTCAACCCTTTGAGATCATGTGTGATGCATCCGACTTCGCTGTAGGAGCGGTTTTGGGGCAGAAAAATGACAAGAAACCTGTGGTCATTTACTACGCCAGCAAAACACTCGATGAGGCTCAGCGTAACTATACGGTTACTGAGAAAGAGCTGCTAGCTGTAGTATTTGCCCTAGAAAAGTTCAGATCGTACCTTCTGGGTTCCCATGTCATCATATACTCGGATCACACAGCTGTGAGGCATCTCCTTGCGAAGAAGGACGCGAAACCTCGATTAATCCGATGGATCTTACTGTTGCAAGAATTTGACCTTGAGATTCGCGACAAAGCGGGAAAGCAAAACGTGGTAGCTGATCACTTGTCCCGTCTTCCTTCTGAAATAATTGACCCTTCCGGACCCATCACTGAGCATTTTCCCGATGAGCACCTGCTGACTATTGGTACTAGCCTTCCATGGTTTGCTAATATTGTAAATTACTTGGCATCTCATCAGATCCCGTCCGATTGGCCGAAGGCCAAGAAAGACAAATTACGCTCCGATGCCAAGTATTACATTTGGGAAGATCCGTACCTCTTCCGCATAGGTGCCGATCAGATCATCCGGAGATGTGTCCCGGAAGGGGAAGTCAACAATATCCTCTCTTTCTGCCATGACCAGGCATGCGGTGGCCATTTTGCCGGGCATAAAACCGCATCAAAAGTCCTCCAGTGCGGCTTTTACTGGCCCACAATGTTCAAAGACGCATACAATCACTGCAAGGCATGCAGTCGTTGCCAGACTTTGGGCAACATGAGCCATCGCGACATGATGCCTATGCAACCGATTCTAGTATGCGAAATCTTTGATGTTTGGGGGATTGATTTTATGGGCCCCTTTCCTGTTTCGGATGGTTTCGAATACATTCTGTTGGCTGTGGACTACGTGTCCAAATGGATCGAAGCCATACCGACCCGAACCTGTGATCACAAAATCGTTCTCAAATTCATTCATCAACACATTTTCTCAAGGTTCGAGATTCCTCGTGCAATAATCTCTGATGGAGGGACCCATTTCACAAATGCTCAGTTTAGGTCACTGATGACCAAATACGGGGTGTCTCACCGAATCTCTACTCCTTACCACCCCCAAACTAATGGTCTAGCTGAGCTGTCTAATCGGGAGATCAAGAAAATCCTGCAAGTCACTGTTCGACCTGACAGGAAGGACTGGTCGTCCCGACTTCCGGAAGCATTGTGGGCCTATAGGACCGCCCACAAGACCCAATTGGGCATGTCTCCCTTTAGACTGGTGTACGGAAAGGCATGCCACCTTCCCATCGAACTGGAGCATAAAGCCTATTGGGCAGTACGGAACTGTAATCTAGATCTTTCCAAGGCTGGGACCCACAGAAAACTCCAAATCAGCGAGATCGATGAATTATGCATAGACGCGTACGAGAACTCGCAAATCTACAAGGAGCGGGTTAAAGCCTTCCACGACAAACACATCTCGAGAAAGATCTTTCATCCTGGTCAAAAGGTCCTACTCTTTGATGCCCGACTCAAACTCTTCCCAGGAAAACTGAGATCTAAGTGGGTCGGAACATATTTGGTCCGACAGGTTTTTGGAAATGGAGCAATCGAAATCAGTCCACTCAGCCACGATTCTGAACCTTTCATCGTGAACGGTCAGAGACTCAAGCCGTTCATTGATGTAACTTCTACTAATTTGGCTGAGGCATCTTATACCCTCCTTTCCCCTTGAGCTTATTGCGCCCAGCCGATGGCGTAAAACTCAGCGCTTAACGGGAGGCAGCCCGTCATTCTCTTTGTAAACCTGAAACTTGTTCTGACATCTTTTAGCACTCGAAGTTCACCCTTGTAGACAGCCGACCCCAACTCAGATGTTTGCATCTGGGATTTGAAATCGTCCGCAAAAATTCAACCCGACCCATCCACTCATCCAAATTTCTGTCTTAAGGAATGAACTAAGACCCCCTAGGTTACAATGAGGACATTGCAAATCTTAGGCATGGGGGGGTATGAAAGTGCAAAACTTGTAAGAAAAGGTTTCAAACAAAAAAATTCACATATGCCAAAAACACCATAAAAATTAAAAAATTTTTCGAAAAAGAATAAGAGGAAAAGAGGAGAAGGAAATTTTGTGAAGGAGAAAAGAAACAAAATGAAAAGGGAGCACAAAATTATGAGAAAAAGTGATAGTCATTAGTAAGGAACTAAGAAATTAACCTAAGTTCTAGACCTCATTCAAGAAAAGTGCACAATGAGATTAGTAAAGAATGCAAACCTTAGGCATTCTTGAATAGACTCTTAGTACCCATTAAGATCTGGACACTCCTCAAGAGGTTGAGGAAAATGAAAAGCTGAAGTATTAGGTCTAAGGCTTAGGGAGTATTCGGCCTCGTTAACTAATTTTTGGTTTACGGGACTCAGTAACCTAAGCACCCTAACCTCACACACAGCCTGGTTCAGTAAGCGTAAAAATCAGAATCACGCAGAAGCGTCGCAAAAATCTGAAAAGATCACCTAGAATAGGAGCGGCCGATCAACACAAGTTGATTTGGACGAGTTCCCAGCACGGAGAGGCGGGAAATCCCCTCGAAGATGCGTAACAAAATATCATCTCCTCGGTGCTTGTCTCTTAGGATATTTACATATCCTACTGGGGGCATGTAAGCACTCTGCTGGTTCAGATTCCATGGATGGCATTATCTCGAAGTGTCAATTGCCAGGGTCTGGATTCGGCCACGGAATACCATGGATGGGATTATCTCGAAATCTCAATAGCCAGGGTTCCAGGGGTTGCCATGGGCGGTGCTATCTCGAAGCATCGATCGCCAGGAACCCTTGAGGATTGATGATGGGAGCAAGGAATCTGATACAGACCGTGTTGAAAAGCCAATCCTAGGCTAGAACTAAAAAGAAAAAGAGAGAGAAAACTCTCCCAACAGAAAAACTTTCTATCTCTCTCTTACAAAACGCACTGCGAACTGAGCCAGGGCTAAAATCATTTCAAGCACGGGTGCTTTAACCACGAAGTCCAATAAACCTTAGGTTAGTTCTTGTGGACCTTAAAAACCTTTGCTAAAAGACTGAGGCTAAGGCTAGACAGATTTGGATCTTGATTGGTACTAGAGTACCTTTTAGGCCTATGGTCAGCATTCTAACCTAATCTATGCTCAAATAAAAAAGGCACTTATCTAAAACTATTAAAAACTTCATGGTCTAGAACAAGGGTTGAAACCTTAAGTTTTTGCTAAGGGACTAGCAAAAGCTAGGCATGGGGGTATGATGAGAACCTCATCATGAGCCATAACTAGCTCATTTTGACCTAATACAAAGGATAAAAGCTCCTACATATCTCAAGGAAAGGCTTAACTCAGAGAATCCTGAGTTTGAGAAGAAAACAAGTCATAAGGGGTAAAAATGCAATTTTACCAGTATAATCTGCATACAGGGTAATTCAGGGCCCAAACATAGGTCAAAGCAGCTTAATAAGAATAAGAGTGGGATGAAATGATCTAGCAAGGGCTACAACAATTCAAAGAAACTAAATGATAATCTGTAACCCTAAAACAACCCACTTCAATTCACAAGGTTCGAGGCAAAGTAAAAATAGAATAAACCCTCTAAAATTCATAGAAAAATAATCTCTAGGGTTTAGAACCTTCAATTTGGCCTTCAGAACCCATTTTGACCTACATTAAGAACCATGCCCAATTAATAACTTAATTTGGGTTTTTGCGTAAATTGACCAGTCAAAAAAGGTTTAATATAGAAATGAAATTCACCATCAGATTCCTTAGGTCCTAATTAGTCATGTATAAAAACTTGAGCCTAAGAAGAAACCTCCTTGACCGACTTTACACTTTGGTCCTCATATATTTACTCTTTGGCCCTCAACTTTTGAACCCTCGCATTTTGGCCCCTAACTCTCCTTCGTTCTTTGCGATCAGGTCCCCCCTGCAAAACCTGCCAGCACCATGCTCCGGCGACCTTGCGCGGAGCATGGCGCCGCGCAGGGTGAGGTGGGGGACCTGGCAAGTAAACCGGGGGTGCCCTACGTCGTCAGCCGTCGCAGGGACACCCCCCTGGTCGTTGTAACCCACCATACCGGCCGTGCGAACGCACGGACGGTATGGGTTCTTGTTTCCGGCCATCCTCCGGCGAGGGAGACACGTCGTCTCCCTCCGCCTTCCTCCCTGTTTGATCCCTATAAATACCCCCCGTTGCTCCACCAACCGGAGCAGCCTGGATCTGACGGAGAAAATCCTCAACTTTCCTCTCTTCTCCCTCCGGCAGACGCTCACCAGCTCCGGCGGTTTCCTCCCCCTCCACCTCTTCGCTCTGCCGCAATACCAGCAGCAGAGACTTCCTCCCCTGCTCTTCCCGCGCCACGCCGCACCCAGCTGGCGCCTCTCCGGCTCTCTGCTCGCCGCCGCCCCTTTCCCTGAGCATCGTCTTCTCCGGCGACAGTCGATACGACTGTCGCCCTGTTCCTCCCCCTTCGTCCCTGCAAGTAAGCTAGAGCTACTCCCCTTCTTCTCCTCTTTCTTTCCCCGCTTTCAATTTATTCAATTAAGCCCTCGACCGACCCTGACCATCATCACCCCCTTCGTCTCCGGCCACCCTCCGGCGAGATGCTCCCATCGCTCCACAGCCTCACACACCTCGCCGACCATCACCGAACCTCCGCCTCATCACACTGAGCACCCCCCACCCCCTCACTGCCACTCCACACCTCCGTAACGCTTCCCCCAACAAACCCATCCTCCGACCCACAGTCCGACCTAGGGCAGCCCTTGCACGCCGCCCCGCGCCTCGCCACCACCCACACGAGTTTCGCCGCACCCTGGCGAAGCCCCTGGCACTTTCTGATTAGGCCGGGAGACCGTTTTCTTGTGAACAGGCCACCCGACCTCCGCCGCCATTGCCGTGCAGGAGGAACTGCTTCCGCCTGCAGCTACAGGCGCGCCACGCTCAGCGCCACGCCCAGATTCAACTCCCAGGCCTTGTGAGGCGTTTCGACAAAACACCAGGCTCGCAGCTAAGGCAGAAGGCTTCGCGTGACGCCGCAATCTCCCGCTGATTTCCCCGCTGCGGGCGCGCAATTGAGGTGGGACATTTAGTCCCACCTCGGAAAAGCCTGAAGAGGCGCAGCGATATAAGATGCAAAAGTGCTGAAGGCTTACTGCCTCAGCACACGGGGTGAGGTCCCCTTCACCCGCCCGGTTACCCGGTCTCGTCCGCGCTCATGCCCCGCGGGCCTGACCCGACCCGACCCGACTTAAGACTGACCTGCACTCCTCGCCCACCACGCACGCCGGTGGGCCTGGACCCGGGCCTGACCCGAGCCCGGTTACCCGGCAGCTCTGGGAGAGCTTTCCCAAGAGTGGTTTCAGAGAGAGAGAGAGACGCGGGGGGGGAGGTTAGAGTAGGTTTTGCCTCTGACGAAAAACTCTGAAGTGTGCAGGCACAGGCGAAGAAGAAGACCCGCGGAAGAAGAAGGAAGCTGACTGTAGCAACAGGTAGTTTAAGTCGTCTGATTTGGAAATCAGACGACGGCCTGAAGGGAAAAGAAGAAAGGAGGGGTGACGTCCCTGGCTGAAAAAGAAAAGAAGAAGCTGACACTTAGCCGCAGGGAGGAGAAACAAGAAGAAACTCTAAAGAAGAGGCTGAGTAAGGCAGAAGAAGAGGAAAGGCTGCAGAGAGGAAGTACAGCAGAGCCAAGGAAGAAGAAACCTTCACAGAAGAGACTGCAGAAAAAGAAGAAGAGAGGCCAAGACAGAAACCAAGGAAGAAGAAGAAGGAGATCTGAAGAAAGAAAGAGGAGCATCACCTCTGCAGAACAAAGAAGAACATCACGAGGAGAAAACAAAGAGAACAACAAATTCTTTCCCTCTCTCTTTCTTTATTTTTTGTAAAAGAAACATGTATATCTCTAGAATACAACTTGCTCCCTGAGTTCGACCTCGGGAACTCTTTTATTTTCCGAGTAAAAAATTTATATATTTGAAATGTTGGTAATAACTGGCTATACTACAACGTTATAACAATAAAACCCGGTTGTCCCAGACCATTTCACTAGGCGTGCATGCCTAGGTCGGTCTGTGGCCGTTTTGATGGGTGTGATCGAGGGGTGCTTGTGGAGGGTATGGTGGTCGATGGAGATGGGGAAAGTGATCAGTGGATGTTGGCGGAGGTTCTGAGGGTTTTGGCAAGGTGGATGGGTGTGTGGAGGTGACGGAGACACCTCGCCGGTGGTCTGCCGGAGATGAGTAAGATGGTGGTCGTCTGCGGTGTCGAGGGGTCGAAAGTAGAAATAAAGAAGGGGGAAATTAAGAGAGGAGAGAAGGGAAGAGATTTAACCTACCTAAGGGATGAAGGGATATAGGAGGGTGGTTGGCACGTACCTGTCGCCGCCGGAGAAGAAGATTCCAGTGGAGGGCTAACAGCGACGATGAAGGGGTATTGGTCGCTAACGCTGGTGTGGCGCAACGTGGAGGAAGGAGGCAGAGATGTCCCTGCCACTGGTATTGTGGCAGAGCAACGAGAAGAGGGAGGAGATGTCACCAGAGCTCGCTGGATGCTTGGCCAGAGAAGAAGAGAAGAAATTGGAGGTTGTTCTCCAGCCAAACCAAGCTGGATCTGAGCGACAGGGATAGGGGATCCTTTTATAGGTACTGTGATGAGGTTCTCATCATAAACCCTAACTAGCACTTTTTGACCTAATAAATTGAACAAAAGCTCCTACAAAACCTAAGGGAAGGCCTAAATCAGGGAATTGTTGAGCAGAAAATAAAACATTACATAAGGGGTAAAACTATAATTTTACCATTGTAGTACATAAATGGGATTTCTAAGGGTCTAGACACAGGTCAAGTGGGCTTGATAAGAGAAAAAGTGGGATGGTTTGGTCAGAAAAGGGTTATGACAATCTGGGAATTAAATGACATTCTTTAACCCTAAAACAAACCTACTTTAATTCACAAAGTTCCAGGCAAGATAAAAATCAATTAAACCCTCTAAAATTTATGAAAAAAATATCCCCTAGGGTTTAGAACCTTCAGTTTGGCCGTTGGAACATATCTTGACCTAGATTGAGAACTATACCTAATTTTTGACCTAGTTTGGATTTTTATGTAAAATGTCCAGTCAAACATAGTAAAACCTGAAATCAAACTTCACCATTGGATTCCTTAGGTCCAAATTATGTTTATACCAAAATTTGGACCTAAGGGAAGGTCATATTGACCCACTTTACAAAATGGTCCTCAATAATTACTTTTTGACCCTTAGCTTTTTGAAACCTTGCAAAGACCCCCCTATCTTTCCCATCATCTTCTTCAATCGGGTCCCTCTACCACCCACATGCACAGGCCATACCTCCAGCGACTTTGCGCGGAGGATGAAACCGTGCATGCATGGGGAGCCAGCCCCGGATTTGAAAGGGGAGCTCCCTACGAAGCCCCCTAGCGCATGGGCCAGCTCCCATGCCCTGTCGGCCGCCATACCTCTCGTGCGAACGCATGAGAGGTATGGGTATCTATCTGCCCATGCCTCCGGCAGGGTTTTTCTCGCCTCTTTTGTGCGCTTCGCGGCCGGCCGACGCCTATTTAAGGAGCGGCACCCTCTGCTGCATCCTTCAAGCCTGTTTTGGCCAGAGATAACCCCCAATTTCGTCTCCTCCTCTGACCATCTGCCCACAAGCTTCCAGCGACTCTCCTCCTCCTTTCTCGTCGCCCTGCCACCATACCAGTGGCAAGGTTGCCTCCGCCGTCCTCTGCCGCGCCACGCCGTACCAGCGGGTGCCCTCCAGCCCCTCTTCCTCATCGTTGTCTCTTCCTCTGGGCACCTTCGTCTCCGGCGGTGGCAGCACAGCCGCTCACCACCTCAGCCTCCTCCGTTCACTCTTAACGTACCAGCTAAGTCCCTCTTACTCTTCCCTTTAATTCCCCTCTATCAATTTGTTGTTTCGACCCCTCTACACCACTGTCCACCCTCACCATCTCCACCTCCGACCAGATCACCGGCAAAGTGCTCCTG
The DNA here is from genome assembly GCA_037157565.1 of Thalassia testudinum. NCBI lineage: Eukaryota > Viridiplantae > Streptophyta > Magnoliopsida > Alismatales > Hydrocharitaceae > Thalassia > Thalassia testudinum. Next base: position 41,752,376 of record JAZHRO010000067.1, read on the forward strand.
CCACTCCATGCATCCACCCACCTCGCCAATCACCTCACAAGCTCCGCCACGACTCACTGATCATAATCCCTCTTCCCATTCATTGCCACACGCTTCCAACACGTCCCCCGAACACACCCACCTTCACAGCCACAAGGTGACCAAGGCACACATGCCCAGGCCACCCTGCGCCACACCGACCACCGGGCCACCTTCGCCGTATCAAGGCGAAGCTTTCTGTGTTATTTGACGAGGCCGTGAGGCCGTTTTGCTTGTGGACAGGTTCAGGCCTTCGTCGCCATTGACAGAGGACGAGGCAAGCTTGAGAGCTTCACCTACTGCCCCAGGCTTCAGGGAGCAGGGCCCCAGGTGCACGGACTCCCTTTGCAGACCCCTCACGCCCAGCAATTGGAGGCCAAAGTGTCTGCAGCTTTTGTGATTGAACGTCGACCTGCTGCAGGCACGCACGAGAAGGTGGGACATTTAGTCCCACCTCAGAAGATTGCAAGTGGGCGACGTGGAATAAATTGTAAAAGTGATTGAGGCTTATCACCTTAGTCACATGGGGTGAGGTCCCTCTCACCCGCTCACCCAGCCTTGTCCGCGACCACCCCCCGCGGACCTGGCCCGACCTGATTACCCAACCTGTGCACACCTCTCCCACCACCGCACGTCGGTGGACCTAGTCCCAGGCACATTACCCGACCTACAAACTTGAATAGTCTCTTGGAGATTGAACCTTGGAGTGAAATAGAGAGAGAGACATGGGGAGGGTAGGGGTTAGGTTTTGCCTAATCTTATGCTTATGCAGGGAACTAAAGGAGAAGAAGGAAGGAGCGGCCGAGGACTTAGCCGCACCAAGAAGCTGAAGCAGGAGAAGAGGGAGAGGAGAAGCAAGCTCAAGAGAGAAGAGAAGAAGGCTCAGGAGCAGAAGGAGAAAAGGAAGAGAAAGAAGAATATAGAAGCTGAAGCAAAAGAAGAGGAAGGGGAGAAGCCACCTAAGGAAGGGAAGAAGAAGAAGCTGCCGCAGAGAGGAAGGCCAAGCAGCTGAAAGAAGAGAAAAAGAAGCCAACAAGAAGAAGAAGAAGAAGCAACTGAAAGAAAGAAGGAGAGCACAAGCACTGTAGCAAGTGGCTACTTAAGGCATCTGATCCATGGAGTCAGACGTCTGAAGACAGAGAGGAGGACAAAAGAAGAAAGAGAGAAGAAATGCAAAGAGACAAATTTTTATTTCCTTTCTTTAATCTTTTTGTAAAATAGTATATTGTAAATTATGATTTTCTACTCTTCTAGAATTAAGCTTGCTCCCTGAGTTCGACCTCGGAGAATTTTTGTATTCGAGTAATAAAATAAATCAAACCGGTCGGTTGTACACCGCTACCATACTGGCAGAGGTCCTTGTTCTTGGAAGACAAGCTTCCAAGCACAAGAATCCTCACCAGAGTAGGTATGTACGAGAGACCCAAATCTCTCGAGCGTTCGTACGAGATATTGGGTAATAATTAGGGCTTGTGATTGCGTTCAGATGATAGGGAATTCCTCAGAGAATCTCCCTTTCAAGTTTGAGAGGGGATCTCTGAGGAATCAAGGAGAAATTCTCCTCGAATCATTGCCAGAGTAGGACTCCTCCGCTGTAATGGCAGAGGGACCTAATTGCAAAGAGTGGCGAGGAAGATAGGGAGGTCTTCGCAATGATTTTCAAAAGCTAAGGGTCAAAATGTAATTGGGTGGACTGTTTGCAAAGTAGGTCAAGGTGACCTCTCCTTAGGTCAAAATTTTGGTAAAAGTCTAATTTGGACCTAAGGAATCCAATGGTGAAGTTGGATTTTAGGTTTGACTATGTTTTACTGGATATTTTGCATAAGAACCCAAATTAGGGCAAATATTTAGTTAGGACCCCTATTTAGGTTAAAATAGGTTCCAAAGGCCAATTTGAAGGTTATAAGCCATAGGAGATATTTTTCCATGAATTTTAGAGGGTTTAGTTGATTTTTATTCTGACCAAAATGTTGTTGAATTAAGTGAGTCTATTTTAGGGTTATAAGAAGTTATTTAATTCTTAGATCGCACATGAACCCTTTTCTGATTGATCTAGTCTATGTTTATCCCCTGAGAAATCCCGTTGATGTACTGCAATGGTAAGATTACAATTTTACCATTTGTTTCTTATTTTCTTCTCAGAATAGTTATTCCTTAAATTAGGCCCTTCTTTAGGTTATGTAGGAGCTTTTGTTCTCTTTTCTAGGTCAAAATGAGCCAGTTAGGGCTCATGATGGTGTTCCCATCATGAGACAAAGGCAGGAACCTGATCGTATTGTCAGAGCAAGCCAGCTCCGTCATTTTGAGCGAACTCCTGCCTAAGGCAAAAGACCCAGGCACCCCTCTGATCTCCTGTGTTATCGGTGATATACAGTTCGATTGAACCTTACTAAACCTAGGAGCTTTCATAAATTTGATACCTACATCCCTACTAGACTACTTTGAGGAATCTGAGCTTAAACCCACAGAAATGACCTTGCAATTAGCTGATCGATCAATTAAGTCACCAAAAGGAATTCTAGAGGATGTCATAGTTAGGGTACATGATTTCTATTTTACAGTGGATTTCATTCTCTTAGACGTGGATGCTCCTAAGAACTTGAAGAATACACTGATCATATTAGGGAGACCCTTTCTGGCCACTGCTAGGGCCAATATTAATTGTGAGGAGGGCCAAATTGAGTTAAAATTTGGGAGAAAAACATTGAAGATTGACATCTTTAAGGGCCAACAAGGAATTAATTGTGGGGTTATAGAACAAATCTGTGATATCGAGGCTGTGGTTGACGATTTATGTATCAAGGAAAACTCAAATATTTCTGATCAACCACAAGAAGATCAAAACCTGTAATTTGAGGAGCCTGAACCTAACCTAGACACACCCATAGTTCCTTCCTTTGCTCCTGACACCCATCCTAAAGCACCTGCTACTGCTGACAATCCTGTTATGGAATTAAAACCCCTCCCTGACCATCTTAAATACGTCTTTGTGGGTTCCAAGTAGAAGTTTCCTGTGATTATCAACTCCTGACTCACATCTGATTAGGAAACACGCCTGATTTCTATTCTCCAGCAGCATCGAAGAGCCATTGGATGGACTCTCGATGATCTAACTGGTATCAGCCCCTCATACTGCATACATCACATCTATACTGAAGAGGGCTCACAACCATCCTGTGAAATGCAGAGATGCCTAAATCCAAATCTGTAGGATGTCATGAAAAAGGAGATCATCAAGTGGCTAGATGTAGGGATCATCTACCCAATCTCCGATAGTCGATGGGTGAGTCCAATCCAAGTTGTGCCTAAGAAGGCAGGAGTCACCATGATCACGACTGAAACCAGAGAAACCATACCGACCCGTATATGGAGAGTCTACATTGATTATAGAAGACTCATTTCCTCCATGAAGAAGGATCATTTCCCACTACCATTCATTGATTAGATCCTCGAGAAACTAGCGGGAAATCGATTCTTGTGCTTTTTGGACAGGTACTCCGATTATAACTAGGTCGCAATCCATCCTGAGGACCAAGAGAAGACTACCTTCACCTGCCCCTTCAGAATGTATGCATTCCGAAGGATGCCATTCGGTCTCTACAATGCACCCGCTACTTTTCAGTGATGCATGCTTGCCATATTCTCAGATATGGTAGGTGAATACCTTGAGGTCTTCATGGATGACTTCTTGGTATTTGGAGAATCTTTTGATGATTGCCTCCTGCACTTGGTCCAAATCCTTAGGCGGTGCATCAACGTGAACTTGGTTCTTTTTTGGGAAAAGAGCCACTACATGGTACCTGAGGGAATTGTTCTGGGACATCTAGTCTCTGAAAAAGGCATCCAGGTTGATCGAGCCAAGGTGAATTTGATTTCCAAACTCCCTATGCCTAGCTCGATCAAGGACATCCGATCCTTTTTGGGGCGTGTCAATTTTTACCATCGATTCATTCCCGATTTCTTGATAATTGCACACCCCCTGACTACTCTTCTATCTAAGGATGTCCCCTTTGAAATCACCAAGGAGTGTACTCAGGCGTTTGAGATCCTACGTGATTGAGTTACCCAAGCACCTATCCTGCAGTCCCCAGATTGGTCTCAACCCTTTGAGATCATGTGCGATGCATCTGATTACGCTGTGGGTGTGGTACTTAGGCAGAAAATAGATAGGAAACCTGTGGTCATCTACTACACTAGTAAGACACTTGACGAGGCTTAGCGTAACTGCACAGTTACTGAGAAAGAGCTGCTAGCCATAGTATTTACCCTGAAGAAATTTAGATCATATCTTTTGGGTTCCCGTGTTATCATATACTCGGATAACACTGTAGTGAGGCACCTCCTCACGAAGAAGGATGTGAAAGCTCGACTAATCTACAAGATCTTGCTGTTGTAAGAATTTGATCTCGAGATTCGCGATAAAGTGGGAAAGTAGAATGTGGTAGCTGACCACTTATCCCGCCTTCCTTCTGACATTATTGACCCTTCTGGACCCATCACAGAATGCTTTCCTGATGAGCACCTCCTGACTATTAGTGTGGAACTTCCTTGGTTTGCTGATTTAGTAAACTACTTAGCATCGCATCAGATCCTATCTGATTGGCCGAAGGCCAAGAAAGACAAATTTCTTTCCGATGCCAAGTACTGCATCTGGGAAGATCCATACCTCTTCTGCATTGGTGCTGATCAAATCATCAGACGGTGCATTCCAAAAGTAGAAATTTAGGACGTTTTGTCCTTCTACCATGACCAGTCCTGCGGCGGACACTTCTCCAGACATAAAACCATAGCAAAAGTCCTCTAGTGTGGTTTTTATTGGCCCACAATTTTCAAAGATGCATACAATGACTACAAGACATGCACTCATTGCCAGACCTTGGGCAACATGAGCCATAGTGATATGATGCCTTTACAGCCCATTCTCATATGAGAGATCTTCGATATTTGGGGGATTGATTTCATGGGACCCTTCCCTTTCTCGGATGGCTTCGAGTACATTCTTCTCACTGTTGACTACGTGTCCAAATGGATTGAAGCCATCCCAACCTGAACCAATGATCATAAGGTGGTAATCAAATTCATTCATCAGAACATCTTTTCTCGATTAGGGATTCCACGTGCCATCATCTCTGATGGAGGGACCCATTTCATGAATACTCAATTCAGATCACTGATGACCAAATATGGGGTATCACACCGAATCTCTACTCCTTATCATCCCCAAACCAACGGTCTAGCTGAGCTATCAAATCGGGAGATCAAAAAAATCCTTCAGGTCACTGTCCGACCTAACAGGAAAGATTGGTCATCTCGACTTCCGGAAGCCTTGTGGGCTTATAGGACCACCCACAAGACCCAATTGGGCATGTCTCCTTTCAGATTGGTGTACGGGAAGGCATGTCACCTTTTCATCGAGTTGTAGCACAAACCCTATTGGGTTGAATAGAAGTGTAATATAGATCTTTCTAAGGCAGGAACCCATAGAAAACTTCAAATGAGCGAGATCGATGAACTACGCAATGATGCGTTCGAGAACTTGCAAATTTACAAAGAGTAGGTTAAGGTCTTTCACGACAAGCACATATCTAGAAAGATCTTTCACCCTGGTCAGAAAGTCTTACTCTTTGATGCCAAACTCAAACTATTCCTTGGAAAACTTAGATTGAAATGTATTGGACCATATCTTATTAGACAGATTTTTGGAAATGGAGCCGTTAAAATCAGCCAACCCAACCTTGATTCCGAACCCTTTATCGTGAATGGCCAGCGACTTAAGTCGTTCATTGAACTCACCGATACGAACTTGGCTGAGGTATCTTTGATCTCCATTCTCCCTAAGCTCATTGTGCCCGGTTGATGGCATTAAACTCAGCGCTTAACAAGAGGCAACCCGTCATCTTTTTGAAAAACCTGAAATGCTTCTTGACACATCTTATACTGAACTCATATTGCATTTTAGGGTTTGTCCATTAAAATAGCCAACTCCACCTCTGGTACCCGTACTCGAGCTTGAAATCATCAGCAACAATCACCCCGACCCATCCACCCACCTAAACTTGTTCTAATGTATGATCTAAGCTGAATTTGAACTCATCTAATTTACAATGGGGACATTGCAAATCGTTGGCATGAGGGGGTATTAAAGTGCAAAATGCTGTGAGAATCATTTCACAAGAAAGGGTTTCATAAAAAAAATTACATATTCCAAAAACCAAAAAAATAAAAAACTAAAAAAGAAGAAAAATAGAGAAGGGAGGAAATTTGCTAAAAAGGAGCATAGTTTGAAAAAGAAAAAGATAGTCATTACTAAAAGATTAAGGAATCTACTTAGTTCTAGACTAAATAAAAAAAATAGAAATAAATAAAAAGGCAAAAAGTGCTAATAGACAAAAGAGATTAGTATGAATGCTGATCTTAGGCCTCTTGGGCTGTGTTTAGGCTTAAAAATTCAAGTATCTATTAAGATTTGGATTGTCCTCAAGAGGTTTGGGAAAATGTGAAGCTTAAGTATTAGGTCTAAGGCTTGGAGATTATTCAACCTCGTTAACTGACCTCTGGTTTACGGGACTCGGTAACCTAAGCACCTCAATCCACACACAATTTGGTTCAATGCATATAATTATCAAAATCATGTAAAAACATTAATTCTGTTATGAAAAAAGCTACCTAGATTAGGAGCGCCTGATCAACATAAGTTGCTTTGGAAGAGTTCTTGGTGCGGAGAGGTGAGAAATTCCCCTCGAAGATGCGTAATAATATACCGTCTCCTCGGTGCTTGTCTCCTAGGATATCTAAATATCCTACCGAGGGCATGTAAGCTCCTTGTGTTGGTTCAGATGCCATGGGTGGCATTATCACGAAATGTCGATTGCTAGGATTTGGATTTAGCTACAGAATGCCATGGGCGAGATTATCCCAAAATCTCGAAAGCTAGAGTTCTGCGGGTGCCATGGGTGGTGCTATCTCAATGCATCGATTGCCAAGGACCCTGCGAGGATTGATGGTGGGAGCTAGGAATCTGATATAGATCATGTTGTAAAGCCAATCCAAAGCTAGAAATATAGAAAGAAAAGAGAGAGAAAACTCTCCAAAAATAAAAAAATCTTCTGTCTCTCTCTCTTACAAAAATGAAATGCAAACTGAACCTAGGCTAAAACATGTTACAAGCATGGATACTTTAACTGCGGAGTTCAACAAACCTTAGGTTAGTTCATGTGGGCTGCAGAAACCTTCACGATGGACTTAAGCTAGAGCTGGTCAGGTCCTGATCTTGGTTGGTACTTGAGTACCTCTAGGCCTACTAATGAGAGCCTCATCATGAGCCATAACTAGCTCATTTTGACCTAATAAAGAGAATAAAAGCTCCTACATAACTTAGAAGAGGGCTTAATTGAAGGAATAAGTGTTCTGAGAAGAAAACATGAAATAAAGGTTAAAACTATAATTTTACCATTGCAGTACATAAATAGGATTTCTCAGAGACAAAACATAGGTCAAATGGTCTGAATAAGATAAAAAGTAGATTGGTTCAATTAGAAATGAGTTTATGTGCAAACCAGAAATTAAATGACATCTTGTAACCCTAAAATAGACCCGCTTAATTCAACAAGGTTTTGGTCAGGATAAAAATCAAGTAAACCCTCTAAAATTCATCAAAAAATATCCCCTAGGATTTAGAACATTCAATTTGGCCTTTGGAACCTAGTTTGACATAGATTAGGGTCCTAGCTCATCAATTGACCTAATTTGGGTTTTTACGCAAAATTCCCACTCAAACGTGGTCAAACCTAAAATCCAACTTCACTATTGGATTCCTTAGGTCCAAATTAGGTTTGTACCAAAATTTGGACCTAAGGGGAGGTCATCTTGACCTACTTTGCAATTTAGTGCACCTAATTACATTTTGGTCCCTATCTTTTGAAAGCCATTGCATAAACCCCCCTAACTTCCTCGCCACTCTTACAAGCAGGTCCCTCTACCATTATTGGGGAGAGATCCTACTCCGGTGAGGAATAGAGAGGAATACTCTCTGATTCCTCAGAGATCTCCTCCCAGATTTGGAAGGGAGATTCTCTGAGGAATTCCCTTCCATCTGAACTTAATCCTGATCCAAGATTTGCACCCAATCTCTCATGTGAACACATGAGAGATTTGGGTACTTAACTATTTCCATCTTCGGTGAGGATTCCCACACTTGGAAGCTTGGCTTCCAAGCACAGGAGTCCCTGCCTGTGCCTATAAATTAACCCTCAACTCCGACCGCACCTCCTCAGCTCGACTTGGCCGGAATTCCACCTCAATTTCCTCTTCTTCTACTCCGGCCAAGGGGTCCAGTGAGCTCCGGCGAGCCCCCCTACTCTTCCTTGTTGCTCTGCCACAAAACCAGTGGCAAAGCTGTCCTCCTCATCCTCCTTCGCGTCGTGCAACACCCGCGCGAGCAGCCCTAGCCCCGTTGTCGCCGCCGTCTTCCTCCACTGGATGCTTTCTTCTCCGATGACAGTAGGTATTGCCAGCCACCCTCTCGCCCCCTTCGTCCCCTTAGTTAGGTTAGAACTGCTCTTCTCTATCTCCTCTTTCATTTCCCTCATCTTATTTCACCAAACGCTCCTCGACCGCCGCTGTTCACCACCATCTTCTTCATCTCCAGCCACCCTTCAGTGAGATGCTCCTGTCACTTTGCAGCCCCACATGTCTCGCCAACCACCGCATAACCTCCACCACACTTCACTGAATATCCACCACTCATCCATAAACCCTCTACATCGCCACAACTATCCCCCGACTAAACCCATCCAGCTGGCCACAGAGCAACCTAGGCACGCATGCCTAGGCCACCCTGCAGCCTGCCACCTACTGCCTCACCTTCGTCGTGACACGGCGAAGGTCCCCCTGTGGTCTGATTGAGACGCAAGGCCCTTTTTGTGTTAGGCAGGGTTCACGCTCCAGCTACCATTAACGGTGACTCGAGGAGGTTGCAAGCTCGTCCCAGGCTGTAGTTATCCAGGATTCCATGTCCAGCAGACTCGGGGAGGCCTCGCGAAGTCATCTGTTCCAGAGAGAGGCGCCGTGAAGCCTACAGTGCTGCAATTGAGGCCCGGTCTCCTGCGGGCGTGTGAGAAAGAACGATGGAACAATAGTCCCACCTCGGTAAGCTGTAAGGCGCGTGAGTAGTTTATATTGATTTTGTGATATTAGCCAATAGCCTCGAGAACACATGGGGTGAGGTCCCTCCTCACCTAAACACAACGCCTCATCCGTGAGCTCATTACACGGATCTGGTGACCCGACCCGATACCCACCTGAGCACTCCTCGCGCACCACACCCACGTCGGTGCGCCTAGACTCGGGTGCACGACCCGACCCGATTACCTGGCTTTAGGAGAGCATGCTGAAGAGTGATATATATAGAGAGAGAGATGCAGGTGTGGGTAGAGGGATAGGTTTTGCTATCCTTGGTTTTTGCAGGGAAGGAACTGAAGAAGGAAGTAGGGACTTAGCCGCTGCAAGCGAAGGAAAAGAAGAAGGAAGGAAGCCTTCGCAGAGGAGAAAAAGAAAGGTAAGGCAGAGGGAAGAGGCAAAGCCAAAGAGAAGAGGAACTGAAGAAGGAAGAAGAAATAAAGAAAGGGAAAGACAATCAGAAGAAGAAGAGAAGCTGAAGGCAAGGGAAGCAGAGCCAAGGAAGGAAGAAGAAGAAGGCCCGCAGAGAAAATAAGGAGAAAGAAAACTGCAGAAGTGAGGCAAGGCAAAAGATAGATGAAAATAAGAAGAAAGAAGCAAGGCAAGAGAACTACAGAGAAGAAACAAGAAAGAAGAAGCACAAAGAAGAAAGGAAGAAAATTAGAAGTTAGAAGAAGAAGAACAAGAACAAGGGAAACATCTTTTAAGACGTCTGATCCCATGATCAGACATCCAAATTCCTTATTTTTGCCACAATTGACTTTTAAACTCATTCATTTATATATTTTGAATTAAGTTTTGAGTAATTAAGTGTTCAATTACATTCTTGAGATTAGTAATAAATTCCAATTGCTCCCTATGTTCGGCCTCGGATACTTAGGTTTTCGACTAATAAATTTTATTTGTTGACAATGCTTGATCACTTATACTACGACATAACTAACTATTAAAACATGATCAAGACGCGTCAACACCTACTATTAGCATTCTGATATAATCTACAAAAGAAAGCACACAACAGAAATCTGAGCATAAAAAGGCATGGTCTTGAATTTGAGTTAATTCCATTAGATTTTGCTAAGGGACTAGCAAAAACTAGTCATGCGAGTATGATGAGAATACCATCATGAGCCATAACTTGCTCAATTTAGTTATTATCAAGGAATAAATGCTCTAACATAACTTCTAGGGGGCCATAATTCATTGCATAATCATTCTGAGAGAAAGATAAGAAACTAGGTTAAAACTATAATTTTACCATCATATCTTGAATGAAGAACAATCATGGGTTTTCCCAAAGGGTAATTAAGGGTCAAATGGTCTTAAATATCCAACAAGTGGATTCATACAGACAGAAAAGGGTTTGCACATGTTTTGAGAATTAAGTGACTTTTGAAACCCTAAGAACAGACTTGCTTAATTAAATGATGTTCTAGTCAGGATAAAATTCACCTAAATCCTCTAAAATTCATATAAAAATATTCTCTAGGGTTTGGTGCCTTTAATTTGACCATTATAACCCAAATTAACCCAAAATAGAATCTCAAACTGACATTTGCCTTAATTTGTGTAATTATGCAAATTACCCATTCAAACAAGGTCAAAACCAAAATCCAACTTCACCATTGGATTCATCAAGTCCAAATTAGGTTTGTGCCAAAATTTTGGCTCAATCTGAGACTGTCTTGACCTAGTTTGCAATTTAGCCTAGAACACCCCTCCTTCCTCCATCCTCTCCGGCTAAGAAGCTCCACGACATTCGGCGACCTCCTCCGACTCCATTCCTCATCCATTCTCAATACCGACGACAGATCTATATTTCTCTTCTTCCTCTGCCCACTGCAATACTTGCAGACGCTCCAATTTACATCTTCATCGTCGTCTCCCACTCACCGGAGCCTGTCTTCTCCAGAATTGGCGTACCCCCGGTAAGGAAAATCCTCCCCTTTCATCTAATTATCTTAGGTTAGCTTAGTTCCTTTCTACGTCTAGGGTAGAATTCCCTCTCCTTATCCCTATTTCAACCCCTCGACACCGTTGCAAGCCACCTTCGTCTCCATCTCCAGCAATCACTCCGACGAAGTCATCCGCTCACTCCACTGCTCTAAACACTTTACCGCCCGATAAACGGCAGTTTATCATCATTCTTATGCATTAAAACAAACCTAGCTCTTAGGATTTTACTCCGCAAATGGATTTTTGGGCTGCATTTAGGCATAAAATAGGTTAGGCATGCATTGCATTTTTTATTGTCTTTTTAATATGTTTTTGTGAGTGTTAGGGATGTATATTCCAAGCAAGAGAATCACTTTTGCAAACATTTGGCCTCCTTGGATGACCCTAGATACTCCCCTATCTAGGTTTATAAATTTAAAAGCGTATGCGAATTCGCGTGTTACAACGACGTTAAAAACCCGCTTTTACAAATCACGTGTAAATCGCTATCACCGCCTACCTCACAACCTCCGCCGTACTCCACTCTTCAAAACCCCTCTCTCCATTTGACTTCTCATCCACCCAAATCCGCCGTTGAACAACCTACTGCTCTCCGACCTAATCCACCTCCTCCAGCAATCTTTGACCTCCCTCGCAGCATGCCACTGCCACCATCACATTCGCTACACTCATATAAAGCTCCTGAACTTGTTTAATAGGGTCGAGAGGCTGTTTTGTGTGTTTCAGGTCTTCAGGTCCTCTTTGCCATTAACAAGCAAGTTCAAGCTCGCTTGAAGCTTGCTTCAAGTCTCGCATTCCCCAGGTCTCGACTCCAGTTGCTGTGGAATCATCCCAGGATCACTCTTGGGTCATCTATTAGAGCGGTTGACCACAGCTTTGACCGCAATTGTAAGAAGGAGCTGTTGTTGCTACTATGCAAAGGAAGGGTGGGACTTTAGTCCCACCTTAGAAGTGGGCAACTAGACGAAGGCGCATATATTGATTTTGTCGTATAGGCTCTTCACCTCCTAGCCACGGGGTGAGGTCCCATACATCCCTACGCACCTTGCCTGTGACACTGCTCACATGGGTTTGGTGCATCCGATTACCTGCCTAGCCAAGCACTCCTCGGCTGCTACCCACTGCAGGCAGCTTTGGTCTTGGGTGCGCATGTACCCGATAACCCTACTATCCTGACTGTGGCTCTGGGAGGGCAGATCCTAGAGAGATAAGAAGAGAGCGCGGGGGTAGGCCAGGGTTTTGCCCTGTGCGACACTAAGCCAAATCTAAAGGGATGGCCACCCTCTATGTGTGAATGAAGAAGAGAAGGAATCTAGAAGAAAAAGAAAAAGAGAAGGCGCAGAAGAAAGAGGAGTTGCAGAAGAGAAGAAGCCCAACAGAAGAAGTAGAAGAAGAGAAGAAAAGCTGAAGAAGAGAAGAAGGCAGAGAGAAAAGGAGAAGCAGCTGGGCACTGTAGCAAAGAGTAGGATAAGTCGTCTAACCGATTAAACAGACGTCTGAGCATCATTTGAAGTGCACTATGCACTTATATTACGTGGAATTCATTTTCCTAGTACTATTGAGTTATTTGATATAAATTGTGAGGGGTAATTGGTGATTCAAATCACCATTTTACCACATTCTTTTTGCACTATCTAACATTCACTTTCATTCATATTTACTTGGAATTCTATTGATTATATATTTGTGTTGAATTACGATCTTGAGAAATATTTTTGCCAATTGATCCCTGTGTTCGACCTCGAACTTTCATTCGAGTAATAAATATTATTTGTTTTCAAGTGATTTCAACCTATACTGCAACGTAGCATTTAAAACATCGATTTCGCTCTGTCAACAGACTTCTATATGTAGATTTTGTATTAAAAAAAATATTTATAGCATAAATTGCATGATTTAAAGAGTCTTAAAAATTAGGGACTTAGGAGACATTGATCTAAGACTTAGTCATTGAGATTTGGAAGCTAAACTCTTTAGGGTATAGTCAACTTAACCAACTAGGTGGATGGATCTATTATGGGTTTGTTGGAGTATTAAGGAATTTTGTTAGCCAAGGTTGAAGTTAATAGGATAGAAGTATTTGGCTCAATTATCCACCCTCTGGTTTGGAGGGTTTAGTAAATTAAGCATCCACATATTCACTTACTTGAATTGGCTTATAGGTATATATTCAAACCTTGAAAACATTGGGCTTCACCGTGAACTTAGATTAGGGAACCTTTGCAATTAATTGGACTTAATTTATATCAAAACTAACAAAGGTCCCTGTAGGTATTCCTGGCATGTTGCATTGGGTATGTTCCCTAGTTGTAGGATGTCCAGATCCCAGTGTAGCATCTCAATTTTCCCTGGGTTTTGCTTAGGTGATGTTCTTGAACGAATGAAGGAGAACCACTCACTTAGAAAAATGAGAGAAAGAGGTGAAAACTTACAAAATAATAAAGTAGCCGGAGTAAAAAAGTGTATGACAAAAATAACCTAAAAATTCCTTACAAAAAAAATCCAAAAAAAAATGTGTGCATTCAAATATCCCAAAACAAAATCCAAATATTCCAAAAGCCCAAAAAGAGTGAAGTGTTACAATAAAAGCCCAAATGGTTTAGCTGGGGAGATATACCTTCAAGGTTGACCTCGGGATAGAAAATGTTGATGAGAAAGCTACTAAATCTTAATAAGGTAGAACTGAAGCCAAGCTTTAGAGAAGTTAGGGATAGTCCTGGTTTGGAGAAATCTGATGGTTTCATAACTTGAGTGCTTGTAAGTGGAGTCGCTGCACTAAGCATGGAAGCTTTAAACCCATGGGTTAACAAAACTTGGTTGGATATTCTGAACCATAGAAATTATCTTAGAAATAGAAACTAAGGGAAATGGAAATTGAAGGATTAAACAACTTATGTTTCCATTCAAATCTGTAGTGTTGTTGAGTCTGATGATTGGATCTTATTGCATAAGAATTGAGGTTAATGTTTACTTGAACCTAATCACTTAAGACTTCAAAATCAAGATTTCATGACATTTTTCTCAAGACTAGCAAAAGCTAGGCATTGGGGTGTGATGAGAGAGCTAATTTACATAAATAACAAGCTTAGTTTTGTTGATTTTGGGTATTAGTTGTATTAGATTTAGGTCATATTGTACATAATTGTGTATTTACATGGTAGGGGTAAAATGGAAATTTTGAGCCTAATCTTGTGCTTTGATCTATGTAGAAATTAGGTACTCAAGCTCAAGAGAAGTAAGAAAATATAACTCCAGAGCTGTAAGCATGAGGAAGAGAATTAATTTTGGCCACTTGACCTAAAACCCTTACCTTAGCCAAACCCACCTATTTTAGCCCTCACCTAAACCCTAACCCTAATAGCTAATTCCAACCCTAAAGTATCTCCATTTAGCTCCCTAAGCCTTTTCCTAAACTCTAGGATTACTCCTAAACCTAATCTTAAAGCCAAGCCCACACGCTAGTGATATTAGCTCACTCCTTATCCTATTTTATCCTATGGAGTCCTACACATTATTCGCATGCTGATGTCATCTCCATCATCCTCTATAACTAACCTGATTTGGTTAAGTTCTAAGGTTAAATTCACCTAATTAACATATTAAAAGGGTATAACTTAATCAGGGTTGAACATAGATGAATTAATAGAAAAAAGGGTTAATTATGCAATTTTCATGAACAAATATAAATGCAGAATAGCTGGAGAGAAAAATTATGATTAATCAAAGGTCAATTAAGCTTAAATGTCCTAAAAGTTGGTTGATACTGAATAATTTAGGATTTTCATTATATTGAGTGTTAATCCTTAATGAAATTGACTAATTTTGACCCTGCTTCAATTAAAATAGTTTTAATGGAAATAAATGTAATCTAAACCTTCTAAAAATTATTTAAAAATATTTTATAAGAATTGGCATAATCAATTTGATAATCGAAACTCATTTCGACCTAAAATAGAATTGTAGGTGGGAATTTAGTACATGTTGAGTCTAAATATAAATCATGCAAACATCATCAAAATCTAAAATTGAAGTCACCATTAAATTTCTTAGGCCTAAATTAGGCTACAAAAAAAATTTTGTTTCATTTGGACTTCATCTTAGCCTAATTTACATTTTAACCCTTGAAAATTAATTTCCATACAAACGAGTCCCTAACTTTTATTTTCCTTGCCAAAACCCCCCATGCTTCTCATCTTCTTTACAATAAGGTCCCTCGACCTTTACGCATCCATGGAGTACGAGAAATCAAAATTTTATCTTGATTCCCCATTAACTCTCACCACCTCTCCCTGCGAAACTTGGAGGTACGACTCTCCTCTCCTCCCCACATCGAACAGAGGTGATCTTTTCGCCAACGGTTGCTTCTTGATGCCAAAATCTATGGTCAAAATAACCACACCTAGCTTGCATATCTCAGAGATCTTCTCACGAGCTTTGAAACCACTTCACGTTGCTCTTGATCTGTAAAGCACAGCTTTCGTCTTATGTTCAATTTCATCTGGAAATAGCGCATGCAATGCCCTTCTTCCTCCTCCTTTGCATGCCACCATTGGAGGACCTTGGGACCTTCCTTGACCCCTCTATTTGCCAGTCCTCATCGTCAAATGAGCCCACGATTGTCTTCCTCTCTTGCTCGCTGTGCTCCCCATCAAAGGACACGGCTCCTTCGCCCCTTCCTCGACCCCATATCCTCCTCCGTTCTCTTCGTCTTCCACATGTCCGGCCGCCACACCGGCGTGCTCCTCCATCCACCTTGTCCTCTCCTAGGTAGACCTTTTCCTTCCCCCTCTCCTCCTCTATCTTCTCGACCCTTCACCTTGATCTTGCGACTTCATAACTCCTTCCTCTACGTCATTTTCTCCATCCCTGTTCATGCTCTAGCAAACGCTCCGACGAATGCCTCCACCTCGCAACAACCACCAATGTCGCTCGCCGACCATCCCGACACCTCTACAAGAACACGGTGAGCAAAAGCCTTCTCTCAATAGAGGGTTTTGACACCTCAAAACGGCCACCGGACACACGCCACAATCACCCTCTTCATCATCTCCGGCCGACGTCCTCCACCTTTGCCACAATAAATCACCACCACCATTACGATTAATAGGACGAGGCGAAGCTTTTCAACTACTCACCAGGGGCAGAAAGCTCTTCTTGCGTCGACCTATCAACATCGGCCACTACCTTCCATCTCCGACGTTGCTCGGCCTCCTTTGACCTTCCTCGAGCACTAAGCTTTGCGAGAGGCTTCGAGAGGACACATGGCATCTTCCGAGACTGACAGCAAGGAGTTTCGACCTTCGAGGAGCTCCATCCCACTCGTCGAAATCTCTCCACTCTTCTCAACTCCGGTGTGGTCATCGACGGTCTTATCCGTCGCCAATTGCCACTGCACCATCGTCATCAAGTCGACGATCCTCCTATGACCATAATTAGCCAGTGCCAACCTCATCCGCCGTCCAGATCTCCTGGTCGACCTCCCTTCGACAAACCTCTGATGGTCCTACCGGTGAACGAGGAAGAAGAAGGACAAGAGGTACTCAGGGACTGATCTACAGAAGAAAAGTCTAGCAGGGACCTAAAGGCAAGGCCGTAGGGACCTAATTGTAGGGATTCAAGAACTGGTTTGTAATTTTGCTTGAATTGGCTTCAAGATTATTACTAAGTAGTTTTCAGTGCCATATCTTGTCCAATATTCCTATTAATGCTCATTTATGCCTAAGCAGAGAAAGACTTGACTATTATTTGTTTAATAATTGAGCATGTGTCGTAACATTAGTTGCATTCAACTTTCTATGTTAAAATTGCTTAATAGAATGCAATTGTGGCTTGTTTGATCTTTATGCTTGATACAGTATAACAAGTTCACCAAAGTGATTTTTAAATTCCAAATAGTGGTAGTCATGCATTACTTGCTCCTAGAGACCACCTTGGGAGACTTTTATTTCAAGTTATAAATTTTAAATTTTAGATTCGCTTTGGTCACCTATACTATGACCAATATTTTTTTAAAACCCGATCGAAGCGTGTTAACATTTTGGTGCCATTGTCAGGAAGCAATGTGTGCTTACCACTATTATTGTGCATTTTAATATATATATATATATAGAATATTTCTGACTAATTTGCCTCTATTTTGGTTGTTGATTTTCTTGGACCAGACCTGTTGAGCTACGGAATTACTTCAACCAAGCCAACCACTTCTTTAAAGAAACAACCACACCACGGGCAAGTAGTCCTCTTCTCCTTTATTTCCTAATCACTTTTTATCTGTATATATCTAAAAAAAAAAAATAGAGAAATGAAGAAAAACTAGGATCGCACCCTTGCCTTATTCTTCCTAGAAATATCAAATGTTTGATTGCGAATTAGATACACCAAAACCCTAATTCCTGTGCCTAATAGGGACATATTATGATTAATTGGAGCCATTGGACTAACACCTTCTTGATTGAGTCCAAAGTCTATTTAATTAAAATTGAATTGGATTCCATTGTAGAGCCAAATTAGGGGTTTCAATTTTAAGGTTCAGACATGTTAGTACACATACGCAAAAGTTATAAAGGAAAATCATTACCTACACTATGTGCTACCCAAGCCATGTTTGAATTGATTCAAGTAAACCCTAAAATACAGACTTTAAGACCAGTTGAACCCTAAAAGTTGTGAGTTCATAACCTACTTGTTGAACTGAAATAGGGTGATTCGAGTGATTTATCCTGGATTACATCCTAAACATTAGGCTAGGTCAAGTGAAGTTGGTTCACCTTGTGAACCAATCAACCTAGATATTAGGTCATAATTGAAGTTCATTACTAAATCAAGTGATAATTAAAGGGCACATGCACAATTAGGCCTTAAAATTAGTAGACTTAGGGCTTAATTCACACGTATCTGATCTACTTGGAACCGCAGTGACAAGAAAGGTTGGGTGGGGGAAACCCTGTAACTGTGGGGATGCTCTACCATGTAGGGATCTTCATGGGACTCTTCCTTTTTGGCTGCCTAAGTAATTCTCGGGCAGGTGGATTTGTGATTTAGAGGCCCATTTGCCTCAAATCATCCATAGTCATCCAATTGAATTTGGTGCCTTGATTGGGTCCGACTCATATTGAGTCCCTCTCATCTTTTCTACAATCTATGCACAGGAAGGAGGTCCTTAAGATTCACATTAAGGCCTCCATTAGAGTGTAATCTGAATTGGGGTCAAGCCCCGATTGTCGTGTGTGTTTTTGATCTAATCAAATTCTCTTGTGATCAATCTAACTCGAACCTTCATTTTTTTATCCATCATCTAATTTGAATTCAATCACCTAGAAATCAACCTAAAAAATTACGGAAATGTCCACTATCCCTGAACCCTATAGGAGTATGAAGGATAGAATGATTGAGGATGCTATCAAATGTAACGAAGAATTTTTCAGAACCTCAAAACCCATTAGCAGAAATAAAGCTAGTGAATCCAGTATTGTGAACCCAATTATGAACCACATCTAAATGATTGCAACCCAGATATCATGTGGTTCGACCCGGGAGACCCTCTTAGAACAAATGAGAGATCTAAGAAAAATTCATATAATTGAGGGTATGCAATATCTTGCAAATCCAGAATTATGTGAAAAGTACCAAGATTTCTTTGAAAAATGTGGGGATTTGTTGGATCAACTTGAAAAATTGATTGACGAAAAATACCCAGATCCCCACCCATATCTTGATTATGAATCTTGGGATAGTTTTGAGGATAACCCAGATTTTTCCAATCCCAAGTGCGAAGAAGATGGGTTCTATGTTGAATCCCCAACATGATTTGAATTGAATGATGATTTTAATTCTAAGGAATTACCTGATATCGAAAATAAACTTTTAGGTTGGAAGGGTTCCATTACAGGTATTCTTGATTTTGAACCAGTAATCAGAGATTTTGAGGCTATTTCAACCTGAACAGAACATCCAAACATCTGTAATGAATTTGATTTTGAATTCCTCAAGAATATAACTCTCGCACCCTATCTTGGTAAGGTCTTCTTTGAGTAAAATTCTAATATCCCAACTGAGCTGAATGTAGATCCTAGTAAACCAATTCCTACATTTAACCTAGAATCTAAACCTGAACCTATTTGGGATGATTATTAGGCTCAATTTGAAGAGAATGAAATCATAGAATTGAAATATCAAGATTTTGATGAGCCTATTTTTGATGACGAAATCTCTCCAGATTCCTCGGACGAGCATAATGATTTATTCAAATTGGAATCGATTTATGATATAGAATTAGAGGAACCTGAAGAGTTAGGATTTAATTGGATCTTCCCTTGATTTCTAGAAACCAAGCCTATACCTGATAATGAAATCCCAATTAACTTGGCATCAAAATCTAGGATAGACCACTTTTAGGTTGATAATTTTGAGGATTTTGATTCTTATTGTGGTGGTGATCACAATTCTGATTCAGGTTCAGAAAAATCTTATCACTCATATTCTTCTGGATTCTCCTACGCTGATGATGACTTTGAACATTACTTTGATTCTAAAGAATCCCTCTTTCCAGAGGATTCCAATCCAAATTTTGACCCTAATATCCATGACCCGTTCTTTGATTTTGATTCCAAGGTCATTATTTGGATTCTAAAATAGTTGCGCCTCATGATCAGGAGACCACCCAGGAATGGTTGCTTAAGCTTCTCAGCAATTGGTCTCTACCTTATGACTCCACCATAACCCATTTATACCTTGAATTGCCTCATTCTAATCTGGTTGGACTGATTTCCACCTCAATTTGGCGATGAGTGGGACATCGATTAAACTAAGAGCCAACTGCGAAACATTTCTGATCCCATCAGTAGGGTTCTGTTGATGGGGCGAAATCGATGTTATAAAGTCGTTGTGTTGTCGTATAGTCAAAATCACTTGTCAACAAATATAATTTATAAACTTGAAAATCTAGAAATGAAGTCCAAGGTCGAACACAAGGAGCAAATAGGAATTCATGTGCTAATCTTCAATTAAAATATAAATGAGCACAATAATCAAGATATTCAATAAACAATCTCTACTCAAAATAGGTATTCCATGCATAATATGAGTATATCAAGAGTTTAATGAGGCAAAAAGATGTCTAAGATAAAATAATGGTGATTTGAATCACCAATTATTAGTTTTAAGCATATACATATCAATCACTCAATAATATCAAATAAATGCACAGTGGTTTGAACCACTTAAACCATATTTCCACATCAGCAGTGCATAATGTTAGAGCCAATCAGACGTCGGTAATGAATATCAAATGACTTAAACGTTTCCTTGCTACAGTGCCTCCTCTTATTTCTTCTGCCTTTGCTTCTTTTCTCCTTCCTTCTTTCCATCGGCCCTTCTCTTCTTCCTTTCCTTCTTAAGTCTTCTCCTCCTCCTCCTTTCAAAGAGCACAAGGGTCTTCTCTCATGGTTAAGTGTTGAGCCTCCTTCCCTTAGAGCAAAACCCCCCTCCCCCGCTCTCTCTTTCCTTTCTTATCTTCTCTCTAATCTAGGTTTAATGGGTAATCGGGAATGCGGTAACCAGGGTCCAGGGCTACGGGCATGGGTTGTAGCCGAGGAGTGAAGGTTTAGGTTGGTTCGGGTGAGTTTGGGTGTAGTGGGACCTCCCCCATGTGTCTTGAGGCGATAAACCCCAAACACAAATTCCTTTTATGCATAGGTGTGTAGCCTTCCACAAACGATGTGGGACTAAATGTCCCTCCTTCGTGTGTGCTTGCAGCTGTGAGGATCTCCCAATTGGTGTTGCAGCTATGCTTGAAGTCCCCAATTGAGGACCTGGAGAGGTGTTCGGGATGCTTGATTGAGTTTTAAAAAGGTTGCATTGTAGTACAGTCGAAAAAGCGTTCAAAACAAATACAATTTATTACTTGAATTTTGAAGTCTGAGGTCGAACACAAGGAGCAAATTAGGGTTTAGAAATCAAGATCACAACTTGAGAATTTGAAAGAATATAATATGCAATAAGATCAATGTTGTAGTGCAAAAAGATAGGAATAAATGTAAGGCACTAAAGGAACCAATGTATGTGAATAAACACAAAATTGGACGTCTGATTTGTGAATCAGATGCCTTAAAATGATGATGCTATAGTGCTTGATCTTTCTTCTTTCTTCTGCTTCTTCTCCTGTTCTCTGGTGGCTCCTTCCTTATTCTTCTTTTTTGGCTTCTTCTTTCTTCCTCTTCTAATTTTGGCTGTAGCTTCTTTGCCTTAGCTTTCTCTTCCTCTACCTTCTTGTCTGTCTCAGCTGCCTTCAGCTTCTTTCTTCAGTTCCTTCCTTCTCTTTTCTTTCTTTTTCTGCCTTCCTTGCTCTTTCCTTCAGCTCCTTCTTCTTCTGCCTTACCCTTTTCCTTCTTCTCTCTGCTGTAGCCCTTCTCCTTCCTTAGCTTCTGACTTCCCCCTCCTTCGCCTTCTGCTTCTTCTTTTCTTTGACCTACAGAGCAAAACCTACCCCCTGCCCGCGTGAGCTCTCTTCTCTCCTTTCTCTCTTAGGTTCGCTCTCCCAGAGCCACTTCTTAGGTAATCAGATCGGGTACGCGCTTGGGACCAGGCCCACTAGTGTGCGGTGGTGGGCGAGGTGTGCAGTCGGGTCATATCACCAGGTTCACGGGGGGTGGTTGCGAATGAGGAGTCAGGTCGAATGAGAGGGGACCTCACCCCATGAGTTGGAGGCAATTAGCCCAATACAGAAATTCCTTTTATGCGAGTGCAGCGCTCCACAACTTTCCAAGGTGGGACTAACTTCCCACCCTCTTTCTTGCGTGTATGCAGTCGAGTGTCTTCGTTCAATTACAGCTGCAGTGATGGCTCTTGGCTTCAATTGGTCACCTGGAGATGTTTGCGAAGGCTCTCTACGCAACCTGGCACTGGATCCTGGAGTGGGCACGGCTTGGAGAAGCTTGCAAGCAAGCTTCCTGCTGTGTGTCAATGGTGGCGAACCCCTGGACTTGAAATCACACAAACAGCCTTGCGGCCACGTTAAAAACCTTAAGGAGCTTCTCCAAGGTGTGGCGAACGTGCAGAGGTGGTTGGCGTGGCGTGGGACCGCCTGAGGTAGCATGCCTAGGGTACACTGTGGCCGTGTGTGTGGTTGTGTTCGGGGGTGCATGTGGGTGAGTGGTGGAGTGTTGTGAGTGAAGGGTTATGATCAGTGAGTTAGGGTGGAGCTTATGGACTGGTCAGCGAGGAGAGAGGTGGTCTGTGGAGGTGGAGCGAACTCGCCGGAGTGGTGGCCGGAGGTGAAGGGAATGATGGTGGTGGAGTGTGATAGTGGTCGTTCGAGGGAATAAAGAAGGGGAAGAAGGAGTAGAGGGTGAGAGGACTTATCTAGGAGTGAAGAGATGAAGGGGGAGGCAGGGATGGCATCTGTGCATATCGCCAACGCCGGAGATGAAGGTGCTCAGTGAGGGAGGTCGGCGAGGACGAAGGGGAGGCAGGAGCGTCGGCGGGTGCGGTGCAACGTGGATGAGCGAGAGGAAGAGGAACCTGCCACCGGTATTGTGGCTAGGCGACGAGGGAGAGTGGGAGTAGTTGCCGAAGCTTGACGGGTAGGTTGGCCGGAGGAGGAGAGATGAAATTGAGGGAGTTCTCCAGCTGAATTCAAGCTTAGGTGATGCGGGGCATATTGGGATGTCTTAAATAGGCCCTAGAGGTCGATTTTGTGCTTGGAAGCCAACCTTCCAAGCATGGCAAGTTTGCCGGTAGAGGAAACTCGAGAGACATCCAAATCTCTCATGTGTTTGAATGAGAGATTAGGTACCAAATAGGGCTTCTAATTGAGTTCACATTGGAGGAGATTTCTTAGAGAATCTCCCTTTCAATTTTGAAGGGGATTCTGTGAGAGATCAGGGAGAAATCACTCTTGCAAGCTCACCGGAGTAAGATTCCCTCCGCTATAATGGTAGAGGGACCTAATTACAAAGAATGAAGAAGAAGCTAGGGGGTCAAACGTAAGGGTTTATGAAAGATAAGGGTAGAAATGTAATTGGGCTGAACCTATTTGCAAAGTGGGTCAAGATGAATTTTCCTTAGGTCCAAATTTTGGTACAAACCTAATTTGGACCTAAGGAATCCAATGGTGAGTTTGGATTTCGGGTCAAGCCATGTTTGACTGGGCAATTTACATAAAAACCTAATTTAGGGTAAATATTTGTTTGAGACCCCATTCTAGGTCAAATAGGTTCCAATGGCCATATTGAAGGTTATAAACCCTAGAGAATATTTTTATATGATTTTTGATGGTTTAGGTGAATTTTATCCTGACCAGAACCTTGTTAAATCAAGTAGGTCTGTTTTAGGGTTGCAAGAAGTCATTTAATTCCCAGAATTCATACGAACTCTTTTCTGTTTGAACCAACCCACTTTTTATCTTGTTAAGACCATTTGACCTGTGTTTACCCTTTGAGAAAACCCATTATTGCACTGCAATGGTAAAATTACAGTTTTACCCCTTGTTTCTTGCTTTTCTCTCAAAATGATTATTCATTGAATTAGGACCTCCAGTTGGTTATGTAGGAGCTTTTGTTCTCTTTTATGGGTCAAAATGAGCTAGTTAGGGCTCATGATGGTGTTCCCATCATAACCCCATGCCTAGCTTTTGCTAGTCCCTTAGCAAAATTTTATGGTTTTAACTTTGATTCTGGACCATGAGTTCTTTTAATGCTCAAAACTATGATGAGTGCTTTTTTTTTCTTTTGATTAGGTTAGAATGTCGATAATAGGCCCAGAGGTACTCAAGTACCAACCAAGATCTGGACCTGATCAGCTCTAGCCTCAGTCTGTCGTAAAGGTTTTTAAGGCCCACAGGAACTATCCTAAGGTTCATTGGACTCCACAGCTAAAGCACCCATGCATGTAACATATTTTAGCCTTGGTTCAGTTTACAGTGTGTTTTTGTAAGAGAGAGACAGAGGATTTTCTTTGTTTGGAGAGTTTTGTCTCTCTTCTTTTTTTATTTCTAGCTTCGGATTAGCTTCTCAACACGGTCTGTATCGGATTCCTAGTCCCCATCATCAATCCTCAAAGGGTCCCTAGCAATTGATGCTTCGTGATAGCACCGCCCATGGCAACCCCCAGTACCCTAGCTTTTGAGATTTTGAGATAATCCCACCCATGGCATTCTGTAGCTAAATCCAGACCCTGGCAATTGACATTTCATGATAATGCAGCCCATGATATCTGAACCAGCACAGGGTGCTTACTTGTCCCCAATAAGATATGTAAATATCCTAGGAGACAAGCACCAAGGAGACGATATGTTATTGGGCATCTTTGAGGGGAATTTCCCGCCTCTTCACGTCGGGAACTCGTCCAAATCAACTTGCGTTGATTGGCTGCTCCTAATCTAGGTGACTTTTTTTAGAACAGTTTAAACGCATTTGCGTGATTTTGATACTTATGCACACTGAACCAGACTGTGTGTGGATTGGAGTGCTTAGGTTACCGAGTCCCGCAAACCAGAGGTTAGGTAACGAGGCTGAATACTCCCTAAGCCTTATACCTAATACTTAAGCTTCGCATTTTCCCCAACCTCTTGAGGACTATCCAGATCTTAGCAAATACTTGAATTTTTAAGCCTAGCCCAAGAGGCCTAAGATCAGCATTCCTCCTAATCTCTTTTGCGTCTCATTAGCAGTTTTTTCCTTTTATTTTCTTTTTCTTGATATGGTCTAGAACTTAGTTGATCCCTTAATTTCTTACTAATGACTATCTTTTCTTTTTATTTACATTTTGTGCTCTTTTTTTGACATTTTTCACTTTTCCCCTTTTTCTCCTCATGATATGGCCTCAAAATCTTCTCTCCCCTTAGAATTTTTTGTTCTTTTTCAAGAATTTTTCTTTTTTTTTTGGTATTTTTGAGATATATGATTTTTCTGTTGAAACCTTTTCTTGTTAGATGAGTTTTCACAACGTTTTGTACTTTTATACCCCCCATGCCAACGATTTGCAATGTCCCCATTGTAAATTAGGTGGGTTTGAGTTCAGCCTAGTTCATTCATCAGAATAGGTTTTGGGTGGGCGAACGGGTCGAGGTGACTATTGCGAATGATTTCAAAACTCGGGTATGGGTACCTGAGGTGGGGTCGGCTGTTCTAATGGATGAACCCTAAAGTGCAATATGAATTCAACATAGGAATGTCAAGAAAGGCTTCAGGTTTTTCAAAAATGATGGGTTGCCTTCCGTTAAGCGCTGAGTAGCTCAGGGAGAATGGAGGGTAAATGATATCTCAGCCAAAGTCGTATCGTCAGGTCAATGAACAGTTTGAGTCTCTGACCATTCACGATGAAAGGTTCTGAATCGTGGTTGAGTGGACTGATCTCGATGGCTCCATTTCCGAAGATTCTTCGACGAGGTAAGGTCCGATCCATTTTGATCATAGTTTTCTTGGGAACAGTTTAAGCTTGGCATCAAAGAGTAGGACTTTTTGACCAGGGTGATAGATCTTTCGGGATGTGTTTGTTGTGAAAGGCCTTAACCCGCTCTTTGTAAATTTGCGAGTTCTCATATGTGTCGTGGCGTAATTCATCGATCTCGCTCATTTGAAGCTTTCTGTGGGTTCCTGCCTTAGAAAGATCTAGGTTGCAGTTCCATACTGCCCAATAGGCATTGTGCTCCAATTAGATGGGGAGGTGACATGCCTTCCTATACACCAATCTGAAGGCAGGCATACCTAATTAGGTTTTGTGGGCAGTCCTATAAGCCCACAAAGCTTCCAGAAGTCGGGATGACCAGTCTTTCTTGTCAGGTCAAACAGTGACCTTGAGGATTTTCTTGATCTCCTGATTTGATAGCTCAGCTAGAACATTAGTTTGGGGGTGGTAAGGAGTACAGATTTGGTGTAACACCCCGTATTTGGTCATCAGTGACCTGAACTGAGCGTTAGTGAAATGGGTCCCTCCATCAGAGATTATAGCACGTGGAATCCCGAACCGTGAAAAGATGTTCTGATGAATGAATTTGATAACCACCATATGATCATTGGTTCGGGTCAGAATGGCTTCGATCCATTTGGACACGTAGTCAACAACGAGTAGAATGTACTCAAAGCCGTTCGAAATAGGAAAGTTTCCCATAAAATCAATCCCCCATACATCGAAGATTTCGCATACAAGAATCGGCTGTAAGGGCATCATATCACGGTGGCTCATGTTGCCTAAGGTCTGGCAACGAGTGCATGCCCTACAGTAATTGTATGCATCCTTGAAAATCGTGGGCCAATAGAAGCAGCACTAGAGGACTTTTGCTGTGATTTTATGACCTGAAAAATGTCCACTGCATGCTTGGTCATTGCAGAAGGACAAGATGTCCTGAATTGTAGCTTCTGTGACACATCATCGAATGATCTGATCAGCATTGATGCAGAACAGATACGGGTCTTCCCAGAAGTAATACTTGGCATCGAAAAGCAATTTGTCCTTTTTGGCCTTCGGCCAATCGAACGGAATCTGATGTGATGCTAGGTAGTTTACTATATTAGTAAACCATGGAAGCCCTGTACTGATAGTCAGGAGGTGCTCATTAGGAAAATGTTCCGTAATGGGTTCGGAAGGGTCGATGATCTCAGAAGGAAGGTGGGATAAGTGATCAGGTACCATGTTCTGTTTTCCCACTTTGTCGCGAATCTCGAGATCAAACTCTTGCAACAGCAAGATCCGGCATATTAATTAAGGTTTCGCATCCTTCTTCACAAGGAGATGCCTTATAGCTGTGTGATCCGAGTAAATGACAACACAGGAACCCAGGAGATATGATTTGAACTTTTGCAGGGAAAATACTACAGCTAGCAGCTCTTTCTTAGTAACCATGTAGTTACATTGAGCCTCGTCAAGTGTCTTGCTAGCGTAGTAGATGACCACGAGTTTCCCGTCAATTTTCTGCCCGAGTACAACTCCTATAGCGAAATTAGATGCATCGCACATGATCTCAAAAGGTTGAGACCAATCAGGGGACTGTAGGATCAGAGCTTGGGTAACTCGATCATGGAGGATTTCAAATGCTTGAGTGCATTCCTTGGAGATTTCGAAGGGAACATCCTTAGATAGTAAAGTGGTCAGGGGACGTGCAATCTTTGAGAAATCAGGAATGAATCGATGGTAAAAACTGACGTGCCCCAGAAAAGATCGAATATCCTTGATCGAGCTAGGCATAGGGAGTTTGGAAATCAGGTTCACCTTGGCTCGATTGACCTGGATGCCCTTTTCTGATATGAGATGTCCTAGGACAATTCCTTCAGGCACCATGAAATGGCATTTTTCCCAGGAAAGAACTAGATTCACGTCAATGCACCACCTAAGGATCTGGACCAAGTGCATGAGGCAATCGTTAAATGATTCTCCAAATACTGAAAAGTCATCCATGAAGACTTCTGGATAATCACCTACCATATCTAAGAATATGGCAAGCATGCATTGCTGAAAAGTAGCGGGTGCATTGCAGAGATCGAATGGCATCCTTCGGAACACGTATGTCTTGAAGGGGCAGGTGAAAGTGGTCTTTTCTTGGTCCTCAGGATGGATTGTCACCTAGTTATAACTGGAGTACCCATCCAAAAAGTAGAAGAACCTATTTCCCACTAGTTTCTCGAGGATCTAATCAATAAATGATAGTGGGAAATGATCCTTCTTTGTGGAGGTATTGAGTCTTCGGTAATCAATGCAGACTCCATGAATTTGCCACATGGGTTGGTATGATTTCTCCGGTTTCGGTCGTGATCACGGTGAGTCCTGCCTTTTTAGGCACAACCTGGATTGGACTCACCCACCGATTGTTGGAGATCGAGTAGATGATCCCTGCATCTAACCACTTGATGATCTCCTTTTCACAACCTCTTGCAGATTAGGATTCAAACGTCTTTGCATTTCATGGGAAGGTCGTATGCCCACTTCGGTGTAGATTCAGTGTGTGCAGTAAGAGGGGTTGATACCAGTCAAATCATCGAGAGTCCATCCAATGGCTCTTGGATGTTGCTGGAGAACAGTAATCAGATGTGATTCCTGATCAGGTGTGAGTCTAGAGTTGATAATCACAGAAAACTTCTGATTGGAACTCAAAAAGACGTGCTTAAGATGGTCAGGAAGAGGCTTGAGTTCCAGGACAGGGTTATCAGCAGTAGCAGGCGGTTTGGGGTGTATGTCAAGAGCAAAGGAAGGAGTTATGGGTGTATCTAGGTCAGGTTCGGACTCCTCTATTTGCGGGTTTTGATCCTCTTATGGTTGATCTGAAGTAGTCAGGTTGTCCTCAATATGCGGATCGTCAACCACAGCCTTGATGTCACATATTTGTTCTATAACACTACAATTATTCCCTTGTTGGGCCTTAAAGATGTCAATCTTTAATGTTTGATTTCTGAATTTCAGTTCAATTTGGCCCTCCTCACAATTTATATTGGTCCTAGCAGTGGCCAGAAAGGGTCTCCCAAGTATAATTGGTGTATCCCTCGGGTTTTCTGGAGCATCCATGTCCAAGACTACAAAGTCCACCGGGAAATAGAAATCTCGTACCCTAACAATGATGTCCTCAAGAACTCCTTTAGGTGACTTAATAGATAGGTCAACCAACTGTAATGTCACCTTTGTAGGTTTAAGCTCAGTTTCCTCAAGGTGGTCAACTAGAGATGTAGGTATTAGGTTTATGGAGGCTCCTAGATCTAATAAAGCTCTATCAAATTAGGTATCACCAATGGTACAAGAAATCAGGGGAGTACCTGGGTCTTTTGTCTTAGGTGGGAGTTTGCTCAAAATTACAGAGCTGGCTTGCTTTGATAGTATGATTGGACTCCCACTTTTGGTTCGCAGCTTACGCTTGGGTGTACACATGTCTTCCAGAAATCATGCATAAGCCGATATGTGGTGGATCGCATCAATCAACGGGATGTTTATATGGACCTATTCAAAGAGCTTGACCAGATCCTCCTTAGGTGCCACAGGTTTGGTTGTCCTATTTCCCTTAGTCAAGGCCTCGGGAAATGGAACCTTGGATGGTTCCTCTAGAATAGGTCCAGGTTCTTAATCTGAGACAGGGGTAGCCTGGATAACTATTCTAGGGCTTGGGTTACTACCAGGCTGAAAGTGGCTTGGATAAGGTAGGTCTTGTGTTGCTTTGCCACTACGGGTTGTAACAGAATTCAGTCCTGCCTGGTTTTTGTTCGGAGTTGGTAAAATAGGTGGCTATTGCTGAAATCCCGCATATGATGTCAAAGCTTCCATCCCGTCGGGTAATGGAACAGAAGGGACCTGATAAATCATGTGGGCTTGGTCCAGATTTGGTTTCATAATGCACCTCTGGTTCAGCACGTTATTCGGATTCGGCATAGGTTGAGAAGGAAGTGTGCCAAGTTGGCGGGAATTCACCATCTAGGCGAGTTGATTATGAACCTCTGTGATCTCATCCTTGTGTTGTTTTTGCATAGCCTCATTCATCTTCTGAATGTCAGCCAGAGTGTGAAGGATAAGAGTCATTTGATCTGTTTGTGTTGGCCTATATTGAAAGGTGGGGTTATGTCGAGGCTGAGGCAGCTGATATGGACGAGGAGCTTGTGGACAGGGTTGATATGGTGGTCTTTGATTTTGATTATTTCCTGCCCACAGAAAATTGGGATGATTCCGCCATCTAGGGTTATAGGTATTTGAGAATGGGTCATTCTGGATGGCGTTGAGGTCCTCGCAGGTCTGAGGAACCTCAGGAAAGTCAGAGTATGAGGGTTCAGAGTTCCCCCAACTAGAGTAGGTCAGATCAGAGTTTCCTCTAGTCCTAGAGTCAGACGAGGGTGGATATGGGTCCATCCCCGGAGAAGATCGGTGATAGATGTTATGCACAGCTTCCTTCCCAGAAGACGGCTATGCAAACGAGTTTTGCGCAGAGGTGGCTCACTGCAGATGTCGAGTCAGCTTGTCCACCTTCTTCACAATGATAGAGACCTTGTCCAACCGACTGGCCATCAATTCCAACTCGACGAATGCAGACAGGCCCTGTGTCTCATATGCTCCTCTTGGATTCGTCGATGCGTGGGCATTCGTCCGGTCGAATAAGCCCATGGAGTCATTATTGATGGAGTTCTCACACATATTCTCGAAAATCTCCCATATAGTGTCTTTGTGTTGACCCATGATATTTCCTCCACAGGTTGCATTGACGAATAAGCGGATATCTTCATGGAGTCCGTGGTAAAAAGACTGGACTTGTTCCCATTTAGGAACTCCGTGATGGGGGCACTTTTGCATGAGATCCAGGAAATGGTCCCATGCTTCATGAAGGGGTTCTCTAGATTACTGGGTGAAGTGTGTGACCTAGTGTCGTACAGCATTCGTTCGACCAATTGGGAAGAACTTTTTTAGAAACTTGGATTGTAATTCAACCCATGTGTTGATTGGACGCGTTTGAGTCTGATACCAGTAAGCTGCTTTGTCCATGAGAGAGAAGGAGAACATCTTCATGAGAAGGATATCCCGATTTTGGATATCTGACCCGAAGGTCTGGGCCAGATGCTTGAGTTGTTTGATGTGCTGGAAGGGATCTTTAGAATTAAGCCCATGAAACTTAGGAATAGCATGAATCATGTTGGGCTTGAGTTCATAATTAGGACCTCCAGCCGGGATCTGGACTCGAGGTTTGATTGCCACCGCAGCGGGATTGTAGTGATCTCGCATCATAGGATGCTGCGGTGGGTTTATAAAGGCTTGAAATAAATCATTAAGGCACTGAAGTTGGTTCTCAAGGTTATTCTCTTCTACTGGCTGTGCCATGATGATGGAAGAAGGAGAACTTGGTTCAAATGAATCAGAGGAGATGTCTATGTGGTGGGGTTGCTGCATAAACACGGATGTCGAGACCTGGCCACGGTGGGAGTGAATCACTAAAGGAGGCCTCAAGGATGGTCTTAAGGACCTCCTACGAACATGCACCGATGGTTTGGACAAGAGTAGAATGTGATGGACCTAATCAAGACACCCAAAAATTTGGATGACTATAGAGGTTCAGGGAGGATGATACCCCTTAGTTAGAAAGCCGTCCACCTGAGAAATACCTGGGTAGCTAGAGAGGGAGAGTCTCACAAAGACCCCTTAACGAGTCGATTCTTCGCTTTTAAAGTCATTTGTCACAGAAAATGACGCGTCGTTTATAATTCTATGTGGTGGAAAAATTGACTAATCAACAATTAATATAACCACTCAATTAGGAGTGGCTCGTGTCCACAGGGAGGCAATGATGCAAAAAAATCTCGATTATTTCATATTCGTTCAATCTAATGAGAAATCCATAGTCAAATCTGACATGAAATGCGACGGAAAGAAGATGCACAATAACTCAAAAATGTAAGGGTAGATGTGCAATTTTTCCTTACTGAAATATTCAATAAATATGTGATGATTTTATGTAATTTTCGATCAACATGTATTAGAGAAAATTTGTGCACATTTTAATCCCAAAACCAATGTCAAACAATGTTAATCACAAAAGCCACGCAATTGTAAGAAAGCTTGAGTATGAAGTTGCAATTTCACCATAATAAAATAATCATAAATCAAAATTCCTTTTCCTGGCAATGGCATGAAATGTAATTACTAATGAGAACAAAAATAGAGGATTTTACCTCTCTCCTCCTCGCGATCGGGAGAGAGGTTCAATCGAGGAGAGATTCCCATAGGAGGTTGGCTGAAGTGAGGCCGTTGTGGTGGTGGCAGCGGTATGAGAGGTGGCCAGAGCCGGCCTGTCGGAGGAGAAAGGTAGTGGCGGTGAACAAGCTGCTGCTGCCGTGCGTGAGGCAGGTGTGCAGCTGCTGAGGCATGCGGCTACTAAGGCACGTGGGCGTGAAGGCTGGAGCTCCGCAGGCTGCGCACGGAGGTGGCACGCGTTCTGCAGGCACATGGTGAAGCACTGCAGGGAGGCGCGGGTGCTGCTATGCACTGCAGGTGCGTTGGAGGAGGTCGGCAAGGGCGCTGAAGTAGTGGGTGCAGATTCTGTTGGCTGGAGCACGCATGCTGCTGCATACTGGAGGTGCACTGGAGGAGGTCGGCAAGGGCACTGAAGGAGTGGGTGCACGTTCTACAGGCTGGAGCACGCGTGCTGCTGCACGGTGGAGGTTGCAAGGAGGGTGCGGAAGTGGACGCGCTGAGGTGCTGAGTAGCTGCTATTGCTGCTGAAGGCTCGTAGATGCACACGGGGAGGCACACGAAGGTGGGCGCTGCAGGGAGTAGCCGCGGGTGTGGGAGTGAGCGCGCAGAAGTTGGCGCTGGAGTGGGCGCACTGGAGGTTGGAGTAGATGAAGAGGCGTGCGGTGTGCAGTGGCTGGTGGCTGGAAAAACAAAGGACGGGGGAAGAAGATGAAGGTGGTGCTGTAAGAGTTTCAGACGTCTGGGAACATTCCCAGACGTCTTAACTGATGGGGACGTGAAGTTGCAGCGGCTGCAGTGGTGGTTGTCAGTGATGACGGTGAGGGTGGTGCACGCTGAGGTGCTCACAGTAATGCAGACGAGCTCCAGATGGTGGTGTGGCCTGTCACGCCACACGCCCACAGTGGTGGAGGCTCGTCGCCACGGTTGAGGCCGGTGGTGGTGGAAAGGACGAGAGATCAACTCTCTGCACAGTGGTGGGTCAGGGATGGTGGCCTCCACTAGCTCGACTGTCTCCTCTCTCTTGTAGTCAGCTGCCCCGACCAGATCCAACACACCCGCTCCTCCTTGAATGGGGCCTTGACTGCGGCAGCTGGAGGAAATGCAGCCGTTGGTGAAAGAAGAAGAATAAAATAATAATAAAATATTATGATTATTTGTATACAAACCCTCAACTTTTATGTTAACTTAAAATAATGCATGCAAGGCACCTAATTGGTTAACTAATTAAATGAATGTAATTCTAAGTTAATTCTAAATGCATTTAAATATGAATGCAATGCATGAATTATGTAATTAAATTAGAAATATGAATTAATCTATTTACATCCTAATTTATGCTAAATAAATGTTAGAATTAACTTAATGTCTAGGCACTTAAATACTTAAATAGTCCACAAATATGGGCTAATCAAATACCCCCATGCCTATTTTTTGTTAGTCCCTAGCAAAATTAAGCAAAACCTAGCACTCTAGTAGACTAGCCAACCCAATCGGTCTTCCTTTAGAAACTTATTAAGTTTATACTTTAAACCTAAGGTTCCCAAGTAGTTGTTAAGTTACCTACTAGGTCGGCTAAAGACGAGTTGCTGGCACAAGTTTCCCTAATTTCTGACTCTACCCTACAGTTTATTGATCCCTGAGATTAAAGCATCCGTGCATGTGCATTAGTTTGAGTTATTTGAGTTAAAGGAAAAAGGATTTTTTTTTTGTTTGATTCCTCTATGTCTAACCTCGGATCAGCTATCAACACGGTCTGTGTCGGATTCATTGTCCCCATTACCGTACCTCGAAGGGTGCCTGGCTTTTGATGCTTCGAGATAGCACAACCCATAACGACCCCAAGAACTCCTGGCAATCAACACTTTGAGATAGTATCACCCATGGATTTCTTGAGCAAATTCAGGCCTATGGCTATCGGCACTTCGAGATAGGGTTGCCCATGGTACCTGAACCGCACAATGCGCTTACATGCCCCCAGTAGGATGGATATCTTAAGAGACAAGCGCTGAGGAGGTAATATATTATCGTTGCATCCTCAAGGTGAGTATATACTCCACCTCTCCTGCGGTGGGAACTCTTCCAATCAAATTGTGTTTTCAAGTCTCTCCTAAGTCAAAACTAAGAGAACCAAATCTCTTTTAAGAAAGGAATTAAGTTGATTGCTTACACCAGACCAAGTGTGTGAAATTTGGATGCTTGGGTTACAAGGACCTGTAAACCAAAAGGTAAAACAAGACTCTAGGTACCACCCCACCTTTTAACTCAAACCCTAGCTTTCCTTCCTCAACCTCCTGAGGAATGGTCCACAACATAACTCGTACTTAAGTTTTTAAGTCCACAAAGGACCCTAAAGGTCTAAAGCTAGTAGCTCTCTTAGCTTCTAAAGTTTGACCCTAGAATTAACTTAGTCTAACCTAGAGTTTTGATTTGCTTAAGATTGCAGGACCTAGCCAGTTAAGCTCAAAACTTTTTTTTGTTTAATTATTTTTTATTTTTATTTATTTAGATTTTTTTTAATACAAATGTATGCAATGAATGCACTATGCTATGTATATCCTCAACTACACCCCCCATGCCTAAAATCTGCAATGTCATTGCATAGAAGGATATTACCTAGGTCAAAGCTGGGCTGTCGTTCTTTTGTTAGCAGCCGAGTAGCCAAAGAACCTGCAAATCAAGTTCAAGGATTGCAGAAATAGGCCCTAAAAATGTGCAAAGTAATGCCGACCTAGAAAATAGGTAACCTAGGATGTTGGCGAGCTGATGATAAATCCCGATAGCAAATGCTTGCCCAACCAGGATGGGAATAAAATCTTCCCAGGTCACCAGAAGAGGTTCTAAAGGATAAACTGGTATAACAACCTCCAAAGGGGTAGGGGGAGGATGACAAGGATCCTCCAAAAGGATTGGGGAAGGAATGGTGCAGAGATAAACCCCTAGGGCAATGGACTGACTAAAGAAATCATCAATCCATACCTGATACTCCATTACAGGAAATATTGGTTTGTTAAGCCCCACGGTCAGAACAAAAGTGAGCAATTCTCTAAGGCAAGGATCGTCTAGGGTGTCCAAGTTTCGATGTTGCAGGATGGCCATAAGATCTAGGTTGGGTTTAATCAGCTCGATGTCCATCCCTAACACTCTTTCCAAATCCTCAATTGCATCCCTAGCATTCCTTGCACCATCACATGTATCTTCCTCCCCTTCATCAGGAGTAACAATTTTGCCTTTAGATATAAGCGAATCAGAGGGTGACTTCGAAATAAATGAAGGCAGTTTGGAAGCAACAGATCTAGGGATTATCCTATCAATGTCATCCCCAGGTTTTTGTTCTTTACTTAAATCTTCCCCGGAGTCTATATGTGAATCCACATAAATCTTAGAAGTTACTTCCAAATTTTCCATCATTTCATCATGAGGAGAAATATCATCAATGGGTGTGCTAAGGAAACTTAATTTGGTCAAATTTGTGACACCTCAGGGGCTAACTCTTCAAATAAGACAATCGCCCTTAGTGTCACTCCAAATCTTTAATGTAGGTTCCTCATATAATTCGTCTTTCTCCTCATCGTATGATTCATCATATACGCGAGGTCTAGAATCATTTAATATCTCAGCAGATCCCCTAGGGTGCTCTATTTGAGGTAAATGGTTTACACTGGTAACATCGGACTCCTCAGATAGGTCAATTTCTTGAGGGTTAGGTTCCCTAAGGGTGGGCTTGAGTTCCATCTTGTGATCGGAAGGGAGGGTAGGATTAACAACTTGACTTCGACCCACTCCATCAAATGTCACGAAAATACTATCATCTGGGTCAAGGTCTTCCAATGGTACCATCATTCCCTTCTTTTGACTCCAATATAATTCAAGTGGATACTCAACCTTATCATCATCTTCCTCGGGTTTCCACCTTTCTTCATCCAATGCATAGCTACTTTCATATGTATCTTCCTCCCACTTAAGGCGTGGATCTCTCAAGGAAGTGTCATCTAATGGGGAGGTTTCAAAATCGATCCTCGAAAAGTAGCTATTCTCCCCAAAATTTTCCTCCAACTTAAAGTGTAGCTCTCCCACGAGAGATGCATCTATTGTAGAGGGGTGTACGTCATCCTCAATGGGGTAGATTGGGTGGCTAATTTCATCTCTTTCTTTTTTGCCTGCTCTCAAAAATTCTCCTAACAATTCAATCATTTCGTTTTGCATTTTCTGTATTTCCATCTTCAAGGAGGAGAAGTCATTTTTATCATGAAAGAAGTCAGGCTCAGGCTTATAGTACCCAGGAGTGTTTGTCCAACCATTATAATTATTCAGGGAGGGTGGGTTGGGTATTTCTATGGTGTGTGGGATATTGGGCAAAGCAAATCCCGCTCCTAGGTTCTGCTCACTGATTTGGGGCTTAACCAGGCCAATACTCCTATAATAGGAGTAAAACGGATCCCAATGATTGTCATTATGTCCATCAAGGGATGGACCATCTCGGCGTATGGGATCGAAGAGTGCAGAGTGGGGGTGAGGATGTGGGCAAGATGTGAAAGGATGAAAATCAATGTGGTCCATTCTAACTCACACCTCAACTAGAATTCCCCAAGCAAAACACAATTCAAAAAGGACTTTTTAGGTCTTTCCCAATTTAGGCTTTTGATTTAAGTTAGATTGCAGGTGATAATACAATTTGTTCAATCAATTTACGCGCCTATTGTCGACCTACGGCTCGCCTAAGAAGACCTAGTTGGAGCTTAGGTGTTCTTCCCTAAATCTCAAATGGTAAAGCAACTCCAAAGATGGAAGATCGAGGGATGCAAGTAGGCCTAAGCCTTCCTTTGAAGCTGTGCTTTCGCAGTGCTTCTCAACTACCCCCAAAAATTCGTGACAGGGTATCCCACTCTTTGGAGTTACAAAACCTTTGATCTCAAGTTCTAAACACTTCAGAATCCAACGATAGGAGGACTCTTGTCCAAGTATTTTCAAACCTAAAGAGTGTCTAAAAGCGTGCCGTGGTGCAAGAGAAATAAGTGTGCATACACTGCAAAAGATTTTGAATTTTGAATCGCACACCAAGATTGAAAATCAAATCCTTGGTTTTTAAAATGTCCCTCCTTTAATTAGTCCTTTTTCTAGAAAATATGTGACCACTTGTTAGATTTATTCAATACAGATTAGGTGGTCTTCGAATTAAGTCCAAATGCAATGCATGATCAAGAATAGGATGCAAAGTAAAAGAATGCGTACCTTGCTTCCAGCAATCAACGATGCGAGAATGCACGCAATGCAGAGAAATAAATCTAGAGGCTGCTCATACAGACCTAAATGGTTCGTCCTAGGGGCAGGCAGCTTCTAGCAAGCAGCTCATTTTTTTTTTTATTATTTTTTAAACTTCTTATGCACAACCAAATAAAGATAAACAATCCACAGAATAAACTAAAAACCTAAATCTAAAGAAAAGGGAATAGGCTCCCAAAAATTACCCAATACGGGCCTAAAACAAAATCGGGGAATAAACCCCTCAAAATATACCCCAGAACAAGGGTTTCAAACCAAATGTGCAATGAAAAATTAAGTCTAAAGTCTTAATCCTACAATAATCAAATCAGCGACTAAATGTACAGAGGTGATCGTTGCGTCCTCATCCTTCCCTTCCTTTGCAAGGTAGCTCGATCAATTTCTCCTCTGGCGATGTCAAGGGTCACCTCTCATGATGGCTGGTGTGATTGCGAGTCATAGAATATGTGTCACAGATCGTTGCACTCGCCTCTCTCTAATTCCTCGCACAAATTTCTCGCACAGAAAAAATAATAAATGGTCAGATCACTGTGCAATGAGAAATAATAAAAAATAAAATCAGGTGAAATTATTGCATCTGTTGCCTTCCTGGCAACGACGCCATTTGATGAGTCGATTCTTTGCTTTTAAAGTCGTTTGTCACATAAAATGATGCATCGTTTGTAGTTCTATGTGGTGGAAAAATTGGCTAATCAACAATTAATATAACCACTCAATTAGGAGCGAGTCATGTCCACAGGAAGGCAATGACGCAATAAAATCTTGATTATTTCGTATTCGTTCAATCTAGTGAGAAATCCACAGTCAAAGCTGACATGAAATGCGACGGAAAGAAGATGCACAATAACTCAAAAATGTAAGGGTAGATGTGCAATTTTTCCTTACTAAAATAGTCAATAAATATGTGATGATTTTATGTAATTTTCAATCGACGTGTATTAGAGAAAATTTATGCACATTTTAATCCCAAAACCAATGTCAAACAATGTTAATCACAAAAGCCACACAATTGTAAGAAAGCTTGAGTATGAAGTTGCAATTTTACCATAATAAAATAATCATAAATAAAAATTCCTTTTCCTGGAAATGGCATGAGATGTAATTACTAATGAGAACAAAAACAGAGGATTTTACCACCTCCTCGCGATCAGGAGAGAGGTTCAATCGAAGAGAGATTCCCATAGGAGGTTGGCTGAAGTGAGGCCGTCACAGTGGTGGCAGCGGTACGTTGAGAGGTGGCCAGAGCTAGCCTGCCAGAGGAGAAAGGTAGCGGTGATGAAGAAGTTGATGCTGCCATGCGTGAGGCAGGTGTGCAGCTGCTGAGGCATGCGGCTACTGAGGTGCGCAGGCGAGAAGGCTGGAGCTCCGCAGGGTGCGCACGGAGGTGTCGCGTGTTCTGCAAGCACGTGGTGAAGTGTTGCAGGGAGGTGCGGGTGTTGCTACGTGCTGCAAGTGCACTGGAGGAGGTCGGCAAGGGTGCTGAAGGAGCAGGTGAGCTTTCTACAGGCTGGAGCGCATGTGCTGCTGCACGTTGAAGGTGCGCTGGAGGAGGTCGGCGAGGGCACTGAAGGAGCGGGCGCGCGTTCTGCTGGCTGGAGCGCACGTGCTGCTACACGCTGGAGGTTGAAAGGAGGACGCGGAAGTGGACGCGCTGAGGTGCTGAGCAGTTGCTGCTGCTGAAGGCGCGTAGATGCACACAGGGAGGCGCACGGAGGTGGGAGTTGCAGGGAGTAGGCGTGGGTGTGGGAGTGAGCGTGCAGAAGTGGGCGCTGGAGTGGGCACGCTGGAGGCTGGGGGAGATGAAGAGGTGTGCGGTGTGCAGTGGCTGGTGGCTAGAAAAACAAATGACGGGGGAAGAAGATGAAGGTGGTGCTGTAGGAGTTTCAGACGTTTGGGAACATTCCCAGACGTCTTAACTGATGGGGAAGTGAAGTTGCAGCAGCTGCAGTGGTGGTTGTTGGTGATGACGGTGAGGGTGGTGCACGCCGAGGTGCTCACTGTAATGCAGACGAGCTCCAGATGGCGGTGTGGCTGATTGCGCAGCAATCATAGGTCTTAATTGACTTAAATTAAGCTAAGACTTAGCATAAGTTATTTTTATTCATGCATGCATACGCATTATCTTCATCTTTACTGCTTTCCTTTAGCTATGCATAAAATAACGTTATAATGTACCGATTAAGTGTATTATGTCGATTGCAGGCAATAAGCAGATCTGGAGCTGGATCTGGAATAACGGGAGTGAAGCTAGATCTGAAATAACGGGAGTTGTGGCAGAGCTAAAGCAGAAGGCCTAGTTTAGATGTAGGAATAATAATGTAAGGGGGTTAAAGGTTTTCTATTCTATTAAGTAGAAATAAAAGCAGTAAAATGTGAAGAGCTTAGGTCCATCCTAGCCCTAGGATAGCCTAGAAACTTCCCCAAGCCTTAGCCACCCTTAGATTAGATCACAACACCCTAGGAAGCCCTAAAACCCTAGTTCCAACCCTTCTCTGGACGTCCAGATAAGTTTTAAGACGTCCAGGACCCTTAGCCAACTCCCGCACACTTCAAACCCACTTCTGCAGTGTTATTGGACGTCCAGACACTTTGTCAGACGTCCAATTTCTACAGAATACCCAAAACAGAACCCGAAATCCTTCCTGACTCGGATTGTACATCCAGACAACAAGTTTGGACTTCTGATTTTTGAGTATAAGACGTCTGATTCTATAATTAGACGTCTGATACTGCTCTCCAATTCCTGTTTTGAGATTTAAGCCTTGATCTTGGATCTCTAGGTCCCTAAACCCAATTCCAACCCCATAGGAACATAAATTAAGGTGCCCTAACCCTAGTACACCACCTCTAGACCTCCTTAAGGACTTAATTAGGTCCTCACTAAACCTAATTGACTTGGATCTTAGTCAATTCCAACAGCCTATTCAATTGGACTCATTGAGTCCAATTGAGCCCTGATCTCAGCATACACTGTCCAATTGGACCCAGTGAGAATCCAATTGACCTAGACCTGACTTAATTGAGTTGTTTTACTCTCAATTAAGTTTCCACACACCCAATTAAACTTGTATTAAGTTTAATTGCAATTTACCTTAGTGAATTAGGGTTTATAACCCTAATTTGAGACCTACCTTGACCTAAACCCACTAGAACCCAACCTAATCAACCTAGCCACCTAAGTTTCGACCCACACACACCCACACACACCATCCACACGAAAATATCTAGCCTAGAGTTCTCTAGAACTCTCTACCATGTGTGGTTGCCTTGGTTGCCAAAAATAGCAACCAAGAGCCATTCAATTTTTAGATCCACATTTGGTGGATCTAAAAACCAGCATCCACCCTCTCTCTCTCACTCTCCCACGAGCTCCCACCATAGGCCTCTCTAGAGAATTCCATAATTCTCTCGAGAGCTTCCATTGGGTTTATAAAAAGACCCCATGGGTGGCCATTTGCACCCATTTACTCCCTTGGCAATTACTCTCCATTGGTGCCATTCACGCTACCTCCACTTAGCCACTCACTCCACCTCCACGAGCTCACTACCACCACCATGGAGGACACCATGCCGGGATGCTGGATCAACCCTACCTCTCTCCAAGGGTTGGCCTAAGCTACATTGGCCGCCCCTCATTCTCTTCTCAACCACTCCAAGGCCATCGGGGACCACCCCTGAATGCCCTCTACTCTTTTAGCTCTAGATCATGCTTTTCATAAGTTTTACTACTTTCATTTACTGCTTAGTAGAGTAGTTTCTCTTCTCCCCCAATGATGCATGCGAAATCCCCCCGTCGACTCTTGTATGCAATTGTTTTCTGATAGCTAAGTTTAATTTAAAGCATTCCTGTATAAGCTTTCCTCTAGATTTCCTGTACAAACAGCTCTCCCCCAATGAATGAATGAAAAATGCATTTATATATATATATATATATCTCTTTATGTGTTTGAAATCACCATGAGCTGAATGATTATTTTATTTGTGTGATTTAAGTTCCTATTCTTTAACCGCCTATATATTGCGCACCAGAATACTAAGTAGAGCGGCTTTAAGATCGATTTCAAAAATAGAAACACGCCTCCCAGAGATGAACGACCGGGACTCAAGTCTCGTTATTTTACAAAATAATATTTTTGACGAACGTTTTTGCGCGACTATACTACGATTTTCGACGACTTTCAAATGCGCGAAAACGGCTTTCTGTCAAATGGCGCCGTTGCTGGGGAGGCAACGTCATTTTTATTGATTTCGATCTTTTACTTATCGTTGACATATCTGCCTCTACTTCGTTGTTGATGTGCAGGAACACGGAAGAAAAACGGGATCTGCGCACACATCGAGCGCGGCGAAGAAAGTCAGGTGCACATCACATTCTCTTAGTGTAGGTTATTTTCTGAACCCTAGGACTAGATCTACTTCCTACAATTTCTTTTGTAAAAAAAAAAAAGATTTTTCTCATTTTCGTGGAAAAGAAAAAAAAATCAAAAAGAAAAAAATTTTTTAAAAAAATCTAGATTTGGTTTCCTTTCGAATCTAGGTTAGAAAAAAAAAAGAGAAAAAAAAGCGATATTTCCGTTTGAATCTTTTGAAAAATTCTTTTAAAAAATAAAAAATAAAAAAAGTGCAAAATATTAAAAAGAAAAAAAAAGCTTCTTAGTTGGAAGGCTTGAATTTCAAATTCAAACCTCTTTAAAAGCTTTTCCACCACCTTCTGATTTTCGGCCAGATTTCAAATCTCACCTAAAAATTCGATTGCTGAAAAATCAGTTAGTGAAAAATTCTTAAATTCGGGAAAAGCCTTAAATTTCAAACCATCTTTCAAATGCCACCGTTACTTTGAAAAAAATCCAAATATAAAATTTTTAAAAATTCGTGAAGTGCACATAGTTCAGATTGACCTAGATTCAAAACTTTTGAAATTTCAAAAAGCGATTTCGAGAAATCCACGAATTTTTTTTGACTAAAAATGGTGGGGTTTAAAAGCTGATCTAATTGGCTTTATTTTCCATATTTTTTCCGAATTTTTGAAGATCATTTGTTACTGTTTCAAGGCAAAAAACCGTCCAGGGGTCAAAGTTTCAAATCTGACCCCCTGATATTTAAAATTCCCTAAAAATTCGGTTGAAATAGTAAAAATTTCAAAAAAATATTATCTAAAAAACTAATTGAAAAAGGAATCTACTCGCAAAATTTCAAATTAATTGGATTCCAATTATTATCAGAGAATCTACATTAGTTTTGTGGTATGTTGAAATAAAAAGAAAACCCTAGAAGTGCATGCAACTTAGGTTGAACCTTTAGGGTAGCAAATAGAGACCAAACTTTTGGCTAACCTAGACTTAATCAAGTCTAGTTAGCCGGTGAGCTTGGTCACCTTGTGGGCCACTCACCACAAACCCCACTGAAGAAAACGGGTTAAAAATAATTTTAAAACACGAATTCAACCCGAGTTCGTTGTCGTACTACTGAACGAATTTAATCTCTCTTGCCAAACCTGGTGACTAAGTCTGCGGGGTAGTGTCAAACGATCGTGGCTCAGGGGTCAACGGAACCGGAGGCGTAAACCAAAGGAAGAACCTTCCCCTTAGTCCCCTCGTAACCAGACTGGCTGGGTTAGCTTGAGTGGCGGATTCACGTTCAGTCGGTTGTACGACGAACTTACCTTCAGGAATTCAAATCCCTAACGAAAAAATCTGGTCGCCTGATTTATAAGGACCATTTGATTGACAGGGCCTTAGCCTTGTCCTGCGTGGCTACACCAACCCAGGGGTTGGGCGGTGTATGCACAGAAGGAGG
The DNA here is from genome assembly GCA_037157565.1 of Thalassia testudinum. Classification (NCBI taxonomy): domain Eukaryota; kingdom Viridiplantae; phylum Streptophyta; class Magnoliopsida; order Alismatales; family Hydrocharitaceae; genus Thalassia; species Thalassia testudinum. The sequence continues at coordinate 41,795,246 of JAZHRO010000067.1, forward strand.
TCACTTCGACCTCACTTGGTTGGACCTTGGGAGCCACTCCCAAGGAGGCGAGTCACCTCGCCCGGACCATCTTCTTCCCCCATTTCTTCTACTCCAAGAGCCACCATGGCAAATCCTGGACCTGGACCTAGATCGGGTTGGGACATTGAGAATCTGGACCCGATGGCTCGTCTGGAAGCCCAGGTCGTCGAATCTGAGGAGCGGCATCAGCAAAGCATGGATCGTATTCTGACGGCGCTTGACAGGATGCAGCACCTGTCGCGAGGAGAACAACTGCAGGATTTTTATGACCCAGCCGCACCTATCGTCGCACCGCTAGTCAGAATTCCCACAGGCGGAGACGCATTTGAGCTCAAGCCCAATGTAATTGGGTTGATCAGCACTCATTTCTACGGGAACTCAAGCGAAGATCCATTCCAGCACCTTGAGGACCTGAGTCGACTTGCTGAAACGATCCGACCCAGGAATATTGATCTCGGGATCATTCTGATGAAGCTTTTCCCGTTCTCTCTAAGGGACAAAGCTTCATACTGGTTCAAGACTATTGGGAAGCCAATTGGAACCTGGCCAGAATTACGATGTGAATTCCGGCAAAAGTTCTTCCCAATAGATCAAACAAATGCAATGCGACGTGCAATCACGACTTTCTCCCAGGGAGCTGGGGAGAAATTACATGAGGCATGGGATAGATTTCATGACCTTCTCCGAAAATGCCTGCATCATGGTATACCCAGATGGCACTTGGCTCAGATTTTTTACCATGGGCTAGATGACACACATCGGTATCTGGCTGATTCATCCAGCGGCGGGAATTTTCTCACAAAAGACGAGAACAGCGCATTTGAGCTGTTCGAATCATTAGTGGAGAACTCAATGAATGCCACATCTATGAACCAGTTCTAGCGGCCTGGTCAGCAGTGGGTTGGTGTCCACGAGACTCACACCGATTCTATTCGAGCCGACATGGATATCATAGTCAAGCAGCTGGATAGAATGAACCTGATTGAGAAGAAGATTGACCAGATCAGTCAAGGTCAATCCGACTTGAGCTCTGTTGCCGCAAGATCCTCTTATGCATCCCGAGCCCCACCTGCTCGAGTTAATCTACTCACTCGGGATGCACCTTCTCCGTATTTACGAGATCCCGCATATCAGGATCCCGTGAATAATCTAGATCTGGCACCCTACGACCAGGGTTACACACCACCCACAGATTATAATGCGTATCCCCTTGATGGATATACGTCTCAGACATCTTCGGCCTACGAGGACGTCAGCGCTATCCAAGGATACGGGCGTAATAACCCATACTCGGAGACATATAACCCTGGTTGGCGCCAGCATCCGAATTTCTCTTGGTCTGGTAATTCACAGAGACCACATCAAGATCCACACTACGAGACCAGGCAATAGGGAATGCGCAAAACACGTATCCTAGGCAGCAGCCATTCCTGCCTCAGCAGTAGCAACCCCGCTCGTTATACCAGCCGCTGCACCAAGCTGCCAACCACCCTCCAAAGCTGGCTGACCCTTTGGAGGCGCTGAAAGAGGAGCTGCAAGAATCAATGAGGAAGTCTACACAAGATAGCTTGCAGATAATGAAGGCGATGGCTGATCAGATTCAGACCATACAAAATACACAGAACTAGCTGTTGCAGGAGCATAGGACTCAGGGAGCCTTGCCCTCCCAACCCATCCCAAATCCTCGATATGTGCAGAACCAGGGCATCCCGCCTAGGTTTTAGGCACCACAGGGACAGGCACATGCCATACTACAGGCGCCTCCTGCACCACCCGGTTACGCGCAAGGCCAGCTGCCTTTGCAGAATCCCGCGTATTCTGCCCCATCCGCTCCCCCACCACCTCATGGATAGCAAGCCGATGCACATGCTGTCTCATTGCGGAGCGGAAGGAAGACATTTGACCCACCACCTAGGCAGGTGGGTTCTGATTTTTCCCACCCTTCGCCGCCGGTAGATTCGACTCCTTCAGCATCTCAAGAGTCACCTGTGGTAGACAAGGGTAAGAGGCCACTTAACCCTGATATTCCCGTCCCTTTTCCTGAGGCTCTGACACGAAATATAGTACGGAAAAAGGACACGCGGAATTTCGAGGACCTGAAATTGATGTTTAAAGAAGTACATATTCAGGTCCCCCTCCACGAGGCTATCGATCACATTCCCGCTGTTGCTAGGTTCTTCAAGGACTACTGTACCCCGAAGCGACAGCCGAGAATTGGACAACAGGCGGTACTATCGAAAGAAGCTAGCGCCGTGATTCTAGCTGACCTACCGCCAAAGAAGAAAGACCCTGGCACCCGACTCATATCTTGCTTTTTGCAGGATTCTCCATTTGATCAGGCCCTCCTAGATTTGGGTTCGTCCATCAACTTAACTCCCACCGTCGTATTTGATCGATTTCGATTTGGGGAGTTGAAACCCACCTCGGTTACGATTCAGCTGGCTGACAGGTCAGTCAAAACACCGAGGGGGTTGGTTGAGAACGTGATCGTAAAAGTCCGCGGGTTCTGCTTTCCCGCAGATTTTTTCATTCTCGATATGGAAGTTCCTCCTAATCTCCGAATGCACCAATTATTTTGGGTCGCCCATTTCTGGCGACAGCCCGAGCGAACATCGATTGTGCATCCAGGTGTATGGAGATTGCCCTAGGCAATGAGCGACTTCGACTAGACATATTCAGGGCAGCAAAGAACTTCGACTGTGATCGAATAGAGGAGGATGGTGAAGATGAAGATTTGGCTTACTATGGTAACATTGGGCTCCTTTGTGACGACCCAATGTCTCATTCGTCTTCACTATCAGGGTTCTCGGACCTCAATCCACACGGGATTGAAACTACTGAATTACACATATCTCCTCGAGGATCTGACTGTTTGGGGTGTGCTTCTGACCACCGCACCCTTGAATCCAACTATCTTGATCCGTATATTACTGAATCGCCCCTGTTATTACAGGAAGACATGACTATAGCTAACGGGTTTCCCGTTAACGTAGTCACAACCGATTTCACAGGAAGCAACTCAGCGGGAATTCACGTGCACACGGATCAGCAGATTCCCACCTTCAAGTTTACTCCTTCCACTCTCATTTTTGACTCAGACCCACCCGTGAGCAAATTGAAGCCTGTACCCACTCCACAGTTTCTTATAGCTAGACTTTTGGAGTAGGGGTGCACAATCAGCTGGTTCGCATCTCCGGACCACTGATCTTAGGAGCATATGAGCACATCTTTCTCTTAATCTTAGCCAGCTCCTATGCTAGAAATGACACATCTCATTGAGCTTTCGCCCAGCTGGAGGCGTTAAACTCAGCACATATAGATACATTCGCCCCACATTCCACCATCATTTTTATACATAGCATATTTTTGTTTTAGCATATTTCCCTTTTATATTGCATATTAATAGGTTTGCCGGTGCTGAATATAATTTCAGGAGCAATTACAGGTGATTTCTACCCATTCTCTCCCTGCAGCATTTATTTTCTTCTACATTCATGCATAAGGACATGCAAGAACTTAGGCATGAGGGGTAGATACAGTAAAAACTGAAAAAAAAAATTTTTGTGCCAACTCTTAGGAAAACCTCGGAGCTGCATGCAAAACATACTTTAGGATCTTAAATAAAAGAACAACCGACTCCACCTCCAATGCTCGCATTGGAGCTAGAAATCGTTCGTAATAACCAATTCTGACTCAACCGCTCACCTTTTGTTCTAAATTTAGGGTCAAGCTAATTGTAACCCGATACGGGAAATTCACGAAGTACAAATTATATGAGGTTACATGTTTATAGCATATATAGATATTGCATTCATGAATAAGATTATTTTATTAAGAGAATGCATTAGGGATTTTATCCTTTAGTTGATTCCTGTAATATGGAATCCTGTACAACTTTTCACACACACGTAGAATTTGCAATGGATTGACGGTGAAGGTTGATTAACGTCTTCAGTTTGTCGAGAAGAAGTAGTGCTTCTTTTCCTGAACCCCTGGACAGTGTTTTGGGAGTCAGGCTGATTTTCTTCCAAAAATCCCCCAAATAGTGTGAGAGAGTAGAGTGTATTGGTGCTCTAAGATTAGTGCAAGGAATCTAGAATCCTAGATAATTAGGTAATGATACTCTGAGATTAGACATAGTTTTCGCTCTCGGTTCCAGCGTATACATTTTGTGCGAAATTGTGAGAGCCACCGAATAAGGCAAATACGCGGAGAGCGAGTTTTCATAAAACTAGGGCTAAGGTGGATGGTTACGACCATTCTTTACAGAATCCTCGGCTGAAGGAGGGTATTGATGTCAAGGTTAGAAATACACCGTCCTATCCGTCTCTCCCGGTGCCGTGAGTAGGCACTTCCACCAAATAAGCCACCCAATGTCTCTTGAGTACCACCAATCCCCAATAATGCCTCCTTAATAAAGTTCATGGATGTATGCTAGTTGTGCTATGCTGAAAAAAAAAAAAGATGAAAAGGAAGAAAAATTGAAAAAAAAAAAAATTTGACGAAGAAGAAAAAAAAATTGTGAATATTTAGTTTTCATCGAGGCAATACCACCAAATAAAATTGAGCTTCACCAAATATGGCCTTAACCAATTTTTCTTGTGTTTCTGACCGCCTGAATACTGGCTGAGAAATCCCGACTTAGTGTTAGGGTTATGAGAACTCAATTAAAGTGTTAATGCCTAGTGAGACCACCAAATACATATCCTATGTGTGAATCTGGTGAGGTTGTGAGCTCTAAGAAAAAGAAAGAAAAAGAGCAACAGAGAATGAATACAAAGGAATCAAAGAGAGCATAGTTTTTCTCGTCTTTCTCTAAGTTAAGTTACTTAGTAATTCGGGAATCTGGATTCTGTAGTACTAGTCTCTATGTAGCACCAAGTGAGAATGAGCCACCAAATATATAATCCTTTCCCTCAAAGATTCTCTACCTAAGCCCAAAGCTGGGGTGAAATTCATAGAATATATTGAATACCCCGAGGGAAGAAATCCGCCTATCCCACTAGAATTTTTACTAGGGGTCAAGTACAGGATTTAGAGGGGAATCAGTTTTTCACTCGAATCCGTTGCAAAAGCTACATAGTTGCACCTTCACGATTGTCTGGATTTCTAGAGCATAGGATGAAAACAAAAGGGAGAAAAATCTCTATGCAAACACTTGATAAAATAACCAATCCCTTAGGGACCCTTGGTGTAAATAATTTAGTCTTGCATTTGCTAGGGACTAGCAAGATTTAGGCATGAGGGTATGATTGCGCAGCAATCATAAGTCTTAATTGACCTAAATTAATCTAAGACTTAGCATAAGTTAGGGTTATTCATGCATGCATACGCATTATCTGCATATTTACTGCTTTCCTTTAGTTATGCATAAAATAATGTTATAATGTGCTGATTAAGTGTATTATGTCGATTGCAGGCAATAAGCAGATCTGGAGCTGGATCTGGACAGGATCTGAAGCTGGATTTGAAATAACGGGAGTTGTGGTAGAGCTAAAGCAGAAGGCCTAGTTTAGATGTAGGAATAATAATGTAAGGGGGTTAAAGGTTTCCTATTCTATTAAGTAGAAATAAAGCAGTAAAATGTGAAGAGCTCAGGTCCATCCTAGCCCTAAGATAGCCTAGAGACTTCCCCAAGCCTTAGCCACCCTCAGATTAGGTCACAACACCCTAGGAAGCCCTAAAACCCTAGTTCCAACCCTTCTCTGGACGTCCAGATAAGTTTTAAGACGTCCAGGACCCTTAGCCAACTCCCGCACACTTTAAGCCCACTTCTGCAGTGTTATTGGACGTCCAGACACTTTGTCAGACGTCCAATTTCTACAGAATACCCAAAACATAACCCGAAATCCTTCCTGACTCTGATTGGACGTCCAGACAACAAGTCTGGACTTCTAATTTTTGAGTATAAGACGTCTGATACTGCTCTCCAATTCCTGTTTTGAGATTTGAGCCTTGATCTTGGATCTCTAGGTCCCTAAACCCAATTCCAACCCCATAGGAACATAAATTAAGGTGCCCTAACCCTAGTACACCACCTCTAGACCTCCTTAAGGACTTAATTAGGTCCTCACTAAACCTAATTGACTTGGATCTTAGTCAATTCCAACAGCCTATTCAATTGGACTCATTGAGTCCAATTGAGCCCTGATCTCAGCACACACTGTCCAATTGGACCCAGTGAGAATCCAATTGACCTAGACCTGACTTAATTGAGTTGTTTTACTCTCAATTAAGTTTCCACACACCCAATTAAACTTGTATTAAGTTTAATTGCAATTTACCTTAGTGAATTAGGGTTTATAACCCTAATTTGAGACCTACCTTGACCTAAACCCACTAGAACCCAACCTAATCAACCTAGCCACCTAAGTTTCGACCCACACACACCCACACACACCATCCACAAGAAAATATCTAGCCTAGAGTTCTCTAGAACTCTCTACCATGTGTGGTTGCCAAAAATAGCAACCAAGAGCCATTCAATTTTTAGATCCACATTTGGTGGATCTAAAAACCACCATCCACCCTCTCTCTCTCACTCTCCCACGAGCTCCAACCATAGACCTTTCAAGAGAATTCCATAATTCTCTAGAGAGCTTCCATTGGGTTTATAAAAAGACCCCATGGGTGGCCATTTGCACCCATTCACTCCCTTGCCAATTACTCTCCATTGGTGCCATTCACGCCACCTCCACTTAGCCACTCACTCCACCTCCACGAGCTCACTACCACCACCATGGAGGACACCATGCCGGGTGATGTAAACACATTTACACTACTTAAAATGTCTATTTATGCATGTTCTTAAGCATAGGATTGCATTTCATGATTAAATATTGCATAACATGCATCATCTCGCATGTAGAGTAGTTTGAATAAAATGGAGGTTAATTGTCTCCTTTTATGTGCTTGGACAGGGAAAACATTTTATCGGGGCCTCGGATCAAAGATCCAACCGTATGGATGTGATCAGGGCGACGATTGGAGTTCAACGACTCCAAGATCGCCCTAATTAGGCATCCATAGCATCAGATAGAGACCGGGGAACCCTAGAAGATCAAGGGCCAGGATGGTGTAAATCCGCACTTCAGATGACAAATCCGACCGCACGGATGAATTCAGATCGACAATCGCAGCCCAACGACACAAAAATCGAGTCAATTCGACATCCGTGGCACCATCTACAACTTCCAGAAGATGGACGGCCAAGATGGTGCCACGTGGCGCCATCTCAGCTGCCCAAACGACCGCTGGCATTTTGTGAAGGCCCCCGCCCGATCGCTCTCCACTGTTAGATGGAGATCCAACGGCTGTGGTCGTCCGGCGCTTAAAACGTGTGCTCGACCATCCGCGCCCCGCAGCGTAGCGGTCGAGTGCGCTTACGCGAGCGCGGGGCGTGGGTTCGAGCCACGGTGAGGGGATTGGAGGCACGGGTAATTGAGGCGCGTGGAGCATCGGATGGAGATCGTGCGGTCGCTGGCGCCCGATAGCGCCGACGCGCGATTGGACGCCCCGTGTAACGCGCGATCGCATGCGTAGGCGGGCGGGTTGCAGCAGGCGCGGACGCGATTTAAGCCATCCGATCTCGCGATCGGACGGCTGAAAAGTGTTGGACGTGCACAAGCGTTGAGGAGCAGGCAGCCGAGGAGGCACACGTGGGCGCGGCGGCGACGGCCACGTCAGGGCTTTAGTGACGGATTTATCCGTCACTAAAGACCCCTTATTTATTATTTTGAAGATGTAATGTCCATTTTGCCCCCACTCCTTGCAACTATAAAAGGAGACCCCCTCCATACGAAATTCTCATCCCTTCTTTCTCCTCTCTACTCCTCCAAAGCTCAAGAGAAGCTTGTCCCACACCCGGGATGCTTCTCGCGGGATAAAGTCCAATTTTCGTTCCCCTTCGGAAGTGGATCCTGCGACGACGACGGCGTGCTGCTTCGTTCTCGTTCTTCTGCTTCGTCCTCCTTCGTCCCGCTTCGTTCTCCTTCGTCCAGGCGTCGTCCCATCTGGCTCATCCTCCAAGCAACCGTCGATGAGGATTTCTCTCTCCCTATTCTTTTTACTGATTTCTAGTATAGATTTACTACTTTCTAGATTAATCTACTCGTCCTCCAAGCAATCGTCGAGGAGGACATTTCTCTCTCCATTCTTTTAATGCTTTCTAGAGTAAATTTATCGCTTTCTAGAGTAATTTTTTATGCTTTCTAGTTGTAATGAACAATCTCTTCAATACAAAACTTCCTTGTTTATTCTACATCTCATTTTGATTTCTCTGTGTAATATTCTCTCTCTCTTACTCTCTCTCTCTCTTCTATTTATTGTAAATAATTAGATGGTTCTAAATTGAATTATTCTGTAACAAATAAAAAGAAATGCGTAGTTTTTAAATCAAACATCTGCCTCCCTGTGTTCGACCCAGAATTTTAATTTCGGTATAAATTTTATTTGTTGAACACGAATTCTTCACTTTCGAACTACAACGACAGGTTAAACCCAAATTCTCTTTCCTAATTTCCAAAGCTCAAGAGAAGCATCTCGGGTGTGGGACAAGCTTCTCTTGAGCTTTGGAGGGGTAGAGAGGAGAAAGAAGTGATGAGAATTTCGTATGGAGGGGGTCTCCTTTTATAGTTGTAAGGAGTAGGGGCAAAATAGACATTACATCTTCAAAATAATAATTAAGGAGTCTTTAGTGACGGATAAATCCATCACTAAAGCCCCGACGTGGCCGTCGCCGCCGTGCCCACGCGCGCCTCCTCGGCTGCCCGCTCCTCAACGCTCGTGCATGTCCAACGCTTTCCAGTCGTCCGATCGCGAGATCGGACGGCTTAGATCGCGTCCGTACCCGCTGCAACCCGCTCGCCTGCGCGTGCGATCGTGCGTTACGCAGGGCGTCCAATCGAGCGTCGGTGCTATCGGGCGCCCGCGACTGCACGATCTCCATCCAACGCTCCACACGCCTCAATTACTCGTGCCTCCAATCCCCTCACCGCGACTCGAACCCGCGCCTCGCACTCGCGTAAGCGCACTCGACCGCTACGCTGTGGGGCGCGGATGGTCGAGCGCACGTTTTAAGCGCCGGGCGGCCACAGCAGTTGGATCTCCATCTGACAGCGGAGAGCGATCGGGCGGGGGCCTTCACAAAATGGCAGCGGCTCTTTGGGCGGCTGAGATGGCGCCACGTGGTGCCATCTTGGCCGTCCATCTTCTAGAAGTTGTAGATGGTGCCATGGATGTCGGATTGACTCGATTTTTGTGTTGTTGGGCTGCGATCGTCGATCTGAATTCATCTGTGCAGTCAGATTTGTCATCTAAAGTGCGGATTTACACCATCCTGGCCCTTGATCTTCTAGGGTTCCCCGATCTCTATCTGATGCTATGGATGCCTGATTAGGGCGATCTTGGAGTTGTTGAACTCCAATCGTTGCCCTGATCACATCCATACGGTTGGATCTTTGATCTGAGGCCCCGATAAAATGTTTGCCCTGTCCAAGCACATAAAAGGAGACAATTAACCTCCATTTTATTCAAACTACTCTAAATGCGAGATGATGCATGTTATGCAATATTTATATCATGAAATGCAATCCTATGCTTAAGAACATGCATAAATAGACATTTTAAGTAGTGTAAATGTGTTTACATCACCGGGATGCTGGATCAACCCTACCTCTCTCCAAGGGTTGGCCTAAGCTACATTGGCCGCCCCTCATTCTCTTCTCAACCAGTCCAAGGCCATCGGGGACCATCCCTGAATGCCCTCTACTCTTTTAGCTCTAGATCATGCTTTTCATAAGTTTTACTGCTTTCATTTACTGCTTAGTAGAGTAGTTTCTCTTCTCCCCCAATGATGCATGCGAAATCCCCCCGTCGATTCTTGTATGCAATCATTTTCTGGTAGCTAGGTTTAATTTAAAGCATTCCTGTATAAGCTTTCCTCTAGATTTCCTGTACAAACAACTCTCCCCCAATGAATGAATGAAAAATGCATTTATATATATATATCTATTTATGTGTTTGAAATCACCATGAGCTGAATGATTATTTTATTTGTGTGATTTAAGTGCCTGTTCTTTAACCGCCTATATATTACGCACCAGAATACTATGTAGAGCGGCTTTGAGATCGATTTCAAAAACAGAAACACACCTCCCAGAGACGAACGACCGGGACTCAAGTCTCGTTATTTTACAAAACAATATTTTTGACGAACCTTTTTGCGTGACTATACTATGATTTTCGACGACTTTCAAATGCGTGAAAATGGCTTTCTGTCAGTGGCCTGTCATGTCGCACGCCCATAGTGGTGGAGGCTCGTCGCCACGGTTGAGGCCAGTGGTGGTGGAACGGACGAGAGATCAACTCTCTGCATAGTGGTGGGTCGGGGATGGTGGCCTCCACTATCTCGGCTGTCTCTTCTCTCTTGTAGTTAGCTGCCCCGACCAGATCCAACACACCCGCTCCTCCATGAATGTGGCCTTGACTGCGGCAGCTGGAGGAAATGCAGCCGTTGGTGAAAGAAGAAGAATAAAATAATAATAAAATATTATGATTATTTATATACAAACCCTCAACTTTATGTTAACTTAAAATAATGCATGCAAGGCACCTAATTGGTTAACTAATTAAATGAATGTAATTCTAAGTTAATTCTAAATGCATTTAAATTTGAATGCAATGCATGAATTATGTAATTAAATCAGAAATATGAATTAATCTATTTACATCCTAATTTATGCTAAATAAATGTTAGAATTAACTTAATGTCTAGGCACTTAAATACTTAAATAGCCCACAAATATGGGCCAATCACCCCTACACGGTACAACGTCCCCACGAGTTACAGGGTTTCCCCCACTCGACCTCTCTTGTCACTGATGTTCCATATAGACCAAAATGGGGACTTTGACCTCTTAAGTCTACCAGTTATAGTTAAGAGCAAGGGTGCTTGAGATTCTACTTGAAGTTTAGATGTATTGAGTGCAAAAGTGACCTAATTTCAAGGTTAGTTGACCCAATCAAGGGGGTTAACTTCACCTATTTGTCCTTCGAGAAGTTTTAGGTCTTTCTTTTAGGATTCAAGTGAGATTAAGAGCCTAAATTTTTAGGGTTTTCTTGAATAAGTCTCTTCAACCAAGGCTTAGGCACACCCCTTTTTGGAGAGTTGATTCTTGCTTATGAAGGTGTGTCTCTAAAACCCTAAATTGAAATCCTTAATTTGGCTCTAATCTTGGTCCAATTTAGTTTGCCAAAATATGGTATCTAGGGCTCAATCAGGAAGGTGGTAGCCCTAGTTACCTTACATGGGTGCACAAATCAGTATTGTTGTTGAAATCAAATCAGGCAACCTTGGTGAATTAGCTAGAACTGGAAAGCAAGTAGCCCTAATTGATTTTATCTTATTTCTTTTCCTTTCACAATGAGGGGCTTAAGAGAAGGAGATTAATCAGAAATTACCTGCCCCGGCCGTGTTTGATGTGCGGCTATCTTCTGTTGAGTCTTCTCCCCTGAAATAACCATAACAAAATAGATATATCAAGTTAGTACCAAATCAGCAATTGTAATCAAGATTTCTAAATCGCCCATTTCTCCCTGGCAACGGTGCCAAAATGTTCGGGACGCTTGATTGAGTTTTAAAAGGGTCGCATTGTAACACAGTCGAAAAAGCATTCAAAACAAATACAATTTATTACTCGAATTTTAAAGTTCGCAGTCGAACACAGGGAGAAAATTAGGGTTTAGAAATCAAGATCACAACTTGAGAATTTGAAAGAGTATAATATGCAATAAGATCAATGTTATAGTGCAAAAAGATAGAAATAAATGTAAGGCACTAAAGGAAACAATGTATGTGAATAAACACAAAATTGGACATCTAATTTGTGAATCAGATGCCTTAAAATGATGATGCTACAGTGCTTGATCTTTCTTCTGCTTCTTCTATTCTCTGGCAGCTCCTTCCTTACTCTTCTTCTTTGGCTTCTTCTTTTTTCCTCTTCTAATTTTGGCTGCAGCTTCCTTGCCTTAGCTTTCTCTTCCTCTGCCTTCTTCTCTGTCTCGGCTGCCTTTAGCTTCTTCTTCCTTCAGTTCCTTCCTTCTCCTTTCTTTCTTTTTCTGCCTTCCTTTCTCTTTCCGTCAGCTCCTTCTACCTTAGGCTTTTCCTCCTTCTCTCTGCTGCAGCCCTTCTCCTTCCTTAGCTTCTGACTTCAGCTTCCTCCTTCGCCTTCTCCTTCTTTTCTTCGGCCTGCCGAGCAAAACCTACCCCCTACCCATGCGAGCTCTCTTCTCTCCTTTCTCTCTTGCGTTCGCTCTCCCAGAGCCACTTCTCAGGTAATCGGGTCAGGTATGCGCCTGAGACCAGGCCCATCGGTGTGCGGTGGTGGGCGAGGAGTGCGATTGGGTCGGATCACTAGGTCCGCGGGGGGTGGTCGCGGATGAGGCGTCGGGTCGGGTGAGAGGAGACCTCACCCCGTGAGTTGGAGGTAATCGGCCCAATATAGAAATTCTTTTTATGCAGTTCGGCGCTTCGCAACATTCCGAGGTAGGAGTAAATTCCCACCCTCTTTCACGCACGCCTGCAGCCGAGTGTCCTCGTTCAATTGTAGCTGCAGTGATGGCTCTTGGCTTCAATTGGTCACCTGGAGATGTTTGCAAAGGCTCTTCATGCGACCTAGGACTAGATCTTGAAGTGGGCACGGCCTGGAGAAGCTTGCAAGCAAGCTTCCTGTTGTGCATCAATGGCAGCAAACCCCTGATCTAAAATCACACAAATGGCCTTGCGGCTGCGTTAAAAAGATCAGGTAGCTTCACCATGGTGTGGCAACTGTGCAGAGGTGGTTGGCGTGGCGTGGGACCACCTGAGGTAGCGTGCCTAGGGCACACTACGGCCGTGTGTGTGGGTGTGTTAAGGGGTGCTTGTGGGTGAGTGGTGGAGTGTTGTGAGTGGGGGCTTATGATCAGTGAGTCGAGGTGCAGCTTATGGACAGGTCGACGAGGAGAGAGGTGGTCTGTGGAGGTGGAGCGAACTCACTGGAGTGGTGGTCGAAGGTGAAGTGAATGATGGTGGTGGAATGTGGCAGTGGTCGTTCGAGGGAATAAAGAAGGGGAAAAGGGAGTAGAGGGTGAGAGGATTTATCTAGGAGTGAAGATACGAAGGGGGAGGCAGGGATGGCATTTGTACGTATTGCCGACGTTGGAGACGAAGGTGCTCAGTGAGGGAGGTCAACGAGGACGAAGGGTAGGCAGGAGCGTCGGCAGGTGCGGCGTGACGCGAACAAGCGAGAGGAAGAGGAACCTGCCACCGGTATTGTGGCTAGGTGACAAGGGAGAGTGGGAGAAGTCACTGGAGCTTGACGAGCAGGTCAGCCAGAGGAGGAGAGACGAAATTGAAGGAGTTCTCCGGCTGAATTCAAGCTTAGGAGATGCAGGGCGAATTGGGATGTCTTAAATAGGTCCTGGAGGTCGATTTGTGCTTGGAAGCCAAGCTTCCAAACACGGTAAGTTCGCCAGCAGAGGAAACTTGAGAGAGACCCAAATCTCTCATGCGTTCGCATGAGATTGGGTACCAAATAGGGCTTCTAATTGAGTTTACATTGGAGGAGATTTCTCAGAGAATCTCCCTTTCAATTTTGAAGTTGATTCTCTAAGAGATCAGGGAGAAATTACCCTTGCAAGCTCGCCGGAGTAGGATTCCCTTCGCTATAATGGTGGAGGGACCTAATTACAAAGAACGAAGAAGAAGCTAGGGGGTCAAACGTAAGGGTTTGTGAAAGATAGGGGTAGAAATGTAATTAGGCTGAACCTATTTGCAAAGTGGGTCAAGATGAATTCCCCTTAGGTCCAAATTTTGGTAAAAAACTAACTTGGACCTAAGGAATCCAATGGTAAGGTTGGATTTTTTGTTTAACCACGTTTGACTGGAAAATTTACGTAGAAACCCAATTTAGGGCAAATATTTGTCTGAGACCTCATTCTAGGTCAAAATAGGTTCCAATGGCCATATTGAAGGTTCTAAACCTTAGAGAATATTTTTATATGATTTTTAGAGGATTTAGGTGAATTTTATCCTGACCAGAACCTTGTTAAATCAAGTAGGTCTGTTTTAGGGTTACAAGAAGTCATTTAATTCCCAGAATTCACACGAACCATTTTTTGTTTGAACCAACCCACTTTTTGTCTTATTATGACCATTTGACCTATGTTTAGCTCTTGAGAAAACCCTTTGTTGCACTGCAATGGTAAAATTATAGTTTTAGCCCTTGTTTCATGCTTTTCTCTCAAAATGGTTATTCATTGAATTAGGACCTCCAGTTGGTTATGTAAGAGTTTTTATTCTCTTTTATGGGTCAAAATGAGATAGTTAGAGCTCATAATGGTGTTGCCATCAAGAGGGTCCTGGAAGACTTCCATGTCACCTGGAGGTGCAACCTGAGCCTCGCACCGCAAGAGCAGGGCTCCAAGCTTGCTTGGAGCTTCCTCGTTAATGGCGGGGAAGGGTGAAACCTGAGAAACAAGAACATGGCCTCTTAGCCCAATCAAAGTATTCAAGAGCATCGCCAGACCATGACAATTTTGTGGGTGGCGGTGGCGTGCCGTGTGAGGGTGCGTAGTGGTCGGATGGAGTCGGGGAAGGCGACACGAAGGTGGTTTGTTCGGTGGGGAGCTAGGGTGAGCGAAAGGTGAAATTAGGAGAGGGGTTTTGATGGGCATGATGTAGCGAAACTTTTGGGAACATCAACGAGGCTTTTGGAGGTGTGGAGCATGTGGAAGACCTCGCCGAAGGTTTGGTCGGAGCAGAGGATGAAGGTGGGTTGCTACGATCTTCAAGGGTTTATTTTTGGTTTTTGGTAGAGGAAACTAATCTAGGAGACTAAGGGAACTAACTACCTAGTCTAATGGGACGAAGGGGTAAGGATTGGCACTAGTTGTGGCATGGCGGTGTCGTAGAAGGTGAAGGCCTCCGAAGTGGGTCGGCGAGGATAGGAGGTAGACGACGTCTGCAGGTACCACAAGACGCTGACGATCGTGGGGAAGAAGAATCCACCTGCTATTGTCTGTAAGGGTGGATGAGGAAGGTGGATGGAGGGGCTTGCCGGAGTTAGTGGAGATGGAGGTCGGGGAGAAGGGAAGAAGTGGGAACTGGCCTCCAAACCAAGCTAAGGAGGTAAGGAATGCAATATGGGTCCTTTTATAGGTCTTAGGGAGGGGTTCCAAGCATTGAAGGAAGCTTTCAAGCTCCGTCCAATTTGCGCATGTGGGATACCCACATCTCCCATGCGTTCACATGTGAGATTGGGAAAGAATTAGGGTCCAAGGCCAGGTTTGATTGAAAGAGAATTCCTCAACTAATCTCTGGTTCAAATTTGGGACTGATTGATTGAGAAACAAGCGAGAAAATCTCACTCGAATCTCGTTGGAAGTGCTACAGCTATTCCTAATGGCAGCTGGGACCTAGATGTGAGGAAGATGAAGAAGTTAGGGGGTCCTTGCAAGGATTTCAAAAGTTAGGGTTATGTGTGTGAGAGAAAAGAGTTAGACAGGACCAAAATGCAAACTTAGTCAAGATGATTTTTGATTGGGCCCAAATTTTGGTATAAACCAAATTTGGACCCAAGAAATCTAATGGTAAAGTCCGATTTAGGTTTTTACCAAGTTTGACTGGGTAAATTGTGCAGAAATCTAAATTAGGCCATTTGTCTGTCTGAGACTATTTTAGTTTAAAATGGGTTCCAATGGTCAAATCAAGCATACCAAATCTTAGAGAATATTTTTATATGATACTTAAAAGGTTTAGGTGAATTTTATCCTGACCATAACCTCAGTGAATTAAGTGGGTCTATTTTTAGGGCTTCAGATGTCTATTAATTCTCAAAACGGGTGAAAATCCATTTCTATCTACATAAACCCACTTATTAGATATTTATGACCATATAACCTTTAATTAACCCATGAAAAATCCCGTGATTGCTCTGCAATTAAGATATTCTGTTAAAACTGAAGTTTTAACCCTATTTTCATGTTTATTCCTCAGAATGGATATGAAATGAATTACGGCTCTTTGGCGGTTATGTAGGAGCATTTGTTAATACATTATGACTAAATAAAGTTAGACATGAATGATGATGATGTTATCATCATACTCCCATGCCTAACTTTTGCAAGTGCCTTAGCAAAATCTTATGAAATTAACTCAAATTCTAAACCATGCCTTTGATGCTCAAAGTCCTGATTTTTTCTTCTTTTTAGAAATTAGGTCAGAATGCTAATAATAGGCCTAGAGTTCCTCAAGTATCAACCAAGATCCGAACTTGACCAACTTTAGCCTTTGTCTGCCGCGAAGGTTTCTAAGGCCCATAGGAACTATCCTAGGTTTGTTGGACCCCACGTTTAAAGCACATGTGCTTGTAACATGGTTAGTCCAGGTTCAATTTGCTGTGCATTTTTGTAAGAGAGAGGGATAGAAGAATTTTTTGCATCTTTGGAGAGCTTTTCTCTCTTTTTCTTGATTATCTCTAGCTTTAGATTGGGTTAAAAATGCGATCAGTATTGGATTCCTAGTTCCCACCATCAATCCTCTTAGGGTCCCTAGCAATCAATGCTTCGAGATAGAACCATTCATGGCAACCCCCAGAACCCTAACTTTCGACACTTCGAGATAGTGCTATCCGTGGTGTTCTGTAGCTAAATTCAGGCCCTGACGATCGACATTTCAGGATAATCCCGCCCATGGCACTTGAATTAGCATAAGGTGCTTACATGTCCCTGGTAGGATATTTAGATATCCTAAGAGACAAGCACGGAGGAGACGATTTTTTATTGGGCATATTTGAGGGGAATTCCCACTTCTCCACGTTGAGAACTCATCCAAATCAACTTGTGTTGATAAGCCGCTCCTAATCTAGGTCGCTTTTTCATAATAGAATTAAATTCTTTTACGTGATTTTTTATTATTAAGCACACTAAACTAGACTGTGTGTGGATTAGAGTGCATAGGTTACTGAGTCCCACAAATCATAGGTCAGTTAACGAGGATGAATAATCCTTAAGCCTTAGACCTAATACATAAGCTTCGCATTTTCCTTAACCTCTTGAGGATTATCCAGATCTTAACGGATACTTAAATTTTTAAGCCTAAAATAAGCCCAAGAGGCCTAAGATCAGCACTCATACTATTCTCTTTGTCTCTCTGTTATTCTAGGACTTAATTTCTTCCTTTTGATTTGGTCTAGAACTTAAGTAGATTCCACAATCATTTACTAATTACTATCCCCATTTTTTTGTTTCAAATTGTTTCTTCTTTTTGACATTTAAATCTCCTCCTCTTTTCCTCAAGAATGATATGCAATGATCTCTCAAAATTTTTTCCTCTTTTTCCATTTTTTGCTCTTTTTCAATTTTTATTTTTTTGGTTTGTTGAATGAGTACATTTTTTGCAAGAACCCTTTAGAAACTTGAATTTTTGTGTTTGCACTTTAACACCCTCCCATGCCTAAGTTTTATAATGTCCTCATTGTAAATTGGAAGGTATGAAATCAGTTTGGTTCAAGGATTAGAACAGGTTCAAAGGGTGGGTAAACGAGTTGGGATGACTGTTGTGGACGATTTCAGGCTCAGGTACAAATACCAAAGGTGGAGTCAGCTGTTCTAAAATTGAATTTAGAAGTGCAGTAGATGTGAAGCTCAAAAGGATAATCAGAAGGATCTCGGATTTTTTGGAATGATAGGTTGACTCTCGTTAAGCGCTAAATTTAATGCCTTCAGCTGAACAGAAAGTGGTCATGGAGGAGTGGTCAAATCAGAGGTGTTATGTAGAACAAGCACCTTAATCAAAAGCCTGGTTGGTCCAACGAGGTGCTTGTTTAGATTAACAGGCTGATGATGCAGCCCAAACACAATCAATATGGTCGGTTGGTGGATGTGGATCAGTAGATGTGGTGCCCACCAAATACTTTTAAGCTTAAAAAGATATGGCAGTGTGAATCGCGGGTTGGGCTGAATCGGATCAGCGTGGTCAAAGTAGGGATCATCAAATGAAAAAGAGTCTATGGGGATATAGGAACCCTACGAAGGTGATTAGAAAAGGATGGGATGTGATTTGTATTTTGATCGATGTCCAAAACTTGATCAAAATGCAGAGAAGGATCATGTGCGATCGGATCATAGAGAGGAGAATCAGAATAGAAATTGATTCTGGTGGCTAGTCGGGGTTGGGATCGGATTCGAGAAGGTTCTGTATGTGGATTTGAAGAGGTGGCTTCCTTGAGAACTATGTGAGTTAAGGGCTCCTCTAGAAGGATTCAAAAGTAGGTTCATCTAGAGAGTCATCATAATGGCCATAAAAATCAAAGGTAAATGCCTAGAGAGTGCTTATAGGGTCATGGAAATCTGAGTCAAGAAAAGATTCGAACTTGAGATTACAGACACTCTTGGCACTTGTTTCGGATTCTTGATGATAAAAAAGGAATGATTCCATCTCAATGGAACTTGATTTTGAATCAATGATCTCAGGATCAGGGACCTCAGAGTCAGAGTCAAAAAATTGGGTCATGGATGTTGAAGTCATAGATTGGTTCATAATCGTCAGGAAACAAAGGTTCTCCAAAATTAGAGTAGGATTCGAAATCATCGGAGAACTTGCGAAGATTGTATTCTGAATTCGATTCGAGATCAGAGGTTCCACCACAGAAAGAATTAAGAAGTGTAGAGGCAACAACCTAACTTGGATCTAACCTATTTTTAGATTCTGAGCTAAAAAAGGTGCCCCTAGTAGGTATAGGCTCGGGTTCTAGGCTCCTAGGATAGACCCAATCGAGTCCCAGCTCTTCCAACCCCTTGATTTCTGTATCATAGATTGGTGTGACTTTCGAGAAATCAATTAGTGTCTCTAAGGAGGTTGGAGAGGTTGTTAACGAGAAAATTATCAATGTTTGAAAGATGCGTTATAGTATAGGACAAAATCGCATTAAACTCTTAAAATTTATAACTCACAAGTACGAGGTCCTTCACAGGGAGCAAGAATGGCAGTTCAATCTCACAGATCACAATTCTAAGTAAAATGTAAGCAATTAAGATCAGAAAAATAATTCAAAATAATATATCAATAGATCCAAATACCAATGTGCAAAAAGATTAGGGTAAAATGATGATTTGAATCACCAAATTACCCTTTAAGTTTAAACCTCACAAATATATGAATAAGAAGCACAACCACTATCAGAATCAAATGCTTCAGACGACAGAGATAAGCTATCAGATGGCTTAAGAGAAGCCTGCTACAGTGCCTTCAAGAGGCTCAACGACCTCTTTCCTTCTTGAGCCTCAGTAAAGATATGTAGTATAGTACAAAGGCATGATTACCTCATAGAGACTAAGTGTTGAGAGGGGTTCACTGAAGCAACCCCCCCTCCTGCCTTTCTCCTTTATTTCTACTTTTTCTCTCAAACCCAGGGCTAACCGGATCTATGCTCGGGTAATCAGGCAGGTATTTAGATCCAGGCAAGGGACCAAGGTCACCGACGTGGGTATGATGTGAACACCATCATGAGCCATAACTAGCTCAATTTAGTCATTATCAAGGAATAAATGCTCCTACATAATTGCCAGAGAGCCCTAATTCATTGCAAATCTATTCTAAGGGAAAGACAAGAAAATAAGGTTAAAATTGCAATTTTACCATCGTATCTTGAATGCAAAACAACGATGGGTTTTCCCAGGGGGTAATTAAGGGTCAAATGGTCTTAAAAGTCTAACAAGTGGGTTACAACAGACAGAAAAGGGTTTTTGCGTGTTTTGAGAATTAAATGACTTCTAAAAACCTAAAAATAGACCCCCTTAATTAACTGAGGTTTTGGTCAAGATAAATTTTACCTAAACTATCTAAAATTCATAGAAAAATATTCTCTAGGGCTTGGTACCTTCAATTTGACCATCATAATCCGTCTTGACCCAAAATAGTCTCAGATTGACATTTGCCCTAATTTGGGTTTTTGCATAAGTTACCCAGTCAAACGAGATCAAAACCTAAATCTAACTTCACCATTGGATTTCTTGGGTATAAATTAGGTTTGTACCAAAATTTGGACCCAATCTGAGATCATCTTGACCATGTTTCCATTTTGGTCCTGTTAAACTCTTTCTATCTTATTCAAACCCTTAGTTTTTTGAATTCCTTAGAAATGGCCCACTAACTTTGTCATCATTATCACAAAAGGATCCCTGCCACCATGAATCCTATTCCTACAACTCCGGCGACCTTTGATTGAAGAGAACTCCTCTGCTCAATCAATCCCTTCTAAAATTGGAAGGGAGATTGCTTGAGTCCTCTTTCCATTGAATCCGTCCATGAGCCCTAAAACTTTCCCAATCTCTCATGCGAACGCATGAGAGATTAGGGTATCCTAGAGAATTCCCACTCTAACGACATTTCCTAGCTTGGAAGCTTGGCTTCCAAGTTCAAAACTCCCTCCAAAGGCCTATATAAGCAAGCCCAGATCAGGCTGAACTTCCCAGACTTGATTTCAGCATGGAACACCCTAAATTCCTCCCTTCTTGTCCAACCGGAAAGCTCCTCAAGCTCTGGGGACTTCCTCCGACTCCTCTAGTCATCTGACCACAAAACCAGTGGCAGATTTGTCTTCCCTGCTGATCGGGTCGATCTTTCGCTTTTAAGTCGTTTGTAGTTTAATGTGGTGGAAAAATCGACTAATCAATTTTTAATAAGAAATAACCACTCGCAGAGGAGCGGGTCGTTTCCACAGGGAGGCAATAACGTATTAAAATTCGCGCCACTTAAAAATGTTTGTTCGGAGTCAATTTGGACAAGAACCAAGCCAAGATTGCCTTTAGATTAAGGTTTAAGCAAGAAATAATGCTGAAATGGCAATTATGATAAACTACAGGATATTTTCCGCAATGCAGACTGAATAGAATATGAATAAAATCTGGCAATGGCAGAAAATGTAAATTTTAATCAATGCTTTACTGTAGCAAAACAGGGGAATTCTTCCCCGTTGTCTTGCGCGACGAGGAGCCGATGGCTGGGCGCGGGAAGCTCGGCGGAGGTCCCTTGGATCAAGGGCTTCGAATCGGTGGTGACGGCGAGTCGCGCGGCGGCCGGAGGTGGCCGGACGAGCTCCGGCGGAGGTGCTGCAGGTGGCTGTGCGTGGGCGCGCGGAGAGTCTGCGGAAGGCGCTGGCGCGCGGAGGCGTGGCTGCGGTGGTCTGCAGGCGGGCGCTGGCGCGCGGAGGCGTGGCTGCGGTGGTAGCTGCAGAGGTCGGTTGCTGGCGGTTCTGCAGGTGGCTGTGCGTGGGCGCGCGGAAGGTCTGCGGAGGGCGCTGGCGCGCGGTGGTCTGCAGGCGGGCGTCTGCAGGCGGGCGCTGGCGTGTGCGGTGGAAGCTGCAGAGGGGGCGCTTGCGCGGTGGAAGCTGCAGGCGGGGCGCTTGCGCGGTGGAAGCTGCAGGCGGCTGTTGGAGGATGCTGCAGGCTGGTCTGCAGGCGTTGGAGGAGAGCGCGGGCTGATCTGCAGGCGTGCGCAGGTCAGCAGCCGGTGAGCGGTGGAGGGCGCAGAGGTCGGTTGCTGGCGGTTTGCAGATGGCTGTGCGTGGGCGCGCGGAGGGTCTGCAGGAGGGCGCTTGCGCGCGGAGGCGTGGCGGTGGTCTGCAGGAGGGCGCTTGCGCGGTGGAAGCTGCAGGCGGCTGTTGGAGGATGCTGCAGGCTGGTCTGCAGGCGTTGGAGGAGAGCGCGGGCTGATCTGCAGGCGTGCGCAGGTCAGCAGCCGGTGAGCGGTGGAGGGCGCAGGCGGTTTGGTGGCCGGTTGGAGAGTGCAGGCTGAGGAAGTGGAGGTGAGCGGGTAACTTCAGACGTCTGGGAAATTTCCCAGACGTCTTAAGTTACTGAGAGGGTGGCTGATCAGTAGCTAGGTGGTGGTGGTCTACGACGACGGCGAGGAAGATGCACGCTAGGGTGCTCACGGTGATGCGGGCGAGCTCCGGATGGCGGTGTGGCCTGTCACACCACACGCCCACGGTGGTGGAGACTCGCCGCCACGGTAGAGGCCGGCAGTGTGGAGTGGAAGAGAGAGGATCTCTCTGCACAGTGGTGGGTCGGTGGCGGAGGCCTGCCGCAGCCGGAAGCTTCCGTGCTCCTTTTATAGTGTCTTGAACAATTTTGAAATCAGTCGCCGACCAGATCCACCACATCCGCTCCCCCTTGAATGGCTTCATCACTGCAGCAGCCGGGCGTTGGAGCGGCAGCCAGCCGTTCTGAAAGAAGACGAATAAAGCAAATATTATTAAAATATTAGGGTTATTTATGTATAGACCCTCAACTTCTATGTTAATAAAAACAATATACCTAATTGGTTATCTAATTAAATGAATGCTATTCTAAGCTAATTCTAAATGCACTTAAGATATGAATGCAATGTATGGATTATGTAATTAGATTAAAACTATGAATTAATCTATTTACATCCTAATTTATACTAAATAAATGTTAGAATTAACCTAATGTGTAGGCACTTAAATACTTAAATAACCCACAACTATGGGCTAATCAAATACCCCCATGCCTAGTTTTTGCTAGTCCCTAGCAAAATTAAGCGAAACCTAGCACTCTAAGTAGACTAGTCAACTCACTTAGTCTTCCTTCAGAAGCATATTAAGTTCAGGTTCTAAACCCAAGGTTCCTAAGTAGTTGCTAAGTTACAGACTAGGTCGGCTAAAGACGAGTTGCCAGCACAAGTTTCCCTGATTTCTGACTCTACCCTAAAGTTTATTGATCCCTGAGATTAAAGCATCCGTGCTTGTGCATTGGTCCGAGTTATTTGAGTTAAAGGAAATTTTTTTTTTTTTTTTTTTTTAATATATATACTTTTTTTTTGTTTGATTCTTCTAAGTCTAACCTCAGCTCAGCTATCAACACAGTCTGTGTCGGATTCATTGTCCCCATTACCATACCTCGAAGGGTGCCTGGCTTTCGATGCTTCGAGATAGCACCGCCCATAACGACCCCAAGAACTCCTGGCAATCGACACTTCGAGATAGTATCGCCCATGGATTTCTTAAGCGAATTCAGGCCTATGGCAATCGGCACTTCGAGATAGGGCCGCCCATGGTACCTGAACCGCGCAATGCGCTTACATGCCCCCAGTAGGATGGATATCCTAAGAGACAAGCGCCGAGGAGGTAATATGTTACCATCGCATCCTCAAGGTGAGTATATACTCGACCTCTCCTGCGGCGGGAACTCTTCCAATCAAAATATGTTTTCAAGCCTTTCTTAAGTCAAAACTAAGAGAACCAAATCTCTTTTCAGAAATTAAGTTAATTACCAGACCAAGTGTGAACAATTTGGATGCTTGGGTTACAAGGACCCGTAAACCAAAAAGGTAGAATAAGACTCCAGGTACTACCCCACCTTTTAACTCAAACCCTAGCTTCCCTTCCTCAACCTCTTGAAGAATGGTCCGCAACTTAACTCCTACTTAAGTTTTTAAGTCCACAAAGGACCCTAAAGGTCTAAAGCTAATAGCTTATTTAGCTTCTAAAGTTTGACCCTAGAATTAACTTAGTCTACCCTAGAGTTCTGATTTGCTTAAGACGGCAAGATCTAGCCAGTTAAGCTCAAAACCTCTTTTTTTTTTTTTTTTTTTTTTTTTTTTTTTTTTATATGTACAAATGTATGCAATTATGCTATGTATATCCCCAAGTACACCCCCCCATGCCTAAAATCTGCAATGTCCTCATTGCATAGAAGGATATTACCTGGGTCAATGCTGGGCTGAATAGCCGAAGAACCTGCAAATCAGGTTCAAGAATTGCAGAAATAGGCCCTAAAAATGAGGAAAGCAAAGTTGGCCTAGAAAATAGGTAACCTAGGATGTTGGCGAGCTGATGATGAATCCCGATAGCAAATGCTCGCCCAACTAAAATGGGAATGAAATCTTCCCAGGTCACCAGAAGAGGTTCTAAAGGATAAACAGTTAAAATAACCTCCAAAGGGGTAGGGGTAGGATGACAAGGATCCTCCAAAAAGAATGGGGAAGGAATGGTATAGAGATAAACCCCCAGGGTAATGGACTGACTAAAGAAATCATCAATCCATACCCGATACTCCATTACAGAAAATATTGGTCTGTTAAGCCCCCTAGTCAGAACAAAAATGAGCAATTCTCTAAGGCAAGGATCGTCTAGGGTGTCCAAGTTACGAGGTTGTGGGATGGCCATAAGATCTAGATTGGGTTTAATCAGCTTGGTGTCCATCCCAAACACTCTTTCTAAATCCTCAATTTCATCCCTAGCATTCCTTGCACCATCACGTGGATCTTCCTGCTCTTCATCAGGAGTCACAATTTCGCTTTCAGATATAAGAGAATCAGAGGGTGACTTCGAAGTGAATGAAGGCAGGTTGGAAGCAACAGATCTAGGGATTATCCTATTAATGTCATCCCCGGGTTTTTGTTCTTTACTCACATCTTCCCCGGAGTCTATATGTGAATCCACATAAATCTTAGAAATTGCTTCCAAATTTTCCATCATTTTATCATGAGGAGAAATATCATCAATGGGTGTGCCAAGGAAACCTAATTTGGTCAAATTTGTGACATCCTCAGGGGTTAACTCTTCAAATAATACATAATCACCCTTAGTGTCACTCCAAATCTTGAATGTAGGTTCCTCATATAATTCATCTTCCTCCTCATCACACAATTCATCATGTACCCGAGGTCTAGAATCATTTAATATATCAGCAGATCCCCTAGGGTGCTCTATCTGAGGTAAATTATTTACATTGGTTACATCAGACTCCTCAGATAGGTCAATTTCTTTAGGGTTAGGTTCCCTAAGGGTGGGTTTGAGTTCCATATCATGATCAGAAGGGAGGGTAGGATTAACAACTTGACTTTGACCCACTTCATCAAATGTCACGAAAATACTATCATCTGGGTCGAGGTCTTCCAATGGCACCATCATTCCCTTCTTTTGACTCCAATATAATTCAGGTGGATACTCAACCTTATCATCATCTTCCTCGGGTTGCCACCTTTCTTCATCCAATGCATAGCTACTTTCATGTGTATTTTCCTCCCACCTAAAGTGTAGATCTCTCAAGGAAGTGTCATCTAATGGGGAGGTTTCAAAATCGATCCTCGAAAAGTAGCTATTCTCCCCAGAATTGCCCTTCAACTTAAAGTGTAGCTTTCCCACGGGAGATGCATCTATTGTAGAGGGGTATACGTCATCGTCAATGGGGCAGATTGGGTGGCTAATTTCATCTCTTTCTTGTTGGCCTGCTCTCAAAGATTCTCCTAACAATTCACTCATTTCATTTTGCATTTTCTGTATTTCCATCTTCAAAGAGGAGAGGTCATTTTTATCATAAGAGAAGTCAGGCTCAGGCTTATAGTACCCAGGAGTGTTTGTCCAACCATTATAAGTTTTCAGGGAGGGTGGGTTGGGTATTTCTTTGGTATGTGGGATATTGGGCAAAGCAAATCCCGCTCCTGAGTTCTGCTCACTAATTTGGGGCTTAACTAGGCCAATACTCCTATAATAGGAGTAAAACGGATCCCAATGATTGTCATTATGTCCATCAAGGAATGGACCATCTCGGCGTCTGGGATCGAAGGATGCAGAGTGGGGGTGAGGGTGTGGGCAAGATGTGAAAGGATGAAAATCAATGTGGTCCATCCTAACTCACACTTCAATCAGAATTCCCCAAGCAAGACACAATTCAAAAAGGACCTTTTAGGTCTTTCCCAATTTAGGCTTTTGATTTTAAGTCAGATTGCAGGTGACAATACAATTTGTTCAATCAATTTACGCGCCTATTGTCGACCTACGGCTCGCCTAAAAAGACCTAGTTGGAGCTTAGGTGTTCTTCCCTAAATCTCAAATAGTCAAGTAAATCCAAAGACGGAAGATCGAGGGATGCAAGTAGGCCTAAGCCTTCCTTTGAAGCTGTGCTTTCGCGGTGCTCCTAAACTACCCCCAAAAATCCGTGACAGGGTATCCCCCTCTTTGGATTTACAAAACCTTTGATCTCAAGTTCCGAACACTTCAGAATCCAACGAAAGGAGGGCTCTTGTCCTAGTATTTCCAAACCTAAGGAGTGTCTAGAAGCGTGTCGTGGTGCAAGTGAAATAAGTGTGCATACACCGTAAAAGATTTTAAACTTTGAATCGCACGCCAAGTTTGAAAATGAAATCCTTGGTTTTTAAAATGTCCTTTCTTTAATTAGTCCTTTTTCTAAAAAAAAAAAAAAAAAAAATGTGACCACTTGTTAGATTTATTCAGTACAGATTAGGTGGTCTTCGCATTAAATCCCAAATGCAATGCGTGATCAAAAATAGGATGCAAAGTAAGAGAATGCGTACCTTGCCTCCAGCGATCTTCGATGCAAAAATGTACGCAATGCAGAAAAGCAAATCTAGAGGCTGCTCATACAGACCTAAATGGTTCGTCCTAGGGCAGGCAGCTTCTAGCAGGCAGCTCGTTTTTTTTCTTTTTCTATTTTTTTTTAGAACTACTTATGCACAAGCAAATAAAAGAAATAATAAAAAAAATAAACCTAAATCTAAAGAAAAGGGAACAGGCTCCCAAAAATTACCCAACACGGGTCCAAAATAAAATCAAGGAACAAACCCTCAAAATATGCCCCAGAACAAGGGTTTCAAACTAACTGTAATGAAAAATTAAGTCTTCAGTCTTAATTCTATTCTAATTAAATTAGCGATTAAATACAGTGGTGTCCGTCGCGTCCTCGTCCTTCTCCTCCTTTCAAAATTGCTTGTCCACTTCTCGTCTGGCAACGTCAAGGGTCGCCTCTCACAGTGGCTGATTCTTGCACAAAATTTCTCGCACAGAAAAGAAAATAATAGATGGTCAAATCTCTGTGCAATTGACAAATAATCAAAATAAAATTAGGCGAAATTATTGCGTCTGTTGCCTCCCCGGCAACGGCGCCATTTGATCGGGTCGATCTTTCGCTTTTAAGTCGTTTGTAGTTTAATGTGGTGGAAAAATCGACTAATCAATTTTTAATAAGAAATAACCACTCGCAGAGGAGCGGGTCGTTTCCACAGGGAGGCAATAACGTATTAAAATTCGCGCCACTTAAAAATGTTTGTTCGGAGTCAATTTGGACAAGAACCAAGCCAAGATTGCCTTTAGATTAAGGTTTAAGCAAGAAATAATGCTGAAATGGCAATTATGATAAACTACAGGATATTTTCCGCAATGCAGACTGAATAGAATATGAATAAAATCTGGCAATGGCAGAAAATGTAAATTTTAATCAATGCTTTACTGTAGCAAAACAGGGGAATTCTTCCCCGTTGTCTTGCGCGACGAGGAGCCGATGGCTGGGCGCGGGAAGCTCGGCGGAGGTCCCTTGGATCAAGGGCTTCGAATCGGTGGTGACGGCGAGTCGCGCGGCGGCCGGAGGTGGCCGGACGAGCTCCGGCGGAGGTGCTGCAGGTGGCTGTGCGTGGGCGCGCGGAGAGTCTGCGGAAGGCGCTGGCGCGCGGAGGCGTGGCTGCGGTGGTCTGCAGGCGGGCGCTGGCGCGCGGAGGCGTGGCTGCGGTGGTAGCTGCAGAGGTCGGTTGCTGGCGGTTCTGCAGGTGGCTGTGCGTGGGCGCGCGGAAGGTCTGCGGAGGGCGCTGGCGCGCGGTGGTCTGCAGGCGGGCGTCTGCAGGCGGGCGCTGGCGTGTGCGGTGGAAGCTGCAGAGGGGGCGCTTGCGCGGTGGAAGCTGCAGGCGGGGCGCTTGCGCGGTGGAAGCTGCAGGCGGCTGTTGGAGGATGCTGCAGGCTGGTCTGCAGGCGTTGGAGGAGAGCGCGGGCTGATCTGCAGGCGTGCGCAGGTCAGCAGCCGGTGAGCGGTGGAGGGCGCAGAGGTCGGTTGCTGGCGGTTTGCAGATGGCTGTGCGTGGGCGCGCGGAGGGTCTGCAGGAGGGCGCTTGCGCGCGGAGGCGTGGCGGTGGTCTGCAGGAGGGCGCTTGCGCGGTGGAAGCTGCAGGCGGCTGTTGGAGGATGCTGCAGGCTGGTCTGCAGGCGTTGGAGGAGAGCGCGGGCTGATCTGCAGGCGTGCGCAGGTCAGCAGCCGGTGAGCGGTGGAGGGCGCAGGCGGTTTGGTGGCCGGTTGGAGAGTGCAGGCTGAGGAAGTGGAGGTGAGCGGGTAACTTCAGACGTCTGGGAAATTTCCCAGACGTCTTAAGTTACTGAGAGGGTGGCTGATCAGTAGCTAGGTGGTGGTGGTCTACGACGACGGCGAGGAAGATGCACGCTAGGGTGCTCACGGTGATGCGGGCGAGCTCCGGATGGCGGTGTGGCCTGTCACACCACACGCCCACGGTGGTGGAGACTCGCCGCCACGGTAGAGGCCGGCAGTGTGGAGTGGAAGAGAGAGGATCTCTCTGCACAGTGGTGGGTCGGTGGCGGAGGCCTGCCGCAGCCGGAAGCTTCCGTGCTCCTTTTATAGTGTCTTGAACAATTTTGAAATCAGTCGCCGACCAGATCCACCACATCCGCTCCCCCTTGAATGGCTTCATCACTGCAGCAGCCGGGCGTTGGAGCGGCAGCCAGCCGTTCTGAAAGAAGACGAATAAAGCAAATATTATTAAAATATTAGGGTTATTTATGTATAGACCCTCAACTTCTATGTTAATAAAAACAATATACCTAATTGGTTATCTAATTAAATGAATGCTATTCTAAGCTAATTCTAAATGCACTTAAGATATGAATGCAATGTATGGATTATGTAATTAGATTAAAACTATGAATTAATCTATTTACATCCTAATTTATACTAAATAAATGTTAGAATTAACCTAATGTGTAGGCACTTAAATACTTAAATAACCCACAACTATGGGCTAATCACCTGCCTTCCTCCGCATCGTGCCATACCAATGAGCTCCCCTCTATCTTCGTCATTGTCACCGTCCCCATCACCGGAGTACCTTCTTCCCTAGTGCCGGCCTACCAACGTAGGTGTTTTTCTTCCCCCTTCATCGGTTAGTTTAGGGTTATCGTAGTATATTTTAGTTCTTAGGTTAGTTTCCTTCTCTAAAAAGCCAAAAACAACCCTCGACTTGACATGCTTACCTTCATCTTTCCTGCCTCTGATGACTCCTTCGGCTAGTCCATCCCACCTCCACAAACCACCAATCAACTCTCCAACCACCTCACAACATTCACCGCATCATGCCCTGCCAAACCCCTCTCCCTATTTGCCTTCCCATCCACCCAAACTCTCTACTGAACACCATGCCCTCCACACCAATAGTTCGAGGTCATTAGACCTCCTTACTCCGCCAATCACCTCCGCACCACCATGGTTACGTTTGTCGTCATCTGGCAATGCTTTTTGCATCCTTTAACACAGTTGAGAGGCCTTATTCTAGGTTTTCAGGTAGCAGGTCATTACTGCCATTGACGAAGCTTCAAGCGAAGCTTGAAGCATTCTCCAGGCATCGCGAGTGCCAAGTGAAGTCCCTGGAGCTGAGGCTTTGCTCAAGTAACACGCTCAGGACTCCAATTGGGGGGCATACCCCTAGCAGCAGGTGCAATTAGACGGAGAGACATCAGGGCAATGCATGCGAAGGAAAGGTGGGACTTTAGTCCCACCTTGGAAGCTAACAAGTGCACTCACCTGCATAAATTGAAAAAGTCGCATAGGCTGTTCCCCTCAGCACGCACAGGGGGTAAGGTCCTCGCACGCGCCCTTACGCTCCTCGCCCACGACACCTTACATGTGGGTCTGGCCGATCCATATACCCGCCTAACCTAAGCACTCCTTGCTCACTACCCACACTGGTGACCTTGGTCCCGGGTATGCATCTGCCCGTTTACCCGACTACCCTGATTGTGGCCCTGGGAGGGTGAAACTATAGTGGAAGAGAGAGAGAGAGCGTGAGGTAGGGGAGGGTTTTTCCCTGTGCGACACTTAACCAAATCTGAGATGGCCATCCTCTGTGTGTGAAGAAAGAAGCAGAGGAGAAGAGGCTAAAGACAAGCAAGAAGAGAAAGAAGAGGAGAAGGAAGAAGGCTCGTGCGTAAAGAGGAGAGCAGCTGAAGAAGGAAAGAAGGAAAAGAAGAGGAGGAAAGGAAGAAGACCAGAAGAAGAAGAGAAGAAGAAGAACAGTGTTAGGGAAGCACTGTAGCACTTATTGGATAAGTCGTCTGATTCAATAACTCGACGTCTCATTTGAGGCTTGATATTGTGAAAGCTTGATATATACTTAGAGAATAATTGGTGATTTAAATCACCATTATTTTACCTTATTTACCTTTTTATTGCATCAAAATACATGAGAATTCATTGAATATCTAATGTGATAAATTAGTATTTATTGAATATCATTTTGCAATTTAAATTCTTATGCTCATTTACATTATTGAGATTAGTGTGTGAATTCCTATTTGCTCCCTGTGTTCAACCTCGGATTTCATTTCTGATATTTGAGCTATAAATATTATTTGTTTTCAAATTGATTTCGACCTTTACTACAATGCAGCATTTGTAAACATCGATCTCGCTCGAACAACATTTTGGTGCCATTGTCGGGGAGTAACGTGCAATTCACCACTATTCTCTGCATTATTTGATTATATTTGAGCACTGGCTTGCCCTATTTGCTTTATTATGATTTTGCAAGGTACTTTACGAGGAGATATTCCACGCAAAACAGTCACACCAGGGCAGGTAACATTTCTATTCTTCTTTAATCAACCTTTTAATCTTGGGAAGACAAAACAAAAAGGAAACAATCAATTAGGAATCACTTGCCCTATTTTTCATAGTGACATCATTTAAAAGGAAAGTTTCCCAATTTGTGAAAATTCTTTTCAAATCTGAGTGAAGTTTGAAGCGATTCTGTTTAGAATTCTCTACCCCAAATTTCCTGTGCTTATTAGGGTCTATGCTTAATTTCTAGTCACTCTAGGCTAACACATTTCTTGCTTGAAGCCCAAGGTGAACATTTTTAAAGATCAATTGAACTTGGAAATAGAGCTAATTAGGGTTTCAATTTTTAGGGTTTTGGAGTGCTAATTCACACTTGCCTGCATAAAAGGAAACAAACCCACCTACATTTGTGTGCTACCCAAGCCCTTGGTTGAAAAGATCTAATCAACAAAAACCCTAAAAATTAGTCTCTAAATTCACTTGAACCCTAAAATACTTGGACCTAAAAACCTGGGAATCAAATCAGGGTGATTTCTAGGTCTTGACCTAGATCTCATTCTGCCATCATTAGGGCAGGTCAGCTGAAGTTGGTGTACATTGTAGGCCAACCAACCTCCAAATTAGGTCACAAGTTGAAATTAACTTATAATCAAGTGAAACTCAAGGCACAAATTAGGACATAAAATTGGTAGACTTAAGATCTTAAGTTCGTACACTCTGGTCTACTTGGACCCTCAGTGACAAGGAAGGTTGGTACGGAAAACCCTATAACCTGTGGGGACACTCTATCGTGCAGGGGTCTTTACAGGGCTCTCCTTTCCTAGTTAACCAAGTATTTCTCGAGCGTGTGAATTTTTGATTCAGAGGTATCATTCACCTCAAAGTTTCCTTAGTCATCCAAAAATCTTTGGGTGCCTTGATTGGATCTAATTTTACATCCAGTTCCTCATCCCTTCTATTTAGAGCACATGCACAGATTATCTTAAGGAGTTGATGAGAACCGCATCATGAACCCTAACTAGCACATCTAACCTAGATATGCAAGAAAAAGCTCCTACATAACTCAAAGAAAGGCTTAACTCAGAGAATTCTGAGTTTAAGAAGAAAACAAGTCATAAAGGGTAAAAATGTAATTTTACCAACACAATCTGCAAGCAGGGTAACTCAGGATCCAAAAATAGGTCAAACTAACCTAATAAGAAGGAAAGTGGGATGATCTGATTCAACAAGGGCTACAACAACTCTAAGGAATTAAATGACATTCTGTAACCCTAAAACAAACCCACTTCAATTCACGGGGTTAGAGGTAGGGTAAAAATCAATTAAACCCTCTAAAATTCATAGAAAAATAATCTATAGTGTTTAGAACCTTCAATTTGGCCTTAGAAACCCATTTTTACCTACATTGAGAACCATGCCCAATTAATGATTTAATTTGGGTTTTTACGTAAATTGGCCAGTCAAAAATGGTCTGACCTAGAAAAAAAGTTCACCATTAAAATCCTTAGGTCCAATTTAGTCATGCATAAAAACTTGAGCCTAAGAAGAGACCTCCTTGACTGACTTTGCAATTTGGTCCTCATCATTTACTTTTTGACCCTCAACTTTCGAAACCCTTACATTTTGGCCCCTAATTTCCTCGTCGTTCTTTGCATTTTGGTCCCTCCTGCAAGTCTCTGCACAGCACCATGCTCCAGCGACTTTGCGCGGAGCATGGCGCCGTGTAGGGTGAGGGGGGCGTCCTACAAAGAGAACGCGGAGTTCCCTACAACGTGAGACTCCGCCATGCTGCCTGACGACACCCACACCTTCCGTGCGAATGTGTAGAAGGTATGGGTCTCATCTCCGACCATACTCCGGCGAGGGACACACATCGTCTCCCTGTGTCCGCCCCTCCGCCACCGCCTTTATAAAGACCAGCATCGCCAGCCGGTTCTCCCAGTCTGGTCTTGGCGGAGAAACCCTCAACCTTTCCTCTCTCCCCACTCCGATAGGAAACCCACCAGCTCCGGTGACTTCTCCTCTTCCTTCTCGTCTCTCTGCTGCAATACCAGCAGCAGAGTTTGCTTTGTCTCATCTTCTTGCATCACGCCGCACCAAGCGCACGCCTCCCTGCCCACGTCCTCGTCGCCGCTCTCTCCCCTTGGGTTCTTCTCCAGCTCCGGCAGGTATGAGTCGGCAGCTCCGCCCTCCCCCCTTCGTCCTTGTAGGTAGGTTACATTTACTCCCCTTCTTCCCCTCTTCTTTTCCCCAATCTATTTTGCTTGAGTGCCCCACGACCACACCTGATCACCCTCACCTTCCCCGCCTCCGGCCACTCTCCAGCGAGTCGCCCTTGTCATCCCACAATCCCATATGACTTGCCAACTATCCCAAAAGCTCTGCCTCATCATACTAAACACCCTCCGCCCGTCCACTGCCACTCTACACCTCCATAACTCACCCCCGATCAAACCCACTTTTCTGGCCACAGGATGACCTAGGCACACACGCCTAGGCCATCCCGCGGCCTGCTGCACCTCGCACCACCTTCGCCATGCCACGACGAAGGTTCCCCTGTGGTCTGATTAGGCCGAGAGGCCCTTTTTGTGCTTGACAGATCTGCTGCCCCGGCCACCATTGGCGACGACTCAAGGAGCTTCCAAGCGAGCTCCAGGCTTCAGAGCGTTAGGTCTCCAGCTGATGCGAATTGGGGAGACTCGGGTGAAGGCAGGCAGCTGGCACGCAAAGGGAAACGAGGACGCAGCTGCTGAGGCAAGGTCGCGTTCTTCCTGCAGGCGCATCCGAGAAGGAGCGAAGTTTAGTCCCACATTGTAAGATCTCGAAGTGCCACACCCATTTAAATTGATTTTGTGCTTTTACCTTAGCACCTCAAAACACGAGGTGAGGTCCCCTCGCCCACTCGCCCGCCTCATCCACGACCCACGCCACGTGGACCTGGCCGACCCATTTATCCTGCACTCCTCGCGCACCACCCACGCCGGTGCGCCTGGTCACGGGTACGCTACCCGACCTGATAACCCGGCTCTGGGAGAGCTTCCTATGAGCGGTTTACAGAGAAAGAGAGAGACATGCAGGTAGAGGGAAGGGCTAGGTTTTGCTGTGCCTTGTGCAGGAATAGGGCATGAAGGAGGAAGGCTCAACACTTAGCCGTAGGAAGGAGAAGAAGAGGAGCAGAAGAAGAAGAAACTCTGAAGAAGCCTTGCATCTGAGCAAGACTAAGGAAGAAGAAGCATCGAAGGAAGAAAAAGAGGAGAAGCACTGTAACAGACCGCAGTTTAAGTCGTCTGACTGCGATATTAGACGATGGATGAAGCTTCAGAAGAGATAAAGCAGGGAAGAAGAAGAAGGAAAGAGAAGGCTCCGCAGCTGAAGAGAAAGAAAAGAGAAGAAGAAAGAAAGAGAAGACTTTGCAGAAGATAAAGACAAGAAAAAGAAGAACTGAAGAAGAAAAGAAATAGAAGACAAGAAGAAGAAGAGGAATTGAAGGCAAACAGAGCCAAGGAAGACCCGTAGATAGAGGCATTGCAGCTGAAGAAAAGAGAAAGAAGAAAAGAAAAGTAAAAAGAGAAAGAAGAGAAGAAGAAGAAGCCAAAGACAAAAATCTATTTCTCCCTCTCTCTCTTTTATTTTTGTAAAGAAACTTTGTACTTCTAGAATTCCAATAGCTCCCTGAGTTCGACCTCGGGAAAACTATTTCCGAGTAAAAAATTTGTATGGTAATGACAACCGTAGCTGTCTCATCTTATACTATAACGACTGTATTATAATAAATATAAAGGCACAAAACAGCACCGCGGTTTGCCGTCATCACCAGGAGTTCTTTCAAATCTGATCAACTCCAATCTGAACCTGAGTTTTGATTCTACATCTTGATTCCACCATTTGATTCAAAATGTAGCCTGGCTATATAGGAAGACTATTTAGGAAACCTGAATCCCAAATGAGCTTGAAAGAAAAGATACTTGAGAATGCCTACAGAAACCATGAAGAATATTATTCAACGGACATTCAGGAAAGATTTGAAAAAACAACAAAAATCATCACGAACTGTGTAGAGATAATATGGACACAAATGAAATATGGTTCAACCCGGGACCTCCTATTAGCGGAACATAGTGAATTGGTGAAATTACACAACAATGATTGTTTGCAATGTTGGTTAAACCCATCACTTCCAGAAAAATTCGATGAATTTTTAGAAAAATGGGGAGAATTGCTAAATAAATTATATATAACAATTGATAAAAAATACCTATTAGAAACTAACAAAACATCTTGGAGTAAGACTGCTGATCAGCACAAATTCCCAAATCCCGAGTTCAATGATGATCACGTTTGTTATGGACCCCCAACCCAAATGAAATCTGATTCAAATTTTGAACAAATTAACATTCCTAATCTTGAGATGGGTTAGGAGGATCTGATTACAGGTGTTCACAATTCTGAGTCGGCCCTAGAAAATCAAGAGCCTGGTTCACCAAACATAGATTTCCCAGACTCTTGCGATAATGAGATTGAAGCAGAACCTCTCAAGGGTGTAAATTCTATCCCTTATTCTGATAAGGTGGCCCTGACATCCTTGTAGAGCCCAACCTAGTGATTCCACCCACACCTTTAACTTAGAATTCAAATTTGAGCCTTATTGGGATGATTATGAGGCCCCGTGCGAAACAAATCAGATTTCAAATTTGGATTATGATGCAAGTCCCGTATTTGATAAGTACACCTCTCCAACCTCCGCAGAGATACAGATTGATTTTTCAAAAGTCACGCCTATCTATGATACAGAAACTGAGGAGTTGGAAGAGTTGGGTTTTGATTGGGTTTGCCCTACAAACCAAGAACCCAAGCCCATGCCTAATAGGGACATCTTTTTGAGCTCAGAAATTGAGAATAGGCTAGACCCAAGTCAGGTTGCTGAGTTTACATCTTTTGATTTATTCTATGGTGGAACCTTTGATCCTGGGTCAAATTCAGAACTTGATTCTCGCAAGTTCTCCAACGATTTCAAGTCTTACTCTAATTTCGGAGAACCTTTGTTTCCTGACGACTACAAGCCAATCTATGACCTCAACATACATGATACATTCTTCGACTCTAACTCTGAGTCCCTAATCCTGATATCATTAATTCAAAATCAGGTTTCATTGAGATGGAATTATTTCTTTTTGATACTCAAGAATCAGAAACAGAAATTGCACGGAGTGTCTACAACCTAGAGTTCAAATCTTTTCTTGACTCAGATTTCCTTCATCGTATAAACACTCTTCAGGCATTTACCTTTGAGTTTGATGGCTACTATGTGGACTCTCTAAATGAACCCACCTTTGAATCTTTTCTATAGGAGCCCTCACACACAATTCTTATTGATGCCACCTCTTCTACACATGTAGAACCTTCCCAAACCCATTTTCAACCCTGACCCGCTACCGGACTCAATTACTACTCTGATTCTCCTCTCAATGAGCTGGTTGAAAATGATTCTCCTCCACATTCCAATCGAGTTTCAGACATCGATCAGACTACAAATCATGCCCCATCCTTCTTTGATTACTCTTGTAGGGTTCCTACATCCTCTACTGATTCATTTTCATTTGAGGATTCCTACTTTGACCAAGTTGATTCGACTCAGCCAAACCTTAGCTATACACTTCCACATCCTTTTGAGCTCCACAGTATCTGGTGGGCACCACATATCTTGATCCACATTTATCAACCCACTAGATTGATTGGGTTTGGGCTACATCATCAGCTTGCTGATCTGAACAAGCACCTGGTTGGACCAACCAGGCTTTTGATCAAGGTGCTTGTTCTACAAAACTCGTCTGATTTGACTATTCCTTCTCCATACCCTTTTCCGCTTGGCTAAAGGCATTAAATTTAGCGCTTAACGGGAGGCAACCCACCATTCCAAAAACCTGAGATCCTTCTGATTATCCTTACTATACTTCATGTCTATCGCACTCTGAGTTCAGTTTTAGAACAAGTGATCCTATCTCTGGTACTCGTACCAGCGCTTGAAATCGTCCACAACAGTCATTCCTGACCCGTTTGCCCACCTGTTAATTTTGTTCTAATTCCTGAAACCAAAACTATTTCACACCCTCCGTTTACAATGAGAACATTGCAAAACTTAGGCATGGGAGGGTGGTAAAGTGCAAACATACAAAAATTCACAGTTTGGAAGGGTTCTCACAAAAAAATACATATTCCAAGAAAACCAAAAAAATAAAATTGAAAAAGAACAAAAAAATTGCAAAAGGGAGGAAATTTTGAAAGAATTAATTGCATATCATTTTTGAGGAGGAAAAGCAGAGGTGATATAAATGTCAAAAAGGAGCACAGTTTGAAACAAAAAAGAGATAGTCATTATTAAAAGATTAAGGAATCTACTTAGTTCTAGACCAAATCAAAAAGAAAGGAAATGAAAGACAAAAAGTGCTATGAGACGAAAAGAGATTAGTATGAATGCTGATCTTAGGCCTCTTGGGCTTGTGTTTAGACTTAAAAATTCAAGTATCCGTTAAGATCTGGATAGTCCTCAAGAGGTTGGAGAAAATGCAAAGCTTAAGTATTAGGTCTAAGGCTTAAGGATTATACGGCTCGGTTAACTAACCTCTGGCTTGCAGGACTCAGTAACCTAAGCTCCGCAATCTATAGATAGTCTGGTTCAGTGCGCTTAATTATCAAAATCATACAAATACGTTAAGTCTGTTCTGAGAAAGCTACCTAGATTAGGAGCGGCTAATCAACACAAGATGATTTGGAAGAGTTCCTGACGTAGAGAGGTGGGAAATTCCCCTCGTAGCTGAGAAATAACATACCGTCTCCTCGATGCTTGTCTCTTAGGATATCTAAATATCCTACCAGGGGCATGTAAGCACCTTGTGCTGGTTCAGATGCCATGGGCGGCATTATCATGAAATGTCGATTGCTAGGGTCTGGATTTAGCTACAGAACGCCATGGGCGGGATTGTCCCGAAATCGCGAAAGCCAGGGTTCTGGGGGTTGCCATGGGCGGTGTTATCTCGAAGCATCGATTGCCAGGGACCCTGCATGGATTGATGGTGGGAATTAGGAATCCGATACAGATCGTGTTGTAAAGCCAATCCGAAGCTAAAAATAAGAAAGAGAAGAGAGAGAAAACTCTTCAAAAAGAAAAAAAAAAGATTTTGCCTCTCTTTTACAAAATTGCACTGTAAACTGAACCTGGGCTCAAACATGTTACAAGCACGGGTGCTTTAACCGCGTAGTTCAACGAACCTTAGGTTAGTTCCTCTGGGCCTTAGAAACCTTCGTGGCGGATTGAGGCTAAAGCTGGTCATGTCCAGATCTTGGTTGGTACTTGAGTACCTCTAGGCCTACTATTGGCATTCTGACCTAATCTACAAAAGAAAGCACACAACAGAAATCTAAGCATAAAAAGGCATATGGTCTAGAATTTGAGTTAATTCCATGAGATTTTGCTAAGGGCCTAGCAAAAGCTAGGCATGGGAGTATGATGGGAATACCATCATGAGCCATAACTAGCTCAATTTAGTCATTATCAAGGAATAAATGCTCCCACATAATTGCCAGAGGGCTATAATTCACTGCAAATCCATTCTAAGGGAAAGACAAGAAAATAAGGTTAAAATTGTAATTTTACCATCATATCTTGAATGTAGAACAACCATGGATTTTCCTAGGGGTAATTAAGGGTCAAATGATCTTAAAAGTCTGACTAGTGGGTTAGAATAGACAGAAAAGGATTTTCGCATGTTTTGAGAATTAAATGACTTCTGAAGCCCTAAAAACAGACCCACTTAATTAACTGAGGTTCTAGTCAGGATAAAATTTACCTAAACCCTCTAAAATTAATAGAAAAATATTCTCTAGGGTTTGGTACCTTCAATTTGACCATTAGAACCCGTCTTGACCCAAAATAGAGTCTTAACTAACATTTGCCCTAATCTGGGGTTTTGCATAAATTACCTAGTCAAATGAGGTCAAAACCTAAATATAACTTCACCATTGGATTCCTTGGGTCCAAATTAGGTTTGTACCAAAATTTGGGCCCAATTTGAGATTATCTTGACCAAGTTTGCATTTTGGTCCAGTCAGAATCTTCTATCTCATTTAGACCCTTAGTTTTTTGAATTCCTTACAAATGGGCCCTAACCTTTTCATATTTTTCACAAAAATGTCCCTACTACCATGAATTCTATTCCTACAACTCTGACGACCTTTGATTGAAGAGAACTCATTCTCTGCTCAATCAATCCCTTCCAAAATTGGAGGGGAGATTCCTTGAGGAGTACTCTTCCTAGTGAATCCGTCCATGAGCCCTAAAGCTTTTCCAATCTCTCATGAGAACACATGAGAGATTAGGGTATCCTCGAGAATTCCTACTCCGATGAAATTTCCTAGCTTGGAAGCTTAGCTTCCAAGTTTAAAACTCCCTCCAGAGGCCTATATAAGCAAGCCCAGATCAAGCCAAACTTCCCAGACTTGATTTCAGCCTGGAACACCCTAAATTCCTCCCTCCTTGTTTGGCCAAAAAGCTCCTCAAGCTCCAGTGACTTCATCCGACTCCTCTCGTCGTCTGACCACGAAACTAGTGGTAGATTCATCTTTGTTGTCTTCCTCCGCATTGCGCCATACCAGCGGGCTCCCCTCTATCTTCGTCATCGTCCCCATCACCGGAGTACCTTCTTCCCCAGTGTCAACCTACCAATGCTGGTGCTGTTCTTCCCCCTTCGTCCATTATTTTAGGGTTAGCTTAGTATCTTTTAGCTCTTAGGTTAATTTCCTTCTCCAATAGGCCAAAAATTACCCTCGACTCGACACGCTCACCTCCGTCTTCCCTATCTCCGACCACTCCTCCGGCGAGTCCATCCCACCTCCACAAACCACCAATCAAATCGCCAAAATCCTCACAACCTTCGCCGCATCACGCCCTGCCAAACCCCTCTCCCTATTTGCCTTCCCATCCACCCAAACCCTCTGTCAAACACCATGCCCTCCGCACCAACAGTCTGGGGTTGTCAGACCTCCTCACTCTGCCATTCACCTCTACACCACCACGATTACATTTTTTATCATCTGGTGATGCATTCTG
Source organism: Thalassia testudinum (assembly GCA_037157565.1). Lineage (NCBI taxonomy): Eukaryota > Viridiplantae > Streptophyta > Magnoliopsida > Alismatales > Hydrocharitaceae > Thalassia > Thalassia testudinum. The sequence continues at coordinate 41,835,060 of JAZHRO010000067.1, forward strand.
CGTGCTTTAACACGGCCGAGAGGCCTTATTCTTGGTTTTCAGGTAGCAGGACATTATCGCCATTGATGAAGCTTCGAGTGAAGCTTGAAGCCTTGCTCCAGGCATCGTGAGCCCAAGGTGAAGTCCCAGGTGCTGCGGCTTTGCTGAAGGAATGCGCTCAAGACTCCGATTGGGGGGAATTCCCCCAGCAGCAGGTGCAATCAGACAAAGAGACATCAGCACAGTGTACGCGAAGGAAGGGTGGGACTTTAGTCCTACCTCGGATCTGACAAGCATGCTCACCTACATAAATTGAAAAAGTCACATAGGCTGTTCGCCTCAGCATGCACAGGGGGTGGGGTCCCCGCACGTGCCCTTACACGCCTTACCTGCGACACCTTACATGTGGGTTTGGCTGATCTGTATACCTACCTAATGTAAGCACTCCTCGCTCATCACGCACGCCGGTGAGCCTAGTTCCTGGTGCACGGTTGCCCATTTACCTGACTACCCTAATTGTGGCCCTAGGAGGGTGAAACTATAGAGGAAGAGAGAGAGAGCGTGGGGCAGGGGAGGGTTTTGCCTTATGCGACACTTAGCCAAATTTGAGATGGCTGTCCTCTATGCGTGAAGAAAGAAGAAGAGGAGAAGAGGCTGAAGACAAGCAAGAAGAGAAAAAAGACGAGGAGAAGGAAGAAGGCTCGTGTGTAAAGAGGAGAGTAGTTGAAGAAGGAAAGAAGGAAAAGAAGAGGAGGAAAGGAAGAAGGCCAGAAGAAGAAGAGAAGAAGAAGAATAGTGCTAGGGAAGCACTGTAGCAATTATTAGATAAGTCATCTGATTCAATAACCCGACATCTGATTTGAGGCTTGATATTGTGAAAGCTTGATAAATTGATTGAATGCTTGATATATATACTTAGAGAATAATTGGTGATTTAAATCACCATTATTTTAGCTTCTCTACCTTTTTATTACCTCAAAATACATGAGAATTTATTGAATATCTAATGTGACAGATTAGTATTTATTGAATATCATTTTGTGGTTTAAATTCTTGTTCTCATTTACATTATTGAGATTAGTGTGTGAATTCCTATTTGCTCCCTGTGTTTGACCTCGGACTTCATTTCTGATATTCGAGCTATAAATATTATTTGTTTTCAAAGAGATTTTGACTTATACTAAAATGCAGCATTTATAAAAATCGATCTCTCTCGAACAATAGGTAGTGACCGAGGTGTGAGGCGTATGTGAGGAGGGACCCAACCCCTCATGTGCTTGGGCAACTGGGTCGAGTCACAAATTCAATTTATCTGGCACTTGCAACTTCTAATCCCATGATATGGGACTATCCTTTCCTTTAGCCCTTCTTATGCTATTTGAATCTTCTCTTCTTCTTCTACTGCTCTCTTCTTCTCACCTTCTACTGCTCTTTTCTCTATGCACAAGAGGCATCCAAGCTTCAAAGTGGCTAACGGTCGAGGTTACTCTCTGAAGAGTAGACCCCCACCCCCCTCCCCCCACCCTCACTCTCTTTCCTTCACTTCTCTCTTAGAAACCCACTTAATTGGTTCACCAATCGGGTAGGAATAGTAATGGGTCTAGGGCTACCGACAGTGGATAGTAGTCGAGGAGTGAGCCGGTTTGGGTCAGTGAGCGGGGTGCGGGGACCTCACCCCCAGTGTGTCGAGGCGATAAAGCCTTGACACAAAAATAATTTATCCATTGTTGAAGGCGCATCACTCTACGATGTGGGACTAAACATCCCACTCCCTTCGTGTGCGTCTGCTGTTATGACGCTTCTCCAATTGTAGCAATTGCAGTGGGTGTGGGCTTCTGTTCACCACCTGGGAGGATGCCTGGGAGTACTCCACGTCACCCAGAGCTTGATTGGATGAGGAACAGTGCTGCAACCTTGAAGAACAGACCAGAGACGAAGGTGGCAATGGTAGAGCTCTAGTCGGACCTGAAATAGAAGAATATGTCCTCTCAGCCATGTCAGAGATGCTTAGAATGATTGTACGAATGCGACGAAGGTGATGGTGGCGGTGGCGTGCGGTGAGAGTGATCATGGTGGGCTGGCAAAGGCGGAAAGTGAGTGCGGTGGTGGAGGTGTTTAGGGACATGATTAGTGTAGCAATCCCCTCAATTTCTTGAGAGGTTTTGCTTGTGTGGACACGACGATGGTGTAGTAGTCGGAGGTGAGTGGTTTGGTGGCATGTAGCAAGTTGTCGGGGTCACCGGAGGTATGCTGGAGATGGGGGAGACGACAATGGAGAAGGCGGATTCGTGGTAAAAAATGAAGCCTGGAGGTGCTGGGGTGATTAGTTGATGAAGAGGATCTGAGAAGAGGTGCTAGCAGACAAGGATGATATGGAGGAGGGTTATAGCGACGAGGAAGGGACCGGAGAGCATTGCGCTGGTATTGTGAGACGTGGATTGAAGTAGGGAGTCAGAACCTGCCGCCTATTGTATGTGGTGGCCGGTGAGGGAGTTGGAGGTAGAGGGTCACTGGAGCGGAGCTTGGAGCAGGCTAGAGAGGAAGAGGAAGAGGGTTTTATGGCCCAAAAACTTGCTAAGGAGGTGAGGAATGACATGGGGGTTCTTTTATAGGCTTTTGGGGGCTTGAAGAATATGAAACAACCTTCAAAGCTTGCTTAGGATTCAGGAAGAATCCCATTGATCTCATGGGTTCGCATGCAGGAATCAGTGGGTTTTAGGAATTAGAATCAATCCTAATAGGTTTTCCTAGGTGTAAACATCAATCCCACAATATTTGGTGGGATATGATTGCCAATAGAGTTGGTTTTAGCCCGGTCAAAACTCGTCTGGAGGTCGGTTGACCTCCAATGGTGGCAAGGACTAACTTACAAAGAAGATGAAGAATTTAGGGGCCATTTTGTAAAGATTTCAAAAGCTGAGGGACTATTTGATAAAAAAAGAGTCATACAAGACTAAAATGCAAACTTGGTTGAAATGATTTTTGATTGGGCCCAAATTTTGGTACAAACCTAATTTAAACCTAAGGAATATGATGGTGAAGTTGGATTTTGGTTTTGATCAAGTTTGACTGGGAACATTACGTAGAAACCCAAATTAGGGCAACTTTCTGTCTGTGACTATTTTTGGTCAAAATAGGTTCTGATGGCCAAATCAAAGATACCAAACCCTATAGAATATTTTTCTATGAATTTTAGAAAGTTTAGGTGAATTTTATCCTGTTCAAAACCTCAGTTAATTAAGTGGGTCTGTTTTTAGGGTTTCAGATGTTTATTAATTATTGAAATGCGTGAAAACCCGTTTCTATCTACATAGACCCTCTTATTAGACAATAATGACCATTTAACCTTTAATTAACCCTTGGAATTCCCCATGGTTATTTTGTATTTGTGAAATGCAGTTAAAATTGTAGAAATAACCCTAGTTTCTTATCTTCTCAAAACAGAACATTATGCTTATATGACCCTCTGATGGTTATGTAGGAGATTTTATCGACTTTATCAGACCAAATTGATCTAGTTATGGCTCATGATGGTGTTCCCATCAGAGGTGTATTCATCAAATATAGGCCCTGAATTGTATTTCAAATTTGAAATCTGATTTTCATCATTTTGGGCCTCATGATTATCCCAAATAGGCTCGAATCCAAATTCTGGGTTAAGGGTAAGGATTGGATCGCTAGAATCTAGGCTGGCCTCTACACGGACGGTTGAATGCTCTGTAGTATAGCCAATAAATCGTGTAAAACACTTAAAATTTATAACTTAGAAAAGTCCGAGGTCGAATGCAGGGAGCAATAGGCAATTTAGTACTCAAGATCACAATTTTAAGCAAGAATATAACAATGTAATAGAAACTTTAAGCACAAATGATATAAATGGAAGAGTCAGAATCAATGTAGCAAAATGATTAGGGTAAAATGGTGATTTGAATCACCAAATTACCCTATTACAATTATTCTTAAATATTGCAATAGTATCAATCAACCAAATGCCACGTATGATGAATGCACAGTGCACTTCTCTATGATGCTACAGTGGCTGCTTCTTCTTCTCTTCTTCTTCTTTTGCTTTGACTTCTCTTCTTCCTCCTTCTCTTCTTCTTTCTCTGCCTTGGCTTTTCTCCTTTGGCTTTTCTCTTCACACACAGGGGGGAGACACTTCGTGAATTTCGCTAAGTGTTAGGATCTCTCTGAAGCAAAACCCCCTTAACTCCACGTGCTCTCTCTCTCTCTCCTATTCTCCTCTCCTCTCTCTCAATCAGGAAGATATTCGAGCAATCAGTTACGCAGATACCCAGGACCGGGTCTGCATCACGTGGGTCACAAACGAGGTGTGAGAGAGGGCTTAGGTAGGTAATCGGGTGAGAGGGGTAAGAGGGACCTCACCCCGTGTTTAAGGCGATAAGCCACAGACACAAATTCAATTTATCCCTGCACGCTGCTTTGTGAACTTCCGATGTGGGACTAAGTTCCCATAGTTCTCTGCGTAAAACTACTGATGAAGGTTCTTCTAATTGCGGTTCGAGACGAGTTCGTAGCTTCCGATTGAAGGCCTAGAGGGCAACCTAGGATCCTTCCGTGTGACTTGGAGTGAACACTTGGAGGTATCGTGGCTAGAACACCACAAACAATGTCAGAAACAATGGTGCAACGGCGGAGGTCCAGCGATCTACCTAAAATAGAAAATACAGGCACTAAGACCCAATTAAAACGTTCAAGATGATCGCCATAAGGTGTGGAATGTGATGGCGGCGTCCGTGGGGTGATTTGTGCGTGGATGGTAGAGAATGGTGACGGAGATGGAAGCGATAAGGTGGGTTGTTCAGTGGATGATTTGGGTAAGCGGAGTGGTGAATAGGGAGAGGGGTTTTGATGGGCTAGTTGTGGTGGAGCTTATGAGGTGGTTGGAGAGGTGTTTGGAGTGGTGGAGCATGCAGAAGACCTCGCGGAGTGGTTACCAGAGCGGAGCGAGATGAATTCGCGAGAGGCGATGCGGTGGCCGTGTGTGTGTTGTGAGTGTGGGAAAGAGAAGTAGAGGGAAAGAGAAAGATGTAGAGGGTCTTAGGAGAGGAGGAGATAGGTGGAGGGCTCTAGTTGTGGCTGACTGGAGATGGAGAAGATGGTAGGGATGGCGAGGTGGCGATGGCGATTGAGGTAGAGGAATGCCCTCCCTTTGATCAGAGAGGTGCGCGAGGAAGAAAGGAAGATGGTGGGACCTCCAATTTGATGGTTGGAAGTGCGAAAGAGCAGGCCGAAGAGAGGTCACCAAAGCAAACGGAGGTAGCCGGAGAGGGAAAAGAGAGGGTTTTCTCTGACCAAAATTTGCTAAGGAGCTAGGGTTCTTGCCCTTGATCCTTTTATAGGCTGAAAAAGAGGAGCTCCAAGCTTGGAAACAAGCTTATGAAGCTCAAAAAGTTCATGCAATAGGAGACCCGAATCTTTGAAGGATTCGCATGAGCTTTTTAGAGAGATATGGAGACTTGGACATGGCTTATAGGTAGGAGATTACCTGATAAATCTCCCTTTCAACTTTGAGAGTGATTCGTCAAGTAATCACAAAGTTCTTACTAATTGAAGCTCGTCATAGTAGGACTTCTCCATGAAAATGGTGGAAGGACCTTTTTGTAAAGAGTGACGACAAAGATAGGGGTATTTGCAAAGAATTTCAAAAGCTGAGGGTTGAGTGAGAGAGAAAGTCAGATTGGACCAAATTCGAACTAGGTTAAGATGATTTCTGATTGGGCCCAAATTTTGGTCCAAACCTAATTTAGACCCAAGGAATTTGATGGTGAATTTAGAATTAGGTTTTGACCATGTTTGACTGGGTAAATTGCACAGATACCTAAATTAGGGTAATTGTCTGTCTAAGACTATTTTAGGTGGTTCAGATGGTCAAATCAAGGATTCCAAATCCTAGGGAATATTTTTTTATGATTTTTAGAGGGTTTAGATGAATTTTATGCTGACTAGAACCCTAGGTAATTAAGTGGGTCTATTTTTAGGATTTCAGATGTCCATTAATTCTTGAAATGCGCAAAAATCCATTTTTATTTGTATGGCCCCACTTGTTAGGCATTAATGACCAAATGACCTTTAATAAACTCTTGAAATATCCTGTGGTTATTCTGTATTTGTGATAAGAAGGTAAAATTGCAGAAATAACCCTATTTTCATCTTTTCTTCTTAAAATAGAATATCAAGCACTTAGGACCCCCTGAGGTTATGTAGGAGCTTTTATGAACTTTATTAGACTAAATTGAGCTAGTTATGGCTCATGATAGTGTTCCCGTCATACCCTCAAGCCTAGCTTTTGCTAGTCTCTTAGCAAAATTTTATGGACCCAACCAGATATCTAGGTTGGATGTAACTGTCTAGATGCCTTACTAAGCTACATATCTAGGAATTAGATCTTAATACCAACAATAGCCCTAAAGGTACTCAAGTTTCAACCCAAATCCAGACCTGACTAGGTTTTGCCTCAGTCTACCGCGAAGGTTTCTAAGGCCCGTAGGAGCTAACCTAAGGTTCGTTGGACCCAGCGGTTAAAACACCTGTGCTTGAAACATGGTTAGTTCAGGTTTAGTTTGCCAGTGCATTTTGTAAGAGAGATGGAAGAATTTTCATTTGTGGAGAGCTTTTCTCTCTTGTTTTCTTTTCATAATATTTTTCCATAGATCCATCCTCGGATTAGCCCTAAACGCGATCTATATCGGATTCCCTGTCCCCACCATCAATCTCGTAGGGTCCCTAGCAATCGATGCTTCGAGATAACACCACCTTTGGCAACCCCAAAACCCTAGCTTTCGAGATTTCAAGATAATCTCGCCATGGCATTCTGTAGATAAATCTAGACCCTAGCAATCGAGATTTTGGGATAATCTTGCCCATGTCATCTAAACCAGCATAAGGTGCTTACATGCCCTCTGTAGGATATTTAGATATCCTAGGAGACAAGCACCAAGGAGACGATATGCTATTGCATATCTTCGAGGGGAATTTCCCGCCTCTCCATGCCGAGAACTCATCCAAATAAACTTGTGTTTTTGAGACGCTCCTACTCTAAATCTTAGGACCATTGTCAGAACAGATTAAAATGCCCTTTGGCATGATTTTATTATTTAAAGTGCACTAAACCAGATTGTGTGTGATTTAGGGTGCTTAAGTTACCAAGTCCTGCAAGCCAGAGGTCAGTTAAAGGAGCCGAATACTTCCTAAGCCTTAGACCTAATACATAAGCATTACATTTTCCCCAACCTCTTGAGGACTAATCTTGATCTTGACAAGTATGAGAGTGTTTAAATCCAATCAGATCCAAGAGGCCTAAGGTCGGTATTCGCCACTAATCCCTTAAGTTTTAGCTTTCCAGGTCTTAATTCATCATTCAATCCAATCTAGAAGTTAGGTAAGTTCCATATTACCTTGAAGGGACTCAATTTCTATCTTTATCTTTTTGCTCCTTTTCTTCTTTTCAATTTTTCCTCCCCCCTTTTTTCTCATTTTTCTCTTAAATGGACCTTCTCTTTCCTTAATCTTTTTTTTTTTTTTGAATTGATTCTCATGGTGTTTTGCATTTTAATACCCCCCCATGCCTATGATTTGTAATGTCCTCATTGTAAATTAGGTGGGTTCAAGTTCAGCTTAGATCATACATTAGAACAGGTTTAAAGTGTGGGTGGATGAGTTGGGATGACTATTGCGGACGATTTCAAGCTCTGGTACGTGTATCAGAGGTGGAGTCAGTTGTTCTAATGGACGAACCCTAAAGTGCAATATGATTTTAGTGAAGAGATATGTCAAAAGGATTTTGGGTTTTTCAAAGAGATGACAGGTTGCCTCCTGTTAAGCAATGAGTTTAATGCCATCAGCCGGGTGCAATAAGCTCAGGGAGAATGGAGATCAAAAGATACCTTAGCCAAGTTTGTATCAGTGAGTTCAATGAACGACTTTAGTCATTGGCCATTCACAATGAAAGGTTTAGAATCAAAACTAGGTTGACTGATTTCGACTGCTCCATTTCCAAAAAAATGTCGAATAAGAAAAGGTCAATCCACTTAGATCTGAGTTTTCTTGGGAAGAGTTTGATCTTGGCATCAAAGAGTACGACTTTCTGACCAAGGTGGAAAGATTTTCGCACAATGTACCTGCCATGGAAGACTTTGACCCGCTCTTTATAAATATGCGAGTTCTCGTACGCGTCATTGTATAGTTCCTCAATCTCGCTCATTTGCAACTGGTGGTGTATTCCAGTCTTCATTAGATCTAGATTGCATTTTCGTATAGCCCGATAGTCTTTATGCTCCATCTCTATGGGAAGGTGACATGCCGTTCTGTACACTAATCTGAAGGGAGACACGCTTAATTGGGTCATATGGGTGGTCCTATAGGCCCACAAAGCTTTCGGAAGGCGGCTAGACCAATCCTTTAGTCTGAGGATGGTAAGGAGTTGAGATATGATGCGATACCCCGTACTTTTTCATCAGGGACTGGAAGTGCACATTGTTGAAATGAGACCCGCCATCGCTGATGATGGCCTTAGGAACCCTAAATCTAGAAAAGATGTTCTCCTGGATGAATTGGAGAACAACTTTATGATCTCTAGTTCTCGTGGGGATAGCTTCGATCCATTTAGATACGTAATCAACAATGAGCAAGATGTATTCGAAGCCGTTAGATCCGGGAAAGGGTCCCATGAAATCAATTTCCCCTATGTTAAAGATTTCACACACAATTGTCAGGTTCAAGGGCATCATATCCTGCGGGCCCATGTTGCCGAGGGTCTGACAACGAGCGCATGACCTACAATACATTTGTGCATCTTTGAACATCGTGGGCCAGAAGAACCCACACTGGAGGATTTTTGCTGCGATTTTATGCCTAGAGAAATGGCCACCGCAGGCTTAGTCATGATAGAATGAGATCACGTCATTGACCTCGTTGTCAATAATGCATCTCCGGATCACCTTATCATTGCCCATGTGGAAGAGATACGGTTCCTCCCAAATATAGTGCTTGGCTTCGGAAATCAACTTGTCTCTTTTGGAAGTCGCCCAATCTGGTGGGACTTTCCCTGTAACCAAGTAGTTTTCTATATCAGTAAACCAGGGGAGACCATGAATGGCTAGTAAATGTTCATCCCGAAAATGCTCGGTGATCGTACCAGATGGGTCGATGACTGGAGAAGGAAGACAAGACAAATGGTCAGCTACCACGTTCTGTCTAGGAGACTAAGGGAACTAACTACCTAGTCTAATGGGATGAAGGGGTAAGGATTGGCAGTTGTTGTGGCAGGCTGTCACTGTGGAAGTTGAAGGTCTCTGGAGTGGGACGGTGATGATAGAAGGAGGTAGACAACATCTGCAGGTATCACAAGACACGGACAATCGTGGGGAAGAAGAATCCACCCACTGTTGTCTATGAGGGTGGACAAGGTAGGTAGATGGAGGGGCTCACTAGAGTTGGTGGAGATGGAGGTTGGGGAGAAGGGAAGAAGAGGGAACTGGACTCCAAACCAAGCTAAAGAGGTAAGGAATGCAATATGGGTCCTTTTATAGGTCTTAGGGAAAGGTTCTAAGCATGGAAGGAAGATTTCAAGCTCCGTCCAATTTGTGCATGTAGGATACCCACATCTCCCATGCATTTGCATGGGAGATTGGAAAATACTTAGGGTCCAAGGATGGGTTTGATTGAAAGAGAATTCCTCAAGGAATCTCTAGTTTAAATCTGAGACTGATTGATTGAGAAACGAGTGAGAAAATCTAGCCCAAATCTCGCTGAAGGTGCTACAATTATCCCTAATGGTGGCAGGGACCTGTATGTGAAGGTGAAGAAGTTAGGGCACTCCCTGCAAGGATTTCAAAAGTTGTGGGTATGTGTGTGAGAGAAAAGAGTCAGACAGGACCAAAATGCAAACTTGGTCAAGATGATCTTTGATTGGGCCCAAATTTTGGTACAAACCTAATTTAGACCCAAGGAATCTGATGGTAAAGTTCGATTTAGGTTTTGACCAAGTTTGACTAGGTAAATTGTGTAGAAATCTAAATTAGGGTAATTATCTGTCTGAGACTGTTTTAGTTTAAAATGGGTTCCAATGGTCAAATCAAGCATACCAAACCTTAGAGAATATTTTTAATATGATTTTTAGAAGGTTTAGCTGAATTTTATCCTGACCATAACCTCAGTGAATTATGTGGGTCAGTTTTTAGGGCTTCAGATGTCCATTAATTCTCAAAACACGTGAAAACCCGTTTCTAACTACACGAACCCACTTATTAGAGATTTATGACCATTTGACCTTTAATTAACCCATGAAAAATCTCGTGATTGCTCTGCAATTAAGATGTTCTGTTAAAAATGCAATTTTACCCCTATTTTCATGTTTATTCCTCAGAATGGATATGCAATGAATTACGGTTCTTTGGCAGTTATGTAGAAGCATTTATTAATGGATTATGACTAAATAAAGTTACTTAGGGCTGATGATGATGTTATCATCTGATTCCTATATTTTTCACTAATCCTTTATCCTTTGAGGACCGCTATGCTGAGCTGGCTGAGCTCGTGTAGCCAAATTATCTCTTTTCATTTCTAAATCTTTCTGAACCAAACTTTACCTGGTGGGTTCCACATCTTTTGATCTACATTTTCCAACCCACCAGACTGATTGGGTTTGGTCTGCATAACCAACCAGTTGATCTAAACAAGTACCTGGTTAGACTAACCAGGTTAATCATTAAGGTGCTTATATTACAAAATTCTTCCAATATGATTACTTCATCACTTGACCACTTCAAGCCCGGCTGAAGGCATAAATTCAATGCTTAATGGGAGGCAACCCATCATCTGAAAAACCCAAGACCTTTCTTATCTTCTTTAAGCAAATCATTCCTATGCACTTTAGAGTTCCTAATTTAAGAATAGTCGGCTCTACCTCCAATGTTCGCATTAGAACTAAAAATCATCTGCAGCAGCCAAATTTGACCCCCCGCCCACCCTTAAACCTGTTCTAAAATTATGAACTAAGCTGAATGTGAACTCATCCTGTTTGCAATGAGGGCATTGCAAAACTTAGGCATGGGGGGCTATTCAAGTGCAATCATCTGAAATCTATCTCTAAAAGGTTCTCACAAAAAAAAAGTTTCTTAAGAAAAAATAAGAAAGAAGAAAAAAAGAATTTTAAGAAGAAATGGACAAGGTTGTACATTATTTCCAAAAAATACACAAAGGGATTTCATCTTTAACTGACTTAGGATTGAGTTTGAGGATCCTTTTGTTAGACTTTTCATGTCTAAAAATTTAGATTAGATTAGTTTATCTCTCAAAGAACTCCTTTTTGATCCTTGACGGTTCTGAGTTTTGAAGTATGTTTAGCAGCCTAAGTAGTACTTGACTGAGTTCTCGTTCAAAAGTTTGAATGACTTTTGGAAACCAATTATCAAAAATCGATACACATACAAAGCCAACAATCTCAAAAAGCAAAAAAAAAAAAAATTACATAAGAAAATAATTTCCTACACTTTAGTCTTGGTGAAAGACCGAGGCAGTTGATTAGTTTGAGTTCCCGTCGTTGAGAAGGAAAATTTCCTTTGATGACACGATGAAAATATGTCAACGCCTTGGCGCTTGCTCTGAATCTTAATCACATATCTTTATACAGGCCATATAGAGCTCATTTCATAGCTCAGGTGTTTCAAACGGTGCTATCCAAAAGCATTGGGGCGTGAACTTGAGCCCGTTAGGAGTGCCCCTTACAACGCTATTGTTTGGGGTTGTGAGCTTCTGGGGTGTGTCATGGACAGTGCTCTCATGAGTGTTGGCGCCAGAGCCCCCATTGAGGATTTGATGGCAGGAATGATGATCTCGACACAACTATATTAGGGCTAATCTGAGTCTAGGTATGAGGGAGCAAAAGAAAAATTCATTTGTTCTGTTGTTGTGCATGAAAATCGTCGTTTAAAGAATGTAACGCGCTGATTGCACAGCAATCATAGGTCTTAAATGACATAAATTAGGCTAGAACCTAGCATAAGCTAGTGTAATCCATGCATACATGAGCATTAGTTGCATCTTTACTGCTTTTCGTTAGCTATGCATGAAATAGTGATATAATGTCTAATTAAGTGCATTATATAAATTACAGGTAATAAGAAGCTCAGGAGTTGGATCTGCAGATGATGATGTAGCAGAGCTGGAGCAAAGGATTAGAATAAAATGTAGTAGAGAAATAATGTAAGGGTTGAGGTATGTTACTCTATTGAGTAAAAGTAAGGTAGAGTTAAATTATGAAAAACTTAGGATCATTCCTATCCTTAGGATAGCCCTAGAAGCCTTCCCAAGGCTCAGCCACCCTTAGGTTAGGTCACCATAGCCTAGGAAACCTCAAAACCCTAGTTCCATCCCTTATCTGGATGTCCAGATAGGTTATTGGATGTCCAGGACCCTTAGCCACAACCTGCACACCTTAAACCCATGTATGCAGCGTTATTAGACGTCCAAACACTTGGTCAGACGTCTAATTTCTACAGAATCCCCCAGACAGAACCCTAATTCTTCCTTGACTCATATTGGACATCCAGACAAGAGGTCTGGACTTCTAATTTTTCAGTACAAGTCATCTGACACTTAAATTAGATGTTTAGAACTGCTCTCCAATCCCTGTTTTGGAATTCAAGCTTGGATATTGAGTTCCTAGGTCCCTAAACCCAATTCCAACGCCTTGGAAACCTAAATTAAGGTACCCTAAGCCTAGTACACCACCTCTAAACCTTCTCAAGAACCTAATTAGGTTCTCACTAAGCCCAATTGACTTGGATCATAGTCAATTACAGTTGCCTAGTCAATTGGATTCATAGAGTCCAATTGAGATCAAATCTCAACCCACACAAGTCCAATTGGACTCAGTGAGAGTCCAACTGAGCTAAGGCCAACTTAATTGAGTAATCTCATCCTAAATTAGGTTTACACTCACTCAATTAAACTTAGTACAAGTTTAATTGCACATTCCCTTTTAGAAATTAGGGTTTACAACCCTAATTTTAGGACCAACCCTAACCCAAACCCTTAGGACCTAATCTAAACCATTAGACCACCTAGCCACCTACGTCACGCACACACCCACACACACTCACCTAGCCACACACACCTAGAGTCTTCTAGACTCTTCTCCAAGTGGCTCCACCCTTGGGTGCTAAAAATAGCAACCAAGGGAGAGTCCGCTCCCATCCATCTTGACTCCCAGATGAAGGTCTCCCTAGAGTATTCTATAGTTCTCTAGAGAGACCACTTGAAGGCCACCCAAGAGTCTATAAAAAGACTCTCTTGGACGGCCAGACACCCATCTAGCATTTGGCTTCATTCCACCTCCCATTAGCCTTTCCCTCCACCTTCATGTGCACCTCCACTAGCTCCACCACCATAGCCATCACCACCTCCATGCCAAGAGCCTAGATCACCTCTCCACCACCTCTCCAAGGGTTGGCCTACCCACCATTGGCTGCCCCTCCTTCTGCTAGCTAGATAGATAAGTAGTTCCTCTAAATTCTCTACCTTATTTTATGCTTAGTAGTGTAGCTATATCTCTCCCTCTTGAATGGTGCATGTGCAATCTCCTGTAGATCCGCACGTGTACACATTTTTTGATAACTAGTAATCGTTTAAGCTTTCATTTATAAGCTTTCCTCTAGCTTTGCTCTGTAACTACCATCATGCAATCAATGAAAAATCTCTGAGTTCTTTCTATATATATATCTATGTGTGAAAAACCACCATGAGCTTGCTTACAATATCTTTATTGTGATAATAGGTTGCCTGCTTTGATTTTTGATATTTTTGCAACAAGCATGTCGGTGCATGAAGATGTTAACGACCTAACGATTGATGCTTTTTTGGTAAATAGCCATTACATAACTAGGATCATGCACACTGATACTCACACATTCACTTTTGTTATTTATCTAACGCACGCACACATCATTAGGGTTAATAATGCGATTGGCAAAGTTTGGAAACTGGCGTGGATTTCTAAGCGAGTAGACGAAAAGATCGAAATCAAGAGTAGCATTTCCATAAACGCCTCCCAGAGATGAACGATCGGGACTCACAGTCTCGTTAATCTAGAAATATTTTTGATCAAGGGTTTCATGCAACTATACTACGAACTATGACATTTCAAAACACGCACGTGAATGACTTGTCACGCATTATAGTATAGTGACGAAAATCACAATCAACATTTAAATTTGTAAAGTGCTCGAGAACAAAGAAATGAGTTTGAGGTCGTTTGCAGGGAGCAAATGTGGAATTCATGCACTAATCACAATTAGAAATAGATGAGCATAATAACAAGGATATGCAATGAATAATAGTAATCAAAATATATTCAATAATCAACTAACTTGTATCTCAAAAGTTGCTAGGGTAAAAGGAATACAAAAGCCCAAAAATGGTGATTTAGATCACCAAGGATATCCCCAAATTAAGCGCATATTCAATGTAAGCAATTAATTCAAATTTCTTAACAGTTGCTTCAACCACTTATTTGCAAATAGCCACATCAGCAACTAAGCTCAATATGTCCCAAATAATCCCATAGAACCTTCAATCAGATGTCAGACCTTAAGGTTAGACGACTTAACCATTCAAAGCTCAGAGCAAGGCACAAGGCCTTCAGTAAAGCACAACATAACCTCAGAAATGCCTAAGTGTTAAGCGTGAAGGCACGAATCTCGAGGCATGAATAGTGCAAAACTTACCCCTACCCTCCTCAAAAATTCTCTTGATTTCCTATCTTTAGAATAGGGTAAACAAGTTTGTGGCTTATTAGATCATGAGAATAGGGGACCAGACTCACCGGACATGTGAGGTGAGCGAGGTGTGAGGCACGTGAATGAGAGGGACCTCATTCCGTGTCTTAAGCGATAAACCTTGGGCATGATTTCCTTTTATGCAGCTTCACGCATTTGTTCCACATGATGTAGGACTATTGTATGTTGCTTCATCGCGTGCACTTAGCAGCAGGTGCCTTCGTGGAATTTAGGGTAATGTTGTGCCTCTTTCTTCAATTGCAATTGCAGATGGATGTGTGGATGGATTCCACAGGTCCTAGAGGTGGTAGCAGGGTTGGAGATGGTCGAATGATGGTGCTTGACACTGAAGAAGATGGTGGTGGTAGCTGTTCGGCCAGAACCTGAATAATAATATGGGATTAAAGCCCTAATTAGAGTGCTCAGCAACTTCGCTAAGTGGTGGCGAAGGTGTTGGTGGTGTTCTTGTGGTGTTGGGAGTCTGTGGAGGTGTGATGGTGTTATAGGGTATGTGCGAAGGTGGGTCTGATCGGTGGGGCGATGGAGTGAATGAAGCTTCAAATTGAGAGAGGGGTTTTGGTCTGTGGAGAATGGGGAAGCTTCTGGTGGCGGTAGTTGGGAGTATGGTGGTCGACGTTGGCGTGGTGACTTCACCAAAGGTGCTGTCGGAGGTGGAGAAGACGAAGGGGAAGAGCTTGATTTGGTGGTTGAATTGCTGGTTGGAGGGACTAAACCTAAGCTAGAAAGGGGGAGAGAGAGAGAGAGATTGACCTAATCTAAGGGAAGAAAGGGGAGGAATGGCACCGACTGTGATTGGCCAATGTCGGAGATGGTGAATTCTCTGGTGGGAGAGACGGCAAGGAAGAAGGGGTTGAAGCAGCTCCTGCTGTGGCTGGTGATTGTGCAGCAATCAAAGGTCTTAATTAACCTAAATTAGGCTAGGACTTAGTATAAATTAGGGTAATTCATGCATGCATAAGCATTATCTGCATCTTTACTGCTTTACTTTAACTATGCATAAAAAAATGTTATAATGTGCTGATTAAGTGCATTATGTCGATTGTAGGAAATAAGCTGATCAGGAGCTAGATTTGGAGTTGGATCTGGAGCAGGATCTGAAGCTGGATCAGGAATAACGGGTGTTGCAGCAGAGCTGGAGAAGAAGACTTAGATTAGATGTAGGAATAATGATGTAAGGGAGTTAAGGTTTGCTATTCTATTAAGTAGGAATACAACAGAAAAATGTGAAGAGCTTAGGTCCTTCCTAGACCTAGGATAGCCTAGAGACTTCCCCAAGCCTTAGCCACCCTTAGATTAGGTCACAGCACCCTAGGAAGGCCCAAAACCCTAGTTCCAACCCTTATCTGGATGTCCAGATAAGTTATAGGATGTCTAGAACCCTCAGCCAACTCTCGCACACCTTAAACCCACTTCTGCAGTGTTATTGGACATCCAGACACTTGGTCAGACGTCCAATTTCTGCTGAATACCAAAGACAGAACCTTGAATCCTTCCTGACTCTGATTGGTTGTCCAGACATCAAGTTTGGACTTCTGATTTTTGAGTATAAGACGTCTGACACTATTATTAGACATCTGATATTGCTCTCCAGTTCCTGTTTTGAGATTCAAACCTTGATCTTGGATCTCTAGGTCCCTAAACCCAATTCCAACCCCATAGGAACCTAAATTAAGGTGCCCTAACCCTAGTACATCACCTCTAGATCTCCCTAAGGACCTAATTAGGTCCTCACTAAGCCTAATTGACTTGGATCTTAGTCATTTCCATCAGCCTGTTCAATTGGACTCATTGAGTCCAATTGGGTGCTGATCTCAGCACACACTGTCCAATTGGACTCAGTGAGAGTCCAATTGACCTAGACCTAAATTAATTGAGTTGTTTTACTCTCAACTAAGTTTCCACACACCCAATTAAACTTGTATTAAGTTTAATTGCACTTTACCTTAGTGAATTAGGGTTTATAACCCTAATTTGAGACATACCTTGACCTAAACCCACTAGAACCTAACCTAATCAACCTAGCCATCTAAGTTTCGACCCACACACACCCACACACACCATCCACATGAAAATACCTAGCCTAGAGTTCTCTAGAACTCTCTACCATGTGTGGTTGCCTTGGTTGCTAAAATTAGCAACCAAGAGCCATTCAATTTTTAGATCCACATTTGGTGGATCTAAAAACCACCATCGATCCTCTCTCTCTCACTCTCCCACGAGGTCCCACCATAGGCCTCTCTAGAGAATTCCATAATCCTATAGCGAGCTTCCCTTAGGTCTATAAAAAGACCTAAGGGGTGGCCATTTGCACCCATCAACTTTTTGGCCATACTTGCTTGGCTCCATCCACCTCCACTTAGGCTAGCCACCACCATCTCCACTCCATCTCCACGATCTGAGCACCACCATGAAGGACACCATGCCAGGATGCTGGATCACTCATCTCTCTCTCCAAGGGCCAGCCTAAGCTCCATTGGCCGCCCCTCATTCTCCTCTCGACCACTCCAAGACCATCGGAGACCACCTCCGAATGCCCTTCTATTCTGCTAGATCTAGATTAGTAGTTTATGCTCTTCATTGTTTTACTGCTTTTAGTTATTACTTAGTACGTAGTCCTTATTCTCGCCGAATGATGCATGCAAAATCCCCCTGTAGATTCTTGTATGCGATCATTTTCTGATAGCTAGATTTATATTTTTAAGCATTTCTGTACAAGCTTTCCTCTACATTTCATGTTGCGAACACTCTCCAAATGAATGAATGAAAAATATATTTTCTATATATATATGTCTATGTGTTGAGAATCACCATGAGCTCATTGCAATATCTTTTGTGTGATTAATGTTGCCTATTTTTAATTCCTGGCGTTCTTGCAACTAAGCATGTCGTACTTAAATACGTAATAATCATGAATCGGCATGTGATTCTAAATAATGTAGAACGGTAAAAGATCGAAGTCAAAAGTAAATCAAACACCTCCCAGAGACGAACGACCGGGACTCAAGCCTAATTATCTTTAGAAAATATTTTTTTATTTGATCGTATTGCGCACTATACTACGACGCTTTTCCTATCAAGAACGTGCTCTATGCATAACAAACAAATGGCGTCGTTGCTGGGGAGGCAACATCATTTTCTTTGATTTTGATCTTTTAAAATATCCCTAACAAATTTTTCTCTACTATGTTTTGGATGTGCAGGACAACACGGAAGAAAAATGAGATTTGCACACACAACGAGTGCATCAAAGAAAAAAATCAGGTGCACATCATCTCCTCGTTAGATTAGATTTCCTTTTTGAACCCTAGTAGTAGATTTACTCTCTGCAAGTTCTTTTGAGAAAAAAAAATATATATATCTCTATTCAATTTCGTGAAAAAAAAATCTAGATTAGGTTTCTTTTTGAATCCTAGGTAGTTTGGAAGAAAAAAAAAGCAAAAAAAAACAAAAATATGTATATATATATATATTTGAAATCCCTTAAAAAAAAATCTTTCCTTTTTGAAAAAAAATGTGCAAAAGTTTTTTGAAAAAAAAAGAAAAACATTTTTGGTGGAAGGCTTGGATTTCAAACCCAAACCCTCTTTAAAAAGCCTTTCCACCATCTTCTAATTTTTGGCCAGATTTCAAGTCTAATTTAAATATTCGATTGCCAAAAAGTTAGTAAGTAAAAAATTCTGAAATTTGAGCCAAACCTCCATTTTCAAACTATCTTTCAAACTCCAAAGTTATTTTGAAAAAATTCAAAGTATGCAATTTTTAAAAATTCATGAAATGCACGGGGGTTAGACTGACCCAGATTCAAGATTTTTCAAATTTCAGAAAGCAATTCTGGGCAATCCACAAATCTTTTTTGATTAAACGGTGCGGTTTGAAAGCTGATCTCATTGGCTTTATTTTTCATATTTTTCCCAATTTTTTGAAAATCATTTGATACTATTTCATAGCAAAAAACTGACAAGGGGTCAAAATTCAAGATCTGACCCTCTGACATTCAAAAATCCCTAAAAATTTGGTTGAAATAGTAAAAATTCCAAAAAAAATATTCTTTGGAAAGATAATTGAGAAGGGAATCTTCTCACAAAATTTAAAGTTAATTGGATTCCAATTGTGGTCAGAGAACAAATTTTACTCTTGCGGTCTGCTAAAACAGAACAAAACCCTAGAAGTGCATGAACGTTAGGGTAAATCTTTAGGGTTACAACTTGGAGACCACACTTGGGCTAACCTAGACTTAATTAAGTCTAGCACTTAGCCGGTGAGTCTGGTCACCTTGTAGGCCACTCACCAAGAGAAAACCCCACTGAAGAAAATGGGCTAAAATAAAATTTAAAATATGAAATAAAACCTGAATTCGTTGTCGTACTACTGGGTGGTTTCAACCTCTTGGCTGGGTTAGCGAAGAGGTGGGAATCGCTTTCAGTCGGTTGTACGACAAATTTCTTTAGGAATTAAAACCTAAAATGAAAAAAATCCGATCATCCGATTCATAAGGACCACTTGATTAACAGGGCCTTAGCCTTGTCTTGCTTGGCTACACCAACCCAGGGATTAGGTGGTGCATGCAAGGAAGGAGGTCACTTAGACCTCAGTTGGATGGACCTTGGGAGCCACTCCCAAGGAGGCGAGTTACCTCGTTGGGACCATCTTTTCCCCCCACTTCTACTCCCAGAGCCACCATGGCTAATCTTGGACCTAGACCTAGACCGGGTCAGGATATCGAGAATCTAGACCTGATGGCTCATTTGGAAACCCGGGTAGTCGAATTCGAGGAGCGGCATCGGCAGAGCATGGATCACATCTTGACGGCACTTGACAAGACGCAGCACTCCCCGTGAGGAGAACAACTGTAGGATTTCTACGACCCAGCCGCGCAAATCGTCGCACCTTTAGTCAGAATTCCCACAGGCGGAGACGTGTTTGAGCTCAAGCCCAATGTGATTGGGTTGATCAGCACTCACTTCTATGGGAACTCAAGTGAAGATCCGTTCCAGCACCTTGAGGACCTGAGTCGACTCGCTGAAATGATTCGACCCAGGAATATCAATCTCGGGATTGTTCTAATGAAGCTTTTCCCATTCTCTCTGAGGGACAAAGCTTCATACTGGTTCAAGACTATTGGGAAGTCGATTGAAACCTGGCCGGAATTACGGCGTGAATTCCTGTAAACGTTCTTCCCAATTAGTCGAACAAACACAATGCAGTGCGCAATCACGATTTTCTCCCAGGGAGCTGAGGAGAAGTTACATGAAGTTTGGGATAGATTTCACGACCTTCTCTGGAAGTGCTCGCACCATGGTATACCCAAATGGCATCTAGCTCAGATCTTTTACCATGGGCTAGATGACACACATCGGTATCTGGCTGATGCATCTAGTGGCGGGAATTTCCTCGTGAAAGATGAGAACAATGCATTTGAGCTGTTTGAATCATTAGCGGAGAACTCGATGAATGCTACATCCATGAACCAGTTCCAGCGGGCTGGTCAGCAGCAGGTTGGTATCCACGAGGCTCACACCGAGTCTATTCAAGCCGACATGGATATTATTGTCAAGAAGCTAGATAGAATAAACCTAATCGAGAAGATTGACCAAATCAGTCAGGGTCAATCTGACTCAAGCTCTGCCACCTCAAGATCCTCCTATGCACCCCGAGCCCCTCCTGCTCAAGTTAATCTACTCACTCGGGATGCATCTTCTCCGTATTTACGAGATCCCTTATATCAGGATCCCGTAAACAATCCAGCTCTGGCACCTTACGACCGGGGTTATGCACCACCCACAGATTATAATGCATATCCCCTTGACAGATATACGTCTTAGACATCTTTGGCCTACAAGGATGTTAGTGCTATCCAAGGATACAGGCGTAATAACCCGTATTCAGAGATGTATAACCTTGGTTGGCACCAGCATCTGAACTTCTCCTGGTCCGATAATTCACAGAGACCACATTAAGATCCACACTACCAGACCAGGCAATACGGGAATGCGCAAAACACGTACCCTAGGCAGCAGCCATTCCCGCATCAGCAGCAACCTCGCTCTTTATACCAGCCTCTGCACCAAGTTGGTAGTCACCCTCCAAAGCGAGCTGACCCTTTGGAGGCACTGAAAGAGGAGCTGCAAGAATCAATGAGGAAATCCACAAAAGATAGCTTACAGATTATGAAGGCGATGGCTGATCAGATGCAGACTATATAGAACACGCAGAACCAACTGTTGTAGGAGCATAGAACTCAGGGAGCCTTGCCCTCCCAACTCGTCTCAAATCCTCGATATGTGCAGAACCAAGGCACCCCGCCTAGGTTTCAAGCACCGCAGGGATAGGCACATGCCATATTACAGGCGCCTCCTGCACCACCTGGTTATGCTCAAGGCCAACTGCCTTTGATGTAGAACCCCGCATACTCTGCCCCTTCCACTCCCCCACCACCTCATGGACAACAAGCTGATGCACATGCTGTCTCTTTGAGGAGTGGAAGGAAGACATTCGACCCACCATTTAGGCAGGCGGGTCTTGATTTTTCCCACCCTTCATCGCAGGCAGGTTCGACTCCTTCCTTATCTCAGGAGCCACCCACGGTAGATAAGGGTAAGAGGCCACTCGACCTTGAGATTCCCATCCCTTTTCCTGAGGCTCTGACACGAAATGCAATATGGAAAAAGGACACGTGGAATTTTGAGGACCTGAAATCGATGTTCAAGGAAGTACATATTCAGGTCCCCCTCCTCGAGGCAATCGATCACATTCCCGCTGTCGCTAGGTTCTTCAAGGACTATTGTACCTAGAAGTGACAGCCGGGAATTGGACGATAGGCGGTACTGTCGAAAGAGGCTAGCGCCGTGATCTAGCTGACTTATCATCGAAAAAGAAAGACCCTAATACCCCACTCATATCCTGCTTCTTGCAGGATTCTCCATTTGATCGGGCCCTTCTAGATCTGGGCTTGTCCATCAACCTAACTCCCACTGCCGTATTTGATCGATTTCGATTTGGGGAGTTGAAGCCCACCTCGGTCATGATTCAGCTGGCTGATAGATCAGTCAAAACACCGAGGGGTGTGGTTGAGAACGTGATCGTGAAAGCCCGCGGGTTCTGCTTTCCCACAAATTTTTTCGTTCTTGATATGGAAGTTCCTTTAATCTTCGAGATGCACCAATTATTTTGAGTCGCCCATTTCTGGCGACAGCCCGAGCGAACATCGATTGTGCATCCAGGTGTATGGAGATAGCCCTAGGTAATGAGCGACTTCGACTAGACATATTCAGGGCAGCAAAGAACTTCGACTGTGATAGAATGAGGAGGATGGTGAAGACGAAGATGCAGCATACTGTGGTAACATTGGGCTCCTTTGTGACGACCCAATGTCTCATTTGTCTACACTATCAGGATTCTTGGACCTCGATCCACACGGGACTGAGACCACTGAACTACACATATCTCCCCGAGGATCTGACTGTTTAGGGTGTGCTTCTAACAACACCCCTAAATCCAACTATCTTGATCCACACATTACTGAATTGCCCCTGTTGTTGTAGGAAGACGTGACTACAGCTAACGGGTTTCTCGTTAATGCCGTCACAACTGCTTATTTCATAGGGAGCGACTTAGCAGGAATTCACATGCACATGGATCAGCAGATTCCCACCCTCAATTTTGCTCCTCCCACTTTCACTTTTGACTCTGACCTACCCGTGATTGAATTGAAGCCCTTACCTGACTCACTCAAGTATGTGTTCTTGGGTGAAAGTGAGACATACCCTGTCATTATCAATGGCCACTTAACCCAAGAACAGGAGCATCAATTGATTTCTACGCTGCAAGACCATAGGGCTGCTATCAGGTGGAGTATTGCTGATCTCCACGGTATTCGCCCCTCGTATTGCACTCATCACATTGACACGGATGAAAGGGTGAAACCTTCGAAACAACCTCAAAGATGGCTTAACCCAAATATGCTAGAGGTTGTTAAGAAGGAGATCATCAAATGGCTGGATGCAGGTATTGTATACCCAATCTCAAATAGCCAGTGGGTGAGTTTGATCCAAATAGTGCCCAAGAAAGCAGGACTTATCGTCATAAAGAATGATAAGGGTGAATCCATCCCAACCTGCATTGCGACATCTTGGCAGGTCTGCATCGACTATAGGAAACTGAACACGGCTACCCAGAAGGATCACTTTCCTTTGCCCTTCATTGATCAAATCTTGGAATGGTTAGCTAAACGCAGTTTCTTCTGCTTTCTGGATGGATACTCCGGGTATAATCAAGTAGTGATTAGCTTGGAAGATCAAGACAAGACCACATTCACATGCCCCTATGGAACATTCGCTTTCAAGCGGATGCCCTTTGGTCTCTGCAATGCACCAGCGACATTTTAGCGTTGTATGATGGCCATATTCTCTGACATGATCGGGGACTATGTGGAGGTATTCATGGATGACTTCTCTATTTCGGAGATGACTTCGCATCTTGTCTCGATAACCTCACCAAGATCCTGAAACGGTGTATTGAGGTGAACCTTATACTATCCTGGGAGAAAAGCCATTTCATGGTGAGGGATGGCATAGTACTAGGGCACAAGATCTCCAAAAATGGACTCGAGGTCGATCGAGCTAAATCTGAGATTATTTCCCATTTACCACCACCTAGCTCAGTCAAGCAAATCAGATCATTCCTGGGTCACGTCGGCTTCTATCAGAGATTTATACGTGACTTCTTGAAAATCGCACTGCCCTTGATGAATCTCTTGGTTGCCGACGTCCTATTTGAATTTGATACCTCGTGTCTCAGCACCTTCGAGACTTTACGAAGCGCTATTTCTGACTCCCCGATTCTCCAACCACCCGACTGGTCGCTTGATTTTGAAATGATGTGCGACGCTTCTGATTTTGCCGTCGGTGTTGTTTTAGGCCAGCGTTGGGAGAAACAACCCTTCGTCATATACTATGCTAACAAGATGCTGAATGAGGCTCAGTGCAATTACACTATCACCAAAAAAGAACTGCTAGCAGTAGTATTCGAGTTGGAGAAATTCAAATCGTACCTATTAGGGTCCAAGGTCATCATTTTCATTGACCACTCCACCCTTCGGCATTTGTTGGCAAAGAAGATGCCAAACCATGACTCATTAGATGGATCCTTCTATTGTAAGAATTCGATATCGAAATCCGTGACAAAGCCAGAAAGCAGAATGTTGTGGTGGATCACCTATCCAGACTAGACCCAGACCACATTCCTTATTCCCTGCCTATCCACGAGCAATTTTTGGATGAATCTCTTTTGGTAGTTCATTCTGTTGAGTTCCCCTGGTACGTGGATATCGTGAACTACCTTGCTGCAGGCAAGATTCCCACGAATCTATCTAAGGACCAGAAACTCAAATTCACTGTCGAAGCCAAATATTACCTATGGGATGACTCACTTCTCTTCCGCATTGGAGCAGATCAGATTATTCGAAGATGCATCCCAGATTCTGAGATCCCCAGTGTGTTATCTTTTTGCCACAATGATGCTTGTGGTGGTCATTTCTCGGGATGGAAAACCGCTGCAAAAATTTTGTTGTTGGGATTTTTCTAGCCAACCATCTTCAGAGATACACACGAATACGCCCAACACTGCCAACGATGCTAGTCGGTCAGTTCTATGACCAGGAGAGACATGATGCCACTCCAGCCCATCATGGTCGTAGAAGTGTTCGACATCTGGGGCATAGATTTTATGGGCCCTTTTCCGAACTCGCATGGCTTCGAGGACATATTGCTAGCCGTTGACTATGTCTCGAAGTGGGTCGAGGCCATCCCGGCGAGATGGGCTGACCATAAGACTGTCATTTCTTTCATATGGCAGAACATCTTTGCGAGATTCGGAATACCCCGTGCTCTGATTAGCGATGGGGGAAGCCACTTCATTCACGCCCATTTCAGGTCATTATTAAAGAAATACGGGGTACATCATCGTATAGCCACCCCATATCATCTGCAGACCAATGGGCAGGTTGAAGTGTCTAACCGTCAGATCAAGCTGATTCTCCAGAAGACGGTTAGATCAGACAGGAAGGACTGGTCCGACAAATTAGTTGATGCACTCTAGGCATATCAGACCGCATACAAGGCCCCACTCAGAATGTCACCATATCGCATGGTATATGGCAAGGCCTGTCACCTTCTTGTAGAGCTGGAACACCGCACCTTTTGGGCGGTGCAAAAATGTAACCTTGACCTCGATGTAGGAGGTCAAGAATGGAAACTCTAGCTCAGCGAATTAGAAGAGATCCGGTGGGAGGCCTATGAGAAAGCATTGATATATGAGGACAAGACAAAGGCCTTTCATGACCGCCACATCCAGAGGAAAGCATTCACGCCCAACCAACGAGTTTGGTTGTTTGATTCACGATTGAAACTGTTCGCAGGGAAGCTCAAGTCCAAATGGACTGGCCCGTATGTTGTGATCTATCCATCTCCTAATGGGGCAGTCCAGATCAAGGACTCAAAATCTAGGCATATATCTGTGGTAAATGGCTAGCGCCTCAAGCCATTTTTGGCCCAGGAACCTCCTCCACCTGACAAGATTGTTCATCTTATTGAGGATGTGTGATTGAATGCTCGCCCAGCTGGAGGCGTTAAACTCAGCACATATAGATACCATTTACCCCACATTCCACCATCATTTATACATAACCAGTTTTATATATAGCATATTTTTTCTGTTAGCATATTTTCTTTATGCATATTGCATACTGACAGGTTGGCCGGTGCTGAATGTATAATTTCAGGAGCAACTATAGGTGATTTCTACCCATTCTCCCCCTGCAGTACTTATTTTCTTTTATATTTATGCATGAGGACATGCAAGAACTTAGGTATGGGGGGGTAGATACAACAAAACTGAAAATTTTTATGCCAACATTTAGGAAAACCTTAGAAATGCATGTCAAATGTACTTTAGGACCCTAAATAAAAGAACAATCGACTCCACCTCCAATGCTCGCATTGGAGCTAGAAATCGTCCGCAGCAGCCACTTCCGACTCACCCACTCACCTCTTATTCTAAATTTAGGGTCAAACTGAATGTAACCTGATACGGGAATTTCACGAAGTACAAATTATATGAGGTTACTTGTTTATAGCATATTGCATTCATGAATAAGATTATTTTATGAAGAGAATACATTAGGGATTTTATCCTCTAGTTGATTCTTGTAATCTGGATCCAGTACAACTTTTCACACACACGTAGAATTTGCAATGGATTCACGGTGAAGGCTGATAAACATCTTTAGTCTGTCGAGAAGAAGCAGTGCTTCTTTTCCTGAACCCCTGGACAGTGTTTTGGGAGTCAGGTAGATTTTCCTCTAAAATTCCACCAAATAGTGTGAGATGAGAGTAGAGTGTACTGGTGCTCTAAGATTAGTATAAGGAATCTGGAGTCCTAGATAATTAGGTGATGATACTCAGAGATTAGGCATAGTTTTCACTCTCGGTTCCTGCGTATACATTTTGTGTGAGATATTGAGAGCCACCAGAAAAGGCAAATACGCGAAGAGCGAGTTTTCATAAAACTAGGGCTAAGGTGGATGGTTACGACCATTCTTTACTGAATCTTCGGCTGAAGGAGGGTATTGATGTCAATGTTAGAAATACACCATCCTATCCATCTCTCTCGATGCTGTGAGTAGGCACTTCCACAAAATAAGCCACCCAATGTCCCTTGAGTACCACCAATCCATAATAATGCCTCCTCAATAAAGTTCATGGATGTATTCTAGTTATGTTGAAGAAAAAAAGAAAGAAAAAAAATGATAAAAAGAAAGAAAAATTGAAAAAAAATTAGAAAAAGAAGAAAAAGCAAAGAAAAAAGAGTGAATATTTAGTTTAGTTGCATTGATGCAATATCACCAAATAAATTTGAGATCCACCAAATATGGCCTTAACCCACCTTTCTTGTGTTTCTGATCACCCAAATACTGGCTGAGGAATTCCGACTTAGTGTTAGGATTATGGAAACTCAACTAATGTGTTAATGCCAAGTGAGACCACCAAATATAGATCATATATGTGAATCGAGTGAGGTTGTGAGCTCTAAGAAAAAGAAAGAAAAAGAATAAGAGAGAATGAATACCAAGGAATCAAAAGAGAGCATAGCTTTTCTCGTCTATCTCTGAGTTGAGTTACTTAGTAATCCTGGAATCTAGATTCTGCAGTACTAGTTGAAGGATCTAAAGATACGATATATGGCTATGCGCACAAATACTTAAGCATAATGTTAGTAATAACAAAAAGATTTGCACAATCAATCAAACCACAGAAATAGGCAAAATATGTATAGTGGTTCCCCTCCCTTGGGTACTCCACTACCTAAGCCTCCGAGCTTAGGGTTTTTAACTCGATTCTCTCAACCCCGAGGAAATCAATTTACTAACTGAGGTAATTAATGGGTTACCTCAACCCAAGTACAATAATGGGTTTGTTACAACCCAACGAGCAACAAGCTCAAATACAAAAGAAGTACAGGTGTAAGACAAAAATAATCTTACAACTAGAACCTAAGCCTCTCGACAATAATTAAAAGATGATACCAATTTGAAAGCCTAGAATGAACGTGAATGCCTTAACAATGTATAAAGAAATCATGTTGATGTGCATGCAAAACCATAGAGAGATTGATAGCAGCAAACTATTCCTTCTTCAAAATATTGTGAGAATATGAAATATAGCTCTAGAATTTTTCTTCTCTATTTCTCATATGCAAACTAAGGGTCCAAGGGTTTATTTATAGAGTTTAGGACCTCAAGGATTCGTCTACTAGATGTTGGGGTTGAAATCCCAATGTTCATATAGCTAAAATTAATTTTCTAGCCATTCAGTTTTGAGCCAACGGCTACCTGGTACCGGTACTAAAGTACTTGTACCAGTACTAGCAGCTCACTGGCAGCAGTACAAGAGTCTTGGTACCAGTACTCATCATTGGCACCATTACTTGTGACTCCCAAGTTTGAAATGCCTTGGGTATAGTAACCTACCTATATCGGTACTCATCATGGGTACCGGTACTTGTAAGGTTCAGGCCAGAAATAGGGCTTCAACATGTGGCCAACATGTACCGGTACTCATGGTTGGTATTGGCACTTGTTGTTCACAATTTGAGATGAATTCTCAAACCTGTGCCTTGCAAATACCAGTACTGATGAACAGTAGTGGTACTTGCTTACAAGTACCTGTTCTAAATGTTTTAATTCATTACGTACTTTGAAAATGTTCACAATATAAATCATAATTTTTCTCTAATTGATTTTACAATCTAAGTTATGATTCTTTGTTAAGAGGCATATACAATCTATAAATATAGAATCTAAACTAGAGAAACTAAAGGTCAAAGATGATCTTCTCCTCCTTGATTCTTCCTTGTCATCTTGCCTCCTTATCATGATCTTCTCCTTTTCATCAAGCCTCCATCATTTACTGTTTGCCTTGATCTTCACCTAAATTTGAAAGAACTCAATTGAAAACATTAATCTATAATAATTTTGTTAACACCAAAATAAGATGTGGAAGAAGGTTCCAACAATCTCCCCATTTTTGGTGTTGACAAAACTATCTTACAAATAGATAATTATAAGAATAAAAATAATTTTAACAATGTTATACGAAGGAAAAAAACTTTAAATTAAATCCTCCCCCTCAATATATGCTCCCCTTAAAAATATTACTATTTGGCCTCTATCTTTCTCCTTGTTTTTGTCAATCACAAAAAAAATGAAGAAATATCATGCCATAAAATTTACCAATAATAAAATGGAGCTTGTGGATACCAAGCATCTCTCGTCCAATATTCTTGGTCTTCATTCAACCTATAGAAAGGTTGAAGTGTTCTGTTATGTGCCTTGAACACCCATTGATTACTTTGATCTACTCCTACAAAACAAATATCTTTTCTAAGTAACCATTTTCTTGTGGGTCCTTTAGAGTTAGTACCTTTCAAATCCTGAGATTTATAGAACTTTCTAGTGTTAGATCTATAATTCTTGGGATTTTTAGCCTTTTGATACATCCATGCATGCCTAGGTGCATGTGATTTAGTATGTGTATTCTTTTTGTTCTGAAATTTTGATTTTATCACTTCACAAAATTCAGTATTTAACCTAGTTGTTGTTTTGAAATTATTTAAAGTACCTTCAAAGTGCTCATAAATATCTTCTAATTCTACTATCTTTGCATGCAACTGATTGTTAGTCTCTTTTGACATTTCTAATTCCATTTATAAACATGATTTATCTATTTCTAATGTTTGATAATTATTTTTTAAAACCTTATTTTCCTTTTTAAATAACCTAGCTTTATGATATAGTTCTTCATAAGCTTCTAATAATTCTTTAAAAGAAAAATCAAGGTTTACCTCTTCTTCTATGTCTTTTGAAGTTGCAACAAGACAAAGGTGTGCAACCTCATCTTCATCCGATTCACTAAAGTCAATGTCCATGTTAGAGTCGCTATCATTCCATGTTGCTTTAAATGCTTTCTTCTTCTTCTTCTTCTTGAGCTCCTTTGTTTCTTTCCTACTGTCCTCCTTATTTAGGGGGCAATCCTTTCGCAAGTGGCCCTTTTCTTGCACTCATAGCAAATAATATTAGTTGAAATTTTGACTTGCTTACCTTATTTCTTGAGAAATTTCTGGAATTTCCTAGTAAGCATCTCCATTTCTTCATCTTTGAATTCCGAGGTTGTTGAGTCCGAGTCCTCCTTAATTGCTCTAAAAGTAATATTCTTCCTTTTTGCTGCCTTCTCCTCGCTCTTCTTTATGTTGTCCAATTGAACTTCATATGCCATGAGGCTTCCAATCAGATCATCCAAGGGGAGAGTGGATAGATCATTTGCCTCTTGGATCGCTGTGGTCTTTGGAGACCAATCGCTTGTAAGTGATCTCAAGACCTTTCTTACAAGCTACTCCTCTTTCAGCTTGACTCCTAGATTTTTCATTGGATTCACGATCTCTCCAAACCTTGTGTACATGCTGTTGATTGTTTCTCCTTTTTCCATCCTAAAACACTTGTAATTTTCTATTATAGAAATACGTGTTTCTTTTACCTTGCTTGTACCTTTGTAGGTGACCTCGAGAGTGTTCCATAGCTCATACGCGGACTCGCATGCCGAAATTCGGTTGAACTCCTCCCTTGATAATGCATAATAGAGTGAGTTCATGGCCTTCGCATTTCCTGCAATCTTTTTCTTTTGCTCAGCTATCCATTCAACTCCTTCCAGCGGTTCCGAATCCACATACCTCTCTTGGATGAGAGTCCACAAATCTTCATCCATGGCTTTGAGAAAGATTTGCATCCCCCTCTTCCAATATCCATAGTCCATGCCATCAAAATAGGGAGGACGGGTAGAAGACTGTCCTTCGGTGCACCTTGATGTAGATGCCATTGCAAGTTGATTTGTTACGTCTTCTCGCAACTTGGCTCTGATACCACTTGAAAGATCTAAAGATAGGATATATGTCTATGGGCACAAATACTTAAGATCAATGTTAGTAATAACAAAAAGATTTGCACAATCAATCAAACCACAGAAATAGGCAGAATATGTATAGTGGTTCCCCTCGCTTGGGTACTCCACTACCTAAGCCTCCCAGCTTAGGGTTTCTAACCCGATTCCCTCAACCCTGAGGAAGTTAATTTACTAACCAAGGTAATTAACGGGTTACCTCAACCCAAGTACAATAACAGGTTTGTTACAACCCAATGAGTAACAAGCTCAAATACAAAAGAAGTACAGGTGTAAGACAAAAAAAATCTTACAACTAGAACCTAAGCCTCTCAACAATAATTAAAAGATGATACCAATTTGAGAGCCTAGAATGAACGTGAATGCCTTGACAATGTGTAAAGAAATCACGTTGATGTGCTTGCAAAACCGTAGAGAGATTGATAGTAGCAAACTATTTCTTCTTCTTCAAAATATTGTGAGAATATGAAATATAGCTTTAGAATTTTTCTTCTCTATTTCTCATATGCAAACTAAGGGTCCAAGGGTTTATTTATAGAGTTTAGGACCCTAAGGATTCATCTACTAGACGTTGGGGTTTAAATCCCAACGTTCATATAGCCAAAATTAATTTTCTAGCGGTTTAGTTTTGAGCCAACGGCTACCTGGCACCGGTACTAAAGTCCCTGTACCGGTACTAGCAGCTCATTGCCACCGGTACATGAGTCCTAGTACTGGTACTCATCATTGGTACCAATACTTGTGACTCCTAGGTTTGAAATGCCTTGGGTACAGTAACCTACCTGTACCAGTACTCATGATGGGTGCCGGTACTTGTAAGGTTCACGCCAAAAATAGGGCTTTAACCTACGGCCAACATGTACCGGTACTCATGGTTGGTACCGGTACTTGTTCACAGTTTGAGATGAATTCTCAAACTTGTGCCTTGCAAATACCAGTACTGATGAACAGTAACGGTACTTGCTTACAAGTACCTATTCTAAATGTTTTAATTCATTACGTACTTTGAAAATGTTCGCAATATAAATCATAATTTATCTCTAATTGATTTTACGATCTAAGTTATGATTCTTTGTTAAGAGGCATATACAATCTATAAATATAGAATCTAAACTAGAGAAACTAAAGGTCGAAGATGATCTTCTCCTCCTTGATTCTTCCTTGTCATCTTGCCTCCTTCTTATCATGATCTTCTCCTTTTCATCAAGCCTCCGTCATTTCCTGTTTGTCTTGATCTTCACCTAATCTAAAAGAACTCAATTGCAAACATTAATTCATAATAATTTTGTTAACACCAAAATAAGATGTGGAACAAGGTTCCAACACTAGTCTCTATGTAGCACCAAGTGAGGGTGAGCCACCAAATATATAATCTTTTCCCTCAGAGATTCTCTACCTAAGCCTAAAGCTGGGGTGGAATTCATAGAATACTTTGAATACCCCAAGTGAAGAAGTCCACTTATCTCGCTAGAATTTTTACTAGGGGACAAGTACAGGCTTTAGAGGTGTATTAGTTTTTCACTCGAATCTGTTGCAAAAGCTACATAGCTACACTTTCACGATTGTCTGGATTTCTAGAGCATAGGATGAAAACAAAATGGAGAAAAATCTCTAGGCATACACTTGATAAAATAATTAGTCCCTTAGGGACCCTTGCTGTAAATAATTTAGTCTTGCATTTGCTAGGGATTAGCAAGATTTAGGCTTGGGGGTATGATTGCACAATAATCATAAGTCTTAACTGACCTAATTAGGCTAGGACTTAGCATAAGTTAGGGTAATTTATGCATGCATAAGCATTATCTGCATCTTTACTGCTTTACTTTAGCTATGCATAAAATAATGTTACAATGTACTGATTAAGTATATTATGTCAATTGCAGGTAATAAGCTGATCAGGAGCTAGATCTGGAGCTGGATCTGGACTAGGATCTAAAGCTGAATCAGGAATAATGGGTGTTGCAGCAGAGCTGGAGTAGAAGACTTAGATTAGATGTAGGAATAATGATGTAAGGGAGTTAAGGATTACTATTCTATTAAGTAGGAATAAAGTAGTAAAATGTGAAGAGCTTAGGTGCGTCCTAGCCTTAGGATAGCCTAGAGACTTTCCCAAGCCTTAACCACCCTTAGATTAGGTCACAACACCCTAGGAAGGCCCAAAACCCCAGTTCCAACCCTTATCTGGACGTCCAGATAAGTTATAGGATATCTAGAACCCTTAGCCAACTCCCGCACACCTTAAACCCACTTCTGCAGTGTTATTGGACATCCAGACACTTGGTCAGACGTCCAATTTTTGCAGAATACCCAACACAGAACCTTGAATCCTTCCTGACTCTGATTGGATGTCCAGACAACAAGTCTGGACTTCTGATTTTTGAGTATAAGATGTCTGATACTATTATTAGACATCTAATACTTCTCTCCAGTTCTTGTTTTGAGATTCATGCCTTGATCTTAGATCTCTAGGTCCCTAAACCCAATTCCAACCCCATAGGAACCTAAATTAAGGTACCCTAACCCTAGTACATCACCTCTAGACCTCCCTAAGGACCTAATTAGGTCCTCACTAAACCTAATTGACTTGGATCTTAGTCAATTCCATCAGCCTATTCAATTGGACTCATTGAGTCAAATTGAGCGCTGATCTCAGCACACATTGTCTAATTGGACTCAGTGAGAGTCCAATTGACCTAGACCTAAATTAATTGAGTTGTTTTACTCTCAACTAAGTTTCCACACACCCAATTAAACTTGTATTAAGTTTAATTGCACTTTACTTTAGTGAATTAGGGTTCATAACCCTAATTTGAGACATACCTTGACCTAAACCCACTAGATCCTAACCTAATCAACCTAGTTGTTGAGAAGTCGTAGATCGTGTTTTTGATAGAAAAGGAATGCGTTGTAGTATAATTGCGAAGTATGATCTAACAAAGATATTGTTTTGCAAAAATTACGAGACTTGAGTCCCGGTCATTCGTCTCCGGGAGGCGTTCTTTTCGCTTTTAAAATCAATCATTTTTACTACTCTACCTCGTTTAAAGACGCACGTCGGTTTCTAATCTCCTAACTAAGAATTCACCGATCCTGTTATTAACTTGGATCACATGCGCATGTGTCAAGTAAATCACGAAAGTGATCGTGTGAGTTTCTATGCACACGATTCTAGTGAGGTGGTGACTAGTTATGGAGAAAGCATTTATTGTCAGATTTTCAATATCCTCAGGAAACGACATGCTGGTGCGTAATATATAGAGAATTAAAAAGAAAGCACTTAAATCACGCAAATACGATAATTATTAAGCTCACGGTGATTTCAAACACATAAAGAGACATATATATATAAATGCAATTTCATTCATTCATTGGAGAGTTGTTGCACAAGGAAATCTAGAGGAAAGCTTATACATAAATGCTTGAAAATTAAACCTAGCTACCAGAAAACAATTGCATATAAGAATCAATGGGGGGATTTCGCATGCATCATTGGGGGAGAAGTAAGACTACACTACTAAGTAGTAAATGAAAGCAATAATGATTGAAGAGCATGATTTAAAGCTAGAAGAATAGAGGGCATTCAGGGGTGGTCCCCGATGGCCTTGGAGTGGTCGAGAGGAGAATGAGGGGCGGCCAATGTAGCTTAGGTCGACCCTTGGAGAGAGGTAGGGTTGATCCAGCATCCCGGCATGGTGTCCTCCATGGTGGTGGTAGTGAGCTCGTGGAGGTGGGGTGACTATCTATGTGGAGGTTACGTGAATGGCACCAATGGAGTGCAATTGCCAAAGAAGTGAATGAATGTGTTTGGCTGCCCATGGGGTCATTTTATAGACCCAATGGCTTCTCTTTAGAGAGGTGTATAACTCTCTAAAGAGAGTCCAAGAGTGGCCGGCCACATGTGGGTGGATGTGGTCTTTGAGATCCAAGAATTGTGGATCTCAATTTGAATTCCTCTTGGTTGCTAAATTTGGCAACCAAGAGGTGGCGCCATCTCAAGAGGTCTTTAGAGAATTCTAGAGAAGTGTGTGGGCGTGAATGGGTGTGTGTGTGTGTGTGTGTGGTAGTGTTCTATGTGGCTAGGTGGCTTAGGTTTGGTCCTAAGGGGCTTGGGTAGGTGTAAGTCTTGAATTAGGGTTACAAACCCTAATTGCTAAGAGGAAAATGCAATTAAACTTAACCTCAGTTTAATTGAATGAGTGTGAACCTAATTGAGAGTAGAATAACTCAATTAGGTTGGGTTTAGGTCAATTGGACTCTCACCAAGTCCAATTAAACTTGTGTGGGTTGAGATCTAAGCTCAATTGGACTCAATGAGTCCAATTGACTTAGGTGAAGGTAATTAACTTGATCTAAGTCACTTGGGTTTGGTGAAGACCTAATTAGGTCCTTAGGTAGGTTTATAGGTGATGTATCAGGGTTAGGACACCTTAATTTAGGTTCCTATGGGGTTGGGATTAGGTCTAGGGAGCTAGAGATCTAAGACCAAGACTTGAATCTCAAAACAGGGACTGGAGACCAGTATCAGACATCCAATAATAGGATTAGATGACTTATACTCAAAAATCAGAAGTCCAGACTTCAGTTCTAGACGTCCAATTTGAGTCAGGGGGAAATCAGGGTTCTATTTTGGGTACTCTGCAGAAATTGGACGTCTGACAAAGTGTCTGGACGTCCAATAACACTACAGAAGTGGGTTTGAGGTGTGTGGGAGATGGCTAAGGGTCTTGGACGTCCTATAACTTATATGGACATCTAGATAAGGGCTGGAACTAGGGTTTTAAGGCTTCCTAGGGTGTTGTGACCTAATCTAAGGGTGGCTAAGGCTTGGGGAAGTCTCTAGGCTATCCTAAGGCTAGGATGGACCTAAGCTCTTCACATTTTACTGCTTTATTCCTACTTAATAGCATAGTAAACCTTTAACTCCATTACATTATTATTCCAACATCTAATCTAAGCCTTCTGCTCTAGCTCTGCTGCAACTCCCGTTATTCCTGATCCAGCTTAGATCCAGCTCCTGATCAGCTTATTCCCTGCAATCAACATAATATACTTAATCAGCACATTATAACATTATTTTATGCATAGCTAAAGTAAAGCAGTAAAGATGCAGATAATGCTTATGCATGCATGGATTTCCCTAACTTATGCTAAGTTCTAGCCTAATCTAGGTCAATTAGGACCTATGATTGCTGTGCAATCACTAGCCACCTAAGTTTTGACCCACACATACCCACACACACCATCCACACAAAAATACCTAGGCTAGAGTTCTTTAGAACTCTCTACCATGTGTGGTTGCCTTGGTTGCTAAAATTAGCAACCAAGAGCCATTAAATTTATAGATCCACATTTGGTGGATCTAAAAACCACCATCCATCCTCTCTCTCTTTTACTCTCCCACGAGCTCTCACCATAGGCCTCTCTAGAGAATTCCATAATCCTCTAGAGAGCTTCCCTTATGTCTATAAAAAGACCTAAGCGGTGGCCATTTGCACCCATCAACTTTTTGGCCATACTTGCTTGGCTCCATCCACCTCCACATTGGCTAGCCACCACCATCTCCACTTCATCTCCACGAGTTGAGCACCACCATGAAGGACACCATGCCAGGATGCTGGATCACTCCTCTCTCTCTCCAAGGGCTGGCCTAAGCTCCATTGGCCGCCCCTCATTCTCCTCTTGACCACTCCAAGGCCATTGGAGACCACCTCCGAATGCCCTTCTATTCTGCTAGATCTCGATTAGTAGTTTATGCTCTTCATTGTTTTATTGCTTTTAGTTATTGCTTAGTAGCGTAGTCCTTATTCTCCTAGAATGATGCATGCAAAATCCCCCCGTAGATTCTTGTATGCGATCATTTTCTGATAGCTAGATTTATATTTTTAAGCATTTCTGTACAAGCTTTCCTCTACGTTTCATGTTGCAAACACTTTCCAAATGAATGAATGAAAAAATATTTTCTATATATATATGTCTATGTGTTGAGAATCACCATGAGCTCATTGCAATATCTTTTGTGTGATTAATGTTGCCTGTTTTTAATTCCTGACGTTCTTGCAACTAAGCATGTCGTACTTAAGTATGTAATAATCATGATCCGGCATGCGATTCTAAATAAAATAGAGCTGTAAAAGATCGAAGTCAAAGGTAAAACAAATGCCTCCCAGTGACAAATGACCGGGACTCAAGTCTCGTTATCTTTAGAAAATAATTTTTTGTTTGATCGTATTGCGCACTATACTACGACGCTTTTTCTATCAAGAATGCGTTCTACGCATAACAAATAGCTGGCGAGGAGTGGAGGAAGCTGAGGAAGACTTTACCTCTGCCTATCGTATGTGGCAGAGGGCAATGAAAGAGGTTTGGAGAGCTCGCCGGAGTCACAGTGGAGGCGGCCAGAGAGAGAAAAAAGAAGAGCTTTTGTGGCTTAATTGGACTAGGAGGCACACTGGGAAGATCTAGGACTTAAATAGAACTCGAGATTGGTCTTAAATTAAGAGAACTCCCAAGTTTGATTTTCGGTTTAGGCAAGTCTTGACTCCATGAAATCAGGGCTTCACCTGAGCTATAGGGCTAGATTTGGGGTTCTTGATGAAACTCAGATGAACGGGTATCTCCTCAAGATCATTCTCTCCAATTTTGGTGGGATTTTGATCTGATTTGGGAGAGATTTCCTCTCTTGAATCTCGGCTGAAGGTGCTTTCACACATTCAATGGTGGAAGGGACTAGAATTCGAAGATGAGAAAGTTAAGGATCCAATCTCAAGAAACTTGAAAGTTAGGGTTCTAATTGTAAGAAATAAAGGTTTTAGGAGCTGAAGTACAAACTAGGTTAAGATGGACTCTGATTGGGCCAAAATTTTGGCCTTAACATAATTTAGACACAAGGAATCTAATGGTGAAATTTGAATTTCAATTTTGGCCAAGTTTGACTGGGCAATTTGCACAAAAACCCATATTAGGTAAGAATCTCGTCTAAAACTTTGTTCTAGGTCAAAATAGGTTCAGATGGTCAAACCAAGGGTACAAAATCTCTTAGAATATTTTTTTATGAATTTTAGGAGGTTTATCTAAATTTTATTCTGATGAAAACCTCTTCAATTTAAGTGGCTCTGAAATTTGGGTTTTATGTTTTGATTTTGTTCACGAAATGCTTGAAAACCTATTTCTACCTGTGTTGACCGACTTTTGGACTTTAAAGCTTAGTTAACCTTTAATTAACCCATAGGTGACCTCGTGGTTATTTTGTATTCAGGATGTGATGTTAAAACTATAGATTTAGCCTTGTTTAATGTTTCTTCCTTAGAACAGATTTGAGTGGAATTATAGTCCTCAGGCAATTGTTCAGGAGCATTTATCTTTTGATTCTGACTAGTTCAAGCTAGTTATGGAGAATGATGGTGTTACCATCATTTGTCATATTAGATAAGTCTTTCAAAGACATCTCAAAATAAATAAAGTTGGCCTATCACAAAAGCACTGACAGATTTTTGGGGTCCGGGAAGCAGTGGTACGAGTTCTTAGATCAAGGAGGCTCTAACTGCAAAAATGGGTTTTGCGGCTTGTAAGAACCAAGAAAGGGTAGATTAGTTGAGTTCTTGAGTTGATACACAGGTCTTGATCCTAACCTGCACTTGTGAATTCTTTATTTCTTCCCTTTGTTTGTATAGTGTGTCTACCTGAAGGCAATAAATTTAGCACATATACAGTCTATTTTCATCTCGGAGTTGATTGAGTAATCATGAAATTCAAGTGCTTTCTTCTCTACTCTGCTCTTTTTCATGTGATTTAATACAATGAGGACATTACATTAGATAGGCATGGGGGGGTAGATACTCATCTCTGAATCATCTTGTTAGCTTTGTACATTCTTTTTATTTTCTCTTTATTTTTTTAAAAAAAATTGAATTAGGAAAAGAGAATTTGGGCATTAGATTTTTTCAACTTTAGGCAATAATACAATAGGATCTGAACACTTAGTTTATTCAGGTCTTTAGGCTTAATTAGCCCGAGTGTCCACTAAAATGTGGACTTGTTTCTTGAGTCCTTGCCATTCTAAATTCATTTCTAATTTGTTAAATAAGTTAGGGTGATAAGTACACAACTTATCAACCTGCCCTCTGATTTAAGGGGACTTATAGTCTAAGCATCTACACAATATTTGTACTGACTCACTTTTTGAAGGTTTTAAGGGAAATTGGGTAGCTAATGAACTTTCAAGGGTGGTATGGCTGGTAAGTTGTCGTGAGTAATATCCCATTGGCTGGTTGTCTATAGTCTAGCTACATGACTATTTTCCTTCTACTGCCTTTAGGTAAATCTTAGATTAGGGAAGCCACCTACTTAGCAAAAAGAAAAAAATAGAGAAATACCCAAAAAGAAAAAAATGATAAGAAATAGAAAAGAAGTAAAAAAATAAATAAGCCACACTTCACCGCATGAGTATAGCTGGCAAGTTGTTGAGGGTAACAACCCATTGGTCGATTGTCCAGAACCCAGCTCACAAGGATGCATAAATAATTCCTAAACCTTAGGAAGAAGTGAGAAAGTAGAATAAGCTGAGGAGATATACACTGGGTTCACCCTTGTGTTGACTGGTGTCGGACCTGGTTAGGTTATTAATATGGTGATTTTATCGTTGAAGTGTGTATAGTGGTTAACCTAAATCGGACCTAACCATCACCTTACAAAATTTTTAACCTGGCCTATTTGATTTTATCTTGGTCACTTTTAGGCCCAGGGTTGAACTCAGGGAAGTGGGGTTACAAGTCAAGTTTCTACGCCTTTCCTACAACGAATCTCTTCTGTTCGTTTATTGTGTTTTTGGTGTTTTACTATTTAGATTTTTTTCTGGTAATTCTTGTCCTTGAGGCACACCCTCAAAATTAGATTCTTGGCTTTGAGCCAAATCAGGGTTCCAAAATGGTTCTTGCTATTCGCAAGACAGAGTACCTGCAAGTCAAAGATTATCTTTTCTCTTTTATATATATATATTTTATCTTTTTATGGGCATGCAAGAGAAATAGAAATAAATTAAATATAGTATAGATATATATGTATATACTATATATGTATAAAGGGGTGGGGGTGGAGGCGGAGATGGAGTGTAGCACAGTGTCGAGTCGGTCGTCATCTAGAAAGACGCAACCAACAGGACGAGGTGCCACGTGGAGTGGAGGATGGATGGTGGAAGATGTGTGTGACCACGCATTTTGTACACGTGTATCGGGGAATATCAGTAACTGGTGCAGATATTCCTGCGATACCACATATGGTAAGTAATGTAAAAAAAATATATATATATGTATATATGTAAATATATCTAAATATATATATGGTTATAAATATATAGGTATATCTATGTAGTTATATATGTATATATGTATATGTATAGATAGATATATGTATAGATATATATATATATATGTATATATATATGTATAAGTATGTATATATAACTATATAGATGTAAATTTATATATATATATATGTATGTACATGGTAATATATGTATATATAGATATATGTAGATAAATATATATATATATATATGTATGTATATTTGTTTATATATATATATGTGTGTGTGTGTATGTATAAGTGTATGTGTATATATATGTATATATATATATATAAGTATATATATATATATATAGACTAATACATAGTTATATAAGTACTAATATATGTATAGGTATATGTATATATATATATGTATGTATATAAGTATATGTATATATGTAAATATATACGTATATATATAAGCATATATATATATATATATGTATGTATGTATACTAATACATAGTTATATAAATACTACTATATATATAGATATAAGTATATATATATATATGTATATATTTATATAAGTATATGTATATATGTAAATATGTATATATATATATATGTATATCAATATATGTATATATATCAATATATGTATACGTATATATATATATATATGTATATAATACTATACAAGTGAGAGAGTGTGTGTGTGAGAGTGTGAATGTGTGTGTATGTGTTCCTATAGAGAGAGAGGGAGAGTGTGCTGTGAGAGAGAGAGAGAGAGAGAGAGCACGAGAGAGAGAGAGGGCTTCTACTGAGAGAGAAAAAAGAGGCGTTTAAGTCGTTTGCAGCTTCAGGAGTGTCATCTGGTCCACGCGCGCAGGCGCATATGCGCGCAAGGGCGTGTGTGCTGGGAGGGAGTGAGCGTGGAGGGGGAACGCAGCCCACCATGTTGCGCAAAGGGCAGGAGCAGGCACTGGTAGGCGCACGCGGGTGAAGACGCGGAAGGGAGCGGGTGGGTGCGGGCAACGCAGACCCACGCAGACGCGCGGGCGGGTGCTAGAGCGGGCGCGGGGCTGAACGCGTGCGCGGGCGCTAGCCGGTTTCGGCACGCCGGGTGATCAGATAAGTGAGAAGCTCACCGGTCACCCCATTGTAGCCACAGTGTTCCACAGACTGGTGTGAACAGTGGCTACAGTGTATGGCCACGCGGTGTTGTGAGTGCTGATGAATCAGCGCGCGCTGTGGAGTGGCTTCGGCTGGTGGCTTGTGGGTGGGATGTCGCGATAGAGCACGCAGAGAGGGCTGCTGGCATTCGCGGTGGAGGGCAAGGGCGACTTGCTGCTTGCGTGGAGGCTTGCGAGTGCTGCTGGCGTGTGGTGAATCTTGGCTGGCCGCTGCAGTGGCACACGGTGGCCGGTTGTGGAAGAGAGAAGGCGACAGGGTGCTTGCGCGAAGAAGCTAGAGGCGAGGGCACCTGTAGGTGTGCGCGGAAGGCCTGCATGCACTGCTGCTGCCTTGCTGCTGCTGCTGTGGGGCTCTGCCAGCTGCTGCAGGGTGTGCGGTGGCCGGTTGAGCTTCGCAGCTGAAGCTTTGCTCCAATGGCTGAAGGGTTTCAAACGAAAAAGACAAGGAAAGAGCCACCACGCCCACCGGCTCTATGGTGAGCTGGGCGGTGGTGGACTCACGGTGGTGGTTGTGCACCACCGTGAGGTGCTCCTGTCCGCCGGGTTTCTCCTCTGAGGAGGAGGTCCTGCGTATGGAGGGAGGGGGAGGAGATGGTGGCCTAGAGAAGAAGAAGCTGCTGTGGGTTCTTTTGGCAAGGAGGACTAGGCTGTTTGCAAAGAAGGAGCCCTGGTCTTTTTAAAGAAGTGGAAGCCATGCACGGCCATGCCCTGGCTGTGCATGGCTCATGCATGGCTTGGCAGGGAGTGGCGAGCTGGGAATGGTGTTGTAGAGCATGTCACGAGGAGGAAGGTGTTTCCATGCATTGCAGTCGTGGGAAGAAAGTCAAAAAATCAAAAAGAAATAAAAAATGGTGATGGAAATTTTGCACAGCAGCACTTGAGGAAAATGTGAATTGCGAGACCATTTATTTCGTTCTCCTCCCCTCTCAATTAAATGCATGCATGCGTGTATTTTTACAATGCGACTATGGAGACCTAATATGCATTGTTAATGCTAGGAAATAGCACAAGACGGCACAATTGTAGGTGTATTTTTGCGGTGCAATCATACCCCCATGCCTATCTTTTGCTAGTCCCTAGCAAAACATTTTTGTGTTGTATTTAGAAATGATCTTTAGCTGAAGATTTTCTTCTGAGGCAACATAGGTGTGTTTATTGTTGGATATTGTGAGAACCAATTGTAGAGAAGACTACCAGTACTTTAAGTCTCACATGACGAAGATCATCTCTGGACTAACCAGGACTCTTGATATTTAAACCTTAAGTACGATTTCCAGGACCCAGGAGGTTTTCGCCATACTCGAGAGCTCAAGAGATTGTGGCTTGTGCTTAGTGAAGGATCAAGACTGACCAGATGAACATTAAGACTCAAGCCCAGGGTTTCACGAATCTTTAAGTACAGGTTGGTCCCAGTTTCAGCTCGTGTTTTCGGATTGACCCTTAAGAAGATGACGAAAGCTCAACTCCCATTTTCAGACATTTGTGGCTCACAGGAAAATAGGGTGTTTGCTACTTGCCCTGAAGAACTTTTTTAGGGTAGAGACTTTACAGATATTTGTGAGATATACTGACTTATTTACATTTTTTTTTGAAACACGTGTCAGTATATCTCTTACAACATTATTTGGAAGAGCACACTTTTCTTTTTGGTGGGAGAGTTCTTTCTTGGTGGAAAGAGTCGCTGCTAAACACAAGACTAAAGCCTGGGATAAAAAGTCTACCTGCGTGCATAGGTAAGGACTCCACCTTCCGTAATGAACACTAGGGTTGGATCTTATGTTCACCTGGTCTTTCCTGATATGTGTAGTGTGAACCAAGTTTACTTAAGCTCTCAAGTAAAAGCAAACCAACGGATCCTGTACTGGTGTCTCAGGTACAAGAATACATCCTTAGGAGAGATTCCGATCTATTTTGTCAATGCTCAAGTGAATTAAGCCGAGCCTAAACGAATCAAGCTTCTGTGGCCTGGAAAGTCTTCAAAACAGCGGTTGAATATCCATAAACACTTATTGTATTTTTGTTTCAGCCTTCAGATCATTACTAAACACTACATATATATATATATTTCTTTTTCTTGCATATTTATATATAGGTGGAAACTGCATGATACCATAAAATACCCAGATTCTATGGATGCCTATCCACCCCCCCCATGCCAAATGATGCTATGTCCTCATATGCATGCAGGGAGAGGTAGAGAAAGGACGAAAGATCGGGTAACGAGAGCTGAGGTGCAGGATATACAGCAGGGTGGTATGGTGGGTGGTGAAGTGAAAAGTGAAGTGATCGTTATAGTGGCATGAAAAGTGATGGTGGATGGTGAAAGGTCTGGCAATTCCGAGAGTGTCCCAGGCGGATTAGAAAACAGGTCAGGAGGAAGAAGTTGGCCCTCAGATTGGCCAAGAAGAGGGGCTCTTTGGATAGATGGATCCAAAAAGGAATAGCCCCAGTGAGTAGGATATGGGTTCAAGGTCCCAATGTGGAGTTGCAAATCCACCTGATTTGGCGGGAAAGAAAGGGCAATCCGTTCTTTAGGAGTGTGGATCGGTGGTGAGTAGCCCAGATATGACTCAGACCACGAGGTATGGGAAGCGGAGAAAACCACGTCAGAAGTCTAGTCATGAGAAGGTACGGGAATAGGGAGGGATGGAGGAATGTCACAATATGTGCTGATCAGGCAGTCGTCAGTGTTTACAGGTAATCCGCAGCAGTCTGAATAGGTCCCAATTAGTCCGATTCACATGCTGACGGCCATGTCCTCGTCAGACGTGTCATCCTCGATGCAATCGCAATCAAAGTTCTTGGCTGCCTTGAAGATGTTAAGCTTGAGCTTTTCAGATCCAACGGCAATCTCAATACAGCTCGACTCGTAGTCAATATGGGAGCAGGTTGTGGCCAAGAAAGGTCGACTGAGGATGATTGGATAATCAGAAAGTGAACTAGGAACTTCCATATCTAAAACAAGAAAGTCAATAGGAAAACAACGACTGTTGACCCTAACCACCACGCCTTCCACCACACCCTTTGGGATTTTGACAGAACGATCTGCCAATT
The DNA here is from genome assembly GCA_037157565.1 of Thalassia testudinum. NCBI lineage: Eukaryota > Viridiplantae > Streptophyta > Magnoliopsida > Alismatales > Hydrocharitaceae > Thalassia > Thalassia testudinum. The sequence goes on from JAZHRO010000067.1 coordinate 41,878,896, forward strand.
GTAACGTGACAGGGGTGGGTTTCAGATTTCCCAAGGAAAATTTTTTGAGCATGATGGTTGGTATAAGATTCATGGAAGATCCTAGATCAAGCAGGGCACGGTTAAAATTGCAGCCTTGGATGCTACAAGAAATGAGCGGTGTGCCCGAATCTTTCTGCTTCGGTGGTAGGTTTGACAGTATAGCACAACTCGCATGAGGCGAGAGAACCACCGGATTCTTGGTTTTCTTTGACTGTCACCGGGGTGTTGTGTAGTCTTTGAAAAATCAGGTGACAGTAGGTATGTGGTCGATAGCCTCGAGCAGGGGTACCTTGATTTCTACATCCCTGAACAAATTACATAGGTTATCAAAGGCCTGCGTGTCTTTCTTTTTTCCTTTTGGCTCCCTCAGTAGAGCCTCAGGGAATGGAACTGATTCTGGCACCAATTTGGGTGTATCGTCCTCTCGCGAATGCGGTGCGCATCTCAAATGAGAGGGCGGTGAAGAAGACGGGCTAGGATCAGGTCGAGGAGGATCGACAGTCTGCTTACCGCTCCTCGTAGTGATAGCATTGGACGATGTGGGTCCAGTGGGATCATACGGTGGAGGAGGGTTCGCAATAGGGACATAAGAGTGCGGTGCTACAACAGGATTAGCCTAAAATCCCAGTGGAATGCTCGGAGCTTGCAGAATTGGATGTACCTTCCCCTGAGAAGATTGTACCTGTGGTTGAGGAGCACGGGGTACAAAATTTTGCGGGTTTGGAATAGGTTGGGCGGGAAGAGTGCCCTGAGATCGAGTTGCCATGCATAGTTGACTGATCTCAGTATTCTGCTACGCCAATTGGTGCTGAAGAGAGGTCATGTTCTCTTCATGGTGATTTGACATTTCTGTCATTATTCACATCAATTTGTCGAGAGGATTTGATCCGTGTTCTGCTTGCGATATGCAAGGGCCTGATGGCGAATTCGCCATAGGATTAGACTGGGCCTTTGGGATGACGGGTGCGGAAGGTCACATTGGTCCACCTGCGGGGTTTTGGCGTTGCGGGTTGTTGGCCCATGCGAGGTTTGGATGACTTCACCACCCTGGGTTATAAGTGGCAGAGAACGGGTTGTTCCCCAGGGCGCAAGCGTCTTCTATGCCAGAAGACGTGTTCGCATGTAAGTATGCGTCCGAGCACACGGAGGCTTGGTCCTCCGTGTCGAAATACTGGCTCGTAGAAGCCAGTTCCACATGACTCACCGAGTCGCTTGGTGCAACACTAGGTAAGGAAGGTCTTACGGGGTTTCTTGGAATAAGCCTGGTGTTGGAAGAATTGGGATTGTGACGAAGTGGTGAGGTGGGGGTGTTTGCCATAGAATGGGCGGGGTTGGCTAGAAGCTCATCCAGCTTCTTCTGCACGATGGAGACTTCATCCAATTTCTATGCAATAGGGTTGAGATCAGTGGATGAATGGGAGGGTCCCGTGTCAACTTCGTGGACATTTCGGGGCAGGCTGGTACGATTAAAGGTGACAATGGAGGCATTGTTCATTGAGTTTTCGCTCATATTTTCAAACAATTCGAATGCTCCATTCTCGTCTTTATTCATAAAATTCCCTCCACAGGAAGCGTCTGCAATCTGCTTCAAAGTCTCATTTAGCCCGTAGTAGAAAATCTGGTCTATATGCCACTTAGGCAGACTGTGGTGCGGACACTTCCTGAAGAGGTCATTATATCTCTCCCATGCCTCATGAAATTGTTCGCCATTTTGTTGCGTAAAAGAGGTGATAGCACGACGAAGCACATCGGTTCGCCCGATTGGGAAGAACTTCTTGAGAAACGCTGTTCGCATCTCTTCCCAAGAGTAGATGGTTCTCCCAAGGGTGCGTAACCACTGCGAAGCTTTCTCCCGCAATGAAAACGGGAACATTTTCATGAGGACTATAGGTAACCTGACATTTCTTGGTTTAACCATTTCAGCCAGTCGGGTTAGGTCTTCAAGTGGAGAAAAGGATCTTCAGTTGCAAGACCATGGAAGTGAAAATTTATTAGGCCAATTATGTTAGGTTTCAGTTCAAAGTCGACCCCACCCATGGGGACCCGAATTTGTCCTATGGTCTTTGTAGTAGCTGGATTCTGATAAGAGCTAAGAGACCTAGGCTCCTCCCGTTCGGGAGGGTTCTTCATTTCCTCCAATGTTTCCCGAATGACTTCCATTTGCTCATTATACATTTCCATTTGGGCTTGGAGGCGGGTTATGGGATCTAAGGCTCCACCACTTGGTGGGTTCTGAGGGCGGTTTCCTCCCTCGGGATTTGGGGGTGGGCGTGCAGCCATGTTTGTGGAGGAGGAGGACGATTCGGCTTCTTTTCTAAATTTATCAAGCAATTCAAACAGTTCAGGATTTTGTGACCTCCCAAACATGCACTACCGTAGGAAGAATTAGGGAGATAAGAAGAGAAAAGAGATGAGAGAAATGATGCCGCAAAGGTACACTTGATGACAAATCAATTCAATCAAATTCCTAACCTCTACAGTGTGCCCTTAGACCTAAAGATCTAAGTTACCTACTATCACAAACTACGGAACCGAATGCGAGCACCGCGGAACCACTAGGCTAGATTGAAAGGCCATTTGCCCCAGTCTTAGACACCCGATAGCACGCGGGAACCCTCACCAGCACATAGACGCTACACGCAGGTAGTTAGACCTCCAATCCTTAATAAGGGTCAAGTTACTACTAATTTTAGTTAGAGACTTAGGATCAAATTCTTTTGGAATGTGAAGGGCATTGTTTACGGGTAATGCCCAAGTGATTGATTTTTCAAGTGTGTAAAACAAGCATGCAATGGGGAAATCTCCTCGAATTGAAGTTTTAATTGGTGAATGGTTTTTAGAGTTCAGCCTTAATTAGTATGAATTTTAGGATTTCGCTGAAATACCAATTCAACCAATCTCCGAGTTTTGCAAGAATACAAGTTTTCTTCTAAGCCCAACAAACCCTTCTTCAATGTCAATTAGTTAATGCATGCTAAAATGCAATGGGCTTCCCTAATTGGAGATTTCTATGTGTGGATGCACGAATCAGTTTTAGATTAGTGTGAAAGGGAGCCAAAGCACTTCAATTCAAGTGCTCCCAATCACCAGAAATGATTTCCACACACAAGGCTTCAACCAAAAGATAAAGAAAATCAAATTGTTGGGGTTGAAGTATTCGGGATCGAATCTTAGGCAAGTTGAAAAGTCGTGGTGGGGTTGGAATCAGCTCAATTCCAAGTCTCCCCACCAGAAAGGTGATCTCGAATTGCAGGTAAATGAGGCAAAGAGGGGTGGCGATCAATCTTTTTGTGTTTGCCTTAAAGAATACTTCACACGGCGAAAAATTCAAGAATCAAGATTCTTGGATTTTCGTTATGCGAAGTAAGGCGGGAAATCCTGGGACGGTAGGAGTAAGGGCAAATAATCAAACAAGTGAATTTTAATCCACTTGCCCAAGAGATCCCAAGAAGTTTTTCTATTTTTTAGTTTTTTTAGTTTTTTTTTTTATTAAGGTGACAAGTTAACCTAGGTTGCTAAGAAAAAAAAACCTACTTGTTCAGCAACGTGTACGGAGCTCCAGTGTGGTGTCAGCGACTTCATGCTCTCGTTCCCGCCTTGGATCTGCTCACGTCTTTGACTTTGTCTACCTGCCTTCTCCTTGCAACAGGTTCACCTGCATAGCAATAAACAAAAACACCCGTGAAGAGAGAAGAGAAAAAAAATGAAAGGAATGGAATGGAAACTTACTTGCAGGTGCACTTCCCCAGCAATGGCGCCAGAAAAGTTATGGTGTCGGACCTGGTTAGGTTGTTAATATGGTGATTTTATCGTTGGAGTGTTTATAGTGGTTAACCTAAATCGGACCTAACCATCTCTTTACAAAATTTTTAACCTGGCCTATTTGATTTTATCTTGGTCACTTTTAGGCCTAGGGTCGAACTCAGGGAAGTAGGGTTACAAATCAAGTTTCTACGCCTTTCTTACAACAAATCTCTTCCGTTCATTTATTGTGCTTTTGGTGTTTTTCCATTTAGATTTTTTTCTGGTAATTCTTATCCTTGAGGAACACCCTCAAAATTGGATTCTTGGCTTTGAGCCAAATCAGGGTTCCAAAATGGTTCTTGCTATTCGCAAGACGGAGTACCTGCAAGTCAAAGATTATCTTTTCTCTTTTATATGTATATATTTTTTATCTTTTTATGGGCATGCAAGAGAAATATGAATAAAGTAAATATAGTATAGATATATATGTATATACTATATATGTATAAAGGGGTGGGGGTGGAGGCGGAGATGGAGTGTAGCACGGTGTTGAGTCGGTCGTCGTTTAGAAAGACGCAACCAACAGGACTAGGTGTCGCATGGAGTGGAGGATGGATGGTGGAAGATGTGTGTGACCACGCTTTTTGTACACGTGTATTGGGGAATATCAGTAACTGGTGCAGATATTCCCGCGATACCACGTATGGTAAGTAATGTGAAAAAATATATATATATGTATATATGTAAATATATCTATATATATGGTTATGAATATATAGGTATATATATGTAGTTATATATGTATATATGTACATGTATATATATATATGTATATGTATATATATATATATAAGTATATGTATAGATATATATATATATATATAAATGTATATATAGTTATATAGATATATATGTATATATGTATGTATATTTGTATATATATATATGTGTGTGTGTGTGTATGTATAAGTGTATGTGTATATATATGTATATATATAAGTATAGATATATATATATATGTATGTATACTAATACTTAGTTATATAAATACTACTATATATATAGATATAAGTATATATATATATATGTATATATGTATATAGATATATGTATATATATCAATATATATATGTATACGTATATATATATATATGTATATAATACTATATAAGTGAGAGAGTGTGTGTGTGAGAGTGTGAATGTGTGTGTATGTGTTCTTGTAGAGAGAGAGGGAGAGTGTGCTGTGAGAGAGAGAGAGAGAGAGCACGAGAGAGAGAGGGCTTCTGCTGAGAGAGAAAAAAGAGGCGTTTAAGGCGTCTGCAGCTTCAGGAGCATCGTTTGGTCCACGTGCGCACGCGCAGGCCCGTATGCATGCAATGGCGTGCGTGCTGGGAGGGAGTGAGCACGGAGGGGGAACGCAGCACACCGTGCTGCGCGAAGGGCAGGAGCAGGCATTGGCAGGCGCACGCGGGCGAAGACACGGAAGGGAGTGAGCGGGTGCGGGCAACGCAGATGCATGCAGACGCATGGGCAGGCGCTGGAGTGGGTGCGGGGCTGAACGTGTGCGCGGGCGCTGGCCGGTTGCTGTGCGTCGGGTGACCAGGTAAGTGAGAAGCTCACCGGTCACCCCACTGTAGCCTCAATTTTCCGCAGATTGGCGTGAACAGTGGCTACAGTGTATGGCCGAGCCGCGTGACCGGGTATGCCCGGTGCTGTGAGTGCAGACGGCTCGGCGCACGTGGTGGAGTGGCTCCGGTTGGTGGCTTGGGGGCGGGATGTCACGACAGAGCGTGTGGAGAGGGCTGCTGGCGTGCGTGGTGGAGGGCGAGGGCGACCTGCTGCTTGCGCGGAGGCTTGCAGGTGTTGCTGGCATGCGGTGAAGCTTGGCCGACCGCTGCAGTGGCACGCGGTGGCTGGTTGCGGAAGAGAGAGAGCGATAGGGCACTTGCGCGAAGAAGCTGGAGGTGAGGGCTCCTGCAAGCGCACGCGAAAGGCCTGCGTGCGCTGCTACCGCCTTACTGCTGCTGCTATGGGGCTCGGCCGGCTGCTGCAGGGCATGCGGTGGCCGGTTGAGCTTCACAGCTGAAGCTTTGCTCCAATGGCTGAAGGGCTTCAAATGGAAAAAACAAGGAAAGAGCCACCACGCCCACCGGCTTTTTGGTGAGCTGGGCGGTGGTGGACTCACGGTGGTGGTTGTGCACCACCGTGAGGTGCTCCTGTCCGCCGGGTGTCTCCTCTGAGGAGGAGGTCCTACATATGGAGGGAGAGGGAGGAGATGGTGGCCTGGAGAAGAAGAAGCTACTGTGGGTTCTTTTGGCGTGGAGGACCAGGCTGTTTGCAAAGAAGGAGCCGTGGTCTTTTTAAAGAAGAGGAAGCCATGCACGGCCATGCCCTGGTTGTGCATGGCTCATGCATGGCTTGGCAGGGAGTGGCGAGCAGGGAATGGTGTTGCAGAGCATGGCGCGAGGAGGAAGGTGTTGCCATGCATTGCAGCCGCAGGAAGAAAGTCAAAAAATCAAAAAAAGAAATAAAAAATGGAGATGGAAATTTTGCGCAGCAGCACTTGAGGAAAACGTGAATTGCGAGGCCATTTATTTCATTCTCCTCCCCTATCAGTTAAATGCATGCATGCGTGTATTTTTACAATGCGACTATGGAGACCTAATATGCATTGGTAATGCTAGGAAATAGCACAAGATGGCAAAATTGCAACTGTATTTTTGTGGTGCAATCATTGACCCCGTAAAAATAAAAAGTAGGAGAAAGCTATTGGTTGGATAGATACATCTTTAAGTAGAATTTCTTTTTAAGGTCACCTAGGGGCGTAGAAACTTGAAGTCCATTCTGATTGTCGATCAGTGAGTCTATCACATTCACACAAAAAGATGCTTAGAACTTAGAGTTCTTTTCGAGTCTTGGTGGGTTGGGTAGCTGTGGAAAGCTGCCTTGAAACTCTAAACTAAAAAAATATATATATTAGAAAAAAAGAAAAAGAAAAAGATATATTTACTTTTCAATAAGGTGAGGGCTTGGGAGGTCCACAAATTGGCAGACACCTGGACATTGTTGAGTCATTGTAGTTCAGGTCTTTAGTAGAAATTTCTTAGTGTTGAAAAATAACTATTGCCTAAGTAATTTGATCCTAATTCTTTTATAAATAGCATGTAGTTTTGCTAGGGACTAGAAAAAGATAGGCATGGGGGTGTGATGTGTACACATTTAATTATCCTAAATGCCTATTTATGCATGTTCGTTGGTCTATAGAAGCACTATGCATTATAAATATTGCATAACATGCATCATCATGCATTTAGATTAGCTTGTACAAATTATAGGTTATTTTTCCCTCTTAGTGGTGAGGGGACAAGGCAAAATCATTTTGGGATCTCAAATTGAAGATCCAATTGTACGAATCTGATTAGGGCGATGATCAGAGTCCATTGCCTTCGAGATTGCCCCGATAGGACCTCCGTAGCATCAAATGTAGTCTAAGAAATATTAGAGGCCAAGGGATAAGGTGGTGAAAATCCGAACTCCAAATGACAAATCCAACCGCACAAATGGGATTAAATCAACAATCGCAGCCTAATGGCATGAAAATAGATCCAATCCGACATCCGTGGCACCACTTATGAGCAAAATAAGATGGATGGCCCAGATCACGCCACATGACATCATCTGGGTCACCCGTGGACCAACCATAGCCTCCTCTCACCCATGGATGGCCTTCCCTTTGCACCATTGGATGAAGATCCAACGGCCTTGAGTATTGGACCTTGAATTTGTCCACTTGACGATCCAGGAGACGTAGCGCATTTGTTAAGAGTTCTATTCTCCATGGAGGTCATGAGTTCAAGACTTGAGGACACCCAATTCCTCTTTAATTCCACTTTGCCTTGCATGGAATTTGTATGGTAACATGGACATCCACATGTAAAGAGCCTTGCATGGGATACGTTCCATGCGTGAATTGCATGGGCGTGGATTCCATGTGTGAAATGAGTGGGAGTGAATTGCATGGGATACGTTGCATGGACGTGATATGCGTGGGCTTGAAATGCATGCATGTGCTATTTGCAGTAAGGGATGAAGCGGCATGAATAGTTAGGACGTCCGCAACCTCTCTCAGTCATCCAATTTTATTCCATGTAGTGGGAAATCAAATGGCACTAGCAAAATGTGGGTACGTGCACATCATGGGCATGAATTGAAGACCCATGATTTTTGGGGGTATTTTTACCAATTTAACCTCCTCAAAAAGGCTATAAAGGTCCTACATACTCTCCATTTTCATCCATCCCTTCTCTTCTCTTCTCGCCTCCTCCAAAGCTCTATAAGTTGGTCACATACCTGGGATGCTCCACTAGAGATAGAGTAAAATAATTTTCCATCTTCTTACCCCCTTTGTGGAGTATCCTATGGCTGTCTTCTCGCCACCATTCAGGAAGCAGATCCCACTGCGATGCCGCCTTGTTCCATCCTCCGTCATCCAGCTTCGTTTTCCCTTATCCAACATCTCATGCCCATTGTTCGGGCACTCCGTCAATGTGGCTAGTCCTCCAAGCAGCCGTCGAGGAGGATTTTCTCATCCCTATCTTTTTATCGCTTTCTACTGTAGATTTCTAGCTTTCTAGTTGTAGTCAGTAAATATAATGGATATGTGATTATGAAATATTGATTCTCTCTCTATTTTTCTCTTTCTTTGTATTATTATATCTCTCTTTTATTTTTTACTATTTAAGTAGAATAGCTTGTGTAGATTAATTTCAACCAGCTAATATGCTTTGTAAAAAAAATAATTCCCAACGTGGTTTTTAATCAAACATTCGCCTCTCTGTATTCGACCCGGGACCCATTAAAGTTTCGATTATAAATTTTATTTAGTAGCAGATTTTTACACAACTGCAACGATGGGTTTTCAAACTCAATGTTTTAGCGTACAAAATTGCTTGCATTAGTCACAGTTTCGCAATATTATGATTTGAGAAGAAAATAAGGAGACATGGTCAATTTTGTCATTTTAACAACACACCTCAAATGTAGATTAACCATAAGGTTACTAAGGGGTTAATTAAAGTTCAATTGAGCATAGAAGTCTAAAAAGTGGGTTTACACTGACAAAATCTATGTTTCACGCATTTCGAGAGCAAAATTAGTATTAGCAACCCTCATTATCAACCCTACTTAATTTGAAAAGATTTTGGTCAAGGTAAAATTAATCTAAACCTCCTAAGATTCTTATAAAAATATTTTAAGAGGTTTGGTACCTTTACTTTGACCATCTGAACCCATTTTGACTAAGAATAGAGTTTCAGACGGGAATTTTCCCTAATTTAGGTTTCTCTATAATTTACCTAGTCAAACGTGGTCAAAAATCAAATCCAAGCTCACCATTAGATTCCTTGCCTCTACATTAGGTTATCACCAAAATTTAAGCCCAATCAGAGTTCATCTTAACCTAATTTGCATTTTAGCCCTTAGAAGCTCTAATTATCACATTGAGACCCTTAAGTTTCGACTTTATTGCATTTTGGTCCCTAATTTTGTCATTATTTTGGCATCTAGGTCCTTGCCACCATTGATGTGTGAACACACCTACAGTCGACCTTTCGAGAGGAAATCTCTCTCAAATCAGCATTAAATCCCTCCAAAATTGGAGGGATTGTTGTTCAGACAATAGGGAATCCAACGAATCCCATTTGAGAGATTTGAATTGATCCTAGGGTTCATGCAAACATAAGGAATTTGAGAAACTTTTTCCTCCAAAATCAAGACCCAATCAAGATCATTTCTTCATTTAGAGCTAGTATCTGAGCTCTATATAAGCTCCCCTACGTCCTAATGTTCTCCTCAACCAAGAACAAGCCAGAAATCACCTTCTCTCTCTTCCTTTGGCCATCGTGACCCTGGCTTTGATGACCTACTTTGACCTCTTCCTCTGGTCGACCAACGGTCAAATTGGTCGGCCCTCCATCTTCCTCTCTCTTTTCCGCCTCTTACCGGCCAAAGTAGAGGCATTCCCCGCCTTCGTCATCACTGTTCTTCCTCGTCGTTGCCTTCATCTTCTTTGCGTCAGGGGGGTCAAAGCTGGATGCCACCATCCTCCTCTCGCTCCCTAAGTCCTCCTAACCACTTCCTTTTCCTCTCTGGGTCACCTCTACCTCCTTTACTTCTAGGATTGACTACCATACCACGCTTTCCCCCTCTGTCTTCCCCGACTCCAGCCACTCCTCCTGCATGGTCGCCCTACTGCTACACCGCACGAAACTCACCACCACCACCTCCAATACCTTCCCCTCATCCAACTGATCAAAAGCCCTCAAACTATTGAGGCTTTTGACCACTCAATCATCCCATCGACTAGCCCACTCCTCTGACGTCATCCCTGACTCCGACAAAGCTCCACTGGCCACTAAACACCACGAAACCTCCACCGGCACACTTGCCACCCTTCTGAGCTTTCTAATTGGGGCTCTCAGCCCATGCTTGTGTTTTCAGGTTTTTGGTTGGAGCTTCGCCACCGTCGTCGTCATCCTCAACACTGACTGCAGCATTCCAACCATCTCTAGCCTCAACTCCACCTTCGTTACATGTGGAACCCATCCACGAAGAGACCTGTTGCCTTAATTGGATGAGATAATGCCTCCAGCAACTAAAATCATGATGACCTTCTTCGCTGTTGTGCACGCGAGGAGACAATGAGTTTTAGTCCCACATCGTGGGCTACAAAATCAGAAATGGGAATAAAAGGGATTCCTGATATCTGCTTATTGCCTCAAATCACACGGGTGTGAGGTCCCTGCTCACCTCTGCCTCACACCTCACCCGCGGTCACGTGCGTGCAGGCCTAGTCCCTATATCCGGATCCTATACCTGACCCGATTACCTGATTGTAGATCCGATTCTAGATTTGGAAAGGAATAAGAGGATTCTAAGGAGGGAGGGGGTGGTTTTGCACTGTGTGCCTCAGGGTGCATGCAAGCCCACTAAACACTAAGGTGAATTTCTGAAGAGTTGCAGAGGCTTTGAGTTTAGTGACTTAAGCTGTCTGACCTTAGGGTCCAACGTCTGACTGTGTCTTGGTTCCGGGCACTGTGGAAATATATTGATATTTGGTCTGATGTGGATATTCTTGATTAGCGGTTGAGAAATACAGTTGAGAAATTTGATTGGGATTTGTGCGTAATTCTAGGGCATAATTGGTGGTTTCAACCACCATTTTTAGTTCTCTCTTTTCATACTTGTGTCCCTAACATTTGAGATACATTCTTGCTCTTTATTTAATATCATTGTTTATCTGATTCACTTGCATTATTTTCTCTGAATATTGTGAGTCGATTGATTTGTTACATTTGCTCCCTGCGAACGACCTCGGAACTCATGATTTTTCGAGCATTATAAATTTAAATGTTGCATTAATTTTCGTATTTATACTACAACGCGATATTTTTCAATAATTTTCGACACAACAGTGGTGGTCCTTGGTTTGTCACCTACACCACCTACACCTTGAGAGGACCAAAGAGCTAATGAGGGATACCTAGGTTGGGACCATGAGGGGGGAGGGAGCTTGAGGGTGGAGAGTAGAGTGGATGAGATGGAGAGGGTTGGGGGGGGGGTTGCTATGGTGGCCAAGGTTGATGCCCTTTTTATAAAGGTTAGGCTTGGGTGTGGTAGCTATAGGATAAGGGTGAAACTTAGGGGCTAGTACAATATTCTAGTGGGGTCTAGTGGAGGCACAACTTAGTGAGGTGACCTGGGGAGGGGGATAAGGTGGCATGGAGCTAAGATGGGAGGTTTAGGTAGGCATAGGGTGGATTAAGGTGGTGTGGGTTCTTGTTTAGGGATTGGGTTGGGTAGTTAGCTAGGGTTTTAGGTGTTGTGGTGGGCTTCTAAGGTGGGGGTAATTGGCGGGCGTAGAATAGGTGGCTAAACTAGATAGTAAATAGAACCTAGGGATAAATTCTATTATGAATTGGTGGCCAATTCGTGAGTGTGTGTGATCGGTATACATCTAATTGATTTAAAATGCCTATTTTTGCATGTTTCTAGTGTCATAGAAGCATTCATCATTATAAATATTGCATAACATGCATCATCGTTGATAAGCTCATATTTGTGAGCTAATTAAATGTCTAAATAACTAAACATTAAGGTAACACATCCATTTATTTAGCATGCATTAGGATGTAAATAGATTAATTTATATTTTTGATTTAATTACATAATTCAAGCATTGCATTCATAATTAAAGGCATTTGGAATTGACTTAGAATGGCATGTAATTAGGTGCATTATATGCATTGTTTTAATTAACATAGAACTTAAGGATTTGTGCATAAATAATCCTAATATTTTATTTTATCAATTTTCTCCTTCTACAGGTAACCGCTCCACTTCCTCCTCCTGCGCCCATCAATCTTCATAGCTGCCACCATTCACTCGATAGAAAGAGTGGATCTCCTCTCACCTGTTTGGATTTCAAATCCTTGTAGCTATAGCCATAAAGGAGGAGGAGCAGCTGCCATTCACCGTAGGCCTTCATTCCCTTTCCTCACTGTGCAGAGAACTTAGTTTCTCATCCACTTCATTACCACCGGCCTCAACCGCGGTGGAGCTTCGCCACCGTGGGCGTGCGGGGTGACAGCCCGCACCGCCATTGCAAAGCTCCGCATTAGAACCTCACCGTGTAATCTCCAGATCAACGCCCCCGACGACCGCCACCGCACTCTATCTCCACCACTGTCCACCATTCCGCTCATTTAAGATGTCCGGGAACTTTCCAGGACATCCAAAGCCCCTACACCTCTTCTTTTTTGTGGAACTGCAGCAAGGAACTCATCTTCCACCTCAACAAAACCTTCCACCACCATCATCAACAACTACCACTTGTAGCCCCAACCATTGCATGCCACAAGCCCCTGCTGAATACACCGCTCAGCACCTCCGCCATGCTTGTCCACTCCACACGCTCACAGCAACTCAACGTGTGCTACAAGTCCTTCGTAGGCTCCCTGTACGGCTGCACGCACGCACCCCCGTGCCTACCGCGTGTACCACCAACAGTAGCTTCGCTGGCATGCTATAAAGCACTACGCCCCCTCGCTGCACCTCCGCCACGTTAGTAGCATCGCGTGTCTTCTAGCAACACCACACTCTGAGCGCGTGCAATCTAATGCATGCGCCTCCTCGCCAGGAGCCCACCCCGCTGTGCCTCCACCACACCTACAGCAACGCTGCACCACAACCCGCAAATGCAACAACGTGCGTCCTCCAGCTACACCTCCGCAGCACGCACCACCAGCCTCGGACACCCTCCCCTCATTGCGCCTCCGCCAACGTGCAGTAGCATGCTCGCTCGCACAGCAGCCGCACACACCCTTTCCTCTCCGTGTGCACCTCTAGCAGCCACATGCATTCAGCAGCTCCAACACCTCCAGCAGGCCACCGGGCACCCACTTTGACCTCCTCTCCGACCAGCCACCTCTGGCCATGACGTGCCCCACCGCCACCACCAAAAGAAGCAGCTCGACAGTAACTACCTCTAACGAGAAGCTCCACTTTGACCTCCACCTCTTTCGTGCATGGAGAAGCTCAAAGCAAACTCCCCTGTTTTGCACAATAACTCCTCTATTAGTTTCTACGACTCGTGCCATTGGGAACTTTCATTTTTCCAACTTCATTATCATGGTGAATTTATGAGAACCTCCTTCATTGTTTAGCTTATTAAGCAAATCAATTTCTTAACCCTAATCTAAGTGGATTTCCATTCAAATCTTGCAAGACTCTTGCTATAGGAGAAGCTTAATTTGTATGTACATTTAAGTGCCATTGTGAGGATTTTATTCTGATTATATTGTGGTACACATTACATTGAACCCCCTCCTATTTGGCTTAAATGCAATTTCAACTTGCGCTTTTATTTAAACTCATATCTACGCAATTTTTTAACACAATTTCTTAAGGAAATCATTTGTGAACAATAATTTTTAATTATCGTGAGTTTGTAATAGCCATTGCTAGCCTGTGGACATGACTAGCTCTTCTCGAGTGGTTAATTTTTATTGTTTTGATTTGCGATTTTCCACCACTTGCATACTACAACATGACATTCTTTATGCGAAACAATGAAAGCAAAAATCAACTTATCATCGTGCATTTAGGTTAGATTGTATAAATTTTAGGTTAATTTTCTCTTCTTGTTGTCAAGAAATTGGGCAACATTTATCGGGGCTTTAGATTGAAGATCCAACCGTACGGATCTGATCAGGGAGACGATCGGAGTTCAACAATTCCGAAATCGCCCCAATCGGACCTCCGTAATATCATATACAGTCCGAGTAAGATCAGAGGTCAAGGGGCTAGATGGTGTTAAATCAACACCTCAGATGGTAAATCCAACCGTGCAAATGGGTTCAGATCGATGATCATAGCCTAATAGCATAGAAATTAGTCTAATCCAACATCTGTGGCACCATCTACAAGTCAAAGAAGATGGACAGCCAAGATGGCGCAATGTGGTGCCATCCCAGTTGCCCAACGTCGGCCCAAGTCTCTTGCTCCACCTCTTTACACGATGGCTAACACATCTCAATTGTTCGATCATCGATCCAATGGCTGAGAACGTGCCATGTTGCTCCTCCAGCCAGCTCGCATCTACTGAAGGCTAAAGGCACTCGATCATGACCGTTCTATCGAGATCCAATGGTTGTGAGCATTTGCACCTTAAACCATAAACGTAACAAAGTCACGGGCGTAGCGCGTTGGTTGCACGCCCTTTCAAGCAACATGTGACACTAGGTCTAGATGCCAAGCATCTCAAATCAAGCGTGATGCAGGTGCGGATGAAATTTGCCCATTGGATGAAGCGCAGATGGCTGAGGTAGCGTGATGTGGCGTGCTAGATGAAGGGTACGCTGCATGCGCGAACGTACGCCAATTTGACGTGGGCGCACGTTATGTTGGAGGTGTGTTTAAGCCATCCGATCGAGAGGATGCACGTGTGCGGAGGGGTGTCTTAACGGCTGAAGGTAGAGAGGTGGGGGCACGTGCATACTTCAGCGACATGGGGTTCTTAGTGACGTTTATATCCGTCACTAAAGACCCCAGCAATTAATGTGTTAAGATCGAAAATGACCTTTATGCCCCTATTTCTACAACTATATAAAGACCCTACGCCCTCCACATTTCCATGATCTCTTCCTCTCTTCTCTCATCCCCTCCAAAGCTCTAAGAGCTTGTTCCAAACCCAGGATGCTCCATTAGAGTTAAAAATACAAATTTTCCACCTCACACCATTTGTGAAGCATCCTGTGGTTGTCCTCTCATCATCATTTGGGAAGTAGATCTCGCTGCGATGTCACCCTGTTTCATCCTCCATCCTCCATCTTTGTTCACCCTTATCCAGCATCTCACCACCTTAGTCCAGGTGCTCCGTCAATGCAGCTGGTCCTCCAAGTAGCCATCGAGGAGGATAACTTCTCTCCCCCTTCTTATTTTACTGCTTTCTAGTGTAACACATAGATGTAATGAACATAATTATGTGGTTATGAAATATTTGTTGATTCTCTCTCTATCTTCCATTGTTTATTCTTTAAGTAGAATAGCTAGGATAGATTTAATTCGACTAGCTACTCTACTTTGTGACAACAAATATAAATGTGATTTTTCATTAAACGTACGCCACCCTGAGTTCAACCCAGGACTCACCAGAGTTTCGGTTAAATTATCTGTTTGACAGATTTTTACGTAACTACAAAGATAGGGTTTTCAAAACTCAAATTTTAGCGTACAAAGCCCATTCAACTTTTTGGCGATGTTGGCGAGAAGGCGACACTATTTGATTTTTCACGTTTTCCTACCTTACATATCTTTTACCTCACTTTTCTCTTTTCCTACTGTGATTGCAGGTGTTGGAACCTTATTCCACATCTTATTTTGGTGTTAACAAAATTATTATGGATTAATGTTTGCAATTAAGGTGTTTTTCAGATTTAGGTGAGGAAGCAAGGCAAACAAGAAATGATGGAGGCATGATGGTGAGAAGAAAAAGATCATGTCATGGAGGATGACAAGAATGAGTTGAGGAGAAGAAGATCATCTTCGACCTTAGTTTCTGTAGGTTAGATTTTATATTTATAGATTGTATATGCTTCTTAATAAGAGAATTTAACTTAGATCATAAAAATCAATTAGAGAAAAATTAGGATTTATATGGCATTCGTTTTCAAAGTGTGTAATGGATTAAAACGCTTAAAAGAGGTACTTGTAAGCAAGTTCCGGTACTGTTCATCAGTACTGGTATTTGCAAGGCACAGGTTTGAGAATTCATCTCAAACTGTGAACAACAAGTACTGGTACTAACCATGAGTACTGGTACATGTTGGCCACAGGTTGAAGGCTTAATTCTGGCCTGAACCATACAAGTACCAGTACCCATGATGAGTACCGGTACAGGTAGGTTACTGTGCCCAAGGAAATTCAAACCTGGGAGTCACAAGTATCGGTACCCATGATGAGTATCGGTACTAGGACTCATGTACTGGTGGCAGTGAGCTGCTAGTACCGATACCAGCTAGCCGTTGGCTCAATTCTGAATGGTAGAAATATTAATTCCACCAATATGAACGTTGGGAATTAAATCCTAACGTCTAGTAGACAAGTATCCTAGGTCCTAAACTCTATAAAATGACCCTAGGAGTCTTTGTTTGCACACAAGAGACAAGAAAAAAGAGAAGAAAATTCCTAGAGCTATAATTCATATTTTCCACCACATATTCAAGAGAAGAAATCGTGTTTGCTGCTTTCCAATCATGCTACGGGTTTGCAAACACATTAATGTGTTTTGTTCACGCAATTCAACATGATTCGCGTCCATCCTAAGTTCTCAAATCGGTAATATTATTTTAATTATTGTTGAGAGGCATAGGAACTTAGTTGTAAGAGTTTTCTTTCTTACACCTGTATTTCATTTGTTCTTGTGCATTTGCTCGTTGGGTTGTAACAAACCCATTTTTGTACTTGGGTTGAGGCAACTTGTTAATTAACTTGGTTAGTAAATTGATTCTCTCAGGGTTGAGAGAATCGGGTTAAAAACCCTAAGCTGGGAGGCTTAGGTAGTGGAGTACCTAAGGGAGGGGAACCACTATACATATTGTGCCAATTTATGTGATTGTATTTTGTACAAATCTTTTTGTATTACTAACATTTTGATTAAGTATTTGTGCACGTAGCCATATATATTACATATCTTTAGATCCTATCAATTGGTATCAGAGCTAAAGATCCTTCAATTCGCAGTGGTTGCGTGAAGACGTAACAAATCAACTTGCAATGGCATCTACATCAAGGTGCACCGAAGGATAGTCTTCTACCCGTCCTCCCTATTTCGATGGGACAGATTATGGGTATTGGAAGAGGAGGATGCAAGTCTTCCTCAAGGCAATGGATGAGGAGTCTTGGAACCTCATTCATGAAAAATACTCAGATCCAGAGCTGCAAGAAGGAGTAGCATGGACAATGGATCAGAAGAAAAACATCGTGAGCAATGCGAGGGCGATGAATGCACTGTATTGTGCATTATTGAAGGAGGAATTCAACCGCATCTCAGTGTGCGAGTCAGCATTTGAGATATGGAACACTCTCGAGGTCACCTACGAAGGTACAAACAAGGTAAAGGAACTCATATCTCAATTCTAACAGAAAATTATGAGTGTTTCAGGATGGAGAAAGGCAAAACAATAAAGGATTTGTATACAAGGCTTGGGGAAATTGTTAACCCCATGAAGAACCTAGGAGTCAAGCTGAAAGAGGAGTAGCTTATAAGGAAGATCTTGAGATCTCTTACAAGTGATTGTTTCCAAAGACCACAACCATCCAAGAGGCAAAGGACCTCTCCACTCTCCCATTGGATGATTTAGTTGGTAGTCTTATGGCTTACGAAGTCCAACTAGAAAACATGAAGAAGAACGAGGAGGAAAAGATGTCTAGCAAAAGAAAGAATATTGCTTTTAGAGCAATTAAGGAGGACTCGGACTCAACAACCTCGGAATCCGAAGATGAAGAGATGGAGACACTTACAAGGAAGTTTCAGAGATTTCTTAAAGAACAAGGTAAGCAAATCAATAAAGTTTCAACTAATGTTATTTGTTATGAGTGCAAGAGAAAGGGGCACTTGAGGAAGGATTGCCCTATGAACAAGAAGAAGGAAGACAAAAGGAAAGACACAAAAAAAGTCAAGAAGAAAAAGAGGAGAGCTTTAAAAGTAACATGGAATGAAAGCGACTCCGACATGGACACCGACTCTAGCGAATCGGATGACGACGAGATCGCTCATCTATTTTTGGCAGCAACTACGGAAGATACAGACAATGAGGTAAACCCTAATTTTTCTTTTGAAGAATTATTAGAAGCTTATGAAGAACTATATCATAAAGCTAGGTTATTTAAAAAGGAAAATAAGGTTTTAAAGAATAATTATCAAACATTAGAAGTAGATAAATCATGTTTAGAAATAGAATTGGATATGTCCAAAGAAACTAAAAATCAATTACATGCAAAAATAGTAGAATTAGAAGATATTTATGAACACTTTTAGGACACTTTGAATAATTTAAAAACAACAACTAGGCTTAATACGGAATTTTGTAATAATTTAAAAGCCAAGTTCAATAATAAGAACACACAAAATAAATCACATGCACCTAGACATGCATGGATTTATCAAAATGTCAAGAATCCTAAGAATTATAGATCTAACACTAAAGTGATCTATAAACCTAAGGATTTGAAAGGTACTAACCATCAAGGACCCACAAGAAAATGGGTACCTAGAAAAGATATTTGTTTTGCAGGAATAGATCAAAGAGATCAGTGGGTGTTCAAGGAATACAATGGAACATTTCAACCTTTCTATAGGTTGAATGAAGACCAAGAACAATGGCCTAACGGAGCTTGGTATCCACATTCATCATTTTACTATTAGTAAACTTTATGGTATGATATTTCTTCATTTTTTTGTGATTGACAAAAAGGGGGAGAAAAATAAAGGGCAAATAGTAATATTTTTAGGGGGAGCTTATAATGAGGGGGAGGATTAAAATGAAAAATTTTCCTTCATATAACATTGTTAAATTTTTTAATTATCTATTTGCAAGATAGTTTTGTCAACACCAAAAAGGAGATTGTTGGAACCTTGTTCCACATCTTATTTTGGTGTTAACAAAATTATTATGGATTAATGTTTGCAATTAAGGTGTTTCTTAGATTTAGGTGAAGAAGAAAGGCAAACAAGAAATGATGGAGGCATGATGGTGAGAAGAAAAAGATCATGTCATGGAGGATGACAAGGATGAGTCGAGGAGAAGAAGATCATCTTCGACCTTAGTTTTTGTAGTTTAGATTTTATATTTATAGATTGTATATGCCTCTTAATAAGAGAATTTAACATAGATCATAAAGATCAATTAGAGATAAATTAGAATTTATATGGCATTCGTTTTCAAAGTACATAGTGGATTAAAATGCATAAAATAGGTACTTGTAAGCAAGTACCGGTACTGTTCATTAGTTCTGGTATTTGCAAGGCACAGGTTTGAGAATTCGTCTCAAATTGTGAACGATAAGTACCGGTACTAACCATGAGTACCAGTACATGTTGGCCACAGGTTGAAGGCTTAATTTTGGCCTGAACCTTACAAGTACCGATACCCATGATGAGTATCGGTACAGGTAGGCTACTGTGTCCAAAGAATTTCTAACTTGAGAGTCACAAGTACTAGTACCCATGATGAATAACGGTACTAGGACTCATGCACTGGTGGTAGTGAGCTGCTAGCACCGGTACAGGTACTTTAGTACCGGTACCAGCTAGCTGTTGGCTCAATTCGGAACGGCAGAAATATTAATTCCAACAATATGAACGTTGGGAATTAAATCCCAACGTCTAGTAGACGAGTATCCTAGGTCCTACACTCTATAAAATGACCCTAGGACTCTTTCTTTGCACACAAGAGACAAGAAGAAAGAGAAGAAAATTCCTAGAGCTATAATTCATATTTTCCACCACATATTCAAGAGAAGAAATCATGTTTACTACTTTCCAATCGTGCTATGGGTTTGCAAACACATTAACGTGTTTTGTTCACGCAATTCAACACGATTCACGTCCATCCTAAGCTCTCAAATTGGTAATATTATTTTAATTATTGTTGAGAGGCATAGGAACTTAGTTGTAAGAGTTTTCTTTCTTACACCTGTATTTCATTTGTTCTTGTGCATTTGCTCGTTGGGTTGTAACAAACCCATTTTTGTAGTTGGGTTGAGGTAACCCGTTAATTACCTCGGTTAGTAAATTGATTCTCTCGGGGTTGAGAGAATCAGGTTAAAAACCCTAAGCTGGGAGGCTTAGGTAGTGGAGTACCCAAGGGAGGGGAAACACTATACATATTGTGCCAATTTCTGTGATTGTATTTTGTGCAAATCTTTTTGTATTACTAACATTTTGATTAAGTATTTGTGCATGTAGCCATATATATTACATATCTTTAGATCCTATCAGTAGGTACTCTTTCGAGGCGGGCAAAAGCGGTAGATTGGAGTAAAGTGCTATTAAAGGGTTGGTAAGTATACCCTACCTCCTACCCACTAGTTTTCATTCCATCACCTAATAACACAAACCCTAATTAACCTAGGAGCTCTCATAAATCCTAAGGTTAGTCTTAGTTATTTGTTTGTCACTTCCACCCACCTCACCCTCCATTTAAAAAAAGAAAACCTAAAAAAAATCTCACAAAGGTGCACAACCTCTTTTGATTCTTCTTATTCAGCTAGTAATCATTCTTTGGAATCGATACACTCATCAACACATAATTGAGTAGAAATCAGATTAGGTAATCATTTGTGT
This sequence comes from Thalassia testudinum, assembly GCA_037157565.1. Lineage (NCBI taxonomy): Eukaryota > Viridiplantae > Streptophyta > Magnoliopsida > Alismatales > Hydrocharitaceae > Thalassia > Thalassia testudinum. Next base: position 41,899,564 of record JAZHRO010000067.1, read on the forward strand.
GCCTAACTCAGAGGTGCATTAAAGGCCAATTGTTTGAGTTGTTTGGGCCACACCACTTCATCTAAAAATAACTCATTGAGTAGCTACCTCTTAGGGTTCAACCTTTAGGAATTAACCAGGCACTCCAAATTCTTTTAAGTTTTGAAGAAAGACATCATCACCTGTGCTTTCAAAACCTGGTGTTCCAACTGAATTTGATTGAATACTCCTAAAGTTGAACCCTAAAAGCGACTAAGAAAGATTGAAACCCTAAAATTTACCACATTAAAAAATAATCTTGCTTGAAAGCCAATGGTTGTGCACACACACACATTGAAACTGATTTTTAAGGGCACAACCCAGGTAAAGGGTCCATCACATTCCAAAGCACATTGAAACCTAACCCTAATTAAAACAGAGTAGACGTTGGCCTTAAGGATTGGACTCGCTCTTCGAGGCCCAGATCGAGATTATTTTCTATTAATCTACTTCTACTATTCAATCTGATGTCTATCTAGGGGAGTAGAGTCAAACGACCGTGGTTGGGGGTATCAAATGAACCTGAGGCAAAAGCTAAGGGAAGAACCTTCTCCCCAGCCCCTCCCTCTAACTAGTTGGATTGACCGGAAAGAATTAGATTAAATCGTTCTTTTCATCTCAAGATGGGTTCTGGGAGTCTATAGATCTTTAGGCTACCCTACCTAAGGATAGGTTTGATTGTTTGTACTGCAGGGCACCTTTCTTCCTCCTGCTTTGCCATGGATGCTTCCACATCTTACTCTCATTTCCACTCTTACCCTCCTAACACAGCTTATTCCCAAGATGATTATTATCCCAACCAGACTTATTCTCACCCATGTACTAGTTAGGATAATCCTGATTGGGGATATAGTTCCAGACCTCCATGTTCAGGGTCTAACCTTGAACACCATGATTGTCATTTCTATCCTTCTTCAAGCTATAATGATTATAGATTTCCACCCTTGATGGTGAATTTAACCTGAGCTACAATCAAGAAGGATATCTTGATTATAACTCACCCTCCCCAAGATTACACTGCATATGGGTCACCACCCCTTCATGAACAACCTGAAGTGACCTATTTTCAAGGAGGGTACCAAAAACCTTAATTCCTTGATTCCCTCGGATTGAACCCAAACCCACCTAACCCTAAACCAAACCGTTTGGTCCAAGTGAACTAGGTCCAAGATAAGGTGTTGGTTAACTTAAGGAATACCATACAATCTTTAGAAGCTCAGCCAACACCCTACACTGAAGAATTGGAGCCTCTGATCCAAATGGTTGATGATCTTAACAATTATTTGTTTGATTGGCTCCAAGATGTTAAGGGTAAGGACCCGGGTGAGTTTTTACTTGTGAAATTATTGAAATTGATGATGAAATTTGTGGTTGCTTTAGTTCAATCTTGGGATGATTCCTTGAATGAACCTCCTTCAGGAGAGCCAATGTCAGAATCTGCTTAAGCACCTGTAGGGGGGACATGTTTTACGAAATCTGGGATGACCAAGTTATTCTAGAGCAACTAATTGAGGATGAGTTGATTACTTCACCCGAGATCCCTAAGCTAGGGTATGAAGAAAAGTATGTCTCCATGCACTAGGAAATGATCAATGATTTTGAGACATATATAAATGCGGATTCAGAGTTCTTTGATTCTGAAGGTGAAGAATGGTTGTGTGAAGTCTCACCTAAATTTGAGGAAGATAATTTTAGTGAGACAAATGGGCTTGTGGAGTATGATCAATCTTTTGATGGCCCTATAATTAAGTAATTTGATCCTATTGGGAATAGCATGATGGATTTAGATACTGATTTCATGAAAGATTCAATTCACAGCTCCATTCCTTAATCAAACCCCATTGAGCATACTAACAATTTTAGTTTTGAGATCACTAGACCCAAGTCAATTATGACTCAGCCACAAATCTTGGACTTGGAAATTTTAGATGGGGTGATTAACATTCAGGAGGTCCTGGAATTTGAAATCTTGATTGTGGAGGATAGAAATTTGAAAATGAAGATATGGGAAGCCAATTCCGAGGGAAGTAGATATTTGATTCTAAGGGTTCCTATAGACCTGAAACCACCAACCTTTCTCCAAGACCCTTATGACATTTTCTATTCTAAGGATGTGCAATCCAAGTACAAATTCACTGATTATCTTTTTGATCTTGATTGTCCTATTATTTGACTTTTTGGACTTGGGTTGTATCCACACAAACTGTAGGCTCGACCCCGCTTGCATACTAATCTTAGGTTCTGGGTAATTTTTATCCAGAACCTTAGATACACTCAACCATGGGGCATGGGTCTGCATCACAACCTCATCCACATCTGTGGACATTTTCTCCTGGTAGGTCCAAAAATAGATTTTCTTATCTTGATCCTGACCAACATCTGTGAATTCTTTATTTCCTCTTTGTATAGTGTGCCTAGCTGAAGGCATTAAATTCAGCACATATACAGTCTGTTTTCTTCGGAGCTGACCGGGTAATCATGAAATTCAGGTGCTTTCTACTCTACTCCGCTCTTTTTCATGTCTTTTTAATATAATGAGGACATTGCATTAGATAGGCATGGGGAGGTGGATATTCATCTCTGAATCATTTTGTTAGCTCCGTAGATTCTCTTTTATTTTCTTTTTATTTGTGAAAAAAATTGAATTAGGAAAAGAGAGCTTGGGCATTAGAGTTTTTCAACCTTAAGAAATAATACCATAGGACCTGAACACTTAGACCCTTCAAGTCTTAGGGCTTAATCAGCCTGGGTGTCCACTAAAATGTGGATTTGTTTATTGAGTCTTTGCTATTATAAATTCAATTTTTAATTGGTTAATAAGTTGGGGTGATAAGTACACAACTTATCAACCCACCCTCTGACTTGAGGGGACTTTAAGCCTAAGCATCTACACACACTCTTTGCACTAACTCACTTTTTGACGGTTTTAATGAAAATTGGGTAGCTTATAAACCTTATAGGGTGGTATGGCTGGCAAGTTGTCAGTGGTAACAATGCATCGGTCGGTTGTCCAAAGCCCAGCCACATGACCATTCTCTTCCTGCTGCCATTAGGTAAATCTTAGATCAGGGAAGCCACCTACTTAGAAAAAAATGAAAAAATAAAAAAAATATCCAAAAGGAAAAGAAAAAGAAATAAACCACACTTCACCACACAAGTCTGGTTGGCAAGTTATCGGTGGTAATAGCTCATCGGCCGGTTGTCCAGAACCCAGCTCACAAAAATGTGTAAGTACCTCTGTTTTGATGCACTAAAATTATGCTTATTGCTAGACTAACATTTCAGGACTATCTCGGATTAAAGCATCTTTCAAGCTAAGTGTAGATAGTTGCTGATGTGTGTCTTTTTATCTTTAAGTCTAGGACATTATTGTAAGGAACCTCAAATAAAACTAAAAAATGGATTTTTGCATATCTTTTCAAAATCAAGTTTTTAGGATTATTGATAGAACAAATTAGTTAATTGATCGACCAAATTAATTTGGTCGATCAACCACCTTCATTAATCGATCAAATCAACCCAATTTAGGAAGTTGATAAATATCCTTTTAATCGACCAACCAAGTAAATTGATCGATCAATTAGTGATCAACAAACCACATTAATTGATCGACCAAATTGCCTTTTGATTGATCAATTAACCTTAATTGATCGACCAATTTAACCTCCTATTTAGGCAAAACTTTTAGTATAAATAGAGGTTGTACTCAACCCATTTACATAACAATTTTCAAAAGAAATACCTTTCAAGAAAGTAGAGCTTGCCGTGCTTATTCTAAAAGCCTTTGCACCCTATTCTTCACATTCTTTAAAAGCGCTACGCCTTGAACCTCTGCGAAAAATTTGGTTTAATCTTTTATTAAGGTTCCATAGAAGTTATTTCTATTATTCTATTTTCTTGCTTTGATTTACGAATCCCAAGATTGTTGGGAAGATCTGTGGTTGTCTTTTCTTCTCTTCAGGATGAAAAGAGAAGTGGTTGTAAGAGGTTGTGCCACCCTTGTTCAAGTGGTATGGTTAGTGGATTGACTAGCTTGGACTAGTCGAAAAAATCCTAAGCTGAGAGGCTTAGGTAGTGGTTTTCACCCGGTTTGGATTTCCACTATAAATCAGGTGTACTCTGTGCTTGAATCTCTTGTGATTTATTTTTGATCTATGTATATGATTGCACAGCAATCATGGGTCCTAATCAACCTAAATAATGCCTGAACCTAGCTTAATTTGTGGATATTACACTCATATCTTGCTTATCATGCATTGCATTAGTCTATTTAGAATAAGATGAGATATCCTGCTATTTAATTATTTTTATTACTATTTACAGGTAATAAAGTGATCCAGGATGAAGGAGATAGTGGAATAAAGCAATAAAGGAAGAAGAAGATTGATCCAAATAAGAGGAGTGAGGAGGATAGCCTTATCCCTACCCTTAGAAACCCTAGGACAACCTTCCCAAACCCAAAACAACCTCCATTAGGACACCTTAACCTTAAAACCTAAACATGGATAGCACTATCCATGTTCTTATCCACCCTATCCCTCTCCCAAACACTTAGGAACCAAAACCCACCATAGAAAACCTAAAACCCACTCTCCAGCAACTTTTAAGACCTCCAGACATCTGGTTAGACATCTGATTTCTGCAGAATAACAATCCAGGAAGGAAGAACTCATACTCACACAGAATTGGACATCTAATTTAATGCCCAGACATCCAATTTTGTAATATAAGATGTCTGACCACTATTTTGGATGTCTGATACTGCTCTCTGGTTCTTAATTTTGGTGTTGGATGCCCTAGCTTAACTATATTAACCTCGGAACCCCACCAGACACCCTAGAAAACCTAATTAGAGACCTCCTAAGCCTAGTCCACTATCCGTAGCCCTACTTATCCTATCCCTAACCCAATTGAACCATCCCATACCTAATTGAGTGCATTTACAGTTGATTGGGTGCACCCGAGCCCAATTAGATCCACCCAGGATCTAATTGACTCATACCTATTAGGGTTACCCTAGCCTCATCACATGCACACATCCAATTAGACTTGACCTAGACCTAATTAGGTTCACTCCTATCCAATTAGACTTTCCTAATTCTAATTATGTCCATACCCACCCAATCTAGATTGACCCAACCTATTTAGCACCTAATCCTACCAAAACCCACAACCTAGCCCTACGAAAAGCGCACACCCACACACACACCTTCCTATTCTACCCATACTAAACCCATGCACACTCTCTTGGAAACCCTAAAAACTTGTGTCAAACCTAGATCCTAAAAAGGTGGCATTGGCTATTTTTGGAGCCACCAAAAGTGGAAACCAAATGGAGCCTACCCATAAGGACAAAGAGAGAGCCACGAAATTGCACACCATTTCTATTCACTCTCTTCGTCTCTCAACTTGCGATCACACCTCCTCCTCTCCCTCTCAAGGCCATCCTCCTCCTTCAAGGCTCCCTCCATGGATGGCTAGGAAGAAGCTCTCCTCCAAGCTTCTTCATGGGTGGCAAGAAGAAGAGCATGAGGATGCAACACCATGTGGGCATGCCTTCCTCCATCACCATAAAGGTCCACACCCCATTTGTTTTCCTCTTAAAGGGCCATAGAGGAGACCATCTTTAAGGTCTTCTCAAGGACGGCCATTGGTAGAGAAAGGGTGCAACACCCTCCTCTGTCCATTTAGGTGCACTCTCCCCCTCTCTTTCTTCTTCTTCTTGGACGGCCATGAAGGCACACCCATAGCCTCTTATAGTCGGCCATCTCTTGTTGGTAGGCGTGTAGACAGGTTTGCATACCCAAGGTCTAGCCTACACCCTCACACAAGGCCGATGGCCCTAGTGACAACTTTTTGACGTGAGAGATTTTCTTCTATTTATATGCTTTCTAATGTATATGATATGTGATAATATTTTATGAATAAATAATATCATGATGTTTCTATAATTGATTGTCCTCATCTTTGCTTGCTTATATGATCCTTAGGTTTGTTCACTCCTTACACGGCCACCATGGCCTCACTTAGATGCACGCAGTCACTTAGGTTTTAGCTAACACATCTAGATCTTGATTTCATTTTGTGTCTCAAAATAAAAATCAAAAAACCCAAAATAGACAAAAATATTAGGTTAGGTTAGATTAGGTTAGCAAAGTTGATTCAAATCTCGACTTGTTTTCACGCCTCTCAAAGACGAACGATCGGGACTCAAATTCTAAAAAGAAAAGAAATTTAAGTGAGTTTCATAAACAATTAAATATTTTGATCAAGGGTTTAGCATGACTATACTACGATTTCTAACAATTTTAAAACGCACAAAAAGAAACTTGTCAAATGGTATCATTTAACAAGTTTAGATTTGGATTTGCTTAACTTTTGTTTGTTTTGATTGTAGGTCAAGATAAGGATCCACGCACGCATCGACTTGTGGTGAAGACCACAGGTATTTTCTTCATCATCTATTTGTTACTTTCTTAGGTTAAAAAAAATAAAAAATATATATATATATATTCAAATTCAAATTTTTGGATTTTAATTAAAAAAAAAATTCTTTCTTTGGTGTGTGTTTTAACTTGGAAACTATTTAAACACACCAAAGTCATATTTGGAAATCCGGCTAGAAATTATTGATGATTTTAAAAAATTTTTTTGTCGTCAAATTAAACATCCAAAATTCTTGGGATTCAGTTTGATCTTAGGGTTTCCAACATGATTTCGATGTCCACATTTTATTTTAAAAAATTCACATTGTACGAATTTTAAAAATTCATACAGTGAAAGGGGGTCAGAATAGTCTATACTCTAATTTTATCCAACTTCAAACAGTTATTCTGACATCTACAAAAATCAGATTGATCTAAAATTTGTGGGGTTGGAAAGCTACTGAAACCTTATTTTTTCTATAAATTTTCAAGAATTTTTGGATTTTCTTTGATACTGTTTCAAACTGCACTTCTCGCAAGGGGTCCATCTGGTTGGTTTGACCCCCTAGAACATAAAATTCATGAAAAATTGCATGAAATAGTAAAAATCTTAAAAAAATATTCTCTGAAAAACTTATTGAAAAAGGAAGATCTCTACCAAATTTCATTTTCTTTTGCTTTGTGTACTTATCTAGGTAGTCTGACTGCAGATTGTTAAAAGAAGCATAAACCCTAGGTGTTTCACATTAGGGTTTAAATTTAGAGGCCCAAAACAAACCCGTTTGAGCCTGATTTGTGTGTGATTGCATGAGAGGGGATCTGATTTGATTGGTTGTCCACCCCCTCACCCACTTAAATTGAATTTGATCTACATTTCAACTTAAGCAACCACTTAGGTCTATTTCATTTAGGAGTGGTGCATTAGGACCATTATTTTCCTTGATTGGGTCGCACCACTTCTACCTTATTGGACTTAAAAGAATCATATAGACCTATCTAATATTAGGGTTTCCACACTAGCGTAGAGCACATTTGCATGCCATACAAAAAGGAAATTCATATAACAATTGGGACTTGCAAAAATTGTTGCGTGCTCCACCACAACCTTGTTTGAATTAACCTAAACAAGGAAGCCCTAAAAGAAAAAAATTAATACAAGCACTTGAACCATAAAAGCCACTACACCAATTAAAGCTTGTACTAAAAATACTTTGTCTGTGCACTTCACACTTTTAAATCCAATTTTAAGGGCAACACCCCCAATCGCCCAATCACATTCCAAGAGCACACTAAGCCTGATATAGACACATCTATTTAGGTTAAAATGCCTATTCATGCATGTTCTTAGGCTTAGATTCGCATTTCATGTTATAAATATTGTATAACATGCATCATTTTGCATTTAGAGTAGTTGTATATATTTTAGGTTAACTAGGTCCTTTTTATGGTCAGGGGTGAAGAATATTTATTTCAGGGCCTCAGATGAATGATCGGACCGTATGGATCTGATTAAGATGATGATCAAAGTCTAATGCCTCTGAAATCGTCTAGATCGGAGAACTGTAGCATCATACGAAATTCGAGGAAGATCAATGATCAAGGGGCAATGTGACATCCATACAAGTTTCGGATGGAAAATTCGACCATACGGATGGATCCGGAGTGTCGATCGCAATCCGACAATGTAGAAAACACCTCCATCCGAGCACCGTGGCATCCTCTGCAAGCAATGAAGTGTGGATGATCTAGATGGTGCCACATGGCACCATCTGGAGCACCCAACACCATCTGTCACTTCTCCAAAGGTCAGTCATTAAGTGATCTCAGTCATTGGATGAGAATCCAACGGCTGAGAGTAGCCCTCACCACGCGGCTGCAAATCCTCCTCACGATGCACATGCAAACTTGGCGCATTGGTCGACGCGGCAGTTCGCAAGGGAGGGTCACAGCTTCGAATCCCCGCAGCACCCCCAATTCTCAAATCAGCCAGATAAAGCAGCAAAGCAGCAGTGAATGCAGTAGCAGCGGCAGCACAGCAGGTGCGTGCACCAGCGGGCACACCAGCAGGACACCACGTGATCAGTGTGCATGATGGGTGATAGTGCAGCGCAGGTGAGTGTGCTGTTGGTGCCAGCATTCAGTGACAGCTGGGCTGACCTACAGCGACGCTTACAGCCACCACTACTTCATTGCAAGCCAGCAAAGCAACTAAGGGTGTGAGTGGATGTGAGTTGTCTACAGCGATGCTTCTAGCAATGGCCTGGAGGTCACTAAAGGTCCAATGCCTATTTTTGCCTCTTCTCCTCCACTATAAAAGGACCTACACCCCCTCCCTTCCAAGCCATCTCTACCTACTCTACTCCCACCTACTCCCAAGCTCTAGCAGGCCTACCAATGCTCCATTAGAGCTTGCTCTCACGCTCCTAAGGCTCCTATTAGTGTAGCAAACCTCTACCTCACCAAATATTCATCCATCTTCCCATCCCCATTCATAGGTCACCTTGGAGCCATCCTCCCACCTCCATTCCAGTAGCAGATCATCTCCGTCTTCTCACCTCCATTCCGGTGCCACTCCGAAGCTTTCCTCTACCTGACGTCCTCCTGCAGCTCACCTCTGTCGTCTCGCTCCTCACCTCCGTCCGAGCTTCCGCCAGGCACCATCGTCTCGCCGAACAGCCAATTCAGGAGATTTCCTCTCACCCCTTCTCTTTTTATGCTTTCATAGTTGATTGTAATAGACAGTAAAGTGATATCTGTACCATTTTCATTCCATCTCTATCTTGTGATTTGTTTGCTTATTTTCTTCTTATGAAAACACAAAAAGATAACAAAACCCTAAAATACCAAAAACAAACAAAACGAAGCACGATTTTCAATTAAGTAAACGTCGCCTCCCTGTGTTCAACCTGGGACTCCCTTGGAGTTTTGGTATAAATTTTATCTGATCGACGTGTTTTGCAACTATGACGATGGGTTACTTGTAGCCCTGATTTTAACTCGCGAAACATGCCCGATCATTTTGGTGTTGTTGCTAGGGAAGCAACAGAATTTACTTTATTGTTTATTGCGTTTCTTTGCATTTACATAGCACTTACCCTACTTGTCTTTGATCTACTGTCTTGCAGGTACCCTAGCATGGAGATGCAAGTGCGGTAGACTGGAGTAATGTGTGGGTAGAGTACTTTGTAAGTGTCCCCCACATTCCCCCCCCTAGTTCATTTTGCCACACTCATAACCAAGACCTAATCTGCTTAGGTGTTTGCATAAACCCTAGGACAGAATTGTTTGTCTTGTTTGCCACCTTCATCCCCCTCACCCCCTCATTCAAAGAAAAAAAAGATACTTTCTGTGGGACAAATCAATATACACACTCTATACACCCACATTTGAGGCACATAATCGGACTTGATTTTCATCTACTCAATTGGGTTTTTGACCTATGGTCCCGGTACATGAATTCAACACATAAAAGAGTGGAAATCATTTTAGGTTAACCACCTTTTTGTGTGCCTTAATCGGTGCTGCATTTGAGCAAATTGATTGAATTGTTTGGGCCACACCACCTAAACTAAAAGAGGTTCATTTTCTACCTGTCCCATAGGATTCAATAATTAGATTAAGCCAGGCACTCCATATTTTTCTTGATTTCCAAAGGAAGATACTTGAACACATGCTTTCAAAAATAAATTTGTTTTGCCTTACAAAACTTCTTTGAAAATACCTAATATTTGAATCCTAAAAGCTATTAATCAAGATTCGAAACCTAAAACTCACCTTATCATTAATTATCTTGCTTGAAAACCTCTTGGTTGTGCACATTCACACATTCTCAAACAAATCATTAAGCGCACAGCCCATTAAGGGCCCCATTACATTCTAGAGCACCAATATCCCAAGCCTAAATAAAATCAATTAGACGTTGGCCGTAAGGATTCATTCGCTCATCGGGATGTAGACTGAGATTATTCACGATTAACCTACTTCTACTAGCCAATCTAATGTCTAGCTAGGGGAGTAGCGTCAAACGATTGCGGCGGGGGGGTACACTAGGAACTGGAGGTGCAAGCCAAAGGAAGAACCTTCTCCCCAATCCCTCCTTCTAACTGGTTGGATTGACTAGATAAAAGTAGACTAAATCGTTTATAATCTCAAGATGGGTCCTGGGAGTCTATAGGTCTTTAGGCTACCCACATAAGGATAGGTTTGGTTGATTGTACTGCAAGGCACCTTTCTCTATTCTATTTTCCCTCCTACTCCACAATGTATCCTTCTACATCTTTCACACATTTCCAATCCTACCCTCCTACCAACATGTATCCTCAAGATGATTACTATCTCGACTCAACTTATAAATAAATGTGTGTAGTGTTGATTACTATCCCAAGACTAAATAAATGTCTATTTATGCATGTTCTTAAGCATAGAATTGCATTACATACTATAAATATTGCATAGCATGCATCATCTTGCATTTAGATTAGTTTGAATAAAAAGGAGGTTAATTGTCTCCTTTTATGCTCAAGGACAGGGCAACTTTTTATTTGGGCCTTGGATCAAAGATCCAACCGTACAGATCTGATTAGGGTGACGATTGGAGTTCAATGACTCCAAGATCACCCTAATCAGACATCTGCAGCATTGGATAGAGACTGAGGAACCATAGAAGATCAAGGGCCAAGATGGTGTGAATCCGCACTTCAGACGACAAATCCGACCACACGAATGGATTCGGATCGACGATCATAGACTAACAGAGTGAAAATTGGCTCATTCCGATAACCGTGGCACCATCTACATCATCCAGAAGATGGATGGCCAAGATGGCGCCATCTTGGCCGCCCAACCGACCGCATGCATCAGCTGAAGGCCCCTGCATCAACGCTTCTTCACCGTTGGATCTTGATCCAATGGCCACGACATGCCCGTGCTTAAGTTAAGCGCTCGACACAAACGCGCCCACAGCACGTCGATCGAGCGCTCTAATGCGAAGCACAAGCGCGTGTTCGAGCCTTGCCATGCATCAATTAGAGTAGAGGCCCGCGCCCAATTGACCACACGATTGCGATCCAGTGGCCACGCACGCTCAATCCAGATCACGCGCCATCGCACGCCCATGCGTAACGTGGGATCGCACGCGTAGGCGCGCGATGAGGAGGTGCAGCGGGGATCTCTCTCAGCCGTTCGATCTCATGATCGAATGACTGAGATTTGAAGGACTTGAACGAGCGTTGCGCCTTGAGGAGATGAGTGGGCGTGAGTGCTACCCCACTGCGCCCACGTTCGGACCTTTAGTGACGGATTTACCCATCACTAATAGTCTTGAATTAATGATTTGCAAATTAAAAAGACCAAATTGCCCTAACTCCCTGCAACTATAAACGGAGACCCCTTCCATACGAAATTTTCATCCCTTCTTTCTCTTCTCTCCCTCTCCAAAGCTCAAGAGAAGCTTGTCCCACACCCGGGATGCTTCTCAAGAGATAAAGTCAAAATTTTGCCCTCATTTCGAAAGTGGATCTCGCGACGACGACGACATGCTGCCCCATTCCTGTTCTTCCCACTTCGTCCTCCTTCTTCCTGCTCTGTTCCCTGTCTTCCAGGCGTCGTCCCATCCGGCTCGTCCTCCAAGCGATCGTCGAGGAAGATATCTCTCTCCACATTCTTTTTAATGTTTTCTAGAGTAGATTTACTGCTTTCTAGTGTAATCATTTTCTACTTTCTAGTCGTAATGAGTAGTGTAACGAATAACCTCTTTGATAATGAAATCCATGTTCATTTACATCTCTTTTTGCTTTTGTTTGTAATATTCTCTCTCTTTCTCTTTTATTTATTGCAAATAGATAGATAGTTTCCAATCAGTTATTCTGCTTTGTGACAAATAAAGCAAATGCATATTTCTAATCAAACATACGCCTCCCTGAGTTCGACCTGGGATTTCTATTCTGGTATAAATTTTATTTGTTGAACACGAGTTCTTCACTTTCAAACTACAATGACAGGTTTTTTCAAAACCAAATACGATAACGTAGTAACTCGTAGCTTCAACATTTTGACGTCGTTGCCGAGGAGGCGACGCTCTTTGATTTTTTTCACATTTTACAACTTACGAATCATTTACCTCACTTCTCTCCTTTCTTATTGTGATTTCAAGTACTCTTTTGAGATGAGCAAAAGCGGTAGATTGGAGCAAAGTGCTGTTGAAGGTTCTGTAAGTTTTCCCCCACCTCCCACCCATTAGTTTTAATTCTATCACGTAATAACACAAACATAAATCAACCTAGGTGTTCTTATAAACTCTAAGGTTAGTTTTATTTGTTTGTTTGATACCTACACCCGCCTCAACCTCCACACTTAAAGAGAAAAAAATAAAAAGAAATCTCACAGAGGTACACAAACCTCATCTGATTTTCAAACTCAATTGGTAAAATCGATCTTTGGAATTGGTACACATATCTAAACACATAATTGAGTAGAAATCATATTAGGTAATCACTTGTGTGCCTAATTAAGTGGTGCAATAGGGCAATTGGTTGAGTTGATTGGGCCGCACCACTTCAATTAAAATCAACTCATCAAGTAGCTGCTTTATAGGTTCAACTCTTAGGGATTTACTAGGCACTCCACATTTTTTTTTTAAGTATAAAAAAAAAAATCTTCACTTGTACTTTCAAAACTTGGTGTGCCAATAAAACTTGTTTGAAAATACCTAAAGTTGAATCCTAAAAGCTACTAAGCAAGATTTTAACCCTAAAATTCACCGCATCAAAAATAATCTTGCTTGAAAATCATTGGTTGTGCTTGCACACACAAATCAATCAATCATTAAGGTAACAACCCAGATAAAGGGCCCATCACATTCCAAAGCACATTCAAACCTAACCCTAAATAAAATAGAGTAGACGTTGGCCTTAAGGATTCTACTCGCTCTTTGGAGCCCAGAACGAGATTATTTTCGATTAGTCTGTTTCTACTGTTCAATCTGATGTCTAGCTAGGGGAACAAAAACAAACAATCGTAGCTGAGGGGTACACTAGGAACTGGAGGTGCAAGCTGGAGGAAGAACCTTCTCCCCAGTCCCTCCTTCTAACTGGTTGGATTGAACAGACATAAGTAGATCAAATCATTTCTTTATCTCAAGATGGGTTTTGGGAGTCTGTAAGGACAGGTTTGATTGCTTGTATTGCAGGGCACCTTTCTTCCGCTCGTCTATCATGAATCCTTCCACATTTTATACGCATTCCCGCTCTTTCCCTCCTGTTATGAGTTATCCACAACATGACGATTATCCTGACTTGTACTATAATCAACCATCAGTTAGTCGGGATAATTCGGATTAGGGATATAGTTCCGGGCCTCCGTGTTTAGGGTCTAACCCTGAACACTATGATTGTGATTTCTATCCTTCTCAGAGCCACATCGATTATAGATCGCGACCCTTTCATGGACAGTCTAATACGATCTACAATCAAGGAGGATACACTGATCCTTACCCATCCTTTGATTACATTGCCTCTAGGTCATCACTACCTTTTGAACAATCCAATATGACCTATTATCAGGAAGGGTATAATGAATCTCAATTCGTTAACTTCTCTGCTCTGATCCCAAACCCACCCAACCCTGAACCAAGTCATTTGGATCAGGTTAACCAGGTTCAAGATAAGGTTTTGGCTAACTTGATGAATACCATACAATCTTTAGAAGTTCAACCAATACCTTGCATTGAAAAATTGGAGCCCTTGATTGAGATGATTGATGATTTGAACAAGTATTTGTTGGATTGGCTCCAGGATGTTAAGGATAAGAACGCGGGTGAGTTTTTACTTGGGAAGTTAGCGAAATTGAGAATGAATTTTGTGGTTGCTTTAGTTCAATCATGGGATGATTCTTAGGATGAACTCCCTTTAGGAGAACCAATGTCAGAACCTGCTCAGGTACCTGTTGGGGAGGACACGTGTTACGAGGCTGACCATATTGAATTAGAGTAACCAATTAAGTATGATCTGATTTCTTCACCTGAAATCCCTAAGCTAGGGTACGAGGAGTACGAGGAAATGTATGTCTCCATGGACCAGAAAATGACAGATGATTTTGGGACATACATTAATACGGATTTTGATTTCTTTGATTCTGATGTGAAGATTCAATTTGCGAAGTCTCACGTGAGTTTACAGAACATGATTTCTGTGAGATGATTGGGCCTAAGGAATCTGATAGATCATTTGATAGCCCAATAACTGAGGAAACTGATCTTATTGGGGCTCGCATTACGGATCCAGAATCATAATTTTTGGAGGATTCAATCCAATGCCCTGATTGTCAGTTACACCCCATTGAGCTTATTGATGATTCTGTTTGTGAGATTATTAGACCCAAGTCAATTCTGATTCAGCCACATATTTTAGACTTGGAAATTTTAGACGGGGTGATTAATATGTAGGAGGTCCCGGAAATTGACATTCTGAATGAGGAGAAGAGAAGCTGGGAAATTCTAATTTGGGAAGCAAACTCCAGAGGAAGTAGAAGACTACGTCTAAGGGTTCCAATTCATTTGAAACCATCAAACCAAGCCCTTACGACATTTGTTCTGAGGATGTTCAACCCAAGCATACATTCATTGATTGTCTTTTTGATATCGAATTCTTGGTAACCCGACTCTTTGCTCTTGGGTTGCATCCTCATAAATCACAGGCCCGACCCTGCTTGCATATTGATTTTAGATTTTGGGTAATTTTTATCCAGAACCTTAGATATTCTCAATTATGGGGTATGGGTCTGCACCACAATCTGGTCCACATTTGTGGACATCTGCTGGTAGGTCAAAGGTTTCTTCTTTTTATTCTGATTCTGACCTGCAACTATGAATTCTTTATTTCTCTTCTTCACATAGTGTACCTAGCTGAAGGCACTAAATTCAGCACATATACAGTTTTTTTTAGTTTTTATCTCAGAGCGGACTCGAAATTTACGCAATTCAGGTGCTTTCTACTCTATTCCACTCTGTTTTATGTCTTTTTAATACAATGAGGACATTGCATTAGATAGGCATGGGGGGGGTAGATATACATCTCTGAATTTATTCATCAGCTTCGTAGATTCATTTTATTTTCTTTTATTTATGTATAAAAAAAATTATGGAATTAGGAAAGAGAACTTGGGTTTAAGAAAATTTTCAATCTTAGGAAATATTACATTAGGATCTGAACACGAAGACCCTTCAGGTCATCAGGCTTAATCTGCCTGTGTATCCACTAAAATTTGAATTTGTTTTTCGAGTCCTCGCCAACCTGAATTCTATTTTAATTTGAGTAAATAAGTTTGGGTGATAAGTACATGACTTATCAACCCACCCTCTGATTTGAGGAAACTTTAAGTCTAAAGCATCTACACACTTTCTTTTCACTGACTCATTGTTAGACGATTTTAACGGAAATTGGGTAGCTAATAAACCTTCTAGGGTGATATGGCTGGCAAGTTATTGTGGGTAATAGCCCATAGGTAGGTTGTCCAGTGCCCAGTCACTGGACCATTCTCTTCTTGCTACCTCTAGGTAAATCTTAGACCAGGGAAGCCACCTACTTAAAAAAAAGAGAAAAAGAAAATTAGAAAGAAAAGAAAAAAAGAAGAAAACCACACTTCGCCTGGCAAGTTGTCGATGGTAACAGCTCATCGACCAGTTGTCTAGAACCCAGCTCAAGAAATTCACTTAAAATTACCAAAATACTTAGGAAGAAGCGGAGAAGTAGAATAAACCAGGGAGATATACACTGGATTCACCCTCGTGTTGACCTCATAAAAATAAAAGTAGGGAGAAAGCTACCGGTTGTAAAGATACAACTTTAGGCAGAACTCTCTTTTTAAGGTCACCTAGAGGCGTAGAAACCCGAAGTCCATTCTAATTGCCAATCAACAAGTCTATCACATTCATAATAAGATGCTTAGAACTTAGGGTTCTCATCAAATCTTGGGTGAGTTGAATGGCCGTAGAAAGCCACTCTTAAACCCTAAACTCAAAAATCCAAAAAAATTAGAAAAGAAGAAAAAGAGAAAGAAATTTTTCTTTGAATAAGGTGAGGGCTTGAGGCGGTCTGTATTTTGGCAGATACCCAGGCACTGTTGTGTCTTTGAAAGTTCAGATCCTAAGTAAACATTTTCTTAATGATTGAAAATAACTTATGCCCAAATAATCCAACCTAATTCTTTTATAAATAGCATATAGTTTTTGGTAGGGACTAGTAAAAGATAGCCATGGGGGTGTGATGTAAACATGTTTATATTACATAAAATATCTATTTATGCATGTTCTTAAGCATAGAATTGCATTACATATTATAAATATTGCATAGCATGCATCACTTGCATTTAGATTAGTTTGAATAAAATGGAGGTTAATTGTCTCCTTTTATGTTCAGGGATAGGGTAACTTTTTATCTAGGCCTCGGATCGAAGATCAAACCGTACAGATCTGATCAGGGCGACGATTGACGTTCAATGACTCCAAGATCGCCATAATCAGACATCTGCAGCATCAGATAGTGACTGAGGAACCCTAGAAGATCAAGGGCCAAGATGGTATGAATCCACACTTCAGACGACAAATCTGACCACACGGATGGATTCGAATTGACGATTGTAGCCTAACGGCGTGAAAATCGACTCAATCCGATAACCGTGGCACCATCTACATCATCCAGAAGATGGATGCCCAAGATGGCACCATGTGGCACCATCTCGACCGCTCAATCGACCGCACGCATCAGCTGAAGACCCCCGCATCAATGCTTCCCCACCATTGGATCTTGATCCAACGGTTTAACGTGCCTGCGCTTAAGTTAAGTGCTCGACACAAATGCGTCCACAACACGTTAGTCGAGCGCTCTAACGCGAAGCGCAGGCATGCGTTTGAGCCTCGCCACGCATCAATTGGAGTGGAGGCATGCGCCCAATCGACCGCACGATCGCGATCCGGCGGCCACGCATGCTCAATCCAGATCACGTGCCATCGCACGCCCACGGGTAACGCGGGATCACACGCGTAGGCACACGATGAGGAGGCACGGCAAGGATCTCTCTCAGCCGTTCGATCTCACGATCGAACGACTGAGATTTAAAGGATGTGAATGAGCGTTGTGCCTTAAGGAGATGAGTGGGTGCGTGCGTTGCCCCACTATGCCCACGTTCGGACCTTTAGTGATGGATTTATCCATCACTAAAGGTCCTGAATTAATGATTTTCAAATTAAAAAGACCAAATTGCCCTCACTCCTTGCAACTATAAAAGGAGACCCCCTCTATACGAAATTTTCATCCCTTCTTTTTCTTCTCTCCCTCTCCAAAGCTCAAGAGAAGCTTGTCCCACACCTGGGATGCTTTTCAAGAGATAAAGTCAAATTTTCTCCCCCATTTCGGAAGCAGATCCCGCCATGATGATGACGTGCTGCCCCGTTCCCATTCTTCCCACTTTGTCCTCCTTCTTCCTACTCCGTTCCCTGTCTTCCAGGCATCATCCCATCCGGCTCATCCTCCAACCGATCGTTGAGGAGGATATCTCTCTCTCCAATCTTTTTAATGCTTTGTAGAGTAGATTTACTCCTTTCTAGTGTAATCATTTTGCTGCTTTCTAGTTGTAATGAGTAGTGTAACAAACAACCTCTTTGATAATGAAATCCATGTTCATCCTACATCTCTTTTTGCTTTTGTTTGTAATATTCTCTCTCTCTTTCTCTTCTATTTATTGTAAATAGATAGATAGTTTCCAATCAGTTATTCTGCTTCATGACAAATAAAACAAACGCGTATTTCTAATCAAACATCCACCTCCCTGAGTTAGACCCGGGATTTCTATTTCGGTATAAATTTTATTTGTTGAACATGAGTTCTTTGCTTTCAAACTACAATTACAGGTTTTTTCAAAACCAAATACGATAGCGTAGTAACTCGTAGCTTCAACATTACCTATCCTCTAGCCGGGATAACTTTTATTGTGGATATGAATCCAGATATCAATGTCCAAGGCCTAGCCCGGGACAACAAGACTGTGATTACTATCCTTCCCAGAGCTATAATGATTATAGATCTTCATCCTTTGATGATCAACCTAACCAGATCTACAACCATGAAGGATATACTGATTATAACACTTACCCTCCCCAGAATTATGCTGAATTTAGGTCTCCACCAACCTTTAGACAACCTGAAATGACCTGCTATCAAGGAGGGACCTGAGAACCTCGACATCTTCACTCCCTTAGATTTAACCTGAACCCACCCAAACCTGAACCCAACTAGTCGGTTCAGGTGAACCAGATTCAGGATAGGGTGTTGGATAATTTAAGGAACACTATACAATCTTTAGAAGCTCAGCCAACACCATGCACTGAAGCACTAGAGCCTATGATCAAAATGATTGATGAACTTAATAGATCTCTATTGGATTTGCTCCAAAGTGTTAGGGATAGGGACCTAGGTGAGTTTCTTCTTGGGAAATTATCGAGGTTGAGGATGAAATTTGTGGTTACCCTAGTCAAATCTTGGGATGATTCTCAAGATGAACCCCCTTCAAGAGAGCCAATGTCAGAACCTGCTTAGGCGCCTATCGGGGGGGATACATTTTCTGAAACCGGGGATGACCAGGTTGGGCTAGAGCAACCCATTGAGGATGAACCGATTGATTCACTCGAGATCCCCGAGCCAGGGAGCAAAGAAAGGTATGTCTCTTTGAGCCAGGAAATGACAATCGATTTTGAGACATATATAAATGAGGATCATGAATTCTTTGATTCTGAGGGTGAAGAATCTTTTGGTGAAGTCTCATTTGAACTTAAGGAAGAGGATTCTAGTGAGACGATCGGGCTCAAGGAGTATGACGAAATATTTAATAGCCCAATCATTGAAGATTATGATAATGTTGGGGCTAACTTGGACGATTCGAATCCTGATGATTCAATCAATATCTCCATTCCTCAAACACACCCTAAAGAATTGAATGATGATATTTTTGAGATCACCAAACCCAAGTCAATCCTGATTCAGCCACAATTGTTGGACTTGGGTACTTTAGATGCGGTGTACAACGATTTGGAGGTCCTGGAAACATTGATTTCAGAGGATAGGAAGTTGGAAATAAAAATTTGGGAGGCTAATTCTGAGGGAACTTTGATTTAAGGGTTCCTGTTGACCTAAAACCACCTACTTTCCACCAGGACCCTTACAATATCCTTTACGTGCAACCCAAGCTCAAAATAACGGATTATTTTTCTGAGCAAGATGTTAAGTGGACAACCGCACCCATTGAGCCATCTTTACCCATTGTCCAACACTTTGGTCTTGGGTTGCATACCGCTAAATGATAGGCCTGACCCCACAAACACAACAACCATCGGTTCTAGGTGATTTTCATCCAGAACGTTAAAACCACTCGACCCTGGGGCATGGGTCTGCACTATAATCTGGTCCACATCTGTGGACATCTTCTGCAGGCGGGTTTTGGGATCATCCTTTTGATTTTGATTCTGACCTGCACTTGTGAATTCTCAATTTCTTCTTTGAATGTATGTTATGCCTAGCTGAAGGCATTAAACTTAGTGTGTGTGTATACATTCTTCTCTTTGCCGAGCTGATCGAATTTTCATGACACTCAGGTGATATTTTGTTTACTCCACCCTTTTCATGTCTTTATTTTTATAATGAGGACATTGCATCATTTAGGCATGGGGGGGTGGATAATCAATTCCTGAAATCATTTTGTTAACTTTGTAGAATTTCTTCTACTTATAAAATTTAAAAAAAATTGAAAATTTGATAAAGATATAAAAAGAAAGAAATTAGGAAAAGAGAACCTAGGCATTTGAAAGTTATTAACTTTAGGAAATGATACAAGAGGACCTAAACAGTTAGACTCTTCAGGTCTTCAGGCTTAATTAACCCAAGTGTCCACTTGAATGTGGACTTAGTCTCGAGTCCTCACCAATTAAATTCATTTTTAATTTGGAAAATAAATTAGGATGATAAGTATGCGACTTATCAACCCACCCTCTGATTTGGGGGGACTTTAAGCCTAAGTATCTACACACATTTTTTGCACTGACTCACTTTTCGGCAGTTTCTTCGAAAATTGGGTAGTTAATGAACTATCTAGGGTGGTATGGCTGGCAAGGTGTCTGTGGTAATAGCTCATCGGCCGGTTGTCCAGAGCCCAGTCACAAGATCATTTTCATTATACTACCTTTAGGTAAATCTTAGATTAGAAAAACCACCTACTTAAAAAGAAAAAAAAAATAATAAAAATAAAAGAAAATATAGAAAAAAATAAAAAGGAGAAAATAAAAAAATTAATAAAACCACACTTCACCGCACGAGTATGGCTAGCAAGTTGTCGGTGGTAACAGCTCATCGGTCGGTTGTCCAGAACCCAGCTCACAAAAGAAATGCACATTAATTCCCCAAACACTTAGGGAAGAAGCGAGGAAGTAGAATAAATCGAGATATACACTGGGTTCACCCTTGTGTTGACCCCATAAATAAAAGAAGTAGGGAGAAAGCTACTAATCGAAAAGATAAACCTCTAGGCAAGGTCACCTAGGGTCTTAGAAACCTGATGTCTGTTTTAACGGCCGTCTAGTGAGTCTTTCACTATTTTCACAAGATGCTTAGCACTTAGAGTCCTTTTCGAGTCTTGGGTGGGTCGAGTTGCCGTAAAAAGTTATCCCGAAACTCTCAAACTCCAAAAGTACAAAAAAAATTAGAAAAGAAGAAAAGCGAAAAAAATGTATCTTCCCTTTTCAAATAAGGCAAGGACTTGGGTGGTCTGCATTCTGGCAGACACCCAGGTATTATTGAGTCATCATAGTTTAGGACCTTAGTTGAAATTTTCTATTGTTAATAAACGACTTAGGCCTAAGTGATCTAATCCTAATTTTGATTTTATACATAGCATGTAGTTTAATTTTGCTAGTAACTAGCAGAAGATAGGCATGGGGGTATGATATATACACATCTATTTAGGTTAAAATGCCTATTTATGCATGTTCCTAGGCTTAGATTTGCATTCCTTATTATAAATATTGCATAGCATGCATCATTCTGCATTTAGAGTAGTTGTGTATATTTTAGGTTAATTGCATGCTTTTTGTGGTTAGGAGAGAAGGAGATTTATATCGAAGCTTCGGATTGATAATCCAACTGTATGGATTTGATCAGGACAACGATCAGAGTCCAACGCCTTCGAAATCGCCTTGATTGGAGTCCCGTAGCACCATATGCAGTTCGAGGAAGATCAATGGCCAAGGGACTAGGTGATGTAATTTGGAGCTTCAAACAACAAATCGGACCATGCGGATGGATTCGGGTCAACGATCGCAGCCAAACGACACAAAAATAGACTCAGTCCGACCTCTGTAGCAGCCCCTACAACAGAAAGAAGATGGATGGCCCAATTCGCTCCACGTGATGCAACCTAGGCCGCCCATGCACATGCACATGCCACCGCACACGCACAGCAGAGTGGGTGTGTGCGCGCATGCGAAGGCATGCACAAGTAGCGGCAATGCACACGGCCGCGCGACACGGTCATGTAGAGCACGCACCAATGTAGCAGTGGGTAGGCGCATGGGCTGTCTTCAGTGACATTTACGGCAGATCTTCAGCGACATTTATGACTGTCACTAAATGTCCTATATATGAATTTGATTCTTTCCTCCACTATAAAAGGACCCCTACCCCTCCCATTTTTCTTCATCTCTTCCTTTCTTCCTCTCGCCACCCCCAAGGCTCTAGAGAGAGCTTGTCCTAAGCCTGGGATGCTCCTCTAGAATAGAAAATCAAATAGTTTTCCCTCCTCTCATCCCCATTCATGGAGCATCCCGTGGCCGTCCTCTCACTACCATTCGGGAAGAAGATCCTCACCACGACGCCGTCCTGTCCCATCCTCCATCCTTCGGCTACGTCCTCCTTCGTCCCACTCCTCACCACCTTCCTCCAGGTGACGTCAGAGCGAGTCATCGTTCGAGCGACTGTCGAAGGGGATTTCTCTCACCTCTTTCTATCTTTTTTGCTTTCGTAGTATAGATTTTTCTGCTTTTGTAGTTGTAACAAACACTTACTTATGAATAGATGATTGTTTCTCTCTCTCTCTCTTTTTCTCCCACTCTCTCTTATATTTTTGCGAGTAGATTAGCTAGAATTCATCGACCTGATCTCTTGCCCTATTAAAAAACTAGAAAAATTAGAAAAGATAAAAATGACAAAAGGAAATAAAGCGAAGCACAAATTTTTATAAAACCAAATATTCGCCTCTCTGTGTTCGACCCGGGACTCATTTTTCGAGTTTCGGTTATAAATTTTATCTAATAGACGTATTTTGCGAGCTACGACGACAGGTCCTCCAACCCCGCATTTCATTCCGCGAAGTGCACCTTGATCAGTTCTCCTAGAGGAGCTATTGCACCATATACCTTCTTCGAGACCGAATGGCTACCTTTGTAGACATGGGCCCTACTAGACATAGAATGCGTACAGTACACTTATGGGGGGTAGGGGGGAGCCTTGATTTGCTTGATACTCATGTGGTTAGTTGTAGCACATCAAGGCACCCCTGAAGGTGCAGATCTTCTTTTGGCTTGAGCGAAGGGACAACCTCGTCACTGAGCATTTGCGGAGGCTCTTGATGAGGTTGGACCCCTAATCATGCCCTTTGTGTGGGGGTGCAGAGGATAGTGTTGACCATCTTCTTTTAGGCTGCCCTTTTACTACAGAGGTATGGAGTGTGGTTTCTGGGGAGCCCCTTCCATCTTAGGATGAGCTATGGAACCAAGTGGTAGTTGTGGATCTGGAAAGGGATTTTATGGCGGCGGTCCTATGCAGGGTGTGGCTGGCTCACAACGACCTTCTCTTTTGACAAGTAACTGCATTTTCAGCCAATTTGATTAGGGATGCCCTAATGTGGGCAAGGTTTAGTTCATGCAACTGTAGGTATTTTTCGTTCATTATAGAATAAAATTTGGATGCCTACTGTAAATGGTAGTCATCCTTTCTTCTTTCAAAAAATATATATATTGTAGCTTGCGACTCCCACCTCTTTGTACTTTGTTTTGGACCCTATGGCTTCTTCTCTGGACTCATCATGTAAATCTAAGGCTATCCATAGTTCGTCTTCATTCAAATTTGGATCATATAGCCATGTTTTGCAGGATGGTAGAATAACCTTGACCAAGGCCTTAGCTTCTATTCCATATACTAAGTTAAAAGGAAAATGGTCGATTGATGGTAATACCATCATTCGTCTTAACTAACTTAAATTAGTTGGAATCCACAGATAAATGCTCCTAAATGATCGCTTGAGGACCATAATTCCACTCTGATCTATTTTGAGAAGACAATAAAATAGGGCTAATTGTGTTGTTTTAACAATGCATCACAAATACAAATTAACCATGGGGTTACCAAAGGGTTAATTAGAGGTCAATTAAACATAAAAGGCTAAAAAGTAAGTCCACACTGATTGAATCCGGATTTCACACATTTCGAGGCCAAAACAGGACTAACAATCCTAATTATCTATCCCACTTAAATTGAAAAGGTTCTGGTCAGGATAAAATCAATCTAAACATCCTAAAATTCATAGAAAAATATTCTTAAGAGGTTTGGTACCTTTGGTTTGACCATCTGAACCCATTTTGACCTAGAATAGAGTTTTAGATAGGAATTTATCCTAAGTTAGGCTTTTCTACAATTTACCCAGTCAAATGTGGTCAAAATTCAAATCCAAGTTCACCATTAGATTTCTTGGGTTCAGATTAGGTTAACACCAAAATATGGAGCCAATCAGAGTGCATCTTGACCAAGTTTGTAATTTAGTCCCTAAAATCTCTATTCCTCACATTCAAGCCCCTAACATTCAAAGTTCCTTACAGATACCTCCCTATCTTTATCATCTCCTTCACAAATCAGTCCCTACCACCTGAATCTTCAAAGTTCCTAAACAGGGTCAACAACCCACTGCCACCAACATTGACTCGTGGAATCATCATCAAAGATCCACCAAATCCCACCAAATTTGGTAGGATTGGTGTTCACATGAAGGCCAACCTATTGCACTAGGTTTTAAGCACAAAATCAGTACCAATCACCACTAGTGAAGCTTGGAATTTCCAGGTTTTGTTCCAACTAAATCCTAATGAAAACACATGAATTCATCCAAATTGAGCTTACGATTGAGATCTTTAATAGCTCCACGAAGTTCCACGACCAATTGGAGCCCGATTCCATGCCAAAACACCAACTTCTCTTCTCCTGCCACCTCCACCGTAGCTCTAGCGACCTTCTTTCTCTATTGTCTTATGACTAGGCAATGGTCAAATTGGCCGGCCCTCCGTCATCCTCTCTCTTCCACTGCTCGCCAATCAAAGCGAGGGTCGCCTTCCCATCTCCACATCACCCTATCTATTACCAGAGGTCTTTATCTCCACATCTAGCGAGGCAAGCCGACGTGACTCCTATCCCTTTTCATCCCTTGGTTAGGTCTACCTCTCCCTCTTACTCCCTAGTCTAGTTTTAGGACCTTAGAACCTCATAAAGACCATGCGCTCACCCTCTCCCCCTCTATCTTTTTTGTGATCGGTGAAGCTCTGATGAGCTTTGTCAGACCACATAATGCCACCAAATGACCCCACAACACCCCCAAAAGCTCTGCCTTGACTCCACCTACAAAAGGCCTCTCTTAATTTAGGGTTTCATCCACTCTACCACTCCCCCAAACAAACCCATCGTTGTTGTTCACATCCACTTTCGACTGACCTCCACACACCACGAAACACCATGCAAGCACCACCACTATGTTCCTTAAGACAGGGTGAACATCCTGAACATTTTAATTGGGTCGAAGGGTCATTTTTGTGCATTTTAGGTTTCCATGCCAAACCTTCACCTCACGCCACTCTTTGCTGCCATCCCATCGTCAATCTCCACCAGTACCACCTCTAGGCACTGCAGAACTACTCTGTGAAGTCACCTGCAGCTCCAATTCAGGGAAGAAGTGAAAGCAGCCGTTGCTATCAAAGAACCATCCACCTGCAGCTTCGCGTGAGGAAGATGGTGGGAATTAGTCCCACATCGTATGCGTAAGACCCCAAACAGGGAAATAAAAGGCAATTGTGCCGAGGGCTCTTCACCTCGACCCTGGGGGTGACGTCCCCACTCTCCCACCTTCTCACTCCTCACCCACCGCCACTACCGGTGGACCTGATCTGTACATCTGATCCATTTACTCGATACTATTCACTTGGGTTTGAAATTGAGAAAGAGGAGAGAATTCTAAGGCAGGTGGGGGCAACTTTTGCATTGTGGAGCCTCGAGATTCGTGCCCCCCCCCTTTCACTCAAGACTTAGCTACTACTGTGGCCTATTCCGGGCACGAGTGGATGTGAGCTACTTCATCCACTCGTGAGCTATCTACAGCCATCGGTAATTCATTGTAAGCTAGCAAAGCTAGCTAAGGGCATGAGTGGATGTGAGCTGTCTACAGCAACGCTTCCAACGATGTCCTGGAGGTCACTAAAGGCCCATGCCTATTTTTGTCTCCTCTTCTCCACTATAAAAGGACCTACACCCCCTCCCTTCCAAGCCATCTCTACCTACTCTACTCCCACCTACTCCCAAGATCTAGCAAGCCTACCAACGCTCCATTAGAGCTTGTTCTCAAGCTCTCAAGGCTCCTATTAGTGTAGCAAACCTCTGCCTCACCAAATATTCATCCATCTTCCCACCCCCATTCATAGGTTGCCTTGGTGTTGTCCTCCCACATCCATTCTGGTAGCAGATCATCTCCATCTTCTCACCTCCATTCCGAAGCCACGCTGAACCTTTCCTCTACTCGACGTCCTCCTATATCTCACCTCCATCATCCCGCTCCTCACCTCCTTCGTCTAAGCTTCCGCCAGGCAACGGCGTCTCGCTGAACAGCTGATTCGAGAGATTTCCTCTCACCCCCTCTCTTTTAATGCTTTCATAGTTGATTGTAATAGACATTGAAGTGACATCCATACCATTTTCATTCCATCTCTATCTTGTGATTCGTTTGCTTGTTTTCTTCTTACAAAAACACAAAAAAATAATAAAATCCTAAAATACCAAAAACAAACAAAACGAAGCATAATTTTCAATTAAGTAAACATCGCCTCCTTATGTTCGATCCGAGACTCCCTTGGAGTTTCGGTATAAATTTTATCTAGTCGACGTGTTTTGCAACTACGACGACGGGCTACTTATAACCCCAATTTTAACTCGCAAAACACGCCCAACCAAAGCCCAAGCCTAAAACTAAGTAGACGTGCCCTAGGCAGGACTAACTTACTTGGTAACTGAAATTTAATTGGGCGAAAGTCAAGGCCTTGTCTATTTGGACCAACTGGTGACAAGAAAGGTCAGTGCAGTAATCGTGTTAACCTCTAGTGGTGTCCTATCGTGCAGGGTGTCATAGGGGGTCCCATCATTCTGGCTAGCCAAGTAATTCAAGGGTTGGTTTAACCCAGTTCCATTTCAGGATACCAGGTTTAGATCTAATTAGGGTATACAATTTAAGGCTAGCTTGTTTGCTTGATTTGGGGCTCTCTCATCTTTCTTCCTAGGCCTTTGCCTTAATTCCACCAGCCCCTTGTAGCTGGTTGTGTCTTCCTGAGGAAGACTATCTCTTTTCTCAAATATCCATGAACCCATATCATTCTTTTGACCCTCAGGGTCCTCCATCTCCCAACCCAACCATGATTTTGATTCCTCCTGGTTGGGAGACTCATCCTAACCAGCTGGGATATGATCATCCTTATCGCCCAGCTTATTTAGAGCCTGAACCTCATCGATCCAACCCTTATCTAGATCAGAACCAATTGAAAGCCATAGTTGCTGAATTTCAGGAATGTAGCAAGGACTATACAGATTAATGTGGCAAGATTTTGGAGCAAATTAGATGATCTCAGGCACAATCTCAATCTTATCACTCCTCTCAGGAACAAGAGACTTGGAACAACCAGCTTAGTGGGTCTAGTGACCCATATTTTGGATCCACTAGCTACTATATTGATTCTTACTACCATGGGGAGGTATCCTGGACTCAGCCAACCCAAAAGGCACCTTTGGACCTAATTTGTGATTTGGGTAGATCATTTAAGGAATGCACCGTTTCTAATAGACCTGTACCTGATGATATATCACTAAAGAATTGGAATAGTGGATAATAAGTACAGGACCACAAAACAGGTTCTCAATCAACTCCCTCTATAGTCAGCCCCACTCAGGGCGATACACCTATTGATTCATATCCGGATTCGTATAACCCTGATTGCACAGCAATCATGGGTCCTAATAAACCAAAATAATGTCTTAACCTAGCTTAAATTATGGATATTGCACTCATATCTTGCATATCATGCATTGCATCAGTCTATTTAGAATAAGATGAGATATCCTGCTAGTTAATGGTTTTTCATTGCTATTTGCAGATAATAAAGTGATCCAGGATGGAGATAGTGGAATAAAGCAAAAAAGGAAGAAGACTGATTCAGATAGGAGTAAGGAGGATAGCCTTATCCCTACCCTTAGAAACCCTAGGACAGCCTTCCCAAACCCAAAACAACCTCCATTAGGGCACCTTAGCCTCAAAACCCAAACATGGATAGCACTATCCATGTTCTCATCCACCCTATCCTTCTCCCAAACACTTAGGAACCAAAACCAACCTTAGAAAACCTAAAACCCACTCTCTAGCATATTTTAACACGTCCAAACATCTGGTTGGACGTCTGATTTCTGCAGAATAACAATCTAGGAAGCTAAAACTCATACTGACACAAAATTGGACGTAGAATTTAATGTCCAAACATCCAATTTTGCAATATAAGACATCTGACCACTATCCTGGACATCTAATACTACTGTCTGGTTCCTAATTTTGGTGTTGGAAGCCTTAGCTTGCCTATTTTGACCTAGGAACCCCACCGGACACCCTAGGAAACTTAAGTAGAGACCTCCAAAGACTAATCCACTATCCATTGCCCTACTTGTCCTATCCCTAACCCAATTGAACCATCCCATACCTAATTGGTTGCATCTACAGTTGATTGGGTGCACCCGAGCCCAATTAGATCCACCCAGGATCTAATTAACTCATGCCTATTAGGGTTACCCTAGCCTAATCACATGCACACATCTAATTAGACTTGACCTAGACCTAATTAGGTTCACTCCTTCCCAATTAGACTTTCCAAAGCCTAATTAGGTCCACACCCACTTAATCTAGATTGACCTAGCCTATTTAGCACCTAATCCTACCAAAACCCACAACCTAGCCCTACGAAAAATACACACCCACACATACACTCTCACCTTCCCATTTTACTCCCACCAAACCCACGCCCACTCTCTTGGAAACCCTAAAAACTTGTGTCAAACCTAGATCCAAAAAATGTGGCATTGGCTATTTTTGGAGCCACCAAACGTGGCAACCAAAGGGAGCCTTCCGTAAGGGCAAAGAGAGAGCCACGAAATTGAACTATCTCCATACACTCTCCCATCCATACTCTCCACTCTAAACTTTCTTCCACCCTCCAAAACCTTAAGGCCGTCCTCCTCATCCTCCTCCAAGGCTCCATGGACGGCTAGCTAGAGAAGCTTCTCTCCAAAGCTTCAAGGACGGCCATTGGTAGAGAAAGGGTGAAACACCCTCCTCTCTCCACTTGTGTGCACTCGCCCCCATCTTCTTCTCTTCTTGGATGACCATGAAGGCTCACCGATAGCCTCTTGTGGCCGACCATCTCTTTTAGTAGGCATGCAGACGGGTTTGCATACCCATGGTCTAGCCTACACCCTCACACAAGGCCGATGGCCCTAGTGGCAACTTTCCGGCATGAGGGATTTCTTCTATTTATTTTCTTTCTAGTGTAGATGATATGTGATTATATTTTATGCATAAATAATTTCATGATGTTTCTATGATTGATATTGTCCTCAGGTTTGCTTGCCTATATGATACTTAGGCTTGATCACACCATGCACGGCCGCCATGGCCTCATTTAGATGCACATAGTCACTTAGGTTTTTGCTAGTTTATCTAGATCTAGGTTTCATTTTTCTTTTCAAAATAAAGATCAAAGACACAAGAAAAAAGCACAAAAGATAGAGACAAAAAATATTAGGTTAGATTTAGGTTATAAAAGCCGATTCAAATCTTGATTCATTTTCATGCCTCCCAGAGACGAACGAACGGGACTCAAGTTTTAAAAAGAATAAAATCTACACAAGTTTCATTTTCACAAATACCTTTGACGAATGGTTTTTGCGACTATACTACGATTTCCAACGATTTCAAAATACGCGATTTCCACAATCGTCAAATGACACCGTTGCTGGGGAGGCAACATGCGAGTTTAGATTTGGATTTGCTTAACTTCTGTTTGTTTTGATTGTAGGGTGACAAGATGAGGATCCGCGTACACATCGGCCCGTGGTGAAGACCGTAGGTATTTTCTTCGTCCTCTAGTTTGTTGCTTCCTTAGGATAGAAAAATATATATATATATATATATATATATATATTCAAATTCAAATTTTTGGATCTAAAAAAAAAAATTCTTTCTTTGGTGTGTGTTTTAACTTGGAAACTATTTAAACACACCAAAATAAGATTTGGAAATTCGGCTAGCAAATATTGACGATTTTTAAAAATTTATTTCGATGAAATTAGGAGTCCAAAAATCTAGGGATTCGATCTGATATTAGGTTTTCAAACCAGATTTCCAGCACCACCATTTATTTGAAAAATTTGCACTGTATGAATTTTAAAAATTCGCACAGTGGAAGCAGGTCAGAATAGTCTGCACTATGATTTTTTATAACTTTAAACATTAATTTTGACCTCTACATAAATCAGATCTCTTTGAAATTTGTGGGGTTGGAAACCCACTGAAACCTAGTCTTTTCTATAAATTTTCATGAATTTTTGGATTTCCTTTGATACTATTTCAAACTGCTCTTCTCGTAGGGGGTCCATCTAGTCTATTTGACCCCCTGGAACATAAAAATTCATGAGAAATTGCAAAAAATAGTGAAAATCTGAAAAAAATATTCCTTGAAAAAATTATTGAAAAAGGAAGATCGCTACCAAATTTCATATTATTTTTCTTCAGTTACTGATTTGGGGAGTGATTTGAAGTCAGACTAAGGTCAGACTATAGATTTTAGAAGAAGCACAAACCCTAGGTAATTCACATTAGGGTTTAAATTTAGAGAGTCAAAACAAACCTGTTTGCGCCTGATTTGGGTGTGATTGCATGAGAAGGGATTTGATGTGATGGGTTGTCTTCCCCTCACCCACTTGAATTTAAATTGATCAACATTTCAACTTAGGTAACCAATTAGGTCTATTTCACTTAGTAGTGGTGCATTAGGACCATTATTTTCCTTGATTAGGTCGCACCACTTCTACCTTATTGGACTTAAAAGCATCATATAGACCTATCTGATATTAGGGTTTCCACACTAGGGTAGATCACATTTGCATGACATACTTAAAGGAAATTCATATAACAATTGGGACTTGCAAAACCTGTTGTGTACTTCACTACAACCTTGTTTGAATTGACCTAAACAACCTTAAAAGAAAAAAAATTAATACAAGCACTTGAACCATAAAAGCCACTACACCAATTAAAGCTTGTATTGCAAACCCTTTGTCTGCGCACTTCACACCCTAAATCCAATTTTAAGGGCAACACCCCCAATTGCCCAATCACATTCTAAGAGCACTCTAAGCCCAAGCCTAAAACTAAGTAGACGTGCCCTAGGCAGGACTAAATTACTTGGTAACTGAAATTTAATTGGGTAAAAATCAAGGCCTTGTCTATTTGGACCAATCGGTGACCCGGTGCAGTAACTACGTTAACCTTTAATGGTGTCCTGCCGTGCGGGGTGTCCTAGGGGGTCCCACCAATCTGGCCAGCCAAGTAATTCAAGGGTTGGTTTAACCCAGTTCCATCTCATGATACCAAGTTTTAATCCAATTAGGGTATACAATTTAAGGCTAGCTTGTTTGCTTGATTTGGGGCTCTCTCATCTTTCTTCTTAGGCCTTTACCTTAATTCCACCAGCCCCTTGTAGCTGGTTGTCTTCCTAAGGAAGACTATCTCTTATCTCTATTCACATCTTCTCTCAAATATCCATGAAGCCATATCATTCTTTTGACCATCAGGGTCCTCCATCTCCCAAACCAACCATGATTTCAACTCCTCCTAGTTGGGAGACTTGTACTAACCAGCTGGGATATGATCATCCTTATCCCCTAGTTTATTTGGAACCTGAACCTCATGGATCCAACCCTTATCTAGATCAGAACCAATTGAAAGCCATAGTTGCTGAATTTCGAGAATATAACAAGGACTGTACAGATCAATGTGCCAAACTTCTAGAGCAAATTAGACGATCTCAGGCACAATCTCAATCTTATCACTCCTCCCAAGAACAAGAGACTTGGAGAAACCAGCTTAGTGGGTTTAGTGACCCATATTTTGGATCCACTAGCTACTCTACTGATTCTTGCTACCATGGGGAGGCATCCTGGACTCAGCCAACCCAAAAGGCACCTTTGGACCTAATCCGTGATTTGGGTAGATCAATTGAGGAATGCACTATTTCTGATACACCTGTACCTGATGAGATATCTCTAAGGAATTGAAATAATGGATCACAAGTACAGGACCACATAATAGGTTCTCAATCAACTCCCTCTATAGTCAGCCCCACTCAGGGTGATACACCCATTGATTCATATCCAGATTCATATAACCTGGAGTGGAGAAACAATCCTGATCTTTCATGGCCACCACAGAGACCGACTCAAACTGAACATCAATCTAGGCTAGCCCAATATTCCACTCAAATCACTTTAGGGCAACCATCTAGTCTAGCCCAACTTGCAACCACCCTTGAAGGTATCATGAACATTTTGTTGGACCTTGACAAGAAAAATGAAGAAAGGCTGACTAAGTTGGAAAATCAAGTGAAATCTCAAGGGGGTCAAATCAAGAGACTTCAAGAATCACTTTATCCCCGAATGCAAATGCCTTTTCACTCCTATTCTCCACCTATTCTTCTGACCCCTCCTCCAATCTATCATACATGCCATTGTGCCGGGGCCAAATCTGTGGCCTCTAAGAGGAAGAGAAAAGCTAAGAGCCCACCCAAATGACCTGATTCGGGCTCAACCAAAAATCATAAGACCAAACCCACATCCAGCTCTGACTCAGACTCAAGGGACAAAAAGAAGGAAAAGGCTTCTGAAGTTGATTTGACCTATTTACCCTTTCTGGAGGCCTTAAAGAAAGAGTCACAAAAGAAGAAAAAGACTTGCACACCTAAAGAGGTGGTTTTATCAGCTAGCATAAGTGCATTTGTTTCTGGCACTCTACCACACAAAATGACTGACCCTAGAAAACCCTTCATATCTTGTGCCATAAAGGGATTCACCTTCAACAAAGCCCTTGTGGATCTAGGGTCTTCCATTAGCTTGATTCCTACCACTCTTTTTGACCGCACTAGACTTGGAGATCTACACCACACACCTGTCACCATTAGAATGGCAGATGGCTCCATCAAAACACCTAAGGGGGTAGTTCAAGATGTGATTATTAAAGTGCAAGGTCTTAGCTTTCCGGTTGATTTTATTGTCTTGGACATGAATATATCGAAGAAGCTAAGTAATTCACCCATCATTCTGGGTCAACCTTTCTTGGCTACGGCCAATGCACTGATTTACTGCTACTCAGGATGTATGGAGATGAGTAGCGGCAATGAGAAGATTCACTTTGATATTTATGCAGCCGCTAAGAAAACAAAGTCAGGGTATTTTCTGGATGACATGGAAATTCGGAAGAAACTATGGAAATTGACACCTGGATAGAACCACTTGACCTGAATCGACAATCCACTAGATCACAAAAGTCACCCTCAATACTAGATCAAATCATTGATAGTATGGTTGACTATCTTGATCGACCTAGCCCAATTCAAACCCCTACCCCTTGCAATGAATCCTGGATTACTCAATTGATCAAAATGATTCATGAAATAAAAGAAGCTAGTGCAAGAGAATATGATGATATGAAGAAAGAGCTTCATAAAATCCGGGACGAGCAACAAAAATAAAAAATGTTTGAATTTGGGTCAGGTGTGTCACAACTGATTTGTGATTCGGTTGTGGTCATGCAGGATTCTGTTGATCAAACACCCATGGTGGATGATATTGATAATCTTATTAAAGTTGAGAATGGAGATTTATTTGAGAATCTTGATCTTGATTTAGGGCCTGAGTACCAATCATTTCATTTTAAGGAACCAAGTATTAAGGGACCTAAATATGACTTTGTTGTATTTGAGAATACCCATGGACATTGATGAATTAATTCAAATGATCTCATACACGGACCAACAAAATCAAACGGACTATAACAACTCCTCAATCAATGATTCAGCCCATTCCACTTTCACGGAGGGACTCACTATTAAATCTAATGACCAATTTCATATAAGTGAGATGGAAATATCCCCTTATGAAAAAGATATTCAAGAGATTGAAATACTATTGGTGATACCATATGATGAGTTATTAGAGGAAGCTAAAAATTTTTGGGAATCATGTGATAATTGGGAATTGGCATTGGAAAATTTGGAAGAGATAAAAGAAGATGAGACCCAAACATCTTTGGTAGAGACAGAGACTGATCACTAGACCTTGATTTCCAGATCTAACTGATTGCACCTCAAATCACGCCTGTAATAATGCCTTCTTGTGCTATTTTCTAGCATTAGCTATGCATATTAGGATTCTATAGTTGCATTTGTCAAAACACTTGCATTCATGCATTTTATTGAGAGGAGAAAAGAATAAAACAATGGCTTGCATATTTACATTTTGTCTCAAGTGCCTCCTTTCAAAAAGTCCCCTCTCTATTTTTTATTTCCTCTTTCTTTCTTTTCTCTTCCCACGGTCCTTTTTCCCGCGGCTGCATGCACTCCACGCGATGCTGCAGCTGCACGTCCTGCCAATGCCACTCCCTGCTCCTGCCATTCCCTCACCCTTCCCCCTACTGCGGCCATGCTTCCCCACCATGCTCTCCTCCTCTATAAGAAGCCACAGCTTCTTCCTCGCGAACACACATGACCCTGCTGCAGAATGCCACCCCACAGTCCACCACCTTCGTCGCTCGTCCTCCCCTCCATACGTCGGCCCTCCTTCGAGGAGACACCCAGCGAGCAGGAGAACCCACTATGGTGCACACCACCACAGTGGGAACACCACTGCCCAGCTCTTCAATGAGCCGGTGGGCGTGGTGCTTTCTTTTCTTTTCGTTTTCGTCTCCACGCCATTACTGCCGCTTCAAGGTCCGAAGCTTGAAGCAGCAGCTACAGTAGCCAAACCGCGGCGGCAGCAGCAGCAGCAGACCCCCCCGCCTCCTCCGCGACCTTCCCCGCAGGCGCTCAGTCCTCCGCGCGCGCCTACAGACCTCCTCCGCGTTCGCTTCCCCGTGCCATCGCCCGCTCTCTGCCCTCGTGCCGGCCTGCAGACGCATCACCTCCATCTGCAGACGCCATTTCCAGGCATCCACCTCCGCCTGCAGACGACGTGGCTCCAGACGTCTGCCGCCATCCACCGATGACTTAACTCGTCCCTTCTGCGTCCTCCCCGCTCCGCTTTCTCAGCTCTCTCTCCCGCCTGCTCTCTCTCTCTTTCTCTCTCTCTTTTTTTTACTCACAGCACACACTACACCAACACATACACACACCTTCACCAATGTACACGCACCTACACTCACACTTACGCACACACACACACACTTACACTATAAGTATAGTTATATATAGTAACATATATATATACATATATATATATATATATACATACATACATATATATATATATACACTTATATACATAGTATATCTATATAGTTATGTATACATACATATATATATAATATATATATCTATCTATATATATCTACTTATATATATATCTATATACTTATACATAAACTTATATATATATACATATATACTTATATACATATATATACATATCTATATACATATATATATATATACATCTATATAGTATTATATATATATACTTATATACATATATACATAGCTATATACATATAAACATACATATATATATATATATATATATATATACATACATCTACACCTATACATATATATATATATACAGATATATCTATATATATCTATACATATATACCTATACATTTATATATATATAGATATATTTACTTATATACATACATATGTACATATATTTTCACGTTATTTACTATACGCTGTATTGCGGGAATATCTGCACCAGTTGCTGATATTCCCCGATACACGCATACAAAAAAAGCGTGGACACATTCATCATCCATCCTCCATCCACACTCCACGCGGCACCCAGTCGAGTTGGTTGCGTCTCTCTAGATGACGATCGACTCGACACGGTGCTACACTCCATCGCCACCTCCACCACCACCCCTGTATATATATAATATATACCTATATATATATATATACTATACTTACGTTATTTCTGGTTGCTTTTCTGTTAGTAAAAAGATTAAAAAAAATACATAAAAGAGAAAAGATAATCTTTGACTTGCAAGTACCTCATCTTGCGAGTAGCAAGACTTGTTTTGGAACTCTGTTTTGGCTAAAAGCCAAGGACACAATTTTGAGGGTGTGCCTCAAGGACAAGGATTACCAGAAAAAAAATCTAAATAAGAAAAACATCGAAAACATAATAAACGAATGGAAAAGATACGTTTTAAGAAAAACGTAGAAACTCAACTTGAACCCCACTTCCCTGAGTTCGACCCTAGGCCTAAAAATGACAAGATAAAATCAAGTAGGCCAGGTTAAAAATTTTGTAAAGAGATGGTTAGGTCCGAATTAGGTTAACCACTATACACATTTCAATGATAAAAACATCATATTAACAACCTGTCCGGGCCGACCGATCACTAACCACACTACTTGGGTCATGCCTTCCATTCATCACCATTATCAGGACCCATATGATTTCACCCCACACGACTCCACCCATACCACCCACATTCTCCATCACCTCTTCGGGATGCCTTCATATTCATTTCTTCCAGCCACCCATATTTATTTGTCTTTCTTCTATAGCATCTGGCTGCAGATAATCCCAAGCCCCATCTACATATTTTTCTGATTATTTGGACTTGGAATTCATGGACAGCTGGTTCGCATTTGCGGTCCGCTGTTGGCGAATAAGACTAAAATTCTTATCATTTTACTCACCATTCTCAATACTGTATTGGTATATCCCTTTTGAGTGTATGCCTAGTTGGAGGCGTTAATCTCAGCACTTATAAATAACATATTTTATTTGTCATATTTTTCCTACATATTCAATTTCAGGTGTTGGAATAAGTGGAACGTCAAAATTCAGGAGCCATTCTAGGTGAATTCTACCCATGTATTCCCTGTCTTAATTTATTTTTCTTTATATTCATGCATGAGGACATGTAAGAAAGTAGGCATGGGGGGGTAGTAATTGTAAACTGAAAATTTTTCTGCCAACACCTAGGAAAAACCTTTTGTACATCATGCTAATTGCACTTTAGGGTCCTTAAATTGAGAAAAATCGACTCCACCTCCAATGTTCACATTGGAGCTAAAAATCGTCCGCAATAGCCACTTTCAGCTCATCCACTCACCTTTTTGTTCTAAATTTAGGGCCAAGCTGAATGTATCTTGAATTAGGGAAATCTTCAAAGTGCAACTTTTGAAAGGTTATACGTAGCTTGTATATATATTGTATTCATGAATAAGATTTTTATCAAGAGAATGTATTAAGGATTTTATCCTTAATTGATTCCTGTAATCTGGAATCCAGTACAATTTTCACATACACGTAGAATTTGCAATGGATTCATGGTGAAGGCTGATAAATGTCTTTAGTTTGTCGAGAAGAAGCAGTGCTTCTTTTCCTGAACCCTTGGACAGTATTTTGGGAGTCAGGCAGATTTTCTACCAAAAATCCACCAAATAGTGTGAGATGAGAGTAGAGTGCACTAGTGCTCTAAGATTAGTGCAAGGAATCCGAAGTCCTAGATAATTAGGTGATGATACTCTGAGATTAGGCATAGTTTTCGCTCTTGGTTCCTGCGTATACATTTATGTGCGAATTGTGAGAGCCACCAAATAAGGCAAATACGCGGAAAGCGAGTTCTCATAAAACTAGGGCTAAGGTGGATGATTACGACCATTCTTTACGGAATCCTCGGCTGAAGGAGGGTATTGATGCCAAGGACAGAAATACACCGTCCTATCCGTCTCTCCCGGTGCTATGAGTAGGCACTTCCACCAAATAAGCCACCCAATGTTTCTTTAGTACCACCAATCCCTAATAATGCCTCCTTAATAAAGTTCATGGATGTGTGCTAGTTGTGTTGTGTTGAAAAAGAAAAAATAAAAAATGAAAAAAGAAAAAAATGAAAAGAAAGAAAAATTGAAAAAAAAAGAATGAATATTTAGTGTTTATTTCTGTTGCATTGAGGCAATACCACCAAATAAATCTGAAATCCACCAAATATGGCCTTAACCTATTTTTCCGTATTTCTGACCGCCTGAATACTGGCTGAGGAATTTCGACTTAGTGTTAGGGTTATGAGAACTCAATTAAAGTGTTAGTGCCAAGTGAGACCACAAAATACAGGTCATATGTGTGAATCTGGTGAGATTGTGAGCTCCAAAAAAAAAAAAAGAAACAGAGAGAGAAAGAGAGAATGAATACAAAGGAACTGAAAGGGAGCATAGTTTTTCTCGTCTTTCTCTGAGCGGAGTTACTTAATAATTTGGGAATCTAGATTCTTTAGTACTAATCTCTATGTAGCAACAGTCGAGAGTAAGCCACCAAATATATAATATTTTCCCTCTAAGATTCTCTACCTAAGCTTAAAGGCAGGATGGAATTCATAGAATATCTTGAATACCCCGAGGGAAGAAGTCTGCCTATCTCACTAGAATTTTTACTAGGGGTCGAGTACAGGCTTTAGAGGTGAATCAGGTTTTTCACTTGAATCCGTTGCAAGAGTTGCATAGCTGCACTTTAACATTTGTCTGGATTTCTAGAACATAGGATGAAAACAACAAGGAGAAAAATCTCTAGCCATACAATTGATAAAATAATCAATCCCTTAGGTACCCTTATGTGAATAATTTAGTCTTGCACTTGCTAGGGACTAGAAGAGTTTAGGCATGGGGTTATGCTTGCACAGCAATAATGGGTCCTAATCAACCAAAATAATGTCTTAACCTAGCTTAAATTGTGGATATTGCACTCATATCTTGCATATCATGCATTGCATCAATCTATTTAGAATAAGATGAGATATCCTGCTAGTTAATGGTTTTTCATTGCTATTTGCAGATAATAAAGTGATCCAAGGTGGAGATAGTGGAATAAAGCAATAAAGGAAGAAGAAGACTGATTCAAATAAGAGTGAGGAGGATAGCCTTATCCCTACCCTTAGAAACCCTAGGACAGCCTTCCCAAACCCAAAACAACCTCCATTAGGGCACCTTAGCCTCAAAACCCAAACATGGATAGCACTATCCATGTTCTTATCCACCCTGTCCCTCCCAAACACTTAGGAACCAAAACCAACCTTAGGAAGCCTAAAACCCACTCTCCAGCACATTTTAAGACGTCCAGACATCTTGCTAGACCTTCGATTTCTCCAGAATAACAATCCAGGAAGCCAAAACATATACTGACACAGAATTGGACGTCTAATTTAATGTCTAGACATCCAATTTTGTAGTATAAGACGTCTGACCACTATCCTGGACATCTGATACTGTTGTCTGGTTCCTGACTTTGGTGTTGGAAGCCCTAGCTTGCCTATTGTGACCTAGGAACCCCACCGGACACCCTAGGAAACCTATGTAGAGACCTCTTAAGCCTAATCTACTTTCCATAGCCCTACTTGTCCTATCCCTAACCCAATTGAACCATCCCATACCTAATTGGTTGCATCTATAGTTGATTGGGTGCACCCGAGCCCAATTAGATCCACCTAGGATCTAATTAACTCATGCCTATTAGGGTTACCCTAGCCTAATCACATGCACACATCTAATTAGACTTGACCTAGACCTAATGAGGTTCACTCCTACCCAATTAGACTTTCCTAAGCCTAATTAGGTCCACACCCACTTAATCTAGATTGACCCAACCTATTTAGCACCTAATCCTACCAAAACCCGCAACCTAGCCCTACGAAAAATACACACCCACACACACACACACACCTTCCCATTTTACTCCCCCCAAACCCACGCACACTCTCTTCGAAACCCAAAAAACTTGTGTCAAACCTAGATGCAAAAAATGTGGCATTGGCTATTTTTGGAGCCACCAAAAGTGGCAACCAAAGGGAGCCTTCCATAAGGGCAAAGAGAGAGCCACGAAATTGAACTATCTCCATACACTCTCCCATCCATACTCTCCACTCTAAACTTGCTTCCACCCTCCAAAACCTTGAGGCCATCCTCCTCATCCTCCTCCAAGTTTCCATGGATGGCTAGCTAGAGAAGCTTCTCTCCAAAGCTTCAACGACGGCCATTGGTAGAGAAAGGGTGCAACACCCTCCTCTCTCCACTTGGGTGCACTCGCCCCCATCTTCTTCTCTTCTTGGACGACCATGAAGGCTCACCCATAGCCTCTTGTGTCCAGCCATCTCTTTTGGTAGGCGTGTAGATGGGTTTGCATACCCAAGGCTAGCCTACACCCTTACACAAGGCCGATGGCCCTAGTGGCAACTTTCCGGCGTGAGGGATTTCTTCTATTTATTTGCTTTCTAGTGTAGATGATATGTGATAATCTTTTATGCATAAATAATTTCATGATGTTTCTATGATTGATATTGTGCTCATGTTTGCTTGCCTATATGATACTTAGGTTTGATCACACCATGCATGACCACCATGGCCTCATTTAGATGCACATAGTCACTTAGGTTTTTGCTAGTTTATCTAGATCTAGGTTTCATTTTTATTTTCAAAATAAAGATCAAAAACACAAAAAAAAAAGCGCAAAAGACAAAAACACAAAAAATATTAGGTTAGATTTAGGTTATAAAAGCCGATTCAAATCTTGATTCATTTTCATGCCTCCCAGAGACGAACGAACGGGACTCAAGTTCTAAAAAGAATAAAATCTACGCAAGTTTCATTTTCACAAATACCTTTGACGAGTGGTTTTTGTGAGTTTACTACGATTTCCATGCTCGTCAAACCTTGAGTGGAGAGATAGTCCTAATCTTTCATGGCCACCACAGAGACCGACTTAGATTGAACATCAATCTAGGCCAGCCAAATATTCCACTCAAACCACTTTGTGGCAACCATCTAGTCCAGCCTAACCTGCAACCACCCTTGAAGATATCATGAACATTTTGTTTGACTTTGGCAAGAAAAATGGAGAAAGGCTAACTAAGTTGGAAAATCAAGTGAAATCTCAAGGGGATCAAATCAATAGACTTCAAGAATCACTTTATCCCCGTATGCACACTCCTCTTCACTCCTATTCTCCACCTATTCTTTCAACCCCTCCTCCAATCTATCATACATGCCATTGTACAGGGGCCAACTTATTGGCCTCTAAAAGGAAGAGAAAAGCTAAGAGCCCACCCAAACGATCTGATTCAGTCTCAACCAAAAATCATAAGACCAAACCCACATCCAGCTCTGACTAAGCCTCTAGGGACAAAAAGAAGAAAAAGGCTTCTGAAGTTGATTTGACCTGTTTACCCTTTCCTGAGTCCTTAAAGAAAGAGTCACAAAAGAAGAAAAAGACTTGCACACCTACAAAAGTGGTTTCATCAACTAATTGATTGCGCAGCAATCATAGGTCTTAATTGACCTAAATTAGGCTAGGACTTAGCATAAGTTAGGGTAGTTCATGCATGCATAAGCATTATTTGCATCTTTACTACTTTCTTTTAGCTATGCATAAAATAATGCTATAATGTACTGATTAGGTGCATTATGTCAATTACGGGTAATAAGCTGATCAGAAGGTAGATCTGAAGCTGGAATAACTAGTGTTACAGCAGAGCTGGAGCGGAAGACCTAGATTAGATGTAATAGATAATAATGTAAGGGAGTTAAGATATGCTATTCTATTAAGTAGGAATAAAGCAGTAAAATGTGAAGAACTTAGGTCCATCCTAGCTCTAGGATAACCTAAAAGCCTCCCCAAGCCTTAGCCACCCTTAGATTAGGTCACCACACCCTAGGAAACCTTAAAACCCTAATTCCAACCTCTATCTGGACATCCAAATGAGTTATAGGATGTCTATAACCCTTAGCCAACTCCCGTACACCTTAAACCCACTTCTGTAGTGTTATTGGACGTCCAGACATTTGGTCAGACGTCCAATTTCTGTAGAATACCCAAGACAGAACCTAGAATCCTTCCTGACTCAGATTAAACATCCAGGATTGAAGTTTGGACTTCTTATTTTTGGGTATAAGTCATCTGATGCTATTATTGGATGTCAGGAACTGTTCTCCAGTTCCTATTTTGAGATTCAAGCCTTGATCTTGGATCTTTATCTCCCTAACCGAATTCCAACCCCAGAGGAACCTAAATTAAGGTGCCCCAACGGTAGTACATCACCTCTACACCTCCCTAAGGTCCTAATTAGGTACTTAATAAACCTAATTGACTTAGATCATAGTCAATTACCATTGCCTAGTCAATTGGACACATAGGGTCCAATTGACCTCAGATCTCAACCCATACAAGTCCAATTGGACTCAGTGAGAGTCCAATTGACCTAAGCCCAACCTAATTGAGTTATTTCACTCTCAATTAGGTTCACACCCATTCAATTAAACTTGTGTTAAGTTTAATTGCAATTTCCCCTTACCAATTAGGGTTTGCAACCTTAATTTAAGGACTACACCAACCTAAACCCCTTAGGACCTAACCTATATCACTTAGACACCTAGAGCACGATGACACACACACACAACCACTCACGCACACCCACACAACCTAGAGTATTCTAGGTTCTTCCAAAGGTGGCGCCACTCTTGGTTGCCAACATTAGCAACCAAGAGCCATTCAAATTGAGATCCACTTTTTGTGGATCTAAAAGCCACCATGGCTGGCCACTCTTGGAGCCCACTCTAGAGAGTTCCACACTTCTCTAGAGAGTCTCCCTTAGGCCTATAAAAAGACCTAAGGGGTGGCCATTTGCACCCATCCACTCTTGGTTCCATTAACCTTAGTTTCATTTCACATCCACTCCACCTCCATGTCCATGAGTAGCCTCACGATGGCCACCACCACCTCCATGCCAAGATGCTAGATCACCTCTCCAACCTCTCTCCAAGGGCTGACCTAAGCACCACTGGTCGCCCCTCCTCCTCTCAACCACTCAAAGGCCATCGGAGACCACCTCCGAATGCCCTTCTTTCTGCTAGATTAGCTTAAGTTCTTCATATTTACATGCTTTTATTTACTGCTTAGTAGTGTAGCTCTTTACTCTCCCCCAATGATTCATGCAAAAACCCTCCATAGATTCCTGTATGCGATCATTTTCTGTTAGCTGGATTGATACCTTTAAGCTTTCCTTTATAAGCTTTCTTCTAATTCCATGTTGCAAACACCCTCCTGAATGAATGAATGAAAGAAATATTATATATTTATATATCTCTATGTTGAGAATCACCATGAGCTTGTTGGTTGCAATATATTTTGTGTGATTCAAGTCGCTTGCTCTTCATTATTATCTATTGCAACCAGCATGTCGATACCAGAAAATATTGAAGATCTAATGATTAACGCATTTTCTGTAAATAGCCACCACATAACTAGAATCGTGCGCACCGAAACTCATACTTTCACATTTGTCATCTATTTAACACATGTGCACGTAATTAGGGTTCACAATGAAAGTGGAAAAACTTTAATCCAACGATTGGAAACTGGCGTGCGATTTTAAACAAGTAGAGCGGAAAAGATCGATTTTAGATTTGCATAAACGCCTCACCGAGACGATCAACTGGGACTCAAAGTCTTGTTATCTTTAGAAATTATTTTTGACGAACGTTTAGCGTGACTATACTACGATTTCCAATGACATTAAAATGCGCGAAAACAGGCATTTCTCAAATGATGCCATTGCCAG
This sequence comes from Thalassia testudinum, assembly GCA_037157565.1. Taxonomy (NCBI): domain Eukaryota; kingdom Viridiplantae; phylum Streptophyta; class Magnoliopsida; order Alismatales; family Hydrocharitaceae; genus Thalassia; species Thalassia testudinum. The sequence goes on from JAZHRO010000067.1 coordinate 41,943,270, forward strand.
GGAGGCAACGTCATTTTTTATTTAGATCTCTAGAATTCTCACTGACAAATCTTCCTCTACTTTATTTTTGGATGAGTAGGACAACATGAGAAAAAGGGAATCTATGCACACATCGAGTGCAGGAAAAAAATCAGGTGCACATCTCCTCTTAGATTAGGATTTTCCTTTTTGAACCCTTGGTTAGATTCATTTGAAAAAAAAAGAAGAAAAAAAAGCCTATTTATTTTCATGAAAAATAAAAAGAATCAAAGAAAAAAAAATCTAGGTAGTTAGATTAGGTTTCTTTTTGAATCCCAGGTTAGTTTTGAAAAAGCAAAAAAAAAAAAAGAATTTGAAAATCCTTTAAAAAAAATTCCTTCTTAAAAAAAAAATTCAAAATTAAATAAAAAAATTTTTTTTTGGTGGAAACTTTGAATTTCAAACTCAAACACCTTTTAAAAGCTTCTCCACCACCCTCTGATTTTCGGCTAGACTTCAAAATTTGACTTAAAAATTCAATTGCCAAAAAATTAATGCGCGAAAAATTCTGAAATGTGGGCGATACCTTTATTTTCAAACTATTTTTCAAACAACACCATTCATTTGAAAAAATTCTAAGTAAAAATTTTTTAAAAATTCATGAAGTGTATGGCGGTCAGACTGACCTTGATTTGAAAATTTTCAAATTTCAAAATGTAATTCTGAGCAATTCGCGAATCTGTTTTGACTAAAAATGGTGGGGTTTGAAAGTTGATCCCATTGGCTTTAATTTCCATATTTTTTCTAAAATTTGGAAGATCATTTGATACTGTTTCAAAGTAGAAATCGACCAAGGGTCAAAATTCCAAATCTGACCCCTTGACATTTAAAAATCTCTATAAATTCGGTTGAAATAGTAAAAATTATAAAAAAAATTCTTTGAAAAGATAATTGAAAAAAAATCTACTTGCCAAATTTCAACTTATTCTGATTCCAATTTTTATCAGAGAATTGGTCTTAATTTCATGGTCTGCTAAAGAAGAAGAAAAAGACCCTAGAATTGCATGAACCCTAGGTTACATCTTTAGGGTTACACTCTAGAGACCATACATTTGGGATAGACTAGACTTAGTCAAGTCTAGTGCTTAGCCAGTGAGATTGGTCACCTTGTGGGCCACTCACCACAAACCCCAACTGAAGAAAAATGGGCTAAAATCAATTTTAAAACACATGAATATACCAAAATTCGTTGTCGTCCTACTGGGTGGCTTCAACCACTCTTGCCGAACCTGGTGACTAAGTCTATGGGGCAGTGTCAAATGACCATGGCTAAGGGGTAACAGAATCGGAGGCGTGAGCCAAAGGAAGAACCTTCCCCCTAGTCCCCTTGTAACTAGACTGGCTGGGTTAGCTTGAGAGGCGGGATTCACTTTAGTCGGTTGTACGATGAATTTTTTTCTTCAGGAATTAGAACTTAAAATAAAAAATCTGGTCATCCGATCGTAAGGACCATCTGATTGATAGGGCCTTAGCCTTGTCTGGCTTGGCTACACCAACCCAAGGGTTGGGTGGTGTATGCAAGGAAGGAGGTCACTCAGACCTTGACTGGTTGGACCTTGGGAGTCGCTCCCAAGGAGGTGAGTCACTTCACCTGGGCCATCTTCTCCCCCACCCTCTTCTATCTCCTTAGCCACAATGGCTAACCCTAGATCTGGACCTAATCAGGATCCAGAAGAGCTGGACCCATGAGCTTATCGGAGAGCCCGAGTCACTGTATCAGCTCAACCTTGGGATCAAAACCTAAGGTGGCGAAGATGACTTTTCGCTTCGCCTGATCCTTCTCCTAGGGTTACCGAAATGGTTAACCCATATCCTAACCCTGGATATTATGACCCATACCAGTCGATCCCTCAAAGGACCGCATCTTATAACCTAGGATATGGACTTCATACTCTTGCTTCTCACCCATGGAATATGGGTAGACCTGATTCACCCCCTGGAGCCTGTGAAGAACTACCAGTGCATATGCGACCGCATTATAGAATACAGAAAGTTGTAGCTAGTGCTAAGGAGAAGTCCGCATTCTATCTACATGAAATCCAAGCTATCACTGAGCCAAACCAAAGACAAAGCTAGATTCCATATCAACAAGCTGTGATGGAGCTCCTTCAGGCAACAGTAGGGATAATAAGGCTAATTGGACAAAATCGGGAAAATCAAGAACTACTGCTTTTGAGATATCAAGTGGAAAATAGCCTTGAAGACCTCGAAGAATCTGAAATGACTATGTCCGAAGAACACAGAAGATTCTCAGGAGCAGATGCCAGAAGATAATTCAGGGGAAGAAGAATCCAGCTTGGATATGAGACACGAGTAGGAAATATTCAGAATGGGTTTGTCTGAGAACTCCATTCAGGAAACTGAGGAGGAAAGGACTGATATCTCCAGGACTGAGCCACAATTGGATTATCGTGAATCCTGGGAGATACCTCTTGGGTTAGATAACCCAACCATAATAAGGGAAGTAGATCCATTTGAGGATATGGATCTTGAGACAAACATTACATGTAATACTACTGATCAGCCTAAGCCACTTCCCATTATAGGTGAACCTGTGCTAGAGCCAGCATCTTCTGATATGCACTCTTCTTCTTTCACCTACATACCTAATTCGGATGTTAGAGATTTTGAGATGACACTTTCTATCCTTGATCCTGGCATCCGAAGACCAGAAATAGCTATGGATGATTTAATCGAAGAAATAAATATGCTACCTGAGGCAGGAATTACTGAGGAACCCAATGCATATGAGGGTGAAGCTTTGAGCAGAATGAGCTTGGGATGCACCTATCATCCTAGTCAATCTAATAGATGGCTCGACTCAGAGCCTGAAGAGTCAGCTTCTGATGAATCAGATATGAGTACAGACGAGGATGAAGTAATTTCTGCGAGGATTTTAGTGACCTCCCCACAGATCTTCTACTTTCACGGATACCCCCATATGACCCAGAGCCTGGAGAGGGCATGATCATTGATGTCAATTAGCGCTATGAGGATCACTATGACTCAGATTCTGGTTCTGAGATACATGTTGATGTACTCCCTCAGCAACTTCCTACTGAATTGTGGGACATGATAAATCAGCTGAATCAACATCATGATCCCCCCTCTGATTATCCTGTATTCTCCACCACTACTCTACACTTTCTTATGCTAGACTTTTTGAAGTAGGGGTGCACAATCAGCTGGTTCGCATCTTTGGACCACTGATTCTAGGAGCATATGAGCACACCTTTCTCTTATTCTTGACCGGCTCCTATGCTAGAACTAATATATCTGATTGAGTTTTCTACCAATTGGAGGCGTTAAACTCAGAATCTACCCCACATTCATCCATCACCTTATACATACTTGCTTTATACATAGCATATATTTCTTTTAAGCATATTTCTCTTACATATTGGATACTGTCAGATTGGCCGGTGCTAAACATTAAAGTTCAGGAGCAATTACAGGTGATTTCTACCCATCTACTCCTTGCTGTATTTATTTTCTTTTACGTTCATGCATGAGGACATGCAAGAACATAGGCATGGGGGGGTAGATACAGCAAAACTAAAAATTTTTATGCCAACATTTAGGAAAACCTCGGAGCTGCATGTTAAACATACTTTAGGACCCTAAATAAACGAACAACCGACTCCACCTCCAATGCTCACATTAGAGCTAGAAATCGTTCGCAACAGCCATTTCCGACTCACCCGCTCACCTCTTATTCTAAATTTAGGGTCAAGCTGAATGTAACCCGAAAGGGAAATTTCATGAGGTACAAATTATACGAGGTTACTTGTTTATAACATATATACATATTGCATTCATGAATAAGATTATTTTATTAAGAGAATGCATTAGGGATTTTATCCTCTCATTGATTCCTGTAATTTGGAATCTAGTACAAATTTTCACACACATGTAGAATTTGCAATGGATTCACGATGAAGGCTGATAAATGTCTTTAGTCTGTCGAGAAGAAGCATTGCTTCTTTTCCTGAACCCCTAGACAGTGTTTTGGGAGTCAGGCAGATTTTCCTCCAAAAATCCACCAAATAGTGTGAGATGAGAGTAGAGTGTACTGGTGCTCTAAGATTAGTACAAGGAATCCGAATTCCTAGATAATTAGGTGATGATACTCTGAGATTAGACATAGTTTTCGCTCTCGGTTCCTTCGTATACATTTTGTGTGAAATTTTGAGAGCCACCAGATAAGGTAAATATGCAGAGAGCGAGTCTTCATAAACTACGGCTAGGGTGGATGGTTACGACCATTCTTTACAGAATCCTCAGCAGAAGAAGGGTATTGATGTCAAGGTCAGAAATACACCATCTTATTTGTCTCTCCCAGTGCCGTGAGTAGGCACTTCCACCAAATAAGCCACCCAATGTTTCTTGAGTACCACCAATTCCTAATAATGCCTCCTCAATAAAATTCATTAATGTATTGCTATATTGTGTTGAGTTAGAAAAATTATATATGAAAAAAAAAGAATGAAAAATGAGAAAATGAGAAAAAGAAAAAAATGAAAAATGAGAAAAAGGAAAAAAGAGAAAAAGAGAAAAAAAAGGGAAAAGAAAAAAAAATAGAAGAAAGGAGCAGAAAAAGAGTTTGTGAATATTTAGTGTTTATTTCATTTGCATTGAGGTAATACCACCAAATAAATTTGACATCCACCAAATATAGCCTTAACCCACCTTTCTTGTGTTTCTAACCGCCCGAATACTAGCTGAGGAATTCTGACTTAGTGTTAGAGTTATGGGAACTTAATTAAAGTGTTAATGCCAAGTAAGACTACCAAATACGAATCATACGTGAGAATCTTGTGAGATTGTGGGCCCTAAAAGAAAAGAAAAAGAAAGAGTAAGAAAGAATGAATACAAAGGAATCAAAAGAGAGCATAGTTTTTCTCGTCTTTCTCTTAGTTGAGTTACGTAATAATTTGGGAATCTAGAATCTATAGTACTAATCTCTATGTAGCACCAGTCAAGAGTGAGCCACCAAATATATTCTAAGATTCTCTACCAAAGCTTAAAGTCGGGTGGAATTCATAGAATATCGTGAATACCCCGAGGGAAGAAGTCTGCCTATCCCGCTAGAATTTTTACTAAGGGTCAAGTACAGGCTTTAGAGGTGATTAGTTTTTCACTCGAATCCGTTGCAAAAGCTACATAGCTACACTTTCAAGATTGTCTGGATTTCTAATGCATAGGATGAAAATAGAAAGGGAAAAATCTTTAGGCATACACTTGATAAAATAAGAAATCCGTTAGGGACTTTTCTGTGAATAATTTAGTCTCTCATTTGCTAGGGACTAGAAAGATTTAGGCATGGGGGTATGATTGTGCAGCAATCATAGGTCTTAATTAACCTAAATTAGGCTAGGACTTAGCATAAGTTAGGGTAGTTCATGCATGCATAAGCATTATTTGCATCCTTACTGCTTTCTTTTAGCTATGCATAAAATAATGATATAATGTATTGATTAGGTGCATTATGTCAATTACAGGTAATAAGCTGATCAGAAGGTAGATCTGAAGCTAGAATAACTAGTGTTGTAGTAGAGCTGGAGCAGAAGACCTAGATTAGATGTAATAGATAATAATGTAAGGGAGTTAAGGTATGCTATTCTATTAAGTAGGAATAAAGCAGTAAAATGTGAAGAACTTAGGTCCATCCTAGCCCTAGGATAGCCAAAAAGACTCCCCAAGCCTTAGCCACCCTTAGATTAGGTCACCACACTCTAGGAAACCTTAAAATCCTAATTCCAACCTCTATCTGTATGTCCAGATGAGATATAGGATGTCCAGAACCCTTAGCCAACTACCGCACACCTTAAATCCACTTCTGCAGTGTTATTGGACGTCCAGAAACTTGGTCAGATGTCCAATTTCTGCAGAATACCCAAGACAGAACCTAAAATCCTTCCTGACTCTGATTAGATGTCCAGGATTGAAGCCCTGACTTTTGATTTTTGAGTATAAGTCGTCTGATGCTATTATTGAACATCTGGAACTGTTCTACAGTTCCTGTTTTGAGATTCAAGCCTTGATCATGGATCGCTAGCTCCCTAAACAGAATTCCAACCCCATAGGAACCTAAATTAAGGTCCCCCAACCCTAGTACATCACCTCTAGACCTCTCTAAGAACCTAATTAGGTCCTCACTAAACCTAATTGACTTAGATCATAGTCAATTACCCTTGCCTAGTCAATTGGACACAGGGTCCAATTGACCTCAGATCTCAACCCATACAAGTCCAATTGGACTCAGTGAGAGTCCAATTGACCTAAGCCCAACCTAATTGAGTTATTTCACTCTCAATTAGGTTCACACCCATTCAATTAAACTTGTGTTAAGTTTAACTGCAATTTCCCCTTAGCAATTAGGGTTTGCAACCCTAATTTATGGCCTACACCAACCTAAACCCCTTAGGACCAAACCTATATCACTTAGACACCTTGGGCATGACCACACATACACACACACACACACACACCCACTCACACACTCCCACACAACCTAGAGTATTTTAGGTTCTTCCAAAGGTGGCGCCACTCTTGGTTGCGAAAATTAGAAACCAAGAGCCATTCAAATTGAGATCCACTTTTTGTGGATCTAAAAACCACCATGGCCAACCACTCTTGGAGCCCCCTATAGAGAGTTCCACACTTCTCTAGCGAGTCTCCCTTAGGTCTATAAAAAGACCTAAGGGGTGGACATTTGCACCCATTTACTCTTGGCTTCATCCACTCTTGGTTCCATTTAGCTTAGTTTCATTTCACATCCACTCCACCTCCATGTCCACAAGTAGCTTCACCATGGCCACCACCACCTCCATGCCAAGATGTTGGATCACCTCTCCAACCTCTCTCCAAGGGCCGGCCTAAGAACTATTGGCCACCCCTCCTTCTCTCAACCACTCAAAGGCCATCGGAGACCACCTTTGAATGCCCTTCTTTCTACTAGATTAGCTTAAGTTCTTCATATTTACATGCTTTTATTTACTACTTAGCAGTGTAGCTCTTTACTCTTCCCCAATGATGCATGCAAAGTCCCCCCACAGATTCTTGTATGTGATCGTTTTCTATTAGCTAGATTGATGTTTTTAAGCTTTCCTCTATAAGCTTTCCTCTAATTCCATGTTGCAAACACCCTCCTGAATGAATGAATGAAAGAAATATTATATATATATATATCTGTGTTGAGAATCACCATGGGCTTGTTGATTGCAATATATTTTGTGCGATTCAAGTTGCTTGCTCTTCATTATTATCTATTGCAACCAGCATGTCGGTACCAGAAAATATTGAAGATCTAGCGATTAACACATTTTCTGTAAACAGCCACCACATAACTAGAATCGTGCGTATTGAAACTCATACTTTCACATTTGTCATCTATTTAACACATGCACACGTAATTAGGTTTCACAATGAAAGTGGAAAAATTTAAATCCGATGATTGGAAACTGGTGTGTGATTTTAAACAAGTAGAGTGGAAAAGATTGATTTCAGATTTGCATAAACGCCTCCCAGAGACGAACGATCGAGACTCAAAGTTTCATTATCTTTACAAATTATCTTTGACGAATGTTTAGCGCGACAATACTATGATTTCCAACAACATTAAAATGAGTGAAAATGGGCTTTTGTCACTAACATAAGTGCATTTGTTTCTGGCACTCTACCACCCAAAAAGACCAACCCTGGAAAACCTTTCATATCTTGTGCCATCAAGGGATTCACCTTCAATAGAGCCCTTGTAGATCTAGGGTCTTCCATTAGCTTGATTCCTACCACCCTTTTGACCACACCAGACTTGGAGATCTACACCACACACCTGTCACCATTAGAATGGCAGATGGCTCCATCAAAACACCCAAGGGGGTAGTTCAAGATGTGATTATTAAAGTGCAAGGTCTTAGCTTTCCAGTTGATTTTATTGTCTTGGACATGAATATATCAAAGAAGCTAAGTAATTCACCCATCATTCTGGGTCAACCTTTCTTGGCTACAGCCAATGCACAGATTGACTATTACTCAGGATGTATGGAAATGGGCAGTGGCAATGAGAAGATTCACTTTGATATTTATGCAGCTGCTAAGAAAACGAAGTCAAGGTATTTTCTGGATGACATGGAAAGTGATTCGGAGGGCAATTCGGAAGAAACCATGGCAATTGACACTTAGGTAGAACCGCATGACCCGAATCAACAATCCACTAGATCACATAAGTCACCCTCAACACCAGATCAAATCATTGATAGCATGGTTGACTATCTTGATCGACCTAGCCCAATTCAAACCCCCACCCCTTGCAATGAATCCCAGATTACTCAATTGATCAAAATGATTCATGAAATAAAAGAAGCTAGTGCAAGAGAATATGATGATATAAGAAAGGAGCTTCATAGAATCCGAGATGAGCAACAAAAATCAGAAATGTTTGAATTTGGGTCAAGTGTGTCACAACCGATTTGTGATTCAGTGATGGTCATGCAGGATTATATTAATCAAACACCCGAGGTGGATGATACTGATAATCCTATTGAAGTTGAGAATGGAGATTTATTCGAGAATCTTGATCTTGATTTAAGGCTTGAATACTAATCATTTCATTTTGAGGAACCAAGCATTAAGGGACCTGAATATGATTTTGTTGTATTTGAGAATACCCATGGAGATATTGATGAATTAATTCAAATGATCTCATACACGGAGCAAAAAAATAAAAAAGACTGCAACAACTCCTCAATCAATGATTCAGCCCATTCCACTTTCATGGAGGGACTCACTACTAAATCTAATGACCAATTTCATCTAAGTGAGAAGGTGGAAATATCCCCCTATGAAATAGATATTCAAGAAATTGAAAGATTATTGGGGATTTCATATGATGAGTTATCGGAGGAAGCTAAAAATTTTAGCGAATCATGCGATAATTGGGAATTAGAATTGAAAACTTTTGAAGAGATAAAAGAAGATGATACCCAAACATCTTTCATAGAGACGGAGACTGATCACTGGACCTTGATTTCTAGATCTGACCACACTACTTGGGTCATGCCTTCCATTCATCATCATTATCAGGACCCATATGACTTTATCCCACACGACTCTACCCATACCCCTACCACCCACATTCTCCATCACCTATTCGGGATGCCCTCACCTTCATTTCTTCCAAGCACCCGTATTTATCTATCTTTCTTCTGTAGCATCTGGCTGCAGATAATCCCAAGCCCCATCTACATATTTTTCTGATTGTTTGGACTTGGAATTCATGGATAGCTGGTCTGCATTTGCGGCCCGCTATTGGCAAACGAGATTAAAATTCTTATCATTTTACTCGTCATTCTAAATAGTGTATTGATATATCCTTTTTGAGTGTACACCTAGCTGGAGGTGTTAATCTTAGCACTTATATATAGCATATTTTATTTGTCATATTTTCCCTGCATATTCAATTTTAGGAGTTGGAATAAGCAGAATGTCAAAATTCAGGAGTTATTCTAGGTGATTTCTACCCATTTACCCCTATCTTAAGTAATTTTTCATTATATTCATGCATGAGTACATGCAAGAAAGTAGGCATGGGGGATAGTAATTGATAGACGACTTTTCTCTTAGCATTATAGTATTTAAGTGGTGGAAAAATTGACTAATAAAAAATAATGAAAATATCCACTTGCAGAAGAGCAGGTCGTGTTCACAAGGAGGCAATGATGCAATCAATACTTAATTATTTAATGTTATTTCGGATAGTGCGAAATCCCTGCTCAAATCTGACTTAAAATGTGAAGGAAAGTAGATTTGCAATAACTTAAAAAGATAAGGGTATAAGTGCAATTTTCCCTCACAGAAATCCTCAATAAATTGAGGATGAATTCATGCAGTTTTCACATGATGTGTACTAAAGATAATTAGCAGTTAACTTAAGCCCAAAATCAATCTTTAAACTAGTTAATATCAACACCATGCAATTATAAAGAACTGTGAGTGTTCGAACGCAATTCTGCCATAATATAATAATAATAAGAAAATCAAATTAGGTGGCAATGGCATTGAATGTAAATTTTAATAGAGGGAAAAACAGAGGGTCTCCTCTCTCCTCCTTGCGTGTGCGGCCGCGCACGGCTGGTTGCGAGAATCGGCAGGGAGGTGCGGCTTGACGAGAGCTATGCAACGGTAGCAGCGGCGTGGTCGGAGGTGGCCGCCGGTGGCCGGCGGAGGTGGCCGGAGACTGCTGCTGTGGCTGCGCGGATGCTGTGAAGGTGCTGGAGGCTTCGGTGCGCATCGGCGGATGCGGATGGCGATGTGTGCCTACTGGTGAGGCGCACTGGTGGTGGAGCGTGCAGGCGTGCGCCTGGCGTGGAGAGGCGAAACAACGCGCTGCAGTTGGAGCCTACAGGTGTGCTGATGGGCAGGCGGTGTTGCGCCTGAAGTTGAGCGGTGGGCCTTGCGGGTGCGCCTGCAGGGTGGAGAGGCAGGAAGGCGCGCGGTTGCGCGCTGCAGAGGCTGGCGGTTGATTAGCCCATAGTTGTGGGCTATTTAAGTATTTAAGTGCCTACACATTAGGTTAATTCTAACATTTATTTAGTATAAATTAGGATGTAAATAGATTAATTCATAGTTTTAATCTAATTACATAATCCATACATTGTATTCATATCTTAAGTGCATTTAGAATTAGCTTAAAATAGCATTCATCTAATTAGATAACCAATTAGGTATATTGTTTTTATTAACATAGAAGTTGAGGGTCTATACATAAATAACCCTAATATTTTAATAATATTTTCTTTATTCGTCTTCTTTCAGAACGGCTGGCTGCCGCTCCAACGCCCGCGTGATGCAGTGAAGGAGCCATTCAAGGGGGAGCGGATACGGTGGATCTGGTCGGCCGCTGATTTCAAATTTGTTCAGGCCACTACAAAAGGAGCACGGAGGCAGCCGAGCTCAGAAGGCCTCCGCCACCGACCCACCACTGTGTAGAGAGAACCTCTCTCTTCCACTCCATACTGCCGGCCTCTACCGTGGCGGCGAGTCTCCACCACCGTGGACGTGTGGTGTGACAGGCCACACCGCCATCCGGAGCTCGCCTGCATTACCGTGAGCACCTTAGCGTGCAACTCCCTCGCCATCGTCGCAGACCACCACCACCGAGCTACTGATCAGCCACCCTCTCAGTAACTTAAGACGTCTGGGAAATTTCCCAGACGTCTAAAGTTACCCGCTCACCTCCACTTCCTCAGCCTGCACTCTCCAACCGGCCACCAGACCGCCTGCACCCTCCACCGCTCACCGGCTGCAGACCTGCACACGCCTGCAGATCAGCCCGCGCTCTCCTCCAACGCCTGCAGACCAGCCTGTAGCATCCTCCAACAGCCGCCTGCAGCTTCCACCGCACACGCCAACCGCCTGCAGCTTCCACCGCGCCAGCGCCCTCCGCAGACCCTCCGCCCACGCCAGCTTCCACCGCACACGCCAACCGCCTGCAGACCACCGCGCAAGCGCCCTCCTGCAGACCACCGCCCACGCACAACCGCGCGCCCTCCGCAGACCCTCCGCGCGCCCACGCACAACCGCCTGCAGACCGCCCAACTGACCACCGCGCACGCCAGCCGCACACGCCAGCCGCAGCAGTGCCCACGGCAGCGGCAGCAGCCACCCTCGCAGCAGCAGCAGGCGGCGGACTTCACGCCAACAGGCTGCGCAAGCTGCCGGCTGCAGCACCTCCGCCGGAGCTCGTCCGGCCACCTCCGACCGCCGCGCGACTCGCCGCCACCACCGATTCGAAGCCCTTGATCCAAGGGACCTCCTCCGAGCTTCCCGCGCCCTGCCATCGGCTCCTCGTCGCGCAAGACAACGGGGAAAAATTCCCCTGTTTTGCTACAGTAAAACTTTAATTAAAATTTACATTTTCTTCCATTGCCACATTTTAATCATATTCTATTCACTCTGCATTGCGGAAAATATCCTGTAGTTTCTCATAATTGCCATTTCAGCATTGTTTCTTGCTTAAACCTTAATCTAAAGGCAATCTTGGCTTGGTTCTTGTCCAAATTGACTCCGAACAAACATTTTTAAGTGGCGCGAATTTTAATACGTTATTGCCTCCCTGTGGATACGACCCGCTCCTCTGCGAGTGGTTATTTCTTATTAAAAATTGATTAGTCGATTTTTCCACCACATTAAACTACAAATGACTTAAAAGCGAAAGATCGACCGGTCAGCGGTGCTGCGTGCGGGAGGTGCGCATGCAGTGACGCGCGCGATTGGCAGCTTCTGCGGGTGGTTGCGAAGGCGAGATGGCGTGAGCGCCTGCAGCAGGGGGCACTGGAGGGCTTGGTGTGCTAGAAAGGCAGGGAGGTGTGCGGTTGCGTGCTGCGTGTGGCTGCAGGGACAACCGCGATTGGCAGCTTCTGCGGTTGCGTGCTGCGCCTGCGGGCTCTTGGGAGGGCGATGGCGCGGTGGCGTGGCTAGGGTAGGAGGGGGTGGTGCGCCTTCTCCACAGTGCATGCTCTCTCCACAGTGGAGAGGAAGGATATCCTCCCAGGGGGAGGAAGAAGGACCCGTCGATCCAGCTCTTTCCATTGCTCCCCTCCTCTTCTTTTTAACTTCTCCGTTGCGCCTCCGAGAGTTAAGGGATTTTCAAATCCCTTAACTATCTCTGGCCGGTGGCTGTTGAGGGTTCCTCGAAGAATGGGGAAAAGAACAGCCGCTGGTGATTTGAAAAAGGGTAATTTATCCTTTTCCCCTCATTCTTTTGCTAATTATTTTTCCTGCATATAAAAAGAACATATTAAATTATGGAATAAATGTAAAGCTAAATCATGATGCATGCAAACCTTCTATAACTTAATATGGTTATTAACAAACTTAAAAGACATAATTAACGTTACTTAGTCGTAATATTAGTCCATTTTAATGGACTCATCAAATACCCCATGCCTAAGATTTGCTAGTTCCTAGCAAAAATGAAAAATAATAGAAGTAATCAGAAGATTTCTTCTTTTCTTACTTCAAAACTTTTGAAATCCAGACAATGTGAAGTGCTGATAGCCTAGGTAACAGATCCAAGTGAAAGAGCCAATTCGCATTAGGAGTTCTGTTGAGATAGGTAACTACTTCCATAGGGGATAAAGCAGACGATAATCTGTAATTTGACACTGGTGTTTGGCTTAGGTAGGAGATATCAAGTTGAATGGATTTGTACTTGGTGGCACATACTCAACTGGTGCTACATATAGTCTAGTACTGCAGACTCTAGCTTTCTAGACTACTACACAAGTCAACTCTAAGAGAGGCTACACAATTGTGCTCTCTTGATGTTCCTGGGCACTCTCTCTTTTCTTTCTTTCTGAGATCACAAATCTCGCCAGATTTAGAAATTGTACTCACTATTTGGTGGCCTCACATGGCATCCACACTTCAATTAAAGTCCTAATAACTCTACAACTAAGTTAGAGTTCTCAACCAGTATTCAGGCGATCAGAAATACTAGAAGGTAGGTATGGGTCATATTTGGTGGAACACGATAGGTGTTTTGCTGCCTCAGAAATAGTGTTACATCATACACTTGGACTTTTTTTTTTTGTAATATAACTATTTCTCCTTTTTCTTCTTTCTGTTTCTTCTTTTTCTTCTTCTTTTCTCTCTCTCTCTTTTTTTTATTTCTTCTTGTTTTTGTTTCTTTTTCAATCAACTCAACACGATACAGACTTTTATTTACGAGGCATTATTAGGGATGATGATGGTCAAAAGGAAATTGTGTGGCTTATTTGGTGGAAGTGCCTATTATCGGCACTGGGAAGGAATGGATAGAACAGGCGTATTTCTGACCTTTGATACTATTACCCTCCTTCAGCTGAGGACTCTATGAAGGACGGTCGTAACCATCCACCATAGTTATAGCTTTATTAAGACTCAATCTCTACGTATCTGCCTTATTTGGTGACTCTCAGGAATTCACTTAAAGTACGTAAACAGGAAGAGAGAGTGAAAACTACGCCTAACTCTGAAGTATCATCATGTAATTGTCCAAAAATTTAAGAGTCTTACACTAGACTTAGCGCACCAGTAATCTCTCTCCTTTCTTCTCACAAATATGAGGTGGATCTACTAGAAGATAGTATGCCTGACTCTCTATAAACTGTCCAAGGGTTCAGTGGACTATAAATGCTCATTGGTTTTCCTCAAGGATCCATTACCAAATCTACGTGCACGTGAAATAAATGCACTGGATTATAAACTTAAGAAATAATTCCAAAAGAAGAACCTCCAATAATAAAGGTATTTTGCTAGGAACTAACTCATTCAGCTCAAAAATTTTCTTTTTTTTATACTAACTTAAATGCATAAATACTTCCTAAAATGCAAATGCACTCTCCCATGCCTAAATCCTACAATGTCCCCATTGTAAAATTAAAACAGGAGGAGAAAGGAAAAATATTACCTGACACAGTTTGCTGGGTTGCCTCCCAATAAGCGCTGCATTTTCTGTCAGCAGCCAGACTAAGAAGGAACCTATAAGTCTGGTTCCAACCAAACAAAGATAGGCCCTAAAAATATTCGTAACAGTGCAGGCCGAGAAAATAGGTAACCACGGATGTTGGCGAGCTGATGATGCAATGTAATTCCAAATGCTCGCCAGAAGAAATGAAAATAGAAAATCTCATTGACTACCTTGGGAGGTCTAGGAATAATAAACGGAATATTAAAAGGGACCTCCCGAAACAAAATAAGTGGAGGATAACAAGGATCCTCCAGAGCAGTACGGATTTTAAAAGATATACACATAATTAGTTCAAACCCTTGAATGGCGAGAGTAAAAGTACGAGCATCAATCCATACTCGCCATTCTACCCTAGGATGTATTGGCCTAATATAGTCTCCGGAAAAAATGTACATGAGCAGAGATCTAAGCCAAGGATTGGTTAGGGAGTGTAAGGGTTGTTTGTAGTGTTGGAAGGTAATGGTTAAGTACAATGAGGGCTTAGTTGGTGTTAGGTCCAATTCCAACAATGATTCAGATTGTGTACACTCCCTAACAGTTATAGACAACTTCAAGTTATCCTACCTAGCATTAATGATCAGAGTCGTATTTGAATCAAGGGTAGACTCCAAATTACAACCTTTTGATGGTAGGGTCAAAATGTAAGAATTATTATCATTCAGCTCATCCCCAGATTCGTTTGGTTCACTCAAATATTTATTAGGGTGTATCTATGATTCATTAGGAGTTGGATCAGTATCCTCAATTATTTCTAAAGGAGGATCAGTTTTAATATTTTGGAGGAAGCCTATATCATTGAATTCGTCATTCCTCTCGGGGTATAAATCCTCAATTGACATGTTTTGTTCCCGAGAGTCTCCCATAGACTTCTCATTATTTTGTTTGTCCTCCTCTAATATCAACTCCTGTTTTGATGGAGGATGACTCTTAAAAGAAATGAGGAATCTGGATTTACTCATATTATTTCTACTCTTTGGAGGTAAATCCTCAAATGATAAATAATTCTCCTGCGCTTCACTCCAGATTTTCAATCCAGGTTCCTCTGTTGGGGTATCCTCATCCTCTGAATTAGACTCTTCATATCCCTAAGACCTGAATTGATCATCCTTTATTCCGTTAGGGTCACCTTCATTGGGTGCATTCTTAGGATGCTGAATGGTAGGTGTTGATTCCCTAAGTAGGGGGTCAGGAGTAGGCTCACTAAGGGTAGAATAGGATTCCACCAAATAATTAATAGGGGAAGTGATAGGAATAATACAACCTTGACCCGGGTTGGTAGGGGTAAGGAGAATACTGTCATTGGGGTCAAGGTCCTCGAGAGGTAGCATCTTCCCTTCCTTTTGACTGCACTATAATTCAGGTGGATAATCACTATGATCATTATCCTCTAGTGCCCGTGTCTCATTGGGAGAGTCTAAGTGATGGCTACCTAAAATTGGATCCTTATTATCATTAGGTTCCTCAGAATTATTTTCATGACATGGTTTATTGGGTAGGGATCAGGATTATTGCGAAGCGTGTAGCTAAGTTGTCTTATTTCTTCATTTAAGTGTTGACTATTCCTCAACATCTCTCCCATTGATTCCATTATTTCCTTTTGCTATTTTTGCATTTCTATCATAAAAGAGGAGAGGCTACTATTACCAGGTTGGGGAGGATAGTCAATTTTAGGCTCTAATTGCCTAGGGGTATCGGTCCAACCTCGATACGTAAAATCATGAAGGGTGGGAGGGTTGGGTGTTTGCATGGAAGTAGGGATTTCAGGATTGGAAAATCCTACTCCTAGGCTCTGCTCAAAAGTGGGAGTTATCAAGCCAGTACTCCCAGGGTAAGAATGAGAATGATCCCATGAATTATCAATGTACCCATCAAAGGATGGATACACTCGGAGCATGGGATCCTACTTAAAAGATGGGAAGTATTGACTCTGATAATCTGAATGATAGGAGTAAGAGTAATCCATTTCTTTAAGCAAAACAATTTTAACTCTCTTAGGCTTTAGCAAAATTCAGAATATAAGCAGAAAACTTCCTAGAGAGTTCTATTGTCAAAGCAAACGCCAATTCAACGGGATCTGTTTTTAGTAGATTGTAGGTCTTAGAGTTATATGTTTAGTTGGTGGCCAAACAAGTTTTACAAAAATTATGCTTCCTAGGCCAACCTTCGCTGGTGCCTATAACCTACTCGCAAGGGATGGAAGTCTCGAATCGAGCCCACACACGAGGAACCGAAGTAACTTGGTGGATAGGCTTGTTGATTTCCGACTAACTTCCCTTGTGGTGCAAAAAAGGAGAGGTAGAAATTTATCTAGTGACCTTATGTGAGGTGCACAGTGTCTCAAGTGTGCAAGAATACGATCATGTTTTGATTTTTTTTTTTTTTTGAAATTCCCCAAATAGGATCCTTTTGCACACAATTTTTAGTCACAGATTTTAAAGTCCAACCTCTTAACAGTCCCAATTAGTTTAAAGCGACCACTGAATTAATTTGATTCAAGCACTTTAGTGGTCTTAGATTTAGGTTTAATACATATGCATGACAAGTAATTAATGCTCAAGAAAAGACGTACCTTACTCCAGCTTTCTTCGTGCAGTGTACGAATGCAATGCAATAAAAAAATAAACTAGATGCTGCTCATTCAATCCTAGATGATCGTCCTATAGATATGCAGCTTCTAGCAGGCAATTCGAATATTTTTTTTTTAATAATAATAACAAACAAACCTAATCTAACTAACTAACTGAAATATAGTTCAAAACAGTTCAAATAATCTAAATAAATGGGAACACGTTCCCAAAAATACCCAACAAGGGCCCAAAAGATAGTAATTTAAATTCTAATGTCTATCTAACTAAATCTAACTAAGACCTACTGCCTAAATCAGAAATAGGCTTCTTCGTAAGCCTATATGCGTGGGATCAAGGCCCACGTGTTCCTGTTGTCATCCTCCAGGTGGCGTCAAGGTCCACCAAAAAGATCGCCTCCACCGTGCGCGTTGTTCACGTTCAAAGTCGTCGCTTTGCTGCGCCATGTCACCGTGTCAGATTGCTCGCACAATAATAAAAATGATTAGATAATTTCGCAACTCAAACGATTTAAAAAGGATAAAGTAAATCTATTGTGTCTGTTGCCTCCCCGGCAACGACGCCAATTTTGATAGATGACTTTTCGCTTAGCGTTATAGTATTTAAGTGGTGGAAAAATCAACTAATCAAAAACAATGAAAATAACCACTCGCAGAAGAGTGGGTCGTGTCCACAGGGAGGCAATGATGCAATCAATACTTAATTATTTAATGTTATTTCAGATAGTGAGAAATCCCTATTCAAATCTGACTTAAAATGTGAAGGAAAGTAGATTTGCAATAACTTTAAAAGATAAGGGTATAAGTGTAGTTTTCCCTCACAGAAATCCTCAATAAATTTAGGATGAATTCATGTAATTTTCACGTGATGTGTACTAAGGATAATTAGTTCTTAAGTTAAGCCCAAAATCAATCTTTAAATTCGTTAATATCAACACCATGTAATTATAAAGAATTATGAGTGTTCGAACGTAATTCTGCCATAATATAATATTAATAAAAAAAGAAAATTATGTGGCAATGGCATTGAATGTAAATTTTAATAGAGGGAAAAACAGAGGATCTCTCCTCCTCACATGTGCTGCCGCGCATGGTTGGCTGCAAGTATCGGCAGGGAGGTGCAACTTGACGAGAGCTACGCAACGGTGGCAGCAGCGTGGCCGGACGTGGCCACCGTCGGCCGGCGGAGGTGACCGGAGACTGCTACTATGGCTGCGCGGAAGCTGTGAAGCTGCTGGAGGCTTTGGCGCGCACCGGCGATTGCTGGTGGCAATGTGTGCCTACTGGTGAGGCACGTTGGTGGTGGAGCGTGCAGGTGCGCGCCTGGCATGGAGAGGCGAAACAGCGCGCTGTAGTTGGCGTCTGCAGGTGCGCTGATGGGCAGGCGGTGCTGCGCCTGAAGTTGAGCAGTGGGCCTTGTGGGTTCACCTACAAGGTGGAGAGGCAGGAAGGCACGCAGTTGAGCGCTGTAGAGGCTGGCGGTGCTACATGCGGGAGGTGCGCATGTAGTGAGGCGCACGATTGGGAGCTTCTGTAGGTGGTTGCGAAGGCAGGATGGCATTAGCGCCTGCAGCATGGGTCGCTGGAGGGCTCGGTGTGCTGGAATGGCAGGAAGGCGAGCGGTTGCGCGCTGCGTGTGGCTGCAGGGGCACGTGTGCACGCGTGGGCTGGAGAACTGCCTGTAGTGGTGTGGAAGCAGCCCTGCAGTCATGCAAGGGCAAAGAGCCTGTGGGGGGGTGTGGGGGGCGATGCTGCGCCTGCGGGCTCTTGGGAGGGTGATGGTGAGGTGGCGTGGCTAGAGCAGGAGGGGGTGGTGCGCCTTCTCCACAGTGCATACTCTCTCCACAGTGGAGAGGAAAGATATCCTCCCAAGGGGAGGAAGGACCCGTCGATCCAGCTCTTTCCTTTACTCCCCTCCTCTTCTTTTTAACTTCTCCATTGCGCCTCCGAGAGTTAAGGGATTTTCAAATCCCTTAACTATCTATGGCAGGTGGCTGTTGAGGGTTCCCCGAAGAATGGGGAAAAGAATAGTCGTCGGTGATTTGAAAAAAGGTAATTTATCCTTTTCCCCTTATTCTTTTGCCAATTATTTTTCCTGCATATATAAAGAACATATTAAGTTATAGAATAAATGTAAACCTAAATCATGATGCATGCAAACCTTCTATAACTTAATATAGTTATTAACATACCTAAAAGACATAATTAAAGTTACTTAGGCGTAATATTAGTCCATTTTAATGGACTCATCAGTAATTGTAAACTGAAATTTTTTTCTACCAACACCTGGGAGAAACCTTTCGTACATCATGCTAATTGCACTTTAGGGTCCTTAAATTAAGAACAACCAACTCCACCTCCAATGTTTTCATTGGTGCTAAAAATTGTCCCAGCCACTTTCGACTCATCCATTCACCTTTTTGTTCTAAATTTAGGGTCAAGCTGTATATAACCCGAATTAGGAAAATTTTCGAAGTGCAACTTTGGAAGGTTACAAATAACATTTATATATATTGCATTCATGAATAAGATTTTTATCAAGAGGATGTATTAAGGATTTCATCCTCTAGTTGATTCCTGTAATCTAGAATCCAGTACAATTTTTCATGCACAGGTAGAATTTGTAATGGATTCATGGTGAAGGCTGATAAACGTCTTTAGTTTGTCGAGAAAAAGTAGTGCTTCTTTTCCTAAACTCCTAGACAGTGTTTTGGGAGTCAAGCAGATTTTCTTCCAAAAATCCACCAAATAGTGTGAGATGAAAGTAGAGTGTACTGGTGCTCTAAGATTAGTGCAAGGAATCTGGAATCCTAGATAATTGGTGACGATACTCAGAGATTAAGCATAGTTTTCGCTCTCAGTTCCTGCATATACATTTTTGTGCAAAATTTTGAGAGCTACCAAATAAGGTAAATACGCAGAGAGTGAGCTTTCATAAAACTAAGGCTAAGGTGAATGGTTACGACCATTCTTTACGGAATCCTCAGCTGAAGGAGGGTATTGATGTCAAGGTCAGAAATACATTGTCCTATCCATCTCTCCCGGTGCCGTGAGTAGGCACTTCTGCCAAATAAGCCACCCAATGTCTCTTGAGTACCACCAATCCCTAATAATGCCTCCTCAATAAAGTTCATGAATGCATGCTAGCTTGTGTTGTGTTGAAAAATATATATATATTATACATAGAAAAAAAATAAAAAAAAAATGAATGAAAAAAAAAAGTTGAAAAAGAAAAAAAAAAAGAAAAAGAAGAAAAAGCAAAGAAAAAGAGTGTGTTAATATTTAGTATTTATTTTAGTTGCATTGAGGCAATACCACCAAATAAATTTGAGATCCACCAAATAAAGCCTTAACCTATCTTTATGTGTTTTTGACTGCCCGAATACTGGATGAGGAATTCCGACTTATTGTTAGGGTTATTGGAACTCGATTAAAGTGTTAATGCCATGTGAGGCAACCAAATATGGGTCATATGTGTGAATCTTGTGAGATTGTGAGCTCTACGAAAAAGAAAGGAAAGAAAAGGAAAAAGAGAGAATGAATACAAATGAACCAAAAGAGAGCATGGTTTTTCACATCTTTCTCTGAGTTGAGTTACTTAATAATTTGAGAATCTAGATTTTGTAGTACTAATTTCTATGTAGCACCAAGTGAGAGTGAGCCACCAAATAAACACAACCATTTCCTTCTAACATTCTCTACCAAAGCTTAAAGCCGAGGTAGAACTCAAAAAAAATATCTAAGATGCCCCGAGGGAAGAAGTCCGCATATCCCACTAGAATTTTACTAGGGGTCAAGCAACGACTTTAGAGGTGAATTAGATCTTTCTCTCGAATTCGTTATGAAAGCTACGTAGATGCACTTTCATGTATCTAGATTTCAAGATTTCTGGATGAAACAAAGGGAGAAAAATATTTAGTCAAACTCATTGATAACAAGAATAAGCAGTCCTTTAGGTATCAAATTTGTAAATAACTTAGTCATGCACTTAGTCTTGCATTTGCTAGGGACTAGCAAAGTTTAGGAATGGGGGTATGATTGCATAGGAATCATGGGTCCTAATCAACCTAAATAATGTCTGAACCTAGCTTAATTTGTGGATATTGCACTCATATCTTGCATATCATGCATTGCATCAGTCTATTTAGAATAAGATGAGATATCTTGTTATTTAATGGTTTTTATTACTATTTGCAGGTAATAAAGTGATCCAGGATGAAAGAGATAGTGGAATAAAGCAATAAAGGAAGAAGAAGACCGATCCAAATAAGAGGAGTGAGGAGGATAGCTTTATCCCTACACTTAGAAACCCTAGGACAACCTTCCCAAACCCAAAACGACCTTCATTAGGACACCTTAGCCTCAAAACCCAAACATGGATAGCACTATCCATGTTCTTATCCACCCTATCGCTCTCCCAAACACTTATGAACCAAAACCCACCTTAGAAAACCTAAAACCCACTCTCCAGCACCTTTTAAGATGTCCAAACTTTTGGCTAGACATCTGATTTCTGCAGAATAACAATCTAGGAAGGCAGAACTCATACTGACACAGAATTGGACATCTAATTTAATGTCCAAACATCCAATTTTGTAATATAAGACGTTTGACCACTATTATGGACGTTTGATACTGTTCTCTGGTTCCTAATTTTGGTGTTGGAAGCCCTAGCTTGCCTATTTTGACCTAGGAACCCCACCAGACACCATAGGAAACCTAATTAGAGACCTCCTAAGCCTAGTCCACTATCCATAGCCATACTTATCCTATACCTAACCCAATTGAACCATCCCATACCTAATTGGGTGCATCTATAGTTGATTGGGTGCACCCAAGCCCAATTAGATCCACCCAGGATCTAATTGACTCATACCTATTAGGGTTACCCAAGCCTAATCACATGCACACATCCAATTAGACTTGACCTAGACCTAATTAGGTTCACTCCTTTCCAATTAGACTTTCCTAAGTCTAATTAGGTCCATACCCACCTAATCTAGATTGACCCAACTTATTTAGCACCTAATCCTACCAAAACCCACAACCTAGCCCTATGAAAAACACACACCCACACAAACACACACAGCTTCCTATTCTACCCCTACCAAACCCTTGAACACTCTCTTGGAAACCTTAAAAAGGTGGCATTGGCTATTTTTGGAGCCACAAAAAGTGGAAACCAAATGGAGCCTTCCCATAAGGACAAAGAGAGAGCCACGGAATTGCACACCATTTCCATTCACTCTCTTCCTCTCTCAACTTGTGACCACACCTCCTCCTCTCCCTCTCAAGGCCATCCTCCTCCACCAAGGCTCCCTCCATGGTCGACTAGAAGAAGCTCTCCTCTAGGCTTCTTCAAGGGTGGCAAGAAGAAGAGGATGAGGATGCAACACCATGTGGGCATGCCTTCTTCCTCCACCACAGAAGGTCCACTCCCCATTTGGTTTCCTCTTAAACGGCCATAGAGGAGACCATCTTCAAGGTCTTCTCAAGGACGGCCATTGGTAGAGAAAGGGTGCAACACCCTCCTCTCTCCATTTGGGTGCACTCACCCCCTCTCTTTCTTCTTCTTCTTGGATGGCCATGAAGGCTCACCCATAGCCTCTTGTGGCCGGCCATCTCTTGTCGGTAGGCGTGTAGACGGGTTTACATACCCAAGGTCTGGCCTACACCCTCACACAAGGTTGATGGCTCTAGTGGCAACTTTCCAGCGTAAGCTTTTCTTCTATTTATATGCTTTCTAGTGTAGATGATATGTGATAATCTTTTATGCATAAATAATATCATGATGTTTCTATGATTGATTGTCCTCATGTTTGCTTGCCTATATGATACTTAGGTTTGTTCACACCATGCATGGCCACCATGGCCTCACTTAGATGCACATAATCACTTAGGTTTTAGCTAGCACATCTAGATCTAGGTTTCATTTTGTGTCTCAAAATAAAAATCAGAAAACCCAAAAAAGACAAAAATATTAGGCTAGGTTAGATTTAGGTTAGCAAAGACGATTCAAATCTCGACTTGTTTTCACACCTCCCAGAGACGAACGATTGGGACTCAAATTCTAAAAAGAAAAGAAATCTAAGCGAGTCTTGTAAATAGTTAAATATTTTGATCATAGGTTTAGCACGACTATACTACGATTTTTAACAATTTCAAAATGCATGAAAATGGACTCGTCAGTATATATATATATTTTTTAAGGTGATACTATTCACCCCTCCCCTCTAGCATACATTGCGATCCATAGGATATTCTCCTACTCTCATTTTGTCTTAGAGCCTACGTTGTCCAGAAGATGTCAAAGTCGAATGTTGACACGTATGCTGAGGGTTAGTCGACGGTTGAACCTCCTCTATTTGATGGAATGAACTTTGGCTATTGGAAGACCAGGATGTAGATCTTCCTAGAGTCAATGGACTATGAAGTATGGGATGCCATCGCCTCGAAATACACATGCCCAGAGATCAAGGATGGCGTTGCAATCATTCCAGACCAAAATAAGATGGCTACACACAATGCGAAAGCCATGAATGCCATATTCTACGGTCTCTCCAGAGCATAATTTAATAGAGTCTCTGCATGCAAAATCACACACGAGATATGGAGCATTCTTGAAGTTACCCACGAGGGAACTTCAAAGGTAAAAGAAACAGGAGTAAATCTACTAACCCAAAATATGAGCTTTTCAAGATGAAGAAAGGGGTGTAAATAAAGGAGATGTTCACAAGATTCATGGACATCATAAACTCTTTATGGAATCTTGATCAAGACATCAAGAACAAAGCCATTGTCAGAAAAATCCTTCACTCACTAGCGACTGGGAAACCAAGACTACTACCATTCAAGAGTCAAAAGATTTGTCCACCCTGAAACTGGACGATCTTATTGGAAGTCTAATGGCATATGAGGTTCAACTCCAACTCATGAGGGATCAAGAAGGAGAAGGATACAAGAAGAAGACTATACCTCTTGAAGCTATTTAGGAATCCAAAGAAACTTCAAGAGGAGAAGAAGATGAAGACATAACGCTCCTCTCTAGAAAATTCATGAAGTTCGTCAAAGATAATAAGAACTAGAGGAAGAAAGAAGAAATCAAGAATGATGCAATCACATGTTACAACTGTGAGAGAAAGGGATACATCAAGAAGGACTGTCTGCTTCTCAAAAAGAAGTCAGACAAGAAGAAGAAACCCTTCAGAAAAGATAGAAAGAAGAAAGCCTTCACGACAACTTGGGATGAGTCAGACTTAAGTTTAGAGGAAGAAGAAACCTCGGGAGAAGAAACACTTCTCAATCTTATGGCTCTTGAAGATGAGGTAACCTCCTTTACTCAAGATGAATTATTAGAAGCATTCTTTGAGATGCATGATATAGTTAAATCATTAAAACTAGAAAATAAAAACCTAGCAAAAGTATTAGGTGAAGGAAAAGCACAAAAAGGCGTACTTGATAATCAAAACAAAGAGTTATCTGTTGAGATCACTGCATTAAAATCACAGATAAACAACCTAAAAGTAGATATAAACAAACTAAAAGAAAACTTTGCTATTCTATTAAATGATCTAGTTAAGTTCACAAATGGAAGTAGAAACCAACAAAAATTATTAGGAACACAAACCCAAAGCACCACAAAATTTGGGTTAGGTTATATACCTAAAAATGATCATGAAGCATCTAGTTCTAGCAAAGGGAAAGGTAGCTTGCCAAAATAAGCAACACAAGCTAACCACCATGGACCCAAACAAAAATGGGTACCAAAAAGTATATTGCGATCTTATTTTGTAGGTTCTGTAGATTATAAGAAGTGGATTTTCCAACAAACAAATGGACCACTAAAGCCACTCTATCAAATAAAGCCTCACAAACACAAACTAATGACAGGAAAGAGAAGAAAGAAGATGGATAATGGATAGCGGTTGTTCCAAGAAAATGACCGGCGAAGAAGACCTATTCCTGCAGCTCAATCGTTAGGAAGGTGGTATAGTCATGTTTGGGAACAACCACAAGGGTCGTATTATTGGTACTGGCCAAATTGGTAACTCTTCCACCTCCTTTG
Source organism: Thalassia testudinum (assembly GCA_037157565.1). NCBI lineage: Eukaryota > Viridiplantae > Streptophyta > Magnoliopsida > Alismatales > Hydrocharitaceae > Thalassia > Thalassia testudinum. The sequence continues at coordinate 41,968,449 of JAZHRO010000067.1, forward strand.
ATAATGTGCACTTAGTTAGCGGCTTAAAACATAACCTTTTAAGTGTTAGTCAAATATATGATAAAGGTTATAAAATTACTTTCACATCAGAAGGTTTTAAAATTCGTAATAAAGAAACAAAACAAATTATTCTTAAAGGAAATAGACATAAAGACATTTATACTATAAACTTCAACAAATGCGACAGTCTTGAATGTCTGGTCGTATCTGATGAAGAAGCAACACTTTGGTAGAAACGACTAGGTCATGTTCACATGGGCAACATCAGTAGACTTGTGAAACATGAGGTCGTCAAGGGTCTGCCAAAAATCAACTTCAAGAAAAGCAAAGTTTGTGATTCTTGTCAAGTTGGTAAGCAAACCAAATATCCTTTTAAACCAAAAAGGATGGTTAGCAGTTCACAACATTTGGAGCTACTTCACTTAGACTTAATTGGACCAACCAAATCCGAAAGCTTAAGCGGGTGCAGATATTGTCTGGTCACAATTGACTTTTCTAGGTTTACTTGGGTATCTTTCTTAAAAAGTAAAGACTTAACCTTTGATGCTTTTAGCAAGTTAGTTAGAAGACAACAAAATGAAAAGGGTCTAAAGTAATTAGGATTAGGAGTGATCACGGTGGAGAATTTGAGAATGAATCCTTTATCAATTTCTGTGATCAATATGGGATAAAACATTAATTGGCATTCCCTAGAGTGCACCGAAGAATGGTGTAGTAGAAAGGAAAAATAGGACTTTGCAAGAGTGTGCCCACACAATGCTATGCAAGTCAAAGCTGCCTCGATATTTTTAGGCTGAGGCTATTAACATTGCTTGTTATATTCAGAATAGAACCCTAATCAGACTAATTCTAAAGAAGACACCTTTTGAACTCTATCATGGAAGAACATTTAGAATTTCCTACTTGAAGATATTCGAATGTCAATGTTTTATACTTAACACTAAAGACAATCTTGATAAGTTCAATGCTAAAAGTTTGGAAGGAATATTCTTAGGTTATTGAACCAGAAGTAAAGCCTATAGGATTTTTAACAAGAAGAATTCTGTTGTTGACGAAACCATGCATGTATCTTTTGATGAAACTTTAGTTCAACCAAAATCTTCTCCAATTGATGATGATGACCTAATAGTTAACCCATCAAACATTCCAAAAGAGAATATTTCTAATGAACTACCCAGAGATATTTTGTTTGTGAAAGATCCTAAAGAACTAGTAATAAGAGTATTGTTAAAAGGAGTTCATACCAGATCTTCCCTTAACATTTTAGATTTCACTACTTTTGTTTCACAATTAGAACCCAAAAATGTCAAGGAAGCCTTTTCTGATAGTCACTGGATCATTGCAATAGAAGATGAGTTAAATCAATTCAAGAGAAATCAAGTATGGGAACTTGTTTCAAAGCCTGAATCACAAACCATTATAGGAACCAAGTGGGTCTTTAGGAACAAACTTAATGAATCAGGAAAAGTAGTTAGGAATAAAGCTAGACTTGCGGCCCAAGGGTATAATCAAAAAGAAGGAATTGATTTTGATGAAACATATGCTCCTGTAGCTCACCTAGAATCCATTAGGATGCTGCTAGCCTTTGCCACCCATATGAAATTCAAACTTTTTCAAATGGACTCCAAGAATGCCTTCCTAAACGGATTCATCAATGAGGAAGTCTATGTTAAACAACCTCCATGTTTTAAAGACGCTAAATATCCATACCATGTCTATAAACTGAACAAAGCTTTATATAGACTTAAATAAGCTCCACGAGCTTGGTATGACAGATTAAAATCCTATCTAATTGAAAATGAATTTAAAATTAGTCAAATAGATCCAACCTTATTCACTCGAAGGAAAGAAAATGATCTCTTAATACAGTAGTTTGGTTAAACAATGGATAGAAAAAGAAACAGCGAGCATAGCTGCGAATCAAAAGATGAATGAATAAAGCAACTTGGTACCTTAATACAGTAGCATGATCATCTCTCTTTGAATAAAATGAATACTTGAATCAATTATCTACATCAACTTACTTTAGAACTTTGATCTAAGAACTTGAGTAAATCACAAAGAAATATGTTTAACAAGAAAATGAAAATTAGCACCAGTAAGTATTTGAAATATAAAATCACTTACATGAATTTTTGAAAAGATTTCATGTTGCTGCAAAGGAGTTTAAAACCAGGCCTAGCATTGACTGTGAGCATTCTACATAGCATCTATGAGACAATGAAATACTCAACACTTTGCAGGCATATGGATTTATTTTATAGCAAACAAGACTATAATACACACGTGTTCATCATGCACACACTTGTTCCTAAAATTGGGCACACCCCACATAGATAAACTCATTAACTTAGAAAATCCTACTAAAGCACCCCTTTATGAATAATTAAGTTTCTACGTAAATGCATAAATCAACCAAAAGGTTTAGACAACATGTAAAAACTATAGAGTCATAATGTAAAATTGTATATAGCATATTCTTCTATAGAAGTTCTTAGTTGATGCACATTACAATCCAAAGAAGAACTACATACAGAGAAATAATAAATTCTTTTTTTTGAAGCAGAGGCCTCAAATATTAAAATGAGGAAGAAAAATAGAATGGGGAAGACATCGTACCTTATTATATATTTCCACATAAGAGACACGTAGAAGAAATTCTCTACTTGGTCTCTATTATGAAAATTTAGCTAATAAGTAACACATCTTTCAAGCAATAAGCATTCATTGTATGTAGTGGGTACCTCTTGGATGATGCTAAATGCATCCTTCATAGTCAGTGGAATTATCCCAAATGATTTTTGAACCCCCTATACACATTGCACCATCATGATAAAAGAAAGTTTCTAGAACCAAAGAAATGTTAAAGGGATGTACCAACTAAAGTAACAAATGCATAATTCCATCTAGCTACCAGCTAGCAACTCTTTTACATATTCATTTTCACTATCACAAGAATATTTCAAAAGCATACGAAATAGATGGAAGAATTGAATGTCAAGAGACTAACATAGATGGTATGTGTCTTCCCCCTGCTAGTGGCTCCATAAGCAAAGATCATCCCTACGGGAATGCAGAAGGCAAGCCCTGATAATTCACAAGCACAGTCGACAGACCAATAGTTTCTTGCCATGAATGAATTCATCCTTAAAATGAGAGAACATGACAAAACATTGTCAAGTAGAATAGAAGAAAATTGTCAACTAAGAATGCAACAATGTCTACATACTTCTTCTGAGCATAGAAAATTAGCTAAATAAGAAAATCAGAACCTATAGACTTATCATTGATTCCCTCCAAAGCACCACTAACAACATGCTGAGTAGCCACATCATACACATGTCTTGTGGTTGTTGTGGGCCCAAAAACATGATCTACATGATAAACTAGAACTAGATCAAGAGATATATAAAATACTTTATAGGAGGGAACAAAGTTGAAAACATTAAAAACTATCTCTTGATATATGTTTAACACACCATGTATTTGTGCCAAACCAAGGAATGAATTGAGACATGGCCCAATGCGCCCTTTAATAGCCCCAATACTTCACAAAGACATTGTAACAATAGAGTACAGCCAATTAGGTTTATTGTAACATCACTCACCAAGAGATGTTTATCTTCAAGTGTTTTTCTTTTTCCTTGCCTAATAGGTCCTCTTCAAGTGTTAGCATTTTCATATTGCATGATGCAAATTGAAGGGGGAAAAACCAAATTGAAGGGGCAAAAATTGTTAAAGATGCCTTGTATTATATAATCCACTCCTTGGAAGGATTTTTCCTTCCCTAACTAGAGATGGGGTAATATAACAACTCTCTCTAGTTGTTCTACCTCCCCAAGGGTAGGTTTTTGCATGTGTTCACCCATTTCTACTTAAATCACCAGTTCTTGTCTGATTTGTAGATACACACGAGTAAGGAAAGTAGTAGGAGGAAGGCAGTAATGGGCTGCCATATTCCAGTCAAAGACACCATCTATTACATTTTTCAACCCAAGTTTCTCCCCTTCAAAAGCTATCCTATTCCTTTGAAAGCACATAGAACGTACCAGAAAGCCACAACTTTCTCCCTCCACTTTCCAAGACTCTTCATCTAAAGGCAACCAAAAAACACTATGAAACAAATGGGTCAAAACACTTGCGACCACACTGGTCTACAAAACACCCTATACAACATGAATAAACAAGAGTAGTTTGTTGCATGCAAATGCTTCTAAAGCAATGCATATGCCTCATACTTATGAAGGCATTTGAGCAATTCATAAAACCTAATACTTATATAGGCACTACTTCCTATTTCAGCATTATTGTTGCCACATAGAATGACAATTCCCCCTTCCCCCCCACCCGCCCTAATGCCCTTCAGAGGTAAAGATACCCAGCAGTGATAGCCATCCAAAAATCCATTAATAGAATTTTTTAAACATCATACCAAGTCCTGAGCTCAAAATCCACAGCATAAAAATGGCATGGCACAAATTAATTTAAAACAAAATTAGAACAATCATAAGAATTGTAAAGTAATTCACAATCTCCATGTCGTCCAGGAAGAGATGAGGAGGGGGAAGGCAATAGGAGGAGGAGAGGAGGAAGGGGGCAAGCAACAGCAGTAGTAGGGCAGGGAGGAGGAGAAGGTGGGAAGGGCCAACAAGGAGGAGGAGGGGGAAGGCAGTAGGAAGAGGAGAGGAGGAGGGGGGACAAGGAGGAGGAGGGTAGGGAGGATGAGGAGGATGCCGCAGTAAGAGGAGGAGGAGGCGGGGGATGAGGAGGATGAGGAGGAGGGTGGAGAGGATGAGGAGGAGTAGGAGGTGCTAGAGGGTGGTGGGGAGGAGGAAGAGGAGAGGTGCAAGGATGAGGAGGAGGAAGATGAGGAAGGGGAGGAGGGTGGAAGGAGGAGGACGTGTTGGCAAGAGGGCAGTGGGGAGGAGGACATGTTGGCAGTAGGGTGATGGGGAGGAGGAAGAGGAAGGGGGCATAGAGGAGGAGGAGGAGGGCAGTGAGGAGGAGGGTGTGTTGGCAGGAGGTCAGTAGAGAGGAAGAAGAGGAGGGTGTGTGGAGGAGGACGAGGAGGATGAGGAGGAGGAGGAAAGCGGCGAGGAGTTATCTGAGGAGGGGGAAGATGAGTGATGGTTGACGACGATGGCTAGCGATTGAGGAGGGGTGACGACAATGAGGGGCAGTGATCAACACTGTTAGAGAGCTCTGCTAAGCGAGGAGGGTTTGTATGAAACGTGGGGGAGGAGAGGGCTCTGCGTGGGTTTAGATGGATTGACATTTGTCATTGGTTATGTTAGAAAGCGTCGACAAATTTCTTAATTAATTCCAAACTCACGCCTAAATTTTGGTGTCTTCTGCAGCTAAATTTTTTTCGCATTTTTATCATTAGTTTTTACAATAAATGACGACAAATATTTATTATATATTTATTTTTTGCAAGAGATGGAGGGGGTTAGTTTTAATCATGTATTCATCCTCGCTTATATAAATAAGTGACTGCAAAAATATTTTTATCGTCGCTTGGAAAATCGACGGCAAATAACTAACGGTAAAATAACTTTTCCTAGTAGTGATTAATAGGTATAAAATTTCTAATCTTGCTTAGTTTTAGCATGTTTCATCTGTATATATCCCTGCATTTTATGTATTTAGGTCATGCATACATATATTAGTAAGTGTTTTTATAACACTAATTGAAGTGTTTTAATTGTAGGAATAATGGAGCTCAAAAGAAAAGACAAGACAAGGAAGGAAGAAAAGGCTTGGCACATGTGGCAACTCTCTATTTGCCCCCCACCTTAGACCTAAGACAACCTATTCTATATATAACTTTGTTCTAAACCCCATTTAGACAACTCCACATCACCCTTTATCCTTCATCTAAGGGCCACTAAACACCCACCTAATTTTAGTAACAATGCCCACTCCATCTCTACCTTACAATCTCCATCCAAGGGCTTTGATTAACATCCTAAATATAGCTGATGAACACATATTTATATATCTAAATAATGCCTAAATAATGGTAGATTCATGGTAGTGAAAGCCTAATTACATTTAGATACCGTATATTCTGCATATCTGTATTTAGGTTAAACAGCGTGCATTTCGAGTTATTTATGTAATGATAAGATTATTTTTGGATTAGACTAGTAATTTATGATTTTAATGTAGTCTGAGTTAAGATTATATAGAGAAAAATGGAAGCTAGGACTCTGGAGCTCAAAGGTGGAGAGAAATGGGTCAGAAATGGTTTCAGGAGCTCAAAAATGAATAGAAATGGACTGAAATGGAAGAGAAACCCTAAAACCCTAATCCTAATTCGTATATGGTCCACGTTATCCACCAAAAATTCATATATATTGATGTATTATTATTCTATGGAAGAAAATCAATCAAGAACATTAATTTTCAATCAAATAAACTTAATTTATTTAGGCTCCTTAATTCTCTCAAGTATGAACACACCCACTGAATATTCCCTTTGAGTTCACATTGGTGGCTTATTTAAAACCCTAAAACACCTTGGGTGCCATCTTTGATGTTTCCAAAAGTCTTAGATGTGCACCATGGTTAGAGAAGGCCCACATTCCAAAATTGCGATTCCTAATTTCCTATTCTAGAAAACCTAGCTTAAGGACCAAGCAAGACTTCTCCAAGAAACCTTGTTGGATGTCCCCCCCTCTATAAATATACATGTACATGCGACCTATTGAGAATCATCCTCTCCCTTGCAACAAATTCCACCACATCCACCATCTCCAAAACCCTAATCACCACCATATCACCTACACGGCCACCACCTTCTTCCACTATTGTTGGTAGACCACCACCACCTTCGTACACCATATTGGACCACCATAAACCTTCCTTTAAGTTTGGGTACCCCCTCTCTCCATTGGCTTCATCTCTATCTTCGTGCCTACATCCCGCGAGCGACATCTTTCGTGTAGAGACATCTTCTTGGAGAGGACCTTGAGGAGAAGCTATTGAGAGAACTTGACGGGACTTGGAGCACAAAAGATCTACTATATGGAGTCTCACATGTGGATCCGTGGCCATCTCAAAGGGTTCAAGGTTTTCTCTTACTCATTATTTTTGTAGAACTCTTGAATATTTCAATGATTATGCACATTTCTTTTAAGATGATGAGCATTATTGTTATATCTATGTGGCTAATTTTTTTTCATGTGTGAGTGAGAGGGTAGGATCTACATGTTTTCATCGTATATTAGTTTTATTTGCTCTTGTATGGCTGTTAGAAAATCGAGTTGTCTCATGCGCATGTAAACACACAGGATAGTCTAAGCCTAGGATTTTGTATCCGAGTTGGGTTATAGCCTTAGTGGATTTGCGTGGAATGAGAGAATCATAGGGGAGAGTAATCATCAGTGATTTGAACCTGTCAATCACTTTTTAGTAGTGAATTCTATTTTCCAAAAGTCATTGCGAATGATCACATTGTTTGGATCCTATTTTGCATTCTTCCATTTTTCCGTGTTTGCACTAATTTTGATTTCTATTTTATAAAATTTCTACAGTAGATTCTAGGAGTCAAAATTTTCTAAATTTTTTTGGAGTTAGGTATTAAAGTAGAGAAGACCTATACTAGATTTCAAAGCCTAGTTCATTATATAAAAAAAGATAAAATTTGCATACTGACTATGGGTCTCATAGCAAACAGAACCTAAAATAAATGACTTGCCTGATTTTTAGCAAATTATATACAACTTCTATTTGTGTGAATAAGTGGCTATTTCTTCCTTAATGAGTCTAGTGTCTGGGATAAATTTAGCATATTTTTTTGAAGTTTTTATGTCTAATGTTTGGTCTGCAAATTAAAAGGGGTGAGAATAGTTCTTCTGACCCGCTTGACTTAGAAAAAATCCAAAAAAATGAAAAAATATTTCCCAAAATCCCAAAAAACTTCTTGAACTTGTTTAACTCATTAAAGAACACATCCATATATTCTCCCTAAAGGTTCGACCTAACCCGCACTATTCACAATATAATTAAGTTGATTTTAAATTCTGGTGTATTATTTTTTGATTTGAACGTGACACACACCAATAGCCAAACCTCACCCCACTTCATCCTATTCCATCTTAACCATCGATCACACATCTAACGTCCCTTAACCCATCATCACTTAGCCACCCTACCATTGAATTTCAATCCTAAGGCTAGGTTTAAACCATAGAAGACCAACATCAATTGATTACACAAACCCAATCCTAACCCTTCATCTGCAATCCTATGGCCTACATCCATGATCTTAATTAAGCCACCTCTAATTAATCACATAACTCCATGATTTCTATAAAAGCACCTACCCACCAACACTTAGGATGGATGATACCTTCCTCCATCTCTTTCTTTACCACTTTCTTCCACCACCTCTAAAGCTTTCCTAAGTAGAAAACCCTAACTCTATCAATGGTTGTCCCTTAGATTAAATATTCCTCTATATCCAGGCCCATTACCCTAGATGTTCCCTTAGGTTTCCATTTCTTACTTCCCTCCTACCTGCTCAAGGGAAAGAAGATTGGTTGAAGCTTCTACCACCACCATGCAGTGGCTTCTGCACCTGCTACAACACTATGATGATTCTTCTACTTTATTTGTTTCTCACTTTATTTGTCTCTTAGTTGTATTTACTTTTTATTGCTACCATTTGTAAACAATTTCTTTCAATCAATGAAAAGTTTTATTTCATCTCATTTATTTCTACTTATGTTTCTTTGTTATTAATGGCTTTGTTTAGTTTTGACTCTCGTATATAGATTTTGGTTTAGTAGTTAGACACTTAGTGTTTATCGAGGCGAGATCGATGTTTTAAAGGATGTAATCGTCGTAGCAAGTCAAAATCACTCGAAAACACTTAAAATTTATAACTTGCAAGTACGAGGTTGTTCACTGGGAGCAATAATGGCAATTCAATCTCACATATCACAATTCTAAGAAAAATATAAGCAATTAAGATTAGAAGAACAATTCAAAATAATATATCAATAGATCCAAATATCAATGTACAAAAAGATTACAGTAAAATGGTGATTTAAATCACCAAATTACCCTATAAGTTTAAACCTCACAAATAACTCAAATAAATGACTAGTGATTATCAATCAAATGCCACATCAGCAAGCAACCAAATGTTTCCACAGTGGCCTTAATCCCTCAAGGTTTCAGAATTCAAACTAAGTGTAAGCCTTCACATCAAACTCAAGAGGCCCAAGGGCCTCTTCCTCTCTTTCTTCTTCTCGAGCCTCAGGAGAGAGACTCACAGTAGCATCACAACAGAGGCAAAGGCCTCTTCAAAATTGGCTAATTGTTGAGAAAGAAGAGGAGAAAAAACCCCTCTCTCTCTCTTCTTTCCTTCTTGCCCACCTAATTGGATCTAAGAGTGGGCAAACAAGCAGGTAATCGGGTCGAGAGCAGGGACCAGGGCTACCGGGCATGTGAGGTAGCTGAGGAGTGAGAGGGTGTGAGAGAAGAGGGACCCAACCCCTCATGTACAGGGCGAGGGGTTAGGGTGGCTAATCCCTTTTATCTCACGTTGAAGGCCTCAGTCCCCATAATGTGGGACTAATGTTGCTGCAATCCTCTGGATGAATTAGCTGCTGAAGAAGCCCTTGATTGTAGGCGAAGCAAAGGTAGTTTCCTCTAATTGAAGACCTGGGTACGCTCCTGGAAGAAGACCGCGCAACCTAGGTGTCGAATGGCTGAAGAACTCGGCAAGAACACGACTCCTGCGGTCAAGGAAGAAGCTCTGTTAATGGCAACGGACCACGAACACCTAAAAAGATGAAAACGACCTTATGAACATGGTAGAAGCTCTCAAGAGTGTCACGCGAGTGTAGTGAATGTGGTGGTGGTTGTGGCGTGCTGTGAAGGTGTGTGTGTGAGCATGGCGAAGGTGGGAGATGAGTGCGGAGGCGGAGGTGTTCGGGGAGGTGATGGGTGCAGCAATCCCCTCAATTTCTTGAGGGGTTTTTCTCACGTGGACATGGCAGAGGTGTAGGAAGTGGTAGCGAGCAAGTTGATGGTGCGTGGCATGCTACGGATGTCACAGGAGATATGCCAGAGACTTGGAAGACAACGGTGGAGCAGGCGGTCGAAATCGAAGTTTGATGATGCTGGGAGGATCAGTGGATGAAGAGGAGTTGATGTGGGTAGCTAACAGATGAAGGGGAGCTAGAGAAAGTGTTGGCCGTGATGAGTCAGTGTCGGAGAAGGGGGACGGCGACAAGGAGGGGACCAGAGAGCACCGCATCGATATTGTGCGATGCGGAATGAAGAGGGGAAGATCATCTTGCTGCCTATTGTATGTGGCGGCCGACGAGGGAGTTGGAGGTAGAGGGCCACTTGAGCAGAGCTTGGAGTAGGCCAGAGAGGGAGAAAAGAAGAGATTTACGACCCAAAAAATCGCTAAGGAGGTGAGGCAGTCCATGAGGGTCTTATATAGGCCTTCAAGCAAGCTCCCAAGCTTGGAAACAAGCTTGAAAGGCTCAATTTCAGGAAGGAATCTTGGAAATAAAGGATTTGCATGAGCAACATAGAAGGATTTGGAGTTTAGGATTAGGCTTAATCGATCAAGGATCTCCTTGGGGTTGTCCCTTCCAATTTTGGAAGGGATTGGCCAAGTAATCAGGGAGGAATCTTTGATTGAGAGCTCGGCTACGTGGGTTCACACCTACCATGGTGGCAGGGATTAAAATGCAAAGAAGACAAAGAAGTTAGGGGTGTTTATGAGAAAAAAAGAGTCTGAATGGACCAAAATGCAAACTAGGTCAAAATGATCTCTAATTGAGCCCAAATTTTGGTACAAACTAAATTTACACCCAAGGAATTTAGTGGTGAAGTTGGATTTTGGTTTTGATCAAGTTTGACTAGGTAATTTATGCAGAAACTCAAATTAGGGCAACTTCTTGTCTGAGATTCTGTTTTAGGTCAAAATGGGTTCCAATGGTCAAATCAAGGATACCAAACCTTATGGAATATTTTTATGTAATTTTTAGAAGGTTTAAGTGAATTTTATCCTGATCGAAACCTTTGTTATTTAAGCAGGTCTGAAATTAGGGTTTCGGGTTGCCATTTTTTTTGAAACTATGGGGAAAGCTATCGTGAAATGATAGCAATCTAGAGGGCAATTTATTTCAAATTAAACAAACATTACAGAATAGATCCCCATCTATGTATGAGGGACCAGCACTCATTTACAATTATCTCACACTGAACAGGTCTCTCCTGAAATAGCTTTTCATTTCTCGCCCTCCACACACACCACAAGGTGGTGGCCATACACCTATATGGTCGTCTAGGTGTATTAAACCTCTGCCAAAGGGAATCCCAGGTAGGTAGAGGTTCCTGGCAAATTTTCCTCCATAGTTGGTCTGTAATCCACAGAGATAACAGGCGTTTAACGTTGTCCCCATTCTTTTATGTCTAAAGTCACTCGTGATCAAGCCTTCCCCCTAGAAAGCCACAAGAAAATTTGCACTTTCAATGGAATCTTCAATAGCCATATTTTCTTATCAATCGTGTCATTCTCCACATTTGTGTTTGACCTGATAATCCTTTCATAAGCCTGCTGCACTGAAAATTTCCCATTCCAACCATATGTATCAACCACACCCTGTCTGGGATGAATCTGCTGCAATGCAGATAGCAAGTTCTGCCTGTCCTCCCATTGTCGTGTACCTGTTCTGCACAATTCAGACCCTTCCAACCTCCAGCAGTTCCCTGTAGCAGACCATAGGCTGCTGACAGGAGCTTCTTTGTCTGCAGCTGCAGCATGTGCTCTTGGATAAGCATCTCTTAGCATCCCCATAGTTGACCACTGCTCATTCCACAAGATGAAATCACAAAAAGTGTGAAAACCCATTTTTGTCTGCATGAACCCACTTATTTGACTTTAATGCTCATTTGACCTCTAATTCAACCCTAGACAAATCCTTGGTTATTCTGTGTTTATGAAATGCTGTTAAAATTACAGAAATAACCCTTGTTTCTCCTCTTCTTCTCAAAATAGAACATTATCCATATAGGACCCTCTGATGGATACACAGGAGCTTTTATCTTTTATTCCAAACTAAAATGGGCTAGTTAGGGCCTATGATGGTGTTCCCATCACTTAGGTCTTAGCTTCTCATCACATATTTCTCCTTATTCAAAAATACAAAAAAAATAAAAAAAAATAAAATGCTAAAAATATCATAAAACAACATTTTGAAAGATGATTAACTAAAGTTGCCTTCCTACAAATGACTCGGACTCCTAAATCTATTCTTTACTTTTTCTAAGTTTTAACTTTTGCAAATTTAAAATGATTACGATTTTTGTGCTATAACAATGAGTTTTTATCTATTGTGATTTTTGCGAATCACCCCTATTAAGAAATTAGGATTAGCCCTTATTACTACCACCAAAAAGTTGTGTGTTTATTTTCAAGCTTATGCTATAGTTGTTTTGTTAGATTATCCTCTAAGAAGATTGCCCCATAAGCCATCAAGGCCAGGTCAGCAGATGCAATGTGCTTTAGACTTGGTGGAATTTGATATTAAGTATCATTCTCGCCTAGCCATTAAAGGGTAGGCCCAAGCAGACTTCATGACAGAATTTTCTTCTACTAATAATTCGACAAGTAAACATTGGCACCTGTTTATAGATGAATCCTCTACAACTACTAGGGTAGCTGTGGGAATTGCCTTAATAAACCCAACTGATTATATGCATAAGCATTCCATCAAGTTGAGTTTTCCAGTAATAGATAACATAGAAAAGTATAAAGCCCTATTAGTCGGAATCGACCTAGCCAAAGCTAGGGGAGCCTAAAATATTGAAGTTTTTACAAACTCCAAGTTGGTGGTGGCGAACCAAGTAAATGGGGACTTTTAAATAAAGAACCTTGGCATGACTTCATATGCTAACAAGGTGAAGCTGGAAATTTTCAAGTTTCAAAGCATCATTATCAATCGAATACCAAAGGCAAAAAGCCCTTTGGCTAATGCTTTAGCTAGGTTGACCTCTGCTACCTCTACTAAAGAAGAGGATTATATTTTTCTTGAAGAGCTAACCACACCATCAGTCTCAACAATGACCACCTTGCAACTGTACTCTGACAGATCTTGGATGGCACCAATTATCAAATACTTAACAAATGGTAATGTTTCGCTAGACATCCCTCAACTTAAAACGTTTGGCATGTTGGTGGATGGGCTCCTATATAAGAGAGGGTATTCTACCCCATTGCTACATTGCCTTGATGAGTTAGAGGCTGACCAAGCCCTTCATGATGCCTATCAAGGTCTTTGCAGAAATCATGAAGGTTATAAGGCCCTGGTAGCAAGGCTCCTTCGGTATGGGTATTTTTGGTCTCAAATGAGGCACAATATGCCAAGTCATTTGTTAGAAAATGTGACAAGTGTCAATGCATTGCTAATGTCCACCACCTTCCGCCAGTGGAGATGACATCTATCTATTCCCCCATTCCCTTTGCTAGGTGGGGGGTTAACTTCATTGGACCTTTTCTAGTAGTCCCTCAATAAAAGAAGTATGCCCTACTGGCAGTAGACTATTTTTCCAAATGTGTGGAAGTGGAAGTGATGGTAACTCCTAATGTTGACTAAGTTATTAATTTTGTTCTTGATGACATTATTTGTCGATATGGAATGCCCTAGTCTTTCATAGCAGATAATGGTACCCAATTTGCCTCAAAAAAGTCTGAGGATTTTTGCAAAAGCTAGGGAAAAGAACTAAAGTTCACTTCAGTAGCCACCTACAAGGGAATGGGTAAGATGAGGTCATTAACAGAACCATCATCTTTGGCTTGAAAAAGAGACTTGATGCTACAAAAGGAAAGTGGGTAGAAGAATTGCCAAACATCCTATGGGGGTATAGGACCAGACAAAAATCCTCTACCAATGTTAACATGCTTTCGTCGAGTTTGAAATATGTGTTGTAATATAGTCAACAAAAGCGAATTTACATTTAAATTTACAATACTTGAAAAACAAATGTGAGTCCGAGGTCATTCTTAAGGAGCAAATATGGAAAATTAGTCCACTAGTCACAATTTTTAGAAATAATAATGTAAGTAAAATAATCAAAATGATATTCAATATAGAACAGAAATGTATCTCAAATGTTATGGATAAAAATATAAAAAGAAAGAGTAAGAAATGGTGGTTGAAACCACCAAACTAACTCTAGAATTAAGCACTTAATCCCAATCAAATTTTCTAACAGTAACCCACAACCACTAATCCATGTCAGCAAATGTGTCCACAGTAATCTCAACTTAGAACCAAGACTAAGCACAAAGCTCAAATGACTTATCCCTCACAAGCACAAGGCATAGCTCAAGGTTAGCACAAGGAACAGGCCTCAGTAGTAGCTAAGTCTTGAGTGAAAGGGGGGGCACGAATCTCGAGGCTCCACAATGCAAAAGCTGCCCCCCACCTGCCTCAGAATTCTCTCCTCTTTCTCAATTTCAAACCCAGGTGAATAGTACCAAGTAAATAGATTAGATGTACAAATCAGGCCCACCGGCAGTGGCAGTGGGTGAGGAGTGAGAAGGTGGGTGAGCGGGACATCACCCCCTATGTCGAGGTGAAGAGCCCTTAGCACAATTGCCTTTTATTTCCCTATTTAGGGTCTTACGCATATGATATGGGACTAATTCCCACCATCTTCCTCATGCGAAGCTACAGCTGGATGGTTTTTTGATAGCAATGGCTGCTTTCGTTTCTTCCTTGAATTGGAGCTACAGGTGACTTGACAGAGTAGTTCCGCAGTGCCTAGAGGTGGTACTGGTGGAGATTGACGATGGGATGGTAACGAAGAGTGGTGTGAGGTGAAGGTCTGGCATGGAAACCTAAAATGCACAAAAATGACCCTTCGACCCAATTAAAATGTTCAGGATGTTCACCCTGTCCTAAGGAACATAGTGGTGGTGTTTGCATGGTGTTTCGCGGTGTGTGGAGGTTAGTCGGAGGCGGATGTGAACGGCAAGGATGGGTTTGTTTGGGGGAGTGGTAGAGTGGATGAAACCCTAAATTATGAGAGGGCTTTTGTAAGTGGAGTCAAGGTGGAGCTTTTGGGGGCATTGTGGGGTCATTTGGTGGCATTATGTGGTCTTACAAAGCTCGTCAGAGCTTCACCGATCACGAAGAAGATAGAGGGGGAGAGGGTGAGCGCATGGTCTTTATGAGGTTCTAAGGTCGTAAAACTAGACTAGGGAGTAAGAGGGAGAGGTAGACCTAACCAAGGGACGAAAAGGGATAGGAGTCACTTCGGCTTGCCTCGCTAGATGTGAAGGAGATAAAGACCTCCGGTAATAGATAGGGTGATGTGGAGATGGGGAGGCGACCCTCGCTTTGATTGGCGAGCAGCGGAAGAGTGAGGATGACCAAGGGTCGGCCAATTTGACCATTGGCTAGTCATAGGACGATAGAGAAAGGTCGCTAGAGCTGCGGTGGAGGTGGCAAGAGAAGAGAAGTTGGTGTTTTGGTTTGGAATCGGGCTCCAATTGGTCGTGGAACTTCGTGGAGCTTTTATAGATCTCAATCGCAAGGTCAATTTGGATGAATTCATGTGTTTTGATTAGGATTTAGTTGGAACAAAACTTGGAAATTCCAAGCTTCACTGGTGGTGATTGGTACTGATTTCGTGCTTAAAACCTGGTGCAATAGGTTGGCCGTCATGTGAACACCAATCCTACCAAATTTGGTGGGATTTGGTGGATCTTTGATGATGATTCCAACGAGCCAATGTTGGTGGTAGTGGGTTGTTGACCCTATTTAGGAACTTTGAAGATTCAAGCGGTAGAGATTGATTTGTGAAGGAGATGATAAAGATAGGGGGGTATCTGTAAGGAACTTTGAATGTTAGGCGCTTGAATGTGAGGAATAGAGATTTTAGGGACTATATTACAAACTTGGTCAAGATGCACTCTGATTGGCTCCATATTTTGGTGTTAACCTAATCTGAACCCAAGAAATCTGATGGTGAACTTGGATTTGAATTTTGACCACATTTGACTGGGTAAATTGTAGAAAAGCCTAACTTAGGATAAATTCCTGTCTAAAACTCTATTCTAGGTCAAAATGGGTTCAGATGGTCAAACCAAAGGTACCAAACCTCTTAAGAATATTTTTCTATGAATTTTAGGATGTTTAGATTGATTTTATCCTAACCAGAACCTTTTCAATTTAAGTGGGACAAATAATTATGATTTTAGTCCTGTTTTGGCCTCAAAATGTGTGAAATCCGAATTCAGTCACTGTGGACTTACTTTTTGGTCTTTTATGTTTAATTGACCTCTAATTAACCCTTTGGTAACCCCGTGGTTAATTTATATTTGTGATGTATTGTTAAAACAACACAATTAGCCCTATTTTATTATCTTCTCAAAATAGATCAGAGTGGAATTATGGTCCTCAAGAGATCATTTAGGAGCATTTATCTGTGGATTTCAACTAATTTAAGTTAGTTAAGACAAATGATGGTGTTACCATCAACCGACCATTTGCCTTTTAACTTAGTATATGGAATAAAAGCTAAGGCCCTGGTCAAGGTTATTCTACCATCCTACAAAACATGGCTATATGATCCAAATTTGAATAAAGATGAACTATGGATAGCCCTAGATTTACATGATTAGTCCAGAGAAGAAGCCTTAGGGTCCAAAAAAAAGTACAAAGAGGCGGCAGTCGCAAGCTACAATATATATATATTTTTTGAAAGAAGAAAGGATGACTACCATTTATGGTAGGCATCCAAATTTTATTCTATAATGAATGAAAAATACCTACAGTTGCATGAACTAAAACTATGCCCACATTAGGGTATCCCTAATCAAATTGGCTGAAAATGCAGTTACTTGTCAAAAGAGAAGGTCGTTGTGAGCTAGCCACACCCGGCATAGGACCGCCACCTTAAAATCCCTTTCCAGATGCACAACTACCACTTGGTTCCATAGCTCATCCTAAGATGGAAGGGGCTCCCCAAAAAACACACTCCATACCTCTGTAGTAAAAGGGTAGCCTTAAAGAAGATGGTCAACACTATCCTATGCACCCCCACACAAAGGGCATGATTAGGGGTCCATTCTCATCAAGAGCCTCCGCAAATGCTCAGTGACGAGGTCGTCCCTTCACTCAAGCCAAAGGAAGATCCACACCTTCAGGGGTGCCTTGATGTGCTACAACCAACCACACTGAGTATCAAGCAAATCAAGGCTCCCCCCTACCCCGCATAAATGTACTGTACGCGTTCTGTGCCTGGTACGGCCTATGTCTACAAAGGTAGCCATTCGGACCCAAAGAAGGTATATGGTGCAATAGCTCCTCCAGGAGAACTGATCAAGGTGCACTTCGCAAAATGAAATGAGGGGTTGGAGGACCCATCGTCGTAGCTCGCAAAACACGTCTATCAGATAAAATTTATAACCAAAACTTGAAAAGTGAGTCCTGGGTCGAACACAAAGAGGCAAATATTTGATTTTATAAAAATTTGCACTTCGCTTTATTTCTTTTTGTTGTTTTTATCTTTTCTAATTTTTCTGGTATTTTAATAGGACAAGAGATCAGGCCGATGAATTCTAGCTAATCTACTTGCAAAAATATAAGAGAGAGTGGGAGAAAGAGAGAGAGAGACAATCATCTATTCATAAGTAAGTGTTTGTTACAACTACAAAAGCAGAAAATTCTATACTACGAAAGCGAGAAAGATAGAAAGAGATGAGAGAAATCCCCTTCAACAGTCACTCGGAGGACGACTCGCTCTGACGTCGCCTGGAGGAAGGTGGTGAGGAGTGGGACGAAGGAGGATGTAGCCAAAGGACGGAGGATGGGACAGGACAGCGTCGTGGTGAGGATCTTCTTCCCGAATGGCAGTGAGAGGATGGCCACAGGATGCTCCACGAATGGGGATGAGAGGAGGGAAAACTATTTGATTTTCTATTTTAGAGGAGCATCCCAGGATTGGGACAAGCTCTCTCTAAAGCCTTGGAGGTGGAGAGAGGAAGAAAGGAAGCGATGAAGAAAAATAGGAGGGGTAGGGGTCCTTTTAAAGTGGAGGAAGAAATCAAATTCGTATATAGGACATTTAGTGACGGTCATAAATGTCGCTGAAGATCTGTCGCAAATGTCACTGAAGACAGCCCACGCGCCCACCCACCGCTGCATTGGTGCGCGCTCTACGTGCTCATGTCGCTTGGCCATGTGCACTGCCACTGCGTGTAAATGCCTTTGCATGCATGCGCACATCGACTCTACTGTGCACGTGCGGTGGCGCGTGCATACACATGCGTGGCCTGGGTTGTGCCACGTGGTGAGATCTGGGCCGTCCATCTTCTTTCTATTGTAGGGGCTGCTACAAAGGTTGGATTGAGTCTATTTTTGTGCCGTTGGGCTGCGATCGTCGACTCGAATCCATCTGCGTGGTCCGATTTGTCATTTAAAGCTCCAAATTACATCACCTAGTCCCTTGGCCGTTTATCTTCCTCGAACTGTGTATGGTGCTACGGGACTCCGATCAAGACGATTTTGAAGGCGTTGGACTCCGATCGTTGTCCTAATCAAATCCATACGGTCGGATTATCAATCCGAAGCTCCAATATAAATCTCCTCTCCTGACCACAAAAAGCATGCAATTAGCCTAAAATATACACAACTACTCTAAATGCAGAATGATGCATGCTATGCAATATTTATATTATGGAATGAAAATCTAAGCCTAGGAACATGCATAAATAGGCATTTTAACCTAAATAGATGTGTATATATCATACCCCCATGCCTATCTTTTGCTAGTTACTAACAAAATTAAACTACATGCTATGTATAAAATCAAAATTAGGATTAGATCACTTAGGTCTAAGTCATTTATTAACAATAGAAAATTTCAACTAAGGTCCTAAACTACAATGACTCAACAGTACCTGGGTGTCTGCCAGAATGCAGACCACCCAAGTCCTCGCCTTATTTGAAAAGGGAAGATATATTTTTTTTTCGCTTTTCTTCTTTTCTAATTTTTTTTGTACTTTTGGAGTTTGAGAGTTCCAGGATAACTTTTTACGGCTACCCGACCTGCCCAAGACTCGAAAAGGACTTTAAGTGCTAAGCATCTAGTGAAAAGAGTGAAAGACTCACTAGGTGGCGGTTAAAATGGACTTCGGGTTTCTACGACCCTGGTGACCTTGCCTGGAGGTTTTTCTTTTCAAATGGTAGCTTTCTCCCTACTTCTTTTATTTATGAGGTCAACACAAGGGTGAACTCAGTGTATATCTCCTCGATTTATTCTACTTCCCTGCTTCTTCCCTAAGTGTTTTGGGAATTATTGTGCATTTTTGTGAGCTAAGCTTTGGACAGTCGGCCAATGGGTTGCTACCCACGGCAACTTGCCAGCCATACTCATGCGGTGAAGTGTGTTTTATTTATTTATTTTTATTTTCTCCTTTTTCGATTTTTTTTCTATATATTTTTTTTTCTTTTTTGTTTTCTATGTAGGTGGCTTCCTTAATCTAAGATTTACCTAAAGGCAGTACAACGAAAATTGTCTTATAACTGGGCTCTGGACAATCGGTCGATGAGTTGTTACCACCGACAAGTTGCCAACCATACCACCCTAGGTAGTTCATTATCTACCCAATTTCCGAAGAAATCGCCAAAAACTGAGTCAGTGAGAATAGTGTGTAGATGCTTAGACTTAAAATTCCCTCAAATCAGAGGGCAGGTTGATAAGTCGCATACTTATCATCCCAATTTATTAGCCAAATTAAAATGAATTTGAATTGGCGAGGACTGGAGACTACGTCCACATTCGAGTGGACACCCGGGCTAATTAAGCCTGAAGACTTGAAGAGTCTAAGTGTTTAGGTCCTCTCGTATCATTTCCTAAAGTTAATAACGCCTAAAAGCCTAAGTTCTCTTCTCCTAATTCTATTTTCTTTTTTTTTGTCTTTTTGATTTTTTTTAAAGAAACTAAAAGAAATTCTACGAAGTTAACAAAATGATTTCAGGATAAAGTATCCACACCCCCATGCCTAAATGATGCAATGTTCTCATTGTAAAAACAGAGACATGAAAAGGGCGGAGTAAACAGAATATCACCTGAATTTTGTGACAACCCGGTCAGCTCCGTAGAGAGAGGTGAGTATACACATGCGCTAAGTTTAATGCCTTCATCTAGACATAATATACATACAAAGAAGAAGTTGAGAATTCACAAGTGCGGGTTAGAATCAAAATCAAAAGGTTGATCCTAAAACCCACCAGCAAAAGATGTCCACATACATGGACCAGATTATGACGCAGACCCATGCCTTAGGGTCGAGTGGTTCTAAGGTTCTAGATGAAAATCACCCAGAACGTAAGATTATTGTGTTTGCGAGGCCGAGCCTGCGGACTTTGTGGTGTGCAACCCAAGAGCAAATTGTCAGACAATGGGTTGATCTGATTCATTAAAATCGGGTGTCCACTTATAGTTCAGCTCAGGTAGATAGTCAGTTATTCCAGGCTTGGGTCGCACGTGAAAGATATCATAAGGGTCCCAAAAGAAGGTAGGTGGTTTCAGGTCAACAAGAACCCTTAGATCCAAAATCAAAGTTCCCTCAGAATTAGCTTTCCAGATTTTTAATTCCAACTTCCTATCCTCAGAAATCAATGTTTTTGGGATCTCCAAATTGTTGTACACCCCATCTAAAGTACCCAAGTCTAATAATTGCGGCTGAATCAGGATTGACTTGGGTGTAATGATTTCTAAATCAAAATCAATCCTTTTGGGGTGTGGTTGAGGAATGGGGCTATTGGTTGAATCTTTTAGTAAATGAGGATTCGAATCCTCCAAGTTAGCCCCAATTGAATCCAAATCTTCAACGAACAGGCTATTAAACGGTTCATCAGATTCCTCAAGCCCATTTGTCTCACTAAAATCATCTTCCTTACACTCAAGTGAGACTTCATTAAGAGATTCTTCACCCTTAGAGTCAAAGAATTCATAATCCTCATTTACATATGTCTCAAAATTGATTGTCATTTCCTAGTTCAAAGAGACATATTTTTCATCACTCCTTGGCTTGGGGATCTCGGGTAAATCAATTAGTTCATCCTCTAAGGGTTGCTTTAGACCAAATTGGTCGTCTCCAATCTCAGCATATGTATTCCCCCCAACAGGCGTCTGAGCAGGTTTAGACATTGGCTCTCGTGAAGGGGGTTCATATTGAGAATCATCCCAAGATTTGACTAGGGCAACCACAAATTTCATCCTCAACCTCGACAATTTTCCAAGAAGAAACTCACCCAGGTCCCTATCCCTAACATTTTGGAGCAAATCCAATAGAGAACTATTAAGTTTATCAATCATTTTGATCATAGGCTCCAATGCTTCAGTGCATGGTGTTGGCTAAGCTTCTAAAGATTGTATAGTGTTCCTCAAATTAGCCAACACCCTATCCTGGATCTAGTTCACCTAAATCGACTGGTTCGATTTAGGGTTGGGTGGGTTTGGGTTCAATCTAGGGGAGTCAAGATATCGAGGTTCTCGGGTCCC